>CM061138.1:38462003-43324005 GCA_030789695.1 Scilla litardierei | reverse complement strand
TGCTAGTACTAAGGAGTAAAGATGCACTTTACTACACCATGAGATCCGTAGTCGAATGGAGTTGCCGTGCAGATGAATGTGACACTTTTAGATATGACGAGGTGTCTCAGATTTACATCAGGTTCGAAGGGATTTTGGGCCGAAGCGATATTGACCACAGTTTATTTGGTGAACAGAATTTCATCTTCAGCTATCGATGAGAAAATTTCAAAGAAGGTTTGGATAGAGAAGCCAATAGATTTAGATCATCTTCGGGTGTTTGGATGTCCACTTCACGTTCATGAGGAAGATGACAAGTTCGGCGCTAAGGGAAAGAAGTGTGTCATGTTGCGATATATGAATGATGTTGAAGGTTATAAACTTTGGAGTCCAGAAGTAAGGAAGATCTTGGTTGACCAACAAGTGACGTATGATGGTCGACAAGTGACATTTGATGAGTCGACGATGCTGCAAAGGAAGGTTTCAGGAAGTACCAAAATAGATAGAGGCAATAAGATACCGAATGAGGTAGATGTACTTATTCTAAATCACATGATCGGCAGAGATGCTGGTAAAAGAGTAGCAGTTGATGGAGAGAGTTCGCATGATGATACTACTGCAGGCAGAGATAGTAGTGGGAGTTCTAGTCGAGGTAGAGATCATATAACTACCGTCGATGACTCGATTGCTAGCAGTGTGGGATGGCGCACCATGAAGACCCCAGCTTGCTATGATGACTACATGAATTTGGTTTATGCATTGCATGCACATGGAGATCTTATGATTGGTATGTTTGCGATTGATGCATTGAGTTTGGACGCACACTCAAGTTGGTGGTGTGCAAGGAGAGACGTCAAAATGCATCCCAAGGAAATTCATAAGACGGAGAATTCGGCGGGAGATAGGTCGGCACTCAAACTTATTTTCCTTGAAGAGGTGCTAGCGTGTCACTCCAAAACTTATTTTCCTTAAAGAGGTGCTAGGGTGCCACGGAGTGACACATAGAGATCACAACAGTTTTTCTTCACATATGAATTCAAGTGGCACGGTGAATTCAGAGACTCACCTTCGGAAAGCGGTTCGTTGGACACTCGGTTGTGATGCTTAATGCAAAGCTCACTATCTTTAGTGCCCTGGCCTCGGAACGACGTGATATATTTTTTTGAAAGTGGATGATATGGAGTTTGTTGGCTTGGTTTGGGCTATATAGTGAGTTTATATCAAGGCAGAGTGTTGAAAAATGTGATACAAAACACCAAGAATACATCAGGATGAATATCAGATTTATCAAGATTTTTAAAGATATTTTGAAGATTATTTGGAGCTCGAAACAAGTATTAATCCAAGCTCAGCCCACCGATTTTTGGGAGTATTTACGCACAGATTAAAGCCCGCTCATCAGCATAGTGAAGCACACGAGCGATCAACCAAGCAAAGCGGCCCATTAGTATCGCCCACGGGCGAAGGCCCTTAACGCGTGGAGGCACGTGCATCGTAAGTGCGATGACGCGGCATCATCCGAGCCACTCGTGCAGGGATCGAGTGGACAAGATCAGCGTGCGACGCTGCTTAATCTGGGACGTTCAGCCTGATCTGATGGTCGAGACGTAAGCAGAGTCGGGCAATTTGTTCGGGCCTGGATACGTCGTGGCGCTTCCACAGTGCATCTCGTCGGATCAGATGACCATAGATTGCAGCAACTACTGAGTTCGAATATGAATCGGATTCAAATCCGATTCCGACCCGTTTATAGCACAGACCTGCTAACTATTTAAACGAGTGTTTGTTTAGGGTTTTTGATGAATTCTCGAGCGAATTCCGAGCGGGGTTCTCTATAAAGTTTGTTGCTACATATAGAGAAATTGAGGGCAAACTGAGGACTTTTGGAGGCTGGGTTGAAAGGCACTCTCTATAGTTTCTTCTCCGATTTCTTAGCGGGTTTGGTTGTTTCACTTCAACCAAACGCCATAACTTGTAATCCAAAGATGTTGGAGCACTAATAATCTCTCCAACTGGACATACACCAAGTATTAGGTGAAACAAGTATATTTATTTGGTGTCAGTTACGTGATTTCTTTTGTTTTGTGTTACTTTCATATTATTGCTTGTGCTGCGGGTTTTATAGAGAATTGTCGTTTGATTTGTTCATTATCACAATGATCTTAGAATTTCCACGAGGCGATTGATATAACCCAACAAGTGGTATCAAATCTCAACATCTTGAACTCGACCCGTCAGGTAAAGCGAATCAGATTCAGTTATTTCGGATTTCATCCAAGTTGGTTATAGGTTTCAGGATACTAACCCAGATTAAATTTGGGTTGGGTTTAGATACACCTATATCTGGATTAGGTCAAATCTTACTTGACCCGAACCCTGCCCAATTTCCACCCCTAATCTTGTGCAGCAAATTTTCAATATTATTTTGAGAATTGATATGCTAATTAGGGTCTCATTGTAGAAAGCCAGTTATTTATTTAAAAATTAATTAAAGGAAAGTAACTTAAATAAAAAATGTAAAATGTTGGTACACTTTAATGTTTGTAATGAAAAAAAATCAAAATAGGACTTACGATGTGGTGCATCTCTTGCACGCATTTGCACTTAAGATGTATTTTACATGTTCGCATCGTCACGTGCCATGCTCGTACGAGCCAATCATTCAAGTGCTACTCGTCATCGGTGCCATCATCTTCATCTTAGTCTTCATCCCAAAAAAGTGAGGTTGGTTACATGGACTCAATAGAAAGAATATCGGAAAAAGACACACAAATGAAATATCACATGGTCCAAATATTTTTTATTTTTATTTTTGAAAATATTTTTAAAAATAATCAAAGGGTACGAGTGTTGCTGATAGTTGTAACCATTTAAAAATGAATTTTAACAACAGTCATAAATGTTTAAAATTTCACATGTTCAATATCTATAAAGAAATTCCCTCTTCCTTCCATTAAAAATGATTTCTAATTCATTGAATGCATTGTCATTGCATTTAATAAGTGTTTTACTACTTTTAAAGCAATTAACCGGGTTTTAAATAAAATTTGGTATTTGGTAATCATTTTTGTAAAAATGCTTTTTCAAAAGACAACAGCTAAAACAGATATTTCAAAAAAAAAACTAAATTTTCATGCTACTCAACTATTTAAGCCAAAAGTCTGTTGGGAGAAAATCCGAAAACGCCTTGAGATCAATGCGGAAACCAACCTTAATAAACTGATCAGGAATATAGGGCTAGCAAAAATCTAATCTCAAAGACCCAACAAAATTCCCAAATGACCTTGCAATAGAAAGTAGCAAACGAAACACAGTAACAAATAAATCAATCGCAGACACAAAAGAATTTACACTGGTTCGGTTGTAAACAACCTACGTCCAGCAATCCAATCCGAGACGATTCCACTAGTAGAGAGATCCAAACAACTGGATTACAAAACGCTCCCTCACGCATGAGTAATAACTTGTCAACGGAACAAGCCCTCACGAATCCACTCAAGAGGAAGAAATCAATGGAAGAAGAATAGAAAGAAAAAAAATCAAACCTTTCTCTCAAGAACACAAACCCTAAAACTCTCTCCAATCTCCAATGTGGTAGCCAAAGGCTTGCAAAAACTCTATGGAGGCTTTCAAACTCAAGATGACGGCTTAACCTAATCTAAAACATCGATAGGTTAAGTACAAACTCAAAACGAATGGAGAGAAACAGCATCCAGACCGTCGAATACTGCGCGCAGGCCCAAGCAGCTCGACCGAGTCAACCGCCTACTCGGTCGAGCACGGAGAAGCGAGCATATCCGACTCGATCGACTTGGTCAAGTCCAAGGTCGAGTTAGGTCAACTCAGTCGAGTAGACAAGTTACTCGGGCCGAGTATGATAGTAGCCTATTCAAGGCAAAACATCACAGCTCTCTGTTTTTCGAGGCGACGAACTGCTCGGTCCGAGCAGCCTGCTGCTCGACCGAGCAGCCTGGGAAAATCTGTCCAATCGATTTGAATCACAAAAAATAACACTCTACATTAATTCAAATCACATCACCATTGACTCTGGATTCTCCATGCTGCGCGCCATGACCCTCTCTCTAGAATCATCATCGTCTCAGAAGCCGCGCGCTCACCTAAGCCAACAAAGAAATCAGCTCCAAGCAAACCTGGAGCTTGACGGCGGGAACTGGCTTGGTAAATATGTCTGCGGGGTTCAAATCAGTCAGGATCTTCTGAAGCTCTATCTCCTTCTTCTCCAACTTAAGGAAGGAATCACGCACCTCAATATGCTTCGTCCTCGAACTGTATGCCTGGTGCTTCGCCAGATGAATGTCACTCTGGCTGTAAGACCGACCTCCACGATACCGCTACAGTGCTCAAACTGAACACATATCTCGTGGTAGATCGCCGCGTGTCTCTATCACCTGTGTAGTCGCTATCGCAATAACCTGTCAGCACCTTTCCGTCTCCTCTCCCATAGAGGATCCCGACACTCGCTGTGCCTCGCAGATATCTCAGAATCCACTTGACGGCCTGCCAATACTCCTTGCCAGGATTAGCCATATACCTACTAACCACTCACACGGCATGTGCAATATCTGAACGCGTGCAGACCATCGCATACATCAAACTTCCTACCGCACTTGCATATGGCACCTGAGACATGTAAGTCTTCTCCTCATCGGTGCTTGGCGACTAACTCGCTGATAGCTGAAATGAGCTTCCAAAGGTGTCGTCACGGGCTTTGCACTATCCATCCCAAACCGGGCTAGTACCTTCTGAACATACCCCTTCTGTGACAATCTAAGCTCATGCTTCTTCCGATCTCGAACAATCTCCATTCCGAGAATCTTATTGGCGGGTCACAAATCCTTCATGTCGAATTCTTGTCCTAGCTTCTCCTTCAGCTTCTTCATCTCCACCATGCTATTAAAAGCAATTAGCATGTCGTCCACATAAAGCAACAAGAAAATCTTCAAACCATTTTCAAGTATGCGAACATACACACATTGATCCTTGATGCTCCTCTCGAAGCCTACTCCCATCATGAAGCTATCGAATCGTTTGTACCACTGCCTGGGTGACTACTTTAACCCGTACAACGATTTCTTCAACTTGCACACCAAAGTCTGTTTTCCTTCAACTCTGAACCCCTCAGGCTGCTGCATATAAATTTCCTCATCAAGGTCTCCATGCAGAACGGCAGTCTTCATATCGAGTTGCTCCAACTCAATGTCCATGCTAGCAACTAGCGCCAATAACACACGAATGGACGTGAGTCGCACAATCGGTGAAAATATTTCGTTGTAGTCTCCACACTTTCGTTGTGCAAATCCCTTGGCAACCAACCTTGCCTTGTACCTGACATTGTTCCCATCTTGAGTTGAGCTTTTCTTGACCTTATATATCCAACGACAGCCAATAGCACGCTTCTCGTTAGGTAACGGCACAAAATCCCAAGTGCCGTTCCGGTGAAGGGACTCCATCTCCTCCTCCATAGCTCTTTGTCACTGAGCGGCATCTCCTGAGACTATGGGTCCACCATATGTCGCTAGCTCCTCGTGCTCTAGGTGAGTGCATAAGACGCCATATCACCGAAAGAATATTGGGCATAATCCCATGAACCTAATCTTTCTGGCGCTTTCTTCACCCTCTTCGATCTCAGTGTTCCATCATCGCATGCATAAGTGTCAACGCGTAACTGAGATGTACCGGGTGTTTGCACATGGACCTCGGCATGGACCTCATCATCTCCCTCAACTGGAGCATCGACCATCAACTCTTTGCCTGGTCGCTGAGTGGGCTAGACCGGAAGACTAACCCTCTCCGGTGAAATCACCTCGGCGGACGTGTCCTCTTTTGAGTGCAGATGCTCCGTCCTGAGCATTGCATCCTCATCAAAAGTGACATGTCTGCTCACTTTCGCTTTCTGACCCTCTGGATCCCACAAACGATATCCCTTGACGTTGTGGCCATATCCAAGAAAGATACACTTCTTTGCTCTTGAATCCAACTTGTCACCCCTCTCATGCACATATGTCGGACAACCCACGATGCGCAAGTACGAATAAATCACCAGCTTCACCACTCCATATCTCCTCAAGGATCTTGTTGCCAATTGCTACTGAAGGAACTCTGTTCACAATGTGCACAGCAGTCGAGAGTATGTCTCCCCAGAATTTCTTTTCCAAACCGGCTGAGTGTCTCAAACACCGCACTCTCTCCAACAATGTCCTATTCATCCGCTCCACCACACCATTCGACTGCGGATCTCTGGGTGTGCTAAAGTGTCCGCGGATCCCATGCAGTTTGCAGAAATTTCTAAACTCCCTCGAGGTAAACTCACCTCCATTGTCAGATCTAAGCACATTCACGTGCCTTCCAGTTTGCTTCTCCACCATGGTCTTCCAATCTCTAAACATATCAAAAGTTTGGTCCTTTGACTTCATTAGGTACATCCAAACTTTGCGAGAGTAGTCATCAATAAACAAGACAAAATACTTAGCTCCCCCTCTTGACGGCTCTGGACACAGTCCCCACACATCGGTGTGTACATAGTCAAATGGTCATTTGCTAGTATGCTTCCCCGTGTTAAACTGTAGCTTTGTCTTCTTACAGTACACACAGGATTCGCAGAACTCTACACTATCATTCGAGGCTTCAATCAACTTTCTTTTTCGGAGTATATAAAGCGTTTTGTCACATGGATGACCCAAACGATAGTGTCATAACTTGGCTGAATCTCCGAAAACTGCGATCGTAGTGCCTACGTCCGCTTCACCTTCAATTGTGGTACCTTGAAGGGCATATAGGTTTCCAACCTTCCTTCCCTTCATCACAACCATGGCCCCTTTCGAAACACGAAGTTGGTCTTTTTCAAAGACCGACTTACATCCGGCATTGTCCAAAACGCCTATGGAGATTAGGCTTTTCCGCAAATCTGGGACGTGCCTCACATCAGCAAGTGTACGCACTATGCCGTCATGCATCTTTATCTGAACGGTTCCAATACCCGCAGTTCTACACACTGCATTATTCCCCATGAGGATTGAGCCTCCATCTTGCTTGGAATGATATGTCGCGAACAAATTCCTATGAGGAGTCATATGATACGAGCATCCACTGTCCATAAGCCATGCCATACTGGCATCACCTGCAATCCCCACAGTAAAAATCTCGGTATCTCTACCTTCATCATGAACCTGCTCACCATCAATCCCCAAAGATGTCGAATCGGAATCCTTCTCGGTTTCCTTTCCTTTCTTCCTATCCTTGACAGGACAATGCTTCGAATAATGACCCTTCTTGTGGCAATTATAGCATGTGATGTTCGCAAATCTGTCCTGCGAGTGTCTCGACTTGGAGCGGTCATTATTCTTCCTGAAGCCTCCTCTCCTTTTCTGTCGACCCCTCACATGCAATGCCTCCTCGTGGTTACTCACATGATCTCTACCTTGAACCTTGCCACATAGTTGCTCCATGTGAAGCGCCGCCTTCACCTCTTCCACGGTGAGAGCAGTCCGCTTGTAAATCATTGACCGAACAAATTGATTATACTCTTCAGGCAATGAATACAGCAAGATAACCGCTTGCTGCTCATCTTCAATTTTCACATCCATACCACGCAACTCTAGCACAATCATGTTCAATTCATCCATGTGATCCTTTACCGCTGAACCAGCCTTCATCTTGAGAATATACAGCTGCTGAAACAAATATAGGCGACTCGTGAAAGATTTCTTCATATAGAGTTCCTCAAGCTTCTTCTACATATCAGATGTCGTCGCCTCATCCAGGACTTTTCTCAGAACATTATCTGATAACGACAACTGAATCGCGCTGTGCGCCTTCCTCTCCATCTCCACTCTAGCGGATGTAGTCACCTCCTTATCAATATTCGAGACATCGAATACGATCTGGTAACACTCCGTCTACATAAGAACATTCTTCACATTCGTCTGCCAAATCCGAAAATCATTCCGGCTGGTGAACATCTCAATGTTTAAAGTTGTCAAAGACACCATCTTTCCTTCGCCACTAACTTCCTTTGCAATAAAACCACAAGCTCTGATACCACTTGTTGGGAGAAAATCCGAAAACACCTTGAGATCAAT
Organism: Scilla litardierei; assembly: GCA_030789695.1. Lineage (NCBI taxonomy): Eukaryota > Viridiplantae > Streptophyta > Magnoliopsida > Asparagales > Asparagaceae > Scilla > Scilla litardierei. The sequence continues at coordinate 43,315,927 of CM061138.1, read as the reverse complement.
GCGGAAACCAACCATAATAAACTGATTAGGAATATAGGGCTAGCAAAAATCTAATCTCAAAGGCCCAACAAAATTCCCAAATGACCTTGCAATAGAAAGTAGCAAACAAATCACAGCAACAAATAATCAATCGCAGGCACAAAAGAATTTACCCTGGTTCGGTTGCAAACAACCTACGTCTAGCAATCCAATCCGAGACGATTCCACTAGTAGAGAGATCCAAACAATTAGGGTTACAAAATGCTCCCTCACGCGTGAGTAATAACTTGTCAACGGAACAAGCCCTCACGAATCCACTCAAGAGGAAGAAATCAATGGAAGAAGAAGAGAAAGAAAAAAAATCAAACCTCTCTCAAGAACACAAACCCTAAAACTCTCTCCAATCTCCAATGGGGTGGCCAGAGGCTTGCAAAAACTGTATGGAGGCTTACAAACTCAAGATGACGGCTTAACCTAATCTAAAACATCGATAGGTTAAGTACAAACTCAAAACGAATGGAGAGAAACAGCATCCAGGCCGTCGAATGCTACAGGTGGGCCCAAGCAACTCGACCGAGTAGGCGGTTGGCTCGGTCGAGCACGGAGAAGCGAGCATATCCGACTCGATCGACTCGGTCAAGTCCAAGGTCGAGTCACGTCCACTCGGTCGAGTAGACAAGCTACCCGGGCAGAGTATGACAGTAGCCTCTTCAAGGCAAAACATCCCAGCTCTCTGTTTTCGAGGTGACTAACGGCTCGGTCGAGCAGCAGGCTGCTCGGACCGAGCAGCCTGGGAAAATTTGTCCAGTCGATTTGAATCACAAAAAACAAGTCCACTCATGAATCAAGATATCTTCTTTTTTCTTTTTTCTCCCTCTCACATGATCTCCAATATAAGTTAATCAGACAGAATTATTCTCTCTATTTTTGTTCATAACTTTGTTGAAACCCTAACAAATTTATTTTGTTTAAGTATTAATTATTTTTATAAGCACTTAAAATTTAAATTTATTTAATGCCTGAAAAGTATATAAATGTTATTTCAAAAAAGTACTATTGGATTGGTGGGTTTTAAAAGACTTATTTAAAAAGCAGAAGTAATGCCAAAAATATCTTTCTTTTTCTTTATCTCTCTACGTATGTGTTGTTTCAGGTCATAAGACTTGGATTGGATTCAACTTTCAATACATAGAATTTTCTAGGCCTGAATTGTCTTGTGAGGCAGATTTGTGGATACCATTTATAGTGTAGAAAGCAAATACTGTTTTAATGAAAAAGTAAATCTAAATTCCTCGATTCAGCCGTTTTGATTTTTCACATTCCTTCTATCATCCATCAAGCTAAACCCTAATTTTATAAGGTGTTATTAATCGGTTTCTCAACCTTATCTTTGGATATGCTGTTGCATATGAGCTGAACTTGGAACATTTTCTGTTTCCTCTTTGATGAGCTTGAAACATATTTTGAACTTAAAACAGATTTTAGCAAGATAGCAACTGTTTGAGGCTACTAACTTCGTAGCCACCCAAGTACAAATACAATCAGTACAATAAGTGAATTTGAATTCAGATATGATAAGGTTCATAAAACTTCATAGTACTGTTCTATTAGCACTTGTTGATGTCTTACAACAACATTGAGTGAACTTTGTGATGTGATCAGGAATAAATGTTCTCTGTGGAGTTGGGATTCTTTCGACGCCCAATGCAGTGAAGCAAGGAGGTTGGTTGGGGATGTTGATCCTGTTGCTGTTTGCAGTGCTCGCATTCTACACGGGAATCCTCCTGCGCCGTTGCCTGGACAGTGAGGCCGGCCTCGAGACTTACCCAGATATCGGCCAGGCTGCCTTTGGCACCACTGGTCGCATTGCTGTCTCGGTGAGACTTCAAAAACAAAACGAAACAAAACCCCTCAATCAAAAGTTCAATGGAGCTAAAATTTAAAATTCTTTTTTTGCAGATAATTCTCTATCTCGAGTTGTATGTAAGTACAAGTTGCCTATCACTAAAGTCTTGTATGCGTCGATTTGTTTTGTGCATCAATGTTAATATTGGCTCTCTGCTTGAATGCAGGCTTGTTGTGTTGAGTATATTATACTAGAGAGCGATAATTTATCGTCACTCTTTCCCAATGCTCACCTAAATATCGGTGGAATGCACATCTCCTCTCATGTGCTCTTTGCTGTGACGACTACCCTTATTGTCCTCCCAACTACTTGGCTTCGGGATCTAAGCATTCTCAGCTACATATCAGGTGAATCCTTGCTCATCTTCTTGTATTGATTTTGATTGTGTAGAAAAGAACTTGGTGAAGGTTCTAATACTTAACTCTAGAGAAGGAATTAGCAGTTCCTCAGGTTGTTCCAATTGGTGGCCCCAATTGTAAGGCATGAATATATATATAATGATAAAGTTTTGGGTAGATGGAAGTCATTGAGAAAACTAACTACTACTAGTTCTTGGTTATTTGATGAAGATAAACAAATTCTAATCTTGTGCATTTACCAACCAAGAAAATTTTCTTTTTAACTCCATCGAAATAAAAGCTTAAACACCTAATAACTTAGCCCGTAAAGAAATTAACTCCCACTTCCATTGATCTAACAGTAAGTTGCTAATCTCAAATTTTCAAATGTACTAAAACTCTTCCTTCCAAATAAAAATAAAAATTTAATATATGTTATGAATCAACTATTGGGAGAGGAGCCCCCAGCTCTTTATTTATAGGCAATAGAGGAGAATACAGATATGCGCTACATTGATATGGGCCTATCTCTAAGATAGCCCAAAATCTAAACCAACTCCGGTTAATAACCGTTCACAACACTCCCTCTTATCCATCCATATGTGTGGACTCTGCTCGTGAATACTTCAGGATTCTGAGCATAGTAGAGTCTCACATGGGGTGGATACTTCAGGATCCTGAGTTGGTGAGATTTGCCTCGTTAAAACATTTAGCTATGGAAAACCCAGTGGAAAAAACCATAGTTAAGGGAAAAGAGTACAAACTCTCCCAACTCCCCCTGATCTGTACAAGCTCTCAAGCTTTCAAATCTCTTACGCGCCTCATTTCAATCTTCTGTACAAGCTTCCTAAAAGTGGCAGGATGAAGGGCTTTAGTAAACAAGTCTGCCAAATTGTCACATGATTGCACTTGTCTGACATCGATCTTGCCATCTCTCTGTAGCTCGTGCGTCCAGAAAAACTTTGGGGAAATATGCTTGGTTCTGTCGCCTTTGATGAAGCCACCTCGTAGCTGAGCTATGCAAGCAGCATTGTCTTCGAACATTGTTGTAGGTTCGAGATCTCCAGTCTCCAGTTCGGTAGTTGACAAAATGTGATGGACAACTGAGCGTAACCATACGCATTCTCTGCTTGCTTCATGAATGTCAATGATCTCTGAGTGATTGGATGAGGTTGCCGTCAAGGTTTGCTTGATGGATCTCCAGGAAATGGCTGTCCCTCCATAGGTAAACACGTATCCAGTCTGTGACTTCGCTTTGTGGGGATCAGACAAGTAAACTGCATCAGCATAACCAGCAAGTGTAGAGGATATTCCATTTTTGTAGAAGAGTCTCAAATCTGTAGACCCTTGGAGGTAGCGCAGAGGTGCTTAACTCCGGTCCAGTGACGATGTGTGGGCGCTGCGCTATATATGGCTAGCAAATTTACTACGAACACTATATCGGGACACGTGTAGTTGGTCAGATATAAGAGTGCTCCGATGGCACTTAGATAAGGGAACTTCTGGACCAAGTATATCATCCCCCTCTTCCAGCGGCCGGAAGGGGTCTTTATGTGCATGCAGAGATCGTACCACCATCGGTGTACTTAGTGAATGACATTGGTCCATATAGAATCTTTGCAACATTTTCTTTGTGTATGTGGTTTGATGTAATAGGATTCCATCTTTTAGATGTTCAATCTGTAAGCCAAGGCAGAATTTCGTTTTGCCTAGGTCTTTCATTTCAAATTCTCTTGTTAGGCTTACGGATATCTCATCGATCTCTTCAGGAGATCCAATGAGATTCAGATCGTCTACGTAGACAGCAATTATTTCGAATCCTTTTCCCTTTGTTTTTATGAAGATACAAGGGTAGACTTCATTATTATTGAATCCTTGTTGCACAAGAAATTCGCTGAGTCTGTTATACCATATTCTTCCTGATTGTTTGAGATCAAACAATGATCTTTGTAGCTTAACAGAGTAGACGTCCCGAGGTCTATCTTTTAGCTCAGCAGGCATTGAAAAGCCATCAGGAAGTTTCATGTATATTTCCTTGTCGAGATAACCGTATAGATATGCAGTCACAACATACATTAGCTGCATATCTAAGCCTTCCTTTACTGTTAAGCTTATCAGGACTCTAAAAGTAATCGCATCCATGACCAGGGAGTATGTTTCGTCAAAGCAATGCCCGGTCTTTGGGAAAATCCTTGTGCTACAAGTCTTGTTTTGCAGCGTGCGATCTCATTATTTTCATTTCTTTTTCTTACGAATACTCATTTGTATCCCACAGGTTTGACACCAGTAGGTGTCTGGACTATATGTCCAAAGACTTTGCGTTGCTGAAGCGAGTCCAGCTTGACTTCTATTGCCTGATTCCACTTGGGCCAGTCATTTCTGCGTTTGCATTCAACAACAGAATTTGGATCATGATCATCGTCGCTTCCAGCGACGTGAATAGCAATGTGAAACGCGAAGTCATCGTCGACGACTGTACTCTTTCTGTCCAATACCTCCACTGTACGTATATAATTTAATGATATTTCAGTTTTTCCTGCCAGCTCCTCTGCAGTGGATTCCGGGAGTGGAGATGGTATGGACACGAGCTCGTTTCGCTGTGGGAGTATCGTCCCAAGGTCTCCGGATATTTTTCTTTTTCTTGGATTTTTATCCTTGGAGCCTGGTGGTCTGCCTCTTTTCTGTTGAGGTGCAGCCACTTCTGCTGCTGGTGGATTGCATCCATCCTTTGGGGTGTCAATCCTAGCTGGAGTGTTTGCAGCAGGGATGTGTGATTTGACAATTTTCTGGTTGTCAATAAACGAGTCCGGTAATCTATGAACTGTGTTCTGGATGTGTAAGATCTTCAAGGTCTCATCATCACATTGTTTTGTTACCAGGTCGTAGTGGGTCAAACTTTTTGTATCCCACATTAGCATTTGCTTCGCGCTAGACTTTTCAATGTCTAGGCCCATTTTGGGAAAATATGTCTCATCAAAGTCATAGTCTTCAAGACGTGTCTTAAAGCGTTCCCCGTTTGGGATTCTAGGTATCTTATAATGGAGGGTGAGTCAAACCCTACATAAATACCTAGGCGACGTTGAGGGCCCATCTTGGTCCTCTAGGGTGGTGCAATGGGGATATAAACTGTGCAGCCGAAGATTCTCAACTGAGAAATGTTCGGCGGCGTTCCATATGCAAGTTGCATTGGAGAGAGACTCTGACCTCCTAAGGGTCTTATTCTTATTAATGATGCAGCATGCAGAATTGCATGTCCCCATGCATCCACCGGCAACTGGGATTTCATCAGCAATGGACGTGCAATCCATTGGAGTCTTTTAATTAGCGACTCAGCTAACCCGTTCTGGGTGTGAACATGCGGCACCGGATGTTCAATTTTTATTCCCGTTGCCTGGCAGTATTCTTGAAATGACTGGGAGGTAAATTTCTCCGCATTATCCAGACATATTTTCTTTATTTGGTTGTCTGGAAAATACGCCCGCAACTTTATAATTTGTGCTATTAGCTTTGGAAAAGCTAAGTTGCGAGTCGATAGTAGACACACATACGAATATTTCGAAGATGCATCAATGAATATCATGAAGTACCGGAAAGGCCCACTAGGGGGTGGATGGGTCCACATATGTCTCCGTGTATTCTTTCGAGGAAGCTTGGAGACTCAATATCTACTTTAAGTGGTGATGGCCTTGTTATTAATTTACCCTTGAAGCAGGGTACACAAGAGAATTCTCCCTTCTGAAGAATCTTCTGGTTCTTCAAGTTATGCCCATGTGATTGTGATAAGATGCGGTGCATCATCACAGATCCAGGGTGGGCAAGTCTATCGTGCCAAAGTAAAAATTTGGCTGATGTCGGTCACTTCAGGTGCTCCGTCAGGTTGCTTCCTTTCTCCGAATTTTTGTATGGTAGAGGCCCGATGAAAGGCTCTCAAAGCGTTCAAGTATGGTTTTAACTCCATTTTCTTGAGACGTTACATACAGTAATTCATTTTCTTTTACATTTGCTATTTCCAAGTGGAATCCGTTTAGACGGATATATTTGAAACTTAGTAAGTTTCGCTTGGAGTTCGGAGAGTATAATGCATCTTTAATTATTATTTCTGTTCCTTTGGGGAGCAACAAGGTTTTATTCCCAGAATCTTCAATTATACCCGATGGCCCTGAAATTGTATTTACAGGGTTCTTATATAGTATAATGCTATGAAAATAGCATTTGTGCTGAAGGATCGTATGTGTCGAAGCAATGTCTACCAAGCAATCATGAGAGCATTCCATCTAAAAATATAAGTAAAACATTTGCATTCAGAAGCTAAATTTTATTCAAAGGAAGTCAAATTACATAAATAGCTCTCATAAAATAGATTGTTCTCAAAATAAAATGCTAAGATAAATGTAGTAGGCTAATCAAGCATGTTCTCTGCTTCGAAGTCTTTTGCTGTGAACTTGACTGCATTGTTTGCAGCCACCAGGTTTGTTTCAGCATTCTTTTTCTTGCTTTTTTATACAGCTCCTGGAGATGCAGTGGGGTCCTGCACACTCTGGACCAATGGCCTTTCATGCCACAGCTGTGGCACTGGTCTTCCCAATCCCTCTTGGGTAGGGGTGCATCATTTTTCTTGTTGTCATTTCTGCGCCAGGTGAACTTGCGCTTCCCTTCATTCTTCGCTGTTGTACCTGACCCTTGGCTCTTTTCTGTTGTCCCCCTTTCTGTGGTCTTTCTTTTCTTTTATTATCTCTCTTTTTTAAAGGAAGAGGTATGCTGAGCTTCTGGTACAGGGGCAGTGCCAGGAGGGCGCATATTGTGAGTGGCGAGAAGAAGCTCTCTATTTTATTCAGCCATGAGTAAACATGACATCAGCTCAGAATACTTGGTGAACTTGCGTTCACGGTATTGCTGCATAAGTATCGCATCTTTTTCATGGAAAGACGTATACGTCTTTTCTAGCATGCGATCTTCTGAAAATTCTCACCATACAACTTCAGACGTGAGGTGATGCTAAAAAGTGCTGAGTTGAACTCAGCAATGGACTTGAAGTCCTGCAGTCTCAGGTTCGCCCACTTATATCTTGCCCTTGGGAGTATAACATCTCTCTGATGTTTATACCTATCCTCAAGGTCCATAGCTCAAGTGGATCTTCGACCGTAAGGTACTCAGCCTTTAAGGTCTTGTCCACATGGCGGCGAATATAGATAATGGCTTGCGCCTTTTCTATATCGATAACATTTTCTTTTTCTGTTACAGCAGCAATGAGTGACTTTGCCCGCATGTGAAACTTTACATCTAGCTGCCAACTCAGATAATTTCTACCTGATGCATCCAGCACTTCGAAATCAACGCTTGCAATTTTAGCCATTTATCTAGCAGAGCACAAACATGCATGAATTTATATTTTAATCAAAGAAAACATTTTCATGCGGAGGCAATATTTAATGAGAAGCTAAATGCATGGATCGGTCAGTCCCACATAAAAAGAGTCCAAAGTCCATACAGTCCTTATTACACAATTTGCAGCTTTAAAAGGAAAATACAACTTTGGAAACCCCGTGGGTCCCATATGATATCTCCAGCTTCAATTGTGGCCTCCGTCTCCATGGAAATTGGTATTCTGTCTTTGACATTTACATAAATTCCTTACTATAATTTCTCTCAAAAATAAAAGAAAAGTGCGGGAAATAAAATATGGGACTTAAACGGCCAATCCAAAAACCACATTTAGTCATTCATGCAGAAATATTGTGCTCATCAACATTTTCATTCACAGACATCGCAGGCAGTAATATTCGCATGAGGATAAATAATTTAATCACTTAATAATTATTGGACCACTGGGCAATGTCATACACCGTTAGGTTAGTTAACTTACGGCAGAGCGGTCGCATGATCTTCCTAATTATTAAGGTTTAAATATAATGTACAACCATGCATATAATATCCATAGAATAAGACAGTGATGTAAAGCATGTATAGATGATTTTACAAAAAAAATCATTCGATGCAGGGGTTGTTAAATATGTGGGTTTAATCAATGAAATTGAATAAGAGCCCAAAATGACATTTTCTATGTAGAAGGAAAAAGTTTTCCTTTTTAAATTATCCCAAGTAACCCCCAAAGGTCCCCAATAATACCTTATATGTCCACTTATTGCCCCATAATATACCGTGATTTTTCACGAATTTCTTAAGGCCCACAAACGCCCTTTTTAACTAATTTTAAGCCCAAAAAGTTCTTTAAGGCTAATTATTAGCCTTCGCCCCGCCTTTTTGAAGAAACACTGGCCTGAAGCCCGCAGGTTGGCTGCGAGCTTCAGGCCCGCAGTTAAAATTTTTTGAATCTAGGCTCAAGGCCCAGTAGAGTTTTGGGGGCGGCGGCTAGGGTTAGCCACCGCCGCCCCCTTGCTTCGCCAGTCGGCGGGGGTGGCCGCCGCCCCCTGCAGGGGGAGTGGCAGGCGGGGGTCGCCGCCCCCCTGCAGGGGGGAAGCGACGGCGGGGCCGCCCCCTGCAGGGGGGTGCGGCGGTCGGGCGTCACCGCCCCCTCTGCAGAGGGGAGTGACGGCCGCCCCCTCTGCAGGGGGGTGCGGCTGTGGGGCCTCCCCCCTGCAGGGGGAGCGGCAGGCGGGGGTTGCCTCCCCGACAGGGGGGAAGCGGCGGCGGGGGCGTCGCCGCCCCCTCTACACGGGGGAGCGGTGGCCACCGCCCCCTGCAGGGGGTGCGGCAGCAGGGGCCGCCCCCTGCAGGGGGAGCGGCGGCCGGGCGTCGCCGCCCCCTCTACACGGGGGAGCGGTGGCCACCGCCCCCTGCAGGGGGTGCGGCAGCAGGGGCCGCCCCCTGCAGGGGGAGCGGCGGCCGGGCATCGGCTGCCCCCCGCAGGGGGGAGCGGTCGCGGCACCGGCCGCCCTCCCTTAGGGGGGTGCAGCCAGGACGGGGGGAGATGGCCGGTGGCAAGGCCGCCGGCGGGCTTGGGGTAGGGTTTACACAAAAAAACCCGAAAATTTTGATTTTTGGGACGAAAAATTTGTCGTTTTAGGCGATCTAGCAAATCCACATATCGATCTTGCGAGATCAAGGGGTAGAACAATCATAGGTATGATTAAAAACAACGTTTTAAGCGATTTTTACCTCTATATCCGTCCTCTGGATATAGCAACGGTTGAACGAAGCCCTACGCGGATGACGACGCTCGATTGAGAAAGCCTTGCACCGCGCACGTGGATCTTCCGTCTCCCTTCGCCTTCGCAACGAAAAAAATTTTGTGGAAGATTTTCTAGAGGCTCGTGCTGATAACGTGTTATGAATCAACCATTAGGGGAGGAGCCCACGGCTCTTTATTTATAGGCAATAGGGGAGAATACAGATATGGGCTACATTGATATGGGCCAATCTCTAGATAGCCCAGAATCTAAACCAACTCAGTTAATGACCGTTCACAACAATATATATATATATATATATATATATATATATATATATATATATATATATATATATATATATATATATATACCAAAAATGTACCCGAGGTCGACCTCAGGCAGAAATACCTGAGCACACCCCCGTTGTTCGGGGTTTGTAAGTATATGTTTTTGAATTTTTTTTGCAATAGGTAGATATACTTGTTATGTAGCTCCCCACAAAATTTCAGGTCAATCCAACACCGTTTGAGCCTCCGTTCATCGATTTCAAACTCCGTTGAATCTGGACAGTTTTGCGCGACGTTTTTGAAATCGATGAACGGAGGCTCAAACGGTGTTGGATTGACCTGAAATTTTATGGGGAGCAACATAACAAGTATATCTACCTACTGCAAAAAAAATTCAAAAATATATACTTACAAACCCCGAACAACGGGGGTGTGCTCAGGTATTTCTGCCTGAGGTCGACCTCGTGTACATTTTTGGGATATATATATAAATAAAGCTTTTGCATGTAACATTTTTTAACTTAGCATAGTTACTGCAATGTTACTACATTAAAGAATATATCATCATCATCATCATCATCAATACTTAATCTTCTAACTTTTTTGTTTACTTAATTTCATTTAATAATTTCAGCTGGAGGGGTCATCGCATCTATATTGGTCGTATTTTGCTTATTCTGGGTTGGATTGGTTGATCAAGTCGGGTTCAAGAACGAAGGAACGCTACTGAATTTCTCTGGCATTCCAATCGCCATTGGACTTTATGGATACTGCTACTCAGGACATGCCGTTTTCCCAAATATATACTCATCTCTAAAGCAACGGAACCAGTACCCAACAGTCCTCTTTGCAAGGCAAGCGGTCTTAATTGATTTTTGTTAGGAGATCAACAAATTCTCTGCAATCTCTTTAGGGATTCTTGTTCACGAAGATATGATTATTTTTATTCTTGATCTTGTGTCGCAGTTTCTTGATTTGTACTGTACTGTTTGGTGGAGTTGCGGTGGTAGGATTTGCAATGTTTGGACAATCTACGCTTTCTCAGTTTACGCTTAACATGCCAAAGAATTTGGTGGCTTCAAAGATTGCTGTGTGGACTACGGTAATTAAATTCTACACATAATCATTTTTTTGTGTGGCCAATGTCAGAAAATTGATATAAGCGCATCACAAGAGCTAGAATTTATGCTAGCAAGTGATTTAACTTGATTCTTAATTATCTGCAAAACTAGCTATATTTACATAGATCTTAGGCTGTTTGTTAATATACTGTGATCATTGAATTGTTACCTTTTTGGGTTGGTTGTGTTGCTGCAGGTGGTGAACCCCATTACAAAATATCCTTTCGTTGTATTAGCTCAATTGTGGCATTTTAGCCACTACTATATTTGAAAATTTCATTGCCAAATTGATATCTAATGATTAAAAGTCACGTTTGCCTTAACTGTTGCTCACATATGCATTGACTGTGATGCCCATGGCTCTGAGTTTGGAGGAGTTGATACCAGCAGACCATATAAAATCCCATTTCTACTCAATTGCCATCAGAACGGCCTTGGTGATTTCGATTCTCATAGTAGCTCTTTCCGTGCCTTTCTTTGGTAAGCTCATTATTTTCTACCCGCATGAAATGTTTGATACACGTAACATTTTAAATTTAGTTCAAAACTAGCTAAAATCTCATGCTTAATTCATGTCGTGCACAAGATCAGAGTTAGCAGAAAAAAATAAAAGTGAAGATTAAGTTATGTAAGCATGGCAATCTCTCATGCAGTTTTCCCTCGAATGATTTTCAGGTCTGGTGATGGCACTGATTGGGTCTTTGCTTACAATGCTAGTAGTAAGTTTTTCTACTTGATCTCAGTCCAAGCCTGTAATGTTTTTATATAAACTTGTGCTAATATTATTTTGTGGCAGACTTTGATTCTTCCATGCATCTGCTTTCTAAGCATTGTGAGGGGCAAAGTAACTTGGATTCAGGTATAGAACAATACATGCTTTCTTTTTGGTTGATCAATGATATGTTCAGTAAAATTTGGTATGTTGATTAATTGGATCGATCGAGACTCCTAAGTTCTCTTATTGATTTTGTACCATTAAATATGGCATCAAAAGTTGCTTCAAATCTAAGGCATGTTTCCGATAAACCTTCTCCATGAGTGTCGAGTGTCCAAATATCATAACATATCCAAGACGTCTAAAATAATAGGAGAGACACGCAGATAGTATAATTCTACCAGATAAAATGAAACATTTATATATTATACCCATATTTAGAGGAGTAATAGGCCTTCATTATTCACATTGTATACCTAAGATGACATCGACATTATTACAAAACATATGATGGCTTTGGATTACCACGGTTGTGAGAAAATCATAATGGTCATAATTCATTAACGACTCTTGCTTATACTTCTCCATTATTTCCTTATAGATTCTTTACCGATATTCTTCCTAATCCTTTTTCTTTTTACAACGGTATACCATATATTTCCCTTTGTGCATTGAATTGTGGCCAAAGTCATGGGGCGCGGCCACGCGGGTATCCAGTTGTCTTTGGAAATTCCAATTCGACGAAACATAGTATTAAGAAAAGAAAAACAAAAGAGTGTCCTCTAACATTGCATATCCATCTGCAGCAGTTCATTCCGTAACTCCAATTTTCTGTTCTTTTGCACCTTTTTTATTGATAAGATAGATAACGTCTATCTTTCATTTTCCACCATTACCATGCCAAAGTTAATTTTCTTTGCATAACATATGAACTATACACCAATGACTTCAAAAAAACTAAATTTTTTGTTTCTTTCTGAAATTCAGTACGCAGTAAAGAATATAACGAACAGCGTAAAAACACACAGCATGCAAGGACACACAAGAAATGGTATCGCAGTTCGGTGCACACACCTACATCTGCGGGGCCACGCCCAGAAAATCGAATACTTCACTAAAAAGATTGGAGAATACAAATTCTACAATTCACGCTTTAATAAGGAAGAACACTCTCAACCATAAAACAAACCGTGAGGGGATGATCGCAATCAACCCCGTGAAGTATTCTTGGCAAGCTCCCCTTGCCTGCAAGCTCCCCTTGCACCACCGACTTAATCAACTCCCTTGATCCTGCGTATGCAGCCGTCGGCCTCCCTCCCGGAGAATTTCCTTGAACTTCTTCAACTAAAGCGTTAACCTAGCCGCCAAACGCTGCAAGCCCTTAAAGGCCAAAACCCGCAATCTTCGATTCAATCTCAATCACAGCAATCGAACTTAGATTCGATTCTATCAACCGCAATGACCGCAACGGCTTCAGCAAGAAGGAGATCCCGAAGGATCCGTAAGAGTAAAGATTTGCCGAAAATCTCTCTCCAACCGTTTCGCAATATGGTAACAAGAGATTAAACCCAATCAACTCTAGAACAGATAATAACCACCATAAGAGCCAGATGTGCATGATAGAAAATACCAGAATACGTGAACGCCAATTGCACATCCTGTATCAGCAGCCAATTGATGCAAGTAGACATATTCTGTTGAACATCCCAGTACAACAAACTGTTCAACAAAATGTCCAACATTCTCTTCTTCATACGACAGTGGTCCAGATGTGATGAGACATACTTGAACATATCCATCATTCACTAGTGCCACATATGACAAGCCCGCAAACAAGAATAACCACAGGATAAATCCTAACAATCTCCCCTTTTGTCATTTGGTGGCACAACATACGGTATGATAGAAGAAGAAGGCAATTGTGCAATAGTTAAACTTTCAAACCCCTTGGAGATACATTGCATCAACAGTAGACATCCAACAAAACATTCAACAAGACGGTAGGCTTCCAACAAAATGTTGCAACAAAACGTTCAACAAATTTTTCAACATAGTATCAGATAGTATCAGATAAGAGAGATCATACCGCTTCTCCCCTTTTGCGCCACAAAAGACAAATACCTTAGAGATCCGCAGAGGGGCCACTCCGTAGAGAAGTCAGCTTGCTTTGCAGCAGCTCCTTGTGACGATTTAGAAGTACCCGCTGACTGTCGAGAACCAGAAGTTGATCATCAATATTCTGTAGAGCAGTCTCGAGAAACTGAATATCAACCGCACTCGCTGAGGAAGCAGTAGCTTCAGTAGCAGGACAAGATGCTGGAGGCACAGAGACAGACGGTTCAGCAGTCGGAGGTGGAGAGGATGTCGAGGACACATTATGAAGGGAGGGAACCAAGTCAGAGATGTCATCCACTTTTCCGGCCACAGACTTTGCCGTATACGAAATACACTCACAAGATGATGGAAGATCTGATGAGGACAGAGGCACTTTTTGAGCTAGGAGCATCATAGATATAAGAGCTCCATGTGGTAGCGAAGTCCCGGAGGAGGATATCTCAGCAAACGATAAGATAGAGTCAAAAATAATCCGGCCCAAATTAAACGCCTGAGAGGTTCCAGCAGAGAACAACAGCCTGCACATATCTCGAGTAACCACAGACACATTTGATGTAGGTAGCCAGTTCCTCGTGGCAATCCTGTAGAGAATAAAAAACTTGGCCGTAAGAGCAGATGAAGGAAAGACCGATGATTTCGTAGGCCAATTCTGGAGCATCCCCGCAGTTACAACTCGAATCAGTCTATCAAACTCGACTCCTGTAGACTCTCCATAAGCAGGAGCAGAAGGGTGACATTTCCATTCCAAAAATTTATTCAGAGAGGAAGGAGAAAAAGTGATTATCTTGCCCCGAACATAATTTCTGCAATGCCAACGAGAGGAGTCCTCTCCAGCAGTTTTGGATAAATTACAATAAAATTCCCTGACTAACACAGGAAAATAGGAACTGAAGCAAGTGGCAGCATGGTACAAACCGAGATTCTTCAATATAGTTGCAATTTGGGTCTTGTCAAACGAGGCCATGTTCAGAACTTTTTCAGGAAGTAGCGATCTCTCTGAGTAAGATGGCCATCGGTTCTTGCGAGCTTTGTCGAAGAAAATTCTGCTAAACGCATCCGAAGAAGTAAATGACGGAGAACGAGAGGAACTTGAAGCAGAGATTTTAGACCTCTTAGACGGAGAGCCATCAGTATTACACGAAGGAGCAGAGCGCTTCTTGGAGCACGATCGAGCCTTGCGCATAAATGAGGACAAGGGAGGTTCAGAAGGACCAGAGGCCTCAGGGAATGCTCCCTGTGTTGCAACATTTTGTGCAACAATATGTTCAACACTAGCGTCCATGCAGGAATCAGGCTCGATATCAGTTTCAACATTAAGTCCCACATTGTCCCCACCAACAGCAGTAGTATCATGACCCAGGGTACCTTTTTCTAAAGTCTCTTCAACATTTACCCCACTACCAGACACAACATCGGCAGTGACCTTATCCGAAACAACTTGCATCACACTAACACCTGTTTCAGAACGATTGGAGAGATCCTGAGGAATTTCAGAAGATCCTAAATCCATAGGAGTGGGACCAGGTTCTTCAGAGACATTTAGAGACTGAGCTTTTTGAGACACATCATCAGCAATTGGCATGTCTTCCACAGAGTCTTTGAGAGACGACTCCTTAATACTGTCTGCACATTCATGATCAAACATCTCAGAGACTTTTCCAGGCTCAGTAGCATCTTGAGATGAGAAGATAGGCACATTTTGAGAACATGCATTCGCATCACTATTAGGGTCATTGATCATGTTCTGAGAACCTTCATCCACAGTCATGGGTGATGCAGAGACAGGTACCTCTTCCTGACAAGCATCAACATGCGTTTTCTCATCTCCTAGATCACTTTTCTCCACATCTTCCTTGTTTCTCAGCACATCATCCTGCCAAACAGGATTCTCAGAAGGAAAATTAGACGATGACGCTCCTGTAGTCCCCCTAGACTTAGGCAAATCAGCAAACACTGGGGAGTCTTCTGAATCAGAGATGTCTATCACATCAACTTCAGAGATTTTAACAAAAGATGTCGGGTTCCAGGTGCGAATGACAACTTTTCTATCTCGAGGGACTCTAACACTCATAACTTTCCCCAAAATCTTCTTACGCATCAGACCTTTAAAATGAATGTGAGATACATCCACGTAAGAAAGATCCAATTCTTTTCCTGTTCTTCGCAAGTACCAGAACCAGTCTTGAATCGTTACCGGATCAGGAAGACTTTCATCATCATCATACACTTCATCATCCTCGGAATTTTTGGGAAGGGGGAATTCAAGAATTGGGGAAAAGTTCACCAGCTCTAAATTAGAGACTTGAGAGTGATGCATGCCACCAAACGAGGAAGAGGAGAGTGATGGAGAGGGATTACCACTGGAGGATCTTTGCACAGGACGAGAAAACACCCCTTTTCGTTTAACCGAAGAAGACGAGGAAGGCGGAGCACTTTTCCGAGCAGAAGTCGTTCGTCGAGAAGACCGACGAGGAGGCAGCGACGACTCTTCCGACTGATTTCTTGTCATTGAAGATAAACTGGGAGAGGCTTCAACCAAGCCGATTTCAAGAACCCTAGGTGAGGGGTTAGGAGAATCTTGGAGAAAATTTGAGTAGGGGAAAAAGCAAAAATGCGCCTTGGGAACGAAAAGAAACAGAGGGTAATAATAACGGGTAAGGAAATAAAAGAGAACCGACCCGTCAGCAGAGATCGATAGACCCTCATAATGTTGCAACATGATGTTGCAACAAATTTCTCAACATAGGAGACAACATTAGATACGACACAGCCCTAGGGCTTGCCGCAATTCCTCAAATCTGGCAGAATCAAGAGGCTTTGTAAAAATGTCTGCTAGTTGATTAGCTGTAGCCACATACTCCATAACTAGGGATTTCTTCTCAACCAGCTCTCTAATAAAGTGATGTCGGATGTCGATGTGTTTCGTTCTAGAATGCTGGACAGGGTTCTTGGAGATATTTATAGCACTCTGGTTGTCGCATAAAATAGTCATAACTCCTTGTTCCAGACCATAGTCTATCAACATTTGTTTTAACCAAAGCAATTGTGTACATCAACTTCCTGCAGCAATATACTCAGCCTCTGCTGTAGATAATGATATGTAGTTCTGTTTTTTACTATACCAAGACACCAGATTGTTGCCCACATAAAAACATCCTCCGGTGGTGCTTTTCCGATCATCTGTAATTCCTGCCCAGTCAGCATCACTATATCCTGAGACAAGAGTATTTGTATCCTTTGTATATATACCATAGTCTGCAGTTCCGCTGATATACCTGATAATCCTTTTTACGGCAACAATATGAGATTCCTTAGGGCTTGCTTGATAACGAGCACAGACTCCAACACTAAAGCTGATATCCGGTCGGCTAGCTGTTAGATATAACAGGCTACCTATCATGCTTCTGTAAAGAGTAACTTCAACATCTCTTCCTCCTTCATCCTTAGAGAGTTTTTCAGATGTACTCATGGGAGTCCTTACATGTCTGGCACTTTCTAAACCAAATCTCTTGACAAGATTTCTAGCATACTTGCTCTGAGAGATGAATAGACCATCAGGACACTGTTTAACTTGGAGCCCAAGAAAAACATTCAACTCACCTACCATGCTCATTTCAAACTCCCTTTGCATGAGATTAATAAACTCATGCACAAGTTGTTGTGATGTTGAACCGAAAACTATGTCGTCAACATAGATCTGGGCAATCATCACACTTGATCTTGTCCTTTGAACAAATAAGGTCTTATCAGCTCCTCCTCTTTCGTATCCCTTCTTGAGAAGATATGTGGTCAATCTTTCATACCAGGCCCTTGGAGCTTGTTTAAGCCCATACAACGCCTTCTTCAGCTTGTACACATGATTTGGAAGAAACGGATCAGCAAAGCCTTTGGGTTGTTCAACATACACTTCTTCATTCAACAATCCGTTCAGAAAGGCACTTTTTACGTCCATTTGGTGCAGTTTGAAATTTAAACTACAAGCAACCGCAAGTAATAGTCTGATAGATTCCAACCGTGCTACAGGAGCGAATGTCTCATCGAAGTCAATGCCTTCCACTTGGGTATACCCTTGAGCAACAAGCCGGGCTTTATTCCGAGTAACATTTCCCTTCTCATCTGTCTTGTTTTTGAATATCCATTTTGTCCCGATGACATTTGTTCCTTTTGGTCTTTCCACAAGACTCCAGACGTCATTTCGTTGAAATTGGTTTAGTTCCTCTTGCATACCTGAGACCCAAAAATCATCACCAATAGCTTCCTTCACATTTTTTGGTTCGGTAGTAGAAAGAAAACAAGCATACCCAGCAAGATCTCTGTAATTAACACGGCTGATGCCTCTGGTGCGACGACTGTCATGAACGTCACCAATGATTAGCTCCGGCGGATGGTCTCGTATAATCTTTGTAACTCCCTCAGCACCTTGAGCACTTTCAGCTTCTTCTTGAGTCGACTCCAAGGTGGCAGTATCCTGTGTTGCAACAATTTGTTCAACATTGTTCTGTATGGACTTGTTTGTTGCAACATCTCTTTCAACATGAACTTCATCCTCATTTCTGTCTTCTTGAACTCCTTTATCACCAGTTAGAATACATTCTCCCTGATCAAAATCATCAACAACAACGTTAATGGACTCCATCATGACATCAGTTCGTTCATTCAACACCCGGAAGGCACGACTCCTTGTTGAATACCCCAAGAAAATTCCTTTG
Source organism: Scilla litardierei (assembly GCA_030789695.1). Taxonomy (NCBI): domain Eukaryota; kingdom Viridiplantae; phylum Streptophyta; class Magnoliopsida; order Asparagales; family Asparagaceae; genus Scilla; species Scilla litardierei. The sequence continues at coordinate 43,297,627 of CM061138.1, read as the reverse complement.
TCACTCTTGGTGTCGAACTTCCGTTTTGGTGTCCGATCTTGCAGAATGTAGCACTTGCTTCCAAAAATGTGAAAGTAGGAGACATCAGGCTTTCGACCTTTCCATATTTCATATGGAGTTTTCTCAGTCTGTGGTCGAAGATAAACCATGTTCATGGTGTAGCATGCAGTATTAATCGCTTCAGCCCACCACTTTGTATTCACTTTTCGGGCGTTCAGCATAACACGAGCCATTTCCTGAAGAGTTCGATTCTTCCTTTCAACAACTCCGTTTTGCTGAGGAGTCTTAGGAGCCGAGAATTCATGTCCTATGCCTTGTGCCTCACAGAATTCAGAGAATGAGTGATTCTCAAACTCTTTTCCGTGATCACTTCGGATCCGAATGACTTTCCCTATGTTGTCTCCTCTTTCTACTTGAAGACGAGTACACAGGTTTTTGAAAGCATCGAAAGTATCTGATTTCTCCTTCAGAAAATCCACCCAGGTGAAGCGTGAAAAATCATCAACACAAACAAAAATGTACTTCTTACCTCCGACACTTGTTTCTGAAGTGGGTCCAATCAGATCCATATGCAGCAGCTCCAGAGTTTTTGATGTTGTGATATTCTGAATTTGTTTGTGACTAATTCTCTTCTGCTTCCCCAGTTGGCAGGCTTCGTACACCCTTTCTTTCTTCTTGATTAACATAGGCATTCCTCGGACAGCTCTTGCTTTGGAGATTTTTATTAAGGTCTTGAAGTTAACATGGCCTAACTTCTGATGCCACTGTTCAGATGCCTCTGTGGTGATACTCAGACATCTGTCAGGTTCTTGCAACAGGTAGCAGTTGTCACTGGATCTTTTCCCAGAAAGAATGCATACTTCATCTCCATTAAACACAAGACATTCATTTTTGTTGAACCGAACCAGCAGGCCTTGATCGCACAGCTGACTTATACTAATGAGATTAGCCTTTAAATTTTCAACATGCATCACATCTTTCAATTTCAGAGTTTCTGTCATATTCAGATTACCTTTCCCAATAACTCTGCTTCTCTGTCCATCCCCGAAGGTGACATGACCTTTATTTCCAGCAATGTACTCAGACAGAAGACCCTTGTTCCCTGTCATGTGCCGAGAGCACCCACTGTCAAAATACCACTGACTTTCCGCAAAGGTAGCCAAAGATGTGTATGCAACCATACTGAACAGTTCCGACTTCTTAATCCATTTCATGCTTGTCTGTTGTTGTGGATGAACAATATTTCTTCCTTCACTCACATGCTTCATGCGCCTGAAACACCTCCAATCATTATGTCCTATCTGTTTGCAGTAACCGCATATAAGCTGCCTAAGAGTAGTACCTCTTCTGTTCTTTCCTCGTGACTTGGCCTCATCATGTGAACTCCTTTTAACATGTTCCTTAGCATTGAGACTACTCCTGGTCTTGGGTGTGTGAAGATGACTTCCTCTGTTGTAACCAACTCCAGTTCGATCTCCAGAAACTTTTCCCATGTTGAGGATGTCATCGAGTTTGGTTTTTCCAGAGTTCCATCTGTTAACAGTGCTTTCAGCCTTCTCAGCTCTCAATACGGCTCTCTTCATGTTTCTCTCACAGTTTCGGAGACTTGCTTCAGTCTTCAGAAGTTTGACTTGATATGCATTCTTCTCGCTTCTCAACTTAGAGCATTCATCTTTCAGTTTCTTGTTGGCTTCACAGATTTCCATCCATTTGTAGAACATAGTTTGATAGGCTGTGCGGATTTCCTCATCATCAATATCTTCTACACTTCCAACTTCTGATTCAACTTCACTGTCAGCATTAGCATCATTTGTTGTAACATTTCGTACAACATGTTCTCCCTTGTGCTTTGATGTTGCAGCACATGTTGCAACATTATGTTCAACAAGACTGACGGACTTGCCTTCAGATTTGTCATTCAGAATAGCTGTGAAAGCAACATAATTACTGGTTATGTCTTCATCTTCCTCGCTACCTCCAGAGTCTTCATCGCTCCAAGTGCTGGCGAGGGATTTCCCTTTTAGCTTCTTTAGGGTGTTTGCACACTCTGCCTGTATATGTCCGAAACCTTCACATTCTCTACACTGTATTCACTTTCCTTTGTTTTTAGACTCATACCTTTGTATAGGACGACCAGCATTCCTTTCACCTACAGGAGGTCCCGTCCGCACCTTTTTATTAGTAGCTTTGAAATTCTGACCTTTATTGCTGATCTTTCTCATCATCTTGCTAAAGTTTTTGGTGAGAAGCGCGATATCATCTTCGAGTCCTGTCTCATCATCAGATTTTGACGGTTCACTGGCTTCAATCTTCAAGGCAACACCCTTCTCCTTTTTGTTTTGTTTGAGATTCATCTCATAGGTCTGTAGGGATCCCATGAGTTCGTCCAATCTCATGATCGATGTGTTCCTTACCTCCTCTATAGCTGCAATCTTTGCAGAAAATTTATCTGGCAAGGACCTCAGAGTTTTTTCAACAAGCTTCTTTTGAGAATACTTCTTACCCAGTTGGAATGCCTGATTAGCAATATCCCTCAATCTTCCATTGAACTCCGCGACCGTCTCGTTTTCGTTCATCCTTAGATTTTCAAACTGGCTGGCGAGCATTTGTAATTTTGAGGCTTTAACAGTGCCGGTTCCTTCATGCACGTTTTGAAGAATGTCCCAAGCTTCTTTAGCATGCTCACAAGTTGATATAAGCTTGAACTGCTCTTCGTCAACAGCAGTAAAGATGGCGTTAACCGCCTTAGAGTTTCCTAAGGCAGCACGTTCTTCATCAGAACTCCAGTCTCTCACAGGTTTGAAGCTCTCCTTTCCTTCTTTGTTGACTTCAACCGGAGGGTTCCATCCTTCAACTGTGGCAACCCAAGCCTTTTCGTCCAAGGACTTGATAAAAGCTCGCATGCGAGACTTCCAATAGGTGTAGTTCGATCCAGTAAGCAAAGGGGGACGAGTGACCGAAGCACCTTCTTTTGTGTTCATGATCAGCGTACTGACCTACAGGATCACATCCACTTTGAAAGAAGATCAAAGTACTGTAGATGACTAGCTCTGATACCAATTGAAATTCAGTACGCAGTAAAGAATATAACGAACAGCGTAAAAACACATAGCATGCAAGGACACACAAGAAATGGTATCGCAGTTCGGTGCGCACACCTACATCTGCGGGGCCACGCCCAGAAAATCGAATACTTCACTAAAAAGATTGGAGAATACAAATTCTACAATTCACGCTTTAATAAGGAAGAACACTCTCAACCATAAAACAAACCGTGAGGGGATGATCGCAATCAACCCCGTGAAGTATTCTTGGCAAGCTCCCCTTGCACCACCGACTTAATCAACTCCCTTGATCCTGCGTGTGCAGCCGTCGGCCTCCCTCCCGGAGAATTTTCCTTGAACTTCTTCAACTGAAGCGTTAACCTAGCCGCCAAACGCTGCAAGCCCTTAAAGGCCAAAACCCGCAATCTTCGATTCAATCTCAATCACAGCAATCGAACTTAGATTCGATTCTATCAACCGCAATGACCGCAACGGCTTCAGCAAGAAGGAGATCCCGAAGGATCCGTAAGAAGGAGATCCCGAAGGATCCGTAAGAGTAAAGATTTGCCGAAAATCTCTCTCCAACCGTTTCGCAATATGGTAACAAGAGATTAAACCCAATCAACTCTAGAACAGATAATAACCACCATAAGAGCCAGATGTGCATGATAGAAAATACCAGAATACGTGAACGCCAATTGCACATCCTGTATCAGCAGCCAATTGATGCAAGTAGACATATTCTGTTGAACATCCCAGTACAACAAATTGTTCAACAAAATGTCCAACATTCTCTTCTTCATACGACAGTGGTCCAGATGTGATGAGCCATACTTGAACATATCCATCATTCACTAGTGCCACATATGACAAGCCCGCAAACAAGAATAACCACAGGATAAATCCTAACACCTTCAAAAGATCCACATGCACCCAAGTAATAGATATATCATGGACTTTCATAATTTTCTTGCCTTTTTCAGATTTTTGATTTTCCTTTTCCTTTGTCAAAGTTTTTCCTAGATCACACTTTCAATTACCATTTAAACAATTGCTGATGGCATTACACCATTCCTTTATGCAGGTGTCTTTGTGTGTCTTGATTATTGCAGTAGGAGCCACTTCTGCTGCTGTGGGCACATACTCAGCTGTCTCGAAAATAATACAAAGTTTAAGTTAAACTCATTCTCTGCTGTAGATTAAATATACATCATGTTTGTTGTCCTTGATTTGTTCATTTGTTTTTCCCCCTCAATCTTCGTCATCTGTTAAATTAGAGAAACTATCAAGTTGTGTTTTTTCACTCACATGGGAAAGTTTTGCAAAGTGATGGAAACATATATGTAAACTATTGAGTGTCGGACTAAATTTGAAAGAATGTATTTTGAGGCACTCATGTGTCGTATGTTAATGGTGATGTGTAACTGATTATATTGCAATTTTGATTTGGTAGATACCCTCAATGCAATACACAGATATCTTGCTGCTACATTAATGGTTAGCGAGTCAAATGGTTGAACAGAATCAGCAGTTATGATATAATCACACTGCCTTGCTATTTTCATACCAGACATTATCACTGGTCTATATGCATAATAGTATCGGTACATTCAAATTTAAGAAAATCTATGCTCTATTGGCAGAGTGGATAGTTTCTGCCCATTTATTAAATCTTAGAGGGTATTAGCTGTTGTCTTTTTGCTGTTAAATCACATCTACATAACTCTCATGGGGTCCCTCTTAATGGGAGTTGTTGGGGAATAAATGGAGTTTGGCTTGGCTTTCATTTGGTGCAACCGACAGCAAGCCAACAGCTTGGACTCTCAGACTTTTCCAGAGAGCAAGGGAGAGGCCCTCTCAGTTTTCTGCAGAGAAAAAAAAAAGAGGCAGCGGCTTGTTTTTCCATAGAGCAAAGAAGAACGATCGACTGCCATTTTTTTTGGGAGAGCTGTGCATGGATCTGAAATTGGAGAGCAAAGCTAGGGTTTTGGAAAGCCAAGAAGATTTGCTAGTGAGATCCATAGAGAGTGTTTTCATTTCTTCTTCCGTGTTTGAGATCTAGAGTCCCTTGGGTAGCTTCCTAATTTGGGGCTATATTACCAAGGAGTGATCTCCATTGGTGTGGGATTGGTGCCTTGAGGAGCTCTATGTGTTGTAGAGGCTCTGTTATCAAGGATTCCCACTTGGTTGAGAGTGTGTAAGCTTGGTGAGAGATCTAGGGTTAGGTCTTGTTGCTTGGAGCTATTCTTTCATTGTGGAGGAAGAAGATGATGTGGTCGGTGTATGCCTTACTTGATCAGTAGTGGAACCGGGTGCATTGGATGCTGGATGTAGGTTGTTCGCAACCGAAACAGGGTAAATCTCCGTCTCTTTTGTGTTGCTCTTACTTTCGTATTATATTTGTGTGCCTACATATTTCTTTTGCAAGATCGTTGAGAGGGTTGGTTGTTGGTGACAACTCTCTCTTGTGCCCGTGAGGTGTTGGTTCTGTGCCTAGGTGACATCTCGGTGGAATTCGGGCTTGAGATTGTTTGGCCACCGTTTCCGCGCATTGTAGGTGGCGTTGTGTACCTAGGCTAAGTGTTTGGGAGGTGCACGGGGATCCAACAAGTGGTATCAAAGCTTTCGGTTTGCGAAGAAGTGTAGTGCCGCGATGGCGTCTTGCTCATGTGAGGAGACGTCCGGGTGTTCATACGAATTAGAGAGACTTAAAGGCTGAGACAACTATGGTCCGTGGCGACAAAAGGTGGTGGCTTTGTTGAAGCACCATAGAGTTTACGGTGACGTATGTGATACGGGCATGCCATGTAAGGCAACGGTGTATGATAAGCGAATGATGGAGCTTAAAGCCCTCGGTGAGATATTGCAATCCGTGGAGAATGAGATCCTTCGGCAATTTGCCGATGTGGAGGTCGTGAGCGACCTATGGAGAATGCTTGAAGCTCGGTACTCGACCAAGACACCAATTGGACGAAGGTTGCAATTGTGGCAACGCTTCTATACTCATAGGATGAAAAGGGGAACCTAGTTGTGGAACCATGTTGGTGAGATTGACCGTATAGTAATGGACCTATGGGAATTGGGGAGTGTGATAGAGGACGAGCAATTCCAAGTTTGTAGGCTCGATGTTGAATGGCCGAGACTCACTCATGTTGGATGAGGTGAAGTTTGCATTGAATATGGAGGATCTTCAAAGTTTGGTGTTAGTTGACACCGATGCTTGTGAGGTACCCAATGTCATTCGGGGTCGCCAAGAGGACGGACCCACTCCAAGATCCAAGACGGGCCGTTCTAAGAGTTGGAATCGACGGCAGCGGCAGCGGTCCAAGTCAAGGGGCCGCGGTGACAACAAATGCTTTCTATGTAAGGAAAGCAGGCATTGGAAGAGGGATTGTCCGAGGTTGAAAGCAAGGACGTCGATTGGCATTGTGGAAGATGTTGTTCAGAGTTCGACTGTTGTTGGAGTACGAGACGGGATGTTTTCTGGCGAGGATGATTGCTCGGTGTTTGCGGCATACTCCGTGGGATAAGCGCAATGTTCGTGGTTATTGGACTCAGGGTTTTCATTCCATATGACTCCGGATCGGAGTGCGTTCGACTCATACATTCCATGCATTGGACATCGGATTGTCGTGTGGAATGTGTTGAGTATTGGACTTCTCCCTACTTGGTGTTAATGATGAGCAAACATAAATACTTGTGACTAATCCCCTATTTTGCAGTTAATCCATTGCCTAAGCTAATTATGAAGATCTTCTAGCAATGGATGACTCACAAACTTCATTGAAGGCAAATGACAGAAATTGGATGATTGTAGATGTTGATTGAAGCTCCGTAACGACTTTGAGCTCATACGATAGAAAGAAGAGATTATTCGTCAATGTAATTGTTCTTTTATCTCTTCTAGTATGTAGCTTAGAAGTAGAACTTTGATGGAGCACTCACACACACCTACATTCAGTCATAGGACTTCATTAGATCAATTGTCCTTTGATCCCAATTCAATTCTTTATTGTTTGTGCTAGGATTGTTTATAACAGCCGACTGCTAAACTGATTACAGTCGCCTGTCTCAAAAACAGTCGATTGTGTTTTGTTCTACAGTCGCCTGTTATGCACAGACTATTACAATATAGTTTTGGGCCTTCTCTGATTATTTCGCACAGGCTACTGATGAACGACTCATAGGCGCCTGTCCAAATAACAGTCGACTGTGTTTTGTAAATCAGTCGCATGTCTATCATTGCCCAAACTTTGTTTGATCTGACTTTTACGGCCAGTCGACTAGTGCTGTATATACAGTCGACTGTCTATTGGATCAGTCGACTGTCTATGATGCAACAGTCGCCTGTCTGTAAGTCATTTCTTTGATTCAGCTCTCTGGAAATTTCTCTTGCTTTTGACAGTCGTCTGTTTAAGGATTAACAGTCGCCTGTTCTGATTAACAGTCGCCTGTATTAATGGAATTAGTCGTTTGTCCTGTTAGTTGTGAGATTTCCAGTATTATTCAAACTTACCCATCTCTCGGCCAGTCGCCTGTCGAATAAATTACAGTCGCCTGTTGGTTTAACAGACGACTGTCTTTGCTTCATCAGTCGACTGTCCACGTGGTAAGTTACCGTTATGAATTCTTACCTACCTTTGCTGACTGTGCATCAGTCGACTAAGGTGTCTTCATCAGTCGACTAGTTCGGGTGTAGTTTCTATCCGTTGAGATTTTTCTCACGGATTCCAATTGGGTTTTTGCCTAAACTGTTTTATGAATTTGAGAAAGCTATAAATAGAGCTATTGTTCCATTGGAAGGTTACTCATTCATTGCAAAATCTCTCAAGCTTTTATTTCCAAAGATCAAAGCTCTCAAATTCAAAGCCCTAAGTATTTCCAAATCTTGTTCTCTTACTCTCCAACCTAGAACCAAAGAGTGATTTTCTAGGCAATTGGCGCAGTCAAGAGAAAGGGTTTTCTCATCTCTTCCAAGAGAGTTCTTCAACACACATCACACTCCTCCTTCAAGTTCTACTTCAAGGCATATGTGATTGTAAGTGTTGTTTTCATTATTTCATAACATTCGTTATTTGAGTTGTGCTCTCGGTTGTGAGAGTGGTTTGCTTGCTCCCAAGTTGTGGGAGTTAAGGACATCGATTGTATTCGATTGCACTTGTAGGGTTGCTACAAGTGGGCTTTAAGGAAACCTCAAGTTAGGGTTCTAACTTGAGTATCCGGTGGTATCCGGGTGGTAGGGACGTAGGATTACCGGGAACAAGTCGGGAGTTGACTTGTGTAATCCGAACCCTTGAAACATCTCTGCGTTTGCGTGTGTTTCATTTTGGGTTGTTTTTTCTATTCCGCACTATTTGTTGGATTGCATTTTATTTGGCGTAAATTTCTTTTAAATTTGCATAAACACTATTCAACCCCCCTTCTAGTGTTTTCCCCATAGACAGGGTCCTTACAGAATGGTATAGAGTGCGAGCAGGTTGGGAGTGGCACAGTCAGAGTCAGGATGCACGATAGTATCGTCCGTGTGTTTGATGGCGTCAGACATGTTCCTGATCTTCGCACTGGCCTAATATTGATAGGAGCTTTGACCGGGATGGGCTACAGGGCAGTGATCGAGGATGATCGACTGCGTATTTCCCAAGGATGCCTGGTTGTCATGAGGGGGAAGAAGCGTGGCAACTTGTATGCGCTCGATGGGCACACAATAGTTGGCGAGACTGGCAGATCACAGGAGTCCGATAGTGGAGATCCAGCGAGACTGTGGCATCTCAGATTGGGGCAAGCTGATGAGCAGAGGCTTGACATTCTTCAGAGGAGGAGTGTGTTCGGAGGTGATCGTGGGCTTGAATCTTGCAATGACTGTGGTGCAAAGCGGCCGAGGCAAGTGCAGTTTGGGACAGGTGTCAGACACAGCAGGGAGCCCCTGGAGTGCGTCTACGTCGGCGTATCGGGTCCATATCCAGTTCCTTCCCTGGAAGGTGCGAGGTACTTCGCGACCTTCATAGATGACTTCTCGAGGAGAGTCATGGTTACTCTCATGGGATCTCGGAAGGAGATCCATGAGAAGGTGTGGTTATGGAGGAGCATAGTCGAGAGGCAGATGGGTAGACCCGTAGGAGAGATCCGTACCAACGACGTAGAGATACATGATGTTTGCAAGTCCAAGGGGATCGCGTGCAGATACACCATTCCTGATGGGGACCCTCACGGTGGCGTAGCAGACAGCATGATCAGGATATTAGTAGAGAAGACACTGGGGCTATTGAGACCACCCGGCCTTCCTAGGGAATTATGGGCAGAGACCCTTGCTACTGCGGCATACCTCATCAACCGAACACCGTCACTAGCCGCAGGTATTTCTATTCCCGAGAAGTTATGGACGGGCAGAGTCGTTGACTTTTCGCACTTGCATACGTTTGGATGTCCGGTGTGGCCGCACGAGAGGGACGATGTCGAGATAGGACAATGTGCACAAGATTGTGTCCTACTCATGTACGCTATTGGAGGTATGAGAGGGTACATGTTATGGTGTCCTAGTACCCACGAGGTAATTGTCAGACGACACGTCATGATTGACGAGTCTGCAGTGCTGAGGGCGGAGCAGACTCATGACGGTGTGCAGAGAACAGAGGACAGCCCGGTCCATAGAGAGAATGAGGTGATTCGATTCGAACTCAGGCAGATGATCAGACACGTGTGCAGACGGACATGGTGCAGAGTTCATCCTATGTGGTCAGTGTCAGTGATCAGCAGGTATCTCACGATGTAGCTCCAGGTTCAGTTCAGTTGGAGGTGCAGAGGACAGCGGTCTACGAGGAGGCGTTGCAGTCGGTCGTCGTATCGATGCAGTCAGTGCAGTGTGTGAGGAGACAGAGGTCTCTCACAGTTCCAGCTTGCACGTTATGGGTGCTCTTGAGGAGACACAGCATGCTGAGGTGTGCTGCTTTAGCTTCGAGGTAGAGCCATCGATCTACGGAGGCGTAGGGGAGTTGGTTTCTGCACCGATGCCAGAGGTTGCAGTGGGTGAGGAGACGGAGGTCTCTCACGTTTCTAGCATGCATGAGTTGGTTGCTTCTGAGGAGGACCAGCGTGTTGAGTTGTGCAGCTTCAGCTTCAGGGTAGAGAGGTCTTCTGAGGAGCTTGACATCAGGGTAGAGCATTCGCTGTGCATGGTAGAGCAGTCTTCACAATATGGGCACAGGCGATATGGCTCTCGTTTGGCTAGGGGTAGTTTATTAGGCGCATCTTCTGATACTTCAGAGGCCAGACTGGTGGAGATGCAGAGGAGCAGGGAATCTGATAGCCTGGTGGAGCATGGAGACTCCCACGGCAGTATGGAGACTGCGATGGTGGTCCCAGGTGGAGTTACCACTAGGGACATGGAGCTGAGAGTTATGAGGCCACATATCGAGTGCGTTCTCGCTCGATATAGGGAGGAGGCAGAGCCGAGAGGAGCTCCTTCAGTGTGCGCTCATCTCTCACCTTCGACGAGTTCATCACATAGCATAACAGTTGAGGACGATCTCCAGAAGCTAGACGTTGGTGCGGCGGACAGTTTGGCGCTTGTATGTACGCATTCGTGTCTTGAGTCATCGGCACAGTCAGTTGAGGCGCAGAGCCGATGGACGGTGAGTCTTGATGACAGGCATCATTAGACAGAGCAGATATAGACAGCGTATCGATGTGACCCAGCTTAGGTCAGTCTGCAGAGCAGTGAGGACGACGGCGTGTTTCTCACAGATGATGGCCATGGAGAGCATGAATTGCTCGCGGACCCGTGGGATGATGATAGGGATGTCATGGATTGACAGAGGACTCATTGGACGCAGGCACGGTGTCATTTAGTTCTTTCATGGAGTCCAAGCTCGCAGGATTATCCTCAGAGGCAGATGACTTCATCGCAAACATGGCGATGAACGAAGCGGAGATGCATGAGGCTAGGCTCAGACGACTTCTGAGCTTGGCTTGTCTCTCGGAGGATTGAGGCGCCAGAGGGTGCGATTTCCAATGCACATGATGGAGGTTCACATGTCCGATGGTCAAGGCAAGGTGAGTTCATACATGACGGGTGCAGGTTGGCGCTAGAGCTGGAGCTGTGCTGAAGTGAGTGTGTGGATTTATCAGCGGGGTAGAGTGTTTTTTTGCTGTTAAATCACATCTACATAACTCTCATGGGGTCCCTCTTAATGGGAGTTGTTGGGGAATAAATGGAGTTTGACTTGGCTTTCATTTGGTGCAACCGACAGTAAGCCAACAGCTTGGACTCTTAGACTTTTCCAGAGAGCAAGGGAGAGGCCCTCTCAGTTTTCTGCAGAGAAAAAAAAGAGGCAGTGGCTTGTTTTTCCAGGGAGCAAAGAAGAACGATTGGCTGCCATTTTTTTCGGGAGAGCTGTGCTTGGATCTGAAATTGGAGAGCAAAGCTAGGGTTTTGGAAAGCCAAGGAGCTTTGCTAGCGAGATCCATAGAGAGTGTTTTCATTTCTTCTTCCGTGTTTGAGATCTAGAGTCCCTTGGGTAGCTTCCTAGTTTGGGGCTATATTACCAAGGAGTGATCTCCATTGGTGTGGGATTGGTCCCTTGAGGAGCTCTACATGTTGTAGAGGCTTTGTTATCAAGGATTCCCACTTGGTTGAGAGTGTGTGAGCTTGGTGAGAGATCTAGGATTAGGTCTTGTTGCTTGGAGCTATTCTCTCATTGTGGAGGAAGAAGAAGATGTGGTCGATGTATGCCTTGCTTGATCAGTAGTGGAACCGGATGCATTGGATGCTGGATGTAGGTTGTTCGCAACCGAACCAGGTTAAATCTCCGTATCTTTTGTATTGCTCTTACTTTCGTATTATATTCGTGTGTCTACATATTTCTTTTGCAAGATCGTTGAGAGGGTTGGTTGTTGGTGACAACTCTCTCTTGTGCCCGTGAGGTGTTGGTTTTGTGCCTAGGTGACATCTCGGTGGAATTTGGGCTTGGGATTGTTTGGCCACCGTTTCCACGCATTGTAAGTGGCGTTGTGTACCTAGCCTAAGTGTTTGAGAGGTGCACGGGGATCCAACATTAGCATCCTTGTGCCAATAGAATAAGGACAGTTTCTGCAACTTATCCTAAACTTGTTAACATGTTTCTGTCAAGCAAACATGTGCTGCATATTAACATATTTAGAACATATCAATGTGCAATCAAAACTAAATTTAGTGATCCCAAGTTGAAATATCAATCATAGTGAAGAAATGCATGGTACAAGGAACACTCACTCAATGGTATTGTATCACCCTAAAGATCAAAATGTTCATCTCATAAGTTTAGAAGAAGGCCATAACAGAATCGGAATGTGGCGCCTGCTTTGATACCTAATGCCTGTGGTCATGTATGCGCATATTGGCGATATAAAAAACAAACAAGAAGATTCGCTCGAGAATGCATTTATTACTTGAATCTTGTTTGGGATAAATGGGTATGATGCAAGCTGTGGTGCATTATGTTGGATCTTGTGGATGGTCAAATTGACATTAGAATCGGGTGAGTAGTATCTTTAAAATTAAACAAATAAAGATATCAAAGAGAGGTACGACTTTGAATCGTTCACAACCAAAACTAAACAAAATTTGTTGTAGAAATAAAATAAAAATAATTGCAATAACAAAATCAAGTAGACAAGCAAAGCAGCTAGAGTAAACACAAACACGTGATATTTATCCAGGTTTGGTCTCCATGACCTATTCCAGTCCACAAGCTCCTTGCTTGAGATTTTTCACTATCATCTTGCAAGCCATAAAACTTACAACACTTGAATACCAAGTGTCAAGTACTTATGCTTCTCGCAACAAGCTTGAGAGATTCTCTTTACAAAGAAGTGAAGTACAAACTCATATGGCCTTTGAAGGTGTGCTTCTAAATATGAAAGTGGCTAAGGAGAAAATTTATATTCTATATGATGGAGAATTGGAGAATAGAAATTAGAAGGGCTCCCCCTTCTTTGAGCTCAAAGAGAGAACAAGATATTTAAGGGTATTTTGACCAAAGATGCAATTTTTCTTCATTTATTTCTTTTCTTTTATCAACTATTGAAAATAAATCCCTATTTATAGAGGAAAAATTTTATCAAAGAAAATTACAAAATACCCTGATCAAACGGCTAGTTAATGGCTAGTTTTTGAAGGTCAATGCAGCCAATGTAACTTGATTAGTCGACTAACAAGTCCAATTGGTTGACTAATGGCTCTCAAAAAAGTTGTGCTGGTTAACACTGTTATTCGACTAGTGAAATCTATTAGTTGACTAATAAAAATTATTGGTAGACTAATAGCCTTTGTTAGTTCACTAAACCGAGCTCTAAAAAACTAGTTTGAGTTTTTGGAATCCATTGGTCGACTAAACCGAGCTCTGAAAAACTAGTCTGAGTTTTGGAATCCATTGGTTGACTAATAGATTTTACTGGTCGACTAATGACTAAGAAATTTGGATTGTGATACTCTGATATTCTAGTCGACTAGAAACCTACATTGGTTGACTAATGGTCTTCTAAAAGTACAATTTTGAGTTGAAAATTAATGGTTTTGATTTGGAATGAGTTCATAATATTTCTAAGACTTTATTCTATGGTTTCATGTATATGTAGGTGTACCTTCAAGTCTTTATAATGATCTATGACAGAAAATAGAAAATTACATAAATCACCATAATATACAACGTTTTGCTTAATTGATGTTATTCTTTGCTCATATTCTTATCATGTGCATCTTCAATTCCTCTAGCCTTGCGACGCCATCATATATTACTTAATATCTACACAAGTCATGTTAGTGCAAGCAATCTATTTTTTCATTATCAAAATATATTTCGGGGTGACTCAATATCCAACATTCTTCCATTTTTTTACGATGACAAACATAAAATACATAATAAATAAATAAAAATATGAAAATGTAATTATTCTCCATGCATTGATGCATGTTAATCACAAAATAAGTATATTAAAATTTTGCTCTTCCCTACATCAACACAAATTAGTAACATAATTTTTTGAAGACTATATCACATATATCATAACACCTATCAAAATATCACCATTTATCACAATATATCAAATATATCACAATACGTCATATATATCATAAAATCATCATGTATCGCATTATGCAAGTTATTAACATTATTTACGTTGGCAAATGTATGTTTTTCAGAAATACATCTTGTTCAATATCATCATATGTTATTTGATACACTTTATCTATGTGATTCTCTTTTACACTATTAAGTATGATGTGGTGTTTATATTTATGGATTAAGTCCTTAGACTTATGTTAGAAATATTAGGATCATAATGAGATCATGATAATAAGGCCCAATGTATTTGTTTCAGTATACGTCCTAAATGTTCATGGTAGTAGGAATATCGAGACGGGACATGATATTCCAAATAGACCATTGTGTGTTAATCTATACTATCAGATGGTAGTGGCTGGTCTCGTAGTCACTCAATGTGGAGACATCGTTAGACAATGCCTATGTGTTTGTTAGAGAACAATTTCATAGAATGAATCGATGGGATGCTTCTGTACGCTAAACTTACTCTGACTATCAATAGAAGCTCTCAGGTGGCAGTAGATACATCATAGTCCTTACGACTAAAGATGTAATAAAGGACCTCGCATGGGAAAAACTATACTTGGGCTTTTATCGAACATTAGCATCGTGCTCGATATGTAGGTACTCAATTGGTATAGTTTGAAGTGTGTGATTGGAGTGGCCATCTAGACTAAATTCGTCTCATCTGATATGATAGGTTAGTGTCATAGGGCGTCAATGGATCCATAGTAAATCCCAGGTCAAGGTAAGGGATGTACTTATTAAGAGTTAACTAGTGTCATCCAACCGTGAAATATGGGATCACATATGACTCAAGGCTGTAAGGTATAGTGGGATTTGATAATATCCGTACCCTAGACACCTTAGCGATATAGCCTTGACGAAGGGACCAGACTACACAG
The DNA here is from genome assembly GCA_030789695.1 of Scilla litardierei. NCBI lineage: Eukaryota > Viridiplantae > Streptophyta > Magnoliopsida > Asparagales > Asparagaceae > Scilla > Scilla litardierei. Next base: position 43,282,600 of record CM061138.1, on the reverse strand, counting down.
AAACTGCCACTGACATGCCCAAATTTGATAGGAGATATTTCACTCTTGCACCAATTAGATAATGGTGATTCCAGAATGGATGTCGACACGCGTCGCTAGCGTCGCTACTGTACACGATGTGATTGTGTCATTGCTGAAGTAGAAATCCATCTAAAGTAAGGAGACTCTCATTGAAAGCCATCCAAGTAATGAATGAATAACGGTTTAACCGAGACTTAAACCAATCCAGAGGCAACTAATCAACCTTATCATGTGGAGTTCTAATAGCATGTCAAACATTACTAAACTTAAATTGTCTAGAAGGAGAGTCCAACCCATACGAATCATCACAATCAGAGAGATGTGTATGATTAACAAGAAAGCTAAAAACCTGCGTAGTTCATGATGTAAGGGGCTCATGAAGATTCCACCTCCCATTAGTGTAAGAATTGCATAATCTATCATCGAGATTTCCACCTAGTTGTGTGATTGCTCTATTGCCAAATTTGTGTTAGGTGGTTGGGAGTCAGACCAAAGACCCTATCAAGTAAGGATATCAGCCCCTATCCTACCAAGTAAGGATATCAGCCCCCGAACCAATTAAACACTTACAATGGAGCATCATAAATTCTCTCAAGCCAAGAATTTGCCTCCAAGCATATGAGCACATTCATTAAAAAAACAAAACACCAAACAAAACACCGCCAAGAAAACAAAAAAACAAAAAATTCCTGCGACGATGGCTAAACCGGACAGCGGTTCCAGCAAGTCCACTGACATATGAATCCGGTTTTTAAAAAAATCCACCATTGAATTTGTACGATAACTGGTTATGTTATATACAGTATAAGCACAGGAATACATATCAGAGAAGTACATACGAGTTAATCCTCTTTCTGTTTTCAGCAGGAAATTCAAGGGAAGAACAGAGAACGTAAAATCAGTTTCAGATAAACAGACTTTACATAAGCCAACTTTTCAGACCAACAGACTAACATAAGCCTCTAGCCCTTGGCTCGAAATGCACTCCTTCAGCTTGTCTATAGCTCGAAATTCTAGCTGACGTACTCTTTCCTTTGAAAGGCCATACATTGCACCGATCTCTGACAGCGACTTCCCCTCACCCTCATCGATGCCATATCTGAACTTAATTATCTGTCTCTCTCTGCGATTGAGAACCCCAAGGAGGTTGTGTACATGCTGCCTCATCATTTGCTTCGAAACCATGAGGTCTGGACTCTCAACCTCAGGGTCCGCCGTGATTTCCTGAAAGACCCAACTATTATGAGATCTCCACAGCAAAAGGGATTGTCATTATTGTATCAAAATCCTGATTCAATCCTATAATTAGAATAAATTCTGCCATCATCACATACACCATGACTAGTGTATCATTCATGTTCTATTGACGTAGGGGAAAAGTAACATCCATTACCCTTTACCCTTGTTCTAATATCTTATGTGCAGTTTCTGCTAATATCATAGTTCAATTATGTTTATTGACACACTATCATATTTCGTGGAATTTACCCTATATAATTTAAGTATACCTTGGGTGAGAGAGCATAAAGTAATAATATTCCATATATATTAATTATACCTGAAAGGTGACATCCTGATCTATCCAAGCACGGGCTTGGATCGAAAGAGGGCTTCTAGATGATTTTAATAAACTCTCTAGCTTTTCAACTCTAATGCCAACACGCCTTGCTAGCTCCCGATTATTTGGAATATGCCCTTCTTGAAGGCACAATCTCCTCGCATCATTTATCCTCTTCAGAAGTCCAAATACATTCTCCTGCCATCACAAAATATATAGAATGAGTCATTTCAAGAATGTTGGTATTCCCTTCTATTGTACCAGACCAATAAACAGATATTGGCTCCAGTTATATTTTACATTTTCCCTGAAAAGCTTACGAAGAAATAGCATCTGACATTGAACTTGTTTTTCTGAATAAAGAAAGACAAGATTCATACCGGCAAACGGACTGTTCGAGAATTTTGAAAGATGGCTTTCCTAATCGATTGACGTATCCACCAATAGGCATAAGTTGGAAATCTGCATCCAGCTTTGGGCTTGAACTTCTCCAAACTCTTCATAAGCCCCTTGCTTCCTTCCTACAAAGATTCCACTACGGTAATGATCCAAATAATGGTGGCTGTTACTCCTTTGGAGCATCGAAAGAATGATACCTGAACTAAATGCAAATTTTGGTGTTGACTATGAACTTTTATGTTCAACATCAGCGGTCAAAAAACTACTAAATAATGAGGAAAAATACTCCGTTGAAGCATGCAAAAAATGATATCTAAACCAAATGCAAATTTTGTTGGTGACTATGGACTTTTATGTTCAACATCAGCAATCAAAACAACTACTAAACTACCGAGAACTGGGGAATTAATACTTCCGTCTAGAACCAATCTTTATTCAATCGGTTTTCTAAAGATGACATGATAACCATGCTAATGTCAGATGTGCAAGATCAAAGTATAGTTGTTGAAAAGTACATAATATCAGAAAATCACACATTGTTAATGTCAACATGACTTCAATACATCTGTGCACGTGATAGAGAATAAAAGAAACACTTCATGTTCTTGAGTCATCACAAGGGGCCTTTATCTATTAAAAAAATTAGAACATGGTATTCAAAGCAAAAGCTTAGACAAACCTGCAGTAGGTCCTGAATGTTGAGACCTTTTCCCTCATATTGTTTTGCAACATGTATGACAAGCCGGAAGTTGGCATATATCATCTTCTGTCTGCTATGGTGCCCAGATCGAAGGCATGACTGCAAAACTTGGCAGCTCATTCCAACAGCCCCAGCCCACTCAGCCAGTGTAGGTTCACGACCGAATTGCATCCCAAGTCTCTTCTTAACCTCCTCTAATCTCATAAGTGCCTGTTAAGCAGTGCACAATGAACAATGCATGGTAAAACAATGCTACTAGGCACACAGAATTATAAAAGAAGCAGAAAAAACACTTGCTAGGAAGCATAAATAAACAACGTGCCTGTATACAGAGAAACAAATCTTCTTCTTCTTTAACTGTTAGTAATTGCCTTGTTTCAGGGCCCCACAAGAATAGTCTGTAAGGGTCGTCATTATTAAGACCTTTCTTTATCTTCTTATTTAAGTCTGTAAGCGATGCCCTGGAAACATCACAAACAACATCGTCTGGCTTCTTTGGAACTTTGCGCTTCTTGGATTGCCTCTCCAAAAGCCGTTTTGACCTCACCAGGGTTTCATCCTTAATTACAGCTTCCTGGATATATCCATTGATATCCAAACTGAACATAATTCGCATTAGAAATTCAGTATGATATGACAGCAGGAATCAAAATAAGTGGTAAAATAACAAAGTTAATGAGAAACATGCCTGAGAAAAGGAATTTGACCAAATTCAGACTCTAGCATGTTTGATTTCTCTGCTAACAACGCTGCTTCTCTAGAGGCCATCATGGCTCTCTTTGCAAGAGCAAGAGCATCCCCTGGTTGCACAGAACTTGGTCTGTTATGCTCCTGTAATACTGGCTCACTTCCTGCAACTGCATTGCTCTTGCTTGCAACTGACTTTGTGGGTATGGGTAGACATTTGTTTTCCTCTGTGCATGGAGGTGCAAATCTGACATTGGAATCAAATAGAAAATTGTTTTAAAAAATACCACAGCAATTATTCAAACTATGCGAACAACTAATGTATCAACAGATAGGAGTCAGTAATCTTACAGGTACCATAATCCAGGCTGATAAAGTAAGCGACACTCAAAATATTTCAGATATTGATCAAACATTTGCTTGTCTCCCTCTTCACATAATGACAGCCCAGACTCCACATGCTGTTTATCCAATGCAAAGTTGAAGATTGAATTCCAAGATATTAGTTTTACAATTAAATATAGCATACAAGCAAGTTCTCTTCATTCCAAGAGCTATTTGACAATCAAGGTTTCTCAAAAATATTGAAGTGTGCTGTACACAGTAACTTAGAGAAATCCCACCAAGGATATTTCTCGATATACAAGATGAAATGGTATAAGAGTACTTGCTGATCTTCTGAAAGCATGATTATTAAGATTCATCGGAAATATTTATGATACAACCATAGGATTGAACATAGCTAACTTTATTTTGTCCGATCAACAAGTGATTGAACTGGTTGATGTTGTTACGCCGCGGAAGCAATCGAGACCGTCAAAGTAACTAGAAAAAAGAAGAAAGAGAGAGCGCCCAAGTAATTCAGGTTGAAAATCGACCAAGGAAACACTTCATATTGATTTCTAATGAAGTTACAAAAGAAATCTCAAATGGCTCTCAAAGGAATGGCTCTCAAAATACTCTTAGAACTTCCAAGAAATCATACATTGCTTCAATTTTTTTCGATGCTAATAACCCATGACATTGCCATCCTTTTATAGGGATGAAGTGGGAGGGGGTTGGCGCATCAACCACCCCCCCTTCTTTGACAAATCAAGGGCATGGGGCTGCTAAAAATTTCAGCAGCACTCGAGCCAACAACCACAAATCTCCACCTTGACGAGATATTGGGTTTATGTCACACAATCGACCGTCAACGCTCCTCCTTGGTGAGAATCATCTCGTGTTCCCGTCATCTTACCTCGAAAGGCTCATATGGCTCCGCAGAGCCACGTTGCCCCAGAAAGGGCCATCATTGCTCTCTTGGAACAATGTTGATCAAGTCCAAACAATGTTTGAACTTGACCCGAGTAACAACCTTCGTAAGCATGTTCGCGGGTTGTCTTCTGTCCATATCTTCATCAAGGTGATGCCATCATCGTCTTCTCCAACATAGTCACGAACAAAGTGATACCTGACATCGATATGCTTGGTCCTTGCATAGAAGACTAGATTATTCGCTAAGTGTACTACACTTTGGCTATCACAATGCAAGTCATACCTGTCTTGCCAAACACTCAAGTCGTCCATCAAGCCCATTAGCCATATCGTCTCATTCATAGCTTCAGTTAATGTCATGTACTCTGCCTCCGTGGTAGACAAGGCTACTGTAGACTGGAGTATACTTCGCCAACAAATAGGAGCTCCTGACAAGGTGAAGACATGGCATGTCATGGATCTCCTCCCATCCAAGTTGCCTGCAAAATCAGAATCAACATACTCAACAATTTGCAGACCGTCATCATCTAGCTTGTATGTCAATCCCAAATCAATGGTGTCATTGATGTATCTCAGAATCCACTGCATCGCCTGCCAATGTGTCTTCCCTGAATTGTGCATGTAGCGGCTCACAATGCTCACCGCGTGTGAAAGGTCGGGTCTCATGCACACCATCGCATACATCATTGCACCTACTGCATTAGCATACGGTGCCTTCTTCATTGACTCCTCATCATCCTCCGGAGAATGCATTGCACAAAGCTTGAAGTGAGGTGCAAGCAGAGTAATCACAGTCTTCATCTTTTCTCATCCAAATCTGTGAACAATAGATTTCAAGTAGCGACTCTGAGTAAGCACGGTCTTCATCTTCCCTGGATTGTTGAGGACGTCTTGTTGATTGAGAAAATCTTGTGAAATCATGTTGATTGATGAAATCTTATAAAATCTTACTGATTGAGAATATGTTGCTATACATAACATACCCAATAACCAATGAACGTAAGTAAGAAAAGAAATAATGACAAGTAATACAAATGATAAGTATGTAATATATACCATAAGTATGAAACATAAGAGAAGAGTATGTATAGGATAGATAAACAGGTAAATATACATCATAGGAATGTACCATAAGACATAAGTGTGTGATAAAACTGGTAAATGGGTAAAATAAAACAAAAGTATGTAACATGCATGATAACGGAGTAACATGGTATTATGGTGCATGTGAAACAAATAATAAGTATGTAACATGAGCAATGTGTGAAACAAATACAAAGTGTGTATAGAAGTAAAAAAAATAGTAAGTTATATAAATGGTAAATGCAAAAGCAATAGTTAACATGCATAGAAAGCCTGTGTTACAAGAATTTTGTGAAATAGATTAAATAAGCAAGATTGATGAAGAAAACCTTTCTCAAGGAGAGAATGGAATGAGTTTAAAATGCAAAAGGAGAAAAGAATAAACTAACGATTTGAAAAGATAAAATAAGTGCATGCAAAATTTAAGTTATAAGGACAAATTGTCAAATAAAATCGAATGAGTTTTTCACATATTCATCCCATAAATCTTGCATATTTTGATATTTGTCCCTTAATTCTTCGTATTTTGAGTTTAATCCCTCTAATCATTAAATATAACCAAAATAGTCCACCACTCTAATTTTCTGTTAAAAGCTACGTTAGTGCTGACGTGGCTATTAGTGCTGACGTGTCTAGCCTGTTCGTGGTGGCAGCAACGGTGATGTGGGGAAGGGGGACGGGCAGCGCCGGTGAGGAGAGGGGATAAGGGGGATGAAGGGGGAGGAGGGGGGATCGACGACGGGGAGGAGGGGGAGGAGGGGGAGGGGGAGGGGAGAGATCGGCGACGGGGAGGAGGGGGATGAGGGGGGAGATCGGCGGCGTGAAGGAGGGGGAGGGGGGAGATCGGCGGCAGGGAGGAGGGGGTGAGGGGGTGGGGGTGGGGGATCGGCGGCGGGGAGGGGGATGAGGGGGAGATCGGTGGCTGGGAGGAGGGGGAGATCGGCGGTATGTAGGAGGGGGGATGAGGGAGAGATCTGTGGCAGGGAGGTGGGTGGAGAATGGGGAGGAGCCGCCCCCGCCACCCCGTCCCCTCCTAACCGCCGTCCCCTCCTCCCCTACCGCCTCCCCCTCCTCCACCCCCGACGCCACCCCCGACGCCTCCCCCCGACGCCCTCCCCTATCAGGGCTTAATTCTTAGTTAATTAACACTAATTGTTAATTAATCGTTATTAATCTAACTATTTAACAGAATTTAGGATGAGGGGACTATTTAGGTTAACGGCTTAAGATTTGAGGGATTAAACTCAAAATACGAAGAATTAAGAGACATGGACATCAAAATATGCAAGATTTAGGGGATGAATATGCGAAAAACCCAAATCAAATTTATATTTGAAAAGGACTAAAAAGTATGATTTATAAGATCATGTACTCAAAAGGTCAATAGTTATGGATTTATAAATAAAGAATTGGTCAAGATTGTGACTTCATATAATTGCTCCTGTCAAAACTTCGTCTCTTATACATGTTAGCTACATGTGTCATATCAAGAACCTATGATTTCCTTTCACAGCATTGAGTTCATGTGGTCAAGGTCAGAGAGTATGCAGATTTATTCATTAAACTGACAGCAAATGGAAGAATGCCAAGACAAGAAAGAATAAAGGATATCAATAAACACCAGTGTCTCACAAGTCTAAGAGCTTTTAGCATGCCATTAGCATAAAGGCACTAAGTGACAGCAGCTCATTTCAAGGTAGTAATTGAAGCCAAGGGAGCTCATAGCATGCATGTACTGTTTTGTAACTTGCAAGATGCATAATTCCCCAAAAAAGAAGAAAAGTACAAAAGAAAACCAAAGAAAAAGAAAAAGAAAATCACATGTAGAATAGTCATGTGCATCAGGAAGTGATTATAGTATTTCCTTGTTGCTGAAGAAAGAATTAGCAAAGGGAAGGCCTCACAAGAAAGACTAGAGACATATTATGCATATACTTCCCAATTGGAGAAAATCTGTATGTGTGTCTTGAAAGGAGAAAGTAAACGCCAAGAGACCATTAATTCAAAGTTAGATGCAAATGAGTTTTGGTCAGGCTAATTTGCCAAGCCAAAAGGGCATACAACCAAGGCTATTAGAAAAGTGGAATTTGTTTAAATTATCTTATATATCTTCAATAATATTCATAAATAACTAAAATATGTCATGTCACATCATCATGTGGTGCATTCCAACTTATTTCCGTGCATGTATATCACTGTTAAGGTAAATGATGTATCACTTGATAAGGTAAACGTTAAACTTTATTGGAGTCACATAACCATAGAAGTTTGTTTTACTCCCGGCTCATTGAAAAAATGTGATTTGAACTCAAAAACGTAGTTGAACAAATATGTTGATAGTGCAGTAGAAACATGATAAAAAAGAAAATAAGATAGGTTTGCTTCATTGGAATGATGAGTAAGCTAGAATTGATGATATATAAGGATAAATTAGTAAAATTTGCTAAGAAATGCATGAAGGCCTATGAGACTGTCAGCTAAGAAGAAACATTAGCACTAGAGTAGTCGAAATGAAGCAAGGAAGAGGCACAATATAAGGATATTATTGTTGATTTAAACAGAGTTAAATGGATTATAGTAAAGCATGGACAGAAAGAATATATAGTCAATTCCAAAGATTTAAGAGAAATTTTTTTTATCTGAATAGTGGAGAAAAAATAATCTAGTAGGCCCTGACGACATTGAATGAACACTTTGTAGTGTAGCTGTGTGGAATCTAAACTGCATATGATTCTGCTTAAGTAAATTGTTCATCCAAACATCTTAAATGTCAGTGCAGTGATAAGTCGTCCTGAAAATTTTAACCTAATAGAAAGACAACATGAGAAAATTTCACTGAATATATCACCTTCCTGATCTCCATCATGCCACCAACATTGCTAAGAATGATTGTCACTATCATGGTGCCCCCACTAGTAGGAATGGTGAAAATTCTTCCACTCCCTCTTTCTCCTTTATATCCTCTTTCTCTCTCTTCCACCTTATATTTCCTTCTAAATTTAATGAATGATGATGATTTGGATGACAGTGTCATGGAGCTAACCACCAGAGAAATGAGGGGCTCGGATGTCAAAATAGCACCAGCTATAATCAGAAAATGAATAAGAATAACCCCACCACCAGTAAGAGTAAATAAACTCCTAGTATTAATCAAATTGTTTAAGACAAAAGCACGACAGTAATCCCAATGAAGTGAACAAAGTGAACATGTATAGGATCAATGGTCAAACTTTAACATGACCATGTGTTGCCACTTTACAAAATATGAAATGCAGCAATAAAGTACTTTTGTAACTTAATGAAGTTTAGACATAGTACATTCTTGGCTAACTAGAGTATAGATCCCCAGTGTGGTAATACATATAAGACAGTAGTAGGCGTAGAATTGTACCTGCTTCAAGATATGATAATTAGCCACACACAAAAATCTTAATCTTGGGGTAAACAGTTTACACCACATATCTATATGTGTTTGGATAAGTGAGCATGCAGGGATGCAAAAAAAAGTATAGAAAATCAAAATGCCTTACCTGTACAGTTTTTCCTTCTTTCATAAGGTAGGGTTTACAGTCATTTTGTGGCTCCTGTGGTAAAAATGATGACGGAAATTGTCTCACTACTGATGTAGATGGTGAAGATGTAATTGGTCTACTTGCTTGATCATGTAACACCAGTACTGCAAAAACATGCAGAATGCAATGTGATTCGATTAAAGAATGCTGCTGCAACAAGCAGTGTTTGGTTTGATTCAACAATATAAAGAACAAGTCAATGGTTATTATATGACAGAAAAGGGGTAAAAACTATATGAAATCCGGCAGAACCAGGACTTTCATCCAGGGTGGACACACCAATATAAATGAGACATCGCCATATTCATGTTCCTTCACCATAACAAGCAAAAAAGATAAATTTAATTTAAATGAGTAATTGAAATTTTATACATAATTTGCATTTGCATACTTCAGTTAAGTGTAGTATGTGAGAGAATAAGAATAAATTTTGAGATATAGAACACTGAGACTCACTTAAAAAAAAGCCCGCCTTCAAGAAAAGAACTTTTGTGTATAACTGCTACATTGGGAAATTTATATCATACTATTTGCTAGGATATCAACTTATAACTGAAATATTTAAATCATCCAACTCCAAAGTGTTACACGGAAACAAAAAGTAAAAGGCAATTCTAGAACCTGCCTACTGATCTAGATCATTGCTGTGTACAATAAGGATGAGCAATGTTTGTATACGCATGAATTTGCACTTTACAAGATGAGATAATGAATGATAAGGAAAAGAAGCATAAATCAATTTGGCTTTGGAGGGTGCAAGGAAATGTAAACCATTTTCATTTCTTCCTTTTTCTTTTTTTCCTCCTAGTTGCCAGGTTTATACCTTGTGTCTTTTCTACTCTCATATTTCCTACCCTCTATAGTTCCCCCATTGCACTGGGGGAAAATTGCTTTCTTTTTTTCCCTAAATTTTTTATAATAGAACAGGCAAATCACTACTGTAGAATCAGATATGGATAAATTATTTAGTGTAGAACCAACTGGATGAAACAAGACAGCTCACTTCTGGACATGTGTTCATCCGTGTCGGACACTTCGAAAAGTGCAAAACCTTTATTCGCATCAACAATATGTAAAGATGAAATGGTTATAACTCTTTTAGACCATATCAAATGATATACATATCATTTTACAAGTGGATGTTTTCATAAACAACCAAATAGATACTCACATGAGTTTGATATATGTTAGTGCAGTAAAACATATATTATACAAATGAGGAGGTTGTCCCATGTGACATGTTTGCCCCATGTGGAAATGTCACATCGTCACATGGATGCAACATGTGACATCTACCTCACCCACAATCCAAAAATCACACCCCCCAGCTCGCTTATTTACATAGTTTCCATTCCCTCCTCATCCCAAAAAATCACCCCCAAAGTTTTTGCAATTATCATCCCCCCGCGACGATCCCGACACATACACCCACACTTCTTACGACTTTCCGTGTGCACGCATGCACCGCATCCTGTTTGTGGGTGGTTTTTTTGGCTCCGTGCACTGTGTGTGCACATGTCCTCGTGTCTACGATTTGGAGGACTGCCATGGCCAACACCCCGTGTATGTGTCTACTAATTATAGAATTACAGGAATGTGAGCGGTAACAATGGTAAAGTCATATACAGTGCATGCATCTTGACGATGTGAATAATGATATTAAATTAAGGTATATGATATATTCATGTAGATATACGATCAGCACTATGATTCTTTTCCACACCCTTCACTGGTGTCTGGGAAAATATAAATTGTCTCTCTTACTCTTACAAGCATTCTGCCTTTGGTTTTGGTGCTGTGGCAGAAACTTCAAACCAGCATTGAAGTCAATCCCCCGTAGCAGCCTGACCTCACGTGCATCTTGAGCATATTAATATAAAATATCACTCTCCTTATTCAATTTCAGGTCTCGACCTTGTTTGGGGCATATGAAATATAAAACCCATAACCCTTACCCTCATTATCATTTCGGTATTTTTGCATTTATGAAATTAAAAGGATAGTTTAATATGGAGGTAGAACTTGTATGGCAACTGTATATGAGCTCTGACGTGCGGATATTGAAACCCTTGCATAGCATCATAAGAATTTTATAGCATATAAGAGGAATATGATTATTTTAACTTGATGAAAAGATATTGCTGCTGCAAACTTATATTAGGAAAGGGATATGTATTGGGTTCCACATATTCTTCTTGACTGCAAACTTTCTGTGATTATGATTATGATTAGAAAGCCAATGACATGGTCCTCCAGTATATATCTCAATCTAACAGAATGTACAAATTCACATTCATTTGACTGGCATTCCACAAGAATGACGACAACACTGTCTCATTGCCAAATATTTCGACCCTTTTATCTGGATTTGGCATTTCCTTCACTCATGTTTTGACCATGTACATTCTAACATTAGGCATTTCTTTTCCTGAGCCTCCTCTGTACCTATATCCCGACGCAAGCATCATGAGTATCCTTACAAATCACAGAAAGACTATGCTAGAACTTCTTTTGTCATGTTTGATATATGCATTGAGGATGGCCTTATAGACCATAAAAGGCTGGGTAGACAGATATGAAGACTTTGCACAAATCAAATAAAATCATCTTGCAATGCAGTGTAAAAGAATAATATATGATATAGAAAATTTAAAAAAAAAACTAAACAACCCAACAATGAGCCTTGATGATTGGCACATGTCACCGAGGTGATATTGGTATTTGTCAGCCATAATGTCATGAATAATACAAATCTCAACCATGACATACAAACTATAAATATACTAATACCGTTAGAAAAGGAACAATATCACCCCCAAAAATCACCCTTTTCTGGTAAGGGAAGTGAGTAACTAATTACCCACAATCTATTTTTTGTTTGGAGTACCAAGAATATTCAACTACGCTGTTCACATTGCAAGGTTAATAAATTATTTATACCAAACGTCGAGGGTGGGCTACATGAATCAGTTGTCTCCACTCAGCTCTGATACAGACCCCAACTCTGTTATACAAACAACTACAGTATATGCTCTATAATGTCAAAATCCATGTTTGTTTAATCTAGCAATGATTTTTTCAACCCCATCAACTACAGTCATACAAATCCTTCTGCGTACACAATGAGCACCCATAGATTTCCATTGCACTTGTCCAACCCATACACAGCAATTCGTTCTAAACCTTAATTAGAAACCCATGTAGGGACCAACCAAACTAACTTCAAGAAACAATCAAACTGCTCATACCCATTAACAAATTCCACTAAACCCAAGTGAGAAACAATCAAACAGCACATGCCCATTTCATCATTCACTAAGAAAAACAAAGAACAAAAATACCTGAGGTTGATGGTGAGAGGGTATTTCTTGGGTGGTGTGTTCTTGTTAGGTTGGGAGGAGAGAGGAGGCTCCTTCCAGCCTCCATCTCATACAAATTTCTCCCCTGTAGATTCCACTACAGATCTTTTTTTCCCCAGGGCCTTATCTCATATGTAACTCTGCTCTTTATCTACGTATGAAATTTTTGAGAAAATAAGACCGCTGGCTTCCTCCGGTACGAGAAATATCAGAGCTCTGTGAGGATGAGGTTTCTAGCTCAAGGTAGAGGAAGAGGCCAAGAAATACCGGGTCGGTTCGGGTTTTATTTTTGGGTTTTTCTCAGTCTCATATATCTTGCATAATTTGATATTAGTCCTTTAAATCATCGAATTTTGAGTTTAATCCTTCAAATCATTAACTATAACCAAAATAGTCACACACTCTAATTTTCCGTTAAAAAGCTCTGTTACCGCTGACGTGGCTATTAGTGCCGACGTGTTAATTAACACTAATTGTTAATTAATCGTTAATTAATCTAACTATTTAACAGAATATATGATGTTGGAACTATTTAGGTTAACGGCTTAAGATTTGAGGGATTAAACTCAAAATACGAAGAGTTAAGAGACAAATATCAAATTCCGCAATAATATAAGGAACTAATATGAGAAAAACCATTTATTTTTTAACCCTGCTTTTGGGGAAGTAACCACGATTATGCACTTAGGTACTCACATGTTATTTCTGTGCACTAAAATATTAAAGTTTAAAATTGCATTTTTTTTGAAACCCTGCGGATTAAAATGAAGAGGGCTTCCGTTTCACTTTTCCTAAGTACATCTCACTTCTAACCACATTACACTAATTTTCAAATTTTCTAAGCTCGCACCACAATACACTAATTTTCGAATTTTCTAAGCTCACCTCCCTTCTTCATGTTTTATCTAGGAATGGCAATATTGTGGGGCGGAACGGGTATTCAACTACCCAAGCTTGCCCCGACATATCTACATGTCGGGTCGGGCCGGGTCTCGGGCCGGGGCGGGACGGGTAATTTCTTACCAAAACCGGGTCGGGCCGGTTGGGTCAGGTCATTACTGACATCACTATGAATCCCAAATAAAAAATTTATCTGCGAATTGGGAGAATTTGATTTATTTAGAATTTGGAATTGGCCCAATTGGGAGAACAGTGGAACAGAGTATGAGTTATGTTTTATTGGCTGACTGCATGGTCCGCATCAAAATAGTAAAGTTTTTTAGAACCTCTAAAGTTTGTCGGGGCGGGCCGGGGCGCATATAAAGCCCACGCTTGCCCCGACCCGTCTGTAGGCTGGGTCGGACCGGGTCAAAAACGGGTCAGGCCGGGTCATTACTGACATCCCTGGTTTTATCCTCTATTCCTCCAACTCCCCCTACTTCGCTTATTCTCGTCAATTTCATCCTCCCACTGCCGTCGCCGGCTCTCCTCCTCCAACAACTCCTCCTCCCCTCATTCCTCCATTTCATCATCCACCACCTCTTTTTTCCCTCTTCCTTATCCCTATTCTCACATGGCCTCATTCTCTCCCATCTTCTTCTCTGACGAGTTCAATTTAACGCAAAAAATTTCAAAAATTCAATAAAATCCAAAAACATAAACCCAATAAAAATCAATAAAAATCATATACATTATTGTGCTCGAACTTTCAACGATGAGGGTCATTTATGATGATCTCTGTAACGACTGGTTTTCATGTATCTGGATTTATTATATTATAATATATGTTTTGGTGGATTTTCTCCTCATGTGTGGTTTTCGTCTCCGTAACTTTCATTTTCGATCGTTTCGTCGTGTTTTCTCGTTTCTTCCTTAGGATCGTCGATTTCGGAGTAAGTCATTCGTGACGGGCTTCATAACGGTCGTATCTTACTATTAGATCAAGCATAGGAGTCTTAGGAATCGATCCCGGAGCTCCGCGCTCCGTATCGGAACTTTTGGTGCTTATTAGCCGGTGTAAGAAGGGGCACCGACCGACTAGATGACGATCCAGTCGGTCGGCAATCCTTCTTGAACCGACTAGTTGGCTTTCTAAATTTCTCAGGAGTTACTGTTTATCGTTAGTCGGTCTAAGAACGTTGGTTGACCGACTAGGTTGCAAACTAGTCGGTCGGCAATGCTTCTTTAACCGACTAACACATCATCTAAATTTTAGTATCAGTACTGTTCATTCTTAGTCGGTCTAAGTTCATCTTTCGACCGACTAGTTGTTAAACTAGTCGGTCAGTAGTTGTTCCTTGACCGACTAACTCTTAGTTCAGGTTTTCGACTGGAGCTACTGTTTACACTTAGTCGGTCTGCGTTAGTCAACCGACCGACTAGTTCTCAAACTAGTCGGTCAGCTAAGAACTAGTCGGTCAGCAGTTGTTCTTTGACCGACTAAGCAGTGCAGGAAACCCTAGTTTTGCCCTAGCCGCCACCAAACTCTATAAATACCCCTCCAAACGTTTTCCTCTTCTCCCTCACGACCTAAAACCCTAATTTCTTCCCCATTGAGCCCCCATCTTCCTCAAGCCATTAATCCTTCATCCCAAGCTCATCCTCCATCATCCAAACCCTCCCTTGTCACAACTCATCTCTCATCTTCCCCAAACCCTCATCAAACCCCCAAAATCCACATCAAAACCCATTTCTCCAGATTTTTCCCTCATTTCCAGATCTGAGCCAGATCGTTCTTCCGTTGCCGTGGTTGCTCGGCATCGCTCCTCCGCCTCTTCACGGTAATACTCGATTCCTTTAGTTTTAGCATAACCCCCATTGACATGTGTGAAACCCTAATAAAATGGATAATTAGAATGTTAGGATCCTAACAAGAAATCGATTTAGAATCATTGTTCTAATGATTGTTTTGCCATAACAGCGATCTATTCCGTAGTTAGCTTGTGACGATCTTCATTGCTCGTCAACCCCGGTATCAGGCAAGTGAAACTTGCATCTCTTGAATTGGGCCATGTCTTAGGCCATTTCCCTTGCTTTAGCGTAAAAGAGACTAGACGGTGAAAGGATAGCCGTCTAGACGCCTTTGACCTAGCTTGACAACGAAGCTTGGTCCGTCACCCTCATCATGCTTGTATGTCACATTTACTTTAATTAACGGTACGCGAATATGTTCATGTCATTGCATTTTGCCTGTCACATTTAAATTCAATTAACGGTACGCAAATATCTGTTCCTGGCATTGCATATTGATTTGTCATCGTGATTGCGTAGCACACGCTACAATACTATTATTTTCCTGGCTCGTGTTCCAGAAGCGAGCCCTGTAGTTGGAAACCCCAACGCTCGACACATATGGGTGGGGTAAGAGATAAGCGGCCACCTGAGCCCCGAGTTGGCCTGATCCGCCACTCCGGCCAGCAGGCGAAATCTCTAGTGTACAAGTGATTAATAGTGATAGAGATAAGCGGCCTGAGCCACGCGCTGGCCAACAGGTGGACTCTCTATGCACTAAGTGATAAACAGTGATTAGTGATTAGTGAATTGGTAGCTTTCGCTACATAGTGCGTGCTTGTCTCTCTTTTAAACTGCTGCATCAAACTAAACTGTCATTGTAGGAATATGGTGCCCTCGAGGCCATTTATTCCTGTGTGAATAGCACAAACATCTTGTTCGAAATAACAGTAAGCTGTTTGGTGATAATTTATCTAAGCTATATTGTAATGTAGTCAACATTAGATATAAACTTAGGTAAAGTCCTGAGACTTTATGCAAGGTCAAACGGGTATCGAGATGAGTATCTCGATCATGGAGAAACGTTTGACCGTCTGTAGCATAAGTCTAAAATGGTTCGTGGTCGTAGATGTTCCGAGACAAGGATATCGAAACATCGGATAGACCATTGTGTCTTAGTCTTCACCGTTTAGCGGTGGCGATGATCTCATGATCGCTTGACTTGGCGAAGCCGAAGACGAGACACAGGTGCTCATTAGAATGAGTTCACTGAACGATCCACTAGAGTTATCACATGGTTATATTGACCAATCTGTCAGTGATAACTCTGAGTGATGATAGGATAGTTGGTCTTTTGACTTGAGGTCATTTTGACGGACCTGTGCGTGAACGGTGCCACTTAGATCAATTGACCTAGCTTCGAGGCAAGGCCTGTCGAAAGGTCTTTTGATTGGGTGTCACTTGAAACGTACGAGGCGAGTAATGACCAAGAGAGGATTCGTCTCTCCCGGTCAATGGGAGTTAGTGTCGTAGAGTTAGTTCGGTCTTTAGTAAAAACTCTGCGCAGAGTATGTTG
Organism: Scilla litardierei; assembly: GCA_030789695.1. NCBI lineage: Eukaryota > Viridiplantae > Streptophyta > Magnoliopsida > Asparagales > Asparagaceae > Scilla > Scilla litardierei. The sequence goes on along the minus strand of CM061138.1, from coordinate 43,265,718 downwards.
GAAGATGTCCAACATTAGTTGACTAAAGATCGATAGAAACTAACCGGAGTCAAGTTATTGGGGTTGACAGTTTGACCGTACCCCAGACTTGATCCGAACGACATATTTAAGACGAAGAGACTATAACTACGGAATTCATCACGGAAACAGTCAGGTGGTCCCGACAATACTCATGTCAATGAGTCAACCACATAATGATGATTCCTGAAGCAGGGACGGCAACCACTGCTCGTGGTCACTGCCGTATAGGGCTTCGAGCCCAACCTGTTGTAAGGGTCAGGCTGTAGGGTCTCACACAGAGTGCAATGCTTCGTCTAGTAATAGGTAGAAAATAGTTAGGGAGAATATTTGCATTTGATGCAAAAGAAGAGATAATTGCATTTGATGCAATATGATAATTTAAGCTTAGATAGGGACTATTTTGCATTTGATGCAAAAGTGATTAAATATGTATTAAATTGTTTAATACAATATTTAATGAAATAAACGCAAGGAAAAGTTCACGGGTAAGACGGGAATGTCCCGGTCTAGACCCAGGTTCGAACGGCGTCCAAATCGGACACCAGATGATCAAGTTATGCTCAAAACAGCCCATATGATCAGACCGGGTCAGACCAGGCTAACCCAGACCAGACTAAGTCTGGCCTGGGCGCCTGGCCAGACCTGGCTGAGCCAGGTCGCCAGCCCAGGCGCCTGGGCTCAGGCCCAGGCGCTGGGCGCTTGGGCCTGCGCCCAGGCGGGCCCGCCCAGGTGCCCTGGGCGCCTGGGCCAGGCCCAGGCGCTGGGCGCCTGGGCCAGGCCCAGGCGGGCCTGCCCAGGCGCCTTGGGCGCCTGGGCGCTGGCCCAGGCGGGCCGCCCAGGCGCCCTGGGCGCCTGGGCGCCTGGCCCAGGCCCGGGCCAGGCGCCCTGGCCTGGGCCAGGCGCCCAGACTGGGTGCACCAGCCTGGGTGCGCCCAGACCAGGCGTCCAGCCTGGTCTGGGCTCACCCAGTTGGTCTGGTGGGTCCCGCTTGTGCAGAAATTCTGCCCTAGGGCAGAACAGATTTGACGGCTCAGTTTTTATGAAAAACTAGCCGTGGGTTGATCTTTGGACGATCAATTGGAGGGTCAAACGAACTCCGATTGACGAACGGTTTTTTCCTATGCGTTCACCGTTGAACGCTTGTCGTATTGATAGGTTGTATCAATCTTGAAGCTCAACGGTGAGTGAGTTAAAATTCACGGAAGTTTGCACTTTGTGAAGTGCAAACTAACTTGATTTAATTAACTCTAAATTTTAGTCCCACATCGGATTTTGAGAAAGGGGGAGAGTCCGCCGCCTATATAAATAGGGGTCTCCCCCCTTCCTCAAAACTCGTCCCAAGCTCTAGATCTGAGCGGCTCTCGTAAATGTTGGAGCACGCTCGGATCTAAGCTTAAATTAATATTTCTCTTCTCCCTAAATTTCTGCCTTACTCCTGCGGGCTCTAGCAAAGCCACAAAGGAGTTCAGATTCTGGATCTGAAATCTTGGCGGAGGTTTCACTCGCGTGAAACTTTCTTCGGCGGTTGGTTGGCTCGGCGGCACCGGGATTGATCGCCTCGGGATGCGGAGCGGTTCGAGGAGCGGTTCGGGGAGCGGTTCAGAGGAGCGGCTCGGGGTGGGACGGGAGCAGCTCGGAAGACGGCGCGGAACATCTCGCCTGCTCCAGGGCTGAGATTCCGGGTATGTGGTTTAAGTATTTTTTAGCATTAGTTTAGTTTAATCGCAGTAGGCTAGATCCTTCTTGGGATGGTCAGACCCATCCCAAGTCGGCAGAGATCTTGGCATAGGGTCTTGGACCTTAGGGCCAAGTTAAAATTGTTTTAACTTGCATGTTAATATAGATTAACTGTTTTTCTTCCGCTGCTTTTGATTTTCCTATCTATGTTCCGTCCGACTTAGGACGGGACTAGAATTTTTGTGCCCTAAGGGACCGCCCAATTCCCTACAGTGGTATCAGAGCCAGGTTTGCGTAGCGATCTAGGTACTGCGATTAATTTTAAACTTAAGAATGCTTTTAAATACTTTTAAAATGTTTTTAAAATTATGAGATAAATTTTAAAAATGTTTTAGATGTTCTAAAATTTTTTTTAATGAAATTTTTGAACATGGAAATTTTTTTTTTTAAATGACGTTTTAAAATTTATGTGATAATTTTAAAACTAATTTTAAATCATTAAAAGTTTAAATTAATTTTGGATGCCTAAAATTTTTTATTTGATAAATTTTTAAGCATGAAAGTCTTTAAAATGGTGTTTTAATTTTATGAGATAATTTTAAAACTGATTTTAAAGATTAAAATTTTTATGCGATAAATTTTTTTGAATAGCATGCAAAGTTAGTGATTTTAAAATTAAGTTTTTTTTATGAGATAAAAATAAAATAATTTCAAAATCATATTTTAAATTTAATTGTTAAATTTATGTTTGCATGCAAAAATAGTTTATGCGATAAACTTAGTTTATTTAATTGTTAAATAGTTGTGCACTATCTTTATGCGATAAATTAGTGTAGTTTTAATGGCTTGTTAATCTTGTCCCTTCTTTGATAACACAAGACAACCTCTTAGGTTAGCCATTAAAAATGATTAAAATTTATTACTTGAATTTTAATGACATGTTATGCTTTGATAAATCATTAACAACAATATTAAAGACCTAATTCCTGATTAGGGTAGTCCTTTAAATGAATTTTCAAATTCTAATTGTTATAATTAATTTTCATTAAAGGACTTCGCTTCTAGCGTTGTTAATAATTTATTAAAATCCTAATAACGATTAGGGTAGCACGTGAACCTTATAGTTGATAAGGACTTAATAAAAGTTATTAAACAAATCCTAAAAATTTTGAATTTAAGGATTCAACTAGTTGATAGGATTAATTAGTTGTTATTAAAAGCTGTTTAGTCTATGGCATACATACAAAAATGACAAGCTTCATTCAATGGACCATGATCCAGTCAATGTGCTTGGCTAAGAGTTCTGGGTCAACCCTTGCTAGTCCAAGGGGTAGTGATCCTGGCTTAGTCAATTCCCTGGCTGAGTTCCGCTGGACCGCAATGTCGCGAATCATGATTGTATGACACCCTGGACTATATCTAAGTCAAATACGTTAATGATCTTTTTCAAGATTAGCCGTAGCCCTCCTTGTTTTAGGGGTTAGCAACTATAGGGCCCGTGTTATAGTTGTTGAGATACACTCAAGCTGTGACATGGCAACCCTGTAGAAACCAACTCCTTGAATACATAAGATGAAATCTTGACTAACCCTAACCGTCGTCTCGTACCCCGAGCGCCGGCGTAAGTTAAGTCAACGATGTAGTCTGCCTAGATGTAGTCTAAGACCTGACCCAAACCAACGTGTCGTGCATACACCGAGCTGAGGGCAAGTCAGGCTAGACATGAAAACAAGGGTCCGACTAGACTAGACATTGTGATTTGGATGAGCACACTCATGATCACAAATGGCTAGGGGCAAAAACCGATTAAGAGAGTCATATCCGATATGATCGATGAAGAGTCATCTTCCGATCACAGAGTCAATCAACTTGTTGAGCTACACTCAAGGTTGTTTAGACTCAAGGTGATTGGAACTCTTACCCATTAATTTTAATTCGATTAAATCGTTCGTTATTAAGCTTTAAAACGTTCGTAAAATTAGTGGGAGGATATAGATAGATAAAAGCCAATCTACCTATATTTAATATTGAACATATGCTAAAACTAGGGCAAGACTATGTTTATCGAAAGAATCAATTGATAATATTGGAATTAGTTAACTGGTCAATAAGTTGATTAAATTGAATATCAAGTTAAATTCTAATTGATAGAATTAAAACTATATTCTCGTTGACATTAAATGACCTTCTAAAGAATAGACTTAAGAAATATGATTTCATTAAGTTCTGGGTCCAACAAACAAATTAAAGCTACATGTCACTCGTCTCTATATGAGGCAGCTTGAACATATAGGACATTCAAAGTATGTTTCTCCCTACAACTTGTCGAGATACCCTCAAGGTTGTATGGACAAACAATTTTGATCCGCAAAGTTCAAAATTCGATTAAACCGTTTGAGTCGAATACGAGTGCATGAGCGGTGCAAAACTATGTATCCCAACCGGATCTTGAGACAAGCAACTTCTTGAGCTACACTCAAGATTGCAAAGCTCAAGCGTTTGGATACATAAGTTGCTTGCATATCTATTTATTTATGTTGATATCTAAATGTGATTTAGAAAAGGAAGAAGGCACTTCGGAAAGTCAATTGAGAAAGTTAGTTTAATTTATCATTAGTACAGGCATACGTAGGAGGAAATGAAAACGTGACATATTTTGATGTCACGATTTCAGAATAAATTGTTATACAAAAGACGTTTAACACATTTTGACGAATGTCGTCACATTGCTTCTGAAGTAATGTTATGTGTTAAGTAATTTGTAAATAACTAAATATATATTAAATGTTAATATATAAATACACAAGATTGTAGCAAACTTATATAGTAAAATTAGACTAGGCCGTATCAAGAGATTAAGCTTCACAAGTCACATAAAGAGGGGTCTGACCTCTCGTATTATGAAGTCTACGGACACTTGTGAGTCTTAGCCTCTTAGATACAAAGGCCGAAACCCATCTGTAAGACAGTGGGAGAATGAGTTGTCGAACTCAGTCTCGTACATACTGATGTACCCGAGTCTAATTTTAACAAAATAAGTTATTCATATATTTTACTAAGACACGTGTTCTTGATGAAACACAAGTCTGATAAAATAAAGAACGAAATGACTAAAGTATTTAAACTGATTCGATTAGATCGAATGGTCAAATACTTAGCTAAATAAAATCTTGTGTAATTAAAAGAAAATGTGATTTTCTCTCAGATCAAGTCTGTTAACACATCGGTGTGTTAAAAGGTATGAATCACACTTAGTTAGACTTGGTGCGATCCATAAATAAGTAACTCTGAGTTAACTCCTCCCTGTGGGTTAAGTCCCAGATAGTAATGCATAGGTTTTGATAATGTTCTATAAGGACATTATCAATAATATATTCAATAAATCAATAGTAAGGAAGTTGTATATTTACTCGAATTTCGTAAAACGAAATGTCGAGTTAGACATCATAACTGATGATGACTTAGTCAACTTCTAAGATGACATTCGGAGTAGTAACTCCGATTTAAAACTTGATGCAGGTCCGTGTGCGTAAATGAATTTGAGAATTTAGTTTACGTGCTCAAGGAAAATGTTTCCTCACCTTCTGCAAGTAAATCTTTAAGTTGAAAGATTGATGCAGAAAGAAAATAGTGAAGTACAATCTTGTTGGACGAGAACGGTTTTTCATCCTGATTTCTTTAAAACGGATTATGATGAAACCGGTTTCGCCAACAGATATGTACAGATCTGCTCGGACCAAAGCTCGATGTAAACGCTCAAGTTGACCACGAAAATTGGAGCATTCACTTATAAGTTCGTTTTTCTAAATATGATTTAGACGAACCAACTTATATGAATTAGCCAGATAGTTTTCAAGGTCAGTGGGAGCGTGTAAATTACATACGAGACATCAAAGAGATGGAACATATATTTTGATTAAGTAATCAAAGAGTTTGATACTTTATCAGAAATGGATATGAACCATTTGAAATGACCAGTAACTAATTTAAATGATTATCGTAAAGTACGATAAACTGGATAAGATCCAGGGAAATAAAATATTATAGATTCCGATAGACCAAGTGAATTATTTGAATAAGATTCAAAAGGTTGGTCTAACATAAACATAAAAACCCCTTAAGTCTATAGTGTAGACGGTTTTAGCAGATCCACTCACGAAGGCTCTATCACATAAAGTCGGGAAAACTTATGTGTAAAAACGATATTAGATATCGAGATAAATGGGCCTGAGTGCAAGTGGGAGATGTAGGAATATGGTGCCCTCGAGGCCATTTATTCCTGTGTGAATAGCACAAACATCTTGTTCGAAATAACAGTAAGCTGTTTGGTGATAATTTATCTAAGCTATATTGTAATGTAGTCAACATTAGATATAAACTTAGGTAAAGTCCTGAGACTTTATGCAAGGTCAAACGGGTATCGAGATGAGTATCTCGATCATGGAGAAACGTTTGACCGTCTGTAGCATAAGTCTAAAATGGTTCGTGGTCGTAGATGTTCCGAGACAAGGATATCGAAACATCGGATAGACCATTGTGTCTTAGTCTTCACCGTTTAGCGGTGGCGATGATCTCATGATCGCTTGACTTGGCGAAGCCGAAGACGAGACACAGGTGCTCATTAGAATGAGTTCACTGAACGATCCACTAGAGTTATCACATGGTTATATTGACCAATCTGTCAGTGATAACTCTGAGTGATGATAGGATAGTTGGTCTTTTGACTTGAGGTCATTTTGACGGACCTGTGCGTGAACGGTGCCACTTAGATCAATTGACCTAGCTTCGAGGCAAGGCCTGTCGAAAGGTCTTTTGATTGGGTGTCACTTGAAACGTACGAGGCGAGTAATGACCAAGAGAGGATTCGTCTCTCCCGGTCAATGGGAGTTAGTGTCGTAGAGTTAGTTCGGTCTTTAGTAAAAACTCTGCGCAGAGTATGTTGGAAGATGTCCAACATTAGTTGACTAAAGATCGATAGAAACTAACCGGAGTCAAGTTATTGGGGTTGACAGTTTGACCGTACCCCAGACTTGATCCGAACGACATATTTAAGACGAAGAGACTATAACTACGGAATTCATCACGGAAACAGTCAGGTGGTCCCGACAATACTCATGTCAATGAGTCAACCACATAATGATGATTCCTGAAGCAGGGACGGCAACCACTGCTCGTGGTCACTGCCGTATAGGGCTTCGAGCCCAACCTGTTGTAAGGGTCAGGCTGTAGGGTCTCACACAGAGTGCAATGCTTCGTCTAGTAATAGGTAGAAAATAGTTAGGGAGAATATTTGCATTTGATGCAAAAGAAGAGATAATTGCATTTGATGCAATATGATAATTTAAGCTTAGATAGGGACTATTTTGCATTTGATGCAAAAGTGATTAAATATGTATTAAATTGTTTAATACAATATTTAATGAAATAAACGCAAGGAAAAGTTCACGGGTAAGACGGGAATGTCCCGGTCTAGACCCAGGTTCGAACGGCGTCCAAATCGGACACCAGATGATCAAGTTATGCTCAAAACAGCCCATATGATCAGACCGGGTCAGACCAGGCTAACCCAGACCAGACTAAGTCTGGCCTGGGCGCCTGGCCAGACCTGGCTGAGCCAGGTCGCCAGCCCAGGCGCCTGGGCTCAGGCCCAGGCGCTGGGCGCTTGGGCCTGCGCCCAGGCGGGCCCGCCCAGGCGCCCTGGGCGCCTGGGCCAGGCCCAGGCGGGCCTGCCCAGGCGCCTTGGGCGCCTGGGCGCTGGCCCAGGCGGGCCGCCCAGGCGCCCTGGGCGCCTGGGCGCCTGGCCCAGGCCCGGGCCAGGCGCCCTGGCCTGGGCCAGGCGCCCAGACTGGGTGCACCAGCCTGGGTGCGCCCAGACCAGGCGTCCAGCCTGGTCTGGGCTCACCCAGTTGGTCTGGTGGGTCCCGCTTGTGCAGAAATTCTGCCCTAGGGCAGAACAGATTTGACGGCTCAGTTTTTATGAAAAACTAGCCGTGGGTTGATCTTTGGACGATCAATTGGAGGGTCAAACGAACTCCGATTGACGAACGGTTTTTTCCTATGCGTTCACCGTTGAACGCTTGTCGTATTGATAGGTTGTATCAATCTTGAAGCTCAACGGTGAGTGAGTTAAAATTCACGGAAGTTTGCACTTTGTGAAGTGCAAACTAACTTGATTTAATTAACTCTAAATTTTAGTCCCACATCGGATTTTGAGAAAGGGGGAGAGTCCGCCGCCTATATAAATAGGGGTCTCCCCCCTTCCTCAAAACTCGTCCCAAGCTCTAGATCTGAGCGGCTCTCGTAAATGTTGGAGCACGCTCGGATCTAAGCTTAAATTAATATTTCTCTTCTCCCTAAATTTCTGCCTTACTCCTGCGGGCTCTAGCAAAGCCACAAAGGAGTTCGGATTCTGGATCTGAAATCTTGGCGGAGGTTTCACTCGCGTGAAACTTTCTTCGGCGGTTGGTTGGCTCGGCGGCACCGGGATTGATCGCCTCGGGATGCGGAGCGGTTCGAGGAGCGGTTCGGGGAGCGGTTCAGAGGAGCGGCTCGGGGTGGGACGGGAGCAGCTCGGAAGACGGCGCGGAACATCTCGCCTGCTCCAGGGCTGAGATTCCGGGTATGTGGTTTAAGTATTTTTTAGCATTAGTTTAGTTTAATCGCAGTAGGCTAGATCCTTCTTGGGATGGTCAGACCCATCCCAAGTCGGCAGAGATCTTGGCATAGGGTCTTGGACCTTAGGGCCAAGTTAAAATTGTTTTAACTTGCATGTTAATATAGATTAACTGTTTTTCTTCCGCTGCTTTTGATTTTCCTATCTATGTTCCGTCCGACTTAGGACGGGACTAGAATTTTTGTGCCCTAAGGGACCGCCCAATTCCCTACAGTCATGTCATTGTTTAATGTCATAAGTGCTAGGTTGTTAGTTACTTTCAGTTTCCTTGCTCAAGTCTTTTAGACTTGCTGACATGTGCCCCTTTCTCTTTTGGATGACGCATGTTAGACCTTGAGCCCGAGTCACTTGCTGAGGGTGAGGTGTTTGCGGACGCCGAGCTTGCGCCCGTGTTGGACGAGGACTTCGTAGACACCGGAGATCAGTCTTAGTGTCTACGTCTAGTTTTGTTAGATCTTTTGGGTTGTCGGTGCGTGGTACCTAGTTTGATACTCTGTTATAATTGTCTTTTGTTTGGTCTTGTTCTGGGCCTTTAGACTCTTTCTTTTAGCCTGGTGGCTTTTCTGTGATGTTGAATATTTTGTGGACAAACTGTGGGATTGGTATTTCATATCCGTCTCACCTTATTATTATTATTGTTGCTGTTTCGTTTGCAATTACAGGGACCTGCTTATACTAAATTTACGCTTATCAGGCGTGCAGCTTCACAGCTCCACGTTTGAGCGGACCTTCTCACGTCTCGCCTCCATTTTAGGGAAGTGGGTCGTGACAATCTCCGTACACACCAAATATGATGCTCAGATATGTAAATATATGCATGTTGGTTTGTTAAGTAAGATCTCGAGACTCGCTTGTACGGACCGTCTATGCCTTGCAATACTAACAACAAACACTCTACAATGGGGTGAATAGAGTAATGGTAATAATCGTGTAATTAAAAATTAAACTTGCAAATGCGGAATTATAAATGCAAGAGGAGAATAATTCACAAATTCAATGCAAATGCTAACACAAGAGTTTTACCATGGTTCCCCAACTTGGGTACGTCCGGACACACAAATATCCACTATGATCCTACATAAGGTAGTGTATACAATCTCACACAGAGATACCCTACACAATGGATTTTGGATTCTCACAAAGAGATATCCTTGCTCTCACACATAGATACTTTAATTCTCACAAAGAGAGTACTCAACCAACCTTACACAAAGGTTAAACTCTCACAAAGAGAGTAACTAGCTCTCACAAATAAAGTTAGGGTTTCAAGAAAACAAATGAAACATATTACTCTTACATATGCCTTGAGATGAACGTACTCAATATGAAGATGAAGGCATGGAAGATGATCTCCAAGTGTTGAGATGTGCTTGAATGCTTTTGGAGGATTTTCCTTAAGCTAGCTTCAACGCATGAAGAGGATTTGAGCTTTAATGAGGGAAATGAGAGATTAAGAGTGGCTTAATGCATCTCTAAGATATTCAATGTTAACTAAGAGTTCTAATAGAAATAACGCATCTCCTATATATATGAAGCCACTAAGACCCCTCAAAACCTAGCAAAAAGTCCAAATGGGAAAATCGGCAACGGCTAGATTTTGGCAACTTAGGCTAAGACAGTCGACTGAAGAAGGACGGACAGTCGATTGGTCAACGGCTATAAAATTCCCTACGGCTATATTCTGAGCCAGGACATGCAACTGTAGAAGAATACATAGGCACTTGTAAATGAGCACGCGCCAGAATATACTTCAGCAGGCGACTGACCCATGGACTGGAGCTGAGAAAATGTAATTTTCACACTCGTGCATTCAGACGACTGAAGAACATCTCTCAGGCGCCTGAAACTAGACAGACGACTAAAAACTCTTCATCAGTCAACTGACTTACAAAGCGGGTTGAAGCCCAAAAAATGCAAGTTACGCACTTTGGCACACAGACGACTGTAGGACAATTCCCAGGCGCCTGATGGAAGACATGAGCCTGAATAATAAACTTCAGTCGTATGTTCCAAAAGCTCAAAAATGAGTCAATAAAAAGTTGACTTGAGTTGTGCACAACAGTCGGTTGTAGAAGGCTGGTAAGGCGCCTGGAATCACCCAGTCGCATGTCTTGCCTTCAACAGTCGCCTGTTGGAGAGCCAAAAGCTCCATAAGAGTTTATGACAAGGAGAACATATAGGATTGGTTTCTATGATAATCATAAGGCTCACTAAGATGGAAAATGCATATGCTTGTATGAGTAGACCATCTATCAAGGCATTACAAAACTCCTAGACTTAAAAAGAGAAAAGCAAGTAAATAAAATTACATGGATTACATTTGCTTCTCTTAGAGTCTAATCTTCAACCTTGATGCTCCCCATAATCTTCCAAGCTTTGGCACCTCTTGATGAGCTTCCCTTCATCAAGATCCAAGCTTTGGCTATGCTTCTCTCGATGTACATCATTACACAAAGCTATTAGTCTCAAAATCATGATATTATTCATTTGATAATCATGAGACTAAAACACGAGAGTCATTAGCAACAACATAATATTGTGATCATCGTCAAAATAATATTGGTCTAACACACCAATACCTAACATATTTCACTCACACTGTAACGACCCGCTTTCGGGGGGCCCGTTACTTATTTGATATTTATCCAGGTCATGCATGTTACCAGTGAAACCAAAATAGCCACGATGCAGAGATGTACAAAAATACCCAAATAGTGTCCAATTATTACAATGCATACTGTACAAGATGTCCCAACCGATATACATGAAAGAAGAAAAGTACATAAGTGCAAATAACTCTGGAAGCTACGGTCGAACTCTGGCGCTATTAGCTCAGGAGCATCTACCTCCATATGTACATCGTCTGCGGTGCCACGAAGATGGAACCATAGGTAAGTCACAACAATTCTAAATATAGAAAAGAAGCAGTGTACAAGTATGACAAAAGTAATTACGTACAAGCAGACCAGAGTGAAAAGTAAAGTACTGAGCAACAACTGTACACAGCTGAGTAGTAAAAGTAGACTGAACTGAAAAGAAAGAACAACTGTACTGTGGTGGTGCGAGTGTAAAGCAGGCTAAGAAAGTGAAACATGCTACTGTTGTAGCTAAAAGTACGACAAGTAAAGGACCATGACTGCATAAGTGTAGTAAGTAACGTGCATGGAAAGTAAAGGTGACTGTAATGCGCAAAGTAAAAGTGATCATGCAAGCTACACTAGAACTACGTGACTCAAGTCGGAGAGTACAATATGTGACTATCAAGTCCATCTCTTGCCTGGGCGCGACCTAGACGAATGCCGAAAACACAGGCAGCAGGACATTTATTTTGCCGAAACCCAGGCAGCAGGACGGGATGCCAAAACTCAGGCGACAGGACGGGAAGATTGAACTCCAGTCACTCCCGCAATCTCTCAAACTATGAGTGCGCCTGTTGGAGAGCCAAAAGCTCCAGTAAGAGTTTATGACAAGGAGAACCTATAGGATTGGTTTCTATGATAATCATAAGGCTCACTAAGATGAAAAATGCATATGCTTGTATGAGTAGACCATCTATCAATGCATTACAAAACTCCTAGACTTAAAAAGAGAAAAGCAAGTAAATAAAATTACATGGATTACATTTGCTTCTCTTAGAGTCTAATCTTCAACCTTGATGCTCCCCATAATCTTCCAAGCTTTGGCACCTCTTGATGAGCTTCCCTTCATCAAGATCCAAGCTTTGGCTATGCTTCTCTCGATGTACATCCTTGCACCAAGCTATTAGTCTGAAAATCATGCTATTATTCATTTGATAATCATGAGATTAAAACACGAGAGTCATTAGCTACAACATAATGTTGTGATCATCGTCAAAATAATATTGGTCTAACACACCAATACCTAACATATTTCACTCACACTGTAACGACCCGCTTTCGGGGGGACCGTTACTTATTTGATATTTGTGCAGGTCCTGCAGGTTACCAGTGAAATCAAAATAGCCACGAATCAGAGATGTATAAAAATACCCAAATAGTGTCAAATTATTACAATCCATACTGTACAAGATGTCCCAGCCGATATACATGAAAGAAGAAAAGTACAAAAGTGCAAATAACTCTGTAAGCTACGGTCGAACTCTGGCGCTATTAGCTCAGGAGCATCTACCTCCATATGTACGTCGTCTACGGAGCCACGAAGATGGAACCGTAGGTAAGTCACAACAATTCTAAATATAGAAAAGAAGCAGTGTACAAGTATGACAAAAGTAACTACGTACAAGCAGACCAAAGTGAAAAGTAAAGTACTGAGCAACAACTGTACACAGCTGAGTACTAAAAGTAGACTGAACTAAAAAGAAAGAACAACTGTACTGTGGTGGTGCGAGTGTAAAGCAGGCTAAGAAAGTGAAACATGCTACTGTTGTAGCTAAAAGTATGACAAGTAAAGTAACGTGACTGCACAAGTGTAGTAAGTAACGTGCATGGAAAGTAAAGGTGACTGTAATGCGCAAAGTAAAAGTGATCATGCAAGCTACACTAGAACTACGTGACTCAAGTCAGAGAGTACAATATGTGACCATCAAGTCCATCTCTTCCCTGGGCGCGACCCAAACGAATGCCGAAAACACAGGCAGCAGGACATGTATTTTGCCGAAACCCAGGCAGCAGGACGGGATGCCAAAACTCAGGGAAAGGACGGGAAGATCGAACTCCAGTCACTCCCGCACTCTCTCAAACTATGAGTTACCCAAAAAAACCCCAGTGAAGTGTCAAGTGTTCTATGTACATGTTTCTTTCATGATGTTTCACGAGATGTTCCACACGATATTTCACAAGATATTCCACATGTTACTAGTCAAACCAAGACAACTGGTAGACTTTCTTATTGAAAACCAGAGAGTCATAAATTCTTTCCAAAGCAAGCTGGTCAAGTAAAGTGAGGATAAAGACAAGTCCAACGACAGTAATACTGATTCCATGCTTCGAGCATGTGGTGTAGCACACAATTTACCCAAGTTGATGGTTGTGTGCTACAACCACCAAAGTTGAAAGTTGGCAAAGTAATCTTTAGTTGATTACTTTCCTATTAGATTAGGTTTCTAGTTTGGTTCAGGGCGGATAGCCGTTCTGCGGCTATAAGTAGTGTTCTTAAGTTCGTACGAGGACACTAACTAATTTTCTAATTTTAGAATTAGTCGTGGCTTACTAATTTCGAGCTCGTCGTGGCAAGACGAGGTTAGATCTAGAGAAGCTGGTGCGCGAGGATTGGTACCTGCAAACACAAGAAACAATTGGTTAAATCACTATACATTTCTATTTAAATAATTTGACCGTTCTAATTTTCTAAACTGGTCGAAACGTTGTCGAAAAACGTTCTAAATTTTTCTATAGGCTAGATATATTGAAAATAATTTTTCTGTAGGAGGAAATATTTTTCAGAAGCTTATATTAATTTTTATAATTTTTAAACGCTCAAAAATAACTTAAAACCTATTTTTCAATTAGTAACGTAATTATTCAACAATTTATTATGGATGCAATCTGCATCGGAATGGTTCAAGTGAGGTGTCAAAATGACCGTCTCGAAGAATATTGTAATTTATATTTTTTTTCTCACTTATCGATGTACGTGAAAATAACAAGTTATGGACTTTTGAACGAAAATCACGTATTGAACTTTTAGGGTTAAAAATTTATTCTGGAAAAACTAAGCGTTTGATTGAGATTAAACTAGCACCATTGGGTCCAGAACGTCATTTCTGATTTTCTAGAGCTGGCCTCATATTTTTCCGATCCCTATATTATTTATTATTAATTTTAGACCAATAAATATATTTATATCCAGTTATGCGCGTATCTGTATGAGATTTATATGCATTCGTATATCAAAATATACTTTTTTTAAACCAACTCACCTTCTCTCTCTCTCTCTCTCCTTGTTAGCAATACGTAATACGGAAAATATTCAGGACGTGAATAAAACGTGTTTCATTCGGTCAATTTCAAAAGACGTTTGGTCAAAAATTCGGTCAAATATGCGTAATACGGGAATAATACGTAAATGTGTTAAATCGTGTTTAATTCGTTAACCCAGTTAAAAAATGTGACGAAAAATACGAATACTGTCAAGATATCATTCATCCAAATGAACCTAAAAATCAACAATATCAATATGAAATAAGAGTAAACTGAGTTCTATATTTGTACTATTATATTCATAGTTTAAATTGTATTCATAGTTTTTTTAACCAAAATGACATGATCATACTATTATATTCCATGTAGTATGCACTAAACCAAAGTATGATCATTGAATCATAGTTCAAAATGATTTAAAAGTGCCCCTAAAACCGAGTTTAAAACGCATAAAATGCGCAATACGGGAATAAAACGCGTTTTGTTCGTCAACCCCTAAAAAGCGTGTATTTTTCCGAATAATTCAAATGGACGGTCGTTTAATACAGGAATCATTTTAAACGGATTTTAAACGTAAAAAACATAAAAATTCGCGTTTTTTACTAACAAGGCTCTCTCTTGTATGTGCATGCAGCGGAGGAGGCAGCGAGCGCGAGTGAGCGGCGGGCGGCGGGCTTCGGGGTACGGCGACTCCAGCGGTCGGTGACGGCGAGGGAGCAGGCGGCGAGGGGGTCGACGGCGGGGTACGGCGACGGACGAGCGTGGGGAAGCTCTTGTCGAAGTGAGGGCCTCGCGGGGGAGGCGGCGAAAAACAGGGGAACGTCGGTGCTTCTCCGGCGTAGGCGAGAGGGTTCTTGTGGGGCGGAGAGGAGCGATGGACGGCGAAGCTGTCGTCATGGGGAGCTGTGCTTGCTGGAAGCTTGATTGCGGAGGTGTGGGGTTTCATCGGAGCTCGATGATGGCAGCGGCTAGGCAAGGAGGGAGGCGGCGACGGCGAACGTCGGAGCAGCAGCGGAGTGGTGCTTCGGACGGTGGCTTGGGGCAGCGAGGGTCGCCGGAGCTCAGAGATGGGCGAGCGTACGATGACGACGTCGAGCTCGCCGTGGAGAATTGGGTGCTTCGTCGTCGTCGGAGGGCATTTGCCGTGAAGCGGAGGGTCTTAGGGCGAGGGCAGCGCCGTCGGTGCGACAAGTTCGAGGGGCAGCGGGGTCGGAGCATGTCAGAGATGTGGGAGGAGCGCGAGCATGGGTTTGCTGTGGCTCAAAGGTAGGGGAGAGAACGCGAAAGAGGGGGAGAGAGCGAGAGAAAACTAGGAAAAATAGAGATTAAGGGGTGGCGTTTTATAGTTAATAGAATTATTAATTAATTAACCTAGTTAGTCAATCCTAATTAATAGGTTAGGTTTTGCTTTTTGACAAAGTGGGGAACTTAAGCTTACACATGAAACATATGGGCTTCTTACGGGTATGGGTAGGTAGGTAATTAGGATGGATAAAATGTAATTACGTTAATTGATTTAGTAAAACAGCAATTAGTAAATAGTAATTAAAAGTACAAAATTACGATTTTGCCCTTACTAGTAAACGTGTCCGAAAAATTACGAAAACATACTCACTGGTTCGTATCGTCGCGAGGATTGCGAATACGAGATCCATTTCAGGGTTTGAGCTATGAAGATACTAGTTTTTAGCCAAAACGTTTAGGAAGAGGATTTGCGGGTTCTCTATTGATTTGACTTCAAAAAATTACGAAATTAATGTGGGAAGCCCTAAATGATCATAGAATGTTATCATAGAAGTTTGAAAACATTTTTATGATGTTTAAATAGAAAATCAATTCATTAAGGCAAAACGGTAATATTTGGAAATGAATTTTTACCAGATTATTTAGAGGTATTTGATGGAACCCGAACTTACTAAAATACTTCATAACTAGTCTGATACTTCAAAATATTTTTATAAGAAATTTTTGAAATCGTAAAACTCCTCACAAACCATTATAAAATTGTTTAAAATTTGAAATTATGTGAATAGTTGTACTGCAAAAATATGGACCGTTACATTCCACCCTCCTTAAAATAATTCCGTCATCAAAATTTAGAAGATCGATACTTGCCTAAGTGATTTAAACGATCGAAAGGAAGGCTTGAACGATCACGTCATAGGAAAATAAGTTGTTAATAACATGAAATATAATGTGATATTAAAGCATCAAGAAAACAAGAGATGTTATATATGAATACATACTATTGACATCACCATAGTTTCCGTAACTATTCTTGAGACCGGTATCATCACAATAGTTACTCTGACTTCTCAAGTAGCCCAAAATTAACATGAGATGATAACATCACATGAAAATGAGGACTATTATGATGACAACATCTGTTCGAACTTGGAACTTGAGGTGATAAGCCAATAGCAAGCCATTTAAACCACATGAAACGGAAGGCCAAAAAAGTTTATTCGTGCTACTGGTGACTAACTGGGTCTAGCCAAAGATGTCGTTCATAATATAACATGTAATAACTAATCCACGGGTACTCGTGCTTTCCAACCAAGCACCATTAACATCAATCTCCATAATGCCCAACCACATGCTAACATCCAAACCAACGCCCAAAGGTAAGTACAAGGCCAACACCCAAAGTCGGTACTCACTGCCAGTATTCCTTCCATCAATCTCCATAATATCCCACAATAAGGCAAGATCCAACCTCTCATCCAGAGCCAAGCACGAGGCCTACATCCAACTTTAACACCCAAGGCCAATATCATGCCATAATCATCGCCATCACTCCTTCCGTAGACCAATACTTGACATTCGCAACACCCAACATCACCTAACAACCAAAAACACACTTTCCCGCAAACCAAAAGGAGTAGACGCAAGAGGAAGCCTAAACGGGACATCAATCTGGGTGAGACCCAGGGCAGAGAGCTCAAGAGAAGCCCAAGGATCACGGCTTCCCAAGATCTCAACCACACGGCAACAGCAAGGGTGGCGACGAGGGTCGTCGCCAAGGCCAAAAATCCTAAGACAGAACGTCGGAGGGCCATCGGTGGTTGTCGATTTATGGCGACGAGAGCTGCGACTGGCTGTCGATCCAAGGCGGGGGCCTCTGGGATGGGGTGAAGCGGTGGAGCTTCGGGTGAGGCCGGAGGAGCTTGGGGGCGAGATGGGTCGAGTTCTCTTGGGGGAGAGGCCGGGAGGAGGAGTGGGTGTTCGCGAGGCGTATAGAAAACCACGGGGTGGCTTGGTGAGGAATAGAGGAGGGTTTTAAAAAGGGGGCACCGAAAGTCGTTGGTTAGGCGGGACCGGAGCTCGAGGAAAGGAAGCAGACAAAGGAAATAAAGACGGGGGATGTTAGGTGGAAAAGAGGTTTAACTCATGGAGAATCCGGCACAAGATGAAAGTAGGGGTTAGAATTGAAATACGATCTCAAGAAGACGTAACAGCCTACATTTGCACGTCAGGTTTGGCTCATCTCAAATTCTCTAGCACCATCCTAAAATACTTCTGAGCGTCCATCAATTCGCTTCTGTAGTCGAACTCGAACTTCTGGTGATCGAAAAGTCGAACGCTACCCTCCTTAAAATAGACGTAGCTATATGTCAGGTGAACTAAACGCGATTAGAAAGAATTAGTAGAATGATCAGAAGGCCATCATTAACGAATGGGTGATAGTGATGAAGATCGATGGCGTTAAATAATCATGATTCACGTCCTTGCGGTCCAGCGAAACACGGCCAGGGAAGTGACTAAGCCAGGATCACTTACCTCAAGTCTAGCAAGGGTGATCCAACAAACTTAGCCAAGCACATTGACCGGATCATGGTCCATTGAAGGAAGCTTATCATTTATATGCGTGCCATCATCAACTGAAGGAAATGTTATGAAGTGGGTAGATAGTTCAACCTATGAAAAGTCATTATAATTGCTAGCAAAAGAGGTTACTAGAGAAGGTATAACCAAGAATGGAACACGAGTTCCTAAGCAAGGGGTTAAGAGTTCAAAGGAAGTGATGAGAATCAAGGAAGACCTAATGAAGATGGTAATAAGGACGCTTTACCCGTATATCCAATACATGTGAGCACTCGAGACATCCCGTACTCGAGAGTTCAATTTGAGTATTTTATATAATACACCCTGATCTTGCTATATTGTTCACGAGTTAGTTAGCGCCGACCTGCATGGGCCACCAAACCTGTAACGACCCGCTTTCAGGGGGCCCATTATTTATTTGATATTTGCGCAGGTCTTGCAGGTTACCAGTAAAACCAAAATAGCCACGATGCAGAGATGTACAAAAATACCCAAATAGTGTCAAATTATTACAATCCATACTGTACAAGATGTCCCAACCGATATACATGAAAGAAGAAAAGTACATAAGTGCAAATAACTCTGGAAGCTGCGGTCGAACTCTGGGGCTATTAGCTCAGGAGCATCTACCTCCATATGTATGTCGTCTGCGGTGCCACGAAGATGGAACCGTAGGTAAGTCACAATAATTCTAAATATAGAAAAGAAGCAGTGTACAAGTATGACAAAAGTAACTACGTACAAGCAGACCAGAGTGAAAAGTAAAGTACTGAGCAACAACTGTACACAGCTGAGTAGTAAAAGTAGACTGAACTAAAAAGAAAGAACAACTGTATTGTGGTGGTGCGAGTGTAAAGCTGGCTAAGAAAGTGAAACATACTACTGTTGTAGCTAAAAGTACGACAAGTAAAGTACCGTGATTGCACAAGTGTAGTAAGTAACGTGCATGGAAAGTAAAGGTGACTGTAATGCGCAAAGTAAAAGTGATCATGCAAGCTACACTAGAACTACGTGACTCAAGTCAGAGAGTACAATATGTGACCATCAAGTCCATCTCTTCCCTGGGCGCGACCCAAACGAATGCCGAAAACACAGGCAGCAGGACATGTATTTTGCCGAAACCCAGGCAGCAGGACGGGATGCCAAAACTCAGGGACAGGACGGGAAGATCGAACTCCAGTCACTCCCGCACTCTCTCAAACTATGAGTTACCCAAAAAAACCCTAGTGAAGTGTCAAGTGTTCTATGTACATGTTTCTTTCATGATGTTTCACGATATGTTCCACACGATATTTCACAAGATATTCCACAAGATATTCCACATGTTACTTGTCAAACCAAGACAACTGGTTGACTTTCTTATTGAAAACCAGAGGGTCAGAAATTCTTTCCAAAGCAAGCTAGCCAAGTAAAGTGAGGATAAAGACAAGTCCAACGACCATAATACTGATTCCATGCTTCGAGCATGTGATGTAGCACACAATTTACCCAAGTTGATGGTTGTGTGCTACAACCACCAAAGTTGAATGTTGGCAAAGTAATCTTTAGTTGATTACTTTCCTATTAGATTAGGTTTCTAGTTTGGTTCATGGCGGATAGCCATTCTAAGGCTATAAGTAGTGTTCTTAAGTTCATACGAGGACACTAACTAATTTTCTAATTTTAGAATTAGTCGTGACTTACTAATTTTGAGCTCGTCGTGGCAAGACGAGGTTGGAGCTAGAGTGTTGAGTATTGGTGTTTCATACCAATCTTATTTTGATGATGATCACAATATTATGTTGTTGCTAATGAATCTCATGTTTTAGTCTCTCAGTTTATTTCAAGGATATCTTTCTTGGAGACTACTCACTTGGTGTAAGGATGGACATCATGTGAAGAATGGCCATAGTTTGGACTCAAGGAATGCCAAAGCTTGGAGATGGTGGAAAGCACTCAAGGCATCAAGATTGAAGACTTAGACTCTTTGAGAAGCATTGTAATCCATGTAATTTACTTTATTGTTTTCTCTCTCTTTTGAGTCTAGGTTATTGAATGCCTTTATTAGATGGTTTACTTATCATGCATATGTATTTAACCATCTTAGTGAACCTTAGGATTATCATAGAATCCAACCTAATATTTTCACTCTGTCCAAAGACTCATTTAGAGTCTCTGGCTTTCCATCAGTCGCCTGATGAGGGAAACACAGTCGACTGGGTGATTTCCAGTCGCATGTAGATCCTTCTACAGTCGCCTGACATGCACAGCTCAAGTCAACATTTCAATTGACTCAAACTTGAGTTTTACGCACAGTCGTCTGACGATCAGTCTACAGTCGCCTGGAAATTGGCCAACAGGCGCCTGTATAGCGTAAGTGCATTCACTACATCTCTCTGTCTTCTCTCTATATTATACTGTAGTCGACTGATGTAGAATATGCAGTCGCCTGACTATTTGACAGTCGACTGTAGTATTAACATCAGTTGCCTGTGCGAAGAATTGGAGAAAGAGTGCAGCTCGCTGTTTCGATCCATCCCCTGCAGCAGTCGTATGCTGAAGGATTAACAAGCGCATGTCCTGTTTGTCAATCGACTGTATTGATTTCATCAGTCGACTGTCCTGGCTCAGATTATAGCCGTTGGATATTTTCTAGCCGTTGATCAGTCGACTGTCTTTTGATCTTTAGTCGATTGTTAACTGTCATTTTCACCCAGTTTCTAGCCGTTGCAGATTTGTTCTGTTGGCTGTTTCTTTGGGTTTTTGGGCTTGATATGGGTTTCCTATATATATGAGTGTGCTGACATCACTTGAGAACTCTTGACAACACTTGATAATTCTTGACTCTATAGAAAATCTCAAGAGATCAATAAGAAACTCTCAAGCTCCCTCATTTCCCTCTATTGAGCACTCATCTCTCTTCATGCATTGAAGTCCAGCTCAAGGGAAATCATCCAAGTGATTTCAAGCATATTCCAACACTTGGAGATCCTCTTCCATGCCTTGCATTCATTCATGAGTAAGCATCTCAAGGCATAGGTAAGAGTATTTACTTTACTTGGTGTAATTTGTTTTCCTATTTCTCTTTGTGGGATTAGGATACTCTCTTTGTGGGAGTTTATCTCTTTGTGAGAGGTTGTCTCTTTGTGGGACCGGGGAATTCTCTTTGTGGGAATTAACTCTCTTTGTGGGAGTTCTAGTGTCCTAGTGTAGTGCTAACCCTAATTCTCTGAGTGGGAGTTAGTGATTCTCTATGTGGGAGTCTTGATCCTCGTGTAGGATTGGTTGGGTCCTTATGTAGGGCATAAATCCTCTTTGTGGGGTATCTTTTTGTGAGATTTGTATTCACTTCTCTGTGTGGAAATATAGTGAATATTAGTGTGGCTGGATGTACCCAAGTTTGGGGAACCAGGGTAAAACTTTGTGTTTGCGTTTGGATTAATTGTGCCTTTTAATTCCTCTTGCATTTATAATTCCGCATTTGCAAGTTAAATTTTAATTGGACAATTTTATTGACATTACACTATTCACCCCCCCTCTAGTGTGTGTTGTTAGTATTGCAAGGGTTAGACGATCCCTATAATTGGTATCAGAGTAAGGTTATAGCATACTGCAACGATGGCATTCAACGCTACATCCGCGCCTCTTGAAGAAGGTCTTTCAACCGTCCAACCCCCGCTCTTCAATGGAACCAACTACCCGAGTTGGAAGATCAGGATGATGGTCTACTTAAAGAGTCACGACCTTTGGTACATAACAGAGTCACCTTTCGAGGAGCCTACTTCACCCGCGGCCTTGAGAACTAAAGCGGAGAAGGACTTGATCAAAGTCAATACTAGGGCTATGTGTGTTCTCCATTGCGCCCTCACTCCGGATGAGTTCGATCGTATCTCCATATGCAAATCGGCCAATAGTATTTGGCATACATTGGAGATCTTTCATGAAGTGTTACTTCAACACAAGGAAGAGATTCAGTCAACCAAGCCCGAGAAGAAAAAGGGCTTTGCTCTTCATGGTGAGAAGGAGTCTTTCAAGTGGAAAAAGAAGTTCCAACAAGAAGCTCCAAGTGAAGATGAAGAAGATCTTAGCGACGATGAACACATCGAGCTTACCAAGCAATTCAAGAATTTCAAGGCTTTCCTTAAGAATAATCAAGGTATGTCTTCATGAAAGTTTGTCTCACAGTCTAACAAGTTGGTTTGTTTAAACTACAGTGGAATAGGTCATGTGGCTACCGAATGCCCTTCCAAACCCAACATAGATACCTATAAGGGTAAAGGGAAGAATCTTTGGAAAGCCAAGTTCGTGGTCAAGAACCAAAAAAGGGACTTATCGGCACATTTGATGATTCTGATGGGGACACATCTAATGATGAAGAAGCGGATGACAAGGAGCACGATCAAAGATGTTTCGTTGCCTTTGATAATTCTTCATCAACTTCATCTAACACTAGAGATGAAGAGATAGAGACATGGCTCAACTCCAAAGAAGAAAGTTGCTTTATGGCTAATGGAGAAGAGTCTTCGTCAAGCTCAAGCAAGGAGGAAAGTGATGAGGAAGCCGAGGAGGAAAAGTTATCCTATGAGGAGCTTGAATACCGCCTAAATATGTCCTCCAATTTGGCAAGTAAGTGCATCGACTCATATGAGAAAATGAAAGCTAAACTTGATAATGCTATGAGTAGGGTGCATGATTTAGAATCTTCTAGTGTAAATATTCATGATGAAAGGCATGTGTATGACACTTGTGAGAGAGACAAACTTCTCTATCAAGTTAAGGAATTGAGCCTTTCTAATGAAAAACTCGTTGCTCAAAACCTTAGCTTAGATGCTCACATTCAACAACTTACGTTGAAATGTGAAGAGGAATCCCGGAAGCTCATAAGCTTTGTGTATTCTAGGGATTCACTCCACGATTTGTTGGAAAAACAACATCCAGCAAATCATAGAGGAGGTTTTGGTTATATTCAAAATGTGGTTCCCAAACCCACCTCTAATTCCTCTTATGATGCAAATACAAGAAATATTGCTAAAGCACCTAAGAAGAATCACCATGCTTTCTTGTACAACAAGAACACCAACAAGAAGCATGTAGATCACAAGGTGATGAGGAAGAATGAAGAATCTTCATTTTTTGCTAAGAAGCAAAATCCTCATTCTTTGCATGCTAAAAAAATTGTTTCTACACTTAAGCATGCCACATCCTTCCCTCTTGCAAAGGCAAAACCATTGCCTAGGAAATCCTTGAGATTATGGATTCCTACTAAGGTTAGTGTGTAAGAGAGAGATAGTTACATCAACTCTCTAGTTAGGGATGTGATCACCTCGTATGATTACGTTAGGAAATCAAACTCCTCTTGGGTTTGGTTACCTAATGTTTAGGTTCCTCACACATATGCGTATTGAATGGGTATTGTGCTTGAATGTTTACTTTTTAGCATACCCATTGTTTGTGTGTGTTTCATGATTTTGAAAATATTTTCAAACTTATTTTTCATGAATATGGGGACCTTGGGGTTTATTGACATGCATACATTTTTGATCCATGTGTATGTCAATGGGGGAGTTAATATATTATATGTTTAAATTATCTTAAGACATATTTTAACTCTCATTTCAGAGGTTATTTGAGATCATTATTTACATTTGGTTATTTTGGGTCTCAAACCAAACCTCTTGTTTATTGCCAACATGTTTCATGTTTCATTGTTTTTGGCAATATCCTTGTGTATCTTTGAAGCTTGATGTTTTTTCCATATCTATTGCTTTGATACACTCTTTAGGCCAATGGCTCCATTTATTTTAATTGGTATTAGATCCTAGAAGTCAAAAAGTTGACCATTTCTATGATCTAGGGGGAGCATGTGATAGTGAATTGATACCCACTAAATTTCTAAATTTGGTATCATACATATCTTTCTTGTCTTGCATATTGTCTCATCTTGGTTAAGATGACAAAGTGGGATATATTTGATGTCCACCTTTTTGACGATGTCAAGGGGGAGAGATATATGCATTATGTAATCATATCTATAGGGGGAGAGATATATACATATGCATATGGGGAGATATATCTCTATAGGGAGAGATATATGGGATTAGATAAAGCTTGCATGTTTGCATGATATTGAATCCTACATTTGGTTTGCAATTGGTTTATGTAATCCATGCATATTATATGCCACCATGTTTTTATTGGTATTATGAGTATTTACCATTGTGTAGCTCATTATGTAATTGGTGCAAATAAGTATGGGGAGATCATTAGCATTGTGCTTTATTTCTTTATGATTTACATAATGTATGTCATCATCAAAAGGGGTAGATTGTTGAGTATTGGTGTTTCATACCAATCTTATTTTGATGATGATCACAACATTATGTTGTTGCTAATGAATCTCATGTTTTAGTCTCCCAGTTTATTTCAAGGATATCTTTCTTGGAGACTAATCACTTGGTGTAAGGATGGACATCATGTGAAGAAGGGCCATAGTTTGGACTCAAGGAGTGCCAAAGATTGGAGATGGTGGAGAGCACTCAAGGCATCAAGATTGAAGACTTAGACTCTTTGAGAAGCATTGTAATCCATGTAATTTACTTTATTGCTTTCTCTCTCTTTTGAGTCTAGGTTATTGTAATGCCTTGATTAGATGGTTTACTTATCATACATATGCATTTAACCATCTTAGTGAACCATAGGATTATCATAGAATCCAACCTAATAGGTTCACTCTGTCCAAAGACTCATTTGGAGTCTCTGGCTTTCCATCAGTCGCCTGATGAGGGAAACACAGTCGACTGGGTGATTTCCAGTCGCCTGTAGATCCTTCTACAGTCGCCTGACATGCACAGCTCAAGTCAACATTTCAATTGACTCAAACTTGAGTTTTACGCACAGTCGTCTGACGATCAGTCTACAGTCGCCTGTATATTTACAGTCGCCTGGAAATTGGTCAACAGTCGCCTGTATAGCGTAAGTGCATTCACTACATCTCTCTGTCTTCTCTCGATATTATACTGTAGTCGACTGATGTAGAATATGCAGTCGCCTGACTATTTGACAGTCGACTGTAGTATTAACATCAGTCGCCTGTGCGAAGAATTGGAGAAAGAGTGCAGCTCTCTGTTTCGATCCATCCCCTACAGCAGTCGTCTGCTGAAGGATTAACAGGCGCCTGTCCTGTTTTTCAGTCGACTGTATTGACTTCATCAGTCGACTGTCCTGGCTCAGATTATAGCCGTTGGATATTTTCTAGCCGTTGATTAGTCGACTGTCTTTTGATCTTCAGTCGACTGTTCCTGTCATTTTCACCCAGTTTCTAGCCGTTGCAGATTTGTTCTTTTGGCTGTTTCTTTGGGTTTTTGGGCTTGATATGGGTTTCCTATATATATGAGTGTGCTTCCATCACTTGAGAACTCTTGACAACACTTGATAACTCTTGAATCTATAGAAAATCTCAAGAGATCAATAAGCAACTCTCAAGCTCCCTCATTTCCCTCTATTGAGCACTCATCTCTCTTCATGCATTGAAGTCCAGCTCAAGGAAAAACATCCAAGTGCTTTCAAGCATATTCCAACACTTGGAGATCCTCTTCCATGCCTTGCATTCATTCATGAGTAAGCATCTCAAGGCATAGGTAAGAGTATTTACTTTACTTGGTGTAATTTGTTTTCCTATTTCTCTTTGTGGGATTAGGATGCTCTCTTTGTGGGAGTTTCTCTCTTTGTGAGAGGTTGTCTCTTTGTGGGACTAGGGAATTCTCTTTGTGGAAATTAACTCTCTTTGTGGGAGTTCTAGTGTCCTAGTGTAGAGCAAACCCTAATTCTCTGAGTGGGAGTTAGTGATTCTCTGTGTGGGAGTCTTGATCCTCGTGTAGGATTGGTTGGGTCCTTGTGTAGGGCATAAATCCTCTTTGTGGGGTATCTTTTTGTGAGATTTGTATTCACTTCTCTGTGTGGGAATATAGTGAATATTGGTGTGGCTGGATGTACCCAAGTTTGGGGAACCAGGGTAAAACTTTGTGTTTGCGTTTGGATTGATTGTGCCTTTTAATTCCTCTTGCATTTATAATTTCGCATTTGCAAGTTAAATTTTAATTAGACAATTTTATTGCCATTACACTATTCACCCCCCCTCTAGTGTGTGTTGTTAGTATTGCAAGGGTTAGACGATCCCTACATAGAGAAGCTGGTGCGCGAGAATTGGTAACTGCAAACACAAGAAACAATTGGTTAAAGCACTCTACATTTCTATTTAAATAATTTGACCGTTCTAATTTTCTAAACTGGTCGAAACGTTGTTGAAAAATGTTCTAAATTTTTCTATAAGCTAGATATATTGAAAATAATTTTTCTGTAGGAGGAAATATTTTTCAGAAGCTTAAATTAATTTTTATAATTTTTAAACGCTCAAAAATAACGTAAAAACTATTTTTCAATTAGTAACAACTTATTCAACAATTTATTCTAGATGCAATCTGCATCGGAATGGTTCAAGTGAGGTGTCAAAATGACCGTCTCGAAGAATATTTTAATATATATTTTTTCTCACTTATCGGTGTACGTGAAAATAACAAGTTATGGACTTTTGAACGAAAATCACGTATTTAACTTTTAGGGTTAAAAATTTATTCTGGAAAAACTAAGTATCTGATTGAGATGAAACTAGCATCATTGGGTCCAGAACGTCATTTCTGATTTTCTAGAGCTGGCCTCATATTTTTCCGATCCATATATTATTTATTATTAATTTTAGACCAATAAATCTATTTATACCTAGTTATGCGCGTATCTGTATGAGATGTATACGTATTCGTATATCAAAAATATACGTTTTTTAAACCAACTCACCTTCTCTCTCTCTCTCTCTCTCTCTCTCTCTCTCTCTCTCTCTCTCTCTCTCGCGTATGTGCATGCAGCGGATGGGGCAGCGAGCGCGAGCAAGCGGCGGGCGGCAGGCTTCAGGGTACGGCGACTCCGACGGTCGGCGACGGCGAGGGAGCAGGCGACGAGGGGGTCGACGGCGGGGTACGACGACAGACGAGCGTGGGGAAGCTCTTGTAGAAGTGAGGGCCTCGTGGGGGAGGCGGCGAAAAACAGGGGAGCGTCGGCGCTTCTCCGGCGTAGGCGAGAGGGTTCTTGTGGGGCGGAGAGGAGCGATGGACGGTGAAGATGTCGTCGTGGGGATCTGGGCTTGCGGGGAGCTCGACTGCGGAGGTGTGGGGTTTCACCAGAGCTCGATGATGGTAGCGGCTAGGCGAGGAGGGAGGCGGCGACGTCGAACGTCGGAGCAGCAGCGGAGTGGTGCTTCGGACGGTCGTTTGGGGCAACGAGGGTCGCTGGAGCTCAGAGATGGGTGAGCGTGCGATGACGACGTTGAGCTCACCGTGGAGAATTGGGTGCTTCGTCGTCGTCGGAGGGCATTTGCCGTGAAGCAGAGGGTCTTAGGGCAAGGGCAGCGCCGTCGGTGCGACAAGCTCGAGGGGCAGCGGGGTCGGAGCATGGCGGAGATGTGAGAGGAGCGCGAGCATGGGTTTGCTGTGGCTCAGAGGTAGGGGAGAGAACGTGAAAGAGGGGGAGAGAGCGAGAGAAAACTGGGAAAAAGAGAGATTAAGGGGTGGGGTTTTATAGTTAATAGAAATTAATAATTAATTAACCTAGTTAGTCAATCCTAATTAATAGGTTAAGTTTTGCTTTTTGACAAAGTGGGGAACTTGAGCTTACCCATGAAACATATGGGCTTCTTACGGGTATGGGTAGGTAGGTGATTAGGATGGGTAAAATGTAATTACGTTAATTGATTTAGTAAAACAACAAGTAGTAAATAGTAATTAAAAGTACAAAATTGCGATTTTACCCCTAATAGTAAACGTGTCCGAAAAATTACGAAAACATACTCACTGGTTCGTATTGTCGTGAGGATCGCGAATACGAGATCCATTTCAGGGTTTGAGCTAAGAAGATACTAGTTTTTAGCCAAAACGTTTAGGAAGCGAGTTTGCAGGTTCTCTATTGATTTGACTTCAAAAAATTACGAAATTAATGTGGGAAGCCCTAAATGATCATAGAATGTTACTATAGAAGTTTGAAAACATTTTTATGATGTTTAAATAGAAAATAAATTCATTAAGCCAAAACGGTAATATCTGGAAATGAATTTTTACCAGATTATTTAGAGGTATTTGATGGAACTCGAACTTACTAAAATACTTCATAACTAGTCTGATACTTCAAAATATTTTTATAAGAAATTTTTGAAATCGTAAAACTCCTCACAAACCATTATAAAATAGTTTAAAAATTGAAATTATGTGAATAGGTGTATTGCAAAAATATGGACCGTTACATTCCACCCTCCTTAAAATAATTCCGTCCTCGAAATTTAGACGATCGATACTTGCCTAAGCGATTTATACGATCGAAAGGAAGGCTTGAACGATCACGTCATAGGA
Source organism: Scilla litardierei (assembly GCA_030789695.1). Classification (NCBI taxonomy): domain Eukaryota; kingdom Viridiplantae; phylum Streptophyta; class Magnoliopsida; order Asparagales; family Asparagaceae; genus Scilla; species Scilla litardierei. The sequence goes on along the minus strand of CM061138.1, from coordinate 43,237,192 downwards.
AAATAAGTTGTTAATAACATGAAATATAATGTGATATTAAAGCATCAAGAAAACAAGAGATGTTATATATGAATACATACTATTGACATCACCATAGTTTCTGTAACTATTCTTGAGACCAGTATCATCACAATAGTTACTCTGACTTCTCAAGTAGCCCAAAATTAACATGAGATGATAACATCACATGAAAATGAGGGCTATTATGATGACAACATCTGTTCGAACTTGGAACTTGAGGTGATAAGCCAATAGCAAGCCATTTAAACCACATGAAACGGAAGGCCAAAAAAGTTTATTCATGCTACTGGTGACTAACTGGGTCTAGCCAAAGATGTCGTTCATAATATAGCATGTAATGACTAATCCACGGGTACTTGTGCTTTCCAACCAAGCACCATTAACATCAATCTCCATAATGCCCAACCACATGTCCAAACCAACGACCAAAGGTAAGTACAAGGCCAACACCCAAAGTCAGTACTCACTGCCAGTATTCCTTCCATCAATCTTCATAATATCCCACAATAAGGCAAGATCCAAGCTCTCATCCAGAGCCAAGCACAAGGCCTACATCCAACTTTAACACCCAAGGCCAATATCATGCCAATAATCATCGCCATCACTCCTTCCGTAGACCAATACTTGACATTCGTAACACCCAACATCACCCAACAACCAAAAACACACTTTCCTGCAAACCAAAAGGAGTAAAGGCAAGAGGAAGCCTAAACGGGACATCAATCTGGGTAAGACCCAGGACGGAGAGCTCAAGAGAAGCCCAAGGATCACGGCTTCCCAAGATCTCAACCACACGACAACAGTGAGGGTGGCAACGAGGGTCGTCGCCAAGGCCAAAAATCCTAAGACAGAACGTCGGAGGGCCATCGGTGGTTGTCGATTTACGGCGGCGAGGGCTGCGACTGGCTGTCGATCCAAGGCGAGGGCCTTCGGGATGGGGTGGAGTGGTGGAGCTTCGGGTGTGGTCGGAGGAGCTTGGGGGCGAGATGGGTCGAGTTCGCTTGGGGGAGAGGCCGGGAGGAGGAGTGGGTGTTCGCGAGGCGTATAGAAAACCACGGGGTGGCTTGGTGCGGAAGAGATGAGGGTTTTAAAAAGAGGGGGCACCGAAAGTCGTTGGTTAGGCGGGACCGAAGCTCGAGGAGAGGAAGCGGACAAAGGAAATAAAGACGGGGGATGGTAGGTGGAAAAGAGGTTTAACTCATGGAGAATCGGGCACAAGATGAAAGTAGGGGTTAGAATTGAAATACGATCTCAAGAACACGTAACAGCCTACACTTGCACATCGGTTTTGGCTCGTCTCAAATTCTCTAGCACCATCCTCCAATACTTCTGAGCGTCCTTCAATTTGCTTCCGTAGTCGAACTCGAACTGCTGGTGATCGAAAAGTCGAACGCTACCCTCCTTAAAATAGACGTAGCAAGAGGTCAGGCGAACTAAACGTGATTAGAAAGAATTAGTAGAATGATCAAAAGGCCATCATTAACGAAAGGGTGATAGTGATGAAGATCGATGGCGTTACATAATCATGATCACGTCCTTGCGGTCCAGCGAAACACGGCTAGGGAGGTGACTAAGTCAGGATCACTTACCCCAAGTCTAGCAAGGGTGATCCAACAAACTTAGCCAAGCACATTGACCGGATCATGGTCCATTGAAGGAAGCTTATCATTTATATGCGTGCCATCATCAACTGAAGGAAAGGTTATGAAGTGGGCAGTTCAACCTATGAAAAGTCACTATAACTGCTAGCAAAAGAGGTTACTAGAGAAGGTATAACCAAGAATGGAACACGAGTTCCTAAGCAAGGGGTTAAGAGTTCAAAGGAAGTGATGAGGATCAAGGAAGACCTAATGAATATGGTAATCAGGATGCTTTACCCGTATATCCAATACATGTGAGCACTCGAGACATCCCGTACTCGAGAGTTCAATTTGAGTATTTTATATAATACACCCTGATCTTACTATATTGTTCTCGAGGTAGTTAGCGCGGACCTGCATGGGCCACCAAACCTGTAACGACCCGCTTTTGGGGGCCTGTTACTTATTTGATATTTGCGCAGGTCCTGCAGGTTACCAGTGAAACCAAAATAGCCACGATGCAGAGACATACAAAAATACCCAAATAGTGTCCAATTATTACAATCCATACTGTACAAGATGTCCCAACCGATATACGTGAAAGAAGAAAAGTACATAAGTGCAAATAACTCTGGAAGCTGCGGTCGAACTCTGGTGCTATTAGCTCAGGAGCATCTACCTCCATATGTACGTCGTCTGCAATGCCACGAAGATGGAACCGTAGTTAAGTCACAACAATTCTAAATATAGAAAAAGCCAGTGTACAAGTATGACAAAAGTAACTACGTACAAGCAGACCCAAGTGAAAAGTAAAGTACTGAGCAACAACTGTACACAGCTAAGTAGTAAAAGTAGACTGAACTGAAAAGAAAGAACAACTGTACTGTGGTGGTGTGAGTGTAAAGCAGGCTAAGAAAGTGAAACATGCTACTATTGTAGCTAAAAGTACAACAAGTAAAGTACCGTGACTGCACAAGTGTAGTAAGTAACGTGCATGGAAAGTAAAGGTGACTGTAATGCGTAAAGTAAAAGTGATTATGCAAGCTACACTAGAACTGCGTGACTCAAGTCAGAGAGTACAATATGTGACCATCAAGTCCATCTCTTGCCTGGGTACGACCCAGATGAATGCCGAAAACACAGGTAGCAGGAAATGTATTTTGCCGAAACCCAGGCAGCAGTACGGGATGCCAAAACTCAGGCGACAGGACGGAAAGATCGAACTCCAGTCACTCCCACACTCTCTCAAACTATGAGTTACCCCAAAAAACCCCAGTGAAGTGTCAAGTGTTCTATGTACATGTTTCTTTCATGATGTTTCACGAGATGTTCCACACAATATTTCACAAGATATTCCACAAGATATTCCACATGTTACTAGTCAAACCAAGACAACTGGTTGACTTTCTATTGAAAACCAGAGAGTCAGAAATTCTTTCCAAAGCAAGCTGGCTAAGTAAAGTGAGGATAAATACAAGTCCAACGACAGTAATACTGATTCCATGCTTCGAGCATGTGGTGTAGCACACACTCCGGCGGTCGGCGACAGCGAGGGAGCAGGCGGCGAGGGGGTCGACGGCGGGGTACGGCGACGGACGAGCGTGGGGAAGCTCTTGTCGGAGTGATGGCCTCGCGAGGGAGGCGGTGAAAAACAGGGGAGCGTCGGCGCTTCTCCGGCGTAGGCGAGTGGGTTCTTGTGGGGCGGAGAGGAGCGATGGACGGCAAAGCTGTCGTCGTGGGGAGCTGGGTTTGCGGGGAGCTCGACTGTGGAGGTGTGGGGTTTCACCGGAGCTCGATGATGGTAGCGGCTAGACGAGGAGGGATGCGGCGATGGCGAACGTCGGAGCAGCAGCGGAGTGGTGCTTCGGACGGTGGCTTGGGGCAGCGAGGGTTGCCGGAGCTCAGAGATGGGCGAGCGTACGATGACGACGTCGAGCTCACCGTGGAGAATTGGGTGCTTCGTCGTCGTCGGAGGGCATTTACCGTGAAGCGGAGGGTCTTAGGGCGAGGGCAGCGCCGTCGGTGCGACAAGCTCGAGGGGCAGCGGGGTCGGAGCATGTCGGAGATGTGGGAGGAGCGCGAGCATGGGTTTGCCATGACTCAGAGGTAGGGGAGAGAACGTGAAAGAGGGGGAGAGAGCGAGAGAAAACTGGGAAAAAGAGAGATTAAGGGGTGGGGTTTTATAGTTAATAGGAATTAATAATTTATTAACCTAGTTAGTCAATCCTAATTAATAGGTTAGGTTTTGCTTTTTGACAAAGTGGGGAACTTGAGCTTACCCATGAAACACATGGGCTTCTGGTATGGGTAGGTAGGTGATTAGGATGGGTAAAATGTAATTACATTAATTGATTTAGTAAAACAACAATTAGTAAATAGTAATTAAAAGTAGAAAATTACGATTTTGCCCCTACTAGTAAACATGTCCGAAAAATTACGAAAACATACTCACTGGTTCGTATCGACGCGATGATCACGAATACGAGATCCATTTCAGGGTTTGAGCTACGAAGATACTAGTTTTTAGCCAAAACATTTAGGAAGCGGGTTTGCGGGTTCTCTATTGATTTGATTTCAGAAAATTACGAAATTAATGTGGGAAGTCCTAAATGATCATAGAATGTTACCATAGAAGTTTGAAAACATTTTGATGATGTTTAAATAGAAAATAAATTCATTAAACCAAAACTGTAATATTTGGAAATGAATTTTTACCAGATTATTTATAGGTATTTGATGGAACCCGAACTTACTAAAATACTTCATAACTAGTCTTTTTCTTCAAAATATTTTTATAAGAAATTTTTGAAATCGTAAAACTCCTCACAAACCATTATAAAATAGTTTTAAAATTGAAATTATGTGAATAGTTGTATTGAAAAAATATTGACCGTTACACACACAAGCAATCACCTTTATCGCTTGGAAAGCGACAAAAGATGGGAGGCTATAATGGATGCATCACCCCCAATTGGGATGAGATCATATAGATGATCAATCGATGTACATCTACATATATCTTGCCCTTTGATGGGCCAACTCGAGTGCTTGCTTTCATGGTGATATGGTTCGCACAAATGGTAGGAGGCACAAAGCTAGATCACTTAGTGCTTCGAGTAGGTGGCAAAAACAATCTGAGGCATAATCCATATTGGTATTGATAAAATATCAACAACCATGTGTGACATCCACCTTAGCAAGTATTTATACCATGTGTGCTTTTTAACGGTCGAATGCGTAACAAATAGATCCCTGATTTGCTACAGTGTGTGTCATCGTAAATGAATAATAGTTTGATAATTGTACTATTTGGAACATTCAACAATACCTCAAACATTAATGTTAGCAAAGGCTAATTAACTCATTTCCAATGGGTCATTTTTGATGAACTCGTAAGTATTTTGAAAAGTATTGATCGATACCATAAGAGTATATGTATGAAAGGAAAATGGCATTCATCTTTAGTAAAAAACACACGATCCACTGTGTGTATCTTTTGAATCACTTAGTAGCGTGACGTAAATGGACATGGTCTTGTACTCATATAGATACTCAAGTATGTGTCTCGATTGGATTAACAATATCTATCGGATGATTTGATGATATTATGATTATTTGCACCTAGTTAACTTTAGGGCACACACAATACCTTTCCCATATGTTTATCAGATACAGTCTCGTATACTTTTAATGAAAAGTTGTAGTTTAATATAGCTCGAAAGGTACTCCTGATGATCACATAGTGTATGACATATTATGAAGGGAAACTATGTGACATTTAGTATGGGCCAGCCCTACTTGATTGAGTAGGCTAACTAGTCAAATCTGAGCGAGTATACAAGAAGCAAGTCTAACTTGCATCTGTCACAAGTTATGTGGTAACCAAATAGAGCTCTATCTGGCTTTGAGGTTGGGTCCATAATAGGGACTTCGTATCTAGGTTATGTTTTAGCCATGTTGAGCATATACTTATTTATTATGAAAGGAATACTTAAGGTGCCCTCATATGCCTTTTGATCTTATTCAGGGTGGGTGGAAAGTCCATACAGGGGTAGGATTTTTAGAATGATAGCATAAATAGAGAATTCTCATCAATTCCCAAATACATCGAAATAGAAGAAAGTCATTAAGGATAATCGATTATTGAGATATAGAGATCTTTGTTACCACTACCCTCTTAGGCATCTAGGCTCTTTCGTGTAGTTTATACCATTTTATCATAGATTATACAACTGAGAAGGTCATCATCACCGCGAGCAATTGGCATGGTATAAATTACAAGGAGGATATCAAGATTGCTTTACTACGACAAAACTATTTAAAGATGGAGTCTTTGTCTTATGAACTGCAACGGGAAGAACCTTACAAAATTATCAATAACAACGCATCTTCTGAAATCAAACCAACAAATGAATTGTGCCAAGAAGACTCTTTATTTTCTTACTTTTAATACAACTACTATGACACTTTTAACCATGCTAACCCCAGCAACAGCTTGATGTACGAGAAAGGGCTGTCATTATTGAAGTACATGGATCTAACATTGAATCATAATGATGTTGAAATATCTATTTAAATCATCTGCCTTTTGTTGATGACCAAATTGTATTGGGAAAATAGAACAACTGGGAAGCTGAAACTAAAAACACCCTATATGGGGAGAATATGGTGTACGGCGCATGGCGTGAACAAAAGATTGCACGTGCTAACTCCTAAGTGTACGAGGTCGCCAAGTAGTAATAATCCTAGTGAGCCTAGGGTCGAACATGGGGACAACTTGTTTACTACCAAAAATGGTCACAATTAGCTTAAGCGGCATGCGAAATACGACCCTTTGGGGGTGAGGATTTGTTGGGCAAATTTTTAAGGCAAACTACCGTTAAGCATGCAAATAGAGAAAATGTGAGAAATCAAGCAAAGAGGAGAAGTGTGAGTGTTCATGGTTTCATGGTGTAGTCGGGCTTATAAATTCATTTCAAATCACTACGATCCCTCATCCAACTAAGGAGAGAGCGATCGGATAATTTGGCATTTCATCGAACACATTGGGTGCGATAAATAATGAATGAAACATATGAGGAAAAAATCAACAATTAGCACAATAGAGAGGGTCCACTAGGATGAGCCTCTCATTGGATTTTCCACTAGGGTTCCAAAATACAACCCTATCTCAACGTTTCATCCACATAGAAGAGGTTAAAATCAAGCTAGAAATGAAATATATAGTCCCAACATACATCAATCCACCATAAACACACACAAGAAAACTATCCACTCATCATAAACAAAGACACCATTTTTTATTTCAAAATCAACATCCAAATGTTTTTTTCAAGTAACAAAATTCAACAAGAGAAGGGAAATATATAAGCTTGCAAACAAAGAAACCCCATTGTGAGAAGATCCCAAGCTTCCTCCTTGATCTTCTCCCTTGAGCTTCATCCTTTATCCTTTTATCTCCCAAGCCCTAGGAATTAGTTTTTTAGAGCAAGAAAATAACAAGAACCAGCCCTCCTCCAAAAACACAAGCCAAAAAACAAGGAGAAGCCTCAAAGCCCCCAAAACCTGTAAAAAAACAGAACACAATTAGAACCAGCCCCCTAGTCTTTTTTTGCGTTTTTCCAATCACCCAAAACAAGGGGCAGCGCAAATTTTCCGCAAAACTGGGGGGGGCGGGCCGTAATTTTCCAGGGGGGCCGCCCCCCAGCGCCTTTGCAAGCGATGGGCGCTTTTCGCAATTGAACCCCGCTCGTGAGAGCGGGGCCTTCCGCTCTTCGCTTGGCGGGCCGGCCAGGCGGGCCGGCCCGCTGGGCGGTTAAAAATTTTAAATTTATTTTTTGCATACACGCGATAACGCAATATAGGCAAAAAGATGGAATGAGTTCTAAATCTCGTCTTTGGCGTCCTCCCCAATGTTTCGTGGGGCACCGGCTACTAAACTTGATTAGAAAGACAATTCACTTATTATAGCTCTCTTTCTCTCATTCCAACACAAACAAGCAATTCATCCATCCATTCCTTAGAAGAAAAACAAAGCATAACAAATTGGCCATCTATTATCCAATTAAAAACTACATCATTCGTCCCAACATGAAATTTCTTACGCCAAACTTTTCCCAAATTGTTTCAAATAGAGCATCACGACATATGAAATAGTCTCATTCATGGTATATTAGCATTTGAATCCAAATTGGAAAAGAAGTTAAAATACGCCAATCAAATATCCATGAGTTGATACCAAAATAGAATTTAAATCCAAATGTATGCATGAAGATGTAGCATATAAGGGATCAAGCACAATGCTAGCAAATGAGCAAGGAAAGTCGATGTTAAGCTCGCAAGATATTGGAGATGACAAAAGGGATGTCTCCACACACACACACACAAAATTTGTACAAAACAACTAACTATACATCCTAAAAACAACCTACAACCCTCCCCCAACTAAATATATGCATTGTCCTCAATGGATGAAAGGGTAGTAGAAGCAAAAGTTGGAAGAAACACACCTATTTAGTCGTCGCCCGAAGGCGGGTCCGCAAGTTCCTCGGTGTTCCGCTCCTTAGCCCACGAATCAAAATAAGGCTTCAAACGTTGTCCATTGACCTTGAACTCGCTCCCATCTTTTTTGTTCACCAAGGTCACAGCTCCATGATTGTAGACACGTTTCACCATGAACGGCTCGGACTATCTAGATCTCAACTTTCCCAGAAAGAGATGATGCCGGGAGTTGTATAATAACACGCTTTGGCCCGGAAAAAATTCCCTCCTCAAAATCATCTTGTCATGCTCAAATTTTCATGCGCTCCTTGGCTATTTTGGCATTGTCGTATGCATCTCGTCGCAACTCCTCCAACTCACAAATGTGCAATTTACGAAAATTGTTGGATGAGTCACAAATGGAATTAAATTGTTTAATTGCCCACAATGATTTGTGCTCTAATTCCACGGGCAAATGGCAATGTTTTCCATAAACAATCCTATATGGCGACATTCCTAAAAAAAATTTTGTAAGGGGTCCGATATGCCCAAAGTGTTTCCGGCAATCGGACACTCCAATCCTTGCGTGTAGGATTCACCGTTTTTGTAGGATGTTTTTGATTTCTTTATTAGCCAATTACGCTTGGCCATTGGTTTGGGGGTGGTAAGGTGTGGAAATTTTGTGTGTGACCCCAAACCTCTTCATCAAGTTAGAGAATGGTCTATTACAAAAATGAGAGCCACTATCGCTAATAATAGCTTTAGGAACTCCAAAACGTGCAAAAATATTTTCTTTGAGAAATTTTAGCGTAGCACCCTCATTGTTCCTACATGCAATGGCCTCCACCCATTTGAATACATAATCAACGACCACCAAGATATATGTGTACCCAAATGAAATAGGGAATGGCCCCATAAAATCTATGCCCCAACAATCAAAAATTTCAATTTCTAAGATCGGGTTTAAGGGCATCATGTTTATTTTTGTTATTCCCCCTAACTTTTGACATGGCACACAAGATTTACAATATGTGTATGTGTCCTTAAACATTGTGGGATAATAAAATCCACATTGTAAAATTTTGTCCATCGTTTTATGTGCGGAAATGTGTCCCCCACATGCACCACAATGAAAAAAATGTAATACACTAGCAAATTCGTCATTTGGCACACACTTCCTAACAATTTGGTCGGAACAATATTTATACAAATAAGGATCATCGAAAAAGAAAGATTTTACCTCATGTTTGAATCTCTTTATGTCCCGAATCGACCAAAGTGATGAACCTTACCGGAAACCAAGTAGTTTGCAATATCGGCGTACCACGGCAAGGAAGACACGACAAAAAGTTGATCATCCGAAAATGCATCATGAATTGGTTCGGTGGCGGGCTAGTTCCCAAAAGTAAGCCGTGACAAATGATCCGTCACCAAGTTTTCCACACCCTTCTTATCCTTGATCACGACGTGGAATTCCTGCAAAAGCAATATCCATCTAATAAGCCATGGTTTAGCGTCTTTCTTTGAAAACAAACACTTTAGGGCCGCATGATCCGTAAAAATGAGAATGGGTGACCCTAAGATATAGCTCCTAAACTTCTCCAAAGCAAAGACTACGGCGAGCAACTATTTCTCCGTTGTTGTGTAGTTCTTTTGAGTTTCATTAAGGGTTTTGCTCGCGTAGTAAATTACACATGGTACTTTCTCCCTCTTTTGACCAAGCACTACTCCCACGGCAAAATCGCTTGCATCACACATAATCTTCATCAAGGGATTTGCACCGCCCCGCTCTCCGGGATACTCGATAAGTACGAATCCGCTACGCCTGAAGAGGCGGGTGCTACAAAGAAGAATACAAATTTCAAAACACAGGCAAGCCCACTGCGCACTCCTGGATAGTACCTGTAGCATTCCAGACATCACAGAAATACAAAAGAGCCACCGACTCAAACACCAGTATAACATATATATAAACTGTTCAAATATAACATCGATTACAAGTCTCATATACAACATGAACCCACAACTTCCTAAAGAACAATAACGCACACCCAAAACTCTCACACTCTCTTAAACCCCTCAACTCCAACCAACGCCAACCAACTTGACCAGAGGGCGTCCAACTCCAAGTTCCAACACCTGGAAAATAACAACTGGACACGTCACAACGTGACCCAGTAGGATGTCCAAACCCAACTCACATGGTGCACAAAGTAACAATGCATTAAGCAATAAACTAGAACTAGCTCATGACATATCATGGCAAATTCATATGGAAATACAAATGATATTAATAACAAACTGCATACCTGCGACGGGAGGTAATCCTGCAAAACAAGTGAGTACTACAGATAGGGGAGTGATCTGCAATATCAAGAAACTGAACTCTAGCATTACAGCATTCATCCCAAGTAACCTTGCTAATGGATCCAAGGAAGGGCAAACTTAAATGAGACCCATTGATTAGCTACCTTGCAACTTCCTCCAATGGGGGGTGTGCATGGCATAACATATTACCAATTCGGTTTTGTTATGAAACTTAGGGTTTTCAAGAGTTCTTAAAATGCTTCATGTAGTAGTTCCTAGGTAAACTTGAACTTACTCATATTTAGGAAAACTACACTTCTCATTTAACTTGGCATATTCACAAGACTTCTTTATTATGTTAATGGAAACACTCTTTCCTATTGAAATGGAACCAAATGGATTCGGAAATCAAATTTTGCATAAAGGGAGCTTGTAGGCATTTGTAGGTGGTGATAATTAGGGTCATACACTCTCTAAGGCTTCCAACTTGAAGATTTTCAAAATCCTCTTACCCACTTTTCTTTTATACTAATTTTCCAAATGGGTGTTCATTTTGGCGTGGAAGTGTAAGGGGGCTAGCAAGTGGCATTTTGTGTGGTATTTCAAGTTTCTAATGCTTAGGATGTTGTTGAAATGCTCATAAAAATTTCGACAGAGTTTCGCTTGTATTTTTCAAACTTTCCAAATACAACATAAAGAATATGTAAAAGAACACTGCTTTATTCATAAGAAAAATATACCAATGTTCAAGAATCATAAGGGAAGTGCCTTGAAGGAATGGACTTGCATTAACAACATAACAAGATGTTGGATTGTCTCGTCTCTTAACTTCATTAGCTTGATGTATTGGAGTGCAACATTCAACATACTTCACAATATGATTGAGGCAAATGTAAACAAGGCACTCCAACATTTCTAAGAAGTTTTACCCACTTTAAGATCTTGATGTAAAAATGCAACATTCAACATACTTCACAATTTTCCCAACAATACCAAGCAAAACTCATATTTCAACAACTCATGGGCAAGTTTAATTAGCAACCATTCTTTCACGTAAAATGGAGAGTACGTCGCTCTACTCTCATTTACACAAGTTGCCATGAAGTTAGTAACTTGAACATAATCCTAGAATAAATGACTAACTATAGCATGACTATTTCATTCAAAAGACACGAGTGCATCAAACTTTGGTAAAGATCACTATTTACATGAAAAGAGGGCAATTTGTATATAATTCAATAAAGCTCTCCATGTTCCCATTGAATTTAGCCAATGAAGGGGACTAACTACGCAAGGGTGCCAAACTCGCACATGGGTTTCCAATCGAATTAACTTCTTGAATAACAATCCTTAATAATTTAGCAAGGGCAATCATATCATCACCAAGCACTAAAGATGCCAACTTTAGTTAACAAGGCCCTTAAAGACACCACATTATCACAACTACAACATGGACTTAAGAAGGATGGAAGCTTGCATTAGGGTATTAAGTAAAACAACAATTCCTCAACAATTGAGGCTACTAGTAACTTAAAGATCCAAATCACCTAGGATGGAGTTAGCTTTGGTTAAGGGAGGGGTGAATAATGTTATCTTGGCCTTAAGTTGAGACATTAATAACAACGCCAACAATAACACTAACAACAACAACCACTACGACAACGTCCTCAACAACAACATAACATCCACAACAACATTTTAATTCAAGGGAAGGAGACACAACTCCAACCCAAATTCATCTTCTAGCAACCATCCAAAACCCAACTTCCAACATACAACCATTTCAACATATAATGCATTCATGGCAACATTCATTCTCATAAATCAACAATCACACTGTAACGACCCGCTCTCGGGGGCCCATTACTTATTTGATATTTGCGCAAGTTCTGCAGTTAACCAGTGAAATCAAAATAGCCACGATGCAGAGATGTACAAAAATACCCAAATAGAGTCCAATTATTACAATCCATACCTTACAAATATTCCAACGATACATGAAAGAAAGAAAATACAGTACACGACTGAAAATAGCTCTGGAAGCTGCGGTCTCATGGTCGAAGTCTGGCGCTATTAACTCAAGAGCATCTGCCTCCATATGTACGTCGTCTGCGGTGCCGCGGAAATGGAACCGTAGGTAAGTCACAACAATTCTAAATAGAGAGAGAGAGGTACTGTACAAGTATGACAAAGCAGACCAAAGTGAAAGTAAAGTACGGTGCAATGTCTGTACAAGTGTAGAAAGTAAAAGTACGACAAGTAAAGTGCGGTGACTGTACTGGCAAGGAAAGTAAAGTGCATGTACTGTAAAGAAAGTAACTGTGCAAGCTACACTAGAACTACGTGACTCAAGGAGGAGAGTATGACATGCAACCATAAAGTTCATCTATTGCCAGGGACCGTTTTGCCGACGCAGGCAGACCTTGTAGTTTTGCCGACGCAGGCAGACCTTGTAGTTTTGCCGACGCAGGCAGACCTTGTAATTTTGCCGACGCAGTCAGACCTTATAGACACAGACATGCAAGTAGATGAACCCCCAGTCATAGCTCCCACACTCTCACTACAATGAGTTACCCCAAACCCCAGTGATGTGTATCCATTACGAGATGTTCCACAAGATGTTCCACGAGATGTTCCATCAGATATTCCACACAAGATATTCCACACGATGTTCCATATGATATTCCACATGTTGCTTAGTCAACCAAGTCAACTGGTTGACTTTCTCATTCAAAACCAGAAAGTAGGATAAAGACAAGTCCAACACAAAAGGTGTTACTTCCGTGCTTTGAGCACGTGGTAGTGTGGCTTAGCACACAATTTACTCAAGTTGGTAGTTGCGTGCTGCAACCACCAAAGTTGCAAGTTGGCAAAGCAATCTTTAGTTGATTAATTTCATTTTAGTTCTCTAGTTTGGTTCAAGTCAAATAGCCGTTCGAGGCTATAAGTGGTGAAGTGTCACAAGTTCATGCAAGCACAGTAGACTAGTTTTCTGAACTTAGAATCTGTCGTGACTTACAATATTCGAGCTCGTCATGGCAAGACGAGGTTGGAGCTAGAAGAGCTGGTGCACGAGATTTGGTACCTGTAATCACAAGAACAATTGGTTAAAGCGTACCCTATTTTCTATTTATTAAACTCGATCGTTTTGATTTTTATAACTGACTGAAACAGTGTCGAAAACGATTCTAAAATTTTATATAGACTATATATGGTGAAAATAATTTTACTGCAGGAGGAAATATTTTTTTGAAGCTTATATTAATTTTTAGGATTTTTAAAAGATCAAAAACAATTTAAAAACTATTTTTCATTTAGCAACGTATTTATTCCACAATTTATTCCGGATGCAATCTACATCGGAATGTTGCAAATGAGGTGTCAAAATGACCGTCTCGGAGAGTATTATCACATATATATTTCTCAAGTATTAGTTTACGTAAAAATAAGAAGATATGGATTTTTGAACGAAAATCAGGTATTTATCTTTTAGGGTTAAAAATTAATTCTGAGAAAACTAAGCGTCGGATTGAGATGAAACTAGCGCCATTGGGTCCAGAATGTCATTTCGGATTTTCTGGAGCTAGTCTCACATTTTTCTGGGTCTTATATAATTACTTATGGATTTAAAACCATAAAACACATTTAATAATTAATTAAAAATACGAAAATACGAATTGTTCGCCGTATTTACAAGTTTGCCATCGAGTTTACCGTCGCTTCTTCGTTCTCAGCTTGCAGCGATCGGGGAGGGGGTCTTTTGCTCGACGTCGGCGGCGGCCAAGGCGGCGACCGATGGAGGGGAAGGCGGAGGGAGCGGCGACGGCGACTACGCCGGTGGTGGGGTCGGTGACCGAGGCGGCAAGGCAGCACGACGGCGGCGGCGAAGGGCAGCAACTGCTGTTGCTGCTGCTGTCGCGTCTCTCGTCGGCGAGCGGCGGAGGGCGGAGGGGAGCTGACGGCGACGGCGGGTGATGTGACTGGCGGCGTCGGGCGACTAAGCGGGAGCGGCGGTCGTCGTCACAGAGGCAGGGGAGGCGACGTCTTGGCGTCAAGGTGGCGGCTCGGAGAGAGGGTCGGAGCTGCGGGTTGAGGGCGTCGTCAGACGCGGCGGCGAGCTCGTCTGCAGGCTGTCTAGGCGTCGGGCGTCGGTCGGACTCGGTGCTGATGGCTGGAGCAGCGAGCGGCGGTGTTCGGGGTTCCTCGTCAGAGCGATGAGAGCGGGGGAAGAGGGAGCAGTGCTCGGGGGTGTTTTCGGGCGGCGGCGAGACCCTCGTCGGCGCCGGGAGGGGCGGAGGACGACGGTGGCGTGGGTCGAGGAGAACGTGAAAGCGAGAGGGGGATGGGTTTGAACACGCGAAAGGGAGAGAGAGAGAGGTACTGTGAGGGAGAGAGATGGAGAAGAGAGACGGAGAGCGGGAGAAATTTAAAGGGGAGGGGTTCATTTCGAATGGCCTGTGTATCTCAAACGGGGGAGAGAGAGAGGGTGACTTGCTGTGGGTGAAAGTGAGAGGGGTGAGGTTTACTATATAGGGTTGATGAAATGGGTAATTGGGGGGAAAATGTGTTAGCTGAGAAAGAGGGGGGGTTAGATGGAGATGAGGGTGATACGGGTAGGTTTAGGTGGGATAATTAAAGTAATTAGGGAAGGGTAATGATAATTAACAATAGGTAAACCCCCGTTATTAGTGTAACAAAATTACGAAAATGCCCCTACTAGTAAACGTATCCGAAAATTTACGAAAACATACCCACGGGATCGTATCGTCACGAGGATCGCGAATACGAAGACCGTTCCAGGGTTTGAGCTACAGAAATACTAGTTTTTGGCCAAAACGTTTAGAAAGCGGGTTTGCGGGTTCTCTATTGAAATGATATCAGAAAATTACGAAATTAATGTGGGGAGCCCTAAATGATCATAGGATACTACTGCAGGAGTTTGAAAACATTTTGAAGATGTTTGTATAGAAAATAAATTCATTGACCCAAAACTGCAATATCTGAAAATGAATTTTTATCAGATCTTTTAGAGGGATTTGATGAAATCCGATTTTACTAAAATACTCCTTAACTAGTCTGGTACTCCAAAATATTTTTATACGAAATTTTTGAAATCAGTTAAAACTCCTAACAAACCCTTATAAAATAGTTTTTTAAAAAAATTTGGAAATAGGTTAAACACGCAAATAGTTGTGTTGAAGAAAACAGGCCGTTACACACACACACACATATCACCCCAATCACACAAATGCTCAATGATGCCATGATGCACATGAATCGCAAGCAATGCAATGCAATGGGGATCCCATGAGTGAGTCGGCGTGCACATGCAAATAATTCTACTCCGTTATCAACGTGGAGCCACCTAATGGATCAAGAGGTGGCCAACGGCGTATTCACCCGCCTACTACCGCGGCACTTTGTCCATGCCCGTGCACTCCACCTCGTGTCCTAACGTTACCATGTCACCATGTCACCCATTTCATATTCCGCAAGTTTCCAACATCACATTTCCAATTTCCCAACTCAAGTTATTTTCACATGTTTCTCATTTCATACAAATTAAATTGAACAAATAACTTCCAACAACCCAAAATGAGAGCAATTTTTATTTAATCAATGTAACAAAATGAGAACGATTTCATTTAATTAGTATAACAAAATGAGAGCAATAATAACTTCCAACATGCTAAATGAGAGTCATTCCACAAGGTTAATGAACAATGCAAACAAATACAACATGACCCATAACATAGCATCTTATAATCTAAACACCATCATAAAATTCAATCACTCATTTTATTAATTCTTCATAGCCAATTTGCACAACTCCATCTCAACATCACATACTTCGCATTTTCATACAAGGGAAAATGAAATAAGGTTTCCAAAGCAATTTCACGACTTAATTTAACCACCATCAAAATGAAGGCAATTTCACCAAATCATTGAAGCGAGCTATTCAAACCACATGGACATGATCATGGCATCATATATTGCGACATACCCTATATATTCGAACTCAATTGCAACATGTCGAGGGATTTCATGAAAAACCCTAAACATACCAAATTTGTCCTCTATTACAATTCATCACATTTCATTCCCTTTTAATTTTTTTTCCTTCACCAACACAACACTATGGCACTATGGCTTCTCAAGACCCTAGGCCAAAATTCATGGGTGGTCTCAAGCCCCCAAATTTTATCACATCTACATGACCATTCTCACATCTTCATGAACTCATTTTGCATACAAGCAAATTTTAATAACAAACTATCAACATTAAAAATGAGAGCAATTTCCAAGAATTAGTGGAACAAATCATTTGAATGCATCATCAACATAAACATCGCATCATATAAGTTCAACATAACATAGGAATTCATCAAGAATGCACCATGTCAAGGGGTTTCAATTAAAACCCTAAAAATGCCAACTTTACTTAACAAAGTGAAATGAAATCAACATGAGAGTTGAAATTGGACTCCTACCTCTCCCAATTAGATGAAATCCTCCATCATTCTCAAGCTCAAGCCCTAATTCTCTTTCAATTTCATGAAGTTCTTCCATCTCCATCAAGCTCCCAAGAATTCCCAAACCCTAGCTTTCTCCTCTTCTCTTCCTCCTTCCTCTAGCTTGGAAATTTCGGGCTTGCCTGGAAATTTCGGTCTACAACAGAATTCGGCCAAGCAAGGGGGGCATTTTCGGCCAAGGGGGAGGAGAGAACTTGAAGAAGATGAAGGGTGGGAGGACAGGATGGGTTGGGGTTACTTCTTCTCTTCTTCCTCTTCTTTTCTTCTTCTTTTTCCCATTCTTTTCTCTCCATTCCTCCCAGAAATTTTCGGCAGCTAGGGTGCTTGTTTTTTTTCGGCCAGGTAGGGGAAGAACAGGGTGAAGGTGAGGGAAATAAAAATAAACTAACGAGGGGAGAGGAAGTTTGGAGAAAAAAAGGAGAAGAATGTGTTTTACAAGTTTTCCACTCTATTAAACATCTCTCCTCTCTTCCTACTAATCCAAGCCCATTATTAAAGCCCAACCAACAATAGTTGGCAATAATCCAAGCCCAGCTATAGCTACCAAAATTAACTAAGGCCTTAACAATAGGAATGATAATATCAATCAACATCACCAATAATACAACTACTACTACCAAAAATAATACCAACTTCACCAAAAATAACAACCAAGCATCAATAATAATAATGGCATCTATTAATAACTATCTCAGCATCGCCAGTTATCATGAACATACCGTTTTACTTTACACTCTCTCCAACGAAAAACGCCAAGCACGCCAATAAACACTGTTAGCATGCTAACATTAATTTCGATTTACCACCCATCCTCACACATTCACTCACATATCCGAGCTTATCATAGTCACCTGATAGCCCTACCGGTATGAAATTACTATACATACAACAAAATTCCTATGTATTTTACACATACGGTCATTATAATCTACACACCTTAAAATAAAGTTCATCCTCGAACTTTCTAACTTAGGACATAGCTGAGGGTGAACAGAGATATATAGGGTCACTCTACCCCATCATTTAGATAAAGCACATTCACATACCACACTTTTACCAGCTCAAATACACACAAGTATAACCTTCAAACATACCCACATGCACTGCTATCTTGAGACATACAACCACATATGTTACCATGTACACATTTAAACATTTACACACACATGTCAAACTTAAGGTCTTACGCATCAACATCAAGACACCCAGATATCACTATATCCATCCTAACACCGGTGTAAGCGTACCCGCTTACCACCAGACATGCAACTGTATACATTACACACACACACACACACATGATCACTCCATTATTTACACCTTTTTCCCGCATGTTTGCATGCCATTTGAATCGCTCAAATCACGTTTTTCACGATTTATCGACAACATTGCGATATTTTTCACGATTTGTTGTTTTTTGTCGTATTTCAGGAGATTTGGAGCGATTTGGAGTGATTCCGAGATACACCCACTCCGAAGTGTCACCGACGACTTCCCTGAGGGGTATTTTGAGATTGGAGAGGAGCGGAAGAAGAAAAAACGTCGTAGGAGCGACGAGGAGGCAAAAATACGTAATTTGGGCATCTTCAGTATCTCACTCGGCCGAGTGAAGGAGTCACTCGGCCGACCAACGAGACCCCGCTCGGCCGGCCAGATCGGACACGCTCCAAGCAGTATATCAGCATGCACTCGGCCGAGTGACGTATCCCGTCCGCCCGAGTGGCACCCAGACGACGGCCATCAAAAAGAGCCAACTTACTGTAATCCGTCAGTCTGAGCAGCAGAAGCCCGACTCGGCCGAGTGGCAATTGCCGTCCGCCCGAGTGAAGATAGCCCATCGGCCGAGTGACGACAACTCACTTGGCCGAGTGACGCCCGATGTGACGACCCCCAAGGCCCCAGAGTTACTGGAATCCGGCAGGGTCTCTCACTCGGCCGAGTGACCTTTGTCACTCGGCCGAGTGAGCAGCGCTGCATGTAGCGGAAATCACGATTTTGGAGCTGCGCAGGGGCAGTTTTGTCACGAATTTTTGGGCAGTTTTGGGGGGTATTTAACCCCAGATTCTAACCTAGTTTATGTAATGCCCTACAAGCTACTGCACAAGTACTAGAGGGTGGTGAATAGTACTTTAAAAATAACGATGAGTATAATTCCAAATTATCGTGCAAACAACTACCAAATCAATTTGCGGAAGCTTAAATTGAAGACAACAACAAAATTAACAATGCTAACAATAGATATTACTGGGTTCGGATCCACCCAAGTCTCCCCGACTTGTTCCCGGTGATCCTACGTCCCAACCACCCGGATCCCCTCCGGATACTTGAGTTAGAAACCCTAACTCAAGATTTCCACTATGAAATACTTGTGAAAAATCTCCACAAGTTAAATCATACACAAAGTAATTTATGACTCCCACAACCCGGGATCACAACCACACTCTCACAACCGAGAGTGAAACTTACAATATGAAATTGAAATGAAATAAGAAAACTTCTTACCGACAAAATACCTATGCCTTGAGTAATGCTTACGAATTAGGGCAAGGATGATTTTGAGGAAGAAGAAGTGGCACCAAACCCTAGCTCCAAGATGTAGATCAGCGATGGAGAGCTATGGGGATGTTGGTGACCTAGAATCAAGCACTTGGCTTGGAAGGCTTCACACTCAATGAATCTCTCTTTGGAAGTAAGAGTGAGGAGAGATTATTGAATGGAATGAATGAGCTTTGAATGAGCTTGGAATGATTTCTCTTGATCTCTAAACATGCAATAATATCAGCCTTGACTGCAATGAATGTAGCCCAACAAGTATTTATAGGATAGAGGAGAGAGAGAGAGAAAAACGTTTCAATTAAAGCTCCAACGGCTCTTTTCTGAACCCAACTAGTCGGTCAAAGAACAAACACCGACCGACTAGTTCATCAACTAGTCGGTCGGTCAATTAACGTATACCGACTAATGAGTGAACAAAGAAAAGGTTAAAGCACAGACATAAGGAACTAGTCGGTCCAAGAAGAGTAGCTGACCGACTAGTTTCACAACTAGTCGGTCGGTTACTCAACTGAGACCGACTAACAGATAAAACTGAAGTCTGAGCATAAATAGACTTAGTCGGTCCAAGAACAAATGTTGACCGACTAATTCATCAACTAGTCGGTCGCCAAATGAGCATAGACCGACTAACGATAAACAGTAAGTTATGTGAAAAATTGGTATGTACAGTAAAACTAAACTAGTCGGTCCAAGAAGGAAAGTTGACCGACTAGTTCATCAACTAGTCGGTCAATCAATGCACACAGACCGACTAATGATAAACAGTAGCTCAGGCTCAAATGTGCATATACAGGGAAAGATCAACTAGTCGGTCACAGAAGCATCACTGACCGACTAGTTCACAAACTAGTCGGTCGGTGAGTCAACTTAGACCGACTAACTGTAAACAGTAAAGAGATTGGAAATGACTGACAAAAACTAGTCGGTCCAAGAAGCTTTGCCGACCGACTAGATCACCATCTAGTCGGTCAGTTCTTCTTCTTGAACCAACTAACATGCACAAGAAGTCGCGAATCGAAGCGCGAAGCTTTGAGAAGGATTGTATGGACTTCTACTAAGATCCTAGAGCTAAGATATGAGCGTTATGAAGATTTAAACCGTAAGGCCTACTCAAGGTTTAACATTCTACGAAAGAAGCTTAAAGACTATAAATAAAACTTGACGATATCGTCTTCAATAGCTTCAATCGAATCTTCATGACTTCTAAAATGGTCCATAAGCTTCAACGAAGCTTTAGGCATACGATCACGTGCTTTGAGAAGTCTTGAGACGTCGTAATTGATATTCATATGAATTTGGCGACGATCTCCATAACTGTGCTCACAAAGTGTTAGTTCACGTTATATTTATGTTTGTTCATCATCCAAAACCAAATCCGGGGAGTCCAATATCCAACATTCTCCCCCCTTTTGGTGATGACAAACCAACATAAATAATAATCAAAAATAATAATTCAAATGAAATTTACTTACTCCCCCTGCATTGATGACACGTTAATTCCAATTTAAACAATAATAATACGCATCAAGCAGACGAGTGAAGTATATAAAATGAGACTCGATCATTGAAATATTGAATACCAAATGTAGGTTATTGAAATATCGGATTTGAAAATCCATTTATATATCTTAACTCCCCCTGAATCTAACATAACAAGTTAGATTCTTGGAATAATGCTTTAAATTTTCATTTAGCACATCGTTATTATTATATCTCTCCCCCTTTGGCATAAGCAAAAAGAGCGGGAGGATAACAACGACAACAACAATGGCCTCAAATAAAAAAGCACGGGAGTCCTAGAATACGATGACGGTTCAAATGACACCAAAAGAAATACGAATAAAATCAAGGCGTGTCAATGAAACCATAGTCGAAAATCGTAATACGAAATCATCAAAACTCAAATCATTTTTACGGATTGAGTTATGGAATATACTCTCCAATATCAACATTCTTGGTTAATTTAGTGCATAGAAAACAATTCTATGTTTCCATAGAAGAAATTTCTATTAAACCAAGTTAATATCGTCGAGCGACGAAATCAAACATCAGAGACAAATAGGAAATTATAAATTGTGCACAATAGTATGAAATGTCAACGTCGATGTATATATATATATAAGATATGAACCAGAGTACATCAAATATAAACATCACTGACATACAAAACATCGATCCACCGATCGGTGCACAAAATACATCATCATATCAAAGATATCGGAGTGTCAAAATACATGAAGATACAGCATCAAAAGTATCAAAACACATCAAAAAGATCATCAAAGTACATCAAAATATATCATCAAAAAGATCCAAAACCCCACTCTATCCTAACCAAACTCTCTCACACTAGATGTATCATCCAAGGAGCATCGGGAGAGTCCTCAAAGAAGCTCAAGAGGAACCGACATGATCTGCAGCAGCAGCAGGCTCTGCAGGAGAAGAGGTGGAAACTGGATCAGCAGGAACGTCTGGAATGTCAGCAGGAGCGACGGCAGAAGTGGCAATCTCTGGAGCAGCAACAGTAGTGGCCTCGGGAGCACCAGTCGGAGTATCCACCGCAGGAGCGGTGGCAACAGGTGTGCTCTCGGGGGCACCAGCAGACGAAGCAGCAACAGCAGCACCAGAAGTAGTAGCACCAGCAGCAGTACCAGAAGTGCCCTCGGGGGCACGAGTGGAAGCACGACAAAGCTCCTCAATGTCCTCCTCAGCCAACTCATCCATCTCCTCATCCTCAGAAACAGGACGAGGAAGCTGAATACCCATCAGACTAGCCATACGGCAAACTACCTCCTCGGTACGAGCCAAACGAGACTCGTGACGACGAAGTAACCGGACGACATCATCAAGGGTGGCAGAGGGAGCAGCTGAGGCAAAGGCAGAGGCAGACGCTGAAGGTGTCGTCCTCTAAATGTGACGGAGCGCCGCAAAAGATTTCTTGACGGCTGTCATGTTCAGGGGAGGACCAAGTGGACGCTCATCGTCACGAGGCAAAGGGACACAGAAGTGACGGAAAACAAGGGTCAACAAGCACGGAAATGGGATATGAGCCGATTTCAAGGACTTGCGAATACACTCGAAAGAGTCAATCTTATCGAGTATAATGCGAGCCCAGTTAATCGAGCTCCCCATGAAAATGGGATAGATCAGCTTCAGAAAAGGCTGGGACGGTAGAGATGAGGAGCCGTACTTGGGAAGCAAGCACGACTTCAGAATCAAGTTCAGGACCCATGCATTTGGCTTGAAAGACTTGGAGGGTACGCCAATCATGGCAGGAGGAATCTGATGGAAAATCTCAGAGAGGATGGTCTGATCTAGGGAAGAAATATCATCAACAGAAATGTCTGAGGGGAGGAGGCCAGATGAGGAGATATCCAGAATCTCTCCTAAGATTTCTGCTGTGAGGACTATAGGAGTCCCCAAAACAGTCGTCTCAACAGAGTGGGTCGCATCGTACTGACCCCGGATCCTATTGGCATAGAATAGCTTGACTAATCGAGGGTAGGGGTGAGGATTCGCCTTCGGGTCATATCGAAGGTAATCGAGAAGACCCGAGGACGAAAGAAGATCAGCTAGCCCTATGAAGTCACTAAACTGGACGAAATGCTCCAGAAGCAGCGGGTAATGTTCGATACGGTTGTAAGCCGCGAGACACAACGGGTCGTCGCGACACAACGAGATATCGACACCGCCAACTGGCATCGGACCCTTTCCCTTAGGCTTACGGGTAGACGTACGAGGTCGGGAGCTAGACTCAGGATGGGTAGGAGGAGTGGGTTCCCTATGAGTCTCAGGCTCAAGG
Organism: Scilla litardierei; assembly: GCA_030789695.1. Classification (NCBI taxonomy): domain Eukaryota; kingdom Viridiplantae; phylum Streptophyta; class Magnoliopsida; order Asparagales; family Asparagaceae; genus Scilla; species Scilla litardierei. The sequence continues at coordinate 43,213,910 of CM061138.1, read as the reverse complement.
ATATACTCGGTGTCGGAATCCGAAGCACCGGGTGGAGTGGGAGCACGAAAAATAACTTGCTTGGGCTTGGTCTGAGGTCGGGCTCGGGGTTTCGTAGTCGCCGTCCCCTTACGCTTAAGAGGAGGCGAAGACGAAGAGGGTTGGGTGGTTTTCGAACGACGTCTAGGAGGGGTTCGCGAAGGTTGATCGGGGTCCGTAGGGTTAGGTTCTACGGTCATCGGCGAGGGGCTAGATGGAGTGATCGGGATACGTGTACGGGCCATAATCGAGGCATGACACGACGCAAGAAGGATCAAATCTAAGAAACACTAGATGGTCGGAACCCTAGCAAACCCTAGGCCGAAATCAATTGAAACCCTAACTGAAAAAGAACTAACCCTAACCCTAGGAATAGGAAACTAACCCTAGATAGGAGAGGGAGTGAGAGGGGGTTACGCTAGGAGGAAGACGACGGCGATCGGCGGCGGAGATGATCGGAAAAGGGCCGGAAGACGAAGGGTCACGAGGGAGGAACGGGGGTTTTTGAGCTGGAGAACAAAAAGCAACCGACTAGAATAGAAGAAAGTCGATTAGAATTGATTTAAGTCGGTCGAAAGCTCAAAAGACCAAACAGTCCCTGGCACAACTAGTCGGTCACAGTTCAAGCACTGACCGACTAGATCACGATCTAGTCGGTCGGTCAATGAGCTTGAACCGACTAGTTGCAAACAGTGGCTGAACCCAAGTTAACTGACAAGAATTAGTCGGTCTGTGTTCATTTACTGACCGACTAGATCTCAATCTAGTCGGTCGGTCACTGAACATGAACCGACTAAAGAGTTAAGCTGGAGAGGAAACTCAAAATAGCTTGAGTTAGTCGGTCTGAGTTCTTTTACTAACCGACTAGATACGAATCTAGTCGGTTGGTGATTGAACTGATACCGACTAAAGGAGTTCAAAAGTTGAGAGATAGAGCTAGTCGGTCTGAGTTCATTAGCTGACCGACTAGATGTGAATCTAGTCGGTTGGTTGATGAACTGAGACCGACTAGATGAGTCCAAAAATTGATAATGAAGTTCTCTCCTCAAAATACTTGGACGATACATCACAATCCTCTCAAAAACCATCTAAACTACCCCATTAAACATCGAAATCTCAAATACGACATTCAAACATGAATTCGAGCAAAAATTCAAAATATCACACAGAAATCCCGAAAAATCCAATAAGTCTAGCATGAATGAAATATTGCGAAATATAATAGCATGCAAGATTATTGAATGAAACATGAATCCTATATCTCGGATTCACCCATAATCCCCAATTCTCGACGCAACCGCACAAAGGAGTCCTCCTTTAGGGGTTTCGTGAAAATATCGGCGATTTGCTTTTGGGTTTCAACGTACACTAAAATGATGTCCTTTTTAGCAACATGATCATCTAAAAAGTGGTGTCGGACATCTATGTGTTTCGAACGGGAATGGTGTACCGGGTTCTTGGAAAGACATATTGCACTTTGGTTGTCAACCATGATAGGGCAAGTATCACAATTTATACCAAAGTCTTTAAGTGTGTGTCTCATCCAAAGAACTTGAGCACACGCGGCACCGACGGCAATGTATTCCGCCTCGGTGGTTGAAAGTGATACGGAATTTTGCTTCTTGGAAAACCAAGAGACAAGGGAATTTCCTATAAAATGGCAAGTGCCACTAGTACTTTTCCTGTCGGATTTGCATCCCGCATGATCGGCATCACTATATGAGATTAACTCATACGTACTAGATTTTGGATAAAGTAATCCAAAATCAAGTGTATAACTTAGATAATGGAAAATATGTTTTACCGCTACTAAGTGAGACTCCTTAGGTTGAGACTGATAACGAGCACATACGCATACGGCAAACATAATATCAGGCCTACTTGCGGTAAGCTAAAGTAAACTACCTATCATACCTCGATATAGACGAATGTCTACATCCTTACCGCCCGTATCCTTATCAAGATGTGTAGTCGTGCTCATTGGAGTCTTTTTCCCGGAGGCACTCTCCATTCCAAATCGCTTTAGTAACTCCACCGTATACTTCGTTTGGTGGATGAAGATTGCATCGTCCATTTGGCGAATTTGGAGACCTAAGAAATATTTGAGCTCACCCATGTGGCTCATCTCAAATTGTTCCTTCATCACATTAGAAAACTCTTCGCAAAGAGCAAAGTTAGTAGCACCGAAAATGATATCATCAACATATATTTGAACTAAAATTATATCATTATTCGAATGCTTAACAAAAAATGTAGAATCGGCTTCTCCCATTTTAAAATTCAAATCCAAAAGAAAATTCTTTAGGCGATCATACCAAGCTCGAGGAGCTTGTCTCAAGCCGTAAAGTGCTTTCTTTAGTTTAAAAACATGATTTGGAAATTTTTCATTAATAAAACCCGGAGGTTGAGAAACGTAAACTTCCTCAACAACATCTCCATTTAAAAATGCACTTTTAATATCCATTTGAAATAATTTAAAATCCTTATGGCATGCAAAAGACAATAATAATCTAATTGATTCTAATCTAGCTACCGGAGCGAAGGATTCTTCGAAATCAATACCTTCCTCTTGACGGTAGCCTTGAGCAACTAACCGAGCTTTGTTCCGGACGACGACTTGGTTTTCGTCGGTTTTGTTCTTGAAGATCCACTTTGTCCCTATGACGGTGTGGTTCTTCGATGGCAATGGAACAAGCTCCCAAACTTCATTCCTCTCGAATTGAATGAGTTCCTCCTCCATGGCTAAGATCCAAGCGCTATCTTCGCATGCTTCATTAACATTCTTTGGCTCTATCGAGGAGGCAAAGGCACAATGAGCAAAGTAGTTCACTTACGACCTCGTCTTGACACTATCATGGATATTGCCAATGACTTGCTCATGAGGATGGTCACGAATGGTATGAAGCCGTTTGGGAATACCTTGGTCACTAGGAACATTCTCAACAACTTCATTAGATGGGTTAGTCTCAATAGAATCAATAGAATTATTAGAGTTAGAATTACCAATTGAATCACATAAGACATCCATAGAGTCATCATCATTAGTAATTCTAGTTGGAACAAATCCTTCATTAAATGACACATGAAGTGACTCCTCGATCGTTGAGGTTCGTTTGTTGAATATCCGGTAGGCTTTGCTACGCGAAGAATATCCAACAAAAATCCCCGCATCGGATCTTGGATCGAATTTGTCCAAACTACCATACGTGTTCTTAATAAAACATTTCGAACCAAAAACACGAAAATGTTTAACTTGAGGCAACCTACCAAAAAACAATTCATAACAAGTTTGTTTAGTGCCGGGCCTCAAAAGTATTCTATTAAACACATAGCAAGCGGTGTGTACCGCTTCCGCCCAAAATTGATGGCCAAGTTGGCTATCATCAAGCATAGTGCGAGCACACTCCACTAGCGTCCTATTCTTTCTCTCAACAACACCATTTTGAGGAGGTGCGCGAGGGAAAGGGAAGGTGTGTGTAATACCAACTTCATCACAAAATGTCTCAAAAGACTCATTCTCAAATTCACCTCCATGATCACTACGAATAGTGACAATGGTGGTTCCTAAGAGATTTTGTACTTTCTTAACAAAAATTGTGAAGTTTTCAAAAGCTTCATTTTTATTACACAATGAAAATACCCAAGTAAACCTAGAAAAGTCATCAACGATGACAAGTCCATATCTAGCATTACCTAATGAAGTAACTCTAGTTGGCCCAAATAAATCTAGATGTAATAGCTCTAGAGGCCGCTTAGAAGAAATGCTTTTCTTAGGTTTAAACAAAGATTTTGGAAGCTTGCCTCGTTGACACGAGTCACAAAAGCTTTTCTTTTGAAAGACAAGCTTAGGGAAGCCTCTAATAGAATTTAACTTGGAAAGCTTAAAAAGTGTTCCAAAGTTCACATGACCAAAACGTCGATGCCATAAGTGTTGTTCACTTGTGTTGGCAATAAGACATTGTTCATGTGATCTTGGAAGATCTAGGATATATATATCCTTATGGCGTGTGCCGGAAAACAATAATTCATTATTATCTTTTCTTAAAATATGGCACATTCCTTTCGCAAAGTTAACTTTGTAACCTTTGTCACAAAGTTGACTTATTGAAATAAGATTGTGGTTTAATCCTTTAACAAGGTAAACATCACATATAATGGGTTTAGAAGGATTACCCACTTTACCAACACCTATGATGGTTCCGCTCTCGTTGCCTCCAAATACGACGCGGTGAGCAATTGAGCGTCACCCGTCATGTGTTTTGAACACCCGCTATCGAGTATCCAATTCCCCTTGGAGCTAAATTTAAATTTGTTGCTCCTTTTCTTTTTCTTTTCCTTGAGTACCCAAAGATAGAAAATTTCATATCATGGTACCCAAGGTCATTGGGTCCAAAAGATTAGACCTTTGGAAGCCAAGTCCAATTGGACTTAGACTTCCCCACATAATTTCTACTATGCACAATATCCGAAAAATAAGCATTCATATACACTTGTTTTTCATCCATGCTTGTGTCTTTTGGGCTCCAAATAGTGAAAATCTTGGGAGCCCTCATCCTATTGGGTGCATGCATGCGACGTTGATTTCTACGTGATGCATGTTGTGGATAGGCATAAGGAACATGATGGAATGGTGCATGCGGATAATTATTCATATGATGTTGTGGGTGAACATATGCATGAGAGGGAACACGTGCGTGAGGGTGTCTCACATGGTGTGCACGTGTCCGTGAATGTGTTGCATAAAAATCATCATATGTGTGAGCCGGTGGAGTAGGACGTGTGTTCCTACGTGGCATAGTATTGGTGTACATATAAGCATGCCCCTTCTTTGGAGATCCACCCAAAGTGGGTTTCTTTCCGAAAGAGGGTGTGGACGAGGTGGAAGCACCATTGGTAGAAGAACTACCAATAAAGTGTTTGCTACCACTCGTTGAGTCACCTGAAGTTGGCCTAACAAAAGTAGTGGCCGATTTGGATGAACATCCCATCGTATACCCCAAGCCAATGTGGTGATTGGCCGAAAGTAAGTCACTTAGGATTTTATCCAAATGGTCCCTACCCTTATTGAATTTATTAATTCGGCCTAATGTGTTCTCATATTTCTCGGTGAGAGAACGCATAGAAGTATCCAAGTTGGATACTTGCGATGTGAGCACATAAACACGAGATTTAAGATTCTCATTCTCAATACTCAAAGTCGAGTTTTGAGAAGTCAAATCCGCTATCTTGTGATCCTCTGGATCTTCAATGCAAACATGTTCAAGTTGAGTCTTGAGATTAACAATCTCATTCCTCAACCCTTCAACAACGGTGTCGTTGTTGGGGATGATAGTTTTAGGCGAGGTTTGAATGCTAGCTAGGTCATGTTTTACTTTAGTATACCTATTTACTAATTTAGTATACTTAGACCATAATTGAGAATTAGCATTCCTAAGGTCATCCATAGTTACCTCATCGCCTTCGTCGTCACTATCATCGGAAGAGGAAGATCCTTGATCATTCTCCTCTCTTGCCATGAAGCACATGTGCGCTTGCTCCACTTGCTCATCGTCCGACTCTCCGCTTGAGGAATCCTCGGAGTCGGTGAATGTTGCTCCGACAAGTCCCTTTTTGTTCCCTTTCTTGTACTTCTTGGACTTGTCGTACTTTGGCGCCTTCCACTTCTCCTTTTGCTTGTTGAGAGGACACTCCGCTTTCATGTGTCCTGGCTTATTGCGCTTGAAACACAAAGGAGAGGAGGAGGCGTTAGAAGAACCAAATTTAGCTTTGTTCTTATAGTTACTTTTTCGGAAGAAACGGTTGAACTTCTTGGCCATGAGTGCCATGGACTCCAAGTCCAACTCGTTTTCCGAGTCTTCATCATCGGTTGATGTGGATGTGGATGGAGCGGCCTTGAAAGCAATAGCCTTCTTCTTTGGCTCGTCTTGCTTAAGGTAGGACTTCATCTTTTCCTGCAATTTTAGCTTGCTATCCTTGCGTACCTCGTATGACATTAAAGTACCCATTAGTTGAACTACGGTGTACTTATTCATGTCATTACCTTCCTCGATGACGAAGGTACGCTTTTCCCAAGAAGAAGGAAGTCCTTCGATAAGCTTCGAACACTTCTCCTTTTGGGTGTAGGTTTTGCCGAGAGCCTCCAACTCGTTTATGATGTCGACGAAGCGAGCGTAATACTCCTTCTTCTTCTCGCCCTGTTGCATATGAAACATTTCGTAATCTTTGTTAACAACAACGAGTTTAGAGTCTCTTACCCTACTCGTCCCTTCATGTAGTATGAGGAGGGAGTTCCAAATTTGATATGCACTCTTACATGTGCATATCTTATTGAAGTCCTCGGGCTCCAATGCGCATTGCAAGGCGTTCATTGCCTTGGCATTGCTTACCTCCGCGGCGACCTCCGCGGTTGTCCATTTCTCAAAGTCTTCTTCGGCGGGCTCGACGTATTCCTTCATCGTGGTCCTCCATAGAGATGCACTCCGGAGGAAAGTTTCCATCCGGCATTTCCAGTACCCGTAGTTGGTACCGTTGAAGAATGGAGGCATCGTTGAGGAATGTCCTTCCATCACCGAAGATGCTCCTTCACGGTTCCTGAAGGTGCCATAGTCGGAAGGTGGACGCACGGTCTTGTTGTCGTTGGCAGACATAGCTAAGTATCTGGCTTTGATACCAAATGTAATGCCCTACAAGCTACTGCACAAGTACTAGAGGAGGGGTGAATAGTACTTTAAAAATAACGAGGAGTATAATTCCTAATTATCGTGCAAACAACTACCAAATCAATTTGCGGAAGCTTAAATTGAAGACAACAACAAAATTAACAATGCTAACAATAGATATTACGGGATTCGGATCCACCCAAGTCTCCACGACTTGTTCCCAGTGATCCTACGTCCCAACCACCCGGATCCCCTCCGGATACTTGAGTTAGAAACCCTAACTCAAGATTTCCACTATGAAATACTTGTGAAAAACCTCCACAAGTCAAATCATATACAAAGTAATTTGTGACTCCCACAACCCGGGATCACAACCACACTCTCACAACCGAGAGTGAAACTTACAATATGAAATTGAAATGAAATAAGAAAACTTCTTACCGACAAAATACCTATGCCTTGAGTAATGCTTACGAATTAGGGCAAGGATGATTTTGAGGAAGAAGAAGTGGCACCAAACCCTAGCTCCAAGATGTAGATCAGCGATGGAGAGCTATGGGGATGTTGGTGACCTAGAATCAAGCACTTGGCTTGGAAGGCTTCACACTCAATGAATCTCTCTTTGGAAGTAAGAGTGAGGAGAGATTATTGAATGGAATGAATGAGCTTTGAATGAGCTTGGAATGATTTCTCTTGATATCTAAACTTGCAATAATATCAGCCTTGACTGCAATGAATGCAGCCCAACAAGTATTTATAGGATAGAGGAGAGAGAGAGAAAAAAAAACGTTTCAATTAAAGCTCCAACGGCTCTTTTCTGAACCCAACTAGTCGGTCAAAGAACAAACACCGACCGACTAGTTCATCAACTAGTCGGTCGGTCAATTAACGTATACCGACTAATGAGTGAACAGAGAAAAGGTTAAAGCACAGACATAAGGAACTAGTCGGTCCAAGAAGAGTAGCTGACCGACTAGTTTTACAACTAGTCGGTCGGTTACTCAACTGAGACCGACTAACAGATAAAACTGAAGTCTGAGCATAAATAGACTTAGTCGGTCCAAGAACAAATGTTGACCGACTAATTCACCAACTAGTCGGTTGCCAAATGAGCATAGACCGACTAACGATAAACAGTAAGTTAGGTGAAAAATTGGTATGTACAGTAAAACTAAACTAGTCGGTCCAAGAAGGAAAGTTGACCGACTAGTTCATCAACTAGTCGGTCGATCAATGAACACAGACCGACTAATGATAAACAGTAGCTCAGGCTCAAATGTGCATGTACAGGGAAAGCTCAACTAGTCGGTCACAGAAGCATCACTGACTGACTAGTTCACAAACTAGTCGGTCGGTGAGTCAACTTAGACCGACTAACTGTAAACAGTAAAGAGATTGGAAATGACTGACAAAAACTAGTCGGTCCAAGAAGCTTTGCCGACCGACTAGATCACCGTCTAGTCGGTCAGTTCTTCTTCTTGAACCAACTAACATGCACAAGAAGTCGCGAATCGAAGCGCGAAGCTTCGAGAAGGATTGTATGGACTTCTACTAAGATCCTAGAGCTAAGATATGAGCGTTATGAATATTTAAACCGTAAGACCTACTCAAGGCTTAACATTCTACGAAAGAAGCTTAAAGACTATAAATAAAACTTGATGATACCGTCTTCAATAGCTTCAATCGAATCTTCATGACTTCTAAAATGGTCCATAAGCTTCAACGAAGCTTTAGGCATACGATCACGTGCTTTGAGAAGTCTTGAGACGTCGTAATTGATATTCATATGAATTTGGCGACGATCTCCATAACTGCGCTCACAAAGTGTTAGTTCACGTTATATTTATGTTTGTTCATCATCCAAAACCAAATCCGGGGAGTCCAATATCCAACAGTTTAGGGGGCTTTTTTATTTCTTTTGGCAGCCTTTTTTTAGATTAGATTTTTAGAGTTTAATTCTTGTGATTGGAGAGGAGAGAAAAGTGTTATTTTGTTGGATTCTTGGAAAGCTACATTGGTTTGTCTCCCTCTCTATTAAAAATCCTATTTTTATTGCTATTTTGAATATTGCTATGAATTCCATTGATGTTTCTATTGATTATTCTTCCATTAGCAATATGATTTGTGAGTAGTTTTAACGTCTTAGGGCGTGGGGATGAACCCTACGAGCCCAATTTCCGATTTGTGACGATTTGGTAGAACTATTGCTAGAATTGATTAGGGTTAGTTTGGGATTGATATAATACGGATAGCTAGGTGTTCATATCGATTGGGATTTGCAAGAGATTGGATCCCAATTTGATAGGAAACCCTAGAAATCCGAATTGGGTTGAAATTGAGTTTCCTTAGTATCGGTTTGCAAAAGATTGGACCGACACTAGGATTCTCGGTCGCAATTCTATACCGATACCCGTTTGCAAGAGATTGGACGGGTAGGAACTATCCCAACCTAGGTCGTAGCCCGAGTTTGCACGAGAGTGGGCTCGGGATGCGATTGAACGATGACGTTGATCCTAATGCTAGCTTGCCTAGGCTAGGGTTTGCAAGAGATTGGACCCGAGCCTAGGTTTGCTATAGACCGGCAACAGCGCGAGAGCGTGAGCTAGGTTTTACATTCAGTTGCAACTAGTTCACCAGACATTCTACCCTAGCAATTGTGAAACCGATGAATCACAATGACGAGATACGGTGAGTAGCGGGGATTCCCTATTCCCTAGGCGTCTTTATTTGATTTTATATCTCTTTTTACATTGATAGACGATTGTGACAACATCACCGAAAGGCAATTTCCTACTTTTCTGTCCACATAGCCAGGTTGTTCGGAGAAGGCACCATCATACGTCCTCCCTGTGTTCGATACCCGCTCGCCGCTACACCGTGCGCTTGCGGTAAGACTACACGGTCGCTCTTTAGGGTGTACGCCCGGGCGCGATCAAGTTTTTGGCGCCGTTGCCGGGGAAGGCATTTTGACAGAGTTTGATTTGGATCACCCGGTCATTTCTCTTCAATTTCTTTCTTTATTGCTTCATTCTTTTCTAACTCTGTTTACAGTCCCATTTTGCAATCCCTCCCGAAATTCTCCACGAAATCTTAACAGGTAAAATGGGGGATGCAATTCCAATGACTGAGTCTGGCCAGGGAGATGATGAATCTTTTACGGAGCTCCTCAAGGAACTTATTGATGAGGTCTACGCTACCGGAGCTTTTGCTATTAATATCGAGGACCCCGTCGAACAACTGTTTGCTAGCTTCGTGATGGATCAAATCTCCCCAGATGGGACTATTGGGGGCGATATCAGAGTCGATGTGAGGGACGACAAGCTATATTTTGAAGGCGATAGAACATGTGTCGAAGAGTACTACACTCCCGAGGAACACTTCGAACAAACCGATACTCAGGGAGATACACTCTATGACCCCCACTCTTGCATTTATGAATCTGCTGACGTATTTCTTGATCTCAGGAATGAACCAGAGCAAGGTGGTGGTCCTATCGATGCAAGCGCAGAATCGGAGAGCGTCTATTCCGATGCACCGTCCTCACTAGGAAGCGAGTCTGAGCCTCCACTCGAGAGTGAGCTAAATTCAGATGTTGAAGGAGAAGCCAAATTCACACAAGATGACGAAGCAAATGGTACGGCACCCTTTGAGGTAGAGCTTAAACAATTACCACCGAATCTAAGGTATGCTTTCTTGTGTAGTAAATTGACCTTCCCGGTGATTGTAAATGCCCACCTTGGCCAAGACCAACTTGAAAAATTATTAGAAGTCCTTAGGGATCACAAGGATGTCCTTGGTTACACAATCTCTGATCTTAAGGGAATAAGCCCTAGGCTATGCACGCATAGGATCCACTTGGAAAACACTGAAGCCTCTTCTATTGAGCCTCAACGGCGGTTGAACCCGAATATAAAAGAGGTAGTGAAAAAGGAAATCCTAAAATTGATTGAGGCCGGTATTATTTATCCTATCTCCGACAGTAGGTGGGTTAGCCCTGTTCACGTCGTCCCCAAGAAAGGGGGGATGACTGTTATAAAAAACGATAAAGGAGAGCCCATTTCTACACGCACTGCCACGGGATGGCGAATGTGCATTGATTATAGGAAACTAAATAAAGCCACCCGAAAGGACCATTACCCATTGCCCTTCATTGATCAAATGCTTGAACGCCTAGCTAAACATAAATACTTTTGTTATTTGGATGGGTATTCGGGGTTTTTCCAAATCCCTTTGCACGAAGATGACCAAGAAAAGACCACTTTTACTTGTCCCTATGGTACCTATGCCTACCGTAGGATGCCCTTTGGTCTTTGTAATGCTCCTGCCACCTTTCAGAGATGTATGACATCCATATTTTCCGATTACATTGAAAATATTATGGAAGTTTTTATGGATGATTTTTCGGTTTATGGAAGTGAGTTTGATTCTTGTTTGGCTAATCTTACTAAAGTCCTTAAAAGGTGCCAACAAAATAATCTAACTCTAAATTGGGAGAAATGTCACTTCATGGTCACGGAAGGTATAGTTCTTGGGCACCTTGTCTCCTCAAGAGGAATTGAGGTAGATAAGGCAAAGATTGAGGTAATCGAGAAACTCCCTCCTCCTATTAATGTCAAGGGCATTAGAGGCTTTCTTGGTCATGCGGGGTTTTACCGCCGCTTTATCAAGGATTTCGCCTTGATTGCCCGACCTCTTACTTCCTTGCTTGCTAAAGATGCTCCGTTTGTTTTTTCAGGTGAATGCTTGCAAGCCTTCAATACATTGAAGGAGGCACTAATTTCTGCGCCCATCATCCAGCCACCGGATTGGAGCCTTCCCTTTGAACTCATGTGTGATGCAAGTGACCAAGCAATTGGAGCGGTATTGGGGCAAAGGAAAGATAGGAAGCTTCATGCAATATTCTATGCAAGCAAAACGTTGGATGACACACAGAAAAATTATACAACTACGGAGAAAGAGCTTCTAGCGGTCGTGTACTCCATTGAAAAGTTCCGCTCATATCTCCTTGGATCAAGGGTAATTGTCCACACCGACCATGCGGCATTGAAGTATCTCCTAAAAAAGAAAGAGGCTAAACCTAGGTTGATTAGGTGGATACTTCTATTGCAAGAATTTGATTTGGAAATCAGAGATAAGAAGGGTACAGACAACGTTGTGGCGGACCATTTGTCTAGACTTATTCGTGACAAGGAGGACGAAAGTTTGCCCATCGATGACTCCTTTGTTGATGAGAGGCTATACGCCATAAGGCCCGGGGAAGTTCCTTGGTATGCGGACTATGCCAATTACTTGGCCTGTGGGATTAAACCATGCGGGATGCCCACACAGCAAAAGAGGAGATTTATGCATGAGGTCCGTAGCTATTTCTGGGAAGATCCATATCCCTTTAAGATATGCAAGGATGTGGTTATCCGGAGATGTATCTCTAAGGAGGAGGCCACCTCCATCATCCTACATTTCCATGGTATGCCATGCGGGGGTCATCACGCCGCTTCTAAGACTACCGCTAAGATATTGCAGAGTGGATTCTTTTGGCCAACCATGTTCAGAGACACGCACGACTTCGTCAAGGCGTGCGATAGATGCCAACGAACCGGGAATATTTCGAAACGAAATGAGATGCCAATGAAGCCCATTCTTGAGATTGAGCTCTTTGATTGTTGGGGAGTGGACTTCATGGGACCATTTCCGTCAAGCAAGGGTAACAAGTATATCTTGTTGGCCGTGGACTAAGTTTCCAAATGGGTGGAAGCCATCGCCACCCCCACCAATGACGCAAGGGTTGTCTCAAAGTTTTTTAAGCAGAATATTTTCCCGCGCTTTGGGGTGCCCCGTACTTTGATAAGCGACGGAGGAAGTCACTTTATAGAAAACAAATTTGAAGCCATGCTAAAGAAGTACGGGGTAAACCATAGGATTGGAATGGCCTACCACCCTTAAACGAGCGGACAAGTGAAAGTTTCAAATAGAGAAATCCAGCAAATTCTTGAAAAGACCGTAGATCGATCTAGAAAAGATTGGTCCATGAAGCTAAACGACGCCCTATGGGCGTATCGCACGGCCTTTCGGACTCCTATTGGCACCACACCGTTCCGACTCGTCTATGGGAAGGCTTGTCATCTACCAGTAGAGTTGGAGCACCGCGCGTATTGGGCCATCAAGACCTTAAATTATGACTATAAGAGTGCGGCGGTGAGGCGACTCTTGGACATCAATGAGCTTGACGAAATTAGAAGAGATGCCTACGAGAGCTCAAGAATTTACAAAGAAAGGACCAAGATCCTCCACGACGCCCGCATAACTGTCACGGACTTCAAGGTCGGAGACAAGGTCTTGCTATATAATTATCGACTCCGACTATTCCCTGGAAAGTTGAGGTCACGGTGGTCCGGTGTAACAACCCTAGTGTGTAAATACTTAGTAACCATTAAATTGACCCAAGTTTCTCGTACATGTGCACATCAATTCCGGGGAATGGAGAGATTTACAAATTGCCCATAAATTTTTCATCTATACCCAAATGAGGGTATCATTGCAAAGTGTGGTCTTAAGGCAAATTTCTTCAAGTCAAGGGGTTATTGTGCAAAAAGAGAAGTGGGATATTTGCAATGGCAAACTTGTAATACAATTAAACAATTTGGAGGGTTTTTTTTAAAGAAGAGAGAGAGCAAAAAAAAGAAGAAAAGAAAATGAAAAGAAAAGAGGAGTATGGCAAAAAGTGCACCATACTTCTCTCCACTCCTCCCCTCTCCAACTAACCCCTCCCCCCCCCCCCCCCCCCCCCCCCCCCCCCCCCCCCCCCCCCCCCCTCCATACTCCTTAAACCCTTACCCCTCCCCTCTCTCCCCATTTTTCTGGTACCTGGCCGAAATTCAAGGAGGAAAAAAAAGGGGGGGAGAGAAGAAAGAAGAGAGGAAGAAGAAGAAGAGAGAAAGGAGAAGAGGAAGAGGAGGAGGAGGAAATCCAAGATTGGAGGAGGGTTCTTGCAAACCTAAGGCACCATTTGAAGCTCCAAAGAGGTAGAAACTCTTCACTCTCCTTCCCTAATTATAGATGCTAGAAAGTATCTTATATGTGTGAGTTTTCTCTGAAATTTGGGGAGAGTGTTGTAGAGCTAGGATTCTTGTTGCATGCTTGACAATTTGCTGAAACTTTAACTAAGTGCTGGGATTAATTGGCTATTAGGAATGCTCTGAAAATTTTATATGATATTTATCTCGTAGTTATGAGTAACTTTCTTGTTCATCACCTTTTCTAATTCGAACTGGAACTTGGGGTAAAAATTCGAATTGTGCAACATGCCAGGAATTCTGTCAAGCTGTATACATTTCAGTAAAATGAGCATAACTACCTGCATGCTCTATGGAATTTGTTGATTTTGATCTTGTTGGAAAGCTAACAAGTTTTTCTCAAAGTCTAACGCGATTTTTATGTCGAAATTCTGGCTAGAATATGCCCAACATTGGCTTTGAACACAGACACAGAAATCTGTCTGCAGAACAGTTTTGACACCCTTTACCTAATAATTCACCATAAATCACATACTCCATAGTTTTGCATGAAATTTTATATGTGAACTCAAAACTGCAATATCTACAATTTTCATTCAGTAAGTTTTGTTAAATTCTCACTGAAAATGGCTGTTAATCATTGATGTTGTGACTGTTGACGAAATTTCAGCAAATTGCATTGTTTGCTAATGACTAGATTATTGTTTTGGTTTACTTCGGAACATGTCGCTAATGTGGATTCATCAGTGATTAAGTGATGTCTATGGGTATGCTACTTTATGTTGCAAGTTTGGAAATGGATGTTTATGTTCATGGCTTATGAAGCTCGCAAGTTGTTGTGAACATCCCGATGAAAAGAATTCATTGGATCTCATTTTACATGCTTCATACTCTAGGTTTAATGATTAGTATAAAAACAACAACCTAGGGTGGTCTCGTTCCACTCGAAGTGGGTGAGTGCCCTAGGAGGGGTTGGGGAAACCAAGGTAACGAGTGAGCATGCGGGGGATGGACTGCTGAGTTGTGGGCCAGTCCCGACGAGCCCTCAGCGGCGGGGAGTTGGTGCGGTTGTGGTTGAGATTGGTCATGTTGGTGAACGGCTTCTTTCGTAAGAGCTTGTCTCGGGAAGTCGTAGCATTCCACCCACTTTACCGGGTGAGGTCCAGTCCCCGATGTCTGACCCGTTACTGAGGTTTCGAATTCATGCATGAAAACTAACCTATAAAGGAAAAACAGTAACTCTGGAATGTGATGCCTTTTCCTTTGTTGTGATTCCTTGTTGTGCACTATGATTAGAGTAGTAGAGTTGTGGAGTTCCTACTGGGCACGCTGTGACGTGTCCTCCCCCCTACATGTCCAGGCACTGGTTCTCTGGCGGCGGGCCCGGGAGTGGAGACCCCGGAGGGCAGCTCGTCTCAGCAGGGTCCGTAGTGTTGTGGTTAGTGTGGGTCGCGTGGTGTAGTCTTGGGTTGTGTGTGTGTGATGAACGCAGTGTTGTACCCCTATTCCCTTTGTACCCCGTAGGGTTGAGTTGTACTTTTGTGGGAGCTTTTACCGTTGGGGTTGTACAGTGGACTTGTGCGGTGATGGCCATGTAGTAGCGGTGCTCTGTGACTCTTGGATGTTCTGTTCGTCATATTTTACCTTACTGCCTGTGTTGTAGTGTCTTGTACTATCCTTCTGTGTTGGAGCTGTACTGTTCTGTTAATCGTTCAGTCTGTACTTTACTGCATGTGTTTCCTAAGCGTTTACAGTGGCCTGCGTGACTTTGGTGTGTACTTTAGCGCTTAGTACTCTAATACCGCGGCTTGTCACGCCGACCCTCCCTATTTTGGGCAGCGGGGCGTGACATCCGGACCTTTCACCATCAAGCGCATACAACCGGGAGGAGCATTTGAATTGGAAGGGAAAGACGGAGCCACTTTCAAGGTGAATGGGCAACGTCTAAAGCAATATTCCGAAGGAGTCCCCATGGTCGAGGTAAATAGAATATATCTACTCAAGGGACGGCCGCACGACCTTTCATACCTCCTTGATGAGGTCATTGAAGAGGCGATACCCCATTCCATCGGCGCACCCCACGAAGATAGCTTCGAAGAAGGCCTAGATTTGGGCCAAGAAGAAAAGACGAAGCACTCTCCTGATCTCTCCATGGAAGTTGACGAAGGCGACGCTGATGTCGCAAGAATACGGGAGCTCTGCAAGCTCTCAAAGATGAGGACTCCGAAGAAAGCTCCACCGAAACGAAAATCGGTGTCACCGGTGAAGCCGAGGCCCGGAGCAAGCACTAGCTTGGGGGAGCCACCCCCAACACTACCCGAGACGAAGGAGCACTGAGGAAGAACACGCCGCCACAACATCCAAATCCGAGCGTTCTTCCCGGTAAATTCGACGGGCGCATCTCATATGCACCCAACATCCCGCAATGAATTGAAAATCCAAGTGGGTCGAGCTCAAGACCTTAAACGAGCGCTTGTCGGGAGGCAACCCGACGGTTATCGCTTTATTTTTACTTTGGTCTTTTCTTTTTGTTTTAGAATTTATTAGTGTTTTTGAGTCTTTTTGCCCGAATTAATTTGTGACAACGGGTCCTATTTTCCTTGACAGGAGAGGAGAAAGCGATATATACCATTAGGAGGATGAACAAGGCGACGAAGAGCGCTCCAGGAATGCGCTCGATGCTTAGGAGGAGGAAGAAATTAGCTGGAGGAAGAAAAACAGAGATTAGAGCCCAAACAGAGCCAAACAGCAGAAAACGGGAATCACTCGGCCGAGTACACTAGCCACTCGGCCGAGCACATAAGTTCGTCCGCCCGAGCGGCGCACCAACGAGGGAATTCTGCTGTGCCCAACTCTCTGTTTCTTTTCTTGATTTCAGTATAATTGCCACTCGACCGAGTATATATCTTCACTCGGCCGAGTGAAACTGATACGCTCCTAGGGCGAGAACTGCCGAGTAGCTTGAGCCACTCGGCCGAATGGACTTTTCCCACTCGACCGAGGGTGGCAAAGCCACTCGGCCGAGTCGTAAGCGGGGAGAAATTTTCAAAAATATTTCCGTTACGATCACTCGGCCGAGTGACACTTTCACTCGGCCGAGTTGTAACTTTTCCTTTATAAGAGACGCGGGCTCGGCGCGGAATTCGAAGCATCACAATCTTCGTTCGCCCGAGCCCGCGCCCCTTTACTCCCAACCGCTGCGATCTCACCCCGACTGGCCCGATCTCGCCTGTCGACGGCGACGCTCGGCCGACCACCGCCGCCGACCACCGCCGCCCCTCCGCCCGAGTCGCCGGCAACGATCTCACCGCCGGCCGAGCTCCGGTAGCCCCATTTCGCCCTATTTTCTCCTTTTTCTTGTATTTTTCGACGATCCATGTGCTAATCGAACCCCTAAATCAAATTAACTTCAATATTTATCTATTATACCCCTAACCCCTTATACATTTTGAATGTTACACGCTGATATCTTCGTTTGATGTGCAGGCAATATTGGGGAGCTTAGGGGAGCTTAGGGGAGCTTCCGGTGAGCGTTTTTGGCTTTGTGGAGGCGGCGTCTTCGCACGCATCCACTATTTTGCTCTCGCGGCGTGTTCCGGTATATTCGTTCCACTTATTTTCACACGCCGCACTTTTTCTGTTTTTGGTGAGCACTCGGGGCACCTATGCCGCCCCGGACACGGCCACGGTCCAGGAGAGCTTCCGCCAAGCGGAAGCGGTCGGATGAGCCCGGCCCCTCCCACGAGATGGAGGACTCTCCTCCGTCTACACCACCTTACCCCCCACATCCACAGCCTGCAGACCCCATTCACCCCGCACAGCCACTCCCAGTCGACCCACTGCCACCACCGGCTCCTATCGTCGGGCCGCTGGGTATTACGTTCCGAAACGACGTACATCGCATCGCTTTTGAACGTATCGCCCAGCGCTCGATAGTGCCCTCCAGGTTCGCACACCTTGCTGACCTAGACCGCCTGGGGGTACTTGAGGGGATGCTCACGTTGTACAACAACGTGGGTTGGCGAGACTTTCTTTCCATGTCGGTGGACACCTACGTCCGCCCGACACTCGAGGTGCTCAGCTCGATCGCCCAGACCGCTGAGGGATGCTCCTTCCGACTCATGGATCGAGAGTGTCAGATCACTCTCGATATGCTTCGAGCGTTCTTTCAGTGGCCCGCTGTCCCCACACCCGACCGAGCCTACGCCCCCACACACATCCCTCCCCCATCCTTTGATTCACACGCCTTCTGGGCCAGGATCACAGGTTTACCTCTGGCCTTTGACCCTAGTAGGGCCAAGGCCTCGGCCATAGTCCACCCATGCCTCCGCATAGCACAGCGCCTTATGGCGACCACCTTTCTGGCGAGGTACGAGCATGGGACGATGTCTACGCCTGAGCTCTATATGCTCTACGCGATGACTCGTCCCAGAGTTCTTGATAGGGATGGAGTCACGTTGGCCCCCGCCATTGAGATAGACGTCGCTAGCTGGTTTTTGGACCGCATCATCGTATCGGTGGGCGCTCGCTCTTCGATATCTTGCGGCAGCCCGATCACTCTGCTAGCCATGATGACCGGCGAGGACCTTCCGGCTGACCTGCAACGAGCCCCAGGCCCCACTGCACTTTCGATAGACGTCATGGCCCGGATGAAGATGCTTCGTCCACACGATCAGCGGCACTGGGTTTGGTTACACGGTCCGTACGGTGCTGACTACATGATCCTTCCAAGCCCCGCTCGGACACATATAGGACCAGCACAGGTGGACTGGCTTCCGGCGATGGATCTCCTGATCCCCGCCGCCTACGTGCTTGAGGCCGAGGAGGCTGAGCAGGCACACGCTGCACACGCTGCACCCGTCGACCCCGTGGCCCCTCAGCCTGTGCCTGGGATTTCTGCTGCTCCCGACACCACTGTCCACACTTCTGCCGGTGTCGGGAGTACACTTGCTGAGACCACCACTCCCACCACTGCTGGCCCTCTGTCGGTTGAGCCACTCACTTCTCTGCTACCCGAGCGTCCACCCACCATACTTGAGAGCGGCGAGCCTTCTTTCGCTGTCGTCGTTGAGACCATGGCCAGTATGATCTCCGCTGGGATTTCACCTTTTGGACCCCTTACTTCCTCCCCAGCGGTTGACCCTATTGTCTCCACTGCGGCCATACTATCTGAGAGTGTCGTGACGTCTGTTCCCACGTCTGTGTCACTGACCTCTCTTGCCGCCTCGTCGCCATTTTTGTCTTACACTTCCGCTGCTGCTGCTTCCACCTCACACCAGCCTGCGTCCCAGCCTCGCACTGAGGCTGGGCCCCCACTTGTGAGCACATCACCCTTCCTCCACATGCCTGCTGATCCCATCCACTACACCACACGTGCCCGCCAGCCCCGTCCTGCACAGCACAGACACGTGCGTCCCTCTGCACCACCTCCCCCCGACACTGTACTTCAGAGCATTCATGCTCTTGAGGGGGCGGTGAGTGGCCTCAGAGGCGACCTCAGGACCCTGTCTGCCACCGTCACCGCTATGGACCGCCGCTTCGACCTACTTCCGGGCATTCACTATTGCCTCACTCAGATTCTCGAGCGGCTTCCTCGCGTACCCACACCTACACCCACGCCTACACCCACCCAGCAGGTACCCACACCTACACCCACACCCACCCAGCCTGCTCCTACACCCACACTCCCACCCACCCAGCAGACTGTTCCCCAGCCACCACCACCTCCACCTCCGCCTCAGGACGGAGACGGCGCAGCACCACCCTCTTAGGCACACCCTTGATGCCATTGCTCTTTTTTGCCGTTATGCTGACCGTCTCTGCTTGGTCCTGATGATTTTTGCCCACCTCCCCCTCCCCTCACTGTTTTGGATCCACATTTTGATCATATCTTTCTATATCATTTTTGGGAGAGAGGGAGAATATTTTTGGTGACACTCTTATATCTGATTCACTCTTATATCTGCTTGCATCATGCCCGCATCATATCTTTATTTTGTTTTTTTTCTTTCTTTTTCATCGTGCATACATCCTCACCTACCCCTCCCATTACACGTCTCTCGGTGTGCCACACTTCGCACATTGAGGACACTGTGCACTTTAGCTTGGGGGAGTGAGTTCTCACGCTTTTTGATTTACCACCTTTATTTTTAGTTTTTTTTTTCACGCCATTTTCGCATTTGCACTCATTTTCATCACTTTTTCCTTTTTTTTACCATGCATCACGCTTTTCTTATTTTCTTCGTGTGCCGCATTGTAAATAGTTTTATTTTCCCTTTTTATCTTTATTTCTTTCATCACATTCTAGAGATGACTTTTCTGTGATGATGATGACGTGGAGTTAGCTTTCTCTATATGCATGCTATATTTGTCATGTCTTAGCTTTTATTTCTGATATCATATGCTATGATCTGCCTTGCATTTAGAGATAGTAACCCACACTTTTTCCGTATGAAAATGGATGAAATTCTATTATTAGCTGAGTCTGAATATTCATATGTATGCTATCGTAGAAAACACACCAAGATTCACGCATTGAATGCTTATATCTGGAGTACCGTTTTCTTTTCCTATATCACTTCTAATTGCATGACTCGTACACTTCACTTCAGGATGATTGAATGATGTTAGCTATGATAAATCTGGATTAGTTTGCTTTTTTGAGATCGAAACCGAGTAGATTAGATTACCCTGCTGAAGTTGTCATGCACGTCCTATAGATTGAACTGAGAGACATATTTATTTCTTTTTCCACATATCTTGAACATTAATTCTCTATTTTAAAATCATTGGTGAATCCCCCCTTAGCGATTCTAGCATTTGGCATTTCCCCCGTTACTAAATTCCTAGCTCCAAATTTCCCAAAACCAAAAAGAAAAAGAAAAATTCTTGTATATCCTTCTCTCTCTTTTGATTTGGGATCATTTGTGTATTATTGCTATAAAAAATAAAAAAATAAAAAGAGAGAGAGAGAGAGAGAGAGAAAAGAAAAAGATTTGATAAAAAAGAAGAAGAAAAGAAAAGAGAAAGGAAGCTCAAAACGATCCCATCTCTCACCCCTTCTCTCTTTATTCCCCCTTTTTGTTTTTATTTTCTTTTACTTTTGGAGCATCAATAGAGATGGGGAGTGTAAGTATAGTTTTGTATATGCCACCACGCTTATAGATAAGCTTGGGGGAGAGAATCCATTGATGTGTGAGAGAGTGACTACCTAATGGTGCATGACAAACTAGGCAAAGTAATATTCTATACTCGGTGAGATTGTTTTAGCTTCACGAAATCCAGAAATCTACGCCTAGCATTCACTTCATGAAATCCACGCTTTTCTATTCTTCCTACTCTATTGTGTGATATCCTCTATACTCCTCATAGAAAGCATTCAATTTAAAAGTGTGTGATCTGCGATATTGTATACCGCTTTAAATGATTCAGATGATGTTAATCTTAGAATTATTCCATTTTTCATGCTATATCGATATTCTTGGGTTTCCTATCTCTATTTGCACCATTATACTATGATATCGAAATAAAAATCTTTGACATGTGTTTTGCATTCGATGCATGCTATATGAGTAAGCAAAACCCACGTCCTGAGAAAAATGATCTAGCAGCTTCCCTCTTCGCTTTCTTCTTTCTTTTTTTCGTTTTCCGTTTTTCCATCGTTTTCATTTTCTAAATCCACCGGGTTCGCCTTTTACTTATCTTCCTCGAGGACGAGTAAGAGGTAAGCTTGGGGGATTTTGATCACTCCATATTTTACACCTTTTTCCCGCATGTTTGCATGCCATTTGAATCGCTCAAATCATGTTTTTCACGATTTATCGACAACATTGCGATACTTTTCACGATTTGTTGTTTTTGTCGTATTTCAGGAGATTTGGAGCGATTTGGAGTGATTCTGAGATACACCCACTCCGGAGTGTCACCGACGACTTCCCTGAGGGGTATTTTGAGATTGGAGAGGAGCGGAAGAAGAAAGAACGTCGTAGGAGCGACGAGGAGGCAAAAATACGCAATTTGGGCATCTTCAGTATCTCACTCGGCCGAGTGAAGGAGTCACTCGGCCGACCAACGAGACCCCGCTCGGCCGGCTAGATCGGACACGCTCCAAGCAGTATATCAGCGTGCACTCGGCCGAGCCTCAGAAGCTGACTCGGCCGAGTGACGTATCCCGTCCGCCCGAGTGGCACCCAGACGACGGCCATCAAAAAGAGCCAACTTACTGTAATCCGTCAGTCTGAGCAGCAGAAGCCCGACTCGGCCGAGTGGCAATTGTCGTCCGCCCGAGTGAAGATAGCCCATCGGCCGAGTGACGACAACTCACTCGGTCGAGTGACTCCCGATGTGACGACCCACAAGGCCCCAGAGTTACTGGAATCCGTCAGGGTCTCTCACTCGACCGAGTGACCTTTGTCACTCGGCCGAGTGAGCAGCGCTGCATGTAGCGGAAATCACGATTTTGGAGCTGTGCAGGGGCAGTTTGGTCACGAATTTTTGGGCAGTTTTGGGGGGTATTTAACCCCAGATTCTAACCTAGTTTAGGGGGCTTTTTTATTGCTTTTGGCAGCCTTTTTAGATTAGATTTTTAGAGTTTAATTCTTGTGATTGGAGAGGAGAGAAAAGTGTTATTTTGTTGGATTCTTGGAAAGCTACATTGGTTTGTCTCCCTCTCTATTAAAAATCCTATTTTTATTGCTATTTTGAATATTGCTATGAATTCCATTGCTGTTTCTATTGATTATTCTTCCATTAGCAATATGATTTGTGAGTAGTTTTAACGTCTTAGGGCGTGGGGATGGACCCTACGAGCCCAATTTCCGATTTGTGACGATTTGGTAGAACTATTGCTAGAATTGATTAGGGTTAGTTTAGGATTGATATAATATGGATAGCTAGGTGTTCATATCGATTGGGATTTGCAAGAGATTGGATCCCAATTCGATAGGAAACCCTAGAAATCCGAATTGGGTTGAAATTGAGTTTCCTTAGTATCGGTTTGTAAGATATTGGACCGACACTAGGATTCTCGGTCGCAATTCTATACCGATACCCGTTTGCAAGAGATAAGACGGGTAGGAACTATCCCAACCTAGGTCGTAGCCCGAGTTTGCACGAGAGTGGGCTCGGGATGCGATTGAACGATGACGTTGATCCTAATGCTAGCTTGCCTAGGCTAGGGTTTGCAAGAGATTGGACCCGAGCCTAGGTTTGCTATAGACCGGCAACAGCGCGAGAGCGTGAGCTAGGTTTTACATTCAGTTGCAACTAGTTCACCAGACATTCTACCCTAGCAATTGTGAAACCGATGAATCACAATGACGAGATACGGTGAGTAGCGGGGATTCCCTATTCCCTAGGCGTCTTTATTTGATTTTATATCTCTTTTTACATTGATAGACGATTGTGACAACATCGCCGAAAGGCAATTTCCTACTTTTCTGTCCCCATAGCCAGGTTGTTCGGAGAAGGCACCATCATACGTCCTCCCTGTGTTCGATACCCGCTCGCCGCTACACCGTGCGCTTGCAGTAAGACTACACGGTCGCTCTTTAGGGTGTACGCCCGGGAGCGATCAACACACACACACACACACACACACACACACACACACACACACACACACACACACACACATATCAAACACAACTCCAACACCCGCAGGACATGCTCACTCATACCTGAGTGAAACACAAGGATCCATACAGACAACACACCATATCTATGTACACATTCACCACATTATACAAGTACAACCAGCACACCATAACTATAGACGGCCTAGAGATCAATCAATTATGTAATTCCATGATACACATTACTCGTAGGCTACCATGCATTAACACTTAAACACATGCACCGCTATACTCAAACTATCCATCCAACATTCTCACTTGCATCATCACACATAGTCTAACATAGCAATGTCAATCAATATGCAGATATCCATACAAAACTACAATCACCCCAAGGCAGGTGTAAGCGTACTAGCCTACAGCCATGCATGTATCATATACTTATCACATACAGCCACTCATAGCAAGATTGCTATCAAGATACATCCACACTTACGTGAGGGGAACCCAAGGATCCACTCACACATCTGCACACCCTACATGTGCACATCACATGCAGTATATAACCACCATGCAATGAATCTATACACTACATGCACCTCAATCAAGTAGATAACTCACTCTTTCACACCACTCATATGTTAACCATTTTTAACACATACAATTCAAACGCCATCACGTAGCCATATAATCATTCATACACATACCATAGTCATATACGATCACAATTACACATAGGAGTATATTGTCTCAATAGGCTCGACACACCATTCAATTTTTATATCGCTATCAACACATTAGTCTACATACATACACACATACATATGCATAAACAGACATACTCAATCAACACTCTAATGTCCACCCTCGGGGGTTCTACACCTTAATCTTCTGACATCCGGGTCCTATCCCAAGGCTGGACTCTACCCACTTTAAGCCTAAACTCCCCTCAGAACACTACACGCACTACCCTTACACAGCCGCAGTGTGATGACCTGCATGGGCCACCAAATGTAACGCCCCGCTCCCCGGGATACCCGATAAGTACAAATCCGTATCAGATACGCCCGAAGAGGCGGGTGCTACGAAGAAGAATACAAATATCAAAACACAGGCAGGCCCACTGCGCACTGCTGGATAGTACCTGTAGCATTCCAGACATCATAGAAATACAAAAGAGCCACCGACTCAAACACTGGTATAACATATATATATAAACTGTTCAAATATAACATCGATTACAAGTCTCATATACAACATGAACCCACAACTTCCTAAAGTACAATAACGCACACCCAAAACTCTCACACTCTCTTAAAACCCTCAACTCCAACCAACGCCAACCAACTTGACCCGAGGGCGTCCAACTCCAAGTTCCAACACCTGAAAAATAACAACTGGACACGTCACAACGTGACCCAGTAGAATGTCCGAACCCAACTCACATGGTGCACAAAGTAACAATGCATTAAGCAATAAACTAGAACTAGCTCATGACATATCATGGCAAATTCATATGGAAATGCAAATGACATTAATAACAAACTGCATACCTGCGGCGGGAGGTAATCCAGCAAAACAAGTGAGTACTATAGATAGGGGAGTGATCTGCAATATCAAGAAACTGAACTCTAGCATTACAGCATTCATCCCAAGTAACCTTGCTAATGGATCCAAGGAAGGGCAAACTTAAATGAGACATATTGAGTAGCTACCTAGCAACTTCCTCCAATGGGGGGGTGTGCATGGCATAACATATTACCAATTCGGTTTTGTTATGAAACTTAGGGTTTTCAAGAGTTCTTAAAATGCTTTATGTAGTAGTTCCTAGGTAAACTTGAACTTACTCATAGTTAGGAAAACTACACTTCTCATTTAACTTGGCATGTTCACAAGACTTCTTTATTAAGTTAATGTAAATACTCTTTCCTATTGAAATGGAACCAAATGGATTCGGAAATCAAAGTTTGCATAAAGGGAGCTTGTAGGTACTTGTAGGTGGTGATAATTAGGGTCCTACACTCTCTAAAGCTTTCAACGTGAAGATTTTCAAAATCCTCTTACCCACTTTTCTTTTATACTATTTTTCCAAATGGGTGTTCATTTTGGCGTGGAAGTGCAAGGGGGCTAGCAAGTGGCATTTTGTGTGGTATTTCAAGTTTCTAATGCTTAGGATGTTGTGGAAATGCTAATAAAAATTTCGACAGAGTTTCGCTTGTATTTTTCAAACTTTTCCAAATATAACATAAAGAATATGTAAAAGAACCATGCTTTATTCATAAGAAAAATATACCAATGTTCAAGAATCATAAGGGAAGTGCCTTGAAGGAATGGACTTGCATTAACAACATAACGAGATGTTGGATTGTCTCGTCTCTTAACTTCATTAGCTTAATGTATTGGAGTGCAACATTCAACATACTTCACAATATGATTGAGGCAAATGTAAACAAGGCACTCCAACATTTCTAAGAAGTTTTACCCACTTTAAGATCTTGATGTAAAAATGCAACATTCAACATACTTCACAATTTTCCCAACAATACCAAGCAAAACTCATATTCCAACAACTCATGGGCAAGTTTAATTAGCAACCATTATTTCACGTAAAATGGAGAGTACGTCGCTCTACTCCCATTTACACAAGTTGCCATGAAGTTAGTAACTTGAACATAATCCTAGAATAAATGACTAACTATATCATGACTATTTCATTCAAATGACACGAGTGCATGAAGGGGACTAACTACGCAAGGGTGTCAAACTCGCATATGGGTTTCCAATCGAATTAACTTCTTGAATAACAATCCTTAATAATTTAGCAAGGGCAATCCTATCATCACCAAGCACTAAAGATGCCAACTTTAGTTAGCAAGGCCCTTAAAAGACACCACCTTATCACAACTACAACATAGACTTAAGAAGGATGGAAGCTTGCATTAGGGTATTAAGTAAAACAACAATTCCTCAACAATTGAGGCTACTAGTAACTTAACGATCCAAATCACTTAGGAAGGAGTTAGCTGTGGTTAAGGGAGGGCTGAATAATGTTATCTTGGCCTTAAGTTGAGACATTAATAACAACGCCAACAATAACACTAACAACAACAACCACTACGACAACGTCCTCAACAACAACATAACATCCACAACAACATTTTAATTCAAGGGAAGGAGACACAACTCCAACCCAAATTCATCTTCTAGCAACCACCCAAAACCCAACTTCCAACATACAACCATTTCAACATATAATGCATTCATGGCAACATTCATTCTCATAAAGCAACAATCACACACACACACACACACATATATATCACCCCAATCACACAAATGCTCAATGATGCCATGATGCACATGAATCACAAGCAATGCGATGCAATGTAATGCAATGGGGATCCCATGAGTGAGCCGGCATGCACGTGCAAATAATTCTACTACGTTATCAACGTGGAGCCACCTAATGGATCAAGAGGTGGCCAACGGCGTATTCACCCGCCTCCTACCGCAGCACTTTGTCCATGCCCGTGCACTCCACCTCGTGTCCTAACGTGACCATGTCACCATGTCACCCATTCCATATTCCGCAAGTTTCCAACATCACATTTCCAATTTTCCAACTCAAGTTATTTTCACATGTTTCTCATTTCATACAAATTAAATTGAACAAATAACTTCCAACAACCCAAAATGAGAGCAATTTTTATTTAATCAATGTAACAAAATGAGAACGATTTCATTTAATCAATATAACAAAATGAGAGCAATAATAACTTCCAACATGCTAAATGAGAGTCATTCCACAAGGTTAATGAACAATGCAAACAAATACAACATGACTCGTACCATAGCATCTTATAATCTCAACGCCATCATAAAATTAAATCACTCATTTTATTAATTCTTCATAGCCAATTTGCACAACTCCATCTCAACATCACATACTTCGCATTTTCATACAAGGTAAAATGAAATAAGGTTTCCAACATCACAAGGGGAGCAATTTCACGACTTAATTTAACCACCATCAAAATGAGGGCAATTTCACCAAATCATTGAAGCGAGCTATTCAAACCACATGGACATGATCATGGCATCATATATTGCGACATACCCTATATATTCGAACTCAATTGCAACATGTCGATGGATTTCATGAAAAGACCTAAACATACCAAATTTGTCCTCTATTCCAATTCATCACATTTCATTCCCTTTTAATTTTTTTGCCTTCACCAACACAACACTATGGCATTATGGCTTCTCAAGACCCTAGGCCAAAATTCATGGGTGGTCTCAAGCCCCCAAATTTTATCACATCTACATGACCATTCTCACATCTTCATGAACTCATTTTGCATACAAGCAAATTTTAATAACAAACTATCAACATTAAAAATGAGAGCAATTTCCAAGAATTAGTGGAACAAATCATTTGAATGCATCATCAACATAAACATCGCATCATATAAGTTCAACATAACACATGAATTCATCAAGAATGCACCATGTCAAGGGGTTTCAATTAAAACCCTAAAAATGCCAACTTTACTTAACAAAGTGAAATGAAATCAAATGAGAGTTGAAATTGGACTCCTACCTCTCCCAATTAGATGAAATCCTCCATCATTCTCAAGCTCAAGCCCTAATTCTCTTTCAATTTCATGAGTTCTTCCATCTCCATCAAGCTCCCAAGAATTCCCAAACCCTAGCTTTCTCCTCTTCTCTTCCTCTAGCTTGGAAATTTCGGCCTTGCCTGGAAATTTCGGCCTACAACAGAATTCGGCCAAGCAAGGGGGGGCATTTTCGGCCAAGGGGGAAGAGATAACTTGAAGAAGATGAAGGGTGGGAGGAGAGGATGGGTTATGGTTACTTCTTCTCTTCTTCCTCTTCTTTTCTTCTTCTTTTTCCCATTCTTTTCTCTCCATTCCTCCCAGAAATTTTCGGCAGCTAGGGTGCTTGTTTTTTTTCGGCCAGGTAGGGGGAAGAACGGGGTGAAGGTGAGGGAAATAAAAATAAACTAATGAGGGGAGAGGAAGTTTGGAGAAAAAAAGGAGAAGAATGGGTTTTACAAGTTTGCCACTCTATTAAACATCTCTCCTCTCTTCCTACTAATCCAAGCCCATTATTAAAGCCCAACCAACAATAGTTGGCAATAATTCAAGCCCAGCTCTAGCTACCAAAATTAACTAAGGCCTTAACATTAGGAATGATAATATCAATCAACATCACCAATAATACAACTACTACTACCAAAAATAATACCAACTTCACCAAAAATAACAACCAAGCATCAATAATAATAATGGCATCCATTAATAACTATCTCAGCATCGCCAGTTATCATGAACATACCGTTTTACTTTACACTCTCTCCAACAAAAAACGCCAAGCACGCCAATAAACACTGCTAGCATGCTAACATTAATTTCGATTTACCACCCATCCTCACGCATTCACTCACATATCCGAGCTTATCATAGTCACCTGATAGCCCTACAGGTATGAAATTACTATACACACAACAAAATTCATATACAACCCGTATTGTACACATACAGTCATTACAGTTTTCCCTCTCCAACCCATGGAAAGTGGGTAGGATTTGAATTACCCCGGGTTTAAAATTAAAGGAGTTCGCATCCGTAGGTAACGCAAAGCATGAAGCCGAGCTAGACCTCGTGGGTCTCAAAAGATCCCTCAAAGACATAGGGACTTCGGCTTGAGAATTAGTGTCATGATTACTAGTATTATCATTATTCATGGTGTCTTCCTCCATGACGTGTGTGCGTGTTAATCTATGTGTTCGAGGTATTCGAAGCCACATAAACTAACCAAGCAATCGATGGTATGCAAAGAAAACGAAAATAAACAAAGTGAAAATTATATACGGATATGTACGAAAAGATGATATAGTCACAAAGTAAAGCTAAAAGTAGCATAATTGTCGATGGTAAAACCATTGTTCCCGGCAACGGCGCTAAAAACTTGGCGTGAACAAAAGATTGCACGTGCTAACTCCCAAGTATAGGAGGTCGCCAAGTAGTAATAATACTAGTGAGCCTAGGGTCGAACACGGGGACAACTTGTTTACTACCAACAATGGTCACAATTAGCTTACGCGGCGTGAGAAATACCACCCTTTGGGGTGAGGATTTGTTGGGCAAATTTTTAAGGCAAACTACCGTTAAGCATGCAAATAGAGAAAATGTGAGAAATCAAGCAAAGATGAGAAGTGTGAGTGTTCATGGTTTCATGGTGTAGTCGGACTTATAAATTCATTTCAAATCACTGCGATCCCTCATCCGACTAAAGAGAGAGCGATCGGATAATTTGGCATTTCATCGTACACATTGGGTGCGAAAAATAATGAATGAAACATATGAGAAAAAATCAACAACTAAGCATACATAAGTGGTACCACTAGGCCAACTCCACTCTAGGGATACCCACTAGGATCCCTAACTCAAAGTATATATCATCAATCCTACCACATAAACATTTAAACACATGCAAGATTGAATAACCATAGCTCCACAAACACAAATCAACACACAACCACACAAGAAAAAGATCTAGCTCATTACAACAAGAAAAGATGGATTTTTACTTATAAAAACATCATCCATTATCATTACAAATCACTAAATAAAAATACAAATAGAGAGGGAAAGAGTTCATCAAGATCTCCAAGAAAACCCCAACCAAAACCCAATTGCTCCTCATTGCTTCTTTGTTGCTCCACCAAAACCCTAACCCTAAGATGAAGAATGAGAAAGAAGGAATGAGGGGAAAAGATGAGAGGAAAGCCCAAGAAATAGACTCAGAATTTCGGGTTTGAAAACAGCCCAAACGGGTCGGATCTGCGCCCAAACCCGCAATTAATGCCCATATCTGCAGAAATTTTCAGCACTGTCACCCTGTCTTGCGAAAATTCTAGAAAAATCATCCGACCTCAGATTGATGTGTTCCAGGCGATGATTGAATCGTAACAAAGTATACTATAACAAAAAAATATCACTAGGCCGGAAAATACACTGGAATGGTAGCAGATTTCTTCACAAGAGGGGCAAATCTGCAGAAATTTTCAGCACCACCACCTTGTCTTGCGAAAATTCTAGAAAAATCATCCGACCTTGGAATGACATGTTCCAGGAGGCGATGGAACCGTAACAAAGTATACAACACCAAAAAAATATCACTAGGTCAGAATATATACTGCAATGATAGTAGAATTCTGCACAAGAGGGGAAAAGCAGACTTTCTAGCCCAGAAATTTTCAGCACCGTCACCTTGTCTTCCAAAAAATACAGTAAATTGCTCCGACCTCCAAAAATTCTGGAAAAATATGCGTTGGAATCGGGACTTCACGTAATTCAACTGAAAAATAATAGGAGACCAAGATAAAAATTCTAATAAGGTACAAGAATTGACATATAGACAATAAGGCATGGAAACATGAATAAGAGAGCATAAATAAGCATAAATAAGCATGTGAGCATAATAATGAGCGTATGAGCATAAATGGCAACATGATCATAAATGAGCAAGATATAAGTAACAACACACTTGGTACAACTACCCGCATTATCCACTTCCATTAACTTAGTTAAACTAAGTGTTGAACATGAATATGAAATCATATTGTAATGGTCAAAGTAATAAGGAGTTCTTTGGCATGGCTTCCTAGTTTTTCCTTTTCTTTCTTTCAAATTTCATTACTCATTTACACATAAGGTCATGCATCTCATTGTGCACCCCTTTTTTCTTCACACAAAAACATAGAAAGTCATGCATCTCATTATGCACCCCTTTTTTCTTCACACAAAAACATAGAAATACATGCCAACCCCACACCCTATCCAACTTAGCCACGGCA
Organism: Scilla litardierei; assembly: GCA_030789695.1. NCBI lineage: Eukaryota > Viridiplantae > Streptophyta > Magnoliopsida > Asparagales > Asparagaceae > Scilla > Scilla litardierei. The sequence goes on along the minus strand of CM061138.1, from coordinate 43,182,769 downwards.
ATAGGATCCACATCATACCATCACATTCCAATTCACATATCAATCTCCACATCCATGTATTCATCTTTCAACAACATTTGTCACTTACACATGGTTCAGATAATATCTCATCACAACTTGTACTTGTGCTTTAAAGAAAATTTTCACATTAGTATATCACGGTATTGACCTAATAAAGGGGGCATGTTCATGTTACATTCTTTGCTTTCATTGGGCAATTTCTTAAACAAATGGTAATCACAATCATATAGACATGGAAGTATAAAAGGTGGCATGAACAAATGCATCCAATTAGCAAGAACATGTAGTCATGGTAAGTAGCACACGTATCTATAGTCAAGAGCATCACTATATCAACATATCAACATGGAACAAGTTACTTGAATAAGAACATACACAATGAAGAGCACACATGAATAAGTGAATATGGCAACATTGGAAACAATAGCAATTTAAGGTAATATGACATTGAAATTTAACTTCTTACAAGGGAATAACATAGGTGAATTAAGGGTTTGCTACAAAATAACATGCCACTAAGAGTGAGGATTCATACCTCTCAAAGTCCACCATTTCCTTCCTTAAAAACCTTCGCCTCTTAATTCCTCCTTAATTCCGTCCTTCCTTTTAAGTCATCCGTAATGCCTCATCATTCATCCTTCCTTTTAATTCCTCCTTAATTCAAGATGTTGCCATATTAAGAGAGATGGGAAAAGAAATGTATTCGGCCAAATGAGCGGGCTTATGGCAAGTCATAGAGAAGAATAGTGAAGGAAAAGGGAAATAAAGAGAAGAGAAATGAAAAAAGGAGTGACAAAAAGAAATGAAACCTCCACCGTCTCATCTTTATATTTTTCCTTTCCTTTTCTAAATTTTCTTTTTTTCCAAAAATCCTTGAAGAGGCCACGTGTCTCATGACTCACCCAAAACTTAGCTCAGTGTCCACATGTGTCACATTTAGAAAAATAGGATTTTGGAAAATAATTATGTATCATGACATATAGGAAAAGACACGGATGCCCCTTACCAATTCAAGAAGCCTAAATGACTATTCTAACCTCACCTCTTCTAGCTATTAACAAGAATGCCATCATATGAAACTACCCCTCAATTTGGATAGATAATTACAATTATGCCACTATTCATACATACAACTACATGTATATACAAAAATACACACATTTATATATACACGTATATCTATCTTCGTGTACACCTACTATACACCCATATATCCACATATACACTAGACAAGCTATACATATACACATACATACACTAGTCTGGGTATACACTACCAATATACATACTCACCAATACACATATGTACACCGATACTTTTAACATAACTTACAACCATATATACCCAAACATAATCCAATTTATATATCACTACATGAATATGTAAACATACTAAATACTTGTATTATTATACATCTAAGGATGGACACATACATTCATATATAACGCATCTTATATCCATATATACTTCCATACACACAAAGATAAAATACATACAAGGTAGATGGCTAATGCCCAAATGTGCACATGCAAGCGTACGCACACTCATCTTCCATGTGCAGGAGATCAGTCGTAGTAAATCTCGGTAAGTACGAGGTCGAATCCATAGGGACAAGTCATTTCACAATTACAGTTCAGTCGGTAAGGAAAGCTAAATGTGTAGTGGCAACCAACTAAACTAGTAAGTGTGGTGAGAGAAAGTGGGTAGTGATAGTGTCAAGCTAAACCTAATGCAGGTAGGGTGGAGACCCAAGTGAGAATCTAGTCAAGCTAAGAAGAGTATGTGGGATAGGATGTCATTAGGGTTGTGAGTTGATTAGCAATAGGTTCATTCCAAGTGAATCAACCCTCACATCCATGTCAAGGTATGCAAGGGTTGTGCACATAGGTAATGCCCTTAAGGCACACCGCCATTCTGCGGCCCCACCAAGAGTAGTGCATGATTCATTGATGTATTGACTAATGAGTTGAAATTCCTAACATAAGCTCATGAATCGATCTTTGCATCCGTGTCAAAAGAATGCAAGGATCGTGCATATAGGTGTGACCCTTAAGATGCACCACCGTTATATGGCCCCACCAAGAGTAATGTGCGATTCAATGAAATATTGGGCACAACCCATCAATCAACACTATCTAGCATCCATTTCAAGGCATGCTAGATCCATTAAATGCTAGAGATGAACATTATTAACCAACACACTAACCCTAATTAATCCCAAATACACATACCAATGGCTCTAGGCCTTCATAATGAAAGAGACATGATAATCATTCATAAAGAGCAAATAAACATTTATTACAAGCTAGAAATCAAACAACCATTCAATGATTCTCACTGTCATTCAACAATCATTCAATAATATCCATACAAAACAATAGAGCTCAAATGGTACAAGAAAAGGGAAGAGATCACCAAAAATAGCCCTAAACCCACAAGCTTTCCCCTTCATTGAAGCTCTTCCAAGCTCTCATAGCCTCCACTGGCTCCAAACCCTAGACCTAGCATTTGGGAAGAAGATGGGGGCTCTCCAAGCCCCAATAAAATAGTGAAATTGCAGATTCCGGGCCAAAACCCCCTAAATCGCTTCAAACCGCAACTTACAGCTTAGCGGGTCTGCCTGGGCTATCAGGTCGGGCACTGGGTGCCCGATCTGCCACCCGCCCGCTTGGACGGGCATGTGCGCTGCATGCTGGCATGCCGGGTCGGAGAACCCGGCCCGAGTGAGCCGCCTGCTCCCGCTTCATGGGGGCACGCGCAGGGTGCGTGCCCTGTTGTTTCTTCCCCCGCCCAACAGCGGCGGGGACTGTTAGATCGACGTCGCATGGCACTGCGAGATTCGCCACACAGCGACCCAAGAAAATTCATATCTCCCCCCTTTTAAATGCCTTTCTCCCCCCAATTTAATTGCAGAAAAATACCTAAAAATCTCAGAAAAATCTCAGAAAATTCTGAAAAATCCCCAAAACTCCCAAGAGTACATGAAAAATAGTAGAAGGAGAAATGAGTCCATATGATGATGAAATGAATATAATGACTATTATAAAACAATATTGACTTCTAATAATTCATATAAAATATTCCTATGCTCAAATAATTCCCAAAAAATGTCAATATGATCACAATAATGGCAGAAGCATATGAAAAATACTAGAAAGCCAGTATGGATAATAAAATATATATATTGTGCAGAGAATGAGTATAAGCTCTAATATGAGACATAAAGTGAACATACATATAAAAGATCATGATTAAGCATATTCTTAGCACAAAATGGGGGTAGATAGTGGGCATAAATATGTATTTTTCACTACGAATCAGTAGACATACATACAACTATACAAGTATAGAAGCATACAAAATTATAGTATTTCAAACACATGGTATTACATTCTACCCACCTTAAAAACAAAGTCTGTCATCGGACTTTCAAAAGCTAAGGGTCTACTGTAAGGACAGTTGTTGCAAGACTATAAGATCATCTACCCACCTTATGACAATTCTATCCCAAACACACTGGAGCACCATTTGTACAATCATTACGCATGTCGTAGTGCGGAGACCTGTGTGGGCCGCCAAATGTAACAACCCGCTCCCCAGGATACCCCGGAAGTACGAATCCGTCACACGTATTCCCAGAGTAGAGAGTGTTAGATAGAATGAATAGAACAGAGATACAAATAAAACCAGTAGGCCACTGCGTATATGCTGGGATGGTACAATTAATGCTCCAAAACCCCACAGAACCGTACACATGAGAAACACAAGTACTGAATCATTCATATATTATATAAATTCAAGTACAACAGTCATATACAAAGTATAGCTCCAACTCAAAGGCACACCCCACTACAACTCACTCCCTAATCTACACTGCCTCCACAGCTCCATGCCAACACTCTCTTGAGGAACTCCCTCAACTCTGCTACATGAAGGATCCACCTGTATAATACCTGTGGGAAAAGGGGGATGAAACGTCACATCGTGCCCATTAGGAATACCCAACTATAAATGGCATATTATTTTTACAACATACGCTACAAGGTACAAGAATTGACATAAAGACAAAAGGCATGGAAACATGTATAAGAGAGCATAAGTGAGCATAAATAAGCATGTGAGCATAACAATGATCATATGAGCATAAATGGCAACATGATCATAAATGAGCAAGATATAAGTAACAACACACTTGGTACAACTACATGCATTATCCACTTCCATTAACTAAGTTACATTTAGTGGTGAACATGAATATGGAATCATATTGTCATGGTCAAAGTGCTAAGGAGTTCTTTGGCATGGCTTCCTAGTTTTTCCTTTTATTTCTTTCAAATTTCATTACTCAGTCACATAAGGTCATGCAGCTCCTTGTGCACCCCTTTATTGATCACACATAAACATAGAAATCCATGCCAACCTCCTACCCTAGCCAACTTAGACATGGCAATAGGATCCACTTCTGCCATCACATTCCAATTCACATATCAGTGTCCACATCCATGTATTCATCTTTCAACAGCATTTGTCACTTACATATGGTTCAGATAATATCTCATCACAACTTGTACTCTTGCTTTAAAGAAAATTTTCACATTATTGTATCACGGTATTTACCTAATAAAGGGAGCATGTTCATGTTACATTCCTTGCTTTCATTAGGCAATTTCATAAACAAATGGTAAGCACAATCATATGGACATGGAAGCATAAAAGGTGACATGAACAAATGCCTCCAATTAGCAAGAACATGTTGTCATGGTAAGTAGTACACGTATCTAGTCAATAGTATCACTATATCAACATATCAACATGGAACAAGTTACGTGAATAAGAACATACACAATAAAGAGCACACATGAATAAGTGAATATGGCAACATGGGACACAATAGCAATTTAAGGTAATATGACATAGAAATTTAACTTGTTACAAGGGAATAACATATGTGAATTAAGGGTTTGCTACAAATAACAGGCCAGTAAGAGCGAGGATTCCTACCTCTCAAAGTCCACCATTTCCTTCCTTCAAAACATTCACCTCTTAATTCCTTTAATTCCTTCATTTATTTTAAGTCCTCCTCGATGCCTCATCATGCACTCTTCCTTATAATTCCTCCTTAATTCAAGATGTTGTCATATTAAGAGATAGGGGCAAAGAAATGTAGTCGGCCAAATGAGAGGGCTTACTGCAAGGCATAAAGAAAAACAGGGAAGGAAAAAGGAAAAAAGAGATGAGAGATGAGAAAAGGAAAGAAAAAAAGAAATGAAAACTCCATCTTCTCGTGTTTGTATTTTTTCCTTTCCTTTTCTAAATTTCCCTTTTTATGAAGAGGCCATATGTCTCATGACTCGCCCAAAACTTAGCTTAGTGTCCACATGTGTCACATTTGGACAAATAGGATTTTAGAAAATAATTATTTATCATGACATATATGAATAGACACTAATGCCCCTTACCAACTCAAGAAGCCTAAATGATTACTCCAATCGCAGCTCTTCTAGCTATTAACAAGAATGCCATCGTATGAAACTGCCCCTCAGTTTAGATAGATAATTACAATCATGCCACTATTCATACATACAACTACATGTATATACAAAAATACATACATTTATATATACACATATATCTATCTTTCTGTACATCTAATATACACACATATATCCACATATACACTAGACCAGGCATAGATATACACATACATACACTAGTCTAGATACACACTACCAATATACATACTTACCAATACACATACGTACATACACCAATATTTTTAACATAACTTACAACCATATACCCACAAACATAGTCCAATGTATATATCACTACATAAATATGTAAACATACTAAATACATGTATTATTATACATCTAAGGATGGACACACACACACATACATTCACATATAACACACCTTATATCCGTATATACTTCCTTACACACAAAGATAAAATACATACAAGGTAGACATACATACAAGTTTACAAGTATAGAAGCATTCACAATTATAGTATTTCATACACCGGGTATTACAGCTGTGTCTTGTGGTAGCCCTAAGTAGTGATGAAGAGGGGACATGACTTGTGGCACGATTGCTTCACGGGTCTGGCTCGATGATTTTAGCAATTTCGACCGAGCCATTAGCATAGCTCGGCAGCCCAAGTCTTGTGCATGACTTGGATGGTTCCCCCCCCCCCCCCCCCCCCCCCCCCCGTGCATGCCTTAGGGATTCCCTTGACCTTAATGAAGGAGCTTGTGACGTGTTATAGCCTTGGAGGAAGCTTGAAGACTTAGGTGCTTGGATAGACACATTGGTCGTAACTTGTGGGTATCTTGATGTGTATGTTAATCAATGAAGGTTGGTTGCTTAAGGATTGCCCTTTTGCATGACGATGCTCAATGGGTCTTTGGCTGGCTTACTTAAAGATGGGGGCTAATGAGAGGGGCTTTGCGTGAGTTGCTCTTGGTGCTAGGGGCTTGCATGAGATGATGCTTAATAGTTGATGGCTTGCGGCAAGGAAAGTTTAACTTGCTTCGAGATGATGAGCTTTGGGGATCTTCTAGTATGCTGATAGGAGTTTTAATATTTGTAAATCGCAAGTGCACAGCTATTGTCGTAGCGCTTCACGGTCGTTGATTCGGGGTGAATATTACTAATTAACCCCTTATATATCTAGCACCATTGTGTGTGTATATGATGCTTAATTGGTCTCTAATAAGATCGTATTTAGAATACCCTTATTTATTAGAGAAAATTCTCATTCTAAGCACAAAACAACAATTTACTGAGTATTTCATGCGAAGATCTCGATCTCACGATTCCAACGACTATTTATTTGTATTTTTCTGATATATGTGCTAATTTCTATGAATTATTGAATGCTGAATACCATTTAAACGGAGAAATACGGCCGAAAAAACGCTGCATATACGCGCGTATATGTATCTTCGCAATCATGCAGGCCACGTGGCAAACTGTGCACCGACCGATCTCCATCCAACGGCGAGCGGAGCGTAGCAATTCAAAGGGCGATGTGGCGCATTTTCGTGCGTACGATGGCAATCCAACGGATCTCAATTTCCCCGACTGGGCGCTGCGAGAGCGGGAAATGGGGGTACACGTGTCGGCATCAGAGCGTCGCCCGCCTTCATCCTATGGCCATAACAAGCAGGGGACGTGGCTCATTTGTGAGCATTGACCGTGGATCCAACGGACGAGGAGCATCTCTCTTGGTATTCGAATTCAATTGCTATGCGGGCGACATAGCGAAATCCAGTCCGTTGCGCGGGCATCGCACGGCTGAGAGCAAGCCCGAAGGGAGCTCGGATTCATCAGCGAGAGCGGGCGAATTGCATACTCCGCAGGGACACGTGGCGCGATCTCCGCCATTTCCCGCCCAATCTAACGGCGTCAAACGATGCACATACATGCAAATCAGAGCGGATGACGTGGCACGCTGAGGACCGACCGATCCCAGATCCAACTACCCAGGTGAAATCTGAAGCGAATTCGGATCAGCGAGCGAAGCGGGCGGCGGGCGAGACCCGTTTATAGGACACATGGCATCCCATCATTAGATCCCGCTTCGATCGGAGGGCCCTCGTTTGCAGCTGCTGTGGAAATGGATTTTGAGCAGGTTTGGACCCGTTAGCAACTCTAAAACCCGCACTGACTTATATTTAAGGTATTTATAGGGTTTTGGCCGTATTCTGGCATATTTGGGGCTCTAGGAGCCGTATTTGGCGGTGAAATTTGGAAGCCCGGGGGACAGAGGCCAGATCTATCATCTGAAGGAGTTTGGGTTCAATTGTAGAGATTTGGTGATAAAATTCTAAACTTTACCCTTGTATTTTGCGTATTTAGCTCGTATTTTGAGTATTGATGATGTATTTGTCTATGAATATTGATTCTCTTCTCTCCATGCGTGGTTAATACCCTCATGTGCTGGTTGTGATGTAGTTAGATCTCTGAAATCTCTAATTTTAATATCTTTTTGCCCTAATTTGCACGTTATATCGCGTATTTTGCTAGTTTCTACACGTATTGTTCAAGTATTATCGCTGTTGGTATACTTGGATCGAATATGATCTTTGCGAACTTATTCATGGCGTGATCCTTGCAGACATCGCCATGATCCTTGCGGGCACATAACCTTATTTTTCTCATGAAACTAGTATTTTATTCGATACTTAAGGCACTTTCCGATGCTCGTTTATCGTTATATTTTCCGACGTTCTCATACCCTTGCGGGGTGAAACGTTGAGTTTTAAAAAAGATATTAATAATCATTGATTGCATATACCCTAACGAAATCACAACCGACACATACTCTCCATATTGATACCCCAATATCGCATTCCCCGTAGTTATCGTAGGATTTCTTTTTCGTATTTAAAATCCTTACACGATTATGTCACCTTCAAAAGGTGGTTGTTTCTCGTTGTATTAGTACTCTTTATAAACTGAAATTTGTGATTTTGCAGGCCAGTTTCCTGTGGATACGATACCTGGACTCACCAGGATTATAACTTGTTTGATCTCCTACACTTGGGAGTAGCGCTCACACATTTTGAGACGAGTCAAGTTTTTTGGCGCTGTTGACGGGGACAACAGTACTTGTGATCTACAATTTCAGTTTGTATGGAGGAACATTCGGTGAGATCCTTCCATCTTTTCGTTTAGGATTTTAATTAGTTTTTTTTTTGTTTTTTCTCTTTTAAAAGAAAAAATTCAAAAGAAAATGGAGTACATGAAATTCTATTGCACAAACAATTGGTATGATGCAGAGTACGATGTTGCACACAAACATAGGATGTAGAAGCTTAAGATCGTTAATTTTAATCAGACAGACTGTAAAACTTTCTTTCAGGCCTGGAGGAGGTTCACAGACATAGTATCGAGCTATCCACAGCATGGATACAAAAAAGAGCGTATGGAGTCCTTATTATTTGGACTACGACCACAGCTGCAGGAATTTTTGGGAGTCATGACGCCGATAGAGGTGTGGAAGTACATGGAGTCTTTACAAGAGAATGAACAAATCATGAAAGAGGCTTCAGAGCGTGGTTCAACGGAGCATTCCTACCTTGATCAAGGAGAGCAAAGCGTAGACGCACCATTGCAATTCTTGAAAGAGGAAGTTTATTTGCTCATTCAAACACAGAAGACTACATCCCATCAATTCCAAGAAATCTTCCTTGCTCGGAGTGGGCAAATTCAGCAATCCATTAAAAATCTTACTCTGATTGTCACTTGCTTAGAAGAAAGCAATTCTTTTGAAATTCAACTTCAAGAATCTAATATGAGTTCATCTTCTATTGCAGGTATATCGAGCGAGCCATGTCACGACGAAGGCACAAATCAGAATATTAACATGGCTGGAAGCGTGTGCAAAGGAGAGGACGAACTAGCAATTTTGAAAGAACAGGAGGAGGAGACAGTTGGGGACATATGTTTAGAGATTATTCTTATGGAACATGAACCACTTTTCCACCCAGTTTTCTCCCAAAATCATTCACCCCTCTCTACAGTGACTGATAATCATACCGAGCGTAGTGCATATCTTTCAGGGAGTAGTCATCAACATGCTTTACTTTATTTCACCTATTTTGATGACTACATTTGGAATATTTTTATTGAAAGGAATTTAAGACTAAAATGGATTGACGTGATTCTTCTCTTGTAGGATACTAACTACTTTATAGAGATGCTGGGAGTTACGTTGCTGGGATCCAGTTTAGCTAGTGGAGGAAGAATACTCGTCGAGTAGCACAATGAGCAAATAGAACAACTTCCTTCACCATTAAAGATCTGTGATCCGCCATTTGACCACTGTGTGTTCTTTCCATTAGTGTAAATTTTATATGCTTTTTAGGATGCTTGCTTTTGAATAAACTCGTACCCTTTTTGACATTGAAGACAATGTCTGTCTTTAGTTGGGGGGAGTGTATGAGAACTTAGGATTTTTTTAAAAAAAACAAGGTAAAAGAAAAGAATAAATCACCAATTCTCATCATTTAAAACTCTTTCACATACCACAGATGCGAATGAGTATGCATTGATTGAGTTCTAAAAAAATTTTATGGCTTGAATTAATTATTTTTCCTTCATGGAATTACTCATAATATGCTATTTATGAAAAATTTTAATTGCCATGATTAATATCTCGAAATAGTTTGAATTTATTTCATACATGCTACTGTGATGCAAAAGCTTAAGTATACACGATTTATTAGAATGGTCTTCAAGTTGAAAAGGAATTTGGCCTTTGTTACTAATGTTTATGTTCATATTTATGGGTGTTGAGTTGCTTACGAAAAAAAGATAAAAAGGAGAAAAAGAAAAAATGCATTGTTTCCTTGAATTCATTGATTAGCCAGGTCTTCGTGCCTCAGGAGGCATTGGAGATTCGCGTCGAAATATGTATGAATGGGGAGTGCATTCAAAAAAAGAGAGAAAATAAAACTTAGATGATTCGAGTTATTAGGTTCGAGGGGCTCTTCTAAGCCTAATGTTCGAATGTCGTCTGGCCTAGGAATCATTAAATGAAAGTTCGTTACATAGATTATTCTAAGTCGTCAAAATAAAAATAAAAAAAAGAAATGGTGAATAAACTAAGCAACTTCAATACCCATGATTTGAACGATTTTTTTGAGATGCCAATTCCTTGGAACAAAGAAAACTAGCATATAACGACGTGCTATACTTTCGCTTGTGCAAAACGATGCTCGCATGTTATTTATTCAAATTAAATTAGAGAAAATATCATGTGATTGATCTTATTCATGGATTGTGTATATTGATGGTTAAAATCATGGTGGAAAGCACATTATTGAGCCATGACATAAGCGATTGTAGAATTTATTGTTTTACTAATCATTCGATTTAAAAGCTCTTTTTGCTATGGACTAGCAAATTGCTAATTGGAGGGTATGATTCAGAGTGAATATTGCATAATTAACCACTTATTTAGCACCATTGTGTGTGTATATGATGCTTAATTGGTCTCTAATGAGATCGTATTTAGAATACCCTTATTTATTAGAGCAAATTCTCATTCTAAGCACAAACCAGCAATTTACTGAGTATTTATGCCCTTTTTATATTTTTCATACGATGCTCTCGATCTCACGATTCCAACGACTATTTATTTGTATTCTTCTGAGATCTGTGCTAATTTCTATGAATTATTGAATGCAGAATACCATTTAAATTGAGAAATACTGCCAAAATACGCTGCATATACTCGCGTATACGTATCTTCACAATCATGCGGGCCACGTGGCAAACTGTGCGCCGACCGATCTCCATCCAACGGCGAGCGGAGCGTATCAATTCGGAGGGCGACGTGGTGCATTTTCGTGTGTACGATGGCAATCCAACAGATCACAATTTCCCCGACTGGGCACTGCGAGAGCGGGAAATGGGGGTACACGTGGTGGCATCAGAGCATCTCTCGCCTTCATCCTACGGCCACAACAAGCGAGGGACGTGGCTTATTTGTGAGCCTTCATTGTGGATCCAACGGACGAGCATCCCGCTTGATATTCGAATTCGATTGCTATACAGGCGACGTGGCAGAATCCAGTCCATCGCACGTGCATCGCACGGCTGAGAGAAAGCCCGAAGGGAGCTCGGATTCATCAGCGAGAGCAGGCAAATTGCATACTCCGCAGGGACACGTGGCATGATCTCCGCCATTTCCCGCCCAATCTAACGGCGTCGAACAATGCACATACATGCAAATCAGAGCGAATGACGTGGCACACTGAGGACCGACCAATCCCAGATCCAACGACCCAGGTGAAATCCGAAGCGAATTCGGATCAGCAAGCGAAGCGGGCGATGGGCGAGACCCGTTTATAGGACACGTGGCATCCCATCGTTGGATCCCGCTCTGATCGGACGGCCCTCATTTACAGCGGCTGTGGAAATTGATTTTGAGCGAGTTTGGACCCGTTAGCAACTCTAAACCCCGCACTGACTTATATTTAAGGCATTTCTAGGTTTTTTGGCCATATTCTGGCGTATTTGGGGCTCTAGGAGCCGTATTTGGCGGTGAAATTTGGAAGCCCAGTGGACAGAGGCCAGATCTATCATCTGAAGGAGTTTGGTGTTCAATTGTAGAGATTTGGTGATAAAATTCTAAACTGTACCATTGTATTTTGCATATTTAGCTCGTATTTTGAGTATTGATGATGTATTTGTCTATGAATATTGATTCTCTTCTCTCCATGCGTGGCTAATACCCTCATGTGCTGGTTGTGATGTAGTTAAATCTCTGAAATCTCTTATTTTAATATCTTTTTACCCTAATCTACACATTATATCGCGTATTTTGCTAGTTTCTACATGTATTGTTCAAGTATTATCGTTGTTAGTATACTTGGATCGAATATGATCTTTGCGGACTTATTCGTGGCGTGATCCTTGCGGACATTGTCGTGACCCTTACGGGCACATAAGCTTATTTTCCTCATGAAACTAGTATTTTATTCGATACTTAAGGCACTTTTCAATGCTCGTTTATCGTTATATTTTCTGACGTTCTTATACCCTTACGAGGTGAAACGTTGAGTTATAGAAAAGATATTAATAATCATTGATTGCATAGACCCCAACGAAATCACAACCAACACACATACTCTCCATATTGATACCCCAATATCGCCTTCCCTGTGGTTATCGTAGGATTTCTTTTTCGTATTTAAAACTTACTTTATAATCTTCATTTTGCGCATATCTTAGAGCTAGGATATTCATAGAAGCCATTAGAAACTTTCCCGAAGCCTATCGCTTCTTCCCTCGGCTTCGAGTGCATGTTAGTTGGTTCAAGAAGAGCCACCAACCGACTAGATGATGATCTAGTCGGTCGGCAACTCTACATGAACCGACTAGTTTGCCTCTCTTTATTCGGCTCTTTCCATGACTATAGTTAGTCGGTCAAAGTAGAGTCACCGACCGACTAGATGACGATCTAGTCGGTCAGTAATCTTTCTTAGACCGACTAGTTGTGTACAGTCATTTTCAGCCTGAGCTACTGTTTCGAGTTAGTCGGTCAAAGAATGTTTACCGACCGACTAGTTGAGAAACTAGTCGGTCAGCATTTGTTCTTAAACCGACTAAGTCATCTTGAAGTCAGCCTATTCTATTTCGACGTTAGTCGGTCAAAGATCATTCACCGACCGACTAGTTGTGAAACTAGTCGGTCGGCAGGTCTTCTTAGACCGACTAGTTGTCTTTGCCTGGAACTTCGACTTTTGGCTGTTCTTTCATTAGTCGGTCTACGTTGATTGACCGACCGACTAGTTGATGAACTAGTCGGTCGGTGGTTGTTCTTTGACCGACTAGTTGGGTTCAGAAAAGAGCCGTTGGGAACTTTTCCAACACGATTTTCCTTGCCTCTATAAATACAAACTTGATACGTTTGAGGCAAGGTTGAAGGTCCATTTTACAAGCAATTTCAGACCTAAGAGAAGAGCTCTCCCAAGCTAATTCAAAGCTCTCTCTCCCTCACAAGGATCTTTCCCTTCACTCTTTGAGCCATCTTCCTCAAGAGAGATTCTCTCCATTGTGAGCTTCTCAAGCCAAGAGCTTGATCCTAGTCACCATACTCCACCCTAGGCTTCCATTGCTGGTCATCTTCTTGAAGCTAGGGTTTGGTGACATCCTCTTCCTCAAAATCCATCATTGCCCTAATTTGGTAAGTATACTCAAGGCATAGGATTTTGTAAGGTAAGAGTTTATTTCATTTCAATCGTATTTGAATTGTGTCTCTCGGTTGTGAGAGAGGGTGTGATCCCGGTTTGTGGGAGTCACATGTCTTTTGTATGATTTGACTTGTGAAGGTTTTTCACAAGTATTTCATAGTGGAAATCTTGAGTTAGGGTTGCTAACTCAAGTATCCGGAGGGGATCCGGGTGGTTGGGACGTAGGATCACCGGGAACAAGTCGGGGAGACTTGGGTGGATCCGAACCCAGTAACATACTTTGTTTGCGTTGTTTAATTCTTGTTGATTGTTGTTAATTCCGCATTGTCGTTTGTTCATTGCACAATAGTTAGGAATAACTCTCTTAATTATTTTAAGTACTATTCACCCCCCTCTAGTACGTGTGCAGTAGCTACCACAGGGCACTACAATTGGTATCAGAGCCAAGGTCAAAGCTATGACGAACAACGACTACAGCGTCTTCAAGGATCGCCATGGAGCTTCTTCAGTTTTGGAAGGGCAATCCTCAACTCGGCCTCCCTCCTTCAACGGTACCAACTACGGGTATTGGAAATGCCGAATGGAAACGTTCCTTCGGAGCGCTTCACTTTGGAAAGCCACGATGAAGGAGTACGTCGAGCCCGAAGAAGAAGATTTCGCAAAATGGACTCCCGCGGAGGTCGCCGCGGAGATAAGTAATGCCAAGGCAATGAATGCCTTGCAATGCGCATTGGAGCCCGAAGACTTCAATAAGATATGCACATGTAAGAGTGCATATCAAATTTGGAACTCCCTCCTCATATTACATGAAAGGACGAGTCGGGTAAGAGATTCTAAACTCGTTGTCGTGAACAAAGATTACGAATTATTTCATATGATGCAGGGTGAAAAGATGAAAGAGTATTAGGCTCGATTCGTCGACATCACAAACGAGTTGGAAGCTCTTGGGAAGACCTACACCCAAAAGGAGAAAGTCTCGAAGATAATCGATGGACTTCCTTCTTGTTGGGAGAAGCGTACCTTCACCATCGAGGAAGGTAATGACATGAAAACCTATACCGTTGTTCAACTAATGGGTACTTTAATGTCATACGAGGTACGCAAGGATAGCAAGCTCATGATGAAAGAAACGATGAAGTCGTACTTGAAGCAAGACGAGTCTAAGAAAAAGGCGATTGCATACAAGGCCGCTCCATCTACCGATGATGAAGAATCGGAAGAAGAATCAGAAGAAGAATCGGAAGAAAAATTGGACATGGAAACTCTAGCCAAAATGGCAAAGGAGTTCTACTTATGCTTCCGAAAAGGTAACTTTAGAAATAAATCTAAAGTTAGTTCGACTAATGCTTCTACTCCCGTGTGTTATAAATGCAATAAGCCAGGACATATCAAGCCGGATTGTCCTCTCTACAAACACAAGGGGAAGTGGAAGGCATCCAAGCACGACAAGTCAAGAAAGCTCAAGAAAGGACTTGTCGGCACTTTCACCGACTCGGACTCCTCAAGTGGAGAGTCGGATGATGAACGCGTGGAGAAAGCACACACGTGCTTCATGGGCAAAGAGGATCGTGATGAAGAGACCTCCTCCGATGAAAGCGAGGATGGAAGCGAGGATGAAGGCGAAGAGGTAACCAATGATCAACTTAAAGTAGCCAATGAACAACTTTGGAATAAATTTTCTAATTTGGCTACTAGGTTTAATAAGACTAAAAATGAGCTAGACAGTCTTAAAAACTCGCCTAAGCCTATCATTGTCAACAACGACACCGTTGTTGAAGGGTTGAGAAATGAGATTGAAAATCTCAAATCTCAACTTGAGCATGTTCATGTCGAGGATTCGGATGAACATGTGATAGCGGATTTGACGTCTCAAATCTCAACTTTGAGTATTGAGAATAAAAATCTTAAATCACGTGTTTGTGCACTCGCATCGCAAGTGTCCTCTTTGGATGCTTCTTTGCATTCTCTTACCGAGAAGCATGAGAGCACATTAGGCCGAATTCATGAATTCAACAAAGGTAAGGGCAAGTTGGATGATATCCTAAATGATTTACCTCCGGCCAATCATCACATTGGTTTGGGGTATAAGATGGGAGAGTCATCCAAATCGTCCGCCACCTTTGTTAGGCCATCTTCCGATGCTTCTACTAGTGGAAGTAAACACGTCATGGGTAGATCTTCTACCAATGGTGTTTCCGCTAGGAACACACCCCCTTTTGGAAAGAAACCCACTTTGGGTGGACCTCCAAAGAAGGGTCATGCCTTCATGTATACCATGCCACGTAGGAACACAAATCATACACCACATGTTAGCACATATGCCGATTTCTATGCTCCGCACCCACGAGCACGTGCACACCATGTGAGACACACTCATGCACGTGTTCCTCCACATTCATATGTTCATCCTCATTCTCATATGAATAATTATCATCATGCACCTTTGCATCGCATGCCATATGCTTACCCACGACATGCATCACATAGAAATCAACAACGTATGCATGTTACCAATAGGATTAGGACTCCCAAGACATACACTATTTGGGGTCCGAAGAACACAAGCATGCATAATAAGAATTTGTATGTGCAATCTTTTATTAATGATGTTATTTTGAATGATGATTATGTTGGGAAATAAAGTTCCTCTTGGACTTGGTTTCCGAAGGGTTAGTTTCCTTTGACCCTTCATTGTTTGTTACCATAAGTTTAATTTCATTTTTATGGGTACCAAAGCAATTATGGTAAGATTGGGTTACATTTAATTTGAATTTAGTTCTCTAAATTTATTACCTAACCCATAGGATCCAAAGAGATTTTTGGATACCAAAATGATATTCTCTAGGTTAATTTCACCATGAGATACCAACCCTACCAACTCCGTGATTTGCAAGGATTTTCATTCAAATGGAGTTGTTGGTGCTTAAGTGATGCACCAAAGTAGGGGGAGCTTAATGTTGTAAGTATTTTCATACTTTTGATTCACATTGGTATCCATTGGTAGAATATATTATGTTTGGTATCATTTTGTTTCAATTTGAATCCTACTATGCTAAATTAGTGTATGCCATTCAAATGTTTTTGCATGCTACATTTGGTATTCTCTTTGGAATTTTTTGTCTCTAATGTTGATTTTGGAGAGTATGTTCCAAAACTCAATAAGTGAAATCGATTTGAGTCTTGATGATTTCGTATTTCGATTTTCGCCTATGGCTTGGTGATTTCGTTTTCCAATTTTCGCCGATGATTTTATGATTTCGGTTTTCGAGTTTCGCCTATGGCTAGATGATTTCGTATTTCATATTTCGCCTATGGTTTGATGATTTCGGTTTCCGATTTTCGACTTTGGTCTCCTTGACACGCTTTGCTTTTATTCGGTATTTTGCATTTGATATTTTGCATTGGTGTTATTTTGGACCTTGGTCGTATTCTTCGACTCCCATGCGTTATTTTTTAGCCATTGGTTTTGTCTCCTCCCGCTCTTTTTGCTAATACCAAAGGGGGAGAGATATAATAATGACAATGTGCTAATTAATAATTCAAAGGAATTTACCATGAATCTAATTTGATGTGTTAGATTCAGGGGGAGTAAAGATATAAAATGGATTTAGATCCTATATGTCAATATGTGGTTCATATTTCATATCTTCCCTCGCTGCTTGATGCATATGAATATTATTGAATATGGAACTAACGTGTCATCAATGCAGGGGGAGTAAGTAAATTTCAATTGAATCATTATTATTGATTATTATTTATGTTGGTTTGTCATCACCAAAAAGGGGGAGAATGTTGTGATATGATTCCCCGGATTTGGTTTTGGATGATGAGCAAACATAAATAATGTATACTAACTTATTTGTGAGTGCAGTTATGGAGATCATCGCCAAAATACCACGTACATCAAAAGAGACGTATCAAGACTTCTCAATACGTGTGATCGTGTGCCTGGAGCTTCGTTGAAGCTCAAGGAGCAATATTGAAGTCAAGATGAATGAAGATTGAAGCTTTGAAGACGGCTCGTAAGGTTTATTTTATAGTCTTCTAGCTTCATAGATTAGAATGTTAAGCCTTGAGTAGGACTTACTTTATAATCTTCATTTCGCTCATATCTTAGAGCTAGGATATTCATAGAAGCCATTAGAAACTTTCCCGAAGCCTATCGCTTCTTCCCTCGGCTTCGAGTGCATGTTAGTTGGTTCAAGAAGAGTCACCAACCGACTAGATGACGATCTAGTCGGTCGGCAACTCTACATGAACCGACTAGTTTGCCTCTCTTTATTCAGCTCTTTCCATGACTACAGTTAGTCGGTCAAAGTAGAGTCACCGACAGACTAGATGACGATCTAGTCGGTCAGTAATCTTTCTTAAACCGACTAGTTGTGTACAGTCATTTTCAGCCTGAGCTACTGTTTCGAGTTAGTCGGTCAAAGAACGTTTACCGACCGACTAGTTGAGAAACTAGTCGGTCAGCATTTGTTCTTAAACCGACTAAGTCATCTTGAAGTCAGCCTATTCTATTTCGACGTTAGTCGGTCAAAGATCATTCACCGACCGACTAGTTATGAAACTAGTCGGTCGGCAAGTCTTCTTAGACCGACTAGTTGTCTTTGCCTGGAACTTCGACTTTTGGCTGTTCTTTCATTAGTCGGTCTACGTTGATTGACCGACTGACTAGTTGATGAACTAGTCGGTCGGTGGTTGTTCTTTGACCGACTAGTTGGGTTCAGAAAAGAGCCGTTGGGAACTTTTCCAACACGATTTTCCTTGCCTCTATAAATACAAACTTGATACGTTTGAGGCAAGGTTGAAGGTCCATTTTACAAGCAATTTCAGACCTAAGAGAAGAGCTCTCCCAAGCTAATTCAAATCTCTCTCTCCCTCACAGGAATCTCTCCCTTCACTCTTTGAGCCATCTTCCTAAAGAGAGATTCTCTCCATTGTGAGCTTCTCAAGCCAAGAGCTTGATCCTAGTCACCATACTCCACCCTAGGCTTCCATTGCTGGTCATCTTCTTGAAGCTAGGGTTTGGTGACATCCTCTTCCTCAAAATCCATCATTACCCTAATTTGGTAAGTATACTCAAGGCATAGGATTTTGTAAGGTAAGAGTTTACTTCATTTCAATCGTATTTGAATTGTGTCTCTCGGTTGTGAGAGCGGGTGTGATCCCGGTTTGTGGGAGTCACATGTCTTTTGTATGATTTGACTTGTGAAGGTTTTTCACAAGTATTTCATAGTGGAAATCTTGAGTTATGGTTGCTAACTGTATCCGGAGGGGATCCGGGTGGTTGGGACGTAGGATCACCGGGAACAAGTCGGGGAGACTTGGGTGGATCCGAACCCAGTAACATATTTTGTTTGCGTTGTTTAATTCTTATTGATTGTTGTTAATTCCGCATTGTCTTTTGTTCATTGCACAATAGTTAGGAATAACTCTCTTAATTATTTTAAGTACTATTCACCCCCCCCCCCCTCTAGTACGTGTGCAGTAGCTACCACAGGGCACTACAACATACTCTCCATATTGATACCCCAATATCGCCTTCCATGTGGTTATCGTAGGATTTCTTTTTCGTATTTGAAATCCTTACATGATTGTGTCACATTCGAAAGGTGGTTGTTTCTCGTCGTATTAGTACTCTTTATAAACTGAAATTTGTGGTTTTGCAGGTCAGTTGTCCCGTGGATACGATACCTAGACTCACCAGGATTATTACTTGTTCGATCTCCTACACTTAAGAGTAGCGCTCACATTTTGAGACGAGTCAGTCGTCCGCAGGGAGGCGAAGTGGTTGCGTACCAATTAGATTTGGGGTTGTTGTTAGCTACGTGAGTGGAATATACAATGTGAGAGATCACATAGATTATACAAGGGATTCAAACATACAAGTGCAAGAAGTAAACATACACACAAGGGATAACAATTAGAGAGGGAAAAACACACATTAAGACATCAATATACAAAATCAAACACCGTAAAGATAGAGAGAAATAAACTTATCTCCTTGAGTTATACACAAGATTTGTCAATCCTTAGATACAATCCAAGAGAGAACTTTCAAAACTATCTAGATTAACCCTGCTCCTAAGAAGTTTGAAAATGAGGTAAAACTAGTGTAGAAATCGTGCCCCCAGTCGCATCTTCTTCCAACTGCGCCC
This sequence comes from Scilla litardierei, assembly GCA_030789695.1. NCBI lineage: Eukaryota > Viridiplantae > Streptophyta > Magnoliopsida > Asparagales > Asparagaceae > Scilla > Scilla litardierei. The sequence goes on along the minus strand of CM061138.1, from coordinate 43,162,874 downwards.
TTCTTTCTTTAAATAGGCCCCAGAAACCCTAGAAAGTCAGGTAGAGATCCGAATCGACGTGGCCGTGTCGAAACTAGCACGATCACTTCGACTTGATGCCCATGAGGGACCCTCATCTGGCTGTCGTTTGATGAATCGATCAACCGACGCGGTCACATTGTTGCCTCCAAGTGATGCAACCGACACGGTCGCTTCGTCCGAAGATACGTGACTGTGAAAACTCCTGAAGGGCTGCGTTTTGGATCAATTGTACATGGAGTTACGTGGCAGCGACAGTTGTATTTACGCGGCCGTGTCAGTTGCAACTCAGGTTGCTTGTTTTAGCTCTTTGCGCGGCGGTTCACATCCGTGCCATGGGGCCGCATGGACATTGATTCATACGCACTTTGACTTGACCGTGTGGATATGGGTGATGCGGCCGCGTGAGTCCCTGTTCTTCATGAAACTCCTCTTCCTTGTACACGTTGACTCCGTGGCTTCGCTCCTTTCGCCTCTTTGCGCTAGAATCTCGTCATATGGTCCCTAAACAACACATATTTCCTGCAAAGCACAAGAGGGACCATAAAGGCGAAAGAGAAGACGAAAGCGGAGGAAAATGGGAGGAATGAAGAGTAAACCGATGTAAAACGTGCATGAAAAAGTGGAAAAAACTATATATAATAAACACTCATCATATGCTTGACCAATAGAGCCTTAATTATCTATGCTTGATGATTGATACTTGGGAGAGGGAGGCCGGTCTTGGATGAGAGCTTGGTGAGGGGTATGGCTTGCCAACTATGGTTTTGCTTGTAGAATATTTTCCTCTCATTTAGGGATTAGGCTTTGTGCATGAGTGTGTTTAAACAGGAGAATCCCCAAGTCTTGGTATCATTAAAATTCTTGATAGAACCCAAGTCCTATTTGTGCTCGAACTCTTGAACTGTGATGTACACATTAATCCTAGTTGCGCTCAAACTTTGTATTGAACAAAAACTCTAGTTGTCAACTAGACTTTTTGATGCATAAGAACTCTTTGATCCCCACTTGCACTATGACTCTAGTAATCACCCCAATATGCAATCCTTCGGGAACTCTTCCTTCTTCATAATTTGACTTTCTAGATAAGTTTGATCAAGCTTGTGCTCAAATTATCTTCTCCATCTTTCTTTGACTTTGTAGAAGATGGTTGACCAAGATATAATTACCAAATTGACCCTTCATCTCCTAATTGATTTTTGGCCATCATTTTGAAGCTATAGTTCATGAAGAAGTATCATGATGTGCATATGCCATGGACAATTATCTTTGAGCATCTTTGGGGCAAGCTGAATGATGTAGAAATTACGAAATTTCCACTTTGATCAATGTAGCCTTATTTTAATCTGAAAGTCACTCAACAATTGTCATCATCAAACTTAAAAGTGTGACATAGTTAATTAGTTATTAGGCCAACAGAAACCCTTCATATCTACTACAGAAAAACTTAGTAGCTTATAGGCAACCAATTAACTTATTTGAATCACCACTTCATGCCAGTATGTACTCCATCATAATCAATAATATGGTTGCGCTGAAAAGGTGTTTTCAATGTCAAATGAAGGAAAAGGCTATTGCCACTTATCAGTCCTTTTCACTTAATGATTGGTTATCCTTAAAGCCTATTATACGATATCTATAGACTAAAGAATGACGAAAGAGTGAACCATGAACATGATTCAAATTCAGTATATTCTAATGCAAATTAAACGATATAAATATGATTTTGGTTTATTTTCTGACCACATCATTTCTCTTTTAAAATAAGTAGTTGAGCTCATTTTGTAAGTTATCTCCATTATGTGTCGAGAAGGAAGATTTGCACTTATAGCAAGAATGTTGCAAACAATTCAGGGATGGACAACCTGTTAGGGAATGTGTGCCCTTCAGACAATTATAGTAATTGTAATATACATAGTGTTCAAAGTAATAGTAAGTTATCTGGTGAACTTCATTTATGTGATTCTCTTTTACACTACAGAGTATGTTGTTATGTTTAAGTTGCATGAATAAATTCATTGGACTTATGTAAGAAACATTAGAACCATAATGAGATCATGATAATGAGGACCAATATATATGCGTGGCCATATGTACTAAATGTTCGTGGTCATACAAATATCGAGACAGGACATTTATATGTCAAATAGACTAATTGCGTTGATATTTTCCTTCAAACGGTTGTGGGTGGTCTCATAGACACTCGATGTGTGGACTTTGTTAGACAATGTACATATGCTTGCTAGAGAACAAGCTCACAGAACGACTCGACGAGATGCTTCTATACTGAAAATATGCTCTGACCAACAACAATAGCTCTCAAGTAGAAGTGGGTGCAACATAGTCCTTATGACTAGATATGTGCTAAAGGACTTTGCACGTGGGTGGATATACTTAGGCTTTTACTAAACATTAGTGTTCCGTCCGGTATGAATGTACTAACTGGGTAGCATACAAATGAAGTGGTCATCTAGACGTGAATATTCACTTTCGATATATGAGGTTAGTGTCGTAGGGAGTCAATGAATCCATACCAAATCCATGGCTAGTGTAAGGGATGAACTTATTAAGAGTTAACAAGTGTCATCTAACCGTTCACTATGTGACTACATATGACTCAAAGTTTTAAGGTGTAGTGGCATTTGACAATATCTGTATCTTATACACCTTAGTGACATAGTATTGACGAGTGGACCAGACTGCACCGTAACTACCATTGCCATGCATATATTTGTTTGGATAGATTCCAGTCTCACACCAACCAGATAATGACGATTCCAAAACAGGGATCGATGCGTGCAGTTAGCGTCGCTATTAATCTATGACATGATATGATCGTGCCAATATTGAAGTAGTAATCATGCTTTTAGAGTCTCATATAGATGTGTTGGGACCTTCTTGTGACTAGCAAGTAGACATTAAAGGTGGGTGATTTGTGTACAGAAATATCTCTAGATAATCTACATAAGTTTACAAATGAAGTTACCCAGGTTAATGTTAATCAACAATTATCACTTGCTAAAAATATGCAACCGAAATAAACAAGCAAGAGATGAATCAACAATCACATAAAATGAATAGCAATGCCAACACGAGATATACCCTGGTTCGGATTCACAAGTCTCACATGGCTTATCCTACATCAAGCCACTTGAGTCCCACTCGACTAAATTCACAATTTTCAAAATAGTTACAAAACCTCTACCCAATAGGAATTTACAACACATTTTATTTCCAAGAAATAAACAACTCACCACCCAATACTTTGAGTATTTTCACTTACACTTTGGGGATGAATAATCTTTTACATATAACCTTACTTCGAAGCATTGTGTACATGAGATGATTATAGTGTTGCTCCCTAATTGATGATGAAGTTGAAAGTTTTGGGAGATCAAAAATCTAGGCGATAAAGATTTGATAATCCTTTTTAAAACACATGCCAAGAAAACTTTTAGGGCTTTTTGAAAGAGCTTAGAAATGCGTTCAAAACTAAATTGTTGCTCATAATTTTTATTGCAAAATCCTCAACAAACTTAGCATATATAGGTCAAATCCCTAAACGATGCATTTTATTCCAATTTTGACTAAGTTATGGATCAATGGTATAGTTCTTTTGTTGGTAGCTTAGAGGATTACAAATATGACTGTTGCTTTCCAATTAGCTATTTTTTCATTAAAACTGGTGAAAATTGTTTCCAACAACACCCTTCCAATGATCAAAAGACAGCTTTTCGTAAATCACAGAACTACGTTTTATGTCCGTTGGGCAAATGGTAGGCAACTACTGTACAAATGACAGCCAACTCTTCAAACAACAGTAGTCGACTCACAGAACAACTGTAGTCGACTATTTCATGTGACAATGAGTTCCCAATGAAAAGTAGTTGGCTCATATTCAAGGAGTAGTCGCCTATCTAACAAATACATGAAAAAGTATTTTAGAAACTTAGGAAATTATTTTCAAAACATTTAAAAATATTTTTAACTCATTTTTATGGTGTCCCTATATGTGTGTGAGCTTCTATCAAGGCCTTGACACGTTAAGACAAAAGAAAGAAACATACATCAAATACATTGTTTCAATGAACCTAGTTTGATACGTTCTTGCTTCCCAATCTCTGTCTTGCTCCAATTGATCCACGGTATTATTGGGCATATATTTCATTATACTATTTTTGTAAAGTTCGATCACAACTTGCAAGTGTGATCAAGTTTTTATATTGGTGATAAAAGGGGTAAATCCTTAGGGAGATGTCGAAGTATATGCATGAAGCCTACGCAGTGTGCCAACTCTGTTGAAAACCAATGATTATGTGCACTTTGATTGATTCTGATGCATACATATTTTTATATTTGTGTCATACACCCTATTCACCCACCTCTAGAGTGTTTTTTTAATTGATATCAAAGCAATATTTCTTTGGACTCAAAGTCTAACGAAATTTTGATCATATGGCACAAATTCCACACACATATTCACATGACCCCCATAACAAAAAAGGTCATTCATAACTTTGGTCACCCTTGTTTGTTGGTACAGACTATAGTTATTAGAAACACCACATGTCCTTACACATGAAATGTATCAATATACCAATATGGAAAATAATTAGTAATGGCTTCACCCTAGTTGAAAACCCCACAACTGAGCAGCAGAAAGAGAATGATAGGTTAGAGAATCTTAATGATAAGACCATGGGCATGGTAAATTGTGGCTTTCATAAAATTGAATATTACCATATCAATTCTTGCTCTACTGCTAAGGATAGTTGGACTGGACTTGAAGTCACACACGAGAGAACTTCTGAAGTGAAGAAAACTCATACTTGTACACTATTACAAATATATGAGAATTTTGACATGATGTCCAATGAATATATTGATGCCATGTTTTCTCACTTTGCAGATATCATCAATCCGGCGACGTCTATGAGAAAAGACATTCCAGATGAAGAGTTGGTCAGAAAGATTCTTTATTCATTGTCTGACGAATGGATTTAAAAGCGAACAGTGATTGAGGAGGCATATGATTTGGCAGACATCTCATGTGAGCAACTCATGAGAAAATTAATGGTGTATGAAGTATAGTTGGAGATGATTAATGAAAATGCACAAAAGAAGGAGGAGAAACATGAAAAGAAGGAGAAAACTTCAAAGAATTTAGCCTTCAAAGCATTCAGGTTTGATGATGAGTCACCAAATGATTCTAATGATGATGGCAGTTAGCTTTAAAAAAATTCTTACGAAATAATAAGAGGTTGACTGGAAGTATAAGTGGAACTAGGAAAAGAGAAAACAATGAAGAAGCGAAAACCACACTGTGATGCTATAATTGCAACAAGAACGGTCACATAAAATCTGATTGTCCTCTTCTAAACAACAAATGAAAGGAACAGAATTTAATGGAGGCAAGAAGACACACAAGTAAGAGATGCTAGCCACATGGAGAGATAGAGATACAGAGGAGCTTTCTTTTAAGGATGATGAAAAGAACGAACTCTGTACATGTTTCTCGGTGAAAGGTAAAATCAAAATCCATATTCCATAGAGATGGTCTTGAACTTAGTGAAAATATGTTCGTTGATATGGAAGAAGCATATGAATATTTAGTAGATCTCTTTCAGGACATTGCGCCTAAGTATGTTAAGATTGAAAGACTTTGTGAATCTTTAGAAGACCGACTTAGTGGCGTTGAACATGAGAGAGATGAGTTGCTCATAAAATGGAAAGAATTAAAAGAGATTATAGACTGCTTTGATGAAACTGAAGTAAATACTATGACTTTAGAACTAAATGAGGCTAATAAAAAATTAGCTAAGATAAAGCTTGAAAACTCAAATTCGGCCAAAAATTAAAATGAGAAAATTAGCTCCTTGGATTCTAAATTTTGAGCTTAGATTTTTGAAACCAAGGTCTCTAGTTTTGAAGAAAAAATTGAGCAACTAGAAAAATAAAAATCAACTTTAATAAAAGGAACAAAATATTGCTAGTGAAATTGAAAAATGTGAAAAAGAAAAAATTATGCTCATATGATTAAAGAACTATAGAAAGAAAATCAAAATCTTAGCAAATTAATTAAAATCTTCATTAGTTGGCAAAACAGCTTTAATGAGATGTCAGATGGATTAAACAATCATTCTAGCAAACATGGCCTATGTTTTAAAAAGAAGTAACCACCTAAGAAGCATAAGAACCCCATGTACAAGAGATATACTAGATACATAAACTCTCTATCTAGCATATATGATGTGAACATGTCTTCTTCTAGTTATAGCCACTCTAATGTTACATGTTTTTATTGTAATAAGAAGGGACATGTCATCCATGATTGCTTTGCACGTATTTATTTTGATAATTTCACATGGATTCCTAAACTTCAAATTAAGCAAAGTAAATCATCCGCTAATACTTTTGGATCCAAAATATGGATACCAAATGTGCATCTTCCTCTGTAGGTGCATCATCAGGATCCGGGTAATAGCGAATGTTGTCTTGGCAAAAATTGGCATTGTTTTGGGTAAATGGAGGTAAAGAGAGTGCTTTTGATTCATTTTTTTGTACTTTACCTTCATTATCTTTCATGACATTAGAAGATACTTCAGCAGTTTGCATGCACATACATGTGAGAGTGATATCATCGTTTGGATATTCATACATGTATGTCATTGATGTCGTTAAAATCTTGATGAGCTTTTGGTATGAAATCTGTTAAAAATATTATCAACATTAAAACTGATTTTAATGATGATATTTTATGTTGATGAAGAGTCCACATACTCAAATTGTGCATGATTAATTGTTCATTGTTAGCATGCTTAATTGTTTAATTTTTTCCAATTGATATAGTCATATAATTTATGGAAAATTGTTGGATGATGTTTAGGCTCTAACATATTGAACTCTCTTTGATTGTCTTTACACACGTGCACTCGCACATGCACACACACACACACATGATTCTTTTTGGATGAATTAAGTAATAAGAGTCGAATATGTAAATGCCTTCACGTGTCACTATTCTGAGATAACAACATAGTAAAAGAAAAATAAGAACATAGAGAAAAATAATGGCAAAGAAAATTGGCCAAAGAAAAAGAAAGTGGTAAAGAGAATGAAAATATAAAAATGTTTTTGATACCGACATTTAGTTACCAGATTTCGGGTGTGTGTTGAGTAATGTGCATGATTGTGGTAGATGAAGTAACCATTTGACGTACCTTACCCCCAAAGGACCCAAAATTTAACATCAATGCATCATATGTTGGTTATCTGCCTACATTATGCTTGATAACTTATTCCAAAGAGATGAATGTAGAAAAAAAACTTTAAATCAATTTTTGGGTTTGCCTTTTTGGTCCACTAATCATGTATCGATAATTCAAGTAAGTTATTTGATACTATCTACTTTTTTATTTCAGCAAGTATAGTATGCTTCTGATGTTCATGACTATGCGTATACTTTGACTTAGTGGGGAGTACACATTGATATGAAAATCATTATTAATCTCGTGTTTCTTCGAAATGCTAACATTGTTTTCAAGCTTTATGCTTAAAAAACTTTGATGTGGTTAATGATATTGCTCGTGACTATCCTTTTCGATTGATGTCAAAAGAGGAAAGCGATAGAAAATTGGTGCATGAATTTAGGGATAGCATCGAGAGTTAGAAGTTGAGATATGCATGGTCTTAGGGGAGCTTGTCAGGTATTTTATAAGTGCACATATAAGGAAAGCATTATACAATGTTCATGGTCGTGTGCATGTTTTTGACATAGCATGTTTATCTCAATTTTCTATGAATGTTTGCCATCGTTAAAATAGGAGAGAATGTTGGCCTAGTTAGCCCACCAGTCAAAACTTAATTTTGATGATGCCAAACAATTCATATAGCTCTAATAAGTATATCTAGTGAGTTTACGATGAAAACGAGATCAAATGGAGCTAAACGGATCAAAATAAAGTCTGGCACGACCGTGCCAAACCATTGCAGAATTTGGCACGACCGTGTCACAGTTGTGCATCTTGGGGAAAAGTTACTGCTCACTTGGCTCGACTGTGCCAAGTTAGTGTGAGTATCTGCACGAACATGCAGTTTCCTCCACAAGTCACTATTAAGGCGGCACGACCATGACAATGATAAAGAAAATTTGGCATGCACATGCGGCATGCGCAAAAGCCCATAATTAAGTAGATTTGACCAACTTGACCAATCAAACTTCTAGACTTTCTATGATGACTACGAGTTCTAATTGATGAAGAAGATTACTACTTTGAGGATTACTAATTAAAAAAGGTTTTATAAACCAAGGAGGGAAGAAGAGATCAGTCAAATTAAAATTCAAGAGTCCATATGCAATCTAAAAGTTCATGTTTATGAAGAATTTTTGTTTGCATAAATCCTATAAAAATCATAGAGGCCGGCCACCCTAGATACATCTCTTCCAAGTTGGCCAAGCCAATTAATCATCATCCATATCAAGCCGCAACATCTTCTCCTCCATCAAATGGATTAAAACTTCATCAAAGGGCAGAAGGAGTTTTAAGGATGATGCTGAAAAGTGCATAACTTTCTCCACACAGCTCAGATTGAAAAACTATTTTTTCCTTGATGGTAAAAAACTTCGTTCTTTATGCCATTGTGATATTATTATGATTTTAATCTCTGTATTAAATCAGTTTTTAGCTTTTCATCGTGAGTTGTATTTTTGAGTAGCTCCATGCAGATTCTATCATTGGACGTTTATTTCCTTGTACTATTCTTGTATGGTTCGATCATCATCCTCAAGTGTGATTAAGTTTTCTTTTTGGTTATAAAAGGGGTAAATCCTTGGGGAGAGTTCGGAGTATAGGAGGGAAGCCTAGTTGGCGTGCCAACTCTATTGAAAATCTGGGATTGTGTGCACTCTGCTTGATTCCACTGACTGCATGTTTTTTATTTGTGCCATATACCATATCACCACCCTCTAAGGAGTTTTTCAAACATACGAATTTCTTTCCAAGTCACATGCATTCTTTGGAACCTGCATAAATGTAATGCTATTTCTAACATAATCCATTCTATGTAATTTCACAAAATATTTATGATGCATATCAAATTATTTATTAACATGTGCATGATGCAAAGCATTAGTTCTAACAGTCTTCTTGCATGCAAACTTGTTATACATAAAATCATAATTTTTCCTTTTAGCATGCATACAATCAACATGATTCTTTTTATCTCTAACAACATCATTATGCATAATCATGACTACATGAGGAAATTGTACTTAAGTTAGCATTGCTCTTAAGATTACCAAGCATACAAACAAATTCATCATGTTTTTACTTGCTTAAATATAAATCACTAAATAGCATATCAATTCTAGAATTAATACTCTTGCATTCATTTATGAGCAAAGAATTTTATACAACAAATCTATCATCAGCAAGGCCTGGTTTTTCTATCAACGAGTTAGCGTCATTCAATTTTGAAAGAGAAATAATACTGCGCAAAATATCATGATCATGCATGAAAGAATCATACTTAACTTTTAAGCACTCATTATCAAGCTCTAATAAACTAAATCTATTTTGCAATAACTTTTATTTGTCTTCTAAATCATTATAATCATTACTTGAGTTAGAGATTGTCTTATTTTCATTGTGTTGTGTCGTGAGACACACAATGTTGGATTCATCAAAACCATCGAGCATGTGCCATATTTGATTCAAAAATTTGTCAGATAAAGAGGAAATCAAAATTTTCATTGCCTCATCACGAAGAGTGCCTATTCTTACCATTTGGAGATGCGTCTTGTAGGGTTGCGATAATGTTTCTCCATGAGGCTCCTTGTATCACAATCAATGGATTTGATGTATATTTTCATTCAAAACTTCCATTGACCATATGGATTGTTGTCAAACATTGCCAGTCTCATTGTATCATCTCCTAAAGGCATGTCGTTTGTTGACGTCATCCTTTAACTTAGCTCTGATACCACATGCTGGGACCTCGATGTGGATAACAAGTAGACACTAATGGGGTGTGATTGGTGTATAAAAATTCATCAAGATAATCTACCTAAGTTTACAAATGGAGTTATCCAAATTAAAACTTAATCAATAATTATCACTTGCTAAAAATATGCAGTGAAAATAAACAAGCAATAGATAAAGCAATAATCATATAAAATAAACAAGCAATAGATAAAGCAATAATCATATAAAATGGCTAGCAACTGCAACCATGAGATATACCCTGGTTTGGATATCCAAGTCACAATTGACTCATCCTACATCCAACCACCCGAGTCTCACTCTGCAAAATCCTATATTTCCTAAATAGTTACAACACTTCTTCTTAAGAGGAATCTACAACACGATTTCTTTCCGAGAAATGAACTACTCACGACCTCAACACTTTGAGGATTTTCACATACACTCTAAGAATGAATAATCTTTTACATATAGCTTTACTTTGAGGCCTTGTGTAGATGTGATGGCTATAGTGTTGATCTCCAATGGATTATGAAGTTGAAAGCTTTGGGAGATAAAAAATTTGGCCAAGAAAGATTTGAAAATATCCTTTAAAACATATGTTTAGAAAACTTTGATGGCTTCTTGAAAAAGCGTAGAAAAGATTTTAAAACTTAATTTTTGAATAAAATTTTTTGTTGCAAAAGCCTCAACAAACTCTACATAAATATGGGTGAAAAATTGTTGAAAGTTGTTTCCGAAAACACCCCTCCAACTAATCAAAAAGACAGCTTTCCGTAAATTACGAAACTGTGTTTTCTGTCTGTTAGACGATGGTAGTTGACTACTACAAATGATAGATCACTAAGCAATTTTATTAACAATGAATACAATTGCTTAACAAGCACAACATGCAAAAAATTTGACTATTGTACATGTTGAGTAATTTTGTTAACACATAACGAAATTGCTCAACGCGCGCAACATGCAAAATTTTTTGCATGTTGTGCACGTGAAGTAAATTTGCTATATTCATACTTTTTGCTCATCACACACAATAAGCAAAATTTAGCTAGTATGCACGGTTAGGAAATTTATTGTATGTTAAGATGATCAACCTAGCGGAGAATTTTGGAAAAAGTTTTTCTCGATCACTATATTACGGGTTCGATCTCCAATGTTCGTGTCATCATGATTCTATGGCATCTGTCATTCGATTAATATATATTATAAGTTTTGTTGTGAACCATCAAATCTGGGGGAGACTCCAGTCCTTTATTTATAGTAGAGGGAAGAGCGTACAAGGATAAGGTTACAATAGATATGGTCTTATCCTATAGATAATACGTAATCCCAATACAAACACTCGTCAACATCCGTTTACAACACTCCCCCTAATCCAGCCATAGGTGTGGACTCTTGCTCATGAATACTTCGGGATTTTGAGTGTTATATGAGTCCCACATGGGTGGATACTCCAGAATCCATAGTTGATGAGGTTTGCCTCGTTTATTGGCTATGGAAAACCCTGTGGAAAAAACCATAGCTAAGGAAAAAGAGAACAAACTCTCTCTAACACCCCTGATCTGTATAAGCACTCAGGCTTTAAGATCTCTTAGGCGCCTGTTGAGGGGTAAAATCTGCTAACATTGAATTTGTATTAAAGTTGGAATCACGGTTACAATGATTACAAGTTTTTGGGGAGTAGATGAGGTTAATCACGCATTTAAGAGCACTTTGAGGATAAAGATCTCAAGGTCGCCCTTCATCTAGTCAAGGTTGCTTGTCAATTGGTGAAGGTCGCTTGTCAATTGATGAAGGTCGCCGCAGGTCGCTTCGACCGCTGGTAACTGGGGCGAACTTCCTGCAAGAAGAACAACTCGTCAAAAAGGCTCGGTTGGCTGTCAACCGAGAGCCTCTCTAATGCTCAAGTCAATTTATGACTATTTGGAGAATGTCGAACACGCTGGGCGATCTCAAAGGCAGATCAACCCTTGCATGGTGAACTAGCATGGAAGGTACGAATATATGGAGGATATTCGATCTTGAATATAAATAGATGTGTTAGGGTCTCTTACAGATTAGCCAACCCCTTTGTCATTGGAGTAGAGGGTGTATTTATAGGCTGTTGGAGTCGGTTGCTTTAACTGAGCTGGTGGTGTCAGGGTGTCAGGAGGATTATTGGAGTCGGTTACTTTATCTGAGCCTACAGTGTCAGGGTGTCAGGAGATCAGGTCAACAATGTCAGAGCCGAAACTGTCAGGCGTGAAAATGTCAAGCGCTGAAACTGTCAGGCGTGCAATTTGTCATGCCGTCTGTTGTGAGACTGTTAGTGATATTTATGGCAGGTCGCCACCCTCCTGGGCCGAGCTCGTCCCCCGAGCCCGACATCTCGTGCTCATCCTTGGGTGGACTTCTTCTAGGTGGAGAGTCCGACCAGCTACCTTTGGGGTGAGCTGTCGTATATCATGTGCGATCAGCCGGGGGCTCTTCTCTTTGGTTTGGTTGACAAGTTTGTCGCTCTGTAGGCACGGGCTGCTCTGTGTCTCAATGAGCTTCTCTAAACTTCAACGAGCTTCTCTAAGCCTTGGCAAGCTTCTTCTCGGAGCTAGCTCTCATTAAGTAGATTCGATGGGCTATTTACTTGGGCTTTGATTATACGGGCCAAGATAGACCGGGCCGATCTTAAGGTCGTAACAGCGCCTTATACCAATTTTCTGTACAAACTTCTTAAAGGTAGCAGTAGGAAGGGATTTAGTGAACAAGTCTGCTAGGTTGTCACATGATTGTACTTGTCTAACATCGATCTCGTCATCCCTTTGTAGGTCATACGTCCAGAAGAATTTTTGTGAAATATGCTTCGTTATGTCGCCTTTGATGTAGCCACCTCGTAACTGAGCGATGCAAGTAGCGTTGTCCTTGAACATAGTAGTAGGTTCAAGGTCCCCCGTCTTCAATCTGGTGGTCACCAGGATGTGATGTACAACTGAGCGTAGCCAGACCAATTCTCTGCTTGCTTCATGGATGGCGAGGATCTCTGAGTGATTGAATGAGGTCGCCTTCATGGTTTGCTTGACGAATCTCCAATAAATGGTTGTCCCTCCATAGGGTAAACAAGTACCATAGCTGTGACTTTTCATTATGGGGATCAAACCTGTAACCGACATCAACATAACCAACAAGTGTGGAGGATAATCCATATCTGTAAAATAGTCCCAAATCTATTGACCCTTGGAGGTAGCACAGAAGATACTTAACCCCGGTCTAGTGACATTGTGCAGGTGCTGCACAGAATCTGGCTAGTAAATTTACTATCAATGTTATATCGGGATGCATACAGTTGGCCAGATATATAAGTACTCCAATAGCAATCAGATAAGGGACTTATGGACCAAGTATATCCTCTCCCTCTGCCAGCAATTGGAAGGTGTCTTTATGTGAAACCAGAGATCGTACTACCATAAGTGTACTTAGTGGATGACATTGGTCCATATGACATCTTTGCTTTTTTTCTTTATATATGTGGTTTGATGTAGCATGATTCCGTCTATTAAATGTTCAATCAGTAAGCCAAGGCAGAATTTCGTTTTGCCTATGTCTTTCATTTTGAATTCTTTTGTTAGGCTTACAGATATCTCAGTGATCGCTTCAAGAGATCCAATGAGGTTCAGATCGTCTACGTAAACTGCTATTATGACGAATCATTTTCCATTTGCTCTTATAAAGATGCAAAGGCAGACTTCATTATTATTGAATCCTTGTTGTACAAGGAATTCACTAAGTCTGTTGTACCACATTCTTACTGATTGTTTAAGACCATACAATGATCTTTGAAGCTTAATAGAGTAGACATCCAGAGGTCTATCTTTTAGTTCAGCAGGCATTGAAAAGCCGCCATGAAGTTTCACATAAATCTCTTTATCGAGATTACCATATAGATATGCAGTCACACCATCCATTAGCTGCATATCTAATCCTTCCTTTGCTATTAAGCTTATTAAAAATCGGAAAGTGATCGCATCCATTACCGAGGAGTATGTTTCTTCATAGTATATACCTGGTATTTGGGAAAATCCCTATGCTACAAGCCATGCTTTGTAGCGTGCGATCTCATTATTTTCATTTCTGTTTCTGACGAATACCCATTTATATGCCACAGGGTTGACACCAACTAGTGTCTGGACTATTTGCCCGAAGTCTTTGCATTCTCAAGCGAGTCCAGCTCTACTTTTATTGCCCCTCACTTTTGCCAATTATTTCTTCGTTTCCATTCAGTAACAGAATGTGGATCATAATCATAGTCTCCTTCAACGACGTGAATGGCAATGTGAAACACGAAGTCATCGTCGACGACTATACTCTTTCTGTCCAACACCTCTCCTGTACATACAAAATTTAATGATGTTTCAGTCCACAACCATACTCTAACTCCATCTCCCTGCCTCCAGCTCGACAAACCTGAAACCGCAAATTGGAGCACGTCAACGCGTGTCCAAGTAGGAAACCCAACTCGTGTAGGTAAATATTAATTTGGTAATGTTGTTTTTATTCACAAGTTAGTACAAGGCACAAAGGGAACCACATACGAGTCAGACAATGGAGAGAAATAGAAATTGCACAAGGAAAGTAAGAGTTACACATTGGAACTGCAATTAATCATTTAATTACATTTCATTTGGAAATCTGGGTGGGTCGTTGAATATGAGGAACTGGACTCCACCCCAAGGTGGGGTGGTAAGGAGCACCCGCCAGTGGTATATGAGCATTGTTTCCTTAACGAGGCCCCTCACTCTACCCATACCCTCCAGCAACGGAGTGCGAGTGAGGAAAACTCCACAACATCACAACTCATCGTACCCGAAACTGAGCAAGGTATAGAAAACACCTCAAGTACCCAAAACTAATCAAGGTACTACACAACATCACACCACAGTCCAGTCCCCATATCATACTAGCACCCAGTTTTCTCCCAACCCCTTTCTAGGGAGCTCACCTGCTATGTGGCAGACCGAGATATCCCTATCCTTTATTAGCATTTAATTCAAATGAGCAAGCATACAACATTTAGAATTACATTTTTACAACATTCAAGGAATTGTTGTGAAACAACGTTAAAGTGACATGAGGAGCAACATTAAGTTACTACATTAAGGTGAAATGAGGAACCACAATTCTAATAGCATTTAAATAACAACGTGAGCATGTAACATTTGATTGACATGAAGGAAAAAGCCATAAATGAAAGTTCTCATTTGATCCACCACATAATGCATGAATCCATGCCGTCCATAATTCCAAGCCTACTTAAACACAACAATAGATCCAACATCATGGCACCAACCCCACCCTCCAAGTCCAACATGCACATGCCCTTCACATTTCTTACTTGCGTGTAAAAGGTTGGCAACTTTTGCAACTAAAATGAGCATTTGAATTAAAAGCCTAGCTTGCAATATGAAAGACAACATAATGATAATCAAATTAACTAAGTAAATAACCACATCTCTTTTTCATCACCCCAACAAACAACATTACTAAAAAGGCAATTTACTTTAACAATCCCCTTAAGCATTCCCACAAAATGCAATATTGTAAGGAATTTAAAAAGAAGACCTTTGCAAATTGCCATAACCCATTCTCCACAAAATGCTAACTTTAGAAAATACAAGATTACATGCAACATAGAGCACAAGATGCAATCTTTATGAAAGTTAATGGAAATTGCATGAAGTTAGTATCATTCTACTTAACATGCTAACTAATCATGGGCATATGTTCTATTAAAATCCTAATTTGTGAGAAATCCCATTGCCATTTACAAAAGAGCCTTTAAATGAAACATGGATTTTTAAGTAAAATGCTAGCTTGGCTTAATATAACATGTTATGTTAGAAAGGTGCCACCTTTGGCTCAAATATGGCATGCTACTTAATTAATATGCTAACTTTAGATTGGTTCTTAACAAAAATACAACTTTCTCACTACTTGGAACTACGACTAACCAAACAACCCCAAATTAATAGGTGGTGCACAAGTTTGGGTTACCACCTCATGGAGTTGTGGATGAAAGCTACTATCCATCCCTTTCTTCTTCTCCTTTCTCTTCATCTTCATCTTCATCTTCCTCTTAGCCTTAGGGTTCCCCTTTCTTTCTCTTCTTTCTTCTTCTCTCTTTTTGTTTGAGGTTGAGGTCGGCCAACAAAGAGAAAAGGAAAAAATAAATGAAAATCAAAATGAAAAGATAAAGAAGAGAGGAGAAGGTTGTAGAAGGAAATGAGATAAAAATATCTCTTCAAAAGTTCCATGTATTTACAAGTTTGCCATTGCACCAAATGAAAAAGAAATAAAAGAGAAGAAAGGAGACGAATGTATAAGGTAGGAGAGGAATGAAAGAATTAATTAATTAAAGATATTTCTCCCAAGAATCCTTTTATTTACAAGTTTGTCATTACACATATTCTTTCACAATTGCCCCCCAACTCGGTCCCTTAATTACAAGTACTCCATATCCTAATGGATCTAACTAAAAGTCAACTAACTTGGTTCCGCAATTACAAGGGTTGCCACTACCCTTAAGCTCTTTCACACTTGCCCTCATACACACCGTGCTCACCCACACAACATACATACATTCATACACACACATACTCCACACATACATATATATACATGCATACATTATATATATGCATGCATGCATACTCCATATATATATATTAACATATACGTATATATAAGTGTTATAAATATAGATATACATACATACCATTTGCCCACGCATTCACATGTATCCACCCATGTGCTTTCATAAGTATAAATACTACACAAATGTAGTATGGAACACATATTTCAAGATATGGCATGACATCCTACCCACCTTAAAATAAAGTCCGTCCTCGGACTTATTAGGTTAGGGGTCAATCGGAGGTTGTACAGTTCTACGGGTCTTCCCACACACAAGGTGATATCAACACTACGTACTTTGTGCATATCTATCTACACGTACACTATCCTATATACACGGCCTCATCTACATATCCACACATGATAGTGAACATATCAAATATCCACACAAAAGTCACACCGTCACACTTATACAGATACACGTATACACCTATACGGAAGATATACGCATCAATACATCAACTTAGGTACATATGTACACTCTTCTCTACCAATCTCAATACACAAGTATACAAGCAGACCTCAATAGGTACATACACAAATTTATACACACATATATGTTACACATATATACACTTATAATTGGTTTCCTCCAAACATGTAACCACGAATAGATACATCCAGGGATACATACAAGTATACCACTAGATATACATCCCGGTAGGCACATACTCATACACATATACATACAATTATCCAAATTAGCACTCATACATATATACATACAGCTATCCATACAGGTATTCATATATATACATATGTATATACATATATATCGACACAACTGTCCATACAAATATGCATGCCTATCTATACACAAATAGTTGTACCTATACACATATATGTACATATTCCTAACCAAAGTTATAGATATCTGCACAGACAAATCTTTATAACACGGGCATAATGCCATACATGCAACATTCTTTCAATACATACGTATAATCACATTTACATCCTATCATCCATCTAAATGCACTGATACATCAGTATGTACACACATCACATGCACACATATACATAGATGCACATAGGGGACACCCATAGCAAAAGACATCTAAGCACATGTACACACACTAGAACACCAAGTATATTAAACATACCCACATATCAAACCGTTACATTTGCTTACATAAATCGGACACACACACACACATACATATATTCAATATCTATCACATCTATATCCACAATTGTATGTGTATATACATGCACACATGCTCTGGTACAGACTTACATGTACACACATACAAACAAAAATACACTCATCCAAGGTACACATAGTTAGATAACCATAATGTCTATTCGTCCAAAATGCACATAACCACATCGGCACATTCACATATATACATCTACATACATACATGCATATGGCATATGCATATATACGTATTCATAGCTCCTAATGTCACCTGCAGCCACACAAGTATACATGCACACAAAATATTCACTCACATTCATACACAATAATCCACATTTTACATACGAAATACCCTATACACATTAGCATTATACAATGCAGACTACATATGCTCCTACTGCACACTACATACATTAACACATCCCTCCACTCCACTATGACACATATAATAGAAATCCATTCAACCCAAACACATAGCCACATATACGCACCAAGCAATTCTCCACATAGATACTCCATACCCAATTATATGCACATACTCATTATGTACTCACAGATGTATACATCTCAATGCATTATATATATCTCTAAGCCTACACATAGTCAAATACACGTACACACATATACACAAGACTGTTATATGAAAATTAGATAGGCACACAGACATGCATACATACCTACTAGGGTCCATACAGCTATGCACATACATTCTCATGTATGGATACACACACCCATAAACACATGCTATTCATATCATACTAATAGACACCCTTTACACACGCATACAGTTAAACTACCCAACTGTACTAGCATATAGTCGGTAGATACCCATATCTATATTACATTTGAGGACTTTTTTTGAATTATAGAGCTGACTAGGACAAGCTGATGCCATGCTGATGTATAAAGAGGTCGATAGACGAATGGCTAGGATTTAATCTTGGTAAAAGAAGGGTTGAGATGAGTGTTTGGAAAAACCACCACGTGTTTCCTGTGGTTTTCAAACCCCCACAATCACTACATTTGCGCAGAGTACCACTCATTTCACCTTTTTGCTACCTCTCATTTCACTTTTTACCCACACACCCTACGCACACACCCACATTTATGCACTTCCCCCTTCATTTTCGTGCCTCCCCAATCACTACATTTGTGCAGAATACCAACAAGTTTCCCCTTTTTGCTAAAAAAACCCATCCTATTTCACTTTTTTCCCCCACTTTTTGGAACGGTTTAAATTTTTTCCACACGCTCGAAGGTGCCCTCGCCAAAGCTAGATTTTTGTTCGTTTAGATTTTGGAGGGGAAAATATTTTTTCGGGAGAACAAAGATTTTGAGTGGATATCTTAAATGAACCGTGCCCGATGGCATGTGGGCCCAGGTTATGCACAAAAGGTGCACGTGTCGAAGCTAAATTTTTATTCATTTAGATTTTCAAAGGGGAAATAATTTTTGAGGAAAACAAAGATTTTGAGGGGATATCTTAAATGAACAATGCCCGAGGGCACGTGTTATGCACCAAAGGCGCCCGCGTCGAAGCTTTTGTTCGTTTAGATTTTGGAGAGGAAAATAATTTTTGGGGAGAACAAATATTTTGAGTGGATATATTAAATGAACCGTGCCCGAGGGCACGGGTTATGACTAGTCATTATATACATAACAACCAATATACACACAACCTCACTATCATATTAATACATACACAAGTAGGTGCATTCCAATATTCAGACACATCTAATAGATAGCCACACATCAATATTGATATACACAGATGTTCCATATGCATACAAATCCATATACCGATACATGTATATCGTGATAGGGGTCATCCACGTAGCTACTCATAAGACACATACCAATATATATGCTGAATACTAAAATCACATATACACAGTCATACCATACTTGCTACAACCCACTTCTTATATAATATAACTATCTCATAGACATATACACAATCCTCCCCAATGCCACTATGTACAGAAAGATACATGCACCACATATACATCCAAATGGTCATATAGACACTATCATATGAGGCATACACACACACATGTATATATTGTTGATGGGATATCGAATCCCACCCCTGAGTGATTTTGATGAAGAGAACACCAAATAATGTTAGTGTATTAACTACAATACAAGTGTACAGGTTATACGACAAGTGGTGACTTTACGCATACTCTGAAGAAACTCAACCACACTCAAGACAAACACGAAATTGCTAGTTCTACATCAAGCACAAGATGAAGCTCAAACTTAAATGAAGAAGGAAGTCAAATTCAGGAGAAGCAAGCTTTCACCAGATCAGCTTCCCGAAGGTCCAGTCTTAAGTGTGTTATGTGAGTTCTTGGGATAAGGTTAAAGCCAAAGTATATATAACACATACATAAATGATTTCGAAAATAAATGTTTTAAATGTTTTAAACTCTTGAGAGCAATTGCTAGCCTTTTCATATCCTAGTAGTCAATCTCCATTACACACAGGAGTTGACTG
Source organism: Scilla litardierei (assembly GCA_030789695.1). Classification (NCBI taxonomy): domain Eukaryota; kingdom Viridiplantae; phylum Streptophyta; class Magnoliopsida; order Asparagales; family Asparagaceae; genus Scilla; species Scilla litardierei. Next base: position 43,142,572 of record CM061138.1, on the reverse strand, counting down.
CGCTCTTTGCTAGCCAAGTTTCAGAAGAAATTGCTCCATGAGTCGACTACCAACGGATGGAGTCGACTACCAGGTGGAAGCAAATTTCCAATGAAACACTCCGGGAGTCGACTACCACTCCTAGGAAGTCGACTACCAGCTGGCAAATTTTAACGATTTGATTTGCTGATTTTATTCTTTTATCCTTGATTTTTGGGACAAAAGTCAAACCTAATTTGAATTTCAAATCCTCTCATTTCAACCTATACATAGAGGACTCTAGAGATCATTTCAACAAAAACTCTCTACAACTCTCAAATTCATTTTGTGCTGAAATTTCTAAGATCTCTCATTCTCATTTTCAGCTCTCATTATTTTGTTAGCCAAATCTGTTAGTATTTTCTGATCTCTACTTTAAAGTTCTTATCTCTTTTTGAGATCAATTTTAATTTGGCTATTTCAAAATAGTTTTTTCAAAATCCTTATTCTTTATTTTGATCTTATTTAAAAGGGTTTTTGGAAAAAAACGATCTAGATCATGAAGAATAAATTTATATCTTTGTGTGATCTAAGATCATATTTGAATTCTATTTAGCCACGAATACACTTTGTTATCTATTACGTTTGGCTATAGAATTCTGGGTGTAAATCCAAACCTCCCTAATTTTTGAGGTGAGTTGGAAATCGTTCTTATTTGTGATTTTCTCCTTTTGTTGAAAGGGTTTTGGAAATCCTAGACAAGTCTAGGTGGTTGGAAATTCTGGTCAATGCTAGGTGTTTGAAAAATCATAACGAGTGATGTTAGGTGCTTGTATTGCTAAGGCAATAGTGGAAAATCTCGTACCGGATTGGTCGGGGACTGGATGTACCCAAGTTATGGGGAACCAGGATAAAAATCCTTATGGTTGCGTTTGATTCTTTCTGTGTATGTTTATCTTTGCTCTTACATTATTATTTGTACATCTATTGCAAAGATTAACTCTCTTTTATCCGCTGTGAATAAAGATATAATATTTGTATTATTTGTAATCTTATCTATATTATCACTCAACAGAGTTGTGCTTATAAATTCTCTGGGAGTCGACTACTGTTCATAGGGAGTCGACTACCTGCTGTGTTATTTCTCTGATCAACTTTATTTATAAAATTGACTTGTTGATTAAGAACCAAGCGTAGATCACTCTACTTGGTTTCTTAGGCAACATTAGAAGGTTTATAATTGTGCTAACCAACAAACGAAAAAGATTTACTTTTTGCACAACACTATTCAACCTCCCTTCTAGTGTTTTTTGCCATCCACATGATCCAACAACTTTAACTCCACTTAACCTTGCAAACCCATGGTCATCCCATATATACATACACCCCATAATCCCAACCCTTTATATCCATCACATCATACAGATGTTACACGTCATACACAGATCCCATATTAAGAACGGTATAAGGCTAAGAGTCTAACAATAAGGCAGACATGTCTAAAGCAGCCCTACCCACCTTAGGACTCGGCTATCCATATGGAAATATCACACGCACTATCCATACGCATCCGTAGTGAGGTGACCTGCATGGGCCACCACCTGTAACGCCCCACTCCCCAAGATACCCGGAAAGTATGAATCCGTCCCAGGTGATTCCAGAGTAGCAAGTGTTACAAATAAATGAGAGAAAAAAAATACAAAGGAAAACGGCAGGCCACTGCGCATTGCTGGGGTAGTACCTGTAATGTTCCCACACAAACGTCTAAAAACAAACATAGAATATACAACATAAAAACAATTAGATAACAACAGAGACATCCAGAGAACACAACTCAGAGACAACCAAAGAACGAGCTTTTATACATCCAATATCCATTATACATCCTTTTATATACAATAGGTCACTCTACCCAAAGCAAAACCCCAAGAGTACAAGTCTATCATCCTCTCCCCTCATTACCCAACTCACAACCCAAAGTCTACAACCATAACTCTAACTCCATCTCCCCGCCTCTAGCTCCATAAACCTAAAACCGCAAATTGGAGCATGTCAAAGCGTGTCCAAGTAGGAAACCCAACTCGTGCAGGTAAATATTAATTTGGGAATGTTGTTTTCATTCATAATTTAGTACAAGGCATAAAGAGAACCACATACGAGTCAGACAATGGAGAGAAATAGAAATTACACAAGGAAAGTAAGAATTACACATTGGAACTAAAAGCAATTAATCATTTAATTACATTTCATTTGGAAACCTAGGTGATTCGTTGAATATGAGGAACTGGACTCCACCCCAAGGTGGGGTGGTAAGGAGCACCCGTCAGTGGTACATGAGCACTGTTTCCTTAACAGAACATCTCACTCCACCCATACCCTCTCGCATCAGAGTGCGAGTGAGGAAAACTCCACAACACCACAACTCATCGTACCTGAAACTGAGCAAGGTACGGAAAACACCACAAGTACCCGAAACTAATCAAGGTACTACACAACATCACACCACAGTCCAGTCCACATACCATACTAGCACCCAATTTTCCCCCAACCCCTTTCTAGCGAGCTCACCTGCCATGTGGCAGATCGAGACATCCCTATCATTTATTAGCATTTAATTCAAATGAGCAAGCATACAACATTTAGAATTACATTTTTACAATATTCAAGAAATTGTATTGAAACAACGTTAAGGTGACGTGAGGAGCAACATTAAGTAACTACATTAAGGTGAAATGAGGAACCACAATTCTAGTAGCATTTAAATAACAAAGTGAGCATGTAACATTTGATTGACATGAAGGAAAAAGCCATAAATGAAAGTTCTCATTTGATCCACCACATAGTGCATGAATCCATGTCGTCCATAATTCCAAGCCTACTTAAACACAACAATAGATCCAACATCATGGCACCAACCCCAACCTCCAAGTCCAACATGCACATGCCCTTCACATTTCTTATCTGAGTGTAAAAGGTTGGCAACTTTCGCAACTAAAATGAGCATTTGAATTAAAAGCCTAGCTTGCAATATGAAAGACAACATAATGATAATCACATTAACTAAGAAAATAACCACGTATCTTTTTCATCACCCCAACAAACAACATTACTAAAAAGGCAATTTACTTTAACAATCCCCTTAAGCATTCCCACAAAATGCAATATTGTAAGTAATTTAAAAAGAAGACCTTTGCAAATTGCCACAACCCATTCTCCACAAAATGCTAACTTTAGAAAATACAAGATTCCATGCAACATAGAGCACAAGATGCAATCTTTATGAAAGTTAATGGGAATTGCATGAAGTTAGTACCATTCTACTTAACATGCTAATTAATCAAGGGCATATGTTCTATTAAAATCCTAATTAGTGAGAAATCCCATTGCCATTTACAAAAGAGCCTTTAAATGAAACATGGATTTTTAAGTAAAATGATAGCTGGGCATAATATAGCATGTTATATTAGAAAGGTGCCACATTTGGCTCAAATATGGCATGCTACTTAATTAATATGCTAACTTTTGCTTGGTTCTTAACAAAAATGCAACTTTCTCACTACTTGGAACTACAACTAACCCAACAACCCCAAATTAATAGTTAGTGCACAAGTTTGGGTTCCCACCTCATGGAGTTGTGGATGAAAGCTCCTCTCCTTCCCATTCTTCTTCTCCTTTCTCTTCATCTTTCTCTTAGCCTTAGGGTTCCCCTCTCTCTCTCTCTCTCTCTCTCTCTCTCTCTCTCTCTCTCTCTCTCTCTGTGTGTGTGTGTGTGTGTGTGTGTGTGTGTGTGTGTCTTTGTCTGAGGTTGAGTTCGGCCAAAAAGGAGAAAAAGAAAGAATAAATGAAAAGGAAAATGAAAAGATAAAGAAGAGAGGAGGAGGTTGTAGAAGGAAATGAGATAAAAATATCTCTTCAAAAGTTCCATGTATTTACAAGTTTGCCATTGCACCAAATGAAAAAGAAATAAAAGAGAAGAATGTATAAGGTAGGAGAAGAATGAAAGAATTAATTAATTAAAGATATTTCTCCCAAGAATCCTTTTATTTACAAGTTTGACAGTACACATATTCTTTCACAATTCCTCCCAACTTGGTCCCTTAATTACAAGTACTCCATATCCTAATGGCTCTAACTAAAAGCCCTCTAACTTGGTTCCGCAATTACAAGTGTTGCCACTACCCTTAAGCCCTTTCACACTTGCCCTCATACACAACGTGCTCACACACACACACACACACACACACACACACACACTCCATATATATGCACACACACACACATATACATATACATGAATACATTATATATATACATGCATACATGCATACATACTCCACATATATACACATACATACATATATATACGTGCTGTAAATATAGATATACAGACAAACCCTTTACCCACGCATTCACATGTATCCACCCACGTGCATCCATAAGTATAAATACTACACAAATGTAGTAGGGAACACGTATAGTTCAAGACAGGACATGACATCAGGATCTCATCTTCACATTGTTTCGTTACTAGATCATAGTGGGTCAAAGTTTTTGTATCACACGTTATAATTTGCTTCGTTCCAAATTTTTCAGTATCTGGACCTATTTTGGGGAAACTTGTCTCATCAAATTCACAGTCTTCAAAACGTGCCTTAAATACGTCCCCATTTGGGGTTCTAGTATCTTATAATTGAGGTAAGTCAACCCCTACATAGATACCTAAGTGACGTTGAGGACCCATTTTTGCCCTCTGTGGTAATGCAATGGGGATAAAAACTACGCAACCGAATATTTTCAAGTGAGATATGTTCGGCGGTATTCCATATGCAAGTTGCATTTGAGAGAGGCTCTGACCTCCCGATGGTCTTATTTTTATTAATGATGCAGCATGCAAAATTGCATGTCCCCATGCATCCATCGGCAACTGGGATTTCATTAATAATGGACGTGTAATCCATTGGAGTCTTTTTATCAGTGACTCTGCCAACCCGTTTTGGTATGAACATGTGGCACTGGATGTTCAACTTAAATTCACGTTGTAAGGTAGTACTCTTGAAAAGACTGGGAGGTAAATTCCCTAGAATTATCCAGACGTATTTTATTTATTTGATTGTCTGGAAAATGCGTCTGCAACTTTATAATTTGTGCCAGTAGCTTTGGAGAAGCTAAGTTGCGGGTCGATAGTAAACACACATATGAGTATTTTGAGGATGCATCTATTAGTACCATAATGTACCGAAATGGCCCACTTGGGGGGTGGATATGTCCAGATATATCTCCTTGTATTCTTTCGAGAAAGCTTGGAGATTCAATATCCACTTTTAGTGGTGATGACCTTGTTATTAATTTCCCTTTGAAGCAAGGGATGCAAAGGAATTCTCCCTTCGGAAGAATCTTCTGGTTCATCAAGTCATGCCCATAGTATTGAGATAAGATGTGGTGCATCATAACTGATCCAGAGTGGTCAAGTCTATCATGCCAAAGTAAAAAACTTAGCTGATGTCGGGCACTTCAAGTGCTCCGTTAAATTAGCATCCTCTATCCGAACTTTTGTATGATAGATGCCTGATGAAAGGCTCTCAAAACGTTCAAGTATGGATTTTACTCCTTTTTCTTGTGACATTACATACAGAAGTTCTTTTTCGTTTACATTTGCTGTTTCCAGATGGAATCCGTTTAAATAGATGTCCTTGAAACTTAGTAAGTTTCTATTGGAATTCGGAGAGAATAATGCATCCTTTATTTTTATTTTTGTTCCATTTGGGAGCAACAGATTTGCATTCCCAGAACCTTCAATAATATTTGATAGCACTGAAATTGTATTTACGGCGATATTATATAGTATAATGCTATGAAAATAGCATTTATATTGAAAGATCGTATGTTTTGAAGCACTATCTACTAAGCAGTCATGAGAGCGATCCATCTATAAAAGATGAATAAAAACATTTACTTTTCAGAAACATAATCAAATTTTATTCAAAACAAATTCAGAATATTCAACTAGCTCTCATAACATAAATTGTTCTGAAACAAATACAAAGATAACAAGTGGATAATCAAGCGGATCATCTCTTTCAAAGTCGACAGATGTGAACTTGACTGGAGCATTTGTGGACACCATGTTTGTTTCAGCTTTCCTTTTCATGTTCTCTTTATACAATTCTTGGAGATGCCGCGGAGTCTGCACACTTTAGACCAGTGGCCTTTCATACTGCAGCTATGGCACTGGTCTTTTCATTCCCACTTGGGTGTGGGTGCATCATTTCTGTTTTTGTCGTTTCTGCGCCATGTGAAATTCTGCCTGCCTTCATTTCCTCGCTATTGGACTTGGCCTCTGGCCCTTTTGTTCTGTCCCCCTTTCTGTGGTCTTTCTTTTCTTTTATTATCCTTCTTCTTTTTAGAAGAAGATGCATTGTGATCTTCTGGGAGGGTGCAGTGCCAGGGCGGCACATGTTGTGAGTGGTGAGGAGAAGCTCTCTGTTTTGTTTAGCCAAGAGTAAACATGACAGTAGCTCAGAATACTTGGTGAACTTTTGTTCGCGGTATTGCTGCATCAGTATCACATCCTTTTCGTGGAAAGACGTGTACGTCTTTTCCAGCATGCGATCTTCTAAGACTTTTTCACCACACAACTTCAGGCGCGAGGTTATGCTAAAAAGAGCTGAGTTGTACTCAGCTATGGACTTAAAAGTCATGCAGTCTCATGTTCACCCACTCATATCGTGCCCTTGGAAGTATAACATCTTTCTTATGTTTATATCTTTCCGCAAGGTCAGTTCATAGCTCAAGTGGACCTTCGACCGTAATGTATTCAGCCTTTAGGGTCTTGTTCACATTGTGATGAATATAAATAATGGCTTGCGCCTTTTCAATGTCATCCACATTTCCATCGTTTGTCACAACAGAAATGAGGGACTTAGCCCGCATGTGGAATTTAACATCAAGCTGCAAGCTCAAATAATTCATGCTTGATGCATCCAGCACTTCGAAATCGACACTTGCGATTTTTGTCATTTTATCTAGCACAACACAAATTTGCATGAATTAATAATACATTAAACATTTTCATGCGGAGGCAGTTTTTAAATGAATAAGTTAATTGCGTGGATCAGCCAGTCCCACATAAATAAAAGTGTCCAAAGTCCATATTACAGTCCATATTATACAAATGAAAGCGAAAAAAAGAAATTACAACTTTGGAAACCCCATGGGTCCCATGTATTAATTTTTTGGCTTCAAGAGTGGCCTCCGCCTCAATGGAAAGTAGTCATCAGTATTGGACATTACATAATTTCTTCACTATAATTTCTCTCAAAAATAAAAGAAAAGTGCAGAAAAAGTAAAATGTGGGACTTAAACAGCCGATCCAGAACCACAATTAGCCATCCATGCAAAAACTTGTGCTCATCAAACATTTCCATCACATGCATCATATATTCGTAGAAAGATAAACATAACAATTAAAATACTTAATAATTATTGGACCACTGGGCAACGTCATACACCGTTAGGTTTGACTAACGGCATAGCGGTCACGAAATCTTCTTAATTATTAAGTAAATACCGCACAACCAAGCATAAGTTTATCTAAAAATGAGCCTTAAAAGTGATGCAATGCATATAAGTATGATCCACAAATGGGTATCATATTATGCAATAAGTTGTGCTATATGTGCTAGTTCAAATAAATTTGAATGATGACCAAATTACTTGTTCTTCGTCAAAGAAAATGCTTTTCCTTTTTATATACCCCAAATAATCGCCACAAGGTCCCATTTTCCTTCACTATTATTATCAAATTTTCTTGAATTTTTGGCCCAAAAAAACCAATTTGTAATGAATCAACATCTGGGAAGAAACCCCCCAGACCTTTATTTATAGCATATAGAGGAGCGTGTACAGATAAGATACATTAGATACAGTCTAATCTATAAGATAAGCCGTGATCCCAACCGACTAACTAACTCGGTATTATCCATTCACAACACTCCCCCTTTTCCAGCCATAGGTGTTGACTCTGCTCATGAATACTTCAGGTTCCTGAGTTGGTGAGTGTTGCCTCGTTAAAACCTTTAGCTATGGAAAACCCCGTGAAAAAAACCATAGTTAAGGAAAAAGAGTGCAGACACTCCCTAACTCCCCCTAATATGTACAAGCACTCGGGCTTTCAGATCTTGTAGGCGACTCATCCCACTTTTCTGTACAAACTTCCTAAAGGTGGCAGTGGGAAGGGCTTTAGTGAACAAATCTGTCAGGTTGTCACATGATTGTACTTGTCTGACATCGATCATGTCATCTCTCTGTAGCTCGTGCGTCCAGAAGAATTTGGAGGAAATATGCTTCGTTCTGTCGTCTTTGATGTAGCCACCTCGTAGTTGAGCTATGCAAGCAGCGTTGTCCTTTAACATTTCATCACTATGATGTGATTTACAACTGACCGTAGCCATACACATTCTCTGCTTGCTTCATGGATGGAGATGATCTCGGAGTGATTGGATGAGCTTGTCGTCATGGGTTGCTTAACAGATCTCCAGGAAATGGTTGTCCCACCATGGGATAAACACGTACCCAGGCTGTGACTTTGCATTGTCGCGATCAGACCTGTAACCTGCATCAGCATAACCAACAAGTGCGGAAGATAATCCATTTTTGTAAATGAGTCCCAAATCTATAGACCCTTGGATGTAGCACAGAATGTGCTTTACCCCATGGTGGCACTGTGTACGCGCTGCACTGTATCTGGCTAGTAAATTTACTGTGAATGCTATATCAAGACGCATGCAGTTGGCCAGATATAGAAGTGCTCCAATAGCACTCAGATAAGGGACTTTTGGATCAAGTATATCCTCCACTACTTCCAGCTACCGGAAGGGATATTTATGTTCATCCAAAGATCGTACCACCATAAGTGTACTAAGTGGATGACATTGGTCCATATGAAATCTTTGTAACATTTTCTTCGTATATGTGGTTTGGTGTAATATGATTCTGTCTTTTAGATGTTGAATCTGTAAGCCAAGACAGAATTTCGTTTTGTCTAGGTCTTTCATTTCGAATTCTTTTGTCAGGCTTACAGACATCTCAACGATCTCTTCAAAAGATCCAATGAGATTCAGATCGTCTACGTAGACTGCTATTATGACGAATCATTTTCCCTTTGCTCTTATAAAGATGCAAGAGCAGACTTTATTATTGTTGAATCCTTGTTGTACAAGGAATTCACTCAGTCTGTTATATCACATCTGTCCCGATTGTTTAAGACTATACAATGATCTTTGGATCTTAACAGAGTAGACGTCCCGAGGTCTATCTTCTAATTCAGCAGGCATTGAAAAACCATCAGGAAGTTTCATGTATATCTCATTGTCGAGATTACCATATAGATATGCAATCACAACATCCATTAGCTACATATCTAAACCTTCCTTTGATGTTAAGCTTATCATGAATTGGAAAGTGACCGCATCCATGACCAGAGAGTATGTTTCCTCATAGTCAATACCGGGTCTTTGGGAAAACCCTTGCACTACAAGCGGTGCTTTGTAGCGTGCGATCTCATTATTTTCATTTCTTTTTTCTCACGAATACCCATTTGTATCCCACGGGTTTGACACCAGTAAGTGTCTGGACTTTTGCCCAAAGACTTTGTGTTTCTTAAGCGAGTCCAACTCAGCTTCTATTGTCGGATTCCACTTTGGCCAATCATTTCTATGTTTGCATTCAGCAACGGAATGTGGATCATGATCAGCGTCGCTTCCGGCGACGTGTGTAGCAATATTAAATGCAAAGTCATCGTCGACGACTGTACCCTTTCGGTCCAACACCTCCCTGTATGTACATAATTTAATGATATTTTAGTTTCTCCCTGCAGTTCCTCTGCAGTGGATTCTGGGAGGGGTGAGGGTATGGATATGAGCTCATTTCTCTGTGGGGGGGTATCGTCCCAAGGAATACAGATATTTTTTTTGGATTTTTATCCTTGGAGCCTGGTGGTCTGCCTCTTTTCCGTTGAGGTGCAGCCACTTCTGTTGCTGGTGGATTGTATCCATTTTCGAGGATGTCAATCCTAGCTGGAGTATTTGCAGCCAGGATGTGTGATTTGACAATCTTCTAGATGTCAGTAAATGAGTCCGGTAATCGGTGGACAGTGTCCTTGTTGGATATGGAAGACGTTTGTACACCCTTGTGGGGGATGTACGAGGGAATACGGACCTCGAACGTCGCGCACACGAAGTCATGTGCAAAGGGAATCTGTTCCCTTGCGGAGAGGATCTCTGTATGAGCGGGAAAGTCGCATTATATATGCATAAGTGCATGCGACATATGGCTAATAAAGGGGGAATATCTTAAGCTTATGTTGTACCATGCATATGGTACAACTTAAGCTTATAATGTGCCATGCATCATGGTACACCTTAATTAAGTTGTTCCAAAGGAACAACTTACCCTAAAATAACTACCTTGGGGGCTATAAATAAGACCCAAGGGTAGCCATTTTCCTAACACATTTGCATGAAATTCATGCATGCATCTTCTTCATAGCGAAGCTCTGCAGAAATATTTCCTCTCCCTCCTTCCAAGTTCTTAATCTAAAATAGAGATTTAGATTGTGGAATAGTAGCCTTACTCCGTTCGTGAGAAGACTCGATCCGTCGTGGCGAATCCGAAGGCAAAGTTCCGAGACTATCGTTCCGCATACGCAAGCGTAAGTCTCCACTTTAATTATCGATCCTAACTTTGTTTTGGACAGGATCCTTCATTGGTATCAGAGCCATATGGGTTCGCCCCGGTCAATCCACCGCCCCGTCGAAACTACGAACGAGTCGTTGTCTTTTTCACGAATGGGTCTCCTACTATTACGGATATAGTAGGAACGCTTCGTGACGGAGAGAACGCAGCGGTTGTTCTTTTCACGTTAGGGTCTCCTATCATTACGGATATGGTAGGAACTCTTCGTGACGGGAAGAACCGACCGTTCACGTAGTACGTTAGTCATTTTTGGCACACGGCCATTAGGCAATAACTAACTTCATCGACGAACGGGTGCTTCATCGAGGAAGATGATGGAAGTTATTTCCATCGGGTAAGAGGAAAATTTGGTGCATGTGCACCATGGCCAAATGGGCTATGAAGGCCATGCATCCCCTCTCCCCATGCGGAGGGGGTTGGCTACGGCCAATAACCACCGGCGACCACCCCATCAAGGGGGAGGAATGAGTGCGGCAACCCCGTTTAAAGGGGGTGGCCGGCCATGGCCAAAGGGGCCATGGCCAGCCAACGCCGAATGGCCTTGGCCATGGCCGGCCATGGCCAGGCCGGCAGTGGCCGGCCAAGGGCCAGGCCGGCAGTGGCCGGCCTTGGCAGAGCCTTGCCGGCCAGGCCGGCCCTGGCAGTGGCCAGGGCCGGCCCTTGGCCGGCCTGCCGGCCCTGGCAGAGGCCAGGGCCGGCGCCCTGGCCTCAGGCCAGGGCCTGGCCGAGGCCAGGGTAGGAGCCCTGGCCCCGGCCAGCGGCCTGCCGGCCCTGGCAGAGGCCAGGGCCGGCGCCCTGGCCTCAGGCCAGGGCCTGGCCGAGGCCAGGGCAAGAGCCCTGGCCCCGGCCAGTGGCCTGGCCGGCAGGCCCTGGCAGTGGCCAGGGCCTGGCCGGCCGGCCCTGGCCGAGGGGGCCAGGCCCCCTGGTCGGCCAGGGCAGAGGCCCTGGCCGGCCTTTGGCCAAGCCCGGGTCAGGGCAGAGGCCCTGACCGGGAAGAAGTTGAATTCGAAAATTGGTCGACCAATTTTGTGTTTTTGGTCGACCAATCCGACAAATGGTCTGGGTCGATTGCAAACTTGCCAGATGACCCATACGGGGTAACAAATGGCCTTGGTCAAACTCGAATGTGTCGATTAGCCCATACGGGGCTAACCATGGTGCCGACTAGTTCATACGGAACTAACGTTTTAATGAAGTTTTCATTGGGCTCTACTCCTTGAAGATTAGCCATAGTGCTCTACTTCATGCGAGATTAGCCATGTCATTGTGCTCTACTCTACGGAGATTAGCCAATGTACTTGTGACGTTGTGCTCTACTCTACGGAGACTAGCCAACGTGCTTTCAAATTTTTGAAAAAGATGTTTTTCAAATAGGTTGTGTCCCGTCCTTAAATCGGGATAGCGCAATTTGGAATTCCAAGTCCTACCACGATCCGGCCATGGTTATCTAACCCATGTGTGTGTAGAACAGGTCTCGTGGCTTGGCAATTGTTGCGTTAAAATTCTTTGCGCTAATTCTCACCTATTCTATTTTGAAAGATAAGTTTTTCAAAGTGATTTTCCGCTGCTAATACCATACGGGTATTATTTCTGATTTCTTTTTACTTGAGATAAGTAAGAGGGATACTTTGAAAGTTACTACTAGATGGTAGTTGGGAACGTAGTGAACTTCTCGATTCTAGAGTAACATTTCAACGCATCCAAGGAACTTATCAAGTGTTTAAAGAATCGAAACTTTATGCATAGAATTTTGATCGTGTTTTTCATTCTCTTTGCAGTTTTTTGAATCGAAAATGTCTACCGCTTCTAAGAATATTGTCGCAGAGCTTAACAAAGGTGAAAAGCTCAACGGCGACAATTATAAACTTTGGTCAATAAAGATCCAATATGTTTTGGAGGAGCAAGATGTGCTCGAAACACTCCAAAACATAATGGTAGAACCTGAGTTGGGCAATACGGCCCAACACAAAAGGGACCGGGAAGCTTATGACACTTGGACTCGAAAGAACAAAATAGCACGTATTACGTTACTGTCCGCGATGGACAATGACATAATGCGCCTATTTCGGGAATTCGGCCTAGCTAAAGACATATGGTCTGAGCTAGAGATAAAGTTTGGTGGAACTTCGGTTACCAAACTCCGCTCCTTGAATATTCAATTTGATTCGTACAAGATGCGGCGAGATCATTCTATGAAAAAGCATCTCCGCCACATGGCGAATCTTATATCTGAATTAAAGGATGCGGGTGTTACGCTGTCTGACGAACAGCAGATCCAAGCGGTCATTCGTTCACTCCCAGATAGCTGGGATAACATGAAAATGCATCTCACTCATAATGAATGCATTAAAACTTTAAGCGATGTTTCGAAACACCTCGAACTCGAGGAAGAGCGGATTCAAGCCGCAAAACCAAGTGCAGAAGTGCACGTGGCCGCTAGTTCCTCACATGGAGGAAATAAGCGGAAACGCTTAAGGTTTGTGAACGAACGTAAGCAAGAACCGGAGACCTCAAAGAAGACAAAGAACAAAAAGTGGCAAAAGAATGTGCGCTCAAAGAAGAAAAACTTGAAGAAGATCAAGTGCTTTAAGTGCAACAAGTACGGTCACTTCGCCCGTAAGTGTACGGATGGAAGTGACAAGGTAACTTGTAGGGCTAGTTACATATGTGTTTCTAGTTCCGTGTTTCTTGCTGAATCTAACTATTTTTGGTTGATTGATTCAGGGGCCACAGACCACGTTGCGAAGGACAGAAGGTTCTTCGTAGAGTATCGAAAGATAACTCAAGGAACAAAGTGGATATACGTCGGCAACAACACACGTGTTGAAGTCAAAGGCGTCGGAACATGCAAGCTAGTTCTCGACAACGGCCGGACTTTATTATTGCACGACGTCCTCTTTGCTCCAGATATTAGAAGGAATATCGTTTCCGTGGTCATGTTAATGTCTTTAGATTATGAGTGGAGGTTCTATAAACAATGTGTTGACCTTGTTTGTAATAATTCTTTGATTGGTTCTGGTAATGTTTGTAATGGATTAATTGTTTTAAATACAATGTATGATGTTGCTTCTTCCATTAATGAAAGTTTTCATTTGACAAATGCTTCTAACTCTGAGTCTGAAATCATTTGTTGGCATGCAAGACTTGGTCATATTGGACCAACTAGAATGGATAGACTTGCCAAAAGTGGCTTGCTATCTAATGTTTCAAAAGTTGAAATGTCAACTTGCGAACATTGTCTTGTAGGGAAAACTTGTCGCAAGCCGTTTGGAACTGGCACAAGGGCCGAAGTTCCATTACAGCTTATCCATTCAGACATTTGCGGTCCAATGAATGTTAAGACAAGACACGGGAAGTCCTATTTCATCACATTCATTGATGACTTCACCCGTTTCGGACATATCTATTTGATATCCCACAAAAGTGAAGCTTTGGCTTGCTTTAAAAACTATATGAGTTTGGTGGAGAATCAATTAGATCGCAAGATTAAGGTTTTGCGAACCGATAGGGGCGGTGAATATCAATCAATAAGTTTTAAGGAACTTTGTGATGAAAAAGGCATAGTACATCAGGTAACTATGCCTTACACTCCGCAACAAAACGGTGTTGCGGAAAGAAGGATTAGGACATTGATGGAAATGGTCCGATCAATGATGTCTCAGGCAAATTTGCCTATCACCTTTTGGGGTGACGCATTATTGACGGCAGCATTCATCTTAAACCGTGTACCCTCGAAGTCGGTAAGTTCTACTCCTTATGAGTTGTGGAACAATAGAACTCCAGACTTAAACATTCTAAAACCTTGGGGTTGTGCCTCTTACGCACATTTATCCTCTCACAAATATGGCAAACTTGGGCCACGTGGGAGGAAGTGTATCTTCATCCGATACGCTGAAAACTCCAAAGGATATGTTTTCGTCGGTCAAGAGGACAACGGGGGTCTAATAGAATTCGAATCGAGTGATGTTGTCTTCTTGGAAAAAGAGTTTCCAAGACAGGGTGAGATAAGTCAAGACTTATCCTTGTTTGAGACTTGGGATCAAGAAGGATCGGAACGTTCGAGTGGGAGAATCCTTGGTGAAGAAGAAAATACGTTTCAAACTTCACCAATGGATGATACGAACGATACCAATCCTAATCCGAGTGGGAGTGATGTTATTCCAAGTGGGAGTGATGTCATTCCAAGTGGGAGTAATCAAACTCAAACAAGACGTAGTAATCGAACGAGGCTAACACCTCTGAGATTTGAGGATGAATTTCCTCAAACATTCATGACATTACTACAAGATGATGACGAACCTGCAAACTTCAAACAGGCCGTCACATGCCCTGCTAAAGATAAATGGATAGCGGCAATGGAAGAAGAACTTCAATCCATGAAAACAAACCAAGTCTGGGACTTGGTTGATTTACCTAAGGGACGTAGAGCCATTGGGAACAAGTGGGTTCTCAAAATCAAGCATAAGGCTGATGGCTCCATCGAGAAATATAAAGCTCGCCTTGTTGCGAAAGGTTTCACGCAACAGGAAGGAATAGACTACGAAGAGACTTTCTCTCCTGTCGTGCGTTTTACCTCGATTCGCTTAATTCTGGCAATGTTGGCTTGTTTGGACCTCGAATTACATCAGATGGATGTAAAGACTGCCTTTCTTAACGGAGAACTAGATGAGGAGATCTACATGGAACAACCAAACGGGTTCGTACAAGAAGAAAACAAACATAAGGTTTGTAAACTTCGTAAATCCATATATGGTCTTAAACAATCCTCAAGGCAGTGGTATATGCGCTTTCAAGAAGTTGTTTTGTCGTATGGATTCTCCATGCTCGACGAAGACAATTGCGTATATATTAAGAGGATTAAAAACAAGTATATAATTATGTCTCTTTATGTAGATGACATACTTATAGCCAGAAATGATAAGCGTCTTATATTGGATATCAAAGCTTGGCTTTCATCCGTCTTTGAGATGAAAGACATGGGTGAAGCTGCATATATCCTTGGGGTTAAGATCTCAAGGAATCGTTCCAAGAAACTTCTTTCTCTCTCTCAAGAGACGTATATAAAGAAAGTTTTAGAACGGTTTAATATGCAGGACTGCAAGCCAATTGATACTCCAATAAGCAAAGGCGAGGGTCTATGTTTGGAGATGTGTCCCAAAGATCCAAAAGAAAAGAAAGCTATGGAAAAAGTTCCATACTCCAGTGCTGTCGGGAGTCTGATGTACGCCATGATGTGTACTAGACCCGACATTTGCTATGCTGTTGGTATGGTAAGCCGTTACCAATCCAACCCAGGGCAGGCACACTGGAAAGCGGTGAAGAGGATATTAAGATACCTCAAAGGGACTGCGGACTATGCGTTATGCTATCAAGGCAATACCTTGAGACTCGAAGGCTATACCGATGCTGATTGGGCGGGTGATCTCGACGAGCGAAGATCTACCTCAGGCTTTGTTTTCTTACTCGGGAATGGTGCAATATCCTGGAGCAGCAAGAAACAAACCTGCATCGCTCTATCAACCATGGAAGCCGAGTTCGTAGCATTCAGCATGGCGGTCCAAGAAGCTGTTTGGCTTAGGAAATTCTTAGACAGGCTGACGAATGCCTCTGACTCGAGCACTGTTCCTATATACAGTGATAGTCAAGCTTCGATTGCCTATGTCAAAGATCCTAAATTTCATTGTAAGACCAAACACATTGACATTCGATTCAAGTTTGCGAAGGATTATGATAAACGGAAGGAAGTAGACATAGGATACATATCCACGCATGAGATGATAGCAGATCCCCTTACTAAGGCGATCCCCAGAGATGTGTTTTTCAAACACTTATCATCTATGGGAATGCGTAGGTGCTGAGCTGTATCATGTAATATTTCCCATGTCTATAGAAGATCAAAATTTAATTTGCATACAAGTTTCTTACAAATGATTTTATATACATTTGTGTTTAAGTCTCAGCTATTTTTGTGTGTATGTCGGACAGATTAAGGTTGGCTCTCTCACATGAGCAACCGCCTTATCTTATCAGATGGATAAGATAGAGATGAGACTAGTTTAAAGTCAAAATCATTAGACAAATGATTTAGAGTCATGACTTAAACAAGATAGTCGAATAAAAGATCTGCATCATACGGATGCTTACAAAAGATCTGAGATCTGTATCACAAGGATATATAGATCTCATTGGATTTTTTGAATCCTATCTGTCTTATGCAGGATAAGAGTCCGTGAGTATTTCACGAGCAGTATGGGGACTCAAAAAGATAGGCACTGTGGTGTCTGATCTTTTCATCCGTACAACATCATTAAGACATACTCTCCCTGGGAAAGGAGTGATGTTGTAATACGTGTTCATACCACGTATGCATTTCGACCACTGAGTTAGTAGCAATAGTGTTTGCTATTATGTGAGACTCAAAGGCCATACGGGTCTTAACTCTTACCCTCAAGGACTCCAATTGGTTCCTTTAGATTTGACGAGATGATCGCTATCTTAGCGTGTTACTAATGGGCTATGGTAATTCGGCTCGGCGGGGCACGTTAGAAAAGCGAATCAAGTCAAGATCAGAAGGTTCACAAGAAGAGGAAGATTGATTTCATATTCACATTTGGACTTTAATGATTCAAAGCTGGCCAGCCAATTGTAATCCAGATGGGATTCAATTGTTGAATATAAAGTATAAGAAATGTGAAGAAATAATCTAGGGTAAAGCATGCGTTGAACTACTCAACTTTGCACCTTCGAGGTCGTTGTGTATCTCTAACAAGTGCACAACAACAGACTCTACGCACATGACGGTCGCACGGTCTATTTCTCGGTATGATAGATGAAAGAACTAAGGGAAAGACGTTCTCTTACAATCCCCTCAAGTGTGAGTGGGAGATGTTGGATATGGAAGACGTTTGTACACCCTTGTGGGGGATGTACGAGGGAATACGGACCTCGAACGTCGCGCACACGAAGTCATGTGCAAAGGGAATCTGTTCCCTTGCGGAGAGGATCTCTGTATGAGCAGGAAAGTCGCATTATATATGCATAAGTGCATGCGACATATGGCTAATAAAGGGGGAATATCTTAAGCTTATGTTGTACCATGCATATGGTACAACTTAAGCTTATAATGTGCCATGCATCATGGTACACCTTAATTAAGTTGTTCCAAAGGAACAACTTACCCTAAAATAACTACCTTGGGGGCTATAAATAAGACCCAAGGGTAGCCATTTTCCTAACACATTTGCATGAAATTCATGCATGCATCTTCTTCATAGCGAAGCTCTGCAGAAATATTTCCTCTCCCTCCTTCCAAGTTCTTAATCTAAAATAGAGATTTAGATTGTGGAATAGTAGCCTTACTCCGTTCGTGAGAAGACTCGATCCGTCGTGGCGAATCCGAAGGCAAAGTTCCGAGACTATCGTTCCGCATACGCAAGCGTAAGTCTCCACTTTAATTATCGATCCTAACTTTGTTTTGGACAGGATCCTTCAGTCCTAAATGTGGAGAATCTTCAGGATCTCATCTTCGCATTGTTTTGTTACCGGGTCATAATGGGCTAAACTTTTTGTATCCCACGTTATGATGTGCTTTGCACCAGATTTCTCAGTTTCTGGGCCCGTTTTGGGAAAATTGTCTCATCAAATTCACAGTCTTCAAGATGTGCCTTAAATGCGTCCCCCGTTTGGGGTTCTAGGTATTTTATAATTGAGGGTGAGTTAAACCCTACATAGATACCTAAGCAACATTGAGGACCCATTTTTGTCCTCTGTGGTGGTGCAATAGGGGTGTAAATTGCGCAACCGAAGATTCTCAAATGATAAATGTTCGGTGGCCCTCCATATGCAAGTTGAAGTGGAGAGAGACTCTGACCTCCATAGGGTCTTATTTTTATTAACGATGCAGCATGCAGTATTGCATATCCCCATGCATCCACCGACAACTGGGATTTCATTAACAATGGACGAGCAATCCGTTGGAGTCTTTTTATCAGTGACTCTGCCAACCCGTTCTGGGTGTAAACATGTGGTATTGAATGTTCAATTTTTATTC
Source organism: Scilla litardierei (assembly GCA_030789695.1). Classification (NCBI taxonomy): domain Eukaryota; kingdom Viridiplantae; phylum Streptophyta; class Magnoliopsida; order Asparagales; family Asparagaceae; genus Scilla; species Scilla litardierei. Next base: position 43,123,812 of record CM061138.1, on the reverse strand, counting down.
ATGTTGCTTGGCAATACTCTTGAAATGACCGAGATGTAAATTTCCCGGCATTATCCAGCCATATTTTCTTTTTATGGTTGTCTAGAAAATGCGCCCAACTTTATAATTTGTGCCAGTAGCTTTGGAAAAGCTAAGTTGCGGGTTGATAGTAGACACACATATGAATATTTTGAAGATGCATCAATCAATATCATAAAGTACCGAAAGGGCCATTATGGGATGGATAGGTCCACTTATGTCTTCATGTATTCTTTCGAGAAAGTTTGGAGACTCGATATCCACTTTTAGTGGTGATGGCCTTGTTATAATTTTCCCTTGAAGCAGGGGATGCAAGGGAATTATCCCTTCTGAAGAATCTCCTGGTTCTTCAGGTTGTGCCCATGGGATTGTGATAGGATGTGATGCATCAACATAGATCCAAGGTGTCCAAGTCTATCATGCCAAAGTAAAAAACTTGGCTGATGTCGGGCACTTCAGGTGCTCCATCAGGTTAAATTCCTCTCTCCAAATCTTTGTATGGTAGAGGCCTAATGAAAGATTCTCAAAACGTTCAAGTATGGATTTTACTTCTTTTTTTTGAGACGTTACATACAATAATTATTTTTCGTTTACATTTGCTGTTTCCAAACGGAATTGTTTAAGCGGATATACTTGAAACTTAGTAAGTTTCGTTTGGAGTTCAGTTTCGTTTGGAGTTCGGAGAGAATAGTGCATCTTTTATTTTAATTTTTGTTCCATTAGAGAGCAACAAGGTTGCATTCCAAGAACCTTCATTATATTCGATGGCCCTGAAATGGTATTTACAGGGCTTTTGTATGGTATAATGATATGAAAACAGCACTTATACTGAAGGATCGTATGTGTCGATGCACTGTCTACCAAGCAGTCATTAGAGCGATCTATCTATAAAGAAGAATAAAAACATATGCATTTCAGGAACATCAACTTTATTCATTCAAATTCAAAATTGCATAATATGAAAGATCTCATAACATGAAATGTTCTTAGACAATTTGCTAAGATAAAAATAGAAAGCTAATGCAGCAGTCATCATTTTCGAAGTCGTCGGCTGTAAACTTGACTGGAGCATCAGATGTCACCAGATTTGTTTCAGCTTTCTTTTTCTTGTTTTCTTTATACAGCTCCTGGAGATGATGCGGAGTTCGGCACACTCTGGACTAGTTGCCTTTCATGCCACAGGTATGTCACTGGTCTTTCCAATCCCTTTTGGGTGGGGGTGCATCATTCTTCTTGTTGTCATTTCTGCGCCAGGTGAACTTGCGTTTTCCTTCATTTCTACGCTGCTGGACTTGGCCACTAGCCCTTTTGTTCTGTCTCCCTTTCTGTGGTTTTTCTTTTCTTTTGTTGCCTCTCTTCTTTCGAGAAGAAGAGGCATTATGAGCTTCTGGGAGGGGGCAGTGCCAGGGGCGCATGTTGTGGGTAGCGAGGAGAAGCACTCTGTTTTGTTCAGCATTAAGTAAACATGACAGCAGCTCAGAATACTTGGTTAACGTTCATTCACTGTATTGCTGCATTAGTATCGCATCTTGCTCACAGAAAGACGTGTACGTCTTTTCCAGTATGTGATCTTCTGAGACTTTTTCACCACACAACTTCAGGCGTGAGGTGATGCTAAAAAGAGTTGAGTTGTACTCAGCTATGGACTTAAAGCCATGTAGTCTCGGGTTCTCCCACTCATATCGTGCTCTTGGTAGTATAGCATCTTTCTGATGTTTATACACGTCCTCAAGGGCAGTCCACATCTCAATTGGATCTTCGACCGTAAGGAATTCAGCCTTTAGGGTCTTGTCCACATGGCTGCAAATATAGATAATGGCTTGCGCCTTTTCTATATCGCTTACATTTTCTTTCTTAGTCATAGCAGAAATGAGGGACTTAGCCCGCAGATGGAACTTCACATCGAGCTGCCAGCTTAGATAGTTTCTCCCTAATTCATCCAGCACTTCGAAATCGACACTTGCGACTTAGCCATTTTATCCAGCAGAGCACAAATTTGCATGAATTAATAATTTAAACGATAGACATTTTCATGCGGAGGCAATTTTTATATGAAGAGCTAATTGCGTGGATCGGCCAGTCTCACATAAATAAAAAGTCCAAAGTCTATTACAGTCTATATTACATAAATGAAAGATTTTAAAAATAAGTTACAACTTTGGAAACCCCGTGGGTCCTATATAAGATCTTCAGCTTCAATTGTGGCCTCCGTATCCATGGAAAGTGGTCTTCGGTCTTGGACATTTACATAAATTCATCACTACAATTTCTCTCTAAAGTAAAAGAAAGGTGCAGGAAATAAAATGTGGGACTTAAACATCCGATCCAAAACCGCAATTAGCCATCCGTGCAAAAATTTGTGCTCATCAAACATTTTCAGCAGACATTTTGATCACAGGCATCACATGCATTTACATCCACAGAAAGGATAAACAATTTAATTGCTTAATAATTATTGGACCACTGGGCAACGTCATACACCGTTAGGTTAGCTGACTAACTGCAGAGCGGCCGCATGATCTTCCTAATTATTAAGTTTTAATATTTGCACAACCAAACATAGTTTATCCACAAAATAAGCCTAAAATGATGTGTTGCATATAGTTATGAACCTACAAAGGTATCATATAATGCAATGGTTGTGCTAGTTTGAGTTTATTCAAAGAGATTGAAAAAGAGCACAAAATCCCTTATTTATCCCCAAATGTCCCCAAATGTCCACTATTTTATCATGATTTTTCATGAATTTTTAAGCCCCAAATACCCTTTTAAATCAATTTTTAGCACCCCAAAAAGCCTTTTAAAGCTTATTTTAGCCACCCTTTTCTTTTTTTCGGAAAAGAAACTAGCCTGCGGGCCTGCCTGCAGTCTTATGTTAATTTTTTTGGTGAAAAATAGGCATGTGTGCCTGAGGCCCGCAGTTTGCCTGTGGGCTTCAGGCCCGCAAGGTTTAAGAAATTTTTTTATCTCTTCTCTGGGCTTCAGGCCCAAAAGAACTTTGGAAGGCTAGGGTTTGTTGCCGCCGCTGCCGCCTGTTATTGTGCCTCCAGAGAGGGGCGGCCGCCGTGCCGTAGCTGGGCAGCAAGGGGGGACCCCTCTGCCGCCATGGAGAGGGGGGTGGGAGATCGACGGCCCCCTTCGAGGGGAGGGGGGATACAGCAACGCCCCCCTTCGAAGGGGGACATCGGCGGCGGCCTGAGTGCTGCCTCCTATTTGGGGGGGGGACTGACGGGGCAAGAGCACCGCCCCCCTTCGGGGGGTACTGGCGGCGGCTAGAGTGCCGCCCCCTTTCGGGGGGCATTGATGGTGGCCAAAGCGTCGCCCCCTCGGAGGGGGAATCGATTGGGCGCCAACGGCGCCCCCCCCCCCTCACTTCAGTCAGGGGGTGGGGGTGGGGGAGCGGCCGACGGCAAGGCCGACGTCGGGGCTAGGATAGGGTAAAACCCCTATTTTTTCTATTATTTACAGATTTAAAAACATGTTTAAAACAAGATTTTTGGACGATTAGCCCTAATTCCACTTCGATCTTGCGGGATCTATGGAGAATACTATCATATGTATGATAAAAATGACATTTTTATCGAAATTTACCTCTATATCCGTCCTCCGGATATAGCGACGGTTGAACGAAGCCTACGCGGATGACGACGCCCGTTTGAAGAAGCTTGACACCGTGCGCATGGATCTTACGCCTTTCTTTACTTTCACAATGATCGATTTGTGTGGAAATTTTAATTAGAGGCTCGTGCTGATAACATGTTATGAATCAACATCTGGGGAGAAACCCCCAGCTCTTTATTTATAGCATGTAGAGGAGCGTACACAGATAAGATACATTAGATAAGGTCTTATATATAAGATAAGCAGTGATCCCAAACGACTAACCAACTCGGTATTATCTCTTCACAACACAATTTATTTTTAACAGTATCCCCCTCCCCTTTTCATTTTCAATTTCTTTTTTTTCAATTATTTGGCATGCGGGCCTGAAACCCGCAGTGTGGCTGCGGGCTTCCGGCTGGCCCGCAATGGGGCTACGGGCTCAAGCCCGCGCCCTTCTTCTTTTTTGTAACATATTCAGCTGACGGGCTTCAGGCATGCATACTTTTAATTATTTTTTTCGAAACACGAGGAGGGGGCGACTAGGGTTTGTCGCCGCCCCTGGTCGCCATAGAGCGGCAGGCCGCACACGGCGTTAGCAGGGGGAAACCCCGCCTTGAGGCGGGGCTCGAAGGGTGGATGACCACGCCGTTAGGAGGAGGGGGGCGTCACCTTCCGGGCGGTCGAAGAGGCGGTGTTGCCACGAAAGCGAGCAGGCGTGACGATGACATCGTGAAGGTCAGTTCAAATTTGTGTGTAGCCAATTTATTCGATATCAAACATATTTTAGAGAATATGAACCCTAAAATAGGGTTTTCAATGATATGAAAAACATGAAATCGACGATTAAAAATCGTCGGTTTAGAATATCAACCCAATCACCATTCCGATCTTGCGAGATCAATGGAAAAAGTAAGCATGATCATGATAAAAATAATTTTTTTAAGGATTGTACCTCTAGATCCGTCTTCCAGATCTAACGACGGTTAACGAAGCCTACGCGTGAAAAACGACGCCCGTTCGCTGGTGGATGAAGCTGCTCGCATAGGTCTACCACCTTCTCCTCCGCTTTCGCAACGATAGGGCTTTGTGGAAAAATAATATAGGCTCGTGCTGATAACATGTTGTGAAGCATCAAATCTGGGGAGAAGACCACAGTCCTTTATTTATAGTAAAGAAAAGAGCGTACAAGGATATGGTTACAATAGATTTGGTCTTGTTCTATAGATAAGACGTAATTCCAATATAAACACTCGTCACCATCCATTTACAATAAGTTTTTATTTGTGATTTAATTTGATTTTTTCATTGATTTCATGATGTTTTACTTTATGGTTATTTTCGATATTTCCGATCGTGCGTCAGGAAAAAAATGTAAATTGTTATAAGCAGGCTTTTGTAGGCCCATTAGTGTATTGGGTATCCACCCATTATGTAACACTACTTCTATAAATACAAGGCTACGGGGTTCCGTAGCCGCCAAGCTTACAATACGTTATCAGCACTCTCAAAGCTGAGCCGAACCATTGCCGACGGACGAATCGCGACGCGAACAGGCTTCCTTCACCGAACGTCGCTAGATCCGACAGGTATGATCTAGAGGTAATTTTTGTTCCCTAAATCTAAACTTTTATGCGCATACGATTCGATCTACATGCTTAGATCAATATTTGATTAGTATAAATCGGATTTTTTATCTCAGATCTGCATGCTAAATCAACTTTTTAATGATAAATCGACGTTTATCTCTAAAAAATCAAATTTTTACTCTTAAAATGCTGATTTGAAAACTAAAAATAGTTCTTTTCTAATAAAATTCCTATTTTTGATGATCTTCTTCCCCAAAATCTTCAAATAATCGAGGGGGTTTTCATCGAAACACGGCCAGAAGCCACGAACGAACAAAACCCCCTAGCGATCTCACCGCCGCTAGAAGCGGCGCCGTGCCGCTTCCGCTCCAGTGGCGTCTCGCGTCGCCGCCGCCTGCAGCGGCGGCCAGACCCGCTGCCTGAAGCGACGACGAACGATGCCGCCGCCTGCAGCAGCGGCTAGCACGACCGACGTTGCTGTCGGCGTCCAGCACGACCGCTGCCTATAGTGGTTGCCAGCACGACCGTCGTTTGCAGCTGCGGCCACTGCCGCCGCCTGCCGCGGCGGCCAACGCCGCCAAATAGCCAGAAGCGGCAGCGACGGCGTTACCCCCCCGTGCGCGCGAACGAACCCTAGCCGCCAGAAGCGGCAACCCACACGACAGAAACCCTAACCGGTTACACTGGATTGCACGGTTACACGGGTTACACGCAACTTTGCAGCGGCGGCCAGACCCGCTGCCTGAAGCGGCGACGAACGATGCCGCTGCCTGCAGCGGCGGCCACCACGACCGCCGTCGCTGTCGGCGTCCAGCACGACCGCTGCCTACAGTGGCTGCCAGCACGACCGTCGTTTGCAGCAGCGGCCACTGCCGCAGCCTGCCGCGGCGGCCAACGCCGCCAAACAGCCAGAAGCGGCAGCGACGGCGTTACCCCCCGTGCGCGCGAACGAACCCTAGCCGCCAGAAGCGGCAACCCACGCGACAGAAACCCTAGTGCAGCAAGGATTCACAACTAATGAAGTCTGCTCTTGCATCATTATAAGAGCGAAGGGAACATGATTCATAATAATCGCCATCTACGTAGACGATTTAAACCACATCGGATCTCCTGAATAGATAGTCGCGATGCCCAAAAGACTCACACAGACTTTTGGAAGACATTGACAAAACGAAGTTCTGCCTAGGCTTACAAATCGAACACCTAAGCGGAGGAATCCTCTTACATTAATCCACCTATATACGGAAGTTGCTGAAAAACTTCCTCACGAACAAATGTCATCCGCTTAGTACACAAATAGTCGTCAGATCATTGGATGCCAATACGGACCCCTTCTGGCCACTGGAAGAGGGTGAGGAAGCACTGGGTCCCGAAATATCCTACCTAAGTACAATTGGAGCACTCCTCTATCTGACAAACTGCACGCGTCCCGGTATAGCGTTCGCAGTTAACCTACTAGCCAGATACAGTTCAACGCCCTCAAAGTGCCACTGGAACATAGTGAAGCACCTTCTGCACTACCTCCAAGGGTCAGTTGACCTTGGTCTATACTTCAAGAAATGCGTATCCCCCAACTTAGTTGGTTATGCAAATGCATGATACAGATCTGACCCGCACACCGCGAAGTCGCAGACCGGCTTCGTATTCACCTACGATGGAACAGCCATCTCATGGAGATCTGTGAAGCAGACTTCAGTAGCAACCTCGTCCAACCACTCAGAGCTCATTGCGATCCACGAAGCTAGTAGAGAATGCTTTTGGCTTCGTTGAGTCATCCGCCACATCCTCGTGACTACCGGCCTGTAGACAGGAGATCTTGGACCAACCACCATGTACGAAGAGAATGCCGCCTGCATAGCTCAACTACGAGGTGGCTACATCAAAGGTGTCAGGAAGAAGCACATTTCCCCCAAGCTCTTCTGGACGTGTGAACAACAAGTAGACAACCAGAGCGACATCCAGCAGATCAAGTCCTGCAACAACCTGGCAGATCTATTTACTAAAGCTTTACCTCGTTGTACCTTTAGAAAACTTGTATTAGGAATTGGGATGAGACAGTTGAAAGATCTACAAGCCTAAAGCTTGTACGCAACAGGGGGAGTCAATGTTGTGTTGTACTCTTTCTCATGTCCATTGGGTTTTCCCACTGGGTTTTCCATCGACAAAGGTTTTAATGAGACAACGGCATCGACTCTGGATCCAGAAGTATCCACATCTGATGATATATATCGATCGTGGGAAGTTATAGAGACTTGTATTATTTTTCCTTAGCCACTAGTTTTTCCCACTGGGTTTTCCATGGCAAAATGTTTTAACGAGGCAAGAACTATTAACTTAGGATACAGAAGTATCCATACCCACATGGTCAGATAATCTCTATGAATCATGAAGCGCTCATGTATGGCTTACAATAATGGATGGATAAGGGGAAGGGTTATAAGCGGGCTTTGTAGGCCCATTAATGTATTGAGTATCCACCCATTATGTAACCATACTTTCTCCCCCCTTCCGACCATTTTTTCCAGTCCTTTGAAGATTGTGAATCTTATCCTACTAGGACAAATCTTTGTCATACGTGGCAAATTTGTCCTAGGTGGCAATGACACTTTTGGGGGACTTCATTTTTGGGAGAAAACTTAAATTTGGGGGAAAACTTAAAATTTTATGGGAAAACTTGAAATTTGGGGAACTTGATATTTGTAGGGGAAAAAACTCAGCCATTAAATAAACTGTGCCCTATGGACACGTGTAATGACTAGTACTTCTATAAATATGATGTAAGGTTCCGTAGCCGCCAAGCTTAACATAAATAATATTATTTCATTAGTCAGAGTAAAAAGTTAAAGCGGTCGTCCGTAGAGCAAAACGGTATGTGCGCGTAGCATCCCCCTCTTTTTTTCCCTTCTCGGTCTTCTATGTTTCCGAACCTCCGAGTCACCGAGGTTCTCCCCCAAACCCTAATCTAGAACAATGACGAGCTTCGAGCCCTTCAACAGGTACAACTGCTATATTCAAAGATGGTTGCTTTCAATCTCATCAACTTCTTCTTTTTTGATTGCTCCGATGAGAAATCTAGGGTTTTGGTGTTGTTAGGTTGGTGAGGCTCGCTGCTCGAGCTTTCTATGAAGACATCACGATGAAGGGCGACAACCAGCCAAAGACTGGGAGAGGGGACAACAGAGGCATGGCTGTGGTCGTCCTTGATGCTATGACTAGGTAAACTTTCCAATCTTTAAGCGTGATTAAATTCGTGAAAATGGACAAATTTGATGTGCGGTGTTAGCTGGGGTTTGGCCCAAAATGTTTACCGATTGACGTCGATGATTGGTTACATCATCTTACTAGAGATTTCACTGAAAGTTAAAAAATTTTGTGTAAATTTAGCGAAGTTCGGTTTTTTGCTAGCTACATAGCGATTTCTGATGCAGAACTTAGTAGTTGTAGCCTAACTACTTGCTAGACGGTAGTTTCTCTCGTAAATATTTTTATGTCCAGCTTGGCCTAGAGTTCTCTGTGGATGTAGGCAATCACCACGACAACGAAATTTTTTGGTTGATTACATGGATATTTGCAATGTTAACATAGTAACATTTGAGCAGTGCATCAGTGTACTTCAAAAACTGGAAATGCTATTGATAAGATTAGAATGCAATAAAATAGTTTCAGCATATATCATATATCGTTCGAGTCCATGAACAAATGCAATTGATTGACATGATATGTCGGTTTATTTTTTCATCTAGTCACTCAACTAAAGATTTCTTAGAGCTGTAAATTTCCGGAGACTTTTTCAAGGCATGCTTGTATTTTTGGGCTGAGGTGGAAGAAGTGGATTTGGGCCCTATGCATATGACTTGCTGATTCGGGCAATAATTTCATGTTCAGATATGGTTAAATGCTGCATAGCTTACGGACTTAGATTAGATATATTTTTGGTGATGTTTTCTAGAGGCTAGAGCATTACATTCTTTTCACGTGTTCTTTTAAGTGGTTAACGTATACATTTTCCCCATAATTTCATGTTCGTCTTTTTTTTGTTTGAGGAAGGATAGGGTCTCAAGTTCAATAGCCCATAGCCACCATCACTGTTCCAAAATGGTTGTTATATATAACCACCTAAATTCCCAATCAAAGAGTATAGCGGCGAGTTTAGCCCATTTTTATTATAAAAACACAAGAAGGTAGCAACTCCATAGAAAGCACAAAAGAAACAAAAGAAAACAAAATAAATTGTCAGCATACAAAACACCATAAGCACTTGAACTCAAAGATGAAGCGGTTCAGTTATCATCCTAAACAATCAATGCCACACGAGTCTGCCCAAAGTAGAGTATTGAAAACTACTTCCAGCTTAACATTAGCATTTTCATTGTCAATAATATCCAATCAGCTGCCGCTAAGTGTATCATCCCAATAATGCCTTTAGGACCATACCCTCTGGCAAATTTTGTTCGTTGCTTCTTTGGCAAACAATCTGAACCAAAAAACAACAAAAGCATGAATTTTATCAAGAATTGCCATTCCATTAAACATCTTACATTTAAAAATAGTTCTTTAGTATCTAATAGATTCTCGCTTAGGTCTCACATTCTACCATTGCTCCAAAAAAAGTTTTGCAGACTTAACTTGATTATAAGATAATCCACAATTACTAGCTAACTAGATCACTTCTAAAGTAAATCAATAGTGCTTAATCCATCTTTGATGGCTAACCAAGAGTTTTTCTTAGCTTTTAAAGGGAAAGCAATCTTCCATATGTAAGCAAAATCAAGAAATATCCCTCAAAACATATGAAATCCATAATAAGAACTGGCGTAAAATTGACCATTAGCTCCACATCCGCAACTATTTTTCAAGATACAACAATAATCTCAAGCCAATTAATCTGATATATGGGCCTATAATTTTCATCAACCATCTCTCCAGTGCTATTTTTTTTCTAAATGTAATTTTTTCACATACCGTGACCGTCTGACTGGTACCCAACTTCACTTTAAATATTCTCATGCACATTCAAGGTATATAATTTTTGAATCATATACCATAATTTCAATTATGAGCACCATAAGTCATTCCAAAAAGCCTAATAAATCCCATTACCATCTTTAACATGTCTACTAACAATAAAAAAAATTAATTTCTCTAGAATTTCTTTTCAGAATTGAGTGTGTATAACTTCTTATTGCCTTTAATAACCCACACATGATTTTGTTGATAAGGGGGAAATGTGCTATCTCCACCAAAGATCTGGATCCCACCCATCTATCCAATAAGTTCTCATTCAGTTCCTTTAGACCAGAGCCCCCAAAAGTCCAGTCTTAATTTTGTAAACTATTCTCTAATCCACCAAATTAGTATAAGGACTAGAATCTCTAGCTTCCTTCCAAAATAATTTCTTCATAATTTGTTCAACCATATGAATTACCCATCACAGAAAGGCATGAATAGACATTAGAGACAATGTCATTGCTGATAGTACAACATTAACCAGAACTAATCTCTCACATCTTGATAATGCTACCACTTTCCTTCCAACCAATCTCATGTCAATTTTCCCTTGCTGCTAATCCGTGTGTAAAAGCTTACTTGACTTTTAAAAAATATATCTAAATATGCTACAACAAAAGAACCACTCTTACAATTAAGCTTAGCAGCTACATCCTGTCTAATTGTGTCATTATTTTTGAGCTCTTATTGAAATTTGTATTCAAACCATCTCAAGATTCAAAACCATATAACACTAGTTTTGGAGCTACAAGTGACCATATATCATCGTCAACTTTTCAAAAATAATAAGGTATCATCTATCATCTATCGTTTAGAGACTTAAAACTTTTTGATTAAATCCAAAGGATCAAAAGGTTCCAACCCATAGAATTTGCTATGCTATACAACCAAGTTAAGCATATTTGTAAAAACATTTACGGTCAATACAAATAACAAGGGACATAAATGATTACTTGTCATAACCCCTTTAAAAAATAATCCTTCGAATATGAGAACCATTAGTAATGATGTGAGATTTTGCCCCTTAAGACACTGATAATCTAATTATCCTATCTATCACTAAATCTTATTGCTTTAAGCATGCATGCAATGACACTCCAATTCAACATGTTATACGACGAGGAATGGAAGCGTTATGATTTTGTGGTGGAAAAAATTCGGGATTTGGTAATACTAAATTTGGGATTTTGGCCTAATACAATCACATTCACTAATCACAATCACATTCACACCTTGCACGTAACAAAGATGCAATCATTATGTTGGCTCATCTTTGAGCTGGCTTGGCATGGCCAAATTGGATCAATTCAAGTTGATGATGTCGTATTTAGATTCGATTCAGATGACTTGAATGTGGCAGGATTTAGGTAGATCTTAGATTGAATGTCAAAAGCATTGGAGTAGAGATGGTGATGGGGTCCAACGAGGGCGAAGGTGACTGCACCAAGGGTAGAGGATGATGGTGCAAATTGTAGGAATCAAAGATCTATGGTGTGCTTGGATTTGGAGGAATCAACATTAACGATCCGTGGATGAACATGTACATGTGACGATCAGCCATGGATCCGGTTGAGTTCAATGATGATGAAGATTTTGGAAGGATAAATCGATAGATGGAACAAATACTGGTGGTTTGATCGCAACGTTGTCATTTGGGAGATGATGTTATATTGATGGCAATATTACATCAATATAACATCATTTGCTTCAACATTAAGGGTGGCATTGATGGCAATGTTATCACTGAGGAAGAGACCGACAACTACTGGCATTGAAGCAGATGATGTTATATTGATGGTGGTGGACCGGTGGTTTGATGTTGCTGATAAGTTGAAAATGGTGTTGAAGGAGATGATGAATATCGGTATTGATTTTTTGAAACTAAGAGAAGATGAAAACCTAAATCTAAACTAAGCTATAGAAAAGAAGAGAATGATGATGGGAGACATGAAATTTAGCTATGGATACTAATTGTTGGGGAATGGAAGCATTTTGGTTTTATGGTGGAAGATATTTGGGATTTAAAAAAAAACAATATTAGGGATTTTGATAAATAGATAGAAATTTGGGCCTTACATCTAGGTGAATCGATCACCCACTTCAACATGCAAAAGAGATCCAATTACTAGGGTTTCTTGCAAACACGCTAGATTTTACAAAACCTAAGTATTTATTCACCGTTCATATTCTATTTTTACAATGAAAGGCATAAATACCTTTTTGTAATAAAAACATAAGTTGAAGATTAATAGACTAATCATGTTATAATTAGAATTCTAAAATGATCTGTTATAAATGCGGCTAAATAAGTCTACAAAAAAGACTTTAAAGATCCTAACTTGACTCAAATTCTAAACAAAAAAGAAACTCTAAAAATCAGAAAACTAGAAGAAGTCCAAAATAATTAAACTTCTAATTTTTTTAGTGTAATTGTAACTCCGTGTGGCGGGTATCGCTTTGAATACTGAAATATTGTTGCACATGCTTGTGCTTCGTTCCACATCACGTAGGATTTGGCAAAAATCTAATTTAAGAATTATTTCTCCGAACCGTATTGTCTAACCCACCCAGAAATTATTTGTTGTGCAATTGTTACCCCATTCAAAATAAATCTATCTTTATTAATAGTAGTTTGAACTTGGTCAATTAACATTCCAAGCCTAGGAATTAATCTATTTGTTAACCATTTGGTAATGATTTTATAGACCACATTAAGTAGTTGATATGTGTGAACTGAATGGCCTTTTAGCACCTTAGTATTTAGGATTTAGGAATAAAGACCACATAGGTATTAATCAATATCTCAATATCCATGGCTTTATATAGAATTCAACAAATAAGTTCATGGCATCCTCCTCCACTTCCCAAAATTCCCAAAACAACATAGCTTGAGAACCCATCGGGACCTTGTGATTTATAACCATTCATACTTACAAAAAAATAAAATAAAAGTTTCACTTCCTTCTTAGTGAAGAGACTTTCTATGTTTACCATGTCCTCATTCAGTCTCGGTATGAAGCTTATCTTAATCCAATTAAAGTTTATTAGGAACTATCTGATCAAAATTAGAAACTGTCTGACCGTATATTGTTTGGCAATAATCTACAAAAGCCTGATCATTTGAAATCTGATCTGCCACATCTGCTGCAGTATTATTCATTCTACCAATGCAATTTAACTTATCATCCTACCAATGCAATTTAACTAGTCATTCCATTAGCAATTCCATGGAAACAAGCTGTATTGTGATCACCTTCACGCGGTCAACGTACTCTAGATCTTTATTTCCATAAAATTTCCTCTTTAACAATACAGTTCAATCAGTTACTAATTTCACCTTTCTGCCTCCCTTAGAAATACATTCTCTCTTTTAACACCTATTTCTAAACGATTTTCTGGGAGTTGATTTTAGTGTTTTTAATACTACGGAAATGCTATTTAGCCCAGCTCTTAAGACATTTCATGTGAGTCATCAATTTGTAAAACTTTCTTTTTGCAACACTATGAGAACATGACATCTTACATATTCTTTGGAACCCTTTGTTTGCAACCATACTTTTTCCAATTTGAAAATGCCTTTGTTAAACACCGATATCAAGAATGATGAGAGAATGATATATTAGCTAACCAACCAACCCCATCTGAAATATAAAGGAAATAAATTCTTCTAAGATGAAGAAACAAAAAACGCTATCCAACTTTGCAAAAGTACTCTTCCAGTGGATCAAGTATACATCCGGTCCGTCAATGGTAAATCACACATTTCAAGCTCTCTAATAACATCGTTGGACCCATGTCTTCACTATGGCTCCTTCCACCCTTCCTCTCAAACACACACTTTGGTTATTGTCCCAGAAAAACCATCTCTACAATCCTGGAGAACTGTAGATTAAGCGCCAAAACCGTATTTTCCCCAATTGTACTCTCTTGTTAAAATTCCAGCCTGTCAGAAGGCCTCCTCCTGAAGTGCCACACACGTCTTTACCGACCCAATTGGAAGTCATGTATCGTGGCTGTACCAAGAGATTTAAGAATAATACCATCATCATCATCTAACTTGGTTTCTTGGATACACATAAGCATATCTTATAAAGAAAAATTTCTGTCTTTAGCGTTATGTGATCCATACACATTGGTAATTGTCATAGAACAACCATCTCTACAATCCCTGATCACAACAAATTAAATGCCAAATCTTTATTTTCCCCAATGTTACTCCACTTGTTAGAATTCCAACAAGTCAGAAGACCTCCTGCAGTACCACTATCATCTTTACTAACCCAATCATGATTCATGTATCTGGGTTGTACCAAGAGTTTAAGAATCATAACATCAGCATCATTTAACTTGGATTCTTGTAAACAACACAAGTCTATCTTATGAACATAACAAAAGTATCTGATCCCGTATCTCTTCAAAGCATCATCCAAACCTATCACTTTCCATCCATGTCAGAATCATGGTATTTATCAATTCGGAATACCACCAAGCACTAGACACCTTGCTTACAGAGCTTATGCTATCTTCCATTCCAGATATGCTTTATGGGACGGAACTTGAAGCTCTCGACATTGTGCATAATGATACCATAATCAGCCACAACTGAATCGAATGTTTTTCAAATGAGAACTAAACATAATATTAACAATAAAACCTAAAACAGGAGCATAATTATTACCTGAACTTGCATCTCATGCAGGAAGTTCTAAACTCTTCATGGTAGCTCTATTCTCACCTTCTCAAGCAGATACTTGGCCTTATTCTGTAAAACCCTCTTAGGTCTAACCACTGAAATGAAGGGCAACATTCCTCCTCCCGTCTCTACCTCCCCTCTTTATCAAAAACTGGAACCTTTTTCCTGTCAGTTGTCATATTAGCTGAAGGAACACGGCCTTCAATATTCCCAGACTCGTCATAATTTTTGACATTCAATCACCATTTGAAAATCACCAACAAACGGTCTTTCAACCACTGCATGCAGCTCAGTGGCTCTACTGCTTTGAGACAGGCTTATATAAACAACTGATATTGAAAATGCATAAAGCGGTTAGCATTAAGAAGAGAAGAAGGTTGAGTAATAGAAGGATTAGGTATCTGCTCCTCCAAAACATGTATAAACACATGTTAATTAGACATACCGGTCTCACTCTCTGAGACCATATGACCATTGGCCTAAAAAGCAATTGTCTCTGGAGCTTGTTTCTCACCTACACTTGAAGCAACATTTCCGCCGCATGCCTCCTCAGACATGTGAACTGCTACGTAATCTTCATAACCCGCTGGCTGTCGACTGAAGTGCGATAATTGGAAGAATCATCCATCTCATCCATCTCATCCGATTTCTTAGACAAATTGCCTTTAGAAGACCAACTATTCCACCCATTTCTCTTGGAAAAATTAGCAGGCTCTTGATGATTATCAGGGACATCTTTAGGGGGCTTAACCTTATCCCTAGGATCCTATGACGAAGATGGCAGCTTGATAGACACAAAATTCAAAATAGACTTGTACATCAAATGAAATACTATTAGCTGGCGTTCAAGCAATCAAACTAATATCATCTATATACTGAGTGCGACTCTTGGTGGCCTAATCCTTCTCAATAAGATCCCCAGAGCCTCTAATGGCTCCATCCAAAGTTTCTGCATCCCAAAATGAAGAGGTAATGACCAAATCATCATCCAAGCAATAGTCTCTTTGTTCAGAGGAATCCCTTCCCAAAACTGACCAATGCCTAAGAGATTTTCCGACGTTCGCTATTGACGACTTTCAAAGGAATAAATTCATTTATCGTAACCTAAGGAGAGATTGTGACTAAAAATTCTATTATTAGTGAAAGGACGAGCCTCCCATTTTGAATTCCACAAGGCCATAAATTTGAAGATGAAGTTCTAAAGACTCAGCAGTAACATTAGAATTTTGAAGATGAAGTTCTAAAGACTTAATAGTAACATTAGACCATCGGCAATCGAAAAAACCAAAATTCTCCAAAATTTCTCTAAGATTTAACCATAGAACTAGACTGCTGAAGTTGAAGGTTGGTCACATGGAATATGAAGAGAAGTCTCAGTGGATCCAAAAAGAGGTCCTTATCAAGATTCAGATTTGATTGCACCGATCCATGTTCATGTCCTTCTATCAGACCTAGATGTTTGAGATCTTTCTTAAAGGGGGAGAGAAGCAACATGAAGATTAGCAGAGCCATGTGAAGAAACTACATGTTGACAAAATCTACTGTTCAGAAACTCCCATGCCTTGGCGAGCACGATTGCTGTCCCTGAAAAACCTCCTCAACTCTACGATCTGATCCAGAAATAAGAATCATCATGAAACCGTGGAGATCGCCAACCAGAATATCTAGAATCAGATCCAGACTGCCACATGCCTCCACACCATTTCAATGAAACAATGCCTTGGCTTCATACAAGAATGTGCCATATAACCTTTAGAACCGTACCTAAAACAAAGATTATGCTGATGAACAAATGACACACAAAACTAGAGTTTTGGGAAGAAAGATGAGCGGAGAAAACTAGTGTTTACAAATGATGCAAATTGTGGATATGTGCCTTTTTGGAAGCATGGGACTGAACTCTTTTCTTTTTCAATGTTACCTTCATTTAAAAATAAAATCATTTTTCTAGTGAAATTATGTATTAGCATCACCAGAGCTGCTATTTCTAAAGATATATCACGTCCCTCATTAATAATGTCTTGATTGTTGAAGGTTAAATTTTTGGCTGTGTGCATTTAACTTTCCAGACCCTTTTAATCTAGGAATTACTAATTTGTTGTTCTTGGTATTTTTTTAAGAACCATAAATCTCATTTATAGCTTAGTATCTCAGGCGTCAATGGGTCAGAGAGGAAGATTTAGCCAAGGCTTTGAAGTTGCATTCCAAACAACTCCGTCGTACTTTAAGATTTTTTGAGGAAGAGAAGTTAGTCACCAGAGAACATAGAAAGGAGGTAAATTATAAAACATTTGTCTGCATTGCATTCCTGCGAGTTTAACATCTATATGGCTTTTAATTGCTTATATTCTTTGTGACTTTGAAAATGTTATCTACTAAGCTATTTTTTGGGTTTCCTTGTCACTTTGAGGCATAATTAAGGTTGACTCTTGAATTTTAATCATGTTTCCACTTCATATTAGTGGAGATGATTAGATATACTTAGGTCACTAAATTAGTGAGGCATTTTACAATTCCAGACCCATCTTTCTTTGCTATTTCTCCCCCTCATTCTTGATGCCTAATCAGTTTTCTTTCCTTATTTAAGATACTCAAATTCTGGAAAGCAATATTCCACATATAAAGTTCTCGATCTCAAATAGATTACCTTGCTTTTATAATGTTGAGATGTTGTGAAGCATGCGTAATAGGATACCCCACTTATGTAAAATGGACAAATTTTCAATAAGGCTAAAATTAAATTAAATTGTAAAAAATGAACAATTTTTAATTTAATACAGAAATCGGCTAACTTCTAGCCACGTAAGCTATCACATGAAATTCTACATTGATGGGGGGTTCATGTGGTAAACAGGATTGGGAACCCTGATATGTTATCTGTTCTATTTTTGACCGGGATTGCTACCCCTGATTGTTTTCTTCTTATTTGCATAACTGAACAGACCGGGATTTGCAACCCCGTTCGTTTGATTTTGATCGTTGATATAGTAAAAATTATACATGCCCTCTAAGTCTAAGATATAATTAAGCTATGAAGTTGGCCATTTTCTCATACCTATGTTCTTCAGATTGACCTGAAGTTGGCCATTTTCTCATACCTATGTTCTTCAGATTGCGAGGTCAGTAAACACCCCATTTAAAGTTGTTTGAAATAACAAAAATTTTAACAGGTGCTTCTGTTTGCACTACACTTTTTGCTAAGCAAATTACACTTGCTAAGTACACTGCGCTTGTTTAAATATTGCTATGATTACAACTCCCTCCCAAAAAAATTCCTATTTTATCCATCATTCTCCAACTCTTCCTCCTCTGCCTGACACTGCCTCCACCCCTCCCATCCAACTCATATGCTGCCTTCGTCGCCACCACCACATCATGCAGTTGACTCTCGCAATTAAATAATATATATATAAAAATCAATTAAACCCAACAAGTTCAATTAAACCCAAAAATATTTAAAAATCAGTTAAACTTAACGGGTGCAATTAAACTCAAAAATTCTACCAATGGACATGAAACTAATTAAAGTTCTTTAAATTAATTCTTTAAACAGTCATGCTCAGACTTTTAGAATTGAGCGTCATTTGCGTCGCTCAGTACTATATACTATATACTGAAAATCAAATATTGTTCTCAGCCATATAGACCTATACATCTCAAATAAATTTTTATAAATTTGTTAGTTTGGCTTGGGAATTCGAGCAAATTATTTTTTGATAATTTATTTGGCAATTTTAGGGGAGGATGTGGTTGATGACGATGAGGAGGGGGTGGAGGAGAGGCGATGGCGCGAGGCGGAGGATGAAAATGATGGGAGAGGCGGCTTTGCCTTGGTAGGAGGAGGTAGATGCATTGGAGTAGTGAAAAAGTGCAGTGTAGTGGGGGAAAGGACAGAATATGTATGAAACATAATAGCAAACTTGTAATTAAAAGTGTAATGCTGTTAGAAAGAAGCACCAAACTTTATATCATTTTATATTTATTTGCTGCACTCGATTTAATATTTTTTAAAAAGTATTTTTTCTGATTCTGCAGTTCTCCCCATATCATATATAAATTCAGCCTGATGTTATTTCTTAGGTTATCTGTCAAAATTATATTAAGCCATGTGTTACATGTGAAATCGATGCAGAAGGACTGGGGTTACCATTACCGGTCAATTAAATCTTCATTTATTTGATGGGGGTTGTTAACCCCGGTCATTTTTCACTACGCAAATAGACATGCGATGGGAGAAGAAAATGACCGGGGTTGTCAAGCCCAGTTAAAAAATAGATGAAAAAACTAACATAGTTCCCAACCCTTTCGTCACGTAGACTTTTCTCAACATAGAATTATGCCCGAAAGCCTACATGGCTAAAGGCTAATCAATTTCTATAATTAAATTAAAGGTTGACCGCTTTATACACATAAATTTAATTATTAACATAAATAAAAAATATGTCCATTTAAAATTTACGCGTATCATACTATTTAGATTTAAGGTGTCAAGTGTTCTAATGTGTTGGATCCATGGAAATAATCATCGCCCGGCATTGCAACATTGTATGCAACATTATGTGCTTTGCGTTCTCATAAAGCTTATCAAGGTTTTAAATATCGGTCGATATATCGGTATTGGACCAATCCGGTTCAATACCGATATATTTGGAGGAAAAAACGACCCGATAATTTTATTTATTGGCCGATGTAGCCGTTATATCGGTCCGTTATCAGCAGATACTGGCTGTTACTGTTGATAATGGATATGCAAAT
Source organism: Scilla litardierei (assembly GCA_030789695.1). Classification (NCBI taxonomy): domain Eukaryota; kingdom Viridiplantae; phylum Streptophyta; class Magnoliopsida; order Asparagales; family Asparagaceae; genus Scilla; species Scilla litardierei. The sequence continues at coordinate 43,104,150 of CM061138.1, read as the reverse complement.
TTTTTTAACAGGTTTGGATCGATTCGATCCGAACCTGTTTTATTAAGACGAAATAACGTAGATCTCTTTTCGTCCGATCAATCAAATTTTTTCGCTTTCTTCGCCCTCGTCGTTCTCTTTCGCTCGATCGTTGGAAATCCAGGGGGTTAAAGGTTCTTTTTTGCCGAATTTAATTTCAAGAGAAATTAAAGGTAAATCAACAAGAAAAGTAAGTTTTTATGGTTTCTTAATTCTATATTTTTACAAATATTTTGCAATTTATAAGTTATTATTCTTCTTCGATTTTTTCTACTTCTTTCTCTTCTTTATCTTCTACTCTGCAACGACTGATGATTCTTCTTCTGAATGGCTGATTCTTCTTCTTCTGAACGACTGATTCTTCTTCTTCATCTTTCTTCTGATCTTCTTATTCTTATTCTTCTTTTCTGCTACTGCTGCTGATGCTTCTTCTTCACCACTTTCTTTGTTGTGTGCTCTGTGTTCCTATGCTCTGTCACTATGTGATGCGCTGACCTATGTGCTATGTTCGCCGACTTTTGTGCTCTGTCATTATGATATCACTCTAAGATCACTGGTTCTATGCTCTAGACCATTCTAGTTTACAATTCACAGAGCACTAGAGAAGCTTAAACGGGCTTGTAATTCTGTAATGAGTCTGAGACTCTGAGAATAAAAATTTCGATGACGACATTGTTCTGAGAAAATAATAAATATAGCTAGGTTGAAAAATATCATTTCGATGATGACATTGTTTTGAGAAAACTAGGATGTACATAGATGATTATAAAATAAAATTAATTCCAATTATTTTTTGTAGTCAAGTATTGGCTCATGCAATTGCCTTATTGTCTTATTGGAGATATAACACTTGGATTGATAGATGGTTCATGCATTCACTTGTATAGTTGGATAACTTGGCTTATTGGGTTATTGGATAATGAATAGTATATCAGTTTTGGATTGACACTTGACATTGAGACTATGAGTTGGATACCGTCTCTTACCGGCTACCGCATATGTCTGATTCTCGACTATAGAGATTGACACAATAATATTGCATTTGTGCTACAAATAGAGACGTTGTCTCTTAATTCTTGAATATATGATATAGACATGTAATTTCTACAATTATTTACAATCATAAGTTATGATATGTTTTATTTTTATGATATGTTTTTATTTTTAAAAGTTTTTTATCTTGAATTTTGATATAATAATTTTTCAAAGTTTGAGCTATTTGATAGTGGATATCGAAAATATCTTCGGGAGCATCTAGTAAGGTATCATCCTTTATAGAGGAACAAATTTTTGGCATCATGTGGAGAAGTTGCAAGCTAATAAATTTATGTGCAAGTTTTGTGAGCATGTCATGAGTGGTGGTATTAGCCATTTCAAGGCCCATCTTGCAGGAATGGTAGGAAATGTTGCTTGCTGCACAAATGTCCTTGAGGAGATTAGGCTAAAGGCAAATGAGGTATTAAAAGCCACACAATTGTTGAAAGAGGTCAAGGAAGCAAAGCTTTAAGCTTTTAAAGATGATGTGGTAATTAGAGACGAGGAAGTTGAAGCGGAGACCTCCCATGTAACCAATCATAGTCGTGAAAGTCTAAGGTACAAAGGACTTATGGACAAACATGTGCAAGTTCAAGAAATGAGATAGTTGGAGTAGATAGGGAAAGATAAATGAAAGGGGTGCAAACCACCCTTAATGAATACTAGAAGATGGAGGAAAGAGAAGATACATGCTACTGGATCACATGATGTATTTTGAGACATGATCACTATTCTCTATGATGGATCGCTTACCTTTTGGCCAGATAATGCAAGCCGTTGGCAAATATGGATCGACTTTGAAAGGTCATATATCTTATGAGATAGTTAAGAAACATCTTTATAAGGAATTATCTTCTAAGAAGGAGAAGTTGAAAGTTTTTCTCGAGATATATAGACTGCATGCTTGTAGTCTTATTACATAGTACTGAACTGATAGGATGGATAGAAGTGTAATCATTGTCATTGCTTATGCGGTAACGATGTTTAATGATTTGAGAACACATTTAATGCTGTACATGATGGTAAATATATCTATGATTTGGTGGATGAAACAATTGAAAAGTTGGGAGAATTTGGCATGTTAATAGTGACCGACAATGCATCGAACAATATGTCTGCAGCGAAGTTGTTAGCTTTAAGGTGTCCCTGTATTTTCTGGACTTCCTGTGTTGCACACACAGAATCTCTTATTACATGATATTGGAAAGATCAAGCTTATCCGAAATGCAATTTTTGATGCAAGAGTTGTCATTGTCTACATGTATGCCAATATTATCGTTCTTGATAGGACGATGGAGCAGATTGGGGGCGATCTTATTAGGCGGGGCGATCTTATTAGGCCAAGTGTTATCCTCTTTGCTACATCATTTTTATCATTGCAAAGCTTGCAAGAGAAGTCCAAATTGAAGGTTTTGTCAATTTCACTGAATGAGAGTAGTTGAAGTTCTCCATGATTTCTAAGCAAGAAGGGCAAAAATCAAATATCTAATCTAATTTGTTATTTTGTTTGTATTTTATCGCAATTAAGAGTTAACTATCTAATTGATGTTTTTGATTAACTTTGTACTTTATAGGTATATACCATCATCAATAGCGGTTCATTTTGGAAGAACGTTACACTGGTATTGAACCATTTTATCCCATCGTCAATGTTTTTCAAAAGGCAGATAACAACATTCCATCAATGATGTGGTTGTATGGAGACTTGGACATATGCAAGAAGGAGAACACGTTGAATTCGAAGTATAATGAGAAAAAATTCAGGTTGATCTCCATTCTAATTGATAAAAGATGGAATGATAAGCTGGAGACTCATTTGCACATGGCAAGTCATTTGTTCAACCCGTATTTTTATTATAATGACGTGGGGCTATTGATGGAGATGGTGCATTTATAGATGGATTTACAGAGTGCATGTCTAGGATGTATGTCCATGATCATAAGATGCATGATAAAATTAGCTTCTAGCAGCCGCCGTTGTATCAAAATCAAAGCGGATCTTTTGGTAGGGAAGTATCACAAAGAGAAGCTAAAAATCCTTCACTTGATCTAGGTATAGATAAGAAACTAATACCAATTTCTTATTATAGTAGTTTTTAATATTTTAAAGTTTAAACTAATTAAAAGGAAATTGAATTTGGTTTTTATTTTTAGTTAATTGGTGGCTTTTGCATCGTGGCATGATGCCTGATTTGAAGAACATGTTCATGGGAATTTTGGGATTAACCACTGGCTTGAGTGGTTGTGAAAGAAATTAGAGTGTTTTTGAGATGGTAAAAATTTAAACTAATTTTCTTTTATATCATCCAGTCATCTTATACTCATTCCTCATGATGACTAATTGGTTATTGTATTTTCATTAACAGATTCACATGAAAAGAAATAATAGACTAAGTAGAGATAATTGAAAGACTTAGTCTATGTCAAATGTAATATTCAATTAAAAGAAAAATTTAACAGCAGAAACACTGATATCATATCTGCTCGTTCCATGACGGAGGGCAAGGTGGTCGGGTGGATGTCTCAAAAATCAGTTGATGCTTATATTTCTTCAGAGGATGACGAAGAAGAAGACTTCCATGAAGAAATGTTGATATGGAGGCAAATTGAAAAAGCGATATGGGCTAATCCCACGCCAATAGTTATTAAAAGATTAAAGACTTCAAAGAAAGAAAAAGACATCACATCATCATCATCAGGAACGGAGAAGAGGAAGAATCAAATGCTTAATGATGAGGAAGCTTGAGGTTCTGATTCATGGATCTCGTTCTTCTTCAAATAGTTCTCCACTGTATGCAAAATACGGTGATACATTTGTCCAAGAGACGTGTGAAGAATGAGCTTGTTAAGTAATGTGTGGGTAAGTCAATCTTTTTAGTAATCTTTTAATTCATTTTTTATTCATGCAGTATTTTAAATTTTAATATTTTGTTAGTTTGTAGACTTGTAGTATTATATACTAGTACTAGTCATAACCCGTGCCCATAGGGCACGGCGAAGGTCGTCTCCCGAGTGCGAAACCAAGGAGGACAGTCAGTGCACGGGTGAAATGGTGACATGGTAATCATCTCCCAAATGCATTTTTATTCCTCCAATTAAGACATTTTTTTTTCAAATGGGAGATCGTTATTTTTGGCATTCAGAAAGGTAGCTTGTTATCTTTCCTATACAACCATATCAAAGAAAATCTAACCTTAGGGAATTGTGTTGCTATCTGTATGTTTCCGCCTAACGTTTACTGTAAACTACCATTAAAACAGGATTGGAAAGAAATTATATCAATTAAGCGTGTGTCCTCTTAATTGAGCGATATCAAATCGTGGCATGTTTGGCATCAATTAGAATTAGAATAATGTGAAATCCCCACGCACAACTCACAATTAAAAAAATTGAGCGATATCCCCACTCAGAACTCCCAATTAGAATTGGAAAGAATTGTGTCCTTTGGCATCAAGCTTGTTGAATTATCTTTGTTCTTGGTTGCATGTCTAATCTGGATATAACTGTGAGCAGTCTGTCACAATCTCTATCAATTAAAAATAACCTCCAGCAAGAAGTTTTTTGTCGCATTTTTATGTTTAGTTGACATGAAATGGAAATTTTTTATGTTTAGTTGATTTTAATCCCTTTGGAACAGTTCACTTTGGAACAAAATCAGTTGGAACTCAATCAGTTAAATGAAAAGTGCCCTTTGGAACTCAATCATCAAAAATTTGAAACTCAATCTGCCTATTGAAACTCAATTTGTCGAAATCTGTGTACTTTAGATATGGTAACCCATGCACAGTCATAATGCTAATGATAATGGTAAGCTGCTAATCCTAAACAATTTATTATAATGATAATGATAATGATAATGCTAAACTGTTTAACAAATTAGACCGTGTTCACCTGGGCTAATCCTAAAAAAATAATTGGATCGTGTTCATTTGCACGGTCCTAAATGAATAATGCTAAACTGGTAATCAAAGGGCACTTTTCATTAGCATTATTAAATGAGGACCATGCAAATCAAGTAATCAACACAGTGAATAATTCAATGAGGACCATCATAAATGATTCAAATAATTAAATTAATGCTGAGGAACCATCATAAATAAAGTGCTTATTAAATTAATTAATGCTGAACTGGTGCTTATTAAATTAATGCTAAACTGGTAAAAAGTTTCAAATAACTCATTGGCACGGTCCTAAATAAGGTCAGTAACTTTAAGAATGAAATTAACTGGGGAACTACTGGAGAACTACATAAAAATGACATTTCCTCTACCCAAAAAAATGTAGAGTAATTCACCTAAACAGACAAATGCCAAAAAATGAAACCCAAACACTCAAAAGGTCAGTTACTTTAAGAAAGCGTTGATTTCGAACATGAAAAACAAATGCCAAACATTGATTTCAAATGTCAAAAATTAACCAAAAATGTCAAAAATTAACCGAAACCCTAGGGATCAGAAATTAATGAATGAAATTGTGTGAGAGAGAGAGACAAAGAGGAGAGTACCAGAGGACGTCTTGAATCGAGGACGTCGCAGATGAGTTACGTTTGTGGGATGAAGGTTGAAGGATGAAGAGAACAGTTTGTTAGTGGGAATTGAAGACAACAGGTTGTTGTGAATTGTTGAAAACTTGTAAATGAGGGCACGAGAATTGAAGACAACACGTTTTTATTTTTTAGAACCGTTCCTTTTCAAAACAGTCGTAGGATCCAAAGTTAGAACCGTTTTTTTCAAAACTCAGTTTTAAATAATTGTGAGTAGATTATCCTAGTCATAATTTTGGAGACACGTAGGACAAAATTGAGACACGTAGGACAAAACTGCCATATAGGACAAAGGTCATGCATTATATAATAGATATCACTCAAAATCTCATCTCTTGTCCAATATCTCTTATCCAATTTATCTTGATAACATCCCTCTTTTATAATATAGATATCTCTTATCCAATTTCTCTTGTCCAATATCTCTTTCCCAATTTCTCTTGATAACATCCCTCTTTTATAATATAGACTAGTCATAACCCGTGCCCGCGGGCACGGTTCATTTAACATTTCCCCCGCGAAATCTTTGTTCCCCGAAAAATTATTTACACAGCCAAAATTTAATAGAACAATATATTAGCGTAAAAATATTTAGCGGCACGGGCACCTTCGGCGCAGGCGTCTTCGGTGTGAAACAATAAATTCGGCGTCGAACAACAAATTTGGCGTCCGCGCCTTTGGCGCAGAACAACAAATCTTTGTAAAAAAATTTAGCGCGGCACGGGCACCTTCGGCGCAGGCGCCTTCGGCGCGGGCGCATGGTTTTTCCCCCGCGAAATCGTTGTTCCCCGAAAATTATTTCCGCAGCCAAAATTTAACAGAACAATAAATTAGCGTAAAAATATTTAGCGGCACGGGCACCTTCGATGCGGAACAACAAATTCGGCGCAGGCACTTTCGGCGCGGAACAACAAATTCGACATCGAACAACAAATTTGGCGCCCGCGACTTCGGTGCGGGACAACAAATTAGTGTAAAAAAATTTAGCGCGGGTGTCGGAACAACAAACATCAGGGTATTTTTACGCTAATTTGTTGTACTGCTAAATTGTTTTACGCTAAATATTTTATTTTGTTTAATTTAATGGATTATGATTCTCCACAATCCTTCCCAATGCACTTTTTATTTCAAAGTTTATGTTTCCAAGGCACTTTTTCCCCCAAATTTAATTTCCACAATCTTTCCCTAGGCACTTCTAATTTCAAAGTTTATGTTTCCAAGGCATTTTCCCTCAAAAAATTTCACAAAAATGAAATCTCAACCATTGATTTACCAAGATCAAATCTCAGCCACTCTTTATCTTGTCCTAGTCAACCCTAGAATTCAAAAAACTCTGTCAAACGTATAATAGACTAGTCATAACCCGTGCCCGTAGGGCACGATTCATTTAAGATATTCCCATGTTCCCCAAGAATTTTGCTCATCCCAAGGAATTACGTTAATAACAAAAATCTTAGTTCCTCAACAAATTTAGTACCATCCAAATTTAGTTCATCTCCAAAATTGTAGGGTTCTCCCAGCGAAATTTTCGAGTTCAAAAAATTTTAGTTCACCCCAAAATTTAGTTTTTCAGAGAATTTAGTTTCACACAAAAATTGATAGTCAAAATTGATAGTAAAAATTGATAGTCAAGCTTTAGTTCAGAGAATTTTAGTCTCCTGCAATTAAATGTCTGTTGCTGTCTTGGAAAAGATCTTAGAATCAAATGGTTGTTGCTATCCCCAAAAAAGCCTCTTGCTCTCCCCCAAAAGCAGACTCGCTTTCCCAAGTCAAATGGCAAGTTACGAAAAGAAATGGGCCCCACACAAACTCAAAAATACAAACCATTCATCTTAATTTTTAATCCCAACCGTTCATCATCCAAGATTAAATCTCAGCCACTTTTTATCCCCCTCACTTGTCCTAGTCAGCTTGTCCTAGTCAGCCCTAGGATTCAAAAAACTCTGTCAAATGTAATATAGATATCTCTTATCCAATTTCTCTTGTCCAATATCTCTTTTCCAATTTCTCTTGATAACACCCCTCTTTTTTAATATAGATATCTCTTATCCAATTTCTCTTGTCCAATATCTCTTTTCCAATTTCTCTTGATAACACCCCTCTTTTATAAGGGTAAAGTGTTCCTAAGGTGACTCCTTAGATTTAATCTAAGGAGTCGCCCCCATTTTCTCCCATCTCCCACAATTTTTTTGAATTTTTTTTCTTGGGATTGTTGTTCACCTCATGGATGATCAACATACCAAAAATCAAGTCAGTCCAATACTTTTAGAGCCCCAATCTACCCCTTGCAACTTTATGTGTTTTTCAGCACGTTTTGAGACCGTTGAAGTTGCAAGGGATAGATGGGGGCTTTTAAAGTATTGGAATGACTTGACTTTTGGTATGTTGATCATCCATGATGTGACCAACAATCCCATGAAAAATAATTTCAAAAAAAATTGTGGGAGATGGGAGAAAATGGGGGCGACTCCTTAGATTAAATCTAAGGAGTCACCCTAGGAACACTTTACCCCTTTTATAATATAGATATCTCTTATCCAATTTCTCTTGTCCAATATCTCTTTTCCAATTTCTCTTGATAACATCCCTCTTTTATAATATAGATATCTCTTATCCAATTTCTCTTGTCTAATATCTCTTTTCCAATTTCTCTTGATAACATCCCTCTTTTATAATATAGATATCTCTTATCCAATTTCTCTTGTCCAATATCTCTTATCCAATTTCTCTTGATAACACCCCTCTTTTATAATATAGATATCTCTTATCCAATATCTCTTGTCCAATATCTCTTATCCAATATCTCTTGATAACACCCCTCTTTTATAATATAGATATCTCTTATCCAATTTCTCTTGTCCAATATCTCTTATCCAATTTCTCTTGATAACACCCCTCTTTTATAATATAGATATCTATTATCCAATTTCTCTTGTCCAATTTCTCTTGATAACACCCCTCTTTTATAATATAGATATCTCTTATCCAATTTCTCTTGTCCAATATCTCTTATCCAATTTCTCTTGATAACACCCCTCTTTTATAATATAGATATCTCTTATCCAATTTCTCTTGTCCAATATCTCTTATCCAATTTCTCTTGATAACATCCCTCTTTTATAATATAGATATCTCTTATCCAATTTCTCTTGTCCAATATCTCTTATCCAATTTCTCTTGATAACATCCCTCTTTTATAATATCATCAATAGATGTTAGTGATTGCGGTTACTTAATGCATTTGCCGTTACTTTATGTGATTCTATTGATGATATTTTGGTAATATGAAATAATTATATATTAATAATGTCCGATATGAGCAACTCGATATTGACGTGTATCCCCGATTTATCACCCGATACCCGACATGAAAATTAGTAATCTGAGACGATACCAATATCCGATATTTAAAACCTTTAAGCTTATTGATAAAAACTTATTTGTGGAAAGAATTTCCATAATTGGACCCCCCCCCCTCTTCTACACATCATGTCTTGTATTATGCTACCATGGCCACATCTGTTATTGATGCAAGCATTTCATTGATATCCAGCGAAAGCTACTACCGCAACAGCAATAGATCCTTTACCTGTCCTTGTTCGTACCATTGCGAAGTGTGAACTTATACCCAGACCCAATTTTGATCAATTAGAACCAATTGCAGTGACTGTATTTTTGATCTTTTTCCAACAAAAAAGTTCTTTAATTGAAATATGTATTACATTCAAGTCTTTTGATTCTTCTAAACAGCATATTGTCGAAGTAGGCATATGCATGGAGCCCAATCTACATGCATAGTGCACTTCAAAAAGACTAAAACCAATTTATTGCTTAAGCAATCCACATAATCTGCATTGTGTGAAATGCGTAATATCCTTCAAAGTCCTCAGGATGTCCAACAACACGAGCTTTTTAATCTGTACCGGTGAACACCACTTATCTGTATGTGCTTAACGAGTCAACTCATTGTTTCCAGGTTTCATTTATGGTGTGAAGAAACAATATTACATATTGATCAAGTTCCGATGACTGAAAAGCATGAAGATGCTCTAACTCTGCAAATTCTCTAAAGCTCAAAGAATAAGAAATGTACCCATGGTTTTCGTTAGAATAGAAATGCGTAATGATCTGTTTAACCTATGTTCTAAAACTAATAACAATAATTATAAATGAAGTTTGAAATTTCATATAGATGCGCTACATATATGTGGTGGTTGCTTTATTCCACTTAAAGGGATTAAGTGAAAAGTGATTAAAAATGCAAACAATTTAGCAAAGCTATTCCATTTTGATCCTAACTTTTTGAGGCGAGTAATGGGTAATATCCTTCAAAGTCCTCATGATGTCCAACAACACGAGCTTTTTAATCTGTACCGGTGAACACCACTTATCTGTATGTGCTTAGCAAGTCAACTCGTTGTTTCCAGTTTTCATTTATGGTGTGAAGAAACAATATTGCATATTGATCAAGTTCCGATGACTGAAAAGCATGAAAATGCTCTAACTCTGCAAATTGTCTAAAGCTCAAAGAATAAGAAATGAACCCATGGTTTTCGTTAGAGTAGAAATGTGTAATGATCAGTTGAACCGATTTTCTAAAACTAATAACAATGATTATAAATGAAGTTTGAAATTTCATATAGATGCGCTGCATATATGTGGTGGTTGCTTTATTCCACTTAGAGGGATTAAGTGAAAAGTGATTAAAAATGCAAACAATTTAGCAAAGTTCTTCCATTTTGATCCTAACTTTTTGAGGCGCGTAATGACTCTAGTTTCATACTCGATTAAGTAAATAACTCAAGCAAAACATAACAATTACAAACCGAATCCAAAAATTACCAATAAATTTCTCTTCAATAAATATAAAAATTATCCTATATTTCTTTCTTATGTTTTGAACCTTCAAATACTGTATCTTTTATGGTTAACAAGATCCATACCAAATAAATATATACCTCAAGCAATGTATATTATCAGATAGCATCAATAAATTTTTGAGAGTTTCCTTTGTTGAATCCAATCCAATTGTTGCCTGTCAATAACTGAAAATGAAAGGGTTGAGCTTACAACTTAAAGGAAAATGGAAACAAACCTAATAGCTTGCGCAAAGAAACATATAAAAATATTGAACTATTTCTTATAGATCAACTTCAATATAATTCCGAGTGAATAACCAAGTACAATACATATGAATTCTATTTAAAATAAATCTGTACATGAATAAATAAACTGGTCATATGTCATATCTCGATGCAATCAACACTTCCGACCTCGTCTGAATTGGTCATGCCACATTTCTTGTGTTCGGGATTCGAGATCCCCTAACAGGGAATCATAAACTATATCATTATAATAGGCTCATGTAGAGGGAATATAACATCTCTCATAGAGAACACGTTGAGCCCCATCACGACTTTCTTTTGACATGTACCAAGGTCCAATATATTAAAGCGAGATGCACAAAACAAAAAAAGCTAAATAAAATATCATAAAAGATTTTTTTGTACAACTGCTCATCTATGACCAATTTGATAGCCATGAATATCATCGCTATGCATCCCATCTTATTCTAAATAAAATTATAACTTCGTTCCAAACATATGGTTGCTACAGACAAAGAAACTTGTAATACACAACTATATTCTAATTTTTCCAACTGAAAATAAAGCGTCTATATAGCAAGCAATGCAAAATAAGTTAATGCTATCAACTTGTGCTCATCTATTATACACCATGTGTTTATCATATTACATAAAATAAAAAACTGCAGACTAAAAGGCCTGAATCTATCACTTTGTCTCCTACCATATGATTCTTCGCTCCCTAGTTCCTTTTCTTATCAACAAGGTTGCTGAAAAGAATATGTATATAGATATATCACCGTAAGAATTAAAAACTGCAAACTAAAAGGCATGAATCTATCACTTTTTCTCCTACCATATGATTCTTCGCCCCCTAGTTCCTTTTCTTATCAACAATGTTGCTGAAAAGAATATGTATATAAATATATCACCGTAAGAATTTTGATCATCAAATATTTCATTTGATGTAAAAAAAATGTAAATTCCCCCAGCGTTATGTATCCTTTTAATCTGAACCTAAATAGTAATAGAATGATTTATTTTTTTTTGAGAGAGAGAGAGAGAGAGAGAGAGATATATATATATATATATATACTAGAAAATACCCCGTGCACGGGTGCACGGGCAAAAAAATCAGGGGTAAAAAAATTCGAAGAAAAACTAAGGGGGAAGTGAGAAAGAGTGGATGTGTGTGTTGGGAGTGTCAAGGGGTAAATAGGAGAAAGTGTGGGGCTTTCTTGCAAAAGGAAAAGGGGTGATGAGGTGCACAAATCCCCACCACCACTCTATCAACTCTTTTGTCTTGGGTGGATCAAGGGTGAGGATGAATGCCACATAGGATAACCTTGTCAGTAATATAGATTTATATATTATACACACATACCACACACTAGTCATAACTCGTGCCCACGGGCACGGTTCATTTAAGATTCCACTCCCCGCGAAATCTTTGTTCCCCAAAAAAATTATTTCCACAGCCAAAATTTAAAAGAACAACAAATTAGCATAAAAATATTTAGTGGTACGTGCACCTTCGGAGTGGGCGTCTTCGGTGTGGAACAACAAATTTGGCGCGGAATAAAAAATTTGGCGCGGAACAACAAATTCGGCGCAGGCCTCTTCGGCGCGGAACAACAATTTCGGCACGGAATAAAACGCGAGCGCCTTCGGCGCGGAACAACAATTTCGGCGCGAAACAACAAATTAGCGTAAAATAATTTAGCGGGCACCCGCCCGCTCCGACGCGGAACAACATATCTCAGGGTAATTTCGGTGATAGAACAACAAATTTTTAACGCTAATTGTTGTTCCGCCAAATTGTTTTACGCTAAATTTTTTACTTTGTTTAATTTAATGGATTATGCTTTGTCACAATCTTTTCCAAGACACTTTTAATTTTAAAGTTTAGGTTCCCAAGACACCTTTTCCCCAAAATTTAATCTCCACGATTTTTCCCAAAACACTGTTAATTTCAAAGTTTTGGTTCCCAAGACACTTTTCCCCCCAAAGTTTAAGTTTTCCCACTAAAATTTTCACAAAATCCAATCTCAATCAGATTTACCAAGATTAAATCTCAGCCACTCTTTATCTTGTCCTAGTCAGCCCTGGAATTCAAAAAAGGTTGTCAAATGTTTAGTAGAGATAGATAGATAGATAGATAGATATATATATATATATATATATATATATATATATATATATACATATATAGAGGTTGACTAGGGTCCATTCGGATGGATCAAACATGCGGATCCATCCAAGTGGAATTTAAATTTAGACAATGTAAATAGAAAATCCGACCGTTGGATATCATCTAACATGTTTAAACTAGTTCCAAACAAAATTTCAACTAATTTGGACATGTTTTGCACATGCATCAAGTGGTTGCAAAATCGATGTTTTTGAATAGTTATAAAATCGGCTAATTTTGCATGTTTGATCCATCCGAATGGATCCTAGTCAACATATATATATATATATATATATATATATATATATATATATATATATGTGTATATATATATATGTGTATATATATGTATATATGTGTATATATATGTATATATGTGTATATATATGTATATATGTATATATATATATATATATGTATATATATATTCCATTAAGAAAAAATTTTAGTGCATATTTAGATTAGATATAGATATGATTAACTCAATTCTTTAATTCTATAATTCATGGATCTAAATACTAAATTCAGAGTATTTTACTTGATCATCATCTTTTTAATCAGATGTTAATGCATTGTAAAGCAATGGCAAAGCAGTTATTAAAAAAATGTAAATACTTATGTTTGTTGTGATACATCCCCTTCTTTTCTCGTCTTTCTATTCCATTTGCTAACCATTTGTTCTTCCCCTAATTCTCAACAGCAGCCCTTTTTTATGGTTGCTTTATTCTTTCTTTTCCTTTTTCCCGGACAGATGGCAACTATCTAGCATATTATCTCACATGCTATCATATCAAGATGTTACCTATTGGATCCTATTTTATATTAGGTCCTAAGTTTTTAAACCTAGTTGATTACAAATTGCTTCCAAGTGGGTCCTCCTCTTATAATTCAATAACCCAATGACATAACAGCTGTAATCCAAATAACTTGTGTTGTTTTAAAAATCCACTACATAGTGCGGGCTACCCTTCTAGGTTGGCCAGCTGGCTATGAGAGCCCAAGCGGGTTAGGTGCTCGCTCAGGCTGGCTAGATGCCTGTACTCTTTTCTTCATCCCTTTTCATTTTCTTCCTTTTCTCCTTTTCGTCTTCTCTACCCAGCCTTGCTTTTCTTTATCATTATCGTCTTTCTCCTCCTTTTCCAGTCATCTTCCTTTTCATCTTCCCCTCTTATTTCTTATGTCGCTGCCGCCATGAAACGAAAAAGGCCTATATGGGGCATAGGCACCAGGGCTGATGCCCAGTGGTCTGGTGCCTTGGATAACACTGTTTTTTTGTTCACATGGGTAAGTAAAAATTAATACAAATATAACTTAATAATACTAATCGCTATTAAATGTTAGTTTATCAAAAAAAAAAAGGGAATGTAGCAGTACATGTTGGAATATGAATCTTGTTTTGAATCCCCTACGTTCACTTCAAGAAGAAGCAATTACTCAATACTCGCAGACAACCATGTGGAATCTCATTATTATTTATAAGCTATTGCATGATAAAGACTTTGAAGATTGAGTCATCCTCTTTATTTCTTTCCTAGGTTCCAGTATCATTGGATCGTAATATCTGATTATGTGTTATATAAAAACAAAATGCAGAAAATAAAACCATTGGTATGCGATGGTCTGGCCTTGTGTAAAATCTGTAGATTGTGTTTGGAAAAGGCCAATGCTGTAAAAATTGGCCTAGATGGGCGTAAGCTATCATTAGCGGTCTGGCCCTCCAGCTACTTCAACTTGGCTACCATCCAGGTGGCTCAAGGTGTCTGCTTAAGTGACACTAGCTGCTTGATGGTCCACTTGGCACCTGGAACTTCTTAGCATTTTTCAGAACACTGGCATAGACACTCCTGTGGCATTAAGAGTAATAATACTTTTAATAGTTAATATCACATGGGGGCAAGTATCACACCTGATATGTAATCTGATATCATAGTGAGAAAACCAAATCAAACATGTACTCCAGTCGACTTTGGTAAGCTTTCCTTATATATGTATGATGTGATTTTCTTGCCATTGCATGACATTTAATTTCTTAAGTTGGATTCTTGTAAATTAATTCATTCTTGTGCTGGTGCTTATCTTTTACTTGTTATTATGAAGAAGTTTGCATCCTTCAGACCTAAATTTTTATTGATCTAACTAGTTATTTGGTGTTCATATGTTTGTAGACTGCCAAAGGTGCAAAGGTATTCAGTGCAGCAGTTGCTGCCACCGCTGATGGTCAACCAATAACCAAAGAGGGCGAAGAGAAAATGAAGATGCATACCCATTCTTATTGCTGCTTGGATTATGCACAGGTCGGTTATACATGATGTGAAATTATCTGCATATTTATTGATAGGGATCCGAAGAAAGAATTTTTAATTTTATTTTTAATTTTTAATTTTACTTTAGTTGAGTCTTTATTAATTTTTGAGTCTTTTTGAGTGTTTTAGTCTTTTTTAGAATTTAGTACCACATCGGATGCGTGAAGAAGAGTTAGAGTTTGTAAGCCTATATAAGGCACTAGACTTGTTTAATATTGAATCAATGAATCAATCAATGAAAAGTTCAATGGAAAATTGTCCACAAACTTGAGAAAAGTTTCCATCCTTGGTGAGAAGCCACGAACACCAAATTATCTAGTTCTTTCTTAAATCCCACTACCAAATCCCTAAAACCAATAACGTTTTATATCAATTTGGTATTAGAGCTGAAGATCCCATTACAAAGGTGCAAAGGTATTCAGTGCAGCAGTTGCTGCCACCGCTGATGGTCAACCAATAACCAAAGAGGGCGAAGAGAAAATGAAGATGCATACCCATTCTTATTGCTGCTTGGATTATGCACAGGTCGGTTATACATGATGTGAAATTATCTGCATATTTATTGATAGGGATTCGAAGAAAGAATTTTTAATTTTATTTTTAATTTTTAATTTTACTTTAGTTGAGTCTTTATTAATTTTTGAGTCTTTTTGAGTGTTTTAGTCTTTTTTAGAATTTAGTACCACATCGGATGCGTGAAGAAGAGTTAGAGTTTGTAAGCCTATATAAGGCACTAGACTTGTTTAATATTGAATCAATGAATCAATCAATGAAAAGTTCAATGGAAAATTGTCCACAAACTTGAGAAAAGTTTCCATCCTTGGTGAGAAGCCACGAACACCAAATTATCTAGTTCTTTCTTAAATCCCACTACCAAATCCCTAAAACCAATAACGTTTTATATCAATTTGGTATTAGAGCTGAAGATCCCATTACAAAACATCAAAAAGAAAAAACAAAACCATAACCCTAGAATTCCAGCTACCAACTTTTGCCAAAACCAACCGGCTGCCAACTCCACACAACGCCTCGTCAACAAGCCATGCAACCCTCGCCAGCACCCTTGTGATCGATAGTGTCGCCTCTGATGACGATTTGCCCCAGTGTTGTTGTCAAAACACTTGTTTGAGCTCGTCGTCGTCCTGTGTGACCTCCACGACCACGTCCAGCCCTCCCCTGCTCTTCTGCATCACCGGCGAACCCAGTCGGACCTAGAAGTGCTGTCGACGTCGTTGATTCTTCAAAACCACATCGCGTCAACTTCTTTGAAGCCCACCGGCCGATGACCCCATAGTATTGTGCGTCACTTCTAGGCGAAGCTAAAGGAAGGAGATCGACGCCGAAATGTCACCGGAATCTCCCAAAAAGGGCGTCATTGCCGACCGAGCCGATATCACTACAGTTTCGGCTTGGTCAAGCCGATCCCAAGCACAAGCCGAGCCAGCTCAGCCAAGCTGGTTGACGTGGTCAACGGCTCAACAGTGAGTCGTTGCAGTTTTCTTGGATTTTTGGCTGTATTTTTCAGGAAATTTTCAGCGTATCTTCATTGTTTTGACGATTCAGGTTTCGTTTGAAACCCACATTCAGTGCAGTTTGGGTTAGTGGATACCTGACTCAACTAACTACGCAAAGGTATCCTCCACACAAGAATATTTGCTCTAAATTATTGGAGAGTATGATTACCACGAGGATGATTACTACGAGGATAATTACTATAGGCTTATTCTCCTCGCACTATGTATGATTTGGTCCCATACTTTTTGGCTTTGCAGACAATATCGATATGATGATTGGGAATCCCATCTAGAATATTTTCTCATGTTCTAAGTTTTGAGAAGTACAAAAATATACATATACATATCACGCATTCAAGGGAAAGTATGATCTTGGTATATGCATCTTCCACCTTATAATCGTCGATGAACATGGTTCAAACCCCATCTTCAATATCGATATTCTTCCAAATATCAATATGTTTCACATGAGCACATTAATCTTCGAACCTGAAAGTAGAGATATGGTCAGATAAAAAGAAAAGAATTCTTCAAGAGATGGAACAATGGTGGAAGGAACACAGGAGTAAACTCAAGTCAGAGCTCATAATAGAGATTGATCCAATACCCGAGGCAGAGTGTGAGCTTGAACATGAGCTAAAGCCAGATCATGACCAAGAGATTGAGATAAAACTTGCGCCTGCGCCTGAATTGGAGCCTGAGTTCGACCTAAAGTCAGAGTCTGAGCCAGAGATTGATCCAGTACTGCAATCAGAGCCTGATTCAATGTCGCATTCTGATCCAGAGCCAAAACTTGATCAATCAATGCAATATAAGCCAGAGCCTTCTTTAGATACATCCGTTGAGTCTATGCCGGACCGTCGAAAGAAGCACCATTGTATCTGATTGTGCACATTGAATTTATTATTCCAGATTTTTCTCCCTAACTAACCAATAATTGCGGAATGCTTTTTTATCTTTCATGAATTGGGAAAACTTATCGGAGGATGTTCGTCTGCCCATTAGAATCGTATTACACTTTAAGATTCGTGGATGCATATTCTCCAGTTGCAGATGACTACTGATTTCTGACCAGCTATGCTACTTTTGTCGTTTTCACTAGGAGGTGAAGTTCTCAAGCCAGGGAGAATGATAGGGATCCAAAGATAGAATTATTTTTATTTTAATTTTAGTTTTGAGACTTTAGTTAAGTTTTGGAGTCTTTTTTTACTGTTTTAGTCTTTTTAGAATTTAGTACCACATCAGATTGGTGAAGAAGAGTCAGAGTTTGTAAAAGCCTATATAAGTCGCCAGACTTGTTTTATTTTGAATCAATAACTCAATCAATGAAAAGCAAAGTTTTGAAAGGCTGTAAAGGCTTACGCCTTGAGGCGCGCCTCAGGGCGAGGCGCACCGCGCGCCTCAAGGCGAGGCGCACCCTCAGCGCCCTGAGGCGTGCCTCCGGAGGCGGCCATTCACCTAAAGCGCAAAAAGGCGTAAAAGGCGTAATAAATTCATGCTTACCAGTCTCTGCTTCCACTCCCACCATTGCTGCTCACAGCGTCTTCTTCTTCGGCCGTTTGCTCTCCTGTCGTTGCTCCAAGCTCCTTCTCCCTAACCCCTCGATGCTCCCCTGCCCTAAGAGACAAAGGAGAAAGTGAACTGGCGTGAACTTTAGTGCTGAATCGTGGGAATAATTAGTTGTTGAGGGAGGGTATTTTTGTCCACTTCTTATCTCGTGCCTCCACGTGCCCAGCATTTTTGACGGAATAATTGAAATGGGTATAACGTTTAAACTTTCATGTAACTTACCCTATTTTATAATCATATGGTTATAAATTGTTACGCCTCACAACACGCAGAAGGCTTATGTCGTACGCCTTGAGGCTTACGCCTCGCCTTACGGACCTAAAAAACGCCTCGCGACGGACGCGCCTTCGCGTTTTAAAACTTTGATGAAAAGTTCAATGGAAAATTGTCCACAAACCAGAGAAAAGTTTCCATACTTGGTGAGAAGCCAATAACCTGAAATTATCTCGTTCTCCCCAAATCCCACCATTAAATCCTTAAAATCCATCCTGTTATACATCAATTATGTTCTTGAAGATGGCCAGGGGCGCAACCAGGATGAGATGTCCCGGGGGGCAATGCGAAAAATATAAAGCATCCGATAAATATATTAAATAAATTCCTATGGAGTATATTCATCAAATAACATTTAAACTCTCATTTAAATATATCAAAATATGCCATTACATTCTCACTATGTTAAAATACAGAACCTCTTTCTTCCATGTCACGAAAATCATCTACAATTGAATCCACACTAAATTTTTCAGCAATTTCTTTCTTAATGTACACAAGCAAACAATCCGACAAGAAATCATCTCACATCTTGTTACGAAGTAATAAGGTTTTGTAGATAAAATTTCTGTACCAATTTTCAAATATCATCAAGTCTGAATGATACACGCATCTCTCTTGGATCTAAAGCTGAACCGAGAATGATCAATTCCACTGTGTTATCATTGAATTTGTTGTTCAATTCCTGCAACTGAGAGTCTATTACTGCATTGAAAACGTTAACTTTATAATAATGTTCCATTGTAATTTCATTTTGTTGATGTCGAGCTCTTCCTCTTCTTGCGATATGGCGAGCGCTAAAATCTGGTACATGTATATTGACTGATTCACAAAAAGATCACATAGTTGTAACCAAATTGTTCCACCCATCATCTCTTAACTTTTGAATGAGCATCTTAGTAGATCAAACAAGATGCATTGCATTTAAGATGTCTTGAGATTGGAGTTGCAAAGCTTGATAAAGTATATTAGAAATCCCTAAAACTTCTCATAAGATGCAACATGAAAACAAAGTCAAAAGTAGTCATTGCCTCATACGCTGAATCCGCATCACCTCGCAAAGCAGAAGTAGCTCCATCCTCAATAATGTTCAATAAAACTTCACATGTTGCACTAAACATCTTCAATAAACTAGAAATTGATTTCAGGTGAGAACTCTAACAGGTATCACCAGCTCTTTGCAGAGAACCTATTTGATTACGTCATTTTCCACTTTGAAGCTCATCAATCTCAAGTAAATGAGCAATATTTGAAGCATGAGCAGCTTTTAGTTGGTCATTGCGCTTACATGATGCACCAACAATATTAATAATGGAATTTAACTTGGTAAAAACTGATGGACATGAATAATTTCCTTGGATGCAGCAACTAATGCCATTTGTAAACGATGCGCAAAACAATGAACATAGTAAGCATGTGGATATTCATTTGAAACCAACGCTTGCAAACCATTCCATTCTCCACGCATGTTGCTTGCATCATCATAACCTTGCCCTCGGATAGATTGAACATCAAGATTGTACTGAGAGAGCACCGAAAAAATCCCTTCTTTCAAAGTTAATGCCGCAATGTCTTTGACATGAATAAGCCCAAAAAAGCACTTTTGTATGTAGCCATCTTTGTCGACAAATCTTAAGACAATTGACATTTGCTCTTTTTTAGATTCATTCCGAGCTTCAACAACAATTAAATAATACATTGAATCGTCAATTTCTTCACGAATGTCCTTTCTCACTTTAGTTCCCAAGACATGCAAAATTTGTTTTTCCGTTTTTGGTGATGTATATAATGCATTTCGTGGAGCTTTATCCAAAACTGCTGCTACTTTATCATTATAAGAGGCGATAAAACTCAAAAATTCTAAAAAGTTTCCACGATTACTTGATGACTTAGACTCATCGTGGTATCTAAAAGAGCAACCTTGAAATGCAAGCCACCTAACTGTCTCAATTGAAGCTTTCAAACGAAGTCTGTTTTCCATGACTTTTTGTGATGTGAAGTTCTCAAACCTTCTCGTGATATGAGATGACTGATTCATTAGGTCTGCACATGCTTTCTCAGCATTTCTATGAGGTGAATTGAGATCTTTTTCAATATGGGCCAAAATTGCACAATTTTTTCCATCCTTCACCTTTTTCCATTATCGAAATCCGTTAACAGTGAATGCATCGGGTCCCGAAGGTCCATTTTGTTTATGAAATAGAAAGCATGGTAGACAAAATATAGCATCTGCTGTAGGAGAATATTCTAACCAAGAAGGAAAAAGCTTAAACCATGATGCTTGTAAACTTTGTGAGCGTTTTTCACCTGATGTTGGATACTTAAAAAGTGTACACTGATAAGGACCAGCTTTAATATAAGCTCTTCGAACTTCGCCGTGCTTCTCAATTGGATACTTCCATTTTTGTGGTCGTAATCCCGGATCACGTTCTAATATGTTGATATCAAACTCGTCATCGATTTCAACTCTTTGAAATTTTGGAGCAGGATCTTCAGAGTGCACATGACTCTCTATCGATGGAGTTTCAATACTTTTTCTTTTAAAGAATGAATCGATTGTTGACTTTTTCATCTAAAATAGGATAAAGTATGGATAAGCCGATCTGAAACAACAATCAATATCATAGTCGAATAACAACAATAAATGATGAAATAGACATTAAATTTTTCAGAAATAATTGCATTCTCAATGTGAACATCTAATTTCGACATATAACTCTAAGAACTAAGCAGTACCCGATATTGACACTAGTTGCAAACACAATTCTATTTTTTTCCTAAAAAACAGCAGATTTTGATGCAATTGACAATTTGACATTATTATTTAAACATGAAAGATATACAACACTTTGAGCATAAATCATGAGTAGTCTGTTTACTCATCAGAAATAAAAAGTAAAATCAAAATTGCTCACCGAATTATAGAGAGATGGGATCTCTTAAGTTAGAAGTCCAGCAGATAATCCAAAGACAGAACCAGCCCAGAACGAGAGCTTGTCGCGACAATAGCAATGCGTGCGGCGTGCCGCAATTTTCAATCTAAGTCCAAAGAGGAAATTTGAATGAGATTAATCACTGAAAGTTAACAAAAGGGAAAATTAGAAACAAAATGAATAATCAAAAAATTGCTCACCAAAATGCACTCTTTAGGCTTATTTAACAGCTTAAACAGTAGAAATTGTTGCATTGACTGTATTGGTAATTAGAAACAACAATATTTGAAACCAAGCAGAGCTTTAATTCTATGCTGAACATTATTCTTGAATTGAAGCTAAATATCAGATAATCATCAAATTAACTGGGCACAATTTGTTAAAGTCTTAAAGTACAAAAAAATTCTTTTATATTTGCAATACTCCATAGCTTCAGCTTGGGAACTCAAAATGGTTCTAGTCTTCTAGACTTCTAGATTTAACCTACCCACTTTCAAATCCCACCCGTGACCAGTCACCAGACGAAAAAACAATATTTCTCTCAAGTTCTCAACCCTCGTCTCAGGCTCTCAGTGATGGCGTTGCGGATTGTAGAAATTAGAACGTTGGCTCGAGTTGCTTACCGGAACGCGTGGTGGTCGGTGGAATTGCTGGCTGCCTGGCTCGAGTTTTGGATTTTGACGGACGGCGACGAGGGAACAGGTACGGCCGAGTCCCGAGCCGCCGAGGAGCAACCGAACGAGACGATAGCTTTGCCCTAATTTCTGATTTGGGATTTTCTCATGGGTTGCGTGACTTGCGTCCTGCGACTAAGGCTGATGTTTTCAAGCTTTGATTTGCATCGTGTCAGGGCCCAGAGCTAACTACATAGTCTACATTTGTTTAGAAAATTAAAAATTGGGGGGGGGGGGCACGCTCAAAGAATTTTTTTTTTGGGGGGGGGGCAGAGCTAAACTACGTTTGTTTTCAAGTTTTGATTTGCATGCGTCGCGACACGCTCAAAAAATTCGTTTACATTTTTTCAATCTAAACCCAACTCAGGTTAGTTTTTTTAACTCAAATTTTGTGTGTGTGTGTGTGTGTGTGTGTGTGGGGGGGGGGGGGGGGGGGGGGGGGGGGCAAATCAACACTTTCGTCCGCCCCTGAAGACGGACATCTATATTTCAATGATTCTTGAGATATTTCTGATAGCGTAAATTTTTGCTCGGTGTAGACTTAGTTCATGTTATATGGCTAAGCAAATACACTATATATTAATGCAACTTTTCTTGTAACTGACAAATCATTTATTCTACCAAAGAAAGGGAAACACAAAATTTTTTGTTTTAGATAAAAGGTTATTCACGAGGCATATGTGAATTATTGAGATGTACTGATTTTGACCTTCAGTGCATTGTAAGTCTTGCAGAAAATGCTGATATAGAAGCTTGCCTTTTTTCCTGTCGAGTTTTTATAAGGAAACCATGGTAGGCATGCTATATGGTGGGATCCGAGCACCACATGTGGAAGTATTTCCTGAGGCCTAAATGAATTTCAGTTAGGGAAAAAGAAGAATAAAGTGGAATAATAGGGATGTGCCCTCCCCACAGGTCCACCGTCTTTTCACCATCCTCCTAACACTCTGTATGGTTCTGCTATTGCCACCTGCTAATTGCTTTCTTTTTTGGGTCTATTCCATAGGATGGAAAGAGGATTGATATTTTGTGTCTGTTAGACATGGATTACTATTGTATTTGACATGGACAAAAGACGTCAGAAAATAAATTTGAATGTAACATGTTACCTTAAATACTAAATCTAACATGCTTGTGTTAAATACTAAACAGTCATAGTGGTATGCCATTGTAATGATTTGCTATTAGTCTTGAGTTCGAATTTAGAGGAGGGTTTTTAATTTTTCGCTTGCAAAAGAAAATCCAATCTTGCAATGGACGCAAAATAAAAAAGAGAAAATAATGCATGCATGGAGTCTACAAGAAACATGTGGACTCCGAAAATGAGGTCAATGCCTCATTCTTTTTTTTTAATTTAAAGGAAATAATGGGTCTCAACCACCATGGATCAGAAGTGTGTTGTCAGTACAGGATAAATTTTAGGATTAGTTCCTTCAAAATTTTGTAAGGGCTTGAATTTTTTGATAATCGTAAAAAAAATTCTATATATGTTTGAGGAGAGCTTTAAAAAATGCGACTGCTTATGTTTTGCTTCCCTATGATTTGTGTGATATTCTACATGCACCAAGAAGTTGCTAAATTCATCTGCAACTATCAGCAAGCGTGCATATTAGCATGTGTTATGTGATAGGCATTAATTTTTCTAAATTTCTGTTTAAATTTTTGAATATAATGGGTTTCTGAGGAGAATCTGAATGACAACAAGCGAAAATTAGTGGGTTTTGTGGGGATGCTGTTGTTGTTGCCATTCACTTTTACGATGTTTTCCTTCAGCCGTATCCAGAACAATTTGATTGTTGATTATCCCTAATGAAACCATTCTGCTATTGAAAAATATACAATGAATGCTTGGCTGCAGATATATGATGTCGTCAGGTACAGAATACATAAAATGAAGAAAAAGCTGAAGGACGAGGTAGACAGCAGGAATACCATTCAAGAATATATATGCCCTAATTGTGGGAGGAGGTATGTTTTCCATAAACTATTATATTTTTTCTACTGATAAACCTAATTTTAGGATGTCATTTTATTGATGTTTGTATTCAATTGTATGAACAGGTTTTCAGCTTTTGATGCACTTCAACTTTGGAGCGAAAATGATGAGTATTTTCACTGTGAAAATTGCAATGCTGAACTTGTTGCTGAGAGCGATAAGCTTGCTGCTGAAGAAATGGGAGAAGGCGATGATAATGCGAGGAGGAGGCGACGAGAAAAGTTGAAGGACATGCTTCAAAAGATGGAGGTTCAAATACAATGTCTCATTTCTTTTGTTTGTATCTTCAATCTTCCAGTACTCCATCATTATGTCTCCTTACCTTGTATTTATACAGTGCGGATAATATAGCTAAATTTTTTTGTTGTGCATAAATTGGAGTTACTTCAAATGTTTAGTGTTTCCGTGCTGCCAGTATTCTATGTCTTATTATTGTGACAAATGAGATAAATTAAACGAGTAGAATGAGTTTATATCCATTAACATTTTGGCAATATGCAATTTATCTGGTTATCACGTTTGATTAAGGAACCATTTATCCTTTAATAACTTTGTTTATTAACAATTTATATTTGGAACCAGATAAGATGACTAGTCAAAGATATAGGTGTGTATGTGCACACACAAACACATTAGGGCATCCATGTAATTTGGATTTGTTTGAAAAATTTTGATACCAAATTTTTTGATCCAATTGCAGGCCTCTGTTTCCTAAAGGAACGTCTGATGTGGTGTTTAGTTTGCAGAAGACTTGTTAAAGTCTTTACTGTGTAGAAGGAATTGTTTGCTATGCTTATGTATTTTTTTATCTGCATAATAACAATATCATGGGGAGGCTATGGCATTTTCTTCTTTTCTTCTCCAACAGTCTTGTCGGTGGCTAGAAGGGAGATATCCTAGTTACGCATCGTGGCCCTTACCATATGCATGGAAGCGCCCCCTCCCCCCAATTTTTTTTGTTAGTTTCACTCTTGAGTTGATATTAAACAACCGTTAGGATATAATCACTTTATTTAAGTATCTTATTATTAAAAATTTTATGGCACCTAGCATGTCCATGATTATGAAGTGAAAATCATGTTTTGCATGCATGATAACTTATTGGCCACCTGCTAGTAAAATGATAAGATCTACTTGGCAGATCAAATGTCTAGATGATATGATCGCATATACCTGTGGCATTTTTGTAATTTCGGACTGTGGCAGTTTTGTAAATTCATGCCGGTGGTAGTTTCATAATTATGGGAAGAGTGGCATTTTCATAATTTCTGGGCGGCGGCTTCAATAACAGATTTGTAATTTCAGGACCGGACAGAAACCCTAGGAAGGGTGATCTGTAATTTTGAGGCAGGCTCATAAGGAGGATTTTATTATAAGGGGTAAGAGGGAATTAGGAAGAATATTATGGATATTATAGTTATCTAGATTAGATTCGCCTTTGGTTTAATTGGGAGAATGATTCTCACCTTGAATTGATGCCAAAACTTTGTAGTTCCACGAGTTATCAATAAAAATCCTATTTTTTGTTCTATTTCTTTTTCTAACACTATCCACAATCCTATCAAGTGGTATCAGAGCAGTCGATCCAGATGGCGGTGCGAAAAGTTGACGTTTTGGAGGAGAACTTGGAAATCGAGGTGGAGGTCCTCAAGTAACAACATCGTAAGATGGAGGAACGACATCAAGCGGCGGATGAAAGGTTCGAGGAAAGATTTTCGTTGATGGAATCCATGTTGAAACATATATTGGAGAAGTTTAGCCGCCCCTTCCCTGAGGTGGAGGACGCATACGGATTTGAACAAAGAAGAAGAATGGTAAAGATCGGATTCAAAAGGTGAAGTCTTTGGACACAGGTAAGGAAAAACAATCGAATGGCGGCACGCGCGAACCTCGCGTGTGGGGTGAGAACACCCCCCAAATCCAAGGGGGCGATCGAGGGAGCCGGAGGGGCCATCGGGGCCCTTAGCCAACCTCAGGGGCGGCAGCCCCCGGGAGGATCATCGGGGCCCATCGACCCCTGGGTGGATGCTAGAGGCCCTGCAGCCCTTGGGACATCAACGGGAGGGGCCGTGACCCTTGGGTTGACGGCATCAACTCCCAGGGGTCTGGCGACCTACAACAAGCGCCTGGCTCTTCTTTTTTGGGTATTAGTGACATCGGTGGTAGCTTCCCGAGATTCAATGAAGGCAATGAGTCCCAGAATGCTTTGACGACAAATGTGGGAATGCCGACACGACATAGAGATTTTTGATGGAGGATTGTGAGCGTCCCATAGCTCCAAATTGGAACGCATATTAATAATTTCACTACCGCGACGAGAGACTGATAAGGGGCACTTTGGCGTCAATTTCAGAATTCGAAAACTGAAGATGCCGATTTTTGAAGGAGATGACCCTTATCGATGGGTATACAACGCAGAGGGGTACTTTATCGTGAATCATCTGACAGAGATGTTGATGACATGAGGCATATGTTTAAAAGGGAACACGTTGACATGGTTCCAATGAAGGGAGCAGAGGCAACCTGTGCGTTATGGGAGGAGTTCAAATACTGCTTGTTGGTCTGTTTTGCAACACTCAGGGAGGAGATCTACACGAACAGCTTTTTGCACTCAAGCAGGATGGTACCATTAAAGATTACTGGGAGATGTTTGAGATGCTCTTAGGCCGAGTGAGGAGGGGTATCAGAGGCGGTGTTAGAAGGAAACTTCATTAAAGGCCTCAGGACAGACATTCGAGCTGAGCTTCACATGCAGAGACTGAGGGGGCTAAGTAGACGATGGAGCTGGCACATATGTTTGAGTATAAGAACACAATAGAGCTGTGTGCCAAGGGAGTATCAAACGATTTCACGTCCTGCATTAATGCCATGATTGAGGTACAAAAGACCCCGCCTTTACGGGATCAGGCAGCCCATGATAAGAACAAAGAGACAGGACCTGACCACAAGTTCAAGCATCTAACAGAGACAGAGATACAAATTATGCACGCACAGAGACTATTTTTGCTGTGAGGAGAAGTTTGGCCTGTGACATCGTCAGGATCGCGCCCTTTAGGTTTTTTATTGTTGGAGATGATATAGTCGAGGGCATAGCAGCTGGGGAGGAAGATGTAGGGGGACGAGCACTCTCATTTAAAGTAACACACCCTCGTAGATTTTAGAATTCCACCTTGAGGACAATGTGTCTCATTGGGAGGGGGATGATATGATCACGTATACTAGTTGCACTTTTGTAATTTCGGGCTAGTGGCAGTTTTATAATTTCTGGACGGAGTGACAGTATCATAATTATTGAACGACGGTTCCAGTGAGATTTGTAATTTCAGGATAGAAATCCTAGGGAGGGCGATTGTGTAATTTTGGGGTGATGGCATATTAGGAGGATTTTTAAGGGGGACAGATTAGGAGAAGATTAAGAAGAATATTGTAGAAGAATTATAGTTACTATATTAGATTAGCCAAAGGTTTAATTGGGAGAGTGGTCCTCTCGAATTGAGGCCAGTAGAATTCCTATTTTTGCCATATTTCTTTCCCAAATCTATCCCTAATCATATCACTAGAGCATATGGGCATTATGTTGTCACCATTCCATTAATCTTGTAATCATACTAGTCATAACCCGTGTCCTGCGAAATCTGTCCCCAAAAAAATATTTCTACAACCAAAATTTAAAAGAACAACAAATTAGCATAAAAAATTTAGAGGCACGGCCCCCTTTGGCGAGGAATAATAAATTCGGTGCGGGTGCCTTCGGCGCAGAACAACAAATTAGCGTGTAAAAATTTAGCAGGCGCCTTCGGCGCGGGCGCCTTCGGCGCGGGCGCCTTCGGCGCGAATGGGTTAGTCAGACTTCTTCTTGACGCCCAAAAAGCTCAGCCCGCCTCTTTGAATGCACATTCTTGTGTTTTTTTTGGGTTTCAATTTTTTTGGGTTTCATTTTGTGTGTGTTTTTTGGATTTCTTTTTTTGAGTCTCATTGTTTGGGGTCATTTTTGAATGAATGGTATTAAGTGCTGATGCCGCCAATTTCAAAAAAGAAAAGCTTTTGTATTCTCCCAACAATTTTCTCTTCAACCCTAAAATTTCCTCACAAAACTTGACATGACACTGACACATAGGACAAATTCAAAAATAGCCCTCAATTGTAATATAGATTACCTATTACCTACTATATGTATGCTCGTATAAATTATTTAATAACTTTATCGCTTGCGCGTGTGCGTGCATACACACATACACACAGAGGCTAGGATTTGGACGGCGCCATTATTGATGGAATCCAAGATGTCGATTCTATCTCCAAATCTAAACGCTGACAACCAAAATGGAGATATGTTCAGATGGGATGCGATCTAAACATTTAAAATGCTTATGAATAAAAGCGCCAAGTAATTTTGATGTGTTTTACCTATGCAAAAAAAATGGTGGCATAACAACATTATATAATTGCCATAAAATTGATCAATTTGTTGCCACTTGATGTTGGTGCGATCCACTAGGATTCTGATAATAAAAATGGGACTTTTAATGTAGAAAAGAAAAAAGGTGCATTTTTGGTGGAATTTTTATTAAGAGAAGAACTGAAAATAAAATGGTAATGGACCTCTTTAGGCAAGGAGGCTGCTTTCCAAGCTTTTCCTTGGAGATAAAAGCCTAAATCTCCAAACTAGGGCGTGTGGATGCCTAATACAATGTTCTTCTCAATAATCAAGCATGTAGAGCTCTCCCTAGCCGGACCTAGCTATAATTAAGGGAAAATTACAGAAATAACAGATTTACGAAAAAGTCTCCCAATGTTCAGAATTTACGAATTTGCCCCAGTTTAGCTGCACGTTCGCACCTCCTCCTGTAGGTGATGACCACATCATTACTCCCCCAAAGAGAGCCACCTTGCCCTCAAAGTGAGTCTGGAAATTGTTGTCTGATCACCTCGAAAGACTCCCATGTTGCATTATAGTTTGGTAGTCCACGCCATCGTTTAAGCACCTTATTAGTCCATATAGCGCACTGACGGATCCCCTGACCTCCAGTGGCTCGAGCAATACATCCATGTCGTCTGTTAGAGGGTGGAAGGGTTGGTGAGAGGGTGTGGTCCCTAATGGCCAGTCACATTTGTGACACGTGAAAGACTGGGTGGATGGTTGACATCGTCTGGGTGTCTTGTCCATATCCGGAAGGATGCGCACTCGAATGGTATGAAGTATGCCTACTACTTGGCCTACTGCTTGGGCAAATCTGACAGAAAAACCTTCAGACGTTGTAGCCCCTCAATTGGTGATATTCTTCCATTCTTAGGTAGGACAAGCGGTTGTAGCAATCCTACATGAGCCATCACTAAGTACTTGTAATACTGACAAACGTCACACTCCGTCACCAATCTGACGATATCCCTTGTATCCCTGGTTAATAGAGCTTCCTCGCCATCCTCATGTATGTCTGCTGCATCCCCCTGAATGTCTGTCCACTGCGTTGCCATGGAACTCTGATGGGCTCCTTACTTATCACCAGCGGCGCACCAAGGGGATGACCGGGCCAAGCATGTGATTTCAGTGGCGTTTGCAATTTCAGTGGCTTTATTCCTATTATTTAATTAGCAATAAGGGCATACCTGTAATTAGCATTAAAAAGGATTAGCATTAATAGGGTTTTAGCCGGCCGGCCCTAGTTCATGCTAAATTTGATTAATTTGTGTGAGAGAGAGTTCTTCGTGTTCTTCGGGGAAGGTACGGACGTCTCTTATCAATTGGCGTCTTGGGAGAGAAGTTTACCTCTTATTTGTAGCCTATTTATCTTAATAAAAGTTCAATTTTTATCGAATTATTTCCAGTTTTCGTCGAGTTCTACCAAACTCCTAAAAAATCAGGGGATATGTGATGAAGTCTGTGGTAATCCTAGCTGCCCTTGGTACAGTAGCCGCTGCCGAGTCAGTGTGTATTCAGGATGCTCCGTCATCGATCCCTTTTGCAGTGCCGCTCGTATCTGAGTCAACCCATCATCGGTCTCAATCTCCCTATACAAGGGCTCCTAATTAAGTAAGACCGGCACTGAGATATTTGTCATCTCCATCACATTCTCACGGGATTGGGTATCTGCCGCCTTATTCTCCAAGCCCGACCTATACTATGTCTCAAATGTGTAATCAGTGAGCTTGGAAAGCCATGTTTGGGGCACCTCGGTGGCCATGCATTGTTCCAATAGTTACTTTAAATTCCTCTTATCAGTACACAATGAATCTTCTGCCAAGTAGATATGGTCATCATTTTTGTATCGAGAGCACCCCCAACATTTGTTCCCACTCATAGACTGATTTAAGCCTTGCTCGTGCTGTCATGATCTAACTGAAATAGGCCACTGGATGTTGATCCTGCTTCAGCACGGCCCACAGACCATATCCTGAGGCGCCAGTCTCCACTACAAAAAGTCGACTAAAGTCAGGTAGTACGAGCACTGGCATCGTAGACATCGTCTGCTTCAATGCCTCAAATGCATTGGTCGTGTTGTCTCCCCATCGAAAGCTATCCTTCTTCAGCTGATCTGTCAAAGGCCAAGTTATAGTAATGTACCATTGTACAAACTTCCGATTGTATCCTATCAGCCCCAAGAAACATCGCAAGGCTTGCAACATGGTAGGGCAGGGTCAATCCAGTATAGTAGAGATCTTCATCAGGTCTACCGCCACCCCCTCCCTAGACACAATATGACACAAATATTCTACATGTGGTTGTCCAAAATGACATTTCTTTCTGTTTGCAAATAGCTGGTGATCTTGCAACTTTTGCAAAATGGCCTACAAGTGCTCTACATGCTCCTCCATAGTGTGATCGTAAATCAATATGCCATCAAAAAAAACAAGGACAATTCTCTGCAAGTAAGGCCGAAAGACCTTGTTTATAAGGGCCGGGACATTCGTCATGTCGAAAGGCATGACTAGGAACTTGTAATCTTCCTTGTGCATCCTGAAAGCGGTCTTCGGAATGTCTGCAACCCACATCCTAATCTGATGGTACCTAGACTTCTTGTCTATCTTTGAGAACACCGCAACACCATGTAGCTTGCTAGCAGCTCGTCAATCACAAGAATCAAGAACTTGTCTAGTATTGTCTCCTTATTTAAGGCCATGTAGTATATGCAAAACCGCCAGTTACCGTCCTTCTTCACTAACAAGACCGGACTAAAACCTGACTAGAGAATGTGCTCACACTCGATTGGATGACGCCTGCTTGCATCATCTCCCATACCATCATCCCATTCTTATCCTTCTACACCTAGGGATATCTATAGCGGCACACGCTAATAGTGGACACACCCTCTCGTAGAACGATCACATGCTCGTGGTCCAGTGAAGGTGAGAGGCCACGTGTGGTCTGAAAAAAACCCTCAAACTTACTCAACAACTTCTCCAACTCAGTCGGTATCTCTTGCTCCTGCTTTTCCTCCTCGTCGATTGTCAGCTCTTGAAACTCTACCAAGGACCCTTCTCTGGAGACCTGGAGAACTCTTGTCATGGTTTTGAATGAAACCATGGAACGACATAGACTGGGATCTCCCTGTAACATGACAGTCTTTCTCCACTCTTGAAACTCTAACCTAAGCAACTTCTAATTAATATTAGTGTCTCACAACGTCTGCAACCACTGTATGCCCAAGATAATGTCAGTGCTTTGCAACTTCAGAGGAAGGAAGTCTGTTACGATCTGTACCCACTGTATGGACAATATAAATACTTGACATACTCCTCGACTCTGCACTTCCTGGTCCGTCCTAAACACCACTCCGAAACAGTTCGTGTCACTAAGCTGTAACCCCTGATGCTCTACCACCCTGGGAGAGATGAAATTGTAGGTAGTCTCACTATCCACCAATACCGTGACGTACTGCTCTGCGACTCGCCCTGCCAACTTCATGGTGTAGTTCGGTGTTAACCCAATCATAGAGTTGAGCGATACCTCCGCCATGTCCAGATGTAGGTCATCGTGGTCATCCTCACTTGCCTCAAGCTTCACCACGACATCTTCCTCATCCTCGTCATTCATTATCAGTAGCTGTAAGGTATGATTGCCACATCGGTGCTCTGGCAAAGACCTTTGGCATGTTAACCCTCATCTCGGTCTCTGTCATTCGCTTAGACTGCCCCTTGGTCGTGTCTCACCACTTCTCTCCTTGTTGGACGCTGCTCCTCTTGTGAGTGCCTTCTGCCCGCATGTACCTGATCGCGAAAAGAGGATCCTTCACATGCTCCTCTGTAGCGCCGCTCCTCTGCTAGCATGTCCTCAACCATCCTGTTCAGTCGTATCTTGTCTAATAACTCTCTAGACCTCTGTATTTGCAACTCCGCCTAAATGCTGGGTTTGAGTTCTTTCATGAAGCCACCCTCCAAGGACTCTCCTGAAACTCCATGGACACATCATGCCAGCATCTCAAATTTCTTAATGTAGTCACTGACCGTTCCATCCCGCCTCAATGCATAAGCTGCTCGTATATGTCTCCCCCTGCGTCTCTCGGAACTTGTCTAGGAGGCAGACCTTGAACTCCTCCCACGAGCAAAACAGTTGTTGTCTACATATGTTCCACTATAGAGCCTCCCTATCCAAGCCCCATCCACACGGCCCTTAACCACTCCATCGCATAAATATGTGGAACCTCGAAGTACCGCTCTGCCTTGTAGATCTACACATCTGGGTCCACCACCTCAAAGATCGTCATCTTCAATTTCCTGACCATGTTGTCCGATGTTAATCCCTAAGTGCACCTCGACCCCGTTAATGATCGTGGTGTCGTGGGATCATGTTGGCCATAATAGTCTCCAACCTGGGCCATGTCGTTCCCCTTGTCATTTTCACATTTGGCCTCTCCCCAGTCGGATCCTTATCCATATTCTAAGTACTCACTAGGATCCTAATGATACCGGTCATAATCTTTGTATTCCGGATCGAGCCGTTGGGGCCTTCCCCTGTCAAAATCAACGCCGTAGTCCCCCCCCCGAGTTCCTCTAACCCTTAGCCGAAGCCCATGTGTTGCCCAAAGAGCTCCCTTCCTTGTTGTGGGCCCATTGCCTTGTCAGGAAGACCATGGTGGCCCGCCCGTTGTTTGCCGCGGCCCTGGCGGCTCAGCCAGGGCTCAACTGGGGCCTGGCGGCCCGCCAGGGACTCGTGGAAGCCCTCGCGGCCTGCCAGGGGACTGCGAGGCTCCTGGCGGCCTTGTGGCCTGCGGCGCTTTTCCCTGTCACTCAATGGGTCTTGTCCCTCATTGTCGCACCTCTTCGACTCCCTCGTTGTCGCACCTCTTCGACTCCTTTGTTGACGTGATCTTTCTCTTCTGACAACAGATCTACATCAAAAAGGAGCCCCTCGCGAAAAGACTTGACCTTTTTCTTTCGCTACCCTAAAAACTTCTCCGTTTGCCCTGGATCTGGGGTTTCAGCTAGATCTGATCTGATCGTCTCTGTCAACGCCGCGACTTGTTGGTTTGTTTGATTTTAGGCTTCAAGGACTTGATGGAACTTCCGATTCATCTCTGCTCTTTGATCCACTATGCTTTTCTTGATCTCACCGTCGAATTTCTCTTCCAAGGCCTCATTTTTCTCCTTAAATCTTGTGGTCGCCATGTGGATCGTTCCGCTTTGATACCAAACTAGGGTTTTGATAATAAAAATGGGATTTTAATGTGGAAAAGGAAAAGGATAGAATTTTTATTAAGAGAAGAACTGAAAATAAAATGATAATGGATCTTTTTAGGAGAGGATGCCGCTTTCCAAGCTTTTCCTTTGAGATGCAAGCCTAAACATCCACACTAGGGCTCGTGGACGCCTAGTACAATGTTCTTCTCAATAATCAAGCATGTAGAGTTCTCCCTATCCGTCCCTAGCTATATTAAAGGGAAAATTACAGAAATTGCAGATTTACGAAAAATTCTCCCAATGTTTAGAATTTTCTAATTTGTCCCCGGTTCAGCCACACGTCCGCGCCTCCTCATGTATGTGATGACCACATCAGATGCATTCTAAAGAATCTAAACACATGGAAATCATTTGAATTTTCTTTTATAGGTAGTTAAATGTTTTTGATTACATCCAACAAAACACATTTTCAATTTTTGTTGCCAAATTCTAAATTTGGTGGCTGGTTAAATTTGGAGAGTAAGGAGGAAGATGCAAGTAGCTAATTTTTCAGCAGTATTCCAAAATCCAAAAATGTTGCAATTTAAAATAATGTTAAAAAGATTCTTGTCATGGATCATGATGTGAGCATCCTTTTCTTCTTCACTTCCATCTTTTTTATGACATCTTCATGGTGGTGCTCATGTCCAGACCTGTCAGATCGTGCCATGTGTCCTGTGGTATTTCATTTCCATCCACTGTTGCATGCAACTATTCCACTGCTTCCACACAACCAGCAAACGCATGTGCTAACATGTTATGTCTGTTTGTCCATGTGTCATTTAATTTAAAAGGTTTTAATTTATGGTGTGACCATGAGTAAATAAGTTTCTTCTGGTTATTGACGAAAGTCAAATGATTGCAGGAGCAGCTGAGGCCTTTGACACTGCAGCTTGCTAGAGTTAAAGATTTAGATGTTCCTGAATTTGGAAATCTGCAGGCTTGGGAAGCCAGGGCAAATGCAGCTGCTCGTTTGAATGGTGACTTCAATGCTAATGATTCCTCAAAATCTTCTCAAGTGCTCGGATATGGCGGAACGCCGATGCCTTGCATTGGCGAGACGAAGGTATGCTTGCTTTACATTCTCCAAGTTACACCATTCCTTCTCTAAGTTTAGACAGTTATCCATTGTTAATTACATGTTGACTGGGATGACTTCTTATATTGGGAAGACAGCTTTCACTGGAAGATGTCTAGAAGACCTGAACTTAATGATTGTGACACTCCATCCATAAACTGTAGACAATGTGAATCTCCAGAAATATATCACCAAGTGTATACCAATAACAAGGTATATAACCCCCCCATGTTCCACGTCCTCTTAGGGGAGCACGGCTCTAAAAAATATCAGTGGAGATTTCCTCAAAAATGTTGGTGTCATAGTTTGGACTGACATCCCTTATCACATGAAGTACAAGATCTTTTGCAAACTATTTCTTTATTAAAGTATTTGCTGATTACATTTCAGTCTATTTATGCAAATTAATTGTTGGCTCTTGATAGCACTGTTACTTTCTTTCTAGATGGAACTGTTACATTTAATTCATATGTATTATCTGTTGCATATCAAGCATGCTGCCTTGAATCAGAATTGTGATGTGCACTGTGCTTGGGAGGGATATATTCGACTGGGAATTGCATAGGTCATTTCTTCTGTAGTAAAACCATCTCCATCCAAATAATACAGTAAGGATGATGTGCAGGCATGAAGGTAAATGTGGATATCTTGTCAACAAATGCATGTGTGGTCATGCAATCATCTATGTATAATAATACTCAAGTAACCTGTTCCTCTGCATTAAACTAATTCAAACCTTTATAGGAGGATTTCAACAGTCAAGCTGGATTTTGTAATACCTGTGCAATTAATTCCTTTGCCTTAAATTAGTTCAAACTGTTCTAGGGTGACAAGCCAGATATTAGTGGTTTCTGCTGAGTTCTACTTAATGCCTGCAGATATAGATCTTTCCACCAAATTTTGTGACACGCTCCACTTCCCGGGTGACGTGACCGTTCTTTTACGTGCGATGCATGTCCTGTTGTTTACCAGTGACAACAATATACACCACGAACATAGAAGTATGAAACTACTCGTACAGTTCTCATTAATACATGGGAGTACAGTGCACATACGAATACAAGCTCCCGAGATACAAGAAAATACATAGGAAATACGCTCGAATACATAAGTGAATACGCTCATGATCTCGCTCAGAAATCTGCGTTCTGAGCAGTAAACTCAGAATCCTTGTAAATTGGGGTTTCCTCGTATTCCTAGTCAGCACCTGACAGTGCAACAAAACGAAAAGCCGTTAGCATTAGAGTAAATCATAATAATTCTAGAATTTATAATTAAATATGTATACATGAGCATGACTGAAAGTAAGTAAGGGCGAGTAAATAAGTGACTAAAGACAGGCTTGCAAACAGTTTCAGTTTAGAGTTATGATATCAATGTTCTCGCAGGTATATCAATTCTAGGCCGTGACTTACATTGGAGAGTACGATATGGAACCATGTCCACTTTGTACCATGGATGAGCTCATCCGGGCTGAGTCCAGGTCTCGATCGTGAACGACAGGGTAAGAACTGGAATGGGACTTGTGATCCATTGATATAATGGGCCACAGTCGTGAATGACAGGGAATGAAATCATTACTGGCACGGTCATGAACGATCGGGAATGGAATCCTCCCAGACAGGGGCCAAAAGCATGGATTAGTCAATATCACACTTTCTAATATGATTTACTTCAAAATTGAGTGAGTCTGTTATGTCAAGTGTCATACAGTTTCAGTGTCAATATGGTGTTGTCCAAGAGATGTTTCTAAGGTGTTGTATTTGTTTGGTCAAGCATGTATCATGGTCACATCAAAATTAGTTAATATGGTTGGTGTGTTATGTGAGTTGTATTCATTCATGTTTCATGATACTTGCAGTTTCAGGAGTCATTATGCCAACATGTCTAATAAGATGCCACGTGTAAGGTGACACCAATAAGTAATAAGTCCAACATGATATGCAAGGAAAAGCAACAGTTTAGTTTCAAGATCATGCTTCATCATAACATCTAATCATATCACTATATTTCGGCGTTATAAGATTTTTCTAGTTTGATCATTGCAAGCGTCAAGTGATAACAATATAAAAATAGGAGGATTGCTCTAGCATGCGTTATACAATTATAACCGAGACGCAAGTCTTCCCAACAGTCCAAGTGCCACATCATGATTAGCCTACATGGCTAGGGGTTCTATGCATACATGATGTGTAACTGTCTTATGATCACATATAGTTATTCAACTTCATGATCTCTAACATTTCAATAGTCATAGCATGTCATGTCAAGCCTACCAGCCAACATGTGTCACGTGAGAACAATATCATTTCATTTCAATGTTATGTTTTCATATAGCCCTAAACCTAGCCATGTATCCAAATTGATGTCAGAAAACATGTTATCTTATCATCTGCATGCATCAACTAATAAAATTAGGGGGCAACTAATTTTGTTCTGAGAGAAGAACTCATCATTGATCGAGTAAGGGTCACAACCATATATAAAAATACATGCTTTTCATATTTTCAGCCTAAATAACATCAAGAAAGATTTCATTTTAGCATGTACAAGGGCTGAAGCTAAATCCATATATTCCAATGAAAGCCAACATCCAAGAAGCCCCAAATGCCAAAACCCTCATCAACAATCACAGGGTAAACCCCAAGTCCAACACATGAGCCAACCCAAAGGCCACGATCACTGCAATGTCCAACACCAAGAGTAAACCCACAGCCACACATCAACAACAAGGGGTAAAGCCCATGAAGAAACCTATGGCAGAGGGCTTAAGCCCAATAAAAAGTCACGGCAAAGGGCAGAGCCCAAGGCCCATTATCAGCGAAACCACCCACGGGACAGCCGCATCTGCGGCAAAAGGCAGCGACGGGGTCGTTTCCAAGCATCAAGAACTCAAGCCAATCTCAAAGCCCGTGAGAGAAGAAAAACATGAATTTTAAAACTAAAATCAAGAATTAAAATGATTTAGCGAACACCGGATTGTCGGAAAAATCCGAGCCACACCGCATCATCGTCGATCGCTGCTGCTCGTCTAGGGATGTAATTGAGAGTTCAATGTGAGTTGATTGGGTTTGATTAATTCGGATTTATGAGTTTGGGTTCGAGTTTGATTGGGTTTATTCATTAGGATTTATGAGTTTGGGTATGGGTTTGGTTGGGTTTGGAAGAAGTTATGGAGTTAGTGATGGAGTGGATTAAGATGATGAAGGGGTGTAATGGTTATAAGTTGCTATTATGTTAGAGTTAATGGAATATTGTAGAAGTATCGAAGTTACCAGATGAAATTTCATGTTACCTAATAGATTTGAGGGATGGGCTAATATCAATTGAGAAAAAAAAATCATTAATGCTTATCACTATATAAATTACAAGAGTGCTTCTGCTTGGTGACCTGCTAAATGGGTTATATAAATAAACCGTCTAGAGCTAAAATAGCAGTAAACCCGGCAGTTACACTGAAAATTACAAATCTCAGAGCTTTTGCATCAATAAATGTCACATTAGTCTTTAATGAAACTACTAAAACATATTACCAGATGATGTAAAAACAGTCTGATTAGTTCCATGTGTTTTATAATCCTCAAAAGGCCAGCAATGCCCTTGCACGGCCAAAAAGGCCAAATTCATATAGTTGGAAGTGGTACACAAGCACACAAGGAATCTGATAATGATATTGCACTATCTAAAAAAGCTTCGAAACAAGTAAAAGTTTTGGCAAAAATGACACCAGATAAGCATGTTATTGGTTGGTCCTGTCAGAGGTGTCAGTTCTATAATATCAAGGCCAAACTCAAGCCTAAGAAACAAGTCTAATTTCTGTAAGAATTTGAGCCCGAGTACGGAGAAATTTGTTAGGAACTTTTGTTATTTACTTTGATTTTTTTTAAAATGCAACACCACTAGGCTCAGGATTCCTTCTTTGTAAATTTAGATATCTTTGTTGGAAAGGGAGACTGGTAAATAATGTACTCCATCTAGGAAAATTCCAAAGCCATAGAGAGGGAAGACTCTAGGTAACTATGAAAAGCTTAAATTCTTAGATGAGCAAGAGTTGGTCTTGTATTTTTAAAGATGTGATAAGATAGTAGAAGAATATATATTCACCCATTGTATCATCTGAAATAAAATAAAAACGATAGATAGGATTTTTCACTCTTAAAAACCAAATATTTCCACATCTTTAACATCCTTGTCGAGAGGATTATAGTTGGCGATTGATGGGAATCCAATTCCAGTTTGGATTCAAATTAGCAATTTAGTAAAGGGGTCTTTTTAGATTCTATTATTTGCGTTTATTTGAGTGCTTTTAGATTTAGTTATTTGAGTACTTATAAAAAAATCTAAAGGAACTTCGAGTCTTTTTAGAGTTTCCTTTTTAAAGGAGTTTAGGTTTTTTCTAAGGAAATCTTATTTTATAGTCTTTATTTGATCTATTTATGAGTTTAAATATGGGTCAATCTGGTCTTTGTATTAGCATATAAATATGGCTTTGGCTTTGTATTCATCTTTTTTAAATTATGCAGAGTTGCATATAATTTATGAAAATTGGTGTAAATTGTGTTTTCTTAAAATTAAATATTTTACACTAGAATTCAATGGTTGCCTAGGCGTGAGGTCAGAAAAATCTTCACGTGAGAGGCGTCCGATTCGGTGATCATCATATCTTCAGAGTAGTACAAGGTCATTAAAGTTATCAAATTCCTAATTTTCTTCTACTCCCAAATCTGCAAATTTTCTCTTCCATCTGGCGTCATATTTGGTATCGAGCCAAATTATGGACGTTTTTAAAAAAAATTCTTCTTTCTTTTCATCATCATCCACTTTTTTCTTCTTGTTAGGTTTAGATTAAAATATAAAAAAGAGAAAAAAGAAAGAACAATGAAAAAAGAGAAAAATAAAAAAAGAGGAAAAAAATATTTTGAGGCAAAAAAATCGGTTCAAAAAATTGGATAATTTTTTTTGCTAAATTGCAGATTCTCAATTTGAACATATTTTTCGAATTTTCCTAATTGCTACATAGCTTTTATCAATTTTAGGATTTTTTTTGGAGAGTTTGTTGAACATAATCCGCTATTTTGATTTATTTTGAAGTGAGTTCATGTCAATACATAATTTGAAAGAATGATCAAGGAAATCTATGCACGGAAAAAATACTACTAATGCTGAAGATTTATGTGAATTTAGTGCTCATGTCAATATCGTTCGGTGCTTACCTACAACATTTAAAGGTTTGAAAGCTTAACGTAGGACTAGTATTTTTCACACACACACACACACACACATATATATATATATGGATTTAATGTAGAAAAGGTGGCACCTGATCCAATGGATCATGTGCTAAGACACAAAAAGGTGGAAAGTACAAGCCCCCACATGGGCGTGTACTCGTTGGGGCCCACCTTTTTGTGTCTTGCACCTGATCCATTGGATCTGGTACCACTTGCTCTACATTAATCCCAATATATATATGCAAAAAATGTACCTAAGAACGTGCGCAGGCAGAATTACCTGCGCACGCCCCCTCTGTTCGGCATTTTTAAGTATTCTTTTTTGAAATTTTTTTGCAGTAGTTAGATAAACTTGTTATGTAGCTCCTCACAAAATTTCAGGTCAATCCAACACCGTTTGAGCCTCCGTTCATCGATTTATCTAACTACTGCAAAAAATTCAAAAAAGGATACTTAAAATGCCGAACAGAGGGGGCATGCGCAGGTAATTCTGCATGTGCATGTTCTCAGACACATTAACCCATATATATATGAAGATAGATGATAAGTGCTATAAATGATGATTAATGAAGGAAGTTGTGTTAATATTGTTACCAAATCAGTTTTAGAGAGAATGAGTCTAATAGATGAATCTCACACAGCCATATAATCTTATTTGGGTTGATAAGACTGCCAATTCAGTTATCAAATAATATTTTGTGCATATCTAGCTTGCAAGCAAGCATGATCTTATTTGGTGTGATGTTATACTTATGTATGTCGCATATATTTTGCTAGAAAGACATTGGTTGTTAGACCTAGATTTGGTGAGTTCTTGGAGGTCAAACACACGCTCGTTCATGTTTAATATTGAAGAAAATTTTGTTGATCCCTTCCCAATCTAAGATTCGAGTTAATCAATAGAATTTGTTGTTGAACTCCAATGAGCTGAGCATGAGGAAGCATTTGAAGCCCGAACTAGAGCCCGAGCTAGATGTAGAGTCCACAATCGAGCCCAAACCAAATGATGTGTCTACGGTCAAGTTGAAGATTGAGTCTACATTCGTGCCTGAGATCGAGCTTGAATCCAAACCATAGTTCTCGATCTTTCCCGAGCCAGATACTTGAGTGGCACGATGATTCTACATCAAATGTTAGCTTGAAGGTGTCATTGGAACACGTTGAGCATATTAACTTCATCATCTCTGATCCTCCTTAAGAGATCCTCCTTAGCCAGCCAACCAGCTAGTTTTAGACACTTTCTTACCTTTCATGTTTTGAAAATATATCATAGAAGATATTCATATGTAAATATACGTATTGCACCACTTAAACATTTGCTGACGTGTCTTTTCCAACTATAAGTGACCATTGATTTCTGTCTGGTTGTATTATATCTATCACAATTCACCTAATGGTGATGTTCTCAAAGCTGGGAAGAATGATTTGATCCAATTTCAATTTGGATTCAAATTAGTATTTTAGCATTTGTGTCTTTTTAGATTTTATTATTTGAGTTTATTTGATTTCTTTTAGAATATTCTTTTCTAAATCAACTTGAGTCTTTTAATAATTTTCTTTTTAAAGGAGTTTGGGTCTTTATTAAATTTCGTATTCTAAGGAACTTTGTTTAAGTCTTTATTTGAGTCTATTTAGAAGTTTGAATACGAGTCAAATTAGTCTTTGTAGTAACCTATAATATGGCTTTGAATTCATCTTTTTTAATTTTGCAGCGTTGAATATAATTCGAGAAATTTGATGTAAAATTTGTGTTTGCTCAAAATTATTTCTTTAGTATTGGAGTGCGAGAGTAGATTTGATTGCTTGAGCGTAAGGTCCGAGAAATTTTCGCATGAGAGGCGTGTAAATCGGTGATCATCAGACCTCTGAGGTGAAGTGCGATGCTGGAAGATTTATCAAATCCTTAATTTTTTTCTTCACGTGAATCTCTACCATAATTTTCCACATTTGTTCTGTCTTTCGTTCTGTCTCAATGATCTGTCGTGTTTTGCCTCTTCAGCCATGTCGAGAGGCTTGGAGAGAGGATTAAAGCCTTCATGATACCCTTCAACAGATTGCCTTTTCGAAAATTCTCATGTTTCGCATTTTCATATAAACTAAATGCTTACACATGTTCCAAGCCTGTGTGTACAAGGTTAAAGGTTGACATTAGGTTGGCTCCAGCATTATTTTTCTTGTGGAATTTTAGATGAGAAGTCTGCAGTTCCGCATTTTCATATAAACTAAATGCTTACACATGTTCCAAGCCTGTGTGTACAAGGTTAAAGGTTGACATTAGGTTGGCTCCAGCATTATTTTGCTTGTGGAATTTTAGATGAGAAGTCGGCATAATAATGATGTATGGACTTGTATATCCATAAGTGGTCAAAGCATGGGTTGGCTTTCAAGTATATTAACTCCTTTGTTAGAAACTAATCTTGCTTGGTCTTCGAGATTGGATGCCATACAAGCATACTGTTAAAAGTGAATATATGGGTTAACCTCCATGGAACTGGTATCTTGCTTGCTCATCTAGTTACTGCATTCATCCTGATTTCTGCACATAGTTTATATTTTTCACACTTAATTAATTAGTAATTGCAGTGCTACTCCAAACGGTGTTGGTAAAATCTCTAGAGCTCAATTAAAGGTTTCCCCATATCAGAAAGACCCTCATCTTATCCGTGGCATGCAATCACTTGATCTGTAGGGATGAGAAACCTGTCAACAAAAATGATAAGATGAATTTTTTGGAATGAGAGAATTGGTCCCTGAAATTCATTATTATCATAGCTCAACTTTTCCAAATGAAAAGTTTGTCAGTGGGGCACATTTGAAATTAGAATGATTCATAAACAGATTGGCTGAAGTTTATGGTAGGCTGCCAAGAGAATCCATACTCCTGGATGAGGAAATTATGGACAATAGAAATCTCACTGCAGGATAGTTGGCAGTTGGTAATGTATATTGTGCACATGCGGTTGAAGCCTATACAATCAATCACTCAACCAGAATTTTTTATTTAATCCCAAGGAGTGTCTAGGAAGGGGTAAAGATGCAAGTGCTTGGATTGTGGATACTAATGCCATATAGGTAGGGAAAAAATTAATAGTAGATGACCCAAGTATTCATATCATATTCCTAAACCTGTTAAGTAAAGCAATCTGAAATGAGATGAATATATTTTAATAAAACAAAAGGGTACCCATGCTATTTCCGAGAGAAAGAAGGATAAAGAAAATGGAGATATTGTGTAGAAAAACAAA
Organism: Scilla litardierei; assembly: GCA_030789695.1. Taxonomy (NCBI): domain Eukaryota; kingdom Viridiplantae; phylum Streptophyta; class Magnoliopsida; order Asparagales; family Asparagaceae; genus Scilla; species Scilla litardierei. The sequence continues at coordinate 43,060,809 of CM061138.1, read as the reverse complement.
ATATGCTGGTACTGCAATGCCTATAGTGCATAATTCAAACATAGAAAGCTGTGAACCGCCTGGACGTCTTATTTGGAGGAGAAGATTGGGGATATGCCAAATAAAAATGATTAAAATGGCTTGATACGCATTGTTTGCAGGCAATCCATAAGCTAAAGGCTTTTGCAAAAATGAGTTATTATGTGTTTCCAACCAGAATCATCTTTTCTAGTGTTCATATACAATTCTAATCACACCAGAGATTTACCACTTCAATTTTATGGCGAGAAGATTTTTCAATGATGTGATATATGTTGCCTCTCATTGCACCATTTGTAATTGGGATCCAATCGCGTCCTTATAATTTTTATTTTATTTTTATTTTTATTTTGAGTTTGAGTCCTTTGAGTCTGTAGTTATTTTGAGTCTTTTTTTTGAGTGAGTTTAGTCCCACATCGGACGGGAGAAGGAGAGTATTGGATTGGAAGCATATAAAAGGCCTCTAGACTTGTTTATTTGGGACTAATCAATGAATCACTGAAATCTTGAGAAATTAAAGTCCACCAAAAGCTTGAGAAAGGTCCAACTCCTTTGTGAGAAGCCTCGCCTTAGTGAGAGGCATCAAAACCCTAAATATACCTGGTCTTTCCTAAAATATTCCACAAATTTTCCAAATTTTATCGGTTATACATCAAATTTGGTATCAGAGTCGAAAGACACATATTCAGGTCCAAAACACACAAATTCTGAGACCATAGCGTCCGTCGACGCCTCTGCCTCAAGCGGCCCCCGCGACCCTTGCCGACGCCCACAAAGCTCTCATGCATTCGACGACATTGGCTCCAACTAACAACATCGTCGGCGCTGTTCAAAGCTCGCGAAACCATTGTCTTCAAACTTTCAACACTCGCCAGCGACGACCAGGGTTGTCGACCCCCTAAAAAGATTCTCCACCCCCTGTGAGGCTACAACTAGAAATCGACAACGAACCGTCGACAAAATTGTCTAAAACGTGGCTGGCCTGATCGAGCCATGACGCTACATTGTTGGCTCAGTCTAGCCGACCCTGACATTGAGTCGAGATGACACGTCGAGCCGAGCTGAGTCGTTGACGGAGCGGTACGGTTCATCGTCTCCAACTGAGCAAAACTCGAGCTGACTGAGCCGATGAGTTGAACCCCAAGCCTGCTCTAGTTGAGCAGCTTTGACATTATCAATGTTTCGAGCCGAGCCACGCTACTGACTGAGTCGACACTATTCATCGACTCCATTCAAGCTGATCCCAAGTGGACCTGAGCCGACGAGCCGACCTGAGCCGTCGGTTGCATTGTGAGCCATGGCATTTTTTGGTGATTTTGGGCCAATTTCCGTTAAATTTTTATGCAGTCCCGTTGTTTTGAAGATTTCGGATCCGTTTGAAGTCCAAATTAATTGTCGTTCACGCTAGTGGATAGCTAACTCAACCCAGTACGCATAGTTTTCCTCAATACAGGAAAATCTGCTATAATTTATGGGGTACTGCGATGATTGTTAAAAAGGCTATTCTCTTTCAATAAATTATGCACTTGAGATGATTTGATAGGTCACATAAATTATGCACTTGAGATGATTTGATAGGTCACATTCTTTTATGGTTTCGATGATAGGTATGGATATGCTGATTGAGAGTACTATTTAGAATATTTTTCTCCCGTTTTGATTTTTCAAACGATGTAAAATATACATATACCTATCACAAGTTAAATAGAGAAGCACTATCTTGATGTATGAAATGTCAAGTTCCTTGTCATCAATAGTTAGTATTCAAAACCACTCTTCGAAGTCGGTATTTTTCCAAGCATCGATTAATACCCCAAGCATCCCAGCAATTCTCAAGTCCGAAGGTTGAGAATGATCCACTAGAAGAGATACATAAAAGCAACAATATAATCTTTCAAATGTTCAAATGATGGACATGGAACAAAAGATTGAACCAAGCCAAAGCTCACGATAGAGCTTGAGGACAGAGTTTGAGCATAAACATGAGCTTAAGCCAGATTTTGAATATGAGATTGCAACAAGATTTGAGCCTGAGACCAAATTCGAGTCACATCAAGAGCCGAGCCTGGGCTAGAGCCAGCGCTTGATCCAGTACCACATGCCGATCCAGATCCTTATCTTGAGTCATCTGTTGAACTTGCACCAGATATGCAGATATAAGCGCCAGTATATCTGATTGAGCATTTTGAGTTTTTTATCTCAGATCCTCCACACTTTACTAACAAACATGCTTTATATGCTTTTCTATCTTTTGTGAATTCAGAGCGATTTTTGGAAGATGTTCATATGTAGTTTCTTATCATATTACATTTCAAAGTTCGTCGATGCATCTTTTCTAACAGTAAGGGACTACTGATTTCTATCCAGTCATACTACTCCTGTCATCATTCAATCTCAAGCCGGGAAGAATGATAGGGATCCAATCGTGATAGCATTTTTTAATTTTTATTTTTATTTTATTTTGAGTTTGAGCCCTTTGAGTCTTTAGTTATTGTGAGTCTTTTTTTGAGTGAGTTTAGTCCCGCATCGGATGGGAGAATGAGAGAGAAGAAGAGTACTGGATTGTAAGCAAGGACTGGTCCTGAAGATTTTGGGGCCCAGTGCGAGTTAAAAATTTGGGCCCTTTAAATATATATATTTTTAAAAAAGTGATACTAAATTATTTTGGGGCTTGGAATCTAACCAAATGCAATGCTAGGAGGCGTATCCATACGCTTGAAATTTTTATTGATATGCTAAAAGATGGTCCAAAATAGGAGGGGACATAAATCCAATACCCCTTAAAATAAACCAAAAACAATGATTAGCATACGAGAACATGTCATTATGACCACTCCACGTTTGGCTCGGCTTGATTTGGAACTCTTGTCATATTCACACCATACTTCTTGCTTCTAAAATCTTGTATGTTGTACCTGCACAAAATTCACATATAAAACACATCTTAATTTTTTCCCCAACAAAACAATTTGCCCAGTTGACATAGGTTAGGTACTACACAAAATATTTTGACCCAATCTTTTATCACTTTTGTTAACCATTGGGCCATTAGCAGGCTGCTTTTGGGATCTTGTAATTTACATCAGAGTCTGACTAGAGCCCAAACGAGATCTCCTGACAACGCCTTTGCCTCCATCGAAGCATCGCGATCTCCCACATTTTCTCCGCATGTTGCGGCCGTCCTCGACAAACTCGGCATTAAAGACCGCCGCAAAGGTTCAAATCCAAAGGATTTTTATTTCTGTTTTCCCTTAAAAAATTTCTCCTCATCTTTGTTTCTTGTGATTTGATCTGAATCTCGCATTCTTTGCTAATCATTTCATTTTACAATCAACATCAGATACATTGCTCCAATTTTTCAATTTTCATAGAAACGGAAGAATCGCGAATAATTAGGCACTATTTAGCAAGAGATTTGATTTGTCAATAATTTTGCAGTCATGGAGTAAAAAAAGATGGGCCCACTGGCCTTGGGCCCTGGGCAGGTGCCCTGGGTTAGGGCCGGGCATGATTGTAAGCCTATAAAGGCCTCTAGACTTGTTTATTTGGGATCAATCAATGAATAAATGAAATCTTGAGAAAGTAAAAGCCCCCAAAAGCATGTGAAAGGTCCATCTTCTTGGTGAGAAGCCTCGGAATCCTGGTGAGAAGCCTCGGAACCCTAAATCTAGTCGTTCTTTTCTAAAATCTTCCACGAATTTTCTAAATCTTTCTGGTTCACATCAATTTGTTATGTGATCATTATGTCTCCTATCCGGGGTATTGAAGTAACTTGGGCAGTAGTTATTGTGCATCAACTTTTCAGAGTTTCATTGGCCATGTACCTTCATCTTTCATGCCACATTCGAAGAAAACTTTGTTGTGCTCTAAAAAGGTTGCATTTGTAGTCCCCTTGGTGCGTGCACGTGTTTTTCTAGTTTTGGCTTTAGTATGATTCGATACAGTAAGTGCCAAATAGTTATATGTTTTTCTTTTTAATGAGGATCTCACAAATTCTTCTATTTAACCTATTTATCGGATAGCATTGAGCATAGTAATGTTCACCGTGTGATGCGTTCATTATTGCTTTTGGCTTAACCTTACTATTCACTATTAATAATGATTTCTGCTTGTTTGGGGTTGCTTTTGCAGTTAAGAAGTCCTGAAAAGGGACTTGTCCAAAAATTCATAGAGAACTTACAGATAATTTAAGTGTTTTGGAATTTTAAATTTTTAAATCTTATCAAAGAAATTTAGTATTGAATTGCTTTATTATAAAGTATAAATGATATTGGTTATGCATGAGAAACTCTAGATAAGAGTATTAAAAACGGTCAAGAGAAAACACATAAAAACTTTCTGTTAGAGATTGAATTTTGGGAGATATCTTGGAAGAGGAAACTAGGAGAAAAGAGAAGCGTGGGTTTTCATACCGGAAGCCAAGAAGAAATAGCTTCTCAAAAAGCAGCTTTTTGGCTTTTGCTAATCCCAAAGGTCCTTCTTAAAATCATTTACCAAATGGCCATCTCTCTCTCTCTCTCTCTCTCTCTCTCTCTCTCTCTCTCTCTGTGTGTGTGTGTGTGTGTGTGTGTGTGTGTGTGTTTTGTTGTTGTTGTTGGTTTTTTTTTTTTTTTTTTTTTTTGGGGGGGGGACTTCTTTTTCATTAAAAGCCATAGAAGTGCTTGTCATACATAATGCCGCACTCTTCGCTGAATTACTTGCTTAAGAATATTTGTGCGGACATACCACTAGAAAAAATGGAAAGCTAGAAGCACTCGAGGGATTCCATCTTTTCTTTTTGAGCATTCACAATAAGATGGTTATTTTTTGTTCTTAATGGGTAGATTTCTGGATGAACTAAATAATTTTACCAATAAATTTGGCAGTTTGAGGTTGCTTTAGCTGATGTTGAAGCGAAAGAAGATGACGTTGCAAGTGACACCAAGTCTACAGGCTTGAAAGTTTTACCTCCATGGATGATCAAACAAGGTATGAGTCTTACGAAAGAACAGCGTGGAGAAATCAAGACTGAGCAGAAGGTCAATGAAATTTCACTGCCTGTTGATGAGAAGAAACCAAAAGCTGAAGCTGAAGATGAAAAGAGCATTCAGGTTAGTTGAATGATGGAGACTACTTTTAACACCCATGGGATCTACAGTGTGTCATTTTTCTTTGTGATTGAAGTTTTGTTGTGATTTGATATTTTGTAGGATGAGTATCTCAAGGCTTATTATGCTGCATTAGTGAAGAGGCAGGAAGAACAAGCAGCAGCAACCAATATAATGCAGCATGCAGATATGAATAACGCATCCACATCTTACCTTCCAAATGGTGTCTCTGAATCACTACCTGAGCGCCAAGTTGGTATGAAAGTTAAACGGGAGGATGATGGCGATGATGATATCAAGTGGCAAGAGGCTCAACCTGCTGGTAAATTCTACTGACTGTGAACCTTTTGTTTCCTCTCAATCGTGTTTTGCTTTATATAATAATTCGCATTGCAGTTGCCTTTCATATAGATCTTTCCATTGTAAACTGAATTACACGTGACTTGAAACATGTTTTCTCTAACCTGGGTTCAGAGAATCTTTTTGTGAACAATGTCAATCAGGACTTTTTTCAAAGTCTTCATGGTCTCTCTGGTTTCATGACTCCATATTCTTTGTGAATGTGCAACTTTAATCCAACTTATCTTAGGGAGCCACTGCTTACTGTTGTACATGTTCTGCGGACTCATGTGCCATGTTGACTTAACTGTAGAACTGTATCATTTCCTTGCCCTCCTTGATCTACTCATTGTCCGCATATAATGTTCTCATTTCTGCTGCATTACTCTTGTATGCTTTGCTTCTGTCATTTACAACATTCTGAACCATGCAATGTTGCATAAATTTGCACAAGGGGGCAATGCATGCATTATAAATGGCATTTTGTATAACTCTCGGTTTCATGTAACCATCCGTATTCTACTATCATGTTGGCATCATCTCTTCACCTTTTTATATTACATTTTTTATCATTGAGTTTTTTATCATTGAGGATACCAACATACATCTCGCTGTGTTTTATGTCCATGCAAGTTATGATTTTATTTTAATAACTGAGAATTTAATTTGGTAAAAGTTAGGAATTAATTTGCTTATCGGGCTATTTTTTTCCATGGATATATGTGTAACATCTGTATCTTGACAATATACTTGAAAAAAACACGTGCACATGGTGCACGGAGAAAAAAATCCTGACAAACAGGATGTGGTGCACGTGCTCAACCGAGAAGGAGAGAGAATTGTGTGTGTGCCGGTATCGTCGGGGTAAAGGCGCAAAAAATTGGGGTCAAAATGCAAAAAACCTAGGGGGATGCAAACACGTAAATAAGTGAGCTGGGGTTTTTTGGGGTTTTGGGGGGAATGTCAACCATGTAAATAAGTGGAATGGGAGTGTTTTTTAGGGTGTTAGTTGGGTGAGGGAATTGCCCTTTTGCCATTGCCCCATGTGTCGATGTGACATTGCCACATTGGACAATGGCAATTTCGTAATTCCCTCTTTTATAAAAGAGATGTGCCGAAATCAATTGTTTTTTTTTTTTTTGCATAAACACTTTTGTTACTCTTTTTGAATTTAATAGTCATCTTTTTCTTTTTCCTTCTGACGTTCAAAAGTTACCTGAGTGTATTTTCTTCTGTTTCATTATCATTGCTTATCCAATTAGTCATTTTCTATTTGTTGAGACATAGCAAGTAAATAAGCATCTCGAGTTCCATGCTTTTTGTCCTTATTTTTCGTACTCAAATAGTCAAATTTTAATAGCATTAACAACCGCAGATTCAATATTTTTATTTTTACAAGGATGCCCTGATCAGAAACTGTGTTAATGTTACAGGCAAATTCGTACTCAAATAGTCAAATTTTAATATCATTAACAACCGCAGATTCAATATTTTAATTTTTCCCAAGGATGCCCTGATCAGAAACTGTGTTAATATTACAGGCAAAGTCTTAGACCTGAATGTACAAGCTGATGAAGATGATGAAGATGCTTCTGGTGATGATGGCGAAGACATAGACTGGGAAGAAGGCTAATGTCTGCAACAAGGCGTCGATTTCTTTGCCGGTGGCAGAAGTTCCGAACTGGATTTTATTATCACCTGCCACGCGGTGTCCATAATCTCGAAGCATTTGTTTCGAGATATCTTGAGCCAGTTTTTGCATCCATTATGCGGCAGTTCAGATCGTTCCTTAAGTTGGGCAGATTATGGCTGAAGCATCATTATCATGTATCACTGTTCTCAAGTGATTCCTAAATTTAAAAATCTGCAGTGATGGGAATGCATTGCTGAAACCATCGTGTAAATTTTATGATACTAGTTGCATTGGGTGTACTTTTAGATTATAGTCTTGAACTTTTTTCCTTCTTCCTGATATCAATTCGGGATTTGTGGAGGGTGCGCCGACTTTTATTTTTATTAAATTTACTTGTTTAGTCTTGTATGGGATATGACTTATGTTTGAGGTGAGAATTCTAAAATCATACAGTGTGCTGTTAGCATATGAAATTTTCATGACATCACATGAACCCCTATTGCTTTTTTAAAAAAAATTTTGAAAAGTTTGTACACATTTCAAACTTGATTTTTTTAGTTCACTTGATTTGATTTTTGGTATGGAGATCATATAGGATGTGTAAATATATCTGGAAAAAATGTAAAAAAAATAAAAGGCAACGGTATATATGACTATCAGTGCGGTGCGGGAAATTTCTTGTATTGTCAGAACATATTATTCTGGTTTTGGTCTAGATTATGAAAATTTTAATTTATGCACATTTTTGAATTGATTTACAAACGGATGTCTGTGTTATTAGTTAAATTCGAAGAAGAAGAGTGTTTATTTTGTATAATAACCGCCACCTGACCGAAGTAACAAGCAAATTATTAGAATGGTACACTTTGACCTACGTGTAATTTTCTTGAAAATAAAAGGAAATGGAGGAAAAATCTTGAAATGGTTTGTGTTAGCTGTTTTTTTCCCTAGTGTATTTGTCTTCGCTAGCCTTGTTCATCATAAAATCAGATATCGGTGTAAAAAAACTAATCCTAGGGCTCACATTATAGTAACGCCCCCAACGTCTCGGCTCCACGCTATCCTTGCTGGGCTGCAAGCGAAGCAGATATTGACTGGATACAATAATATCTAGATTCATGTTTATTTTAAGCAAGTTTGGATGTGGATATGGTTTTTATTTACTCATAAAAAGTGTTATTATATTTGAAAAAAATGAAAAACATATATAATAGGGATACCGGATACTGATGCAGATTTAATAAGCACGAGCTCGAACGAGTCAAACAGAGGTAAAGTTCATCTTATAATAAAAAATTAAATTGTTTTGTAGTAAAGTTCTTGGTTCAATATCATACTACTAGAAATTGTCCGTGCCCTCCGGGCACACATGCAGTCTCTCGGACGCAAAATGCGGATAGAAGCGGGACCAAAACGAAAAAAAGCGTGAATGCGTGTGTAGAGCGTCGGTGGGCAAAAAGAGAAAAATCATGGACTAAAACGCAAAATAAAAGCCCCCAAAGTCCCACTCCAAACCCAAGCCCAAAACCCCACCCACCCATCAATGGGCCCCATCGAGATGAGGTGTCGCACTTTGGGCCAATCGTTTGTCACAGTCAACTTGTGACTGGTACAAACGCCCTCAATTGCAATATAGATTATATATCATGGTCAAGAAAACAAAATTTAAGATAATCTTGACGTGAATGGTGTTATATAGGCCCATCATAGGTCCATGTAGGGCCTATCTTATCCTGTAGCAGATTAGGAGTTTATATCCTACAGAAATTATGTATCTTTACATTGTATGAAATCTTCATGTTTTCCTATAAATAAAGGTCCGCAGTCTCTCACAGAAAACATTTCAAAACGTGTTATCGCACGCTTTTTCGCGAGAGAGAGACCGGACGTTGCGAAAGCTTTGGCGGACGACAGAGGATTGAGAGATCATTGCCGTTTGGACGTTGAAAAACCAGAATTGTTCGTGCGCGGATGACCAACGAAATTAAGCGTCTGTCTCAATCGATCTTAATGTAATATTTTTAAACCCTGTAAATTTAATCATGATCATGATTTTTATTGTGTATTGATACTCAAGATCACATCACAAAAAAATTATGGGAAGATGGTAGCGACCAACCGGACACCCGCCCCACTCAAAACCCCTGGGGGGAGAGGGCGGTGGCCAACCAATCGTCGGCCCAACTAAGTCAGTCGGAAAAAACTAGAAGAATAGAAACATGGGGAGCTCATACCCTAGTATCCATCACCTAAGTGAGGCTAATGTTTTTTCTTCCACATCTGCAAAAGAAAAATAAAAATTGGTAGAGTAGAAACAAAGGGAGCTCACACGTTAGTCTCCGTCTCCTAAGTGAGGCTGATGTTTCTTATTTCCGAAAAATTTATAAAATTGGAAAATTGGAAACATGTGGAGCACGGAAATTACAAGAAACAAAAATGGGGGGAGGATGAAAGATAAAGTATACCTCGGAGAGGAATAGCAAAGGCTAACCGAGTCCAGTCCCAAAAGGCCTGGTAAGAACCATATTGTTGTTGCAGTATGCAAGGCAAATTGCATGATTTATAAAGCTAGTCTAAAGACTAAAGCTGAAATAAATCTAACTATTGTATACTTAGCTTTTCTTCGAGCTCATAAATTTTTTGAAAACAATAACTTCCTTGACTAGTTGCTAAAATATACAGGAGTATTTTTCTCTACATGTTTTAGGTTGCAGTAAACATATGTTTATGCATATGAAATCTTTTTCTTACATGATATAGTTTGGGATAAACTGTTATGTTTTTATGCATTGTAGTTTATTGCAGTTAAATGGTTATGCTTTGTAATAAGTTTGACTTATTTCACTAAGTGAACTTGTCAAGCAAGTTGTGGATAATTTTACCATCCACATGATTCTTCATGACGCTTGTTATCATAAGCATCTCACCATAATGAAAGTCTCGAAGTACTATCTTAGGATGTCTCACTTGAGGATCAAGCATTGCAAAACATGTAAATTCCTCAACAAAACATAAGGATGCCCAGTACTCCCAGAAAACATGGAAAAAGAAACTCGCCTAGTTTCAAGAATATTCGTCGATACGAAATCCATTTTGAAACTGGCAGAATAAATACCAAATATTTATATATAACGACTCAAGAAAATTAATGGCTTGAAGAATATACTTGAGCATTTGAATGTACCTTTCAAAAGGTTCATACCATACGAAATTCGAAGAATGGAGCAAATTTAACGAAGCACAAAAATGTGCCCGAACTCGTATACGTTTATACTTTGATACGAGTGGTTTAGACCCCCATGATCGGTAATGATGCACTCCATCATATCCCAATCCCATGAATATAATCTGAAGAACACGAAAATTCTTCAGAAGTGTGAATCTACATATCTTACTTACTATGGAGTAAAACCAATATCTCCATTAAAAATGATATAATGAGACTTTTCCTTGAGAGTACTTGAGGGATATTTATGGACTTATCCACTCTCCAAGAAGGGCCGATAAAATACTTTACCATAGTTATCGATGTATCCTCTAAATGGTCATAAGTAGGCCTATTATCCAACTGCAGCCCAGCTTTTCTAAAGCTATTAGGACAAATTATCAAATTGTGTGCACATTGGATAATACGGGGATATTAATAATAATCTGCAAACTGGAATAAAATTTGAACATCCTGAAGCCCGTGTTCACACCCAAAAAGTATTAGTTGAGTCGATTATTAAAACGACTCCAATGGATTACTCATCTGTTGTTAATAATATTCTCGTTGTTGGTGACTCCATGGGGACATGCAATTTTGTATGTTGATTCATTAATTAGACTCGGACCCTCTGGGAGTCAGAGTTACTCTCTAATGCAACTTGCATATGGAACACCACCAAATATCTCTCAATTGATATTTTTGTTGCACAGTTTACATCCCCATAGCACCACCACTGAGAATAAAATTATGAAATCAATGCCATCTTGTAATCTATATCAAGTTTAATTCACCCTAGATAAATAGATACCGTGCATCCCAAACGGGGGAGGCGTTAAAACACGTCTCGAAGACTTTGCATTAATGTTTCCACATTCCCAGCACTAGGCTTAACTCGGTTGAAGTATGAAGCTCTACCGACCATTTAAAATATCAAAAATAAAAATAAAAATCTATGCTCCAAGAATTATGAAATGTGATAATAAGATCCTGAAGATCCTCCACAGTTAAGAAAAATATTCAACAATTATCGGACATATTTACTGACAACAAGAAAATTATCATATCACACATCCGTGCTGCTAACACGCTAGCTAGGATTGTTATCCCCGAGAATGGATGCAATCCACCAGTAGCAGAAGTAGCTGTTCCTCAACCGAAAAGAGTCGGACCACCAAGATCCAATGATAAAATTTCCAAAAAGAGAAATACTTCTGGAGGCCTTGAGACAATACCACCACATGATAATGAGTTCATGTCCATACCCTCACCGCTCCCGAAACCCCCAAAAAGAAGAGAATTCAGGTGAAACTGAAATAACATTAAATTTTATACGTATTTGCAAGGTGTTGGACAGAAATAACACAATTGTCGACAAATTCGTGTATCATATTGCCAATTATCATCGCAAAAGCGATGATAATTATATAATATCGATCCACACTCTGATGCTGAAATGTAAACATAGATGTTGCGGGGTAGAACTCGCGTACAATGAATTTGTATTATGGGGAACCAAGGGCACGGTGGTTATGCTAATGACGGGATTTAGTATAGGCTATTTGACAAGTGGTTGTTGGGGTGGTGAGGCTAAACTTTTTACGGAAGCAGATCACAGTATCGGATCCAGTAGGATGCAGCAAAGGGACCGTCCGGCCTAGTATGAGAGCGAGCACGGCCGGTGGTGGCGAGCTGACCTGCGCAAGGGGCAACTCGTCAGAAAGGCCGGGTTGGGGTCCAACCCTTAGCCTCTCCGATGCCTAAGTCAGTAATAGGACTTAAAGCGGAGGCTAGGCACGCAGGTCGGACTGAGGGTGAGTCGACCGTACGTGACGAGCTATGAGAGGAAGAACAAAGGTATGGACGACCTTTGCTCTTGTGTGTGAGTAATAAGATCGAGAGTGAATTTACCAACCCCCTTACCGTAAGAAGTGAATGTGTATTTATACTTGTCGGAGGTGGTTAGGTGGGGCTAACCTGGCATGCTGACTCGGCGTGCTGAGCTGGCCCTGCTGTCAGCGGAAGCTTCGGACAGGGATGTCAGGAACAGGAGTGTCGGCCATGCTTTTGTCAGACGGCGCAACGGCCAGGGACGCTTTCGTCAGGGTGTCAGGGCCGAAAGTATTAAGTGTCAGGGGGCGCAGCGGCCGGGGAGTGCTTTGCCAGACGGCCGGGCGGTGTTACTGTCAATAGCGTCCTTTGTACTAGGTTGTTTGTCGCATTCGATGTGCCAGAGAATCGTTGGTGTGCATCCAAGATGTGGCGCTACCGATGGGGTCGTCGCGTAGCCCTGGTGATGGAAGGAGTACGGCTCAGGGCCGCCAGGTCGCCCGATTGCCAGGTCTCCGGGTCGCCTTGATGGCGTCCGAGGTACGGTGTTACCGACCCGGATCCTGGAGGAGTGCGTCTCCACCACTGACCATATTAGGGTGCGCCCTTCCCTCGGCCATGTCGGGCTCCGGTGTAACCTGGCGCTCTGTCGTGGGTGAGCTAAACACAGTCTCTGGAGTCGCAGGATTGGCACCCTAGCGTTGGGCCCGCCGGCCTTCGTAACGGAGGAGTGACGTAGGTGGGGAGCTTGGTGATAGGGGATAGAAAGTCGGGCTATCACGATCTTTAGGTCGTAACAATAGAGATTGGCCAATGTGGAACGAGGCAATAAAATCTGAGCTGGACTCGCTTATAAAACGTGAAGTGTTCGGACCTGAAGTCCAAACACTAAAAGGTGTCAAAGCTGTGGGCATAATGAGTATTGTATAAATATGAATATAAGCACGATATGGTATGCTATAAGGTATAGCCTATAGCTCAAGGGATTTTACGTTGAAACTGTGGAATAAACAAGTAAGATGACCTTGACTCAATTATACAAATAATGCATCAGACTTCTGGGCTATATTTGTGAATACTTTACGATTTGACAAACGAAATTTTGGATATACTACTATTGGATGTTGTGACAGCATACCTATATGTATATCTTGATAAAGATACATTTCTTGTTTTCTGAAATGACTTAATAGACTTCGAAACATCTATTCTACTGAAGAGATAATAAAATATTGTACAAACAATTGAGTCCTTTGACAACGCAAGGATTCCTACTAAAAGTTGGCTTTGCATCTTTATAAGAGCAAAGTACAAGATTTGAAATTATAGTTGTAGACAATTTAAATCTCATCAGATCTCCTGAAGATAAAACCGAAATATATGTTTTAGCTTGGTTATCAAATATGATGTGCAAGACCTATGCAAAATGAAGATATGTCATGGCTCACAAATTTATTATCTAAAAGATGAAATCTTGTTACATTAGACTTCACATACCCAGAGTGTGTTAAAGTGTATTGTCATCCACTGAGTACACATATGGTAGTACATTCACACATATGGTAGTGCATTCACTGGATATACAAAAAGACCCCTTCCATTAGCTGAAAGAGGGGGATTATATTTTAGGTCCTGAAGTCCATTATCCAAATTCAGTTGTAGCGCGTCTCTATCTGGCTAACTGCACGCGTCCCGATATAGCTTTTGCAAATAATTCTATTAGCCAGATATAGTGTTGCACCTACAAAGCGCCACTGGACCGAAGTTTAATCATCTTCTGCACTACCTCTAAGTGTCAATAGATTTAGGATTATATTATAAGAAAAGATCATCCTCCATATTGATTGGTTTTGCAAATGCAGGTTATTGGTCCGACCCCTATAATGAGAAGTCACAATCCGAGTATGTGTTTACCTACGGTGGGACGACCATCTCTTATAGATCTGTAAAGCAAACTATGAAGGCAACGTCATCCTATCATTTCGAGATCCTTGCCATTTCGGAAGCAAGCCAAGAGTGTGTTTGGTTGCGCCCAGTAGTATATCGCATCCTAGTGAAGACTGGGCCAAAGACTGGTGATTTGGAACTGACCACCAACAACTGGGGGCTTTTTGGTCATTTGGGCGCATGTCTTTAATCCGCCCTTCCTCCTCCTGCGAGGGGATCTCTTCTTTATCAGGTTTAGCTATTTTCTATGGCTTTTGAGGGTTTTGTAAGAATTTCTAACTCTAGTATATTTGTTTTTTCTAATTGTTCTTATTGCTTTCATTTGTAATAGCTTAATTTTTCTGTAATGACCCGCTTTCGGGAGGCCATGACTTATTCGATTTACATTTGCAGGTCTACAGATCACCAGTAAAAACTATATAGCCACGATGCAGAGATGTACAATAATACTCAAACCAATATACATTATTACAGTCCATAATTGAAATACAACACACGTCAGCACTCTCATACTGAGTACATGAAAGGAAGTACAGAAATGAAATACAGAAATGAAATACAATACGCACACCAACTCAACTATATTTAGAAATCAGCAGTCTCTGGGTCGAACTCTGGCTCTGTGAACTCAGGAGCACCTACGTTAACATGTGTGGCGTCTGCGGTGCCACGAAGATGGAATCGTAGGTAAGTCACAACAATTATAGCAATAGAATTAGAGTAGTGCACAAGTATGGAACATGCTATGGTAAGCAGTGCACAAGTATAAAACATGCTTAGTCTGGAAACATGCTAAAGAAGTAGCTAACGACAAGTGCGACAAGTAATGTAAGAGCAGGCATGCATGCAAATGCGATAAGCGAAGTAAAAGGTGACTGTACAAGTGCGAAAAGTAACATACAAGAGCAACAACTGTGGCATGAAATATGTGATATGGTAGCAACAACATTTTAACCAACATGTAGTGTTGTAACAATAGTAAGACAAACAGGTAGAAGCAGTAGCAATAAAAAGGACAAGTAAGCAGTAGTAAAGCTAAAAACTATGTGACTCATATTGGAAAGTACAGTGTGCGACCATTGAGTCCATCTCATGCCCGGGGGCGCTCACCCGGGCGGATATCACTTCACTTTAGACGGTACATTTCATTTTAGATGGTTGATACGGTACGGTGCAATGTGTAGATGGCTCGCGATCGCTCCTACACTTTTTCTGATATAAGTTACCCCAAAAAACCCAGTACATTGCCAATTATTACAAGTATTCAATCTCGATAGGATAGTCCAGCATTATGATGCCATTCAATGACTATTTTTCAATACGTTATGTTAATCAGTCTCGTTATTCCAACACGTCATTTCATACAACATTTCATGTGATGACTCGGCACGATATATCCATAACAATCAATGAATGGTATATGACATGCAGTAGGCAATGTATGAGCAATCGTGTAATCAGTGTATCAATATCAGGATGTGGTAGGCAAGGGTGAACAAGACAATGAAGTTATCAAAGTGAAATACGGGTTTACGTGCAATGAAAGGTTGAAGTAACTTATTTAAACGTATTTATAATTAATGGTTGCAACTGATGATAATAGGAAATCTACCTTTGTTCCATGCATACACGGCCAGTCAGGTTTGGCCAAGCAGTTCAATATCCCCGCAAGCATGGTGATCCAAACTTTGGCACAAACGATCCTAAACACCGGGTGATACCAATGTTAAGAATGCCAATAAATCACATCTGTTACATCGATTATATTAACTTAAAGTAAAGTAGTTCATGTTTATTTAGATTTCCATATTGATTTAGATCTCTACCACTATGATAGTTAAACCAGAATCACATATTGACTTACTTATTGAAAACCAGAAAGTAAAGCAGAGCGGATGCTAAGAAATTTGAGGATAAATACAAGTCCAACAAACATGGAATACAAAAATTGTTGGTTTAAGTGAATAGTCGTTACATGGTTGATTATTTTCCTAGTGATTAGGTCTCTAGTCATTCGTTCATGTCAATAGTTGTTCTGAGGCTATTTATAAAATCCTAAGTTCGTGCTAGTTCACTTGTTTAGATTTCTAAAATTAGAATTAGAGTGACCTACTGGTTTGAGGATCGTTGAAGTAGGCCGAGGTTAGAGCTAGGCGCTTCGATTCGGACTTGTTTGTGCATGTTAGTTGGTACAAGAAGAAGTACTGACCGACTAGATGGTGATCTAGTCGGTCAGCAAAGCTTCTTGGACCGACTAGTATGAGTTAATCTTTTCTTGTTCAGTACTGTTTACAGTTAGTCGGTCTACGTTGACTCACCGACCGACTAGTTTGTGAACTAGTCGGTCAGTGATGCTTCTTTGACCGACTAGTTGTGCTTTACTGTACATGCCAAATTTCTCCTAAGCTACTGTTTATCGTTAGTCGGTCTAAGAACGTTTGGTGACCGACTAGTTGATAATCTAGTCGGTCAACATGTGTTCTTGGACCGACTAAATCAATTTGTATTCAGCCTATTTGTTTTTGCCTCTTAGTCGGTCGAAGTTCACTGACTGACCGACTAGTTGTGAAACTAGTCGGTCAGAAAGTCTTCTTGGACCGACTAGATTTCTAGGTCTGAAATTCTATCACTTCTCAGTTCTTCACTTAGTCGGTCCATGTTGTTTGACTGACCGACTAGTTGATGAACTAGTCGGTCAGTGGTTGTTCTTTGACCGACTAGTTGCTTCAGTTTTCTAACCGTTGGGATTTGACCTAACTCGTTTTTATGGGACACTATAAATACGAACCTAGGTCATTTCTCTCTAGGTTAGAGCTGCCATTAAGAGATTCATTGAGATTGAAAGAGATAGTGATTCTCACTCATTTCCAAAGCTCTCTTCCTCACAAGAAATCCATTCTCTCACTTTCTAGATCTAGAATCCATCTTGAGAGAAGTTTGTTCTTGGTGAGCCCTTCAAGCTCTAGATTGATTCAAGTCTCCAAATCACTCCTAGGCACTCATTGCTGGTCATTTCAGTTGTGCTAGGTCTTGGTGACTTCATCTTCCTCAAATCCCTCCTTGCACCTATTTGGTAAGAATACTCAAGGTATAGGATTTTGTGGTAAGATTGTTTATTTCATTATAAACTTGTTTATATTGCTTATTGATTCTCTCGGTTGTGAGAGAATGTTGTGATCCCGGGTTGTGGGATTCACTTTTGCCATTGCATGTATGATTTGATCTTGTGAAGGTTTTTCACAAGATATCATAGTGGAAATCTTGGGTTAGGGTTTCTAACCTAAGTATCCGGAGGGGATCCGGGTGGTTGGGACGTAGGATCATCGGGAACAAGTCGGGGAGACTTGGGTGGATCCGAACCCAGTAACATCTTTTGTTATCATTGTTAATTTTGTTGTTGTCATTCAATTTAAGCTTCCGCAAATTGATTTGGTAGTTGTTTGCACGATAATTAGGAATTATACTCTTTGTTATTTTTAAAGTACTATTCACCCCCCCCCCCTCTAGTACTTGTGCAGTAGCTTGTAGGGCATTACATTTGGTATCAAAGCCAGATACTTAGCTATGTCTGCCAACGACAACAAGACCGTGCGTCCACCTTCCGACTATGGCACCTTCAGGAACCGTGAAGGAGCGTCTTCGGTCATGGAAGGACATTCCTCGACTAGGCCTCCATTCTTCAACGGCGTCAATTATGGATATTGGAAATGCCGGATGGAAACGTTCCTCCGGAGCGCCTCCTTGTGGAGAATTACCATGTCGGAGTACAATGTGCCTACCGAAGAAGATTTCGACAAGTGGACTACCGCGGAGGTCGCCGCGGAGATTGCAAATGCCAAAGCAATGAATGCTTTATAATGTGCATTGGAACCCGAAGATTTTAATAAGATATGCACATGTAAGAGTGCATATCAAATTTGGAATTCGCTCCTCATTTTGCATGAAGGAACGAGTCGGGTAAGAGATTCTAAACTCGTGGTAGTCAATAGAGATTAGGAATTGTTTCATATGGAACAGGGAGAAAAGATGAAGGAGTATTATGCTCGCTTCGTCGACATAATAAACGAGTTGGAAGCTCTCGGCAAAACCTACACCCAAAAGGAAAAGTGTTCGAAGCTTATCGAAGGACTTCCTTCTTCTTGGGAGAAACGTACCTTCGCCATCGAGGAAGGTAATGACATGAATAAGTATACCGTAGTTCAATTGATGGGTACTTTGATGTCATACGAGGTACGCAAAGATAGCAAGGTGAAGTTACAAGAAAAGATGAAGTCCTATTTGAACCAAGACGTGCCTAAGAAAAAGGCGATTGCATTCAAGGCGGCTTCATCCACCTCTACCGATGATGAGGACTCGGAAGAAGAAATGGACATGGAATCCATTGCACTCATGGCAAAGAAGTTCAATCGCTTCTTCCGAAAGGGTAACTTCAAACAAAAATCTAAATTTACTTCTACTAACGCCTCTCCACCTTTGTGCTTTAAATGCAATAAGCCAGGACACATCAAAGCGGATTGTCCTCAAAACAAGCAAAAGGAGAAGTGGAAGGCGCCGAAGTTCGACAAGTCCAAGAAGTACAAAAAGGGGTACAAAAAGGGACTTGTCAGAGCAACATTCACCGACTCCGAGGATTCCTCAAGCGGAGAGTCGGACGATGAGAAAGTGGAGCAAGCGCACATGTGCTTCATGGCAAGAGAGGAGCATGATCAAGGATCTTCCTCCTCCGATGATAGCGACAACGAAGGCGATGAGGTAACTATGGATGATCTTAGGAATGCTAACTCTCAACTATGGTCCAAATACACTAAATTAGTAAATAGATATACTAAAGTAAAAGATGACCTAGCTAGCATTCAAACCTCGTCTAAGACTATCATCACCAACAACGACACCGTTGTTGAAGAGTTAAGAAATGAGATTGTCAATCTCAAATCTAAACTTGAACATGTTAGCATTGAAGATCCGGAAGAACATAGGATAGCGGATTTGACTTCTCAAAACTCGACTTTGAGTATTGAGAATGAGAATCTTAAATCTCGTGTTTATGTGCTCACATCGCAAGTATCCAATTTGGATACTTCTATGCGTTCTCTCAAAGAGAAATATGAGAACACATTAGGCCGAATTAATAAATTCAATAAGGGTAAGGACCATTTGGATAAAATCCCAAGTGACTTACTTCCGGCCAATCACCACATTGGCTTGGGGTATACGATGGGATGTCCATCCAAATCGGCCACTACTTTTGTTAGGCCAACTTCCGGTGACTCAACGAGTGGTAGCAAACACTCTATTGGTAGTTCTTCTACCAATGGTGCTTCCACCTCGTCCACACCCTCTTTCGGAAAGAAACCCACTTTGGGTGGACCTCCAAAGAAGGGGCATGCTTGTATGTACACCAATACCATGCCACGTAGGAACACACGTCCTACTCCACCGTCTCACACATATGATGATTTTTATGCAACACATTCTCGGGCACGTGCACACCATGTGAGACACCCTCACGCACGTGTTCCCACACATGCATATGTTCACCCACCTCATCATATGAATAATTCTCGTCGTGCACCATTCCATCATGTTCCGTATACCTATCCACAACATGCATCACGTAGAAATCAACGTCGCATGCATGCACCCAATAGGATGAGGGCTCCCAAGATTTTCACTATTTGGAGCCCAAAGGACACAAGCATGGATGAAAAACAAGTGTATATGAATGCTTATTTTTCGGATGTTGTGCATAGTAGAAATTATGTGGGGAAGTCTAAGTCCAATTGGACTTGGCTTCCAAAGGTCTAACCTTTGAGGACCCAATGACCTTGGGTACCATGATATGAAATTTTCTATCTTTAGGTACTCAAGGAAAAGAAAAAGAAAAGGAGCAACAAATTTAAATTTAGCTCCAAAGGGAATTGGATACTCGATAGCGGGTGTTCAAAACACATGACGGGTGACGCTCAATTGCTCTCCGGAGTAGTTCCCATTGCAAATGGAAACCGCGTCGTATTTGGAGGCAACGAGAGCGGAACCATCGTCGGTGTTGGTAAAGTGGGTAACCCGTCTAAACCCTTAATTAGTGATGTTTATCTAGTTAATGGTTTAAATCATAATCTTATTTCAATAAGCCAACTCTGTGACAAAGGTTACAAAGTTAGCTTTGCGAAAGGATTGTGTCATATTTCAAATGATAATAATGATTTATTATTTTCCGGCACACGTCATAAAGATATTTATATTTTGGATCTTCCTAAGTCATATGAACAATGTCTCGTTGCCAACACAAGTGAACAACACTTATGGCATCGACGCTTTGGACATGTGAACTTTGGAACACTTTATAAGCTTTCAAAATTAAATTCCATTAAAGGTTTTCTGAAGCTCGTTTTTGAAAAGAAAAGTTTTTGTGATTCTTGTCAACGTGGCAAGCTTCCTAAATCTTTATTTAAACCTAAGAAAAGCATTTCTACTAAACGGCCACTAGAGCTATTACATCTAGATTTATTTGGGCCAACGAGAGTTGCTTCCTTAGGAAATGCAAGATATGGACTTGTCATCGTCGATGATTATTCTAGATTTACATGGGTATTTTTCTTATGTAATAAAAATGAAGCTTTTGAAAACTTCACAATATTTGTGAAGAAAGTACAAAATCTCATCGGAACCACCATTGTCACTATTCGTAGTGATCAAGGGGGTGAATTTGAGAATGAGTCTTTCTCAAATTTTTGTGATGATCTTGGAATTACTCACATGTTTTCTTTCCCTCGCGCACCTCCACAAAATGGTGTTGTTGAGAGGATGAATAGAACGCTTGTGGAGTGTGCTCGCACTATGCTCGAAGATAGTCAACTTGGTTATCAATTTTGGGCGGAAGCGGTACACACCGCTTGTTATGTGTTTAATAGAATACTTTTGAGGCCCGGCACCAAATAAACTTGTTATGAATTGTTGTTTGGTAGATTGCCTCAAGTTAAACATTTTCGTGTTTTCGGCGCAAAATGTTTTATTAAAAACACATATGATAATTTGGACAAGTTTGATCCGAGATCGGATGAGGGGATATTTGTTGGGTATTCCTCACGTAGCAAAGCCTACCGGATATACAACAAAAGATCCTCTACGATCGAGGAATCACTTCATGCCTCTTTTAATGAGAATTTTATTACTCCTAGAATTTCAAATGATGATGACTCTATGGATGTTTTATGTGATTCGTTCGAAAATTCTAAGTCTATTGATTCAATTGATTCTATTGATACTAACCCGACTAATGAAGTTGTTGAGAATGTACCTAGTGATCAAGGTATTCCCAAGCGGCTTCATACCGTTCGCGACCATCCCCATAAGCAAGTCATTGGCAATATTCAAGATAGAGTCAAGACGAGATCGCAAGTCCACCACTTCGCCAATTGTGCCTTTGCCTCATCGATAGAGCCAAAGAATATAGTTGAAGCATGCGAAGATAGTGCTTGGATCCTTGCCATGGAGGAGGAACTCATTCAATTCGAGAGGAATGAGGTATGGGAGCTTGTTCCTTTGCCATCGAAGAACCACACCGTCATAGGGACAAAGTGGATCTTCAAGAACAAAACCGACGAAAACCAAGTTGTCGTTCGGAACAAAGCTCGGTTAGTAGCTCAAGGCTATCGACAAGAGGAAGGTATCGATTTCGAAGAATCCTTCGCTCCGGTAGCTAGATTAGAATCAATTAGACTATTATTGTCTTTTGCATGCCATAAAAATTTTAAATTATTTCAAATGGATGTTAAAAGTGCATTTCTAAACGGAGATGTCGTTGAGGAAGTTTACGTTTCTCAACCTCCGTGCTTCATAAATGAAAAATTTCCAAATCATGTTTTTAAACTAAAGAAAGCTCTGTATGGTTTGAGACAAGCTCCTCAAGCTTGGTATGATCGCCTGAAGAATTTTCTTTTGGATTTGAATTTTAAAATGGGCGAAGCCGATTCTACATTTTTTGTTAAGCATGCGAATAATGATATTTTATTAGTTCAAATTTATGTTGATGATATCATTTTCGGTGCTACTAACTTCACTCTTTGCGAAGAATTTTCTAATGTTATGAAGGAACAATTTGAGATGATCCACATGGGCGAACTCAAATATTTCTTAGGTCTCCAAATTCGCCAATTGAACGATGCAATCTTCATCCACCAAACGAAATACACGGTGGAGTTGCTAAAGCGATTTGGAATGGAGAATGCCTCCGGGAAAAAGACTCCTATGAGCACTACAACGCATCTTGATAAAGATACGGGCGGAAAAGATGTAGATATTCGTCTATATCGAGGTATGATAGGTAGTTTACTTTATCTTACCGCAAGTAGGCCCGATATTATGTTTGCCGTTTGTATTTGTGCTCGTTATCAGTCTCAGCCTAAGGATTCTCACTTAGTAGCGGTTAAACGTATTTTTCGATATCTAAGTTACACTTTAGATTTTGGATTACTTTATCCGAAGTCTAGCACATATGAGTTAGTCTCATATAGTGACGCTGATTATGCGGGATGCAAATCCGACAGGAAGAGTACTAGTGGCACTTGCCATTTTCTAGGAAATTCCCTTGTCTCTTGGTTTTCCAAGAAGCAAAATTCGGTATCACTTTCAACCACCGAGGCGGAATTCATTGCCGCCGGTGCCGCTTGTGCCCAGGTTCTTTGGATGAGACACACACTGAAGGATTTTGGTATTCATTGTGATACTAGCCCTATCATGGTGGATAACCAAAGTGCTATTTGTCTTTCAAAGAATCCGGTGCACCATTCCCGATCTAAACACATAGATGTCCGACACCATTTTTTAGATGATCATGTTGCTAAAAAGGACATCATATTAGTGTACGTTGAAACCCAAAAGCAACTCGCCGATATTTTCATGAAACCCCTAAAGGAGGACTCCTTTGTGCGGTTGCGTCGAGAATTGGGGATTATGGGTGAATCCGAGATATAGGATTCATGTTTCATTCAATTATCTTGCATGCTATTATATTTCGCAATATTTCGTTCATGCTAGACTTATTGAATTTTTGGGGATTTTATGTGATATGTTTGAATTTTTGCTCGAATTCTTATTTGAATGTCGTATTTGAGATTTCGATGTTTTATGGGGTAGTTTAGATGACTTATGAGAGGATTAAGATGTTTCGTCCAAGTGTTTTATGGAGAAAACTCATTTATCAACTTTTGGACTCTTCTAGTCGGTTTCAGTTCATCAGCCAATCGACTAGATGCACATCTAGTCGGTCAGCTAGTGAACTCAGACCGACTAGTTCAAGCTGTGAACTCTCCCTTGTCATTGACTTCTTTTAGTCGGTCACAGTTCTTTTACCGACCGACTAGATTGAAAACTAGTCGGTCAGTGATTAAACTGTGACCGACTAACTCTAGCCCTACAATTTTCTGTTTGCCTCTGTTTCGACTTAGTCGGTTTAAGCTCATTGACCGACCGACTAGATCGTAATCTAGTCGGTCAGTGCTTGAACTGTGACCGACTAAGTGCTCTAGGGCAATCACGTCTTTTCGCATTCCCGACCGACTTAAGCCTATTCTATCCGATTGTTTCTTGTTTTAGTCGGTTGTTTTTGCTCTCCTGCTCGAAAAACCCTCAAAACCCGATCGAGACCCTTCGTCTTCCCGTCGATCTCCGTCCTTTTTCCCGGCCAACTCCACCGCCAGTCGCCGTCGACCACTCCCCTAGGTATCTCTCTCCTTCCTAGGTCTCGTTTTGCATCCCTAGGGTTTGTTCTAGAACTTGAATCTTCCTTTAGGGTTTCGAAATCTCTCTTAGGGCTGTGAGCTTAGGTTGTTTGATTCTAGGGTTTGAATTTAAGTTGTTTGATCTTATCCCGTCGCTTGATTGAACTCGTTGTGCCGCGACCATGGCAAGAACGAGAATTCCGATTACCTCTTCTGGGGCATCCCCCATGACCATAGAGGCCGCGACCGCTTCGACCCCTCCTAAGCGTAGGGCCAAGACCATTCGTCCCCCCTCTTCGTCTTCAACACCGTTGAAGAGGAAGAGGACATCCAAGCCCAAACCTACCGGCCAATCTTCCAAGCCCAAACCCAAACCCAAAAAGTTCCGTGCACCTACCCCTCCCAGTGAGCGTTCAGATAGTGACTCCGAGGATGATTCCGAGGAAGAATACACTCCTGAACATCCCGAGAAGGCACCTACTCCACCCCCTCCTCCACCTCCTCCTAAGACCCGTAAGGCTAAGGGTAAAGGTCCGATGCCAGTCGGCGGTGTTGATATATCGTTGTGTCGCGACGACCCTCAGTGTCTAGCGGCTTACAACCGTATAGAGCACTGCCCACTGCTGTTGGAGCATTACGTTCAGTTTTCTGATTTTCTTGGCCTTGCTGATCTGCTATCCTATAGTGGCCTATTGGACTACCTTAGATTTGACCCTAAGGCGAACCCTAGACCCTATCCTCGCCTGGTCAAATTATTCTATGCCAATCGTGTCCGAGGTCAGTACGGTGAGACTCACTCCATCGAGACTTCTGTTTTGGGGACTCCGATAGTCCTCACGGCAGAGATCTTGGGGGAGTTGATAGGCTGCTCATCGTGTGGCCTCCTCCCGTCTGACATCTCTGTAGACGATATCTCCTCCCTCGATCAGCCGACCCTCGCTGAAATCTTCCAGGTTATCCCCCCTGTGTTCATTGGCGTCCCTTCCAAATCATTCAAGCCGAATGCTTGGGTGATTAACCTGATCTTGAAATCCTGCCTTCTTCCCAAGTATGGATCTTCTTCACTTCCGTCTCAGCCGTTTCTGAAATTGATATACGCTCTGTTCATGGGTAGCGAGATTAATTGGGCTCGCATTATACTCGATAAGATGGACTCTTTCGAGTGTATTCGCAAGACCACTAAATCTGCGCATATCCCGTACCCATGTCTGTTGACCTTGGTTTTTCGTCATTTCCGTGTCCCTCTGCCTCCTGACGATGAGCGTCCTCTTGGTCCTCCACTGAACGCGACGACCGTAAAGAAATCTCTTGCGGCACTCCGTCACGTGCAGCGGACGACTCCTTCTACGTCTCAGGGTACTACTTCTGCAGCTGCTGCTTCTCGACCTCCCACCACACTCGATGATGTTGTCTGGTTACTTCGTCGACACGAGTCTCGGTTGGCTCGTACCGAGGAGGTAGTTTGCTGTATGGCTAGTTTGATGGGCGTCCAGCTTCCTCCTCCTGTTTCTGAGGATGAGGAGATGGATGATGAGGATATCGATGAGCTTGTCACCTCCCTTGCTTGTGGCGCTGAGGCCACTGCTGCTGCTGCTGCTACCACATCTACTCCTGGAGCTGGCACCTCTTCCGGTGCTCCAGTGACTTCTGCACCAGTGGATCAGACTTCTGATGCTGCTATTGCTCCTGCTGACGACCCTGCTCCTGATCTACCTGCTGATGTTCCTGTTGATACCCCAGCCGTTGAGCCAGTCGTCGTTGTTTCCACTCCTGCCCCGACGATCCCGTCTGTTGACACGCCTCTCCTCCCAGCAGAGCCTGAGTCCACTCCTTCGACTGGACCCATGGAGACTGCTGATCCTGCCACTTCCTCGTGATCGTCTGTTTCGAGGCCTCTCCTGTGATCTTTGGATGATGCATCTTGTTGAGAGTGTTTTAGGTTAGGATGGGATGGAGTTTGGGTGTTGTTTTGATGTGTTTTGATATGTTGGATGTCGGTGTATGTGATGTACTTTTTGTTGGATGTATGATGATGATGACCCGATGATTATGTTGTACTTTTTTGATGTTGATGTAGATGTTGCACTTGATATGATGTAATCGATGTGATTTTTGGATGTACTCATGGTATTCATATATATATGCATCGATGCTCTTTTTGTTTTACTTCGTCGTGCACATTTAATATTCATTCAATGTCTATGATATGAGAAATCTTCGCTCGTCGCTTAAAAACTTGGTTAAATAGATTATATTTCTATGTTTGTATAGAATTGTTTTCTATGCACAAATTTAACCAAGAATATTGAATATTGGATAGTATGTTCCTTTATTCACTAAATGAATTAATATTTGGTATTTTTGATGGATTTAGTTTTCATTTTTTTGATAATGGACAATTTGGCACACCTTGATTTGATTTCATCACGTTTCCCTTGGTGTCAATTAGGTTCATCATCAATATCTACGACTCCCGATGTTGGATTTTCCTTTTTCCTAGTTGTTGTCGTTGTATGCCCTCCATTTTTGGGATAATGCCAAAGGGGGAGAGATAATGATAATAAATAGGGCAAATGAAAATTTAACTCAATTTCCAAGAATCTAATTTAATGTGTTAGATTCAGGGGGAGTTAAGATATATATAAGGATTTTCAAAATCCGATATTTCAAAAATCGATTCTCGTTATATATCTTACTCGTCTCATTGATGCAATTTATATATATTCATTTTGGAATTAACGTGTCATCAATGCAGGGGGAGTAGGTATTTTACATTTGAATCATTATTTTTGCTTATTATTTATGTTGGTTTGTCATCACCAAAAAGGGGGAGAATGTTGAATATTGGACTCCTCGGATTTGGTTTTGGATGATGAGCAAACATAAATAATTCATGAACTAACAATTTGTGAGCGCAGTATTGGAGATCGTCGCCAAATTCACGAGAACAATCAAAGCGACATCTCAAGACTTCTCAAAGCTAGTATTCATTGCCTAAAGCTTCGTTGAAGCTTTTGGACCGTTTTGGAAGTCATGAAGAATTGATCGAAGCTCTCGAAGACCGTTCTTTAAGGTTTTATTTATAGTCTTTTAGCTTCGATCTGTAGAATGTTAAGCCTTGAGTATATCTTACGATTCTATCTTCATAAAGCTCATATCGTAGCTCTAGGATCTTAGTACAAGTCCATTCTAACTTCCTCGAAGCATCGCGCTTCGATTCGGACTTGTTTGTGCATGTTAGTTGGTACAAGAAGAAGTACTGACCGACTAGATGGTGATCTGGTCGGTCAGCAAAGCTTCTTGGACCGACTAGTATGAGTTAATCTTTTCTTGTTCAGTACTGTTTACAGTTAGTCGGTCTACGTTGACTCACCGACCGACTAGTTTGTGAACTCGTCGGTCAGTGATGCTTCTTTGACCGACTAGTTGTGCTTTACTGTACATGCCAAATTTCTCCTTAGCTAATGTTTATCGTTAGTCGGTCTAAGAACGTTTGGTGACCGACTAGTTGATAATCTAGTCGGTCAACATTTGTTCTTGGACCGACTAAATCAATTTGTATTCAGCCTATTTGTTTTTGCCTCTTAGTCGGTCGAAGTTCACTGACTGACCGACTAGTTATGAAACTAGTCGGTCAGAAAGTCTTCTTGGACCGACTAGATTTCTAGGTCTGAAATTCTATCACTTCTCAGTTCTTCACTTAGTCGGTCCATGTTGTTTGACTGACCGACTAGTTGATGAACTAGTCGGTCAGTGGTTGTTCTTTGACCGACTAGTTGCTTCAGTTTTCTAACCGTTGGGATTTGACCTAACTCGTATTTATGGGACCCTATAAATACGAACCTAGGTCATTTCTCTCTAGGTTAGAGCTGCCATTAAGAGATTCATTGAGATTGAAAGAGATAGTGATTCTCACTCATTTCCAAAGCTCTCTTCCTCACAAGAAATCCATTCTCTCACTTTCTAAATCTAGAATCCATCTTGAGAGAAGTTTGTTCTTGGTGAGCCCTTCAAGCTCTAGATTGATTCAAGTCTCCAAATCACTCCTAGGCACCCATTGCTGGTCATTTCAGTTGTGCTAGGTCTTGGTGACTTCATCTTCCTCAAATCCCTCCTTGCACCTATTTGGTAAGAATACTCAAGGTATAGGATTTTGTGGTAAGATTGTTTATTTCATTATAAACTTGTTTATATTGCTTATTGATTCTCTCGGTTGTGAGAGAAGGTTGTGATCCCGGGTTGTGGGATTCACTTTTGCCATTGCATGTATGATTTGATCTTGTGATGGTTTTTCACAAGATATCATAGTGGAAATCTTGGGTTAGGGTTTCTAACCTAAGTATCCGGAGGGGATCCGGGTGGTTGGGACGTAGGATCACCGGGAACAAGTCGGAGAGACTTGGGTGGATCCGAACCCAGTAACATCTTTTGTTAGCATTGTTAATTTTGTTGTTGTCATTCAATTTAAGCTTCCGCAAATTGATTTGGTAGTTGTTTGCACGATAATTAGGAATTATACTCTTTGTTATTTTTAAAGTACTATTCACCCCCCTCTAGTACTTGTGCAGTAGCTTGTAGGGCATTACATTTGGTATCAAAGCCAGATACTTAGCTATGTCTGCCAACGACAACAAGACCGTGCGTCCACCTTCCGACTATGGCACCTTCAGGAACCGTGAAGGAGCGTCTTCGGTCATGGAAGGACATTCCTCGACTAGGCCTCCATTCTTCAACGGCGTCAATTATGGATATTGGAAATGCCGGATGGAAACGTTCCTCCGGAGCGCCTCCTTGTGCAAAATTACCATGTCGGAGTACAATGTGCCTACCGAAGAAGATTTCGACAAGTGGACTACCGCGGAGGTCGCCGCGGAGATTGCAAATGCCAAAGCAATGAATGCTTTACAATGTGCATTGGAACCCGAAGATTTTAATAAGATATGCACATGTAAAAGTGCATATCAAATTTGGAATTCGCTCCTCATTTTGCATGAAGGAACGAGTCGGGTAAGAGATTCTAAACTCGTGGTAGTCAATAGAGATTACGAATTGTTTCATATGGAACAGGGAGAAAAGATGAAGGAGTATTATGCTCGCTTCGTCGACATAATGAACGAGTTGGAAGCTCTCGGCAAAACCTACACCCAAAAGGAAAAGTGTTCGAAGCTTATCGAAGGACTTCCTTCTTCTTGGGAGAAACGTACCTTCGCCATCGAGGAAGGTAATGACATGAATAAGTATACCGTAGTTCAATTGATGGGTACTTTGATGTCATACGAGGTACGCAAAGATAGCAAGGTGAAGTTACAAGAAAAGATGAAGTCCTATTTGAACCAAGACGTGCCTAAGAAAAAGGCGATTGCATTCAAGGCGGCTTCATCCACCTCTACCGATGATGGGGACTCGGAAGAAGAAATGGACATGGAATCCATTGCACTCATGGCAAAGAAGTTCAATCGCTTCTTCCGAAAGGGTAACTTCAAACAAAAATCTAAATTTACTTCTACTAACGCCTCTCCACCTTTGTGCTTTAAATGCAATAAGCCAGGACACATCAAAGCGGATTGTCCTCAAAACAAGTAAAAGGAGAAGTGGAAGGCGCCGAAGTTCGACAAGTCCAAGAAGTACAAAAAGGGGTACAAAAAGGGACTTGTCGGAGCAACATTCACCGACTCCGAGGATTCCTCAAGCGGAGAGTCGGACGATGAGAAAGTGGAGCAAGCGCACATGTGCTTCATGGCAAGAGAGGAGCATGATCAAGGATCTTCCTCCTCCGATGATAGCGACAACGAAGGCGATGAGGTAACTATGGATGATCTTAGGAATGCTAACTCTCAACTATGGTCCAAATACACTAAATTAGTAAATAGATATACTAAAGTAAAAGATGACCTAGCTAGCATTCAAACCTCGCCTAAGACTATCATCACCAACAACGACACCGTTGTTGAAGAGTTAAGAAATGAGATTGTCAATCTCAAATCTAAACTTGAACATGTTAGCATTGAAGATCCGGAAGAACATAGGATAGCGGATTTGACTTCTCAAAACTCGACTTTGAGTATTGAGAATGAGAATCTTAAATCTCGTGTTTATGTGCTCACATCGCAAGTATCCAATTTGGATACTTCTATGCGTTCTCTCAAAGAGAAATATGAGAACACATTAGGCCGAATTAATAAATTCAATAAGGGTAAGGACCATTTGGATAAAATCCTAAGTGACTTACTTCCGGCCAATCACCACATTGGCTTGGGGTATACGATGGGATGTCCATCCAAATCGACCACTACTTTTGTTAGGCCAACTTCCGGTGACTCAACGAGTGGTAGCAAACACTCTATTGGTAGTTCTTCTACCAATGGTGCTTCCACCTCGTCCACACCCTCTTTCGGAAAGAAACCCACTTTGGGTGGACCTCCAAAGAAGGGGCATGCTTGTATGTACACCAATACCATGCCACGTAGGAACACACGTCCTACTCCACCGTCTCACACATATGATGATTTTTATGCAACACATTCTCGGGCACGTGCACACCATGTGAGACACCCTCACGCACGTGTTCCCACACATGCATATGTTCACCCACCTCATCATATGAATAATTCTCGTCGTGCACCATTCCATCATGTTCCGTATACCTATCCACAACATGCATCACGTAGAAATCAACGTCGCATGCATGCACCCAATAGGATGAGGGATCCCAAGATTTTCACTATTTGGAGCCCAAAGGACACAAGCATGGATGAAAAACAAGTGTATATGAATGCTTATTTTTCGGATGTTGTGCATAGTAGAAATTATGTGGGGAAGTCTAAGTCCAATTGGACTTGGCTTCCAAAGGTCTAACCTTTGAGGACCCAATGACCTTGGGTACCATGATATGAAATTTTCTATCTTTAGGTACTCAAGGAAAAGAAAAAGAAAAGGAGCAACAAATTTAAATTTAGCTCCAAAGGGAATTGGATACTCGATAGCGGGTGTTCAAAACGCATGACGGGTGACGCTCAATTGCTCTCCGGAGTAGTTCCCATTGCAAATGGAAACCGCGTCGTATTTGGAGGCAACGAGAGCGGAACCATCGTCGGTGTTGGTAAAGTGGGTAACCCGTTTAAACCCTTAATTAGTGATGTTTATCTAGTTAATGGTTTAAATCATAATCTTATTTCAATAAGCCAACTCTGTGACAAAGGTTACAAAGTTAGCTTTGCGAAAGGATTGTGTCATATTTCAAATGATAATAATGATTTATTATTTTCCGGCACACGTCATAAAGATATTTATATTTTGGATCTTCCTAAGTCATATGAACAATGTCTCGTTGCCAACATAAGTGAACAACACTTATGGCATCGACGCTTTGGACATGTGAACTTTGGAACACTTTATAAGCTTTCAAAATTAAATTCCATTAAAGGTTTTCCGAAGCTCGTTTTTGAAAAGAAAAGTTTTTGTGATTCTTGTCAACGTGGCAAGCTTCCTAAATCTTCATTTAAACCTAAGAAAAGCATTTCTACTAAACGACCACTAGAGCTATTACATCTAGATTTATTTGGGCCAACGAGAGTTACTTCCTTAGGAAATGCAAGATATGGACTTGTCATCGTCGATGATTATTCTAGATTTACATGTGTATTTTTCTTATGTAATAAAAATGAAGCTTTTGAAAACTTCACAATATTTGTGAAGAAAGTACAAAATCTCATCGGAACCACCATTGTCACTATTCGTAGTGATCATGGGGGTGAATTTGAGAATGAGTCTTTCTCAAATTTTTGTGATGATCTTGGAATTACTCACACGTTTTCTTTCCCTCGCGTACCTCCTCAAAATGGTGTTGTTGAGAGGAAGAATAGAACGCTTGTGGAGTGTGCTCGCACTATGCTCGAAGATAGTCAACTTGGTTATCAATTTTGGGCGGAAGCGGTACACACCGCTTGTTATGTGTTTAATAGAATACTTTTGAGGCCCGGCACCAAACAAACTTGTTATGAATTGTTGTTTGGTAGATTGCCTCAAGTTAAACATTTTCGTGTTTTCGGCGCAAAATGTTTTATTAAAAACACATATGATAATTGGACAAGTTTGATCCGAGATCGGATGAGGGGATATTTGTTGGGTATTCCTCACGTAGCAAAGCCTACCGGATATACAACAAAAGATCCTCTACGATCGAGGAATCACTTCATGTCTCTTTTAATGAGAATTTTATTACTCCTAGAATTTCAAATGATGATGACTCTATGGATGTTTTATGTGATTCGTTCGAAAATTCTAAGTCTATTGATTCAATTGATTCTATTGATACTAACCCGACTAATAAAGTTGTTGAGAATGTACCTAGTGATCAAGGTATTCCCAAGCGGCTTCATACCGTTCGCGACCATCCCCATGAGCAAGTCATTGGCAATATTCAAGATAGAGTCAAGACGAGATCGCAAGTCCACCACTTCGCCAATTGTGCCTTTGCCTCATCGATAGAGCCAAAGAATATAGTTGAAGCATGCGAAGATAGTGCTTGGATCCTTGCCATGGAGGAGGAACTCATTCAATTCGAGAGGAATGAGGTATGGGAGCTTGTTCCTTTGCCATCGAAGAACCACACCGTCATAGGGACAAAGTGGATCTTCAAGAACAAAACCGACGAAAACCAAGTCGTCGTTCGGAACAAAGCTCGGTTAGTAGCTCAAGGCTATCGACAAGAGGAAGGTATCGATTTCGAAGAATCCTTCGCTCCGGTAGCTAGAT
Source organism: Scilla litardierei (assembly GCA_030789695.1). Lineage (NCBI taxonomy): Eukaryota > Viridiplantae > Streptophyta > Magnoliopsida > Asparagales > Asparagaceae > Scilla > Scilla litardierei. The sequence goes on along the minus strand of CM061138.1, from coordinate 43,028,277 downwards.
TAAAATCAATTAGACTATTATTGTCTTTTGCATGCCATAAAAATTTTAAATTATTTCAAATGGATGTTAAAAGTGCATTTCTAAACGGAGATGTCGTTGAGGAAGTTTACGTTTCTCAACCTCCGTGCTTCATAAATGAAAAATTTCCAAATCATGTTTTTAAACTAAAGAAAGCTCTTTATGGTTTGAGACAAGCTCCTCGAGCTTGGTATGATCGCCTGAAGAATTTTCTTTTGGATTTGAATTTTAAAATGGGCGAAGCCGATTCTACACTTTTTGTTAAGCATGCGAATAATGATATTTTATTAGTTCAAATTTATGTTGATGATATCATTTTCGGTGCTACTAACTTCACTCTTTGCGAAGAATTTTCTAATGTTATGAAGGAACAATTTGAGATGAGCCACATGGGCGAACTCAAATATTTCTTAGGTCTCCAAATTCGCCAATTGAACGATGCAATCTTCATCCACCAAACGAAATACACGGTGGAGTTGCTAAAGCGATTTGGAATGGAGAATGCCTCCGGGAAAAAGACTCCTATGAGCACTACAACGCATCTTGATAAAGATACGGACGGAAAAGATGTAGATATTCGTCTATATCGAGGTATGATAGGTAGTTTACTTTATCTTACCGCAAGTAGGCCCGATATTATGTTTGCCGTTTGTATTTGTGCTCGTTATCAGTCTCAGCCTAAGGATTCTCACTTAGTAGCGGTTAAACGTATTTTTCGCTATCTAAGTTACACTTTAGATTTTGGATTACTTTATCCGAAGTCTAGCACATATGAGTTAGTCTCATATAGTGACGCTGATTATGCGGGATGCAAATCCGACAGGAAGAGTACTAGTGGCACTTGCCATTTTCTAGGAAATTCCCTTGTCTCTTGGTTTTCCAAGAAGCAAAATTCGGTATCACTTTCAACCACCGAGGCGAAATACATTGCCGCCGGTGCCGCTTGTGCCCAGGTTCTTTGGATGAGACACACACTGAAGGATTTTGGTATTCATTGTGATACTAGCCCTATCATGGTGGATAACCAAAGTGCTATTTGTCTTTCAAAGAATCCGGTGCACCATTCCCGATCTAAACACATAGATGTCCGACACCATTTTTTAGATGATCATGTTGCTAAAAAGGACATCATATTAGTGTACGTTGAAACCCAAAAGCAACTCGCCGATATTTTCACGAAACCCCTAAAGGAGGACTCCTTTGTGCGGTTGCGTCAAGAATTGGGGATTATGGGTGAATCTGAGATATAGGATTCATGTTTCATTCAATTATCTTGCATGCTATTATATTTCGCAATATTTCGTTCATGCTAGACTTATTGAATTTTTGGGGATTTTATGTGATATGTTTGAATTTTTGCTCGAATTCTTATTTGAATGTCGTATTTGAGATTTCGATGTTTTATGGGGTAGTTTAGATGACTTATGATAGGATTAAGATGTTTCGTCCAAGTGTTTTATGGAGAAAACTCATTTATCAACTTTTGGACTCTTCTAGTCGGTTTCAGTTCATCAGCCAACCGACTAGATTCACATCTAGTCGGTCAGCCAGTGAACTCAGACCGACTAGTTCAAGCTGTGAACTCTCCCTTGTCATTGACTTCTTTTAGTCGGTCACAGTTCTCTTACCGACCGACTAGATTGAAAACTAGTCGGTCTGTGATTAAACTGTGACCGACTAACTCTAGCCCTAGAATTTTCTGTTTGCCTCTGTTTCGACTTAGTCGGTTTAAGCTCATTGACCGATCGACTAGATCGTAATCTAGTCGGTCAGTGCTTGAACTGTGACCGACTAAGTGCTCTAGGGCAATCGCGTCTTTTCGCATTCCCGACCGACTTAAGCCTATTCTATCCGATTGTTTCTTGTTTTAGTCGGTTGTTTTTGCTCTCCTGCTCGAAAAACCCTCAAAACCCGATCGAGACCCTTCGTCTTCCCGTCGATCTCCGGCCTTTTTTCCGGCCAACTCCGCCGCCAGTCGCCGTCGACCACTCCCCTAGGTATCTCCCTCCTTCCTAGGTCTCGTTTTGCATCCCTAAGGTTTGTTCTAGAACTTGAATCTTCCTTTAGGGTTTCGAAATCTCTCTTAGGGCTGTGAGCTTAGGTTGTTTGATTCTAGGGTTTGAATTTAAGTTGTTTGATCTTATCCCGTCGCTTGATTGAACTCGTTGTGCCGCGACCATGGCAAGAACGAGAATTCCGATTACCTCTTCTGGGGCATCCCCCTTGACCATAGAGGCCGCGACCGCTTCGACCCCTCCTAAGCGTAGGGCCAAGACCACTCGTCCCCCCTCTTCGTCTTCAACACCGTTGAAGAGGAAGAGGACATCCAAGCCCAAACCTACCGGCCAATCTTCCAAGCCCAAACCCAAACCCAAAAAGTTCCGTGCACCTACCCCTCCCGGTGAGCGTTCAGATAGTGACTCCGAGGATGATTCCGAGGAAGAATACACTCCTGAACATCCCGAGAAGGCACCTACTCCACCCCCTCCTCCACCTCCTCCTAAGACCCGTAAGGCTAAGGGTAAAGGTCCGATGCCAGTCTGCGGTGTTGATATATCGTTGTGTCGCGACGACCCTCAGTGTCTAGCGGCTTACAACCGTATAGAGCACTGCCCACTGCTGTTGGAGCATTACGTTCAGTTTTCTGATTTTCTTGGCCTTGCTGATCTGCTATCCTATAGTGGCCTATTGGACTACCTTAGATTTGACCCTAAGGCGAATCCTAGACCCTATCCTCGCCTGGTCAAATTATTCTATGCCAATCATGTCCGAGGTCAGTACGGTGAGACTCACTCCATCGAGACTTCTGTTTTGGGGACTCCGATAGTCCTCACGGCAGAGATCTTGGGGGAGTTGATAGGCTGCTCATCGTGTGGCCTCCTCCCGTCTGACATCTCTGTAGACGATATCTCCTCCCTCGATCAGCCGACCCTCGCTGAAATCTTCCAGGTTATCCCCCCTGTGTTCATTGGCATCCCTTCCAAATCATTCAAGCCGAATGCTTGGGTGATTAACCTGATCTTGAAATCTTGCCTTCTTCCCAAGTATGGATCTTCTTCACTTCCGTCTCAGCCGTTTCTGAAATTGATATACGCTCTGTTCATGGGTAGCGAGATTAATTGGGCTCGCATTATACTCGATAAGATGGACTCTTTCGAGTGTATTCGCAAGACCACTAAATCTGCGCATATCCCGTACCCATGTCTGTTGACCTTGGTTTTCCGTCATTTCCGTGTCCCTCTGCCTCCTGACGATGAGCGTCCTCTTGGTCCTCCACTGAACGCGACGGCCGTAAAGAAATCTCTTGGGGCACTCCGTCACGTGCAGCGGACGACTCCTTCTGCGTCTCAGGGTACTACTTCTGCAGCTGCTGCTTCTCGACCTCCCACCACACTCGATGATGTTGTCTGGTTACTTCGTCGGCACGAGTCTCGGTTGGCTCGTACCGAGGAGATAGTTTGCCGTATGGCTAGTTTGATGGGCGTCCAGCTTCCTCCTCCTGTTTCTGAGGATGAGGAGATGGATGATGAGGATATCGATGAGCTTGTCACCTCCCTTGCTCGTGGCGTGATCGCTCCGGGACGTAACCCAAAAGAACGGTTGTAGTTTTACCGCAAGCGCACGGTATAGCGGCGAGCGGGTTATCGAACACAGGGAGGACGAATGACCGTGCTTGTTCCGATCAACCTGGCTATTCAAAAAGAGAAATTTTCCTTTGGCGATCCTGTCACAATCGTCAGACAAAGTGTGGAAATATCAAATCAAATAAAAGACGTCTAGGGAACGGGGAATTCCCGCTACTCACCGTATTTCATAAATGCGGTTCATCGGTATCAAAATTGCTAGGGTAGAGATTCGGATGAACTAGTTGCAACTGAATGTAGAACCAAGCTCACGCTCTCGCGCTGTTGCCGGTCTATAGCTATCCTAGGTTTGGGTCCAATCTCTTGCAAACCCTAGCCTAGGGAAGCTAGCATTAGGATCAACATCATCGTTCAATCGCGCACCGAGCCCAATCTCTTGCAAACTCGGCCCGCAACCTAGGTTGGGATAGTTCCTACCCGTCCAATCTCTTGCAAACGGGTATCGGCACGGAATTGCAACCGGAAATCCTAGTATCGGCCCAATCTCTTGCAAACCGATACTTCGGAAATCCGACTCCAACCCAATTCGGATTTCTAGGGCTTCCTATCGAATTGGGATCCAATCTCTTGCAAATCTCAATCGATATGAATACCTAGCCATCCGTAGTAAATTGATCCCAATCTAATCCCTAATAACTATTCTAGCACAATTTCTACCAATTCATCACAAATATGAAATAGGGCTTGTAGGGTTCATCCCCACGCCCCAAGACGTGGAGACTACTCACAAATCATAGCACAATCACAAAAATAATCAATGAAATAAGCAAAAGAATTCATCACAATATTGAGATATGCAATAAAAATAGAATTTTTAGGGAAAAGAGATGCAAACCAATGGAGTTCTTCAATTAATCCAACAAAAATCAAACTTTGTCTCTTCTCCAATCTCCAAAATAAAGCTAAAAAGTTAATCTAAAAAGCTGCAAAAAATCTAAGAGGAGGCTCTCTAAACTAGGGTAAAAACAGAGTTTAAATACCCCCAAAAATCGTCCAAAAACTGTGACCAAAATACCACTGCACAGCCTGTTTTCCGCAATTTTCGCTACCGGCAGCGCATCGCACTCGGCCGAGTGACAAAAGTCGCTCGGCCGAGTAAGAAACCCTGTAATTTTCCAGTAAGTCTCGATCTTCAGGGGTCTTCACTTCGGGGGCGGCTCGGCCGAGTGAGTTGTCGTCACTCGGCCGATGGCTTCATGATACTCGGGCGGTCGGGATTATCCACTCGGCCGAGTGGGTCTTCTGAAGCTCAGGCAGCCGAAAAACAGTAACTTGGGGATTTTTGAAGGGCTTCGTCTGGGCGCCACTCGGGCGGACGGGGTCTCGTCACTCGGCCGATGTGGTCTTCGGTGCTCGGCCGAGTGCACATGTAAATCGTGTCTGATCTGGTCGGCCGAGCAGTGTCTCGCTGGTTGGCCGAGCGGCTCCTCCACTCGGCCGAGTGGGACACAAAAATCCCCAATCTGCTTATTTTGGCCTCCTCGTCGCTCCTGCGACGTCCGTTCTTCTTCCACTCCTCTCCAACAGCAAAATACCCCTCGGGGAGGTCGTCGGTGACCCTCTGGAGTAGGCGTATCCCAAGATCACTCCAAATCGCGCCAAATCACCTGAAATGCGACAAAAACAACAAATCGTGAAAAGCATCGCAATATCGTTGATATATCGTGAAAAACATGATTTGGGCGATCTAAATGGCATGCAAACATGCGGAAAAAGGGTGTAAAATAAGGAGTGATCAAAATCCCCCAAGCTTGCATCTTACTCGTCCTCGAGGAAGATAAGTAAAAGGCGAACCTGGTGGATTCGGAAAACGAAAACGGAGAAGAAAAATGAAGAATGAAAAACGGAGAAGAATGAAAAACGAAATAAAAATAAAGAAGAAAGAAAGAAGCGAAGAGGCAAGCTACTAGATCATTTTCTCAGGACGTGGGTTTCACTTACTCATATAGCATGCACCGAATGAAAAACACATGTCAAAGAATTTGATTTTGATATCATAGTATAATAGTGCAAGTAGAAATAGAAAACCCACGAACAACGATATAATCATGAAAAACGGAATAATTTTAAAATTAACATCGTCTGAATCATTTAAAGCGGTATACGAATCACAGATCACACACTTTTCAATTGAATGCTTTCTATCAGGAGTATAAGAGTATCACACTATAGAATAGAGAGAATAGAAAAGTATGGATTTCATGAAATGAATGCTAGGCTTAGATTCCTGGATTTCGTAAAGCTAAAAATAATCTCACCGAGTATAGAATATTACTTAGCCTAGGTTGTCGTGCAACGTCAAGTAGTCACTCTCTCACACATCAATGGATCCTCTCCCCCAAGCTTATCTATAAGCGTGGTGGCACAAAAAATATTTACATCCCCATTTTTAGAAAGCTCCAAAAGCGATGAAAAGAGAAGAGAAAGAAAGAAAGTGAGATGGGATCTTTTATTAAGGATTTTTCCTCTTTTCTTTTTCATTTTCTCTTTTTTTTTCTTTTTTTTCTTTTTTTTGGTTAAAGCATATATACACAACGATCCCAACTCAAAGAGAGATAATGATATACAAGAATATTTTCTCTCCCTTTTTTTTCGAATAAGAAATTTGAAGCTAGGAATTAATAGCGGGGAAATGCCATATAATAGAATCGCTAAGGGGAGATTCACCAATGATTTTAAAAGTAGAGAAATGATGTTCAAGATGTGTGGAGAAAGAAATGAATATATCTCTCGGTTCATTCTATAAGACATGCACGACAACTTCAGCAGGGTAATCTAATCTACTCAGTTTCGATCACAAAAAAGCTAACTAGTCCAGATATATCATAGCTAACATCATTCAATCATCCTGAAGTGAAATGTACAATTCATGCATATAGAAGTGATATAGGAAAAGAAATCAGTACTCCAGACATAGGCATTCAATGCGTGAATCTTGGTGTGTTTTCTGTGATAGCATACATATGAATATTCAGACTCAGCTAATAGTAAAATTTCATCCATTTTCATGTGGAAAAAGTGTGGGTTACTATCTCTAGATGCAAGGCAAGTCATAGCATATGATATCAGAAATAAAGTCTAAGACATGACAAATATAGCATGCATGTAGAGAAAGCTAACTCCACGTCATCATCATCACAGAAAAGTCATCTCTAGCATGAGATGAAAAAGAAAGGAATAAAGATAAAGGGAAAATAGAACTATTTACAATGCGGCACACAGAAAAATAAGAAAAACGTGATGCATGGCAAAATAAAAGAAAAATGATGAAAATAAGTGCAAAAGCGAAAAATGGTGTGAAAAACTAAAAATAAAGGTGGCAAATCGAAAAAGAACGTGAGAACTCACTCCCCCAAGCTAAATGGCACAGTGTCCTCAATGTGCAAAGTGGGGCACACTGAGAGACAAGTAATGTGAGGGGCAAGTGAGGATGCATGCATGATGGAAAAAAAAAGAAAATAAAAAGAAAAAATAAAGAAATGAAAATATGATGCGGACATGATGCATGCACAGATATGAGTGATACAGATATATAAGTGTGTCACCAAAAACTCTCCCTCTCTCCCAAAAAAAATATATATATATATGGTCAACATGAGAGTCCCAAAATAAGTGAGGGGAGGGGGTGGACAAAAATGCAACAGGACCCAGCAGAAACGGGCAGCACAACGGCAAAAATAGACGATGGCATCAAGGGTGCATAAGAAGGTGGTGCTGCGCCGTCTCCGTCCTGAGGCGGAGGTGGTGGTGGCTGGACAGGCCGCTGAGCGGGTGTGGGTGTGGAAGTGGAAGCAGGTCGAGTGTGTGCGGAAGTGTGGGTGAGAACCTGCTGGGTGGGTGGTGGTACGCGCGGGAGACGCTCCAAGACCTGGGTAAGACAGTAGTGAATCTGGGGGATCAGGTCAAAGCGGCCAGCCATCGCGGAGACGGTGGAGGACAGGGTCCTAAGGTCACCTCTGAGGCCACTCACCGCCACCTCTAGAGCACGAATGCTCTGAAGTACAGTGTCGGGGGGAGGTGGTGCAGAGGGACGCACCGGTCGGGGCTGTGCAGGGCGTGGCTGGCGTACTCGGGTCGCGTATGTGACGGGCTCAGCGGGGAAGGGTACAAAAGGTGCTGCACTCGCAAATGTGGGCCTGGCCTCAGTGTGAGGCCGGGGGGCCAGCTGGTGAGAAGTGGAGGCAGCAGCAACGAAAGAAGAATGCAAAAGTGGCAGCGAGGCGGCCAGAGAGGTCAGTGGCACAGAAGTGTGGACAGACGCCACGACACTCTCGGAAAATACAGCGGCAGTGGAGACAGAGGGCTCTCCGCACTCAACAAAGGTCGGTGGGCGCTCGGGTGGGGCAGAAGAAACAGGCTCAGCAGACAGAGGGCCAGTGGTAGTGGTGGGAGTGGTGGTGACAGCCTCGGAAGTGGTGGAGGTGGTGGAAGTGGGCTCAGCTGAGGTACTCCTGACACCTACAGAGGTGTCAGGAGCGGCGGAAACATCGGGGATAGGCTGAGGGGCCACGGGATCAACAGGGGCAGCAGGCTCGGCAGGGTGTGCAACAGGGTCTGCGGGGGCAGCCTGGGCAGCGTGGGCAGCGTGGGCCTGCTCGGCCTCCTCGGCCTCGAGCACGTAAGCAGCAGGGATGAGAACATCCATCGCAGGGAGCCAGTCTGCCTGGGCCGGTGCAATCTGAGTCCGAGCTGGGCTCGGAAGAATCGTGTAATCGGCCCCGTAAGGGCCGTGCAACCAGACCCAGTGACGCTCACCGTGCGGACGAAGCATCTTCATCCGGGCCATAACATCTATCGACAGAGAAGTGGGGCCCGGTGCTCGTCGTAAGTCGTCAGGGAAGTCCTCGCCGGTCATAAGTGCAAGCAAGGTGATCAGGCCGCCGCAGCATATCTGTGAGCGAGCGCCCACCGATACAATGATGCGGTCCAAAAACCAAGCCGCGACATCAATCACGACGGCGGGGACCAACTCATCGCCATCCCTAGATAGAGCTCTGGGACGTGTCATCGCGTAGAGCATGTAGAGCTCCGGCGTAGACATCGTGCCCGGCTCATATCTGGCCAAAAATGTCGTCGCCATAAGGCGCTGAGCAATGCGGAGGCAGGGATGGACAATGGCCGAGGCCTTGGCCCTGCTAGGGTCAAAGGCAGCGTGAAGACCCGTAATCCGGGCCCAGAAGGCACCGGCGTCGAAGGAAGGTGGGGGGATATGGGTGGGGCCGTAACCGCGATCGGCACCGGGGACAGCGGGTCACGAGAAAAACGCTCTCATCATATCGAGAGTGACCTGGCACTCCCGATCCAAGAACTGGAACGAGCATCCCTCGTCGGTCCGGGCGATCGAACTAAGAATCTCAAGTATCAGGCGGGTGAACGTGTCCGCCGACACCTGGAAGAAATCTCGCCAGCCCACGTTGTCGTACAACGTGAGCATCCCCTCTAGTACCCCCAGGCGTCCTAGGTCAGCGAGGTGTGCAAACCTGGAGGGTACGATCGAGCGCTGGGAGATACGCTCGAAGACGGCGCGGTGTGCGTCGTCTCGGAACGTAATCCCGAGCGGCCCGACCAGTGGAGCCGGAGGTGGTGGCTGTGCAGCGGCAGGGAGTGGCTGTGCGGGCTGTGGGTGCACTGCAGGCTGTGCGGGGTGTGCGGGGCCTGCAGGCTGTGCCGGGTGGATGGGGTGTGTGGGAGAAGGTGGAGGAGAGTCCTCCACCACGTGGGAGGGGCCGGGCTCGTCCGACCGCTTCTGCTTGGCGGAAGCTCTCCCCGATCTCGGCCGTGTCCGGGGCGGCATATCGGCCCCGAGCGCGCGCCGAAAAACGTGAAAAGTGTGGCGTGTGCAAAATAATGGAAAGAGTGTACCCCGACACGCTGCGAGTGCTAAGCAATGGAAGCGTGCGAAGTCAGCGCCTCCACGAAGCTCAAATCAGTCCCGAGAAGCTCCCCTGGGCTCCCCTAAGCTCCCAAAAACAACCTGCGCATGAAATGGCGGTATCAGCGGGTAATATTCAAAACGTATGGAGCATTAGGGGTATAATATATAGATATAGGAATTGATTTGGGTTAGGGGGTCGTTTAATACATGGATCCTCGAAAAACACACAAAAAGAGGAAAAAAAATAGGCGAAAAAGGCGATACCGGAGGTGGCCGGAGACACGGCCGCCGCCGGCGACTCGGGCGAGGCGCGGGCGGTGCTCAGCCGGCGGTGGCTGGCCGAGCGGTGGCGCGGCGGTGGTCGACTGGGCGAGTGAGGGCGTGAGCGAGCGAGGGTCGGGCGAGGGGAACTGAAGGGTCGCGGCGATTTGGGAATTTTTCGTTTCGAAAATTGTGCCTCCCCTCAGCCCTTATATAACGAAAGTTACGACTCGGCCGAGTGACTAGGTCACTCGGCCGAGTGAGATCAATGGTGATATCCCCCCCGCTTACGCATCGGCCGAGTGGCTTTGCCCGCCTCGGCCGAGTGGAGTAAGTCCATTCGGCCGAGTGGCTCAAGCTACTCGGCAAGACTCGCCCTAGGAGTGTATCCGTTTTACTCGGCCGAGTGAAAATATATATTCGGCCGAGTAGCAGTTATACTGAAATCAAGAAAATAAACAGAGAGTTGGGTACAGCAGACTTCCCTCGTTCGTGAGCGGCTCGGCCGGACGAACTTGTGTGCTCGGCCGAGTGACTAGTATACTCGGCCGAGTGAGCCTTGTTTTCTGCTGTTTGTCTTCGTTTGGGCTCTAAACTCCGTCTTTCTTCCTCCAGTCGATTTCATCTTACTCCTAAGCATCGAGCGTCTTCCTGGGGCGCTCCTCGTCATCGCGTTCATCCTCCTCATGATGGATTCATCTATCTCCTCTCCTGTCAAGAAAAGTAGGACCCGTTATCATAAAAAAAATTTTGGGCGAACGACTCAAAACACTAAAAATTTCTAAAACAAAAATAAAGAAAAAGTAAAAATAAAGCAATAACCGTCGGGTTGCCTCCCGACAAGCGCTCGTTTAAGGTCGTGAGCTCGACCCCATATAATTTTCAATCAATGCGGGATGTTTGGTGCATACGGGATGCACCCATCAAACTTTCCGGGGAGAACGCTAGGATTGGGAAGATGTGGCGGCGTGTTCTCCCGCGGTGGTCTCTCGTCTCGAATAGTGTTGGGGAGAGGCTCCCCAAGCTAGCATTTGCTCCGGTCAACGGCTTTACCGGTGATGCCGATCTCCGTGCCGGCGGAGCTTTCTTTGGAGACTTTAATTTCGAGAGCTTGCAGAGCTCTCGAATCCTTGCGACATCAGTGTCGCCTTCATCATCTTCAGCGGAGAAGTCGGGGGAATCATCTTTCTTCTCATCTTGGCCTAAATCCGGGCCTTCCTCGAAATCCTCATCAAATAGAGCGCCGATTGAGTGGGGGATCGCCTCCTCGATTACCTCATCAAGGAGGTCCGAGAGATCTTCCGGCCGTCCCTTAAGCAAATATATTCTATTGGTTTCGCCCGTCGGGACTCCCTCGGAATAGTGTTTGAGCCTCTGACCATTTACTTTGAATGTGGAACCGTCCTTGCTTTCCAACTCGAAAGCTCCTCCCGGTTGTATGTGCTTGATGGTGAAAGGTCCGGACCAACGTGACCTCAACTTACCGGGAAATAGTCGGAGCCGGGAATTATAGAGCAAGACCGTGTCTCCTACTTTGAAGTCTGTGACGGTTATGCATGCATCGTGGAGAATCTTGGTCCTTTCTTTGTAAATTCTTGAGCTTTCGTAGGCGTCTCTTCTTATCTCATCAAGCTCGTTGATGTCCAAGAGTCGCATTACCGCCGCACTCTTGTAATCGTAATTAAAGGTTTTGATGGCCCAATATGCGCGGTGATCCAACTCTACCGGTAAGTGGCAAGCTTTCCCATAAACGAGTCAGAACGGTGTGGTGCCTATGGGAGTGCGAAAGGCCGTACGATATGCCCATAGAGCATCGTTTAGCTTCATTGACCAATCCTTTCTAGATCGATCCACCGTCTTTTCGAGAATTTGCTTAATTTCTCTATTTGAGACTTCCACTTGGCCGCTTGTCTGGGGGTGATAAGCCATGCCAACTCTATGATTTACCCCGTACTTCTTTAGCATGGCTTCAAACTTGTTCTCTATGAAGTGGCTTCCCCCGTCGCTTATCAAGGTACGCGGCACTCCAAAGCGCGGGAAGATATTTTGCTTAAAGAACTTGGAGACGACCCTTGCATCATTAGTAGGGGTGGCAATTGCTTCCACCCATTTGGAGACATAGTCAACGGCCAATAGGATGTATTTGTTACCATTGCTCGTCGGAAATGGCCCCATGAAGTCTACTCCCCAACAATCAAAAAGCTCAATTTCTTGGATGGGTCTCATCGGCATCTCATTGCGCTTGGAGATATTCCCGGTCCGTTGGCATCTATCGCACCCCTTCACAAAAGCGTGGGTGTCCCTAAACATTGTTGGCCAGAAGAATCCGCTCTGCAAGATCTTAGCGGTTGTTTTAGAGGCGGCATGATGTCCTCCGCATGGTAGACCGTGGCAATGCAAAATGATAGACGTTGCCTCCTCTTTAGAAACACACCTACGAATGACACTATCTTTGCATATCTTGAAAAGGTAAGGATCTTCCCAAAAATAGCTACGGACCTCATGCAGAAATCTCCTCTTTTGTTGCGTGGACATCCCATGGGGTTTGATTCCACAAGCCAAGTAGTTGACGAAGTCTGCGTACCAAGGTACTTCACCGGTCCTTATGGCATATAGCCTCTCATCCACGAATGTGTCGTCGATAGGCAAACTCTCATCCTCTTTGTCGCGAATGAGCCTAGATAAATGATCCGCCACGACATTGTCCGTACCCTTCTTGTCTCTGATCTCTAAGTCGAATTCTTGCAACAAGAGTATCCACCTAATCAACCGAGGTTTGGCCTCCTTCTTGTTTAAAAGATACTTCAATGCCGCATGGTCGGTGTGGACAATCACCTTGGAACCGAGGAGGTAGGAGCGAAACTTCTCTATGGAATAGACGACCGCTAGAAGCTCCTTTTCGGTAGTTGTGTAGTTTTTCTGTGCGTCATCCAATGTCTTGCTCGCGTAGTATATCGCATGAAGCTTCCTATCTTTTCTTTGTCCCAATACCGCTCCAATGGCTTGGTCACTAGCATCACACATTAGTTCAAATGGAAGGTTCCAATCAGGTGGTTGTATGATGGGCGCGGAAACTAGTGCTTCTTTCAAGGTGTTGAAGGCTTGCAAGCATTCTCCTGAAAAAACAAAAGGAATATCTTTAGCGAGCAAGGAAGTAAGTGGCCGGGCAATCGAGGCGAAATCTTTGATGAAGCGGCGGTAAAACCCCGCGTGACCAAGAAAACCTCTAATGCCCTTGACATTAATAGGAGGAGGAAGTTTTTCGATTACCTCAATCTTTGCTTTATCTACCTCAATTCCTCTCGAGGAAACAAGATGTCCGAGAACTATACCTTCCGTGACCATGAAGTGACACTTCTCCCAATTGAGAGTGAGATTGTTTTGTTGGCACCTTTTTAGGACTTTAGTAAGATTTTCCAAGCAAGATTCAAACTCACTTCCGTAAACCGAGAAATCATCCATAAAAACTTCCATGATGTTTTCAATGTAATCGGAAAATATGGATGTCATACACCTCTGAAAAGTGGCGGGGGCATTACAAAGACCGAACGGCATCCTACGGTAAGCATAGGTACCGTAGGGACAAGTAAAAGTGGTCTTTTCTTGGTCATCTTCGTGCAGAGGGATTTGGAAGAACCCCGAATACCCATCTAGATAGCAAAAGTATTTATGCTTTGCTAGGCGTTCAAGCATTTGATCAATGAAGGGCAACGGGTAATGGTCCTTTCGGGTGGCTTTATTGAGTTTCCTATAGTCAATGCACATTCGCCATCCCGTGACGGTGCGTGTAGATATGGGCTCACCTTTTTCATTTTTTATAACCGTCATCCCCCCTTCTTGGGAACGACGTGAACGGGGCTAACCCACCTACTGTCTGAGATAGGATAAATAATACCGGCTTCTAGCAATTTTAGGATTTCTTTTTTAACCACCTCTTTCATGTTCGGGTTTAACCGCCTTTGAGGCTCAATGGAGGTGGCATCGGTATCCTCCAAATGGATCCTATGCGTGCAAAGCCTAGGGCTTATCCCTTTTAGATCGGAGATAGTGTAGCCCAGGACATCCTTGTGGCTCCTAAGAACGTCTAGGAGTTTTTCAAGTTGATCTTGTGTGAGGTGGGAATTGACTATCACCGGGAAAGTTAATTTATTACCCAAAAAGGCATACCTTAGATTCAGAGGTAATTGTTTAAGTTCCACCTCAAGAGGCGCTGCTCCTTCCACTTCATCAGCTCGCATGAGTTTGGCTTCTGCCTTGTCATCCGGGTTTAGCTCATGTTCAGGTGGTGCGCTCTCTTGTGATGAGTCAGACTCACTACTTAGTGAGGACGAGGCATCGAAATAAGTGCTCTCCGATTCTGTGCTAGCATCGCCATAACCTTCACTCTGCTCCGGTTCGTACCTGGAATCAAGAAACACATCAGACGATTCATAAAAGAAAGAGTGAGCGACATAGAGTGTAACTCCCTGAATGTCGGTTTGCTCGAAGGATTCTTCGGGAGTATAGTGTTCTTCGACACTTGCTCTATCGTCTTCGAAATACAATTTGTCGTCGACCACGTCAACTCTGACATTGCCTCCGATAGTCCCCTCCGGGGAGACTTGGTCCATCACAAAACTAGCGAACAGTTGTTCGTCGGGGTCCTTGATATCGATAGCAAATGCTCCGGTAGCGTGGACCTCGTCGACAAGCTCCTTAAGGAGGCCTGCGAAGGAGTCATAGTCCTCCTGACTGAGTTCTATCGTTGACAATGCATCCTCCATTCTCCCTGTTAAGATCTTATGCAAAATACGGGGAGAATTTGCAAATAGGGCTGCGAATAGAGTTAGAATAAGATTTAGAAGAAAGTAAAGGAAGAAAGAAAGAAGAAATAACCGGGTGGTCGATGCCGAACACCGTCAAAACGACGTCCCCGGCAACGGCGCCAAAAACTTGATCGCTCCGGGACGTAACCCAAAAGAACGGTTGTAGTTTTACCGCAAGCGCACGGTATAGCGGCGAGCGGGTTATCGAACACAGGGAGGACGAATGACCGTGCTTGTTCCGATCAACCTGGCTATTCAAAAAGAGAAATTTGCCGTTGGCGATCCTGTCACAATCGTCAGACAAAGTGTGGAAATATCAAATCAAATAAAAGACGTCTAGGGAACGGGGAATTCCCGCTACTCACCGTATTTCATAAATGCGGTTCATCGGTATCAAAATTGCTAGGGTAGAGATTCGGATGAACTAGTTGCAACTGAATGTAGAACCAAGCTCACGCTCTCGCGCTGTTGCCGGTCTATAGCTATCATAGGTTCGGGTCCAATCTCTTGCAAACCCTAGCCTAGGGAAGCTAGCATTAGGATCAACATCATCGTTCAATCGCGCACCGAGCCCAATCTCTTGCAAACTCGGCCCGCAACCTAGGTTGGGATAGTTCCTACCCGTCCAATCTCTTGCAAACGGGTATCGGCACGGAATTGCAACCGGAAATCCTAGTATCGGCCCAATCTCTTGCAAACCGATACTTCGGAAATCCGACTCCAACCCAATTCGGATTTCTAGGGCTTCCTATCGAATTGGGATCCAATCTCTTGCAAATCCCAATCGATATGAATACCTAGCCATCCGTAGTAAATTGATCCCAATCTAATCCCTAATAACTATTCTAGCACAATTTCTACCAATTCATCACAAATATGAAATAGGGCTTGTAGGGTTCATCCCCACGCCCCAAGACGTGGAGACTACTCACAAATCATAGCACAATCACAAAAATAATCAATGAAATAAGCAAAAGAATTCATCACAATATTGAGATATGCAATAAAAATAGAATTTTTAGGGAAAAGAGATGCAAACCAATGGAGTTCTTCAATTAATCCAACAAAAATCAAACTTTGTCTCTTCTCCAATCTCCAAAATAAAGCTAAAAAGTTAATCTAAAAAGCTGCAAAAAATCTAAGAGGAGGCTCTCTAAACTAGGGTAAAAACAGGGTTTAAATATCCCCAAAAATCGTCCAAAAACTGTGACCAAAATACCCCTGCACAGCCTGTTTTCCGCAATTTTCGCTACAGGCAGCGCATCGCACTCGGCCGAGTGACAAAAGTCGCTCGGCCGAGTAAGAAACCCTGTAATTTTCCAGTAAGTCTCGATCTTCAGGGGTCTTCACTTCGGGGGCGGCTCGGTCGAGTGAGTTGTCGTCACTCGGCCGATGGCTTCATGGTACTCGGGCGGTCGGGATTATCCACTCGGCCGAGTGGGTCTTCTGAAGCTCAGGCAGCCGAAAAACAGTAACTTGGGGATTTTTGAAGGGCTTCGTCTGGGCACCACTCGGGCGGACGGGGTCTCGTCACTCAGCCGATGTGGTCTTCGGTGCTCGGCCGAGTGCACATGTAAATCGTGTCTGATCTGGTCGGCCGAGCAGTGTCTCGCTGGTCGGCCGAGCGGCTCCTCCACTCGGCCGAGTGGGACACAAAAATGCCCAATCTGCTTATTTTGGCCTCCTCGTCGCTCCTGCGACGTCCGTTCTTCTTCCGCTCCTCTCCAACAGTAAAATACCCCTCGGGGAGGTCGTCGGTGACCCTCTGGAGTAGGCGTATCCCAAGATCACTCCAAATCACGCCAAATCACCTGAAATGCGACAAAAACAACAAATCGTGAAAAGTATCGCAATATCGTCGATATATCGTGAAAAACATGATTTGGGCGATCTAAATGGCATGCAAACATGCGGAAAAAAGGTGTAAAATAAGGAGTGATCATGGCGCTGAGGCCACTGCTGCTGCTGCTGCTACCACATCTGCTCCTGGAGCTGGCACCTCTTCCGGTGCTCCAGTGACTTCTGCACCAGTGGATCAGACTTCTGATGCTGCTATTGCTCCTGCTGACGACCCTGCTCCTGATCTGCATGCTGATGTTCCTGTTGATACCCCAGCCGTTGAGCCAGTCGTCGCTGTTTCCACTCCTGCCCCGACGATCCCGTCTGTTGACACGCCTCTCCTCCCAGCAGAGCCTGAGTCCACTCCTTCGACTGGACCCATGGAGACTGCTGATCCTGCCACTTCCTCGTGATCGTCTGTTTCGAGGCCTCTCCTGTGATCTTTGGATGATGCATCTTGTTGAGAGTGTTTTAGGTTAGGATGGGATGGAGTTTGGGTGTTGTTTTGATGTGTTTTGATATGTTGGATGTCGGTGTATGTGATGTACTTTTTGTTGGATGTATGATGATGATGACCCAAGAAATGGTACCTGCAATCATAAGAAATAATCGGTTAAAGCTCACACTATTTTCTATCTATTTTTCTTAACGTGTTCGTATTTTTATAAACACTTAAAACAAGTCAAAATACTTGCTAACAATTTTTAGATAGGTTATATGGAGGTAAAATAATTTTATATATGAAGAAAATAGTTTTCTAAGGCTCATATGTATTTTTAATAATTTTAAATGCTCAAAACCCATTTTTTGGATTTTAAAAAGAATTTAAAAACTAATTTTCTAAATTAGCAAACTAGATATCGTAACGTTCATCGATTTATTCAGAGTAAACGACACGTTGAAAAACTTCAAATAAGCTGTCAAAACGAGCGTCTCGTTTAGTACTACAACATATAATATTCTCGTACGTCAGTGTACGTGAAAAATTTAAGATATGAATTATTAAGTGAAAATACCGTAATTAGATTTTAACTTTAAAATTTGCTGTGAAAAATATACTCGCCTGATCGGGATGAAATCTGTAACGGCGTGTTTTTGTTGTGCACATATTTCCGTAACAAAACGTTTTCAAATGATTTCAAAAATAGGTAAATGAATTTTTTTATATTGTTTATCGCTCAAATCTGAAAATGGACTTCGTATTCATGATCCTCACGACGATACGAATCCGTGTCTATTTTTTCGTAATTTTTCGGAGTCGTTTGTATAAAGAAAACGATATTTCAATATAACCATATAGTATTTGTTACTAATTACATTAACTAATTACAAATACCTAATCAGCTTTTTTAACCCTGACCATGACTAACACATGAGAGGAGAAACGTTTAAAATTTTCTTAGTATAGTCAGAGACATCACCTAATCTCATTAATCACATACCTAATCGTATTAAGTAGGATTGACTAACTAAGTTAATATTTAATTAATTTAAATTAACTATAAAACCCTCTTAATCCTCTCCACCTAGACCTGCTACAAAACTTCCTATCATCCTCCCCCGTTGCTCTCTCACAGAAGTTGTCCCCCGCTGCCCCTCGTCGATTGCCAACGACGAGACGACGCCGCCGCCGCCACTACGCCTCGCCACCGCCTCCCTCCGACCGATCTCGCCGCCAAATAACAGCAAGAACCCTCCAACACCCCTCTCCCTCTCTCCGTGCCGCTCACCGGGCTTGACGCATCCTCCAGTCGCTGCCCTCCGCATCACAGCCACGCACCACCACCGCCTGCTCCGCTCATCTCCGCCAGCTCCGCCACCGCAACGAACCCCGCAACAAGCTCCACCAGATCTCCCCATCTTCCGTCATTCCTCTCCATTCCCCGCCGCCTCAAGCACCGCCTCCGTCGCCGTCGACCTTGCCTGCTCCGCCGAGCACCACCAGCCACGCCCCTTCGACGTGCCCTCGTCGCAGCCGTCGACAGCGAGGAACCCCCCTGTTAACAAAGAGAAGAGAAAAGGAAGGGTAGGAGATGAAACATATTTTTATATGAAAATACGCGTACAACGTATTTTTGCACGTATTTCGTATTTATATAATATAGGTTTCTGATGAAAAATTCATAATTAATCCTATATGCCCCAGAAAAATACAAGACCAGTTCCAGAAAATCGAACGTGACATTCCGAACACATTGGCACTGATTTCATACCAATCAGGCGAGTAGATTTTTCACAGTAAATTTTTAAATCTAAAATCTAATTACGGTATTTTTCACTTAATAATTCATATCTTAAATTTTTCACATAAACTGATATATGAAAAATTTATATGTTGCAGTACTAGGCGAGATGCTCGTTTTGACAGCATGTTTGAATATTTATGACGTGTATATTTTTCTGAATAAATCGTGGAACATTAAGGATTTTTAATTTTTAATGCAGTTTTAAATCTAAAAATTATTTTTGAGCTTTTAAAAATTATTAAAAATACCAATGAGCTTCAGAAAAATATTTTCTTCCTATATAAAATTATTTACCTCATATCTATCTTATCTAAAAATATTTAGTACGTATTTTAACGAGTTTTAATCCATCATAAAAATATGAACACGTTAAGAAAAATAGATAGAAAATAGCATAACCTTTAACCAATGATTTCTTATGATCGCAAGTACCATTTCTCGTGCACGAGCATCCCAGATAGCCTTAGTTTCATCCTCGGCTTATCATGACGATCATTAAACCTGTAAGTCACTCTAATTCTAACTTTAAAAATTTTGATAGTGTACTCGTATGAACTTAAGACCTCATATGTAGTCTCAGAACGGCCATTGACCTGAACCAATGATTAGAATTCTAATTAACTAGAGAACTAATCAACGTAGAATGACTATGGACTTAAGCAAACGACATGCTAACTTTTAACTTTGGTCGTTGTAGTACGCGACCATCTACTGGATTGTGTACTAATTGGAATACCACATGCTCAAAGCATGGGATCAACATCATATTTGTTAGACTTGTCTTTATCCTCAAATATTTTAACATCCACTTTGCTTTGGCACAGTCTGCTTTGAAATGGGGTCGTAACTTTCTAGTTTTCAATAAGAAAGTCAATCAGTAGCTCTGGTTCAACTATCATATTAAATAGGGAACTAATTTACTGGTTTATAATATCATGAATGGAGCAGATGTGATAATTGTTATTCTTAACATTGGTATCACCATGTGTCTAGGATTGTTTGCGCCAAAGTTTGGATCACCCTGCTTGCGGGAATAGTGACATGCTTGGCCAAACCTGACTGGCCGTGTATGCATGGACCAATGTTATAATTCCAATTATCAACAGTTTGTAAGTACCTTCAAAAGAGTTACTTCAACCTTTTCATCACCGTGATCACTCTCTTGGCTTGTTCACGCTTGTCTACCATGTTCGAATACTCGTCACTTGAAAACTTTGCATGAAACATTGATACACTTGTGCACGATGGCTTACGTTAAAACAGTCACATCACTTGCTGCATGACATCTATGACTAAGTAAATGCTAATGAATGATCGTATGGAATATCATGTGATACATCTTGTGGAATATCTTGTGGAATATCGTATGGAATATCTCATGGAATATCTTGTGGAACATCCTATAAGAAACATATAATCGATACAAACGACACCGGGGTTTGGGGTAACTCATTGTAGAGAAAGTGTGAGAGCTATGACCGAAGTCACCTCTCTCGTCTCGTCTCGTCTCGTTATTTCTCAGAAGTATGTTGTAGTTGAGGCCCGGGATTTGCTTCCTGCGGTAAACGAGGTGACCCATGGTTGCATATCATACTCTCCTACGTGAGTCATTAGTTAGTTAATTACTGCTAGAACCACAATAACCACTTGATTGTACATCTTGGTCAGTACTTTGCACGTTTACTATTGTTATAGTTCATGCCTACTAGTCTTACTATTGCTATCACCATGGTTACTCTTGTACGTTACTTATTGTACTTGCACAGTCACCTTTTACGTCGCTTATCGTAAGTGCATGCATGTCTGCTCTTACCTTACTCGATGTACTTGCATGATCATCTTTAATTATTTACCATAGCATGTTCCATACTTTTGCACTACTCTATTTCTATTGCTAGAATTATTGTGACTTGCATACGGTTCCATCTTCGTGACACCGTCAGACAACGCACAGGTTGACGTAGACGCTCCTGAGTTCGCAGAGCCATAGTTTGATCCTGAGACTGTCGACTTTTAGACTTGTAGTATATGTGTGACGTACTTTCTATGTATTTCTATTCCGCTTTACTTTTCATGTATTTAGTGTGAGAGATGCTATTGTGTGGTACTTTCAGTGATGGACTGTATTAATAAATGTACGCTGATGTGAGTATTAATGTACATCTCTGCATCGTGGCTATATTGTTTTTACTGGTGATCTGCAGACCTGCAAATGTAATCAAATAAGTAATGACCCCCCAAAAACTGGTCGTTACAAAATCAGCGCCAACGTGTTCAGAATGTCACGCTCGATTTTCTTGAACTGGTCTTGTATTTTTTGAGGCCTATATGATTTATTACGAATTTAAATTAGAAACCCAGATTATATAAATATATATACGTTTGTATATACGTATACGTATAAAGCTTTAACCCTCTTACCTTCGTTGCTTGCTCTGTTTTGTGTATACGCATGTTGACAGCGTGGATGACGACAATGAGGGGGTGGTGGTGGTCGGTCGAGGTCGTGGAAGAGTTCGGTGACACGGTGGCGCTTGAGGCGGCGCAAGTGATTTGGGATATAAATTGCTTATTTTTCCTCCTATTTCTGGGTATTTTGTGTGTATATCATGTTTA
This sequence comes from Scilla litardierei, assembly GCA_030789695.1. Taxonomy (NCBI): domain Eukaryota; kingdom Viridiplantae; phylum Streptophyta; class Magnoliopsida; order Asparagales; family Asparagaceae; genus Scilla; species Scilla litardierei. The sequence continues at coordinate 43,006,973 of CM061138.1, read as the reverse complement.
ATTTGGCGTTGATACGTGTGTTTTCGTGATATCGTGGATTATTAACGACTAATCTTATTTTATACATAAAATACGATTTCTATGGACTAATTTTAGCTTCTCCTATTTTTCAGGCACTTCTGGAATTTTTCTGGATTTTATGGAATTTTTCTGGATTTTATGGAATTTTTCCAGATTTTTTGGGAGCTCAGAGCTATTTATTGGGAATTTTTGGAGCAAAAAATGGATTTATAAAAATAAATTTAAAAATAAAAATAAAAAATCCACGCGTACGGGCCGGCCCGCTGGTCGGCCCGCTTTCCAATTCTCCAGGCGGCCGCTGTGCCCTGCATTTAAAAAAAGTTTTTTTATATTAATGTGCCAGCGGGCCGGCCCAGCGCCGGCCCGCTCGTTGTTTTTGCGAAAGAGGAGCCCACCCGAAGGCAGGCGAGAGGTAAGCGCCCGCGGGTCGGGCGCTGACCCGCGCCCGACCCGCAATTGTTTGTAATAGTGGCTTGTTGCGAAATTTGTGAGATGCTCTCGGCTGTTTGGAGTTCTGCTTGCTGTTTTTTTGATATTTTTTTTAGGGCTTGGGGGAAAGCTTAGAGGCCATGGAGAGGATGGGAAAGCTTGGAGGAGAAGCAAATGGGTGGAAGCAAGGGTTCATTTGGGAGAGTTCTTGGGTGAAATCCTTCCTCCCTCTTTTGTAATTTTGCATCTCTCTTTTGTATTGAATTTGGGGATAATTTTGAATAAAATTTCCATCTTTTTCATGATGATTAAGTAGTGTAGAATAGCTTGGGTTGTGATTCATTGATGTTAGGTGTTAATTTTAGTTCCAATTTCCTCTTGCCTATTATCTTGCTAATCTTGGATGAATTGTTAGGGCACACTTTAATTGGTAAAAACCCGAAAGGGCACAATTCGGGATGAATCCATGCTCCTAATTTGTTATAGTGCTATGATGATGCATCCATGCTTATTGCAAATTTCCGTGTTCATGAAAGCTAAATTTTCCGATTGAGTGTCCTTAGCCGGATGATCAATTGAGTTATATGCGGTAATTAGAGCTTAATTAACATCAATCTTATTGAACCCACAACCCATACTCCTCGCCTTGCTATCCTAACTCCACTTTCTCTAACCCTACCCACTTAGGATAGAATTTTGATTTCACCACACCGTTTTTCCACTCATCCACCATTAATTGAGATTGTTGTTTCACGCTATTTCCTTTCTTTATCAATCAATTTTGTGAATATAGAACGACTTGTCCCTGTGATCCGACCCGGTACTCACCGGTTATTTATATCGCATTGACACTCCTACGCTTGGGAGTGGAGGGTGTGCTTCTTGCACGTCCTCCGGTTCAATCAATTGGCGTCGTTGCCGGGGACAACGGTTTCTACTATTTGCATTTTTTGATTGATTTTGAAAGCTTTGGTGTGATACTTCTATCTCTTATTGTTGTGTCTTTCTATTTATTTATTTTTCACTTATTGAGTCTTTTGGTTGTTTATTTTCATTTTCTTGGATTTTTTTAAAAAAACATGGCATCATCTTCAGATTTTTCCGATATTGATTTGGAGGATATCCCACTCCTGCCATACTTTCATGGTTCGGAGTGGGAGAACCCTCATTTACATTTGAAAAAGTTTGAAGATTGGATATTTTCATGACTTGGTGGGAAAATTTTTGGTGATTGCATTTACTTTAGATTTTTTCCCTCTACTTTGTAAGATGTTGCTAGATTGTGGTTTGATTCATTGTCTCTCGACTCACATTTTACTTGGTTATCATTTCAGGCTAAATTTCTCCGAGTGTTTTTGCTTATCTTTTTGGAGCGGGTACAGGGGCAGCAGGCCATGGAGCAGCATATAGCGAGCTTTGCCCAAGCTGAATGTGAGGCCTACCATCAGGCTTGGCAGAGGTTCAGTGATTTGATGTTGGCATGCCTGCACCATCGTTTCCACGAGGATCATCTCCTGCAGATATTTTGTAATGCCCGTATGTGTGATATACTATATGTGTGTGTATATAGTAATTTTGTTGTGTGCATAGTAATTTCCTACATGAATGGCTATATGGTTGACTATGTCGTGATTTGGATGTATTAATGAATGTATGTGATTGTATTGGATGTGGTGTAGTAAGAATTATTATTGTTTAGTAGTATGCTTAGTGATGGCATTCTAAAGAGATTATTTTAATGAGATCATTACTCTTATTATTATTGTTGTTGTTATTATTAATGAATGATATTATTAGTGTTGTTGTTGGTATGAATGAATGTCATTGTGGTTGATGTTGTTATTATTATTGGTATTAGCATTTTTATTATTGTTGTAATTGTTGATGTTTATTCTTATTATTGTTGTTGTTGTTGATTGGGCCTAGTGTTAATTTTAGTAGCTATAGTAGAGTTGGTTGGACTTTACTTATTGGGCTTGGATTATTAGAGATGAGGAGAGAGATATTTTGGAGGGATGGCAAATTTGTAAATAAGGGTTCTATGGCATATGTTGTAAATAATTAGAAGTGGGGGGGGGTATTTATATTATTTGGCATACTTGTAATTATTTAGAAGTTGAAGGGTAGATGAGTAAGGGTATTTGGGTCTTTTTAGCATGCATGGCACCTTCTAGCCATTTGACCTTGACCCTTAAGAATTAAGAAAAGTAATTAGAGTGAGATATTAACAAAAGAAAGGTGGAGAATTAAAGAGAACCCTCTAGAATTTCTCCTTTTCTTTTTCTTTCCTTTTCTACATCTTTCTCTCGTTGTCACTTTGCATGGCCGAACCACCCTCTTACCCCATCTTGACCCCCCCCCCCCTCTCTTTCTCTCTTAAATTCTTTCTAAGCTTGCATGCTATTCAATGGCAATTAAGAGGAAGGAAGAATTAAAGGAAAGAAGGCTTTTAAAGGGAGGATTCAAAGGATTTAATGGGATGATTTAAAGACAATGAAGGTGCCTCTTCATTTGGTAGGAATCCCCAACTTGTGCAATTAAATCTTAATTTGGGATTGTGGTATAACATGTAGCACTAATTGTTGAGCAACTTGCAATTCCATATGAGATCCCAATGCAAGTTATTATTTTTCTTAATCCCCATGCTATAATTGTGCCAAAGATAATGTCTTTATGCTTTTGCTAATTAAAGATAGCATTTTCCTAAGTCTTGTGTCCAATTTGTGTTAAAGATAGTAACTTGCATGGCTTTCTTCATTAAAGTTAGCATTTTTGATATTATCTTTGCTATATCTCCATGCCATTTGGTTCTAATTTGTTGTTGAGGTAGCATGCCAAAATAGGTAATGCTAAAATTTGCATTTAATTGGTTGCACTTTATGAGATTGCATTCTTAATTAAAGATGGTGGAAATTTTGGTGTAACTTTGATTAAAGGTTAGTAGCTTTTCATTCTCCATAAAATTAGTAGCTTTTCAATGTAGGCCCAAAACTTGTATCTAATGGTGTATGCTAATGTAGCATCCTATGTTGGTAGTTCCCTTAGCTTGCTTTAAAGTTAAAGCTAGTAGCCTTTTTGTGTTGGATCCTTGATGAAGAAATGCATGAATTTGTATCTAAATGTTGCATGAGAATGGTTAATGAAGTTGTATGGAAATGGTGTCTAACTTCCTAAAGTTTCATTTTTAAGTTGATTCTCCATGTAGCCTCTTTAGGGTAGGGTTATTTCTTAAGATCCTAACCCAAAGCTAGAGCCCTCTATATAACCTATTTGTTGATACTAAAGTTAGCTTGCAACAAATTGGTGACATCCTTTGTGTTGCCCTTTCAAGTTGCCTCCTTTGTATTATTGAGATTAAAGATGGGCCTTCTTTAAGCACTAATATTTGTAGTATCAATGAAAGTGAAAGCTAACACCTTCCTTTAGCAACATGGAAAATTAAGCCAAAAAGTGTCACCTTGCTAAGACAACATTTAATAATATGAAAAATCTAGCATTTTACTTCGAAGTCCATGTTTCATTTAATCCTTTTGTAAATGGCAATGCGATCTCGCTAATTAGAATTTATTCAATCTAATGTCCTATATTGGTTAGCATATATTTTAGAATGGCATTAGCTTTCATAAAGATCGCACTTTTATGTGGAATTCTTAAGCTTTCACATCAATGTGGAAATAACTTGTTAATGGCATAATTGTGTAGAATGAGCCTTCATGCAAACTCCATTAGCTACGGATGTACACCTTTGGTAGAATTGCATAAGTTTGTATCCAATGTTGCATCCTTAAAGTAACATTTTAATGTTGGTAGTTCTTTAGCTTGTATGGACATAAAAGTTGGTAGCCTTTGATGGTGTATCCTTGATGAAGAATTGTTTAAGCATGTATTTAAATGTTGCATGGAGGTATGGTTAATGGAGTTACATGGAACATGGTTCATGGTGCAAGTGAACCTAGTAGAGTTGTGTTTTGTTGGGAGAATGGTCTATGTAATTGGAGAATGTGGTTGTGGTGATTGGCAAGAGAATTCTAATGTAGCATTGGTTTGTATGGTCCCCGTTGGAAACTTCATGTCATATGTTAGTTCCTTTAATTTCAATGCATGTTATATGTTGCATATTTTATGTTTCCATATGATGCCATAACTTTTCATGTTAAATTGAAAGCAATTTGAATACATTAGCAAATAGATTATGTTAGCTTACTGTTTCGATATGTAAATTGAATATGTTAGCAACTTGAATATGTTAGCTTGGTGCCAGTCTTGTTGTTCCCTTGATGTCACTTTTATGTCTCCCTAATGTAGTTTAGAAAGTTCCTTATAATTTCTTAATGATGTAAGCCTTTTAATCTTAGTGCATGTTAGCCTCGTAGTCTAATGTAGCTCACATTCTTTAATATGGTAGCTCACATTTTAAAGCATTGTGTGTTTGTTACTTAACTTAATTGCAAATAAAAGATTAAGTCCTCTTAAAGCAGGGTGACACGGGTTTGGGGGAAACTAAGTAGTGGGTGAACATGAGGGATGGACTGCCGTGTGGACCCCACTCTTGACGTAGCCCAGGAGGCGGGGAGTGGGGAGAGGTGTATGTGTACTCCTGACGTAGCCCAAGAGGCGGGGAGTAGGAGATGTGGAGAATGGCTCCTTTGTTAACAGCATTGCACGCTTGGTTGAGTTCCAAGCATGTCATGGCATGCCACCCAACTGGGGTGAGGTCCAGTCCCAAAAAGGGTTCTACCCACTACCTAGGTTCCAAAACGCTAACCAAGGAATTAATTGATAACTCCCATTATTTTTGTAGCATAGGTAAGCCCCTCCAACTGATCTGATCCCTATCGTCAGTCCAGAACCCTTTGCTAAGCGGGGATTGGACATCCTTGGCCCATTCAAGCAAGCAAGCGGGCAACAGAAATTCTTGATAGTGGCAATCGACTACTTCACAAAATGGATCGAGGCAGAGCCCCTGTCCCGAATCACCTGGAAGGAAGTCAGAAGTTTCGTCTGGAAGTCCATTATCTGTCGGTTTGGCATCTCACATTCCATTGTGACAGACAACGGGACGCAATTCGACAGTGCTGGCTTCAAGGATTTCTGTCCGAGTTGAAGATCAATCTGCATTTTGCCTCTATCGCCCATCTCCAATCCAATGGATTGGCAGAGGCTGCTAATAAATGCATCCTTGGACCCCTTCGAAAGAGAATAGCCGTGCTCGAAGAAACATGGTCGGAGGATATCCTCGGCATATTGTGGTTATATAGAACGACCCATAAAACTTCAACAGGTGAAACACCATTCATACTTGCTTATGGTTGTGAAGTTGACGTCCCAGTGGAGGTTAATGAACGACCATTTCGTCTCCAATACTACGAAGAAGAAAGAAACTCAGAGGGACTCGAACTCAACCTACAATTGGTCGACGAGGTTTGCGAACGGGCGTTGGTGACCCCCATTGAACATAAAGGATGAATGGCTCGGTATTTCATCTCCAAAGTGCACAGACGTAGCTTCCGTATAGGCGACTTGGTGTTACGCAAGGCCGCCTTTACCCCCGAGATTCTCAAGCAAGGAAAACTCGTTGCGAAGCAGGAAGGCTCTTATAAAGTAATCGATGTGCTTGGTCCGACCACCTATCGGCTCACTACATTGGATGATAGGGAGCTACCCCATCCTTGGAATGCTGAGCATTTGCAGAAGTACTATCTATGCCTGTACCAGCACTAGCAAATACATTGGGTGATCAAAATTTACCTTTGTTTTTTTATCTTACGCCAATTTATGATAAATACAAAGTTGCTCGTTTTTTTGTATCTATCTAATGATTTCTAACCCTAGTCATCAGCCGTAAGCCAAGGGATCACCCCTCGCCACTGAACGACCCTCGACCATCGTCGGCCATAAGCCGAGGGATCGCCCTCGCCACCGAACGACCCTTGATCGTAGTCGACCGTAAGTCGAAGAGGCCTCGCCTTTTGTGACCGAACAACCCTAGTCGTCAGCCGTAAGCCGAGGAATCACCCCTCGCCACTAAACGACCCCCAATTGTCGTCTGCTGTAAGCCAAAGGGGCCTCGTCCCTCGTCACCGAACGACCCTAGTCGTCAGCCATAAGCCGATGAATCACCCATCGCCATTGAACGACCCCCAACCATCGTTGGTCGTAAGCCGAAGGGGCCTCACCCCTCGCCACCGAACGACCCTCGACCGTCATCGGCCGTAAGTCGAAGGGGCCTTGCCTTTTGCCACCGAACGACCCTAGTCGTCAGTCGTAAGCCAGGAATCACCCCTCGCCACTAAACGACCCCCAACTGTCGTCTGCCGCAAGCCAATGGGGCCTCATCCCTCGCCACCGAACGACCCTAGTCGTCAGCCATAAGCCGATGGATCATCCATCGCCACTAAATGACCACCAACCGTCGTTGGTCGTAAGCCGAAGGGGCCTCACCACTCGCCACCGAACGACCCTCGACCATCATCGATCGTAATCCGAAGGGGCTTTGTCCCTCGCCACTGAATGACCCTAGTCGTCAGCCGTAAGCTGAAGGATCATCACTCGCCACTGAACGACAAACGACTATTGTCGGCCGTAAACCGAAGGGGCCTCACCCCTTGTCACCAAATGACCCTCGAATGTCGTTGGCTTTAAGTCGAAGGGGATTTGATCCTCGCTGCCAAACGAAACATGCCACCGTGGTTTATGATCTAGAAGATCGTATTTATCGGGGGAATGCACCTAACTTATCAACGACCAAACTTACCCTCGATTTTTATGAAATTGAAAACTGAGTCGTTGAGGGGCCATACACACGCATATCGCATATCATATGCTCAAATGAAAATCAAGTGAAGACTCAAAAGAAACTCAAAAGTTGTCGATCAAAAGTTGTCTTTTTTCAAAGCAAAAAAGGGTTACATAAAACCTAGGCTAAATTCTACCAGCCTAGGAGGGAGGAGTGCATTTCGGTACAAAGATGCTATGGAAAGCTTCCATCGCCTTTGTGAACCTCGTAGTGAGCTCCTCCTTCTCTCTTGCGACGGCCCTCTCGAACTCGGTAGCTTTGGCCTGGAACTCAGCAGCCTCCGCTTTGCAAGCCTTCGCCCATCTCTTAGAGTCGGAAGCTCTGGCTCGAAGTTCGATCGCTTCCCTCTTCGAAGCCTCGATGTCCACCTGGAGCTGAGACCTCTCCATCCTCCATTGAATCTCAGCAGATTTTTGGAGGTCAGACACAGACAAGAGGCTGTCTTTGGCCTCCACGGCTACCTACTCGACCTCGGCATTGGCCGCAAGGGCTCGCTCTAGGTCTTCTTCCATATTCCTTATCCGAGCTTCGATCTCGAACGCCTTGCGCTTAGCAGCCTCCAGCCGCCGACCTCCTTCAATTAAGTCGACAGCCTGACGGCGCAACACAGTGCCAAGGACGGACGTCTGCAGAAAGCATGAGTCTGGGACGACCAATCTGCAAATCAATCGACATAAGGCAAGCGACGTACCTGATATCCACTCCCTACGAAGAAGTTGGCCACCGTTCGAGGTCCAACCCTTGAAGGAGATCCAGAACCAGAGGGATGATGGAATTCTCCACCAACCGAGCAGTCGTCCCGAAATCGAACAGGGCTGACTCTTCCCTTCCGACGACGAAGGTAGGCTACTGAGGTTCACCTCGGACAGGCCCAGAAGAACAGGACGAGAGCTGGTTGAGCATCAGGGCTCGGTCGAACTCTGTGGGGATCAGGCTGACCAAGGGAACTGGTGACTCGAAACCACCCCATGGCCATCTATCTGAAAGAGGAGCCATGGAAGCATCGATCGTCCCCTGAGACTTGAGAGGGGCTGCCCCCAGGCCTTTCGCTAAGCAATTAAAACCCGCTATCGGATTCATGCGGGATCCATTCGCTTTCAAATAGACCAATGGGATCCGTCAGTGAGATTTCGCCACGTGCCTCCCATTTCAAAACAGGATCAGCAGAAGAGAGTCGCCGCGTCTTCCTCACCGCCGTCGGATGTCGCGTGCGAAGGGCATCTGCATTGCCGTCGGATATAAGGAGAGCGCGAGATTGGTAATTACTGTTTTATGACCTCGAATCACACCCACCAACTAGCGTTTTGCTAGTCCCTAGCAAAAAGAGCGATAAATACGGGTGATCAATAAAAAATAATTCTATCAATCGTTTATGGCGTGGCTCAACAATACGCTTTCCAACATGATCTTCACCATCAATATACACATCCATGAACAAAATCAATCACATGATATTTTCTCTAATTTAGTATGAATAAATGACATACAAGCATCGTTTTGCGTGGGTAATGAAGTTGCTTAATATATATTCACCATTCCTTTTATTTTATTCGTTCCGCGTAACGCGCATCAAGCAACATTCGCAGAAAAATGTATAACTTGGATCGCTCCATCAAATGAGTGAGTTTCCTGTCAATGGCTCCCAAATCAGACGATAATAGGGCATTAGGCCAAAAAGGACCCCTCGGACTGTACTTCTCGAGCCAACCAAGTTATTTATTAGTGACGTACTTCATTCATTCATTTCATCATTCTTTTGTCATTCATTTTTCTTTTCTTAAGCAACTCAATACCCAACATTTTTTTAAACAAAGCATTAATAACCAAGGCCAAATTCCTCTTCAACTTGAAGACTTTTCAAAAAAATCGTGTATACTCAAGCTTTTTCATCACATTAGCATGCATGAAATAAATTCAAACTATTTCGAGATATTAATCATGACAATCAAAAAATTTTCATGAATAGCATATTAACGGTAATTCATGAAGGAAAAAAAAATTAATTCAAGCCATAAACAATTAGCTAGAACTCAGTTAATGCATAATCATCCGCATTTGAGGTATACGAAGGAGTTTAAAATGGTGAGATTGGTGGTTATTTCTTTCCTTATGCCATGCTTTTAAAAAAAATCCTAGGGTCTCATACACACCCCCCAACTAAAGATGGACATTGTCCTCAATGTCGAAGAGGGTACGAGTTTATTCAAGCAAGCATCCTAGAAAGCAAATAAAATTCTACGCTACTGGAAAGAACACACCGTGTTCAAATGGCGGATCCTGAATCTTTAATGGTGGAGGAAGTTGTTCAATTTGTTCCTTGCGCTCCTCGGCGATTATTCTTCCTCCTTTAGCTAAATTGGACCCCAGCAACGTAACTCCCAACATCTCTATAATCTGGTCACCTGTATCCTGTAAGAGATGAGTCACGTCAATCCAATTTATTTTAAAATTCTTCGCCATAAACACATTCCAAATATAGTCATCAAAATAGGTGAAGTAAAATAGAGCATGGTGATGACAACTCCCTGAAGAATGTGCACTACGCTCAGTATGATGCTCAGTCAATGTGGAGAGGGGTAAATGGTTTTGGGAAAGAACTGGGGAAGGGAATGGTTCGGGCTCCATAGCGATATTCTTTAAACCAATGTCCCTAGTCGTCTCCTCCTCCTGTTCATCCAAAATTGCTCGCTCATCCTCTACTTTGCACACACTTCCTGCCGTGTCAATGTTTTCATTCGTGACTTCATCGTGACATGGCTCGCTCGATATACCTGCAATAGAAGATGAAATCAAATTAGATTTTTGAAATTGAATTTCAAACGAATTATTTTCTTCTACGCAAGTGGAAATCAGCTTAAGGTTTTCAATAGATTGCTGAATCTGTCGACTCCGAGCAAGGAAGTTTTCTTGGAATTGATGGGATGTGGCCTCATGTGTCTGAATAAGCAGTTGAACTTCCTCTTTCAAGTGTTGCAAAGGTACGTCTACGCTTTGCTCTCCTTGATCAAGGCTCGAAGGCTCCGTTGAATCGCACTCTGAAGTCTCTTTCATGATTTCTTCGTTCTCTTGTAAAGACTCCATGTACTTCCACGCCTCTGTCGGCGTCATGACTCCCAGGAATTCCTGCAGCTGTGGTCGTAGTCCACCTAGGAAGGACTCCATAAGCTCTTTCTTCGTGTACCCATGCTGCGGATAGCTCGATATTATGTCTGTGAACCTCCTCCAGGCCTGAAAGAAAGTTTCACAATCAGTCTGATTAAAACCAACAATCTTGAGCTTCTCCATCCTATGCTTGTGTGCCTTATAATATTCTGCATCATACAAATTGTTCGTTCAATATTCTTAAAACGAAAACTCCCCGGCAACGGCGCCAAAAACTTGCCTCGTCTCAAATGATGTGAGAACTACTCCCAAGCGCAGGAGATCGTGCAAGTAATATCCTGGTGAGTCCAGGTATCGAATCCGCGGGACAACTGACCTGCAAAACTACGATCGTCAATCTGAAAAGGGTAATAATACGATGTTAACCAACCACCTATCGAACACAAAGATATAGGATCAAGAGTATGGAATAAGAAAGGAAAATCCTACGATATTTACGGCGACTTTGGTAGGGGTACAAGTATGGGGAGTTTGTGTTGGGTTTGATTTCGTTAGGGTGTGTGCAACCAATGATTATCAATACCTTTTCTATAACTCAACGTTTCGTCCGGTCAGGGCACGAGAACGTCGGAAAGTATGGCGATCAAGCATATAGAAACGTGCCAAAGAATTATACAATTAAAATAGGGCGAAAAGATATAGAAATCAATAATCACGACACCCTAACTACGTCAACACCAACACATATGAAGTGGATGTGCTACGGTTGTGATTTCATTAGGAGTTAATAATCGCTGAAATATCATGTCTTTTATATAGCTCAACGCTTCGTCCGGTCAGGGCACGAAGGCGTCGGAAGATGAAACGATGAAAACTAGTCAAAGTGGCCGTATACGCATCACTAGCAACATTGATTTCATTAAACGATAAAAGCAATAATAAGTTCAGATTAGTGAACATAAATTGGCTAGCCTTGTCAGGGCCTAGCCATACGGGATGTAAATAATAGCGACAATAAGCAAATACCCAACAAATACGTTGTAGAAATCAATGTTACGAGTGACTTTGACATGAAAATAGGGCTAAAGACATGAAATTCATCAATTAAATACTCCTAATTACTTCACAACCATAGCACAAAGATCTTAGCCACGCATGGTGCAAAAACAATCAGTTTTGATAGCCAAATACATCGTTATACTAGCCAAATACAATGAAATACACCAAATACGGGGTATAAGTTCAAGAAATTGTCACCAAATCTCCACTTTAGAACCCAAAACTCCTTTAGAATAGGAAGAATAGCCTCTGGAATTTTTCAGAATTTTTCCCTGGAGAAATACGCACAGTAGCCGCTCCAAAAGTCCCAAAATACGCCAGAATACCCCAAAAACCCTAGAATACGCTTATATAATAGCATTGCGGGTTTGGGGGCTTAACGGGTCAAAACCCGCTTCAATAATCAATTAAAACCCACTATCCATCGTCGCATCAAATATAGGCCGTCAGATTCATGCGGGATCGCCCCTCATCGCGACACGTGGCCTTACACGTCGCCCCAAATCGCCATTCGCTTTCAAATAGCGGGACCAATGGGATCCGTCAGATCCGAGCGGGGGAGAGTGAGATTTCGCCACGTGGCCATAGGAATTCGCCTCCCATTTCAAAACGCGGGGCGCAAATAGGCCGTTGGATCTAGGATCAGCGGACGAGATGTCGCCGCGTCTTCCTCTTCTTACCGCCGTCGGATGTCGATCGGAGGGATCCGGAAGCGCCACGTCGTGCGAAGGGCATCTGCGCTGTGCTTTCGAGCGGGAGAATTTTGCGTTCGTTCGATCGAAATCGAACGGATGAAATACTGCCGCGTCTCCCGATCTTCATTGCCGTCGGATATAGGCGGGAGAGCGCGAGATTGAGCCACGTGTCCGCCAAGATTCGTGCGGCCCGTATTTCCAAGCGTATTTCGAGCGTATTTCCCCAATTAAATGGTATTCTGCATTCAATAAATCACAGAAATTAGCACAGATCTCAGTAATTACTGTTTTATGCACCTCGAATCACTAATGGTAAAAGTAGAGGGTTCTCCTCATCTACTCGCCTTCTTTTTTTCGACTCCTCTCCTTCATGAGAGGATATCACCCGTCTCTTTCTGATAATCTCGACGGGCCCAACAACCTCAATGGTGTCGGCCTCGTCCACCACCAGCGGCTCCGAGACAACGATGGAGGCGAGGGGTGGAACAGATCGAACGGAGGCCCGATTCGGAGCCTCCCTCGAAGAAGCACGAGAAGAATACCATGAGGTATGCCTGACCTCGCCCCCCCTCAGAGGAAGAGCTTTGACTGAAGGAAAGGGGAGACCGAGCGCCCGACCCCTAAGCGCGAGTGCTCGACCCTTCAGTACTCCTCTTCTTCTTATGTTGCTCTCTCCAAACCTGACCCAGTCTAGAGTCCCCACTCTTGCAAGCTCCTTAGTCATATCTACAAAAAAACGGATATAATTATCCTGAGTGGCGGTGATAAAGACACAGAATCGATATACATTACCCGCACTCCACAAAAGGGTCTTTAGTCGATGGCCATCCAACAGATACAAAGTCAACCTTTTTCGCCTTGGTCGACCCAGAAGGAGCTTTTCCGTCTCGACCTCGCCCGACGTCAACCTGGCCTTGACCTCTTCCGATGTTACCCTAGATTCTTCAGCTAGCTCGGGGCTCAGAGAACTCCAACCGTTGAGTATCGGTCCCAAGTCAGGAAGAAAGACAAACACGAAAGTGTCTTTCCACCCAGGATCAGAAAACGGGAGATCATATATTAGCCTCATCACCGAGCGAGCAACGATATGGTACTACACTCTGCGAGGATCGAATATTATCCAGAAGAAATACTTAAACAGCCAAAGGGATGGTCGAACCCCACAGAGCTCACAAAGTACAATGAAACCGACTAAGGGAGGAATGGCTTGGGGTGCAAGCTGACACAGAGAAAGCCCCGAAGAGTATATGACTTCTATGATGAAGGGATGAAGAGGAATGCAAAGCCCAAGACGAAAATCTTTGAGATACACCCCAACCTCACTCTTTTGGAGCAAACAAGGAGGACATAGACAACCCAACCAAACCTCAGCAATCAGATCAAGGGAAAACTCAGGGACCATCTCTAAGATCACTCTGGAAACCTTTGAGTTTGGATCCCTCTGACGAATAGGATGATCCGGTTCGATACGAACCCCTTTCCCATTACCAAGAACTTCCTCGCTTTGAGGAGGTCGAAGGCGCGCCACAAGCTCTTCGTATGACGGCTCATGTATCCTAACTGGTGTAAACATGCCTAAATGGATCTAAAAAGGAGTCAAGGTCAACCAAGAAAAGTACCTTAGAAAGAACTAGCAAGCTCCGAAGAAGGTGACGAAGGAATCAAGCTTTCGAAACGAAAAAGAAGGCAGAACAGAAAAATCTTTTCTCTTCCACACTTTTCTTTTATATGGAAGAGCCCAACCAATTGACGGTCGATGAATGACACGTGTCTGAAGACGACCTCAAGAAGCGGTGAGGATCGATTCGGAAATGAAAGGGTTTGGCGGCATAAATCAAATCAAATATTTTGAATACCGTGTGCACTTAAGGAGATTACAGATCATGCAGTCTCAATCAACACAGTTTCTGAGACACGAAGGATGTGGGCCATTGTTAGTGCACGGGTACGGATCACGAAGGAGTGTCAAGATACCCGACCCATTTAGTGCTAACGACCTGAAACCCGTCATTAAGGCAGAGGGATACCTAGTCAAATGAACGGCTCACTCGACCGTTGGGCTCCTGCTGATACTCATGGGGAGACTAATGTGGCCGAGTAAATGGACATACGTTATCACAAATCCCGAAGAAGATCGTGCCCGAATCAATGAGGGACGGCTACTCGCAATCATCAGAGAATTGCCTATAAATACCTGAAAAGACAATGGTAAAGGAGTTCCAATTCACAAGGTACGAGATCTAATATATAGACTCTACTCTTTTAGTATATATTTTTTCCACTGAAGAGATTGCGACGTCAGATCTAAGACGAACATCTGTGGGTCGATCTTAGCTGCTCCAAGCTCCATCTCTTCCTTAAGTTCCCATTTTAACTTAAGCATCAGAGTGGATTTGGGTCGGAACCCAGATCTGACCCACTGACGCTTCCTTGTAGTGTAGATTGTCGAGTCTCGATCTTCTGTGAGCGTCGATCCAGTGCCTCTCAGCCTCGATCCATCGACATATAGGCCGCTCGAAGGTCGATCGAGCATCAAAAGCCATCCATCAACCGACCCTCATTCTTCCAACCTAGGTTCCCATTCAACCTACTGACGAGGCTCCAACTCACTACGAAGGGTCCACGTCAGCAGCACAATTGTTTAGGTCATTTTTGGCCTTAACAGTTGTCTTTTACAAACACATTGCATACAACAAGCATTTTACATCACAACCCCAACTGATAATACTTACAATGCTTTTGTAGATACAATTACATATAGCCCAGGTTGAAGCTCCGTGTGTAGAAGTGTAGATATAGGAAATCTTGATCTTCAAATATTGGAAATGAAGCTCTAGGAAGATCAAGCGTTGGCAAAAGAATGGGGGGTTTTCTTTAAAGCTTTGGAGCAAAAAAAACTTGTTTTTTTCTTGTTAGAATGATCTTAAATGAATAAAATCTGAATAAACCCAAATTATAAAGGAACATATGGGTCTAAAATGTTAACCAAAATGCCCCTCCAAATGTCAGAAAAAATGAACAGAAATTCGACCGTTATAGTCTACCAACTCATCAATAGTCGACTCCTGTGTTTTAGGGAGTCGACTCCTGTCTTCAGTAGTCGATTCCTAGAACAATATCAGTAGACTACTTTTATGAACAGAAAATTCCTTAAGAGCAGCCAAGACCTGGTAGTCGACTCCTATAAACAAGAGATTCGACTACTTTTCTAATACGCATTTTTGTATCAGAAAAGCATGTGATACACTGTCCTAATCAGTTTAAATCATTTTAAAACATTTTTAGTGTATTCCTAGGTGTGTGTGTGTGTGTGTGTGTGTGAGCTTCAATTAAGACTTTAACATGTAAGACATGGAATAAATTACATCACAAATACATATTACAAATGAAGTCCATAATGCATTCTTTGGCTCTCCAAGCTCCTTGTCTGGATTCCATTGATCCATGACATTGTTGAACTTACTAATCCATTGAGTGCTTCTTTGATTTACATTAAGCTCTTATACCAGTAGTCATAGATATTAGATGACATGTTTGCCCATCATCAAAACTACACGAGATATGACTCAATATTAAAACAATATCTACATGCTACATGCATGTTTTTACTCTTAATTTTTTTGTTTGATATGTTATTGTTAATAATCATGGATTAATATTGCAATTGAAATAAGTAAAGGGTCGGCCCTAAAGCTTGTGGGCAAACCCAAAAGCCCATAAGGTAGTGTTAGGGCTGCCATTTAAAAGGCCCAGGATCGGGGTCGTGGCCGGATTTTAGGTGCGAAGTATATTGGGACAGGGGTCGAGGCCTAGCCTCGATCCGGTCCATTTTCATCCATATTGATACGTGATAATCTAAATCAAAATGAAAGCATTCGCATTCTTAATGCTTCTAAAAATAGATAAGCTCAACTCTTTTAATGTCAGTTATAAGAAACCATGCAAATTTCCAATAATAGGTTAAAAATTAGAAATAATTTTTTTAAAAACCAATTTTAAATTTCATTACAAAAACCGACCAACTTCTTGTCATGTTGGATTCCAAGCATAAATACGTGTTGAAAAGCAATCGGGGTTAATGGACCCGATCAAAGTATGTACCCTCGAAATGGTCGGGGTCATCAACTCATGCTATTTCATTTTAATAGCTATTGAGGAATCACAGGATTAAAAACCTCAAATCCTCTGATCTAAAAAGATCGGGGTTGCCAACTTCGGCTGTTTTTGCAATATTCCACCCAGATGACGTGGCGTGAAATTGGTCGGTTCTTAAAATTAAAATTAAATTTGTTTGATCTTTAAAATTATATTCTTGAGCTCTGGTGCTCACCTTAGTGGTTGAATCACGATGGATGTAATCGTGTTCCACGACCCGTGTTCCGCATGTTGGGTTTTATAGACACTCAGGGCACAAATCTATGCCCGTCCTAAGTCGAACGGACTATAGAGAGAAAAAAATGCAGTGGAAAAATTAGATTCATTAAACTATTTTAACGAAGCCCTAAGGTTCAAGACCATGAGCCAGGATCTTTGCCGACTTTGGGTGGATCTGACCACCCCAAGAAGGATCTAAACTGCTGCGATTAAATTAAAGGAAAGCTAATTAAATTCACATACCCGGAATCTTGCCTTGGTACACGCAAGGTGTACCGCACCGTCGTCCGAGCCGCTCCCCGTCCCCGCGCCGAACCGCTCCTCGAACCGCTCCGCGTCCCGAGGCGAGCAATCCTCTTGTTGTCAAGCCAACCACGCGCCGAAGAAAGTTTCACCCAAGTGGGTACCTTCGCCAAGATTTTGGATCGGGTCCGAACCCCTTCGTGGCTTTGCTAGATCCCTTAAGGAGTAAGGCAGACATTATAGGGAGAAGAGAATATTTAATTTAAGCCTAGATCCGAGCGTGCTCCAACCTTTTTGGGAGCCGCCCAGATCTAGAGCTTGGGACGAGTTTAGAGGAGGAGAGCAGATCCATATTTATATATGCGGCTGACCCATCCCCTTTACTCAATTTCCGATGTGGGACTATTGTTTTTGGAGTTAATAAATCAAGTTAGTTTGCTTTAACAAAATGCCAAACTTGCATGAATTTTAACTCCCTCACCGTTAAGCTTCACGATTGATACAACCTATCAAATTGAAGGGCGTTCAACGGTGAACGCGTATGAAAAAATGGCGAGTCAATCGGAGTCCGTTTGACCCTTCAGTTAATAATCCAAAGATCAGTCTAAAACTTGATTTTCGTCCAAAGTCAGCCGTCACAAAAAAAATCTGCCTTAGGGTTCTGAAACCCAGGCTTGTGGGCCCCACTGCGCCAGCTGGACAAGCCCATGCCAGGCTGGGCACCCGGCCTGGGCGCCCCAGGCTGGGTGCCTGGCCTGGGCGCCCAGGGCCTGTGCCCAGGCGCCTGGGCGCCCGGGCCCGCGCCCAAGCACCCATCGCCTGGGCTTGGGCCTAGGCTGGGCGCCTGGGCTTGCCCAGGCAGCCATATTTTTTCTGCCCTTTTTTTAATTTTGTCTTTAATCCATTAAAGCTATTGGGCCCAAAATGATGGCTTTAACTCTTAAAGACTTTTGGGCTCCTTTAAAAAAACTTTGGCTTCTATTTAAAACTCCTTTTAAATAGGTTTATTGGGCTCGTTGAACTCCGTTTTTGACGCGGTTTGAACCTGCGTTTAGAGCGAAACGATCCCGGCTTACAAGTAACCTTTTCAACGCGTTTATTATATTTAAATATTGTCTTAAACAATTTAAGACACATTAAACACCTTTTGCATCATATGCAAAATAGTCCATATCTAAGCTTAAAATTATCATTTGCATCAAATGCAATTTTCTATTCCTTGCAGCAAATGCATATTCTCCCTAATGTTTCTACCTATTACTAGACGAAGGACGCACTCTGTGTGAGACCCTACAGCCTGACCCTACTACAGGTTAGACTTGAAGCCCTATACGACAGTGACCACGAGCAACAGTTGACGTCCCTGTTTCAGTATCATAATTATGTTGTTAACTCATCGACATGAGTATTGTCGGGACCACCCTGACTATGTCCGTGATGAATTCTGCAGTTTTAGTCTCTTCGTCAAAATTATGTCGTTTGACTCAAGCCTAGGGTACAGTCAAACTGTCAACCCCAATAGCTTGAAGCCGGTTAGTTTCCATCGATCTTTAGTCAAATAATGTTGGACAATTTTCAACATACTCTGGCCAGAGTTTTCACTAAAGACTGAACTAACACTACGACACTAACTCCCATTGACCGGGAGAGACGAATCCTATCTTGGTCATAACTCTTCTCGCACGTTTCAAATGTCATCCAATCAATGACCTTTCGACATGCCTAGTCTCGAAGCTAGGTCAGTGATCTAAGTAACACCGTTCACACGCAGGTTCGTACAATGACCTCAAGTCAAAGACCAACTTGCCTATCATCACTAAGAGTTATCATTGACAGATTTGTCAATCATAACCATATGATAACTATTGTGGATCGTTCAGTGAACTCATTCTCTAATGGGCACATGTGCCTCATCTCCGACTTCGCCAAATCGAACGATCATGAGATCATCGTCACCGCTAAACGGTGAAGACTAAGACACAATGGTCTATCCGGTGTTTCGATATCCTTTTCTCGAAACATCTACGACCACGAACCCTTTTAGACTTATGCTACAGATGGTCAAGCATTTCTCCATGATCGAGATACTCATCTCGATACATGCTTGACCTTGCATTAAGTCTCAGGACTTTACCTAAGTTAATTACTAATGATAACTACATTATGTTTTAACTTAGATAAATTCTTACCATACAGCTTACTGTAATTTTGAACAAGATGTTTGTATAGATACACGGAGATAAATTGCCTTGAGGGCATATATCTCGCAACACCACGACCCGTGTTTCCTGCTTTCGGATGGATTAAAAAAAGATTATACTTGAGTTTGACTACTTCTGAAAATTTGTCCGAAGAAATCAACTATATATTAAGGATTAGTTATAGAGTGTTGTTAATTGCACCGCATCTATTTCTGAATACACCATAGAGCTGAGTTCACCGCACATATTTTTTTCCACCATAAATATTGACTTTTTACCTCCTTTCTCTTCTTCAAGAAGAAGATGTACACCGCAACATGACCACCACCCAGCCCATGGTGATCTCCACAATGACGTGCAATTCGACAGCTCTGTGAATGCCCTAAAGATTGGCTCAATGTGACAAATTAAAATTTCTTGACCAAATTCTCATTCAATTCCCATGAAAAGCTTCATAAAATTCAGTCATTTATCACAGTAGGCACTCACGAGCAGCGTAATTACCCGAGAAAGAAAACAAGCTAGAATTTTTCCAGGAACTTGTCATCTAACCAAAAATCTACCAATATGGGGGAAAACTAACATTCATCTAAAATCTAATTTAATGCAGTAATCACCATACAACACCGTCATATTCTTGTGCCCTACTCATCACACCGTGAGACTGGAGCTTGGAGAGCTTCTCGGAATTAAACGACATTAGACAGTGAGATCGAGCTTAGACAGAGAAAGCGAGTGAAGCAAATGAAAACGCTTGGGTTTATACGGAACGATGGCTGACGGCGGAAACGAAGAGATCGACGATTTTGATGGCAGGTAGGGCGAAAAAGGGCTCAGATCCCCGTTCGATCAAGGTCCAAAAAGTAACATCACTCATAGGTTTGTGACGGTAAATTCATAAGATTTTGCGGTGCAACCAATAGCCCTCTTAGTTATATTTCCCACATCACCACTGACTGGCGACTCTACCCGTCGAAAAATAATCCAACGGCTGAAGCCACTTCAAAGAGTTGAGTAGTTACATTCTCAAGTTTACCCCCCCTCTCTTCCGCCACTCTCCTCATCTCTCGCTCTCGTTCTCTCACTTTCTCCAATCGAAAATAGAATATTTTTTATTACAACAAACCCTAGATCAATCACCTCCATTTTATATCAACCCAAACCCTAACGAAAAAAATCTACTCACACTTTGCCTGCGCATCGATCCGATGAAGGAACTCCATTAAAGGTACGACTCGCGTCTCTGCATAATAATATTCTTCCGCACAATCTAAAAGCTCTAATTATTCATTCCCCCCCCCGCCAAAAAAAAAGAATTATTTTTAGGGGTTCTAGCGATGATCACGGAGAACACTTCGAATTTCGATGACTTCGAGAATAATCTCGAAGCCCTGCTCCGCGAGCACCCCCAAAACAGGACTGCTGCTCTGGATCGAGAGCGGGAGCTCAACATCTTTAGGAGCGGTAGCGCCCCACCGACTGTCGAGGGATCGAGTACTGCGATCAGAAGCTTGCTGGGGCCTGTCAATGGCGAGGACTTGCTGTCGGATGAGGAGCTAAGGGCTCATCCTGACTATCTCTCGTATTACTATTCGAATGATAACTTGAACCCGAGGATGCCACCGCCTCTGGTGTCAAGAGAGGATTGGCGAGTGGCACAGAGGTTTAGGACAGCGAGCTCGGCGATAGGGGATGTGAGGAGGAAGGGGTTAGGTGATGTAGACAGGACTGGGAGTGGAAGTGGGAGCTCGCTGTTTTCAATGCAGCCGGGGTTGCCGGGGTTGCCGAGGGGCCGCGGCGGCAATGATGGGAGGGAGCTGAAGGAGAAGGAGTGGGGCAATGGTGGGCTGATAGGTCTGGCCAATGTTGGGCTGGGCGTGAGGAGGAAAAGCTTTGCAGATGCAGTGCAGGTCGAAAAGATTATCATTTGCCTTTTCTTTTTTTGTGCAAGTTTTGATTTTTCTCTTTTCCATATTGGTATTTCATTACTGACTATGATGTTGAAGATGCTTATCTTACTAAAGGTTGATTTATTCATCTGTTTGAGCACCTGCAGAGTTACTCTTGAGATATATCATTATGTTATTACTGGGAAAATATTTATAACGTGAAGTATTTTGGGCCATTTTTGAGGAAAAAGATGGTGTAAATCATTATGTTTGCACTGCACAGTTCTTAATTCCATGAAGACGAACTCAGATGTACTAGATAAGCGGGTATGATAAAAAGCCACATACACGGGTGTAGATATAGCAGAAAATATAGTTGTGCTGTTAAAATATAG
Organism: Scilla litardierei; assembly: GCA_030789695.1. Lineage (NCBI taxonomy): Eukaryota > Viridiplantae > Streptophyta > Magnoliopsida > Asparagales > Asparagaceae > Scilla > Scilla litardierei. Next base: position 42,985,769 of record CM061138.1, on the reverse strand, counting down.
GTGCTATTTAGTACGGATTTAGGAATATAAGTTGTATGAAGACTTGTCAACAAATCATAGTTTTTTTTCTTCAATTTTATATATATCTTAACAGTTTGTTTTTTCCTGGGTATGGTTTGAGCGGAAGTATCATTTTTGTTAAAGCAGCTAAACTTGCCGTTAAACCTTGTATGGGTTTTTAGTGTGAGCTTTTGATCTTGGGTCGGTTTCTTGTAATTGGTGTCTTTCTACGAAATACCTAACCTATGTCATGGTCTAGCATAATATAAGCTAGCTTGATGGTTGGATGACTTGACACTGGTCATGGAATTTATAATTTCACATATGACCATAATTGAGTGATGTGGTCATCACTTGATGCGAAGAAGGCACGTGACTTGATCCAGGGGCGGTTTTGTCATTTTTGGCTACCAGTGGCAATTTCATAATTTCTGGAAATTATATGGACTATTTAGTGTTTTAGTTGATGATGGCTAGGGTTTGGTTTTCTCATGTTGAATATTGTGAGATTTGTTCTAGGAGTTCATAGAATCCTAGATTTAGGAGATTTAGGCTTTTATTTCAAATATAAAGCTTGGTGAGCGGCCTCCTCTCGAAAGGGGTTAAATATCATGTGTAGTCCTTTCAATCAATCAAAATCACATCTTTTCTCTTTTCCACCAAAAAATTCCCTTTTTATTCTGATTTCCATTGAAGATAATATCAAATTGGTATTAGAGCAGTTCGATCCACATGGCGACAACAAGATGGAAGGAGAAGTACGAAGCCTGGGAGGAAAAGATGATGTTGAGATCAAAGAACTAAAGAAATCCATGGAGGAATACATCTGAGGTTAGATCTGAGATTAGAGCGGTGATCGAAGAAGTATCCAAGATGACGGATTCGAGGATGGAGGCTCAACTGCAAAATCTGATGCGATAACTACTCCACACTATCAGATCTGAAATTCAGGTGGCAAAAGGATCATATCTGGTTGGCAAACCACATCTAGGGCAAAAGAAGAGTCTTTGACAAAGGGGAAGGAGAAGATCAAGAATATTCGCAAAGGGCTTCTGTCCGATGCCGATTATGAGTTAGTGGAAGAAGGAATCATCGTCAAAGAAGGCAAAGGTGTCCATAACATCAATCAGGGACCCATGGCCCCGAGGAGGTGCGCCGGCGGTCGACGAGCCCTGACGACTCGCTAGGAGCCTCACGGCTCCTTGGCGACACGCCAGGGCAACACCGAGCCCCTGGCAATTCGCCAGGCTCTGTCGAGCCCCTTGCCGAGCACGGGGGAGCCTGCCAAGGGCCTTGCTCCCCCCTAGAGAATCGCCTGAGCCCAGTCGAGGCCTGGCTCCCTGGCGGCCCGATCGGGTCCCGGACGATAGCAGGAGGACTGCCAGGGGCTGTCGGACCCCCTTTAGCGGCCAAATGAAGGGTGGAGGAGCGAGGTCGGATGCGTCAGGCCTTCGATGAAGACTTGGAGGACTTTTCGGGTGGTCGCAACGAAGATTTTGTAGGAGAGAGACCTGAAGGTGTGAATTGGGCTATGCCGAGTTTGCTAGATATCATGATGACGCTCCAGAGTATGCGGATGATGGCAAGTGATCAGATTAGGGAGACCACGGCTAGAGGGACGACTAAGGAGAGGAGATGTCCATATTTGGAGACCGCTATGCACCTCAGGATCCGTATAAGCAGCGCTATTATGACATAGCGGGGAGGAGTAGCACATGGGGGTTTCCACACTGACAGCCGGGTTAGGAAGCTAAAAATGCCCATATTTGAGGGGAAGGACCCTTCGGGGTGGATCTACATAGCGGAGAGATACTCTGAGGTGATGCGCCTCATATAAGTGGATAAATTGAAGGTGGTGTGAATATGTTTAGAAGGTGAAGCTTTATTCTGGTTTCAATGGAGGGAGCATCAGCGACTGGTGCGTTTGTGGGAGGAATTTAAGGAGTACATGCTACATCGATTTCGGAAGGCCAAAGGAGGAGACCTATATGAGCAGCTTTATGCTTTTAGACATGATGTGACGGTCAAAGAGTACATTCGGAGGTTTGAGGTGCTGGCGGGCAGTGTTCGGGGGTGTCAGGAGAGTCTCTATAGGGGTGTTTCATGAATGGTCTAAAACCAAGCATACGTGCAAAGTTGTGCACCCCACAGACCTAGAGGATCGCTGGACTGGATGGATTTGGCGCAGATAGTGGAGGATAGACTCATGGAGCGGCACACTAGAGGAGCATGTATTGGTTCTTCCTTCTATGGTCAGGCACCGACATGAGGACAGAAGGCACCACCAGGAGGGACCACCGCCAGCAAGGGGAAGGGCCATGAGGCACGACCTGTGGTACACTTTAAACGCATGACAGAGACAGAGATGAGGGAAAAGCGGGCTAAGGGACTTTAATTCAAATGCGACGGGAAATTCATACCGGGACATCGATATGGCGATCGTAATCTTTAGTTGATGATAGTGAACGATGAGGAGGATGAGGCCGTGGTGGAGCTTGAGGCAGAGGAGGAAGATCAGGATCATCTATATGTTGACATGGTAGAGATGTCTCTTAACTCTGTAGTGTGGTTTACACTGAATCACACTATGAAGTTGGCGAAAAGGGTAGGCGAGCAAGATGTCACAGCCTTAGTTGATAGTGGGGCCACCTACAATTTCATCTCTCATAGGGTGGTGGAGCTGCATGGGTTATAGCTCATTGACATGTGGAGCTTTGGAGTTGTGTTGGGGACATGCAAGGTAGAGCAGAGCAGTGGAGTGTGTCAGGGACTGTTATTGACTATAGGGGGTGCATATTGTAGAGGATTTTCTACCCTTGGACCTGAGAAGCATTGATGTTATATTGGGCATGTGGTTGCTACTGTATTTGGAGATACTAGAATCAACTGGAAGCTGCTGTGATTAGAGGTCTAGGAAGGGGGAAGACAATCATCTTGCAGGGTGACCCCAGTTTATGTCGTTCCTTGGTTTCATCCAAAACCATGGCAAAGGCCCTTCAGATAAAGGGATGTGATTTCTTGGTGGAGTTTCAGGGATTGTCAGTCGATGGAGCAGAGAAGCATGACATTCTAGCTGAGGTGGATCGGATTTTGTGTCGTTTTGAGGAGGTATTTCAGACACCTCATGGCCTTTCGTCCCCACGGTACTACGAGCATGCTATTGTCCTACGTGAGGGGGTTTCTCTCATTAGTGTGAGACCTTATCGTTACCCCTAGGTGCAGAAGGACGAGATCGAGAAGATGGTGGGGAAGATGTATACCGGCGTGATTCAAACCAGCATGAGTCGTTTTTCCAGACCGGACCTGTTGGTGAAGAAGAAAGATGACTGTTGGCGAAGAAGATGACTGTTGACGGTTCTGCGTCGATTATAGAGCCTTGAACAAGGAGACAGTGCCAGATAAGTTTCCAATCCTGGTGATCGACGAGCTGTTGGATAAGTTATATGGTGTAACCGTTTTCTCAAAGATAGACTTGAAATCGGAGTATCACCAAATTAGGATGGGAGCTGTCGATATACCAAAGACCGCGTTCAGGACTCATAAAGGACACTACGAGTTCTTAGTCATGCGTTTCGTCTTGGCTAATACCACCGCCACATTTTATGCTCTCATAAACAAAGTTTTTCGGTCATACCTGAGGAGGTTCGTCTTAGTGTTCTTCGATGACATCATAGTATATAACAGTTCTATGGAAGAGCATATGTAACATCTGGAGGTAGTTTTGCGGAAGTTGTTGGACCATCGATTGTTTGCTAACAGGAAGAAATGTCTATTTGCGCAGCTGAAGGTGGAGTACTTGGGTTATGTGGTATCTGCAGAGGGGGTGTGGACAGGTCGAAGATCATAACTATGTTTGACTGGCCACGACACACTACCTTGCGTGCTTTGCAGGGTTTCTTGGGGCTGATATGATACTATCAGAAATTTGTCAAAGCATACAACACTATCGCTTGGCCTCTAACCGAGTAGCTCAAGAAAGACAGTTTTCAGTGGGATAGGAAGCGACCAGCGCTTTCGAGGCCCTAAAGTGGGCCATATCTATGGTGCATGTTCTCGTCCTACCTTATTTTAGCAGGCTCTTCGTGGTGGAGACTGATGCCTCAGGGTACGGGTTAGGAGCGATGTTAATGCAGGCAGGGGCAGACCTGTCCTATAGGTTACATTTGACTAAAAGGTATATACATGTCTAAATTTGTATATATGTGTGTGTATTTATATATGTATGTACATGTATTAGGCCCACACTTAAAATATATATGTATTGGGAACCCACTATACTAAACATCTGGTTCTGCCACTGACAGCGGTCTGTGGGATATTTCAATCATGTCTTGACGATACGAGCGCGACTCAAATCAGTGTTTAAGCAAGAACTAATGGCGATCGTGCTAGCAGTACAGAAGTAGCAACCTTACTTGCTTGGCAGAAAGTTTATAGTGTGTACTGATCAGCGAAGTCTCAAGTATTTATTGGAGCAACAAATGGTTACAGAGGAGTACCAGAGGTGGCTATCTAAACTTGTTGAGTAAATGTTTAAGATTCAGTATAGACCGGGTTTGGAGAATGAGGCAGCAAATGCTCTATCCCGTAGAGAGAAGGTGATTTAGATGGTAGTTCTCGGTGTTGCTAGACTGGGAGCCCTTATGGAGGGAGACAGAGGTTGACGAGGAATTGGCTCACATACAAGCTGCATTGCTGCAAGGTTCAACGCATCACCTTGGATATACTTTTGATGGGTAGATTGTTGTACCAGGGGGCTGGTGTTACTCCAGACTTCATCACATATTCCAGTGATCTTTCGCGAGTTCCATGGCAGCGTGATGGGTGGACATTCTAGAGTGCAACAGACTTACATGCAGATGGCCAGAGAACTCTATTGAACGTGGATAAGGAGAGAAATTGCCCGGATGGTGGAAAATTGTGACGTCTGTCAGCATCACAAATACTTGGCGATGGCTCTTGCAAGATTACTACAGCCTGTATCTCTTCCTGACAGGGTCTGGAAGGAGATCACCATGGACTTTATCGAGGGGTTACCGATATCGGAGGGATTTTCTGTCATACTTGTTGTGTTGCATCGACTCAACAAGTATGTCCATTTTGTAACGCTTCGGTGACAGTGGCGACATCTTTCATGAAGAAGGTGGCGCGATTGCATGATTTTCCTGCATCCATTGTTTCTGACAGGGACAAGGTGTTCATGAGCCACGTCTGGATAGAGCTATTGAACATGTAGGGAATGACCCTTAAAAGGAGTACAACCTAACACCCACAGATTGACGACCAGATGGAGGTCGTCAACAGGAATGTCGAGACATACATGCATTGTTTTGCATCAGAGTCGCCCAAGCAGTGTGCCAAGTGTTTGGTATGGACGGAGTACTGGTATAATACATCCTATCATTTGGTGGCGCAGACTACACCCTTCAGGATCTTATATGGGTGAGATCCTCCACACTTGATCTGCTACCGCCACAGTTCGATCCCAGTGTCCCATGTGGAGCATTACCTTGAGGAGAGGGATAGAGTTCTGGAGGAGTTAAAGCAACATTTGACTAGGACGCAACAGATCATGAAGGCCAAGGCAGATGGTCATCGACGAGATGTGTAGTTCGTTGTGGGGACAAGGTTTACCTGAAGCTGAGCCGTATCGACGAAAGTCTTTGGCACACCGGTGCAACGAGAAGCTAGTGCCTCGTTGCTATGAACGATATGAGGTCGATGCCAAGATTGAACATGTGGCTTACAGGTTGAAGTTACCACTGGTGTCTACCATACATCCTGTCTTCAACGTGTCAGTTGCGACAGGCGATTGGAGATTATATTCTTTTTCCGACATTACCACCTACTATGATTGACGACATGGTGGTGCTATTGGAGCCGCTGGAAGTTAATGGATCAATCAAGGGATTGCAGGAACTAAAGAGGTACTGATTTAGTGGTGCGGGCTACCAGACTATCATACGACGTGAGAGTCTTTTGATGCTATTTGGCAGCAATTTCTTGATTTTCACATTGAGGACAAGGTGACTCTTTTGGGAGAGTCATGATACGGTCATCACTTACCAGAGGCACGACTTCATCCAGCGGCATTTTTGTCATTTTTGGCTACTAGGGGCAATTTCGTTCTGAAAATTCTGGGCTGTTTAATGTTTTATTAGGCGATGGCTAGGGTTTGTGTTTTCCTCATGTTGAATATTGTGAGAGATTTGTTCTAGGAGTCCATAGAACCCTAAATTTGGGAGATTTAGGCTTTGATCTTGAATACAAAGTTTGGAGAGCGGCATCCTCTCGAAAGGAGTCAATTATCCTTTGTAGTTCTTCTTTCGATCAATAAAAAATCCCATCTCTTCTCTTTTCCACCATGAATATTCCCTTTTTATTCTGATTTCCATCGAAGATCGTATCATTGAGCGGATTGAGCCGACATCTCTGGCAACATCTTCAACTCTTAGTATTTTCATTGTGCAAATGAAGAGATGCTTGAGGTGAGGAGACGGTTGGATAGGATAGAGTTTGATGGTTATTCTTGTTTAAGAGATATTTAACTCATTATGATTGGCATCAAGCGTAATGCGTCATTAAAGTTGCTCAACTATTTCTGTCAAAACTTTCTTGAAATGATCTTGTACTTTTTTGATAGAAGAACTTGTTGGACCTTTGGATACATGTAGTAATTGTCGAGATCATTTGGAGGTTGTTGGTTACCTTTTCTAGTAATGGAATGTCTACAAGGTGATGTATGTTAAAGATTATTCTGATTCTAAAGAAGGAAGTGGTGAATACTATAACTGGTGTAACACTCTGAGCAAAGCACTGACCTTAATAGAACTGAGGGGGTCTACGTTGAGATTCTTCCTGACACTCCAAAGAAAGAAGTAGTGGATATTAAGAATCCTGGTGCAAGCATATTAGCAACCTATTCACCATGTAGCAGCACAGGTAGGTAATCTAATTTTGATGAACAACAGCAAACTTTTAGCCTTTTAGGTACCTATTTCAGAATGGCACTGGCAATTCTAGAAAAAGTTGGTATATTGTGTGGATGGCTTGCGACAAGTTTGATTGTAGATTTTCATTCAATTTCAATTCTTATGGAGGAGGTTACACCTACCTACTTGATTTCATTGCTGATGACCCCCCCCCCCCCCCCCCCCCGCGGGGGGGGGGGGGGGGGGGGGGATGGGATGCGGGTGGTGGTGATGGTGATGGTGCATACGATTGATGGTCACATATGATGATTTGGGAATAAGTGATGTTGGTCATGTATGCTGACTTGGGAATGAGTGATGCTAGTCATCTTCTATATGCCTACGTCCTCTTTCTAATTTGCAAGAAAGTACGTTTGCGATGGTAAGAAAACTGCAAATATCTGATTCAAGAACTAAGTAATGCTATTGCTTTGATGTGTACCTGCATTGTTCATTGACATGGACTACTGGTTCATTTGAAGAGTCAATGATTTATAAGTGTCCATTCATTTTATTTAAGTTTGCATCAGTAATTTTGCTAATGGCGAGGATACAATAAATAATAGATCTTTGATGGAGGCTATCATGGTAGAAGTTAAAAAAAAAGAAAGCTTTCATTTGGTTAGGTTGTCAAGTTTGGAGCTTTAACTGTAAAGAAAGCCACGTGATGCTGAAACCTATTGGTGCGAGCCTTCCGGCAGCAAATTTAAATGAATAGATAGGTTCAGCTAAGATGCCAGTGAGTAAAACTGGAGCTGCCAGTGGTCAATTGACTGTGCCTGGTTTACACCCCCTATTAGAAAACCAAAATGAATACCTTACATTTGTAACATCATATGCCATTTATACTTTGGCTTGGGTTAAGTAAAATGTTTGAGATTTTCAAGCCCACAGAGCTGTTGCATCCATACCGCCTAAAAATGTAGGTCACTGCTAAATCATTTGTTTGAAGGGACAATGTGTAGCATCATCTGGCACACTGTTGGCACTTACAGCATGCCATTTCCCAATGGTCTTCTTCCCAGTATTGCAGCAAGGAGTAAAAATTTTCTATCATCTTGAATGCTTTTGGCACTTGTTTTTTTTCCGACTACAAACCTTTTTGATATTTGCTTCAATGTAAACTTGTAGCATGTATGGTTATACCAGAATGCTAAAGTGTTGCCGCATTTGTCATTTTTGTTCCAAACTTGCTAGCATCTACTTGATGACTCTCCTCTATTATTATATCTATCTTTTGAGATTTATTCCTCTCTTTGTACACTTCTTTTTTGGTTCCTTAACACCTTATTGTGTTTGGTAAGTTGGCTCCTCTTTGAATTATATGTATCATGTCATTTGCTGAGACAAACTAGTTTCTGCTGCAGGAAGATCTTGTCCATCTGCCTACCATATCTGCACCTCCTTCACGCCCAATCAGTCGCAACTCTTATGGCACTTCTAACGATCTTAAAGGACTTTCTGATATCCAATTTGGGCAGATTCAGAATGTCATGGATTCTGTAAGTGGCTTGCGTTCAGGAGCAGCCTCTCCTGGACTTGTTAGGGTCCAGAGCCTTGGTTCAACAATGTCACAGTCCTTTTCCTCCGCTGTGGGTTCCTCTTTGTCCAGAAGTACCACACCTATTGGGGAAAGGAGGATTGATGCTGAAAAGAAGATTGTTTCAAATGGTTTTGGGGCTGCTGCTTCCCACGTGGCTGATTGTGGTGATATATCAGCTTCTCTGTCTGCCATGAATCTTTCAAATAATATCAGAGCAGATGGGGAGAATCATGTGCATGGGCAGCTTCATCATGAATATGTTGATCATTCAGAAGGGCTTTATAATATGCACAATGATCATAGCAAATTTTTGCAGCAAAAGATTATGGCGAAGCCTGAACCCGAGGCTCTCCATGTTCCTCCCATACCTTCATTGGCACACAATGGATTTGCTAAGAATTCTGGTGTTCTCAACGATCTTGGTTTGACTGCATTAGCTTCTAATGGACAAATCGGTTTGTGGGAACATTCAACAAATTTATCCAAAAAGGTACCTGTTGTTGGTTCACACAGCTTAGCAGGATCCAGTGGTAATCATCTAATAGATATGTCAAACGTTGACTTTGTTGGACGGAACTCGAACTCATTTCAAGCATGGCCAACAATGTTGAATAGTCAGCTCGATGAAGGTGTTTTATCAATCATTTTTGGTGTTAATTTTCATTGTTAGGCCTTTATGCTAGCGCTATAGCTTATTCTCTCACACTTGTATTTAATGTGTACAGGTGCTGGTCTGGGAAGTGGTTCAGAAGGACAGTATCTATGTAGAACTGGAAACCGTGCGGGATCTGCTTTTCAAGCGCCGTTTTTGGACCCACTTTATGCACAACATCTTCTGAGGGCTGATTACACTACAGATCTAAATGATCCTTCTTTAGGAAGGAGTTTTATAGGTACTAACCACATGGATATATCTGAGTATAATAAAGCATATCTCGGAGCATTGCTCGCACAGCAGAGGCAGCCTCGTGATGGGTCCTACTTAGGCAAATCTGGTGGTTTGAACAATGGCTTCTATGGGAATTCTGGTGTTGGTCTTCATACGCGATATCCAACATTGATTCCAGGAAATCCATTAAGGCAGAATGATCCAGTGTCTCGATTACCTTCTGCTTTGAGAAGTGTAACTGCAGGATCTAAAGGCTCATGGAACCATGTAAATGGCATTATGGAACAAGGTTTTGCATCAACTTTATTGGAAGAATTTAAGACCAACAAAACCAGATCATTTGAGCTTTCTGAAATTGCAGACCATGTGGTTGAATTCAGGTACTTTCTTGCCGAACATTGTAAAGTGAAATAGAATAAATGATGCGCCTTCAACCATTTCTTCTTTGAATCTCTTCTCTTCTGTCACGAGTTACCATCACCGTTATGCAGTTTTCCGTTTGACTGACTTGCAGCGTGTTACTGCAAGTCATTCCCTTCTCATTGTAGACACACGTCATGGAAATAATGCCCATTTTACCTTGCATACTCATTTGGCTTTTCACTTTAAAGTTGTCAATAGCTATTCTTACACCGATCTATTTATTCACAACCCACTGTCTATGGTTTTTCAAATTTCTCCACATTTGGTAGTAGATTTAATAGCTCAGTATTCTGGTATGATGTTGTTAATGATGAACGTCTGATTTTTTTTCCTTTCATCCCATATGCAGTGGGGATCAGTATGGAAGTCGTTTTATTCAGCAAAAGCTGGAAACTGCGACAGTTGAAGAGAAGAACAAACTATTTCCTGAGATCCTTGCTCATGCCCGGGTTCTGATGACTGATGTCTTTGGGAACTATGTCATTCAGAAAGTATGTAATTTTCTATTAATTACGGATCCCTTTTGAAAAGTTGCTATTAGAAATACTGAAATTTGCACAAACATTGGAATTGGCAGTTTTTTGAGCATGGTACAGAAAGTCATAGAAACCAGCTGGCCAGTCAACTTATGGGCCATGTTTTGCCCCTCAGTCTTCAAATGTATGGTTGTAGAGTAATTCAGAAGGTTTGTTCATATACACTGGTTCAGCTTTTATTATATATTTTATTCTGAATTAGTGTTTTTTTTGTGCAAATGAATAGCAATATATGCTTGCCAAATCCAAATGCTACCATGCCATAAATGCTTTTCTTTGTTACACAGGCCAATATAAGTAGCTGCTTGTATCATGGAGCTATTTTGATGTAAACTTTCCGAGACCTGAAGGGGTCTTATAATGCTGTTTCTTTATCCTCTGTTTGTGCTAATGTTCATGTCTACACCCCAGTGGAACCGGTCTACTGGACTATTAGAACTAGAATAGTGAATTATTGAGGATCGTGTAAATTATAAACAAGAATTATTAGGTTTGTCAATAGGTAAAATATCATGAGTTTGATGAAAAAGTGGAATAATATTTTAGTAATTAGAAAGAAATGGGAGGGGAATGGAGTTCTCAGTAGTAGATTTGCAACAGATGGTTATAAGAATTTTCATTTTTCACCTTTTCGTCTTGTAGTATAGCTTTGAACTCAACATATCAATTTGCAAATATGTTAAACTTTACCAAATTATTTTGTGCATAGGTGGAAAATAAGGGATTGTGCTATGAACCTTTTAAGTTTAAAGCATCAATCATCAATGACTCATACTGTTAATGAAAATCCTTTTGTACTAATTAACTTGTTATAATCAGATCTTTGTTATTCAATTTGGTACTTACTATGATTGCAACCGGCAGCAGAGTCAAGTGGTGCAAGCATGTGATCCTAGCTTTAGCATAGAAGCCGCATCAACTCTTGATGAGCCTTTCCTTCTTTCATTAGATAAAATATTGACAGTATGCCGTAGCTGAGAGTTTTCATATAGTTTAATTGCTGTAGTTTATGATGTACCATGGTTAAAGAAAGTTAGTCACTGTCAATTACCCTTCATTGTTGGGTTTTTGTTGACGCGTTTGCGTTCTGGTTGCTAAATTTTTGATTATTTCACATAGGGAAGTTTTTTAAAGGACATGGTCATCCTGGTTGTGAACACTCGCTGTTGTTAATTTCACCATGCCTTTATATAACATTTGCAATCTGTGATCTTAGTTGAAGTTCAACATGTTATAGGTGATGGACATTCTGTAGTTTCATTTGTATGTATGCTTTCTTCACTTTTTTGTTTATATTGCTCATTGTCTTGTCTAAGACTGTCTAATTGGTCAATATATGAGTTAATTTCTTGGCATCTTAATATGTTCATCTACTGTAGTTGCCTGAAGTAAGAGTATGAGCTAAATTCTTGGCATCTTAATATGTTCATCTACTGAAGTTGCCTGAAGAAAGTGTTGGCTTTTATGTAGGCCTTAGAAGTGGTTGATATGGAGCAGCAGACGCAGATGGTGAGTGAACTTGATGGTTCAGTGATGAAATGTGTTCGTGATCAGAATGGCAACCATGTAATCCAGAAGTGCATTGAGTGTGTCCCTCAAGAGATGATCCAATTTATCATTTCTGCCTTTTATGGGCAAGTTGTGGCACTCTCTACCCACCCGTATGGTTGTAGGGTTATTCAGGTGCTAAATTTACTACTTTGTATGACATGCATGTTGATACTCTATGACTTCATTTATTATGCGGTTAGCTATATTTATGGGTAATGACTGATATGAACACTCTATGTGATGGCAGAGGGTATTGGAGCACTGCAATGATGAAAAAACACAAAGCATAATGATGGATGAGATTATGCGATCTGTGTGTACTTTGGCCCAGGATCAATATGGGAATTATGTTATTCAGGTTTGTCAGTCCTTGCTTTTATTAAAAATTTCTTTATTGTTGCATTTGACTTCGTTCAACCTTTTTAATACAGTAGCTTTCTATGTGTAGAGAGGTCTATATCAACATTGCTAATTTTGCTATATTGTCTGCTAAACTAGGGTTTGCCTTGAAAACTGTAACGAATCAAAAATATATCTTGGATTTCAAAATTAAAGTTGGAAACCTTTTTGGGTCATCTTTGGCTTTGCCTTTTATGGATTTGGAACTATTACAACCATGGCAGTAGTTGAGACGAGAACATATACTGTTCAATTATTAACGGCCATTTGCAAAAATTACCCCAGTACAAGTGGCATAATAATACTAATACAATGTTTTCTACGAAATCAACAGAGGCGACCTTGTAATTAGCATAAACTACCTAAGTTATATTGGCATAGGGGGACTAATACCCCTGTTCAAGGCTTGTTTCTGCTATTTTTAAGTTTATGGGTTAGTATCATCCATATGCCAATAGAACATGTGTACTTTCTGCAATTTACTCAATAACTAATTGTAGCAACAACTTTGTAAGTTACGATAAAGCTTAATTAAATATATTTTTAACTAGAATCAGATTGAACAAATTATAAAATCAAGACTATAAAGTTGCAGCAAACATGTGATCTAATCATTTACATTCATGTAGGTCACAATGGAAAGCAATTAAACGAATTGTAATAAGACCATAATTTTTTTGATAAGTTAATATGCAAATGACCATGTGAAAATATGTCCAGTTACCATGTGTACATGTATTTAAGATCCGATTTGCCATGGGATCTGTTAGAAAGAAGAAATTTCAACATGAACCCTATTACAAATCGAAGTTCCTCATTGGATGCTGGTCTTTATATCTGAATATTTAATGAATCCAATCCGAACCTGATCAGCACATCAATATGGGAAAGCTGTTCCCATATTGTTTTGCTCTTGAATTGGTTCATTCATTTCATTTATTTGGAAAATGAATTGTGGGAGGGGATGACAGCTTGGTGCTTTGCTAGCAGTGTAGTTTCAAGCAACCAATGCATGTCACACCAATGTGATGAGTAATCTATTGATATTCATTTTTAGTTGAGTTTCATGTCACACTTAGCATACTTAATCAACCTACAATGTCATGCGTGCTGGGAATCAGAATATCAAAATCATAATAAATTCTTCACTTATATTTAAAAAGCAAGGTGAGCAAACTGTGAATACAAACATTTAATCTGTAAACACCAATCAGTCTTAGCAACACACATAATTAAGTTGAACATTAAAACTTTTGATATTAGCATTGTTAGTGAACAGTATGTTTTTCTCACATGTTACAACCGACTATATGCATATTCTCTATAGATGGACATCAAGCCTTGTTGAAGCTTTTCGGAAGTTTAGTTGTAAATTTTCTGGTTTATCTTCCTTCCATCCTTTTTAAAATATAATACCCATTGAGAAAACTTCTATCCGCACGACAAAGTTAAAATTGGAGAGAACCATAACCAGGCTAGATTTTTTAGTACTGGACATAGCAGTCTCCGTAGAACCTGCAATTCGTTGCTTGTTCAGTAGTAAGAGATGATACCAGACTGCCAAAGGTGCAAGTCACTTTCCTTCATTCTAAATTGATAAATTGACAAAGATCGTTCATGCCCGCATCACAGAATTGTAGTGTAAACTATCCCAGACTGATCAGTAGCTAATCATTCTCAACAGCCTTGAACACCACAAAGGAAAAATAGGATCTTCCTGGAAGCACATCTTAGCAGCCAAAAATATTAAGATTTGGTTCTGAATGAATGTACATCAATCTGAGTGGTTGGTGAGTTTGCAGACTTGAAATTCGTTAAAGATGTCGTGGCATTGGATGAAGACATCAGAAATGAAACTTGTCTTTGCAGAATGTAAAAATGTTTGATTAGATTCCAACCTCAGGCTCCCAGAGATGTTCCACCATTAAGGTCATTGCTTGACTGCTGCCAAAATCTTTGATACATTTCTAATTGCATTAATGTAGCTGAGAATGGTTGAGAGCTGGGATAACCATTATTGTCTTCAAATACACAAAACCTCCTCGTTGGTAACCCTAGAAGTGGACATGACAGAGAAATGGGGTGTGACCCTTTCTCCAACTCAGCATGATCATAGCTCCTACCCTGATGTAACACCGGGTTACAAGACCACAAGGATAATGATTAGGTTCCTCCATAGAGATGAGTTGGATTATGAAAAAAGTTTTTTAGTTGTAGCTCATATCTTGACAAATCTGGTCAGAACAGAAGCTAAGGTGATAAGAGGAAGAACCGAAGGGGTAGAGAGTTGATAATCTGAAGATCAACACAATGCTTTAGTCATCATCATTTTCACCTTTCTACATTCAGGTTCACTTGGCATGGCATATTTAATTATATGACTCTTGTAGTATGTAATCACGATCTAATTAAATATAACCTTGCACTTTATGGCAGTCTTAATTATATAACTTTTGGATTCTATTACTGTCTATCAAGACATAATGATATTATTGCTCTTGAAATTCATGAGTTAACACTAAAAAACTGTGATGAACACCTTTATTTAGTGGCATAAGTTTGCTTCTGCTAACCTGGACTCATCCATGAATCATCTTACTGCATGCCTGCCTTTGGCCACAATGTCCATGCAAAGTTGATGATGGAGACTGACCAGTGTTTTGAGTAACTAAAATTTTGGAAAGAGGCTATACTGCAATATAGAAGACGTCATCTCATTGGTGAAGATGAAACTTTGTTTGGGAAATATGTGAGGTGGATTTAGATCTGAGAAGAAAACCAGGAACACAAATGCTACCGGAACATTCTTTTGAACAGGTGGAAGTAACTCAAGTTCAACACCTTTGTATGGGATATTGGATGGACTAGGTTTTGCTTTTGATGGTGATAGTGGCATGTTGGTCATCGGTGGATAAGGCCTTCAATGTTGTATACGTGTTGGTTTTGAACCCAGCAGATCCTTTTCGATAAAGGATGCCAGAGTCATGTTAGTAACTAATGATGCTTGCATGATTATAATAAGTGGAAATGTCCACTTGAGCTGCTATGGGATGGCAAAGGCAAAGTCTGAAGTTTCATTTTTAGTGGGAGACACAAACTGCTAGAAATATGTGGTGTTATGAACCCACCTTTCTGAAAGAGGATCATTACCAACCCAAAATCTTTTCTACACTCCGTGTTGGAAGTTTAAAATCCGATTGTCAATGCATTTCAGACTTTTGATGTCATGCTGATAAAGGAGAAATACAATTTTTTTCCAACTACAAGTTTGTAAGAACTAGGTTATGGCATTTCAAGGAGAGGAGTTGGAATAGAAAAGATATCAAGTTGCAGACAATATGGATAGAGGGGATGGACTTGAAGACCCAGTATTTGCCATGAAACCATTCCATTCGTGGTATCTTCCCCTTTTTACAATCAAGTCCAGCTTTATATGGCATTGCATGATCAATTATCCTGCTCAAGACCCCGTATTTGCCATAAAACCATTCCATTCATCGTATCTTCACCTTTTTGCGATTAAATCCAGCCTTTATATATGCATTGCATGATTAATTTTCTGGCTCTTAGTATCCTGAAGTCGCATCTAGTTAAGCCTGACTCTTGGGCTTCATAACTAAATCTTAGTCATACGACTCTTGGACTCTGCTACTTACTCTTAATTAACACATAATGATAGTGCGACCTTACATATTCATAACAATCTTTTTCAAAAAAGTGCGCTTAATCCCTTAGTGGCATCATACCACCTCTTTTAAGAGTACCAACGGAGACCACAACATGCACACTTATCAATTGCTAAGATCCAGTTATCAATCAAAGAATGTAAATATCTATATACATCAGTTTATCAAACAAAGGTCAGTCTACTACTAGCAGAGAGAAACCAGGTGAAGTTAAACAGCAGTTGTGCAAGAGGTAATACTAGTAGATTGTACTGTAGGAAGAAACTTTTCTTTTTTTTAACTTTTCGAAAATAATAAGAGAGAAACCTTCCTTCAACTGGAGAATAAGTAATGTAAACTTACATAGGCAGCTGCTTTTAAATGTAAGGAAGAAAAAGGTATTTAAGGGAAGTGAAGACAATCACACATTATTAGGTGTCAATGAGTTGCCAGTTATACATGGAAATGGGGCACTGGTTTCAGTGCTCACATGTCCTGATACTCTGTTGTCTTTTGTCCCGAAGTGTCTGACACACATCTTTTTAAATATCTGATTTGCGGACAGGATATTTTCTCGATGCTCATGAAATTATGTACATAGCCATTTATAGCCATTTATATAATGAGTAATTGTCTAAGAAATGGAATAAGAGGTTAACAAAGTAGTCTTATATACTATCTGGTATTGGTATCTTGTGGATTAATGATGATGGATGTTAATTGGGTTCTAAGGTGCCATGGTTTTACTGCTTATAAGTGGGATTGGAGTATTAGAAGTGCCAATTATCCCATACAAACCCCAAAAAAATTCCTTAAAATTGGAAGTTTTGTGTTAACACTGGTAGTTGGTTAACATTTGTCATCACAGCAATTGGTAGCGATTAGTTGATGCCCCTATATCTTTCTATATGGCTTGCAACTGATTGAAGATGTGTGGCGTTGTGTCGGATTGTGAGAAAAAATCGAGCCAGTGTTGTGCGTACATGGAGAACAATTTTGACTAACATGGTTATGTGGATTTATCTATAGGATTGATGGCCATGAACTAAACTAGCATCTAATATGGTTATTTGTTACATCTGATCTGCTTCATGTAAACTGGAGAGAGATGAAGGCATCTAATAAATTAGAGCCATTCAGCCAGGCAGTCTGAAGTGGATTTATTTCTAGTCTAATATGCAATGGAACGAACTTTTAGAATGCAATACTTTAGGTTAGTTATTAGTCTAAAATGAATGAAGTTAGAATGCTGGAGACAACAGAAATCGATTAGCAAAAGTGTGGCCTACCTTGAGCTTGAAATTGTTTCTAGTTTCATTATGATCATGATGAAGAACGAATTTGTGTGAGAAAGCATAAAACTTGTGACCAGGTGAAACCAAAGTGATAGACCACTGGTTATCACAATCGGGTTTTATGGCAAAGCTTTCAGGTATTGTCAGAAAGAAAGGCATGCCATTCTGTAAGAACGTCCAGAGAGGAATATAAAGAAATTAAGTTTGTGATGGAAGTTGTGATGAAATCAATGGAAAGTAGCTGCAGTGTCTTCCTTGTTAATTAATGATGAACACGGCAGCATAGTCTCCTGGTGAAAAATGGAACACAGTTCAGAAGGTACAAAGGATAGGGGTTGATGGCTGAAGTTTTTTATATGATTAAGAAGTCACTCTTCACTGGGTTAGGAAATCGCCGAATAAGAAACATACAGTCAACCATGAACCTAAGATAAGGATTGATGTGATGTCTATGGTTATTTGTAGATCATTTATACGATTGTCTAAAATGAAATTCGCATTTAAGTAACTGCCTGAAATATTAGGGAAATGCTTAGTTGTTGACCTATCACCTGTCATAGTTTCTAGTTCTAGTTGTGGAGTATGCAACATAAGCACCCGATTTACTTGGGTGCGGATGTTGTTGTAACTGATGGATCTCGTTAATCAATCTATAATGTCAAATTCTACATGTTGAAGAATCGAACTGCTCAATTTTGTTTACTTGATACAGATCCTCTTTTACTAGGTTGTCTACATTGTTCATGTATTGAAATCAGAATGCACACCAAATGAGCTTTTAGCTTGTGTGGTGTGACGCTTATTTTTCATGTGGGAGGTTGTGGTTTGAATTTCTCCATTTGTAGTGGGCAATGGAATTTTCGGATTAAAACTACTTATGCATACCATGGAAGACTTATTACGCAATGACTTGAGTGGCTTAGCGGTTTGCGGATGCCTGTTGTGATTATGAGGCCAAGAAGACCAAGTAGGGTGCAATTTGGCAACAACAAATTTTCATTTATGGGAGTTATTTTTTTTATGAGAGTATATTTACCCTAATGAAAACTATATTGCTTCAATGATTCTCTTCTTTTCTTAGGGTGTCTTGTGCCCTCACATGTCCCATCTGTGGTCTTCCTCCTCCCTTACAATTTACTATGTAAGCCTTTGGACCTATCCTTTTCCATGTGCCACCCTTTAATAACACATAAAGACCTAAAAAAGGAAAAATGAAAAAAGATTCAAAATCGCTTTTTATGGAGTGGGAGGTGGTTGTTCGGGTTTCGTCTTCTGTAATGGGTAAGGGAAGTTTCAAATTAAAATTGATTGTGCACACCATGGAAGGTTTAATACACAATGATTTGAGTGGTAATAGTGGTTCGTGGATGCCCATTGTAATTCATATGCCCAACATAGGACCAAGAAGAACAAGGTGTAATTTGATGACAACAATTTTCTTATTTATGTGAGTTTCTTCTATCTTTTTATGAGAGCTTGCCCTATGTAAGATCTGTTGGTGCTACCTAGGGTTTCCTTTCTTCTTTCTTTGGTGTGTCTTGCTACCTCACCTCCCCATCGGTGAACTACCTACTGCACGTCTATTGGCCTTTTTTCCCTTTATGTGTGTGAGATTGTGTGCACACACAAGTAATGTGGGTATTTTCTACCCAAGGAGGAAATCCCTCGTATGCGCTCGTTGAAAAATTTACTTTTCATTTTTTCAATGATCTGAATCGTGCATTATGATCTTCATATTCTAAAACCCCAATATACTAAAGATGAAGTGAACCTAAAGTGTTTTGCTCATTGATTTAGTTGTAGCAAATTCAACTGTTTTGCATCAATATAACTTGCAACCAAGGTTAGAGGTCTCGGTCTCGGTCTCGGTTTCGGTCTTCTAGGAATTTTAGGGTTCGGCCTAGTTTCGCTTGTTTCGGTGATTTCGGATTTTCGTTTCGCTTCGTCTGTATTGACAGTTTTGATAGTTTTTCCTAAACATTACTTGTATTATTAATATCAAATACTAACTAAAGTATTAATGTATAATACTAACAAAAATTAAAAACACTTATATTCTATAACTTAGAAGGTTTTGTTATTCACTTGCACATTTTGCTAAACATATTACACCTTTTTACAAGTTAGCCACTTCATTTTAAAAGACAATGGCAAACTTGTAACTAAATGCACCACGGGTCGCAAAATGTGTAAGGTGAATAGCGTTGCTGGTAAATAAATGCACCACGAAGCCCTAGCGGGAGTTTTGAGGCGTTTTTGAGGCGGCAAGAGAGTTTTTGAGGTGGCGGGAGTTTCCAATGGGAGTTTTTGAGGCGACGAGAGAGCTTCGAGGTGGCGGGAGAGCTAATCAGGCCGCGGGAGAGCGAGCCGTCGGCGGAGAGCACCCTCGTAAGGTTCTATTCTATCCTCTTCTTCTAATTCTTCTTTTTTGTCTTTTCCCCCAAATTTTTCCGTCTTTCCTCTTGTTTATGCGGCTGTTTCGTCGATTTTATATAGGGTTTTCTTGGTTTCGATTTGAAACCGAGTTTTCGACTCAGTTGCATACCGGATCCGATCGAAACGGGTACGAAACGGCCAAGACTCTAAGGTTTCGGTTGAAACCTTTAACGTTGCATGCAACAACTAGATCAATGATAAAATATCCTCTTATGCACTCTGTTAGAAGTTCCACACATTATTTTTTCAATGATCAGAATCGTTTATTTAGATCTTTATATTTTAGAACCCCAACACATAAATATATGTATATGTGCTGTCAATGTAGGAAAATTTTCTGCACTAGCACAAAAATCCATTTCTTTCCAATTTTTCCATAATTGGATTTCATAAAGCTGATCTACCCATAATAAAGCCCCAACACTGAAAATTTGGTGAACTGCATGCTATTTGATTGGTAACCGATCGGTAAAAATTGAGCAGTTCTTATGATAGTCGAACTTTTTCAAATTATGTGATTAACGAGTTAATAGCTTAGGGTTCATTAGTTTTTTTTGTGTTAATGTTTTTATATATGTAAATCAACCTCACGAAATCCAATCATGAAAATGAGGAAAAACTAGATATTTATGCTACTAGAGCAGGAAATTTTCATGTGCTGATATGACATCTAGTTTCTCATTTATTATGCAAATGAGGGATGTTTTTGAATGAGTTTACTAACTAGGACAAAGAAGTGGATAGAAAGACGGTTAATGTTTAATCTTAAGGACTTAGTGGTTAGAATGTGAGTTTGTGAAAATTTTGGGAGGTAAACCCTAAAATTTTTTTTTTGGGGGGGGGGATTTTGCGGGAAAATGTCAAGCCCCGCAACTCGGGGACGTTGCTGTTTTTTCATAAGAAGTGGCATGTCCTGCAGTTAACCAGAAAACAATATATGCCACGAATAGAGATGCATCAGAATGCTTAAGAAAATTTCCATTGATACATACGAAATTTACAAAGTTGGTACATCATACTATATACACTCAAATACAAAAGGAAGTTATACAAGTATACACTCATACCCTCAAACTCAGAAACATGCAGACTCCATCGCAAAGTCCATGTTATTAAACACCGAGGCTTCCTTTGTCTCTGTCTTAGTACCTGACAGTGCAACTAAAACGAAGAGCCGCTAGCGGCCAGTGGTAAATCACAGTAAGTCTAGAATTTTGGAATGTAAACAATTATATATGCATGAAAATGAGGCAGTGCCTACTGTATAACTGTAAAATAAAGTAGGAATTGAAGAGTAAGACATGCATGGAAGACAATGTCCAAATAACGTTATTCTAACATTTTTCTAATAGTAGAGCCAATCCTAGGTCGTGAATCATATTGGAGAGTATAATAAGCAATCAAGAGTCCACCTAAAGTCATGAGGGTGCTCACTTGGGTTGGGCCCTTACATAGAAATAGGCAGGGCAACCCTTACATAGAAACAGGCAAGGCTATGAGTCCTTGCAAGGCTATGATCCTTGCATAGAAACATGTAGGGCTAAAACAAAAGTATGGCTCCAGTCGCTTCCGCACTCTCTATAATATGATTATCTCAAAACTCAGTGAGTCTGAAGTCCCAAGTGTATGTCAGGCACATCTCTCAGTGTATCGATGATATAGTTCATGTGTAGTTCTATGGCTAAACATGATTTATGTAGTAATGTTCTTAAGTAGGTTAAGGGCCACATTGAAACTAGCTAATATGTTGGTGTGCTATGTAATTCAAGATCTATTCATGTTTTCAGGATTTTAACAAGGTGTTCCATTAAGCTATTTCAACAGTTTATTTCAATAAGATATTCTAATGAGACGTGTCCACATGATATTCCATTAACAGGATATGCAATATGCAATGACATGATATTTCGGTGTTATTTGGTCATTATAGCACATCCAATGTATTATCACTTTCAATGTCATAGAAGATGTGCAACAGATGCTATAATTATTGAAATATGAAATATGTAGCAGACAACATGTAGCAGGCAACATGTGACATTTAATTGAACATGTAGCAGGCAACATAAAAGAAAGTAAAATGTAGCAGGAATGGCAGGTAACAAATGAAATACACTAAGCATGCTAAAATAATCTAAACCTGAGTGGCTTGCAAACGTTAGTAAAAGAATCTAACTTGGATAACCTGAAGCAAACTCTATAGTAATTGGAAACATGTGGGGATTGACGATGCGGGGAGGGACACCTGCGGTGATCTCAAAGAATTCTCATCATCGATCGTTCTACGGGTCGTAACCATGTGTTCATGGTTTCATATGATCCAACATGTAGTAAACCTGTGATCCGACAGGCAGTGGCCTTATAATCCCACATGCAATTAACTATGGTCCAACATGCAATAGCCTTATAATCCAAGAGGCAATAAACTATTTCCAACGGCCCGAAATGGTCAAACCCTCATTTTCAATCATAGGGTAACCCAAATCCATGTATGGTAAAGCCTGTGTTCCAATCTACCAATACTAACTCATGGCCATCATCGAGCCCCAACACCGGTAAAAACATCACCATGACAACAACCCAACACTGCTGCACATGTTTACAACCAACATCCAAAATAAACCAACACTAAGTTTCCCCAAAATAGCCACGGCATGGGGCTGTGAGCCTAATTGGACTCACGACAGAGGACTAACACCCTCGGACAGTCACGGTCAAGGTAGGAACCCAAGGGACAGCCACGCCAAGGCTAAGAGCAGCAACGGGGGTCGCCGCCAAGCATCAGAGACACCCGAGAGTCGAGACTCGCTCAGAATCATCATCGCAAGTAGAAGAACAAATTTAAAATCAAAATTCGAGAATTGAAGTGATTTACCGGAAATTTGAAGACCGACGCGGAACTTGGGGACGGCGCAACCCTCGGGAATGGGATGAGAGGGAAAACGAACACCAAAACTCCAATTCGAAGAGAGTTGAATTTTTTTTGAAAAGCTTGAAAACAAAATCTTAAGACTTACCTAGGTTTTTATAGAGGGGGTAGAGGTCTATGGAGCTTGAAAAAGGGGCAGCGGGATTGTAGAATTGCCACAGAGATCAGAGTCAGAACAATGAGATTCCGTGGCGAGATCCACTGGATTAGGGTTTCGAGGAACGTGGGGGTTATGACAACTGTCCGCGAGGTGGATGGTAGGAGAGAGGGTCTTGGGGTTGCTGCAGAGTTCCTTCTTGCCAAAGGAATGAATGAGAGATGAGAGAGAGAAAGCCGAGGGTTTTCCTTGTTGCCACGAGAGAGAGAGAGAGAGAGGGGGGGGAGGAGAGAGAGGAGTTGGTGGAGCACGTGAGAGGGGTGTGACGGGGTAGGTGAGGGTTAATGGTTGCGAGTTGGCTTTTGACTTGGGCCAGGAAATAGAAAGAAAAAGAGAGAAATGGAGAGTGGGTCTAGGGGTGGGTTGCGAGAAGAACAAAAGAAAAAGAAAGAAGGAAAGAAGAAAGAATTTTTTAATTAAATTGAGGCTATTACACCATAGCTTCCTTAAAAAATTCCGAACTCGGAATTTAAAAAAATAAAACTAAGATATATCAAACAAGTAAGGATAACACTCGCGCATCTCGTCCTCTCTTTTCCAGATGGATTCCCAGGGTAAGTCTCGATGCTACATTACTTTCTTTTGGTTGACAACTCTGTTTGAAGGGCCTTCTGCTTACGATCGATAATCCTTACTGGCTGTTGCTTATACGTCAGATCATGCTGCACTGTGACAACCACATACGTCGGGTCTTCCACATACTTGCATAGCGAGATATATGGAATACATTATGCACTCTTTCTAAGCAGTGGCATAACCTGGATTTTTTTGCCCTGGGTGAAAATAAAGATGATACAAAGAATATTATTTAAAAATACTATTGACTTTCTACCACGGGCTTCATGTCACATAGATCACCATATTGCAATTTTATTAACGATGAAAGTTAATCACATCTAAGAATATATTTTTAGGTAATTATGTAACTAATAAAAAGCAATCATATCTATTTTGGGTGTTTCTTTGGAAATTTTTTTCCAGAGAAATAACTAGTATACTCATGAGGCCAAACTAAAAATGATAATATTAACCAATGGTAATACTAAAAAATTAAAATGAAAAAGTCATTCCTCATAAATGTTCTGCTAGGATCAAAATATAAATAAAGACATGAAATCTCTATTAAAAATCAAAGAAAGACTTCGAAAAACATTAATTCTATATTAAAATAAACACCAAATTCAATGCAAAACCCAGTTTTGCTACTAAAAAATTAAAATACTAAATTTACACTGAATGGTAAGACAACCCAACCAAAATCTTAAAGTAATACGGGATCGAATAAATCAAGAAAGATAATGCTTGAAAATCAACGATTTAGCCAAAAATACAACCGGAAAGGGGAAGAAAGCTAATTCAAGTAAATCAAAATAATCATAGATTGAAGCATATGCAGTTATTCATGAGGTCAATTGGATATAGAACTAGCAGGTGGAAAACCTAAAAATATTATCAAATTGAAAAAAGTACAATATCAAAACTCATCCAAAACCATCTGGAAAAATTTAAAACAAGAGCATAAAACCAAAAACCCTAACTGTTTGGAACAACTAACCATGGCTATCATCCATGGTCTCCTTTTATTGAATTCATTCATAGGATATGGGAGACCATATGTCTCTAGTAGCCCAAATGTTCACCCCACTAACATGTTAGTGGGGTTTATGGTGGATAAATGAGGGAGGGAAGACCATAAGTCTCCCTCTCTCATAACATTCCCCCTTATCCATCCATTACATTGGATTTAGCATATGAATGTTTTAGGATTCATGATGCTAATGTGGTGGATGCTTCTAAATCCAGAGTAAACGTGTTTGCCTCGTTAAAACCTTAGCTGTGGAAAACCAGTGGGGAAAAACTAACAGTCTTAAGGAAAAAGAGTACAACCCACAGGTTACTCCCCCTGATCCATACAAGCTTCAGGCTTGTATGTTTCTCAGCTGTCTCATCTCGATTTCTTTTACAAGCTTTACAAAAATACATCTAGGCAGAGCCTTAGTAAACAAATCAGCTAAATTATTACAAGACTGAATTTCCTGTACTTCGACTTGCTTCTCCTTTAGTTGGTCGTGCGTCCAGAAGAACTTAGGAGATATGTGCTTCGTCTTGTCGCCGTTGATGAAACCAGTCTGTAGTTGAGCTATGTAAGCTGCATTGTCCTTAAATATCGTGGTTGGCTCAAAGTCACTAGTCTTCAGGCCGGTAGTCACTAATATGTGATGAATGACTGAACGAAGCCATACATATTCTTTGCTTGCTTCATGGATCGCGAGGAGCTTGGAATGGTTAAAAGAGATTGCTGTAGTGGTTTGCTTCACGGATTTCCAGGAGATGGCTGTACCACCGTAGGTGAACACAAAATCAGTTTGTGATTTCTCGGTGTGAGGATCAGACCTGTAATCTGCATCTGCATAACCAATTAAAGGGAGAGATCCACCTTTAGGGAAATATAATCCCAAGTCAATTGACCCTTGGAGATAGAGCAGAAGCTGCTTAACTACGTTCCAGTGGTGCTTTGTGGGCGCTGCACTATATCTGACTAGAAGATTAACTGAGAACGTTATATGGGGACGCGTACAGTTAGCCAGATATAGAAGTGCTCCAATGGCACTAACTTCAGGACCTAACATTTCCTCCCCCCTTCCAGCGAACGAAAGAGGTCTTTTTGTACAGCCATGGATCTAACGACCATTGGTGTACTTAGAGGATGACATATAACCATTTGGAAATTTTTTTAGTAATTTCCTTGTATATGTGGCTTGGTGTAACAGGATACCACCACGTAGGTGTTCGATCTGTAAGTCAGGACAATACTTTGTTTTGCCTAGGTCTTTCATTTCAAAAGTATTCTTTAGGCTTGCAGATATCTCAGCAATCTCTGCAGGAGATCCAATGAGATTTAAGTCGTCCACATAAACAGAGACTATAACAAATCCTGTTCATGATCTTTTAATAAAGATACATGTGCAGACTTCATTGTTGGTGAAACCTTGCTGTGCAAGGAAATCACTCAGTCTGTTATACCACATTTTACCCGATTGCTTTAGACCATATAATGATCTTTGAAGCCTTACAGAGTAGACGTCTCGAGGTCGCTCTGCTATCTCTGGAGGTAATTTATATCCTTCAGGGAGTTACATATAGATTTCTTTATCTATATTGCCATATAGATATGCAGTCACAACGTCTATGAGCTGTATTTCTAGGCTTTCCAGAGATGATAGGCTTAATAAAAATCGGAACGTGATCGCATCCATTACATGGGAATAGGTTTGTTTATAATCTATCCCGGTCGTTGTGAAAATCACTATGCTACAAGCCGTGCTTTGTAGCGTAAGATCTCGTTATTTTCATTTCTTTTCCTGACGAAAACCCACTAATAACCCACAGGGTTTACACCTTCAGGTGTTTGGACCACTGGTCCAAAAACTTCGCGTTTCAAGAGTGAGTCCAGCTCTACTCCTATTGCATCGTTTCACTTTGGTCAATCATCTCTGCGTTTACATTCAGCAAGAGATCGTGGTTCGATGTCATCGTCGTATTCAGCGACGTGCACGGCAATATTGAAGGCAAAGTCGTCGTCAACGACCGTGCTTTTTCTGTCCAATACCTCACTAGTACGTACAAAATTTAATGATGTTTCTTCTATAGTTTCATCTTCAGGGGAATGTAGGAGGGGGGAGATGGCTGATCTGAGCTCAACATCCTGTGTAGGGTTCATCTTAATTTCTCCAGGATTTTTTCTTTATCGAAGAGCTTTGTCCTTCAAACCTGGTGGGCGTTCTCTCTTCAATTGAGGTACATTCGATTCTGCTGCCAGTGGATTGCATCCATCCTTGGGGATGTCAATCTTTGCTGGCGTATTGGCAGCAGAGACGTGTGATCTGACAATCTTCTGGTTGTCAGTAAAATTATCCGGTAGTAAATGTACTGTATTCTAAAGATGAAGGATCTTCAGGATCCCGTCTTCACATTGACTAATACGCGGATCACTATGAGAAAAAGTCTTTGTGTCCCAATAAATGGTCTCAGAAGCTTCTGGCTTCTTAGACTGTGTGCCTAGTTTTGGAAAAATATTTTCATCAAATTCACAGTCATCAAAACGTGCCATAAATGCGTCACCCGTCAGGGGTTCAAGATATCTAATTATACAGGGTGAATCAAACCATATATATACCCAAACGACGCTGTGAACCCATTTTGGTCCTCTGAGGAGGTGCAATGGGGACGTAGACTGCACAACCAAATACTCTCAAATTAGAGATTCGGAGGTGCACCATATGCTAGCTGCATCGGCGATAAAATATGACCACCAGAGGGCCGTATTTCGATAAGCAATGCGGCATGCAATATGGCATGGCCCCAAGCATCCACATGCAACTGAGATTGCATCAACAATGGACGTGCAATCTATTGCAGTCTCTTTATCAGAGATTCTGCTAACCCATTCTGGGTGTGAACATGTGCTACCGGATGTTCAACTTCGATGCCAGTTGCTTGGCAATAGTCTAGGAAGACTTGAGAAGTGAATTCTCCCGCATTATCAAGACGTAATTTCTTGATATGGTTATCGGGAAAATGAGCCCGCAACTTAATTATTTGTGCCAAAAGCTTTGAAAAAGCTAGGTTGCGGGTGGACAAGAGGCACACATAAGACATTTTTATGATGCATCTATCAGTACCATAAAGTACCGAAATGGGCCACTTGGGAAGTGAATAGGCCCGCAAATATCCCTATGTACTCTCGCCAAGAAGCTAGGAGACTCTAATCCCACTTTCGATAGGGATGGTCTCGTTATTAATTTGCCCTTGAAACAAGGCAGACATGGAAAATCACCTTTCTGAAGAATCTTCAGGTTCTTCAGATTATGTCCAAAAGATTGGGTGATGATGCGGTGCATCATTGGCAATCCAGGGTGACCAAGTCTGTTATGCCAGAGTCTGAATTCTCGAGATGAAAGGCACTTCTGGTGCACAGTCAAATTAGTTTCTACAGGTTTAATATGAGTATTATAGAGACCCGACGGGAGTCCCTTCAATTGTTCTAAGACAGTTTTTAAACCGTCCTTTTGACAGTAACATACAAATATTCATCCTCATGTATATCTAGTTTCTATGTGATATCCGTTTAAACGAATATCTTTGAAACTTAATAGATTCCTATTTGATTTAGGAGAGAAGCACATCTTTTATTTTTAGTCTCGTGTTATTTGGGGGCATAATCATTGCTTCACCAGATCCTTCAATTATGTTTGACAGTCCTAAAATAGTAATGACAGGACCATCATAATTATTTAAGCTAATAAAATAGCTTTTTCTTCGATGGATTGTGTGCGTCGAGGCACTGTCCACTAGGCATTCACACTTCATCTATAAATAATGAAATTAATACTTTAATAAAAGGAAGACATTCATTATTGAAAAAGTATAGATTAACAAACTATAGATGAACTAATGATAACAGATAAAGTACATGCATAATAGATAAATATGACATCAGTCTAGGAGGTCTTCATTCTTGAAGTC
Organism: Scilla litardierei; assembly: GCA_030789695.1. Taxonomy (NCBI): domain Eukaryota; kingdom Viridiplantae; phylum Streptophyta; class Magnoliopsida; order Asparagales; family Asparagaceae; genus Scilla; species Scilla litardierei. The sequence goes on along the minus strand of CM061138.1, from coordinate 42,957,449 downwards.
ATCCTGTGTGAACTTGGTTGTCGGCTGGTTTTCCATCAGATTTGTTTCAACGGGAGACTTCAGGCTCGCCTGATACAGATCTTGGAGGTGTCGTGGAGTACGACAGTTTTTGGACCAATGTCCAGTTATGTCACATCTGTGGCATTTGTCCTCCCAATTATTCTTGGGAATAGACGTCTGTCCAGTGTTTTTTTCTTCCACTGGAGTTTCTTCTTTCCCTCGTTGCTCTGGGGAGGGATGTTGTGCTAGGGAGGACCTCTGGCCTGCCTCTTAGGGGCTTTCCCTTTTTTGAATTTTCTCTTCTGTTTGTTCTTCTGCTTCTGGGAAGAAACTCTGTGAGCCTCAGGGAGAGAAGCTGAGCCTGCAGGGCGTAGGTTATGGGTGGCCAGTAGTAAGTCTCTGTTCTGCTCCGCCATGAAAAGGCGGGAGTGCAGGTCAGAGTACTTAGTGAACTTGCGTTCACGGTACTGTTGCATGAGGATTGCATCCTTCTCATGGAAGGATGTGTAAGTCTTTTCCAGCATGCGTTCTTCCGTCACTTGTTCACCACACTGTTTCAGGCGTGAGGTGATATTGTGAAGTGCTGAGTTATACTCAGCAACGGACTTGAAGTCCTGTAGACGGAGATTTTTCCACTCATAACGTGTACGTGGGAGGATCAGATCTTTCTGATGCTTATACATGTCTTCCAGTGCAGTCTACAACTCTAGTGGATCTTCCACAGTGAGAAATTCGGCCTTCAGGGTCCGATCAATGTCGCCTGATATAGATTATGGCTTTCGCCTTATCTACATCAGAGACTATTGGAGTAGAAGCAGCCTTAGCAGTGCCTGTTGCCGTGGGCACATGAGTAGAGATTGTGGCCATTAGGCCCTGTGCGCGCAAGTGGAACTTCAGGTCCACATGCCAGCTCCGATAATTCTTTCCAGTCGCATCGAGAACTTCAAAATCGACACTCGCTATTTTTGCCATATTATCTATGCATTTAAAATAACATGAATTAATTATAAAGCATAATAAAAATTCATGTAAATTAATAAATTAGTTGCGTGGATCGGCCACTCACCATATAATAAAGTCCAAAGTTCATAAGTTATACAATCCAGAGAATACAAAAGACTAAAATGAAAAGTACAACTTGAAAACCCATTAGGGTCCCTGCAACTTTGCAATTTGGCCTCCGTCTTCAATGAAAGATACTCCGGTCTTTGGCTTATACAAATATATCATCACTACAATTTCTCTCAAAAAAGAAAAGAAAATGCGAGGAATATAAAATGGTGACAAACTGGCCGATCCAAAACCACAACGTAATTTATTAAACATCCAAACAATTTATAAATTATGCAACAAACACATGCATAAATATTTACGCAACATCACATGCAAGTAATATTTATGGAAAAATTAAAATATTTAATAATTACTTAGGCCACGTGGAGACATATCATTCACTGTTAGGTTAGATAACTAACGGCAGAGCGATCTCAGAACCTTTCATAGTTATTAAACATAAAAATACTAATTAATCCCATAATAATGCAAATAGATAAATATAATATGGACCAAAAACAAAAATCATCCCTAAAAGAATATATTAATGCAACATATCAATTATCCAGATATTTTCAGAATTTTCCAGTAAAATTCAGGTATTTTTCGATATTTATCCAGATTTAATTGAATTTTATCTGAGTCAAATTTATATTTAAAACAGAATAATGATAGACCTCAATTATTAAATAAAAACCCTTGGGCTTGCTGCGGGCTTCAGGCCCAAAAGCCAATTAAAAATATGCAATATGTTTATAATTAATAAAGGGGTTAATGTGCTATTGCCAATAGCCCATATGTTAAGTGTTGCATTATATATTCCTAATCCTAACCCTAGGGTTTAGGATTAGATCCAGCCCAAAGGAGTGGGCCCCCTTCAAACCTCACACAAGTGTCAGCCTTGCCAAGGCCTCAATGTTTAATTCTTATTGAAGGTGTAAACATGGGAAAAACCACTGAAATCAATTAATAACCAAGTCTCTTCAACTGAAGGGCTCGACAGAGAGTTAGGGTTGGCCGCAATGAAGATCCACGGCTACGCCACCCCCGACTGTGCGACGAGCCCCTCGGCGTCCGAGCGGCGGACGAGCCCCCGACAGGGGGGCGCAGGGAGGAGCCCCTACATGGGGGCGCAGAGGACGAGCCCCCGACAGGGGGGCGCAGGGAGGAGCCCCCGACAGGGGGGCGCGATGGTTCAGGCGAGGATCCCCCGACATACGGTTCAGGCGAGGATCCCCCGACATGGGGGTTGGGGGCTTGAAGCAGAACCACCCCCGACTTGAAATCGCAAGCAACTCCTTTAACCAAAAAATTAAATGGTATGTGTACTGAGCAATTAGGTGTGTTTGCCTGGCTACCCCCTTTAGGATTTAATGGCGAAAGAAAAAAATATAGCGATATGGCCAAAGCAAGCTTCGAACATGAGACCATCCTTTAACCAAAAAGTTAAATGGTATGTGTATTGAGCAATTAGGCGTGTTTGCACAGCTACCCCCTTTCGGATTTTATGGCCAAAGGAAAAAAATTGTTGATATGGCCAAATAAAGTTTCGATCCTGAGACCCTCAGGCAATCATCACAACGCTTTAACCAAATGAGCCGATAAGGTAATCATCACACCGCTTTAACCAAAGGAGCCGGTAAGGCAAGCATCACAACGCTTTAACCAAATGAGCCTGAAAGATAACGCAAAACAATGTATAAATACATTTTATTTGATCTTGCCGTGGGCAGCTGCCCAGGGCAAACCAATAGTAGTTACGCCCCTGCTTCTAAGAATAGAGGCAGTGCAAGTCTGTATGTCACTTCTCCTACTCGCTCCGGGATGTCAGAAGGCTTAATGTTCCGAGGGCTAAGCTTTGTCCAAATCAAATAAGGCCTATGGTAGTAGATATTTTCAAGAAGACATGATCACCAAGCTGAAACTCCCAAGTGTCGACATTTTGCATCTGCCCAGTGCTTATACTGGTCCTGTGCTTTCCGAAGTTTCTCCCTTATAGTGCGCACTACATCCACATCTATAGTCCTCTCTGGTCCAACCAGCTCTCTGTCATACACATCATCCCAACCCAAGGACGAACGTCACTTCCTCCCGTATAATACTGCAAAGGGTGTCATATCGATACTGGCCTGATAACCGTTATATGCAAACTCCATGAGATGTAGGTGATCTTCCCACAACCCCTTGAAGTCTAACATACAAGTATGCAACATATCCTCCAGTATCAGAATAGTGCACTCTGACTGGCCATCTGTCCGAGGATGATAGGCCGTACTGAAGCTCAAATGGGTTCACAGGTGATCATGTAGGCTCTTCCAAAAATATGATGTGAATCAAGTTTCCCTATATGAAACAATACCCATATAAACTCCATGTAGTCTCACAATCTCCTGCATGTACTTTCTAGCAAGCACTTCTGTTGATCGGCCAACTCTGAAAGGGATAAACTGTGCCGACTTGGTCAACCGATTAACGATCACACAGACAACGTCATTGTGCTTCGTGCTTCTAGGTAGTCCAGTCACAAAATCCATTGTAATGTGTTGCCACTTTCATTTTGGGATGAGTAAAGGTTGTAATAAACTGGCAATACGATGATTTTCAGCCTTTACCTGCTGTCATATCATGTACTTCACCATGCTTCTTACGACACTCTTCATACCATACCACCAATAATGCTGTCTCAAGTCCTTGTACATATTGGTCACGCTTAGATGAATGGAATAAGGAAAATTATGAATGTCCTTCAATAGTTCTTCTCAGACATCTCCAGACAGTACACAAATTCTACTGCCATACCGCAATGACCCACCTTCATCAAATCTAAACTTTGGTCTTTGCCCTGCCAACACTAAGTTTCTGATCCTCTGCAGATTCTCATCTCCTGCCAGGACAGCTTTGATTCTATCCACCAGAGTCGATTGAATGTGCATGTTTATCAGAGACGCAATCATTCTAGCCAAGTTCACATCTATTTTCATCTTCCTGATTTCTTGCTGCAACTTTCATTGAGTCGCGAGTGTCATCACTGTTGGGAGACGACTCAACGCATCTGGCACAACTTGACCTTTCCAAGGATGATTCTGAAGGTCAATATCGTAGTCTGTCATAAGCTCAATCCATCGATGCTATCGCATGCTGAGCTTCTTCTGCGTGAAGATATATTTCACTCTTATGATCTACTCTTGTGATCTGTAAATATCTTCATATGCTCACCTAACAAGAAATGCCCCCAAATCTTCAAAGCGAAGATAACTGCTGTCATCTCTAGATCGTGGGTGAGATAATTCTTCTCGTGATTCTTCAACTGCCTAGATGCATATGACACGTCTCGGCCGTGTTGATGTAACACACATCCAAGTCATCTGCCTGATGCATAAGAAAATACTTAAATCCTCATTTCCAGTCTGGAATAACCAAAATTGGTGGCGAGGTCAACCTCTTCAACTCTTGGAAATCATCACATGCCTTAGACCAGACAAACACCGCATCCTTTCTCGTTCGTCATGTCATAGGCCCCATGATCTTCGAGAAAATCTTGAATGAACATTCTGTAATATCCAGCTAATCCCAAAAAGCTTCGAATCTCCGTTACTGACTGTGGAACATGCCAGTTTTGAACAGCTGCTACCTTCTCAGGATCTACAAAAATCTCTTCTCCAGACACCACGTGGCCCAGAAAAGCCATTTTGTTTAACCAAAATTCACACTTGCTGAATTTGACAAACAATTGGTGTCGACTCAAAGTCTTTAGAACCTTCCTCAAATGTTCCGCATGCTCCCGAGCGTCCTTTGAATATATTAGTATGTCATCAATGTAGACCACTATGAACTTGTCTAAAAATTCATATAACATTTGGTTCATGAGATTCATGAAAACCGCAGGTGTATTGGTTATGCCAAACGACATCACTAAGTATTCATAATACCCGTACTTGGTTCTAAATGTAGTCTTGGTATATCCTCATTCTTCACACGCACCTGGTGGTACCCACTCCTCGAATCTAATTTCGAGAAAACACTCGATCCTCCAAGCTGGTCAAAAGTGTCATCGATGCTGGATAGAGGATACGTGTTCTTCGTCTCAACTCCCTGTAATCGATGCACGATGCAACGAGACCCATCATTCTTCTGCACCAACAATATAGGAGCACTTCATGTGGATACACTGGGTCGTATCCATCCTTTCTTCAACAAATCATCCAACTTGTTTGAAACTCCTCTAACTCAGGTGGCGCCATACGATAATGTGTCTTCGATATCGGCTGTGCACTGGGAATCAGATCAATGGAAAATTCAATGGCGCGTTCTGGAGGCATTCTTGTAAAATCGTCCGGAAACACGTCCATGAATTCTCGCACTACCTCCAGTCTTTCTGGTTCAACTTCTATAGCAGTTACTACTGCTTCTTTGGGCCTGGCCCAGAATTGGACTGATCCTTCGGATCTCCTTCCATTGTTGAACTCGAACATTGGATGATTGGGCATCTCGAACACTACACTCCTTTGACGACAATTAATGATAGCATGAAAAGTCCCCAACCAATCCATTCTAATCACAACATCAAAGCTCGGCATCTCAATCACTATGAAATCTGCGAATTGTTCCATTCCACAAGTCACTACAAGGCGTTGAGGATACCCCTGGTGGTCCTCAATACGCCACTGCCTGTGTTGACACTCCAACAGGACGCCAATGGTTCAACAGTAATAGTGTGGGTTAACGAATCGAGTGGCTAAGAAACAGTGAGAGACTCCTGAGTCGAATAATATGAAGACAAGTCTACCAGCAACTGGTACAACACCTAAGGTCAAAGATACTATGTCTAAGTAATCAGCTAATAACATGTGGATATAATTACTGAAAGCGATATAATCTTATCAGTAATCACTTGGCCAGTAGTCTCGACCTCTGCTGCAGTCATCGTAAACGCCTGGCTTGGGGTGGTGGTTGTGGTCCTGCCTGCTAGAAGACCTTCTGCTGGGGAGGAAAAGGTGGTCTACGTGGTGCATATACTGTTGGAAAAGGAATATGAACATGAGGAGCTGGTGCTGCAAGTCGCGGTCTCCTTTGAGGACAGTCTTAAGTGTTGTGCTCCTTCAATTTGCAGACCAAGCAAATGCCTAAGAGTTGTCGCACTCTGTCTTGATATGCCCAAGTTTACCGTAATGGTGTCATACTGGAATGGGTCGATGTCATTATTGCTGCTGATGTGCCGACCTCTTGAACTAGATCTGTTGCACTGTCTGGTGCACATGCCTAGCTGGGAGCAGGGGTCGTCGACTTGTTCCTTTAGTAGCTGCTGGAGATGGTAGTGGTCGCCTCGAAGGAACACATGAGACGCTCTCGCTCAGCCTCCATCTGAATGCACTCGTACTCACAAGCTATCACAAGTACTGCTGCATGCATCTTCAGGTTCAATCCAACCATTTTTCTCGAAGCTTCATGTTCAGGCACTGCTAGAAATGCCGGGCCCGAGCCGACACCATCTCCTTTGCAAACATGTTGAGCATAGAAAACTTAGCATCATATTTCTCCACTGTCATGGTGTCCTGCTTCAGATTAGTAAACTGTGCCTCCAACTCCATCTGTGACTCATGTGAGAAGAATTAGGCTTTGAACTGATCTTTAAATGTCTACCATGAAATAGGATTCTCCAACCGATCTTCTGATGCGTCCCACTAGATCCTGGCTCCTTCTACCTATTGCAACTTGGCTACGTTACCCAAGTTTTGTGGGAATCCACATGGCTTTCAAGTTGTCTATGATACTACGTAACCATTCTTACGCCTTCAAGGGATCTTCTCGCCCTTTAAACGTCGCCAAGCGTCGGGCCTGAAATTGATGTATTCCTTTGTCCTACCTGAGCTCTCTGTAGAGCCTGAACGAGTTCTCGTATAGCCTGGTCCGAGATCGATGTAACACCGGGTTCGACATGGTGTTGCCCGAACCAGATCCAGAATCGTTCTGGGCCATTTTCGATGCGGTACGCTTACAGTGATTGTTAACTTGCATGTGCCTGCATTCACATGGTAAGGTCAGTTCCAATTTAAGCATTTTCTTTCTAAACTGTTCACGATGTAGGTTGCGAGGACCTGCATGAGCCACTAAGAAAAACATGGCATGCCCTGCAACTCGGGACGTGGCTGTTTTTCATAAGTGGCATGCCATGCAATTAACCAACGAAAACATTATAGGCCACGAACAGAGATGCATCAAAATGCTTCAGGAAATTTCCATTGTTACATGCGAAATTTACAAAATTGGTACATTATATTATAAAAGCTCAAAATACAAAAGTAAGTTTTACATGTATACACTCATGTCCTCAAACTTAGAAATCCACAGACTCCACCGCAAAGTCTGCGTCCTCAAACACTGTGGCCTCCTCTCTCTGTCTCAGCACCTGACAGTGCAACAAAAATGAAGAGCCGCATGAAAGTCACAATAATTCTAGAATTTTGGAATGTAAACAGTTATATATACATGAAAATGAAAATGAGGCATGACCTACTGTATAATTGTAAACTAAAGCATGAACTACGGAGTAAGTCATGCATGCAAGACAATGTCCAAAAAAGTTATTCTAACAGTTTTCTAATAGTCGAGCCAATCCTAGGTCGTGAATCATATTGGAGAGTACAATAAGCAAATATGAGTCCACATGAAGCCCCACGTGCTCACCTGGGCCGGGCCCTTACATAAATAAGCAGGGCAGCCCATATAGAGAAACATGCATGGATTTGAGTCCTTACATAGAAACATGCAGGACTAAAACAGAAGTATGGCTCCAGTCGCTCCCGCATTCCCTCTAATATAATTATCCCAAAACCTAGTGAGTCTGAAGTGTCAAGTGTATGTCAAGTGTACATCTCTCAGTGTTTCGGTGATATAATTCATGTGCAGTTCTAAGTTAGGAACATTTACTTGGCTAAACATGATTTATGAAGTAAGGTTCTTAAGTAGGTTAAGGGCCACATCGAAACTAGCTAATATGTTGGTGTTCTATATAATTCAAGATCCAGTCATGTTTTCAAGATTTTAACATGGTGTTCCATTAAGCTATTTGCAGGATATTCCAATGAGATGTGTCAACAGGATATTCCATTAACAGGATATGCAATGACATGATATTCTAATGTTATTTGGTCATCATAGCACACTCAACATATTACCACTTTCAATGTCATGGAAGACGTGCAGCAGGTGCTATAATTATTGAAATAGGAAACATGTATCATGCAATAGCTTACATGTTAATTGACCAGGAAACATGTAGCATAAAGCAGCATGTAGCATATGGATGGCAGGTAACAAGTGAAATACACTAAGCATATGGATGGCAGGTAACAAGTGAAATACACTAAGCATATGCTAAAATAATCTAAACCAGAGTGGCTTGTGATCGTTAGTAAAAGAATCTAACCTGGATAGCCTGAAGCAAACAATATAGTAATTGGAAACATGGATGGATTGACGATGGGGAGGGACAACTGTGGTGATCTCAGAGAATTCTCATCATCAATTGTTCTAAGGGTTGTAATTATGTGTTCATGGGTTTCTTATGATCCAACAAGTAGTCAACCTATAATCCGACATGCAGTAGATTTATGGTCCCACAAGTGGATTTATGATCTCACAAGCAGTAAACTATAATCCCACTTGCAATAGCCTTATGATCCCAGAGGCAGTAAACTATGTTCCAACAGCCTTAAATGGTCAAATCCTCATTTTCAATCATAGGGTAACCCAAATCCGATATGCAAGGCAGAGTCCAGAGGTTTCAATCTACCAAATACCAAGTCACGGCCGCCATCGAGCCCCAACACCAGCCAAAACATCACCATGACAACAACCAACACTGTTGCACATGTCTACAGCCAACATCCAAGAAAACCATTACTAAATATCCCAAAAACAAGCACGAAAGGCTGGGAGCCCAATTGGACTCACGATGGAGGAGTAACACTCCTAGATTGTTACGGTTAAGTCAAGAACCCAAAGGACAACCACACCAAGGCTAGGAGTAGCAGCGGGGTCGCTGCCAAGCATCAGAGACACCTGAGACTCGCTTAGAATCATCATCACAAGTAGAAGAACAAATTTAAAACCAAAATTCAAGATTTAAAGTGATTTACAAGAAATTTGAAGACTGACATGGAACATGTGGACGGCTGCAACCCTCAGCAATTGGAGAGGGAAACCGAACCACAAAACCCTAATTTGAAGATAGAGAGTTGCAATTTCTTTTGAAAAGCTTGAAAACTTAAACCTTATTATCTAGGTTTTTAGAGGGGGAGAGAGGTCTATTGAGCTCGAAAAAGGGGTAGCGGGATTGTAGAATTGCCACGGAGGAGATCGGGATCGGAACAATGAGATTTCGTTGCGAGATCCTTTGGATTTAGTGTTTCATGGAACGTGGGGGTTGTGACAACTGTTCTCGAGGTGGAGGGAAGGAGAGAGAGGCTTAGGGTTGTTGCGGAGTTCCTTCTTGTTGAAGGAATGAACCAGAGAGAGAGAGAGAGGGAGAGAGAGAGATTTTTTCGCCGCCACGATAGAGATTGGGAAAGAAAGAGAGATGAGAGTTGGTGGAGCACGTGAGAGGGGTGCGGGGGGTAGGTGAGTGATAGTGGTTGTGGGTGGGCTTTTGATTTGGGCCGGGATACAGAAAGAAAAAAAAGGAGATTAGGTCTAGGGGGTGGACTTCGAGAAAAACAAAAGAAAAGAACGAATGAAAGAAAGAAGAAAGAGAAAAATATTTTTTATTAAATTGAGGCTATTACAGAAAACCCTAAAATTATGGGAAAAACTAAATTCAAAGGGAACTTAATTTTGGGAAACTAAAATTTTAAATTTTGGAAGAACTAAATCTGTAGGGAACTACAATTTTAAATTTTGTGGGGAACTGAATCTAGAGGGAACTAAACTTTGAGGGGAACTAAAGTTTTTTGGGGGAACTAAATTCTCTGGAAGAACTAAATTTTAGTTTGAATGCGATTAAATTTTTTTGATGGTGAGAATATTTTGAAGGTGTCTGTCAATTTTTGGGGTTTTTTTTGAAGAGGCTGCAGATTTTTTTGGGTGGAAGATTTTGAATGGGATTAAATTTTTCGGGGGAATATTTTAACCGTGTTATGAGTAGTATGTGTGTGTGTGTGAAATATAGGCATCATCTATCATAAGAGGAAATCCATCCTATGCACTTGTTAAAAAAACCCAAGGTTCTAAAAAACTCGCCACGGCGACGCCATGGCGCGCCACGGCGGGAAGGCTCCACCCTCACGCCCCGTTAATGCCTAAGTTGGCTCTTTGAGGCGGCACCCCGCCATGGCGACACAAGGCTCGCCACAAAACATAAGGCGCGCCTTAAAAAACAAAAACAAAATAAAATAAAAGCACCCGGGTCCACATTATTGGGTTAAGAGAACCCGAACCTGACCCGTTCCCATTATTTGAGGCTTCTTTTCATCTCGTAGCCGCCCGCATTGGATTTGGGGCCTAGGGCTTTTCGTCTCGCTCGCAGCAGCCGATTCACGTCGCCTTCGTCTTCGGCCGCACTCGTCTCTGGTCCTCCCTCTAAATGGCATCAGCATCGTCAGCTTCTTCAGTTCTCCGGCCGCCCTCGTCTCCGGTCTTTCCTCTGAACGGCATCAGCGTCGCCGGCTTCTTCAGTTCTTCGTTGCCGGCTTCTTCAGTTCTTCAGCTCAAAAAGGAGATCTCTGCGTCTTCTTCAGTTCTTCCTCACTTGTAAGTATTCAATTTAATTATTCAATATACGGCTAGATGGAAGGCTATTCAATTTAATTATTTAATTATTCAATGTATATGGAAGGCTATGGATTTGGTAGGATTTGAAAACTAATCCATCTAAGTGGAGCATAGTTTACTGTCTACCTATATATATATTATATAATATATACACACATTTGCCGCCTTAAGCCACACCTTGAAAAATGCCGTGGCTCCGCCAAGGCTTCTAAGGCTTGAGGCTTGACCTCGCCGCCACGCCACGCCTCACGCCATTTAGAACCTTGAAAAAATCAACTCCACTATTTTTTCGATAATTGAAATCATTCTTTTTTACCTTCCAATTTTAAAATACCAACACCATAGATCTAATAGATCTAGTGAACGTAGGGTGTTTGCTCGGTCAAGTCAGTGCAAATTTAATGATTTTACAGCAATATACATTTTTGCAACAACTAAATTGATGAACGTGTTAGGAACTAACAAAGATGGAATTTTTATTAGAAAACAAATAGCAAATAGAAAGATAATTGAGCACAAAAGAGGTGTACTCTCCTCCCAAGACGCCTAGAGGACATCCACACTCGTCTACCTATGGAATCACACGATAACAATCATCAAAATAGCATAGGCAACAAGAGAAGGCTATCCCCCTATTTATAATAGAAACTAGGGCAAGGGGGAAAAGACCCGCGGCCAAAGGGGGTGCGGGTTGCTGCAGGCGCGCGCGGCTTTGGGGGGCCCTGCGGGTGTAAACCCGCAGGGGTTTATGGGCCGGAGGTCCATCAATACTCCCCCCAAAGAGCCAGCTTGTCCTCAAGGTGGAAGTCTGGAAAGCGCGCCATCATATCATCCATGTCCTCCCACGTGCTTTCGTGCTCTGGTAAGCCCCTCCACTGCAACAGCACCTGCCTCCCGCCTGTGTCGTTCTGGCGAACTCCCTTCAGCACCTCGAGCTCCATCATCACCTCCATATCTGCAGTAAGGGTCTCGGGTAATGTAGGGGAAGGGGTATAAGTGCCAATGGCCTGGCGTAACTGTGAGACATGGAAGACAGGGTGAATGGTAGATCCTGGGGGTAGGCGCAATCTGTAGGCCACCGGTCTTATCCTCGCCTCGACCTCAAAAGGTCCAAAATACCGCGGTGCCAGCTTCTCATTCCTCCTATGAGCCACCGACCTCTGCATGTAGGGCCTCAGCTTCAGCTATACCATATCACCAACCTCAAAGTGTAAGTCCCGATGGCGTAGGTCTGCCCGTGCCTTCATCACCTGCTGAGCCATTGCCAAGTGGAGCTTCGGCTCCTCTAGAATCCGGTCCCGCTCTGCCAGGTACTGCTCTACATCTGATACGGGAGTCGTCTCATGGCCATAATGAAGTAAATGCGGAGGGTCTCTGCCATACAAAATCCTGAAAGGTGTAGTCTGCGCCGCCGTGTGGTATGAAGTGTTGTACCAATATTCCGCCCACGGCAGCCAACGTGCCCACTCCTTAGGATTCTCTGAGATAAAATATCACAGGTAAGTCTCCACTCTCCTATTTACCACCTCAGTCTGACCGTCAGTCTGGGGGTGATAAGCTGTGCTCTGCTTCAAGGCCGTCCCCTGCAGTCTGAAAAGCTCCTGCCAAAATTTGCTCTGGAATACCTTGTCTCTATCCGAGACTATGGACTTCGGCGGCCCATGCAAACGAATGACCTCTCTCACAAAAATCTCCGCCACAGAAACGGCGCTGTAAGGATGCTTAAGCGGGGCAAAATGTGCATATTTGCTGAGGCGGTCTACCACAACAAAAATGACGCTGTATCCACCCGACTTTGGCAATCTATCGATGAAGTCCATAGATAGGTCCTCCCAAACTCTGTCTGGTAAGGATAGCGGCTGAAGTAGTCCCCCTAGGGATATAGCCTGATACTTGTGACGCTGACACACGTCACACTCCTCCACCATCCTGGCCACCTCCTTCTTCAACCCCTTCCAATAGACCACCCGTGATAGCCGCTGGTAGGTCTTGAGGACCACAGAATGTCCTCCAATAGCACTGTTGTGGAACTCCCTGAATATGGCTGGTATAAATGTAGAAGTCCTCGGTATCACCAGCCTTCCCTAGTAAAGTAGCCGCCCATCCTGAAGAGAATACCCCGGGTGCTCAGTCGACCCCTGTAGAAGGGACTCTCGTATAGCCGCCATCTCCGGATCCTGCTCTACCTCCTGCTGTAGTGGGCCCCAATCCTCGAGGATGGATACTGTAAGTGCCACTAACTCTGCCTCCTCCCGCCGGGATAACGCATCAGCTGCCTTGTTCTCCAATCCCAGACGGTACTCTATCTCGAACCTATACCCCAACTTTCGCAGCCACTTCTGATGCTCCTCCGCTACCATCCGCTGCTCTAGCAGGTACTTCAGGCTCCGCTGATCCGTGCGAACTATGAAGCTCCGTCCCAACAAATATGGTCTCCACTTCTGTATGGACAACACTATCGCCATCAGCTCCCTCTCATAGACCGACCGCAATTAGGCCCTCGTGGTCAACACCTGACTGTAGTAAGCTATCGGGCGCTGCTCCTGCATCAGTACTGCTCCCAGCCCATGTCCCGATGCGTCTGCCTCTACTACGAAGGGTCTGGAGAAGTCGGGCAACGCCAATACTGGCACAGTGGTCATAGCCCTTTTCAGGGCCTCAAATGCTGTCGTCGCCGCCTCCCCCCAATGGAACTGATCCTTCTTCAATAACTCCGTCAATGGCCAGGCAATCGTCACATATCCCTCCACGAATCTGCGGTAGTAACCTGTAAGGCCCAAGAAGCCCCGTAGCCCGCTGAGAGTAGTGTGGCGCGGCCAGTCCAGCATGGCCGCTATCTTCGCTCTATCGGTGGCTACCCCTTCTGCTGATACCACGTGCCCCAGATACTCCACCTGCGGCTGCCCGAATAGACACTTCTTTCTGTTCAAATATAGCTGGTGGTACTGCAGCTCCTGAAAAACCACCTGCAGGTGGTCCAAATGCTCATCCAAAGTACGACTGTACACCAAAATATCGTCGAAAAAGACTAGTACAAATCGCCTGAGAAAAGGATGGAATACCTTATTCATGAGAGCCTGAAAGGTGGCCGGGGCGTTGGTCAACCCAAAGGGCATGACCAGAAACTCGTAGTGACCCTCATGCGTCCTGAACGCCGTCTTGGTCACATCCTCCCGTCGCATCCTTATCTGGTGGTAGCCTGACTTAAGATCTAGCTTGCTGAACCAGGCTGCTCCGTGTAGCTCATCCAAGAGCTCATCAATCACAGGTATATGGAATTTATCAGGGACCGTCTCCTTGTTCAGCGCCCTGTAGTCCACGCAGAACCGCCAACTACCATCCTTCTTCTTCACTAATAACACTGGGCTGGAGAACGGGCTTACACTCGGCTGGATGACCCCTGCCTGCACCATCTCTGAAACCATCCTCTCTATCTCGCCCTTCTGATGCTGGGGGTATCGGTAGGGCCGCACACTAATGGGAGAAACACCCTCTCGTAGAACAATGACGTGCTCGTGGTCCCGTGGTGGTGGAAGACCCCGAGGCTCCTGGAAGATCTCCTCAAACTGCTCCATCAGCTGCTGAACCTCTCCTGGAATGGGCTGCTCTGTACTGGCCTCTGCGCCTCCCGCACCTGTCAAAGAGTAGAGCTCTACTAAATATCCTCCTCTCTCTGTCTGGATGGTCCTAAACATGGTCTTCAGAGAGACCAAAACTCTGCAGAGGCTGGGATCCCCCTGGAGTATCACTGCTCTCCCCGCCTCCTGGAACTGCATCCGTTGTAGCTTCCAATTTATCGTCATCTCTCCCAAAGTCTGTAGCCATGTCATGCCTAGGATGACGTCGGTGCTCCCTAGGTCCAGTGGTAAAAAATCTGCAAGAACCTGTATCCCCTGCATGGTCAGCACCAGTCCCCTACAAACTCACCGTCTGCTCTCCTTATTTTCCGTCCCCATCATCACGCTGAAGCTGCCGCAATCTGTCAGCTAAAGCCCCTGCTGTGCCACCACCCTCCTGGATATGAAATTGTGGGTATCCCCATTGTCAATAAGCACAGTCACTTCCTGGTCTCTGATCTCCCCCCTCAGCTTCATGGTATGGTTCGGTGTGAACCCAACCACGGAGTTGAGGGACACCTCTGCCACATCCAACTACTGGCCCTCCATCTCATCCTCTGCCTCAGCTGCCTCCTCGACATCAGCCTCCTCGTCGTCGTCCTCCAGCAGAATCACCCGAAGCTTGCGCACCGCGCACCGATGGCCTGGTGAGAATCGCTCATCGCACCGGAAACATAAGCCCTTCTGCCTCTTTTCTCGCATCTCAGCTTCTGCCATGCGTCTGAACTGCCCCCAGCCACGGGTACACTACTCCTATCCCCGTCTTCTCCCTGCTCGTCTGGGTCGCCACCGTGGGGGTACCTGCTCCTCCAGCCCCAGACGGGGTGCCTCTCGATGTCTGACTACTGTAGCTGCTCCTGACCTGCCTATCCTCGGTCTGCGCATCCTCTACCATCTGGGCCATCTCTATGACCTCCGAAAGCCCCCTGGGCTTGTAAGGCCTCACTGCTGCTCGCAGACTGCGGCGCAATCCCTTCAGAAAGGTGCCCTCCAGTGACTTGTCAGATACGGCATGTACTCGCCCTGTCAGTGTCTCGAATCTCTCGATGTAATCGCGCACCGGCCCCTCCTGTCTGAGGGCGTACAGCTGCTCGTGTAAGTTCCCCAGCCGGGGGTCTCTAAACTTCTCCAGAACCAGGTTCTTTAGTTCCTCCCAGCTTCTGATCTGCTGCCTCCTCTCCTTCCACTAGAACCAACCCAAGGCTCTCCCTTCCATGCAGATTGTCGCTGCCTCCAACTTCTGTGCTTCGGACATGTGGTGTGCTGCGAAGTACCTCTTTGCGGTGAACAGCCAGGCATGCGGGTCCTCACCAGAAAATAGGGGCATCGTCAGTTTCCACACCCTGCACTCTCCCCCAAAGTGCCCCCACTCGGGCCTCCACTCCTCTCTGTGCTGCAGGCGGTAATGCTGTCTCCTCTGGTCCTGAGTCTCGTACTGCCTCGGTGGACCTCCTCCGCGCCCCCTGTAGTCTCCACGGTAACCTCCCCGCCGGCCCTCAAAATCGTCCCAACCTGCATCGTCGCCAAACTCTGCCTCGTAGCCGTCCCTGCCGTCAGAATAGTAGTCTCTCCCGCGTCCCTCGCCATCGAAAGGATCCTCTGCTGCTGTCCGTCGTCCCGAAGGATCCCAAAAACCACCCGAAAGCTGTCCACGGCCCTGCATAGCTGCTGTCCGCTGCCCGGGGGGTCGAAAACCCCCTAGAAGTCTGTCCGAGCCCTTCGCCCCCTGCGGCTGCCAGGGGGTCCCGCCTTTTCCGCAGCTCGACAGGGGCCTGCCGGCCTTCGGCCAGGCACGACGGGCCCCTCTGGCCATCTGCAACTGCCGGCTGCCCGGCAGGGTCGCCGGACCTCGGCGGGCCCAGGCAGGGTCCCGCCGACCCTGCCTGGGCTCGCAGGTGGCGGGGGGTTCCCCGCCCTTCTCCTGCGGCGGCCGACCCCCCCCCAAATGATCGTTGGGGGTTGGCCGCCCCTCCCCGCTACCGCGTGGATCCCTCGCTGGTCGGCTAGGTCCCCCGACATCCCTTTGGCTTTGCACCGCCTTCTGTCGCACCTCTTCGCGGTAGTCGACCCTCCGTGGCTCCTCGTCCAATTACTCCACGTAGTAGGGTTGATTTTGGGGAAGTACCTACTCTTTCTCCTTCTCCTTCGTCAAAGGTGCCGCCTTTGGTGTCGGATTAGGGTTCTCGTCGCCTTTGGAGTTCGATGCCAATTGATTTAGGGCTCCCATCAATTGTGCGAATTGATCGTCGTGCTTTGCTTGATTTGATGCCAATTGGGAGATGGAAGTAGTTAATTTCGACATGGATTCGTCGTTCCCCGCTAACGACTTTTTGATTGCCTCGATCTCGCCCGTGAATTTCGCCTCCAACGCTTCAAATTTGTCTTGCGATCTCGTTGAAGCCGCCATGGATCGTCGTGTGCTCTGATACCAAATTGTTAGGAACTAACAAAGATGGAATTTTTATTAGAAAACAAATAGCAAATAGAAAGATAATTGAGCACAAAAGAGGTGTGCTCTCCTCCCAAAACGCCTAGAGGACGTCCGCACTCGTCTACCTATGGAATCACACGATAACAATCACCAAAATAGCATAGGCAACAAGAGAAGGATATCCCCCTATTTATAATAGAAACTAGTGCAAAGGGGGGAAAAGACCCGCGGCCAAAGGGGATGCGGCTTGCTGCAGGCGCGCGCGGTTTTGGGGGGCCCTGCGGGTGTAAACCCGCAGGGGTTTATGGGCCGGAGACCCATCAGAACGACACACGCCTTGGGTTCACCAGATCGTTGCTATGTTTGATATGTTGATTTTTTAGAATATGTACATCACAATGAATAGTGCTGGTCATCGAAAATGCATAGGAGGAAATTGGAATTCTTTCTTGTAGCTGACTGTCACACACACACACAAAATTGGACTACAAAATTTTTGTTTATGTTTTTGAACGAAAACTAAACGTCTCAAATAAAAAAATTGTGAACGCAAATAAAAAATTCATTTTGTTTGAGATCATCTAACCTATTTAAACTATATGCACACAATTTAAATGATTTCAATATGTTTTATCCATGAATCAAGTGGCGACAAAATCAACGGTTTTATCAAAAGTGACTAATTTTCACCTTTTTGATGTATGTGTAGAGCATATTGAAATCATTTCAAATTTTGATCATAGTTAGTTTAGAAGGGGTAGATCATATTTAACGGAATAGAATCTTTAATTGGGTTCATAAATTTTTTTACTTAGGGCGTCAATTTTTTGTTCGGAAAATAAAAGAAAATGGTGTAGCCCAACTCTCTCTACGCACACATGCACCTCATGCACCTCCCCCACAAAAACCCACAGACCATAATAATAATAATTTGCAATCACCTTTTTTAAAGTGGTAATGTACAATAAAATATTGCTCCATTGCCGATATATTTTCGTTGACGGCTTTGCAAGGAACATTACCAATATTGTTGACTGTTTGGTTCCTATAGTATGATATGTTTCCAATGTAATAACGGATTTCATTTAACTTTTAAAATAAAGTAACCCTCCTTAAAGCTGATTATTTGTTAAGGCAAATGTATTTGTGTTGGATTTATGAAAAGACTGTATATATTCTACAAGCCATACCCATTGAAGTCGTACTTATCTACCATTAATGATGTCTGCCATAAGTATTGCTAAACCCATCTTTACGGTGATTCAAATTGTGTATCACGTTCACCTTAAGATTTAAATCTACTCTCAAGAGAAGAGAAACTAGTTTA
Source organism: Scilla litardierei (assembly GCA_030789695.1). Taxonomy (NCBI): domain Eukaryota; kingdom Viridiplantae; phylum Streptophyta; class Magnoliopsida; order Asparagales; family Asparagaceae; genus Scilla; species Scilla litardierei. The sequence continues at coordinate 42,939,253 of CM061138.1, read as the reverse complement.
ATTTATTATCGAATAGCCACTATAAAGGCACATGGTTTGTACTGTAGATTGTCGTTGTCATTATCAGATTTATCTGGCAAAAAAAGAGAGAGAAAAAAGGTTGTGGAAAGTAGAGCAAAACAGCAAGGCACCGTTCTGGCTCTTAGACTCTTAAGGCATTTGTTGGGTGTAAGCGGAATGAAGGGAAGACTTAAAAAATAAAGAAATGAGGGAGAGCTTATAAAAGTGTATACTGTCAATTGACATGCAATAATTAACATTTTAAGATGATTCATAGTTTCATACAATATGAAAATATTCAGAATCTTGAAGCAGGTCTAAAACATTCCAGTAAGTGGAAAGCAAGAGCTAGTCTTAATCGGGGCTTTAGCAGGCTTTTTACAACAATGAAAAAGGTGAATTTAGATGACATCTCTGATACAAATCATAATGCAAGAAAAAACATCTTAAGGTGGGGAGGACGGTAGTCTTACATGATATCACATATAGTTAAGAATCTAGTGATAATTATGAACTTTTGGTGATGATCCTTTTGTTCAATATATGGCATGGTGTCTGATCTACAAGCTGCTCTATCAAAATTCTTCAATATACGGCGAGTTCTAAGAAAATTCTTGTTATTATGTTTTATTACTGTGATTGTGCCTTTTAAATTTTGTCAGAAAGTTTATCAACATCATGCTGCACTCAAATTTTCAGTTATTTTATCTGTATCTCAATACGATGTTCGTTATGATTTATTAAGCATTTGACATATTTAAGTCGGGTACTTTTATGTTGAAATGTCACAGTTAATTGTTCTTTGTGCTAGTATTCTTCTATTCATAGTTCTATATTTTTTTCAATGTTTCATGCTAAGCCTACAGTTGCAACCATGCCTGTTTTAAAGTTTATTGACTGATAATTTTGCTTGACTTCAGCATGTCCTGCAACATGGGAAACCAGAAGAACGGTCTGCCATTATCAGTAAGCTTGCTGGACAAATAGTAAAGATGAGTCAGCAGAAGTTTGCTTCCAACGTAGTTGAGAAATGTTTAACTTTTGGTACTCCTGCGGAACGCCAGATCCTCATAGATGAGATGCTTGGTTCCACTGATGAAAATGAACCCTTGCAGGTATGTTCTACTCTTTGACCATGTGCAACTTATCAATCAAGTGCATCCATCCCATCTTATACAGTGATCTGCAATTTTTTTTTAAATTTAGCAGTTTAAAGGCATGCTCTTTAGTTCATCTTTTGTATAAGTTGTCACTTCTCTGTTTTTAACTTGAAGAGAATATTTAAAGGTTAGGATCAGTTATAACACCTAACTAATTTCTGCATTGTGGTTTAGAGTATCCATTCAAATTTTAGCTTATCAAACTTTACGCGATCATCATTACCATCATTTTAGACTTCTGGCTAACGTTCTTGTATCTTTATCTTGGTAATTTCCGTTTGATCGAACTAATACCTTGAATGCTAGTTTAAAGTATCCGTCCATATTGTGATGGACATTACTTCATTAGATTTGTACATTTAGCAGCAATAATGTCCCCCATATCTGCTTATATCCATGTGATTGTCCTAGTTTTGTTACAGACTAATTTGCACCATAATTGATGTCTTTTGGAATTCTGGGTTATCTATTTATTGGAAGAGTTTGTAGTGAGAATTCTTTTTTCTTTTGTTACATTTTCTTTCACTTTCAATGATGATCATTTGTAGCTTGGATTTGTTAATGTGATGTCGCATTGTGTTTCAGTGATGTTTAATGCCTTTGATACTTTAATGTTAATATGTTTTAATAATGATATCCGCTCAATTTTAGAAGATTTTTCTGAACATGAAATATCAATAGATAGGTAAGGCTTGCAATTCTAAATTTTCATAGTCCATGACTCAAAAGAAGTATCTTGTTTGCACTCTTGCTTGAATGATTTAGGAATTTTAAATGTAATAGATCTTGAATATGACCTGTGTTTGGCAACAATCTACAATTGTGGATTTTACAGTTATTCAGGTCAACTCAAAACCACAAGGGCTATTTTGAAATTGCATCATATATTCTTTTAGTTGGATAAGTCTTGCAATTGACTTATGAAAGGAGCTAGTGAATATCTTGTCATGCATATTTTAGGGCCATGACAGCTTTTGTGGTATTTGAGCTTGAGGTTGTAGATTTTTAACTTCAGATGAGGTGGGATGAATTTGATGCACAAGTGTTGTGCTATATTTGTTTCATTGTTCTGGAAAGGTCTTGGATCTTCTATGAAAGGATCTAGCAACCTGCTATTCATGCATGTTTCGGGCGTAACTGCCTTGTGCTCTATGTTTGGTTGTTTTGGATTGTCTACCGGTAAGGCATTTGAAATCGGATTTATAAGCCTTTAAGAAGTGGCATTCAGTTTTATGTTCATCCTCCTTTTTCAGCCATCACCTCCCCCATCTCCGACTCTCTTTACTATTGTTCTTTTCATTCTTCCCATATTGCCTTACATATTCTCTCTCCATTTCAATCAATATTTCTTACTCACCTGTATATTCACATGTTTTATTTAAGTATCTCCTACTTTGTTCTCTTATCTTCTCTAAAATTCCACATACGTCTCAAAATCATGTTGCTTGTCAAGACAAACTTTACCACTCCACAAAATCTAATTCAATCCAATCCCACAAAGATCCAATGTCTAGTCCACAATCAGATCATGTATACCTACCAACCGCATGCCCTAGACATGAGATGTACCTGCTTTGTCCTTCGCTTCAAACCGAAGTTGAGGGGACTCCGCATTGTATGTCCTGGGATTAACAAACAATCGAGGAGACTTCCAATCATGTGTTATGGATTTTTTGAAAATTGTTATTTTCAGTCCACGATATCATTTCACATCAAGCTAACCTGGAGAGTTGGAGATTTATAAAAAATATTGTTTTTTTCAATCTACAGTTTCATTTCACATCAATTGTAACCTTGAGGGGGAGAGGGAGGCTGCCTAAGAACCTCGCACCCCTAAACTACCTTGTGTAGAGCTTGCATTATTATGACTGCCCCATAAACGTGCGGCACACGTCAGAGTTCTTGAGTCAAAATTGTTGCAAATCTTAAAATTTGGTTAGCAACAATTAGACTTGCTAAAGGATGACTGAAAATTATGGAGTCAAACATCATACAGATCATTACACAATACCATGAAATCTCACTATTATTGTCATATTGCCTGTCAGTACTGTGTTGCTATAGCACTGAAATATCATTTTCAGTATCATTCATTCCCTGTGTATGTCTTGTGGCTATAAAACTATGGTTCCATTTGTGCAAAAACTGTTTTAGTTCTCAATCCCTGAATGCATTCAGATTTAAAGGATTTTATAAAATCGTGGCCTTTTTATTTCTTTCTGTGCACATATTGAAAAGGATCCCAAACTTTTTGGATTGTATAACTAATCTTCCATTGCGAAAAAATGGTGCGAAAGCCCGTGCGAAAATATTTTTTTAATTTTTTTCAAATTTTTTTTGATGTTTACTCCATACAATTATATACCTCAGGGAAAATAATGGGTGAACCCTATGGGGATTATTAGAGCACACATCCACCCGTTACAAATTTAACGGCATCAAAACATGCGAATTTGTTGAAATGCATTGATCGAATACCAAATCACATTATTTCTCAATGATTATTTTTTGAGGGGTGTATAACAACATATAATGAAGGTAGAAAAAAGAATTTTTGATTTTTTTTCAAAAAAGCTAAAAACATTTTCACAACGTGCAAAATGTTCTCATTTGAAGATTTCCAGATATATATATGTAACATTTCGCACGGTGCGAAAATGTTTTTAGCTTTTTTTGAATTTTTTTCCACCTTCATTATATGTTATACACCCCTCAAAAAATAATCGTTGAGAAATACTGTGATTTGGCCTTCAATCAAGGCATTTCAACAAATTCGCACGTTATGAGACCGTTAAATTTGTAACGGGTTGATATGTGTGCCAATCCCCCTAGGGTTCATCCATTATTTTCCCTAGCGTATATAATTCTATGGAGTAAACATAAAAGAATTTGAATTTTTTTCATAAAAATAAAAAATGTTTTCGCACGGGCTTTCGCACCATTTTTTCGCAATGGAAGATTACTATATATATAGGTTGACTCTGATCCATTCGAATGGATCAAACATGCGGATCCATTCAAGTAGAATTTAACGTTGGGCAACCTAAATGGATAATCCGCTCCGTTGGAAGTGATCTAACATGTCTAAACTACAGACAAACAAAATTTCAATTGATTTGGACATGTTTTGTCCATCCATCAAGTGGTTGCAAAATAAGTCGATTTTATGACTATTCAAAAACATTGATTTTGCAACCACTTGCTTGATGGGCAAAACATGTCCAAATCACTTGAAATTTTGTTTGTATGTAGTTTAGACATGTTAGATCACCACATCCAACGGAGCGGATTATCCATTTAGGTTGCCCAACGTTAAATTTTACTTGGATGGATCCGCATGTTTGGTCCATCCGAATGGATCCTGGTCAACATACACACACATATATAGTAATCTTCATGGGCGAAAAAGGCCTTTCGCACCATGCAAAAAGAATATTCTAATTTTTTTGAAAAAATTTTCAATTTTTTTAATGTTTAATCCATATAATTATATACACCAGGAAAAATAATGGATGAACCCTAGGGGGATTTGAACACACATCCACCCGTTACAAATTTAACGGTCTCAAAACGTGTGAATTTTTTGAAATGCCTTGATCGAAGGCCAAATCATATTATTTTTCAACGATTATTTTTTGAGGTGTATATAACAACATAAAATGAAGGTGTAAAAAAATTTTGAAATTTTTTTCAAAAATAAAATAAAAACCATTTCGCACGGTGCGAAATGTTCTTAATTGAAGATTTACCTATATATATAACTGCATTTAATGCTCTGAGTATCATTAGTGTATATACATATAGGGTAGTCTGTGCATGTGCATGTGCACAGGGATGTTACCTGCGCACATGCACAGTCCCCCCCCCCCCTTTTCAGTTTTTTTGAAAAAAATTCATGGGCCTTTTCAACTCATGGATGATCAACGTACCAAATATCAAGTGATTCCAATACTTTTTGAGTACACATCTACGCCTTGCAACTTCAATGGTTTTTAGCAAGTTTTCAGACCGTTGAAGTTGCAAGGGGTAGATGAGGGCTCAAAAAATATTGGAATCACTTGATATTTGGTATTCGGATCATTCATGAGGTCAACAAGCACATGATAACAAATTTCAAACTGAAAAGGGGGAATGGACATGTGTGCAGGCAACTTTCCCATGCACATGCACATTTTCCCCATATACATAGTAATATTTTGGTGCAAAAATGGTGTGAAAGCCCGTGAGAAAAACATTTTATCTATTTTTAGAAAAAATTGCAATTTTTTTGAAGTTTATTCCATACAAGCCCGTGAGAAAAACATTTTATCTATTTTTAGAAAAAAATTGCAATTTTTTTGGAAGTTTAATCCATACAATTATACATCCCAAGGATATGGGATTTGAGCACCAATCCATCCGTTATAAAATTTAATGGTTTCAGAACAATAGAACTTTTTGTAATGTCTTGATCGAAGGCCAACTCACATTATTTTTTAACCATTATTTTTGAGCGATGTATAACTACATGAATTGAAGGAGGAATTTTTTTTGGAAAAAAGTCAAAAAAATTAAAAATATTTTCGCACGGATTTTTTCGTGAGAAAGGTTTGCATTTGAAAATTTTCGTGTGTGTGAGGTTAATGGGGGTCAGATGGCCAGGTGGACACCTACGGCCAAGCCCCGTCCATATTTTTGAAATTTTTTTCCAATATGCTCTACACCTCATGGAAGATCACCACACCAAAAAACAAGTGATTCCAACACTTTTTTCCCATCGATCCATTCATTGCAAAAAGTTATATATTATTTTACAGTTGATTTTTGCAATGAGTTGATCGATGTGAAAGAAGTGTTGGACTCACTTAATTTTTGGTATGGTGATCATCCATGAGATGTAGAGCACATTGAATTTTTTTTCAAAAAAAAGTATGTGAGGGGCTTGGCCTTGGGTGGACAAGGAGGAAATCCACTCCTTGGCCATTTGATTCCCATATATATATATATATATATATATATATATATATATATATATATATATATATAGGAAAATTTTCAAATGAGAACATTTCGCACCGTGCGAAAATGTTTTTATCTTTTTTTTGAATTTTTTTTTTCAAAAATTCTTTTTTCCACCCTCATTATATGTTGTTATACCCCCTCAAAAAATAATGGTTGAGAAATAATGTCATTTGGCCTTCGATCAAGCCATTTCATCAAATTCGCACGTTTTGAGACCGTTAAATTTGTAACGGGTGGATGGGTGCTCTAATCCCCAACGGGTTCACCCATTATTTTCCCTGGGGTATATAATTGTATGGATTAAACATCAAAAAAAGAATTTTTGAAAAAAAAAATTTCAAAAAAAAGATAAAATTCTTTTCGCACCGTGCGAAAAGCCCCTTTTTCGCAATGGAAGATTGCCCTATATATATATATATGGTAAAGTGTTCCTAGGGTGACTCCTTAGATTAAATCTAAGGAGTCGCCCCCATTTTCCCTCATATCCCACAATTTTTTTGGATTTTATTTTTCATGGGGTTGTTCACCTCATGGATGATCAACATACCAAAAATCAAGCCATTCCAATACTTTTAGAGCCCCCATCTACCCCTTAAAAAAATTCCGAAAAAAATGTGGGATATGGAGAAAATGGGGGCGACTCCTTAGATTGAATCTAGGGAGTCACCCTAGGAACACTTTACCCTTCCATTGGATGTGTTATCTAACTTGTCTATACTGCCTACAAAATTTCAAATGATTTGGACTTGTTTTACATATACATCCAGTGATGACGTTAGTTGATTTTATGATGATGCTGAAATGTTGATTTTACGAACTCATTTTGCATATGTAAAACATATCCATATCATTTGAAATTTCCTTTATTTAGTTTAGATGTGTTAGATCAAGTCTAATGGAACAAAATTTTCATTTGGTTGCCAAATTTTAAATTTGAATGAGTTGGATTCGAATGTTTGTTTCCATCGAATGGATTCTAGTCATCACGCTCATGCATATATATACCCAGAGGAAATATGATGTAGAACACGAAAGATTTATGAATTTGATGGAACATTTGGGGAATAACGATGAAATTAGGGTTCCAAGGCTTCTCGACAAGGAGGGAACCTTTCACCGGTTTTGGGGGTTTTATCTCGAGATTCATTGTGTTCAATAAACCAAACTAAGGGTATTATATAGGCTTACAACCCAATACACTCTCATCTCCCAACTAATGTCGGACTCAAACTCTAAAATATTAAAAAAATTCTCAGAAATAAATGAAAACCCCCTAAATCAGTTCCGTGCTTTCCTTTGCATTAACAGAGCTGCTAATAACATTGTATAAATTCAATTTAATTCATTAAAAAATTTATTACAAATATGTACCCGCTGAAGGATGATCCGAATCGTGGTAAATTTATTTCGAACAATTTTAGGGCACGAAAAATTCTAAATCTTTCGATCTCACAGAACAATTTAAGGGCCCGAACTATTTTTGTGCAGGAACAATTTAGGGCACAAAAATCAATCAAGAAATATTCAAATCTTTGTTGAATGGAACACATTATTTGAAATTCTATGGCTCTCTGTTATGTGCGGTGAGTAAAAAGTGATGTATATATCAAATTACTCATTGCGAACAACATGCACAAAATTTTTCTTGTTGTGTGCTGTGAGTAAAAAACGCTACACATACCAAAATTACTCACCACGCACAACATGTAAAATTTTTGCCTAATGTGCATTGTGAGTAAAAAGTGATGCACATATCAAAATTACTCAAAAATATGTTGACCTAACCTTCTGTTTCCATTGAGATCTATATAGACCGATTTGCCACATTGTTGTCAAGTCTCTTCAGGCACCCTTTTCTATCGAGACAAACGTGATTAGTTCCTCATTGTTGTTGTAAGGTTTTGAAGCTCACAAGTTATAGAATTTGGTTTTCAGGCTCTAGCTGCATTCTTAAATCTTGGCTGCAACCCGTTAATTCAATAAAATTGGTATGTAAAAAGAATGGGAGGGAGAAGACGGTGTTGAAATGAAAAGGCCATGAACTTACTGCACTAATATATAGTAGTTGAAAGACCAACCACAGAAACATGCCACAGATTTAGTTAAATAGACATCTTTACAAGAAACAATAATCAATAGCAGTTATATACTACTTCATCAAAGAAATAGTATGTCTAACATAAGAAATAGTATGTCTAACATAAAATGGTTTAAGAAACAACAAAATATATGAGTAATTTAGTATGTGCATAGAGTAATTTCGTTTGGCGCGTTGTGCGGTGAGCGAAAAATGATGCATATACCAAATTACTCATCGCACAAAACAGGTAAAATTTTAATTTTTTAGGGCGGATGTGCACGGTGAGTAATTTGGTATGTGCGTTGTGTAATTTTTGGCGGGTATTTCGGGGTTTTTGAAAATGACAATTTCGTTAATTTTTTCAAAAATTAAGTGGTATGTGCTCAGATCAAAACGGTGGGTTCACAGATCTATTCACATAACTAAAAGGCTCAAACTCTATGCCTATTTAAAACTTAATAAAATTAAAAATAAAATAAAAATAAAAAATAAAAAGGAGTTTAGACTTAATTGGATCCCTATCATTCTCCTGGCTTGAGAACTTTACCACCTGGTGAATGACAATAAGAGTAACATAGCTGAGCAGAAATCAGTAGTTCTTGCAATTATAAAAGACGCGTTCACAAACTCTGTGTAACCGGATACAGAGTTGCTGTGGACGTCTTCCGAATTCACAAAGGATAGAAAAGCATGTAGAGCATGTCTATTGGTAAGGTGAGGAGGATATGTGATAACAAATTCAATGTGCTCAATCAGATTCAGTGGCACTTCTTTCGGCAATTCTAGTGCATGTTCAACAAATGGCGCAAGATAGAAATCTGGCTCAGATTACGATGCTGGATCAAGCTCGGGCTTTGGTTTTTGACTCGGGCTCGATCTCTTAATCTTGCTCTGACTCCAATGCGGGCTCGGGCTCCAATTTGGGATCTGCATTAAGCTCATTTTAAGGCTCGCACTCTGTCTCAAGTGGTGGATCAATCTCTGTTGCGGGCTCTGGCTTGGTTTCGACCTCTTGTTTTACTCTTCATTTGTTCGCATGCTAGAAGAAAAAGGATGCGGATCTCACGTATTAGTTCTATTGGATCCTTTTCATTCTTCGGACTTGAGGATTGCTGAGGTGCCCGGGGAATTCTCCAATGCTTTGAAAAATACCGACATAGAAGAGTGGATCCGAATATTGACCTTCGATTATGCTCGTTGATTCAAACACCAAGATAGTGCTTCTCCACCTTACTTGAGATATGCATATCTATATTTTGTTTCATTTGAAAAATCAAAATGGTAGAAGAAATATTTTAGATGGTATTCCAAATCATCTTATCCATATATATCATTGAAGCCATAAAAGATTGGTGCATGTTTGAACATCTCAAGCTCAGAATTTGTTGGGTGAGTAAAGCCTTTGCAATAATCATCATAGTATCCCATAATTTAGGGTAGATTTTTCTGTACGAATGGTAGCATTGCGTACTCGTGTGAGTTTGATATCCACTGGCATGAATGACATTGAATTCTGACTTTAAACGGTTTCAGAATCGTCAAAATAGTATAATTACACAAAATTACCAAAAAATTGGCCGAAAATCATCCGAAATTGCCAAGCCGTACTGTGCAGACGTGGCTCGGTCGAGCCGTTGGCTTTGTTAACACGGGTCGACTGAGCCGGCTTCAGTTGGTGCGGCATCGACGGCTCGGCTCAGTCGGCGCCTCAGCTCGGAAGTGGCAACTCAGCTCAGTCGATGCGGATAGATATCGGTGTCAGCTCGAACAAGCCGGCACTGTAGCATGTCGGCGTCGACCGTGTCGATGTCGATTTTTAGCGGAAATAGCGACTTTTCTGACTTTACGCCGTCAAATTTGATGAGCTGGATGCTCGCCCAGAGAACCGATTGGTGGGGTCGATGGCCCCAGCTGTCGTCGGAGGCGGGCCGGCCGTATTGAAATTTGGTGGCGGCAGCGATTCAACGACTCGGTCGGCGTCGGCGATGAATTCGGATACTGATGAGGTCGTCGACGTCCTCGGTTCTTCGGGGGGCAACAACGTCGGTCGAGTAAGGCGCGTAAGGTGGCGGTGCAGGTGTAGCAGCGATACATTTAGGTTTTGTTGGTAGTATAGGGCTTCGTGACGATTTTGGTGCCGTCATCTGCAATTGGCGACGGCAACGGCGCTGGAAGGTGGGAGTGATGGTGGCCATCGGAGAAGCTGCTAGAGGTGGCGGCGTGGTTTCTTCGGCATCAACTAGGGTTTGGCAACGACAGGTTTTTGATTAGGGTTTTTTTACCTTTTGTTTTTAGGATCTGGAAATCGGAAAGAAAGATTGGATCTTTTGCTTTGATACCAAATTTGATGTAGAACATGAAAGATTTACGGATTTGATGGAAAATTTGGGAAAGAACGATGAAATTAGGGTTCAGAGGCTTCTCACCAAGGAGTCCGAGGCTTCTCACCAAGGAGGGGACCTTTCACAGATTTTGGGGTTATTTCCTCAAGATTTCATTGAATTCAATAAACCAAACTATGGGTCTTTATATAGACTTATAACCCAATACTCTCTCGTCTACCAACTGATGTGAGACTCAAACTCCAAAATAATAAAAACTCTCAAAAATAAATAAAAGACTCCTAATAACTAAAAGACTCAAACTCTATACCTATTTAAAACTCAAATAAAATAACAATAACAATTAAAAGAAGTTTGGACTCAATTGGATCCCTATCAAGAAAAGGAAGACACATTAAAAAAAGAAATTATATGCCGCCGCCGCCACGACAAAAAGAAAAAGAAGCACTGGCCTCTAATTGCTGTAATTGCATGCGACTGCATTTATCGCTAGCTCTTCCGTTGTACCAATTACAATCTAATTTTTAAGATCGCAAGGTTCATTAATGTCAATTCATCACATGTAATTCTGCTGGTCTCATTTTCCATCGCTCCCTCCCTTGGCTCAATTTCATTCGTATATAAAGGTGGTGGTAGGTGTGACTATTAGTGGGTAAAGGAGTATAGTTGAAGTCGATAGGTATGCTGTTGCCTTTGAACTAAAGGCAAAAACAATATTGAACTCAAACTCTGCAAATATCAACTCCCCTAGAAAAGTTGCCAACTTATCTGTGAAGATGGCCTTCCATAGATAAACATGGGGAAAATGGGTCAGAAAGCTGAATCTAAATGATTTGGGATGGAATGGCTAAATTGTTATTGTAACTTATCCTATGACAGTGGAGTAGAGGTTATAAATATATGTCCCATGAACGTTGATGATGGTCCCTTCCTCTTAAATTGGTAATAAAAATTCTTCCAGTCAACTGATATTGAAAGTTTTATCGGTTAAACAAGTAACCTGCTTGCTCCTGAAGATTCCATAAGTTCTTTTCATTGGCACTTCACTTGTCATTGTTGTTTCACTTGTTCACTATTCTCTTTATATTCTTTTAAAGCGAGTTTGTTCATAATCTATACTAATTAAATGTGCATGCTAATTTTTTGTTTCTAATTAAATATATTCTGTTTTTTGAGCCATCCTGTTAGATTCACAGAGCACCACTTCGGAGATTAAACTGTATTAATGTTCTTTCTTCTATCATCCTTGAAGTGTTCTTTTTTCTTTCTTTCTTTAAGCTGTAACATTGCATAAAGGCAGTGAAATCGATAAACATGACATGCCAACATACAGATTTTTCATATCACATTTGATTTGATTGAGATGTTAATTATTATTGCCATCTTATGCATTTCCCCATCAAAATGGGTTATGTATGAAGCATGAGCCACCGTGACAAGATTTGGCAGCATTCCAATGCTCCTTGTCCGGAAAACAAATTATTGTGAATGTTATCCCTGGCTTTAGTGGTCAGAGAGGGCACAACTTATACTGGCTTTAATAATTATATATATTTAACGCTGTTCATTACTGTCTGAGATCTAGACGACTTGAAAATTTCTACAGTCCCACATTATATTCTCCGAGGAAAGTTGTTTGCTTTGATGCCAGATTGGTGCAAAAGCACTCTGAATGTGAACTCCAAACTCTGATTAGATGCTGCTGTATCATTATCAAATTTCATGTCAAATTATCACCTTCAAAACCTTATTAGTGGCATCCACAAAATGCATTTCAGGCAATGATGAAGGATCAGTTCGGAAACTATGTTGTACAAAAGGTTCTTGAGACATGTGATGATCAAAACCGTGAACTGATTCTCTCTCGCATCAAGGTTCACTTAAACGCCTTGAAGAGGTACACCTACGGAAAACATATCGTTGCACGTGTTGAGAAGTTGATCACCGCGGGAGGTAGAAATCCCTTTCTTGCATTTTTGTTCTCTCAATTCCTTCATGGATCTTTTGACAGAAGCAAGTAAATACCATTATTTACGGCTGATTTGTTTCTGCAGAAAGACGCATAGGAATGTCGTCATATACTGCTTGAGGTCTCAAATGCAGATCAGCAGAAGAGGGCGCATTCTTGTACATAAAAAATGAGGATAGTCATAACCAGTACCTGGATTTTTCTTTATCAGCGTAAATGGGGAACGTTACAAACCAGTATGGCCTCATCATGTAAATAAAGTGAAGGCCTGTTGGAATAAAGTTTTTCTGTTTTTTTCTCTACCTCTGTATAGCATCGAACTTATTTTAATTTAGAGATGTAAAAGCAGTAACATCAATGACATGAGAGTTGGTATTTAGTCCATAAGGTTTTAGGGACCAGGGCAGTGTAGATGCTGGGTGAAAAGGGTTTGTGGATCTCACAAGGGACTAATGGACAAGCAAAATTGTAAAAAGCAGAGGATGCAGGGTATTGCTAGTTTTCTGTTAACTTATCGAGAAAATTTTGTCTACTTATTTGGTGACGTTCTTGATTAGCTTTCTTGGCCTTCTTGTCTTCTTTTTACCCTCTCGGTTCTTTGATTTGAATCTGTTGCTGTCTCAAAAATGTTGCAAGTGGCCAAGGAGCAATTGCTCCAGCCACGGGATCCACTTTTTGTCGAATCAAAAAAAAAATTGCAACTGCAAATGCCACACCATATAGGGTCACGGCCTTCAGCATGTCCAATATATTTGTTAGAAGCCAGTCTGCAAATTGAAATGTGTCAATTTTTGCGAATGCTCTTGGCTGACATCCATGCGGAGTTTCAAGTATGCTTGTGTCACTACAAAGCTGCTTTCTAAATCTTGAATTTGGAGCAATTCGACCGAATCTATTAATGTTGCCTTGTATATTTCACACAAATGAAGTTCAAGAATGTTTTACACAGACGATGTGATCTCACAGAGCAAGAGGAAGAAAAAAATAAGCCGTCACATGTTAGCTTTGCTCTCCACTGTCCGACGATCAGCAAGTATCAGCTCTGTAACCATATAATTTGGCGCCGAGAAAAATTCACTAAAAGGAGACCATCGACACTAGTCATAGCTCAGTCAGTCATGAGGGCAAAGCATGACAGAAAAGACTCTGCCGAGCACCTCCGTGATGCTCCTGAACGAATGAGCCTGCCTTAAACCAAACTGAGCTTGGCGAATGCTTCTTCTCCAGCGCCTCTGGAATCGAAGTGTTTTTGATTGGGTCATGTAGATATAACGAGTGTTGGTTCTTTGGCGTTAGTCAGTTCCTTGGCTTCATCAGACAGGTAGCTATTATCGAGATCATCTTGCATGGCCAGGTCCTCGTACTCCTCGTCAGACTGTGTTGATTCTTCATCAACAGAACCACCTTCCATCTGAAAACAGGAAAGAAACAAAGAAGAGCTCTCATCAAAACATTTGATTTGGGATCCTTGGATAACTACTGGAACGCATGCATTCCTAAACTAAAGGGAAACAAACTGTTCTGCCTTGCCATACTCGCGGATTCCAAGTACTGACGGAATTGCCCGTTTCTTGTTGATTCCCCTCAAACAAAAAAAGGGGGGAAAACGGAGCAAACAAAATAACAGACATTATATATCAAATATCAATCACATTACAAATAACAAAATATCATTTGAATTAAATTTGACGGAATTAAACTTGCATTTACTAGTCATGAAATAAGCATAAAAGGGCAATCAACAGAACCCCGAAAAAGGGAACATTATGGTTAACAATGAATTTGGAAGTACTAAGAGAATTGACAAAAACTTCATAAATAGTAAGTCTAATGAGTTCCGGAAATTCATGACAATGTGACTTATAATTAAAAAATTGCTATTAGATAATAATTAAGAGAACCGTTGAGGAAAATCATAAAAATTTTGCTCTCTGTAATATTTTGGAAGATAATATATCGCATGTGATGTGGACAATGCTTTAAAAAGTGAAGCCGGAGGGAAGAAACAGCCTATGGCCTACGCTTTTCTCTCCATATAAACCTATACGACCGGTCAAAAATATGCCAAAATTCTAAAAATTATTCCAAGGGCAATAGAAGTATATAACAAATACCACATTTAACGTGTTTCCCACTATAAACAAGTTAAAATAAAACTTTGATTATGCACCTCTGGGCATTTTTCCTATGAACCTAAACATATATGATCATTTAAAGTATAAGTAAAAAATATTAAAATTCTAAAAACTATATTAAAAGAAATAAAAGGATAAAACAAATATCACATGTACTATTTTGATATTCAAATTTCTTACTATAAACATCTTAAAAGTGGACGCGTACCTAAGCCGCCTGAGCAGAATGCCTCGGCCGCCTAGGCGGCAATTTAGGTCCTCTTGGACGGTTGGCCTGCCTAGAAGGGGGCATAAACCTAACTGGGCACCCAAGAAGGGGCCAAGCCTAGGTGGCGTCCTAGGCCATTTTTAGCAGGTCTTTTTAAAATGGACATGAATTAAATAAGTTTTGGTACGACACACTTGTAAAGGTTTGGACCTTCAGGATAGCATCTAGGACTTGAAGATAGATAGTATATTGTGTTGTTTCAAAGATAACTACATATGCTTATGTAGGAAAGATTTCATCTTCAATTTTCATGGGATCTAAATTAAATCAACATAGCAAATAACAAAATTATGCTATCCATGATTTTCCACTTATGCATTTACTACGCAGTGCATCGAGAACATAGATCTTTTTTAAAAAAAAAGAAAAAAAGACGAAGACTATTATAGACTAGTATTTCCAACTTATCTACATAGCAACAAACTGTATTGTACAATTTATATCACAAAGTATACATCAAGCTCTCAATTTTACGCTTAACTAGTGCAGATTACAGAAGAATGGTAAATTACTTTCACACACACAGTTAACTATAAATAATAATGAAAGAACCTTTGCCTCCCTCAATCTTAATATGGTATTTCTTGCATCAAATGGTCACACGTAATCATGTAAATCATTTAAGAAATTTTCCACCTAACGACCATTAGCTTTTTTGAGTGAAAAAATGTGAGCTTTGAGTTGGCAACTAGTAAAAATATTAATATAAAAAAGACAAGGTGGCTCATTATTACAGGGGGTAAGTTGGACATAGCTTTTTTAAATTTATTTGGTAATTAAGACAATAATTGTTGAAAATAATCAGATTTTGAGTTACTAACATGATCACAACTAAGTGGCATATATTTAGATTCTACAACAATTCTAATGGTCTGAATACCAAAAGTTGTCTGAAAGCTCCGGGACAGCTCATTTGCGCACTTACAAGGAAAATAATTGGTGAAAGTATTCAGATGTGTTTGTCTGACTGGTTATTACATCTAAAAGACAAATCAAGCATTCAGAGTCCTGAAGAATCCAACTGGGCTGAAATACATAGCAAACCTTGTCTCAATGTCTGGAACCATAAGACACCAATCATGGAGGCAAGGCAGGAAAAAGATTTGCTAAACCCCAGATGAAAACATGTTGCTACATCCTGAGATGTGCTCTGTGTTCTGGCTTGACAACTGAAATTATGCAACGATGAACAAACCACAGGTGTTGCCAAACTTATGAACAGATGTTTATATATTCAACTGCTTTTTTCTAACAATTTTATGACAGAACCAATGGTCAAATTTCCTTACCTCTTCATGTATTCCCTCCTCAACATCACTAGCATCCTCATCACTGTCAACCACAGGTGGATCATCAGCTTCTTCTTCACTCCCAAATGCCGAAAAGTCCTCCATAGGCTGAAAGAAATGAGGATTGAACAGCTCAATTGCCGAAGACATAATCAGCATAACCAAAATAGTAAAAAGTAAATGAGCAGAAACAAGTCCCTGCAGTATACAGACACTGTTGAACAAAGATGTTTCAACTAATTTTATATGCAAAATAATTTCTTTATTAACGATTCATTAATAGCTTACTGGTCATGGAACATCAGGTAAAGCAAGAATGAAAGACGGAGTCATATAGAGCAAGAGACAGCACCATCAGAAAGATATAACTTTAGCATTTTCATATTCAAATGGTGGAGAAGCAAAAAAGTATCCAGCTTCTTTGAAGTTGTGGCAACAAATTGAAGCTAAACCAAACATACAAACAAAGACAGTAGCCAACAAATATCCCCTAAATTGCAAGCTTATATAGCGAAAAGGCATGCAGAGCAATATTGACTCGGGTGCATCCTTACTGCAGGTCCAATTGATGACACGTAGTTTCCATCATTGTATATGGAACTAAAGTGCCACTAGCACATCTCAACATGTTAAATAACTAATTGGCAAACAAACGTCTATAAATGTACCAGTTAAAAAATTGAATGACAAGAGACAAACATACGTAAGCAGATATAGACTGGAAGGGCAATAATGTTTATGCACATGAAACTTTGGTTGAAGAAAAGCAGTCGATATAACTTGGTAAGAGAATCAATACTTTTTCGGTAATGTTATGCCGAAATTTCAATCTCTCCAAAGATGACTGATAGCAAAGAAGTTTAACAAAATTCTGAAACCACAGAACGTTGTCCGAAACATAAAAACTAGTAGCCAGATCTTAAAGGTCAAGGAAAATGCAACAGAATAGTAAAGATAAGCTTTGGCTACATGATACATATACAACAATAAGTTCCAGAAATTCAAGCTTTGAATCACTAATTAATTAGAAAACTGAAGCCTAAATCAAAGAATCAAGCATGTTCCAAACAGGATCAGGATTATTACAGGACAGGTAATGAATTGAAAGAAAAAATTATAATTTCCTCGCATGATAATCACTAGAAGCTTTCTTCCTTTTCTGTTGGTCAAGTCAATTCATTGGATCTCAAATCTTCATGATGAAAAATGAAACTTGGGTCAGGATTAGGAACAGAAACAGTTTCAAGCATTAGTCAAATTTCATTTTCCAGTTCACATTCATTAACCACCTAGCAGATATGAATACTTTGTCTGCTAGAAGCAAACAATGACGCTATGCAAGATTACAAGCAAGATATATATTTTTCTACGTAATAAAAGAAGACATACCTCTTTTGATGTTCCTTCTGATATCCTTGGTGAGCTACAAGAGGAAGAAAAATATCTACTACTGGTATCATTGCCTTCAACGTATGAATCATCAATGCTTCCAGTGTGACTGGTGCCACCAGTATCACTAGGCCAAGCACTGATACCAAAATTACCAAATTGGAGGTTAACTGGTTCTGCCTTCCCAATCTGCAAGGGGCCATACATAGGACTTCCTGCACAACTTTCTGTTGCATTACCTGACATTGGCTTGTCATTACCATCCACTGACCTGACTGGCCATGCCTTAGCCACAGAGCCATCTGTATTAACAACAGCCATTAAATGCCTTGAGGATCCCTGCCTCTGAATAAGCTGAAACATTCCCTTTGATCCAAAAGAATTAGCAGCACACTGATTTCTATACTCTTCATGCACTATCGGCACTGTGTTTGTGGATGGATCATAAAGCTGCTCCCCTGACTCTCGCTTCCTTAGGCAACTGAAGACAGTGGCATGAATTGCCGCCACACTATGGTCCACATTGGTGTTATTTATTTTTGGCACAAGATGCTTGTCCGCACGATTACAGAGATACTCCTGAATTGCTCTGATATTGCGCATGTATTTAACATATTTGTTCTTTGCAGGATCCAATGTCATATATTTTGCACGTATTGCAAACCTCTCCATGTGTTTATCCTCATTATGAATGTAGATCATGAATGGTATTATTGAAGGATGCTTCTTCATAAGCCCCATCTAGCAGACAAGATCAAGGAAAAATCATTAAAATATATGCAAGGACAAGAAGCTCTAGATGAGGGATGCAGGAAGTTCCACAAGCTATAGTACATCCCAGTTTCTAGGACCAACCTAAACCTAATTGCCTCTGGAACATCTAGCCAGAAATTGCATGTGTTTATATTTTGCAATGTGTGATTAATGTAGTTATGTGACGAACAACTCAAGATACATGGGTTTCTATTTTAAATACACGGGTTTCAATTTATTGGAAGTGCATAGATGTCTACACCTAGCAGACAGATATCCAGACAATCCTAGGACTTACTCAGCTAATTGTTTCTAGAATCAGATTCATATGCCCTGATAAGTATCTTTAAGGGTCAGAAATCCATTAGTGCTTTCAGACATGTGTCGGGGACTAGATATTGCAACTCAATGTACACTTCCCCAGACTGCAAGGAAAGCGAGATTATCACATGGACTGAAAATTAATTTCCCATAATCCATAAAATGGAGGAAGACTGGCGTTTGTTGAAACAGATGCATTATTCAAGTTGAGATTAGTGTTTAACTCCCCAGAAGATCGAGAATCAAGATACATATGGTGTCATTTATTTGAAAATCTGTGTTGAAAGAAAAGAAGCGTAAATAGCACACAAACCCTGCTATTCTATGGGGCGCATGTGACTAATAACTCCAAATGCATGAAAGTAGCAACTAGACTCCCTGGATTGACTGACCAATCATAAGGTAAGTTACACTTACACCCGTGAAACTAGAAATTTTAGAGTTTAACTCAGAGGGCATCGGTGCTAGTTTCATACACTTGGGGTTATTGGTCACATACCCCATATAAAATAGGGGGGGCCTGAGTGCAATTTACCCCTTAAAAAGTGATTTACTACAAGTCACCGCTATCTATTTTGCAGAAACAAAGTGTTTGAAGAAATAGAATACTAAATAAATCAAGATTATACACCATTCCATCACAAGCACCCACCACAAAGTTTAGGCTTAAGTGAACACCTTCAATGATGACAGATTGTTTTCTTTCTTCCCATGCAGTGATCAGTCTATCAAGGCTTTCAATTACCATTTCACACTGTGCCTTGTACCCCTCAATAGCCATTTGTTTGTTGCTAATCAACTCAGTAGCATGTCCTCCGTCTAAAAATTGACTGTCACTTTTTTCACTTGAAACACCAGCAAGTGAATTTCCCTTAACCCCTGTTGATGAGATACTAGCTAGTTTTTGAGCTTTTCTTTTTGCTTTTGCTTCAGCAACTGCTACTGGATCTAAAAATTCACCAGCATGATATGTTGAGGCCCAAAGCAGCGGATTTTGTTTTTCATCCACAAAGCTTCTCATCATGTGGCGTATTGAATCAGTCGAAATTACAGTTGTGATGCCCAATCTGCTTCCCTGCATATAACGTGGAAGTAACATCTCAAAGCTTCCAAAAGAAGAGAAAAACTAAAACAGCTATTGATACAAAGATGCTTGTAGCTTAAGTTGTAATCGACTGTCTTATCGATCAATAATTTATACAGTTTGCGCGTCTAAAATAGAAAAGCTATCTCAATCACAATACCTTCAAAAATACTAATAAGAAATTACAATTAAAATACAGAAGGTAGATCAGAGACCATGGCCCATGGCCATACAATTAATCATTAATATACAAAGTCTGAAAGAAGTGTAGTAGGCCCATGGAAACAAGGGGGACAACCATCAGTTGTTGTAATTGATAATAAAATGCACAAGAGCTCACAACATATAAACTGACCTCATTTTTAATTTTTTTTCCCTGCTCTTGGAGAAAACCTACTTTTAAATGCTCATAAAAGTACCTTTATTTCCTTTAAAAATTAAGAGTTCTAGGCAAGAAAACTAAATAGGTGAACAACAGATAAGATACTGACATTGAGTTTTGTCGCCATACAAATTTCCCTCATAAATAGGTGCTTCCTTTAATCAGTGAAGATTTTTCCATATTCCCACGGCCCAACCCCCTTAACTTTGATGGAGAATTTCAGTATGAAATAATGATAAAGAGCGTTGGATGTAACTATGTAATAAGAATGAATTGGATGTGGAGATAAATCTATCCAAATTGAAACCTACCGATTTCAAACAATGGCTGACTGCGATTATAAAATTGAAGTAATCTGAATATACTTATAACAATCTATAGCAATGTAAACTTTTTCACTTAAACCACATGGGCAGTTTGCAGGTTTGTTGCAGCCCCTTCCTTCAATCTGTCTCTTTGTTCTTTTTTATTCCTTCTGCCTTAAGAATCTTCCATATCTCACTTAATATATTATCCAGGCTATCAAAATAATCTAACTAAACACCCAACCTTTTTCTTTGGTAACAATTTTCCTTAGGGGAAAGAAAGCTAATCAATATGCAAACTTATAATAATATTAACGGTGTTTATCTTATTATAAAGTTATGTTATGTCATGAATATTTCAAATTTGAGGTTTAATGTTCCACAATTGTTAACAAAACTTTTTATTTTATGTTGCACGCTGGATATAGACAGTAGATAGTATAGAATTTGAGATTTATTTTTTAAGAATATCATTATTATTTCTTTCAATAACTATGGTTTTTAATCATAAGAAAGTACATGAATTATTACTAACACAAACATAGGTCTTTGGTAAATTCCTTTAGGAAATTACAAGAAAAACATACTGTGGATTCATAGCCATCTACTAGAATGCGTTCTTGACAATGAAAGAACACTGTTTTTTTCCTTTCAGAAAGGAAAATAACCACAATAGAGAATATCATACTGGGAAAACACAATATCTTGCTGGAACAGATATTTTAACAACCCGAACGAGAACTTTTTAGGTGATCATCCAGCTTAAAATTGCTCCAGTCCAAGCATGCATAATAACAGAGCTTCTGTACAATTCCTCGTTACGAGTAATTCTTGAGTTCATGTGTAATTTTGAATCTTTGATATACCAGATACACTTATAGCATATATCCTATGTGCGGCTATTCCATTCGAACATGGGTGTGACATATTCATCCATTTAGGTATATTGTCCTCATCATACTAAAGGTGGCTCTCACATTCAAGAGACAACCACTATCATATCCTTATGTGGCATGACACTTTGCTCCAAGCATCATTTACCTCGATGTGGAACTTAACTCTGCATACTTCTGGCTAATGATATCTATGATTCCATGCATAAAACCCAGACCAAGAACGTCCAGGAGATCACCCTACCTGAAATTGCACCCTCAAAATGGTAGGTTCAATTACTTATTTGGTTCATATGAATTCTTGCATGTCACAGAACCTTCTTAAAATATATTCCATGCAAGACCATTCACTTAGAACTGGGGTTGTGACAATTGTGGTTGAATATGCCTGCATGTAAATTGGATTATGACAATTGTGGTTGAATGTGCCTGCATGTACCCATGCCTATGTACTTGCATGAACACACGCCTTTGTGTAGGGAAGTGCATTCATGTAGCTGATGCATGCAAGGGCACATGCATGCATGTGTGGGGTGCTTGTGCAGTTGTGTGTCATTGAGGAACTCAGTAGCATGTGCGTAAGCATGAGCTTGTGAGTGTAACCATGTAGCAGAAATTGCACCTGCATAACATGCACTTGTCTCTGTGCATGCGTTCGGGCATGCTCACTTATGCGGATGTCAGCATGAGTATTTATTTCGGTGTGTTTTGTCTGTGTGGCGTGCATGTGAGGTATTGGGTTTCTTGGCACAGGAATGTGTTTTCATGGCCATGCAGCAGGAAAGAAGAAAGGTGGAAAGTTTTGAACTTCAAAAGACATTGCATTTCATCATGAAGAGGAAAACATTATAGAAGAAGTACCAGCAATGCTGACAGAGTAGACTTTCCACAACCACTGGTCCCACACAAAAGAACTGTCACAGATTCCTTTCTTTCTCGTATTCTACACAATGGAGACAAAAAAGTATGCAGTCAAAGAAATCTTCCATAAAGATGGTAATGTGTGACTCAACAAAATCAGCACAGAGAGGACAGTTTACAATTTTTAGCAGACCTTAAGATACAGTATTTCAATCCTAACACAGATCTAATGTTTCAACTTATATCTGTAGCTTGAGATTTATGGTGAAGTTGACAAGCTTAAATTGCATCAAGGTAAACCAAAACAAATAGCATGCTGATCTTCTGTCTGAAAGTTAAACAAATTGTCTAGTCCATCAGATATTTGACATGCAGAGCATGTCATAAAGGGAAAATAAAGTAATTGCATATTTATCCCTGCAAAAATCTCTTTGCAATGACCTGGCATTGGCAATGAATGCAAGGAGTGTTCATAACCATAGTGTTCATAGTAAAACGGTGCTGTGAGCTTAATCAGTTTTAATTTCTAGCCAAGTGCAATGACTCCGACAACATATATTTGAAAGTTGTTTAGACACAGATATGCATATCCCGTGCCTCGTAATGTGTAGAGAGAGACAGAGAGTAAGAATTGGGCTTCTGCGGTAGGACTTGGAGCCAAATTCTTTCCAATAAAACAAAAGAAAAAGCAATGGAAAATGCACTACATTCAAGTTGAATCCTCCAACACACACAAACTAAAAAAAGAAAAGAAAAGAAAAAGGACTCACATGGCATGCCTAGTTTAGTTATGCTCATCAACCAAAGTACATGACATGCAGTGAAACTGGACAATCACAATATTCATATCCAATCCACATGTCACATGAAGACAATGTATGTATTTTGTAACTGTTTACCGATCCATCAGTTGTTTGCAAAATGAACCATTATCTGACAATATAGCAAAAGAGACCTCACGATTCATTAGTAAGACCTAGTGGATACACCATTCCATCCATCATATTCTGCATGACTTAAATTATCTAGAAAAAAGAAAAAATGTGTCTGAATACCTCCAACCCATGGATCATGCAATTCATTCAGTTATATTTGTGGAAAAGGTTCATTTTGCAATTATTTGATGAGTGTATGGACAAAGTGTTAGAGTTGGCACCAAAACTTTATTATTTATGTGGGTCTTGAGTGATGGGTAAACTTGTCATTGTATAGGGAAAGTTGTAGGTTGTAACCCTAGTGGACCATATAAATAAGCCTTTTCTGTTGGGGGTTTCATGAGAGAGAGAAAAAGAGAAGAAACACCAAAAGAAAGGGGGTGAGAAAGCGAGCTAAAAGATGAGAGCTTTGTATGAAGGAGAAACAATGGATTGTAGAATTTGGGATTAAATTCTTGTATTGTGCCTTGGTAACTTCATAGTGAAAGCTTGGATGATTGATCTTCCTCCGTGGACGTAGCTTAAACGGTGACCCCGTAAATCGTGTGTTCTTTTCTTCTCTTGAGTGCGCTTTATTTTATTTTCTCTGATTCTAGCTTGTTGTGCATCTCAATTCCCTCTTCTTGGGTTGATTTGTGGATATCCTTAGGTGTGCTTAAGGTTGAAATCTTGTCCAATCTCAAGTGCTCACAATTGGTATTGGAGCTTGAGTCATTATTATCCTTATTTCTACTTATTTGATGCATTTTGGATGAAGAAATTTCAGCAATTTTTGGATTTAAGTTGCGGAAATTTGACACATACAAGGTGCTTCACAAATGGCCTCCAAAAGAGCTTCCATACCCATAATCAAGTTTGAGGTGGAGAAGTTTGATGGTCGTAGCAACTTCGGTTTATGGCACATAAGGATAAGAAATGTTCTTATACAACAAGAACTCAAGGTTACTTTGTTGGGAAAGACGAATAAGCTGGAAAAGATCGAGGATGATAAATGGGCCGATTTAGATGAAAGGATGGTAAGCACAATACAATTGAATCTCTCGGACGATGTTTTGTATAGTATTATGATGTTTTGTACAATGTTAATGAAAAGGACACAGCAAAATGTCTATGAGATAAGCTTGAGAAGCTTTACATGGAGAAGTCTTAAGAAACAAGTTGCGCTTGAAGAAGAAATTATATAAGTTGAAGATGGAGGAATGCAAGGATGTGTTGAAACAAATGAACATCTTCAATAGGATGATTTCTGACATCTTGAGGTTGGATGTGAAGTTTGATGATGAAGACACGTCACTTTTGTTATTGAGTTCTCTTCCGGACTTTTATGATCACTTTGTAACTACTCTATTGTATGTAAAAGAGGCTCAACTTTAAAGAGATGACCCAAGATATAATCTCAAATACCGAAAAGAAAAGATTCTCCAATGGTAATTCCAATGTGTAAAGTCTCCTAGTCAGGGGGGACCAAGTGATAAAAGAAGAACTAAATAATAATTCAAAGGCAAGAAGCATAACTCATGGTCCTAGTCAAAGAGCAAGAAAGATGTTGTATACTACTATTGCAATTGTAAAAGATACTTTAAGAGAGATTCAAAGCGTGGCAAGGGCTTTTTTCCGACGCACCAAAAAAAAGAGTGGCAAGGGCAAAAGGAGTGGAAGAAGTCCAAGTATGATGATTCTGCCAGTATGACTTCCCAAAGTGCAGTGAAACTTATCTCTGTCTCTCAAGGTAACTCCTCTTCTCATGCATGTATTTTATATTCTGGTTGTTCTTACCATATGTGTACAAATAGTTTAATACTTATGATGCATATAATGGTGGTTTGGTGTTGGTGGGAAATGATGCATCGTGTAAGACAAGTGGGATGGTGATGCAGGCGCATCATCCCCCCTCCTAGAGGGACGGGTCCACCTTTGGTGACGTACGTGCAGCGTAAGAGGCGTGGGGACACCGTGTAGTGGAATTAGTGGGTCTAGGTGTATTCTAGTCTTCTCAGACTAGATTAGTAAATCCCCTCTTTTCTATTTAATTAGGGCTAGCCGTCTTTCTTATTTTTTATGCTTATTTTGTGAAGAACTCTTAGGCATCCTTCATGAAGGATTTTAGACTTTTGTCCGTTCATCAAAAGTTCGGGAAAGTGAGTCTCCTCTCGAAAGACGCTCAGTTATCTATTAATTCTTCGTTCTTCGCATTATAAAACCCCATAAAAATCCCACCTTTTTAATTTTTTCCACCTTTAAACGCTGATTTGATTAATTCGATCTCCGGATCGTATCAAGTTGGTATCAGAGCGGTGAGATCCAATGGCGACGAGCACGAGATCGAAGACAGATATCGTGGATGAGAAGGTTCAAGGGCTTCGGAAAGAATTCAACCGGGCAATCGAGTGGTTGAAGAAAACCATAGGAGATTCAATCAAAGATCACGCACATTCACAAGAAGACATCCAAATCAAACTCCGGGCCATGAGGAGGGAAGCCGCACAGACGAGACGCGATCTCCAAGGGATACAGGAAGCTACTTCAGATCTGAAGTTTTTGAGAGGCCACGACGTCAATACCGACGATGTTGGAGATGTTACAAACCCTAACGGCCGAGAAAGGAGGAGATCGGGGCAAGATGATCCAAGGGGAAGAAAATCAGGGCGAATCCACGCTTGAATCAGCAAATCACGGACAAACGGAGTAGGCGACGGCTGCGACAGCCCCTAGGGCTTGCCGCAGCCGTTACAGACCCTACCAGGTCTGTCTGGCCAAAACAGGCCCCGGCGGGCCCTTTTTCTGGGCGACAGGCCCAGTCGGGTCTGCGCCAAGCCCTGCAGGCCCAACTGGGCCTGCCGCAGCCACGGCAGGGCCCAGCGGGCCTGCCGTAGCCACAACAGCCCTCTGGGGGCCGCAGCAGTTCATGCAGCCCCTAGGGGCCCGTGACAGCAGCGGCACCCCCTTGCGGGGGTGTTGGGGGACCTGCGGCCAGATTTGGGGGTGCGGCGGCATGGGCAGCCCCCACCTGGGGGTATGGCGAAGAAGGATGGACCCGAGACACTACCATCGAGATCCCGGCGGCCCAATTTTGGAGACCAGAGGCTTTTCCACATGTACTCAGACCAGCGGTTGGCCCCAGACAAGCGTTCGAGGGCTTTCCAAGGCGTGGACAAGGCCTGAAGGGCTATTTGGAAGGCCGAGCAGCGCCTATCCAGCAGTACGGAGGGGCCGGAGGGGCCACTTTTGCGCAACCACCGGAGTTTCCAGGGCATTACCACCAACCTGAGGCGTGAGAGAGGCCTGGGTGGCATGAGGAGCTGTATGGAGTTGACGAGGGAGGTCCAGTGGAGGCGTTCGTTAGAGGTATGGGCGCGATAGGTGGTCGTGGCAGAGACGGGGGACAGTAGTGCGACATCAATGCGGATCGCCGACTGATGAAGCTGCAGATGCAATCTTTGATGGTACGGATCCTGACGGGTGGATCTATCGGGCAGAGCGCTACTTTCAAGTGATGATGTTGTCAGAGGGGGAGGTCATGAGGGCTGTCAGGATCGGGATCTATTTCAAGGGCAAGGCGTTGGCATGGTACAGATGGAAGGTAGCACGGGCCCCTTTTCGCACTTGGGAGGAGCTGTCGGCACTGATCGTTGATCGATTCCAGGAGACCCCATGGGAGATTTCTATGAGCAGCTGTCTGCTCTAAGGCAGGAGGAGATGGTGAGAGACTATGTGAAGAGGTTTGAGATGCTGAACAGCAGGGTGAAGGGGGTGACAGATTCGGTTATGATCGAAAATTTCATGAGGGAGTTAAAGCCCTCTATAAGGGCGGCGTTGCGGATGCAGAGCCGGGGACCCTGGAGGATGTATTGCGCCTGGCCCATAAGGCGGAGGAGAAGCATGCGGAGGAGAGGAGGATACGAGGAGCTTGGGGAACCCAAAATTTCCGTCCCACTCCTGCAGCAGCAGCACCGAGGGCACCTACAGGTGCGCCTGAGACTAGAGGGGAGGCTCGCCCAGCGACCCTAGGGCGACGAATGACGGAGGCGGAGGTGAGAGAGAAGCGTGCCCAGGGGTTGTGTTTCCGTTGCGAAGAGAAATTCACCCCTGGACACAGATGTGCGAGCCGCCTGCTACAGATTACCATGGTACCAGACGAGGAGGGATACGTGAGTGATGAGGAGTACGAGGAGTCACCGGTGGATGAGGAGAAGTCTCATCTAGACTTCGCGGAGGTTTCCCCGAACTCCGTGGTGGGGTTCCGAACCACACCATGAAGTTATCAGGACAGTTAGGTGACACGGCGGTGACAGTGCTGATAGACAGTGGGGCCACCCACAATTTCATCTCCAGCCGAGTAGTGGAGCGTCATGGGTTGCAGTTGAGCACGCAGGAGAAGTTTACTATTTTGCTGGGGACATGGAAGATGGAGGAGAGCAAGGGGCTCTGCAAGGGCATGTGCCTGACCTTGCAGGGAGTGCAAATCATAGAGGATTTCTTGCCCCTGGAGTTGGGCAATGTTGACATCATTCTGGGCGCATAGTGGCTGAAGAAGTTGGGAGACATGCGAGTGAACTGGAAACGTCTCAGGATGGAGTTTCAGGAGGGGGACCGCACTGTGGTGTTTACGGGTGATCCCACCCTATGTTTGTCATTGGTGGCCTTTAAGGCCATTACTCGAGCCTTACGGAGGGAAGGAGAGGGATACTTGGTGGAGTGATGTGTAGTTGGAGTTGAGCAGGAGCCACTGACAGGGATCCCAGGGGTGGTCGAGCAGGTGCTGAAGCAGTTTCAGGAGGTCTTTCAGGAACCACAAGGGCTACCACCGGCGAGAGAGCATGAGCATGCGATAGTTTTGCGAGAGGGAGCAGCGCCGGTGAGTGTGCGGCCATACCGTTATCCACACATGCAGAAGGATGAGATAGAGAGGATGGTCGGTGAGATGTTGCAGGCTGGGGTAATCCAGCCCAGTGTTAGCTCCTTCTCTACCCCGGTGCTGTTGGTGAAGAAGGACGGGAGTTAGCGCTTCTGCGTAGACTACAGAGCACCGAATAAGGAAACAGTGACTGACAAGTTTCCTATCTCTGTGATCGACGAGCTGTTGGATGAGCTGCATGGTGCAGTTGTTTTCTCGAAGATTGACCTGAAGGCGGGGTATCACCAGATCTTGATGAGACCAGAGAACGTGTCGAAGACAGCGTTTCGCACCCACTAGGGGCACTACGAGTTTCTCGTCATGCCTTTTGGCTTGACGAATGCTCCTTCCACGTTTCAGGCATTGATGAACAAGGTCTTACGGTCGTTCCTGAGGAGGTTCATACTCGTCTTTTTTGACGACATTCTGGTCTACAGCAAGATCATGGAGAAGCATGTGGGTCATCTGGAGGTGGTATTCCGGGAGTTATTGGTGCATCAACTATATGCAAACCGGAAGAAGTGCATCTTTGGCCAGAGACAGATAGAGTACCAGGGGCATGTGGTGTCGGCAGCAGGAGTAGCAGCAGACATGGCGAAGATAGAGGCGATGTTAGACTGGCCGGTATCTACCTCTCTGAGGGCGTTGCATGGATTTCTCGAACTGGCTGGCTACTACCGGAAGTTTGTGGGGGGGTACAACACCATTGCACAACCACTTACTAATCAGTTGAAAAAGGATGGGTTCCAGTGGAGAGAGGAGGCGACCAATGCATTTGAGGCCTTGAAGGTAGCGATGACGACAGCTCCCGTGTTGGCGCTGCCTGACTTCAGCATCGCATTTGTAGTGGAGACTGACGCATCAGGCGTTGGTTTGGGGGCGGTTTTGATGCAGTTGGGTCAGTCGATAGCCTATTTCAGCCAGGTGCTTTCGGTTAGAGCACGACTGAAATCTGTGTACGAGATGGAGCTAATGGCTATCGTGTTAGCGGTGCAGAAGCGACGGCCCTATCTGTTGGGAAAGAGTTTGTGGTCAGGACAGATCAGCGCAGCCTGAAGTATTTATTAGAGCAGAGTTTGATGACTGAGGAGCATCAGCGTTGGCTATCCAAGCTGGTGGGGTACCGATTCGACATAGAGTACAGACCGGGGTTGAAGAAAAAGGCAGCTGACGCCTTATCCCGCAGAGAGGAGGGGTGCACTTGAGAGCGCTTTCGTTACCGATGTGGTTAGACGGGGAACCCATGCTGCGGGAGGCAGAGACCGATCCAGAGTTGAGACAGATCCGTGAGCGGCTAAATGGAGGCGGGGAGGAGCCGAAGGGGTACTCTCTAGAGGGGCGGAGGCTGTTGTACCAGGGCGGTTAGTTGTACCACAGACTTCAGCCTTCATACCAGTATTGTTTCAGGAGTTCCACAGTTCGGTGGTTGGGGGTCATTCCAGGGTGCAGCAGACGTATATGCGGATGTCTCGGGAGGTTTACTGGCCAGGTATGAGGAAGACGATAGCTCGTTTGGTTGCCGCCTGTGACGTTTGCCAGTGTCACAATTACATGGCCATGGCGCCGGCAGGGTTGCTGCAGCCCTTAGCGTTGCCTGAGCGAGTATAGGAGGAGGTGACGATGGACTTCATCGATGGGCTACCCAGATCGGAGGGGTACACGGTGATATTCGTGGTGGTGGATAGATTGAGTAAGTATGCTCACTTTGTACCGCTGAAACACCCTTACACTGCAGTTTCAGTGGCTACAGCTTTTACTCGAGAGGTGATACGGTTGCATGGGATCCCAGCATCCATAGTGTCTGACCGGGACCAGGTGTTCATGAGTGGGTTTTGGCGGGAGCTGTTTCGGGTCCAGGGGACGGTGCTGAAGAGGAGTACCGCCTATCACCCTCAGACAGACGGGCAGACGGAGGTATTGAATCGCAGCATTGAAACGTATCTGCGGTGTTTTGCATCGGAGACGCCCCGGCAGTGGCATCGGTGGTTGGCGTAGGCGGAGTATTGGTACAATACTTCGTACAACTCAGCAGCAGAGACAACACCATTTCGGGTGTTGTACAGGCGGGACCCACCAGAGTTGCTTCGGTTTGGGGACAGACAGACACCAGTGTCGCAGGTAGAGGATTACATGGAGGAGAGGGAGGGTATGCTAGAGGAGCTGAAGAAGCACTTGTTACGGGCTCAGCAGGTGATGAAAACTAGAGCAGATGGACATCGTCGAGATGTGCACTTTCAGGAGGGAGATATAGTATATCTGAAGTTGGGATCTTACAGACAGAGATCACTAGAGAGGAGACGGAACGAGAAGCTGTCCGCTAGATTCTTTGAGCCCTTTGAGATTTCGGCCAAGATTGGCCAAGTGGCTTACATGTTGAGGTTGCCCCGACGGCTACGATACATCTAGTATTTCATGTGTCGCAGCTTCCCCGTGCCATTGGAGAGTAGACAACGTCGTCTACGCTACCGCCCACCCTGACGGAGAATATGGAGGTGCTGTTGGAGCCATTGGAGGTTCGGGCCATCCGCCAGGGACCGAGCGGACGCAGGGAGGTGCTGATAGATTGGGAGGGGTTGCCAGATTGCGATGCCACATGGGAGGCGTACAACGTGATCCAGGAGCAGTTTTTGGACTTCCACCTTAAGGACAAGGTGGCTCTTTTGGGGGGTATTGATGCGGGCGCGTCATTCCCGCCTCCTAGAGGGGCGGGTACACCTTTGGTGACGTACGTGCAGCATAAGAGGCGTGGGGACACCGCGTAGTGGGATTAGTGGGTTTAGGGGTATTCTAGTCTTTTCAGACTAGATTAGTAAATTCCCTCTTTTCTATTTAATTAGGGCTAGCCGCCTTTCTTTCTTATTTTGTGAAGAACTCTTAGGCATCCTTCGTGAAGGATTTTTTAGACTTTTGTTCGTTCATCAAAAGTTCGAGAGAGCGAGTCTCCTCTCGAAAGAGGCTCAGTTATCAATTAATTCTTCGTTCTTCGCATTATAAATCCCCATAAAAATCCCAACTTTTTTAATTTTTTCCACCTTTAAACGCTGATTTGATTGATTCGATCTTCGGATCGTATCAAATGGACACTGTAACACCCCGTTTCTCAGGATACCTGGGAAGTATGATCTGTCCCAGGTATTCCCAGAGTAGCGAGTGTTACGAATAAAGAAGAGAAGAGAAATCCTAAAGAACCCTAACACATTCCATCTTTCTTCCCTCTCCTTTCCCCTCTTTTTTTCATCTCCATGGCCAAACACTAGCCCAAAAACAGTCCAGATCTGGACAGTTCTGTCCATAACCTTTTTCCTTCAATTTCAAGCTCAAATCTCCTTCTCTCATGCTCCTTTTGAGCCTTGATTATAGCCAGATGTATGTGGGGGAGTTTGGAGCTAGAAGAAGGTGATTTCATGGCCTAGGATGGTGTCTTTTGGAGTGATGAGGCCCAAAAAAGGGATTCATGGAGAAGATCTTGGATATTCTTTTGGAGGAATTCATGGCTATACATCAATTTGGTTGGGATTTCACAACTTCTCGTTGCCTATTATTTTCATATCATTTTATTATATAGTTAGAATCCTTCTCCATGTCTATGCCATCGTATGAATTGTTCTACTATGTAGTTATCATTTCCATACCCTTATCATAATATGTCATGTTGTGCTTATTGATAATTGGGAGTCCATTCTTAAATTATTGTAGTTCACTTTCGTGCCCTAGTTCTAATTGACTTGTTATAAAGATATTACCCTTGTGTTAAATCACACAAATTGTTATGCAATAAGGTTGTTATTTGTATGCCTTGTGATACTATGATGTGTTAAATGTCATCTTGTGTTAATTTACAAAAATTATGATATGTTATGGCTTATTGATAATAGTGGGAATTATGGTTGCATATGAAGGAATGCCCTCGTTGAAGTAGTTCTTATGTTGATATATCCATGTACCTTGTATGCTTCAACTACTTACAAGAAAGTCATTTTCCAGTATACTATATTCCGGCCATGGGCCTATTAATATCTTTATAACAAGGCAATTAGAACTAGGGCATGAAAGTGAGAATGAGACTATGAAATTGTTATGAGAAGAAAGAAAGGCAACGAAAAAAAGAAATGTTGTGCAATGGTGTGTATTGGGATTTGGCTTAATACTATTGTAACTTGGTGTGACATTTCAATACCACACATATGTGGGTGCAAAGGGAAGGCATGGTATGGATTTGTAGGGGTATATGAGATGGAAAAAGGGGTGCACAAGGAGATGCATGGCCCTATAGGAATGAAATGAAAGTAAATGAAAAAGACTATGAAGCCATGCAATGATAGCCCAATGACCCATGTGTGTAGGGTATTATTATTCCATAATCATGCTTAACACAACTTGTAATAATATAATGCAAAGTATGATCTCATATGAAGTGATAATTGTTGAATTGGTGTAGTACACTTTCCTTTAAATATGCAAGACATCATGTTATGTAACTTACATTGTGTTCGTTGTCCTTATATTTCTTTTATGTTCTATGTCATGATGTGGTATCATACTAGAGCCTAGTTTTGACTGTAGGAAGGTGTAAACAGACGACTTTACCATGGTGTCAGTTTTAGACAGATTTTGTTACTTTGTGGAAAAAATGTCATATCTCCCTCTACAAAGCCCCAAATGACACAATCTTAGATAATTCGAAAACATCACTTAAGCATCTACAACTTTCATGTTCAACAATAATTCAAATTATGGCCTTAGATAGCTGTTTTAGACTGATATTTCAGAGGTCAGATTCCATACATATTCTGTTTTTTTCTTTACAATTTCATTCTAAAGTTGATAAACTTATAATGCTAAATGGTGATATTCTTGCTTATGGTTGTGATGTTATGATTGTATTATGACACACAAATGCTATGTATGCTCCTTATTCTCATATTATCATGCTTCATGACAAATTGTTTCCATACCATGATGTGTTTCGTATGAAGAAAGATAGTATTACATGTTAATTGAGTATGAAAGAAAAGCATGTTATGTTCTATGTTAATTTTCATATGGAGTTGGAAATAAAAAGAAAGTGAATGGCAATGAATGGCTATATTGAGATATCCATGTGACAATGATGTAAATGAAGTATGAAATGTGAAAAACGGTATGAGACCACCAAATGAAAAGTATCACGTATTAATGAAATTGAGAGTGAGATGAGTGTAACAATCTAAAGTCTTCGATCCATTCAGAAATGGGTGAGGCTTTAGATATGGGTTTGTGTGGAATACGTGTAAAAAGTAGGAATTAAGGAGTGGACACAGATGTTATGATTCTCACACGCGCTCACAGCAGCCGACAATGGGAGTAGACAGGGTTAGAGAAGCCAGTGGTATACTCGTGATGCACCATTAGGTAATTGTTGGTTTTCTCCGTTTGTCACAATAAAAACTGAGAATTGTCTCACTCCCAAAATGGGGAGTTACAAGAGGCCCCTCCAGTGCTCGTGTCGCTGGTTGATGTAACACTTTTCACCCATCCTAGTTGAAGTCCAGCTCCTAAGTATCTTACGTTTTACACAGGTTCCCGAACAGATAAATTGAAAGCAGGGTGTTGCAGACACCATAAAACTCAAGATGCATGATGGTGTATTCCGTACATTGGGATGAGTTAGATATGTACTGGCACGGAGGAGTTAGATATGTGTCGACACTTAAAAACATAATTTCTTTGGACATGCTTGAGGCTAATGGATGCACTTGCAATGAAAAGGATGATATTGTTAATGCATGTAAAGGTGTCTTGGTACTAATGAAATGTACAAGAATAGGTAATAGTCTTTACAAGCTCATGTGGGATACCATTTTAAGTGGAACATCAATTTCTACAATAAAAAAGATGATTGTGATGAATGTAAGTTGTGACATATGCAGTTAGGACACATGAGTGAAAAAGACATGTACGAATTTCACAAGCGGAATTTGTTGAAGGAAATGCAAACATGTAAGCTAGATCTATGCAAGTTTTGTTTGGTAGACAAACAAATGAAGGTGTCCTTTAACACTACAAAGAAAGAATGCAAGAGTAAAGGTGTTCTTGACTACATACACTGCAATATGTGTGGAGGCCAAGCTCGGTTATGTCAAAAGGTGGAGCCTCATATTTTATGACATTTATAGATGATTTCTCAAGAAAAGTTTGGGTTTATTTCAAGAAGCACTAGTCCGAGATCTTTTTAGGCATAAGTTGAAAACCAAACGGATAGAAAGGTGACGTACTTGAGAACGAACAATGGGGGTGAATACCAAGATGAAAATTTTCTATAATTTTGCAAAGGTGAATGAATCAAAATGTATTTCATCATAGCAAAGAATGCTCAACAAAATGGCATGGTCGAGAGGATGAATAGAACTCTCTTGAAGAGGGCTAGATGAATGAAGCTTCATGCGGGGTTGCCAATGTCCTTTTGGACGGAGACCGTTAACCATGTTTGTTATGTTGTGAATAGATCACCTTCAAAAGATTTTAACCTCAAAGTGGTTGAAGAGGTGTGGAGTGACAAGTTGATTACTCTCTTGTAAAGGTATTTTTGTGCCCGACATACACACATGTTCGACATGATGAAAGGTCCAAGCTTAATTTTAAGTCACATAAATGTATCTTCCTTGGTATTGAAAAGAAAGGAAATGGTTACATGCTCTGAGATCCGGTCAACAAAAAGAGATTGTGCAGTAGGATTGTAATATTTGATGAGGCTTTTATGCTATCAAAGGATCTAGAAGATGAACAAGAATGTAATGACAAAGAAAAGAAAGTTTTATTAGAATCGGATGACTTGAGAAAAACTAAAATTCACAAATGGATGACTTGAGAAACCCTAAGCCACCGGACCCAGTCCCCGCCACCTTCAACCCCACCACTAGCTGTTCACCTCCCTTGTCCATAACCTCACGGCGACCTGCCGGAGCCCACCGCTCCTCTCCAGCAACCCGTCGTCCCCTTCCCTCCTCTCAACAGTAACCCGCTGTCCACTGATCTCCATCACCATCCTCTGCCAGCCCCCTCTCTCCCGGCTTCCCGCTCGAGCTCCGGCGACCCCAGCCAACACCCACGCCCCCCTCCTAACGCCGACAACCCCCAAGCCTTATGGAGAGGGAGAGGTTGCGACGGCAAGTGCTGAGGGGTGGTTGTCGGCGTTAGGAGGGGGGCGTGGGTGTTGGCTGGGGTCGCCGGAGCTCGAGCGGGAAGCCGGGAGAGAGGGGGCTGGCAGAGGATGGTGATGGAGATCAGTGGACAGCGGGTTACTGTTGAGAGGAGGGAAGGGGACGACGGGTTGCTGGAGAGGAGCGGTGGGCTCCGGCAGGTCGCCGTGAGGTTATGGACAAGGGAGGTGAACAGCTAGTGGTGGGGTTGAAGGTGGCGGGGACTGGGTCCGGTGGCTTAGGGTTTCTCAAGTCATCCATTTGTGAATTTTAGTTTTTCTCAAGTCATCCGATTCTAATAAAACTTTCTTTTCTTTGTCATTACATTCTTGTTCATCTTCTAGATCCTTTGATAGCATAAAAGCCTCATCAAATATTACAATCCTACTGCACATAAATGGATGACTTGAGTATAAGTCATGTTCAAAACAAGAGAGCTCTCAAGAAGTGCCATATACCATTGCTCAAGGAAAAAACGAAAAGAACCACAAAGACTCCAAATAGGCTTGGATGGGAGCAAGCGAAAGAGGCTCATTATGCTCTTGCTACTAGTGGTGGTGATCCTACCTCATTCCAAGAGACTATGGATTCGTGTGAAAGAGAAGAATAGTTGGCAATGTTGGAGGAGATGAAATCTCTTCACTATAATTCTGTGTGGGAGTTGGTGTCTAAACCAAAGGAGCATAAACTGGTGTCTTGCAAGTAGATCTACAAGGTGACGGAATCATTGCATGAAAAAGACAAACCAACTTTTAAAGTAAGGTTGGTGGCAATGGATACTAAAAGGTTGTGATAGGCTATGATGAGATATTGTCTCTGGTTGTGAAGCATACTTCTAGTAAGATACTTTTGGATATAGTGACTAAGTCCAACATGGAGTTTAAACAACTTGATGTGAAAACAACTTTCCTTTTTAGTGAGTTAGAGGAAACAATTTACATGTCGCAACCGGAAGGGTTTGAAGAAATGGGCAAAAAAGATTATGTTTGTCGGTTGAAGAAGTCTCTCTATAGGCTCAAGCAATCTCCAAGACAATGGTACAAATGCTTCGACTCTTTTATGTTGCATATTGGTTACTTTAGTAGTGTGTATGGTTGTTTGTGTTTACTTCAAGGTTCGTGATGCTGGTACTCCTATCATGTTACCTCTCTATGTGGATGACATGCTAATTGCATGTAAACACGTCAATGATTGATAAGCTCAAATCTAAATTGAGCCAAGAGTTTGATATGAAGGACCTTAGGACGACCATTAAGATATTAGGCATGAAGATAAAATGAGATAAAAATGTCGAAAAGTTGTGGTTATTACAAAAGAGATATGTCTCAAAGTGATGGAGATGTATGGAATGAAAGATGCAAAACTGATCTTCACACCACTTGCTTCTCATTTTACTTTGAGTAAAAGGCAATGTCTAAAGACGGTTATGGACATTGAGAAGATGAAAGCGGTGTTGTATGCAAATGCGGTAGGATATTTGATGTATGTCATGATTTGTACAAAACCGGACATAGCCCAAGCAGTTAGTGTAGTTTGCAAATACATGTCAAATCTGGTTAAAGAGCATTGGAATGCAGTGAAGTGAATTTTGAGGTATCTGAAAGGCACGAAAGAGTTGGATGTTATGTTTGAGAAGAAAGATGACCCAAATGTTGTAGTTGAATATGTTGATGCTAATTATGTGGGGATCTTGATAAGAAGATGTCCACTGCCGAATATGTCTTTACACTTGCTAGTGGTCTTATTTGTTGGATGTCGATGCTACAATCCACGACGGCATTATCTACCACAAAGGCAAAATACATAACAATTATGGAAGCTTCAAAGGAAGCTATTTGGTTGAAAGGATTGGTAAATAAACTTGGATTGGAACAAGAAAACATACAACTATTCTTAAATAGTCAAAGTGCAATTTGCTTGACAAAGAATCATGTTTATCACGCAAGACCAAACACATTGTGGTGATACATCATAGAATTCATGATTGGATCGAGGAGGTGAAATCACTATCGAGAAAATGCACACCGATGAAAATGTGACAAATGTATTTACCAAGCTGGTGACAAGAGAAAAGTTTAGGCATTGGCAAGACTTGATAATCATTTATTTAAGCTAGAGATATGGAAGATGATCTCTCCTCATGAGGATCGTGGTGAAATTTTGATGGATGGTTGAACTCGTCATGGTTAAGATAAATGAGACACCTTGTTGATCTTCAAGGCGTGGAAGAGTTTCCTTGACAAAGTGAAGATTGTTAGAGTTAGCTCCAAACTCTTTATTATCTATGTGGGTCTTGAGTGAGGGATAAACTTATCATTGTATTGGGAAAGTTGAAACCCTAATAGACCATATAAATATGCCTTTTATTTTGGGGGTTTCATGAGAGAGAAAAGAAAAACCAAAAGAAAGGGGGTGAGGAAGAGAACTAAATTGTGAGAGCTTTGTATGAAGGAGAAGCAAGGGGTTGTAGGATTTGAGCTTAAATCCGTGTATTGTGCCTTGGTGACTTCATATTGAAAGCTCGGACGATTGTTCTTTCTCCGAGGACATAGCATAAACGATGAACCACGCAAATCTTGTGTTCTATTCTTCTGATATGTGTGCTCAATTTTATTCTCTAATTCTAGCTTATTGTAGATCTCAATCTCCCTCTTCTTGCATATACATGTGGTGGGTTGATTTGTGGAGATCCTTGGAGTGTG
This sequence comes from Scilla litardierei, assembly GCA_030789695.1. Classification (NCBI taxonomy): domain Eukaryota; kingdom Viridiplantae; phylum Streptophyta; class Magnoliopsida; order Asparagales; family Asparagaceae; genus Scilla; species Scilla litardierei. The sequence continues at coordinate 42,901,312 of CM061138.1, read as the reverse complement.
CTTGAGGTGGAAATCTTGCCCGATCTCAAGAGCTTTCACAAAGGCCATAAAATGCATGAGTTTTTTTTAAAGATTTACTAATATGTAAAGAAATACAAACCAAGGTTACCAAAACGTTCTACATGGAACAAAAACTGATATGGAAAATGCTACTAGTTCAAATCATGGTATGCTAAGGGGTAGGCTTCGCTGGATGCTTACTAGGAACAAATTACATTTACTAGCAAGGTGAGAAAATTCTACAAGATTGTCAAAGAGTTTTTTCTATACAACATATTTACGCATACATATTTGTGCAAAACAATCTGCACTATAAAATTTAGCAATTTAGCAAAAACACGTCACATGTTGGTAACAGTGATATTATATTTACTCTAACAAGTTATTATAAATCTGGAATGTTGATTTTATCATTCTAAATCACAACAAGTGATCCGGATCGTGGATAGTGCGGGTCTAGCATTTTTGTGAGTCTAGCATTTTCAGGGGTAACGCCAACATGTAAATATATACAAAGTGAATTGTCCAATTTCATTGCATGGCATGCACTTTAGGCTATGGGAATAACTAAACTAATTATAACCTGAGAAATATTAAAGCCTCGTACACACACACCCACTTTGGAAATATTGAAAGAAGTAGATTTCCTTAAATTAGGAATTAAGTACCTACCTATTGGCTTAAGCTTTTAGGTAAGATATGATTTCTGTTACTAATAATGGCTTCGTCAATAGTGTGGGCCCCCTTTCAGTCATGATCGTGTTCTAACATTGTATCCAAGTTGACTATTGTGTACAACTATTCTGCTACAATACTATCATACAAACTCAAACAAGAGTCATAAGACCAAAAGAAATAAGAACATAACTTAAGGAACCAGACCTATCCAAAAATCTAAAAACAATCTGGTGACATCAACACAGCAATATTAATTGCCTTTTTCATTCTCAAGAAATCAATCTACATGAACTTAAGAATTAAAATAGATTGAAATTACTTAGAACTATAAGTGGAAAACTTTCCTACATTAGCTGTGTGCATATACAAACCAAATGAGGTCATCCACGTGGGCTACATGCGCCATGCAATGCTAGCTGATGAATAGTCCTAAAATTTTCCACCTAACCATTAGCATTTCAAGTTGTGACGCATATAAGTTGGGTAGACATATCCAGAAATAGAAATGATGATATACCTGCATGCCAGGACCAAGTCAGCCCTTTGATTTGGACCCACGTACTTGTATGCAGAAAGTGCATCACATACTACATTCAAAAAGGCGTCCCTTGAAACAACAACTGTTGTCCGTCTTTTATATAGCTCAAACGGAATGGAATTAATACCCGTACTCTTTTTAGTCAAGTGATAAGCTAGCACATCACCACTCGCTGGATCAGACTTCGTTTCCATGGAGTCTGAAATTGACATTCTTGTCCCTAGGCAGGACAGTTCCCCAGCTGAGCATCCACTTCTCATTGTATCAAATACCTTTCGGCTAATCTGCCATTAGAAACAGTGGCTCAGAAACAGAATTTAGAATAAAGTAAACTAAAGGAAAGTAGTCTGATTTGAACTTTGAAGAATAATCAGACAATGATATACACATATTTCCCAAAATATGCAACACTAGTGAATGAATATGAATTATTGTCAAGAGATGGCTGTCTTTCCAAGTATTACTCTAGGCCAAAAAAATGCAGCTAAGAGGGGTTTGAATATTATCCTCCACCTCATTATACAGTCATACCTGCCATTCACCTCATTATACCCTCATTGTTTTGATGTAGTGGCAAGAACGTTAGGATGGTATCAAATTCATGCAGGTTCAAGTGCCATTGGGTGCGTAATTGAAAGAACGGATCGACAACGATGTTCCGCAAAAGCCAAGATCTCGGTCCCATAAAAAGGGAGCTCAACCTATGAGGGCATGTCAGAATATAATAATACTACGCTCAACCATCATTGTAACTTTTGAGTTTTGGTATAGTGGCAATGGCTTAACAGTAATAATGATAAAATCCCATGACTAACTTCATATTGGTATTTCAAGTGAACCAAATAAATTATGCCATGAAAAAAGTCCAAACATACAATATCAAAAGCAGTCTTGAAGCATGAATTGGGTGACATTAGCACGTGGCAATTGTCATCGACATTTGAAGTCCACTGTGCTAGTAATGAAGAACTTCATATTCTTCAGTTCTTACTCATGATCTATTCTTGATTTTATTCTCCAATGAAAAGATATCTATTAAACAATAGAGGAGGTTGTCCCATGTGGATAAACCACATGGGACAACCTCCTCAAAAAAAAACCCACCCCCAAGAATATCCAAAACCCCACCCACACACCCAAAAAAACACCCAAAACCAAAACACCAAAACAACCCCCCAATCAAAATACCCCAAAATCCCCAAGACAATACCCACACTCACACCCACTCTTCTCATTTTCACCTGGTTTTGCACCCACCAAAAACCCAAGTGGTTCCCGCGTCTTGAGTGTGTGTGTTGGTTTTTGGGGTGTCCGTGCACTTTGGGCACGGGTTATTTCTAGTATGTTAATAAGATAGTCCATAGCGATATGAATTTAAGATTTTAAACTAGCACATGAAGGGCATGGTATCCACACAATTAATAAATCCATGATGCCGTCCGAATTAAATCAGAAAGTAGAGGCTCAAAAAAGCCAAAAAATGCCACAAGTCATAATAACTACTACGCTCGGCAACTTCAAAATAAAAATTAAATAAACGAATTAAGAAACTACACCAGGTGGACTACCCAGTTCAAATAAGTCAAATAACTAGAATACAAACGTAGAGCTGAATCATAGAGAAGTGAATATGGTTATGACTAACATTTCTCAAAAGTGTACTTTCAAACTTCTTTACAATCAATCATTCCCCCATAATAATTGTACCCCCCACCCCCAAGGCAGTTGAAGCGGAGAACTTTGTAACAATTAAGTTAATCACACACTCATTCTGCAAACAAAGAGGGGTTTTCATCCACTTCCGCTCAACTCCATAAGAGCTTCAATGTGAAATGTATAGATTTACAAGAGGAACATGAAGTATCCTCTCTGTTTCCTTGCATTTGTTAATACTGACCCATTATGATAAACAAAGCACTGAAATCGATTAAAACTGCTAGATAGTCATTGAACATTAATGGGAAAGTTTTTACAACATGATTTAAGAAGCAACTCACCTCAGTCCAAAAAAATCGGATTTATGTAGTACAAGTAGAACTTGGTGGGTGCTTCTAAGGTTACAATTTTAGTCTACGAGGCACTATACATGCTCCACTGAAATTTAAGATAGAGGTGATGGGAATATGTATGTTTGGAATTGTGCATCCAATGCTATAGAGTACTGATGCGGGACAACAACGATCAAAGAGGAAAAGTGGGGAAATTAAATAGATGTAGGAGGAAAATATTCTCCTCGGCTTTGAAAATTTTGCCAACTGGTGAATGATAACAACGATATGTATTTTGCAAAAACTCAGATTGGAAACGATTCGTCTTCGAATTTTTAAGTGAAACAAAACATAGACTCGCAGATGAGAGCATCTTCAAAAGAATATAAAACCCCACAAAAGACAAAAATGGGTGCAAAATATGCTGACTGGCAAGTAATGGAAGATCTTGGATGATGAAACCGATGTGCTCACACAGCTCAAAACATGACTCCAGTTTAAGTTCTAGCATGGCTCAAAACATGCATATGGTCTTTTTTGTTGGAATAAGGCATGTCCTTAATTTTTTGTTGAAACAAAACAAAGACTTACAAACGATCATATTCGAAAGAATGTATCAAACCCACAAAAGACAAGAATCTGATTGCAAAATCTGCTGATTGGCATGTTACAGAAGATCTGAGATGATGAAACAAATATGCCTTGCATAGCTCAAAACACGCATCTAGTTTAAGTCCTAGCATTAGATCAACAAGTGGCTCAATCTAGGGCTCTAACTCGGGTATAAGTGCTGGTTCAGACTTAGTTTAGGACTTTAAATCGGACTCACGTACATGCTCAGGCTCAGGCTCATGAAAGCTCGGTTGGACACTCTTCTTCTGACTATGATTTCAAGTCAAGAATAGAGACCGATTTCTGTTTTGCTTACTACTTCACGTACAACTAGAATGTAGCCTTGAAGTCCCTGAACCTTCTTTCAATTTCTTAAAAACTATTTGCTAGTGACTTAAAATATGAAGATTAAATGATTACATGTAGTTTTGGTGGTTGGGAAAAATACCGATGTCAAAACAATATCTTCAACATGATCAACTTCTGCGATGCTTCTAACCTTTTTTCAACTAAGAAAATAGCTTATCCCTCTAAATTATGGTGGGCACATCAAAATTTATTCTCACAAGTCATAACTCAGATCTAAGCAGAAATAAAAGAAATTTTTCATAAATAATTACCGCTATTCATAATTCTAGTGCCTAATAAATTCACAAAACAATGGTATGATGCAGGCTCTACTATGTTTTTTCTCATGAAGTTGCTAAAATCCAAATAATGAAAAAGACTATAAAATTCAATTAAAATGTACTTGCCATAACTAAAAATATTTAAATTATGTAGATGACTGATGCATTTCGCTAGGGCTTTGATGGTAAAAAGAAGATTTTTATTGGAAACTCAGTTCTAAAATTAAAGGAAATCCTACTACAATTCAACTAGTCGCTAAATAACGACTAGAAAACAATTATTAATCTAAGGGAAATAGGAGAATCCTAATACAATTGATCTAAGGAAATAAAAGAAATAACTCTCACAATTTTCGCATCCCCTCTAGGGCCGGCTCAACCCCCTTTAAATAGAAAACTCCCATATTTGTTATTTTACTCAAATACCCCTACTACCAATTACTAGCCGCATCACTACTCCGCCCCTGAAAACCCACTTTATCCTCAAGGTGGTGCGTGAAGTGTATGGTCAGCTACTCCACGTGCAGGTGCTCCTGATCATCGTCCTCGCCGGCTTCCAGCATTACCACTCTCTCCACCCTCTTCTTCGTCATTCACTATCAGGATCTGAAGAGTACAATCCCCGCACCGGTGCCCAGGAGTAAACTTCTCGTCGCATTTGAAACACAGGCCATTGGTCCGCTTGCCACGAAACTCTGCCTCGTTTATTCTTCGTGTATGTCCTCCAGGTCGTGGTTCCATCCACTTCTCCTTGGTAGCCGTTGTCCCGTCAGTGGATGTTGCCCCTCCTGCGGCCACCTTCTGTCCCCCTCCAGGATCCGGCCCTCGAAAAGTGGAGCCTCCCCACGTCCCCCGAGCTCTCCTCTCTGTATCCTGATGGTCCTCTACCATCGTAGCAGACGTCATCATCCCTCGCAGGCCCACGGGCTGCAGCTGCCTCAGCCCAGATCTAATAGTGGGCTTCAGTCCCTTCATAAAGCAGCCCTCCAATGATTCTCCTGAAACTCCTCGGACTCGGTGGCAAAGCGACTCAAATTTCTTAATATAATCTCCTACGCTCCCCTCCTGCTTCAATGAATAAAGCCTCTCAAAAACTCCCCCAGACTGCACTGCGCCAAAGCGCTCCACCAAGAGCGAGGTGAACTCCTCCCAAGTCTGAAATGGCTGCTGCTGATCAGTCCACCGAAACCAGCCCAAAGCCTCCTCCTCCAAACAGACCCATATCACCCGAAGCCAGTCCTCCCCTGGTACTACTGATACCTCAAAATACCTCTCCACCCGGTACAGCCAGTCGTCAGGATCTCCCCTCTCAAAAATAGGCACCTCGAGCTTTCTCAGCCGTCTCTCCCCAGCGAATCCACATCTCTCCTGCTGCTGGAATCCTCCCCTCGGCTGATTTACCAGTGGTCTGTCGGGTAAATAGGACTCTACACGATCTCGCATGCCACCGTCTGCTCCATCCCATTGCCAGTCTCCCCTCGCATCTTCCTGTGGATACCCATACTCTGCCTGATGGCCTCTCGGGGGGCCCTGGTGTAAAGGCCCGTTGGGCCTTTAATTATTCCCCCCCATCTCCCACGTGACCCCCACCCCCCTTCCACTTATTCTCTCTCTCCCCCTCATTTTCTCTCCCCCGTCTCTCTCTCGTGCGCGATGCAGGCGACGAAAAAAAAACGACGCCGCCTTACGTCTCACTCCCTCTCGCCGAGCCTCTCTCTCATTCCTTCACCCCGAAGGAACTCCGCTCGGCATCTCCCCTCTTGCCACCTCACTCGACGCATGGCGTGGGCTCGTGCCTCCAACGACGCCCTAAATCCTAGGGTTTGACACGTTTTCTCTTCAAATCGAGGCCATTCTCCTACGTGTCGAGATCCTAACTTCTCAGATTTCCTATTCCTCTCTATTTAAGCCCGATCTGAGCCCTAGGGTTTCGGTTTTCTCAAAAAGGTGAAATTTTTCATGCAAAAATTTGGTTTTCTCTTGGTTTTGAGTTCGGCCTGAGCCCTAGAGGTGGGATTTCTCTGTGATTTCACCATCAGTCCACGATTTGAGGTAAAATCACTCTGATTCTCTAGATTTTGGATTTTAAAGTTATGAATTTGCCCCTTTAGTTTTCTGCGATGATGAATCTGAGCTCCGGGCGAGACGGCGAACTTCGCTGCAGCCCTGATGACCCTTGAAATAACTTCTGTTGGATCTGCCCCTTGTCTGAAGTGGGTAAAAATCTGTTTTTCCCTTGACTGCGGCTGTTTTTGGGTATTTTCCCTTCGCTGAATCTATCCAGTTAATTCTGTTCTCTGTCAAAATACTTTGAGGCCACATTATGACTGAAAATAGTCTCCATGACAGAAACTTGTTATTGGCTCTAGGGATTTTTCCCTTACTATATCTGTTGGAAATTTTCAGAGTTGAATAATAGTTGGTATAGAGTGTATGTTGGCTTAGTAATCTCACAATGATTGAATATGAGGGTTAGGCCTCAAAGGCCGTTGGAAAGTATGGATAAAAAGCTGCCTGAAGGATCAAAATTTACTGCCCCTAGGATCATAAAAAGCTGCCTGAAGGATCAAAATTTACTACCCCTAGGATCATAAAAAGCTGACTGAAGGATCATATGAAAACCATTAATAAATGGTGAAGTCCCGAAAAGATCAATGATGAAAACTATCTGAGATCACCAGATTGTCCCTCCCCCCATTTGACCATCCCCCATAAATTCCAAGAGTATGATAATTGGGAGTTGCTTTTACTTGCAGGTTTGTTCTCATACTTATTTATATTCAAGTTTCAGTTTAGACTAGCATGATATAAATTGTAGTATCCATGTTTAGATATTTAATTTCTGCACTCTTACAACATATTGAATATTATGATGCTCTATATAAAGTTGATAAATGGCCCATGACATTGGACTAATTGGTATATTAGGTGTGCTATGGAAATAATGATTCGAAATTCAGTGAACTATTTATATGTTTAGAATGAATGAGAATGTGATTGAAACCAGAATGTCATAGCACACTGATATACGAACTGAGTTTAATGTGGCCTTAGAATTTAAATTCACTTTGGACACCATGTTTAATCATTGTGTAGAACGACACCTGGACTATATCACTGAGGCACTGGGAGGTGTACACTATTATACACTTGGCACTTCAGACTCACGGGTTTTGGGGTAAATCATATTAGAGAGAGTGCGGGAGCGACTGGAGCCACGCTCCTATTGACTTGACCGCATCAGGTAGTTCCGACCTGGGTCACATCATTGAATCAGGATCTGACCCCTATTGTACCGTCGGACTTAATTATTAAGTTCCACACTGTTGACTCATGGCCCCTACCGTCCCTGTTTTTCGGCCTGGCCCAGGTGAGCGCCCCTGGGTACTGAGGTGGACTCCTTGGTTGTTTCTGTACTCTCCAATATGATTCACGACCTAGGTTTGGCATAGAACAATGAAACCATGATATTATTACCTTTAAATTGAGCTGCATGTTACTCTTAAAGTGCCAATGCAATAATAATTAGTTTGTTCTCAGTTTCTACCTCCTAGTTAGTGTTTTTCCATATTCATATATTTAAAGTCCAAAATTTTTAGAATCATTGTGATTTACTGGTGGGCCTTCATTGTTGTTGTACCACCAGGTGTTGATCCAGACGTAGAGCAGATACCAGAGTTTGTGGACTCAGCTGACCTTTGACTAGAGGTAGCATATGTACTTTTGTGATAGCGACAGATGTACTTTTGTTTGCATGCTTATAGCATGATGTATAGTTTTTTTGTAAACGTGCTTTTAGCATGATGTACATCATTTTGTAAACTCATTCATATATATAAATGAAAATTTTTGTTAAGCATTTTGACACATATCTGCTTGTGTCTAGATTGTTTTCACTGGTTATCTGCAGGGCCTGCTATCCTTTGTGAAACATGGTGCGACCCCGGGTTGCGGGGCGTGACATGTTTTTCTTGGTGGCCCATGCAGGTCCTCGCAACCAACCTCGTGAACAGTCTAGAAAGAGTAGGATGTGTCATGATAAAAAAAATGCTTAACTAGAGAATTGACATTGTCCTGTCTATACAGGCATATGCGAGTTTACAATCGTCGGAAGCGTATTGTGAAGATGGCTCAGAACGCTTCTGGCTCTGGTTCGAGCAACCCTACAGTTCATCAGATCTCAGATCAGGCCCTACGAGAGCTTGTTCAGGCTATTCGTGAGGAGCCTAAGACTACTGGATATGTGCAGCAATTTCGGTCTCTACGTCCGGCTCCATTTACTGGTCGAGAGGATCCCTTACAGGCAGAGGAGTGGTTGCGTGACACTGTTGCCAACCTGACTGCAGTAGAGATTCCTATAGGATCCTGGGTGAAGATTGCGAAGCTACAGTTGAAGGATGGAGCCAGGATCTGGTGGGACGCAGCAGAAGATCGACTAGCAAAACCTATTACCTGGGATACATTCAAGGACGAATTCAATGCACAGTTCTTTTCTCATGAGGCTCAGATGGAATTGGAGACAAGATTCACCAACCTGAAGCAGTGCTCCAGGTCTGTTGAGGAGTATGATGTTGAGTTCTCTATGCTCAGCAGGTTTGCGAAGGAGATGGTGTCCACCCCCGAGGCTCGAGCTCGTCGTTTCCAGCAGGGGCTGAATATAAAGATCCGGGAGAAGATGGTTGGGTTGGGCCTGACGACTCATGCAGAGGTACTTGCGACAGCTCGCGAGTACGAGTATATACAGAGGGAAGCTGATCGAGAGCGACACATGTCTGCCCCTCCGAGGCGACCACCACCACCTTCAGCTGCTACCGAGGTTACGGGTCGACGACCTATGCCTCCTGCCAGACATGTACACCGGCCAGTACAGTAGGTTCAGTTCAAGAAGCCGGCTCCACAGCAGCAGCAGCCACGTCCAGTATGTCACTACTGTGGCAAGAGTGGTCATTACAAGGAGGAGTGTCGATGGCGTCTGGGCCTTTGTTTGGTCTGTGGGTCCAAGGAGCATAGTGCCAGAGATTGTCCGCAGAAAGGATCAGCAGCACCAGCTTCTGCTCCAGTTCCTGTCCGTGCTCCTGTTCCTGCTCCTCCAGCTGGAAATGCACCACGTAGACCACCGCTTCCTCCTCAGAAGAAGGTTTTTCAACAGGCCAGAGCACAAGCACCACCTCCTAAGCGCCAGGCTTTTACTATGACTGCAGTGGAGGCTGAGGCTACTGGTGAAGTGATTACTGGTAAGAATTTTATACTTTCAACGATTACTTTCATATTTAGTTACATGTTTACTTAGACATAGTATCTTTGACACTAGGTATTGTACTGGTCGCTGGTAGACCTACCCTTACATTATTCGATTCAGGAGCCTCCCATTGTTTCCTAGCCACTCGATTTGTTAGCACACACAATATTCATGTTAAGCCCTTGACTACCCATTGGAATGTTAATACTGGTGGTGGTATATTGAAGACAACCAGTCATTACCCTCAGTGTCCTGTAGTTGTTTGTGGACGAGAGCTATTTGCAGATTTTTTGGTGATTGAGATGCCTAGTTTTGATGTTGTCTTTGGGATGGATTGGTTGGCGACATTCCATGCTACCATTGACTGTCGTCAAAGGAGGGTAGTATTTGAGATGCCTGATCATCCAAAATTTGAGTTCATTAGTGGAAGTAGATCTGAGGAGCCAATACGATTTAGAGCCCGGCCTGCAGAAGCTATGGTGAGTGCCATGGAGGTTGATGAACCAGAGATACCAGAGATAGTACGGGAATTCATGGACGTGTTTCCGGATGATCTTATAGAATTACCTCCGGAACGTGCCGTTGAATTTTCCATTGATTTAGTACCAGGTGCCCAGCCAATATCCTAGAAACCATATCGTATGGCGCCACCAGAGTTAGAAGAAGTCCGTACACAGTTGAATGAACTATTGAAGAAGGGTTGGATACGACCTAGCGTCTCTCCTTGGGGTGCTCCTATTTTGTTGGTATCAAAGAAGGATGAGACTCGACGCATGTGTGTTGATTACAGGGAATTGAACAAGGTGACAGTGAAGAACAAATATCCTCTTCCCCGTATTGATGACATCTTCGATCAACTCGGAGGATCGAGCATTTATTCGAAGTTGGACTTGAGGACAGGATTCCATCAGTTGAGAGTAAAGAAGGATGCCATTCATAAGACTGCATTCAGAACAAAGTATGGGCATTATGAGTTTTTGGTGATGCCATTTGGCGTGACCAATGCTCCGGCAGTATTTATGAGCCTGATGAATCTCGTGCTGTATGAGTATTTGGATAAGTTCGTGGTTGTCTCTCTTGATGATATCCTGATATATTCGAAGGATACCCAAGAGCATACTGAACATTTGAGAAAGGTTCTAGAGACTCTGAGACAACACCAATTGTTCGCCAAACTCAGCAAATGTCAATTCTATCTGGACAAGGTGGCGTTTTTAGGACACGTAGTGTCTGGAGAAGGAATCTCTGTTGATCCTGCAAAAGTGGTAGTTGTTCAGAACTGGCCTATTCCACGGACCGTGACAGAGATTCGCAGCTTTTTGGGAATGGCCGGTTATTATCGGAGGTTTATTAAAGATTTCTCGAAGATCGTGGAGCCTATGACGCGATTAACGAGAAAAGATGTAGTGTTCGTTTGGTCCAAGGCTTGTGATGATGCTTTTCAGGAGCTAAAGAAGAGATTGACATCCGCCCCAATTTTGGTCATTCCTGATCGGACGGGAGGATTTGAAGTATTTTGTGATGCGTCAGGAAAGGGACTTGGATGTGTATTACATCAGCATGGCAGGGTTGTAGCTTATGCATCCAGACAGTTGAAGAACCATGAGAAGAATTACCCTACACATGACTTGGAGTTGGCGGCGGTTATTTTTGCATTAAAGATGTGGAGACATTTCTTGTTAGGGGAGCATGTGAAGATATTCACAGATCATAAGAGTTTGAAGTATATCTTCACACAGAAAGAGCTTAACATGATACAACGCCGATGGATAGAGTTGATGGCAGATTATGATATTGGCCTTCAATATCATCCTGGAAAGGTCAATGTTGTGCCTGATGCGCTGAGTCGTCTACCAATGGTATTGACGCTTACGACTCAATGGAAGCTGCAACAAGAGATCAGGGAGATGGAGATAGATGTGGTTTTGCCTGGGTTGACTTCCTCGTTGAAGAATATGCAAATTCAGTCCACTTTGGTAGATAGAATCAAGGCGGCTCAAGTAAATGATGAAAAGTTACAGAAGATTAGGAATCTGGTGTTGGCAGGTCAGAGACCAGAATTCCGAATTCATGAAGATGGGTCCTTGCGGTATGGTAGCAGGATATGTGTGCCGTCTGGAGATACTCGAGAGGAATTGTTGAAAGAAGCACATAGTTCACCATATTTCATTCATCCAGGCGGGACCAAAATGTATAAAGACCTGAGGCAACATTATTGGTGGCATGGTATGAAGAGAAGTGTTGCCAGGAGTGTAGCGAAGTGCATGGTGTGCCAGCAGGTTAAGGCTGAACATCATCGTGTTGCTGGTTTGTTACAGCCTTTACCTATACCGGAATGGAAGTGGCAGCACATAACGATGGATTTTGTAACTGGACTACCTCGAAGTACGAAGCATAATGATGCTGTTTGGGTGATTGTTGATCGATTGACTAAGTCAGCACATTTTATTCCCTTCAGAGTTGGTCAGTCCATAGAAGTACTTGCCAGGAAATATATGGAAGAGATTGTTAGACTTCATGGAGTTCCTGTGAGCATCGTTTCTGATCGAGACACCCGTTTCACGTCACATTTCTGGAAGAGCTTACAGGATCATCTGGGGACACACTTGAGTTTTAGTTCGGCTTATCATCCGCAGACAGATGGTCAATCTGAACGCACTATTCAGATCTTAGAAGATATGCTGCGTGCATGTATGTTAGACTTCAAGGGATCGTGGGAAGATCATCTTCATCTCGTGGAGTTTGCATATAACAACAGCTATCAGGCCAGTATCGGCATGGCTCCTTTTGCAGCCTTATATGGAAGGAAGTGTCGTTCTCCCCTGAGTTGGGATGATGTGGGTGACAGGGAGTTGATGGGACCAGAATGATTATAGAAGCTGTGAATGTTGTGCGCACTATCAGGGAGAAGCTTCAAGTGGCACAAGATCGGTATAAGCACTGGGCAGATGCGAAGCGAAGACATTTAGAATTCCAGCCTGGTGATCATGTTTTCTTGAAGATATCTCCTACTAGGGGCATGATCTGATTTGGACGAAGAGGGAAGCTCAGCCCTCGTTATATTGGACCTTTTGATGTTTTGGAGCGCGTGGGTGAAGTGGCATATAGACTTGCACTTCCTCCATCCTTGGAAGGAGTGCATGATGTGTTCCATATATCTCAGTTGCGCAAGTATGTAGGAGACCCATCACATGTTGTCGATCACTCTGAGATCACAGTGCGGCCTGATCTGACATATGAACAGCAGCCAGTACAGATCATTGATCGCCAGCAGAAGGCCCTTCGAAACAGAGTTGTCAACCTAGTGAAAGTGATGTGGCATCGAGATTCTCCTGGGGAATCCACTTGGGAAAGGGAGGACGAGATGCGAGAGTGTTTTCCTCATTTGTTTGTTGTATCTTAGTTTTGTTTCGTTCTTGTTTTTGTAATTCCGTGGACGGAATTTTTTGTAAGGAGTGTAGAATGTAAAGGCCCGTTGGGCCTTTAATTTTTTCCCCCCCATCTCTCACGTGACCCCCACCCCCTTCCACTTATTCTCTCTCTCCCCCTCATTTTCTCTCCCTCGTCTCTCTCTCGTGCGCGATGCAGGCGACGAAAAAAAAAAACGACGCCGCCTTACGTCTCACTCCCTCTCTCCGAGCCTCTCTCTCATTCCTTCACCCCGAAGGAACTCCGCTCGGCATCTCCCCTCTTGCCACCTCACTCGACGCGTGGCGTGGGCTCGTGCCTCCAACGACGCCCTAAATCCTAGGGTTTGACACGTTTTCTCTTCAAATCGAGGCCATTCTCCTACGTGTCGAGATCCTAACTTCTCAGGTTTCCTATTCCTCTCTATTTAAGCCCGATCTGAGCCCTAGGGTTTCGGTTTTCTCAAAAAGGTGAAATTTTTCATGCAAAAATTTGGTTTTCTCTTGGTTTTGAGTTCGGCTTGAGCCCTAGAGGTGGGATTTCGCTGTGATTTCACCATCAGTCCACGATTTGAGGTAAAATCACTCTGATTCTCTAGATTTTGGATTTTAAAGTTATGAATTTGCCCCTTTAGCTTTCTGCGATGATGAATCTGAGCTCCGGGCGAGGCGGCGAACTTCGCTGCAGCCCTGATGACCCTTGAAATAACTTCTGTTGGATCTGCCCCTTGTCTGAAGTGGGTAAAAATCTGTTTTTCCCTTGACTGCGGCTGTTTTTGGGTATTTTCCCTTCGCTGAATCTATCCAGTTAATTCTGTTCTCTGTCAAAATACTTTGAGGCCACATTATGACTGAAAATAGTCTCCATGACAGGAACTTGTTATTGGCTATAGGGATTTTTCCCTTACTATATCTGTTGGAAATTTTCAGAGTTGAATAATAGTTGGTATAGAGTGTATGTTGGCTTAGTAATCTCCCAATGATTGAATATGAGGGTTAGGCCTCAAAGGCCGTTGGAAAGTATGGATAAAAAGCTGCCTGAAGGATCAAAATTTACTGCCCCTAGGATCATAAAAAGCTGCCTGAAGGATCAAAATTTACTGCCCCTAGGATCATAAAAAGCTGCCTGAAGGATCAAAATTTACTGCCCCTAGGATCATAAAAAGCTGACTGAAGGATCATATGAAAACCATTAATAAATGGTGAAGTCCCGAAAAGATCAATGATGAAAACTATCTGAGATCACCAGATTGTCCCTCCCCCCATTTGACCATCCCCCCATAAATTCCAAGAGTATGATAATTGGGAGTTGCTTTTACTTGCAGGTTTGTTCTCATACTTATTTATATTCAAGTTTCAGTTTAGACTAGCATGATATAAATTGTAGTATCCATGTTTAGATATTTAATTTCTGCACTCTTACAACATATTGAATATTATGATGCTCTATATAAAGTTGATAAATGGCCCATGACATTGGACTAATTGGTATATTAGGTGTGCTATGGAAATAATGATTCGAAATTCAGTGAACTATTTATATGTTTAGAATGAATGAGAATGTGATTGAAACCAGAATGTCATAGCACACTGATATACGAACTGAGTTTAATGTGGCCTTAGAATTTAAATTCACTTTGGACACCATGTTTAATCATTGTGTAGAACGACACCTGGACTATATCACTGAGGCACTGGGAGGTGTACACTATTATACACTTGGCACTTCAGACTCACGGGTTTTGGGGTAAATCATATTAGAGAGAGTGCGGGAGCGACTGGAGCCACGCTCCTATTGACTTGACCGCATCAGGTAGTTCCGACCTGGGTCACATCATTGAATCAGGATCTGACCCCTATTGTACCGTCGGACTTAATTATTGAGTTCCACACTGTTGACTCATGGCCCCTACCGTCCCTGTTTTTCGGCCTGGCCCAGGTGAGCGCCCCTGGGTACTGAGGTGGACTCCTTGGTTGTTTCTGTACTCTCCAATATGATTCACGACCTAGGTTTGGCATAGAACAATGAAACCATGATATTATTACCTTTAAATTGAGCTGCATGTTACTCTTAAAGTGCCAATGCAATAATAATTAGTTTGTTCTCAGTTTCTACCTCCTAGTTAGTGTTTTTCCATATTCATATATTTAAAGTCCAAAATTTTTAGAATCATTGTGATTTACTGGTGGGCCTTCATTGTTGTTGTACCACCAGGTGTTGATCCAGACGTAGAGCAGATACCAGAGTTTGTGGACTCAGCTGACCTTTGACTAGAGGTAGCATATGTACTTTTGTGATAGCGACAGATGTACTTTTGTTTGCATGCTTATAGCATGATGTATAGTTTTTTGTAAACGTGCTTTTAGCATGATGTACATCATTTTGTAAACTCGTTCATATATATAAATGAAAATTTTTGTTAAGCATTTTGACACATATCTGCTTGTGTCTAGATTGTTTTCACTGGTTATCTGCAGGGCCTGCTATCCTTTGTGAAACATGGTGCGACCCCGGGTTGCGGGGCGTGACACCTGGTGCGCCCTCCAATCTCCCGTCACTCCCCCGAAAGGTGGGGGCTGGGTCGACGAGCCCCCAGTATCCTGATAGCGCCCTCCAGTCTACTAAAATCCCCTGCCAAGTCCCGAGGAAGGCTGAAATTCAGAATTTGGGGCTGATTGGGGCCTGTGCGGGGCCCACGGGGGGCCCGAAACGCTTGTCAGTGGCTGCCCCCCCCCCCCCCCCCCCGCCGGGTCTCGAAAGTGCCATTGCCGCCTCCGGGGGGTCGAAACCCCCGTACTGAACTGTCGACCCCTCCCAGGGGTTCGGCGGCCCTGTCCGGCCCAAAATTTGGGCTGGCGGGGCTGCGCCGAGGCCCCCGGGGGCAGTCACCGCCCCTGGGGGTCGGCGGCCCTGCGCCGAGGCCTCAGGGGCCTGTCGACCCCCCTAGGGTGGTCGTCGGGGCTACACCGAGCCCCCAGGGAGGCGACACACTCCCGAAAGGGGCCGGCGGCTCTTGCCGGCCCTCCAGTGGGTTCGCCGTCCCACCCCGGGGGGTGTCGGGGGGTCTGCCGCACCCCCCGACCCTCCTTTCGCCATTCCGAGCGGTCGCCGCCTCTGGTGACGTCTCCCAGTCGCCCTCGACGTCAGATTCCGGCCCCTCCTCGTCAAAAGTCACCTTTTTCCCTTGTCCCTCGCCAAAGGTGGCTCCTTTTTGCTTGGATCCGCCTTCGAGTGGATATTTACGGTCAACGCCTCTATGGCCTCCACTATCACCGCCAATTTCGCCTCTGTTTTCTCTTGGTTCTCCCTCATCTCCCCTCGGATCTCCGCGGCCATCTCGGCGTCTTTCTTCCTCGCGTCGATGAACCCTTTGCTGATTTGGGCTTTCATCCGTTCAACTTTCTCTTTCATCACGTCGATCCACTCCATAGATCGTGTGCTCGTCATGGATCTACCGCTCTGATACCAATTGATGTGTTTCGCTAGGGTTTTGATGGTAAAAAGAAGATTTTTATTGGAAACTCAGATCTAAAATTAAAGAAAATCCTACTACAGTTCAACTACTCGCTAAATAACGACTAGGAAACAATTATTAATCTAAGGAAAATAGGAGAATCCTAATACAATTGATCTAAGGAAATAAAAGATATAACTCTCACAATTTTCGCATGTAACCCCTCGTAGCGTATAATACAACTATAGTACACCCTTTTGGATACACGTTAATTGAACCGTATACGTAGATGTGGGACCATTCCCTACACTTGAAATTCATGCCAAGTGGTGTGTGGGAATGGCCGTTTGCGCTTTATATTAGGGATGGCATGAGATGTAGTAATTTATTCCCATTTTTGCACAAATGGCATCATTGTGAAGATAGACTAAAGTAGAGGGTATTTAAAAGTTAATATTAATACTAATAATAATAAATAGGCTTGGTACCATGGCAAACTTGTAATTAAAACACAAGTTAGATGGCATTTTAAAAAGAGGTTATTGCAATGGCATGTGGTGTAATTAAAGGGAAAAGTTGGAGGGTAATTATGAAATGATTGGGAGCAATGGCAAACTTGTAAATAAAAGGACCACATGAAGAGATATTTTCATCTTAATTGCTTCTATAAACTTCTCCTTTCTTCTTTCTCTTATCTTTTCATTTATTTCCTCATTTATCTCATCTTGGCCGAAATTTTTGCCCAACAAAAAAAAGGAAAGAAAGAAGAAGGGGAAAAGGACAGAAAGAAAGAAAGGGAAAGAAATCAAAGAGAAGGAGAATATGAGGAAGCATTTCTTATTAAGGTAGGATTCTCCACTTGTTGTAGAAATTGCTAATTTAGGCCTATTGTATTATTGCTAGCATCAATTAGGGCTAAAGTTAGTAACTTTCCTAGAAATTGCTAATTTAGGCTTGTTGTATTATTGTTAGCATCAATTAGGGCTAAAGTTAGTAACTTTCCTAAGCATGAATATTTATGTTGACCATTAACTCTAAAGCTAGTATCTTTTTAACAACATGTATATAAAAGCCAAAGGTGGAAATTATTTTTCTTGAGATTTCTCCCTAATCATGCAAACGGAAGAATTTTTTAAAAAACAACAACATGCTATATGCATGCCAAAGCTATCATTATTACGTGAAGACTATGTTTCATTTAAAGGTCTTTTGCAATGGCAATGAATTTTATCATTAATTAGTATGTTGAATGGATGTATGTTGAATGGTTTTATTTGAAGATCTTTTGTAATGGTTTTATCACTAATTGGTTGTATGGTATATGTTGAATTGTTTATGTTGGCACTGTTTAGTGTAATGTTTATGTTGGAATGTTAAACTTAAATTCACCATTAGTTGTATGGCTTATGGTGACATGTTTATGTTGCATGTTGCATTGAGAATGCGTATATTGCATGGAGGAGAGTTTATGTTCCATAATGATGTTGCATGGAAAATGATGTACCACGTTGCTTGCTAATCTAATCCCATAATGATGCATTATGGAAAATGGTTCAAAGTGCTTGCTAGTCCTTTAAGTCCATAACGATTCAAATGCATGTTACTTCCGGTTATTTCCCTTTGTGTTCACCTTAATATTGTATGCTAGCCTTGTAATTAAAATGTAATTCACATCTTTAACATTGTACGATAGTTTATTTAACTTAAACGCTAATAAGGTATATGGGTGTCTCGTTCTGCCACATGGCAGGTGAGCACCCAAGAAAAGGGGTTGGGGAAAACTGGGTACTAGTAGGGTATGAGGACTGGACTAGTATGTGACAGAGGCAGTGCACCTTGCTCAGTTTCGGGTACAGTACGTTGCCCAGTTCGGGTACTTGTGACAGAGTGGTGTAGTGGTGTGGTTATGGAGATTTCCTCACTTGCACCCGATGCGGGTGAGTGGGTGGAGTGAGAGGCCCCATTAAGGAAACAGTGCTCGTGTACCACTGGCGGGTGCTCCTTACCGCCCCACCTTGGGGTGGAGTCCAGTTCCTCATATTCAACGATGTTTCCAGTTTTCCAAATGAAATCTAATTAAATACTTCAGTTCTTTAAATTTTCCATGTGTGATTCCTATTTCCTTGTCTGACTGTGACTCTTTTCGTGTCTAGTGCTATTTTGTGACTAAAGTAATGATAATAATAATAATCATCATAAACAACTTTCACCAAATTAATATTTACATGCTGCACGAGTTGAGTTTCCTACTGGGTCACGCTGTGACGTGTTCCCTCCCGTGGTTTTAGGACCAGATCAGGTGATTTCGGAGCAGAAGCTGGGGATGGACCCTACAGGAGGTGCTACTTTTTCCCCTGGTTCACAGGGTTAGGATAGAGTGTAAGGTGTACTTTTGTGGACCTCGAGGGTTGTAGACATAATATTGTACTTTTGAGTTGTGGACTTCAGATGTACTTATATATGAGACGTTTCACTTTTGTACGTGTACTTACCTTTCCGTTGTACTTTTGCCAGTGTATATTTCTGTGATGAGCAGTACTTTTTGATGTCTGTGTTGTTCTAGTATGTGCAGTGGCCTACTTGTAGTACTTTTTGATTCTACGCTTGGTGCAATGCCGCGGCCTGTTAAACCCCTTCCCCATTTACCTCAGTACCCGAGGTAGTTGGGTGACTGGGGCGTGACATCGCATCCCCTCTAGGGCCGGCTCAATCCCCTTTAAATAGAAAACTCTCATATTTGTTATTTTTCTCAAATACCCCTCCTTCCAATTACTAGCCGCATCAATGACCTGATTTGGCTTGCAACTAGCTTAAACTAGCTTAAATTTGACTTCAAACGGTCTTTAAAATGATCAAAAATCACTCTCGAGTACTATAACAATTTTTAAATCCAAAAAATCAAAATTGTAAAATCGCACTGTAAGCTACACCGTAGTAGGCAGCTTGAATCAGCTAGAGCTGACTCGAGTTAGTTAGGTTTTGGTTTTGGTTTGGTCGGGCCAACTCGTATCCACACAACGGATCAAGTTTCAACTTGGATCATATCGAGCCGAGGCAACTTTGTCGGCTCGAGCCAGCTGAGGTTCGCTCATCGGCTCGAGTTGACTTAAGTCTGAATTGATGAACAGTATCAACTCAAAGTTGATAAAGTTGTAAAGGTTAACAGTACGGCATAAGCATTTCTGCCATTGAATCTTACTGGCACCGTGGTTTACATGCATTAACAGACTTAACAAGCTTCGACAAGTTGTTATCAACTGTCAGTGAGATGGATGAAATCATAGACAACCCTATCTTCGTTAACGGTGGAAGAAGGCGACAACAATTGAAACAATGGTGATCGGACGTAGCAACAGCAGCATGACCATTGTTCGTAAATAAGGAGGCAGTAACGATCTGAGAAGGCAAGTGTCTCTATGATTTTGAATCTAGCGTTGGGGTAAGGTTTGTGAGTAAGGTAAGGGATGATGAACGGCCAATATTGGGATTTACAAGGTTTTAGTTGAACTAAAAATTTACCAAAAAATTTTGAAAAATTCCGAAAAATTCCTGAAAACTTTTTTTAAATGAATAAAGAAGTTAGAAAATTTGTTCAAATACCAAATTTAATGCATGGAAACAAAGTTCAAATGGGAAATGGGAAAAAATTAAATAGATCTAAGGTGTTCTAACAAAAATAAAGGATTTTCAACGCTTCGCACCTAGACTAATTCTCAACCACCTCTAGCAATACAAGAAGTTAATAAAGATCTAAGCTTTTAATCAAAGTTAGCATGTGCCCACTTTTTCACATCACATGAGAACAATTAAAAAGATTTTTCTCAAATAAAAAATAATTTCATTCTATGCTCTCTCACAATGAGATATAAAGCTATTTATAAAGTATTTATATATGCACAACATGTACCATAAAGTTAAATCAAATTTTAATAAACAAAATCAAATAGAATCCAAAAAATTCTCATTCATTCTCTGTTCCCTCACAATGAAATACAATGTTATTTATAGTGTGTTCTTATATGCACAACATGTACCATAAAGTAAAACCAAATAAAGACAAATAAAATCCTAGTGAACAAAATCAAATAGAATCCGAATTACACTTGAGTTGGATCTCCATCAACTATTGTCACCATTCAGAAACATGATTAAAGTCCAAAAAACATTCAAATTTCTTTGTATACATTAATATTGTTGTTCATGGCACTCCCTCCGAACAAATGTCATCAACCCATGCATTTACTCATGTTTGGCGCCGAGTATACTTATGTAGGAGTATGCATGGCTAATCTTATGGGATGAGTCAAGGCTCTGCTCATGATGAAACCATATATTTTCACTTTATGTCTTGCACGTTTGGCTGTAACATAACCTAGCCAAATGATGTGGGACATAAATATCCACGCTTCATTATAATCACTAGTTAAAGAAATAAGAACAGAACAGATTATATCACATTGATTTTGTTTATTAAGATTTTATTTATTTTTTATAACACAACACTAGTTTCAATTCCACCACAATTTCCAAAATCATTATTCCCTAAGCATAATGTTTCAATGAATGGTGGGACCAAACTAGATTATATTCATCAAATTACATAGCAATGATAATTCTCTCTCTGGCAGTAAACCATCATGCAGATAAACACTATAAAGTGAACAGATGCATGTTTCCTTTAGAGCATTCAACCACAGTGCTTCATCGGCAACAAGTTCTTTGTGCTAACATGGACGATAAATTTAGTAGGACTAAAAAATGCGACGGAAGCATTTAACACTTCACAAAACATAATATGGAAATAAAGACATGCAACTAGCATTGGAATTGAGTGAATTAATCTCAGAAAATCGCTATAATTTAACACGGTTAGGAATTCACCAATTACATCATATACTATGAAGAGAATGCTTTTTACCATAACAGATCAGAACGTTAATGCACCTAATATTATTTGACATTTACGCATGTATTCCCTCCATGAGCTGCATATCTTATTTATTCTCCTTTCCCTTGCTTGACTCAGTAAAACAAAATATTTTTTCCTGAAAAAAAAATGAACATGTCCTACACTACTAAATAAAAAACGAAAAGAAGATGAATATGTTTGCATGTCTCCTCCCTGAAAATGATCTGGAGAGAAGTAAAATGGTCCTACCATTACTAAATAGAAAATGACTGTCTGTCTCCTTCTGAAAGAGGAAAGCGAAAATCACGGCTATATAATGGAAGCTAACTTGACAGAACGCAAGTAACAGGAAATAAAAATAAACATGAAAAATACAGAAGACGAAAAAATTAAGGATCCCCTCTCACATAAGCTAATCCCATTAATTGCAACGAGCATAAAAACATGAAAATTTTATTGATATGTGACCTTTAACCAATTTTATCAGTGATTTCAAATATTCAGAAACAACTTGAACTGTCCAAAACTAACAATGGCGCTTAAAACTGAAATAAGTCAAAAATACAAAGAACCCATGTAGATGTCCAAGTTGACAAAAAGATGCATTCTAATCAGAACCCATTGCCAAAACTGAAAATCAGATCAGATCAAGAATTAGCATTCAAATCGGTAGCTTTCCTTTCCGATCTAAGAGCTTCATTAATGGAGAATTATGATCTCCAAACTAAAGATCCCCCAAATAAGAAGGATAAAACGAGTTTACTTTGAATGCGTGGCGAGCCTTGCATCCCATGAGCTGAAGCGTGCTCTGAAGCACGGATCTCGTGTATCGAAAAGACGACCCGCTCTCATTCTCCCCTTCGTCGACTACAACTATGTACAAAAGCTTCAATGGATCCGCCATAACTAAAAACAATTGAGAAATCGCTAAAAATGTCAACTTATAAGCAAAAGATCCCAAGATTAGAGCAGCATCCGAGTGAGGATTCAAACCTGTGGAGAGGGATTCTGTTCAAAGAAATGGAGCGGAGCTAGGGCTAGGGTTAGGTTTTACAAAATTAAGGGCGAGGGCACTAATGACCCGCCGTCGGCCGGTGCTGGTCAGTGATCACAGCTACGACGCTTCGCAGTATTCGAAGTAGCGAATTTCAGCGGCTTTTAATTTTGGAATCATGTATGGTTGTTCCCCAATTTATAGTGAACGGCGGGGGCGTTCCCGTCATTTAAAGAGGGAATTTCCTAGCGGTAAAAGTTCACCTTACAATCAATTTTCAAAGCAAAAGATTTTGCTCATTCGTTTGATCATTGTAAAATGTCTTAGGGAGTTGATATTAGCACAGACCTAACTGTTGAGTTTACAGTGCACTTATTTACAAATTTGCGATTGAAAATCATTCGCTGGGTTCACAGACCACCTATTTGCTGAGTTGATAACGACTAAACCCATTTGAGTTATTTGAAAATTGATGGAAATCACATAAAAATCAAACTGATCGCCAAACAAATAGAGAGAAATGTATCTTTCACAGCTGGGCAGCTAATACTCATATTCCTCTTTAAATTATTGCAAATCCATCGCGACTCTTCTTTCAGGGCAATGTAACCATTTCAGAATGTAATCATGTAGTAATTAGACGTACAATTGCAACTGCAACGTAGCAAGTATGCCCTCGTTTTGTTCAACTTTTTGTAATCTTCAGTTGAAATTGAGAATGATGTAACGTGGACGTTTGAAAAGTCACATTCCACAAGTGTTCTTCACGCTGTTATCAACCGCGATCACCCGATTCTTTCGTGCGCTCTTGCGCCTTGCGGTGTTCAAGCTAGACCTGCGCTTTTCATTTTACAAACGGTGTTAGAGGCGGCCACGATTAAAAAGGCTCGGCATAAATTGACCTCGTTCAACACGCTTACAGAGCGCTTTGAATAATATATAAGAATAATCAAAGACCCGTGTGATTATTACTGCATTTTCCAATGTTTGAAAGACCGAACTAGAGAGTTGGTCACTTGGTCATGAAGAAAAGGAACCCAAAGATTGAGACCGTAAAGCTCAATTTGTATAGGACATGAGCTGCAGCGCAAGTATTCTACGATGTCTGTCAGCACATGCATTATTCTGTTCGAAATTCGAAACAAACAAAACTTCCCTTTTGTCATCTTGGTGTTTGCATCGCTCCGAGGAATTGATTCTCGATGGTTGCCAACCGCACACCGCGTCTCTTGGTATAGGAAATGGAAAGCTTTTCCAGGGTCTTTTTAGAAAAGCAAATTGCTCAAACAGGAAGGAAAGTGTCGATGCATTTGAATAGACGGGGGCTGGGGGCAAGGGGGACATGGTTGATGAGAGAGATGGGGCCCAAAGGAGGCATCCATGGTTCAAGAACGACAGATGAACTTGACCCTCAACATTCACCAGTGGCCATACTCCATGCCGTCGATAATTTGGAGCTGGCTTGGCCAAGCTTCCACAAAAAAAGTACAGTTGATGATAAGCTTTTAGACATGTTATCACGTGGGTACGGGGTATGACTAATGAGCAGTGGTAGGAGGACTCCCCGGAGACGTGGCACCATTGATGTAATTAACAGATGTGTATATTTTGAATGTTAATTCATTTCATTGCTTTATTTGGTTTAAGGGTTGTATATATAGTTATATACACACACTGTAAAACAGAGATAAGATGGGGGCTGATTTTGTTGAAGCTTGCACAGGTGGTTGAGATATCGCTGTTGTGGTTGCTTCTGCTGAAGATACTTTGATATGCCACCGCAAGACGGTGCTCCCATTGGAGATACCGATCTTGGAACGTAAGTTGTAAAAGGTGGCAGACGGGCTTGGTAATGGCATCAGCTAGTTGATCTTTAGAAGATATATGCGATACAGTGAAAGACCCTTGAGCCATATGGTCACGAACAAAATGATAGTCGATATGAGATGTGTTTCATTCTTGCATGAAAGACATGATTAACAGAGAGATATGTTGCACCAATGTTATCACAAAAAAATATGTGGAGCGGTTAAGCATGTAACATATAACTCACTGATTAAATTTTTAATCCAGAGCACCTCAGCAGCACAAGATGCAAGAGCATGATATTCCGCTTCTGTGGAGGAACGGGTAACAGACTTTTGTTTCTTTGAACACCGGGAGATTGCATTGCCCCCAAGATAAACAATGTATGCTGAAGTGGATGTGCGATCATCACGATTGTCAGCCCAATCTGCATCTGTAAAGGCAGTAACACATAGATTCTAATGTCTTTTAAGAAAAAGACCATGACGTATGGTAGCTTTTAAATAGCGTAAAATTTGTTTTGCTGCAGACCAATGAATCTATGTTGGAGAATGCATGAATTGTGCCATTTTGTTGACTGCGTAAGATATGTCGGGACGAGTGAAATATTGCAAAGCACCAATTACTTGACGAAACTGGGTTACATTGGTAGATGAAGAACCATCATGTAGCTGAAGGGGCTGAGTGGAAGACATTGGCATAGTGCATTCTTTTGCACCATACATTTTTGTTTTTTTTCCAATAAATCCCTTATATACTTGTGCTGAGTTAAGAGAAGACCAGATTTGGTTGGCAGAACTTCAATACCAAGTAAATAATGAAGGTTGCCAATGTCCTTGATGGAGAAGCTAGTTGCCAATGCTTGCAAGAAACATGTGAGGAACTCGTTGTTGCTGCTGGTGACAATCAAATCATCAACATAGACCAAAAAATAGAGAGTAATAGCATTGTGATGATAAATGAAAAGTGAGGTGTCACTTCGTGAATTAGCAAATCCATAGGAGAGTAAATATCCCTTGAGCTCATTATACCATGCTCGAGGAGCCTGTTTAAGATCATAAACTGCCTTTCTTATTTTACAAACAGAATTCGGATTATTTTGATCAACAAATCCCGGGGGTTGTTGCATAAAGACTTCTTCAGATAATGTTCCAAGAAGAAAAGCATTGTTGACGTCCAATTGTCGTAGAGGCCAGTCATTTGACAAGGCAAGGGAGTGGATGAGCCGAATAGTTGTTGGTTTAACAACCGGGTTAAAAGTGTGATGAAAATCAATATTGGGACATTGGTGAAATCCCTTAGTTATGGGACGAGCTTTGTACTTGGAGATGGAACCATCAGAATGTCTTTTAGTCCGAAAAACCCATTTACAACCAACTACATTTTGAGAAAGAGAAGGAGGGACGAGTTCCCATGTTCCGTTTCGAAGAAGTGCTGTAATCTCATCAGACATGGCTTGCTGCCATTCAACATGTTTAATGTCTTGGGTAAAACAGGTGGGTTCAACAGAGTCGGGAAAAGGATGATTTGTAGTTGTTTGATAGAGACGTTCGGGTTTGTAAATATTATTTTTGGAGCGAGTGTTCATGGAATGTGAAGGAGCTTGCTGAGCTGATTTGGTTGGAATTGTTGACATGGGAAGTGCTGGAAGTGCTGGTGATAAATTGGCAGGAGGAAGATATGCAGCATGAGAACTATAGATGGGAATTAGGCGAGGAAGAAGCATTTATGAGAGGAGATGAGTTATGAGTACAACTACCTGTTTCTGCAGAAAGAGACGAAGATGATGCAGTGATTGGCGACGACAAAATGTGCAAAGGAGCTGCCATGGCGGTCTCTACTGGTGGTTGTTATACAACAATGAGCTCTGGCATTGGTGATATAGAAAGAGAAGTTGAAGGTAAACTCCAATTATTAAGAGAGGTAGACACAGTTGAAAAATCAACAGAGGAGGATTTTAAAAAAGGAAACTCAGTTTCAACAAACCGAACATGGTGAGAGGTGCAGATTTTATTTGATATAATGTCCAAACAAAAATAGGCACTTTGATTGAGAGAATAACCAAGAAAAACACATGGAGACGATTTGGGTTCAAGTTTATTAGAATTGTATGGTTTTAACCAAGGAAAATATAGACATCCAAAAACTTTTAGTTTACTGTAACTTGTTTCTGGGTAAATAATTTTTCATAAGGGAAAGCAAAATGTAGTGTATGAGTGGGAAGCCGGTAAATTAAATAAACCGCAGTTTGAAAAACATAGGACCAATATTTGTGCGGGAGTTTTGCTTGATGAAGAAGAGTGAGGGCAATGTCGACAATGTGCGAGGTGTATGAGGTGGTGTTTTGAGATGTTGAATATCCATTGTGCGTATGAAGTCTTTTAGAGCAGTATATTCTCTGTCACCATCCGAGTAGACAGAGATGATATGACAATTAAAAAATTTCTCAACCACAGCTTTATATTGTGTAACGACTGGTTTTCTTGTATCTGGATTTATTATATTATATTATATGTTTTGGTGGATTTTCTCCTTATACGTGGTTATCGTCTCCGTAACTTTCATTTTCGATCGTTTCGTCGTGTTTTCTAGCTCCTTTCTTAGAATCGTCGATTTTGGAGTAAGTCATTCGTGACGGGCTTCGTATCGGTCATATCTTATTGTTAGATCAAGCCTAGGAGTCTTAGGAATCGATCCCGGAGCTCCGCGCTCCATATCGGAACTTTTGGCGCACGTTAGCCGGTGTAAGAAGGGGAACCGACCGACTAGATGACGATTTAGTCGGTCGGCAAGCCTTCATGGACCGACTAGTGGGCTTTCTAAATTTCTCAGGAGATACTGTTTCTCGTTAGTCGGTCTAAGAACGTTGGTTGACCGACTAGGTTGCAAACTAGTCGGTCGGCAATACTTCTGTGACCGACTAACTCTTCAACTATTTTGGTATCAGTTACTGTTCCTTCTTAGTCGGTCTAAGTTCATCTCTCGACCGACTAGTTGTCGAACTAGTCGGTCAGCAGTTGTTCATTGACCGACTAAATCTAAATCCTAATTCTGTACAGGAGTTACTGTTTACACTTAGTCGGTCTGCGTTGGTCAACCGACCGACTAGTTTCCAAACTAGTCGGTCAGTGGTTGCTCTTTGACCGACTAATCTGTGTTAAAACCCTAATTTCTGGGCAGCCGCCAACCCATCCTATTTAAACCCCTCCCAAACGTTTTCTTCTTCCTCCTCTCGACCTAAAACCCTAGTTTCTCCCCCATTGAGCCCCCTTCTACCTCAAACCCTTATTCCTTCATTCTAAGCCCAAAATCCATCATCCAAACTCTCCCTTAACACATTCCACCTCTCATCTTCCCCAAAATCTCATCAAACCCCCAAAAATCCCCCAAAACCCTATTTCTCCAAACTTCTCCAATCATTTCCAGATCTGAACCCTAGGTTCCCCGGAGCGTTTCTTCCGTCGCCGTGGTTGCTCGGCGTTATTCTCCCGTTCCCTATACGGTAATAATCGATCTCTTGATGCTTTCATAACCCGTTGTGTTTTTGGTGAAATCCTAATGAATGAATGTTGTTTTGATGGTTGTTTCTCCATGACAGCGACTTCCCCGTAGATTAGCGTCCGTGGGACGAACCCTCGTGATCGTCATCCTCGGTGCTAGGCAAGTGAAACTTGCCACTTAGGGTTTAGGCCATGTTTTAGGCCATTTGTTTGTTGTAGGCGTAAAAGAGACTAGGCGACGAAATGATACTCGCCTAGGCGCAAATTTAGGAACTAGCTTGACAACGAAGCTAGATCCGACATTATCATGTTGCACAATTACCATGTCATGTTTAATTTCCATTAACGATACGCAAATTAATTGTCATGCCATTGCATTCTTTAAGTGTTCCCGTGATTGCGTAGCTTTGCTACAATGCTTGTGTTCCTGGCTCGTGTTCCAGAAGCGGGCCATGTGTTGGTTGATAGCCAATGCCCGAATTGCTTGTTTCCGGCTAGGTGCACCCCTACGCCAATTGCTTATGAATCGTGAACTAGAATGCGAGCTCCTGTGCGGGGCAACCCTGGCTCATTTACTGAGCTCGTGTGCGGGGACCCTGGCTCGATTACATGTTGGTATTGGGGGTAAGAGTTAAGCGGCCAATCAACTGGGAGTCTGCCCGATCAGCAACTGCAGTGGTAATGCGTAAACTCTGGGATTTGGGGTAGTGATAAGCGGCCAATCAGCGTGAATGTCAAACCATTCAGCTGTAAGGCGTAAACATCTACAAACAACTTGAAACGTGACTAGTGAAATGATTGAGATTGTTAGTAGCTTGGCTACTCTTGTCTTGTCCCGATAATTGTTCTCTTGTACCTATTGTCTCGCCATGTCTTGCTTGTGCACTCATGTTATAACTGCCATGTCATGCATACTACAACTGCTAGGTTGCTAGTTGCCTTACTTTCAGTTTCCTTGCCCAAGTCTTTAGACTTGCTGACATATGCCCCTTTACTCTTTTGGGTGACACATGTTAGATCCTGAGCCTGAGTACCTTGTTGAGGACGAGGTGTTTGCTGACGCCGAGCCTGAGCTTGTGTTTGACGGGGAGTACGTGGACACTGGGGACCAGGCCTAGTGTTTTCGTTGTGTTTTCCCTTTTGTTTAGACTGTTGTTTTGTTGTCGGTGCGTAGCACCTATAGTTTGTTACGTTGTTCCTTTTGTTGGCCTTGTTCTGGGCCTTTAGACTCTTTCTTTTAGCCTGGTGGCTTTTCTGGATGTTGAACTTAATTTTCATGTTGGACAGATTATGAGATATGAGATTTATTTCTGTCTCTCCTTGTGTTATTATTGTTGTTCCGTTTGTGGTTACAGGGACCTGCTTGTGTTTTATTGACGCTTATCGGGTTTGGGGCTTCACAGCTCCACTCTCGTGCGGACCTTCTCACGTCTCCCCTCCATTTTAGGGAAGCGGGGCGTGACATATTGACGAAACAAAAATTACGTAATAATAAAAACCATTATTAGATTGGACATGAGAAGGGCCCCAAACATCAGTGTAAATTAAATCAAGAGGCACATTGCTTTCTAAAGTGGATTCGCCAAATGATAAACGTTGGCTTTTATTGCATAAACACGGTTGGCACATAAAATTGGGAGGAATAGAGGAAGACAATGACACTGAACCAGATTGAACCAGATAGTTTTATTATTTTTAGGGATGGATGACCAAGACGGCCATGCCACATTATCGGGGATGTAGAAGCAGTGACACAGATAGAGAGAGCGATGACTAGGCTATTATTGGCATCTCATGTAGTTGGCCATTCATAAAGATCATGCTGATTCTTTCAGCACAGTAGAGGAGTCCCCGCACATAAATCCTTGACAACAAAATAAGAAGGAAAAAATTCAATAGAAGTTTGGTTGGATCGACAAAATTTAGAAACAAATATTAAATTTTGTTTAATAGACTGCACACATAAAACATTAAAGACATGGAAAGAAGGACGTAAAGAAACAGATCCAGTATGAGTTATTTGTAAACTTGGACCATCATCGATTTGAATGTCACCGGGACCCTCATAAGGTTGATGAATAGTCATGTTTGACAACTGAGATGTAACATGTTGAGACGCACTAGAGTCAACTATTCATGGATTTAGAGTAGTCTGGGAAGTGGTGACGTGATTTGCGGATGGACGATGAGGGCGAAGTTGAGGAAAGTGCTTGAAACATCGTTTGGCATCGTGTCCACTCTTGTTGCATAACTGACAAACATCTGGCAGTGAAGTAGATGTGTTGGATTTGTATTGTTTGTTGGCAGGAGCAGGATTAGTTAGTATGCCAGGTGTCGGTGAGAGAAAATTAGTCTTTGGAGTGTGGAGGGAAGATGAGAAATTTTTGGCTATATTAACAATGGGAGGAATGGGATCAGAATTTTGTTTGTCATTGTGAAGAAGGAAAGCCTCATGATCGATAATCTTATCAAACAATTCTTCGAACAGAATAATAGAATCTCGAGTTCGTTTGGCAGTAGTAAGATCATTGTAAGCAGGGCCGAGACCACAGGTTGCATAGATAAGAAGATTAGCATCACGAGTAGTGAGCTCATCAGCAATTTGTTTGACAAAGACAAGAAAGTCAGTAACAGACACACACACACACACACACATGTGAGTGGTAGATCTATTGGCATAGAGGCACACACACACAGAGAAGCCAACGGTATAACACCTTCACATAGAGATGGAAAAACTGAGTAGCAACATTGATGGTTATTAGATTTTGAGATTTGAAATTTGAAGAGATAACAACAATTGTTGTTGAATTGCTTGTAGCCGAGTCAGAGGCCATTTAAAAAAAGAGGACATGAAGAGAGGAAAAGAGGAAGGATCTAACTCGTTAGAGGAAGGGCTCTGATACAACAGATATATATTTTGAATGTTAATTCATTTCATTGCTTTATTTGGTTTACAATGGTTGTTTATATATACACACTGTAAAACGGAGATGCCTAAATACAAGAAAGCATGAAACCAACTTTCAAATAATAAATCTATTGTTATAACTACTAGGAGAGAATCTGTGGAGATAAGATAGGGACCGATTTTGTTGAAGCTTGCTCATGTGGTTGAGATATTGCTGCTGTGGTTGCTTCTGCTGAAGAAACTT
The DNA here is from genome assembly GCA_030789695.1 of Scilla litardierei. NCBI lineage: Eukaryota > Viridiplantae > Streptophyta > Magnoliopsida > Asparagales > Asparagaceae > Scilla > Scilla litardierei. The sequence continues at coordinate 42,870,402 of CM061138.1, read as the reverse complement.
TGCTATCTTTAATAGTAATTACTCGTGTGATGTTCAAGTATTGTGGGCCATAGGTGTTTACGAGTGCAACTAGTTGACGAGCTAACTTTAGATAGATTGTATATTTTCGCGAAACTTTGACATGTGAAAAAGCCAACTTGTTAAGAGATAAATATTTGGGCTTGACCAAATCTCATCTGATGCTTATGTTCAGTCGTAGGAAAGATAATAAATTGCAATGTGTAATTTGAAGAAAGGATTTACGGTTGTTACATCCACTATCAATTTCGGGAAATGTACTATTTATATGCGACTACATAGTGGTGTTCTGTTAATTTCACCTTCTAACTACGTCGTTCGCGGGCCCCATGTAGCAATCAATTAGCAGGCTGATTTGTAATATTCTGACGTGGGCTTTTAGACTGTGTGGGTTTGGTTTAATATCATTTTCTAGTCGCTTTTACACTTGACATTGGGCCACGATCTTAGGCATGTCCCAGTACATGATAATAGATGCATGTTTCAAGCGTCCAGTAGTTCTGATTGCCAAAATTGCTAGGTGCACGGTAAACGTTGTGTTCTTTTCTTGCGACTTTCCAAGAGAATGTAGTTTTTCGAGTGTTCTTCGAGTTGCTGGGCTCAATTAGTATTCAGCAGCCCTACCGCAGTGGTCCCAATTTGTTACGATCCAACCCAAGTAACGAGGCCCGCATCAGGTGAAACCCGGCCCAATACTAGCCCGCATAACTCCTCACAATCCCAGCCACACAAGCCGCCCTCTCCAAAATCTCCTCTCTCCTCACGCCGCTTTCGGTGAAAGGGGAAAATTTTACATCGGCCCTCTGAGAATCAAGACTTAGAATTTTATCAGGCGATGGCCGGCGAGGGGCGGGCGATGCCGAACGTTCTGGTGACCGGGACGCCGGGGACGGGGAAGACGACGACGTGCTCCCTGCTGGCCGACGCCACCAAGCTCCGACACATCAACGTCGGCGATCTCGTCAAGACGAAGGGCCTACACTATGGATGGGACGAAGAGTTGGAGTGCCACATCATCAACGAGGACCTGGTCAGTATTGAACACCAGTTATCAGAACCCATAACACCCTAACCCTAACCCTAAATGTAGGTTTTATGCTCTGTATAAGCTGGGCTAGGGTTTTCTGATATCAGTGAAGAAAATTGACGTGGAAGGAGTACTTTTTTATTAAAAATTAATAGATTATCAGACATTGTTTTGGATTTTAAATCAATTGAACATTTCAAATTTACTCAAAGGGCGTTAATCCTGGCATAAAATCAGATTAAATTATTTTAGAATATAATTTGCCCAGCGTGTGTGGATTCTTCTAGGTAAAAGGGAAACTTCTACTGATGGATCATATATTGTGGGGAAAATGCAGGTTAGGATGATTTTCTAGGTCTGAAATGTAACAAAATTTGCAAACTTTACTATAAATCTTTGTTAGAAAGATGAAGAGTAGAACACTGTAACATGAGTTGTATTAGAATGCTAAGTTCTGGAGGCTGGGAATCCTTGAACTTCTTTCAGATTGTTGCCAGTGGTTCTCCCTAATATCACTCTTGGATATGGATGAACTTGTTTGTGGCAAGAAAGATTGCTAATGGATTACCAATGGGAAACGTATAAGGAAGACCAGAGCATGAGAAGATTGAAGAGTGGATTGAGGAACAGCCTTCCCAAAGCGCGTTTATGGTGGAAGACATGCCCATAGTTCATCCATTGTAGAATGTTTTCATCATAGGGTAACAGAAAGAAGTTTACGAAGGAGATTGAAGCTCATATATTAGGTTGAATTGATTAACGAGTAAATGTTGAAGACAAAATACGAGTCAGTTACGTGTCAACATGGACTATTATTGCAACATTGCAACTTTGATATTGATGTTGTAAGCGTGAAGTGAATATCATTAGTTGGAAGGGGTATGCAGTTGGTTTCAGGGTTGGATAAAGTTATCACCAAATTAAAGAATAATTGTACTGATTTTGTAGTACTGAACATACATTCTGAGTTGCTGATCTTTAATCGTGTATTTATTACTTTGATCTGTATGAACAATACACAACATGTCATGTCATGCTGTCGCTCAACAAATTTTCAAAGTACACGTAAAGGGTAATATTGTGCCCAAAACGGTTGTTTGAGATGTCTCTAAGACGAGATGGCTTGCCCATCTTACATATAGTATCGTCATGATCATGAAATAGCCTTGAACGTCAGTGAATGAAGAAAGGTTGAAATTAAGAGAGATGAGGGAAGATCATATTGTAAGGTGATTACTATAGCAAGGATAGGAAGTAGCAACCGTGCAAGTTTTGGAGAGAAAATCAAGAAATTTAGTGAGATCAACGTGCAAGAAGTATTGACCATTGGTGTTTCAAAGGCAATACCCTAAGAAGTATTGACCATTGGTGTTTCAAAGGCAATTCCCTCAGTACATCATCTTCCAAAATTATTAAGAAAGGATTTATCATCTACTTTCTTATGTTTAGCCAGTTTCATCATTATTGAGTTTGAAAAAAGAGAACTAGTAATGGGGAGGTGAAATTCATTGGAGAATGAAGATTGTATTGTATTGATAGGGCAATATAGGAACTACAACTCCTAGAGTTTTTTTGTTTTTTGAGAGCGGGAGGGGGGAACCACAAATCTCTAGAAATTGTTATACAAAGTCATAATTTTTTGCTATCCCAAATGTGATTACCGACAACATGAAACCAGATATTGAACCTTAATAATTTTGGACTATGACATATTGCCTATTCTTGATTATGTGAGTTAGATTGCCCTAATGGGGCGATATTTGGCATTTTATTTGTCCAATTTATGCATGTGTGCACGTATGCATGTTGGTGTTGGAAAGGAAGCTTTTTCCCTAAAGGTTGGCTCCCCACAGCTTTTTCTTCTGCCATGCGTGAAAGTGCACATTTTCACATCCATTTCATTCTTAATCTATTCATTCGTTAGGAACCATAGATATATTTATGGTCCATGCTCGGTGGAAGCTAATTTCTGAGTCATTTAAGTTGTCAGTGCGATAAGCATCAACCTGCAGTGGTAGTGCGATGTGCATCAACCTGCAGCGGTATGGAGATTTCCATGCTATAAGATTTAAACATTTGTAAATTTTAACTAACTAATTAAAGAAAAGCTAAATATATTTGTTTTTAAAGTAGTAAAAAATTATGGAATCTATTTAAAACTGCGAAACCATCCAAATGTAACTCATGTAAGCTTTATTGGATTGTCTTATGAAGCGGAATAATCTACCCTGCTGTACGGGTTGTGGATGCCTGTCTAATCGAGCATGATCTGGTGATAGCTATTGAATGTGATGTACTAGACCTGATTTAAAATATGCATTTTTGATATGTTTATTTTTAATACAAGAATGCCACATCATTGCCGTGCATGGATAAACACAACTATCTCGCAGATGGCTTGAAAAAAGTACCTATCAAACGACATGTATAGAAGAGATTCTTAGGGATGGTAACTCGAAAACAAAGCATTTGGACATCAACGATCACTTTGAATTCTACCTCAGTAAAATATGCGGGTTCTTCGTATTAAATGATTTACCAAGAAATCTACTTTTCTTTATGATGCCATCCAAGTAATCTCTGACAATTAATTGTTTCAATAATGTTCAGTTGCTCATGGCCACTTCGTGCCCCATGATATGTCACAAGAAAGAGAGACAGACGATAGGTTTAATTGGAAACTACAATACTGTGAGGATATCAGCGATACCTTGTTGCTCTCTTAAAAGTTTTAATTAAACAAATGTCAACATAATTGCATACATAAGCTAATATTGTCTCGGCTGTGTGTTCACTTGAGCTTCATATTATGCAAATTCTAAGTATTTCTGCCGGGGAAAAAATGTTATAGCACTTTTGTGAAATGTAACATAAAGTATATGCAGCTTGGTTAAAGAATTTACTCTAGCCTGATGTCTTACCATCGTCAATTGACGAGATCTCTTGCAACTGTAAAATTATGACCGTCTATTATGACATGGAGTTTAGGAACTGTAATCATTTGGAATAACTCATTATCTCTGTGGACTTTACTAGGTTGAATGTCCCGGAGGAGGATTTGGTTGGTGGATGTCGATGTTTTGCTTATGTTCTATAGTCAAGTCATAGACAATTGCCTGTTTTGCCTCATGTGACAACTACAAAACTGTGATATTTTGAAGTTTCAGAGTATGAACTATAAAGTTCCTCAGAGAAATTTAGTTAAATTTAGTTATCGTATGTAGATTTCATGAGCAACGTATCACACTTTCTTGGTGGGTGTATTGCTGATTTATACATGCAAGAAAATGTTTGTGCTCCAACATTGGGCGTAAAATGGTTAAAACTTGAAAGGCAGAAAGGTTCTTGGGTAGGAGTTCAATAAGAAGTTCCATTGCTAGCCAGAGAAAAACATTTAGAGACACCAAAATTAATGCAACATACATCTAGGGGATCATGTTCAAAGTAAGATTACATGAGATAACTGTAGCTAGGTCTTTATTTCTCTATATCTCTCTTTTATTTAATTTTGGAGAAAGGCCAATAGGCTTCTTTCACAACACACGGTAGGAGAAAGTAATACACCCATGATGATGGAAGAAGCTATCATAAAGTGAAAGAATGATCACATGTGATAGATGTAGTGATGTCTTTATTTCTCTCTAGTCTCCCCCCTTTTTAATTTTGGAGAAAGGCCATGAGGCTTGTATCACAACCCACACCAGGGGAAGATAACCACCTATAGTGTGCGAAGAAGTTCCCATAAAGAGAGAACTCCTTGTGCTTGCAAATCACAACAAACGTCTATTAACCGCCTCAACCACTTTGAATTCTGAATCCGAGTTGCATATTGCGTGTTTGCATTTTTTTAAATCCAAACCCCAAAAACACACACATCCAACCACACAAAAAAGAAAAGAAAAGAAAAGAAAAGAAAAGAAACCCAACCCCCAGCCCCAGCCCCAACCACTTATTGAGAGATACCCACGGTCTCAAGTTGCTTGAGCTAGCTTAATATACATGACTTGTCTATTAGTAGCAGAAAAATGAATTCTTCTTGTTCATCCGCTATATACTTCAAGGAGCCTTTTATGCATTTATTTTGGGCAATCCTAACAGTTTTCCTAATAATGAGGCAAAATTTTAATGTTAATGCTGTAAGCTTCAAGAGGATCTCTTAGTCAATAATTTTGAGACAGTGGCACATTCACATCGGGCAATGCTGCATACTCAAAGCTAATAAGGAGAATGTTGTTAACTGCAAAAAACGGGAGGCGCACCTGACATCCCAATGGCAGTTATGCAAATAGAAGCATCTTTTCAGAATTTTCGTTCAAACATAATCCTCGTGAAAGACTAACTGTGAATCTAGTTATATGATCTTCGCAAACCTATGTTTAGTCATTTGATTGTTCACCGATGATAATGTGAAACTTATATGGCCCCTCACATTTATCATTTTGCATTTCAACTCTAGGCATATGATAGATGCTTCAATGGAATATTTTTGTGTGACATATCTTCATTTTATTATCTAGTCTTAGGCGTATTAAATTCAATTGTAAGAGAGAGATTGACATTTGATCCCATAAGAACCACAGGCTGATGGTCATAAAGACCACCTTTTTTAAAACATAAAGGTGGGAAACCCACCACTCTCCCCATTTAGTGGCGGGAAAGTCATTTTTACCATCTTTTCTTTTAATCTTACCTTTTCTCTTCTTTTCTTTCTTTTGTGTGAGTGCGCACACGGGCGTGCTCCTTAACTCATTAGCCATCATCTTCTCTATCCCATGAAGTCTTTTTTAGAAACTTGCTCCCAGTAAGTTGATCCACTCAGAATCATTATTATGTTAATTCTTTATAGATATAAGAAAAATCTTATCATAGTTTTATTTATGTAGATTCTTGGATCAAATTCATTCATGGTCTCACAAATGGACTTGTTCTTCAGTGGCTTGGCATGCCATAAATAATTTTTGGAGGATAAGTCAGTAATATCCATTTTATTGATTTTACGGAAAATTATTGAAAGAATTTGATTTTCGGATCTTGACCTGGTTGATTAATGGGTCACGCCAATACGCCACTATGTTTGCTTACCTGAAAATGGGTGGGCCTCAGTTATGAGTAGATCCAACTTTCCTGCATAGGAAAAAAGAAAAAGAAAAAAAAACTGTCGTGGTTATACGGATTGTGTCAAAAATTGATCAGAGTAGAACCTGACCAGGTCCATTCCATTGCCAACCCTTTTGTACTTTAATTTGCTGTCTCATTGGATGGCAGTCTAATATGATCCGGGGATCGAATCAATCAAATCGATATATTTTAAAGAGGAAAAAAAATGTAAAAAGAGGATTTTTGATGGATAAGAAATGCGAAGAACTACAATAGTTGGGTTTCCTTCGAGACGAAACCCTATCTCCTAGCTTTGAATTTCGGATCAAAGCCTAAGAACCCTCTTAACGATACCTAACAAGTTCTTCACATATCAAGCATAAGAAAATAACAATGGCAGTTAGCCCTAATAAATAGAAAAGTGGGGATTTACTAATCTAGCCGGAAAAGACTAGAATACCCCTGAAGCCACTAAACTCACTACGTGAGCCTCCTACGCCTCACGTATGTAACAGTAGGTGGTCCCGCATCCTCTGTAGCCGTAGGGGTGGGTGCGTCCGCATCAATACCCCCAAAAGAGCCACCTTGTCCTCAAGGTGGAAATCTGGAAACTGCTCCCTGACCACGTCATATGCCTCCCACGTGGCGTCACAGTCAGGTAGGCCCACCCAGTAGATCAGAACCTCCCGTCGTCGTCCTGGTCCCTGACGAACTGCCCGCACATCCAGAGGCTCCAGCAGTACCTCCATGTCCTCCGTAAGTGTAGGTGCCAGAGTAGATGTGGCGGACTGGTCTCCAATCGTCCTCCGAAGCTGCGATACATGGAACACCAGATGTATCATAGAAGAGGGTGGCAGTTGCAACCGATATGCCACCTTCCCAATCTTGGCCTCAATCTGGTATGGGCCGTAGTAGCGAGCTGCCAGCTTCTCATTCTGCCTCCGAGCTAATGTCTTTTGCCGGTAAGGTCGTAGCTTGAGATATATCATATCTCCCTCCTGAAAGTGGACGTCCCGCCGGTGGCCATCTGCCTGGGCCTTCATCACCTGCTGAGCCCTCAAAAGATGTCTCCGTAGCTCCTCCAACATAGCATCTCTATCTCCCATATGAGCCTCCACATGTGACACCGACGTCTGTCTGTCGCCGAAGCGAAGCAAGGACGGTGGATCTCGTCCGTAAAGGATCCAGAAAGGGGTCGTCCCTGCCGCTGAGTGGTACGACGTGTTGTACCAATACTCCGCCCACGCCAACTACCTGTGCCACTGTCGAGGTGTCTCCGACGCGAAGCACCGCAGATAAGTCTCTATAGAGCGGTTCACCACCTCCGTCTGGCCGTTCGTCTGTAGCATGCACTAAACAAAGTATGATCATTAAATCATACTTTAAAATGATTTAAAAGTGTCCCTAAAATGCCTTTAAAACGCATAAAATGCGCAATACGGGAATAAAACGTGTTTTGTTCGTTAACCCCTAAAAAAGCGTGTATTTTTTCGAATAATTCAAATGGACGGCCGTTTAATACGGGAGCCATTTTAGACGGGTTTTAAACGCAAAAAATATAAAAATTCGCGTTTTTTACTAACAAGGGTCTGGCCGTCCGTCTGTGAGTGGTACGCCGTACTCCTTTTAAGCACCGTACCCTGTACCCTGAAAAGCTCACGCCAGAACTTGCACAGGAAGACCTGGTCCCTGTCGGACACTATGAATGCCGGTACCCCGTGTAAGAGTATCACCTCCTGAATGAATGCTGTGGTCATCGAGACCGCGGTGTAAGGATGCCTCATAGGGATAAAATGGGCATACTTACTCAAGCGGTCTACTACGACGAAGATCACGGTATATCCCTCTGATCGGGGCAGCCCGTCAATGAAGTCCATCGTGACCTCCTCCCAGACCTTCTCTGGCAACTCCAACAGCTGTAGCAGCCCTGCTGGTGCCATGGCCATATACTTGTGACGCTGACAGACGTCACAAGCTGCTACTAACTGGGCCACGCTCCGCCGCATCCCGGGCCAGTACACCTCCCTAGCCATCCTCTGGTATGTCTGCTGTACCCCCGAATGGCCTCTAGTCGCTGACTCGTGGAACTCATGAAACATGACTGGTATAAATGCTGAGGCCCGCGGTAGCACCAACCTCCCCTGGTAAAGCAGTCTGCGCCCTTGTAAGGAATACCCTGTCGGTCCCTCCTTTCCCTGCTGCAGCAACTCGCGGATCCGCCCCAGCTCATCGTCACTCCCCACCTCCTGCAAAATGGGCTCCCAGTTCAACCACATCGGTCGCGACAGAGCCCTCAAGTCCACGCTCTCCTCCCAGCGAGACAAGGCATTAGCAGCCTTGTTCTCCAACCCTGGCCTTTACTCGATGTCAAATCGGTACCCCACCAGCTTGGACAACAACGCTGGTGCTCCTCAGTAACCAACCGCTGCTCCAGAAGGTACTTGAGGCTCCGTTGATCCATCCTGACCACGAACTCCCGGCCCAGCAAATAGGGCCGCCACTTCGTCACCGCGAAGACAATGGCCATCAACTGCTGCTCATAAACTGATTTTAGCCGTGCTCTAGCAGACATCACCTGACTAAAATAGGCTATGGGCCGTCCCTCCTGCATAAGCACCGACCCCAATCCATATCCCGACGCATCAGTCTCCACCGCAAAAGATATGCTGCAATCTGGCATGGCAAGAACTGGTGTCGTCGTCATCGCCACCTTCAAGGCCTGAAAAGCCTTGGTGGCCTCCTCCCCCAATGGAACCCGTCCTTGAGCTGTTCAGTAAGGGGCCATGCTATGGTGCTGTACCCCTTAACGAACTTCCGGTAATAGCCCGTCAGACCCAAAAATCCACGAAGAGCTCGCAGTGTAGTAGGCACCGGCTAATTCAGCATAGACACTATCTTCGACCTGTCGGCCGCCACCCCCTCTGCCGACACAACATGCCCTAGGTACTCGATCCGCTCCTGGCCGAAACTGCACTTCTTTCGGTTGACGAACAACTGCTGCGCCAACAGCTCCCAGAAGACCACCTTCAAGTGGTCCAAATGCTCCCTCATGCTCATGCTGTAGACGAGGATATCGTTAAAGAATACGAGAATGAACCTCCGCAGGAAGGGCTAGAAGACCTTGTTCATCAAGGCCTGGAAAGTAGAGGGGGCTTTCGTCAAGCCGAACGGCATGACTCGGAACTCGTAGTACCCCTCGTGGGTGCGGAAGGCAGTCTTCGGCACATTCTCTGGCCGCATCAAGATCTGGTGGTACCCTGTCATCAAGTCGATCTTTGAAAAGATCGCCGCCCCATGTAGCTCGTCCAGCAGCTCGTCGATTACCAGAATGGGAAACTTGTCAGCGACAGTTTTCTTATTCAGCGCACAGTAATCGACGCAGAATCTCCAACTCCCGTCCTTCTTCTTGACCAGCAAAACTGGGCTCGAAAAAGGACTCATACTTGGCTGGATTATCCCAGCCTGCAGCATCTCCCGCACCATCATCTCAATCTCGTCCTTCTGCACATGCGGGTACCGGTACGGTCGCATACTCACCGGTGCTGCTCCATCACGCAATACAATTGCGTGCTCGTGCCCTCTAGACGGTGGTAACCCCTGCGGGTCCTGAAGGACCGCCTGGTATTGCTCTAGCACCTGCTCAACCTCCACTGCGGTCTCCTCCTCCTGCTTCTCCCCCTCAGCTGTCAGCCCCTGATACTCTACCAGGAACCCCTCTCCCTCGTCCCGCAGCGCCCGAGTGATGGCCTTGAAGGCCACTAAAGAAAAACAAAGGGTCGGTCCCCTATCAACACTACGGTCCGATCCCCATCCTGAAACTCCATCATCAGAAGCTTCCAGTTCACCTTCATCTCTCCTAACTTCTTCAGCCACTGCACCCCTAGTATGATATCCACGTTGCCCAACTCCAATGGCAAGAAGTCCTCCATGATCTGCACTCCCTGCAAGGTCAGGCACAGACCCTTGCAGAGCCCCTTGCTCTCCTTCATCTTCCCTGTCCCCAACAGTACGGTAAACTTCTCCAGGGTGCTCAGCTGCAGCCCATGCCGCTCTACCACTCGGCTGGAGATGAAATTATGGGTGTCCCCACTGTCTATCAGCACCGTCACCACCGTGTCCCCTAGCTGCCCTGATAACTTCATGGTGTGGTTCGGAGTTGTTTCAGAGTGTTTTCTCACTACAAAGCGTTGACCGTGGACAACCCGGTCAACGTGGTCAAGGGGCCCGTTTGGGTCCCTCGGGCGAGTCGAGTTGGTGTAGTCGAGGCTTGAGTCGGACCAGCAGACGACGTGGGGCGCGTCGGCTGGGTTGAATCGGGGTCCTCGGCTGTCGGTTGGGCAAGGGGTAGCCTCGGTCCGGGTCGAGACGCTCGGCCTCGGTCGGATGCGCTCGGCCTCGGCGATCGGACGACGAGGGGAAGCCTCAGTCGTCCAGCTGGTTGCGTGGTCGGCGAGGGGCGGAGGGGAAGCCTCGGCCCGTAGATCTGATGCCCTCCTGCGTAGAAGAGGACACTCGTCAGGGGGGCCGGACCTTGGTTCCGGCCAAAACCCCTCCGATGCCTAAGTCAGACAGAGATCTGAAAGAGGAGGCCCGGCGGAGACGGTACGACTCGAGAGGAGATCGGTACGGCGTCTCACGGCGCGAGCGGGGGAGGAAGGAGGAGAAATGGGGGAGCTAGGTCGTTGGTGGAGTACCTTAGGTTTTCAATACCTGAGATGCGGTCCCTTGTCCTGTCGTCCTCCAAGCCCCTTTATAGACCTCCGCCGTGATTGCCCCCGACCCACGTCGCTCGTCCGCCCCCAATCGTGCCCTCTCAATCCGCCCCCCCGTCGCCACCCTCTGCGCTACGCCCGCATCTCCCCATAACTGCCCTTAAGTGGTAACGGGATCGAGGGAGCGGTTATCGCAGGAGTGGGTGAGTGACCCGTGTGTTACCGGGGCCGGGTCGGATCGACATTGGGGGAGTCCCCCATAGGGCCTTATCGAATGGGCCTAAGTGCGCAGATGGGCTCTTGACCGGAGGTCGGGTTTCTGGGCTCGTGTCTTTCGGGCCTCGGCCAAATAGGCGTAACAATTGCCCCCATCGGTCGAGTCGATCGGCCTCGGCCGGTTCGGCTCGGCCGATGTGACTTCCGCCGACTTTGACAGGCTCGCCAGTCGATGCCGACTCATTTATTAGTCGTCATCATGAGTTGGTCCGTTCGATACTTTTAAGGCGCGGGCTCCGAAGCGCCATCGGTCCTCTGATGCTGCCACGTGTAGCTGCAAGCTTATCCCCACCGCTCGCGGGGTCGTCTTAAGGTGAGAAGCCGAGGGGTTTGTGAGCCGCCATCTGTCGTTTTCTTCTTTGCGCTGATCCCTATTTTGCCTGAGTTCTGCCTCATGTCATCTTCCTCTGCCACGGGTTCGGGTCGGTCGGAGCGCGACGCGGCTCCGGGCTTGGCGGGTAGCCCTCCTTCGGCGATTTGTCGGCACGGGGATGATCTTTCAGGGGTGCCCCCAGAGGTCTTGTCGTGGCCTTCGTCGATCTGTGCCACCGCCATCGGGAGCCTGCGCTCCGCCTACTTGCTTCCGCCTTACTCGGCTCGTGCCCCTGGGGCTGACGAGCGGATCTGCTTTCCTGGCCCCAACGAGGTTGGAATATACGAGAAGTGTTTCCGCCTTGGGCGGTTTTTTACCCGCTCCATCCTTTTATCGTTGAATTCCTTCAGGCCCACAACGTGTGCCTGTGTCAATTCTGCCCCAACGCCGTCGGGCTCCTCGTCGGGTTCATTGTTGTCTGTATGCTGAGGGGAGTGGCGCCCTCTCTTCGTCTCTTTGTCCAGTTCTACCGTCTGAGCCACCACCAATCAGGGGCGTGGATTTACATCAGCGCCCGCCCGAAAATGACCCTGGTGCTGGGGTTGCCGAGCTCCCTGAAACGCTGGAAGGGGGAATACGTGTTCGTCACGTTTCCGTCGAGTGTACCCTTCCCGGTTAGGTGGGAGGCGGCCGGTGCAGTCATCCTCGATCTGGGTGAGCCGACGGTCGCCGAGCAGCAGATGGCGAGGGACATGCTGGCGATTCCTGCGAGGGAGCGCTCGATCGACGTCCTCTTTAGTGACCATAACTTGCGTAAGACGGTGTGGCCCCTAGGTAAGCTTCTCCGAGTGTTCGCCATTCGAGATCGCCCGGGCTCTGCTTGGTCTCTCAATTCTCCTTTGAATGCAGGTGGATTCCCTCTCGGTCCTTCTCCCGCCAGCGCTCTCGTGCAGGCCCCAAATCTGGATCCGCGCAGAAGGGATCATGTGCTGGAGGTCCGGAAGAAGCAGCGGGTCGGGACCGCGACTGGAGGCTCAAAAAGGAAGAAGGCGTCATCTCCCTCTCTCCCCTTGCTGGGGTCTTCCAAGAGGGTCCGTGAGGGGGCCGAGGGGGTTGACGTTCTGTCGACTGCTGATCGACCTCAACCCACCCCTGTTGAGGTTGCCTGGCCGTGGGTCGGCCCTTCACCTCTCCCGGACGGTTCTCTCCCTGATGCCTACAGTCGGCATCTTGGCGCGTTCCGCTCCACTCCTGGCGAGTTCCCTTCGTCGGGGGAGGGTCTTCTTCGTCCACGCTTCCCAGTGGGGGAGAAGGAGTCGGTGTTTTCGAGCCGCGGAGCCGCCGCACGAGTGGCCGAGAACTGTTGCCTCCCTCCCGATCAGGTGGTGTTGGACGGAGTCAGAGGTGACTGTCTGGCCACCTTCGTGATCCAGGCTGGTCAACAGGTAGTGTGTCTCTGCTTGTCCCCCCTTTCTCCAGCTGCTTTCGCTGTCTTACCTTCGTTGCTTTGGTGCAGTTGTCCTCGGTGGGCCTCTCAATGAGGCGCCAATTCGCGGCTCTTCCCAAAGCCAAATCCGATGCCGGGCGAGGCCCTGAGGCCCCCGGCGAGGAGGGGGAGGCAGGTCAGTTAGAGGAAGCGCGGGTCCAGTCCTTGGATTCCTGCGTAACTGAGCTGTCCTCGGCCCTGGAGGAGGCGGATCGAGAGAGAGCCTTGGCTCTGGCTGCAAAGTCGGAGGCCGAGGCGCGTCTCGCCGAGCTTTTGAGAGGCGCCGACACGTCTGGGGGAGCCGAGCAGATCCCCAACCCTGCTGATGCCTCCGAGACCTTGGAGCTCTCCGATCGTCTGGAAGCGGCAGAGGAGCAGGCGAGGGTCCTCCTTGCCCAACTTGGCGAGAAATCCCGGGAGATCGAGAAGGAGAGGGCGGAGCACCAGCGCCAGATCGAGACCTTAGAGGCCCGGATGCGTGGGCTCGAGGAGGTGGATCCGGCCAGGATCGCTCAGGATGCCGTGGCGGAGTATGCCACCTCCTTTGTTGAGATCGCCTTATCGGAGGCGTTCAAGAAGGGCTTCGCCCGGTGTCAGTCCGAGATCCAAAAGAAGTTCCCACTCTCGGGGGTCAACTTCGAGGATCTTCGGATGTACCCTGACGTCGGGCGGAGTAAGGGGGAAGACCCTAGTGGGCTGCCAGCCTGTGGCTCCACCGGTGCCCCCGGAGAAAAATGAGGGAGGGGAATGCCCCTCGGCCTCTTCATGCGCCTCTCTGTATATCTTTTTGCTTTATCTGGAAAGGAATGAATTCAAAATAAATTTATTTCATAGGAAACGATACATCTATTGAAAGTACTTGCGTAAATGTTCCGCATTCCAAGTGTGAGTGAGAATCCTCCCCTCCATATTGGCTAGTCGGTAGGCTGCGGGTCCGAGGACCTCGACGACTTTGTAGGGCCCTTCCCATCTAGCCGCGAGCTTCCCTTTGCGAGCGGTATCAGTGTTGAAGCCCGCTTTCCGGAGGACCAAGTCCCCTAGGTGGAAGCTTCTTCCCCGGACCCGAGCGTTGTAGTATCGGGCCACCTTCTGCTTCTGGCGGATGATGGTGGCCAGTGCGTGCTCCCGTCGCTCGCCGAGGAGCTCCAGACTGAGCCCCAGACCCTGCGAGTTCCTGTCTTCGTCGAAGTATTTGAGGCGGAGAGATTCCTCGCCCAATTCGACCGGCACCACCGCCTCGGCCCCGTAGGTGAGCATGAACGGGGTCTCGCCAGTGGCCTCCTTGTGGGTCGTCCGGTATGACCAGAGTATCCCGGGGAGCTCTTCTGGCCAGTTCCCTTCGGCGTCTTTCACTTTCTTTCGGAGGGGCTCTATGATGCACTTGTTGGCCGCTTCTGCCATCCCGTTGGTCTGGGGGTGCGCTACAGAGGCGAAGAGAAGCTTGATTCCCCATTCCTCGCAAAAATCTTTAAACCCTGCGGAGTCGAACTGCTTCCCATTGTCTGTGACGATGGCCCGCGGCACTCCGAATCTGGAGATGATGGAATTCCATACGAAGCTTTTCGCTTTCTTCCACGTGATGGTGGCCAACGGTTCGGCCTCGATCCACTTGGTGAAGTAGTCCACCGCCACGATTAGATGCTTCCGCTGCCCTCGTCCCGGTTTAAACGGTCCGAGGATGTCGAGCCCCCATTTCGCAAAGGGGATGGGGCTCACGATAGGGATGAGCTCTGACGGGGGAGTCGAGATGTGGTGGGCATACCTCTGGCATTCTTGGCATTTCTGGACGTAGCTTGTTGCATCTTGGGCCAGGGTCGGCCAGTAGTATCCCTGCCTCAGGATCTTCTGTGCGACTATCTTGCCCCCGTGGTGATTCCCGCAGATCCCGTCGTGAACCTCCCGTAGGACGTAGTCAGCTTCCTGTGGTCCGATGCACTTCAGGTATGGGAGGACGTCCGTCTTGGTCCAGCGTCTCCGATAGAGCGTCCCTTCATGGATCACATATCGGAGCGCCTTTCTCTCCAGGGTTCGGCGTTCGTCCCCATCGGTCGGCACCTCCCCATGAGTGAGGTACCGGACGATCGGGTCCATCCAGGTGGGTTCTTGGTCGATCGCCATCACCTCGTGCTCCTCCGTGCTGGGGGACTACAGGTTCTCCACGTAGATGGTGCGGCCCAGTTCCTTTGGCGAGGACGAGGCCAGCTTCGACAACGCATCTGCCCGCGCATTCTCTGATCGCGGGAGGTGCAAGACTTCCACGTTCTTGAACTTGGACATCGCCGCTCTGGCGACAGGGAGATATCTCTGCATCGCCTCCTCCCGTGCCTCGTAACTCCCCAAGAGTTGGTTAACAATGAGCTTCGAGTCGCTGAGGAGGCGGATGGACTCGGCCCCGAGCTCCAGGGCCAGCCTCAGGCAGTTGATCACCGCTTCGTATTCCGCCACGTTGTTCGTGGCTGGGAACTCGAACCGCAACGCGTATTCCACAATGTTCCCTTCCGGAGATCGGATTGCAATCCCAGCCCCGCCTCCTGACTGTGTGGCCGACCCATCCACATGGACTATCCACGCTCATGGATCCCCTGGTTGGAAGTGGTCAGCCGAAAGAAAGGACAAGGGTTGAGCAATTACCGCCGCTGGGTCTTCTTCCTCCGGGGGGCCATTTCCTTCCGTTGTGCACTCGGCGATGAAGTCGGCCAGAGCCTGCCCTTTGATGGCCGTGCGCGGTTTGAATCGGAGGTCGAACTCGCTCAGTTCCACTCCCCAGTTTAGCATCCTTCCCATTCGATCGAATCTCTTGAGGTTCTGCTCCAGCTGTGAGTCGGTCAGGATCAGTATGGTGTGGGCCTGGAAATAGGGTCGGAGCCTTCGGGCTGAGAGGACGAGGGCGTACGCCAGTTTCTCCATGGGCGAGTATCGCACCTCCGCCCCCTTCAAGATCTGGCTTGTGTAATATACCGGCCACTGCACCCCACCGTCTTCCCGGATCAGCACCGAACTCACAGCTTCCTCCGCGCACGCCAGGTAAAGGCTCAGCGACTCCCCCTCCCGTGGCTTGGACAGGAGAGGTGGGCTGCAGAGATACTCTTTGAGGTCTCCGAACGCCCTGGAGCAGTCTTCGTCCCACAGTATCGTCTTCCTATTGTCTGAAGGTTCCGCGATCGCCTTCCTCAGGACCTTGAAGAAGGGAAGCGATCTTTCCGCTGATTTGGAAAGGAATCGCCCCAAGGCTGCGATGCGCCCGTTCAACCTCTGCAGCTCTTTGATCGTCGTCGGCTCACGCATGTTGATCAGCGCCTCGATCTTGTCAGGATTAGCCTCAATGCCACGGTTAGTTATCATAAATCCCAAGAACTTGCCAGATCTTACCGCGAACGTGCACTTCGCGGGATTGAGTCGAATGTGGCGTCGCCGCAACCGTTCGAAGGTCTCCCGTAGGTCGGCGATGTGGTCTTCCGGTCGCCTTGACTTGACAAGCATGTCGTCGACGTAGACTTTCAGGTTCCTCCCGATTTGGGAGCTAAAAACCTTGTTGACCATTCTCTGGTAGGTGGCCCCTGCGTTCTTCAAGCCAAAGGGCATCTTCTTGTAGCAGTAGGTTCCCCGGTCCGTCGTGAAGGCTGTCATTTCTTCGTCCCGGGGGTCCATCTGGACTTGATTGTACCCTGAGTAAGCGTCCATGAAGCTAAGCATCTCGTACCCCGAGGCGTTGTCCACCAGGTGGTCGATGCGCGGCAGGGGGTAGCTGTCCTTGGGACAGGCTTTGTTGAGGTCACTGAAGTCCACACACATTCGCCACTTCCCGTTGGGTTTCTTGACCATCACCACGTTTGACAGCCACTCCGGGTACCAGACCTCTCGTATGAAGCCGGCATCAAGGAGACGCTCCACTTCCTCGGAGGCTGCCTTCATCTTCTCGCCGCCCAGGTTACGCTTCTTCTGCCTGACCGGCTTGAAGTTGGGGTCGGCGTTGATCTGGTGGACGATCACCTGGGGGTCTACGCCGGGCATGTCCTCCGGTGACCAAGCAAAGATGTCCAGGTTCGCCTCCAGGCATTCGATCAGCTGATCCCTCAGGTCCTGGCTCAGCCCTCTCCCGATCGAGACGAACCGGCCCTCGATGTCCGTGACCGGGATCTGCTCTTGCTCCTCCACAGGGGCGGGCCTAGGCCCACTCCTCAAGTCGAGCGCGGCCATCCGGTCGGCTAGACGATCCTCGGGACCTTCCTCCGCCAGTTGATAGCAGGTACTCGGTCTCCCCGCGTCGCCTTCGACTTGCCCCATCCCCCCTGGCGTTCGGAACTTGATAGTCTGATGGAGGGTCGAGACTACCGCGCCGACGGCGTTGAGTAGGGGTCGGCCGATGATCCCATTGTATTCCGACCCGATCTCCAATACGATGAATTCCACCGCCAGGGTCACCGAGTCAGGTGCGTCTCCGAGCGTCACCGGGAGATGGATCGTGCCGATGATGGGGGTGGAGTGACCCGTGAATCCAACCACGGGACCCGAGCGAGGTCGTAAGTCTTCTTTCCGCCGCCCCATCTTTTCCAGGGTTGACATAAAGAGGACGTCACAGGAGCTGCCGGTGTCGACAAGCAGCCGCCGTACCATGGTAGTGTCTATGACCACTGACACCACCAAAGCCACGTCCGAGCTGCGCGCCGTTACGGATGCACTCGGTCTCCCGACCGGTGAGGACGGGGAGGGCCTCCCGGCCCTTTCCTCACGATCCTCCTCGCGTCGGGCCCGCGCCCATTCTTGCCAACGATGGCGGGCCCTGTCGCCTCGTGTCAGGGCCTTGCTCTCCTTTCGCCGAGATAGGGGAGGTCGCGTCATCGCAGATGTGGTTTGTTTCTTCGTGGGACAGTTCGTTCCCACAGACGGCGCCAGATGTTTCAGAGTGTTTTCTCACTACAAAGCGTTGACCGTGGACAACCCGGTCAACGTGGTCAAGGGGCCCGTTTGGGTCCCTCGGGCGAGTCGAGTTGGTGTAGTCGAGGCTTGAGTCGGACCAGCAGACGACGTGGGGCGCGTCGGCTGGGTTGAATCGGGTTCCTCGGCTGTCGGTTGGGCGAGGGGTAGCCTCGGTCCGGGTCGAGACGCTCGGCCTCGGTCGGATGCGCTCGGCCTCGGCGATCGGACGACGAGGGGAAGCCTCAGTCGTCCAGCTGGTTGCGTGGTCGGCGAGGGGCGGAGGGGAAGCCTCGGCCCGTAGATCTGATGCCCTCCTGCGTAGAAGAGGATACTCGTCAGGGGGGCCGGACCTTGGTTCCGGCCAAAACCCATCCGATGCCTAAGTCAGACAGAGATCTGAAAGAGGAGGCCCGGCGGAGACGGTACGACTCGAGAGGAGATCGGTACGACGTCTCACGGCGCGAGCGGGGAGGAAGGAGGAGAAATGGGGGAGCTAGGTCGTTGGTGGAGTACCTTAGGTTTTCAATACCTGAGATGCGGTCCCTTGTCCTGTCGTCCTCCAAGCCCCTTTATAGACCTCCGCCGTGATTGCCCCCGACCCACGTCGCTCGTCCGCCCCCAATCGTGCCCTCTCAATCCGCCCCCCGTCGCCACCCCCTGCGCTACGCCCGCATCTCCCCATAACTGCCCTTAAGTGGTAACGGGATCGAGGGAGCGGTTATCGCAGGAGTGGGTGAGTGACCCGTGTGTTACCGGGGCCGGGTCGGATCGACATTGGGGGAGTCCCCCATAGGGCCTTATCGAATGGGCCTAAGTGCGCAGATGGGCTCTTGACCGGAGGTCGGGTTTCTGGGCTCGTGTCTTTCGGGCCTCGGCCAAATAGGCGTAACAGGAGTGACCCCACCACAGAGTTCAAGGAAACCTCCGCGAAGTCTAGGTGAGACTTCTCCTCCTCTACTAGTGGCTCCTCCTCACCCACGTACCCATCCTCGTCAGGTTCCATGGTGATCTGCAGTAGGCGGCTCGCACATCTGTGCCCAGGGGTGAACTTCTCGTCGCAACGGAAGCACAACCATTTGGCCTGCTTCTCCCTCACCTCTGCCTCCGTCATCTGACGCCCTAGAGCAGCTGGGCGGCCCTCTCCTCGAGTCTCAGGTGCAGCTGCGGGTGCCCTCTGTGCCGCTGCTGCCGTGGTGGGGCGGGAACTCTGGGTCCCCCAGGCTCCCCGTATCCTCCTCTCCTCCGCATGCTTCTCCTCCGCCTTATGGGCCAGGCGGAGGACATCCTCCAAGGTCGATGGGCTCTGCATCCGTAGCTCCGCTCGTATAGAGGGTTTCAACCCCCTCATGAAATTCCATATCATCACCTCATCTGTTATCCTCTTCACCCGGCTATTCAGCATCTCAAATCTCTCCACGTAGTCCCTCACTGTCCCCTCCTGCCTCAGGGCCGGCAGCTGCTCGTAGAAATCTCCCCCTGCTGTCTCCTGTAACCGATCCACGATCAGTGCTGACAGCTCCTCCCACGTGCGAAAAGGGGCCCATGCTATCTTCCACTGGTACCATGCTAGTGCCTTCCCATCAAAATATATCTGATGGCCTTCGGGACCTCCTGCTCCGTCAACCCCATCACCTGAAAATACCTCTCTGCTCGGTATATCCACCCGTCTGGATCGGTGCCATCGAAGGTCGGCATCTTCAGCTTCATCAACCGCCGGTCGGCGTTGATGTCACCATGCTGCCTCTATCTCCGCCACGGTCACCCTGCTGCCCTTGTCTCCGCCACGGTCTCCTCCCCAGCCGAAACCGCCACCCCGGTTCTCTGTCGGACCTCCCCCGTCAACCCCGTACAACTCCTCAGGCCACCCAGGCATCTCCCATGCCTCGGGCTGATAGTAGTGTCCTGGAAACTCAGGTGTCCGTGTCAAAACGGGCCTCGGACCAAGAGGGGTGGTCTCCGTCCTCCAAAATTGGCCCGCAGGGGTCCCAATAGTTGCTCCCGAGGCCCAACCGCCTCCGACCGTCCCCAGAGTTCCCCCAGGGTGAGGTACGAAGCCCGCCACACCCCCAAAGAGTCGTGAAGGGTTCGCCGGGCCCCCAGGAGGGGCGACCCAGCCTGCCGAACCCCCAGAGGGCTTGGCCCAGCTTGTCGGCCCCCCAGAATGGGCGGGCGGCCATTCCGGACACCCGCCTGGGGTCGCCGCACCTCCCGCACCCCCGAAAGGGGGTGCCGCCATCTCCCCGTAGCTGCAGGTGGCCGCCGAAGCCACGAAAGGGCCCAGCGGCCTGGGCGCACCCCTGATTGGGGGTGCCGACTGCTCCCCGCCCCCGGTGGGGGCCGCCGACTGCTCCGGACCCCCGCCGGGTTCGTTGCCTGTTCCGGACCCCCGCCGGGGTTCGCCGAGGGCCTGGGATGGCTCGGTGGCTTCGCCCAGGCCTGGGGAGGCCTGGGTTGGGCCGCCGAAGCTCCGACAGGCCCAGTCGGGCCTGTCGCTTGCTGAACAGACCCGCGTGGGTCTATTGTTTGCCACACAGACCCGCGCGGCCCTACGTTAGGCCGCGTCGACCCTCTGCGTTCTCCCGAGCCGTCGCCTTGAGGTGGATGATCCGTCGTCTTCCGCGCTTGCTCTAGGGAGGCTGATTCTAGGGTAGAATCTCCTCCCTCTTGTATTTCCTTGACCCGATCTCCATCTTTCGTCACCGTTAGGGCTTGCATCATGGTCATCATCGTCGTTATCGCCTCCTTCAGATCTGAATTCGATCCCTTCAATTCTTGGAGATCACGGCCTTGTTGCGTGGCGTCCTTCCTCATCCACTGGAGCTCTATCTGGATGTCTTCTTACGAATGGGCGTGATCCTTGAGGGAATCCCCCACTGTTTTCTTCAATCCCTCGAACCGTTCTTCGATCTCTCGATTGAGATCCTCTCGTAGAACTTGAATCTTCTCCTCGATCAAATCCGCCTTCGATCTCGTACTAGTCGCCATCGGATCTAACCGCTCTGATACCAATTTGATACGATCCGGGGATCGAATCAATCAAATCGATATATTTTAAAGAGGAAAAATGTAAAAAGAGGATTTTTGATGGATAAGAAATGCGAAGAACTACAATAGTTGTGTTTCCTTCGAGACGAAACCCTATCTCCTAGCTTTGAATGTCGGATCAAAGCTTAAAACCCCTCTCAACGATGCCTAACAAGTTCTTCACATATCAAGCATAAGAAAATAACAATGGCGGCTAGCCCAAATAAATAGAAAAGTGGGGATTTACTAATCTAGACTGAAAAGACTAGAATACCCACGAAGCCACTGAACCCACTACGTGCGCCTCCTACGCCTCACGTATGTAATGATAGGTGGTCCCGCATCCTCCGTAGCCGTAGGGGTGGGTGCGTCCGCATCACAGTCCTCCTATTGTTTGGTTGTGTTATGGAAGAACTTGCACATTTTTTGAGATGTTTGTAAGTCACGAATGTTTTCAATTGGGTTTGAACCCAATCTCAGCCACTATGGCTCTGTCTGCTCTTCCAATGATAAAGATACTGATGGCCCCCTTTCCATTATTTACGAATTTTAGTGAATAGATGTCATATTTATTACGTTGGCCCATTGTAGGCAGCCTTGTTGGTGACTTTCTTGTCACATTGCATCAGTGGTATTCCAGCTATTGCTGTTCATGCATGCTAAAAGTCACTCAAGGTGATGTCAAAGCACATATCTAATAGATTGTTCTGAGAATTCTAACTGTCAGATACATAATAGATTTGGGATTTTGCACTGTCCCATCAAGACTTGGTTTTAGTTCACACATTGAGAAAGTTAAATTGGCCTCCTGATATGCACGCCTATTTGGGATCTTCTACTGTCCAAAATTGGGTTTGTTTTTACGTACCCAATAAGTTTACATGGTTTTTGGATCTGCACATCTAGTATTTAATTATTTTTTTCTGCAGGTATGTGATGAGCTGGAGGACATGATGGAAGGTGGAGGCAATATTGTAGATTATCACGGCTGTGATTTCTTCCCTGAGCGCTGGTTTGACCGAGTGGTGGTCCTACAGACTGACAATTCTATCTTGCATGACCGCTTGACAAGCAGGTGATGATAATTTGTCACCGCCTCTCAACTTCTCCCATCAGTGTGTTTGTATATGTGGCTATACATATATACATGTACAATTTAGATAATATCACATATTTTTTGAAGCTTTAATGAATATCAAACCAGGAGATATTGAGTTTTACGGTTCATACACCAAACCCAAAATAAGTTGGTGTCCAAGGGTTTTACGGTGTGTAGACTGTGATCAAAGGGTTGGATTTTCTATTTGTAACTCTCAAGTTACATATGAACAGAACTCTTTATTTTTTGTCATTCATTTCAAGGCCACTTGCACATGTAAGGCATCATTACAGAGAGAGAGAAAGAGAGAGAGATGTACGTACACACACACAGAGAGAGACGAGAATTACGTGCATAGATACCCAAGGATGAAAATGCCCTTATGATCGCTTAAAATATTCACTCTTCACTATTTATTGGATGATCGAAATTGTTAGTTTGATCTTCATATTCTCTTGGATTTTGGGGAAAATGGTGATTAGCCTCCAAGGAGAGGCTATCACTTCTATTTATATTAACCCAACCCTTTCTTTACACACACACCCAATATCACACTACACAATACTCCCCCTCAAGATGAGCAAAAGATATTTATCATGCCCATCTTGTTACAAGCATCCTCCACTCCTTTAGAGTTCAACCCCTTCGTAAGGCAATCTGCTAGTTGCTGTCCAGAGGTAATGTAGGAGATCTCCAACTGCTTCTTGTCCAGTCTCTCTTTAATGAAGAACCTGTCGATCTCTATGTGCTTCGTTCTATCATGTTGCACTGGGTTGTTGGCAATATTAATTGCAGACTTGTTATCACACAACAACCGCAATGGTTCTTCTCTCAGCAGGCGTAGCTCATGTAGAAGTGATCTCAACCAGATCATCTCACAGGTACTAAGCACCATAGCACGATACTCTGCCTCTGCGGTGGAACGAGCCACCAAATCCTGCTTCTTGCTGCGCCAAGAGACCAAGTTGCCCCCAACAAACACACAGTAGCCCGAGGTCGATCTCCTATCGTCCAAGCAACTGGCCCAATCTGCATCACAGTAGCCTGTCACATTCATGTGACCATGACTACCAAATAATATGCCTTTTCCTGGACTATTCTTCAGATACCTCAGTATCCTGAAGACTGCCTCCATATGTCCAGTCCTAGGATCATGCATGTACCTACTTACCACACTGATAGCATAGGCAATGTCAGGTCTGGTATGGCACAAGTAGATGAGGCGTCCAACAAGTCTCTGGTACCTCTCTTTGTCCACTGGCTCCCCTGATTGTGAATGCAACCTATGATTCTGATCAATAGGAGTAACTGCAGGACGACACCCCAACATACCAGTCTCAGCCAGGAGATCCAGTGCATACTTCCTCTGTGAGAGAACTATACCCTTCCTGGACCTGGCAATCTCCAGTCCAAGGAAGTATCCCAACTGTCCAAGGTCCTTGACCTCAAATTCTCTCGCCAACCTCACCTTCAAGTGAGAGATTCCCTCTTCATCATCTCCAGTGATAATGATATCATCAACATACACAGCCAGAAGAGTGATCCGCTGTCCAGAATGTCTATAGAATACAGTATGATCACCATTACTCTGCTTGTAGCCCATGGTGATAACTGCACGCCTGAACCTGTCGAACCATGCCCTTGGAGATTGCTTCAGCCCATACAAGGACTTGTCCAGTCTACACACCTTTCCCACCGTCTGTTGTGTGCCAAAGCCAGGTGGAACCTCCATGTATACCTCCTCCTGTAAGTCTCCGTGCAAGAAGGCATTCTTTACATCCAACTGATGCAATTTCCATCCAAAATTCACTGCACAGGATATCAGTACTCTCACAGTACTCATCTTTGCCACTGGGGCAAATGTCTCATCATAATCAATCCCATAAGTCTGGCTGTAGCCCTTGGCAACCAGCCTCGCCTTGTACCTGTCCACCTTCCCTTCTGCAGTTTGCTTTACTGTGAATACCCACTTGCAGCCCACAGCCTTCTTCCCTGCTGGAAGTGAGACAAGTCTCCATGTCTTGTTCTTCTCCCGTGCCTCAAGTTCTTCGAGCATTGCTTTCTTCCAATGGGGATGTTGCTTTGCCACTCGCCAATCACTTGGTATAGGGATAGACTGTAAGGATGCAATGATAGCCCTATATGCAGGTGTAAGAGAGGCATAGGAGACATGATTAGCAATATCAGCCTCATATCCATACCGTACAGGAGGCCTGCCGGCATTGATACGAGGCTCCCTACGAGATGCAAGTGGAAGATCTAAACTAGAGGAAGGCAAAGAAGGGTTACCATCCGTGATAGGAGAGAAAGGCAGTAAGGAAGTCGGGACTCGAGCAGGCGTGATAGACTGATCAATCTCGACATGTGGCGGTGGAGCTAGTGGTTCTTCAGTGGAGAAGATGTCTTCTTGTTGTTCTCCATCACCATGACTATCCTTCTGTCTCCTGCTATATTTCCTGCCGTACAACCTGTCTTCCTCCTCTTCTACCAAGGTCCTTTCTTCCTCCCTGCTATCAGGACCAGTATCAGTAGGCCTGACAGGGCACGGTATAAGTCCAACCACTACCCTCCTGTCATCAGTCTCCCCCTCTCGACCAGCTCCTCCTGTGCTTGGAGAGGCCCCAGTATCAAATACTGATGTAGAATCTGTCAGTCCTCCATAAAAAGGTTCAGTCTCCCTGAACGTCACATCCATGCTCACAAACAGCCTTCTTTCTGAGGGACTCCAACACCTATAGCCTTTCTGATTTGAAGGATACCCAACAAATATGCATTTAATTGCCCGAGCATCCAGCTTCCCCACAGAAGGTCTATGATCCCTCACAAAGCATGTGCATCCGAACACTTTTGGTGGAACTACAAAAGTGTTTTTTCCCATAAGAATCTCACATGGAGACTTCATTCCAAGGATCCGTGAAGGCATCCTGTTGATAAGATATGTGGCTGTCATCACTGCTTCACTCCACAATATCTTAGGTACATTCATGGTGAGCATGAGTGACCTAGTTACCTCCAACAAGTGTCTATTTTTCCTTTCAGCGACTCCGTTCTGTTGGGGGGTGTTGGGGCAAGTGGTCTGATGAGTTATCCCACTCTCAGATAGGTAAGATGCAAACTCCCTGTTTACATACTCTGTCCCATTATCCGTTCTCAAGACACGGATCTTGGCCTCATACATATTCCTGACACTTCTATGGAAATCCTGAAAACACTTCAACGCTTCGCCTTTGTTTTTCATCATATAAAGCCATGTCATCCGAGAATGACAATCTATGAAGGTGATAAACCACCTGAACCCACTCACTGAAGTCACTGGGCAGGGCCCCCAAACATCTGAGTGAATAAGATGAAATTTCTCTACACTCCTCATCCCTACACTAAGATATGACGTCCTAGTGTGTTTCCCAAATTCACATGCATCACATGTCAAATTCATTTCATTCACTCCATTCAAAATATCGGGATACATTTTACTCAAAATATCAAAGGGCAAGTGCCCCAACTGACAATGCAACAAAAATACACCCCTTTCCTTCTCTCCACCTACGACAGCCAGTGCAGCATCCCCACTAGCTCTATCAAGATACCACAGTCCATCACGCCTGACGCCAGTCCCAAGCCTCCTCCCAGTCTTCCTTTCCTGCAACACACAATGAGTAGAGTCAAAAGTAATGCTACAGTCGAGATCATCAACAATAGAGCCAACAGATAATAGGTTGACTGGAAATGATGGGACGTGAAGGACTGAAGAGAGGCGTATGGAGGGAGTGCACTGAATAGTACCAATCCCTCTAATGGGTTGGGATGTGCCATCAGCTGTCTGAACGGTTTCATGAATGGTATGTGGTTTATATGTGGAGAATTGTCTATATGCTCCTGACACATGACTAGATGCACCTGAGTCAATAATCCACTCTATATGATCTCTACATGAAAGGGCTAATCGGTTACCTGAGCCTGTGTGAGCGAAGTGCGCAAAGTTACCGAATGGCGAGGCAATATCCCCAGTCTGGTCTGCATGACTCTCCGAGCTCTCAGCAGTAGACCTGGACTGTCTCCGCTGCTCTAGATCTGACGCCTCAGCTGGCGTGGCCTCGATCATCACTGTCTCCTGTCGTTCGTCAGCTGTGGCAAAGTTGGCCCGTGGGCCACCGCGACCTCGTCCACGGCCTCCACGGCCCCAACGACCTCCTCCTCTGCCTCCTGTGCCACGTCCTCGTCCACTGCCCTTCTGTGGGCAGTTGAAGCTCAGGTGTCCCTTCACCCCACATGTGTAGCACTCTCGATCCTCGCTCACTACTGCCACTGCCGGTACAGCCAGTGCAGCCCGAGTGACCTGAGTACCCTCATCCTTCATAACCCTCAGTCTGGTCTCCTCCTGTGCCATTGCAGCTATGGCCTCCTCCAGGGATGGGATGGAGGACAGGTGGCACATACTCGCCCTCCTGACCTCAAAGTCTCCATTCAGGTTCCTCAGAAAGTGTGTCACACGCCTACGCTCCACCCACTTCCTGTGTATCGCAGCGCTCCTAGGATCAGGCAGATCAATAGGGTCATAGTGATCTAACTCTGACCAAAGCCTTTTCAACTCCGCAGAGTAGGCTAGAATGGTCATCTCCCCCTGCTTCAAGGTGTCCACCTTGCCCTGAACCTCCATCATGAGCATCACATTCCCTGCTCCAGAGTACATTCTCTCCACCATACTCCATATTCCAGCAGCACTCTCTATGGCCTCCACCATCCCAGCGATGGGTGGAACCATCGATGTCATCAACCAAGCAGCCACCAGTGAGTTGGTGGTGCTCCAGACTTTCCAATCATCCCCATCCTTGTCCAGTGGTTCCTTGCATGAACCCAGAACGACGCCTTCTAACCCCTTCGACCTCAGGATGAGAAGCACCCTCCTGGACCAACTGAGGTAATTCTTCGTCCCTTCCAATTTCACATCATTGGGCATCAATTCCAGCTTCTGCACGGGACGGGAAGGCGTCGATCCACTCGAGGAGCCCAACTCCTTCGAAGCAAGCAGCTTCGTTATCTCTCCGATGAAGGCCTTCATGTCAGCGGAGGTAAGATTGTCCCCCATCTCTCCTCTCTTCCTCCTCAGATCCGCAGATCTCTCCTCTCTTCCTCCTCAGATCCGCAGATCTACTTCTCCTCTTCTTCTTCTAGGGCATACCCTAGCCGTACATCTATAGAGTCCTTCTCATGACTCTACCATAGATCTAGGGTTAGGGTTTTGTAGGTTTTCTTTGTAGCTAGTTAGGGTTTTGTAGGGCTAGAAGAAGACTTGGAAGAGAGGGGATCGCGAGGCAAGGAGAGGCAGCAGGATGCGGCGGCGGCGCACCAGCAGCCGGTGGCGCGCGCGGCGGCGGCTAGCGCAGGCGCAGGCGCAGGCGGCGGGGGGTCCTGCTGCGGGAGAGGGCAGGCGGGGGGGTCTTGCTGCGGGAGAGGGCAGGCGGGTGAGGCGCAGGTGGCGGGAGAGGGCAGGCGGGTGAGGCGCAGGTGGCGGGTGGGATTTTAGGGCTTGCGGGTGGTTTAGGGCTTAGGCTCTGATACCATCTTGGATTTTGGGGAAAATGGTGATTAGCCTCCAAGGAGAGGCTATCACTTCTATTTATATTAACCCAACCCTTTCTTTACACACACACCCAATATCACACTACACAATATATTCTAAAACACCAACACACCAAATGTATAGTGAACTCAAACTATTTAGATGGAAATATAGTTATTACAAATTTAACAGTTTTGTAGTAATATTTGTAGTAATAGAACATTTTACAACGAATAAATCAATAAGCAAAACACAGTGTTCACTATAGATTTGATATGTTGGGGTTTTAAAATATGAAGTTCAAAATGAATGGATCCGATCACATTAAAAAAAAGTGGAGATCGAACTTTTTAACACGAGCATAGAATGGTTTTCCTTCTTGGGTAGCTAACCCCCCCTCCACCCACACACACACACACAACATTGCCTTATATATACCACAATATGAGGGTTAGCAGGTCTTGAGGAAAACCCCTCCTAGGAGGTTGTTAAAACTTCACTTTGCATCATTTTTGGATGTTTATCTAGTGAACACATTGTGTTTTGCTCGTTCAACCATTCATTGTAAATTTAACAGTTTAATGGTAGCATAAGTTTTTGCATTACTTGAATGAGCAACATATCTTGGGTTCACTAAATATTTAATGTGCTGAGTTTTTAGACTATATAGATCAAAATAAGTGGTGCTGATCACCCAAAAAGTTGGTATAGAATTGAGTATTTGATGACCGCCTAGGAGGAATTTTCTCGTGATAGCTTTTTTTCATTATTCCTCCTGTGTCTGTGCGGAGTTAGGCTAGGTTACTTTCGGATGCACCACGGATGTGGATGATTTCAGTTTGTTATTGATCATGCACATATCAAATGAAAAATCTATACGGTTAAATATGATTGTATACATACAAATTTTCTAGAAATAAAGTGTAAGTGATTTCATCATGGTTTGCTCATATAATATGCGACCCAAAATTCAATGCATTAGAGTAGTACAAAAGTTAAAATTTTGCCATTTTGACGGATGTGAAAAACATGTTGAAATTTCTTAAGATTTTGTTTCTAGATAGTTTTTATGCATTAACCACATCTGATGGTGTAGGTTTTCCATTTGGTCAGTGTTTGATTGAAAACAAAGTGGAAGCATTTGCATGTTTGGTTCTTTCAAATGTAATTGATCCTCTCTCTCTCCCCCCCTCCACGCACAATATATAGGAAAATTTTACTATGCAAAAACTCACCCGTACACAAATGGTGCGGAAATGATTTTTTTGATGTTGTCAAAATCTAAACTATCGGATGTGATCTACACATACCAATACTATCACACACACAAAATTAAGTGAATTTAACCACATTTGCCCTTTGATCAGATTGTTACAAAAAGGTCTAATATTTTGAAACCGTTAAATTTGTAATGGTTCGATCAGAATCAAATTCCCTAGGGTTCACCTTAAATTTAGGGTTTTGCAGTGTGTATATGTCCAGATCAATCCCCAAAAAATTTAAAAATTAAAAAAGTCCAAGAAGTTTTTCACACTATAATATTCCTTTGTGAAATTTTCACACAGCAAGATGGCCACACACGAATATGACATGCTAGATATCTTTCAAATACAACGACGTGGTGCGTTCTCATTCACATAATATAATATTATAAAGGATCACATGTGATGTACTTTGGCCCCTTACAGAGGAGATCATGTCACATCTGCATATAAGAGAGATATCTCATATGTATGCATCTATGTATATGTATTTTTGTTTTTATGCCTTCTAGTTTAAATGATTTAGAACACGTTGAACACTATGGGTCTGCTGTTTGAGTTGTGTAACATATTTCGAAGTGATATGATCTGTATTCTACTCATGTTGACGGCATCCAAGTTACATGTATGTATGTATCGGTGTATGTATGTGCATCCCTGCGTGCATGCGTGTCTGTGGAGTATGTATGTTCATCAGTTTTGTGTTATGTGTGTATGGTGTGTATGCATGCACGCACGTGCGTGCTTGCCCACGTGAAAATAGGAACTCTCTACCCATATAAATCACTGAATTATGTTTGATTTCTAGAATTATTATTAGACTAGAATTATCATTAGATTGAGATTCTAATTTAGTACGCATCTGCTATCAAAAATCGCTTATTTGAGGTATTCTAACCTCCACACAGACATGGATTGCCAAACTGCCAAACTGCCAAACTAATGAAGAATCTACAATTTATGTTCCATACTTTAGGTGTGTCAGAAATCTACTTATATTGGCAAAAAATGTGGGCGATCAATATCAATCATATTCATGGTTTTTAGTGCTTCAGTTATCTATTTGGTAATATGACATTTTTGGTTCTTGATGGGCTCGGATGACAATGCAGAGGTTACATGGGGGCAAAACTTACAAACAACATCGAGTGCGAGATATTTCAAGTGCTATTAGAGGAGGCAACTGCTAGTTACCCTGACGACACAGTGGTGGCAATGCAGAGTGACACCGTTGAAGACATAAGCAGGAACGTCGGTGTTTTGACAGAGTGGGCAAGCACCTGGAGGCCACCCAGGCCATCCTCTTGAAAGCTTCAGATGCTAATTTATGATGCGACCCCATTGGTTGGATGAAAATAACTGCTCGTAACGAGGGAGAGGTCGCAGAAACAAAATCCATTATTAGTTATTGCTGGAGCGGAGAATGCAGGTTACATTGTGGCTGAATTTGTGTAGGTCATCATTTGTATGAAGTTGAGACTTGTAGTTGAATTTGTGTAGGTCGTCGTTTTTATGAAGTTAAAGACTTTTAGTGAGTTATTACTGTTTGATGATTTGATTATTCGTAAAGTGTTGCAGAACTATGAAATAATGTAATGCAATATTGTAATCTAGTTTTTGTTGAACAATTCTTTCAGACCAATTAGCCTTTTTTGATTTTCAAGGTGGATAACCTGAAACTAGGATTACTCGTTGATGCTTATTGCTTGTGTTGGCGTATGCTAATTGATGATTTTGTCCAGGGTGTGTGGGGAACAGAGATCCAGGAACTTAAAAATCTTCTCCATGCAAAGATTTGTGAGGATACAAATGGCTATGAGACCAAGTGGGATTGAACTTGTCAGCTCCTCCTGTGATTTCTTGGGCTCTCCATTGCAGTATTCCTTCCTCTTAAATGTGTGGGAGAGGGAGGGGACAACTGAAAAGGACGGGCCATATAGCATGCATAGGGGTTAAGGGGTTAATGTACCTGTTATTACATTAGATTAGCCCATAGATGGTTTTTATCATTTACTTAAACTTACAAGTCCAATTACAAGCTAACAGAATCGGCCTAAAAATCTGAAGGCCCAAGCGGGATGCCAACCGTCTCTTCATTCAAGATTACAACTCAGCTAGTCGTCAGGTTCCTGCATTTAAAGGGTCGGTTCATAATGGCTCCTGCATTTAAAGGGTCGGTTCATAATGGCGGGCATCAACGACTGACCATTAAACTTGCCATTATTATCGACAGCTCAGACCAATACAGTAAAGCGTCTTCCATGCTCGGCTGTGATCTAAACAATGGCACTCCAAAGGACCATTGCCTATATATAGTCTCGAGAGCAATGAGAGAAAGGTTCGACTTCTAACTCTCTGACATTCACTCAAGTCAGGTACTCTTATACTCGGTATCTGTTTCACCTAACCTTACATTTTCCTCCACAACTCGGCCTGAGAACCAGCGGACGACATCCCAACAGGTTGGACATAGTTCCACCGTCCTTGAGTCGTCTACTGACTTAAGCATCGTAGGGAATTAGGTCGGACCCCAGATCGGACCACCTTAAAGAGCTCCTTGTATTGCAGGCCGCCTGAAGATAGCTCTGACCTGACTCACATAGCTCGGATCGGAGCCCATTCCGCTTGTGGTTAGCTCGGCTGGCATCCAGACAGTTACACACGTCAGTTGTTACATTCAACTCATACTCCAACAAATTCAGCGGTGAGAAAACACCCCGAAACATGTGGCACAGTCTGTGGAAATCGAGTTGGCATCCACGTCGTCAATCACATCGACAATTATTCGACCCACCAACCAAGGTCCTGAGAGGACAATAGTCTGGGGAGTGGCAGAAGGTATGCTACCCTCCATGGATCTCAGCTCCTCCAAGATCATTGATGTCATCTCCGACAGACATGCTTTGGGTGGGTTGTCCTCCTCAGCCCGAAAGTCAGATATCCGAAGAGTGATGACCACAAATGTGGGTCAGAAGAGGCCAAAAGATCTTGCTCTACCTATCTGTCTCTCAGACGAGGACCTGGAGGGCGTTGAACTACTGCATGCCGATGCAATTGTTATCAATATCATCGTCGACTCGACCGAGGTACGACGATTGCTCGTCGATATTGACAGCTCTTGTGATATACTGTTCATGTCAACGCTATAGAAGATGTGGTTTAGCTCGTCTGACCTAGAGTCATGCTCTAGCCTCATGATCGGCTTCACAGGGCATGCCGCCCCGATTGCGTGTATGATCATCTTGCCAGTTACACTCGAAGACCACTCGCATGGCAAAGTTCATAGTGGTGAAGATCAGCTCGGCCTACAACGGGATCATAACTCGACCGCTTCTCATTCCACCAAATTCATAGTGGTCGAGGCTTTGGTCTCACTCTTCCACCAAATTAATTCCAGACTCTCCAATGAGTCGTAAGCGTTAAAGGCATCAAAGCATAGTTGAGATCGTGTTACCTCTTGTCTATCAACGACAAAGGAACAGAGGAGACCTATCCGGTGGATTTTCTTGATAGCAGGAAGGGCTTCGTCGACCAGCGACTGACTTCTGTTGAAGTGCCTGAGTTTTTCAGTCCTTTTAACCTAAAGATATTTTCGGCAAAAATAAATGGTTCTGCGTGGTGAATAATTCCCGTGGCAAATTTGTAAATGGGCGGTCGTGCGCAGAGTAAAACCGTAGGTGCGACCGTGCGAGTAGCAATTCTCAAACTAACCGGAGTTCAACCCTTTGAAGAAAAATGGCGCTGTAAAACGAGCGTTCAGAAAATTCTACTCTGTTGTGAGTTGAGAGAGGCTTTTGGCATCCCTCCCCTCATCATCTCACCATTTACTCCCCAGTAACTTAGTGGGGAGTCACTTGGACTTCAAAGGTGAATGAATATATAGAGAGCCATGGCTTATGCCATGGCTACTCTTGATTTTAGAGATTAGTTTACACACTTCTTCCAATCTATTTCTCAACACGTTATCAGCACTTCGCTCTAAAAAAAAGTTGAGCCATAAAATTTCTTCCCCACAAATTTCTCTTTCTTGCGAAGGAATCTTGTAGTTGCGGCAAAGCTATTGCAACTATTGGTGCGACGACGATCGGTTGATTACCTTCGCGGTATAGCGGGAGCGGGGGACTATATTTTTCTATCTACGGATTTTATTTGTTCTTCCCTAGATCATTGATCTAGAGGTAAAATTCTAATCCCGTAGATATTGATTATTACATATATATGTTGATTGTATTACTCAAATCAACATATCAAATTAGAACAAATTAATATCTCCCATTTTTTCCCCCTGAATGGGATCCACGCACAATTCCATTTTTCCCCCTCCTCCTAATTGTCGCAACCCCACGGAAGGGGAGCCTTACCTTGATGGTTGTCTGGCCGCGGGAAATCGAAGCCCCCCCCCTAACGTGGTTGTAAACTGATGATTACTTATTTATATTGTTTACAACCACCAAGATCACATTTCTTATCAGCACTTTATGTTATACTGATCATTACTTATTATCAGTTTACTTATTTATACGTGGTTTCAAATTATGAGAAATAAGTAATAGTGATGAACAGTTTATGTTGGCTGTAAATGTGGTTATCTGGACGCGGCGTTGAACATCAATTTATGTTGGACATGGGGGGAGCCTTATATTAACGCACTTTTGCAACCATAGCGTCGCCTCCTCTGTCGGGGGCTCCGGACCCCCCCGGGGGGGCTCATCTCCGCTAACCCCCTTGTCTGGGGGGGCTCCTCCCAATGCCCCTTGCCCTGTCGGCGTTGGGGGCTTGAGCCGTCGCCCCCCCCTGGGGGCCTTCCGTTGCTCAAATCGTAGGGGGGTTTAGATTTTCGTAGATAAAAAGGAGATGAGGAGACACATTCTGTTATTCAGGGTCTGAGGGACCTTTCAAATTCCCTTAAAAATTTGTTTGAAGGCTTCTTTTCAATTAATTTTTTTTAAACATTTGGGCCTGCAGCCCAATTCTTACTAAACAAATTAATTGGGTTGTTTATTGGGCCAGAAGCCTAGTTTATAAAAATGATAATAAGTTTTATGGGTCCGCAGCTCCATTCAGATCAATAATTCATTTTATCTTCTAATTTATGCCTGAAGCCTACTACATAAAATTAACTATTTTTGTCTGGTTATTTGGGCCAGAAGCCCAGATAATTTAAATTGCTAATTAAAATGATTTTCATTTTGCTTATGGGCCTACATCCCATATTAGAATAATAATTAATTTTGTGTTCTAATTTGGGCCTGAAGCCCAGTTTATAACAATGATAATTAGTTTCATGGGCCAGCAGCCCCATTCATATTAATAATTAATTTTGACTTCTAAATTGGGCCAGAAGCCCAGTTAACCCAATTGCAAAATTAATATGTTAATTAAATTTTTGCAAATGGGCCTGCAGCCCAAATATTAATAATATATTAATTTTGTTTTTTTTCCTTTGGGGCCAGAAGCCTAGTTAATAAAATTGCTTATTAAAATGATTAATATTTTACTTATGGGCCTGCAGCCCCAATCAAAATATTAATTTATTTTAATTTCTAGTTTTGGGCATGACGCCCAGTTTGTCAAATTGCTAAAATTATGTTAAATATCACTCTTGCATTATTATTAATTTATGGAATATTAGAACTTTTCAAAATATAATCATCTTAAGGATCCTGAGACCGCTCTGCCGTTAGTAAACTAACCTAACGGTGTATGACGTCTCCCCGTGGTCCGAGAGATTATTATATTTTATAGTCTATTTTTCCATATTATATATGCCTGCGTTATATACATGCGTGGTTGTTTCTTTTGTGCCTGTAGCATATTATAAACTGCGTGGATGTTTATATAAGCTAAAATGTGATTTTTGGGATCGGCCAGTTTGATACCCTTTAAATTCCTTGCAATTTTATTTTCTTTTTGAGAGAATTTGTAAGTGAGGATTAAATGTATTATTGCCAAAGACCGGTGTACCGACAAATGAAGACGAAGACGAAAATTGGAAAATATAGGGACCCATTCTGGGTTTCCAAATTGTATTTTTCTTTTCTTTATGGATTGTATATTCGGACTTTGGACTTTGTATTTCCTTGGGTATCTGGCCGATCCCCACATTTTACTTATTTTATTTTTTATGCATGAATTTCAATTTTAATTAATTCATGCTTGTTTTAAATTGCATAAATAAATGGCAAAATTGGCCAGCGTCGATTTCGAGGTCCTTGATTCTGCAGGGAAAATTACCTGAGTTGGCGAGTGGACCTGAAGTTCCACTTGCGTTCGATGGCCCTCCTTGGCTCCATTTTTGCTCCTTCATCGGCCCCAGCAGCGGCTGATGCTTCTACTACATCTAGCAGCATCACTCTTACCACTGTCTCCGATGTAGATAAGGCGAAAGCCATAATCTACATTAGGAAACATAAATCGGACCTTAAAGGCCGAATACTTAACGGTAGAGGACCCAAAGGAACTGTAGACAGCGCTGGAGGCACGGTATAAACATCAAATTGATGTTATATTACCGCGTGCCAGTTATGAGTGGGAAAACCTCAGGCTTCAGGACTATAAGTCCGTCGTTGAGTATAATTCTGCACTTCATAACATCACCTCACGCCTGAAGTTGTGCGGTGAAGAAGTGATAGAGCAACACATGTTGGAAAAGACATTTACCTCGTTTCACGAGAAAGATGCAATCCTCATGCAGTAGTATCGTGAACGCAACTTCACGAAATTCTCTGAGCTGATATCATGCCTACTTAGGGCAGAGCAGAATCGAGATTTACTGCTCGCCAGTCATAATTTACGTCGAGCTGACACTTCACCTATCCCTGAAGCCCACCACGTTTCTCCCCAGAAGTGGAAAAACAAACGGACGGCTAAAAATAACAAAGGAAAAGCTGTGATGAAGAATGGACGAGGAACATCACCCCTTTCTAACAACAACAATAAGGGAAAGAGAAACTTCACATGGAAGCAAAAGAACACTGACCAAGTGTCACTTCCTAAGAAGAATTGGGAGGATAAATGCCATCGATGTGGCATGACTGGACATTGGTCCAGAAACTGCCGCACTCCTCGCCACCCCCAGGAACTGTATCAGGCGAGCCAGAAGTCTCTGCCCGAAACAAACTTGGTGGCTGTTCAGCCGCCGAAGATGTTTACTGCAAAAGACTTCGAGAACGACGACCTGCTCAATTAAGCTTCATCTTTTATCTATGCATTTAAAATTCAATATTGCTTCGTCTTTAATTTGCTTAAGTACGAACTTTTATTTTGAATGTCTTTTTTCATTGACTTAAATAAAATTTCGTTTTAATTATAGATGAAGTATAGAATATTGTGGACAGTGCCTCGTTGCACTGGTGTAACATTGATATTGCTCCCACACACAACGAGACTATAAGATGCAAACTTCTCCCCTTAAACATATAGGAAATTTCCAATTTTCAAGTATATTTCGTTTAAACTAACATAACTTGAACACTGTGGATAATAAATATTGAATATCAATATATAAATCGTCAAGAGGATGGCCAAAAGCCCATCTACTTACGATTTCATTGACCCCCGTCGGGCCCCTATAATTACAGATATTCATCCTATAGAAAGCCAACTTGACTGAGCACTGGAAGTGCCTTTCATTGCCATAGTTTTTAACTCTGGCAAAATGGACTTGGTCATCCTGGATCAGCGATGATGGACGCATCATCAAATGAATCCATTGGAGAACATGAAGATTCTTCAAAAGGTTGAGTTTCCTTGTCACCATTTGTCATAAAGGAAAACTAATAGAGAGACCTTCCCTCCTGAAAGTGGGTTTAGAGTCTCCTGGCTTCATTGAGAGAATACATGGTGACCTTTACGGGCCTATTCACCCCGCAAGTGGCCCATTTTCGGTACTTTATTACTGTACTGATATATGCATCTACTAGATGGTCTTTTATGTGCCTTTATATTCACTCGCAACCTAGCTTTCTAAAAAGCTTATATTGTGGGTGAATTTCCTACACAAATCATTCAAGACTTCTGCCAGGCAACTGACATTGAAATTAAACATCCTGCAGCATGTTCAAACTCATAATGGGTTAGCAGAGTCTCTGGTAAAGATACTCCAATGGATTTCACGTCCATTGTAAAATCGTAGTTGCCTATTGATGTTTAGGGACCATCACACTGCATTCCGCATCGCTTATCACGATACGGCCAGCTTGTTGCCATATCTTATTGCTGATGCTGCTTGCTTATGGTTTACCACCAAGTCTTGATAAATGTGAATTTAATGAGCAAAATCTCATTGAAATAGGCACGCAGTCTAAGGAAGCCTGAAGCTTCTGAGACCATATCATGGGACATAAAAGTACTCATCTCGTTATGATCCGCATACTTTTTCTGTGTGAAGTTGAGATCCAGAAGATCCTTCACATTCAGACTAAAGTAAATCAATTGACGGATAAATTTGCGGACAACCAGAAGATTGTTCGTTCACACGTCCCTGTTGCCAACACGCCAGCTAGGATTGACATTCCCAAAGATGGATGCAATCCACCGACAGCAGAATTGGCTTTACCTCAATTGAAAAGAGGACGTCTGCCAGGTTCACAATATAAAATTCCTCAAAAGAGGAAGATTCCTGGATATATCAAAATGATCCAACCACAGGATGCTGAGATCAGACCAGCAACCTCTCCCCTCCTAATTTCCCTTGCAGAGGAAACAACAGGAGAAACATCATTATTTTACGTACGTACTGGAGAGGTACTGGATAGATATAGCACAGTCGTCGACGACGGTTTTGCTTTCGCTATTGTCGTTCACGTCGCTGAATACGACGATGACGTCTACCCACTTTTCTATAGCGTAAACGCATAGAATGGCCAAAGTGGGACGAGGCAATAAGAGTAGAGCTGGACTCACTCTTGAAAAACAAAGTCTTTGGACCAGTAGTCCATACACCTGAATGTGTAAATACCTGTGGAATATAATTCGGATTTCATAAAGACATTGAAATGAAGGAAATGTGATCATTTTCCTACTACGCCTACACTTCTCTGAAAAAACCAATACATGCAGCTCATGGACGTTGTGACTGCATATTTATACGGCAATATAGATATAGAGATCTATATAAAACTTCCAGAAGGGTATACTCTATCCCCAGAGATGAAAGAGAGACGTAAAAACGTCTTCTCCATAAAGGCTACAAAGATCATTAGTTGATCTTAAGCAAAATTCTGCCTGGGTATCTTTTTCGAAAGATCGTTGACAGAATTTGTGATATTCCCCGTATATGTGGTCGACTTAAAGCTGATAGGATCTCCTGCAGAGACCATTTAGACATCAGATAACTTTAAGCATACCTTGGAAATGAAAAACCTATGTATAACAAGGTATTATCTCGGCTTATATATTTAACACCTTAGTGGTGGAACCCTTTAATATCCTTCATACAGCTGGAGTTTATGAAGAATGATGTCCACTTGCATCCTATTAAAAATGGATGCTTATTTATGACACCTTTCAGTAACTGGAAGATGGGGAGGACATCCTAGGTCCCGAAGAGCCTAGCTCTCCTGAAGAGCCTAGCTCTAGTGTACTTGTTACACTTCTTTATCTGGCCAACTGCACGTGTCTTTGATAGAACGTCTGTAGCAAAGTTGTTAACCAGATATAGTGTTGCCCTGGAGAGCACCACTAGACCAAGGATAAGCTGCTTCTGCGCAACTTCCAAGGGTCATGGAATATATATCGCATATGCAGGTTTAAATATCATCGCGATGACTAAAACACAAAAGGCCGTCCACCTCCCAAATATCTACACATCATCCTCCAATGTCTACATCTTCTGAGAAGCTCATCATCCAAGAAGCAAGTATTTTAAACGCTCAGCCAGGTCCAGCAGTACCTTGCAGGCACACAGAAGACTGATTCAAAGAATACTTTAGTGGAGTCGTCTACCAACTTCGAAGAGTATTCCACTCCAGAGCGCCACTACTTTCCAATAGCCGCTAGATGAATAAACTTGTATAGATAAGTGATGACTGTATTTGCTTTCAGAACATGATGGATGTATAGACAAATAGGAGATGATTGTATAGATACATAGGAAATCTGCAAGCCTGAAGCTTGTACAGATCAGGGGGAGTCCCTCAATAGTTGTACTCTTTTCCCTTAAGCTGCTGGTTTTTCCCACTGGGTTTTCCACAGCTAAGGTTTTAACGAGGCAACCACAGTGGCTCTGGATCCAGAAGTATCCACCCCATTAGCATACTGAATCCTGAAGTATTCATATGCTTAAACCAAGGTAATGGAGAGATGAGGGGGAGTGTTGTGAGTTGAGAGAGGCTTTTGGCCTCCCTCCCCTCATCATCTCACCATTTACTCCCCACTAACTTAGTGGGGAGTCACTTGGACTTCAAAGGTGAATGAATATATAGAGAGATAAGCCATGACTACTCTTGATTTTAGAGATTAGTTTACACACTTCTTCCAATCTATTTCTCAACATCTTCTTCCAATCTATTTCTCAACATACTCAAATAAATCCAAAAATTCCGTAATAGAGTTGCCGCATCATCTATGGATCTTCAATTATACGGCGTCGACCGGTAGAATTCGTCTGTGAGCGATGCAAGCCGGTCGTTCCATTCGAATCCCTCCACTCGCCGCCGCCTTCAGCTCCTCCTCTTCCACTTCTCATCGCTTCCTACAAGTCGGCGATGTATTGAAACAATCTCGTCGATTCACCGACGCCGACGTGGCCGGCTACTCCGAGGTGAGCGGTGACCGGAACCCCATCCATTTTGACCCCGAATTCTCCCGACAGATCGCCGGTTTCCATTGCGGCCCCATCGTCCACGGCCTTCTCGTCGCCTCCCTTTTTCCCTCTCTTATCGCCTCTAAATTCGTAAGTTTCATTTTTTTTTATTTTTTCCTTGTCACAATTGCGTGCATTAAGATTGCTAAGTTCCGTAACAAGAATTGTT
Source organism: Scilla litardierei (assembly GCA_030789695.1). Taxonomy (NCBI): domain Eukaryota; kingdom Viridiplantae; phylum Streptophyta; class Magnoliopsida; order Asparagales; family Asparagaceae; genus Scilla; species Scilla litardierei. The sequence goes on along the minus strand of CM061138.1, from coordinate 42,830,638 downwards.
GTTGTTGTTGTTTAATTTTTTTTGGGCGATATCAAGACGGAGTCTTTATCCATAATGGACCATTCTAAATTGCTAAAGGCGCAATTTTTATCTTAATCTTAGTTTCAATTAAAGTAATTTACTTAGTTTTTGGGACTAGGTATTATTGTTATTAATGTCAAACTTCCATGTTATGGAACCAACCACTTGTATTGAAAATGGATGGTTAATCTATTGAGAACAACTTAGATCACTCTCAATGGAGGGCTGAACGGGCGCTGAATGAGGGGCTTAAACCGACGTGGAGGGGGGTTTTTGCAAAATTTTGAAGAGAGAGGGGATGAACGGGGGCTGAATATGTTAATCTCATGTTAAGCCCCGCCTTCAGCTGCTGACTCAGCATGCAGAGTAATTTTTTCCAAATATTTCAGGATCAGACGTCTGTTCGTTACACACCAGACGCCTGATTCTGGTGGAAAATTTTTTAAAAACCCTTCCACGACTAGATGTCTGGTGATTAGGCACAGACGATTGATCATGTGACAATAATTTTTTTCAGTGACCATGAACTAGACGTTTGAAGTTCATTTGCTAGACGTCTGATACATGATCAGACATCACGTTTGATTATAGGAAAAAATAGTCGTTAATATCCGTTGAGACATGGACCAGATGTCTGATGGTCATTTTTTGACGTCTGATCAATGACTAGCGTCTAAGTAGTGAACTTCAGAAGTTTTAATCCATGGGAAAAAATAGCTGTTAAGAGCCGTTGAGACTTGGATTTGTGGGTTTATTTCTTGGAGTTTGTGCATGTTTTGGTTCAGAATTTTGGGCTGTTTCTCTTATATATACATGATAATCCATAAGTATTTGTTTCACACATTTCCATTCTTATTTTTCCTTTAGTAATCTAATTTTGTGCATTGAATACTCATTTGCCATGGGTCCACATCATCCTAATTACTTTCACCATTTGTTAAATTCTTCAAGTTCATCTAGCCACTCAAATCCTCCACAAATTTCACCACATGAGACCAATGGAGAATATAACCTATCTATTCATCCGAATCCAACTTACACATATAATCCAAATTTTCCATACAATCCACATTTCCAATATAACTTATCGTATGCTGAATTTTCAATGCAATGTGTAATGGAAGAGCATGTGGGATGCTACGGCCACCACAAGACAAGCCGCCTACCAAAAAGAGAAGGATTTTTCACCTACGATAGTTGTGGCCAACAAAAGAAATCCAAGTTGGACAATCGAGGACAATCGAGGAAGACAAAGTCTTGGTCAGTGCTGATCTAAATCTTAGCAAATACTCTATTATTTGTATTGATTAATTGAGCACAACATTCTGGAATAAGGTGACAAAGTACGTCACTGAGTTCCAAACTGCTGAAGCCATTTGAGATTACAAGGTGCAAAAATAGGTGACATTATTTGAATGTGCATGTTTTCAAGTTTGTAGGAGCTTACAATCAATCAAAGGCACGAAAAAAGTGTGGTGAGTCCGAAAATGACGTCCTATTCACTGCCCATAAATTTATGAAAGTGACGCCACGAAAAAGCTCAACTTAAAGCATGTATAGTACATGTTGAAGGATGATCCAAAGTGGTTGTTGGTAGGCCAAAAGAGCTCATCCAAAAGAATGAAGATCAATACACATGAAAATTATTCATCATCTTCAGAGGCGGGTACACCGTCTGAGCCAAATACACCTACCGAGCCCAATACACCTATCGATCCGAATACACCAACTTATATTTGTGATACCATGGAAGATTGCCTGTTTTAATCCGTCCCATTGGGGTGAAAGCCGCAAAAATAAAAACGAAGATGAAGCCAAATGCAGTGCCTACGGTGGAAGAAGGAATGCCCGATACATTCTTAAAATTACAGAAACCGATGCCCAAATGAGTGGTCTGATGCAGGAATTCATTGATACACAAAGCAGACTGACAAATGCAATGGAAAACACTGTCCGCACGAATAAGTTAGGAATGTATTCGAAGCTACTAGTGAAGGAAAATCTATCAGCATGGGAGAACTTTTTTAGAACGATTAGAGGCCGAGTTGTTTTCAAAATAGTGTTGTCCTAATTATAAAATTACTCGTTGTCTTTTAATTGCCAATTGTTCATGCCTATTGTAGCATATGTATGTTACTTGAATGAATATATTGTGGTTTTAAAAAATAGCTGATAAAAACTAGCTGTTGCAAACTAGCTGTTAAAAACTAGCCGTTAAAAACTAGTGGAGTCCTATATATAACCTTCAGCATATCACTTTACTACATACAAAAATGAACTTTGAGAAACATATTTCAATGTTTTTGAATACTTCAACATAATCTACCGAGTCAGATGAAGTCGATGTTGCAGAAATAGTCGTCATGAGCAATTTTATGCTCAATGAGTTCCTAAGCACACCAAACATTTCTCCAAGCATGGTCGAGCTTCCATGCCTAGAGCAACCATAGATAGAGGTCAGGTGGCGGGACATAATTGTTTTACAGAGACTACTTCGCCGACCCACCAATTTACAACGATAATCAATTTTGCAGCAGATTTCGTATGAGACGTGTATTTCTTCGCATAGTAGATATCCTCAGTAGTCAATTATTATACTGTCAGCAATGTGTTGATCCTTGGGGTTGCATTGGTGTTTCACTGTTACAAAAATGTAATGCGGTTATACGGATGTTGGCACATGAAGTATCGGCTGATGCAGTTGACGATTATGTGCGAATATGCAAAACCACTGCTCAAGACTGTCTTAATAATTTTGCCAATGATGTTGTTTCGGTCTTCGGAGAAGAATATATGAGAAGGCCAAACGTAGCTGATACTCACCTGCTTCTAAGTGTAAGAGAAGTGCGTGCCTTTCTAGGAACGTTTGGGAGTATCATTTGCATGCATTGGGAATGGACAAATCGTCCATCAGTATGGAAAGGACAATACTCACGGGAGATCCTGGATTACCTACTATTGTACTTAAGCAATCACATCGTATGATACATGGATATTGCATGCGTTTTTCGACGTTCCAAGTATGTGCAATGATTCCAGGTATGTGCAATGATATAAATGTATTGGACCTTTCACCATTATTTAATGATGTTTATGAAGATCAATCTCCTCCTGTTCAATTTACTTAACGGTAACTAATATGACCTTGGATATTACTTGGCCTATGGTATCTATCCACAATATGCTACATTTGTCCAATCTATTCGTCTACCACAGTTCGCAAAGGCTCAATTGTTTGCTGCTAAATAAGAGGCTGCCATAAAGGATGTTGAGCATGCCAAGTCAAGATTCACAATTATTAAAGATACAGCTCGAATGTAACAAGTAAACATACTTGGAAAAATAATGTGTGCTTGTATCATTTTGTACAATATGATTGGGGGATGAAGGACATACGTATGCTACACAATATGAGTGGTCACAATACGATCAACTTGGGAATGCCAGTATAAACTAGCAATATTTTTTCGGGGCAACCATAAACTTGGTAAGATATTTTCAGAATAGAGGTCGAACTCGTGACAAGCAACGACATTCCAAATAAAAAAATGATTTGATAGAGCATATCTGGTTATGGAAGGAAATGTGATTTAATTTGTATTTCAATCTATACATGGCATTGTAATTTTATATTTAAAATTTTTATCAATGATTTCACTTTTATGCATTTCATATTTCAAGTTGAGTAATAATTATTTATGGATATTGAAATCTATGCCATATGGTTCTAAATTTAAAAATATCAAAATGGCATTTTATGCCATAACCAGACGTCTGATTCAGAAGAATCAGACGTCTGATCAATTTGATCAGACCTCTGGTTCTTCTACATCAGACGTCTCATTTCTTGGAAAAAAATCATGCAGATCAGACGTATGGTGTTGAAATACCAGACATCTGATGCGTCTGTAAACAAACTTGTCTGATGCACCAACAGTAGATCAGACGCTTGGTGGGTATCGTCCATGCGTTTGATCTACGGTAGATTTGAAAAACATTTAGACAGATGGATTATCAGACGTCCGATGTGGTGCCACCAGACGTCTGGTAATCCATCCATTGGCGGCTGACGTGGCAATCATTCAGCCCTTATTAAGCCCTTCATTTGGAGAGAGGGCAGGGGCTGAATCTGACATGGCACAGGTTCAGCCTCTTCTAGGGCTGAACGGTTCAACCCTCCATTGGGAGTGCTCTTAGTAGATTAGTGTAGCTGGCTCGTTCATACTGTTGCCACCACATAAAGATAAAATATTGTATATATTTTGCTTTCATCTCACAACGCACTTGTACTTTCTGGATTATTGAGCTTTTAGATCTGAGATAGATGATAAGACATGATTTGGACACGGCATAACACACCACACATGACAACTGTTAAGGTCTAGTTAGGCAACGCCTTGAAAGTGGGATTTTGTTTAAGTTAAAATAAAGCCAAGTCTGTATTAATGCAAATCTCAATTTTTTATAGTATGTGGAAAATTCAATCTGATTGGATTTTTCCAAACCTTAGTATCATAAGATTTGGGGGGTCGCCCAAACAAGGTGTAAAAGGTAGGCCATACTACAGATAGTTCGTGGCTATAACAAACAATGTTTTATTATGCTTAGTTATAACATCATGAATAAAAAGCCACAACTTTGATATTGAATTCAATGTTAACATATAATTATTAACATCTCATACAAATTCGTTATGATAGCAATAAGTCCTTTTTTAAATATTCTGTTTAGAGTTTATTGATGTAGTATGATTGCTTATACTAAAAATATAGGGCTGCATAAGAATCCAACCTTCATGCATCTTTTTATTGAAATTCTAGTGTTATCATGAGGAAGAAATTCTAATTTATTAAATGCAGTTCACTTATTCACATGTCTTAATCTTCTATGGCATTCATACATGATTCAACGTTCATGGATATGGAAGAAGAAATACCAAATGAAACTATTGAGAAGTATATGTCTAAGTTGCAGAGAAATATAGCTAAAAGAATGATACTTGGGTACTTGGAGACTTAGATCCAGACCGATGCTAGGATATTCGTTAACCGTTATTAGATAACTAGTTGCAAGTGCCTTGCAATCAAGATGTTATTGCAGTGCAATTTGAAACTTCTTCAATTTAGCAAAGCGAAGCATGTATTGGATACTGGCCAAAAGTCATATTGTGAACCTCCTCTTAACAGGAGAGGAACTTTATGATTTGAGAAAAAAATGCATTTATGTTAACACTTAATTTCCAAGAACTATATCAGCTTCGCTAGATCCTTCTATCGAAGTTCCTTGATAGATAATCCTTAGTCTTATAATTTCCCAGAGTTTAATTCCAAAGATGAAATACGAAGCCACTTGTAGGATCAGATAGTCCTTGTTTATATTCATAGGCAAACCTAAGAAATTTATTAATACTAATATATAATGCATAATAATTTTGTCCAATTTTTGATGCCATTATATTATAATTGTTTCAATTCATGTAGAGATTTCACCTAAAAAAGTGTTATCAGATATCAAACTCCAAATATCTCTGATATCAACATTTCTGAAACTATAACTATAACTATCATTCCAACTAGGAATGTATTTCTCCATACCATTTAGAATTGGCTTTTCACTTCCACCGGTATGTCCAACAACATAAAGAGTATTTATTGATTTGCTTAGCCCACATTTATGTTCTAACTTCTCCTTAGACAACATCGAATTGAACCACCATTTTTTCATATGGTCTTCATGTCCCCTATTTGATGAAAACAGAAGAATAGATGAGTAGTAAAAAAGGAATATTTATTATCGAACCAATTCGTCTATCTATGAAAAGGGATGGAAACTATATTATATATCAAATCAAAGATATTTCATTGGTTGACAAGAATAAACACCAAAGTAATGAAAAATGCATAATAAAAAATACATATGTCGATAAAAAGAATTTCACAGCAATACACTTGTGAATAGAAATAAAAATTATTATGATTTCTTTGTGAGTTTTTGGTATTAATTTGATTTCACGACCCGTCTTAAAACTTCTAAGGAAAAAAATATAGGAAAAACGAATTAACCTGGATCCCATTTTTTGCATTTTATCTTATTCAAATGAATAATTGGAAATCAATGTACCGATTGTGCGGATGCACATTTATATATTCCAATTACTAGAGGCAATTGATGGAAAGATTCTTGGACCTGAAGTAAAACAAAATTTGCATGTATAAATTATAATATAAAAATATTATAAAATAAAAATGATATATACCGTATGTTTATAATACATCATCCATTGTTATTTTATTATTCTATTTCATTAATAGTGGTTTTTTAGTCAAGTCAATAAAGACACGTGATTCTTTAAATATCCACATTTATCCCTCGCAAGAATTGTTGGCTGTATATGATGGATACAGAAAAATTAGATTCTTCTTAGTCTTGGTACTCATCTTTTCTTTCATATGAAAGAAAGAATATCAACTTTCAGCTTATCCCTTACACGAAACCCTTTCTATTTCATACTCATAGCTTATCCCTTACACGAAACCCTTTTTATTTCATACTCATGAAAACAAAAAATGAGTTGAGTCTTCATTTTTATGAACCCTTGGTACTCAAACAAGTGTTAAAAATCTCTATTTATATTATAGAGAAACTTTCGACCTTTTTGAGTCATCAAAATAGCTTAGATTTGGTTAATAACTAGTTTTGTTCCAGAATCGGAAATCTATTAAAGGCCGTTCTTTTTGAGGTTTAGAATTTATTTGTTTGAGAAAAATAGGATCTTTTCATGATTCACTATCCCAAACAATCTGTTGAAGATGTAAAATCACAATAAAAAACTTACTAAAACACATTTGAATTGTAACTTGAATTTGACCTCCTGCAAGGAGAAGGTCAATCAAAAAATGTTATCCAATAGAAGGTTTAACTGATCACCACGTCTGTATTCAAAATATACTAGTCATAAACCGTGCCCTCAAAATCTTTATTCTCCCCAAAATTATTTCCCCTCCAAAATTTAAACGAAGAAAAATTTAGCTTTGGCGCGAGCGTCTTCAGCCCCGGGTACGGTTCATTTAAGATATCACCTCAAAATTTTTGTTCTTCCAAAAAATTATTTCCTCCAAAATTTAAATGAACAACAATTTAGCTTCGGCGTGGGGCGCCTTCGGCGCGGGCGCCTTCGGCGCGGGCGCCTTCGGGTGTGGGGAAAAAAATTTAAAACAGGCCAAAAGAGAAACACACGAAAATGAAACGGGGAGTGCATAAGTGTGGGTGGGTGTGGGGTAGGGTGTAGGGGTCTTGGGCCAAAAGAGAAACGCACGAAAATGAAGGGGGGCAGTGCATAAGTGTGGGTGTGTATGTGAGTAGGGTATGTGGGTAAAACGTGAAATGGGAGGGGGGTTTTTTTTAGCTAGAAGGGGAAATGTGCGGTATTCTACACAAATGTAATGATTGTGGGGGGTGGGGTGGGGTTTGAAAACCAAAGAAAAAACAAAAAAAGTTGATACTTGGATGTTATGCGTTTTGTAGTAGGTGCTGTACGTTTTTGATTCACACCCACCCCAAGATTTCAACTTCTCGATTTTTCCAACAGAAGACTTCTCGATTTTTCCAACAGAAGTTCAAGTTCCCCCAGAATTAAATCTTGACACTTGGATGCAAAGGATGTGGATGCATCCTGATCGTTGTTGATGTCTGTGACTTGTCCTAGTTAGCCCTAGAATTTAAAAAGAGTTGTGTTTTATATAATAGATAGTTACAAAATCCTGTTAAAGTAATATGAATTAACGATTCCAAATAGAAATGTTGTTTAAAGCACGCACAAAACTGGAAGCGCCCCTTATTTCAAAGAGAGAAGGACATGTTATTCACATTTAATTTGATGGTCAGAGGTGAATTGAAAGCTAAGCAATGGTAATAATACAGATCCATTGGGAGGTAAAACTAATAAAAATTTCTTTTTTGATTCATACATGGAGTTGAATTTCTCCTTCCAGATTTTTTTGATCCAACCCTTATTAAACTTAAAGCAGATTATCATACATATTCGTGTAGAAAGATGAATATGTACTTTTCAGATCTAGCCATACCCTTAGATTATATTGACAACTACAAAAAAACTGTTCATACTATCATCAATAGCATGATGATGGTCAGGTGGATATGCCTTCATCGTCTGGTGATTTAGGACATCTCTCTTTCAAGGAGAAAATAGGGATTCGACTTTTCCTTGGGGTAGGATACTACGAAAGAAAGTTGATCATGGATTATCAAATTGGGAATTTCTTAAGCTTAATTGATGAATTATCTTTGAACACATACGAAGAGTTGATTCAGAAAGTCAAGAAAAATCTTTGAAATTTGTATTCGATCTAATTACAACTGATTCAAACGATCTAGCAACAATTAGAAAGAAATCTATTCGAATGAAAGAAACAAGTAAAAGAATTTCTTGGTTGTCATGCAAATTGACAGATGATTTAGAAGAAGAGGCAAAAGAAAACGAAGAAGTATCAACAAAAGATCCTGAAATTCGTTCAAGAGAACACAATCATGTGATAATTTATACTGATAACAATCAGAGTACAAACTCCAATGCTAGAACTAATAATACTAGTAATACTAGCATTAGTGAAGAAAAAGAGGAAGTGGCTTTGATCAGTTACTCACAAGCAGATTTATGCCGGGATATAATCAAATGGTCCATGCTTGCTCAAAGACGTAAAATAGTTATTTGGAAAATGTTTCAAGTAAATGTGCATTTTCCACCTTTTTGGATCAAATCGACAACACGTTTTGTTTTTTGTTTTTTGATGTCTATGAAATGATTAATCTCATTTTTCAAAATTGCATTGGGAAAACATGTAATTGCAAAGTTCTTATTTAGAGGAAGAAGAGACAAGAAAAAGAGAACAAACGCTGAAAAAGAAGAAAATAAATGAATGGAAATATCAGAAGCTTGGGATACCTTTATATTTACTCAAGCAATAAGAAGTTTCATGTCAATAACTCAATCTTTTTCTTAGGAAAAAACAAATTAGTAGCTATATGCCAGGAAAAGGTTACAATTCTGAAGACACAATACTAAATAGCGAACGTCTGGTATATGAAGATATCTATACTTCTTTTCACATACGAAAATATGAAATTCAGACTCATGTGACAAGCCACTATAAGCCACTGCTACATCTATTTCATTAGGGATTGATGATCTTTTTAACAAAACATTCTAAGGGGTGGTTAGATCAATACACCGAGCAAAGAAGTTTTATTTTGGAGATGCAACATCTTTATGTGAATGTACACATGGTAGAAAAATTACATCAATCCATTGAGATATGGTATGTTAGAAGTGAATATTTGAGACAAGAAATGAATCCTAATTTTCAGATGATTGCTCCTTATAATCCAGTCCATCTAATTTCCTTTTCAGGAGCTCACGGAAATGCGCTTCAGGTACATCAGTTAGTAGGTATGCGAGGGTTAATGTCGGATCCCTAAGGACAAATGATTGATTAACCAATTCAAAGCAATTTACACGAAGGGCTTTCTTTAACAAAATATATAATTTCATGCTAAGGAGCTCGAAAAGGAGTTGTGGATACTGCTGTATGAACTTCAGATGCTCGATACTTCACGTATAGACTTGTTGAAGTAGTTCAACACATTATGGTATGTGGAACAGATTGTGGGACTACTCAGGGTATTTCCGTGAGTCCTAAGAGCGGGGTGATAGAAAATTTTTTGTCCAAACCTTAATTGGCCGTGTATTAGCAGACGATATATAATGTTGATACGTTGCATTGCCACTTGAACTCATTGGGATTGGACTTGCCAATCGATACATAACCTTTCGAGCATAACCAATATATATTTGGACCACCTTTACTTAAGGAATACATCTTGGATTTGTCAATTATGTTATGACAGAAGCCCCACTCTTCGAGACAGTTCCCAGATCGTTATGCCTTTCGTGCGGGTCGAAACTTACCAGATAAGAAATTTCGTTACCTTAGGACCGTTATAGTTACGACCGCTGTTCACTGTGGCTTTGGTCGCGGCTTCCCTATCATCAGGTGACCAACTTCCTTGACCTACTGGCACTGGTCATGTGTCAAACCCCATACATGATTTTACGACTTTGCGGAGATGTGTTTTTGGTAAATAGTTGCCCGGGCCTGGTCACCGCAACCCCCCTTTTATGATGAATCATCCCTTCTCTTGAAGTTACGAGGTTATTTTGTCGAGGTCTCTAGAGAGAGTTTTCTCACGTCCTTATCTATCCAACTGCGTCGTTTTCTGGTACATGTATCCTTTTGTTAAAGGCCGTTCAAGCTTTTCTTAGGAGTATGTCACGCGTTACTTCGGCACCGTAGCGCTTCGTATTCAGAGAGTGGCTCAAGGCTTTTTCTCTATCCTTCTTACACTAAAAAGCAAGGTCACATTGCGTTCTTGAACCGATAACCATCTTTTGGCTAACCTTGCCTCCTTCATCCCTCGGGACCAACAAGGGGTAGTATATGAATATTCACATGTTGTCCATTGCCTACGCCTTTGGACCTGTCTTAGGCCCTGACTCACCCTCCGTGGACGAACCTTGCAGAGAAGAAAAAAATGTTAGGTTTACTTAATCAATAGAGATAGGATAAGCAAAGTTTGTCTCTTGTTTATGGGTGGATTCCCTCAACAAAAAACTTTGACATTATTCTAAAGAAAATGCATGTGTATCATCGTATGTGTACCTAATGTTTCCCGATTCTACTGAAAAAATTAAAATATAGAAAATTGTTATGAGTATATTCAGTAAATTGGTTTGGTTCATTAACATTCTTAAGTCAGTAGCCTATTTTTTTGACTATGCGCCATTGATTCCACTATGATTATAATTCTTTCCTATAAATAGGGGGCATAATTCATAGATATAGTAAGTCTTGCTTGTGTTGTTTTAATGGTACTCTTTACGTTTTTCCTTCCACTTCCACTTGTAGTATGGAAAAGGAGTGGACTCTAGAGCTGGGAACACTATTAATTGAGTAATCGACTGCTTAATCGAACTGTTTCAATTCTTTATTGATTGTTTTGCGAATCCAAAAATAAATGTCTTCAAAATTATACTGGAATATTAGAGTAATGAATGACTATAATTTTATTTCGAAACTCAAATCTACAAATGATGAGATTTTTTTCCAACCGAAATTTTCGAGTGAGTATCCGTTTCCCACCTTTTCCTGTCATGTTAGGATTTAAAATCATGTATTTTACATATTCATACAATTGAGTCCTTAGTTTTTCGAAATAGTATAATGTAAAAAAGTGTTTCGAATCATTGATATTTGACTCGGACCAATTTTGAAAAAGTCAAGGCATTTCGAATTGTTTGTTGACACGGACAAAGTAAGGAAAAACCTCTAAATGATTTCAATATTGGACCTTGGACATATAATAGTTTCGAATTGGATCTCTTTTAGAAAGAAGATCTTTTGTCTCATGGTAGCCTGCTCGAGTCCCCTTATGAAACTTTCGTTATTGGGTTAGCCAAACACTTCACATGTTTCTAGCTACAATCTCTTTCATTTTTTGGTTAACCATTTATAAACTCTTGTATGAATGAAAGTGGTTCCATGAGAAATCCCAATATTATAAATTTGACTGGATCACTGGCCATGTGTGAAGCTGGTGCAGTTAAATAAACTATATATACAAGTTGCACATGTTGAACGTGCATGCAAGTTTGTCCTTAAAAACTCATTAAATACATGCAACTTTAATGACTGTCGTTGCATTAAAAGCTGGAAATACATGCAACTCAACTTTTTAATTATACGAGACTCAGTGATGCATGCAAATTTGTCATTTCCTAAGAATGTCAAAAAATATAAAGGGTGAAAACGTATGTAACACCATTGAAATGGTGTCGAATTGAATACCCCCTTGAGCTTATGCATTAAAATAATAGATATAACATCCAAAGCACGGAAAGTAAGGTTTCTGCTTTGTACAATCACTTCGTTTTGAGAACCTTGTAACTGTTAAATATGATATTGGTGTTTAGTACCCTCTAAGTAATAACAGAAAGCCTTAAATTTCAAGGACTATAATAGCTGGACTGACAAAGCCGTTTAGAATATCGGAGCACACCACCTAAGGCAGCTGATTAACAACTGACATAAGCTACACAACCACTGCCAAAATATTGTGTTAGATGAGAAAAGCAAAGGTTTTAAGATAAATACATTGTAGTATGTTTGAAAATTATCGACTGAAATTTCGAGAAGTTCATGGATTATGTGCCAACCAACTTTTCAGCAATAGCAAAATCGACACTATTAATACTAGCATGAATAGCACGAACGCCTGAACCATAAAGCCATGTTGTGTTGAACATACATGTCGGGCATATGTCTATTTAAGTTTTTTAATGTATTTTTGAAAATTTACCGAAGGGTCACCATGTTGTCCCTTGCCGGCGTGTCCGTGTCTGTGCAACGGTAGTACTAGCAAATGCAAGATCCAATTAAAGCTGCTTTCTGTATGTTGCATACTGAGAATTAATGCATTGCATATCACTTGTAGTTATATACCATTATACATGCAGAGTATGTATGTAGTCACATGCATAGTTTTAGGTTTCGGCCGAAACTGACCGGTTTCGGCCGTTTCGGATCGGTTTCGGAGGGGACCGGTCCGAAACCACACGTTACTTCTCGGTTTCGGCCGTATCGGCCGGGGTTTCGGTCGTATCGGCCTGGGTTTCGGCCGTATTGGCCGATACCGGCCGAAACTTGTCCGATACCGACTGAAACTTAAAAAAATGAAAACAAGAAGGAGGAGGAGGAAACATCACCAAAATTCAGAAAAAGAAGAAGAAACGAAGAGATGGACGTACCTCATGGTCGCCCGCCTCCCGTCGCATCCCCGAAGAAGCCCGCCTCCTGCAATTTGAGGTCTTACATGGTAGCATATTCTAGCATTTAATTTAAATTTTGTTTGCACGGTGCAAGTGCAATTGTCCAACACATGCTAGCATTTATTAAGAAGTTTGACCTTTTGAGTGAGCTGGCCACTAAAGGCTTTCCATTTAATTACAAGCTTAACATTCAGCCACTAAAGGTTTTCCATTTATTTACAAAGTTATCATTTTCAGCCACCAAACCCTTCCATTTATTCAAAAGCTTGCCATTCTCATTTATTTTCAATCCTGTTGATCAAAAAAATGTAATATATTTAGCATAATACTTTTAACAAAATGTGTAACTAGTAAAAAGGTATTTGTGTTAATATTTGATAATATTTGATAGTATTTAATAGAGTTTTAAGTATCTGAAACTACCGATACCGATGAAACGAAACTACCGTCCGAAACCACCGAAACGGACGATACCGATACCGAAACCTAAATTTTGGGAAGAGCGATACCGAGACCGAGACCGAGACCTAAAACCTTGGTCACAGGTTTGCTCATGATGTAGGCACACCAGTAGTGCATATGCAAATGGATAATGTACAAGAAAGTCCAATAACTTCAAATTTCCTATTGTGTCTTTTCTCTTTTTGGGAAGACACAAGGTCTTTTTATGGACCATGTTAACAAGATCTGATAAATGGTCAACTCTCTAAGGGTCTAGAGTATTCTCCTAAGCTAATAATTGCTTTTTTATACGAAGAACAACGTACCATCCTGCTATAACCAATTACTTGTAGTTACTACATTCACGAGCCTTTATGTTAATTTGTTTATTCGTGTGGGCTAACAAAATTCTCTGGTTGTCTTAGAAATTTTCAAGATGGACGACACCTTAAGTGAAGATCGTTTGCGATCAACAGGTGTAACTGCTTAATTGGAATTTTGCCTGTTGTTCGAGTAAATGCTTATGATAGTAGAGGTCACATGCCCAAAATAAGACATTTTCTTCTCTAATAAGTAGTAAATGCAAGTCATTTCATTATCAAACAACTCAAAACCCCTTGTTTCTAACTTCCAATCTGAAACCACATTGGTATTTTCCCACTGATGATGCTTATTTGAAATAAAATAATGCTGTTTCAGCATTTGTGATGCTACCTTGCGAAGGAAAGCTTTTTTTAATCCTAAACTAAATTGTATTGTAGCCCCTATCAGCGTCCAAAGTTCTATTCAAACATGTTAACTGAATTTAGTAAAATTATTATTTGAATCGAATGTGTTCTTCGATTCATTTGTGATACCAGCAAACACATTTTTGTTCCATTCACAAAAGGTGTACACACACATATTTCTTTTTCATAGGGTAGATTATGCAATTTGTCTTCTCCTTTACTTAACATGTATTATTTTGGGTAAACCATAGCCTGGAGCTGTATACACGTCTCAGAATCTGCACTTTAAATTGCCAGTCTACATTGAGGACGAGGTTGTGGCTGAGGTTAAGGCAACATACATTCGTGCAATTAAAGAAAAATACTAGTATGTCTCATCATCATCATCATCATCTTTCATGTAAAATTTCCTTCTTAAAATTTATGAACTAAGGATTGTCCCTAAATTTTTTTGCACTTTATGTTTGTAATAACAGTGTAAAATGGATGACCAAGTGCTATACGAGTAAAGAATGCATTGTCCTTGAAGGTGAAGCTACAACCATTCTTCCAGCCCTAATGCTGAGCACATGATTCAGGTATACTGTTGCCATCATACAGCATCAAGCTGTTGTTACTTTTCTCCTCGCCATTTACCCTGAAACAGGCGCAGAGCCAGGATTTACATCCGCTGTGCTGGGTGGGGACAAAAGAAGTAGAAGCTAAAGCGGCTTTCCGATCCTTATTTCTAAAGCTATAATACAACTAAATATGGTTTTACAGGCTTGAATCAAGATGGTATTTCTGTTGCGTTAGGCCTTCTTAGATTTCATTGATAAATTTGGTATCCTTCTGATTCTAGTGACCACATTATTGGAGATTGGTGGGATATCATGTTGTAGGAGAAGTGATGGAATCAAAAGGATAAAATAAAAACTAAAACTAATATGAACAATTAACCTAGATGCTTTCAAAATTTGATTCATTTATTTTGTAAATTTTAAACATTATTTCTTTTTTTAAAAAGTACTTAAAGTTCTTTTGATTTCAGTTTTTAACATATAATTTTTTATATGAAATGAAAAGGAACAAAAAAAAAAACTAAAAACGATCACTAATAATCACATCATACAACAAATCACTGTCAATGATCGTTATCAGAATTAAAATAGAATACAATAGTTTGTAGCAATCCTAATTGTTGAATCATTTCCGAATTTCTAGAGGGGACACACATTTTGCAAGCCCAGACTATATTTGACACTGACAAGTTAAATATTTTTAAATACATATAATTAGAAAGATAACATGTTTGAATTTTGAATGCATCATGGGTGGAGAAAGTTAAGATTTAAGCAATATCCCTCTTCCTTTTTTTGAAAGGACTTAAAGTTATAGTGAATTCAGATTTTTAATGTCATTTTTTATATAAAAAAGGAACAAAAATAAAAAAAATAAAAACGATGACATGTAATCTCATCATACAGCAAATTACTTTCAATGATCATTATCAGAATTAAAATAGAATACCCTAATTTGTAGCTAACTTCATTGTTGCATTATTTCCTAATTTCTTGAGACGAACACAAAATTTGCAAGCCCAGACTATATTTGACATGTATAATTTAAATATTATTAGATAAATATAATTAAAAGGTGACATATTGAACTTTGCATGCCTCATCCGTGGAGAAAATTAAGTCTTAAATTTTGGATATTGCATGCACCATTGGAGCAGAACATCAAGCCTTCAATTAAAATTTTGCATGCACCATGGGTGGAGAAAATTAAATCTTAAATTTTGGATCTTGCATGCACAATTGGTGCAGAAAATCAAGCCTTGAATTTAAATTTTGCATGCACCATGGTGGAGAAAATTAGGCCAAAAAATTAGGAAATAATTGGTTCAGGCTTTCATTCTAATAAACTCAAGAAGCATGTGAATAATTAAGTGGGGGCATGAATTGCGTTTGGCCCTTTTTTATGTTTTTAGGGCATACCAACGATATATGATTTCCCCAAATTTCAGGGGGCATGAACCCCTGACTTGTATATGGCTCTACCCCTGCCTTAACGTCTACTACGACAATACAATTTATGCATCCTTAAGCTGCAAACAATTTCTTATAAGAAGAAAGTTCCTCCATTAAAATTTTCCTATTATTCTTTTTTTCAAAAAAAATGTTTGGAAAGTTCAGAGCGTTTTCCCTTCTCTTTTTGTCTAATTAGTACACCAGAGGTTTCTACAATTTGATTGTCTAGAAAGGAAAACCTTTAATATGTAGGGAAATTCCTACTATAATTTCTAGCAAAGCTTTTGTTTTCCCTTATTTTATTTGTGGTATATCCTAATCACCATGTATTTGAATAACAGTTTAGCGTCCCATGAATGAATCACCCAAAGAAAACCATATGGTGGGTGGAGTATTGCTATCCGACATGTACAAGGAATTTTCATTCGGGTTCATTCATAGTAATTTCTTTTTTATGTTAATGGAAAGATTTGATTTGATTGCTGGCAAATTTAAGGAACATTGTATTTCTATATGCTCAAAATGAAAGGTTGACATAAATGAATGGATTGGTGAATGTACAATGGCAATGCTCTTTGCCTATAAATACATGAATTTGTGGTATCATAAAGTCATAGAATTGACCAGAGATAAGCTAGAGGAAGAGAGCAGAAAAGAAAGATGGCCCGGTTTCCTGTCCTTGCATCTGCTGTTCTCATTCTCTTTGCATTGTCATCCGTGTTTGAATTCTCTCAGGTATCATGTCTCTGTTTTTATCTCCTTTCTTGTTGCAGTAAAAGAATTAAGGGTGATTAATTAATAATCTCTCTATCTTTTAATTTATCACTAGCTCGTTTTGATATGTAGAACTCTTTCCCCCCACCCGAAAATATTTATTATTACTTTTGGACATGATGCACGTGTTCATCCGCGTCGGGTGCTTGTAATAGTAATTTGCATATAAAATGCATGACATGAAGTATGCGATGCTTGTAATAGTAATTTACACAAAATCATCATTTGGGTACTTTGCTGCCCTAGGCAGACAATGAGGAGGGACACAGATTTTGTGTGTCACTTTGCACTATCCCTCTATTTTCTAACTCGGAAAGATAGACATCAGTGTTCAAATATTTGTTTCCATAGGCACCAATATATGAATTAACGAATCATCATGCAGAATAATTGAACTTTCCTATGCTATTTACAATTCTGATCTTTATGGTTGGTCTTTTATCTGATAGATCAGTATGATAAGTCTTGTACTTCAACAAGTACTAATTTTGTCACTTCTACTGCATAGTCTATGTTCTAACCACTTGATGATTGCAGTATTCATATTCAAAGCTATATCTTGTATTGATAAAAACTTATTTGTTTGATATATTGTTCATCATTAAAAGATAATGGCAGCCTATGCATAGTTGAATGGCCTTTGCGCATGAAAATTTGGCCATTATTAATTTGTGCAAGATTTAAAGTGTAGACATTTATAAACATTTTCTTGTGACTGAGCTAATCGGATTGATCTAACTAATTGATGTTCATTGTGCTGCAGGCTGTGACTGCCCCTTCTGATACTGCAACCATTCGACCAGTAGGTTTAATGTTATAAACATTTTCTAGCATTCCTTGCGAGTTTACCCACGTTTTACTAACTTTGATGAATGCCATTTTCTTTTCCCAAAAAAAAAAAAAAATACAGACTGGTGGAGAGGGATCCCTTCGTCCTGACCGTATGTTCTCAATAATTATCCTCTTTCTTATAGTATATAATATAGACAATGCCTGTTTTCAATATTGAATCTTGTATTTTTTTATGACGGTGTAGACTGTGGACCTGCATGCGACTACAGATGCTCGGCGACGTCTCACAGGAAGCCATGCCTGTTCTTCTGCAACAAGTGCTGCGCAAAGTGCCTCTGTGTTCCGTCAGGCACTTACGGTAACAGAGAAGAATGCCCTTGCTACAACAACTGGAAGACACAGGAGGGCAAGCCCAAATGCCCTTGAACCATTCTAGACACCAACATATCTTTTCCTATGAGGGGCTTGTCTATTTATTGTTGATCGGAAATCTTTGAAGACTGAATAAATGAATATTTTTGCATATCCAGTTGAGTTTTTGTCCATTTTTGGTAAATCTCATGTTAATCAGCTACGATTGCGCCTGAACTACATTATGTGATTTTAATGAAATATTTCAAATGATATCTTTCGTGTTTCCTTGGTATCCATGAGTCCATGATGATAGCTGTATGAGTTATTTCACGGACTTTATGTCACGTGCAAGACATGTGTACAACCGGTACCGATGGTGATAATTTTTTGGTGGACTAAATCACAGAGGTTACTACTTTCCGATGGATACCTGGCTTTTCCGTATTTGGGGTTAAGCAATCAGGGCGGGTGTACCTGTTTTTCACGACCCATATTTCCTGCTTTTCGATGTATAAAAAAAAGAGGTTTCTGTTATGAATGAGGGAGGCCTTTGGCCTCCCCTCCTTCATTACCCATTCATTAGGCCCCCATTACTTAGAGTAATGTGGACCCTTGGTCTCCTAGAGGCTTTTGGCCTCCCCACTTTGAGATATATAAATAGAGCACCATAGCTCTTAGCTATGGTGACTTATTCTTAGCAATGAAATTCTCTCTCTCTCTCTCTTGAGTCCAATTACCTTCTAACACGTTATCAGCACGTGTTCTCCTCTTGAGCACAAATTTTTCAACAAAATTTTCATCCACTACGCGCAAGGAATCTATAGTTGCTGCGGCGAGAAATCTATTGGTTGCAGCGTTGTGGCATCCTCAAGGCGTTCGGGAGCTCGGATTTTTATCTACGGTCGTCCCTAGATCATCGATCTAGAGATGATGTCTGAATGCCTAGTGGACAGTGCCTCGACGTACACAATCCTTCGCGATCATTGCTATTTTAATAGCGTAAACAAATATGAAGGTCCTGTTATCACAATTTCAGGACTGTCCCAAATAATCGAAGGAACTGGTGAAGCTATTATATTGCTCCCAAATAACACAAGACTTCAAATAAATAATGCATTATTCTCTCCTAAATCAAATAGGAATCTCGTAAGTTTCAAGGATTTCCGTTTAAACGGATATCACTTAGAGACCAGAGATGAAAATAAGGTTGAATATCTAATTGTAACTCGCCAAAAAGATGACCAGAAGATCATCTGCGAGCGATTCAAGGGACTCCCGTCGGGTCTCTACCAAACATACATTCAACCAGTAGAAGCCAATATGATTGAGCACCAGACGTGCCAATCACTGTCAGAGTTCCAACTCTGGCACAATAGACTTGGTCACCCTGGAACAGCAATGATGCGCCGCATCATCACTGAATCCCGTGGACACAAATTGAAGAACCTGAAGATTCTTCAAAGGGGTGAATTTCCATGTCTCCCTTGTTTCAAGGGAAAACTAATAACGAGACCATCCCTCCTGAAAGTGGGATTAGAGTCTCCTGGTTTCCTAGAGAGAATACATGGCGACATTTGCGGGCCTATTCACTCCGCAAGTGGCCCATTTCGGTACTTCATGGTACTGATTGATGCATCAACCAAATGGTCTTATGTGTGCCTCTTGTCCACCCGCAACCTAGCCTTTCCAAAGCTATTGGCACAAATAATAAGGTTGCGTGCTTATTTCCCCGATAACCATATCAAGAAACTACGTCTTGATAATGCGGGAGAATTTACTTCACAAGTCTTCGAAGACTATTGCCGGGCAACGGGTATTGAAGTTGAACATCATGTAGCACATGTTCACACCCAATACAGATTAGCTGAGTCCCTTATAAAGAGACTCCAATGGATTGCACGTCCATTGCTTATGCAAACCCAGTTGCCTGTGGATGCTTGGGGGCATGCTATTTTACATGCCGCATCACTTATTAGGATAAGACCCTCTGGAGGTCACACTTTATCCCCGATGCAACTAGCATACGGCGCACCTCCGGATATCTCTCATTTGAGAGTGTTTGGTTGTGCGGTATATGTCCCAATAGCACCACCGCAGAGGACCAAAATGGGTCCTCAGCGTCGTCTAGGTATATATATTGGGTTTGATTCGCCCTCTATTATCAGATACCTTGAACCCCTGACGGGTGACGCATTCAAGGCACGTTTTGCAGACTGTGAATTTAATGAGAAATTTTTTCTAAAACTGGGCACACAGTCTAAGAAGCCAGAAGCTTCTGAGACCATTAGTTGGGACCAGAAGTCTTTGTCCCTATATGATCCGCGTACTAATCTGTGTGAAGATGAGATTCTGAAGATCCTTCACATCCAGAATACAGTACATCTTTTACCGGATAAATTCACGGACAACCAGAAGATTGTCCGTTCACACGTCCCTGCTGCCAACACGCCAGCTAGGATTGACATCCCCATAGATGGATGCAGCCCACCGGCAGCAGAATTGGTTGTACCTCAAATGAAAAGAGGACGCCCACCAGGTTCAAAAGATAAAGTTCCTCGAAAGAGGAAGACTCCTGGCGATACTAAGATTATCCCTCCACAGGATGCTGAGCTCAGACCAGCTACTTCTCCCCTCCTGATTTCCCCAGCAGAGGAAACAATAGGAGAAACATCATTAAATTTTGTACGTACTGGAGAAGTACTGGACAGAAAACATAGTCGTCGACGACGATTTTGTGTTCGATATTGCCGTTCACATCACTGAATATGACGATGACGTCGAACCACGATCTCTAGCGGAATGTAAACGCAGAGATGATTGGCCAAAGTGGGACGAGGCAATAAGAGTAGAGCTGGACTCACTCTTGAAACGTAAAGTCTTTGGACCAGTAGTCCAAACACCAGTAGGTGTAAAACCTGTAGGATATAAGTGGGTTTTCATAAGAACAAGAGATGAAAATAATGTGATCGTTCGCTATAAGGCACGCCTTGTAGCCCAGGGATTTTCCCAAAGACCGGGGATTGATTACGAAGATACGTATTCCCCGGTCATGGATTCGATCACCTTCCGATTTTTAATCAGCCTAACTTCTCTGGAAAGCCTAGAAATGCAGCTCATGGACGTTGTGACTGCATATCTATATGGCGATATAGATAAAAATATCTATATGAGACTTCCTGATGGGTTTAATCTACCCCTAGAGATGAAAGAGATACCTCGGGACGTATTCTCTGTAAGGCTACATAGATCATTATATGGTCTAAAACAATCGGGCAAGATGTGGTATAACAGACTAAGTGATTTTCTTGCACATCAAGGATTCACGAATAACGAAGTCTGCCCGTGTATCTTTATCAAAAGAACGGGAACATGATTTGTCATCATAGCTGTATATGTAGATGACTTAAATCTCATAGGATCTCCTGCAGAGATCAAAGAGATATCTGAAAGCCTTAAACATACTTTTGAAATGAAAGACCTAGGCAAAACAAAGTATTGTCTTGGCTTACAGATAGAACACCTAAGAGGTGGAATCCTATTACACCAATCTAATTATACAAAGAAACTTCTACGCAAGTTTCATATGGATAAATGTCATCCTTTAGGTACTCCTATGGTCGTAAGATCACTAGATGTACATAAGGACCCCTTCCGGCCACTGGAAGAGGGGGAGGAGATACTGGGTCCTGAAGTACCCTACCTCAGTGCCATTGGAGCACTTCTATATCTGGCTAACTGTACGCGTCCCGATATAGCGTTTACAGTTAATCTACTAGCCAGACACAGTGCTGCGCCCACAAAGCGCCACTGGAACGGAGTAAAGCATCTTCTGCGATACCTTCAGGGTTCCATTGATCTTGGACTTTACTACCAGAGAGGTGCCTCCCCCAAATTGTTTGGTTATGCTGATGCAGGTTATCTCTCTGATCCGCACACGGCAAAATCTCAAACAGGTTTTGTATTTACCTACGGAGGTACTGCTATCTCTTGGAGATCGGTAAAACAAACCACTACTGCTACATCTTCCAACCATGCAGAGCTCATCGCGATCCATGAGGCGAGCAGAGAATGTTTTTGGCTACGCTCCGTCGTCCAACACATCCTCCAATCCACTGGCCTGAAGACCAGTGATCTGGAGCCTACTGCCCTATTCGAAGACAACGCCGCATGCATTGCTCAGCTTCAGAAGGGCTACATCAAAGGCGACATGACAAAACACATTTCTCCCAAGTTTTTCTGGACGCACGAGCAGAAGAATGACAAGCAGAGTGAAGTTCGACAGATCCAGTCATGCAACAACTTAGCTGATCTTTTTACTAAGGCATTGCCTAAATGTACTTTTGTAAAGCTTGTAAAGAACATTGGTATGCGACAGTTGAAAGACCTGCAAGCCTGAAGCTTGTACGGATCAGGGGGAGTAACATGTGGGTTGCACTCTTTTTCCTTAAGCTGTTGGGTTTTCCCACTGGGTTTTCCACAGCTAAGGTTTTAACGAGGCAAACACATTTACTCTGGATCCAGAAGTATCCACCCCTTGCCTCAGTAGCTGAGACCGAAGTGATGAATGTGTAAGGGGGAGTGTTATGAATGAGGGAGGCCTTTGGCCTCCCCTCCTTCATTACCCATTCATTAGGCCCCCATTACTTAGAGTAATGGGGACCCTTGGTCTCCTAAAGGCTTTTGGCCTCCCCACTTTGAGATATATAAATAGAGGACCATGGCTCTTAGCTATGGTGACTTATTCTTAGCAATGAAATTCTCTCTCTCTCTCTCTCTTGAGTCCAATTACCTTCTAACAGTTTCTACTAATTTCAATACTATATGTGAAGTAATAGTTTAGAGGGGTTTGAGATTTTTTGAGTGGTGGATGTGAAGTCGTGTTCTTGTTTTTTTGGGAGGGAGGGTGTATTTGTGTGTTAATTTTTGGGTGGACTTTGGGCCATTTGGATGAGGTGGAGTCCCATGTGGCACCCACAAAAAGTATGACTGGGACAAAGGTGCCACATGTGACACATTCACCATTTGTATAAAGAATTAATCTATTTGGTTTCACTGATATATATCACTAGACCAATCTGGTTTCATACAGCAATGTTCGACAACAGCTGTAAACCATCTTATCAATCGAGCAATATAGGGTAAGGGAGATTCGCATATGGTATTCATTGATATGAAGAAAGCTTATGATAAAGATCCTGAAAAGGTTCTATGATGGGTTTTAACGAGGAAGTGAGTTCCTTAAAAGTAAGTTACTTTAATTTAAGACATGAATCAAGAGTATAATCACTAATATGAACAATTATGAAGAAATAATAGATAGTTTTTCGATTGCAACTCGATTACATCAAGGCTCGGTTTTGAGCCCCTCCGCTTTACTATAGTAATGAATCAGCTCATTAAGAATATTCAAGATAAATTGCATTCGTGTATGTTATTTGCAGATGATATTATTTTGATTGACAAGATAAGAAATGATGAAAATGAATTTTTTTGAAGGAAGACATTGGAGACTTAAGATTTCAGACCTTAGTAACAACGAAACTGAGTATATAGAAAGAGACATTATAGTGTTAGATTTCATCATACCTTTGTTCCTTATTTTATTGCTCTTGTAATTGTTTCAATTTTATTAGTAAAATTTAAAAATTTAAAAATTTCTCATTATTTGTGTAACGGCCTGTATTTTTCAAACACTTCAAATACGTATTTTTCAACAATTTTAAATTTTCTTTATAATGGTTAGTCAGGAGTTGTATATCAAAACTGATTTCAAAAATTCTTATAAAAATATTTTGAAACACTAGACTTATTATACTGTATTTCAATATTTTCAGATTTTCTCAAATACTCAAAACAATTTCGATAAAAATTCATTTTCAATTATTGCCGTTTTGGGTCAACAAATTTATTTTCTATTCAAACATTTTCAAAACATATTCAAACTTCTACAGTAGCATTCTATGATCATTTAGGGCTTTCCACATTAATTTCGTAATTTTCTGATATCATTTCAACCTAGAACCCGCAAACCCGCTTTCTAAACGTTTTGGCCTAAAACTTGTATTTCTGTAGCTCAAATCCCAAAACGGATCTCGTATTCGCGATCCCCGCGACGATACGATCCCGTGGGTATGTTTTCGTAATTTTTCGGAGTCGTTTGTGAAAACGTGTCTGTATTTCACCGCTTTGCTAATTACATCATTAATGACCTTTCTACTATTACTATTACTAATTACATTTACCCCTAATAATTTTCCTAACCACCCTCATCAACCCACCCCTTTAGTTGGTCAGATCCAACCGTATTGGATCTGAAATGAAGAGGGTATTTAATAATATTATTATTGTTATTTGTATTATTCTCTACCCTATATAATAACGCAACCCAGCTATTCTCTCCCTCACTCTCCCGCCTCGTCTCTCTCTTCCCGCTCTCTCTCCCTCACCATCGCCGTCGCCGGAGGAAGTGTCGCCACGAGACCCCACTGCAGCGCCGAACACCCTCGCCTGAAGCCACCCGACGCCGCCAAAGCCCCCCACCGCTCGCTGCTCCCTTGCTCGTCGTACGCCGCTCATCCCCGACGCCGCTGCACCCTCTCCGAGCTCCGCCTATCGCCGGCGAGCTCGCACTGCCGCAGCGACGCCAGCCCCCGCCTCTGTGCCAGCACCGCTGCCATCGGACGCCGTACACCGCCGCCCCCGAGCACCTCTGCTCTCGACGAACCCCACCGCCCTCGCCCATCTGCCCGATTCCGACGGCCCCCCTCGTCCACCGTGCCGCCGCCGTGAGGCCCCCCGACGTCGTCGAAGCCGCAAAGCCCTCCGCCGCTGCTCCGGCTCTCTCATCCGCCGCCCCAAGACCCTCCGGCAATCGAGAACGACGGTGGGTGCGTAAAACCCCGCGGTGGCAATTCCGTAAATACGGAATATTTTCGCATTTTCAATTTTAATTAATCATTAAATAGGGTTAATTGGTTATAAATCCATAACTAATTATACAGGGGCCAGAAAAATATGAGGCTAGCTCTGAAAAATCAGAAACGATATTTCAGACCCAATGACGCTAGTCTCACTACGATAAGACGCCTACTTTTTCCAGAACAATTTTTCAAAACTTAAAATTTAATACGTATAATTCGTTCTAAAAATCGTAACTCATTGTTTTCACTTACACTATTTCGTGAGAAAATTATATATGATAATAGACTTCGAGACGGTCGTTTTGACTACTCACTCATGTAATTCCGACTTGTATTGCTCCCGTAAGAAATTACGGAAAATACGCGTCACTTAGGTATTTTAGGGGTTTTAAGCTATTTCTAAGTTTCTAAAAATTATAAAAAATACAGAAGCTTCTGAAAATTCTCACCTCTTGCATTAAAATCAAAATAATTATTCTAGGTTTATATATAAATTTTTAATATTTTCCGACACCGTTTTAACAAGTTTAAAAATCAAACTGACCTAATTATTAAATAGGAAAAGTTGGGTTTTCTAACTAAGTAATTTGTGTTGCAGGTACGGACCCTGGTGTACCAACTTCAGAGAAAGCCCTAGATCCTCTTCCAGCTTACTACGACGATGTTGATTTTGGTAAGTCACGACATGTTCTAAATTTAGGAATCTAGCCCGCTGTGCTTGTACGAACTTGTAGCACAGCACTACCACATGCTCGAAGCACGGAAGCATACGACACCTTCTTGTGTTGGACTTGTCTGTGTCCTTTGTACTTGGCACAGTCCACTTGGAACGTCCCGTGGAAAAATCATGTAAAGAACTTATACTCGACACGTCACCGGGGTTTCGGGGTAACTCATGGTTTGCGAGAGTACGGGAGTGACTAGAGTTCGATCTTCCTGTCCTGTCGCCTGTGTTTCGGCGCCCTGTCCTGCTGCCTGCGTTCCGACAAACCATCCTGCTGCCTGGGTTCCGGCATTCGTCTGGGTAGCACCCAGGCAAGAGACGAACTGAACGGTCACATATTGTACTCTCCGACTTGAGTCACGTAGTTCTAGTGGAGCTTGCACGGTTACTTCTTTACAGTCATGCACTTTACTTGCTACACTTGTACAGACACTACACCGTATTTTACTTTACTTCCGCTTGTCATACTTGTATAGTACTCCTTTTCTTTGTTTAGAATCGTTGTGACTTACCTTCAGTTCCACTTGTGACACCGGCAGACGACGACCTGATCGAGGAGATTGCCCCAGAGTACGAGGAGCCTGCGTACGACCCAGAAGCTGCGGAGTTTTAGTTATCTGTGCTGGTGTGTGTGTTGTGAGATGTATTTCTATTCTGTACTTTTCCTTTCATGTATGTCATGTGAGAGAGTGCAGCTGCTGGTTTGTAACCTGGTTCGGACTGTAATAACGTTGTATGCTGGTTTGAGTGTTGTTGTTACATCTCTGAGTTATGACTATGCTGACTTCACTGGTAAACTACGGAACCTGCGAATAAATCAAATAAGTAACGGGCCCCCGAGAGCGGGTCGTTACAATTTTCCTTTTCATTGGTCTTTATTTAGTTCCACAAAGTTTAAAATTTTAAAAATGCCTCTATTTTTCCTTGATGGTAGGACTTGGATTTTTTTCTTCTGTCTCGTTATCTCACGTGTCACAATAGAGAGGAAAAGAGATGCAAAAATTTGGTTTCTTTTATGTATTTTTCCTTATTTGCTTGCTCAGTAATTATTTTGATTTCAAGTGTAAATATTTAAAAATTTAAAAGTGTCTTATTTTTCTCAATTTTGAAAATGTTATTAAGTATTTTCTGGGGGAAACTACATGCCTTTATTTATAGGGAAATATGGAAGAGTTCATACAATGGTATGATATAGTATTCATGTAGGATACAAAGTCCTATTCTGTTACTGGATAGGATTTACCTACATGGGCCTTTACGTGGGTGATTCGGGTTCAATATTACATATTTAACCCCCCATTTAGCCCTA
This sequence comes from Scilla litardierei, assembly GCA_030789695.1. Classification (NCBI taxonomy): domain Eukaryota; kingdom Viridiplantae; phylum Streptophyta; class Magnoliopsida; order Asparagales; family Asparagaceae; genus Scilla; species Scilla litardierei. Next base: position 42,803,662 of record CM061138.1, on the reverse strand, counting down.
TTTTGTGCTCATGTGATGCTATAATGTTCTCTAATTCATTCGTATTTTCTACATCATCATTTATTAGAGAAAACACCTTATTTGAGCACAAAACAGTAATTAATGGAGTATTTCTGCACTTTTTATATTTTTCCTAGCATCGTCTCGATCTCACGATTCCAACGACTATTTATTTGTATTTTTCTGAGATCTGTGCTAATTTCTATGATTTTTTGAATGCAGAATACTATTTAAAAAGAAAAATACGCATCAAAATACACAAATACGGTCGCCGAACGATTTTTGGCGGACACGCGGCGTCAATCGATCGATTCCCGCTCAAATCCAACGGCGCTGCTGCAACAACCATATACGGGCGACGTGGCTTATTGTCAGCCGTCCGATCGAGATCCCACGGCAGCTGCGAAGCGGAGATGAGTGGCGAAGCGGGCGAATCCCCACCGTCCGATCACGATCTAACGGACCTAGTTCGCCCCGTGTTCTGAAATCAAGCGGCGACGTGGCGAAACATGGACCGCGCGATCGCGATCCTACGGTCGACATTTAATCCGAGCAGCGTTCGAAGATGAAGGCGGATGCGGGTGCGATCGAAGTTCAGCCCGTTAAGGCTGCCACGCGTCACTCCCTCACTTAATCCCGCTCGGATCGGACGGTTGAAGATTGATGCGGCTATTGGTTTTGGGTTTTAAGCGAAAACGAAGCGGGTTTTGACCCGTTAAGCCTATTTAAACCCGCAATGAGCGTATATAAGGTATTTTAGGGTTTTTTGGGCGGATGATTGGCGTATTGGAGCACCTAGGAGCCGAATCTTCTCCCTGAAAAATTCTGTAAATTTCCAGAGGCTTTTCTTATTATTTCCAGAGAGTTTGAAGTCGAAACTTGGAGATTTGGTGATATTTCCTTTAACTCAAACCCCGTATTTTGGTGTTTTCTAGCGTATTTTGCTATAAACTTGATGTATTTTGCTATGGAAGTTGTTTATTTTTGCATGATGTGTAGCTAAATCTCTGTTGTGCATGATATGGAGTAGTTAGGTGATGTGATTCGTGCTATTTAGGTTGAATATTGTTGTTCTTCATCGTAAAAGTCGCTAAAATTGTATGTTTTTGCTATTTAATCCTCTTTTCGTCTTTCAAAAGAAGCGAATACGTTGATGATCACCCCACAAGGGTGAGATTTGATCTCTCCAAAAGAGAGCTTCATACCATATTCGTAGAACTATAGTTTTAGCGACGTTTTTATTCATATCGTGCTTGAACCCCCAAAAGGGTATTTTCCGACGAATCGCTCCCAAAAGGAGGATTTGTTGAGTTATATTTAATCAACCAAAATACACGAATCGCTGATCCTAACTAACCCGTATCATGTGCATGTTTCTCATATATTTTCATACACGACTCTTTCGTTGTTCGCTTTGATTACGTATTCACGACACACTTTCACACCATCATCACTTTCATTATTAAAGTGTTTAGTTTCTTTCCGTAGGATTTCTATTTGATTTGAATTGTGGTTGCAACAGATTTCTTCCCGTGGATTCGACATCTGGACTCCTAGATATTACTACTTGAACGGACTCTTGCGCTTGAGAGAAGCACCTTTCGGAGCCCACCAAGTTTTTGGCGACGTTGCCGGGGAGGAATGGTTTGTGACTACGGTTTATTTCATTTAGAGGACCTTCGGTGAGATCTTTCCACTTTACTGTACATAAACTTTTTTTTATTATTTTATTTTATTTTATTTCAAAATGGAATATATGAACTTCTATTGCACAAACAATCTGTATGATGCACGATATGCTAATGCACACAAAATTAGAATGGAGAAGCTCAAAATTTTTAATTTTAATCAAACTGACTGTGAAACTTTCTTTCAGGCCTGGAGGAGGTTCACAGACATTATATCGAGCTATCCGCAGCATGGGTACACAAATGAAGAGCTTATGGCGTCCTTTCTAGATGGACTACGACCACAGCTGCAGGAATTATTGGGATGCATGACGCCGACAGAGGCGTGTGAATACATGGAGTCTCTGCAAGAAAATGAAGAAACCGGGAAAGAGACTTCAGAGAGCGATTCAACGGAGCCTTCGTGCCTCGATCAAGAAGAGCAAAGCGTAGACGTACCTTTGCAATCATTGAAAGAGGAAGTGTAACGACTGCTTTTCATGTATTTGGATTTATTATTATATAATATATGTTTTGGTGGATTTTCTCCTCTTGTGTGGTTTTCGTCTCCGTAGCTTTCATTTTCGAATCGATTCGTCGTATTTTCTCGTTTCTTCCTTAGGATCGTCGATTTCGAAGTGTGTCACTCGTGACGGACTTCATAACGGTCGTATCTTACTATTAGATCAAGCCTAGGAGTCTTAGGAATCGATCCCGGGGCCCCGCGCTCCGTATCGGAACTTTTTGTGCTCATTAGCCGGTGTAAGAAGGGCCACCGACCGACTAGATGACGATCCAGTCGGTCGGAAATCCTTCTTGGACCGACTAGTTAACTTTCTAAATTTCTCAGGAGTTACTGTTTATCGTTAGTCGGTCTAAGAACGTTGGTTGACCGACTAGGTTGCAAACTAGTCGGTCAGCAATGCTTCTTGAACCGACTAACTCATCATATTATTTTTGTATCAGTTACTGTTTACTCTTAGTCGGTCTAAGAACGTTCATCGACCGACTAGATGCTAAACTAGTCGGTCAGTACTTGTTCATGGACCGACTAACTCTAAATCCTATTTTCGTTCAGGAGTTACTGTTTACACTTAGTCGATCTGAGTTGGTCGACCGACCGACTAGTTGCCAAACTAGTCGGTCAGTGGTTGTTCTTTGACCGACTAACCAGTGTTGAAACCCTAATTTCTGGGCAGCCGCCAGCCCAACCTATTTAAACCCCACCCAAACGATTTCATCTTCTCCAACACGACCCAAAACCCTAAAATCTTCCCCCTTCAGCCCCCATCTTCCTCCACGCTTCATTTCTCCATTCCAAGCCCTAAATCCATCATCCAAACCATCCATTCACTCTATCTACCCCTCATCTTCCCCAAAATCTCACCAAAACCCATCAAAATCCCCAAATCCCCCAAAACCCTAATTCTCCCAAATTTCTCCAATCTTTTCCAGGTCTGATCCTAGGGTTCCCCGGAGTGTTTCTTCCGCCTCCTCTCGGTAAGAAATAGATCTACCGTTGTTTTCTTAACCTATTTATATTTTTATGAAACCCTAATATAATTTCATGTTGTTTGTTGATTGTTCCCCCAAAACAGCGATTTCCCCGTAGATTGTCACCCGTGTGACGAAGTGGTCGTCATCCCCGGTGCTAGGCAAGTGAAACTTGCCACTTAGGGTTTAGGCCATGTTTTAGGCCATTTTCTTGTTGTAGGCGTAAAAGAGGCTAGGCGACGAAATGATACTCGCCTAGGCGCAAATTGGGGAACTAGCTTGACAACGAAGCTAGTTCCGACATTTAGCATGTCGCACAATTACCATGTCATGTTTACTTTCCATTAACGGTACGCAAATAAATTGTCATGTCCTCGCATTCTTTAAGTGTTGCTGTGATTACATAGCTTTGCTATGATGCATGTGTTCCTGGCTCGTGACCAGAAGCGAGCATAATGAGTTGCTAACCCCATCGCTCGATATATTGAATTGTGAACTAAGAATGCGAGCTCAATGTGCGGGGCAACCCCAGGCTCACTAGCTGAGTTCCATGTGCGGGGACCCCAGGCTCCATGTCGTGTGGGTATTGGAGTAGTGTTTAGTGCCGATCGGTCTGAAATGTTATACCATTCAGCGAAGGGCGTAAACACCTACAAAATGTGAATTGATTGAATTGATAGTAGCTTGGCTACTCTTGTCTTGTCCCGATAAATTGTCCCCTTGTACAAATTGTCTTGCCATGTTTTAATCGTGCACTCATGTTATAACTGCCATGTCATGCATACTAAACTGCTAGGTTGCTAGTTGCCTCATTTTCAGTTTCCTTGCCCAAGTCTTTTAGACTTGCTGACATGTGCCCCTTTACTCTTTTGGGTGACACATGTTAGATCCTGAGCCCGAGTACCTTGTTGAGGACGAGGTGGTTGCTGACGCCGAGCCCGAGCTTGTGTTTTACGGGGAGTACGTGGACACTGGGGACCAGTCCTAGTGTCTTCGTGGTGTTTTACCTTTGTTAGACAGTTGTTTTGTTGTCGGTGCGTAGCACCTTTACTCTGTTATGATGTTGCTTTTGTTTGGCCCTGTTCTGGGCCCTTAGACTCTTTCTTTTAGCCTGGTGGCTTTTCTGTGATGTTGGATATTTTGTGGACAAACTTTGGGATTGGTATTTCATATCCGTCTCATACTATTATTATTATTGTTGTTGTTTCGATTGCAATTACAGGGACCTGCTTATACTAAATTGACGCTTATCGGGTTTGGGGCTTCACCGCTCCACTCCCGTGCGGACCTTCTCACGTCTCGCCTTCATTTTAGGGAAGCGGGTCGTGACAGGAAGCTTACCAGACTATTCAGACACAGGAGGCCACATCCCATCAATTCCAGGAGAATTTCCTTGCTCGGAGTCGGCAGATTCAAAATTCCATTGAAAATCTTAATTTGATTGCCGCTTGCTTAGAAGAAAATAATTATTTTAAAATTCAACTTCAAGAATCTAATACGAATTTATCTTCTATTGCAGGTATATCGAGCGAGCCATGTCACGTTGAGGACACGAATAAAAATATCCACATGGCAGAAAGTGTGTGCAAAAGAGAGGACGAGCTAGAAATTTTGGATGAACGAGAGGAGGAGACAGCTAGGGACAAGGGTTTTAAGATTATCGCCATGGAGTCAGAACCATGCCCTCCTCCAGTTTTGTCCCAAAATCATTTATCCCTCTCCCCAACGATCGAGCATCGTACAGAGAGTAGTGCAAATCTTTCAGGGAGTAGTCGTCAACTTGCTTTAATTCATTTCACTTATTTTGATGACTACGTTTGGAATAATTTTATTGAAAGGAATCTTAAATTAATTTGGACTGACATAACTCATCTCTTGCAGGACATTGGCAAACAGCTTATAGAGATGCTTGGAGTTGTGTTGCTGGGGTCCAAATTAGTTTTTGGAGGAAGAATAATCGCCGAGGAGCGCAAGGAGCAAATTGAACAACTTCCTCCACCATTAAAGATTCAGGATCCGCCATTTGATCACGGTGTGTTCTTTCCAGTAGTGTAGATTTTTATATGCTTTCTAGGTTGCTGGCTTGAATAAACTCGTACCCCTTTCGACATTGAGGACAATGTCCATCTTTAGTTGGGGGGTGTGTATGAGACCTTATGATTTTTTTTTTGAGAAGAATAAATCACCAAATCTCATCTTTTTAAAACTCCTTCACATGCCTCAAATACGGATGATTACGCATTAATTGAGTTCTAAAAATTGTTTATGGCTTGAGTTAATTATTTTTCCTTCATGGAATTACTCGTTAATATGCTATTCATGAAAATTTTCAATTGTCATGATTAATATCTCGAAATAGTTTGAATTTATTTCATGCATGCTAATGTGATGAAAAAGCTTAAGTACACACGATTTATTTGAAAAGTTTTCAAGTTGAAAAGGAATGTGGCCATGGATGCTAATGTTTATATTCAAAGAATGGGTGTTGAGTTGCTTACAAAAGAAAAAAAAGAAAGAAAAGAAAAGAAAAATGAATGAATAAATGAATGAATAAGTATGTCACTAATAAATAACTTGGTTGGCTCGAGTAGTACAGTCTGAGGGGTCCTTTTTGGCCTAATGCCCTATTATCGTCTGATTTGGGAGCCATTGACCGGAACCTCACTCATTTGATGGAGCGATCCAAGTTATACATTTTTCTGCGAATGTTGCTTGATGCGCGTTACGCGGAACAAATAAAAGAAAAGAAATGGTGAATATACTAAGCAAATTCAATACCCATGTCTTGAATGATTGTTTTGATAGGCCAATTCCTTGGAAACAAGAAAACTAGAGAAAAACGACGTGTTATACTTTCGCTTGCGCAAAACGATGCTTGCATGTTATTTATTCATACTAAATTAGAGAAAATATCATGTGATTGATTCTGTTCATGGATGTTTATATTGATGGTCAAGATCATGTTGAATGCGTATTATTGAGCCATGCCATGAGCAATTGAAAGAATTTATCGTTTTATTAATCATCCGTATTAATCGCTCTTTTTGCTAGAGACTAGCAAATCGCTAGTTGGGGGGTGTGATTCGGGTTCAATATTACATATTTAACCCCCCATTTAGCCCTATTTTGTGCTCATGTGATGCTATAATGTTCTCTAATTCATTCGTATTTTCAACATCATCATTTATTAGAGAAAACACCTTATTTGAGCACAAAACAGCAATTAATGGAGTATTTCTGCACTTTTTATATTTTTCCTAGCATCGTCTCGATCTCACGATTCCAACGACTATTTATTTGTATTTTTCTGAGATCTGTGCTAATTTCTATGATTTTTTGAATGCAGAATACTATTTAAAAAGAGAAATACGCACCAAAATACACAAATACGGTCGCCGCACGATTTTTGGCGGACACGCGGCGTCAATCGATCGATTCCCGCTCGAATCCAACGGCGCTGCTGCAACAACCATATACGGGCGACGTGGCTTATTGTCAGCCGTCCGATCGAGATCCCACGGCAGGTGCGAAGCGGAGATGAGTGGCGAAGCGGGTGAATCCCCACCGTCCGATCACGATCTAACGGACCTAGTTCGCCCCGCGTTCTGAAATCAAGCGGCGACGTGGCGAAACATGGACCGCGCGATCGCGATCCTACGGTCGACATTTAATCCGAGCAGCGTTCGAAGATGAAGGCGGATGCGGGTGCGATTGAAGTTCAACCCGTTAAGGCTGCCACGCGTCACTCCCTCACTTAATCCCGCTCGGATCGGACGGTGGAAGATTGATGCGGCTATTGGTTTTGGGTTTTAAGCGAAAACGAAGCGGGTTTTGACCCGTTAAGCCTATTTAAACCCGCAATGAGCGTATATAAGGTATTTTAGGGTTTTTTGGGCGGATGATTGGCGTATTGGAGCACCTAGGAGCCGAATCTTCTCCCTGAAAAATTTTGTAAATTTCCAGAGGCTTTTCTTATTATTTCCAGAGAGTTTGAAGTCGAAACTTGGAGATTTGGTGATATTTCCTTTAACTCAAACCCCGTATTTTGGTGTTTTCTAGCGTATTTTGCTATAAACTTGATGTATTTTGCTATGGAAGTTGTTTATTTTTGCATGATGTGTAGCTAAATCTCTGTTGTGCATGATATGGAGTAGTTAGGTGATGTGATTCGTGCTATTTAGGTTGAATATTGTTGTTCTTCATCGTAAAAGTCGCTAAAATTGTATGTTTTTGCTATTTAATCCTCTTTTCGTCTTTCAAAAGAAGCGAATACGTTGATGATCACCCCACAAGGGTGAGATTTGATCTCTCCAAAAGAGAGCTTCATACCATATTCGTAGAACTATAGTTTTAGCGACGTTTTTATTCATATCGTGCTTGAACCCCCAAAAGGGTATTTTCCGACGAATCGCTCCCAAAAGGAGGATTTGTTGAGTTATATTTAATCAACCAAAATACATGAATCGCTGATCCTAACGAACCCGTATCATGTGCATGTTTCTCATATATTTTCATACACGACTCTTTCGTTGTTTTCTTTGATTACGTATTCACGACACACTTTCACACCATCATCACTTTCATTATTAAAGTGTGTAGTTTCTTTCCGTAGGATTTCTATTTGATTTGAATTGTGGTTGCAACAGATTTCTTCCCGTGGATTCGACATCTGGACTCCCAGATTTTACTACTTGAACGGACTCTTGCGCTTGAGAGAAGCACCTTTCGGAGCCCACCAGTGGGCCTACATAATACTTCCCTAACACTCTCTCTTATCTCGCCATAAGTGTGAACTCTACTCATGAATACTTCGAGATTCTGAGTATTATGTGAGTATCACAAGAGGTGTATACTTCGTGATCGAGAGTTAATGTCATTTGCCTCGTTAAAACATTTGGTTATGGAAAACCCCGTGGGAAAAAACCATAGCTAAGGAAAAAGAGTACAATTCTCTTTTAACTCCACCCCAATCTATACAAGCTCTTAGGCTTTTAGATCTCTAAAGCGCCTCATAACAATATTTTGTACAAAATTCCTAAAATTGGCCGTAGGAAGAGACTTAGTGAACATATCCGCCAGGTTTTCCCTAGATTGTACTTGCTTCATGTCAATCTCTGCATTATTTTGCAAACCATGTGTCCAGAAGAACTTTGGAGAGATGTGCTTTGTCCTGTCGCCTTTGATGTAACCTCCTCGTAGCTAGGCTATACATGTGGCATTGTCTTCAAACATGGTGGTTGGCTCAAGATCAACAGTCTTCAATCCGATCGTCACCAGGATATGATGCACAACTGAGCGTAGCCACACACACTCTCTGCTTGCTTCATAGATGGAGAGAATTTTAGAATCATTGGATGATGTCGCCATTATTGTTTGCTTTACATATTTCCAGTAGATGAACATCCCACCGTAGGTAGACATGGTCCCAGTTTGTGATTTCTCATTATGGGGATTGGACCTATAACCTACATCTGCATAGCCAACAAGTGTGGATGATAATTCTTTCTTATAATATAAGCCCAAATCTATTGACCCTTGGAGTTAGCGCAGAAGATGCTTAACTCTGGTCTAATGGTGCTTTGTAGACGCAACATTATATCTGGCTAGTAAATTTACTGCAAATGCTATATCAGGTTGCGTACAGTGAGCCTGATAAAGAAGTGCTCTAATTGTACTTAGATAAAGGACTGCAGGACCAAGAATATCCACCCTCTTCCAGCAGATGGAAGAGGTCTTTATGTACATCCAAAGAATATACTACCATACGTGTACTTAATGGATGACATTGGTCCATATGAAATCTTTCTAATAATTTCTTGGTATATGGAGTTTGATTTAACATGATTCCATCTTTCAGATGTTCAATCTGTAAGCCAATACAAAATTTTGTTTTGCCAAGGTCTTTCATTTTAAATTCTTTTGACAGGCTTTCAGATACCTCAGTAATCTCTTCAAGAGATCCAATGAGATTTAAGTCGTCTACGTAAACTACAATTATTACAAATGATGTTACCTTTGCTATTATAAAGATGCAAGGGCAGACTTCCTTATTGCGGAATACTTGTTGCACAAGAAATTTGCTAAGTCTGTTATACCGCATTTTTTCTTATTGTTTAAGACCAAATAATGATATTTGTAGCTTAACAGAATAGACGTCTCGTGGTCTATCTTTTACAGTTTGTGGCAATTAAAAGCCATCATAAAGTTTCATATAAATCTCTTTGTCAAGATTTCCATATAGATATCCAATCACAATATCCATTAGATGCATATTTAATCCTTGTTTTACTGTTAAGCTTATTAAAATCGAAAAGTGATCGCATCCATCACTGGTGAGTATGTTTCTTCATAGTCAATACTCGCTCGTTGGAAAAATACATGAGCTACAAGCCGTGCTTTGTAGCGTGCGATCTCATTACTTTCATTTATTTTTCTGACATTTATATCCTACAGGTTTGACACATTTTGGTGTCTGGACTATTGGTCCAAATACTTCATGTTTCTTAAGCGAGTCCAGCTCTGCTTCTATTGCCTCATTCCACTTTGACCAATCATTTCTCAGTTTGTATTCAGCAGCAGAGTGTGGATCATTATCATCATCACTTTCAGCGACATAAATGACAATGTAGAACGTTAAGTTATCGTCAACGATTATGCTTTTTCTGTCCAACACCTCCCATATACGTACAAAATTTAATGATATTTCAGTTTCTCTCGAATTTTCCTCTTTATGGGATTCCGAGAGGGGTGAAGGTATGGACATGAACTCATTTTCCTGTAGTGGTTTTGTCTCAAGGCCTCTAGGAGTTTTCTTCTTCTTGGATTTTTGTCCTTGGAACCTTGTGGTCGCCTCTTCTCAGCTAAGGAACATTCACTTTTGCTGCTGGTGGATTGTATCAATTATCAGCAATGTCAATCCTAGCTGGAGTATTAGCAGTAAGGATATGTGGTTTGACAATTTTCTTATTGTAAGTAAATGGATCCGACAACTGATGAGTAGTGTTCTGAGTGTTGAGGATCTTCAAGATCTCATCTTTACATTGCTTAGTTCTCGGATCGTAGTGGGTTAATATTTTTTGTATCCCACAATATAATTTATGAAGCTCCAGACTTCGCTGAATCTGGCCCAATTTGGAAAATGTCCTCTAATTAAATTCACATTCTTCAAGACGTTTCTTGAAAGCATCCCCCGTTTGGGATCTATGTATCTTATAATTGAGGGTGAATCATACCCTATATCGATTCCTAGACATGTTGATGACCATTTTTGTGCTCTGCAGTGGTGCTATGTGGATATAAACTGCACAACAAAAAAATCCTCAAATGAGAGATATTTGATGGTGTTCCGTATGCTAGTTGCATCAGAGAATAACTCTGACTCCTACAGGGTCCGAGTCTTATTAATGAAGCAGTATCAAGATTGCATGTCCCCGTGCAGTCACCGATAACTGGGATTTCATCAATAATGGACGTGCTATCCATTGTAGTCTTTTTTTCAGTGACTTAGCTAACCCATTTTGGGTGTGAATATGTGGTACATGATGTTTAACTTCTATCTCAGTTGCAAGGTACTATTCTTGAAATGAATGCGAGATAAATTCCCCAGTATTATCCAGTCGAATTTTTTTATTTGGTTGTCTGGAAAATGCGTCTGTAATTTTATTATTTGTGCCAATAGCTTTAGAAAAGCTAAATTGCGGGTGGATAGTAGACTAGGGGGTAGATTAGTCCACCTATATCTCCGTGTATTCTTTTGAAGAAGCTTGGAGATTCATTATCCACTTTTAGTGGAGATGACATTGTAATCAATTTTCTCTTATAACAAGGGAGAGAAGGGAATTCACCATTTTGAAGAATCTTCGAGTTCTTCAGATTATGTCCATAGGATTGAGATATGTTGCAATGCATCATTACCGATACTTGATGGCCAAGTCTATCATGCCAAAGTAAAAACTTGGATGATATCGGGCACTTAAGGTGCTCCGTTAAATTTGCTTCCTCTCTCCAAATTTTTGTATGATAGAGGCCTGATGATATGCTCTCAAATTACCTAAGTATGGATTTTTGTTCATTTTCTTGAGGTGTTACATACAAATATTCTTTGTTATTTTTGCTATCAGTTTCTAAGTGGAATCTGTTTTGATGGATGTCCTTGAAACTCAATAGATTTCTTTTTGAATTCAGAGAGAATAATGCATCCTTTATTTTTATTCGTGTATCATTTGGAAGCAATAAAATTGATTCCATGACCCTTCAATTATATTTGATGGCCCTGATATTGTATTTACCAGGCTATCAAATGGTATTATGCTATAGAAATAACAGTTATTTTTAAGGATTGTATGTGTAGATGCACTGTCTACTAGGCAGTCATGAGAGCATAGTCAAAGATGAAGCATATAAGAGCATATGATTATATGCAAAACATAACTAATTTCATTCAATGGAAATAAACCATACATAGTTATGAAAAAAATGTCCTCCATAACAATGGTTATTCAACTAAGATAAAGGCATTTTTTCGAACAAGTCATCCTTTTCAAAATCTGCATCAGTAAACTATGCTGGAGCTTGGGAGTAATTTCCCACTAGATTTGACTCAGCTTTCTTCTTCAAGATTTCTTGGTACAAATCTTGAAGGTGTCGTGGAGTTTTGCACACTTTGGACTAGTGTCTTGTCATGCCACATCTATATCACTGGTCTTCCCAATCCTTCTTTGGTGTGGGTACTTGATTTTTATTATTTTCATTTCCCCGCCATGTGAACTTCCCATTCCCTGCATTTTTGTTGTTCTGGTGGCTTTGTCTCTGGCTTGCTTCTTATTTGGTCCCCCCATTTGAAATTTCCCTGTTCTTTTATTCGTTTTCTTTGAATATGTATTATGAGCTTTTGGGAGAAAGGTTGTACCAGGATGGCGCATGAGTGGCAAGGAGAAGCTTTCTATTCTGTCCAGCCACTAATAAGTATGCAAGCAGCACAGAATACTTAGTTCACAGTATTGCTATATAAGTATTGCATCTTTTTCATGAAACGACGTGTAAGTTTTTTCTAGCATGCATTCCTATAAGACCGTTTCACCACACTATTTCAAGCATGAGGTGATGCTAAACAGAGCTAAGTTATACTCAGCCATGGATTTGAAATCTTGCAGTCTCAGATTTTCCCACTCATAATGGGCCCTTGGGAGTATAAGATCTTTTTGATGTTTATATCCATCCTTTAGGGTAGTCCACCGCTTAAATGGATCTTTGACCGTAAGGTATTCAGCCTTTAGGGTCTTGTCCATGTGGTGACGAATAGAGATTATTGTTTTTGTTTTATCTATATCTGTCGCCTTATTTTCATTTGTAATTATGGGACTGAGGGATTGAGCACGCAAACAGAATTTGACATTCAATTGCTAGCTGATGTAGTTCTTCCCAGAGGCTTTTAAAATTTCGAAATCAACACTTGCGATTTTAGCCATTTATTTAGAAAAGCACAATTTGCATGAATTAATATATAAAACTGTAAATTATATCATGCAGAGGCAATTTAAAATGAATAAGCTAATTATGTGGATCGGCCAGTCACCACAAATAAATAATGTCCAAAGTCCAAATTATACAATCCCTTTTACATGAATGAAAGAAGAAAAAAGCAACTTTGAAACCACGGGGGTCCCATAAAAATTCTTCTTCTTCTTCAGGAATGGCCTCCGTCTCCATGGAAATAGCCATCGGTCTTGGTCATTACATTATATCCATCACTATATTTTCTTTCAAAAAATAAGAAGTACATGAAAATAAAAGTGAGACTTAAAAGGTCGATCCAAAATCCCAATGTAGCCATTCATGCAAAATTGTGCTCAAGACATATTTATCACATTTTAGCACATATATCAGACATATACCATTCGCATGATATGAAAATTTAAATATTTTATGCTTAATAATTAATTGGACCGCGAGGCAACGTCATACACCGTTAGGTTAGGTAACTAATGGCAGAGCTGTAGCTGGATCCTCATTATTATTAAGCAAATGCTTACGACAATAACCATAAAAATATCCCAGAAAACATGCCAGATAGTATGTGATATGTGGCTTATTAATGTGATCCTAAAACATGCATCACAATTGAGTAATATGGTAATAAATAAATTGTAGACCATATGTAATGAGGTTGAGTTTAGGAAAAAAAATGAAAACATGAGCTACGCACCATTATCTATATTTTTAAAATTTTTCTACTATCACCCTATTTCTTTTCTATTTCTTTCCCCCACTTTTTTCTCTCTTTTATTTTTTTCTTTTTCTTTTTCTTTCATTTTTTGGTGGGCCTAGGCTCGCAGTTAAGGCTGCAGGCTTTCGGCCCCCATATCTCCCCTCCCCCTTTTTCGTTTTTTGTTTCAGGGGCCTGAGGCTCGCAGAAAAAGTAGCGGGTTTCAGCCCGCCCCTACCCCCTTGTTATTATTATTATTTTGATTTTTCAAAGGCTTGCGGGCCGAAGCCCGCGTGCTTTTGAAGTGGGCTTTGGCCCGCATTCATCATCATCATTTTTTTTATTTTTGGGCCTAGATCAAAAACTGCAGGCTTCGGTCCATAACAATTTTTTTAAAAGGGGTTGAAAACCCCTGGCGGGGGGAAAGGGGCGCTCTTGGGGCCTTCGGTCGACAATTTTTTTTGAATACCTTAGAATAGGGTTTTGTCCCGCTGCTACTAGGGCGGCAACGTTGGATGGAGGGGGGGTGTGCCGGTGGCACGGGGGCCGCTGGTCAGCTGACCGATCATTATCATTTTTTTCAGTTGACATGGGTTGGCAACCTGTTGGTCGCTGACCACCCCCCTTGGGGTTGAGTCGGCGGTCAGTTGACCGCTACCATAGGGTCGGCGGCCAGTGGCCCCTGCTCCTTCCCCCATCTAATTTTTTTCCGATTTAATTCGATCTTGGGTATTGTAACATGATAAATATCATGATCATGATAAAAATACCGGTTTTTAGGTATGCCTCAAGATCGATGAAGACGAACATTCGATTTCAATTGGTCGTCTGTGCGTGAAACGTCCTTCATCGTCCGTCGAGGCTCTTTCAGCGTTTCGGTCTCTCTAACAGGGAAGAGCGTGCTGAAAACATGTTGTGAATTAAGACACCACACCTTTATTTACAGGGGAACATGAAAGAGTTCATACAATGACAGGATACAATATTCATGTAGGATGTACCTAATCTGCTACTGAATAGGATAAGCCCTATATGGACATGCATGAGCCTACATACCCCCCCACAAAAAGGGGGGGGGGGGGGGGGGGGGGGGGGGGGGGGGGACTTTTAAAATTTAAAGATGCCTCATTTTTTTTAAAGTAAAGTTACATTTTCAATTGTAAAGAACTCCCCTTATTCCATTTGACAGTTGTTATGGTTCGCATGTTAATGTGATAACTTTCTGTTAATCCATCGAATGCTCTTCCTAAAGTCAATGTGCAAATTATCGCAATTTGAATTCTCACATCAAAAAACAAATTGCATGTAAGGAAATAAACAATTTCCAGGCTTCCAGCAAAGCTTTTACGTTTCATTGTTTATTCATGGTAAGACTTTAATTACCATACATGCATGGAGAATTGCTTCAGGGACCCGTAATCAAATCAATTAAAGAAAGAAATCACCATGCAATGATCGGATGAACGTAAAGATCTGATTGGAAATCAGGCAGAAATTAAGCAACAGACGTAAATAGGTACATTGGTGAATGCACATGCCCTATGACGTTTGCCTATAAATAAATGGGATTTCGCAGCATATAATCAAGCAAGCATAAGATTGTTGGCGTAAAACCTGAGAGTTTAGAAGAAGATGGCTCGCTTTTCTTGCCTCCCATCTGCCCTTCTCCTTCTCCTCGCCTTGTCATTTGCGTTCGGGCTCTCCCAGGTTACGTTGTCCATCTTTTCTTTTACAATACAACTTTTATATATTAAGAATCAAGGATGAGTAATTTATATCAACTCTATTTTCAGCATCTGCGCATCTGCACACAACTCTTCTTTTTGAGTTCATTGCTCATTGCAATATCTATGGACATGGCATATTCTATGTTATATGTGCCTGAGATTAATGTTGCATACTAATATTTCTCCATGTAACACTGCATGCTAATATTACCGTTTGATGCAGGCCGTGACTGTCCCTGCTGACGCTGCAACTATTCGCCCAGTATGTTTAATGTTATAAGCATTTCCTATAGAGATAAATGGGTATCAGGCCACCTGATACCCATTTATCTCTTAATATTTCCCTTTTGTGTGTACTTATTATGGATGCTAACTTTGATAAATGTCATTTTCTTTTCAAAAACTGTCAGACTGGCGGAGAGGGGTCCCTTCGTCCTGACCGTATGTTTTCAATACTTCTTCCTAGTCCATTGCCGTAGATATTGTACTAGAGCAACCATAAGAATTGACACAACTGATCCTTGGTTTCTTGACATATCACAGAATGTGGGCCTGCATGCGACTACAGATGCTCGGCGACGTCTCACAAGAAGCCATGCCTGTTCTTCTGCAACATGTGCTGCGCCAAGTGCCTCTGCGTTCCGTCAGGCACTTACGGCAACAAAGAAGAATGCCCTTGCTACAACAACTGGAAGACACAGGAGGGCAAGCCCAAATGCCCTTGAGCCATTTGAAAACCTGATGCATCCCCTTGTTCACCATGGGGGGAGTGTCTCTTCTAGTTGGTATTCCATCCATTTGTTGTGGACAAAAATCTTTCAAAGATGAATGAATGAATAAACTCCATCTCAATGAGTTTCTCCCTTGTGATCTGTTTGGGCTGCGCAAATGGATAATGAGATGATGTATCTCTGTTCTTTTGTGGGTGGGAATTGGTCTTATTAGTTATTACCATTGCCGTGCTTTGAAATTTCCTTCTCAATATGATTTAGGGATAGCTAGATCTAATTTATGATTAGAAATATCTTAATCTAATATCATAAAATTCGCGATTAATTGGATCTAGCTCATTAATCATTCATAATAGACCTTAAATTTTATTGATTTGTAATTGTAATTTTTATGGCTAGATATATTTATTCCATGTTTCCATGATAAGTGATGCAATTTGTTCTCTCGAAATTTTATGTTAAAACTGAAAATAATTCAAGGATGGGATTTTTTTTATTTATTTGGAAACAAAAATCGAAAACCATTTATCTAGGAGATGCATCTTGTTTTCTTCTAAATTTTAGAATTTTATAAAAAAATTCTTAAAATTAAAATAAATTATCTAACACTAACCCCAACCGTGCGCGAAGTAGGGCCTCGGGCCACGCATAGTGAGGAGAGGTGACGGAAGAGGTCCAGTGCACTGCTCCGCATATGGCGCTTGACACGGGCATGCATGCAACGCATATTGTCACGTCCCAAGATTTTCCATCAAGCACATACATAGGTTGAAAAAGCCCAAGAGTCTTACTGGATCACCAAGGCACAAATGAATCATGAAGACCATTCTAAAAGGCCCAAGTCCACAGACAATTCTAGAAGAGAATGCCTAACTGCACCGCACCGTGTGCGATTCAGTGTCCTTTTATTGTTATTTATGGAAAACAATCAAATAACATGTCCAATCTCAAGCTTTTGATTTCATATTGTTTTCCAAAACAAGTAACGGAAAAGACATTGCACCGCAGAGTGCGGTGCAGTTAACAATTCTCTTCTAGAAAGCCATTTACATAATAGTGTATTCTAGAAAGTCTTAGACTTGTCTATTGTTGTAGATATTGGAGTAGAACTTTCAAGAAGCTCATGTGTAACCATCAGATCAAATTGATCTTAGCGATCCAATTTTAGGAGGATGCCTATAAATATGGGTTGCTTAGCTCATTTGTAAACTAGGGGTGACAATTCTGGCCAGCCCGGTCTTATTGGACTTTACCGGCCAAGCCTGGTTTTCTTAAAAGACCGGGCCGGTACGACCTGATAAGAATTTAGACCATTAAGTGGCGGCCCAGGGGTGGCCCAGTAATAATATCGGGCGACCGGCCCGGCCTGATGGTAAGGGCGAGCCATGTAAAAACTGACCAGCGCTGTAGCCCGGGTCACTTTTTGGTTCCGCCACTGATTTGACCTTTGCGCCGGTCATACTTTGACCCTTCCACCATCCTTTAGACCGGTTTGCTTTTCAGTAGTCCTTGTAGCCCAGTTTACTTCAGCTTCTTGACTCCGCCCTTGTCCGATGGACAGTTAAGTATAGTGGTAGTAGAAGTGTTTAGTGAGTGGGTTGAGTCTTTGAGAAGCTAATGTATGAAGTGTTCATATTTTTTAGTTAACATTGTTTTAATTGACTGACCAGCATGCAGTATAGGTTTGATTGTAGGAAAATAGGAGCAGCATAATCATTCACAGGCCCTGCAATCTCTTTGGACTTGCTGGATCTTTGATGAACCATGAATGCTCATGCAGAAATAGTTGGTTACTAAGATTGGGAAGTGTGAAGATTGCTTGTGCTGAAAGGCAAAAAAAAGGTCGAAGATCTTGATGGGAAAGTGCTAGGCTTTCATGATGCCTTGAATCAAGCTCAGAAGGAGATCCAAGTCTTGAACCGAACTCTATTTGAGAGTCGAGACCGGGTACGATCTCTCGAAACTACCCTTCACGTTGAGATTGCTGCTGTGCGGGAAGAGTTGGTTGTGTGCATGAGAGCTATTGCTCAAGGGGATAATGTTGCACCCATTGTTGCTCCTACGCCAAGGGTGTTCCAAAGCCCAAGTCGTTCAAACGGTCGAAGAATGCTAAAGAGACCGATAATTTCTTGTGCGGGAAGGAGCAATACTTCAAAGCCCTCAACATTACTGAAGATGCCCAAAGGTAGATCGTGCTATACTCTACTTCGAAGATGCCGCCATGCTATGGTGGAGAAGGCGGTGCGAGGACATTGAGAGGGGTACTTGCACCATCGATGTGTGGGAAGAATTCAAGGGGGCACTTAACAAGCAGTTTTATCCGGTAAATGCACTGAATGATTCTGTTAGGCTATTGTTTCTCTTGTTGCAACCATCTCAGCATCGGACTTGTTTCATTTGGCATGGTTTAAGGAAAAAAATATATGCAGCGACTCTTGTATATGTCGCATTATTGGACAAATATACAAGCTACTTGCCCATGCAAAATTGCATATACGAGAATCTCACCAAGCATACTGATATACATCCGCATATATGCATTTCAGTATCATTTACCCATGTACATATCTGTAGGCAACAATGGCAATTTGCACACATTTTCCTCTATCTTGTATATGTTTTCACTAAAATATCACGTATATGTTATGTGCATGACCCGACCCGTCAGATTAAATGGGTCGGGTACGGATGAACCGGATTATACCGGGGTTGGGATCGGATTCGGGTTTACCCATATCATGTGTCAAAACTCAAAAGGACCGTGTTCTACTAGTTGTGAACTGTCTGTGTAGAGATTGGAAGCCCACACAATATAACGGGCCTTGGTCCAAAACCTTAAAAGCCCACTATTAAAGTACAAAAACCCTAGGTTTCTATCTATATGTCTCGGCCGCGACCCCAACTCAACATCTCCCCAACAAAAAGAACCCCGGCCCCACCTTTCTCGCTCCATGGACCGTAGAAAGCCACGGCTCGCCATGTCGTACACCGACCTCGTGCTCTCGAATCGGACCGAAGCCACCGAAACAGAACCCGAAACCAACCCGAGACGGCGGAGCAAGGACCGGCACGCGAAGGTCGACGGCAGGGGCACGAGGATCCGCCTGCCGGCGGCATGCGCCGCCCGGATCTTCCAGCTGACGCGCGAGCTCGGCCACCGGACCGAGGGAGAGACCGTCGCCTGGATCCTCCAGATGGCCGAGCCCGCCATCGCAGCCGCCACCGGCTACGGTTCGCGGCCCGATCCGAAACCGGCGCCTGATACGACCGAACCGAACCCAGTGGAGTCTTCTTCGTCGAGCGGTGCTGTTGAATTGTTTGGTGGGATGGCGTATAAACAATTTTATACTCAATTGCTGCTAGGCAATGGTAACGAGATGAAATTGGATGAAGATTAGCTTATGATGATTTTGATGTTAGGGCTAGGGGTTTTTCCCCCCTTTTAAGAACAATTAGATGCTAATGTTGGGTGATGTACAGAGTTATGGGACGTAATATATGGTGGATGAGACTCTATTTGCTATTTAGGAATACTATAATTTGACTGATTGATGACTATGTCATTTGAGTTACTGAGGTTAGATTATGGTTGCTATTTAGAAAAATCATATGTCATGAAATTTAGATTGATTCATTTTTCTTAAGAAAGTATATAGTTGGCCTTACAGATAGATTCCATTGTTGCCTTTTTATGACACTTGATGTTAACATCTTATATTGGTTGATGTATTTGGATGCACATTGATGATCAAGTGCGATTCTAAAACTTTCATTTGCGGACCCACCTGTTTTACTCCGCTCACATCTCACTTATTTACAAGTTTGCTATTACTCATGCATGCATCCAGTTCTTTACAAGTTTGATATTAAAATTACTTCCTGCTCACAACCATTGGGTAAATTTCCAAAAAAGCTTGTGCGTCTGTGCGGGGAGTAAAACGTGATCGGAGAAACCCTGCGACGACGAGTCGTCCCTTCCTCTGACCTTCCCGGCCCCCTCCGACCCCCCCTCCCAATCCCACACCCCCTCCTCTGCTCTTCATCGTCCCCTCTGTTGGGGATTTTTTGTTCTTGGAGCATTTTGGGGATCTGCGTAGGACTCAGATTGTCATCTTCGTCGGATGGATTAAAGAAATCGTCCTCGCCTCTGCTACTTCTCAAAAGTTTGACGAAAAATCTCTAGATATGCATGGTGTAGTGTTAGGATTGGGGTTTTTGTCGGGGTTTTTGCTGGGGTTGCTTGGTGCGGTCAATGATACTTCATCTCAAACGATGGACGAGAACCCTAGGTTTTTTCTACGAGGGATTTTTTGTGGAGGAGATGTCATCATCATCGGTGGTTTTTCATGCAGACGGGGATATCTGGCGATCGGATTCCAGTCAGGGATATTTAAAGTTTTCTGTTCTCATTTCTCATCGGGCTTCGACGAGAGGGGCAGACGCTGGTAAAAGAGTAAAACGGGGGAGAAAGTTTGAAGGGCAAACTTGTAAATAAGTGGTATGTGCGCAGAGTAAAACGGTGGGTTCGCAAATGAACTAACTTTCCATGGTTGAAAAGAGAGAATGATTGGAAGTCCCTCGCATTTCAATTTTTTCAGATAAGTTTTCTTGTTAGAGGATCCATTTGTATTCCACTCAATTTCTCTAATATCAAGGCGGGCACTACTTGATTGGGAGGGGGAAAAAATAGTTACTGCATTAGAATTCATTGCCTTTATCTCATCAATTTGATAAGAATGCTTATGGATGCAGGATGCAATTTCAATGGTATGGGAAGTTTCAGCACGTGCTCCTTGTGCAACTGAAAATCATAGCATTGAGACGAGGGATCCATTTGTAATTTACTAAATTATGGCCGAGATGAGAGAACCAAGCCGTTAAAAGTGTCTTTCTTCCCTAAAATAAAAGTCAGTCCAATGTAACGCGCAATTGAGGAAGAGACTGGATCACTCAATTAGAGATCTTGCTACATTGCACTTTTTCATATATATTACTAATGAAGAAAAAATGTTTCGCTAACATGAGCAAATGGGCCTTGCTCAGCTTAATTCGCCTACATTATTCACGTGAATCACGTCAACACCAAAGAATCCAAATAACTCTTATGAATGTAAAATAACTAAATGCAAGATCTCTTATTAATGTAAAAATAAATCTAATTATCTGCTCAGCAAAAACTCCTATTAACGTAAAATAACTGATTTTAGATACTCAAAATCCTTGATAAGATGTTATGCTTAAACCAAAAGAATCAACCCGTTACCTTTTATGCATTTTCAAACCTTTTCTCACATCGTACAAATAATCTCTTATTAATGTGGTGCTTAAAATGAACAGTTGGTTTCATTCTGGAGAAAATGAGACAGAAAATCACTTTAAGCTCAAGAAACAAAGCAGTGAAGAAACAAATCGAATTTCCTTTATGCTGGGAGATGTCTATACATGTTTGATACATGTGAAATGTATTAGCATGTATAATTTATAAATTAGTAAATTAGTAACAATAAAAAGAATGTGACTGCATGTAATGGTAGCAAGAAGAATATTTACAGTGTGTAGCTGCACGAAGGCATCGATTTGGGTATGATCATGTCGGTTCCCTCTCCTTCCTCCCCTCGAGTCATGCAAATGGAACACAAGGTGAAGTCCATGGCAGCACAAATCTAGATCCTTCTAATTCTTATTTCCGAAATGCCACCACTTTTTCTTCCTCCTATTTTCCATGATTGGAAAATCTGCAGGTCAGAAATATAAACAGACCACCATAAGCAATAATCGCAGGCAATTTCGGAAATGGACGATAAGTGTACCACAATGGCATTTATTTCGTGAAAGTCCAACAACAAGAGAAGCCTTACCTCCTTCAGGATAGATTGAATTGTAGTGCACCTCAGCCCAAAAGCTCAAGAAAATAACTACAAGAGGAAATAAAAAAGAACATATTATTTGCATACAATAGAAGGTTAAGAGAGAGGATACAAGCGGACAGGATGTGCATGTCGGTACATAATCAAGGCCTATAAGAAAAGACAGACATAAAACCCAAGTGGCACCCTCAACTTGATTAAGTAGTGTCTCTCGTGAAATTAATGTCCCGTAAACTAGTCATGTAGTTGCATACAGAGATCCTCATGGCATGCATTTGCACCGCCCATGATGTGCCCAAAGAAGACATCCTTGATTCCATCAAGTCCTATTTTCTCACGTCCCGTTATGTATATTGCTACACCTTCAATAAAAACACAAGGTGATAGGAATTGGACTGAACCCAGGAAACGACCATCAAGTGTTGAGCTTGTTTGCAAAAAAATATACCACAAAACATCAGTGTTACTAGACTTTATTGCCAACGTAATCCTATGCAGTTCTATGCACCAAACACCATTACAATTTGCATGCATCAGCTGCTTCGAATCAGTTTACAAGATTCTAGTGTGCAACATGGCATTATCTCACCTTTACATCAAGTCCATATAAAGTGTCATCCCCTTTTTATCGGCATCAATATCCGTTCGTTTTCCCATCAAAGCATATCCACTGTTTAGATGCACCAGACATACCCCAACATGTTTTGAGTATTGACTGCTCAAACATGAAGGGGAATTATCCTATATCGATTTTTTAGTCAGTTTTCATGATATGTCAGGTTTTGATCCAACGCGCCACCCCGCGTATATCCCAGGCATGGTATTTTGCATGTGAAAGATAATAATTATGTATATATCTGTTTATTTTGTTATTTATTCTTTATGTTTATCAATTAAAGCTAAGTATGATAAGTATGCATGGGCTTGTCACCCTCTATTTTCCTTAGCAATTTGACAAGCGGAGCGTGATAGTGTCAGGTATAATATTAAATGAGATATCATGTACATTAATCAAGAACAATAACAGGTACAGCATCCGAAACATGTAATCATGAAAAATAATCGAGATCAGTATCATATATAGTAATTAATATCAAGCATAATGTCACATAAAATCCATATTATAATAATGAAAACAGCTATGAATAATATGAGCCAAGAAATAAATGTAACAACTTACCGTAGTCAATGCACAAAAAATGGTGGTAGCAGTTTGTTTTGAGTGATCACCTTGTACTTGTCATATACCAGGAACTAGATCTCCATGTAAAGCTCAATGGACAATATTAAGATATCAATATCCGAGTTACAAATTAGACTTATGCGCTAAGGGACCACACTAGTCTCCACGTTGAGCCAAATCAAACATGATATCTAAGGGGACAAAACCAATAGATCAAGGTTTAAGTCTTGATTTCTGTCTCGGTATCGCTCTCTCGAAAATTTAGGTTTCGGTATCGGTATCGTCCGTTTCGGCAGTTTCGGACATAGGTTTCAGTTTGTCCGTATCGGTAGTTTTAAATACTTAAAACATTTCAAATACTATCAAATATTCTCAAATACTAAAGTATCAAATACTTAACAACTAAAGTATTAAACAAATACTATGAAATACTATCAAATTTGTTAACTAATATGTATTTACATATTTATATAATACTATCAAAAATTAGAAATACATATTGCTAAACATATTTTGCTTATACAATGATAAACTTGTAAATATTAATTTCAGTTTTAATATTATACACTAATGGTGTAGCTAGTCACATACACATTTTTCTAAACATATTGCTAAACATACTATCAAATCCGTTTTAATATTAATTTCAGTTTCAAATGCCTGGTGCTGCTAGTCACATACACATTTTTCTAAACATATTGCATTTATTTACAAGTTTGCCATTAAAATTGTAAAAGACAATGGCAAACTTGTAAATAAATGCAATATGTTTAGCAATATGTGTAGTGTGAATAGCACCCCTCATTACCCCGTGACCTAACTCTCTTCTTCAAGAGACGGCGACGGGATCTTCTTCTTCGGGGACGCGGCGGGAGGAGGCTGGAGCCAGGATCACGGGAGCCCGACAATGAGGTAAGTCTCTTCCCCCCCTCCTCCTACTTTTCTTCTTTTTTTTCTTCTTTTTTTCTTCTTTTTTCATGTAGCTGTAGGTTTTTTTTCATTTTTCCACTTCTTGTTGATGTTCTTCATCTTCCTCTCTATCTTTTCTTTTTTTATAAATTGGTCTCGGCCGGAACATCGCCGTTCCGGCCGAGACCGGAACATACCACTCGTTTCGGTCTCGGTACCCACCGAGACCGAAACGAAATGGCCGATACCCATGGGTATCGGCCGAAAACTTGAACCATGCAATAGATCGTTGTATTATATTACCAATGACATAATTCTATCATGGCCTAAGACTAATTTCAATATATATTTCTAATTGAATTTCATGTCAAGTCTGTCAATCAATGTCATTGTTAATTACGTTATTATTTTTTAGGTCGTGATTATTGATTATTGATTATTAGTTATTCTCATAACAAAGCCATCATATATAGGATAGTTTTCGCACCCTGCGAAAACCATGGTTTTCGCATCGTGCGAAAACAATTATTTAGAATTTTTTTTCAGTTTTGTTTGTTTTGATGTTTAATCCGTACAATTATATACCACAGGAAAAATAATGGGTGAACTCTACAAGAATCTGAGCACCGATCAACCTGTTACAAATTTAAAGGTTTCAGAACAGAACTTTTTATAATGCCTTGATCGAAGGCAACATCACATTATTTTTCAACCACTATTTTTAGGGGTGTATCACAACATGAAGTGATGGTGGAAATTTTTTTTGAAAAAAATAAAAAAATGAAAACATTTTCGCACCGTGCAAAATGTTTGCATTTGAAAATCTTCCTATATATATTAATATTCCTCTCCAAATTTCACCCATTAAAATATGATACCAACCATTTCCGGGATGTGCTTAGGCCCACTAGGCTAGTGGGGGTAAAATCCCCGTCATAATATGCGCAAAGCGGGCCCAAGACTAGGCTAGCACACGGGTCAAGGACACAACAGACAGGTTGCAGCAACCCCAAGGCCCACAAAAGCAATTGTACATTGGAAGCTTACATAAGGGTCTAGCCACAACACACAACAAGACTCCACATAAGGGGTCGAGCCACAAAAGGAATAAGACAATGTCCATACACAAGAACCATGCGTCTCAACTAGGCCGAGACCCCCACAAATACAAAATAATGGCAATAAAGCCCCATAAGACCCAGCCACAAAAGTGAAGCAAAGC
The DNA here is from genome assembly GCA_030789695.1 of Scilla litardierei. Taxonomy (NCBI): domain Eukaryota; kingdom Viridiplantae; phylum Streptophyta; class Magnoliopsida; order Asparagales; family Asparagaceae; genus Scilla; species Scilla litardierei. Next base: position 42,778,658 of record CM061138.1, on the reverse strand, counting down.
AATGGCAGCTAAGGCCACAAAGAGTAACACAACCATCACAATGAAACAGAACGATAGCTCAACCATAAAAGGGAAACATATCAACGTCAACAAAGCCACATGCAACAACACTGCCACCTCAAGGAAGCAGAGCAGTGGCAATAAAAGGCCGCAAGCAGCAAGAACACAACAGTAACCAAAAACCCCGAAACCCCCGAAATTTTGCTTGGTAACAACATGGCAAAGAAAAGGAAACCCCCCCCCCATCAAAACCCATGGTCAAAAGGTCAAATCCCCAAACATCCAATTTGATTTTCAAAAATTCAACTAATAGAAGAAAGGTCAAGTTTGTTGAGTCCGAAAAAGGGAATTGAGGAACCTACCTATCACCGGAGTCGAAGAAAGGGGTCGTCGATCATTGCCGGTGGATCACATTGCTGTGCAGCTGCGGTTGCCTCCACGAGAGGATGATCTGGTCTGGAGAAAAAGGGATAGGCTGTGACAAATGAGAGGGGAGAAGCTGAGAGAAGGAAACCCATCTGTTGGGTTTTGGGCTAAGGTTTTGTGGGGAAATAAAAAGGGCTCGAGTGAGAGAGTTGCCAACGAGGGAGATAAGTCGTGGAAGGTGAGGGCGACGTGGCTTCGTCATCGAAGTTTAATGGGTTTGCGGGCTTCTGGTTTGGTTAACAAGTTTCAGATTTGGTTTAAAATGGGCTATGAAAAATTGAAGAAATAAATCCAGAAACATTTCCAAAAATTTATTTGTGTTCTAAAATATTTTTAGGTGCTTAAACCCACATTAGGATGGGTTAGGGGTACTGAATATAACAACAAACCAAGACAGTTTCTACCTCAACCTACACAAAGGAGATGAAAAGGTGGGAAAGGTAGAAAGAATATAACACTAGAGCAGATCACGGGCTCTCACTTTGCTAATTGCTCAAACCCGTTTCTATCATTCTTTTGCATAATCTAGGATGAACATACTCTTCCAAAGAACTGGCGCAGGAAGACAGAATTAGAAGACAGCGAGATTGTTTAAAAATCTATACAAATAGCAAAACCTTTGTGCATCTTGTGCGTGCTCTCCGCTATGGGACAAAAGCAGAAATTTGCTCCATGCTTCAAGTTGTCTCCCGTAATACAAAGCATCATTCACAAATAGGAAAATGATTCTCTTATTGGGAGCTCAACTCCAAAATTAAAAGCACCCATGGAGAGTTGACAAAAATTAAAGACTCATGTCACATGTATCAACATTATAAGTTGATGCACGGAAGCACAAGTCCACATCAAGACTCCAGACATAATCCAGCACTTAAAATTAGCATGTCAAGTTGTCAACCTACTCTTTGACTCTCCTAGCCAAATGAACTTTACACAAGAGAGGATCTTGTTGTTAAGCAAACCTCTAAAACTCTGTAAGTAACATAATATATAAGAGGTAAGCTGGAAAGATTTGCAATGGAAAATCAATGTCATCTTTGAGGCACTTTTATAAGCAAATGAACGAAAGAAATAATCTATTTAAATGACAGCAAAGGCATGGCATGGTTCATATGAGTCTGATAAAGATAATTGGCCCATAATTCCTATGAGAAGATTAAAGGATGATGAAACCCAATAGAAATCATGAAATAGGTTGAGAGAGATACTTTCCCCTCACATTTGTTTTATACACACGGTAACTGGTCGCATTGGTATATACCCAATACCCAATATATATACTTGCAACACAAGTATTCTTAACGATCTCCCCTTAAGCTAAAGCATATATGTAAACCATGCTTAGCTTGTTACATAAAATAGAAAGTATTTAACAATCAAAAGCTTCATAAGAATATCATCTAACTGTGTATATGAAGGAGTGTAAGAAGTGCATAAACACGATTTTTCTACACATCTCGAACAACATGGCAATGATATCAATATGTTTAGTTCTATTCATGAAACAAAAAATTATTTACAATGTAAATCGCAACCCGATTGTTACAAAACATGGCACATGTCCATGATCCAGAAAGTCCAGCTCCCATAAAAGAATTTTCAACCATATCATCTGGCACGCAGTTTGGGTGATAGCATGATACTCTGCTTTAGTACTAGAACGTGACACAACGACATTTTCTTACTCCTTCAAGTGACCAGATTTCTCCCCAGATTTCTCCTAACATAAGTATAATCGTCACCAGTTACCTACATAATTAGAATCTAAAATGCTTCAATCTTCAAATAGCCATTCTGTCTATATCATATACTTTTTAGGCTTTAATATAAGCCAAAATCCATAAAGCATTCTATCAGTGAAGCAGCTTTGGTTTGTGCATGAAATGCCTCATCAACCTCACAACATAAGTAACATCTAATCTGGCCAATGTAAGATAGATGAGTCAATCAACCAATCAAATATATTGAGCAACATCAGCAAACTCTAGTCATGACTCATCACATAGCATTATATATGTATCTACCAGTGTATTCACTGGCTTACAACCAATAAATCTAGTTTCCTGCAATAGATCAAGTACATACTTTCTTTAAGGAAAAAGACACTTCATGTGTATTGTGACCAATCTCAATTCCTAGAAAATATCTCGATCGTTTCATATGTTTGGTAACAAAATATCTTCTAATATACTCTTTGCCTATTAAAGCTTCAACATTACTCCCTGTCAGGAGAATATCATTCATATACACAACCAAAATCATTAACCTAGAAAAAAAATTCGTATGAATACAGAATGATTAAATAACACCATCAAAAACAACCCCATAGCATTACTAAACTTATCAAATCAAGCATGTGGGTTCTACTTTAGGCCATATATTGTCGTTTTAAGTGTGTACACAACATTTTTCTCATGAGCAACATACCCGAAAGGTTGCTTCATATACATCTCCTTCGATAGATCACCATATAAAAAAATTCACATCAAAATGAAACATACTCTATTATTTGTTAATGGCAACAAAAAAAGAACACAAACAAAGTATATCCAATCTACAAGAGAACATTTTCAAGTAATCAATGCCATATATTTGGGTATAACTTTGACTATTAATCCAGTTTTGTACATATCAATTGATCCATTAAAGCAATACTTAACAGTAAACACACATCTACACCTCATAATAACATATTCAGGCAAAACAGAAACCAAATCACATACTCGTCTAAATAGCCATGCATTCATTTCATCATCCATTGCTAGTTTTTTGGGCAGAATGCATTAACGATTCTAGATAGGACTTTAGAAATAGTCAGGAGGAAATGATCCAAGTGATTTCAAATATGATTTGGAACTGAATCGGATCTAAATCGATAAGGGGAGGAAGGAATGGCTGCCAGTGGTGGTCAAAGAAGCCCGTGAATTTTTAATCAAAAAAAAAGAAGAAGAAGAAGCCCGTGAATGACAAGAAGAGATGGAGAAGAGAATGTATTGGTGGCTTGAACAATAACGGCAACATGAACAATACTTTTTTGAATCTAGGTTTAGGGTTAAGGTTGCTCTAATACCATGTTGAAACCATCATAGATCAAAAAAACAGGTGAAAGAGAGATGTTCCCCTCACTTTTGTCATTGATATACATACATATACATGAGTGTGTGTAATTACAGTTCAAATACTCTCAACAAATAAGATACATAGCACTACAAAAGCTTCTTGAAACATTAAGTACCGACAGATTACCACTTCCGTGAGTCCAATATTTTTAAACATGATTTCATTTTTACTTAATCCCTTAAGTGTCTTTTAGCAAACCACCAGCTATGGTCTAAACACCTTCATCTGTGGCCCAAACCACACGCATAGGTGTGGCAACAAGGGTAGCAAACGGGTCGGGTCGGGTTTGACACGAACCGGATAGGGGTAAACCCAAACCCGACCCAGATTGAACACATGACCAACCCTTACACACCCAATGCACCAACCAACTGAGCTATAAAGCTCTTGCAAAATAAGAATCATTTAAATTATTTAATCTCATTTAGAATTAAGATTTGAATAAAATGCAGCTGCTTATTTTTTCAATGTCCAACTATTTATTACGGATTTTATTAATAATAAGCAGCCACAGTAATAATAAGCAGCCAGATAGTTAACTTATTAAATAACTATTTAGAATTAAATTTTAAAATTAACCAAAAGTGAAGATGCAAAAAGTGAAGATGCAAAGAATTGAACCCGAGACCTCTTAACGAAGTGGTCAACAATTCAAACCCCTAGCCAACAGTCCCAAATGCGGTTGGATTTCGAAGTTATATAAATATATATACAAATATAAAATAAAACAGAGAGAAACCAGGTAAATCTGGGTTGGCAGGTCAAACCCACAATCGACACAGATTTTATCCGGGTCGGTCGGGTCGACCCAAATTCTATTTGACCCGGTTAGACCTTTACCCATACCCAGTTATGGAGGCCGGGATGGGATCGGGTCGGGTTCATTTTACCACCACTATGTGACAGTATCATTTGATAGTCGGAGATGAATGAATGGCATGACATTCTCCCTCTACAAAACTTGGAATGTTCCCCTCTTGAGAAAACATATGCCAACCTTGATTTTACCCTACAAATTGATGTGATGCCACAATGTCTCTCCCGTCTTTAAAAGAAGAGCTTCATTTTAAAATTTAGAAGGAACTAAAGTCAGTTCTATAATCAAACCCAAGGTATATCACTCCACTACAATTATATCATTCTGCCTAGCTGGCATGCTTACCTGTCAACATTGCAAATGGTCGAACAATCTCAACCATTTCTCACTATATATCATCAACTGAGCCACTCAATTCTTGTGTATGTTCTTGTTTATTATCCAATTAGTCATGAACCGTGCCTGCATTTAAAATTTTCCCCCGTGAAATCTTTGTTCCCCTAAAAATTATTTCCACGGCCAAAAATTAAAAGAACAAATTAGCGTAAAAGTATTTAGCGGCACGGGTGCCTTCGACACGAAACAACAAATTCGGCGCGAAACAACAAATTAGCGTAAAAAATTTAGCAGATGCCTTCGGCACGAGCGCCCAAACAATCAAAATATATTGCAGAGACCAAAGAAGAGAATAAAGGGGGCCCACGCGCCTTCGGCACGCGGGTGCCCAAACAATCAAAATATTTTGCAGAGACCAATGAAGAGAATAGATGGGCCAATGTTCTTCCAAATCTGCTCATTTTGAAATATTCTACCTTCTATTTGAGATCTGACCACTGTTCTTCAAAATGGGTCTGTTGTTCTTGAAAATATTTGAGTGAGTGATGTGTGATTTTTTTTTGAAAATCAAAGCATGTTGCTGCATGTTATCCCTTGCACGCATTCGGATATCAAAGCATGGGAATCATTCTTTTTTGAAACTCCATGTGCTTTTAAGTCCGCTGGTTTTTTTGCAAATTAAAGCATAATGTTGCTATGTGTTTTGAAGAAAATCTAAGCCTGCACGTGATCCCTCAGGCGTGTATTGATATCGAAGCCAGACATCGTTTTTTTCGAAATACTGACACTGATAATGATGTCTGAGGGACTGCGAGAGCATTGATTCCCGAGTAATTTTTCAAACCCAACGAGTTTTTTGAAAATTCAAAAGTTCTCTAAAATTTTCTCAAAACTTCTTCTCAACCATTGATTTCCCAAGATTAAATCCAAACCGTCTTTCTATCAGCCTGTTTGTCCTAGTCAGCTTGTTCTAGTCAACAAACCAATTCAAAAAAGTCATCAATTGTAATATAGATATTTTAATACATTGCCAGTTTCCCACTCAGCCATCTCAATCTTCTCCATATAGATATCCTCACTTTTTAGACATGCTTCTTTGCACAGAATTCTGATCCCAAAAAATGCACAGCTGGTCTTATAATTATAAATTTGTTGCCTGCAATTACATAGTGCTATGGAAGATCATTTCTGTTAACCATCCTACTTTGATTTCCAAAAGCAAATTCATCCTAAATCTCATCATATGGATTCAGATATTTTCTCCATCTATTTTCTCCATCTTTCAACTGACGGCCTACTCTGCTTTCATCAATATCATTAACAAACTACATATCCTCACAGCCTAGACTATCGCTTTGTAGATGTTAGTTGTGTCATGCCATTAGGTGATGACTATTTGCATTTGGTTTGTTTATCACATTTGACTTACTAGAGTCATGAAAGCTACTAAGACAAAAGTTATTTCTTTAAATGTATTGCTCATGATCACCGTTTAATTAATTAGTCTTACACTAGTCTACTTGCTGTTAACATTTCCCCCATTTAAATTGGGCATGTGCATGTTCTTGCAGTTAACTAGTTGTTAATTGAGTTTCAGCTTTCATTCATCGTAAATCATATTAACCCCAAAGAAAGTTGCCATTACTTCCTTCAATTGAACCAATGATTTTTACAACTTCTTTTACAAGTGTTTTAAGTTTTCTGTATTTTTCGTTGCATTTTTATGATTCTATTTTGTTCCGAGTAAACATTACGTCGCATTCAGCTGTATAATGCACCCAGTGAATGCATAAATAGCACATGAAATCAGTCTGTAACATTGTTTATGTTGTCCACAGCAAATTGCAAGGGTTTGATGAGTCATATGGTGTTGGATTTTGATACTTTGGTCGGGTTATCAGAAGTTTGAGGATTGTCATTTCCCCCCAGGATGCAAGCCACATGGTCAACAATGTTGAAAACTGACATGATTGCGGAGGAGGTTGTAGGGGGAAATCTGTGCTATGACATTCTTTTTCCTTCAATTTTCTCTTCATTTACATTTGTTGTTCGAAGGATTAATGTTTGCAACTCGTGACAATCAAACGACTATACATGTACCGAAAAGCAGATTGCTGACCAATACATGCATAGTTAGATAAATGGATTTAAATGTTTAAGATTGGATCTGATTGATATCGTTTACACAAGGGAAAAGCTACAGTTTGTAAGAACCATGGCATACTAATTTAATTATGGTTCTTAAAAAAAAGTTATTACCTGATATTGTTTTAAAGGGCATCCCAGTTACATGACAGAACTCTTTGCTTTAGGTGCATACATAATATATTTCAGTACATACTTCAAGATAATTAAGAACCACAGTTCAGTCAAGCATCATTTCTAGTTCACTTTATTTCATATGGTCAAAAAATCATCAAATGTTATTTCCGATGAATTAAAAAAATCATCAAACTATGTCAAATATCTGCAGACTGCAGCCAACATATGATGCTTTAGATGTTTCTGTATTATGTGGAACATACAACCAACCAAAAAAGAGGAAATAATGTGAAGCGCACAACTGAACAAGTTAATTATTTTCACTTTCAATATTCCCTGCTAATCTTAACATGGCACTTAGTAGGCTTTTTTAGTTTGACAGTCAACTTCTTCAGTTCATCCTACAAGGGTTCGTGATTAGGCCACAGATTTATCTGGAAAGCGCACAAGCCATGAACAAAATTTTCTTTATGATGAAAAGCCCAACTAAATAGAAATCAACTTTTTAGTTTATAGTAGTCACAATGATGAAAAAAAATATAACTAAACAGAAATAATCAGGATAAAAAAATCTCATCCAAAGTTAAAAAATCGTCTAAACATAAGAAAGTACAAATTATACTGGTGAGAAATCCATTTTTTCATTTCCTCACAATAAAAGATATACAAAAGAAAAAAGAAAAATGTAAGAATCGGTTTTACACGCACCTCTCTTGGACTTCTGAACGTTAGGTAGAATCTCAATGTAGCATGTATCCTTGAATGATGTCAACACAAATATTTTGACGCCATACTGCATTAGGAACATATACATGTAAAAAACTTCAGAAAATTAAAAATAACAAGGGTTATTGATGGAAATATCAGGAGTGCAAGAATAACCAAATAATCTCTCTATGATATATATTATTGGTTATAATTTCTAATTCGTATGGTCGTGCCAGCCACAGACCAGATCAGTGATTTAAATTTGTAATGCCAAGGTGTGGAAGGGTTTTATGCAATGTCTTCAAGGAGAAACGGTGCTCCCTCGAAAGTGAGATATCCCCATCTCACATTGCACAAATGAAAGGATCTGTAATTATACCATCACTGCAGGTAATTCAGTCGAAATTCAAAAGACTATGAATACAGACAAAAATAGGAAGTGTTAGAATTCCAGAAGGGTATAAGAATTTTAATTTCTACAAGCAATTAAGCATAGCTTATATGGTAATGAAGAGTTCTATAACCTGCATAAATGTAACTTGTATGGTAATGAATATTCAACAGACATTATAGTTCACACTTATACATCTATTATGTATGATAGGATAACATAGTTCATATTGCATGAGCAGATAGCTACAAGTTATACGGAATAAGAAAAGTTTTGGAGCAGAAAATGGAGGTAAGCTGCAATCATATGAATTGTACTCTCACATAATCGAAGAAGCGCATGCAAGTACAAGTAAACAGACTCCAGATTTCACAAATTAGCAAATATAAATTCTGAACAAATAATCCCACTCAAATCAAAATCCTGAAAGTATTCAACATAACATGTTCAATCTGAGATGGTGACAACTTCATAAGTATTTATAGAATAGAAAATGCTTGAAGCTAAGTGAGAGATGACATTTATAATAATAATAAAAGCATTACCGAATCTGCAGCAGCCTGTAAGGTAACATGATCCCCCCATTCCCCGCTTCTGTTATTGTAGTTTAAAATGGTGGGGAAATATCATTATTTGGATTAGAAAAATACAGTATCAATTAAGAGCGCATAAACTAAGGCATCATACTTTGACATCTTCTTTAAGTAGTCATCATAAGCCATCGGAACATATCCCTCGTACATCTCAGGGTGAGCCTTAAGCTGTGGACCATTGAAAAAGCAGACTTATTAATTTGACAGCATTATTAACATTATAAATGGAAGTAAACGACTTAAGCTGTGGACCATTGATAAAGTAGACTTATTAAGTTGATGGCATTGTTAAAATTATAAATGGAAGTAAATATGCGTACAGTGAAGCAAATCGTTTAATAAATGAATGGAAGAAAAAAGGATGTGAGAAGGACAAACTTGATTAACAACTTGCTGTCTCACAAACTTATGATGTTCAGGAGTCCGGTAAAATTGATCAGATAGTGCTCCGAACTGCAAATTAAAAAGAAAGATAAGTAAAATAATTGCACTAAAGTTATCATGAAAAGACCTAAAACCACTACTCCTGAAAGGTTGCTAGTACCAAGTACAGAAGACAGCGGAGTGGATGATAATGGGTCGGGGTCGGCCTAAGAGACCTGGAACCCGACACAAAAAAGTGCCCAGTCTAACTTGAACCTCTCATAGTTTCAGTAGGGCTATTAACCAACCTAAGGCCCTAAAAGTTTTGGTGATGGGGGTTGCCCTACTTAGCACAGCCCATACCTTGATTCTTCTTAGGCCGGTTACAAGCCCCACCTTAAGTTTTAAAAGTTCCGATTTCCTTTGAAAAGGAATGGTAACTTCCAATACATTAGAAATATTTGATAACTTTTGGTCTTCTTAAAGTTCCTTCCAGTGTGCAGTAGTTTCAAAGTTGCCACATGAGTCAAGAAATATAATTTTATACTCTAACATGCCCATGCATGGTCCTTTTGGGCCAAAACATCAGCTTGGCCTAGAGGAACTTTTTGCTCCGCTTTTTAAATGCACGCATGGTCGTATTACACCTGAATTCCTCTGTTACCATCTTAAATTCATTAACACTGCACATAAATTTCTAAGTTATCATAAGGGTTAATGAATAAAATTTTATAATCTAACAGGCCTTTGTTTTAGAAGTATGGCTTCATCGCTAGATCACATTTAAACATTTGTGTACTTTTTTTAAAGGTAAGTTGATTTAGAACAGGTCATCTCATTAAATGCCCCATCTTTAAAGCATAATAGGCCAGAAACCCCAAAAGATAGGGCTGGATCTTTGCATGTTAAAGCCCAGGGCCAGGGACGAAATGTAACACCCTTAAAGTTTTGGGAACCAGTCCAAGGCCAAATCTAGGTCCCACCACGCCCAGCACATTAAAATCCTTACAAGGAGAGGGGGGAAGAAAAGAATTGTGAATTCATACTTTCCATCTTCTGTTCTCACACTACTTTCTACAGGTAACTAATTCTCCGTAGAGTGCTCCCATGACTCAGAAACATGAAATGGTACCAAAGGTCTTTCCATACAAAACACTTAAATGTCTTAGTCTTACATGAGGTAACCATATAATGAAGGATATAACTACTATTGTGGTCAGTGTGGTCATAAATCCCACAACACGAACAAGTCTTAAATCAACTTTTTCCTTTATATTCCAACATAGGAAAAATTAACATACATCCAATCATAATAGGAGTTATCCTTGTTTGGTCATATACCACTAGCTAGTAAAATATCAATATATGGTGTCAACTTATTCTTGGACAAACCACTACATTAGGTTATAATTCGTCGGTTCCACAACAGAAACAGAATGTAGATCAAGACCATAAAGAAAATGTTTACTAAAATCCGGGGAAAATTATAAATGCTTATGAAGCAAGGATCCACAGAGATTTCAGAATGAGCAAAAAGGATGAGTGATAGGACCGCGGATCTGGAATTTTCAGTTGTAGTGGCGTTTTCATAATTTTCAGTTTTAGGGTTATTTTTGTAATTTTCAGGTTTAGGGGTCTTTTTGTAATTTTGTAATTTTTAGTTTAGTATTGATATGGGTGCTAGGGGATTAGAGAGAAGGTCGAATCTTGAGAAGAAATCTAGTGAGAGGTCGAAGAATTCCCTCTTTGTTGGAGATTGCGGCTTCGTCTCGAATAGAAGCTTGGGAGAGCGGTTCACATCTCGTACGTGACCAAGGAAGAGCGAGTTCCTCTCGAAAGAACTCACCTTTACCAAGGAAACGCGGCTTTCGTCTCGAATAAAGGTGAGTTCTTTTGAGAGAAACTCGCTCTCCCTTGGCCACATTCGAGAGATGGACCTCTCTCCCAAGCTTCTATCGAGATGAAGCTGCAATCTCCAACAAAGAGGGACTTCCTCGACCTCTCACAAGATTTCTTCTCAAGATTCGACCCCCTCTCTAAATCCCTAGCCTCCATATAAATACTAAACTGAAAATAACAAAATTAAAAAAAAAACCTAAACCTGACAATAACAAAAATAACCCTAGAAAACGGAAAATTACGAAAACGCCCCTACAACTGAAAATTTCAAATCTGTGGTCCTATCAATGAGACACCAAAGCTAAGAAAAAAGATTCAAAGTATATCAACTATCTCAAAGTAAATGACATGATTATGAAACAGTATCTTAAAACCGATAACAATAATCGTAAAAATAGTAAGGTGAACCATAACAAGCTAACCTGACAGTTACCATCTCCTTGAACCTTGAGCTCAACCAGCTCATATAAACGCAACCTACAAGTGTGACCATTTTCACAATTATACATGTAATACAAAGGGGAACTCGAGAACAGGCAAGCAAGGATGGAGCCAAGAATTTACAACTGGTTTTTTAATATTTTTTGGGGGTGGTGGGCAAAAGAAAAACTTAGAACAAAAAGTATATGGTTTTACAAAAATGTCTAAAGGATTATGTTCATCGCATATATAGAAAGTAAGAAGATTTCAACCAATATAAAATAGATTATGATGTAATTTTCAAATTATAAAATTACAAAGTAGATGATTTGGCTAGAATAGCAATTACTATTACATGTATACCATTTAGCAGACAAGTAATAAAACCAAATTGTAGAAACAATAATAAAATGATATGACAACAAAGTTTATCACTTTATCTAATTATTCAAGTTTTCATAAATTTTCCACCCTAATATAAACTCGGTTATCTTTTAGCTCGATATTCTATATATATTTATAAAATACAATTGAATAATGTGACAATATGATTCCTCTTTGCTGGGTCAAATAGAATATATGAATAATGTGACAATTTCTTTGGATATGTAAAACATCCTTCAATTGTTATTTGAATTTTTTTGTGATATCATTCTATATCTAGTCACTAAACAGAATACATTATGTCAGTCTAAAATGGAAGGGAGAAAAGTTGATTGGTCCCAACAAATACTGTGAGAGAGTTTATGGCAAGGTTAGTAGAGAACATTAATGGATAATAAATAGAAAAATTTGAATAGTTTCATTACATAATTGCTGTGAAATAAGAGAGAAATTTAAATGGACAGTTATCGATAGAAATTTTTTTAACCGCTTTGTTGTTATTAGAGATATATAATTGTTGAGAAATTAAGGGAGAATTAACCTAGATTAGTAAATTCGCCAAATTTGGGGGAAATCAGACTAAATACTTGATGAGGATTCTTATTATCAGTCTCCTTTGTGGGAATCCTTCAAATTTTCATCATTAAGAACATCAATGAACATTAAATGGTAGGTTATAAGCAGATTCACAGGCAGCTTCTTAGACAGGTGACGAAAGATATAACGACAAAGAAGGATGGACTAAGAGCCCATAGAAGTTCTTGGTACTCTGTTGAAGAAAATTTCATTGGGGGTAAAATTGGAATTATAGAAAAATTATTTTTTAGCTTTGTAAAAAGTCAGCAGGCTGATAAAGAAAGCTCATTTATTGCCTTTTAACATGTGCCATTAGGACTCTACGTAGCAAGAACCTTTCTCAAAGAACTCAAACAATTTAGGTTGATCATATAAAATTATAAAGATTTGGGGGGTTACACAAATATTATATATCTTTAGGGGAAATATTAAAAGCCTCTTATCGATATAAATATTAATTTGTTTTATTAGTTATGTAATTTCTAACTTTTGACTTTATTTTATTCTCCATTATTTTTCAGTTGCATGTTACAACACATGATTGAATCTCAATTTTGTTACACATTTATTATTTTAAAATGTTGACTCTTGCACATTAACTCTATATAATGCTAGTCATTAAAAAGATATCATTGTCTGAAGAATTTTCCATCCATTTCTTGTTTTTCATTCTAATTTCCTTTTCTTAATGATTCTGTCCTTATTTTTCTGGAAGAAAAAAAATGAGTGGGCGCTTTCAACTGCGTAAAGCCTCTCTAAAGCCCTAAAAGCCTTAGCAGTATCTTTTCACTTCTCTTCACTTTCCGCTTTGCTGAACCTTGAGTAATTCTTGCTACTTCAGTGAAGATCATAAAAACTATTAAAGAAAAGCTGAAACAATATAAGCAACAAGCCATAGAACTGGCACTCTCCAGTGACTATAGTGACAGTACAAAGATCTTGCAGCAAATGGTCGCTGAAGAATAATCTGACAAACAACAGCAATTATAGTCCCGGTGCAAACTACTAATGATAATCTACAAGGATCAGTGAATGCTTCTCATATACCCTGCCACCACTGTTTGCCAACAATTTTCAACCATAAGTATCCAATGATTTATCTTGCTTGTTCTGTTGACATTAGGGGATTTTGGGATTCTGACATACAAGTACAGCTGTTTGCTGTAATAAAATTCCACACTAAAAACAGAATCTGAACCTTTGCAACTTCATCAACGTTCCAGGCAACCAAGTCATCAGGAAATTTATGTCAAATTTTAGACTTCTGGTAAACTAATAATAAATCCCATTCCTGAGAGAACCCAAATCAACCTAAATTTGTTGGTAAAATATCTTTTCACTTCAGAACTGCAATTTTACATTGCAGAATTGAACTAAGCAAAGATTACCAGAGAAACAAAAACTAACCTGGTTGACACTAGTATTTTCCCAGTCTTTCACGAAAGTACTTCAATTTTTTGGATTTCATATGCATTCTGTAAAATGTCCATCTGACTGCTCTCAATCAAGCTAGCCTGCGAGCTCAAATTTAGTCTCATTTTTTACAAGGAAACTTGCAGCCATCAGCATCAGTTTCGCATTGAACTGAATAATTACTAGAAATAACAAAGACAGCTATTGAATAACGCTCTTTAGTCGTCAATTGTTCAATAAGAAAACCAACCTAAGATTCAAATTTCAGTGGTTTGTTTCATGTACATGCTATAGAAGAAAAAATTTTAGTCAAAGAAACTGCATGGTTCCCCAAATCTAGTTTTGGAATTTGTCAGAGAACCCATGAATTTCCCTATCATCCTCAGATCTATTGGGTATGAGACCGATATCAGATATGTACCTAGGTAAGCAGGTGACACAGTGCTAAAAATGGGTTTAAAACCTTACGTATGATAAGCACCTATATAAAAGGCAAGGGTTTTTTAGATAGTGGTCCCCAAAAAATGGGTTATTTTAAAAGAGTCCCCTATTTCATGGCTTTTACCATTTGGTCCCCTAATTTAACTAAGTCACTACAAAAGAGTCCCTAATTTTTATAAAACCCGATTTTGCCCCTCCATCTCTCCTTCCTCCTCCTCCGATGGGCTGCGCGCGCGACGGGCTTCGCCGGAGAAGAGTGGGGCTCGCTAGAGAAGAGGGCGGCAGCATCCTCTTTTCACGGCAGGGGGACGGCGGCTCCCCTCTTCTCCGGCGAGGGGGGGCGGCAGCCCCCTCTTCGCCCGTGAAAAGCAAGGGCAGCCGCCCCCCTCGCCGGAGAAGAGGGGGGCGAGGGGAAGAGGGGGGGAGCCGCCCCCCTCGCCGGAGAAGAGGGGGCTGCCCCCTCTTCTCCGGCGGGGGGCGGCTGCCCCCCTCTTCTCCGGCGGGGGGGGGCGGCTGCCCCCCTCTTCTCCGGCGGGGGGGGGGGGGGGGGCGGCTGCCCCCTCTTTTCACTGGCGAAGAGGGGGCAGCCCCCCCTCTCAGGCAAATGGGGCGGCTGCCCCCTTCTCCGGCGAGCCCCCCCCTCTTCTCCAGCGAAGCCCGTCGCGCGCGCAGCCCATCGGAGGAGGAGGAAGGAGAGATGGAAGGGCAAAATCGGGGTTTTTAAAAATTAGGGACTCTTTTGTAGTGATTTAGTTAAATTAGGGGACCAAATGGTAAAAGCCATTAAATGAGGGACTCTTTTAAAATAACCCATTTTTTGGGGGGGGACATATATCTAAAAACCCCAAAAGGCAATGATATAAATTGAAAACAAGTATAATGGCATTCATGGATGTGCAAGGAAATGGCATAAAGCAGGAAGATAGGATTTGTGTAATTTACTTAGACAACAGCTGCAAGAGTGTATACCTGTCAAGCAGCCTTTGATGATCAGATAGTGCTTCATCAACCGAAGGAATTTCTCCATTAATTTTAGGGACATGCTTTAAAAAAGAAAATGTGTACAAAAGTCAGTGAGCCGTGTTATAATACTTGCTCTGAAGCAAAGATTATATTCAAAAAAGTACTAAATGAAATTGCTGCTGGAGGAGAAACCATATTTTGATAATAATTTAACTGTTAATACAGAATTACTAGAAGTTATCAATCAAAAACTACAGATGACAAGCAGACACAACAATAAAAACAAAGCAGTTTTAATTAACTTTACAACCTGTTGCACAAAAAGAATAAACCATGTCCTCAGAAAACAATTCACAAAAATTCTCTTCTTCAGCACAGAATTCATGACAAATTCCGAGCCCATATATTTAATACTAGATCAGTTTAATTGATGTAGAACTTGAAACTGAGAGATGGTTGCTGCAGAAACTGTGTCTTTGAAAAGATGGTTTTTTTTGTAATTAACTTTGACTAACCCTAAAGCAAATGCTTTTTACTGACATAAAATGCTTAAGAGTATACACCAAAAAAAACCATGTAACTGACTGCAGAGAAAATAGGACAAAGATCACCAATGGCCTGTGGGGACACGAGACTTAAAAAAATATTGAACTTAAGATGGGGTGAGAGAACTTACAGGGACAGGAACCACGTGGTTCAATCGTTTGCCTACTTCTCCATCTAAGTTGAAAAATTCATCTGTCAGCTCTAAAGGAAGGACGTCACCTTCATTTAATTTTTCTCCAGGGCTGGAACATGATCTCGAAGGTTCCATAGCATCAGTTGCTTCATGAGCACCCTCATTCCCTGCAGAATGGATGCCCCATAATCTACATTAGAGGACAGACAAAAGCTATCTTTATTGCACAATAAGAAAGTAAGTTCATTGATATCCTAGTACCTGAATAAAGACTTCTCATGGGTGGACCAAACCAATCTTGTGCAAGAACAGACGCTTGCAAATGTTCTTCATCTCCATGGGAACGTCTAGATGCTTCAGCAATAGCAACATGTGAATATTCTTCTTGAAGAGCATGTGCAATAACCTCATCATTCTCTACAGAAACATGATCTGTGCCAAAATTGCTCTCTCTCGCATAATCACCATCATGGTTACAGGCATCGTTTCGTGTGTTATTTTCACAATAATCAGAGATCGACATGTCGCCGAGAAGGTGGTGGAGACCCCACCGAAAAATATCAGGATCATGCTCGCATGTAGTCATCAGGTTTATGTGTAAACTCTCAGCAGAATATTGGGCAAGACCTCAGAAACCCTGGCACAAAAGGTACCATCAACATTTTGAGAATAATCTTAAACAAAACAAAGACGCCTGCTGCAGGACATGATCTAGAGATTTAAGAATAGGCATGAAAACGGCTATGCCAGATAAACACTTGTTCTAATTAATAACTTGCACTAAGACCCCAAGAGAATGCACGGAGCGCCTCTCAACTATTCTTTCTTAACAAATAGATACAATTTGAAACAACTGAACCTTAAATGAAAACTAGCAAAAACTTTATTATTCTTGAACGCGCGGGCGCACAGGCACACACTTACACTTTATCATCCTTAAACTTTAAGAGTACACAGAATAAAAAATTGAAAATATAGCATATTTAAAAAGTATTGATAAAAAGTTCAAGGGATAAATGCACCACAAAATTCTTTGTACTGCACATGGAATTATAAATCAATCATTCAACTTCTAATTTATATAAAACAATAAGGTAGGGAAAATTTTCCTCATATGAAAGAAGATGCCCATTATACTAATAATTAATAATTAATAATGACAATTTGTAAAAGATGCTATATGTCTACCATTGTGAATCTTTAAGCTCCCCCCCCCCAAAAAAAAAAAAAAAATTTTAATGTTGTGGTGAACCCCAGTTTTACATTTTTAATCCTATATATCCCCCCTTGAAAATTTCAACTAGTGTTTTGATCCTGAAAATCATCCTCTACTGCTACAAAATATCTATGAAGCATTTTACCTTTTAATTTTTGTTATTTTATCATGAAGAAAATACTTGAATTTTCTCAATTTATTTCATTAACTCCACCCAAATTATATTAAAAGAAAGGTCACCACCAAAAAAAGGAGAAGTAATCCCACCAATCCCAACACACACACACACACACACCCCCCCCCCCCCCCCCCCAACAAGCGCAACATATGCGCTGCCGCTTCTAGTAGTCTTACAAAAACAATGATGGAATTCTACAACATATCCTGTAAGTTCACGGTCCTTCTTTTACATTCACACCCACCTTTCTTAGACAGAACATCATCTTTTCATCACATACAAATGCAAATTACATACAAACACAAAGAGACACACCAGAAAAGGGGGCGATATCCTGTAACTGTGAGGATGGAACCTGAAATAATAATGATAGGTAGCACAGAAGCATGACTCGGTCTAAAATTACGAAGGCACATGTTCCCTATTTGATCGCATGGTTTCAACATTAACCTTTATTGTTGGATATTGGCTAATTTTAGTTACCAATACATGAAACAACGTGAACTATACAGAACTATCATAAGAGCTATGCAGTTGGATGGTCCGGCTATAGAGCTTTGATTTTCTGTATAGAAGGGGGATCTGAAAACATTGTAACAGAGCAGAACACAAGCCTAGCCATGAGATTGCTTCCATAACAAAAGATCCGAGAGAGAACTAAAGCTTTTCCAAATAGAGTTTTAAGACTCTCCAAAGAGAGTGAGGGTTTCTGCAGAGAGAACAATTGAACTTTGAGAGAGAGAGAGAGAGAGAGTTGTGGTTAGATTTTTTATCTTGTGTGTAGAGAACTTGTTTATCTATATGTATTTATTTCATAGTAAGAAATAGAGCTTATTTATTTTTCTCTCCAATTCTTTTTCTATGGGATCTAGGAATCACAACACTTTTTTAAACCTAAAAGACTTGAATACGATATAAAAGTAATCCTGCAACTTCCACAGGTTCCATCCAGATATCGATCTTCTTTCTCTCCCTTTTTTGACCTATGTCTGCCTTTCTCATATTCTTTATCTTCTCTGCATTTACAATTCGTTTGTCGTCTCCTTGCTCATGGCTCGCTTCTTTAATAACAATTTTAACATTCTAAAATGCAATGCACTGTATTTGGTTGCCAGAAAATTAAGTCTCTAAGTGTGACTACTTTGCATTCCTTTCATACATTTTGTATATTTCTGAGTTCTGTCTTCAAAAAATTTACAAAACTAGCATTTACGGGGGAACCTTGACCAAAGCAAATCTAACTAGAGCTTAATGAATTGGTATCAAATGACTAGAGAAAAAAATTAGATATGTCAAATGTGTATTGTTTTCAGGTATTACTTGTAAAGCATTACGACTATAAAACTGCTCTAATTACTCTCATTAACATCCTATAAAATTAAGAAGAAAAATGCAATATGAAATCTAACAATGTTGCCAAAAGATTAGCTATATGCTCGGAGGAACCAGTCGATACAGGATTAAACCACTTAAAATTAGAAGTGCATCATCCACTATCTACCATCCTTAACTAAATTTCACATGAAAAATTCTACTTCTAAGAGAAGCTAAATAGGATTGTTCAAAACAACCCAAAAGTTACAAAATATATCCAGAACAAACCAATAGCTACAGAATTTCCAAACCACAAGCAGATAATCATCAGATATGCAACTAGAACTCAATCAAAAATCGCTAAATAAAGCCAAACACGATCAATCCCAATTTCTAGCAAGTTGCAACGCATAATTAATCCGATTGAACCAAGAAGTTAAAAAGCAAGCGGATCGATCTCCAGAACTTCATCAAACAAACCCTAGCATGTGAAATTTCTTAAAAAATTAGAACTTACTTGGGATCGAAGTAATCGTGAGCCAAAAAGGGAGAGGAAGATTCCAGAGAGAAGACACAGTTCGCTTCTGAAAACGTTCTTGGACAGAAGGAGAGAGACGCCACGTAGTTGGTAATAGAGTTTAGAGAGAGAGTCGCAACGCGGCCGCGTGCTATTTTTGAATCTTTCGCTTCGCCTCTCTCTCCCCTCACGCCTTTCGCCTGCCGTATCTGGCTCCTGCTCTCCTTCGCGATAACCGCCATTCGTTACGGACATCGCTATATCTGGACCGTTCATTCTTCCACGTGCCGTTCTGACGTCGTTGGATTTGACGATTTTGGTTCGGGTTCTGATCTTTTTTTGAAGGGGAGTTGCTGTGCGAACAGACTTTTTTGCTCAGTTTCCATACCAACGCATTTACAAGTTTGACATTCATTTATTACCGGTGTGCCATTGAACTGGGAGTTACTTTGCGAACCCACAGTTTTCCTCCGCGTACATCTATTTATTTACAAGTTTGCCATCGAAATTTACTGGCGTTCAATGGAAAATTTCTCAACTTTTTCCTCTTTTACCATCGTCCCCTCCCCTCGTCCCCAGCCCCAGCCCCCTCCTCCGCGCTCCACAGCCTCCTCCGCCACCCTCCCCATCCACATCACCTCCTCTGACCTCCCTACCCCCCTTACCCCTCTTCCTTCGCCCCCTCCTCCGCCATCCCCATCCCCCCTTCTCCATCTTAGCCCGCCCTCTCCCCTCCCCCGCCCTCCACAACCCCCCCCCCCCCCCCCCCCTCGCCACCCCCATCGTTCGCGGCCCCGTCCGCGGCCCCGCCCACAGCCCTCCCTACACTCGTTGCGCACAAACCTAAGGGTATTTTCAGAAATATGGTAAATTGGTGTACGCGATGAGCAATTTTAATGGCAAACTTGTAAATAAACGGTATGTGCGCGGCGGAATGGCAAACTTATAAATAAGTGGTATGTGCGCAGAGAAAAACGTGGGTGCGTATAGTAACTCACATTGAAAAAAATTCACCTTTGGCACTCATCTCCATTCAAAATGTATGGATGTGCCATTGAAATTGCTCTGCACACAAACCAATACATCAATATTTTCTTCTATGCCGCCGTCACGATTGTCGCCCCCTCCCCCTCCCCCTCCTGCTCTGTCACGACCCGCAACCACAGAATGTGACTGTCATCCAGCATAAAGCAGGTCATGCATGTAACCAGTGATAACAACATATGCTAGGAGCAAAAGATGTACCAACATACTCATATAATAGTATTTCTCCTTATAAAGAGGAGTACAAAAGGTGTTACACTACAAAAGATATTGATTCAACCCCCCTCTCAAATTCATAAAAAGGAAATACATTAAGAGTCGATCATGACCTAATCACTCAGAAGTCGACACCCTGGACCTCAAACTCCTCGTAAACCGAAGTCTACTCTTACTCCGAATCAGCACATGGCGGTGCAACAAAACAGAAGTTCGCTAGGTCAGTTAAGTTCACAATAAATTCTAAACTATGGGATTTAAACATAGTATAATTGCATAACTGAAATAAGCAGGCAGAACATATATATGATAGAACATCAAAATAAATTTAAGGACATGAATGTTCATTAGTAACAATTAAAGCATAGGTTATGAATGTGTGTCTATCAACTATACAAATCCTAAGCTGTGACTTATATATGGGTGTATGATATATGACCAGAAGACCATCTTGTACTATGGGGGCGCTCATCCAGGCCCGAGTCCACAACAAGACAAAACCAAAACATATATAATAGTCCGACGTTACTATATGGGTTCAAACGGATGCATGAATGAAACCCGGTCGGACACTAGATAAGGTCAAATAATAGAGAACGAAGCATGGATCCAATTGTTCATGTAATCTCTCTAATATAAGTTACCCCCAAAAACCCCGGTGAGTCTGGCATTGATATATGAAAAGTGTATTGTTTTAGGTGATGCTCTAAAATCTAAATTTCATGTAATAAAGTGTAATAAGTGTTTCATTATGCATCAATAGTAATATGAACATAGCCAACAATGTATAAGGGGAGTGCTTTACTCTAGCATGCATCATAAAGCGGTAAAAGGAGAACAAGTCTCAACAGGATCGAGGGTATCATCATATTAGCATATATGGTTGGTGTGTTATGTTATGCCAAATCCTTCCTAAGTCCTTGATTTTTTCAACATTTTAAGCCAACATGTCAAATAGAATATTTTCCAACAATAAGCCACATATGAATCATTATCCAACGAATTCATTTAGCCAACAAATAATGGCACATAGACATAAAAACATATTGAACACATCCAACCCAACCATATAACCTAATAGACGTCAAAATTAATGTATAATCATTTGCATGCACTTAAGAGTAATTCATAATAAAACAAGGGGAGGGACAACCGAAATATGATCCGAGAAATGTTTCATCAATGATCATGCTAAGGGGCACATTATTTTACACATGCTTCTCAATCATAATAACATCATCAAGAGATGATTTCAGTTCCAAACAATAAGCATGCATAAGCCATTAATCAAGTAAATCATAGACCAAGGTAGAGGTGGACAAAGATCTGATTAAGCGATTGAATCCAACCGATCCGATCCGAAAAAGTAAATCGGAGAATCGTAGCCGATCCGAAATTTTAATCATCCGAATTTTTAGATTAACTTTTTTTATTAGTGGATGCGGATCAGATTTTTCATCATCCGATTCAATCGGATCGGATGGTGGATTGAGGCATAATCCGATCCGAATATTCGGATGCCCACCCCTAGACCAAGGCCCTCATGTCATACTGGAACAGGGCAAGAACACACCGAATACAGAAACAGAGGCAAAAAGCCTCGGCAGATGTCATGCCACATTTTCTAAAATATCTGGAAAATATGAAACTTTCCCAAGACCATCTAATGAATGGAAAAGAGAAGGCTGTGGTAATATTCGGATACAAGGATTTAAATACACCCAGCATGGTTATGATATCATACATTATTGCAGGCCACTGCGAATGCTGGGACAATACAGACAACAAATAAAGAAATAATTGTATATGCTCTAATATAGAAAGATCACATCACAAAGTCACAAACATACATATATATTACCGTCTCAAAAGGGTACAACTGGGAGATACTTGATGAAATACATGAGAATCCGAAAATACAAAATACATAAGAAGTCCAGACCCCAAAAACGTCCACATCCAAAGATACAACTCACGCCATACAACAAAGAAACGAAGGAGTATCTAGCACTATGTGGCCAACTCAAAGAAGTCACACTCTGAGGGCTCGACCTCAAGCTCGAGGTCTGTGGCAGTCTCCTGGGGGAGAACCTGCTCTGTGGTATCTGCCTCTAGTCATGGGAAAAAGGGGGTGTGGACATGTCAATGCGAGCCCAGTAGGAATTACACACATCTAGGTGTGGAATATTACATTTAACATTGGTGTATCACAACTAAGTCATCGATATTTATATTGGGGAAAGTTAAAGGCAAGCTACACAAATTCATAACAATAAGCAGAAAAGGAAACATGTGACAATAGGAAGCAGTCTAAATAAGATTCTAAACAGGAGTGAAATCGTGCCATGTTCTCAGTCATAAAAATAATTAAGTTACTGTAATAAAAGAAAGTAAATTCAAACATCACTTGTATTGTTATTGTTATTAAGTAACGCTTTGGAATCCCAGGTAAGATGTAATACATAAGACTCTGGACCCACCCAGGGTGGGTGGAAAATGGTACCCCGCTAGTGGATACGAGCACTATGAAACGTGGCCTCTTGTAACTCTCTCATTTCTAGAGTGAGAATATAATACATATCATATACCTCATGGTGCATCACAAGTACACACATGGGCCTCTCCAACTCTACCCAACTCCCCCTTTGACAGTGCGAGTGAGATAAAAATCCAGTCTAGTCCAGTTTCGTATCTATATGTTTTACTTGAGTTTCCCCCAAACCCCGTTTCTGGAATTGCTTACCCACCTCACTGTGGATTGAGTCAATCCATGTTATCATGATATTCATCGGTTCTTACTCAACTAATCACATTCACTGTCTCAACATTTGTGCGGTCATAACTACCGCTAACATCAATTCATATGCCACCATCATCACATCACATCATATGACATCATAAACATAATAATGATTTCGATTGCCATCATTACCTCACACAAGTAAGTAATCATTTGCATAGAAATATCATACTCTTGGCATGGAGTAAGACATATAATTCTAACTTCCTATACATCTTCATGTTCATAAGAATCATCATCATGTTGAGTATTGGATCCCCCAATTTTGTTTTGATGATGAGCAAACATAATTAATTGTGACTAACACCCTGTTTTGTAGTTAATTAAAGCATCATCAAATGTAGATCAAGTGTTATCAAAAGCGGCGATGAATTGAAGTAATGACATGAGGAAATTGAGAGATGGGCTCAAGGATTCAAATAGAAGACTTCAAGAAATTCAATAGGAAGTGAAGGGGATTAATATGTAATACTTGCAATTCTTTACTTCTTTATAGAATTAGAATATTAAGCCTTGAATATGTTTGTTACAAGCACTCTTATGTCACACAAAACACTTTAGATCATTCTTATGTCGATCCCATAGAGTTAAATAGGCATTCAACTCAAAGTTGAGCTTTCAGCCTTCAATCAGACGTCTGGTGTACGTCACCCAGATGCCTTGCATGCATGCATTGCAAAGCACTAGGAAACCTTATCATGACAGATGTTTGATAGTGTCTTCCCAGTCATCTACACAGCTGGACAGACGTATGGAAGATCTTCATTAGACGTCTGGTTTATTTCGACAAAAATTCCAGTAAATTCATTTTGGTTGTCCCGACTGTTAAGTCATCTGTAGTTTTTGTGCCAAACGCCTGAACAATTGCCCAGACGTCTGGTACCTCTTCTGCAGACATCTGGTATTTTGCGCCAAAAATTCCACTAACCTATTTTCCTGTGGCCTTACTACTAAGTCGACTGATGCTTTAGAGCCAGTCGCCTGAACAGTAGCACAGACATCTGGAACCCTTCTACAAATGTCTGGTCGAATGGTCGTTAGACTGTATTTAAGGCTATGTCAATATAGTGCCCTAGTCATCTGGTAGGCCATCAGTCGACTGGTGAATCAGATTTTTTCCCGTTACATGCCGTTTCTAGTATTTAATGCTGAAGATTTGTTGAGATATTTGGTGGGATTTTGGGTGCTATACTTAGGGACTTGATGCATGCAATTCAACTCTTGGAACTCATCTAAATTTATTGAATTGCATTCAATGCTCCCACAAGCACTCAAGCTCATATCTTCAAGCAAGCTTTGCTTCTTTCTTTGGACAAGTAGTAAGTGCTCCCATCTCATTTATTAGAGCACACTTCACACACCTATCCTTCCCTTCTAAGTAAGTTCATATTCTAGGCGTAGGGTTGTGTACTTATTTCATATTGAAGTATTTCCATTTCTATCTTTCTCTTGCGAGAATTACTCTCGGTTTGTGAGAGTAGACCATCCCGGTTTATGTGAAGTGGTGATTAAGTTGTATTAGATTTACACTTGTCGGCATTTGACAAGTGGGATATTAGTGGATTTCTAATCACTAGTGGATTGTTAGTGGGTTGCTGGAGTAGAAATCCAGGGAGTCGGGATTTGACTCAGGGAATCAAAACCAGTGTATTTAACTTGTTTACGATTGATTTTCTGGGTTGTTGTCTCCTTTATTTCATTTATGCACTATTGGTTGATAAGGATTTTAATTAGGTGTAAATTCATTTTTAATTTCATAAAACACTATTCACACCTCCTTTAGTGTTTTCCCCATCGTTTTAGGTCATACACATCCTTCACAAAACATGGAGTAAATCATTTTTACATCCATACTAAACATAGCATGTAGTACTAACATCTTTAAGTATGGCATAAGAAACATAACATATTACCAAACATCCTAAAGTATAGGAAACATAACATAAGGTACTACGCATCCTAACGCATGATGTGGGAAACATAGCATAAAATACTAAGCGTCCTAAAGCATTATGCATGAAGCATATCATAAAATACTAAGCGTCCTAAAGCATGATGCATGAAACATAGCATAAAGTACTTATAAGCATCCTAAAGCATGATGCATGAGATATAACATGAGATACTAAGCATCCTAAATCATGATGCATGAGACATAACATGAGATACTAAGCATCCTAAAGCATGATGATAAAACAATGTTTAAAGATAATACTCCAATCATCAAGTTGTGAATCCTACCTTAAGAAAATTGTGAAGAGTGAGATATGAAGCATTCTTCCATCCATTCTCCTTCTAATTCCTTCTACCTTCTTCTAGCTTGAAGTCACCACAAGGAGCAAGAGTGAGGGAGTGGCCGGCCAATGGAGGAAGAGGGGAGGTGGTGGAGGTGGTGTTCAGCCAAGTAGGAGGGAGGAGAGGGGCCCGGCCTAGTGGAGGGAGGAGATGGAGAGAGATATAACAAATTCTCCATTTTCTTACCTTTTTTCTTCAATTTTCCTCAATTTTTCCTCATTTTTATATTTCCTAATCTTAATGAGATTAAAATAGAGCATGACAAGTGTTGTGTGAGGTGTCTTAAGCTTAGCCATCTAACATGCTTAGTGGTGGGTGGTCGAATAGATTAAGTAGGAAGATGACACATAGATAATAATATGGTAATGGAGGAACAATTAGGATTTTTCAAGAAAAAATATTAATACAAGAATTTAATTTAATACCATGTAGTATCCATATAGTATATCATGTAGTATATAAGAAAGATACATATTATGTTTATTTAAAAATGTATAAACATATGAATCAATATTATTATAATGGCTTAAAATTATGGAAAAATCATCAAAATACATGAAAAATATACGTGTATCAAATACAATCAAAATACACAATACAATACTCAGTATATCTGAAAACAAGGAGTTACAGCAGAGCCAAGTAAATAAGTCAGGGTGCCCACCGCATCACCACAGAACAGAGACAGTGCCCAAAAGGTCGGCCACATGGGCAGAACCCAAGAAGGATAGAGACAGAGGCCAAACATGCATGTACCCAACAGAATAGAGAGCTGAGGCTAATGTCCGACCAACACAGACGTGTGGGGACGGTGAGGGGCAGCAGTGAGGGTCATTGCCAATTACTAAGGGCTCAGAAACATCTGTTAGACAACAAAGAAACAATCGCAAACAACGATATTACTGGGTTCGGATCCACCCAAGTCTCCCCGACTTGTTCCTGGTGATCCTACGTCCCAACCACCCGGATCCCCTCCGGATACTTGAGTTAGAAACCCTAACTCAAGATTTCCACTATGAAATACTTGTGAAAAACCTTCACAAGTCAAATCATACACAAAGTAATTTGTGACTCCCACAACCCGGGATCACAACCACACTCTCACAACTGAGAGTGAAACTTACAATATGAAAGTAAATGAAATAGAAACTTCTTACCGACAAAATACATATGCCTTGAGTAATGCTTACGAATTAGGGCAAGGATGATTTTGAGGAAGAAGAAGTGGCACCAAACCCTAGCTCCAAGATGTAGATTAGCGATGGAGAGCTATGGGGATGTTGGTGACCTAGAATCAAGCACTTGGCTTGGAAGGCTTCACACTCAATGAATCTCTCTTTGGAAGTAAGAGTGAGGAGAGATTATTGAATGGAATGAAAGAGCTTTGAATGAGCTTGGAATGATTTCTCTTGATCTCTAAACTTGCAATAATATCAGCCTTGACTGCAATGAATGCAGCCCATCAAGTATTTATAGGATAGAGGAGAGAGAGAAAGAAATTCGAGTCATTAAATGCTCCAACGGCTCTTTTCTGAACTCAACTAGTCGGTCAAAGAACAACCACCGACCGACTAGTTCATCAACTAGTCGGTCGGTCATTTAACGTAGACCGACTAATGGAAGAACAGCCAAAAAGTCAAAGCACAGACAAAAGGAACTAGTCGGTCCAAGAAGAGTAGCTGACCGACTAGTTTCACAACTAGTCGGTCGGTTACTTAACTGAGACCGACTAAGAGATAAAACTGAAGTCTGAGCACAAATTGATTTAGTCGGTCCAAGAACAAATGTTGACCGACTAATTCACCAACTAGTCGGTCGCCAAATGAGCATAGACTGACTAACGATAAACAGTAAGTTAGGTGAAAATTGGCATGTACAGTAAAGCTAAACTAGTCGGTCCAAGAAGAAAAGTTGACCGACTAGTTCATCAACTAGTCGGTCGATCAATGAACACAGACCGACTAATGATAAACAGTAGCTCAGGCTCAAATGTGCATGAACAGGGAAAGCTCAACTAGTCGGTCACAGAAGCATCACTGACCGACTAGTTCACAAACTAGTCGGTTCTAGCTACCGGAGCGAAGGATTCTTCGAAATCAATACTGTCCTCTTGACGGTAGCCTTGAACAACTAACCGAGCTTTGTTCCGGGTGACGACTTGGTTTTCGTCAGTTTTGTTCTTGAAGATCCACTTTTTCCCTATGACGGTGTGGTTCTTTGATGGCAATGGAACAAGCTCCCAAACTTCATTCCTCTCGAATTGAATGAGTTCCTCCTCCATGGCTAAGATCCAAGCGCTATCTTCGCATGCCATAAGGATTTTAAATTATTTCAAATGGATGTAAAAAGTGCATTTTTAAACGGAGATGTCGTTGAGGAAGTTTATGTTTCTAAACCTCCGGGCTTTATTAATGAAAAATTTCCAAATCATGTTTTTAAACTAAAGAAAGCGCTTTACGGTTTGAGACAAGCTCCTCGAGCTTGGTATGATCGCCTAAAGAATTTTCTTTTGGATTTGAATTTTAAAATGGGAGAAGCCGATTCTACACTTTTTGTTAAGCATTCGAATAATGATATAATTTTAGTTCAAATATATGTTGATGATATCATTTTCGGTGCTATTAACTTTGCTCTTTGCGAAGAGTTTTCTAATGTGATGAAGGAACAATTTGAGATGAGCCACATGGGTGAGCTCAAATATTTCTTAGGTCTCCAAATTCGCCAAATGGATGATGCATTCATCCACCAAACGAAGTATACGGTGGAGTTGCTAAAGCGATTTGGAATGGAGAATGCCTCCGGAAAGAAGACTTCAATGAGCACGACTACGCATCTTGATAAGGATACGGGCGGTAAGGATGTAGACATTCGTCTATATCGAGGTATGATAGGTAGTTTACTTTATCTTACCGCAAGTAGGCCCGATATTATGTTTGCCGTATGCGTATGTGCTCGTTATCAGTCTCAACCTAAGGAGTCTCACTTAGTAGCGGTAAAACGTATTTTCCGTTATCTAAGTTATACACTTGATTTTGGATTACTTTATCCAAAATCTAGCAAGTATGATTTAATCTCATATAGTGATGCCGATTATGCGGGATGCAAATCCGACAGGAAAAGTACTAGTGGCACTTGCCATTTTATAGGAAATTCCCTTGTCTCTTGGTTTTCCAAGAAGCAAAATTCTGTATCACTTTCAACCACCGAGGCGGAATACATTGCCGCCGGTGCCGCGTGTGCTCAAGTTCTTTGGATGAGACACACACTTAAAGACTTTGGTATAAACTGTGATACTTGCCCTATCATGGTGGACAACCAAAGTGCAATATGTCTTTCCAAGAACCCGGTACACCATTCCCGTTTGAAACACATAGATGTCCGACACCATTTCTTAGATGATCATGTTGCTAAAAAGGACATCATATTAGTGTACGTTGAAACCCAGAAGCAAATCACCGATATTTTCACGAAACCCCTAAAGGAGGACTCCTTTGTGCGGTTACGTCGAGAATTGGGGATTATGGGTGAATCCGAGATATAGGATTCATTTTTATTCAATATTCTTGCATGCTATTCTATTCGATATATTTGCTCATGCTTGAAGTATTGAAATTTTCTGGATTTTTGTTGAATTTTCGGAATTTTCGCTCGATTTGTGCGTAATCGTCAAATTTCAGATTTTCGATGTTTAATGGGATAGTATAATGATTAATGAGAGTATTTTGATGTTTCATCCAAGTGTGATTAGGAGAGAAATCAAATTTTCAAATTCTAAAATTTTTGGACTCTCTTAGTCGGTCCAAGTTCATTGGCCGACCGACTAGATTAAGATCTAGTCGGTCAGTGGATGAGCTTAGACCGACTAATTCTTGTCAGTTAAATTGGGTTCTGTTACTGTTTACAACGAGTCGGTTCAAGCTCATTGACCGACCGACTAGATCATGATCTAGTCGGTCAGTGCTTGAACTGTGACCGACTAGTTGTGACGGGGGCAATTGCGTCTTTTGGATTCTAATCGACTTATTTAGTCATCTCGACCGACTATTATCTCTTTTAGTCGATCGAAAACCCCTCTCTCCCGCCAAACCCCCCCGACCCTTCGACTTCCCTCCTCCCTCTCCGTCGTGCCCGACCGTTTTCCGACCAAACCCGTCGTCGCCGACCGTCGCCCTCTCCTCCTAGGTGATCTCTCCTCCCTCTCCTAGTTCTAGGGTTCATTTCCTGCGCTTAGGGTTAGGTTTTTCTCTTGATTTCGGCTAGGGTTTCTAGTTGTTTCGATTTCTAGGGTTTGTGCTTAGGGCTTCATTCCGATCCCTTGTGTCGTGCCACGCTTATGGCTCGTACACGTATCCCGATCACTCCCTCTGGCCCTTCGCCTATGACCGTCGATTCGCCACCCTCGGACCCCCTCCTCCGAAACGCCGTTCGAAGCCTACCGAACCCTCTTCTTCTTCGCCTCCTCTTAAGCGTAAGAGGACGACGAAAGCGAAGCCCCGTGCTCAACCCAAGCCCAAGCCTAAGCCCATGCCCAAGGAACTTGCATCTCGCTCTTCTTTCCATACTCCTACCGATTCCGATACCGAGTTCATACCCGAGCCTGAGACTCATAGGGAACCCACTCCTCCTCGCCATCCTGAGTCTAGCTCTCGACCACGTACATCTACCCGTAAGCCTAAGGGAAAGGCTCCGATGCCGGTTGGCGGTGTCGATATCTCGTTGTGTCGCGACGACCCTAAGTGTCTCGCAGCTTACAACCGTATCGAACACTGCCCACTGCTTCTGGAGTATTTCGTCCAGTTTAGTGACTTCATAGGCCTCACCGATCTTCTTTCGTCCTCCACTCTACTCGATTACCTTCGATACGACCTGAAGGCGAACCCTCATCCCTACCCTCGCCTAGTAAAACTTTTCTACGCCAATAGGATCCGAGGTCAGTACGATGGGACCCACTCTGTTGAGACGACTGTTTTGGGGACTCCTATAGTCCTCACAGCAGAAATCTTAGGAGAGATTTTGGGTATCTCCTCGTCTGGCCTCCTCCCCTCTGACATTTCTGTTGATGATATCACCTCCCTTGATCAGGTCGTCCTCTCTCAGATCTTCCATGAGATTCCCCCGCCATGATTGGCGTGCCCTCCAAATCCTTCAAGCCTATCGCCTGGGTCCTAAATTTGATTCTGAAGTCGTGCTTGCTTCCCAAGTACGGCTCCTCATCTCTACCGTCCCAGCCTTTCTTGAAGTTGATCTATGCCATTTTCATGGGGAGCTCGATTAACTGGGCTCGCATTATACTCGATAAGATGGACTCTTTCGAGTGTATTCGCAAGTCCACAAAGTCGGCTCATATCCCCTTCCCGTGCTTGTTGACTCTGGTATTCCGTCACTTCCGTGTCACATTGCCTCCTGACGATGAGCGTCCACTTGGTCCCCCCCTGAACGCGACGGCCGTCAAGAAGTCTCTTGCGGCGCTCTGTCACGTTCAGCGGTCGACACCTTCAGCGTCAGCCTCTGCCTCTGCCTCTGCTGCTCCCCCTTCCACTCTTGCCGAGCTCGTTCGTTCTCTGCGTCGTTTGGAGTCTCGTCAGGCTCGTTCTGAGGAGATTCTCTGCCGTATAGCTCGTCACCTTGATATTGAGGTCCCTCCGTCTTTTTCTGACGAGGATGAGTTGGATGAGGAGGACATTGAGGAGCTTGCTCGTGCTTCTACTCGTGCCCCCGAGGGCACTTCTGGTGATGCTGCTGCTTCGTCTGCTGGTGCCCCCGAGAGCACACCTGTTGCCACCGCTCCTGCGGTGGATACTCCGACTGGTGCTCCCGAGGCCACTACTGTTGCTGCTCCAGAGATTGCCACTTCTGCCGTCGCTCCCGTTGACATTCCAGATGTTCCTGTGACCACCACTTCTCCTGCAGAGCCTGCTGTTGCTGCAGATCCTGCCGCTTCCTCTTGAGTTTCTTTGAGGACTCTCCGATGCTCCTTGGATGATACATCTAGTGTGTGAGAGTTTGGGTAGGATAGAGTGGGGTTCTGGATCATTTTGATGTATTTTGATACTTTTGGATGTATGCTGATGTATTCTGATGATGTTGTATATTTTGTGACATTCTGATGTCGTGTGTGCTATTTTGATGTAGTTTTGTGTGCCCCGATCGTTGGATCGATGTTTTGTATGTCAGTGATGTATACTTTTGATGTACTCTGGTTCATATTTTATATATATATATACATCGCAGTTGACATTTCATTCTATTGTGCACAATTTATAATTTCTTTTATGTCTCTGATGTTTGATTTCGTCGCTCGACGATATTAACTTGGTTTAATAGAAATTTCTTCTATGGAAACATAGAATTGTTTTCCATGCACTAAATTAACCAAGAATGTTGATATTGGATAGTATATTCCATAACTCAATCCGTAAAATTGATTTGAGTTTTGATGATTTTATTTACCGATTTTCGACTTTGGTCTCATTGACACGCCTTGATTTCTTTCGTATTTTTCTTTGGTGTCACTTGAGCCATGTTCGTATTCTACGACTCCCGTGCTTTTTATTTGAAGCCATTGTTGTTGTCGTTGTTCTCCTCCCGCTCTTTTTGCTTATGCCAAAGGGGGAGAGATATAATAATAACGATGGGCTAACTGAAAATTTAGAGCATTTTTCCAAGAATCTAACTTGATATGTTAGATTCAGTGGGAGTTAAGATATATAAATGGATTTTCAAATCCGATATTTCAATAACCAACTTTTGGTATTCGATATTTCAATAATCGATTCTCATTGATATACTTTACTCGTCTGCTTGATGCGAATTATTATTGTTTAAATTGGAATTAACGTGTCATCAATGCAGGGGGAGTAAGTAAATTTCATTTGAATTATTATTGTTGATTATTATTTATGTTGGTTTGTCATCACCAAAAAGGGGGAGAATGTTGGATATTGGACTCCCCGGATTTGGTTTTGGATGATGAACCAACATAAATATATCGTGAACTAACAATTTGTGAGCGCAGTTATGGAGATCGTCGCCAAATTCATATGAACATCCAAAGCGACATCTCGAGACTTCTCAAAGCACGTGATCGTATGCCTAAAGCTTCGTTGAAGCTTATGGACCATTTTAGAAGTCATGAAGATTCGATTGAAGCTATTGAAGACGGTATCGTCTAGTTTTATTTATAGTCTTTAAGCTTCTTTCGTAGAATGTTAAGCCTTGAGTAGGTCTTACGGTTTAAATCTTCATAACGCTCATATCTTAGCTCTAGGATCTTAGTAGAAGTCCATACAAACTTTCCCGAAGCTTCGCGCTTCGATTCGCGACTTCTTGTGCATGTTAGTTGGTTCAAGAAGAAGAACTGACCGACTAGATAATGATCTAGTCGGTCGGCAAAGCTTCTTGGACCGACTAGTTTTTGTCAATCAATTCTAAGCTCTTTACTGTTTACAGTTAGTCGGTCTAAGTTGACTCACCGACCGACTAGTTTGTGAACTAGTCGGTCAGTGATGCTTCTGTGACCGACTAGTTGAGCTTTCCCTGTTCATGCACATTTGAGCCTGGGCTACTGTTTATCATTAGTCGGTCTGTGTTCATTGATCGACCAACTAGTTGATGAACTAGTCGGTCAACTTTCCTTCTTGGACCGACTAGTTTAGCTTTACTGTACATGCCAATTTTCACCTAACTTACTGTTTATCGTTAGTCGGTCTATGCTCATTTGGCGACCGACTAGTTGGTGAATTAGTCGGTCAACATTTGTTCTTGGACCGACTAAATCAATTTGTGCTCAGACTTCAGTTTTATCTCTTAGTCGGTCTCAGTTAAGTAACCGACCGACTAGTTGTGAAACTAGTCGGTCAGCTACTCTTCTTGGACCGACTAGTTCCTTTTGTCTGTGCTTCGACTTTTTGGCTGTTCTTCCATTAGTCGGTCTACGTTAAATGACCGACCGACTAGTTGATGAACTAGTCGGTCGGTGGTTGTTCTTTGACCGACTAGTTGAGTTCAGAAAAGAGCCGTTGGAGCATTTAATGACTCGAATTTCTTTCTCTCTCTCCTCTATCCTATAAATACTTGATGGGCTGCATTCATTACAGTCAAGGCTGATATTATTGCAAGTTTAGAGATCAAGAGAAATCATTCCAAGCTCATTCAAAGCTCTTTCATTCCATTCAATAATCTCTCCTCACTCTTACTTCCAAAGAGAGATTCATTGAGTGTGAAGCCTTCCAAGCCAAGTGCTTGATTCTAGGTCACCAACATCCCCATAGCTCTCCATCGCTAATCTACATCTTGGAGCTAGGGTTTGGTGCCACTTCTTCTTCCTCAAAATCATCCTTGCGCTAATTCGTAAGCATTACTCAAGGCATAGGTATTTTGTCGGTAAGAAGTTTCTATTTCATTTACTTTCATATTGTAAGTTTCACTCTCGGTTGTGAGAGTGTGGCTGTGATCCCGGGTTGTGGGAGTCACAAATTACTTTGTGTATGATTTGACTTGTGAAGGTTTTTCATAAGTATTTCATAGTGGAAATCTTGAGTTAGGGTTTCTAACTCAAGTATCCGGAGGGGATCCGGGTGGTTGGGACGTAGGATCACCGGGAACAAGTCGGGGAGACTTGGGTGGATCCGAACCCAGTAATATCGTTGTTTGCGATTGTTTCTTTGTTGTCTAACATTTACTTTTCCGCATTGTTTGGTAGAGTTTGCAAGTAATTAGGAATTATACTCCTTGTTATTTTTAAAGTACTATTCACCCCCCCTCTAGTACTTGTGCAGTAGCTTAGCAGGGCATTACAACATCATCGCCTAACTAAAAATCATACACCAAGCTTAACCCCACTTGATAATTTAAAGGAATTTATCGAACGAGAAGATTCAGTGGAAAAGAAAGATCTGAGAATAAAATCCAGCCAAGAGTATAAATCCAAGCTCCAAATCAAGAGGAAAAAACTCCAGAAATCCATTGAGAAAAATATTTCTTTTCAAAGTAAAACCTTAAACCACAGATCAATTTATAGAGGGAAATTGATAGCTTGAGGGGGTCGGATATGATGGGTAACGATGAAGGCGATGATGCTTGCAGAGGCTGTCGAGTAATCAAGTAGATTTGAGAGAGAAATAACGGAGGGTACTCGAGTGAATTTTGTGCGACGATGCAAGGATCGCATGGACAGAAGGAGGTGGTGTGCATGCAAAGATCCATCGGATGAAGCCCTCGTGGGCTGTCGACTAAGGTGGAGAGGGAGAAGGGGCGCATGGATCTGATTCGTCACGTCCAACAAACGATGAGGATGGTCGGTTCGAGCAAAGCAAAGACACACACACACACACACACACACACAAACCCACGCTTCTCGCTCCTTTTCGGTTGCGCGTGCACCGAATCCTGTTCATGTGGGTTTTTTTCGCCATGCACTGTGTGCACGGGTATTTCTAGTGTGTGTATGTGTGTGTGTGTGTGTCGGTATCGTCGGAGGGTAAAAGGGATATAAATCCCAATGGAAAACATGTAAATAAGAGGGGTTCAAAGTGGGGAAAATTGCCAATGGCAACCATGTAAATAGAGGGGAACCAAGGGGTAAAATTGGGCCAATGTCAACCATGTAAATAGAGGGGGGCCAAGGGTTTTTGTTGTTGTATTTAATCGCAATGGCAACCTTGTAATTCATGAGAAGAGGGGGGCTTATATTTGGGTGCACAACAAAAACCCCAAACTACACCCAAGCCCCCACTCATCTCCACGTGGGCCCCACCTTGATTTACCCAATTTCTGAAAAGCCCCCGAATATAAGGTCTGTGGGCGCAAACCATACTTCTCACTTTACAACATACATGTATTTACCCAATTTCCGAAAGGCAATTAGATCTGTGAGCGCAAACCATCTTCATCCATCCATCCAGCAGGTGAGGGGAGCAAGGGAAGGACTGACAAGGTAAGGGGGCTGGGGAGGGGGCAGATGAGAGGAGCAGGGGGCGGCGACGGTGGACGAGGGAGGGGGCTGGGGAGGGGGGCAGATGAGAGGAGCAGGGGGCGGCGACGGTGGACGAGGGGGCTGGGGAGGGGGTGAGGGAGCAGACAAGGGGTTGGGGAGGATATGTATGAGGGGAGTAGGGATGGGGAGGGGGTGGAGCGACAGACAAGGGGAGGGGGCTTGGGAAGGGGCGGACGAGGGGAGGGAGCCCGCTTCGGATGAGGCGGGGCAGACGAGGGGATGGTTTGAGAGGCGGCGGGGTAGCAAGGGAGGGCTTGTGATGCGGCGGTGATCGTGCTGGTGTCGGAGAAGAAAAAGTTTCTAATGTCACACCTGTAAATTTTTAATGGAGTTAAGAGTAAAAAGGAAAAAGTTTCAATAACACATACAAACATTGAATGACAAACTTGTAAATGAGTGGTCTGTGTAATGAGCAATTAGGTATGTGTGCATGGTAACTCCCTTTTTTATTTCTAAATGCGGGTTATATGGGAGTTGCTAGCAATACACACAGACCAAATTGCTGCACACAATTATTTATGAGAGTAGTTGTAATTTATGCTGCAAAATACAAAGTGCAGTAATACAAAGGCACACACCACCGAAAATACAGTAAAAGCCATTACAAATACAGAGCCCGAGTGCACAGCACAACACGAAGAACCACGATATTCGTTCAAATCTTGTACATGACAAGGCATTTCACCGAAGAAGAACAGAGAAGAAGAGGAAGAAGAAGAAATCCTCCCCGATTATATTCAGAAAAAAGAAAACTTCAGCGTTGTTCACGCGATAGTTGTTATCATCGATCAAAATAGGCATACATCTAAATTTTAGACGCAGCTCCTCCAAAATATCAACCATATGACCTTTCCTCTTGTTGCCCTCAGCTGTGGGCAAAGTATGGCACCATACTATCTTCTGCCAAATGGAAGCTCCAGCCATGAAAACAATTGCTAAAAATGAAGAGTTTCACTTAACCAAGGGACTTTCAGAGTTGAGGCATTGAAGCATCCAATACTGCAAAGCTGAATCAATTGAATCAAATAATTTTTAGAACATAAAAGCAAACATAGAAAGATACACTTCAATTAGAAATATAACAAGTATGAAAAGTTCATAATAATGTCCTCAGCACACGAAAGCAACAATGCAGTTTTATGTACAGGCATGCATATTTCACATGATGTATATCATTCCCGATTCCTTCGTGTGCTGCTCTTGTCGTCAGCGTGTCCTTATAAGCTTCGGTGTCCATCCCCGCAACGCTAACATCCTACCTTCACCCATTTTCGAGTCTGCATTCCTCTTCAAGTTGAGCCCTTTCTTTTCGGTTACTTCTGAATTTGCTCTCTCTGATGTGTCATTCATCAGTGGACGTTGTGGAGATCCGGTCTCTGCATTTTGCACAACCCTTTGTACCATCTCCAGCACCTCGCTCATCTTGGGCCTAGACTTGGCCTGCCGAGCAAGACACTTGTTGGCTATGGCAGAAAGCATCATCGCAGACTTAATGGAGCAATGGCCAGCTAACTCTGGGTCTAGGATCGTCGGAAACTTCTTAGGATCGGTTATGTAGGGTCTAACCCACTGCAAAAGCTTCTGTTCACTCTTTGGCCGGTTTCTATCTATTGGTCTGCGGCCTGTGATGAGCTCGTAAAGGACAACGCCGTAGCTCCATACGTCGCTCTTGGACGTGAGGTGTGCAGTTAACATGTATTCAGGAGCTGCATAGCCAGCGGTTCCAACAACCTGTAATCGATGATTCGACAGACGACTGAAAATATGCGGCTCAAGACATGGAACAAAGAAGAAATTCTGATAGTGCATACCGCTGTTGAAACATGGCTTAGCCCTTCAGCTGGTCCCTCTCAAGCCAGTCCAAAGTCTGACAGTTTTGCATTCCAGTGTTCGTCCAGCAGAATGTTTGATGTCTTCAAATCTCGAAATATAATCTGTACATGCATATGGGACATAAGAGTTACCATGATGTATATTTGGTAATAATAGTTAATCCAATAATATATACAACTCATTATATTAGAAATTATCAACTGATTTTGTCGATTTCCCAAAACAAAATATCATGATCCGAAACAATATACAATTAATCATATTACAAATTATCCAGAACAATATACCATGATCCAAAACAACATACAACTCGTCATCTTCTTTCTTCTGATTTGCTCCCATCTTCCAATTTGCTCCCATCTCCCTTCTTATTGTCATATATTTTACTTCTTCATTGTCCGGAGAAGTTCGCCGATGGGGGAAATGGGAGGATAGCCACCGTGCCATTGCCCCAGCTTTGAGTTGCTGCTCCATTTGGAAGACGATGGTGCGTATCCGAGTATCACTTGAATTGAAGGGAACCGTTGGATGTTGACAGCTTGATTTGTGAGATATCAAATATAGTCCCACATTGGCTAGACAAGGGGGTGTGAATGGTATAAATATGAGAATTGAATCTCCATTGGTATGAGGTCTTTTGGGGAGAGCCCAAGAACAAAACTATGCGGGTACCTTGTGAAGGGCCCAAAGTGGACAACATTATACCGATGTAGAGATTGAATTGTGTGCCGCCCATGTTTGTACCTCAACAAGTGGTATCAGAGCCGGACCCCTAACTTAGTCGATGTGAAATTGGTGCCATATGGATCCGTATGCCATATGGAGTTGAGCTCTCGAGTATGATTTGACTCGATCGAGCACATGTGTGTCACACCCGTATGTGGCTCTTTCAGGCAGGTGAGTTTCACGTGTGTGCTCTTTCACACAGTGAAGTAGATGTGAACTTGTGTCCTTTTTCACACAGTTCAAGATGAGTCTGATGTGAAATGTGTGTCCCGAGACCACACAATTTTAAGTGAGCTCCCAAGTCGAGATGGGATCAGCTTGATGAGCAAGATGGATTGATCAATTTGATCAATTAAAAGGGTGACTAGGTGAGAATATGTTTGAGGTGAAGATTGTGAGATATCAAACATAGTCCCACATTGGCTAGACAATGGGGATGTGAATGGTATAAGTATGAGAATTGAATCTCAATTGGTATAAGGCCTTTTAGGGAGAGCCCAAGAACAAAACCATGCGGGTGCTTTATGAATGGACCAAAGTGGACAATATCTTAGTCGATATGAAATTGGTGCTATATGGATCTGTATGCCATGTGGAGTTGAGATCTCGATTATGATTTGACTCGATCGAGTAGATGTGTGTCACACCTGTATGTGGCTCTTTCAGACAGGTGAGTTTTATGTGTGCCCTCTTCAACACAGTGAAGTTGATGTGAACGTGTTTCTTCTTCCACACAGTGAAGTTGATGTGGACGTGTTTCTTCTTCTACACAGTTCAAGATGAGTCTGAATTGAGCAGTTGATGTGAAACGTGTGTCCCGAGACCACACAGTTTCAAGTGAGCTCCCAAGTGGAGTATGTGATCAGCTTGATGAGCAAGATGGACTGATCAAGTTGATCAATCAAAGGGGTGACTATTTGACTATGTTTCAGGTGGAGATTGTGAGATATCAAACATAGTCCCACATTAGCTAGACAAGGGGGATGTGAAGGGTATAAATATGAGAATTGAATCTCAATTGGTATGAGGCCTTTTGGGGAGAGCCCAAGAACAAAACCATGTGCCTTGTAAAGGGCTTAAAGTGGAAGATATCGTACCAATATGGAGATTGAATTGTACGCTGTCCGTGTTTGTACCCCAACATGATTAAGTCCTGATCGTCAGATCAACTTAATTGAATGAATCTCAGCCCTCCAAATTCAAGACAGACAGTTAAGATCCCGACTGTCTGAAGTCCAGCTTCTCTTCTTCTCCAAATGATCTGTCTGCGTCCGTCCGTTGCTCCAACTGCCGCCGTTAAGCTACCAGCTGCCTTCTCCTTGCATCCAACCACTTCCAGTTGAAGAACACGCTTATTGAAGAACCCGCTTATCCTCCAGTGTTAGTGGGGTAGTTACGTCTGTTAGTTTGTTATCCAAAAGGCATGAGAAGTTGTATAAAAAGCAGAAGTGTTGTAACAATTGAAATCATCGAGAAATTAATGAGCTCAGATTGAGTTTCTTCTATCTCTTGTCTTCTTCATTCAGAATTCTTGTCTACATCTTCGTTGTTCATCTCTAATTCTTTCATGCTTGTGGTAAATTGAGTTCTGAAAGCTTCGATCCAGTCAAATGGCTAAACCCAGTCAACGCCTGGAGCCGAAGAGTCCACAATTGGTATCAGAGCATGGCTCGAGCTATGGGAATGAACGGCATCCAGCACAAGTGGTCGCAGGAGATATCTAGTAGGAATCTAGTATCCGACAGTTATGGATTGTCATGGAATCACAGGTGGCCCTTACTACCCACATGTCCACAGAATTCACAGAATTCAAGCTTCAGTCGTCCACCCTCAACAACAAGCTTCAGCAGTTCATGGACAAGATGGAGAATCCAAATGTCATGAAAAATCCTGTCTTGGAGAGCTCTAACTTCACATAGAATCCAGTTCTGGGAACACCACCGGATGATCCAAGGGGAGGAATCTTGGGACATGGAGGAGCTCAACCATCCTATGTCAGAGAGCCTGAGCTGCCCAATTTCCAAGCTAAGATACTGAAGCCAGAATTCCCTATCTTCCAGAGAATAGAGGAGGTAATCCCATGGCTTAGTCAAGTACTCCTATATGCTTTCCTATATACCTTCCTATATACTTAAAAGTCAAAAAACCTCTTCTTTCTTATATTTTGACAAATGTGTATTCTCTTTACCACATCGTGTGTTTAGTTGTACGTTTTATAGAATCTGCAGCCTAGTCTTGACAATTTAACTACTATATAATAAAGTATGTATTTGTTAAATATTCTTAAACACAGAAAGGTTATTGTTCCCTCGATCTAGTTGGTCTTAATATTATGTTTTGGCCAATATTATCTTTTTGAGTATGTTACCTATTTTGCTCCAACCTAATATGTAGACTCTATTCCATCTCCTATTTCACAACATTTTTATGTGTATGTTAATATTCTTATGACTAGTGGTGACTGTTACAGAATTGAAGAGACAAA
Organism: Scilla litardierei; assembly: GCA_030789695.1. Classification (NCBI taxonomy): domain Eukaryota; kingdom Viridiplantae; phylum Streptophyta; class Magnoliopsida; order Asparagales; family Asparagaceae; genus Scilla; species Scilla litardierei. The sequence goes on along the minus strand of CM061138.1, from coordinate 42,738,249 downwards.
TGTGTACATGTCGACTCATTTTGTGACCAAGGATATGAGACGTCCATGATACTTTCCAGTGATAGATGTTGCACATAACAAGATTGGCGTGGTTCTATCTCAAAGGAAATATGCCATATACATACAAATACATGATAATGGATTATTGAGTTGCAAACTTGCAAGTACTCACATGGAAGCTGATGCTAAGTTGTGGGATGATATTCTAGTCCTCTAGTAGAGTTTGTCTTGTGACACAAGAGATTGATTGGAAAACTCATTTATTTGACTGTTACTAAACCAGATATTATGTTTGTTAGTGTGTTAGTCAGTCAGTTTAAATACCAATTTAGAGAAGTCTACCGAAGTGTAGCGTTAAGGATCTTACTGTACATTAAAGTTTTGCCGTGGTAAGGGGTTGCTTTACAAGAGGCATATGCATCTGAAGATTGAGGTATATTTTGATTCTAGTTATCCAGATAATAGAAAGGATATGAGATATACTTTAGTTTAATTTATGTGTGTTAGAGAAAACTTGATAATCTAAAGAATCAAGAAACAAAGTGTTGTCTCTGTCAAGTGCTAAGTTACTTCAGATTACTATATGTATATTAGAGAAAACTTGATAGTCTAGAGAATCAAGAAACAATGCATTGTCTCCATCAACTATTGAGGCAGAATACAAAGCTATAGCATATATAGCATGTGAAATAATTTGATTGAAGAAGTTACAATGGTAGCCTGATTTCTAAAATAATTTGATCGAAGAAGTTACAATGGTAGCCTGATTTCTAAGATGACAAGTCGATGAATGTTCTATAACAAACAAGCTGCTAATTATATAGCCAATAATCATATCTTCCATGAGAGAACGAAGAACTTTGAAGTAGTTTGTCACTTCAATCAGAGATACCACTACAGAGAAGCCAATTACATTCTTTTTACTCCTTTAACTGATCAACGCCAACATCTGCACCAAGCTTAGTTCAGCTAGTGTTTTCTCATCCATTTGTAACAAGTTAGGCATGATAGATATCTATCCTCTAACTTGAGGGGTGGTGTTAGATTGAACTATTAGTTATTAGGCTTATTAGTCCTGGATCCATATTAGTAGTACCTGTTTATGATACTAGTATATATATTAATATAGTATGAGAAGGGGAAAGTATCTCTCTTCTATTCTCATGAAAAACTAGAATTATCAGCCTGAAATAGCTTTCGACGCCTCCAATCTATTCCTAGAACCCATGTTTTCACACTTAGAGAATCTCAGTACAAACTTATACTCCATCCAGGATCCATCCTCTAGAATAACCCTTGTTGGGAATACAAACATCACTAAATTAGTAGACATGTCACACAAGAAGCTTTAGAATTGTCTGCATGTCAGATTTCCTTTGTACAAAAGGACTACGGTTGACTTGTTATGGAAACATATAGCATGGACATGACCTTTGATAATGATTTGGCCACCAAGTACTCCAAGCAACCAAATTGGCATATATCTCCCAGGGAAAGAGTAGTGGATTTCAAAAGCAGAATCCAGGAGGATTTTTCACTTTGATCCAAAAGATGCTATGAGAGAACTAAAAGCCAACTGAGCCCGAACAACCCCATGGCAAGGGTTGCAAACCCATGGGTGACAGAAATGAAAGGCGATGATGCAGCAAGAGATATGTGAATGGGCACAAGAGAATGATAATGAAGCACTGGCTGCAGTTAAGGAGAACGAGACAACAAGGCTGCAGAAGGGGGTTGTGATTGCCATCATGAAAAAGCATTATTTTTTATTCTATGGAACATGCCCCTCCTAAAGGAGCTTGTCCATTCCGCTGATAAGTCACAGTAAGGGAGCTATAGATGGTCATAGTGTATGTCTCTCAGTTAGTGTGAGTTTTCATGGCTAGGAATTCTAATCTAATTAGAATAATAGAAACGGTAAATTTCAAAATTTTAATCTTAACGTAAATACCCAGAAGCTATAGAATATATAAATTAATGCTGATAATTGAACAGCATACCTTTACGTGGATATTCATATGTGATATCCAATTTTTAAAAACTTAATGAAGATCTTGGATCTCCACACCAACCAATGCAATAGAAGTTTCACCTTTATGATGAAACCCTCCACGGTTCACAAGCTCCCCAATAGAACCTGAACTCGGTCTCAAATGTTGCTAGCGTTTGAGAGAAAGAGAATGAAAAAACTGTTTACATGGAGGGATTAAAAAACTGTTTATTTTTCTCTCTGAAATTTTTGATACCTTTGGGAGAAGAGATAGCCTTTATATAGTGGTTGTCACCCCTTTCAAATCTATAATCTTTCAGATTTGGTTCTAAAAGATGACTTCTCATCTTAATTTAAATTTGAATCAACACAAAGTTAGATCATTATCTAACCTTTAAACTTCAAGCTAACTAGACTTATCTTAAATCAAATTTGAATCAAGATAACATTAGATTCAAGATCTCAATTTAAGCAAACTTGTCTTATATTAAGTCAAAGTTGAATAAAGACAAAATTAGATTAGAAATCATTATACAACCTTTAGACTTGAACATACTTAAACTTGACCCAAAACCCCAAAACCTATGCACCTAGTGTCTTACTAGGTTTTGGATTTGGTCTTGGCTTATTTAATCTTCTTTTAGACCCAAGAGTTTGCAACTCTTAACAAATACATTCCTCTCACATCACAATTCTTTGTAATGAGTTTATCTCTCAATCAAAATGATCCTAACTTTTTGTGATTATTTTGACTAATTTATATCACATATACATTTAGTATTCTCCTTCATTTATCGTAATGAGTCAATCATCTTTGACTCTAAATGCTTGATTCCTATTTCGGCAGTGATTGAACGTATTCTACGATCAAGTCACATGTATGACAATACCGCTAGTTGCTTATGAAGATCACTCATTTTAGAATCGTAATAATCTGATTATTATGAGACTAGATTCTCTTCTAACATAAATCCGAACTTGTCTGCGACAACTACCATATAACTTGTTCTCTTCGTCACGACTATATCACTAAGATCTCTATGATATGAAAATCTATCAATTCTCATAATATCTGAATTTTAAGTCAAATATCTGAATTTTAAAGTCAAATATGTGATGTCATAGTTATCATGAATCAAAATTATTACTCTAATAAGTTTGTCCATCCTAACGCGATCAAAGATTTACTATAAATCTATGTAAACTTCCTATGATACTAACCTCTCATACTAGGGTTGATGAATTTCATCTTAACTGTCACCTCCTTTCGCACGGTTTAGACCACACCCAACGAGTACTTAGCAACAATTGCATCATCATTGGTCAATAAGTCTAAGTATAATCCTCCCAGACGTAATATTCTTTAACGACTTTTAGGTCTAAAGACTAACTTGTACTTACCATCACTTGAGAGCTTTTATTGACAGTAAGAGTATGCTACCATGTATAATCTTCTCGATGAATCGTTCTAGAAATTTGATCTCCAACAAGCATACGCATAGTCTCACGATATCCGTATCAAATGGTAATGAGACTAGTCATTATCATCTTAATAGAAAAGATTAGTACAAACTGGTCTATCCGAAATTTCAATGTCACATCTTGATATTTTCACGATCCGTAACATTCGAGATTATGCTTAAGTAAATTTATTAGGTCTTATTATCATTATTCGATTATTATTTTAATCTCCTCACATAATATAAAAAACTTTATCTATGCAATAATATATAAATGTACACATACATATTTATATCAAGAAATTATAGAGATAAAGAGTACCAAATAACATACTATTATTTTAAACAAGAGGTGTCAATTACAATAATTGTCTTAAGGATATATATGTATCCCAACACTTAGAGCCAACACTAGCCACTAATGGTATTTGGTGAAGAACTATGTGCCACATTGAGCAAGTTCCACGGATGAGGCGCCTCTAGGATCTCGCTCGTCTTCTACCATGATCTGGTTATTATGGTATACACTCACTCACTCACTCAGAGTGTGTGTAGATGGGGTTGTTGGGATTGTTGGGGTGGGGGTTGCCCTGGAATTGCATCTCAACATAGCCGTTGTAGAGTGGTACAAAAGGTGGAACTTATGGGGGTTGGGGTTTTATTTTTATTTTTATTTTTTATTTTTATTTTTTTTTATTTTTTTTGGGGGGGAGGTGGGAGAGCAATGTAATTTGAATCTAGATGACACAATGAATTGGAACCTGCCTCCGGAAAGCATGAGGTAAAATATTAGTTGCAGTTCTAGTGCAACCAAAATAATTCACTTGATTGATGTTCGTATGTATATAAAATGTTACATTCAGCACCAACCTTCAAATCTTTTACATTAGTTTCCTATATAAACGTTTCCAACCTTGAATAAGAATGAACAATTGGCTTCAATTGTCAAACAATAAATCTATGATTCAACAGATGGATTTCCACAACAATTGAGCAGTTATACTTATTTTCCCTTTTCTATTGATTTGTTGCAGGAAACAAATAGCTACGACAATTATGATTTACAAAAGATTCTTGATGCACATAAAAACATTCACATCCACACCAGAAGAAAAGCTTAGGGTCTACCTAACGAATATATCTTAGATACTGATAAATGAAAAGATGGCGTACCTGAAAATCCATGCCTTCATGCAGATATGTCAGCCCACGAGCGGCATCAAGAGCTATTTTTAATCTCATGTTCCATGAGAGATGTGAATTCACGCTACTTGATAAGTGATCATCTACACTTCGGTTAGGCATATATTCATATACGAGGAGTCGTTGTAACCCCCTTTCATCATTGTCAGCACAATAGCCCACCAACTTGACAAGATTGGGATGCTCCACAACCCCAAGAACATTCACTTCCGTCAGCCATTCCTTATGCCCCTGAAAACATAAGATGATAATAAAATACTGCATGTAAGCAACTTAAGTTGATTACACTTGTCCGTTTTCTGCTGATCACTAAAACTAGCAAAGATACATGACATAAGACAAAGTTCTACAGTGGAGAAGAATATATTTTTGCAAAAAAAAAATAAAGTTTCCATAAATGTAAAACCGACAGCCAAGTTGGGGTTTGTTCAATTAGTAAATTTAGTCAATTATAAGGTGGCTGTGTAATCCACATAAAACATTTCCCTACCCAAAAAGGATAATCATTGGAAACAAAATGTGAAGGCCATGAAAGATCATGCAAGTTTGTAACACAATTGATTTTAACTTGATCCAGATGTTCTTCTAATCTAAAGGAATTTGTAAATTGAACGGACTGACATGGTACATCAAAGCATTGGCTTTAAATTCTATATCAGCACAATAATGATACTTAATACTATTAGGTAACCAAAATTTAAAGATAAACTTCGCAAGATTAGCCTGGTAGTTGCATCAGAATTCATTGATCACTACTCATATATAGTATTTTTATGATATCTCATTCCCATCGTATACACATCCACTTTATGGTGTAAGTTAGCTATGTCTTGTATTACCCACCGCTACATGTTTTCCCATCCTTGTTGATTAAGTTGAGAATTTTAATTCCTATATGTTAACAGGCCACATGGTAATCATCATTCTTGAATCTTTGTTAATGCTCCGAAGAGAAAGGATGTGGCATCCATGCCCCATAAAGCAATTTGTCTCCTCTAAGCACCTGACTTTGAATGAAACATTAAGCACTGTTATAATGTTAATCTCCAGGCAAAGTTCATAAAATTGCAATGTTCAATATAGAGATCAAATTTCATTCTGATTGTTTTTACATGAAGTTCGATCACAAGCATGACAAATATTTTTAAATAAATGGGTTCAAGGCGGACAGGATACTTTGATCCGTTGAAAAGTTAAATGGAATCATGCATACGTGTAATTATAAAATGCAAGCGTAAATAAGAGCCATCTCCATGTTTCAGTCACAGCCATACAGTGACTATCTGCCGTGCAGGGGAAGTTCACCTGCAAACCTTTGCGGTTAAGCTGTTTAATGGCAATGTCAAGCTTCACACTCAGATCATCTGAACTCCTGATCATTCCCCTATATACACATCCAAACCCTCCTTCTCCAATCATGAGTGCACGGCTGAAGTTTCTTGTAGCATTCTTGAGTTCAGAAAAAGTGAATATCCGAAGATTGTTTGGCCTCTGAGAGAGACTGAGGAATGGAGACCTTCCTATAGAGTCATTGCTTATGTCTGAAACATTGCGAGAGTTGAGCTCTGAGCCCGATCTCCTCGTATCACGATCTGTCGATGTGGTGCTGTTAGATGACTTAGATTGACCAGACCCAGACTTCTTAGAACTTGTGCCTTCTTTCTTCCCTCCATTCGAAAAGTGAAAACACCTCATATCCCAAGTTTGGTGATCTCCCTAAGTTTTCTTCTACACATTAGAAGCAACATTCAGAAAAATGAACTCATAAATGTACAATATAAGCACAAAATGCCTCGTTAGAAAGACGGTTTACAAAATGGCAAATAGGATAGACATCGATGGGAACGAAACCAATTGTCATCAATTGAAACCCATGTTTTATCAAAAATTATAAAAATTACAAATCACAATACATGTTCTAGAAGGCCAATTAGAAGGATAACCGACCATATCCCACGGTACACTTTTCAAGTACCCACCTCAGTTTAAGGTCTAACAAATGATTAATAATCCTTCCCAATATCAAAATCTTACATGCGAATCATCTATTGATATAAAGAAAGAAAAAAAATCTCTGATGTTCTTTAAATATAAAAATCCAAACCAATGCCCAAAAAAATCAATTCCAATTTGAACTCATCTAGCATATGTCTTTCTTATGTTGATTTTTGAGAAAACAACACATAAGAATTTCACCAAATGCCAAAACAATCTTGAATTCATTAACCCGAAAAAGGCGTAAGAAAAAAAAAATACCAATTCTAAGAAAAAATCTATGCTTCACCTCAACAGAACCTTCAGCAGCAGCAGAACTTTCTAATCTAGCAATCTTAAGGAAATACTATTAAATTAACTTTTTAAAAAACCCATTAAATGATACCTTGTTAGTTGTTGTGGCTTGAGCAGAAGACCCCGAGTCGCCAAGTCAAGCTTAAGAACCAGGAACTCGTAAAAATAACAAGGAAAGACAAACATTTGGGGGAAATTTTCAATAGTTATCAATTCGAGAATCTTTTGAGCAGTAATCAAAAAATTACAAACCAATGATGTCAGGTCTTTAATTAACGCCAACAAAAGTTTTCGAATCCTTAAAACAAATCAAAGTTTACAACAACAATAAACAATAATCATGTTTCAATATCATACCATCTATTGATAACCAAAAAATCGATTAGTTCATATAAATTTTTTAAAAAAAATCATTAATGATCAACCCATCTATAAAACCATCCTCAACTACAAGCTTCACCACAACAAAACTGCACTGTTCTAGCAATCAAACACTCCACATAATTCCCTAACAAAGGAATAAAGCCAAATTCTATCTCCGACCCATTACCAATAATATAACCACAACAGGCTTCACCTCAACAAAACATTCAATAAACAATAGGATCATATGATTCTATCAACTGTAATAACTAAAAAATACCCATTAAACAAAATAATAATACCTTTTTTGTTGTTGAAGACCAAGAGTCCCCTCTTCCCGCTTCTTGGACTTGGGTGATGGAATAACAATCTGAAGTGGAGAAGAATGCGAACAAAATTTAAAAATGACGATATTAAAGAAAGACGAGTGACGCATGACGGTGGTGGTGGTGATGATGTGTGAATAAAACCCAGGATTTAGCCAAGGAGTCAATGGGACGGGCAGCAGGACAGCAGCTGGTAGTTGCACCCCCTTTCAGCTCACCCACCAAATTACCCATCATCATCCACCTCTGTCAAATTCAGTTCTAGTTTAAAATCTATTATATAATAGACGAGACTTGTCCTAGATGTGGCATATTTGTCCTATTTGGGGATATCACGTTGTCACATGAGATGTCACCTAAGACAAAAAATCACATCTCATCCCTTAGGGCATATTCTTTTGCGAAGAATATGGGTGGGAATGGGAATAAAGACATTATTCCTGCATTATTCATCTTATTCCAAGTTTGTATTCTAAGCGGTTGTTCTTTTGGGCGTGGAATAGAATTCTACGTGGATATTCTAATTTGGTAATGATGAGCACTTTTGTATTCCAAGCTTTTTTCTTGGAATACAATGGAATCTTTGGGAATGGTGGGCCCCACTCTCTTATCTCTCTCTATCTCTCCCCTCCAACTCATCCACTTTCCACTTTTTCATTCCAACTCTTCAATCCCAAAAGAACACAAGAATAGAATGTGGACCCCACTTTCTATTCCAAACCCCACTTTCCATACTCTATTCCACCAAAAGAACACAAACTCCATTTTCTCTCTCCTTGGAATACAAACTTTCCCCTATTTCATTCTTCCCTATTCCAGCAAAAGAACAGGCCCTTATGTACATGGTTGTCATTCTATACTCGTCCCAAAAAAATCAACCTCCAAGCTCACTTATTTACATTTTTACCCAATGGGAATTTTCCATTATAACCCCAAGGTTTTTGCATTTTATTATTTTACCCACGACGATACCGACACATATACCCATACTTTTCACTCCTTTGGCCTGTGTGTGTGCACCGCATCCTGTTCAGAGGGGTTTTAGGCTGCGTGCACTCTGTGCACGGGTTATTTCTAGTAAATAAATAAATCACAAAAAAAATGCTATTCAGTGATATATGTTGACATGTTGCCAGGCTTTTAGGTCACCACGTAAAGTACAATAAGGTTACAATGTGATTTACAGCAGATGACTGACCGAGGATTGTGCGAGCTATTCCCGGTTTGATCGAGCTCAATCTGAGCTATTGGCCGCTGCTGACCGGACACTGAGCGAGCTACCTTGGGCTGGTAGGTCACGCTCTGAGGTGTTGGAGCTGGATCTGGGCTATCTTCAAGCTGTCCCTTGCGGTTTATGTCAGGTCAGAGCTGTTGAGGGCAGACCCGAGCTATCTCTGAATTATCTTTCCCAACTCCGAGCTATCTTTGCCTCGCTCGAACGGCCCTCGCCTGATCCAAGCTATCCTTGCTAAGCCCGGGCGGTATCTGCTATGCCCAAGTGGTCTCCGAGCTATTTCCTGGACTCCTTTCTGCTTCCTTCAACACGAAAGGCCTGCAACACGAGGAGCTCATCAGGGAGATCGGATCTGGGGTCCAACCCAAATCCTCTCAGAATGCTAAAGCCATTCAGTGACTCGAGGAGGACTCGAGGGTAACTATGTCCGACCTATTGGGAGGTCGTCCGCTAGTTATCTCGCCAAGCTACGGAGGAAATGAAAGAGTTTTGGATGAAGTAGATACCAGAAGATTGTCTCGAGCTTTCTGGACTAGATCCCCGGGTGTCTAGGAGAATCCCCACATCTCCCTCCGTCTGGGAGATTATATATAGCCGTGGCTAATGAGGAACGTGTTAAAGTATCGCCAGAGCATTTACGTTGCTTGATTGCTTTGGCCCGAGCTGTCGGCATTAATGACGGGCTCAACGGTCGGCTGGGCTGTTGCCTTCAACGATGGAATGGTTGGCTTCGGACGTAATTTGCTGGGCGAGTATGTGATCTTTTCTGGGTGTGCCTGTTGGGCCATACGTGCGTCGTATCAATTTACACGGCCTTTTTTTTATAATTTCCACGATTTAATAAAACTATTTTTAACTTAAACTACTTAACTTTCTTCATTCATCAAACCACAGGCAACCGTCTTCCCATTAAAACTATGCTGAACTTTATTATTGTTTATAGAAATATAACTTAAAGTATACATAGAATTTAGCAAAACTACGTCATATCTTAAATTAAGAAAGGTTTTGATAATTGATTCAAGTGAATGAAGGTTTTTGACGAAATTATCAAGTTTAAAATAGTTTTCCTAAAATAAACCTCCATCTTGTCCATCGATCAATAAGAAGCAAAAAAGGGAATGGGTGAAAATATAAAACACAGAACGCTCAGGGGGTTATGTGAAAACTTGAGAAAGCGATGCCGCAGATATTTGCCAAATGGCAAGCAGCCGGGCATGATGTGGGTCCCACCGGCTTAGACCATGGCCTCCGTACTACGATGCTTTAACTAATAACCAGTACGGCTGCGTAATGGCCAGGAAGTTGCTCCCATAAAATTCCAAACGGGGACGTTTGGGTTACGTGGCATACTCTAAACTTCTCATAAAAAGAAGAGAATAATGGCTATCATACGCCATATGAGAGCTTCTCTCATACGCCCTCTCACATAAAGCACCCAAGTACAACCAAGTATAAACCCATGTGGGCTTGTACTTGGGTGCTTTATGTGAGAGGGAGTATGAGAGAAGCTCTCATATGGCATATGATACCCATTAATCCCTAAAAAGAATTACTTCAAATGATTTTTTTGGTAGTATTTTTTTGCCCACATACTTTTTAATTATGTATCTACGCATTCATATCGCATATTGTATTCATATCTGTATCACTGCAAACTAACACGACACGGCTCTACGTTCATACGGAGAACGAGTCATGGTATATCTCAACGTAGAACTGTCGCATCTCCTTCATGGGCCCTAACGACGTCCATATCACCATCCCGCGGAAACACCAGACCGAACTCGTCAAATGAGGAGATGCCCGTCCCATGTAAGTAACCTTGCGTGTAAAAATATTTTTTTAACAAGAAAAAAAAAATATAATACCAAATACTATTCTACGAGGACGCACTTGGTCGTTGTCGCGTATTGCAAATTAATCACCGTCGACCAAGGATTGACGACAATGCAACACCTCCCTCATAAATGAAAATGAAGTCCATACGCAAAACACTGCATCAGGCATGTGCTAATTGAAAACAAGTCCGAGTCCCTAATCACCATCTTCATCTCAACCATCCTCATCGACGGCGAGGCTGTTGGGCTGAACCGATGCCATGTCGGCCCTCTGATCGCAAATGCCGCCGTGGGCGCAGCTAAACATGGACGGATAAAACGTAGTTAACGAAGAAACTTCCATTGTGTATAAATGGCAGGTAAAAGGAAAAGGAAAGGAGACACCTAGCGAATATTTATGCAGTAAGTCGATAAGTAAACTAGAAACAAAAATATTACACCATAAATCTCGGCTCACCACCAAGAAGAAAAAGCTAGCCTTAGCTGCTGCTGCTGCTAGAAGACCAACCACTGCCGCATCCTTCTTACATAATACCTTCATACATGAAGTTCTCAGTGAGATATTTCGTATTAAAATTATTATCTAATTGTAATAATTAACACCAGTTTCTTCCTGGATAGCGACGGCTTGAACCATCGTTGGTACGTCTCTCAACCTTCTGTTGCTGCTTGGCGACAGATCTTGTTGGAAACCTTGGACTAGCAATGCATCAACTGGTGCCTGAAAGCAAAACTGAAACTGACAAGAGACGAAAATACACAAAACAGACAAATTGAACCAATAAAGTAAGTAACAACATCATTACCCATTCGGTGGTAAATAGCTTGCATGACACTAGATTACAATTATCCTCTGCAAAATCATTCCAATCTAGTAAACAATTGGGCTTTTAGAGAGGCATCATGTCATCTAATTACAGAACAAGCAACTAGCAAGGATACATGCAAGTGAAACAACACTAAACATTCCTACTCTTAAAAAAAATGGACATGAGAGAGGACAAACAGACATGAGAATTGAAATGATCACGATTCACGGAGAGGTTGGGAAAATAGAAAATAAAATAGAAATATATGGTTCTTTTTAAAGAATGCCATCAGTTCTCTCTTTTGTGTTTTTATCATAAAGCTCGTATCATTGTGAACTAAGATGTACCAGAAAGGAGTCAATCACAGTCTGGAATCTATGACTGATTGGCCAAACTGACGTCCACATACCGTTAAGCATATCAAACTAACATCAGGTGGTCAAATCAAGTTAAATTTGACATTGTTTGTACCATACGCTTTTTGGTAAAATAAATGAATGATGGCACAATGATTACTGAGCATAATGCACATATAATTAGGTTTGCCTAAATGAATATGAACTTTTAAGCAAGAGTTTTCCATCACTGTTATAGTCATCATTGTTGCATTTTACATTCAAATGGGAGGATTATGGAGCAAGATTAGAAGTGGAAAAGCTCCAAAAAGGATAGGCCAAAGTTGTGCAGTAAGCATGATCGGTTGTTGGCTAAAACATCCAGGTGAATAGGTGAATATAATATGAAAAAGTGGAGCCCTCTACAGCAACTTTTTTTTTTTTTTTTAGGGGGGGGAGGGGGAGCTATATCAACATTTTTTGGGTCATGCATGCAAATCAGGAACAATTTTATTTCATTTGAAATTTAAAACTCCAAAGAAAATTTCCGGGGGTTAAAAAAGAGTAAATTGATCAAACCCATAGTTTTATGGCACACATATTGTAGTTACAGCTAAGTTGGGCCCACCCGCAGTGAGGCCTAGCTGAGCATGACAGGCGAGACCCGATGCGAGGAACCCTCCCTTGGGAACCTCTAGACTTCGACTCGAGAGTCGAGAGGTCAGCCCGACCTGAACCCAACATAGCCCGACATCCCATCAGGTCAGCTCCTAGATAGGCCATACATGGAGATGACCTCGTTGTCCAAGGTCGGCCTCTCATCAACTAGCTCACACCAAATCAACTTCGCTACCCAATGTCAGCACACTTCTGCAGAGATGACCTCTCTACCCGAGGTCGGCCTCCCCAGTCTCATAGCCCGAGAACCTGTTTGGCAGGCCAGGATCCACATGGCATAATCTCAAGAAAACAATCAGTCATCTCCCCGGGTGGTTATCAATAGACGTTTAATGACCACTCAGCATGTCAAATAACTGCATGCCTTATTAGCAGACGCGATCCATTACGCCATGTTATATCTACACACTCGCCTGATTTGCAGGAGACAATTACACTAGGAAATCCGCAGTATCCACGTCTGCCTGACATGTCATATCTCCCCTCAAACTCTATATAAGCAGTAGGACTCCTCCGCCAGGTATGCCAAACTTACGGCCTTGATTCTTAACTCCAAGCTTGTATGTCCAACTCAGGACCCAGTACAACTCCAAAACCCTAATGGCTATAGGCACACCCATGCTTAACCCGTACGCCTCCACCACACACGAGCTACTTTATGCACATCACCCGTCCTTTCCTCCAACCATCGCCTGACTTAAGCATCAGAGGGTAATCGGTGGTATGCCCCCTGACCCAAGGGGATTGCCCTCCGTCCTCTGACGCCTTTGTTTTAAAGTATCAGAGAAGGACGGCCCGACAAAACCATCCTATCTGGGCTCTCTGTTGCGGGATTGTTCGTCTCCGTGGTCTAGTCCAAGCATTCAACGGCTTGATTTGAGTCCCGTAAGAATCCATGCATCAACAGTTCATGGTAGAGGAAGGACCCTGTGACAACATTTGTTGCATATGCTCTCAATCCAGCATTCCCCCAATGCTTACTTCACCCCCCTCTCATGACGAAGAGCGAGAAGAGCACGCGAGATCCGGGTTGTCCAACCTAAGTTCTACACGAGACAGCCCCAGATCCGACCTAAAAAAGAAGATCCAATCCCTCCTCGCTATGTTTCAGTCCTTGAAACATCAATCGAGGCGTCTCAGCCAACTCACGCGCAAAAGTCTAAAGAGGTTCTTATGGACTACCCTAGGCCCACTCCTTAACGAGCAGCGCTCGATAGGAACGACCTTAGCGGTTACACCCACGGTTTGCTCCTTCACGAGTTATGCTCTACAAGGATGACCTACATGTTTACACTCACGGCCGACTCCCTAATAGTTATGCTTCACAAGAACGGCCTCCACGCAGGTAAGCTCCTTACAGTTACGCTTCACGCGATTACACTCATGGTCGGCTCCTTAACGAGCTCGCTTTACGGGGATGATCCTAGCGATTACACCCGAGGTCGACTCCTTAGCAGCTACGCTATGCGAGGACGACCTCAACAGTAGACACCCGATGGCAATCTCGGAGCTTAGTAGGATTGAACTCCTGACGCAGCTTTACTCCACGGATTGGCTCGGCCTTAGGCACACACAAGGCCGATTATCACAGCTTTGTTCCCAAGCCCTTACAGCAGAGCCCTGCGGAAGTGAGAAGTCTGAATCCCTCGGCACTAGCTGGGGCCTCTTGCTGGTCCGACCTTAAATACTCAGCATGGCAAGCAGGAAGTAGCACCTATCTAAAATTGTGCTGAATTCGACAGTTCAGCACCTTGCTCAACGGTGCTGCCTTCAGCAAAGCCCCAAGTTTGGGGTGGGGCCCCACTAGGCCAACCTCAATGACCTAGCAGGACGAGCAACTCCAACACCTAGCATCCGGCTCAATCCATGCTAAGCTTCAAATTCCCAGCTCAAGCTGGAGCAACCGCTGGCTAGGCCCCCCAAAGGGCCCCAACACCGACCTCTGGCATTTGACCTCACACGGTCATGCAACGTCTAAGCTTACCTCTGTCATTCGACCTCACACGGTCATGCAACGTCTAAGCTTACCTCTGGCATTCGACCTCACACGGTCATGTCATGTTCAACGCAGACCTCTGACATTAGATCGCGCGCAATTATGTCACGTCCAGCGTCAACCTCTGGCATTCGACCCTGCATGGTCATGCAACGTCATGCCGACCTCTGGCATTCAACTTTGAATGGTCATGCCACATCCATCACCGACCTCTGGCATTCGACCTAACATGGTCATGTCATAACCAACGTCGACCTCTGGCATTCGACCTCGCACGGTCATGCCATGTCCAAGCTGATCTCTAGCACTCGACTCCAATCGTGTCACATCCTGATCAAGCCCTCGGTTCAGGTTAATGCACCCGATATCTAGCACTTGACTCCGATCATGCCACGTCCAAACAAAGCCCTCGGTCCAAGGCTGAGGCACCCGATCTCTGGCACTCGACTCAGGTCGTGCCATGTATAAGTTAAGCCCCAAGATCATGCTAGGGCCAACACGCTATTGAGGCCTAAGGTTCCAGCTCTGACCTTTGGCATTCGACCCAAGTCATGCCACGTTCGCGCCTAGCCCTCAGCTCAGGTTGGGGCCCCTGCCTGTCTGACCATGTATCTCAACACTGTCAAGCAGCATTCGACTCCAGTCATGCTAAGCCCAGCCCCCAACTCAAGCTAGGGCCCTCGCTGGTTCGACCTCAGTGTCCCAGCGATTTCAAACATCAGTCAACTCCGGTCATGTTGAGCTTAACCCCCAGCTCAGGTCGGTACCCTTCCTTGTCTATTAATGTCAGTCTAATCTTTTTTAGGCATCCGGAAGAAATCTCGGCCCCACGAATCTTTGACAGGGCCCTCTATTGCAGAGAATCTCACATGAGCAACTGATTCGAGACCGCACTATCTCCTTTCAACAATCACTCAGCTCAAGCTGCGCCCCCACTGGCAGCGTAAACAGAAGTTTAAGTGTGAGCACCAGTATCTTTGGGTCCACCTGACCTAACTAAGAAGTTCAGGCTAAGCATATTGCTCAGTGGAGCTCGGAGCTACAGACCCCTTGGGTCTAGTGCCTATGCTCTGTGCACAAGGCAAACTTGGTCTAGTCTTCCAAGCTCAAACCAACTTAGCTCGGGGCAAGACACAAGTCAAATATTCTTAATATGAACAAAAAGTCTTCTTATCATTTCATTCAACAAAATTAAAAAATCACCGACCCGCGACTTACAAGTTTAAAGACAAAATTTACACATCTGGTCTCGGACCGAGCTTGTCTTCGTCGGACGTAGCTCCACCTCCAAGACTGCCGACAAACTTTCCAGCAACCGCCTTCCTCAGCTCTTCCTTAGCTCAACTAATTGGGCCTCCCCTCTTGCAGTTCAACTCTCTGCAGGTGGGACAGATCTCAAAGGAAGGCGTTCTCCACCACCAAAGACTCTGCCCATTCCCTAAAACAGCGGAAGAAGCGGCACAACTCTGCTATGTCCTGCACATAATGAGAAAGGATTAAGCTTAGGCCAAAATACCAAAATCAGGTGCAATAACAAAGCTTACCATCCATATGCGTTGGAGGAGCTCGGTAGCCTCCTTAAGATCACGTCTCGGTGGCACCTATTGGTTCGGTACACTGTTGTCAAACATCAGGTCTCCACCAGGCTGTAGGGGTCTATCCTGCCTTAGGGGGTGATGGACCCAATGCTCGCATACGGGACACTACCATGGTCCTCTTCGTGGTGGCTCGGCAGACGGTCATTCATCTGCCTTTCTTTTTTCTTTCCGTAAATGCTCAACCAGAGCACGACGATGGGACTCGGCCTCTTCGTCTTCGACCACCAGAGGCCTTCGCTTAGCCATGGCAGCGAGCTGGTAAGGAGCAGGCTGCTCAACCAGAGCACACCTCCTCACCTCAACTGCGATCCCGGATGGCACCTCCCTTTCCTCGAGAAACTCGATGTCCTCTTCGCTCAACTTCTCGCTCGAGGAAGACAAAGACGTGGCCGAGGTTGACTCCCTCTCTGAAGTCGACGACAAAGGCTCAGAGGGTGTAGCCTGAGAGTCAGTGTAATCGGAGTACCCAGACATGGTCTCATTGTGAAAATGAACAAACAAAGAGAGATCGAGAAGAAAGGTGCAAGCACATACGACTGCTACCTTTTCCTTTTTTAACATGCTCGGTAACTGAACCGACGAGAAGCATTTGTAACTACCTGATCAAGTCATTATACAGGTACCGGACATATCTGTTGATCACTGCAATTGACCAGCGTCCTCCTGTCAGTTTTCGCCACGCAGTGACTTCTCGGGAAACAGCCATGTCCCCTCAAATCCCACATTAAATGCAGATCACTTCGCATCCACCTCTTTCGGGTTTCGAGGAGCATGCACTTACGTCAGCAAACATGATGAATTCCCACTTTTTTCCATGCTTCCACTTTCAGCTTGGGCATAGCATGATGAAGTGAGACTATCTCCTTCGATTTTGTCTCCTCGTTTCTCCCCTCCCAACCTCGTATCAGCAGCTCAGGTCTGTAGTGCCTAGCCGAGAAGACGATGGGCCATTGTAGAAACAGTTAAGTTGCGACCACCCACACTGGGGCCCAACCGAGCTTGACAGGCGAGACCCGGCACGTGCTACCCTTGCCCTTGAGGATATCTGGACTTCGACTAGAGAGGTCAGCCTGATCTGACCCCAGCACAGCCCGCCCTTCCATCACGCCAGTTCCTAGACATGCCCTACATGAAGATGACCTCGCTATCTAAGGTCGGCCTCACATCAGCAAGCTCACACCAAGTCAACCTCGCTACTTGTAGTCAGAAGACCTCACATCTGAGGTCGGCATCCACAGTCTCATGTCCCAAGCACCTATTTGCCAGGCCAGGTCAGTCCATCCATGTGGCATAATCTTAGGTGAACAATCTGTCCTCTTCCCATGCCGTTATTAATAAACATTTAATGACCACTCAACATGTCAAATAACTGCATGCCTTATCAGCAGACATGGTCTATTACGCCTTGCCATATCTGCGTACTCGCCTGATTTGTAAGAGACGGTTATGCCAGAAAATCCACATTTTCCACGTTCACTTGACGTGTCATATTCCCCCTCAAGCTCTATATAACCGGTAGGACTCCTCCTCTGCCAGATATGCCAAACTTACAGCCATGATTCTTAAATTTAAGCTTGTACGTCCAACTCAAGACTTAGTACAACTCCAAATTCTAATGGCTATGGACACACACATGCTTAGCATGTACGCCTCCACCACACACGGACTACCTTACGCCTATCACCTCATTCCCTCCCATCATCGTTGGACTTAGACATCGGAGGATAGTCGGTGGGTCTGTCCCCCCGACCCGGGGGTTTGTCCACTGGTCCTCAGACACATTTGTTTCTCTATTTCATGTACCGGAGAAGAGAGGACGGTTCCACAAAACCATCATGTCCGGGCTCTCTTGTGAGATTGCTCGTCTCTGAGGTCCGATTCAGGTGTCCGGCGGTTGAGCTGAGCCCTGCGAAAATCCATGCATCAACACACAACTAAACATCATCAATCTTTCATCATCAATCTTTGACACTAACCTTGAGACCTCCTGAATTGACCGAAGAAAAGTTGCACTTAGACCCCCCCCATTAGAATACTATAGACAATTTGAGAGGGTGTCTCCGTGTTAATATAAAAAATTAAGTGTGTTTAATTACAAGTATCACATAGAACATATGCACTAAGTGCAATTTATCCTTAAAAAATAAACTATATCAATAGGAATATAATTGACCGAAAAAGCTGGCACTGAAGGTTTAGTGTTCATTTTTGGTCCATGTTATGTCAACTTATTTAAATAAAATTAATGCTTGTTTTTAAGTAAATAGTGTACACCATTCTCAACAACCTAATCATGATCAATCCATTTTGTCATAAACGCTAACTGTAAAAAATGGTTTAATTAGGAGGACCACAAACACAAGACATGATTTGTCAGAAATAGTACCTAGTTTATGCAAATGACTAATGCAACAGTTGAGTACATGTATGTGGTCAGTTCAACATCAAAAAGTTAAATGGAAAAATTAAAAAAATGTGATGTGTCCAAAGGCTCGATAAACCATTGGGTTGAAGGTAGCAAGCTATTGTCTACACTCAGTGAACTAAAAAGGAGCAGAACACATTCCTTGTATGATTCAATCTTGGTTTTAAAGCAGTAAGAGATGCTAATGCTGTAAACTTAAATTTTGGAAAAGAAAAAAAGGCAAAACAACAACAAAGTGAAGGATATGATTTTGATTATGATTCATGTGAGTACTTTGAGTTCAGTTCATACAGAAATGATGTGCAAAAAGCACGACCTAGACCATAAAAAGATGCAATCGAAGACTGCTTGGTTATAAATATAAAATCCTAGTAATTATTCTTCGTATTTCGAAGACCATTATGCACTTTCTCAAAAAGAAACTCGTTAACTTTCTAATGTACATCAAATTACAACACATTTAAACAAAAAAGAAAAACTTTTCATGCATTTTTCATGCCACAAAACAGACATTCATCATAACTACTAGACTTGGAAGATGTTTCTCCATGCATTTCCACTAGGTGTTTACCCGTCACGAATCCCACCACATCACCATGCATTTCTACTGGGTGTTACCTACAGGCAAGTTGGTGACTCAAAGTCTGGGAGAGTTCACAGTAGACATATATATGGTGAGATCAAATCAATATGCCTTCTATGTTAATAGAAAGTAACTAGTTAAGAGATAGATTAAGGGTAAATTTCAAGAAACGGCCCTCATCCTAGTTGCAACCAAAGGAACCAAAGATCAGGATCTAAGCAATAACAACAAATAAGCAAGACTAAACTTTTAATAGGCAAGGTAAGAAATGTGGGAGGTATCTTTTTCCTTCAAGTGGCCGACTAAACTTCTTGGCTGGTTGTGTCGGTGTTCGGTGGGTGAGCTATCTTTAACCATTTCTGCTTTTAACAAAAGAATGGTTCCACATGTCTGTTGTCTTGTAAAAACGACAGAAACAAAAGAATTCTTTTGTCATTCTTCAGTTTTTCCTTCTGCATATGATAGCTAGGTGCAGCCGTTTGACAAGACTTAAGCCACAATCTTGAAGCCTTTATAGGCTTTTCAGAGTTCGCTACTTCATAATTCTTTTATCATTCTTCTGTTCATCCCCTCAATCCTTCTCTTATTGGGTTTGCAGACTCTCTTTAGGGTGGTATTGTTGCGCTGCGGTCTTCAACACCATAGTCGAAAATCGATCAAGGAAACACTTCAGATGATTTCTATTGAGGTTACAAAAGAAATCTCAAGTTTTGGATGATTATAACCAAAAACATTACCCTCATTTTATAGGGCTAAAGAGGGAGGGGGTTGGTGCACCAACCCACCACCAACCCCCCTTGGGTTGGTGCAGGACTGCCCACATGGGGCTGCTGGAAATTTCCAGCAGCCCCTATTGAGCCAATTATCACAAATCTCCACCTTGGCGAGATATTGGGTCTATGTCACATAATCGACCGTCAACGCTCCTCCTCGGTAAGAATCATCTCGTGTTTTAGTCATCTTGCCTCGAAAGGCTCATATGGCTCCACAGAGCCTCGTTGCCCCAGAAAGGGCCACCATCGTTATCTTGGAACAATGTTGATCAAGTCCAAATAATGTTTAAACTTCACCCCCGTAACAACTTTCGTAAGCATGTCCGCGGGGTTGTCCTTCGTCCATATCTTCATCAAGGTGATGTCATCGTCGTCTTCTCCAATATAGTCACGAACAAAGTGATATCTGACATCGATATGCTTGGTCCTTGCATGGAAGACTTGATTCTTCGCTAAGTGTATTGCACTTTAGCTATCACAATGCAAGTCATACCTGTCTTGCCAAACACCCAAGTCGTCCATCAAGCCCATAAGCCATATCATCTCCTTTACGGCTTCGGTTAATCACATGTACTCTGCCTCCGTGGTAGACAAGGCTACTGTAGACTGGAGTATACTTCGCCAACAAATAGGAGCTCCCGACAAGGAGAAGAAATAGCATGTCATGGATCTCCTCTCATCCAAGTCGCCTGCAAAATCAGAATCCACATACCCAACAATTTGCGGACGATCATCATCTCGCTTGTATGTCAATCCCAAATCAATGGTACATTGATGTATCTCAGAATCCACTGCACCGCCTGCCAATGTGCCTTCCCTGGATTGTGCATGTAACGGCTCACCATGCTCACCGCGTGTGAAAGGACGGGTCTCGTGCATACCATCGCATACATCATTGCAACTATCGCATTAGCATACGGTACCTTCTTCATAGACTCCTCCTCATCATCATCCTTCGGAGAATGCATTCCACAAAGCTTAAAGTGAGGTGCAAACGGAGTAAGCACGGTCTTCATCTCGGAGTAGCACGGTCCAAATCTGTGAACAATAGATTTCAAATAGCGACTCTGAGAAAGATGTAATGTACCTCCATCTCGATCTCGGTATATCTCCATACCAAGAATCCTTCGTGCATCGCCAAGGTCCTTCATCTCAAATGCGCAATTCAACTGGTCTTTCAACATTTGGATCTCTTCTTTATTTGATGACGCTATGAGCATGTCATCAACATAAAACAAGAGGTAGATGAAGGAACCATTTCCAAGCCTCCGAAAGAACACACAATGATCAAAGGGACTCCGGACATACCCTTGATCTTGTGTCATGAAGCGCTCAAAGCGCTTATACCACTGTCTAGGAGATTGCTTCAACCCATAAAGAGATTTCTTTAACTTACATGCAAGTCCATCTCCATTCTTGTAGCCATCAGGTTGAGCCATGTAGATCTCCTCATCAAGCTCGCCATGCAAGAAAGCCGTCTTGACATCTAGTTGTACTAACTCAAGATCGAGTTGTACAACTAATGCCAATAGAATCCGAATCGTGCAGTGCTTCACAACTGGGGAGAATACCTCGTTGTAGTCGATCCCCTCTTTTTGATCATATCCCTTCGCCACAAGTCTTGCTTTGAAGCGGATATCTCCATCTTTGGCTCCTTCCTTCTTAGAGTAAACCCACTTACACACAATCGCCTTCTTGCCACAAGGAAGCTCCACCAGCTCCCATGTCTTGTTCTTCCAAAGCGATTCCATCTCCTCGTTCATTGCTTTCTTCCATCTCTGTGGATCTTCGGAAAGCTCCACCTCTTGGAAGGAGGTAGGAGTATCAATACTAACTGCAGGAAAAGCATATGAGAGCAAATCAGTATACCTTGTAGGTCTTCTAATCTCTCTTCGTGGTCTTGAAGATGCAATGGAATCCAGCTGTTGTACATCTTGTGGAGAGTAAGCATCTCCACCACCTGAAGCCAAACCTCCATCACCACCATCTGTCTGGAGTAGACCGTCTGGAACATGTGGTGTAGGACTAGAGTCAATAGTCCTCTCCTCTGGAATCTTTGACACATCAATCTGAACCTGCTTCAGATGTGTCTCTAAAGGCTCCACCTCCGGTTCGCTTCCTTTCTTCAACATAGCTGACTCGTCGAACGTCACGTCTCTGCTGAGGATCACCTTCCTCTGTGTAGGGCACCACAGCTTGTACCCTTTCACTCCATCGCTAAAGCCCAAGAAGATGGCTTTCTTGGCTCTAGGATCTAGCTTGTCCTCCTTTACTGCGAAGTAATAAGGACACCCCCAAATATGCAAAGACTCGTAGTCGGAAACTGGCTTTTCCGACCATACCTCCAAAGGAGGTCTTCCATCAAGTGCTGCAGAAGGTAGCATGTTGACCAAGTAGGCCGCGTACGTCAAGGCCTCTGCCCAAAACTCCTTTCCAAGGCCGGATGTCGATAACATACACCGAACTTTCTCCAGCAAAGTTCGGTTCATCCTTTTGGCTACACCATTCTGTTGTGGTGTACTGGCTACAGTGAAGTGTCGTATCCCCTCCTTTCTGCAGTAGTCAAAGAAGGTGTCCGACCTGTACTCTCCACCGTTGTCGTTACGGAGTCGCTTGATCTTCTTACCGGTCTGAGTCTCGATCAAGACTTTCTACTCTTTGAACTTGCTCAGCACATGGTCTTTGGACTTCAAGGAGAACACCCACATCATCCGTGAGAAATCATCAATAAATTTCACGAAATAGTGATTACCTCCCAATGAAGCTGCCCTCGATGGTCCCCACACATCAGTGTGGACATAGTCAAGCACTCCCTTCGTGTTGTGGATGACGGTCCCAAAAGATGCACGTGCCTTCTTTCCAAAGACACAATGCTCACAAAAGTCGATCTTCCCGCTCTTCGCTCCTCGTAGATGGTCACCGTCAATCGGCTTCTGAAGAGCCTTCTCGCCAACATGTCCAAGGCGCATGTGCCAAAGTAGAGAGTCGTCTCTCTCATCCTCTCGAGTAAGATCCACCGTGTCAGTTACCACCTTGCCATCCAAGTAGTAGAGGTTGCCTGTGCGCTTCCCCTTCATTACAATCAAGGCACCACGAGTCACCCTCAAAGCTCCATCCTCCATGGTCACCTTGCAACCATTGGCTTCAAATGACCCAAGCGATATGAGGTTTCGCTTTAGGTAGGGAACGTAGCAGACCTCATCTAATTCCCTTGTGACTCCATCTCCCATCCTGATGCGGACCGTGCCAATGCCCGTCGTCGTGCAAGCTCTGTCGTCTCCAAGAAGAACTGTACTTCTACTACCTTTATGGAAAGTAGTAAAGTACTCGCTGTGGAGTGTCATATGAAATGAGCATCCCAAGTCGAGAACCCATCCCTCCTTCATTACCCCTTCGCAGCGCCGACAAGGACCCACTCATCAACCTCCACACCTTTGACGATGTTGGCGGTAACCGCTTTCTTCTTCTTGGCCTTTGGGCACTCCCTCGCCCAATGTCCTCTTTCTTTGCAGAAGGCGCATTGATCCTTCTCAATGTCGTTGCGCGAAGCTCTACTCTTGTCCCTCGTCTTGGATCTTTGGTTCCCTTTGCAGCCTCCACTCCTTTCATTGCTTCGACCTCTCACCACGGTAAGCGCATCGGACCCTTGGTCCCTCATCTTCTCATCATCCTTCTTTCCAAATTCATTGCTTGTGAGAGCGTTAGAAACTTCAATGAAGGTGATAGATTCTTTACCGTAGGTTAAGATTGAAACGATGTGCTCGTAGTCTTTATGTAGGGAGTTGAGGAGAATCATCGCCTTGTCCTCATCTTCCACCTTGACGTCGATATTCCTCAGATCTGTAAGGAGTTTGTTGTAGTATTCGAGGTGTGCTTCAACTGAAACTCCTTCCTCCATCTTGAGACCAAAGAGCTTCTTCTTTAGGTGTAGGTGATTCTGGATGTTCTTCTTTATGTACTTCTCGTCAAGAGCATCCAATAACGCTTTCGCGTCCGTCTCCTCCATGAATGGATATTTCTTCTCTTTTGTCAAGTAGAGCCGGATCGTGCCGCAAGCGTTCCGGTTCATCATCCTCCACTCCAAGTCCGACGTAGTCGGCCTCTCATCTAGTACTTGATCTTGACCAAGTTGGTTCAAGATGTCAATTACCCCGCATCTCCACATGCCGAAGTTGATCCGCCCATCAAACTTCTCAATTTCGAACTTCGTATTGGATACAATAGTTCGCGTTGTTGAAGATTGCGTCATTGAAGTAGAAGCGTCGTCGCCACCTTTGCTCATCTTCGTCGTCTAGATCTTTATCATATAAAGGCTTTGATACCAATTTGTTGCGCTGCGGAAGCAATCGAGACCGTCGAAGTAATTAGAACAAAGAAGAAAGAGAGAGAGCACAAACAATTTAGATCAAAAATCGATTCAGGAAACACTTCATATGATTTCTATTGAGGTTACAAAAGAAATCTCAAGTTTTGGATGATTATAACCAAAAACATTACCCTCATTTTATAGGGCTAAATGGGGAGGGGTTGGTGCACCAACCCCCTTGGGTTGGTGCACCAACCCACCACCAACCCAAGGGCTGCCCACATGGGGCTGCTGGAAATTTCCAGCAACCCCTATTGAGCCAATTATCACAGGTATAACACCATAGTGCAACTCCAAGGAGAGTATGATTTTCCAATAAGCGTCTACTTTAACAATGAAGCTATTTTCTTATGGCAGAGATCGCGATCACGATATTCTGTATTTATTTGATAGGGTCATGCTTTAGTTGGAATAATTTTTTCATTGAAATGTTCTTCATATGGAAGAGAGACTGTTATTTTCGAACCCAAAACGCATTGGGAACAGTTCCACCACATGCAGTGGAATTAAACTTATTCTTGTTCTGAACTATTAGTTCTCTGACCTTATGTGATTGCAGTTGTTATTCCACTTGTACAGAAAAATTTCTTCTCTCAAAGTTAATTTGTTTTCTTTGGGAAAAATATACTTTACATCTGATAAGATTTTTGTTTAAGGATCTGTTATAAAAGGAAATTTCATTTCTACACCTTCATAGATGGTTAAAAGCAATTAAAATCTATTTTCTTCATTGGCATAATGCTATACCAAAATAAAGTTGCAAGTATACCATGATGGGATAAAAAATTTTTTTTACTAGGACAAAAGGTGTGATGCATGTAATGTTATTACAAACATACACGCATCAAGCAACTTTTATGTAATGTTAAGGTTTTCACCAATTGCAGAACTTAATGACTAAGTGGTTTTTTTTCCCAACATGGGTGGAAGGAATAATGTCTTTTATAATACAGTTTAAATTTGCTCCACTATCTTCTACGAGTATACCACCTGGTATTACTGCATATTTGCAATAATAAAGTAACCCTGATTAAGCATTTTTGAGAGGTTACTTGTAAAATTTGTAAAAAGTCAGAAACGAGAGCGGGAAATGTTAAAAATAAGAGATGACAATGTTAAATGTTCCCTCTTTGAAGGCTTATGTGTGAATTGAAGAGACTTTGCCTCTTCTTTTGAGTCTGTTTGTATCCTAGATAAAATAGATTTATTTTCAGGTTTTTATAAATTTAAATTCTTCTTTAAGACTATTAACTTCTCTATATAGATATGCAAGAGAAAAGGGTTTTGTCAGTTGCTTCTCTCTTCGTTTGTAAACCTCGGCCATAATATATGTATGATCAATTTAAGGTGGTTTCTTGATTGACATTTCATACTCGGGTTTTTGGTCAGTAAAGCAAAAGGCAATGAGTTAATTTTTTTAATTCAATTGGGATTTTTTCTTGTAGTATCTTTATAATCATCTCTTTATATGAGGTAATTACATCAATGGATAAACCATTCATTTCTACTACGATTTTCTAGTAGTTATTGTCTTAGATGCAGTTATTAGCCGCATAGGAACACGGTTTGCTCTCATCTTCGGACGAAATAGATGAATATGAAGATATGCGATAATTTCCTTCAAAAATATCAGCATCACTATTAATCATAATCATGTATAAGGATTTTTTAATCCTTCATCCTCAAGCTCATTAATCATTGACGTCATATAACAACACTTAGCATAAAGGCCAACATAGCCATACTTAAAAGCATTTTGCCTTGTATTTAATAAATCCTTTGCCTTTAGAAGGCTTTGAAAGTTTGAAGAATGTTTTCTTTCTTTCCATGTTGGCCTTCATTTATAATAAGAATGAAATTTTTACCTTTTATCTTTAGTTCTAGACTTATTGCCGGTCTTTGTCGGCAGATCATAAGAAAATTGCTGACAAAATTCACCTAACTGCTTGTATTCTGTCAGTCGTTAACTTTTAAACTGATTGACACAAAGCTTATCCTTCCTTTATGTAGGCATTTATTAAATTGACATATGTTAACTAGTGGTATAGTATTAAGCCTCTATTAAGTTCGCACAACTTAGAGCGAACTCATTCAGCTAACAAATTAGAATTAGAAAGTCCATTTGGATTTTCAATGGATACTATTATTGGCATCAGTAAGGATCATGACCCTACTAAGAAATGTGGCCGTATACCATCTAAAGGGGATTAATGGACGACGTTTTAAGTTTTGAAGGGTTATGGTATTCCAGCCATTATTAGAAAATTGACCATTAAAATGGTATAAGAGAGTGCAGACTAAAGTTTAAACCGCATCCTCTACTTGATAAGAACCTTCGTTTTTAACGGAATTCAAAATCTCACGCCGATGTTCCTGGGATAAGTAGTTATGCCACCAACCTTTTAGAATACATGTACAGCTGCAGGTTAAAAACTCAGTTATATTGCGGTTAAAATTACCAACAACTTTGGAAATGGTAGAGCACATCAACATTCAATGTGCTACCGATCCAATCTGACATTCATTTTTTCCATCAAGATTCCATTTACAGATGCAGCATCCATCATAATCTCTACGCCATGAATATTCTTGTGTAGGATGTTTGTACTAATATCTATCATGCTGATTAGCTATGGCACGATAACTAATTTTGTTAAGAACAACTTCACTAGTTTATAGATTGTAGAATTGTTTTTCTGTATCATCAACCAGATTCAAATCAATTGATTTTGTATCAGGTTGATCTACTTCTATTTCAAAACGGATTTCAAACTGATCATTTTCAGATGGAGATCAGAAGATTGCCTTCCAAAAGTAGGGAGCTCGGCTTTACTAAATTTTGTGTTAAATGCTTCCAAGATTACAGTTGATATTTTATTTGTACTGGTTTTGGCAAGTTTGAGCATAGATGTTATTGGGTTATGTTTAGCAAACGTTTCAGTAGTTTGTGTTGTCATAGCTTTAGGTGTAGGAGCTTTCCACAGAGGTATGACCTCATTTAATTTAGTAATTAACTTTTATAATATTGATTCAATTAGTAATGGGCCCAATTCTTGGCCCATTTATTAAAACCCCTCCCCCTTCTCTCTTTTTGTTGGTCGCTTGGTTCGCTGGCCTCTTTCGACAAGCCCACCAGGGCATTGGTTTCTCCTGTGCTCTCTCTCTCCCCCGCTTCCGTTCGACTCAGCGAAGCCCGCTAAGGCTCTCATCGGATCTTTTCTTCCCTCTCTCACTCGCGCTTCATGTGGGGCCCTCGATGGGGCTTCGTCGCCCTCATCACTTCGCTGCGACTCGTCCATCGCCCCTCCCTTCCATCCTTTCTACGGTGATGAAAGGCTCACTGAGCCTCTCTGAGGTTGTCGACCTTGACTGAGGGGACGTGTGCCCTCTGGGTAGTTTCAGAGGCTATTTAGCACTCTTCTTCCCTCCTTTACTTGGCTACATGCTCTGTAAGTATCCCCTCACACATTCTAAGCTTGTTGGTTGCGGCTATTCGGGGTTCGATCTTGCATTGATTTTTCAATCGATCTGCTAAGGATTTTATTCTTCGGTTTCTTTGGTTCTTCAACTTCTAATCGGTAGACTTTATCTCCCTTTTTACGTTAGCTTTCTTCGATTTTCTCGCATGCTTTCTGTGAGATGTAACGTTGGGATTTTGAGAGGAAAATGGGATTTTTACAAAAGGGAAAAGATGATTTTGGGGAGAGAAATATGGTTTGAGTCCCTACAGTAGTTTGTGGGGTTGGTTTCCCTCGCCTACCTGTCGTGGGGTCCCGGGGTGCTCGCTTTGGTCTGTGTTGGCTGCGGTCTGTCCCTTTGCCCATTTGCTTGCTGTTTTGGGGGTTCGGTGGCTCTGTTGCTTGCGGGTTGTCTCTTGCTTGCTAGATTGGAGTGTTGCGGCTTCCCTCTTGCTTGCGGCTTGTGGTCCCTTGCTGGCTTCCCCTTGCGGTTGGAGTTTGTTCGGTTGTTGTGGTTCGGCTGAGAGATTTGGTTGTTGTTTTAGATTGTCATTAAGGTTTACTTGAGGTATGAGCCTCATTCCCCCGTTATTTTGACTAGTAACCCCTAGTCCCTTACTAGAAACCCCGTAGATTTTGTCGTAGGCACGGGTCCCCTCCCCCCACCGAGTGATAAAAAGACCCCCGATCTGATCACAAATGGCCTAGAGCCATTATGAGTAAACTTTTGAGTTTTTCATTATTAAACATATGTGGTGTTTTCTTGTTTACTGGTTCATTGCATGAGATGGTTTGGTGCTGTATTTACAGTTCAGTTTGAAATATCATGCCATGAGAAACATACATGCCTTTACTTTATCACATACCAGTTTTATTATCATGTTGTCTCGTGAGCTTACTAGTGCCATGAAGTTTAATATTATAATTAAATTGCGTAGTACCTGGGTTGTTACATGTACGGCAGTGGACTATCTTGAGGTTGATTCTTGACATGACAGGTTGACTCATGACTTGACTACGTAGTTTGTCTAATATTAAATTTAAGACACCTCACGACACTAAAAGCAATAAAATGTTAATTTCTGCTTGACTCACCGGGTTTCGAAAAACTTATGATCGAGGGAGTGCGGGAGCGACTAGAACCTGATCTATAGCCCCCATGTTAGGGGGGACATCCATCATTCATATGGGTCCTGGGTCCGAGGGGCAGACATGGACGTCCATCTTAATGGGTCCTGGAACCTCCATAACAGGTTACAGTGTTACAGCTCTTACAGTACGGTACTTTTTTCTTTCAGCCTCGGCCCGGGGTCGCACCCTCGTGGTCCAGGTAGCTCCCAGTTGCACACCGTGTTCTCCTTCATAAGTCACGACCTAGGACTGGTTTACAGTAGCAGCTACCCCCTTAGTTGAGACATTAAATGCTTATCACATGCTTTATGTCTGCACCATGTCATTATAATTGATGCTCATGTTACCTTTCTGCACTATTATTAGAATGTTGTCGTTTGGCTATGTATCGTCTACTTATTTGAGCTGTGATATAACTTCTGTTGACCACTTAGATGACGTACATGATTACCCCGAGGCGTTGGAGTCGGAGTTTCTTATTCAGAACGCCAGGCGTTGAGTTTCGGTCTGCTCGTGAGTGCTCTCGTGGCTATTCGTTTGTACTTTTTGGTTTAGGCTTGGAGCGGGATCGTGAGTTGTACTTCTGTTCCCTGCTTTTAAATTCAGTTTTTATATGTGTGTATCTCTTTACCTTTCTGTCTGTTCTTTTTGTTTTTACTAGCACATGCGGGACCTGCACACACACTTTCACAATCGTAACGACACCTGGTAGGCGGGGCGTTACAAGTGGTGGCCCATGCAGGTACGCGCAATCGCCTCGTGAACAGTGTAGAACAGACAGGAAAGTACGAGTTTAAGATACTCACTAACTCAATCTTGGCGTATAATACAGGTGTATGAAAGTATACATACGCAAGAGACTTAGACCCTCCAGGAGAGTGCTCATGGCTTCAGGATCAGGATCAGGGTCTGGTGGTGCCGGGTCGAACACGGTGCACCAGATTTCGGATACAGCCTTGCGAGATATGTTTCATGCAATCCAAATGGAACATATGGAATGCAGAGTTCAGGAGTTTCGGTCGCTGCGACCGCCGGTGTTTACAGGACAGGAGGACGCTCTGGCTGCAGAGGGGTGGATGCACTCGATTACAGACATGGTGAAGGCCGCAGAGGCAGCCCCAGCCTTATGGGTTGATATGGCGAAGCTCCAGCTGACTGGAGAGGCCAGAAACTAGTGGGATGCCGTAGAGAATCGGATGGTGCAGCCGATCTCCTGTGATACTTTCAAGGAGTTCAATGCCCAGTATTTCTCACTGGAGGCACAGATAGAGCTAGAGGCTCAGTTCATGAGTCTGCAGTAGGGCTTCATGACGGTGGAGGAGTATGATGCTGAGTTTTCCAAGCTCAGCAGGTGCGTGTTCCAATGCATAGCAGTTAACCATGCATTATGTGTATGTTACTAACAATTGGCGTTCCAGGTTCGCCAAGAACGCGGTGTCCACCCCTCAGGCTCGGACCAAGAGATTTCAGCAGTGGCTAGACATCGATATTCGCGACAAGCTGGTCGGGTTTAGGCTGACGGCCGACGTTGACATACTCTCCATAGCTCGAGAGTATGAATACATACAGCGGGAGCAGGAGCGGGGGCGACAGCCATGGGTCCATCAAAGACGACCACCACCACCTTCAGCAGCTTATATAGGATCCAGTCGACGGCCACATGTCCCTACCAGACAGTTTCACCAGCCCATCCAATAGTCTCTGTTCAAGAGAGCATCACCTCATCAACAATAGCAGTACCAGCAGCAGCCACGACGTCTCGTCCCGAGCTGCCATCATTGCAGCAAGTCTGGGCACGTCTGAGTGCAAGCTGCTCCTAAACATATGCCTTATCTGCGGGGCCCGGGACCATAACGCCAGAAATTGTCCACGGAGGGATCAAAGACGTCCAGCCCCAGCTTCGACGACAGCACCTACTTCAGCTGGAGGCATTCAGCGTGGACCTCCACTTCCACCTCAGCAGACAGTGTTTCAACACGATAGACTACAAACCCCACCTTTGAGACGCCAGACGTTCACCATACCGTTGCAGAGGTCGACGCTACCGGCAATGTCATCACATGTATATTTCTTTTACTTTCAGTAATTGTTTGTTTTCTGCACTAGTTGCAGTATGCTTAGACTTGGTACCTTTTACCTTAGTTATTGTGCTGGTGGCTTGCAAGCTTGCCCTTGGATTGTCGACTGAGGGGCTTCTCATTGCTTCATATCAAGACATTTCGTCGACCAGCATGGAGTTCTTGAGTCACCACTCGCCTCTGGTTGGGACGTCAACACAGGCGGAGGAGTGTTGAACACGTCTAGTAGGTGTTCCTCTTGTCCCGTAATGATATGCGGACGAGAGCTTTATGCGGGTTCTTGATCATTAAGATACCGAGCTTCGAAGCTGTCTTCAGGATAGACTGGCTAGGATCATTTTACACCACCATCGATTACGGACGTGGGATAATGCTGTTTGAAATGACTGATCATATGAAGTTCAAGTTTGTCAAAGGAACCAGATCAACAGGACCGATCAAGTTCAGGGCCAGACCAACGGAGGCAGTAGCGGATGATATGGATGCTAGGCCAGAGAGGCCAGAGGTTGTGCAGCAATTCCTAGATGTGTTTCTAGACGAACTTGCAGGTTTGCCCCGGACCGTGGTATTGAATTTCCGATTGATATGTTGCTAGGAGTCCAGCCCATATCTAAGAAACCATATCGTATGGCACCATCGGAGTTGGAAGAAGTGTGGGCCCAGCTAGAGGATCTTCTGCAGAACTTGATGGATACAAGCTAGTGTATCATCTGTATCATCTTGGGTGCACCAGCATTGTTGGTGAAGAAGAAGGATGGGACCAGACTCCTAGATGTATGTTGCTAGGAGTCCAACCATATCGTATGGCACCATCGGAGTTGGAAGAAGTGTGAGCCCAGCTAGAGGATCTTCTGCAGAATGGATGGATACAAGCTAGTGTATCATCTGTATCATCTTGGGTGCACCAGCATTGTTGGTGAAGAAGAATGATGTGACCAGACGTATGTGCATCGACTACAGGGAGCTCAACAAGGTTACGTTGAAGAACAAGTACCCTCTACCCCGTATTGATGATCTGTTTGACCAACTTGGTGGGTCAGGTGTTTACTCGAAGTTGGATCTCAGGACCGGTTACCACCAAGTGAGGCTTAGGAAGGAGGATGTGCCTAAGACTGCATTTCGGACCAGATATGGACACAATGAGTTCTTGGTAATGCTGTTTGGCGTTACAAATGCACCGGCAGTGTTCATGAGTCTGATGAACCTGGTGTTCTATGAGTACCTGGATAAGTTCGTAGTGGTATACATTGATGACATCCTGGTGTACTCAAGGAACAGGCGGGGGCACGCAAAGCATTTGAGGAAGGTGCTTGGGACCTTGAAGCATCACCGTCTGTACGCCAAGCTCAGAAAGTGCAAGTTTTGGTTGAGCAAGGTGACCTTCCTAAGTCACGTGGTGTCTGATGAAGGGATCTCTGTGGATCCAGAGAAGGTGTCAGCATTTCAGAGGTGGCAGACCCCTACGTCCGTGACAGAGATTCGGAGATTCTTGGGGCTAGCTGGATATTATCAGAGATTTATTCAGGATTTCTCAAAGATCACGGAGCCGATGACACGATTGACAAGGAAGAATGTGATGTTTGTGTAGACCAAGGCATGTGACGATTTGTTTGAGGAGCTGAAGAGGAGTTTGACTTCTGCGTCAATATTGATTATTCCAGATCAGATTGGAGTATTCGAAGTATTCTGCGATGCATCTGGCAAGAGTCTCGGCTGTGTACTACACCAGCATGGCCGAATCGTGGCATATGCATCCAGACAGCTGAAGGTCCATGAGAGGAACTACCACACTCATGATCTTGAGTTGGCGTCAGTTATTTTTGCCTTGAAGATCTAGAGGCACTTCTTGTTGGGAGAGCAGGTGCATGTGTTCACCGACTATACGAGTCTGAAGTACATGTTTACTCAAAAAGAGATGAACATGCGACAGCGTCAGTGGGTCGAGCTCATGGAAGACTACCACATTAACTTTCAGTACCATCCTGGAAAGGTCAATGTTGTACCTGATGCGATGAGTCGTCTTCCAGCAATAATGACCCTTATGACTCAGTGGAAGCTTCAGCTGGAGATTAGGGGAATGTGGATAGAAGTGGTATCGCCAGGAATGACTGCTTCTTTGATGAACCTCCAGATTCAATCAACCTTGGTGGACAGGATCAAGGCCGCTTACGCAGAGGATGCATAGTTGCAAAGGATCAGAGAGTCAGTGCTGGCAGGACAGAGACCAGAATTTCATATCCATGAGGACGGGTCCTTGAGGTACGGCAACATGATGTGTGCCATCTAGAGATATCAGGCAGGAACTAT
Source organism: Scilla litardierei (assembly GCA_030789695.1). Lineage (NCBI taxonomy): Eukaryota > Viridiplantae > Streptophyta > Magnoliopsida > Asparagales > Asparagaceae > Scilla > Scilla litardierei. The sequence continues at coordinate 42,705,006 of CM061138.1, read as the reverse complement.
TAAGGGAAGCTCACAGTTCTCCATATTCCATTCATCCAGGCGGAACAAAAAATGTACAAGAACTTGAGGCAGCACTATTGATATCACTGGATGAAGAGTAGTGTTGTGCAGAGCGTTGCCAAGTGTATTGTATGCCAACAGGTGAAGGCTGAGCATCACCATACTGCTGGGTTATTGCAGCCTCTGCCTATTCCAGAGTGAAAGTGACAGCACATCACGATAGACTTCGTGACTGGGTTACCTCGGAGTGCGAGACATAATGATTCAGTTTGGGTGGTTGTTGACCGATTGACCAAGTTGGCTCATTTTATACCATTCAGGGTAGGCCAGTCGACGGAGACGCTTGCCAGGAAGTACATGGAGGAGATTGTGAGACCGCACGGGGTTCCTATCAGTATCGTTTCAAACAGGGCCACTCGATTTACATCGCACTTCTGGAAGAGTTTACAAGGACGCATTGGCACCCAATTGAGTTTCAGCATGACGTATCTTCCACAGACGGATGGACAGTCAGAGCACACAATCCAGATTTTGAAACATGTTGTGTGCTTGTATGTTGGACTTCAAGAGGTCGTGGAAAGATCGCCTACACCTCGTTGAGTTTGCATACAACAGTTACCAGGCTAGCATTGGAATGGCCACTTTTGCAGCATTGTACGGGAGGAAGTGCCGATCACCATTAAGCTGGGATGATATGGGTGATCGGGAGCTTGTTAGGCCTGAGATAATTGTGGAGGCAGTTGACGTGGTACAGATTATCAGAGAGAAGCTACAGCTGGCACATGACAGATACAAGCACTTGGCGGATTTAAGGCGGCGGCATCTAGAGTTTCAGCCAGTCGATCATGTCTTCTTAAAGATCTCTCCTAATAGGGGAATGATCCGTTTTGGTCGGAGAGGGAAACTCAGACCACGTTACATTGGGCCTTTTGATGTACTAGAACGAGTGCGAGAAGTGTCATATAGACTTGCATTGCCTCCATCTCTGGAAGGTGTGCATAATGTATTCCATGTGTCTCATCTACGAAGATACGTGGGCGACCCAATGTACGTGATCGATTATTCGGATATAATTGTTCGGTCAGACTTGTCTTATGAGCAACATCCTGAGAGAATCATCGACTGGCAACAGAAGACTCTCAGGAACAAGACTGTCCACCTGGTGAAGATGATATGGCACGAAGACTTACCTAGAGAGTTTACTTGGGAGAAGAAAGATGAGATAAGGGAGCGGTATCCCTACTTATTTGTTATATCATAGTTTGTTATAATTCCAAAGACAGAATTTTTTAAAGTGGGTAGAATGTAATGAGCCCAATTCTAGAGCATATTTATTAAAACCCCTCCCCTTCTCTTTTTTTGTTGGTCGCTTGGTTCGCTGGCCTCTTTCGACGAGCTCACGAGGGCGTTGGTTTCTCTCGTGCTCTCTCCCCTCTCTCGCCCTTTCCATTCGACTCAGCAAAGCCTGCTAGGGCTCTCGATCGGATCTTTCCTTCCCTCTCACTTGCGCGTCATGTGGGGCCCTAGATAGGGCTTCGCCGTCCTCGTCACTTTGCTGCGACTCGTCCATCGCCCCTCTCTTCTGTCCTTTCTGCGGTTATGTGAGGCTCACCGAGCCTCTCTGAGTCTGTCGAGCCTGACTGAGGGGACGTGTGCCCTCTGGAATGTTTCGGAGGCTATTTAGACCTCTTCTCCACTCCTTCACTTGGCTACATGCTCTGTAAGTATCCCCTCACACCTTCTAAGCTGTGGATTATTGGTTGCGGCTATTCTGGGTTCGATCTTGCATTGATTTTTCGATTGATCTGCTAAGGGTTTTATTCTTTGGTTTCTTTGGTTCTTTGAGTTCTAATCGGTAGACATTATCTCCCTTTTTACGTTCAGCTTTCTTCCATTTTCTCGCATGCTTTTTCTGCAATGTAACATTGGGATTTTGAGATAAAATGGGATTTTTACAAAAGGGAAAAGATGTTTTGGGGAGTGAAATAGGGTTTGAGTTCATACGATAGTCTGTGGTGTTGATTTCCCTTGCCTACATGTCGCAAGGTCCCGAGATGCTCGCTTTGGGCTGTGTTAGCTGCGGTCTGCCCCTCTGCTTGCTATTTTAGGGGTTCGGTGGCTTTGTTGGTTGCGGGTTGTCTCTTGCTTGCTGGATTGGAGTGCTATGACTTCCCTCTTGCTTGCGGTTTGTGGTCCCTTGCTGGCTGCCCTTTGCGGCGAGGTTTGCTCTGCTGCTATTGGATTCAACTGAGAGATTTGGTTGTTGTTTTAGATTGTCATTAAGGTTTAATTGAGATATGAGCCCCATTCCCCCGTTATTTTTTATCAGTGGCCCCTAATCCATTGCTAGAAACCCCGTGGATTTTGTCGTAGGCACGGGTCCCCCCATCGCGTGATGAAAAGACCCCCGATCTGATTCCAAATGGCATAGATCCATTATGAGTTAACTTTTGAGTTTTTCCTTATTAAATAGATGTGGCATTTTCTTGTTTACTGGCTCATTGCATGAGACAGTTTGGTGCTTTATTTACAGTTCAGATTGGAATAGCATGCCATGAGAAACATCCGTGTCTTTACTTTATCACCTGCCCGTTTCATTATCATATTGTCTCTTGAGCTTGTTAGTGCCATGAAGTTTGATATTATGATTAAATTGTGTAGTCCCTGAGTTGTTACATGTACGGCAGTGTACTATCTTAAGGTTGATTCTTGACATGACATGTTGACTCATGACTTGATTACGCAGTTTGTCTAATATTAAACTTAAGACACCTTACGACACTAAAAGTAATAAAATGTTAATTTCTGCTCGACTCACCGGGTTTCGAAAAACTTATGATCGAGTGAGTGCGGGAGCGACTGAGACCTGATCTATGGCCCCCAAGTTAGGGGACGTTCATCATTCAGATGGGTCCTCAGTCCGAGGGACAAACAGGGACAGCCATCTTGATGGGTCCTGGAGCCCCATGACAAGTCACAGTATTATAGCTCTTACAGTACGCTACTTTCTTCTTTTGAACTTAGCCCAGAGTCGCACCATCGTAGTCTAGGTAGCTCCCAATTGCACATCATGTTTCCCCTCATAAGTCACGACCTATGGCTGGTTTACAGTAGCAGTTACCCCCTTACAGTAGTTGGGACATTAAATGCTTATCACATGCTTTATTTCTGCACAATGTCATTATAACTAATGCTCATGTTTCCTTTCTGCACTATTATTATCATGATGTCGTTTGGCTAGGTATCCACTTATGTGACGTACAGAATTACCCCGAGGCGTTGGAGTCGGAGTTTCCGATTCACGACGTCGGACGTTGAGTTTCGGTCTGCTCATGAGTGCCCTCGTGGCTATCCTTTTGTATTTTTGGGTTTATACTTGGAGCGGGCTTGTGAGTTGTACTTTTGTTCCCTACAATTAAATTCAGTTTGTATATGTGAGTATACATTTACCTTTCTATTTGTTCTCTTTGTTTTCACTGGCACATGCGGGACCTGCACCTGCACACACACTTTCACAATCGTAACGGCACCCGGCAGGCGGGGCGTTACACAATTCTTGTGCGTTGAGGACCCTAACTTGAATGTAAACATTAAAATAGTTTTGTTTAAAGAGTTCATTAAGCTCTTTAACGATTTCATCATCCTTCCCAGATGATTTAATAAAAAGTGATGCCTCTAAGTTAAAGGTTGACACATTAGATAATCTAAAAAGGATCCGCAAGTGGGTTCATTGATTTGACAATGGAACCTGATGCAGTTTTCCATTGCCTATAATGCTTTTCCAAAGCATTAATTCTTAGATCTTCCTCATGTAAATAAACTTGCAAAACCCAAAGAACAAATAGGACTAACTCATTTGTTTCTCCGAGTCCTGGAAATAAGCAGTCTTATAAAATAGCCACATAGCCTCATTCAACTTAGTAAATAACCAATCACGGAATGGTTAATTGTAATTATTTTGGAATTCATTATTAAAGAATATCCTGATGATCATTCCCAGCATAAAATCCATAAAACAATTGTATCGTTCCTTTCTTTCGGTATGTATATGGGATATGGAAGTGTGGATTCAGAAATACTTATCCCCGCCATTTCACTTTCACATGCTGAATTGGATCTTGACACTTCCATGTGATTCTGAAGTTACTAAGGTCATTCTATGGTTAAGATTAAGCCTAATTCCACCTCTCTATTTTCAGTTTGAACAATCAGATTGATGGCTTGATTCGTAAAAGGTTTTGGTGGAATAGCTACATGTACGATCGAGCTTTCTGGGAAATTAATCTCTTCCCATTAAATTTGTCTATTCACAGCTATTTATGATGACAATAGGTTTGTTTCAACAAATACTAGCTGACCAAATATTGAGTATTGTCTCACTCGGTTTGTTACAGCATCCTATAGATTTGGATATATGAGTGGCAGACTCAGATTCGGGTATACGTTTAAAATATACTGGTACCTGGCATAAGCTAGTCTGCATTATTCCCATTAAGGCGGGTGTCCAAATAGGACATCCAGAATCTCTTAAACATGATAAAACATACACATTCAATCCGTGAAGTTAATGGTGTGAATGCAATCGAAATTAAGCCTGTATTTATCAACATACTGTTGAATGTATGCAAGACTGATGAGATTAATTGTTTGATCCTCTGATAGGAACCTCTTGACCAACATTTATTTCGGATTTAAAATCAATCATGCCGATCTTGTAAATTTCTTTTGGAGTAATATCTGGGATAGACCACTTACTAAGTCGATCAATCTCAGTAGGAAAATCAAAAAACAAACAAAACAAAAAAATAAAACCAAACCAAACCCAAACCCCCACATGCCCACACACTCTCACCCACACTCCTTTCATTTTCCAAGAACCCTATTAACCATAATTTGAGATTTAGAAGGCTGAGCATGTAAGCTGGTGGGTGTTAAAGAATATGAAGTTCAAAAAAGTATGGGAGGATGTTACACAAAAAGAAGATGGGGTTTCTTGAAATTTACCCACAGATTAATTTATAAAAGAAGATGGTTGATGGGCGCTGAGCAGGACCAGTGAAAATAATGTAGCAATTAGGAAGCAAGTAGTTACAGAATTAGCAAGTTCAGTGATACAACTCTTGCAACTATTTGTATACCAGAAATCCCTCTTATAAGACATTGTTCAGTAGCAGCAAGCATAATTTTACTCCATTTCAAGATGAACAATGGCAGCATATATGCCAAATAGAGATGCAAAATGCAGCATATCTATAAACTAGGCATCAAGTCAAAACTCTTAATCATATAACATAAACACAAAGTTATGATACTAAGTCAAGAAAACTATCTCAAGTTTAGAAGATTTAAAAGACCAAAAAGGAAGGAGGAAGGTGTTCATGTCATAAACAAGACTGCTTGAAAATTAAACAATATGAAGTGAGTGAAAAGAAACTTACACATATATGAAATGAATTATCCTGTTTATGAGGTTACTTCAACGGATTTTAGGTTCTCTGTGTGCAGTTTGTTAATTCTAAATATTCCCATTTGTCATTATAAAATATCAAATGCATTTATCATTGGGGTAATCAAGATAGAATCAACCCAACTCTTCAAGCTACAAAGATAAGTAACTTACAAAAAATGTTTGAAACACATGATAATTCTGCAGTCATGGTTTAAAAACTGCCCAACCGTCAGAAAATAGACAGAGATATTAGTTATTGTCATTAAAAATATTTAAATAATTAAAGTGTTTGGGAGAATAGATCCAAAAGAGACTTTGAAAGCTCCAACAATCTCAAAAAAATCAACACAATACATCAAGCTCATAGTAGAGGTCAGTGGATTCATCACATGGTGAATGTATGGGTGTTTCTCTATATAGCAGTCGGCATATGTGTGCCTGCACTTTATGTATGTATGGGAGTAGGTGCTGTAAACTGTGTCATTGGGAAAAAGCAACATATAACAGCAAAAAATTTGTGACATTGCACCATGACATTTATGATAAGAAATACTTACTTCAGAAGTTAAAGAAGCGAACGCCGAGAGGAAATCAGTTGCAAAGAGAAATCTTCATTTACTCATCAATGTTGACATCCCTCCTGACGTTCTTTAAGATGCCTGCTAGTTACAACAATAGCTTGTCTTGCCAGGTGTGTGAAACTTAAACCCAGTCCATCACAAGTAAATGAAATACTTGAACATCAAGTGGTGAACGATAAGCATTATACTGTGGAATTTGAAAACTAGAAAGTAATAGATGGAGACTGACCACTCAGTTTACTTCAAAAGGTGAAATTGGAGTGTGATGCAATGCTTACAAAACAAGAGATGTTTACAGTGAGACTGAATACATAGATGGAAAGCTAGTATGATAAAGCTAGAACATTAGATTATAAATGTGAAACGGTGACGGATTTTAGCTCAAGACTTTACCATTCCTTTTATTAAAAGGGTACATGCAGATGGCAAACTCGTAAATAAGTGTAATATGTTGAGCAAACTGTGCACTGTGACCAACAACCCTCATTAAAAACGAGGACACCTCTCTTCTTCATTTCATCAAAAATTCAAACATAAGGTTTGCCTCTTCCATTTACTTTTGCCTCTGCCTCGTCGTCGAGCTCACCGTCACAGATCGAAGGATATCGATGGGAATCTTCGATTTTCTTAGCAAATTGATGGATATCGACAACGTTCTGCTGCTTTCGTTGGAGATCAAAGGATATCGATGGAGATCTCAGGTGATCTATAATTTTAAAGGAGATCCGACTACAGAGCACCGTAGATCTAGCTCTTAACTTTAAAAAGGTATGAAAATTTTAATTTTTTTCTTTTTCTAAAACTATACGAAAAAGGTTATTAAAAAATTACGATTTTTTTGCTGCTTCATATTTTTTTAATTTTAATAAATTTCTCTACATTTCTCTTTCCTCCCTTTTGTTTCGATCGGAACTATGTAGTTTTGGTCAGTTTCACTGAAACATGTCAGCACAACATAGTTCCAACCGAAACTGAGAAGCGTGCAGTATCGTATCGATATACTTTGAAATCGATACGGAACTATCGGGTGATATCTTGAATCTTGTTGAGAAGGTTTGTGTTAGGAACCAAAGGGAAAGATCTGATTTTTATTAAAGAAATATGAAATAATGAAGATAATGGCCACGTTCGAGAGGTGTACCGTTCTCCCAAGACGCCAATTAAAGAAGACGTCCGCACTCTTCCGATGTAGAGGGGATTCTCAACCTCTCCTTTGATTAATCTCAAAAATAGCATAAGAAATCCATCCCCTCGTACCGCTTATAAATACTAATCAAAAAAATACAATTTTGCATTAAACCCCAAAAAAGACTAAAATTCACAAAATGGCCCAAAAGTTTGCGAAAACGCCCCTGGACATGGATTAGCCCTTTTTCGCCTCCTTTGATACATGATAAGCCCATCTTACTCCCTCCAAAAGAGCCACATTGTCTTCAAAGTGGAAGTCTGGAAATTGCTACGCCATAACGCCCACCAACTCCCAAATGCTCTCTTGATCAGTTAGACCCTTCGATACAAACTTCAACGAAAAACAACGAAACCGATACTTTTTATGGTGGAAAAATTAAAAGGTGGAACTTTAAAACTAGATAAATGATCTTATATGAGAAGATCAACTTACTCTCTTTAAGTTAATGAATGAAAGAGTAAATCCCACAAACAACTTATCAAAATAAAATAGTTTCTTCTCCAAAATAACGTAAAAACAAAAGAGGGCAGTCGGCCAAAATTAACCCCCCACCTCCTCATTATTAGAAAAAGACCATATTAATAAAATACCTCCCTTAATCAATTGAAAGTGAGTCATGCCCCTTGGCCTTGCGGAAGTTGCGCGCGAGTGCGTCTCCTCACATAGACGTGTGTCATCTACGTCGCATCATTACTCCCCCCCAAAGAACCACATTGTCCTTAAGGTGGAAGTCTAGAAATTGATGCTGAATGACGTCAAACGGCCCCCTGTAGCATCATGATCTGGCAACCAGCGCCAATGAATGAGCACCTCTCGAGCACAGGCCGGCCCTTGTCACACCCCTTTAACATCTAAAGGCTCCATGAGCACCTCCATATCATCGGTGAGAGTATGTGGTAATATAGGGGAAGAACTGTGATCTCTAATCGCCCTTCGTAGTTGAGACACATGAAAGACTGGATGAATGATAGAAGAGGGTGGTAGCTTGAGTCGATACGCCACCTGACCAATCTTTTCCTCTATCGCATATGGACCATAATACCGCGTTACTAGCTTCTCATTGCGCCGCTATGCCAGAGATTTCTGCATATACGATCTCAGCTTCAAATATACATTATCCCCCATATCAAAATGGACATCTCCACGGTGGCCATCCGCTCGCACTTTCATCATCTGCTGGGCTTTTTCCAAATGTCGCTTCAACTCCTCCAGCACCTTATCACGCTTACCCAAATACTCCTCTACCTGAGAAACCAGTGTCGATGTGTGTTTATAGTGCACCAAATGTGGAGGGTCCCTCCCATACAAGATCCTGAAGGGTTGTCATCTGGGCTACCGTGTGATAGGACGTATTGTACCAATATTCTGCCCATGCAAGCCACCTCGCCCACTGCATTGGCGTCTCGGAAGCGAAACAGCATAGGTACATCTCAATGCTCCTATTGACTACCTCTGTCTGACCATCCATCTGTGGGTGGTACGCCGTGCTCCACTTCAGTATAGTTCACTGCATCCGAAAAAGCTCTATCCAGAATTTACTCATAAAAACCGTGTCCCTATAAGAGACAATCCCCCCGGAAATCCATGCAACCGCACCACCTCCTGCATAAAAACTGTTGCTACTGATACGGCTGTGTACGGGGGCTTCAGCGGAATGAAATGTGCATACTTGCTTAACCGATCTATCACCACAAAAATGACAGTGTAACCTTCGGACCTTGGCAAGCCATCAATGAAATCCATAGTGATCTCATATCATACTCTCTCTGGCAAGACAATGGCAGTAATAGACCCGCAGGTGCCATCGCCATATATTTGTGACGCGGATAGATGTCACAGTTCGCCACACGTTGGGTGATGTCCATCCTCATACCAACCCAGTAAATCTTCATGGCCATGCGCATATAGGTCTGCTATACACCGGAATGCCCCCAATGGCACTGCCGTGAAACTCCTGAAATAGTGACGGTATATATTTCAATGAACACAGAATGACCATTCGCTCGTGGTACAGCAACCTCCTCCCCTCAGTAGTGTAGCCAAGGTGCTCAGTCGAACCCTACTGTATCACTGCTCGAATCTGTGTTATCCCCAAGTCCGCCTCTGCCTCCTATAAGAGCGGCTCCCAATCAAGTAGTACTGGCAAGGTCATTGCCCTCAACATCACCCCATCATCTCATCGAGACAAGGCATCAGCTGCCTTATTATTCTATACTGAATATCGAACATGTAGCATACTAACTTGGAGAGCCACATCTGATGCTCTTCTGTGACCAAGCGCTGCTCCAACAGGTTCTTCAAGCTTCGTTGATCTGTCCAGACCACGAACTCCAGTAGGTAGGACGGCCATTATTGAATAGACAAGACTATGGCCATGAGTTTCCTCTCATAAACCGACTTCTACCGTACTCTGGCTGATAACACCTGACTGAAAAAAGTAATAGGTCTGCCCCTCTGCATCAAAACCACCCCCAGACCATACCCGACGCATCAGTCTCCACTACAAAAGGCACGGTGAAGTCCAACAATCCCAACACCGGTGCAGTAGTCATGGCCACCTTCAAGGCCTCAAAAGCCCTCGTAACTAACTCTCCCCAATTGAAGTTGTCTTTCTTTAGTTGCTCTGTCAGTGGCCATGCTATAGTATTATAGCCCTTAATGAATTTCCTGTAATAGCATGTCAGCCCCAAAAATCCCCGCAATGCCCTCAAGGTAGTAGGTAGGGGCCAATCCTGCATGGCCTCAATCTTCGATCTATCTGCCGATACTCCCTCCATGGACACGACATGCCCAAAGTACTCCACCTGACGCTGTCCAAAGAGACATTTCTCTGGTTGGCATACATCTGATCCTCAATCAGCTCCTGATAAACCACCTCCAAGTGGCCTAAATGCTCCTCCATGGACCTGCTATACACGAGGATATCGTCAAAAACATCAAAAAAAACTTTCGCAGGCAGTGACGGAAAATCTTATTCATCGGGGTCTGGAATGTCGCTGATGCATTGGTCAGCCCAAACGGCATGACCAAAAACTCATAGTGTCCCACATGCGTCCTAAATGTCATCTTGGGCACATCCTCTGCTCGCATCAGGATCTGGTGATACCCTGATTTCAGATCTATCTTAGAGTACACATCCGCCCCGTGCAGCTCATCCAACAGCTCATCAATGACGAAAATATGAAACTTATCAGGTATCGTTTCCTTATTCAAAGCCCGGTAGTCAACACAGAAACACCAACTCACATCTTTCTTCCTAACTAGCAATACATGGCTGGAGAAAGAGCTAACACTCGGTTATATCACCCCTGCCTGGAGCATCTATCGCACCATCATCTCGATCTCATACTTCTGAATTTGAGGGTACCTGTAGGGCCGCACGCTGATGGGGGATACTCCGTCCTTGAGAGCAATGGCATGCTTGTGGTCGCGAGGGGGGAAGGCCATTAGGTGTCTAAAAGATCTACTCAAAGTGTCCCAACAACCTCTCTACCTCAGCTAGTACTGTCTGCTTCTGCTCATGCCCGTCTACGACCATCCCCTGAAACTCCACCAGCACACCACCACCTTCACTGTGTAAAGCTCGGGTCATGGACCAAAAAGCAACCAACGAAACGCAGAAACTGGGATCCCCCGCTAGCACCACTATCCACTCCCCCTCCTGAAACTCCATCTATAATAGCTTCCAGTTGATTTTTACATCCCCGGCTGCTTTAGGCATTGGACCCCCAATATGATATCCACATTCCCTAACTCCGAGGCAAAAAGTCCTCCACCACCTGCACTCCATGTATCTTCAATAACAACCCCTTACATAGGCCCATGCTTTCCTCCATCGTGCACGTCCCATTAGCACCGTGAACTTTTCCTCATTAGTGAGCTGTAGCCCATGTCGCTCAATCAATCGTAGGAAAATGAAATTGTGGATGGCCCTATTATCAATCAGCACTGTCACAGCTTCATCTGCCAACCGATCAACTAACTTCATGGTGTGGTTCGGTGTAAACCCCACCACAGAGTTAAGAGACACCTCTGCCACGTCTAAGTGCAACTGCCCCACATCCTCCTCGTCATCCACCAACTCAACCACCACCTCCTGGTCCTCCTCGTCCAACACGATCGTCAACTGGAGGAGACGGCTCCCACACCTGTGCCCCGGTATAAACCTCTCGTCGCATTTGAAGCACGGTCTCTTGACTCGCCTGTCTCTGATCTCCGCATCCGTCATCCGCCTACCCTATCCTCCCGAGCTTGAATCCCCGCTCCTAACAGCCCCTCCTGGGGCAACTGTCCCACTTAGCCGCCTTCTGCACTGTCGCTGGTGGCTGAGTGCGGACGTTCTGAGCCCCCCATGCTCTCCTCGTCCGTCGCTCCTCGGTCTGCTTCTCCTCTGCTCGGTGGGCTAGGTGTATCATCCCTAACAACCCTTGGGGCTCTGCATCGCAACTCTGCTCTAATAGAAGGTTTCAGCCCATTCATGAAACTCACATCTAAAGACTCCTCTGAGACTCCCCAAACACGCCTCGCTAATGCCTCGAACTTCTTGAAGTAGTCACTCCCCGCGCCATCCTGCCTGAGTGCATACAACTGCTTAAAAATCCTCCCCAGTGTCCCTCCAGAAAGCGCTCCAACAGTCCCTCGGTCAGCTCCCACCATGTCTCCATCGGTCCCTTACTCTCTCTCCAACGGTACCAAGCTAGTGCCTCGCCCTCAAAGTAGATGCTAATCGCCTGGAGTATCTCCTCCTCTGTAAGCCCCATCACCTGAAAGCACCGCTCCGCCCGGTATATCCATCCCTCAGGATTTGTTCCGTCAAATATGGGTATCTTCGGCTTCTTGAGACGACGATCTGCATGTACGTTCCTCTGCTGGCCTCCATCACATCCTCTGTCAGGTGGTCTCTGTTGGTAGTCTCCTGGAGCTCCTCCAAATCTACCCACTCGCCATCCTCCACCATTCTCCCCTCCATGGCCCGCCTGAATCTGAAAAGGATAACGCTGAAAGTTTCACCCACGACCTGTACCTAGGCCTGCGGTCCCCTGCATTGTCGTTATGCCTCCATAAGGTGGGGCCCTCGGAAGGCCTCTCATGGCCCTCGTGGACCTAACATGGCTTCTGGGAAGCCTGGAGGCCTCGCCGGTTGGCCGGTTGGCCCTCGGTGACCCTGAAAAGCCCCGCCGTCTGCGGGGTTTGCGCTAGATAGGCCACGCGACCATGGCCATGGCCCGTGCGCCTCCGACTGGGTCGCCCGGTCCTCCGGAGGGGGCGGCTGGCCATGTGGGGCCCAACCAAAGCTCGAAAAAGGCCCAAGGAAGCCGACCGACCCCTGGGTATCCCCGATGTCCTCCCCGCGCTCATCGGTTGCATGTGGAGGCCAAATAGGGCAGATTCCCACCCCCATTGAGTCGCCAAAGCCCTCGGGGTCCTCATCTTCATCTTCAAATATCTCTTCGGCGATCTCAAATCTCTTGCCCTTGTCCTTGGCCACAGGAGTCTCCTTTTGTGGCGGGGGGTTGCAAAGAAAGGATCAAAAGAATACGATTTACATCATCCCTTGTCTCCGTTGACTCCGTCTGGTTGAAGCGATGGAAGGCTCCAACTTGGCGAGACGTTTCTCCATCCCCATCGTCAATTCTTTGATTCTTCCTCCAATTTTCTCTTTTAGGGCATCAATTTTATCCTTAGATCTCGTAGCCGCCGCCATCCAGATCGAGGGCTCTGATACCAATTTGATACAAACTTCAACAAAAAATAACGAAAGCAATACTTTTTAATGGTGGAAAAATTAAAAGGTGGAACTTTAAAAGTAGATAAATGATCTTATAGGAGAAGATCAACTCCCTCTCTTTGAGTTAATGAATCAAAGAGTAAATCCCCCAAACAACTTATCAAAATAAAAGAGTTTCTTCTCCAAAATAACGTAAAAACAAAAGAGGGCAGCCGGCCCTAATTAACCACACACCTCCTCATTATTAGTAAAAGACGCAAATACCCCTACTAATAAAATACCTCCCTTAATCAATTGGAAGTGGTCCCGCCCCTTGGCCTTGCGAAAGTCGTGTGCGTGCGTCTCCTCACGTAGACGCGTGTCGTCTGCGTCGCATCACCCTTCCATCACACCAGCACCTCTCGCTCTTCTGCACTTCCTCTTCGGACTCTCTTCATCTCCTCAGGCTCCAGAACCACCTCTATATCTTCAATCAATGTCTCAGGAAGTGATGGCGAAGGGGTATGATCACCAATGACCTGGCGGAGCTGTATTACATGAAAAACGGGATGGATAACCCATCATGTGGGTAACCTCAGCATGTAAGCAACTGGCCCAACCTTGGCCTCTCACATTGACCAAAATATCATGGAGACAGCTTCGCATTTCTCATATGGGCCAAGGATCTCTGCTGATATGGACGCAACTTCAGGTACACTATATCTCCTACTGCAAACTGTACGTCTTTGCGATGAGAATCAGCATGAGTCTTCATTATTTGCTGAGCATAGCCAAATGATGATTTAGCTCCTCCAACACCTTGTCTCTCTCTGCCAAATACTGCTCCACCTCAGACATTGACGTCAAGCCATGCTCATAATGCATCAAATGAGGAGGATCTCTTCCATACAAAATCTTGATTGGTGTAGTCTGGGCAGCCGTATGAAAGTAAGTGTTATACCAATACTCGGCCCAAGCTAACCACTTTGCCCATAACCTTGGAATCTCTGATATAAAACAACAGATGTAAGTGTTAATACTCCTATTAACGACCTCAATTTGGCCGTCAGTTTGGGAATGATATGCAGAGCTCATCTGCAACACCGTCACATACGCACGAAAAAGCTTCTGCCAAAACATGCTCAGGAAAACCTTGTCTCTATCAGAAAGAATAGACTTTGGCGGCTCATGCAATCGAATAATCTTCCGCATGAAAACCTCGGCCACTGAAATAGCACTGTAGGGATGCTGAGGTGGTTTAAAGTGTACGTACTTGCTGAGGCGGTTAACCACTACAAGTATGACTGAGAATCCTCCAAACTTTGGCAACCCCTTAATGAAATCCAATGAGACCTCCTTCCAAACCCGCTCTGACAAGGACAAGGGTTGCAGTAACCCTTCAAGAGCCATCGCCATGTGCATGTGACGCTAGCAAACGTCACACTCTGCCATCATCGCCACGATGTCCTTCTTAATCCCCTTCTTGAACACATCCCTCGTTAGGCGTCTAAAAATCTTGAGGACCCCTGGACCAACATTGCGCTACTATGGAACTCTTGTAAAATGATAGGGATGTGGATAGAAGTCCGTGGTATCACCAAACACCCCCACTACAATAGCTTTCCTCCCTGTAAAGAATAAACCGGGTGATCCTCTGATCCCTGCAAAAGTATTGTGTGAATATCTGCTAGCTCCTGGTCCTCCTCGATCTCCCGCAGTAGTGGCTCCCAATTCTACAACACTAGAACAGATAAGGCTGCCAAGTGTAAGTCTTCATCCCGCCTTGATAGTGCATCTGCAACCTTATTCTTTAAACCCAGACGTTGTTGTATCTCGAACATATACCCCATCAGCTTCTTAAGCCACTTCTAATGCTCATCAACCACCATGCGCTGCTCCAATAAGTACTTCAAGCTCCTCTGATCAGTGCACACCACAAAGCTCTGACCTAGCAGGTAAGGCATCTACTTCTGAACTGCCAATACAATGGCCATCAACTCTTTCTAATATACGGACTTTAATCTGGATCTTGCCGTCAGGACCTAGCTAAAGTATGATTTAGGTATCTGGTCCTGCATTAACACTGCCCCCAAACCGCACCCTGAAGCAGCTGACTCCAGAACAAAAGGTCTAGTAAAGTATAGAAGTGCCAGCACTGTTATTGTATCCATGGCCTTTTTCAACCTCAAATGCATCCGTTGCATCATCACTCCAATGAAATTTATCCTTATTCGGCACTGTAATTGGCCAAGCGATAGTACAGTACCCCTTCACAAACTTCCTGTGGTACCCTGTCAAACCCAGGAATCTCTCAGCCCACGTAGTGTAGTCGGACGTGGCCACTCTACCATTGCTGATATCTTTGCCCTGTCGACAATCACCACTTCTGCTAAGACCACATGCCACAAATGCTCCACCCTTGGCTGAGCAAAAAGGTACTTCGTGTTTGCATACAACCAATGGTGTTGAAGCTCATGAAAGACTGTCTGCAAGTGGTCTAAATGCTCCTCCAAGGACCGGGAGCAGGAACCGGTAGTACACCAAGATATCATCGAAGAAAACAAGAACATGTCTCAAGTGCGAGTAAAATATCTTGTTCATAAGGGCCTCAAATGTAACAGAGAAATTGGTCAAGCTAAAAGACATGCCCAGGAACTCATAGTAGCCACTGTCTTTGGCACATCCTCCACGCGCATCCTGATCTATGATAGCGGACTTCAAATCAATCGTCGTGAAAATCGATGACCCATGCAACTCGTCTAGGAACTCGTCAATAACTGGAAAGGAAACTTGTCTGGAACCGTCTCCTTATTCAAAGCCATGTAGTCCACGTAGAACCACCAGCTCTCGTTCTTCTTCTTCACCAGCAGCACTGTACTAGAGTAAGGACTCACACTCGGCTAAATAACGTCTGCATGCATCATCTCTATATCACCATACGCTGGGCCCTCAAAACTCGTCAACATCATCGTCGTACTCCAAAAAAATCCACAAAAGGGTGGTTATCATCCTGGGCCGCCGCGGGAAAGCCGCAGTGCCCCCGTCGGGCTGCACGAATGTCGCTAAACCCTGTACAAGCATCGCCAGGGGCTGTATGCCCTAGCAGAGTCACAGCAGGGGCAAGACATCCTTGCCGAAGCTCGCCATGGGTTGTATGTTCTGGCAGAGTCACTGCAGGAAAGGGGTTGTATGCTCCTGTCGATGGTCAGCAGTGGCTATACGCCCCTTCTGGGGGTCTACCGGGGCCAGGCGCCCTTGTAGGTGAGCCGCAAGGGTCGATTGGCCCTGCTGACCCTCCTGGAAGGGCCGCGTGGCCCTGCAACAAAGCTGCAGAGGCCAGGCGGCCCTGTTGACTCCTAAGGGGTTGTTGTTCTGGCAGAGTCACAGGAAAGGGGTTGTATGTGGTCAGCAGTGGCTATGCCCCTTCTGGGGGTCTTGAGCCGCAAGGGTCGATCCTGGAAGGGCCGAGTCAAAGCTGCAGAGGCCATCCTAAGGGGTCGGCTAGAGGTGCTGCCCCTCGGAGGCTCTTCCTCCAAATATGCTTCCTCGACGTCCGTGAGTTTCTCATCTTCGTATTCCGTCGCCTTGCCCTTGCCCTTCTCCAAAGTCGACGCCGTTTTTCTTATATTAGAGTTTTCGTCCAGAACATCTAATTTCGCCAAGATGCCGGCAAGTTGTTGTATGATCTGTGTTAGGGCGTCTCCATGTTTCTCAAGGGTTTCGCCATGCTTCACTAGGGCATCATCATGCTTCGCTAGGATTTGCTTGACGCCCTCAAGTTCATCGTTGTATTTCTCCTCGAAAGCGTCGAACTTGTCCGTCAATCTTGTTGCCGCCATGGATCTCATCGCTCGGATACCAAATTGTTATGTATCAAAGGGAAAGATCTGATTTTTATTAAAGAAATCTGAAAATAATGAAGATAATGGCCACGTTCAAGAGGAGGACCGCTCTCCCAAGACGGCAATTAAAGAAACGGCTGCACTCTCCCAATGTAGAAGGAATTCTCAACCTCTCCTTTGATTTATCTCTTAAAAATAGCATAAGAAATCTCTCCCCTCCTACCGCTTATAAATACTAATAAAAAATAAAATTTTGCATAAAAACCCCAAAAGGACTAAAATTCACAAAAAGTCCCAAACATTTGCGAAAACACCCATGGATCATGGATGAGTCATCGAAGCCCTTTTTCGGATACCGAAGCCCTTTTTCACATCCTCTGATACGTGATAAGCCCATCGGTTTGCCTTGGTGCAACCACTAAATTTCGGGACATAATCAAACATTATCTAAGAATAGACACTTATTATGCTTAATTGGATGAAAGAATCAGTTGGCTCTTCATTTTCAATCATAATGAATTAGATTCACTTTGGTTTATTGGCAAAAGCAAAGCCCGGAACAAGAATATTAACCATCTTGTTTCTTTTGAATTGCTTGAAAGCTTTGGTCATACAACACATAAGGTTCTATCAAAAGATCTAAGATGCTTTGAATGGTTCGAATTTTGACAATTAGCAATTATTCCAAAAACTTACATTAGCTCCTTAAGAACTACGAAGAAAGTTTGGTTTCTACTCAACGGCTGGGATATATTTTCGGGTAGCTGATTGGATTTTTCTAGTGTTTTGATGTAGAAAGTTATGGTTTTGATAGAAAGATTGGATTTTTAGGATAGATGGATGATTTTTAGGGTTAGAAAGAGGGATTTGGGGAAAAGATTGGACTTTTATTGAAGATTAACTGAGAATAAAAAGATACAAAATAGATTTGAGTTCTTTCGAGATGAACTCTCTAGCAAGCTGCCGATTTGAAAGGGAGCCGCATTCTATAACGAAAAAGGAATAATCTCCGACTCAAATAAGTTTTCACTCAATATTCGACCCCCTTCTCTAAATCCCCCCAGCCCCATATAAATATTAAACTGAAAATTATAAAATTACAAAAACAACCTTAAAACTAAAATTTAAAATACCCCAAGAAACCCAAAATTACAAAAACGTCCAGATGGGTCAAAACTGCATATATGTCCCTTTAGGATGATGCGGTCTCACCATTACTCCCCCGAAAAACAACCTTGTCCTTAAGGTGGTGCATGAAGTCCATGGGTAACGTTGCTCCAAGTGGGTTATCGGGTTCTTCCTAGGTCAAAAGGATGAGATTAGTATCCACCACCCTCAACGACACCCGAATAGTCGTCACATGGATCATGCAGCCATGCTAAAGGTCATCCTCGCCCAAAACAAAAAAGCCCGTGCTCAAGAGGTCGTCCATGTGCAAACCTTGGGCCATGTGGCCCCGTTGAGGTGTCAACAGGCCAAGACGGGCCCCGAGGGGCGTCCTTGAGCCATGACAAGTCCTTAAGGTCAGCACGCAGTGGGCCTAGCGAGTCATGCGGGCCCTGCAAGGCAGCGACAGGGACCTGCAGAGGTTCAGTCAAGCCCTGCATGGGCAGTCGGAAGCCCTGGTGAGGGATAGAGTGCGCACCGCTCCCCGTCTGGTTGTCTGCCGCCACCTCGGAGTCTTTTCTTCTCCTAATCTGCATAGGAGTCGTCGTCGTCGTTTAGATCTGAAGCCGGATCATCTTTTTGAGGGAACTTCTCAAAAAATGTGATTTTTGACATTACCGATTTCCAAAGGTGGTGCTTTTTGTCTTAGATCTGAGCCGATAACTTCGTATTTCTTTAGATCTGGCTTTATGGCCTTTCTCAGATCTCGGAACTCCTCCACAAGGATTTGCTTCAACTCTTGCTTCAACTCCGAACTAAACCTTGCAAAGCTTTCTTCGATGAATTTCTTCAGCTCCGTTTCCGTCATGGGTGACAAGATCAATGCTCGGATACCACTTGATAGGATTTTCTAGTGTTTTGATGTAAAAAGTTAAGGTTTTGTTAGAAAGGTGGGATTTTTAGGATAATGGAATGACTTTTAGGGTTAGAAAAGGGGGTTTGGGGAAAAGATTGGATTTTTATTGAAGATAAACTGAGAATAAAAGAGATACAAAATAGATTTGAGTTCTTTCGAGAGAAACTCTCCCAAGCCGCCGATTCGAGAGGGGGCCGTGGTCTCCAACAAATGATGGATAATTTCCACCTCAAATAGTTTTCACTCAATATTCGACTTCCTTCTCTAATCCCATCAGCCCCATATAAATACTAAACTGAAAATAATAAGATTACAAAAGGAACTCTAAAACTGAAATTTGCAAAAAAAACATCCTAGAAAATCAAAAATTACCAAAACATCCATGTGGGCCAAAACTGCAAATGCCTTTAGGATGATGCGGTCTCACATTACTCTGGTCGCAACAGTAGCCCATGCTAGTGGATGTAGAAAGCTATATCACATTCTACTATTCATGTGTAAGTGGCAGTTCTATCGTGATTCGGATAACATAAATAAGGCCTCTAACAATAAAATCAGAAATGACGACAGTGAAGTTGGATATCAATTGCTGATTCATGACTTATCCAGCTTCACATAAGTAGAAGAATCTGATTTTTGTGACCACTGATAATTGTAAAAATAAAGTTTAAGAAAGGCTACACTTGGATCCTAGTTAGATGGAGTAATGTCAGACACGGTTCTAAATTACATCAAATGGAACATTTGTGACAAAGTGGGATGAAAATAAAAAATAATCAGTTTTACTAAGGATCGTTGTCCAAATAAAATGATTGATGGGTGCAAAAGATTACGGTGTTTATGTATGTATAACCAGAAGATTAGAAAGGTAATACTATATACGGAAAATTTGTACCAATAAAACTAAATGTCAAAATATGCAAAAGTCCACATGCCTTAAACAAACCCTATGATTCTCTTGGATGAAATGAGCCTCATTTGTTTTGGAAGAAAAGGGCAGATCTAGGGGTGTAAACGGTTTGGATTCGGATTGGATTCGGATCGTATATTGGTTTTACGTCTACTTTACCATATCCATATTCGAAATAAATTTTCGAATGTGGATTCGGATAGGGATTATGTGCATAAAGAAAATCTAATATCTGTATTTGCAAAAAACAAATTACCCATATGAACCGGAAATTGATAATAACCATGTTTTGTATAAATAATATACATCACATGTATAGTTATGGATAAACAAATACAAAAACTGAAAAAAGTAACAATTGCACTATGACATCATAGGTTGGTTAAGAAAATATATGATCATAAATGAGTGCTGCTAACGACAAATGACTACAGTTATCCTATCATATAGGTAATATCAAATATCCATATCCAAAAGAAATCAATATCCGAATTTGTATCCATGCAAGCCAGATAGAACATTTTGATCTCCGTATCCATAGCCGAAAGGATATGGATACTAATTCAATTCGGATAACCCAACTCCGTTCACATCCTAAGCTAGATCATATGTAAACCTAAAGCAAAGATTTCTTGATAAATTTAAAACAGATCAAAGCAAGGCGAAGTATGTATTTTAGTGTTAAAAGTAAACAAATTTTCAATATATGTATATTAATATTATTTGCTATTAGTATAATATAAGGTTTTTTCGCTATATACCCTTCGAAGGGGTGAAGTATGTATTTTAGGGTTTGCATGAGATCACCATGTTGCGTTAGGGTTTGCATGAGATCACCATGTTGCGTTAGGGTTTGCATGAGAGCTTCAAACCTTTTCTCCGTCCTCGCCTCCGACACCTTGAATTCTACGTCGATCGATGAACTAACCTCGGATCTAACCTCAGAGTTCCTCCATAAATTTTTTCAGATCCGTTACTTTAGTATTGAGTCTTTTCTCTAAAAGTTCCGTCTTTTTCTTAACCTCCGTCTCTGCCATGGATTGAACTCGCTCTGATACCAAATTGATAGGAACCCGTTGATTTTAACGGATGAAAGGTGATTTTTATTGAAATTGAAAAGAGAACAAAGGACAACGTTGAGTTCTTTCAAGATGAACTCTCTCTCCCAAGCCACCAATTTGAAAAGATGGCCGCACTCTCCACAAAAGAGGTGTCTCTTAACAAAATCAAGTATCTGAATCCCTAATCATCATAGCCCCATATAAATAATGACTTGAAAATACAAAATTGCATAAATAAGCCTAAAGCTGAAAATTAAAAAATATCCCCTAAAAATTAAAAAATATGAAAACACCCCTAAGACCCCAAAAATTCCAGATTTGTCCTTTTTCCATAGAAGTTGTCCCATCTGTGATGTTAATGTATTTGTTTAAACAAATTCATGAATTCTGATTATATTACAATTTTTTGAGTCCGAAGACTCCAAACCCTCCTTTGAAATTGAGTCATCTTCTTTTAATTCTGAAAATGATTTCATAGATTTCTGTGAGAATCCTTTTCGGTCTTCTATTGAGTCATCATCTCATTTTAAAGATCTAGATTCGTTGTCACCAAAACAAGTATATACACGAAATGTTTCAAAGCAAAGTCTGAACTCAATGACTATACCAACCTTTTTTGTAGTTCCAATGTCTGGTCCACATTCTGATGAGAATGCTGCTTCTTTTTGTAACTCCTTCAATTGCTTCTAATTCACTATCAATCTTGATTTTCTAATTGCTCTTCGCAAGGGCAAACAAATTGTACCTTATCTATTTTCTAACTTGTATGTTACATTTATCTATCTAAACCACATAATGTTTTATCGCTTGCATTAATTCTTACCTTGTTCCAAACTCTGTGCCTGGATCAGAAACACTATCAAGTCGACAGATGCAAAAGGTTACCAAAAAAATCATGATCACATTAGAGCAGAATGAAACATAAGATTCCGTACCTCGAATGTAATTGGGTGTCGCACAGTATATGGAGTAAAACTGAATCCAATTGGATCTTTGGGAAGGAACAAGAAAGGATATCTCTATCTCAGAAAAATTATGCTCTAGTCATGCTTTTGGAGGCTAGCATGCTAGGGTGCTAATGGATGCCCACACTGCTACAAAATCAAAAAAAGCCTATAGAAAGCTGAGAGCAATTCAGTAGACTTGTGAGAAAATTGAACCGCCTATTGATGACTTGGCCAGATATTACATATTCGATAAGTGTTTTGAGCCCATTATTGTTTGCTTCGCAGCTGAACCTTGAGGTGTAGTGATTCGGATACTTCGATATATGAAATGTGATCCAAGCAAAAGCCATTTTATATTCAGATTGTGGTTATAGTCCCATCATTGTGTTTTTGGATGCATGACAGACAGGATCACCAAGTGATAGGATCCACTAAATAGAATTGTGTGTTATTAGAGAGTATATTGTCTTGTATATGAACAAGAAGCAGATCGTGGTATCCAAGTCAACTACAGAGTAAAAGTATCAAACCATAACCACTGCTACAAGTGAGCTGGTTTAGATAAAGAATCTTTCAGAAGAACTAGGTTTTGCACTTGCACTGCATCAGAATAACTAGATCGGTATCCAAGTGCAGAGTGGGAATATCAAGTCATTACCAATGCTACGTGTGAGCTTGTTTGAATATAGGATCTTATGGTTGTATTATGTTTTGAGTTCCCATCTATGAGTGTACTTGAACAAATTGGTTGTTCACCTTGCTGCAGAAACTATGTCATGGACAAACCAATGACATTGAAAAGGATTGTCATCTTGTCCAACAGAAAGTGGTGGACGACAGGATCCTTGAGACTAGGCATGTGACATCTGCTAATCAGTTTGCAGATTTGCTGACTAAGGCCCCATGAAAATTATATGTTAAAATTATATGTTCCAAGCTAGGAATATGCAATGTGTATGCTCCACAGTAAGGATGAACATTACGATGTACATTAGAATATCGGAGCTTATGTGTAAAAAATGCAGGAAGGGGTTATGTGTGGAAGTAAAATAACTTATATAATCTCATCTCATCTATCTCTCATAATTCTCCCATTCTCCTTTTTCAAACTCACACCCTAATTCTATCAAGCAGAATGTGGAATCAAAACGATTTGTTTATGATTAGATATTGATACATATTAGCAGACCATGTCCATACAGACTCTAACCCTCCTGTAACTCATAAATCTTTCTTGAATGGTTTCCATTTTAATGGATGACAAGATGCTTGAGACTCTCCCATATAAATAAGTTGCCATGTAGGCTACCAAAAATTATGAAATCCTGTCAGTCCTCAGCATAATGTTACAAGGAAGTTGTATCCATGAACTAAATATTTAAAAGCTGTCAGCTTCAAGCAAAGCCAATGTATCTAACAAAGAAGACGGCACTCGTATGAAGATAAAAAGACTTTTTTTCTCAATAGTACTATTAATGATGCTACAGAAGGAAAAAATAACATTCATTACAGGCATGTATAATCTGGGTTTATGTACTTGTAAACAAACATAAAGAAACCATCGATCACAAGTACCAAACACTGGCTGACATATTATAACAATTATGCACAGCGGATGACTGAGAAAATTGATAAGCAAGATACAAACAGTGAATTAATATTTCCCTACCATAATTGCTAAACCCTTCAAATGCTGCTAACAGTTTATGGTTGCTATTGTCAGATGGTCCGTCTCTCCCTCAGTTCACTAGGTATGATAGAAACCGAGTCGACACAAAGCCCTCCTTTAGAATGCGTGCAATCGATTTGCTTCATTGAAAATCTCACTTCCAGCATGTCCAAGTTACTGATGACAAAGTCACCTATGTGATAGTCTATCCAACTCCCGCGCTTGTAGTATCCATTTGAATCATCATTTTCTGGCTCATCCAAGCAGCACTCCCGCGTAACATGCTGACCATCTGAAGTGGAAAGCTCAAAGCGCACTGGCTTTATATCCCAACCATGGGTGTGTTCATAATTACATTGCCGCCGACCAAGTCTTTTGAAAGGCCTTCCAAGTTGTAGCCTGAATAACAGGCTGTAAACTCCCACAGGGAATGAAGACTTAACCAACCCATCTACCTCAAACCACCATATTTGCTGTAAATAGGCTATTACATGGAACTTGGACTCTTCTGTAGGAATCCAGCTCCAGTACCTACGGTCCTCTATCCCTGTTATTGACATAGCCTTAGCTGAGATCGACATGCAAACACCACCAGTGACTCTGTTTAGCCAGACTGCCTTAGTACCTTCGTCAAAGAGGACGGGGCGGGAGAGAAGGGCATAGATGTCTTTCTTCTTGGATAGGTTCTTGTAACTATCTGGGGGAAGCAGCTCTAGAAGATAGACATAGTTGGGAGGAAGCTTATTCTCCCAAACAGAGTCTGCAGAAGCAGCGCCACGGAAGGCACGGTTGAGTCGAGCAAGGTTGCATATCTCAGGAGGGCTAAGATACATGAAAACACAGGCCACACAATTCTCTGGTATATCACCCAGACCAGGCTTAGAAGAACAACTACTGAGGTTGGAGAGTGTTGACCCCATTTCTTTACACCAAGCAAACTGCACTGCACTTGAACTCTGTTTAAGTGCCAGTTTAATTCATCTAGAAATCATCAACTGATCCACTTCAAGTGTCTCTATTATGGTTTATACAACTTACAACCCTATCATCCTTCTGCCAATCTGTTGTGCATAATCTTCCACCCAAGTGCCCCACCTCTCGGTCAGGAATAGACACTATCTGCATGAAACAAAGATAATAAGGACACCCAAATATTTCGTTGTTCTGAAAAACAAACATACAGGCAAATTATTTGTTGCCTGTATAGAAAGGATAATCATAATTTTAGCACTTTCATCAGTTAAAATCCAGTACCATAAGACTACTGAAAAACATCACACGCACAATCTCATCTATTTTTTCAAGCAATACTTTGATCAAAAAGATATATGGGATCGGGATGCATTTAGATTATGCTCTGCAAAAGTAATCTGTTCAAAAGAATTAGGATTCAAAGCTATTGTTATATCCGGCTTCTAATTATATATTCACGATTGCTCTATCTCTTATAGACGGACAGACATCTGGAGCAAATGTAAATTGAATATCAACCTTTTTTCCTATTATTATGTTATTAAATCATATTCAGTCTTATCAAACAAAGATGAATATGAGTGGTCGTTGAAATATAATCCAAAAAACAAGTTGCAACTATGTCGATGAAGAAGTTCAAGGAGCTTCTAGTAAGAAAAATTGCGCCGGCGGCGGCACAACAACGACAACAACAAAGCCAATATTCTATCACTCGAATGTAAGCAAAACGCAGCCTTTCCTCCCAAAATTAAGATCTTTTTCTCCCATTACCTAACAGAATCAATGAAATTTGTTCTTACACTAAACAATACTCCATACAAGCAGAAGACAAGAAAGGGGGGAAAACAAAAAAATAAAATCTAAACATATAAGATAATATATAGCATCATGAGTTAAGCAATTCTTTTGTGAATTTTTCCATCTGTGAACATTGCTCGAGAAACCCTAGCCTAAATATTAGACACTTCATTTCGTTTCACGAATCGATCTGCAGATTTAGTTGTGCAAATAGACTAACAGAAATCAGAAATGATGAGATCAAGAAACCTTACTGCAAGAGAAATCTATTCGAATTTAAGGGCTCGTGCTTAGCCTCACCCGATCCATTCGATTTGGGTGATAGATCTCTCTAGCCCTGTTTTATGATTAAAACGTTCACTGAAACTTTGAATCGCCGCAGTGACTTGTTTGCGACCATTTCGAGTGGGCTCGATCGATGTCGATAAAATTTTCTCCGCTTTTTTCATCTCTTATTTATTTAGGAAATTAAGTAAACACAGACATAATTGCTTTACGCACAGACCACTCTACACACCCCCAATGTTATCTTTTTCACTTTACACACGTCCATATTCCCAAATTACCCCTCTTCTTCTTTCTCCCGAAACCCCTACTCCGTCCCAATTGCCTCCTTCGCTGGCTGCCATTGCAGTCTCACATTAGACCGTGTCTTCTCCGCCTCTAAGAGCATCTCCAACCACACTTCATATCTGTAAATTTGCAGTTTTTTGCCCTTCAATCACACTCCAAAAAATCTGCAAATTTACAGATATGCTACAGTACCCCTCATATGCTACAGTACCCTTCCAAATTTGGAGGGTCACTATAGCAACCTGCATTTCTTTTTTGTGTGTGCAAACGTTAAATGTACACGAATTAATGACCACATACACTCTATTTTAGAGTTGAAAGTGGGTATTTTTAAGTACTAAAAATTGCTAATGGTGTGTATTTAGCAATTATGTAGGGTTGGGTTGGAGCTCCCTCCATTTCCCACCCTCCATAAAGAGAATATTCCGAGAATATTCCAACCCAGCCCCCAAAAATGGAGGGTTGGGTTGGAGATGCTCTAATGACATCTCCTCTTCGTCCTCCACGTCCCACTCTCTCTGCTTCCTCATCTCCTCTTCTCTCCTCTTCATTCCTCCTCGAGACGGTAAAGGAAGCGGAGTGAGATGAAGAGGAAGGGTTGACGGAGCAGACGACAATGGGGAATTGATAGACTCCGACAGCGATCGTGAAGAAGAATAATAAGGGGAGGAAGAACAGAGGTGCTCAGGTGGATGGTTAAACAAGGAAAATATTTGAATGGAAAACTTATATATATATATATGGTCTAGTGTGAAGCAAGGTGTGAACAACAACTCCATACTTATTTAGTTTTATACATAATGCTACATTACACATTGTGCCAGAGAGATTACATTGCTAAGCATGTTACATTTTATAAAAAAAAATTGTAAAACCCATGATATTTTCTTTCAAAAATTCTTTTTTTATACCTCTATATCAACTTCTCTCTTCCTCCTCCCGCCGCCACCATCATCTCCTCATATGCCTCATCTGCGTCTCCCTTCACCGGCCACCCCCTTCAGCTCCTCTTCATCTCCCTACTCCATCTCATCCTCCCGGAATCAAACACGAAAAAATTTGAGAAAAAACAATTAAATCCAACAAATTTAACTTAATTCAAAAAAAATATTACAAATCAATTAAACACAGAGAAACTTAAAACTCAACAAAAATCAATCAAGCTTTGAAAAATCGAGGCGCTTGGATTTTCATTGCCACATGTGATGCTAAGAGATATAGGTCCAAACATCACAATTTTTTCATAAAAAATTCAAAATCCTTGCTTGGTTTTGAGAACCAAAGTAATGGGCTTAAATTTTTTTTTAAACTCGAGCAATAAAGCAACATCAACGTCGAGAATGTGTTGGAAGGAAGTGGCATCGAGGAGGCGACAATGGAAAGGCGGTAGCAGCAACAAGCGTCATATGGAGGAGAAGCAGAGGTGTTGTATTGTGCTGTGAAGAGGGAAATGCGTGAGATTGGAATTTTACTCGTGGATATATTATGTATTAAGATAATGTCAAAATTGTAAATAAAATGTCATGACTTCAGCAGATTGTGTAATGTGACTAGTATCACTGATAAATCCACCGGAAAAGAGGGAACTTTCCTAAATTGTCCTAAAGTTTATGGCCAGATTCATGTAAATACCAATAGTTTGCAAGCTTCCAACTTGTTGCCTAGCATTTGATCCAATTGTCATATTACCAGTCTATATGAATTGATTGTCAGAAAAGAGCGTTGTGTTATTTCCACACGATTGTTTTTTAACTTCATTGCCTTTGCAGCTCTATCTCCCTTGCTATCTTCTTATTCATTTTCTTCATGTTTGCTTGTTCCCCAAACACTAGGGAGTTACTATACACATAGACATGATTGCTTCACATGCCCCCGTTTGTTTACACGTTTGCCATTCAAAAGTATTTCTCCTCCCATCCATTCTATTCTTTTCATCTTCGTATTCGACACATATATCACTATCGTCTCCCATCAGCCCAATACAATAGAGAAACCATGGTAAAAAATACATGAAATACGAAGGGAGCGAAAATAAGGAGGTGGTGGAGGTTGAAAAATAATTTTAAAAAATGAAAATTATGTTGTGAAGCATCCAATCTGGGGGATGACCCCAGACATTTATTTATAATACAGGGAAGAGCGTATATGGATAGAGGTAAAATAGATATGATCTTATCCTATGGATAAGATGTAATCCACAATACAAACTCCCATCGTTATCTGTTTACAACACTCCCCCTTATCCAGCCATAAGTGTGGACTGTGCTCATGAATACTTCGGGATTCTGAGTGTCTTATGAGTCTCGTAAGGGGTGGATACTTCATGATCCTGAGTTGATGGAGTTTGCCTCGTTAAAACCTTTGGTTATGGAAAACCACGTGGGAAAAGCATAGCTAAGAAAAAAGAGTACAAACTCCCGCTAACTCCCCCCTGATCTATACAAGCACTCAGGCTTTCAGATCTCTTAGACATTTTTCATCAATCCTGTTTACAACATTCCGAAAATATACACAGATTACAAATATCACCATCATTAAGCAGCTGTTGAAACCAAAAACTCTGGAGCGGTTTGTTTTGCCGCCTCTGCTGTGGTTTCCTCAAAAATGGGGTAAGCAAGTGGCGTGGTCTTCAAATTATGTGGTCAGCTCTAAAAGACCAGCATATGTTCCAGTCGTCACTGGAATATGATGTACCAATAGGCGCACTCAAATACACCATTTGTTTGTTTCTGGAATGGTGAGGATCTCGGAATTATAGGTTGATGTTGCCTCCATCAACCCCAGACAATAGAGAAACCATAGTAAAAAATACATGAAATACGAAGGGAGCAAAAATAAGGAGGTGGTGGAGGTTGAAAAATAATTTTAAAAAATGAAAATTATGTTGTGAAGCATCCAATCTGGGGGAAGACCCCATGCATTTATTTATAATACAGGGAAGATCGTATATGGATAGAAGTAAAATAGATATGATCTTATCCTATGGATAAGATGTAATCCCCAATACAAACTCCCATCATTATCTTTTGACAACACTCCCCCTTATCCAGCCATAAGTGTGGACTCTGCTCATGAATACTTCGGGATTTTGAGTGTCTTATGAGTCTCATAATGGGTGGATACTTCATGATCCTGAGTTGATGGAGTTTGCCTCGTTAAAACATGTGGTTATGAAAAACCGCGTGGGAAAAGCATATCTAAGAAAAAAGAGTACAAACTCCCGCTAACTCCCCCTGATCTATACAAGCACTCAGGCTTTCAGATCTCTTAGGCATTTTTCATCAATCCTGTTTACAACATTTCGAAAATATACACAGATTACAAATATCACCATCATTAAACAGCTGATGAAACCAAAAACTCTGGAGCAGTTTGTTTCGCCGCCTCTGATGTGGTCTCCTCAAAAATAGGGTAAGAAAGTGGCATGGTCTTCAAATTATGTGGTCAGCTCTAAAAGACCAGCCTATGTCCCAGTCGTCACTGGGATGTGATGTACCACTAGACGCACTCAAATACACCATTGGTTTGTTTATGGAATGGTGAGGATCTCGGAATGATAGGTTGATGTTGCCTTCATAGTTTGCTTTGCAGATCTGCAATAGATGGTCGTCCCACTGTGAGTACCCAGTCTGTGATTTCTCATTATAGGAGTGGGACATGTAACATGAATCTGTATAAGCATGGAGGATAATTCATTATAATGTAAGCCCAAATCTATTGACCATTGGAGGAAGCGTAGAAGATGCTTAATTACGGTCTAATGGCACTTTTTAGGTGTCTAACTGTCTCTGGCTAGTGAATTTATTGTAATTGCTATATCGGGACACGTACAGCTAGCCATGAGTGCACTGATTGCACTTAGATAAAGGACTTCAAGACCAAAAATATCATTACCCTCTTCCAGCGAACAGCAAGGGTCTTTTTGTACATCCATTGAGCGTACTACCATAGGTGTACTTATTGGATGACAATGGCCCTTGTAATTTCTTCAACACACTTTGGGCGTATGAATTTTAATGTAACATGATTTTATATTTATAGATAAATCTGTGAGCCATGACTTAATTTGTTTTGCCTAAGTCTTTCATTTTATGTTTGATAGTCAGGCTTGAACAAATATTTCGGTTTTCTCTTCAGGCGATCCGATGAGATTTAAGTTGTTTACAACTATGATCTCAAATCCCGTCCTTTGCTCTTTAAAAAGATGCAAAGACAACCCTTAGTATGAATCTGTAACTCCCCGTAGAGTGTAATACGAAGAAGTGCCCTGCTTTTGTGTACGCATCTTTTGAGTAGTATATGCGGACGTTGAGATCGTACTCTACGCTTGGTATGCATGCCAATGGGTGTGTATGAATGGCCACCATAATTCATGTGATGAATGTCACTGGTAATGTAACGACATGTTTTCATCAAGACAAACTATTACCTATTTTGATCAATTTTTAAAATTTTAAACTATTTTATAATGGTTTGTCAGGAGTTTTACTGATTTCAAAAATTTCTTATAAAAATATTTTGAAGTACCAGCCTAGTTATGGAGTATTTTAGTAAGATCGGATTTCATCAAATACTCAAAACATTTGTGATAAAAATTCATTTTCAGATATTACCGTTTTGGCTCAATGAATTTATTTTATATACAAACGACATCAAAACGATTTCAAACTTTTACAGTAACATTCAATGATCATTTAGGGCTTTCCACATTAATTTCGTAATTTTCTGAAGTCAAATCAGTAGTGAACCCGCAAACCCGCTTCCTAAACATTTTGGCCTAAAACTAGTATTTCCGTAGCTCAAACCCTGAAACGGACTTCGTATTCGCGATCCTCGCAACGATACGATCCCGTGGGTATGTTTTCGTAATTTTTCGGACACGTTTACTAGTAGGGGCAAAATCATAATTTCGGTACAAACGATTTTTCACTAATGACTTTTTTTAACCTCGCTTTATTACATTAACCTAATCAAATTTTAACCCTAAACCAGGATTTAAACGTGGGGGGACACGTTTAACATATTTCTTCACTTAGTCCTAAAGCTAACCTACCCTAATTAATACTACTTGACTAACTAAAGGTTTATTTAATGCTAATAGTGGGTTCATGAACCCATTAGCCCTATAAATACCTCTTAAACCCCCTCCTCTCTCTAACTAAACACCCATCATTATCCTCAGTTTAACCCAAACCCTCTCCCCTAACTCTCGCATGCAAAAATCTAACCCGCTCTTCCTCTCTTTCACTCTCTCCCTCGCATCAGCCCCCGAGCACCCATCACCGACGAGGCATCCTCTGAACTCGACCCCGCCGTCGACACACACGCTCCCCCTTCGAACCTCACCCTCCCCAACTAACGACAACCCCGAAGCCCCCGCTCGAACCCAGCTCTCAGGCTCCCCCTCCGACGTGCTCTTCTCCACACCTCCGCCTCCCGCACCCACGACTTCACGTCGCAACACCCCGACTTCTCCGAGCTCTCCTCCACCAAGCTCCGAGGAGAGCCCACGGCGAGCCCCAAGCCATCCGCTGCCCGCTCCTCCTCTACACAGTCGCCGCCGCCATCGCCGAAGATGCCTCTCCCTCCACAGTCAGCAACACCCCCGAGCAACCTCGCCGCTGCCGCCCTCGCGCTCCGACTACGACGTCGCCCAAGACCGCCAAAGCCCCTCGCCCAGCTCGATCTCCGCCACACGAAGCTCCCCCGAAGCCCTCAGCGTTGCTCCGCGTCCCCCGAGCCCCGCCGTTGCTCCACCGGCCTCCTGCCCCTCCGAACGTCGTCGGAGCACCGCCGCGACGCCGAGCATCAGCAGCTAGCTGCTGCTACCGCCACACAAACCCCCCCGCCGCCGCTGTGCTGCGCCACCGTGCCGCCCTCGCCGAGCACCGCTGCCGCCGCCGCGAGCTCCTCCTCCCGCCACCGCCCGCCTGCTGCCGCTCGCCGTCGAACGCCGCCATCCGAGAGCACACGAGAGCCCCCCCATGCATGCATACGAGAGAAGTGTTGGTAGCAACTATCTATGAACTTCGTGTTTGATGATAGCAAACGTGTGTGTTAAGTGTTTCAGGAACGGCCAACGTATGAGTAATTCACGGAAAGACTTGATCAATGTATAAAGGAGAGAGGGGAGGCGCAATGTTCTTTTGTTAAAAGCCCTGTTCTAATAAGCTCTGTGCTTGAACATTTGTTTTTAACAAAGGCCATAATATACACATAAGCTCTGTGCTTGAACATTTGTTTTTAACAAAGGCCATAATATACACATAAGCTCTGTGCTTGAACATTTGTTTTTAACAAAGGCCATAATAATACACAGGCCAGTCTCTTGTATAGAACGAACTGTGAAAGAGGAAATTTTTTTTTAAAAAAAAGAAGGACTCATCAAAAATATAAGAGCCCATCAACAAAAAAAACTAGGGCTTAATTTTTTTTGGGAGAGAGGTATAAAACCCCAAGAGCCGTGAGTTCCTAACATGTCGCAGTCAAAAAAATTGAGAGAGGCGCCGTCCTTTTTTTTTGTGTGGGGTTCATAATTTTTGCATCTTCAAAAATTAAGTAGAAGCATCCTTTCTCAAAAAAAACACTTCAGATTGATAATCCTCCCCCACAAAAATCATCAAGAGCTGAATCAAAAAACCGAGTTGCCAGCCACAACAAAAACAGGGACCACTGCCTGGAAAATTGTTTGGAGAGAAATTCTTTTGAGCGGCGCAAAAATCTAAATACAGGGTTATCTCACAGCTGCCGTGAGTCGAACAACTTGCTTCCGTGGATCTCGCTCATCGCCATCAACATCTTTTAAGCTGTGAAGCTCGCCTCTCGCTGTCGGAGTTCTCCTTCCTTGCTACCGTCAACTGACCTTGCTCCTGCAACATCAACTCGAATCTTCGTCGACAAGGTCTGTTCATTGCCAGAGGACTCCATGCTTCTGTGATCTCTTCGCTGCCATAACGAGAAGCTTTGCTGCCGTACCTCACCTCTCTTGCCGTAACTTTTCATTGCCGTGACATCCTCAATCCCACGACACTTCCAGCACAAGGGCGTGACTTCCCCAAGCATCCCTCAGCCACAAGGTGAAGAACGCATACAATCAGAGCACAACTAAAAAAACTGTGTAACGGCCTGTATTTTTCCAATACTTTCAAATTAAGTATTTAAAGAAAATTCAATTTTAATTGTATTTTATAATGGTTTGTTAGGAGTCTTAAACTGATTTCAAAAATTTCCTATAAAAATATTTTGAAGTACTAGACTAGTTATGGAGTAATTTGGTAAGATCGGATTTCATCAAATACCTCCAAAAGATCTGATAAAAATTCGTTTTCAGATATTGCAGTTTTGGGTCAATGAATTTATTTTCTATACAAACGTCTTCAAAACGTTTTCAAACTTCTGCAGTAGCATCCTATCATCATTTGGGGCTTCCCACATTAATTTCGTAATTTTCTGATATCATTTCAATAGAGAACCCGCAAACCCGCTTTCTAAACGTTTTGGCCAAAAACTAGTATTTCCGTAGCTCAAACCCTGGAACGGTCTTCGTATTCACGATCCTCGTGACGATACGATCTCGTGGGTATGTTTTCGTAATTTTTCGGACATGTTTACTAGTGGGGGCATTTTCGTAATTTCGTTTTGTATTTAGCTAATGACTTTCACTAATAGGGGTTTACCTATTACTAATTATCATTACCCCCCTAATTATCCCACCTAATCTACCCGTAACTACCCCTTCCCATTTCCCTCAGCTACCCACATCCACCCATCTACCCCTCTCAGCTAACAAACCCCATCTACCCTATTCTCTAAAACCCTATATATCTCACACCTCCTTCGTTCTCAGCACCAACCCAAAGCGCCCCCCATGCAGCCAGGCAACCCACATTACTCTCTCTCTCTCTCTCTCTCTCTCTCTCTCTCTCTCTCTCTCTCTCTGTTGATGTTCGAAACCCAGGCCTATCCCGTTCACTCTCTCCCTCTACTTTCGTTCTCCTTCCCGCTCTCTTTCTTCTCCGACGAAGAGCCACGACGAAGCCCGACGTCGCCGCCGCTTCGTCAGCCCCTCCTCCGCACGAAGCCCCGCTGCTCCGCCGCCTTCGAACAGCAGCACCGCCCTCCACCGTGTCCGCCTTCTCCGATCGCCACGGCGACCCCGCATCCCCGGAGCTCCGACGAAAGGCCCCCCGACACGTCGAGCTCCGCCCTCCTCTCCTCTGGTACTCCACGTCGCCGTCGCCGAGCCCCAGCGACCCCCGCTGCTACGACGAAGATCTCCGCGACGCCACCGTCCGCCTGCTCTCAGACGCCCCGAGATCGCCGCTGCTCCCGCCTCCGCCTTGAAACCGTGCACCCACCGCCCTCCGGTGAAGCGAGCGCCCCACCCCGAGCTCCAGGCCACCGAGAGGTCCCCTCCGAGCATCACCGCAGCAGCTGCTGCCTCCGACGACGCTCACCGACCTCGGCCTCCTCCAGCGCCACCTCCGAGCTCCCCAAGCCACAGCGACGTCCGACTACCCCTCCGAGATCCCGCCGCCACGACGACGAACTCCGAGCGCCCCCGCCGTCTTCCGACCCCACAACATCCACGAAGTCGTCCGCCACGCCCGCCGTGCCTCCGCCCGCCGCCTGCACCCATCGAGCTTCGCCGACAGAGCTCCCCCGAGCTCCGCTGCCGTCCGCCGTCGCCGGCGCTCCGCCTACGAAGCCGCCGTCGACCGCTCCGCCTCGCCCCGCCACGGCCATCCCCCTCAGCCATATACGCTCGACGACGAAGGAGAACGGTAAGTTTTCAATGGCAAACTTGTAAATATAACGAATATTTCGATTTTTCGTAATTTTTATTAATTAATAAATAGGGTATTAGGGTTTTAAATCCATAACTAAAAATATAGGGCCCAGAAAAATGTGTGACTACCTCTAGAAAATCAGAAATAATATTCTGGACCCAATGGCGCTAGTTTCATCTCAATCCGACGCTTAGTTTTTCCAGAATAAATTTTTAAGCCTATAAGTTAAAACCGTTATTTTCGTTCAAAAATCCGTATCTTCTTATTTTCACGTAAACTAATACTTGAGAAAAATATATGTCTTAATACTCTTTGAGACGGTCATTTTGACACCTCAATTGCAACTTTCCGATGTAGATTGCATCCAGAATAAATTCCTGAATAAATATGTCACTAATTGAAAAATAGATTTTAAATTGTTTTTGAGCTTTTAAAAATTCTAAAAATTACTATAAGCCTTAGAAAAATATTCCCTCTTGCAGTAAAACTATTTTCACCATATATAGTCTATATAAAAATTTAGAACGCTTTTCGACAACGTTTTAACCGGTTTTAAAAATCAAAACGATCCGATTATTCAAATAGAAACGTAGCGTGCTTTAACCAATTATTTCTTGTGTTTGCAGGTACCGATCCTCGTTCACCAGCTCTTCTAGCTCCAACCTCGTCTTGCCACGACGAGCTCGAAATATAGTAAGTCACGACATATTCTAAGTTTAGAAAACTAGTCTACTGTGCTTGCATGAACTTGTGACACTTCACCACTTATAGCCTCGAACGGCTATTTGACTTGAACCAAACTAGAGAACTAAATGAAAGTAATCTACCAAAGATTACTTTGCCAACTTTCAACTTTGGTGGTTGTAGCACACAACTATCAACTTGGGTAAATTGTGTGCTAGCCACACTACCACGTGCTCAAAGCACGGAAGTAACAGCTTTTGGTGTTGTGCTTGTCTTTATCCTACTTGCTGGTTCTCAATGAGGAAGTCAACCAGTTAACCTGGTATGACTAACATGCGGAACATCGTGTGGAATATCATGTGTGGAACATCCTGTGGAACAATCCTGTCTAGAACTTGTAATTGACACGTCACTGGGGTATTGGGGTAACTCATAGTTTGCGAGAGTACGGGAGTGACTAGAGTTCGATCTACATGTCAAGCTGCCTGAGTTTCGGCCTCCTGTCTAGCTGCCTGAGTTTCGGCAAACCATCCTGCTGCCTGGGTACCGGCATTCGTCTGGGTAGCACCCAGGCAAGAGATGAACTGAACGGTCACATATTGTACTCTCCGACTTGAGTCACGTAGTTACTTTTGCACAGTCACCTTTACTTTACGCATTACAGTTACTTTCTTTACAGTACATGCACTTTACTTTCCTTGCCAGTACAGTCACCGCACTTTACTTGCCGTACTACACTTGTACAGACATTGCACCGTACTTTACTTTCACTTTGGTCTGCTTTGTCATACTTGTACAGTACCTCTCTTTCTTTATTTAGAATTGTTGTGACTTACCTACGGTTCCATCTCCGTGGCACCGCAGACGAAGTACATATGGAGGCAGATGCTCTTGAGTTAATAGCGCCAGACTTCGACCATGAGACCGCAGCTTCCAGAGCTATTTCAGTTGTGTACTTTCTTCTGTCATGTATATCTGTTGGGATATTTGTACGGTTCAGATTGTAATAATTGGACACTATTTGGGTATCTTTGTACATCTCTGCATCGTGGCTATTTTGACTTCACTGGTTAACTGCAGAACCTGCGCAATTATCAAATAAGTAACGGGCCCCCGAAAGCGGGTCGTTACAAACTGGCTGTGCAATTGAATAAATGGATTGAGAGAAAGTGTTGTTTATTTGAAGTGGTGGTTGCCAGCACAAAACTGAGAAGAGAAAGTGTTGTTTATTTGAAGTGGTGGTTGCCAGCACAAAACTGAGAAAAGAAAGTGACCATTCAAATTAATTGGAGAGGCTACTAATTATTGGTGCAAGGGAAAGGCCGCAAGTTAGTTTGATCGTTCAACTTGCCGTAACTTGAGTTACCGCAGCCAAGGAGACATCTACATCTACGTCAGACGAGATCTGGCCCGTGCTGATTGACAGAGACGACTACACGGACACGAATTGAGCATTCCTAAACCCTTTACTCCTTTATATTCGTGTATTGGTGTAGCGATCTCTGTAGGGGAAACTTTACCACCTTTTGTGTTACTTTTGGGGACCTGACGACTTGGGAGTCGTCACGGAGGGAGAGCATCTGACTAGATTGATAGTGTAGAGCACGTGGTGTGCGTACAAGCTAGGTGAGAGTAGATTTGGGATCTTGACTCATTGTAGCTGTACATGATTACATATCTATCTAGTAGTTGCTTTCGGGGGCTGGAGTAGGTCGTGGGGACGACCGAACCAGGGTATATCTGTGCGTATTCTGTGATTGCTTTTTTATTGCTCTGTCTGTGCCTATAACTGCGTGGGATTGTTCGTGGGTTGCACGAATATTTTTATTAGCCTATTCACCCCCCCTCTAGGCTACGATCCAGATCCAACAAGAAGAGGTGAAAGCGTAAAAACATATACGTATAAACATATTTTTTTTAAGTATTTGAAATTACAGAATTATGGGTTTTTGATTAAAATAATTCATAATAAATTATATACAAGTCAGAAAATTACAAAACCACCTCTAGAAAATCAGAAATGACATTCTGGACCCAATGGCACTAGTTTCATCTCAATCGGACGCTTAGTTTTTCCCGTATTAATTTTTAAGCCCTAAAGTTAAATATATTATTTTCATTTAAAAATCCGTAACTTGATAGTTTCACGTACACCAATATGCGATAAAAATATATGTTAAAGTACTATTCGAGACGGTCATTTTGACAGCTTATTTGCAACTTTCCGATGCAGATTGCATCCAGGAGAAATTATTGAATAATTACGTTACTTAATTAAAAATTAGTTTTAAATCTATTTTGAGCTTTTAAAAATTATAAAAAAATTACTATAAGCTTCCGAAAAATACTTCCTCTTACAGTAAAATTATTTTCCTTATATCTAGCCTATAGAAAAATTTAGAACACTTTTTGACAATGTTTCAATCGATTATAAAAATCGAAACGATCAGATTAAATAGGTAGAAAATAGGTTAACCCGTAACTAATGTTTTCTTGTATTTGCAGGTACTAATTCTCGTGCACCAGCATCTTCATAAGCTCTAGCTCCAACTTCGTCTTATCACGACGATCTCAAAAAGTGTAAGTCACTCTAATTCTAACTTTGGAAATCTGGATAGTGTACTCGTATGAACTTAGGACCTAACACCTAGTCTCAGAATAGCTATTGGCTTGAACAATTGACTAGAGACCTAATTAACTAGCGAACTATCAATAATGGAATGACCAAAGGATTAAATTGAGATAGTACACTTTCATGAAATTCGATATCATAGTTGTTGGACTTCAAATCATTGCTCGGACTAAATTGAGATAGTAAACTTTTATGAAATTTGATATCATAGTTGTTGGACTTCAAATCATTGATCGGACTAAATTGAGATAGTAAACTTTTATGGAATTAGATATCATATATGTGATTAGATACCATATATGTGATTTGTTGTACTCATTGATGGATGTATTGTTGTACACATTGTTGGATGTACGAAATGATGGGCCTATAAGGCCATACGGATACAGATATGGATACTGACACAGATACTGATACGGTTATAAAAGTGAAATGTGATACAACATAGGTTATGGGGTAGTCTTTGAGCTACGTAGTGTGCGGGAGTGACTGGGTCCACCCTTATTTGGTAAGTTGTACTATCACCTTGAAGTGGATAATAGGTAGATATTCCACGAGTTGCTCCGTGGGATGGGTGCACTTCTGGTTGCATATCGTACACTCGAGCTAAGACTTTTGCACTAGCTGATTGATACAGGGCCCATGAGGCCATATTGATACGAACACTGATATGAACATTGGACTATGATAATACACGGGATACGGGGTAGTCTTGAGCTATGAAGTGTGCGGGAGTGACCGGGTCCACCCTTATTAGTTAAGGTGTACCATCACCCTGCAGGAATGGTAGGTAGATATTCCACGAGTTGCTCCGTGGGATGGGTGCACTTCTGGTTGCATATCGTACACTCGAGCCAAGGCTGATGCACTAGTTTGATTGCAGTATTGTACTCATGGTTGTTTGTATTGTCGGAACACACTATTGGGCCTTCGGGTATTTACGGAGCACATTACGGAAAACACTATTGGGCCATCGGGCATTTACGGAGCACATTACGGAGCACACTATTGGGCCCTTGCAGCATTTAAGACTGATGCACTAGTTTGTTTGTTTACTATGCCACTATTGCTGAATTGATACCATTATTCTACGGACTAAGTCGAGACTACTCGAACGTGATAGAAAAGTTTAATAATAAGCGGTCTTAAATTACGACTGAATCAGTGTCTAGAAAGGAATGGGAAGGGGGTTGGTCAACCAATGGACTTGTTCCTGCGGTCTTTGAAGTGACATATGCCTTCAAGCTCTGACTGAATGGCTGATTTGGAAGTTAAGTTAGACTTCTTATTATTATGCCCGCCTACACTATTAGATAGCCAAACGACGCTCACCTCCCTAAGTGTTGCTACAACCACCTGGATATCTAACTATCGTCATCACATTGTCTGTGGTCGAAATATTGTTGCTACCATATGACATGTCACAGTTATCACTCTTACACTTACACAGTCACCTTTACGTACAGCCACCAGTACTTTACTTATCGCTCTTACATACATATATGTTCATACTTTACTTTTTGCACCAGTATGACCATTTTTGTTTACTATAGTCTGTTCTATACTTTTGCACTACTTGGTTTCTATTGCTAGAATTATTGTGACTTACCTACGGTTTCATCTCTATGGCACCGCAGACGACGTACATATAGAGACAGATGCTCTAGAGTTAATAGCGCCAGAATTTGACCATGAGTCTGCAGCTTTCAGAGTTGTTTCCAGTTATATTTACTTTCCTTCATGTACGATTGTTGGACCATTTTTGTACAATATGGATGTAATAATTGGACACTATTTGGGTATTTTTGTACATCTCTGCATCGTGTCTATTTTGTTTTCACTGGTTAACTGCAGGACCTACGCAAATATCCAAAAGTAACGGGCCCGGGAATCGGGTCGGTACAGCTTTGGTGGCCCACGCAGGTCCGCGCTACCTACCTCGTGAACAATATAGCAAGATCAGGATGTACGGTATAAAAATACTTAAATAGAACTCTTGAGTACAGGATGTCTCGAGTGTTCACTTGTATTGGATATACGGGCGAAGCATCCTTATTACCGTCTTAGGACTTCCTTGATTCCCATCACTATCCATTTAACTTGATGACCTTTCGATCGACCTTGAAAACTCGCTATGTCTATTTTAAGGAGGGTAGCTCGACAACGGAAGTAAATTGAAGGACACTCAGAAGTATTGGAGGATGATGCTAAAGGATTTGAGACGAGCCAAACCCGACGTGCAAGTGTAGGTTGTTATGTCTTCTTGAGATCGTATTTCTATTATAAACCCTACTTTATATCTTGTGCCCGATTTTCCATAAGTTTGAATTCCTTTTCCACCTACCACCTACCCCCTCGTTATTGTTTTTGTCCTCATCCTCACCTCGAGCCCCGATCCTGCCTAACCTAGTATACCCTACCGACGACTTTCGGTGCCCCTCTTTTCTTTAAGAGACCCCCCTCTTCTTCCTCACCAAGCCACCCCGTGGTTTCCCCTACGCCTTATCGACTTCCACTCCTCTTCCCGGCCTCTTCCTCAAGCGAACTCGACCCATCTCGCCTCAAGCTCCTCCGACCTCACCCGAAGCTCCACCACCCCACCCTACTCCAGTGACACCCGCCACGTCAAGCAGTCACAAGCCACCATAAATCGACAACCACCGATGGCCCTCCGACAATATGTTTTGGGATTTTTGGCCTTGGCGACGACCCTCGCCACCACCTTCGCTACTGCTGTGTGGCTGAGATCCTAGGAAGCCATGATCCTTGGGCTTCTCTTGAGCTCTCTGCCCTGGGTCTCACCCAGATTGATGTCCCGTTTAGGCTTCCTCTTGCGACTACTCCTTTTGGTTTGCGGAAAAGTGTGCTTTTGGTTGTTCATTTGTTGGGTGATGTTGGGTGTTGCGAATGTCAAGTATTGGTCTACGGAAGGAGTGATGGCGATGCTTATCGGCATGATATTGGCCTTGGGAGTTGAAGTTGGATGTAAGCATTGTGCTTGGCTCTGGATGAGAGCTTGGATCTTGCTTTATTGTGGGATATTATGGAGATTGATGGAAGGAATACTAGAAGTGAGTACTGATTTTGGGTGGTGGCCATGTACTTACCTTTGGGCATTGATCTGGACGTTAGCATGTGGTTGGGCATTATGGAGATTGATGTTGTTGGTACCCGTGGATTAATCGTTACATGCTATATTATGAACGACATCTGTGGCTAGATCCAGTTAGTCACCAGTAGCACGAATAAACTTTATGGTCTTCCGGTTTATGTGGTTTAAATAGCTTGCTACTGGCTTATCACCTCAGGTTCCAAGTTCGAACAGATGTTGTCATCATAATAGCCCTCATTTTCATGTGATGTTATCATCTCATGTTTATTTTCGACTACTTGAGAAGTCAGAGAAACTATTGTAATGATACTAATCTCAGGATTAGTTACGGAAGCTATGGTGATGTCAATAATATGTATTCATACATAACATCTCTTGTTTTCTTGATATTATGATATCACATTATATTTCATGTTATTTACAACCTATTTTACTAGATTACTATCTTTTCTATCATTTATTTGCTGGAGCTTTTTCATAACATCAATTCTTTGTTTCAAAAAGATTTTTAAATTCCGAGGACGGAATTATTTTAAGGAGGGTAGGATGTAACGGCCTGTTTTCATCAAGACAAACTATTACCTATTTTGATCAATTTTTCAATTTTTAAACTATTTTATAATGGTTTGTCAGGAGTTTTACTGATTTCAAAAATTTCTTATAAAAATATTTTGAAGTACCAGACTAGTTATGGAGTATTTTAGTAAGATCGGATTTCATCAAATACTCAAAACATTTGTGATCAAAATTCATTTTCAGATATTACCGTTTTGGCTCAATGAATTTATTTTCTATACAAACGACATCAAAACGATTTCAAACTTTTACAGTAACATTCAATGATCATTTAGGGCTTTCCACATTAATTTCGTAATTTTCTGAAGTCAAATCAGTAGTGAACCCGAAAACCCGCTTCCTAAACGTTTTGGCCTAAAACTAGAATTTCGTAGCTCAAACCCTAAAACGGACTTCGTATTCGCGATCATCGCAACGATACGATCCCGTGGGTATGTTTTCGTAATTTTTCGGACACGTTTACTAGTAGGGGCAAAATCGTAATTTCGTTACAAACGATTTTTCACTAATGACTTTTTTTAACCTCGCTTTATTACATTAACCTAATCAAATTTTAACCCTAAACCAGGATTTAAACGTGGGGGGACACGTTTAACATATTTCTTCACTTAGTCCTAAAGCTAACCTACCCTAATTAATACTACTTGACTAACTAAAGGTTTATTTAATGCTAATAGTGGGTTCATGAACCCATTAGCCCTATAAATACCTCTTAAACCCCATCCTCTCTCTAACTAAACACCCATCATCATCCTCAGTTTAACCCAAACCCTCTCCCCTAACTCTCGCATGCAAAAATCTAACCCGCTCTTTCTCTCTTTCCCTCTCTCCCTCGCATCAGCCCCCGAGCACCCATCACCGACGAGGCATCCTCCGAACTCGACCCCGCCGTCGACACACACGCTCCCCCTTCGAACCTCACCCTCCCCAACGAACGACAACCCCGAAGCCCCCGCTCGAACTCAGCTCTCAGGCTCCCCCTCTGACGTGCTCTTCTCCACACCTCCGCCTCCCGTACCCACGACTTCACGTCGCAACACCCCGACTTCTCCGAGCTCTCCTCCACCAAGATCCGACGAGAGCCCACGGCGAGCCCCAAGCCATCCGCTGCCTGCTCCTCCTCTACACAGTCGCCGCCGCCATCGCCGAAGATGCCTCTCCCTCCCGAGCAACCTCGCCGCTGCCGCCCTCAGCAACACCCCCGAGCAACCTCGCCGCTGCCGCCCTCGCGCTCCGACTACGACGTCGCCCAAGACCGCCGAAGCCCCTCGCCCAGCTCGATCTCCGCCGCACGAAGCTCCCCCGAAGCCCTCAGCGCTGCTCCGCGTCCCCCGAGCCCCGCCGTTGCTCCACCGGCCTCCTGCCCCTCCGAACGTCGTCGGAGCACCGCCGCGACGCCGAGCATCAGCAGCTAGCTGCTGCTACCGCCACACAAACCCCCCCGCTGCCGCTGAGCTACGCCACCGTGCCGCCCTCGCCGAGCACCGCTGCCGCCGCCGCGAGCTCCTCCTTCCGCCACCGCCCGCCTGCTGCCGCTCGCCGTCGAACGCCGCCATCCGAGAGCACACGAGAGCCCCCCATGCATACATACGAGAGAAGAGGTGAAAGCGTAAAAAAGTATACGTATAAACGTATTTTTTAAGTATTTGAAATTACAGAATTATGGGTTTTTGATTAAAATAATTCATAATAAAT
The DNA here is from genome assembly GCA_030789695.1 of Scilla litardierei. Lineage (NCBI taxonomy): Eukaryota > Viridiplantae > Streptophyta > Magnoliopsida > Asparagales > Asparagaceae > Scilla > Scilla litardierei. The sequence continues at coordinate 42,661,797 of CM061138.1, read as the reverse complement.
TATATACAAGTCAGAAAATTACAAAACCACCTCTAGAAAATCAGAAATGACATTCTGGACCCAATGGCACTAGTTTCATCTCAATCGGACGCTTAGTTTTTCCCGTATTAATTTTTAAGCCCTAAAGTTAAATATATTATTTTCATTTAAAAATCTGTAACTTGATAGTTTCACGTACACCAATATGCGATAAAAATATATGTTAAAGTACTATTCGAGACGGTCATTTTGACAGCTTATTTGCAACTTTCCGATGCAGATTGCATCCAGGAGAAATTATTGAATAATTACGTTACTTAATTAAAAATTAGTTTTAAATCTATTTTGGGCTTTTAAAAATTATAAAAAAATTACTATAAGCTTCCGAAAAATACTTCCTCTTACAGTAAAATTATTTTCCTTATATCTAGCCTATAGAAAAATTTAGAACACTTTTTGACAATGTTTCAATCGATTATAAAAATCGAAACGATCAGATTAAATAGGTAGAAAATAGGTTAACCCGTAACTAATGTTTTCTTGTATTTGCAGGTACTAATTCTCGTGCACCAGCATCTTCATAAGCTCTAGCTCCAACTTCGTCTTATCACGACGATCTCAAAAAGTGTAAGTCACTCTAATTCTAACTTTGGAAATCTGGATAGTGTACTCGTATGAACTTAGGACCTAACACCTAGTCTCAGAATAGCTATTGGCTTGAACAATTGACTAGAGACCTAATTAACTAGCGAACTATCAATAATGGAATGACCAAAGGATTAAATTGAGATAGTACACTTTCATGAAATTCGATATCATAGTTGTTGGACTTCAAATCATTGCTCGGACTAAATTGAGATAGTAAACTTTTATGAAATTTGATATCATAGTTGTTGGACTTCAAATCATTGCTCGAACTAAATTGAGATAGTAAACTTTTATGGAATTAGATATCATATATGTGATTAGATACCATATATGTGATTTGTTGTACTCATTGATGGATGTATTGTTGTACACATTGTTGGATGTACGAAATGATGGGCCTATAAGGCCATACAGATACGGATATGGATACGGACACAGATACTGATACGGTTATAAAAGTGAAATGTGATACAACATGGGTTATGGGGTAGTCTTGAGCTACGTAGTGTGCGGGAGTGACTGGGTCCACCCTTATTTGGCAAGCCGTACTATCACCTTGAAGGGGTTCCAGCTTGAGTTGGTTAGGGCGTTGAGTTGGAATGCCGCTCTTAGTATGGTTCCAGCTTCGAATCCCGCAGGCGCCGTTTATTTTTTCTTTATTAAAAATAGAGTTTGTAATGTAGATAATGAAAAAAGATGATATGTAAGTAGCACAGATGGTGCTTGCTCGGTTGGTTTGGCGTGTTGACTTGTTGCGTGGTGATCCTGGTTTCGATTCCCGCCTTCGGCGCTTAATATTAGTCGTAATATTTTTGAAAGATGGTAGGATTATTATAGCGGGTCGGGTTCGGGTGACCCGTCAACCCGTCGGGCCGGGTTCGGGTAGTGGGTAGTCGTAATATTTTTGAAAGAGGGTAGGATTATTATAGCGGGTCGGGTTCGGGTGACCCGCCAACCCGTCGGGTCGGGTTCGGGTCGTGGGTTTCCGACCCGAATTAAGTTCGGGTCGGGTTCGGGTCCACCCTAAACGGGTCGGGTCAAACCTGACCCGACCCGGATCCGACCCGACCCGACCCGTTTGCCACCCCTACTCTAGAGTTAATAGCGCCAGAATTTGACCATGAGTCTGCAGCTTTCAGAGTTGTTTCCAGTTATATTTACTTTCCTTCATGTACGATTATTGGACCATTTCTGTACAATATGGATGTAATAATTGGACACTATTTGGGTATTTTTGTACATCTCTGCATCGTGGCTATTTTGTTTTCACTGGTTAACTGCAGGACCTGCGCAAATATCCAAAAGTAACGGGCCCGGGAATCGGGTCGTTACAGGTAAGTATTTAAGCATCCAAGTGTAGGGGTGATTTCACACTCACCTTGTGCAATAGCATTTTTGTAAATTGATCACAAAGTGAGAGGGCATTTGTGAAGAGGCTTCTTGCCATGGCATGAGAGGTGATTAACACTCTAAGATGAAGGGTAAATTTTAATGGCAAATATGTAAATGGGGGAGAAAGTTGGCATGAAGAAAAACTTTCCATTTTTGGGAAAATGGCAAAGTTGTAAATAAATGGAACTTACAGATATTTGAGTGAGGACTTACCATTTATGACAATGGCTAAATTGTAATTAAACATGGGGATGAGATATTTTGGAGGAGTTTCATGTTAAGGAAAGTCCTTTTGGTAAATATTTTCAAGCTTAGGGGTTTTTCTTCCTTTCTTTTATTTTTCTGCGAGCTTTCTTTTTTTCCCTTTTCCTTTCCCCTCCCTTGCTTGCCGTGAGTTTTTGGGTGTGGAAACAAAAAAAGAAAGAACGAAGAAGGAAGAAGAAAAGGAAAGAAAGAAAAAGAAGGAGGAGAAGGAAAAAGGGAGAGGCTTCAAAGGGGCTTTCTCATCAACTCCATCACCATCATCCGTCTACATCTCATTATAGGATTTCTCATCATCACTGCTATCTTGTTAAATTGTTAGTTAGCTAATGAAATCATGAGAAATTTATTATCTTAGTGTAAAAAGTTGTGTATCGTTTTAAGACTTTATTTTTAGTATATATCTCATGAACTCTTGAATAAAAATCCTATTTTTAGTAGATCCAGCATATTCTTCATTTTAAAAAAAAATCATATCTTAGTTTAAGTCTAAATGTTCTCCATTAAAAACCATTTTTAAATTAGATCCACCGTGTTCTTTACTTTAAAACCCATGTTTTTAGTTTAGATCTAGAACACATATTCAAGGATCACTCTTTTCATGCACTAAAACCCCCTTAAATAAAGAAAATCCATATTTTTATTGATGAGTTGAAAAACCCTCTTCATAAAAATCATGTTTTTAAGAACGATTCAAAATCTACTTGCATAAAAAATACTGCTTTTAACTTGAACCTCAAAACCCTCTTCAAAAAAATCATGTTTTTATGTTAGGCCCTATAGTAGTTTCATTATGATTAGGCCATGGTAGTTTAGGCCTATGTTAGTTTAATTAAGCCATCACTTTTCTACAGAAGTCCTTATGTTATTATTTTAAGAGTTTGTGTTTGAATGAATATTGTTTATGCGATAGTTGTGGGTGGTCACTTTTGAATTGAAGTATTGAGTAGTTTGATAAACCATAACTTTTTATTATGTCGTAAGTGGCCATGTTGGTTGTGGATGTGTGCTATGTATGGTGGGTTTGAGGCCATGGACCATTACATTGATTTGGATGTTGCACATGGTAATGGTGGTGGAAACATGAAATTTTCTTTTATGTCAATTAGGGTGCATGCTAGTTTCATTTAATGTATATTGCTAGTTCTTTTATGTACTCTGAAATGTTAAGCTAGTTTTATGTCACATTCTTGTCACATGTTAAATTAGTCAAAGTAAAATGTAGATTTAATCATAGGTGTGTCTCGGTCTGCCGTGTGTGGGTGAGGACTAGGCGGGGGTTGGGGGAAGACTGTGTACGGTTAGGATATGAGGACAGGTCTGTGTGTTTCATCGTTGGCGCCATCGTTGTTGACAAACAACGGTGATGAACTATAGTTGTTGTCATCACTCGCACTAGTTGGAGTGAGGGGCCCCGTTTCACTAGGTGAGCGGGGGTTTTCTTCCGTCCCACCTTGGGACGAGTGTCATGGTCATCGTATTGGCATCGTACTCAGGTTTCCAATCATTGATTAAGTTAACTCAAAGTTTCTCATAATTGTGACCACACTTGCTTCTGACACATGTTTGTGAACTATAACCCTCAGTTTTGCCATTTTGTGTGAGTTTGGATTTTTCTAATGGGTCACGATGTGACGTGTCCCCCCCGTTGAATTTAGGACCAGAGAATGTACCTCCGGAGTAGAGGATGTAGCTGAACTGGGCAGGGCGTGCTACTTGTTTCCCCCTCTTAGCACTTAGGGGTAGATAGTGCGTGTGTTGTACCTTTTTGTAGCCCCCTTTGTTGTACATGTTTACTTTTGTACTGCAGACCCATACTTGTACATTTGGGTAGGGCGACTCTGCACTTTTGTAGACTGGACTGCTAGGTTGTACTTATGTCAGCGGGTTGTTGTCTGTACCTTTCCTTTCTGATGTAGATAGTACTTTTTCCGTTGTCTGTGTTGGAGCGCTCCCTTTACTTTCGTTGTCTGTGTTGTTCTAGTGTGCACAGTGACCTGCTTGTGTGGTGTTTCATTTATGCTTGGTGCAATACCAGGTATTCACAGTGTATAACTTAGGGAATCTGATGCATCATTTATGAGCTTGCTCATTTTAATTTGTTTATTCCACGGTTTCAGCGAAAATATCCTTGAGCTATAGGTTGTACCTTATATCATACGATTTTGTACTTATTTATTCTTATATGTGCAATATTTATTTTTGCCCACAGGTTTGACACCTTTTGGTGTCTGGACTTCAGGTCCGAACACTTCACGTTTCATAAGCGAGTCCAGCTCACCTGTTATTGCCTCGGTCCATATTTGGCTAATCTATATGTTTGCATTTATGCAACCGAGTATGGAACGATATTATATAATTATCATCGCTTTTGCGATGCATGTGGCAATATGATACAAGAATATATTGTCAACAATTGTGTTCTTTCTGTCAAATACCTATCCAGTACGTACAACATTTACTTTCAATTCGGTTTTTTCCCGACATTTCCTCTGCAGTGGATTCCGGGGAGGGTGAGGGTATGGACATGAGCTCATTGTCATGTAGTAGTATTGTCTCAATGTCTCCATGATTTTTTTCATCGATTTTTGTCCTTGGAGCATGGTGGTCTACCTCTTTTCTGTTAAGGAACAACCACTTCTGCTGTCGGTGGATTGCATTCATTCTCGGGGATGTCAATCCTAGCTGGATTATTTGCAGCAGTGATGTGTGATCTGACAATCTTCTGGTTGTCAGTAAATGAGTCTGGCAACTGTTTATTTGTACGATCTTCAGGATCTCATCTTTACATTTCTTTGTTACCGGATCATAATGGGTTGATAATTTTGTATCCCACGATATTATCTATGTAGCTCCAGATTTTTCAGTATCTGGGCCCAATTTGGGGAAATTTGTCTCATCAAATTCACAGTCTTCAAGCCGTGCCTTAAATGTGTCCCATGTTTGGGGTTCTAGATATATTATTGAGGGTGAGTTAAACCCTACATAAATACATAGACGACGTTGATGACCTTATTTTTGTCCTCTGCGGTTGTGTTCTGTGGATATAAACTGCGCAACCGAAAATTCTCAAGTGAGATATGTTCGGTGGTATTTCATATACAAGTTGCATTGGATAGAGACTCTGACCTCCAGATGGTCTTATTCTTATTTTTATTAACGATGCAGTATGCAATATTGCATGTCCCCGTGCATTCACTAACTGAGATTTCATGGACGTGTAATCCATTGGAGTCTTTTTATTAATGACTCTTTCAACCCATTTTTGGCATGAACATGTGGCACATGATGTTCAATTTCTATCCCAATTGCTAGGCAATATTCTTGAAATAACCGGAAGGTAAATTCCTCAGCATTAACCAGACATATTTACTTTATTTGGTTGTCTGAAAAATGCACCCGCAACATTGTTATTTATGCCAATAGCTTTGGAAAAGCTAGGTTGCGGGTCGATAGTAGACACACATACGAATATTTTGAGGATGCATTTATCAGTACCTTAAAGTACCGAAATTGCCCACTATGGGTGGTGGATTTGTCCACATTTATATCCTTGTATTCTTTCGAGGAAGCATGGAATTTTTTGTCAACTTTTCGTAGAGATGGCCTTGTGATTAGTTTTCCCTTAAGTGAAGCAAGGGATATCTCCCGTTTGAAGAATCTTTTGGTTCTTCATGTCATGCTCATAGGATGGGGATAAGATGATGTGCATCATAACCGATATAGGTTGGCCAAATCTGTCATGCCAAAGTAAAAACTTGGCGGATTTCGGGCTCTTCAGGTGCTCCGTCAAATTAGCTTCCTCTTTTCCAAATCTTTGTATGATAGAGGCATGATAAAAGGCTCTCAAAATATTCAAATATTGATTTTACTCCTTTGTCTTGAGACGTTACATACAAATATCATATTTCGTTCATATTTGCAGTTATAAGTGGAATTCGTTTAAACGGATGTCCTTGAAACCTAATATGTTTCTTTTTGAATTCGGAGAGAATAATGCATCCTTTATTTTTAATTTGCGTGTCATTTGAGAGCAACAGAGTTGCGTTTCCAGAACCTTCAATAATATTTGATGGCCCTAATATTTATTGGGCTTTCATATGCTATGAAAATAGCATTTGTATTGAAGAATTATATGTGTTACTATCTACTAATCAGTTATGAGAGCAGTTCATCAATTAAAAGATGAATCATGTAAGCACATTTGATTTCAGAAAAACATTTACACATTTATTCATACTTCATTCAATCATTCAGATAGCTCTTATAATATTATTTTTCTAAATAAAGATAAAAATGGCTAATCAAACAAGGCGTCTTTTTCGAAGTCATCAGCAGTGAACTGGGCGGGAGCATTGGTGGTCACCAGATTTGTTTTAGCTTTCTGCTTTAAACTTTCTTTGTACAAATATTGTAGGTGCTGCGGAGTTCTGCACACTTTAGACCAGTGTCCTTTCATGACACAACTATGTCACTGATTTTTCCATTCCCTTCTAGGTGGGGTGCATCGTTATTGTTGTCATTTCTGCGCCAAGTGAACTTTCGCCTCCTTTCATTTTTTCGCTGTTTGACTTGATCTTTGGCCTTTTTTTTGTTCCCCCTTCTGTGGTTTTCCTTTCCTTTTGTTATCTTTCTTCTTTTTAGAAGAAGATGCATTGTGAGCTTCAGGTTGGGGGCAGTGCCAGGGGCGCATATTATGAGTGGCGAGAAGAAGCTCTCTGTTTTGTTCAGCCATGAGTAAACATGACAGCAGCTCAGAATACTTGGTAAACTTCTGTTCACGGTATTGCTGCATCAGTATCGCATCCTTTTCGGGGAAAGACGTGTACGTCTTTTCCAGCATGCGATTTTCTGAGACTTTTTCACCACACAACTTCAGGCGTGAGGTGATGCTAAAAATAGCTGAGTTGTACTTATCTATGGACTTAAAATCCTGCAATCTCAGGTTCTCCCACTCATATCGTGCCCTTGGAAGTCTAACATCTTTCTGATGTTTATATCTTTCCTCAAGGACAGTCTACAGCTCAAATGGATTTTCGACCGTAAGATATTCAACCTTTAGGGTCTTGTCTGCATGGCGACGAATATAAATAATGGCTTGCACCTTTTCAATATCAGTCATCTTTCCATCTTTTGGCACAACAGAAATGATGGACTTAGCTCGTAGGTGAAATTTAACGCCGAGCTGCCAGCTTAAGTAATTTCTGCCTGATGCATCCAGCACATCGAAATCAACGCTTGCGATTTTTGCTATTTTATCTAGCAGAGCACAAATTTACATTAATTAATAATACATAAAACATTTTCATACCGATGCAATTTTTAAATGAATAAGTTGATTGCGTGGATCGGCCAGTCCCACACAAAATAAATAATGTCCAAAGTCCATATTACACAAATGAAAGCGAAAAAATTACAACTTTGGAAACCTCATCGGTCCCATTTTTAAATTCTTCATCTTTAAGAGTGGCATCCGCCTCTAAGGAAAGTAGTTATCGGTCTTGGACATTACATAATTTCCTCACTACGATTTCTCTCAAAAAGAGAAGAAAAATGAATGAAAAGTAAAATGTGGGACTAAAAAGCCGATCCAAAATCACAATTAGCTATCCACGCAAAAATTTGTGCTCATTCAACCTTTTCATAATACATCATAGGCATCACTGATTCAGAATAGGATAAACATACTAATTTTAAAAGACTTAATAATTATTCAGACCACAGGGCGATGTCATACACCGCTAGGTTAGGTGACTAACGGCAGAGCGGTCGTAGGATCTTTATAATTATTAAGTTAATGCCGCACAACTTAGCATAAGTTTTTACCAGAAAATGAGCCATAAAAGCGATTTAATGCATATAAATATGATCTTAAAAGGGTATCATAATATGCAACTAGTTCAAAAGAATTTGAACGATGACCAAAATACGTATTTATTCATTGTGAAAGTAAAAATTTTTCCTTTTTATACCCCAAATAATCACCTTAGGTCCCCAAATATCCACAAATCGTCCCCAAGCCGATCATCTATTTTATAAAATTTTTCTGTAATTTTAGGCCCCCCAAAACCTATTTATATGCTATCCATATCCCCATTTTATATTTTCTCTCCTTTTTTAATTGGAATCTGGCTTGCGGGCCTGAGACCTGCATTGTGGATGCGGGCTTCAGGCCCCCATCCCCCAATTTTTTTTCTTGAGCCTGAGACCGCAGCAAGTGCTACGGGCTTCAGGCCCGTAGCGAAAGCTGCTATCTCCATTTTTTATTTTGGGCCTAAGCTCCCAGCATGTGCTGTATGCTTTAGGCCCGCAGCTAAATGCTGCATATGATTTTTTTATCGATTTGGGCATACGGCCCAAAAGGAGCCGGAAGGGGGGGGGAGGCGGCAGCTAGGTTTTGCTGCCGCCGCCCCCTTTGGCGTCGCCATTGCGGCGAGGGGGCGCCTCCGCCTACGGGGAATGGCGAGGGCGGGGTGCATCCGCCTTCGGGGCGGGGCTAAGGGGGCGCCTTAGCCTTCGGGATGGGGCGAATGAGAGGTTCCGAATATGGGGCAGAGCAAAGGGGGCTGCACAACCTATGAGGCGGATGAGGGGGCGTTGCGCCGTCATTTAGGCGGGGCAGAGCCGCCTTTGGGGCCGATTGCGAGGTCAGCGCCGTCGTTTGGGCGGGCGTGCGGGGGCAGATCCGCCTTTGGGGCGGATTATGGGGGGTCAGCGCCGCCATGGAGGCGGGTAATATGTCACAGATAGGGTGCCGTGACGGGAAGCCCACGGCTACCGGCGGCGAAGCCGCCGGTGGATCCGCGGGTGGGGGGTGCATAATAATTTTTTTATTCGTTTCATATCAAATATCATGCAAAAAGATGAACCCTGAAAACATGGTTTTTATGATACTAACACAAGTATCGACGATTAAAAATCGTCGTTTTAAGACTATCAACCCGATATCCAATCCGATCTTGCGAGATTAATGGATAGTAAAATCATGATTATGATAAAAATGAAAATTTTAAAGATAGTACCTCTAGATCCGTCCTCCAGATCTAGTGACGGTTGATGAAGGCTATGCGTGAAAGACGACACACGTGCGTGGAAGACGAAGTTCGTACGTGGTAGAAGAAGTCGCGAGCGTGGATATGTGCCTTCTCCTTCGCTTTCGCAAGAATGCGTTTTTGGTATTTTCAGAGGCTCGTGCTAATAACATGTTGTGAAGCATCCAATCTTGGGAAAGACCACAGTCCTTTATTTATAATATAGCGTATATGGATAGAGGTACAATAGATATGATATTATCCTATGGTGCGGCACAACCGTGTCAAAATAAACAGAGAGTTGTCTACTTGTACTGTACTGTTGGACGAGCACGGCCGTGTTGGGTCTAATACAGCCGTGTCTAAATCTGTGTACGTGAGCTGATACATCTTCTGGCACGTACGACCGTGCCAAAACTAGCACGGCCATGTATAGTCACTCTCAAAATTTAAGCAGAATGTTCTCAGAGCAAAACGGTGGCCTCGCAAAGTAACTCCTCCCTCCTTTAATGCCATGTCGTAAATGAGTGTTACACTTCTTTTCTCTTCGGAATCTTCGGATACATTGTATTAATATGGAAACCCCACGCGACAATGCCAGTGCTGCCGGCTGTGCCGTTCGATTTTTTGTCCCAAATTCTCCGGAAAAAAAAAGCAGCCGGCAGAGAAACGGCGAGCGCCCGCGTTTAACATAATTTTAGATATTATATGGGATCAACAATCGAACATGTTGCCGACTTTCTCTCCATTTTTTTCCTTCCCTTGATTCAATACTATTTGTATGTATGAATGGGGCCGTTGACACCGACTCCTCTTTTGTTCAATCTCACGTTCCCTCCCTCAATTCTCGCCGTCCCTCCCTCCTCTCCTCTCCTCTCCTCTTTCATCACACGGAAAGACAAATCGAAAAACAAAGGGGAAAAAAGAAGGAAAAAATCGAAATTATTCTCATCGATGCTGCTTGATGCTCCCATTGCGCATTGCAGGACTCATCGTCATCATCACCACCGGGGCCTTCTAGTCTCTTGACCGGGATCAGGATGCGGGCGGGTCGGTCGGGTCGGTGGGCCCCCCACATTCTCCTCCTCCTGCTCCTCATCGCCTCCTCTGCAACCGTACGATCGCAGGATGACTACGACTACGACGACGGCGGCGGCGGCGGCGACGACGAAGACGTGGATATCGATAGCGACGGGAAACCATCGAAGTTTTTCGAGAGCTACTTCAACCAGCTGCTCCAAAAACAAGTGAACAACCTCACCCTACAATACGAGCCCGAGATCAAGAAAAGGCTCGGCTTCTGCATCGACGACCTGTAATTCCAAAAAAAAAAAAATCTCCTTTTCTTTTATCTGGCTTCGATTCGATTCCAGTCCGTTTATTGATTGCTAGTGTTAATTTTTTTGTCTAGGAAGAAGGAGGTGGATGCAGCATTCAATTTTTCGAGAGATTCATCGTTTGTCACGCGTTGCGGCAAGAAAAACAGTAAGGCCCAAACCTTTTGCCCTCCCTTTTGGGTTATCAACCAAATAGTCTAGTAATGCAACAGTGAAATTAGGTGTTTGGATAATGGTAATGGTTCATAATATTGAATGAAGACTCCCAACTGTACATATCCTCAGCCCGACTTGGAAATTAAGCCATATTTCTAATGCTGCTTCTTTTCGTCAATTCTTTAGGCCTAGGATTTTGTGAAACTGGGGTTTCATCTGATTAATTACGTTAAAACTAAACCAAGTTTTGTATACATATAAACATCAGTTTTTTAAATTGGGATTCATTTGATTTAAGCAGATGTTTGGCAATAACATCTCTTTTTCTATGCTACTCACATTTTGTGAAAATCCAGTCCGACATGATTTTCTCAATCATTACCTTCACAAGGTTTAGGGGGCTTGAAACCCTCGTTTATGGGACTGTAGTTGAAAATCTAGACTGGCTCAGCTTTTGGAAACTAGGGTTTGGGCCCCAAACTCCATCAAGCCGTATTTTCACAAACTAAACGGTCTAGCCTAGCAAGGCCTTATCAGTTGTGTAATTAATGAGGCTAAGTTTGGCAACACATTATGTGAAGCCAGTGTTTCATGTATATTAAAACAAAACCATGGGTTGCGTTCAGTTTCTATATATGGGGTTTCACTTAATTTTAGTAAACAGTTTTGTAAAAATCCTGTCAGATTAAAATTTTCCAAATCCCAGTTTTATAAGACTTGGAAGCTTTCAAAACCTACCCTAGTTTCGAAAAACTGTATTTTAGTTTCCCAACATGGCATAGTTTTAGAAACTAGGGTCTGGGTCCCACACTCCACCAAACCGTAGTTTGGGAAACCGAACCTTGTTGCCAAACAAGGCCTAGATAATTTTTGAGAAATTGATTGCAGTTAGTGGAATATATGCTAACACCGAAGTGAATGAGTAGCCATTGATCATGGTTGTAAATAAACCGGGGCAAACCTAGGTTGAGAGGAGTGGGGGCAGGTGCCCCCACCGAAATTTGAAACCAAAATATATTCATATGTATATATAATATGTATTATGTATGTATGTGTATATGTATGTATGTGTATATATGTGTGTGTGTATGTGTGTGTGTGTATGTATTTGCCCCCCACAAACAATATATATGTATGGTGATCCCACCAAATCAAAAGCTTGGTTCCGCCACCATATAGAAGGACGTATTGATAAATTAAGTTGTGAAAATGACCTTTGTGGAGCTAATGGGGATTGATCAATAAGTTCAAAAGAATTGAAGCAAAGATTTCCTTGCATGTTGCTAAATTGTTGTATATGGATGACCTGCATTTAGTTTTAGTGACTCCTAGAGACAAATCATAGATTTAGGCATGGTGGAAAAATAGAATAATTAAACAAAAAATCTGGGAATTCGGTCAGGAATATGGATTTTATTTTATTTTATAAAAATGGAACATGAGTTTTCAAGCCGTAGATAGTGATATATAGATATATTGATTGACAAGGAAGATATATAGTCATACGGTAGAATTTTTATTGGACAGATGAACATATTTTAGTGTGTGAGTGTGAGTGTGATTTTAATGTGCACACAAATGCATGTGATTTTCCACAGATATTTGTTCTGTGATTTGCATGATGACTATAAATGAAAAGGAAGGGATTGCCTAAGGAAAATTGGGTAGAAAATAGGTAATGTTTTGTAAAACATTTTTCTTGTTGGATGATTGAATAGTTTAAAAATGAGGAAATGCCACATAAAAATGAATATAGAAATTATACGCCTAAGTAGACAACTGACTGGGTAGTGAGCCTTCCTGATTTTCAACTCTCTTGGTGAGTTGGATTCATTCTTCATTAGCTTATGTGGTCTTTTGAGGACTTAATCTCTGCATGCAATTTAGTTGTCATGAATCCAGTTCATGGCTTTGGACTTTGTAGCCTTTCAATCAATATCTATTAAGTTAATTGCAATATTGCAAACCTTAAAATTGCAAGTGATATCATTGTTCACAGTGATTGATGCCTAGTTGGAATTCGAAGTATGCATCTTTGCATAGAGAAAATGCAATATCAAAATGTTAAAGTGAAGATAGCTGAATATGGGAATAAGTCAAGCTTGATTGATCGGGTGAGAATATTGTCACATGAATTGGTGAGTTGTTGACATAGGAACAACCCGAAGAATTAGGCAGTGTAAATCACTACATTCTGATTACACCCAGAAAATTATAAAGCAATTGTAAGTTTGGTATCATTTTAACAAATGCATCATACAATCATATGCACTGCATGGAGATACACTGATATGATATTTGGTGAACTGGTAATTGTACCATTACATAGAAATGATACATTGCAGGATTTGAGGTGAAATCCTGATGCATTGAAGGACCGATGATAAGTATAGAAGGATGCAAATACATGTAGACGTCTACATAGATAAAGGGAAGGAGTACAAAGCATGGATAGAAATAGCCTATGGTACTTAGCGATTTTGCTTATTTGGTCGATATGAGTTTTACTAACTACTATGCTTATGCACTTCATGCTGAATATGATGTTTTATTTGAGTAGCTTTTTATATATAGCATAAACACGTGTGACCCAATTCACTCCATCCCTGTTGACGAAGTTCATGCGCACTGACTTGTGGTGTGTTCTCAATCCAGATGATCAAAATTGACTAATTGATTTGATAATTAATTGATTCACCGAGCCATCTTGTTACTATTGGGCACTAGTATATAGCCTGCCCTGTTCTTAGAATATATCATGTTCTTTGCAATTTACTATGTTGTAGGGATATGGATATGGACATGGGATACAGATAAGAGGACACAATAAATTCTTTAAAAAGTAAGACACGTGGACATGACGATATAACAATGCATGTGCATGCATGTGTTTATATATATAATACACATCAAAATCTATAATGATTAGAATATGCTCTATTAAAATAAAAAATAACAACAATATAAATTTCAGTGCAAAAATTCCTAGATTGTTTAAACTAAAAATGAAATCAAACAAAAACGAGCTAAAAAATCTAAAAATCCCTGAACTCGTTCAAGTGATGTTTAAACTTTGTTGACATAAAACCCATTTGGTTAAGAAGATCATCATTATATATTTTTCGACATTTGTGTCTAAAGTATCCAACATGTGATCTTAAGATTTTATTTAAAGCAGACACTACTTGAATACACATTGTTTTGGGGTTTTAAAGTTGGACATGTATTCAGAGTGTTCGATACGTGCCGATCAAGTGTTGGGCAAGTGTCAGTGTGATACGGCCGCACCCCCTGAGGCGGGCACGGGTCCAGGCGGGACCCAAGGCGGATGTGTCACTTACTATCGGAGGCGTCGAAGGGCAGATTAGTCTTTTGTTATGTTATTTTTGTTCCTAGGTTTTTCTATTTATATCTAGGGTTAGCCGTCATGAGAGGCATGCTTATTGTGTGAGAAACATCGTAAGTGTCTTTTGTGAGGGTTTTAGACTTTGATCCGTTCATCAAAGTTAGGAGAGCGAGTTCCTCTCGAAAGGGCTCAAGTTATCTTGCTATTAGTAGTTGTTTCTTCTCAAAAATCCAATAAAAAATCCCATCTTTTCCAATTTTTATTCCTTTTCTTCGCTGATTTTCCATTGATACGATCCAAATCGTATCAAATTGGTATCAGAGCCATAGATCCAATGGCGGAAGGTACTAGATTCAAGACGGAGATGGAGGCGCTGCGAAAGGAGATCCGGGAAGAGATCAGCAAAAAGGTGGGAGCGTTGGAAGTCACGGTAGAGATGCTATCCAATTCCCAAAAAGAGATGGAAGCCCGGTTGTTGAAGAAGCACGAGGAGTCGGACGCCACTCAAGTTCAGATTTTGAAAATCCTTCAAAAACTTGAGGGGAAGGGAAAGCATGTGGAGATCGGAGGGGAAGAATCCGAAGCGGAGAATCATCATGCTAAGACGGACGATCCGAAGTTGATGGCGAACACCTCCGGGGCACCTCCGGGAACCAAAATCACAAAGGAGAAGGAAGATCTAGAGTTCCGGGAGGAGCCGTGGGTGGAGGAGGTGCAGCGGGAGCGACGGCGGCGCGAAGGAGATCCCCTAGGGTTTCTTGCGGAGGCGAGGGGATGCGGCGTGCAAGGGGAAGGGATGCTAGGGGTTTCGGACCCCATAGGAGGCGGCGGCTGGGGAGGGGGAAACCCTAACCCCCTCCCGCGCGGGCCGCCAGGGCTCCGCGAGGGCTCGGGAGGCCTCGCGGCCCACTCCCGAGCCCACGCGGGCACCTGGGAGGGCCTGGCGGGCCCGCGCGAGGCGCTGGAAGGGTCGCGCGGCCCGCCTGGGCCCAACCAGGCCCCCGCCGGCCCCCAGGGGGGCTTCGCAGCCTTCCCTGGGGGCGGCTGGGCTCCGGCGGAAGGATTTGGGGCCCGGGGGGGCCCAGTAAACCCCCCGGGTCAGTTTTTCGGTCCCCGGGCGGCGACCCGGGCCCCGCAAGAGGCTACCGCGGGATTTTTGGGGCTACAGAGGAGGGGAGACAGAGGTGGCCTATGGAGGAGTACGCGGAAAATTTTGGGGGCCGCGAGGGTTTCCCGAAGAGGCCTACGGCAGAGGCAGGATCGAGTATGGAGGCCATGGAGTTCAGGGAGGAGGACACCCGACCCTGTACCCAGACAGGAGGATGGAGAAGTTGAAGATGCCCATTTTTGAGGGGACAGACCCCGACGGGTGGATAGTGCGAGCGGAGCGGTATTTCCAGGTGATGCGGATCTCAGAGAGGGAGGTATTGGAGAACATCATCTGCTATCTGGAGGGACAGGCGCTGAGCTGGTATCGTTGGAGGATGTCCCGAGCCCCTTTTCGGACTTGGGAGGAGTTGTCGGCTTTCCTACTTGACCGTTTCCAGGCCAAACCGGGGGCGAATTTCTACGAGCAGTTGCTTGAACTACGGCAGGAGGGGACGGTGTTGGACTTCCTGGGGAAGTTCGAGGTGTTGGCAGGCAGGGTGAAGGGAGTGTCGGAAGACGTATTCTTGGGGGCATTTATGCGAGGGCTGAAGCCCTCGATACGAGCCGAGTTATGGATGCAAAGTCACAGGGACTTGGAGCATGTGATTCGTCTGGCGTTGAGGGCGGAGGAGAAGCAGGCGGAGGAGCGGAGGATCAGAGGGACGTGGGGGTCGCCACAGCAGAGGGTCCCATCTACAGCAGCCGCCCCGAGACTACCGTCGGCCGCATCAGCCGAAACGGGCGAGAAGGCAGGAGAAGCACGCCCTGCGGGACAAGGGCGGAGGATGACCGATGCCAAGATGCGGGACAGGAGAGCCAGAGGGTTGTGCTTCCGTTGCGACGAGAAGTTCACCCCGGGCCATCGGTGTGCGAGCCGGTTGCTGCAGATCACTATCGAGCCGGACGAGGAGGAATACATCGAACCAGAGGAGCCAGAAGAGGAGGTCGGAGTGCGATGCGACATTTGAGCGGTATGAGGCGATACAGGAGCAGTACCCTGATCTCCACCTTGAGGACAAGGTGGCTCTTTTAGGGGCGGGTATTGATACGGCCGCACCCCCTGAGGCGGGCACGGGTCCAGGCGGGACCCAATGCGGATGGGTCACTTACTATCGGAGGCGTCGAAGGGCAGATTAGTCTTTTGTTATGTTATTTTTGTTCCTAGGGTTTTCTATTTATATCTAGGGTTAGCCGTCATGAGAGGCATGCTTATTGTGTGAGAAACATCGTAAGTGTCTTTTGTGAGGGTTTTAGACTTTGATCCGTTCATCAAAGTTAGGAGAGCGAGTTCCTCTCGAAAGGGCTCAAGTTATCTTGCTATTAGTAGTTGTTTCTTCTCAAAAATCCAATAAAAAATCCCTTCTTTTCCAATTTTTATTCTTTTTCTTCGCTGATTTTCCATTGATACGATCCAAATCGTATCAAATTGACAGTGTTCACATGTCTGACACAAACATGACACTTATTTTGAAGTGTTTGTTCAATAGGTAATTTATTATTTGTTATTGATAAATTTGAAGTTTGTGCTTTGTATCTTTGTACTTCAATAATTTCATATAATTGTAATCACAGTCATGTTTGTTAATAAAAAAGTTTATTTATATATTTTTAATAAATATCAGATCTGGCGACCATTATGTATGCCAAAAGATGAAAATTTCTATTGTTACGTTATTTTACATTTCTTCAACTTTATACACATTTATTCGTTGTCAAATGCATGCAAATACTGCATGCATAATTATCAAAGTGACTGCCAACGTATCACTATCCAAATGGCAATTTGATTATGTGTAATGTAACGTCGCATGTACATGTGCAGTTACATTTTCATTATTTATACAGGTGCTGCAAGTAATAGTGAAAGCAATATAGAAACGAAATAGGAAAATTCTATAAATGGAAATAATCTTTTTTCATCCTTCGGGAGGGTACAAAAGCATAAACTGGAATAGAACTAGTCTCTCACTTCGACAATATAAAGAAAACATGTTAAAGAATATAAATAAAACTCTCCTTACTCATACTGGCTTAGAAATCTGCATCATCTAGTGGACACACTGATTCCTCGCACCTTGGAGCCTCCTCGCAAGATGGTTCGTCTCATGTTGAAAAACATTAAGAGAACAGTAAAGTAAACAATATTTATAATAAACAAATAATTATAACATTCACTTACAAACCTACTACTAGCAGGACAATAACATCTAGTCACTAATTTACGACTATCTAACTAACACAGTTTATTATTAATTTACTCACAATGTAAAGGGAAGAGAGTGAACTGAAGAACCACCCTGGTACCACAGGCGAGCTCACCCGGGCCTTAGATTCATGGTTCAAAGTTCAAACAAGTCAGTCGGGGACCCAGTCAAGTCGGTAATGTGATCAAACAAGTCAGTCAATGAACATGATCTCCGTCATTCTTCCTATCTTTAATTATGAGTTCCTATACCCCGTTTGTCAAATCATTCTAGTCTGAGTTCTATTTCATTTATTTTCTATGTTCTGTTCTTTCTAAAACTATGTAGATAGACTCGTGCACAAAACTGTAATATTCATAGCAATCATTCCAATGCTTCAATAATCCATTTGCAATAACATTAACTGCACAATTATAACTACACATTCTATTCTCTAACGATAATAATTCTATCAATCAATTTCCTTAGTAAAGGAAAGCCTACACATTCCACTCCAAAACAATTCAAACAATCAAATCTTTAAACAATTAAAACTAAAAAGAAATCATTTTGAAAAGATTGAAATATTCGTAGGATCAGATTCATCGTTTTGGCATCCAGAAATAAGTTTAAGGGTTTACCAGATCGAGGAAAAATTCTGAAAATATGAAAACAAGAACAACAAAAGATCTCACTGTAATTAAAATCTAACTAAATCAGTCCCATATGCTACAGTAACAAATTGAACCGAAAGCCCACAAAACCATAACAAAGCTGACTGAACAAACCCATAAGAGAAGAGGGGCTGCAACAGCTAACAATACAAAACCCATAACAGAAGAGGGACTGCAACAGCCAATAATACAAAACCCAAGGAGAAAACATCCGATTGAACAAACCCATAGGAGAAATCAGCTGATTGAACAATCCTACATAAGAAAACAGTCGACTGAGACTGAACCTCTGTAGGAGAGGAGAACATAACCGACTGAGCCAACTGAAGAGGAAAACCCTTCAGCGGCCAACCCATAAACCGCAAAACCCCAAACCAAAAACCAACTGTTCGGAGCGACGACGAAAGTTGCCGACTTGCTCGTGGATGCCATAGATTTCAAGAGGGAAAGAATTCCCTTCATACAATAGTTGAATCATCTCCGTTAAAAAGGAGAACATCCAACAAATAATTTCGAAATTTAATTACTTTAACAAATCAAATGTATGGAATGAAATAACTGAAGTTTAGAGCAAATATGATTTACCATGCACCATGCACCGTTGTTAGATCCGAAGCCAACCAAAGAAATCCAGAAGTAAATAGGAAACTAACGAAAGAATTTTGAAGAGAGAAATCAAGTTTGCATGATACACATCCTAGGGTGATCAGTGTATAAATAAGCAAATAAAACCGTGTGAGAGGATAAGAGCTGAGTTCGGACCGAAGAGGAAATCCTTGCAAAGAGGGGGCGTTGGATAGAACTAGGGCCAAGTTTTTCTTTTGAGTTGCTGTCGGCTAGTGTCGCCCGTCGAGCGAGCAAAAGAGAGGAAACAAATGTTCAGCCGTAGGATTTTGATCGGGGCAAAAGAAATAGAAAGAGGGTTCGGTTAAAGAGGGTTCGGTTCATGCATTTGGGGCTTGAGCTGGTTTATATGGGCTGGTCTGAGTTATTAAAAAGAACGAAAGAAAAGAGTTTAAAAGAATGTGGAAAAACAAAGGAAAAACTAAAAAATGTAGTGGAAATTTTATTTATATAAAAATATATTTATGGGTCATTATACAGGCTCTTCATACAGCATACCAGCTGAAGCATGGACTTAGACATTTTACATTGAGGGGGCCAACTACATATATTCTTAGACACCGTCATGCCAACTACAAATGATAATTCGATTGTGCCTAACCATTACAAATTATCAAAATTGGCTAATAAATTTAATAATTTATTGGTTCACTGAGCCATTTTGGTAATATTGGGCACCATTATTTAGCCTATATAGGGTCAATACATTATTGGTAGCTACTAAAAGACAAAGAGCAATTATAAAATTAAGGCTCTACAGTTAGCACAAAATAGGGTCAATACATTATTGGTAGCTACTAAAAAATAAAAATAACTAAGCCTAATCCTCATGAAACTCATGCTCCTCTTCGTCAACCTGCATAAAAGGATTAGCCTCTATATATACTTGCTTTTCCGACCTGGCTGATATGCAATAAAAAAGAATGTTGTCAACGAGATTTACTCAATAGGTTCCCAAAACAAACAATTTAAAATTTAAAAAGTCTTTAAAAAATTGGTAAGTATAAAGAAAAAGGGATATCAAGTCCATGCAGTAATATGACCAGTATGACGATAAATCAAATGCATCATACATCCGTAAACAATTAGTAAATGAAGACACTAGATTTTCAATGAATGAAACTAGTATCAACGAATATCTCTAATATATGGTATCAAGTATACCATGATGTCACTAGCATGTGGTGTTAAGTATAGTATGATGATACTAATTTATGGTGACGTAGAATATAATGATATTAATCTTTGGTGCCAAGTATGGTATGATGATACTATAATGCGTAACTCATGCTCGATGGTACGATATGTTATTTGAGTGTTTCATCTATTTGAAACAGCAATCAACATGGACTAATAACATTCTCACATGGTGCAACATTGGACTACATTCGTGGATTGTAATCTTTTACGATTGTATATTCGAATTGAAAATCATGCGTCATACCCTTTTCCAACATTTGTCATCCAGATTATAACTTTTAGGTTGTAATCTGTAGTGTCCATCAGTATCTACCTGCACCCATAACTGTGTATGATTGTAGGGAGACTCTCATCGCTCTGCCACCCTCTATAACAATATTTTTGATTTAATGTCATTTCAAATATTCATAAAGGATTGGGTGGATCGTATGATGTCTCTAAAATTGATGTTGTTGTGCTATTACAATGTGCTACGGAATCCATTATCATGCTATAGTAAACATTCTAAGTATTTCTCATCAATAATTTAATGATTTTGGATAATATTAACTAATTTTCATTGCCAACTAAGCAATGATTATGACAATATTATCAAGTTCATTTCAATTAAGTATGGATAATACAAGATTAAGTCGCCTCAAAATTTTAGTTAAACTAAAATTAAAATTCAATCGAACTGAAATTAAATTCTAATTAAACTGAAGTTAAATTCTAATAAAACTGAAATTAAAATATAATTAAACTGAAATTAAAATCTAATTAAACTCAAATTAAAATCTAATTAAATTGAAATTGAAATCTAATTAAACTACAATTAAATCCAATTAAACTGAAATTAAATTCTAGGAGAACCTCGGTTAAATTCCAAGAAAATTCTAGTATAATCCTTACCACTTTAACACATAAATCGTATTCTTAAAAATCGAATTAAAACTTGAAAATTAATTTAATAGAAAGTCAAATATAAGGCATGACCTAACGATTTTTCGAACCAATTCTTTAAAAATTAAATTTTCAGTAGAATTTCTTCAAAATCAATTTAAAACTAAAATTAAGATATAAAGTAACTAAAAATTACAAAAGAAAGGGAACCTATATGTTCAACAATTCTTGAATCCGACCCTTCAAAAATCTAAATTTAATATAAAATTCTTTTTAAAATTTAATTAACCAAAATTAAAATGAAGTAAATTGAACCCATATATATGGAACCTACCTCTTGTGAGATAAAGAACGAAAAACGGCCACGGTTTCTCTCGGGAGAAAACAGAGAAGCGGAAGAGAGAGTTGTATTTTTTGATTGGGTTTTATTATATATACATAAATATATATGGTTAGTAACTGGGTTAGGTAATTTGAATTAGTTTTAGTTAATTAGTTAAGGTTTGATTTAATTTTTAAAAGAAATCATGTTTTCAATCTATTTTTAAATAAATCCTAATTTTTATATTTATATTTGAACGTTCAACTTTTAAGATTGAAATTAATATTAATTAGGATTAAATAATGTGTTCATTAAGAAACTTAAGTTTTCAACCTAGTTTTAAATAAAGTATACGGTTTGAAATTTAGATTTAAATGTTCAAAATTTGAAATTGAAATTAAGATTAATTAGGATTTGATTTGATTTGAAATAATCTAATTTTTAAATAATTTATGAAATTTGAAATTTAGATTTGAAGGTTTAAATTTAAAAATTAATTTGAGATTAAATTAGGATTAAATTGGTTGGTTATTGGGTGTAAATGGGTCGGGTTTGGTATTAGTTTTTTTAGTTTAGAATTAATATTTGATTAGAATTTTTAATTTGATTTTGAAGATAGATTTTTTTAATAATCTAATTTAAATACATTCGTATTTTGAAATTTAGATTAATATTTTGGAATTAGATTTGAAATTTAATTCGGATTTAATTTTATGTGTTATAATTAATTGGTTAATGGGTTTAACTAAAAAATTAGAAATAAATTCAGAAAAATTCATTTAAAATCATAAATAATTATAGAAATTATTTAAAATAATTTGAATAAAAATACATCATAATTTAAAAAATATTGAAAATGGATTCGAACCATTACAATTTTGTACCGTCACTTTGTTCATTTTTCTTCAAAGACCACGTGCCAATGGCACTAGCATCTAGCTTTGTGTTTCCCTGACCCTTTAAATTTATTTGTGTCCAACACAAATTGGACATGATGATTTTGGACGTTCATTCAATGCTTGTATGGTACTTCTCTTAGGTATTCTTTTTGGTAGTATCCAACCAGTGTCCTTTGCTTTTAATTTTGATACTCATTATACACTTTCCGTGTGTGCTTCTCGGATACTTGTTTGAAATGCATTCCACATTGGAATACTATTCAGTTTTACTTTTCATGTTAATTTGTAACTTTTTTGAAGACATATTAAAGGATGGCTTATTAAATGCCTCTATGAATAACGAAAATAGAATTGATAGCTATATGAATAACTAAAATAGAATCGAAAGCTTAGGCATACTCATCCATGTTCATTCTATTGTATGAAGTATTTTGTTTCATTGTATGTGAAGATCATCCACTAAAAGTTTGGTGCAAAGGCTCTGTTGTAGTTACACACACACACACACACACTCTCTCTCTCTCTCTCTAATATAGTGTTATCATTTTCATTAGGTATTAAAATTTCCTAAGTTATATTAAAAATTAGAAAAATGTATTTTTGTTGGCGTTTTTGTACAATGTTTGTCTTAGGATCTACTGTATGCATATCTCATTATAGTACCATAGTAAATAATAAGTTTGTACCATACACATGGTCAGGCACCTCAAGAGGTACTAACACATGTTCTTTAGCTACTGGTCATGAAACATAAAGAAATACAAACTTGTATGGTTTAGAAATTTCTATCATCTAGATGTTTCAAAATCAACATAGGGACCATTCGACAGCTTACTAAAATCTTTCAACAAATATATATTTTAAATCCATGTGGACTTGGACAATCTGGGTTGACCATTGGGTGGCGCACCATAAAATTTGATTTCGGAGGGGGGGGGGGGGGGGGGGGGCAAATAATGTCATATCTACTAGAAAGTGTGCAGGTGCTTGTGAACTTGTGACAAGATTTGGAACAAATTCTACGCTAGGCAACTCAGATGGAAAATCCACTCCATCCAAGTTGATCTAAATCATTTAGAATACCTGGAGTAAAAAACAAATTTGAGTTTTCTTGCTGATATATCATGCAGGAAAAAATGAATGGCTATTAATATCATGTTGATTACATTGATGTTCTTGAGCTTACAACGTGTTAATCGAAACTTTTGATCATGGTCTAATCACTTTAACCCTTATAAACCAATATCAACTTGGCTTTAATTATTCCTGATAATGGATTTAAACAACTTGCTATTTTCTACTGTCCATTTCATTCTTATTTGATGTATGGGGAAGAAACAAAAGATTGATTGCTTTTTTTGGTTTTTAAATTTATGATGTGGATCGGCTTGAATAGAATGGACTTGTCCATTTTAGATGGTCTATGATTGAAGTTGAATATGAATTGACTCACTATCTTACTTATATATATAGAGAATAATGTGTATCATATGACATAAGAGTTAGGGCTTCATTTGTGGCCTAAAAAACTGCACCCTTGCATGTGTTTTTAGACGATCGGAGCCGTTCATATTGATCATCATATTTTAAAACCTTAAAATACAAATATTAGGTGAACCCAAAAGGGTTTTCTTGTTCATACACTTGTCACAAAATGTTTTATTCTTACGGAATCGTTTAATTTGTGATGGACGGATGAATGAGCAAAACCTCTTGAGTTCATCCGATATTTGGTATATTGATTTTTTAGAATATGCTGATCAAAATGAATGGCTTTGATTGTCAAAAAAATATGGAAGGGTGGAGTTTTCGAGGCAACATATACAACTTAGCCCCATATGTCATATGATATCAATTATTCTCTCTCTTATATATATATGAAAATAATGAAAAACATATGATATATATGGCTAAGCCATATATGTCACTTTTGATATATGTATATATACACACTAGTCATAAACCATGCCCGCGTGCACGGTTCATTTAAGATTTTCCCCGCGAAATCTTTGTTCCCCCAAAAATTATTTCCACAGCCAAAATTTAAAAGAACAACAAGCAAGCGTAAAAATATTTAGCGGCACAGACACATTTGACGTGGGCATCTTCGACGTAGAACAACAAATACGGCGCGGGCGCCTTCGGCGCCGAACAACAAATTCGACGCGGAACAACGCGAGAGCGCCTTCGGTGCGGAACAAAAAATTCGGCGCTGGCGCCTATGGCGCGGAACAACAAATTCGACGCTGGCGCCTATGGCGCGGAACAATAAATTCGGCGTCGAACAACAAATTTGACGCGGGCAAATTCGGCGCGGAACAACAAATTAGCGTAAAAAAATTTAGCGGACGGGCGCCTTCGGCGCGGAACAACAAAGCTCAGTGTATTTTTCGGTGGGGTATTAACTTAAATTTTTTACGCTAATTTGTTGTTCCGCTAAATTGTTTTACGCTAAATTTTTTACTTTTTTTATTTAATGGATCATGCTTCTCCATAATCATTCCCAATGCACTTTTAATTTCAAAGTTTAGGTTTCCAAGCACTTTCCCCCAAATTTAATCTCCACAATTTTTTCCAAAACAACTTTAATTTCAAAGTTTTAGTTCCCAAGACACTTTCCCCCCAAAATTTAAGTTTTCTCACTAAAATTTTCACAAAATCTAATCTCAACCATTGATTTACCAAGATTAAATTTCAGCAACTCTTTATCTTGTCCTACTCAGCCTTAGAATTTAAAAAAGGTTGTCAAATGTATAATAGATATATAAAATATAAAATTGAGGGATCTTTTTAAATGTGTTGCTGATTAGGACAAAAGTGTGGGTAGAAAGACAGCTATGATTGAATCTTGCGGAATCAATGGATATGATAAGAGTTTGAGAAATTTTGAAGGGAAAATTCTAAAATTTTGAGGGAAAATTTTACGTGGAAATACTAAAATTTTGGAGGAAATTAAATTTTGAGCGAAATAAAATTTTAAGTTTTGAGGAACTAAATCTATAAGGAACTAAAATTTAGAGGTGACTAAAATTCTCGGGCAATTAAATTCTTTAGGTGACTGTAAAGGCCCAAAGCCGGGCCCACTTCCCTTTTTAATAAACCCCCACCCACTCCCCTTTCTCTCTCCCACTCTCTCATTCTCTCGCGTCCAGGCCCAAAAAAAAGAAACACTCGACC
The DNA here is from genome assembly GCA_030789695.1 of Scilla litardierei. Taxonomy (NCBI): domain Eukaryota; kingdom Viridiplantae; phylum Streptophyta; class Magnoliopsida; order Asparagales; family Asparagaceae; genus Scilla; species Scilla litardierei. Next base: position 42,636,537 of record CM061138.1, on the reverse strand, counting down.
CGCCCGACTCTCTCTCTCTCTCTCTCTCTCTCTCTCTCTCTCTCTCCGATCCGAGCCCCTTTTCGACTCGATTTCCTCGCACGAGCGGCAAAAGCGAGCCCAAAGAATCGCGGCGGCGGCGAGGCTAAGGTTTTGAAACCTAATCGAACGGCTTCCGTATCCTTCGACGCGAGATTTTCTCATGATGGGATCCCGGGGATTTTCGACTCCGATCTTTGCGCGATAAGCCCCCTTCTCTTCCCTATTTTATATGTGATGTTTCTAGTTTTTTTGTGTGTTGCGAAAATTGTTTTTCCCCTCTCCAGAACTTTTCGATTTTGGTTTTTGGGGTTCAGATTTTCCTCTTGGGTTTTCGATTCTGCTTCTGAGGCTCGGACTTATTTTAGTAGGCTTCGGATTGATTTGAGCATTTCGGATTTGTTCTATTTGGCTTCGGGTCTCTTTTTTTCTTACGGAAACTACGTTGAAGGTAGATTCCGAACCTATTAAGCTCCTAATTATTTATTTTCAGAATGAATATGATGATTCATGTAGATTTCTTAGAGAGGAAACTCCTCCATGAATATTTTGGCACCTACATTAGATTCACGGCATTTTGCCGTTGTCCGCCGTTAGACCCTTGCGTAGAATTGTATGTTGTGGTCGGCCGCCGAGGTGGAAGGCACGGTTTAGGTTTGTTTGCGCTGACTGTACTATTTCAGCCCTTTTGATGATATGCTTAACTTAGATATTGTTGTTCATTAGGCTGTTGTTCTTTCCTATGTTAAGTTCAGTATAAATCTGTTCTGTTAAATGATAATTTTCAGCCCCTTATATTTTCGGTGCAGCTTTCTGTTCTGTTTTCGTTTTCTGTTCTGTTCTTTCAAACAATAAGTTCAGCTCCTTTATACATTCAATTAATGATGATAAAGAAAACTTCAGTTTAGTTCTTTAAATTTCAATTCAGTTCCTTTTAATTTTCAGTTCTTCTTTGTAAAACAATTTTCAGCCCTTCTCTTTACAGATCAATTTTTCAGACTTTCCGTTATAAATCAATTTCCATTTTTTCTTTTATAAATAGATTTCTAGTTTTCCTTAATAAATTGATTTCAGTTCCTTTTTATAAATCCAGTTTCAGTTTCTTATAAATGAAGTTTCAGTTTTCCTTTTTATAAATCCAGTTTCAGTTTCTTATAAATGAAATTTCAGTTCCCTTTTATAAATCAAGTTTCATTTTTTTTCCTTTACAAAATTCAGTCTTTTGTTCCTCGTATAAGTTTATCTTAAAAGCTGGGAATCTGTGCCTCCTTTATTGCAACAAATTTGAGCCAGATCAGTAGCCTTTTTAAACAAATCCGGAACCGAGCAGCCCCTCTAGGCAGGTAGACCACAACCCCCTAAAGGTGCCAACATGAATCTGATTCATTCCTAGTTTTACTTCATCTTTCCAATTACTTTTTCATATATATTGCATTTCTTCTTGCTACTTCTGCCTTTTACATTTCGTCATTTAACTTTGTGTTTTACAAGTGTTTTGGTAATTATTGGACATGCATATCTAATTGCCAATTCCACTAAATTGTATATTTAGGAGTTATGCAACGAAATTATATGATAATATTGGAACGCCTGATTTTCTCCCTCCAAACATGACAACATGGACATAGAGTTTGCATAGCTATCTAAATATATAATTTAGAGAACAATTTCGAAAACAAGACACTTGACATCATAGTACTAGAACAACTACACATGACAACACGGGTATGGGGTAACTTATAAATTGAGGGGTGCGGGAGCGATTGAAGCCATGCTTATGGCCCCTATCTGGGAGGATTTCCTTTATGGATCCTGAGTTCTCGGTACAGTTTGTCCTTATACTCGGCCCGGGGTAGCACCCCGCGGTCCAAGGTGGACTTCACATTGCACATCGTGCCCTCCTTATATAAGTCACAACACAACAACATTCCTTTTGGTTAATTGTTCATTTCCTTAATGCTACTCAAATCATGACAGGTCAGTAACTTTTCTTTTACAGTTTTCGATACCTTTCTAACTTCCTGCAAAGTAATTAATTAAATGTTTAATACGGTTTGCAATCTACTTTATTAATGGTGGTTCAAATCCATCAGGTCATACTCAGCTCGAAGAGGAGGCTCCGCAGTACGAGGAGTCCGATTTTCCTGTTGAGGACGCAGACTTCTGAGCTACTGTGTCATCAGGAGAGTTAGTTTTTCTCTTAGTCGTTTTCTTTTCGGCTTTGCTCTATTTGAGTTGTAGTTGTAGTTGTTGCCTAGACAATGTAATTCCTTTTCAAGGATTAATAAAAAGAGTATTCTCCTTCATCTTGTCCTTAATATTTCCTGTTTAAACTATATTGACTTCACTGATACATGCAAGACCTGCAAATTATTGTGAGTGTAACGTTTCCTGCTCTTGGGGCGTTACAATGACTAACTTTTAACTAAAAATATAAATTTTAGGGAAACTAAATCCGGAGGAAACTAAACTTTGTGGGAATTAAATTTTTTGGGAGAACTAAATTTTCTGGAAAAAACTACATTTTTGTTTGAATGTGGTTAATTTTTCGTTAGGGGTATATTTTGAAGGTGGCTACAAATTTTTTTGAGTTGCTTTTGTAGAGGCTGCAAATTTATTTTAGGAAATTTTTTAAATGGGTTGAAATCTTCGAGTGAATATCTCGAATGCCACGCGACCTATGGTCGCCGGTTATGACTTATATATATATATATATATATATATGAGAGAATACTTAATATCATATGATATATGTGGCTAAGCCTTAAATGCTACCTAAAAAACTCATCCCTCCCATCGTTTTGCAGACCATTGGAACCGTTCATTTAGTTTTTCAAATTTCAAAATTCAAAACATCAACTATTGGGTGAACTCAATGAGTTTTACTCGTTCAGTCACTGATCACAAAGAGTTCTATGCATGTGAAACTGTTATATTTGCAATGGATGGATGAACGATCAAAACTTCTTGGCTTCTACTAATATTTGACGTTTTAGGGTTTTAGAATATGAAGAACAAAATGAACGGTTCCGATCGTTTGGAAAAACATAATAGAGTAGACTTTTCAAGGCGCTCATGTGGCTAGCCACATATGTCATATGTTTCGCACAAACACAAACACACACACACACATGCACGCACGTCTGCTTTTGTTGGTGTGTTTGTGAAACATAGCTCGAACAGTAACTTACCCTACAGTAAATGTAACCCCTTTTCTTAATTTTCATTTCACGCTGATGCATATAGGGATGGGAGGCTTCATAGTATTCTCGGACATCTGTTTTATGGACGTCTTTGGATTGAAAATAATTTTCCATTGCATGATTAATGTGCTTTGCTATGCTGTGATTATGTATTTGGAATTGACCTGGCCTTTTGTTTTGTCATCCATCAACAGAAGATCTTCAACGGCGTATGTGTAACGCAGCAGAAATCAAATTGTACTTCAACAACTACTTGCAAGGTGGGGGCCAGGAAGATTTTATAAGACCTAATGGGAACTGTAATTTGACTTCATGGGTCTCAGGATGTGAGCCAGGATGGGCATGTGCTATTTCCAGTAAGCAGAAAGTTAACCTTAAAGATTCCAAGAACGTACCCTCGAGGACTAATAGCTGTCGTCCGTGTTGTGAGGGCTTCTTTTGTCCGCAGGGGCTTACTTGCATGATACGTAAGCATATTACTGCACCTGGTCACTTTTAATGATTCTGTGAGCATTGAACTTGATTCCTTCTGAAACCTGTCCTTAAGGGTGGTTCCCTTGTTTTTATTTCACTAGCGGACATTTCCTATTCAGAGTTGTAGCATGTTCCTTTGGAGGAATATTGTCGAATTTATACTATTATGGAACTTGATCGGGTCCCTTGCAAGTGGTTCCTATATCTGTCATAGTTCTTATTGCCGATATACATAGATATTTGGCACGTGGATTTTAATATAACACAGTTATCATACTATATATTTTCTTGGGATTTCCAGGTAGCTTAAATGATTACCACTTTGCGGAAACCTGCAATGAGACATCACTGTATAATCTTTGGCCTGTTTAGCTCTCGGAATTCTCAATCTTTTATTGTCGTGGCTATGCTGCAGATCTGATGCTACATCACCTTAGTTTTCTCAACATTTTATTATCATAGTTCTGCAGAAGATCTAAAGACATTCTAAACATTCTCCAATTTTAACTGAGATATTTTCATTTGGAATATATTAAAATATTTAGTATGAGAACATTAATCTGGAATCTTTCTAATCAGATGTGTTTTTACAAATGTCATTCAGTTAATTACAAGCAATGGAAAGTTTCCATGTTAGACAAGATTGTTAAGGATTTGATTAAAACGACATCTTTATACATGGAAAGATGTGGGCTGGAGTTAATTTCAGTGCTTAGTAGAAAGATGAGGTCTGGACTTACTATTGCTGGCGTTTGTAGATATGTTCCCTAGGTCATACAGTAAATTATACGTTTACACTTATGTTTTGATGGTCATATTATCATGAAAAAAACTTGGAAGTTGATAGTAGATGAATATATTTATTATCTGACTTAGAAGGAAGCTTTGTGCCTAAAAAGGTGCAATGTAAGGCAGATAGAATTTAACAAAACGATCAAGTAGAGGATAAATAGTGCCATCGAACTGTGTAAAATTTTAACAGAATAAAAATACATGGTTTAAGATTCCAAATAAGTAACAAAATTTGAGGATCTGTAATGAAAAACTGAATGCTAATGTCTGTTACATTGAATGGAAGACAAAATGGCTGAATCTGATTTGCCTATAAAGTTGAGATTCAAATGGGCAAGGCTTGCATACTTGTGTTCACTATGCATGTGTACATGCATATTATATAGGGCAAGACTTTTCACTAGGAAGCATACTTCAAGTTTGTAACCACCTATAAATGATTGGCATTCCGAAGGTATCCACACTGTTCCTTTTGATCCACACACCAAACATATGTGTTCGCTTTTGATGATTTTTAGTCATCTAATGTATGCAAACTGAATGGTTGTTTACGGGTCATAGGAGGCCATTTTTTCTGGAAGGATTATAAGCTTTTAAATGCAATTTGTGATCCACATATGTTTTATTGAACTGTAGACCAAGATATATGGTGTGGATCACCCATTAGGCTGGCCATCCTTGGAGTTAGGTAGGTGGATATAAACTTAGATTCCCCCCCTGTAGAACAGTAAAGTCTTAATCATAAATGTAAGTTTGTTTGTGTGCAGGTGTGCTTGTTTTAGGATATAAATATTAGTTTTGCTATCCCCAACAAGTTCGAATTTTGGTAAGTCATCCACAAGGGAAGGACCATTTAATATGACTGTTACATATTCCATTCAACCACTAACCATTATTGATGCCTAAGGCCTAAATCCAATCCCCTTTCCCACTTAAGCACTTAAGAAAAATCATGACCAGTGACGTGGGACATCATCCCCTTTAACCTTTAAAAGCAGACAGCTTGTAAGCATGCTTTTTACAAGTGTTGCCTTGGTCAATATGCCTATGTTCCGACATTAGAAGGGAAGCAGACAGCTGGGAAGCATGATGTAGGGGTGTTGCTTTGCCAATTGCATAATAATTGACACTAGACATGCATGTCGTGATCAACTTAGACTTTTGGCGACATTCACTTTTTGCTTTTCATTTTTTGGAACGTTGGCAAATCAATTTTGCATTACTAGCATAGTTTTCTAACCACATGCAATATATAGCAATTTTAGTTTAAAAATGTCTTTTGCTCATTCAGTTGTTTGATGCTCTGGTATGATCTCAAATTATGTTTGATCAAGTATTTATCTGTAGATATTTAAGTACATCTTGCTTTAGATATGTAATTTGATTGTGCCGTATAGATGATCAGAGCACACTCACTTTCCCTATGCTTTTTGTGGAAGAGTTTTCTTATTTACTTTTATTCTCAAATGAAGCTTGTCCTCTTGGTGCATATTGCCCATCTGCAACTTTGAATAAAACTACCGGTGTTTGTGATCCGTAAGTCGATTCTATTCTTTCTTGGTTCCTTGCCATGCTTTTTATTTATTTATTATTTATATTATATTTTAGGTAAATTTTGCTAACACCTTTTGTACTATTGCATGCGTGTCACTAAACTATGATATTAGCAGAGACAGAGACCGTTATTGAGTTAGTGGAAAGCGTTAAAAACCATAAATACCAATTTTGTTTCCTTTTGTAACTGCTTCTTCCTCTTGTCACTCTCTCCCATTTCTCTCTTATCCTCACGACCTTCTTCAAACTTGCAGAGGAGGAAAGAGAAAGGGAAGAGAAAAAGTTGGGGGGGGGGGGAGCAACTAGGTGAAAGGTTTCGTCCGATATGTATCAGTATCGAGTGTTTCATCTTGATTTTGAAGGTAGCCGAGACAAAACGACTACATTTTCTAGGTTTCTGTGGGAACGATGTCGTTCTGGCTAAAACCGATTATAAAATTGAAAGAATAAAACAAAATTCACAAATAAATTCAAAAAAATTTAAACTAAAAAAAGTCAACTCAAACTCAAAAATTTCATATCCGTTCCCTACTAGATTCACAAATAAATCTCGTTGTCATTTGCATTGTCGTTGCATCGTCGTTGTTGTCGTCGAGTCAGAGAGCCCGACCGCTTGCAACGAAGGGCTCGAGCCATTCAAAAGCCCAGTTGCTTGCAATGCTCTAATGCTCTTCACCTTTTGTTTTGTTCTAACCTGGTGCTTTAGTTAAATTACACATCTTGCTAACATGTTACATATATTTACACGTTTGCCATTCTATTGTAAACATTTCAACGAAAGAGAATGACTTGTAAACATTTCAACGAAAGAGAATGTCAAACTTGTAAATAAATGTAAAATGTTTATCAAAGTGTGTAATTTTACTAGTATCACTGTGAGTATGGGTGGCTGATATTTTTGTTGCTATTCGCCTTGCATATTCTGCTAATCATGTTCCATTTATTTATAGGGTTGTCATTATCTTTTAGTAATCTACGAAAGAGAGTGTCAAACTTGTAAAAAAGTGTGATATATTTAGCAAAAATGTATAACATGAATAACAGAACTCTTTTAAATTCAAGAAAATACATATTTTTAATTTTTGATAGTATTATATAAATATGGAAATACATATTACTAATACAAATTTGATAGTATTTGTTTAATACTTTAGTTTTTAAGTATTTGATAGTACTTGATATGTTTTTAAGTATTTGAAACTACCGATGCTAACGAAACGAAACGAAACTCCGAAATGACTGAAGCGAGCGAAACTTGATCGAAATATAAAATTCCCAGAAGATCGAAACTGAAACCAAAACCAAAACTGAGACATCTAACCTTGGTAGCAGCAACGAAAAGGATGAAGAAGCATGGAGGGACAAAAAAGAAAAATAATTAATATATAAATTTAAGATTTAACAGACTTCAACAATTTCCGCTAACCCAAGGGTGTCTTTGTTAATATTATAGTTTAAGGATGTTCAGTGACACACATGTGCAGAGGGTATTAACAGAATGTACCAGGATATTTTTTTGACACTTGGCATGTCTTATGAGTATTGCTAGACAAATTATTCAGGTATAACTACCAACTACCTCCAGGACGGTCAAATCACACTTGTGGCGGTGCAGATAAGTGGGGTGATGTGATAAGCAGTGCTGAATTATTTTGTCCTGCCGGATACTTTTGCCCAACCACCGTTGAAAAGATTCCTTGTGGTAGTGGGTATTGCTTTTATCCTATCTTGCAATTATCTGTCTTTGCACCTAATATCTTTGCACCATGCATAATGTTTCAGTACATTTACCATAATCATGTACTATTGATAATTTAGTGACGTCATGTATACATTTTTCTGTTGGTTTGCAACTGTTACTTGCTAACCACCTTTTATTTTATATGTTTCAGACATTATTGCAGGAAGGGTTCCACTTCTCAAAAAAGTAAGTTGTGATTGCCTAATCAATTCTAACCCACTCTTCCTCTCCCTTATCATCTTCTGTTGAAGAAAACCATTTGTATTTTCTATGTGGAGCGAATGGCCATGGCTGCAAAGAGACTAGAGACTTGAACATACTCTTATTTATTTCCAGAGTTTAGTTACCGTATGATCCATACAAAGATGCATGCCCATAAATACACTATATTTAGATGACAGGGTTGACAACACACTTCTATCTTATTTCCCATCCATGTCTATCCCTTTGAAATTCCGACAGCTCATATCACCTTGACAAATTGGGTAGGAGACCAAGCCATAGCTCATGTGATGCAACACTTTCTTCTCACGTGAGAGGTGTGGGTTCAATCTACACCTTCATATTGGCTTGTTCTGCAAGGAATCAAATTGACGGCGCATAGGGGCTACTGGTGATCTACGTATACTTGTTGTGGTCAATGCGCACAGCGCAAGGAACAATTAGGACATGTATGATGAGCTGGTGATTATTCTATCATATAGGGGAGTTCTTTTCTCCCTTTCACAGGGGCTCCTTTCTCCCAATAGGCCGTTTTGCTTCATTGCGGGGGCATTTTTTCTCCTTTTTCAATGGTTCTTTCCTCTCCTCATTTAGTCAATGGTTATTTGAACGGTTCATTGAAATCTGAATATCCTGTAAACATATGTTAGCATAATATAATCATTTCCCCCATCAAATTGGGTTAGCTATGGAGTAAAAGGCTCTAGGAAAGTTCAATACCATCTTAGGGCCTATTATGGTGCCAAATTCATGAATGAGGAACTTATTAAGCAGGGAGAAACTTACACCAGAATGCTTGTTATTAACATCCGTTGTAAGGACAAAATTTCAGTATTCTTCTGGACTAAGAATGAGTTTGTAAGATAGTCCTTTTAGGTTTTGTCTTTTGGGTCGTCATGCATCTTAAAACATATAAGAACCATAGTCAAGTGGCTTTTTTAGTTCATTCAGCTGTTCAATTTAAGGCCAAATGATGCATAATCCAGAAATTTCGGGTCACTTTATTTTTAATCAACGCGGATTAGGTACCAATTTGTAAGGGCAAGTGATGTATCCCTCTGTGTGTGTGTGTATAAACTCTTAGATCTTTGCATATTCTGTGCACATGACTACATACATATCAAAGCAATTTTTTGAATGGGTAACACACCGTGAAATCATTTGAATTTCTGTTCAGTACTTTAAATATGTTGGATCATATCCAATGGAATAGATTATTAATTTGTATTGCTAATTTTTAAGTTTGGGGTGATTGGATCGACATCTTTGATCTTCTTGGGTGAATCATAGTTAAATTTATATCACATGTATGCTGTATGCACATAACACAGAGATACACAAAGAGATGCATACATACATATGATGTATGTACATACATAAACATGCAAATCTATATTACAGTTGAGGACTTTTTTGAATTGCCTTGTTGACTAGGACAAGCTGATGTCATGCTGATGTATAAAGAGGTTGATAAAAGAATGTGTAGGATTTAATTTTGGTAAAAGAAGGGTTGACATGAGTGTTTGAGAAAACAAAAAAACCTCAGCACATGGATCAATGAGATCTGATCACATGGATTGATGACGTGGCAGAAATCCCATCCATTCAAAAATTAACACAGCTGGATCCAACCAAAAATTTGAATCCCCACCTGTTCCCAAGAAAAGAAACTTTAACACCTCTCACTCGCATTAACTCTCCCTCATCAATCGTTGGGAAATATAGTTAACTATCTGTGTAATTACTTATGGGAAAGAATTAATTGTGTGGAATGAGTTAATTACATGGAATGAGTTAATTACATGGAATTAATTAATTATGCGCCCGCACGCACCGTAGGCGCCCGCTAAATTTTTGCTCTTTTAAATTGTGAAGTGGAATATTATATGTCCCAAAATTTTGGAGTGGAAATAATTTTTGGGGAAACAAAGATTTTAAATGAATCGTGCCTGAGGGCACGGGTTATGACTAGCCTATTATATATTTGAGAACCTCTTTTGTATCTTTGTCATATATGGACACCAAAGTATGACTAAGACAAACATTGATGACTAGAATGCTGATTGGGACAATGATAATAGGAAAAATGATTGGAATTTGAAATTTGGGAGGAACATATTGTGTTGAAAATTAAAACTTGAGGGGGAAATTAAATGAGCTTTGATTTTTGTGTTAGGAGAAGCTAAAGGGAGGAAATATTTAACTTTGAATTCACTTTTTTTGGGTGGGGGAAACAAAAAAATTCAACTCAAATTGAGGATCTAATATATGCTTACTTAGACTTACTTGAAGTGAATTCAAAATTGAAACACATTTGTAGCCAACTCTGATTGCATTATTTTGGAAACAAATCGAATTAAATTTTTTTGGAGAATTCCGAAATATAAAAAATACGAGCATGTGAAAATTTTACGAACATTTAAATCGGGATGGAACTATTGGGGAACTAATTCTGGAGGGAATTAATATTTTGGGATGAACTAAATTCTCTGGAAAAACTAAATTTTGTAGAGAACTAAAATTTTCGAAAAGTGAAAAATTTAGCGATAAACCCTAATTTTTTTGAGTGGAACTAAATTTTAAGTGTACTAAATTTTGGGATGAACTAAGATTTTAGGAGGATCTAAATTTCTTTGGATAAGTTAAATTTTTGGGATGAATTAAGATTTTGAGGGGGGCGGGGGAATATCTTAACTGAACCGTGCCATATGGGCACGAGTTATGACTAGTACACATACACATAAACATGTACATAAATGCGTATAATGTTGTCATGTATCTACCAAAATTTCATATCAGGCCGTCCAATGGGTATTTAACGATGTTCACCAAGATCTACATGTCAAGAGTGGTATCTGAATTAACAGTAACGTGCTTTGAAACCTTCTAATTCATCAACCAAATGGTCTTGTGTGTATTATACTAAAAGTCAATTCATTTAAGAACCAGCAAATGAATGGATTTTAATTCAAAAACAACATCTCTATATACATATGTAAATTTCAATACCTAAATGAACAATTAGCGTGCTTATCTTTTTTCGTTTCATTAAAGGTAACATTTTCTACTTGTATTCAGTGACAGAATTACAATGATTGTATTAGCTCAAATGCTTTCTCTTTCTCAACTTGCTTTTGATTATAGTTCATATATACTTGCAGAATGCATTAATAAGGGCTCATGTAAACCAAAGTCTACTACTCAAGATATCACTGTATTTGGCGTTTTGTTAATAGTAAGTGACTCTTTATTTATTGCTACTTTTTTATTTTGTGAAATTTTGATTAACCACTCGATATATTGATCAAAGTTATCATTATTTATTTAGATGTTAGTAAGGTGACACTAACTTTACTTGGAACTGCAAGTTCATTTTTTTAATCTTTTGATGGCCAACAAATGGTTGCCTTACTTTATTGCATTATATATTTCTAATGTCTTGAGTCTTGACCAGTGATGTGCCAGGCACGTCCTTGAAAGCCACAACTTTCCACTCGATTTATATTGTACACTTTTAGATTCAGTCCTAGATCTAACAATCCCCACACCTCACATCACGTACCACCTAAAGTAGCGCATCACATACAATTTATAGACGCATTCCGTGAACCAGGTATCATTGACTTTGATCAATACTATGCTAGACACTTACTTGAAAGCCACAACTTTATGGTTATTTTGTTGTATGGTTTTAGAATCAATAGTGGATCTAACAACTAGTCTCAAATGTCCTCCATGATTCTGCATATGAGAGAATAGTGCAATGACTGTGGTGGTTCGATCCTAGGGGAGGATTGTTTGTGTGAGGTGTAAAGGTGGGATCCCGAGGGAGGATCATAGGCTGTGAACATAATTTGTTTTCTGAGTTTAGAGGGTTGTTTTATTAGGTTTGATTAGATATGACGGAAGAGATGAAGTTTGAGGTTAGACCTGCGGTTCAAAAGTTAATATGTAGCAAGATCACTGAATGAAAGCTACTGACTGATGGCACAGATGTCATCAGTTTTTTACAATAACGAAGACTTGTTGCGAATCATAATATCAATAGATGTAATGCGAAACATGATGATACATGTCTCAATAGTCAGATAAAAACAACATGAAGGTATAGGTGCATGATACGTTTTTTGCATACGATGACAAAGGAACTATTAGGTATCTGATTGAGATCTATTGAATGACAAACAATCTTAACAGAACATGATGTTACATGAGTTGTTTTGAAACAGCCATAAGGAGAATCAAACTTTTACATAATTTTATGACTACTATAAGCAATTATACGTAAAGTTGAAATCCTTATAACAATCTTTTTCTGAACCATGTATTTATGGAAGGAGTTTTTTATACGAGACAATTCACTAACTTTTACTGAATTAGATATAATAAATTTTAGAAATTATTATTTTTCGTCTGGTATAAATTTAGTTTTTTCGAGTCTTATTAGTAAAAAGATCGTAAGCATTTGGATAGTCGGGTATACTTGGCTGCCATTATCTTTTCTTTGAGAATGTAGATGATGTTAGGAAAATAAAAATGCACTATTCTTCTACTTGGATCATTTCAGCAATGTCCCAATGCTCTCCATTTTTTTTCCAGAACTTTGTTGTGGCCGACACTCTGACACTAGGACAGCTGGAGTAGGAAAATTGGAAAACTATGTCTAATGGCTTGGGCATGGCTTATTTCAAATCATACAAATGAAATATCTTTTTTAAAAGAATATAAAGGATTAAAAGGTATATTCGAAAAGAATTCACAAGGAAATATGGAACGAATAGAATGAAAATAGTTCAATTCGGATCCCATCTCTTGTACTCCTATGTTCATCCAAACTTGTCACATGCTCTTTTGCATCTCTTATACTCCTATGTTCATCCAAACATGTCACATGCTCTTTTGCAAAATGTCAGTGTATGGTAGTTGCCTTTTGCTCCTCTAAATACAATATGATATGACATAATATGTTATAATATGATGATAATAATAATCATCTTAGCCTTCATTCCAAAAATTTGGGGTTAGCTTCATGAACTCAATATAAAGAGAGAAAATAATAAATATAATACTAATACCAAATAAACATAATAATAAAGCCAATAGAAATAATATTAAATAATATACAAATAAAATAATAACAGTAATAAATAAAAATAAAAAGAAATAATAATACTAAATAAACACAAACAAGTTAAAAAAATTTACGTCGCAACTTGATGTCGGATACTTGTTTTTTCACATATTACAATCTAAAGCTTTCTTTTCTATCAACCTTATATCCATTTGTTTCATTTCCTTCCATGGCTTCTTCAATCTGCAGCTTTCTTTTGATCTTCACATTCATTTGTTTCGTTTTTTCTAACGAACACATCAATAGGTCTTTGACATATATGGTCAAAACATCTCAAGCGATGGTCTATTATCTTATCATTTATTGGGACTAACACATACATTCACTTAATATCATAACTCCTTATCTTATTTTTTCTAGTATTTCCATACATCCACCATAACATTCATACAATTGTACTCTGTGTCATATAACAAATCTAGTCTAATTATCATCCTATAATCTTTATCCTTTAGTTCTAAAGGTAAATTCCGATCACACAACACTTCTATTACAGCTCTTCATTTCAACCAACATGTTTTAATTTTATAATCAACATCTTTAATCTTTGCATCCTCATGGTAACTAACATGAGATGCCTACTATACTAATTGATATAATTTTTTCATCCAGCTTTATTATATGGTCTTTATACCTTATTTACTAAATTTATATTTCATATATTTGGTCTTATTTCTACTAAGTCTAAAATTTCGAATCTTTAATGTTTGTCTCTAAAATCCTAACTTTACATTTACATCACTTTTGGTCTCATCTATTAAAAGAATGTCACTTGTAAATAATATACATGACATGTCATCTTGAATATGTCAAGTGAGCTGATCAATCGTTATGGCAAAAAAAAGAGATCTAGAGCCGAGCCTTGATGTTGGTGGTGGAAAATTATCAATTATTCATCCATAAGTCTTCACATTAGTGACTACTTGTTGATACATATCTTGAATTAGAGTTATGTATTTAGAGGGGTCACCTTCTTCATTAATGCTCACCATTAGAGCTCTGATAGGACTCTATTGTATGATTTCTCCAGATCAATATAGTCCTTGACAATACTTTATCACATTCGTATAATCATGTACTTATATAATATAGTATAAGAGAATAATGTGTATCATAAGACATATGAGACTAAGCCTCATATGCGATCTCTAAAACTCACACTTTTGCTATTTTTTAGCATTGGAACCGTTCATTTTGATGCTCATAATCTAAAACTCCAAAACACCGAATATCGGGTGAACTCAAGAGGTTTTTTCCACCCATCCATCGGTTGCAAAAGTTCCATTCATGCAAAATGTTAAATTTGTGACGAGTGGACGAACAAGCAAAACCCTTGGGCTTACCCGATATTCGATGTTTTGGGGTTTTAGGATATGTAGATCAAAATGAACAGGTCCGATCCTCCGAAAAAAATAACGGGGGTGTAGTTTTGGAGGCGTATATGAGGCTTTGCCTCATTTGTCATATGATACCCATTATTCTAATAATGTAATATCATAATATTCCATTATGGCTGTGTCACTATATTCTGCTATTAAAGAGTTGTTTTGTATACTTTGGGATACTCTGATATCAATTAGATTACAGCCTTTTCGTTTATATACACAATTGTCTAGTTTAAAAGATAATAACATACTCCCTAAAAATAGGAAACTTCCCAAGAAAATCTGTACCTAACTCAAACAGGAAATTATACACGATTCTCTATAACTACACAATCTTTCTATAACCACACAATCTTTCTAAATAAAACTAAATAATTCGACACTCCCCCTCAAGCTGTTGAATGGATATCTTCCATCCCAAGCTTGCTAATAATATCTTGAAACACTGTGCCGGTCAGTCCCTTTGTGAGTACGTCTGCCAACTGATCCTTGGTTGAAACGAATGGGGTGCAAATCAAACCACTGTCTAGTTTCTCCTTGATAAAATGTCGATCAACTTCAATATGCTTTGTTCGATCATGTTGAACAGGATTATGAGCAATACTGATGGCTGATTTATTATCACAGTACAGCCTCATAGGTCCTTCCCATTTTATTCTTAAGTCATCTAAGATTATCTTCAACCAGAGTAACTCACATATTCCCAATGCCATTGATCTGAACTCTGACTCTGCACTTGATCTTGCTACCACGTTCTGCTTCTTACTTCTCCATGTTACAAGATTTCCACCTAGGAGAGTACAGTAACCAGACGTTGATCTCCTGTCGACCAAAGATCCTGCGTAATCTGCATCAGTATAAGCTTCTAATGTCATGCCTGTGCCTGTTTGTCGTTTAAACAAAATTCCTCTTCCCGGGTTGCCTTTCAAGTATTGTAATATCCTGTTTACTGCTTTGAGGTGTGATTCTTTGGGATTGTGCATAAATTGGCTGACCACGCTTACTGCAAATGCTATATCTGGTCTTGTGTGTGCCAGGTATATCAACCTCCCAACAAGCCTCTGATAGGATCCTTTATCTACCATGGGATCTTCTGGAGCATCACATAATCCATGATTGAATTCGATTGGCGTCTCAACCGGTTTACAACCCATCTTCCCTGTTTCTTTCAACAAGTCAAGTACGTACTTTTGTTGGGAGATGAAAATTCCTTGCTTTGAATGCGCTACCTCAATACCGAGGAAGTATTTTAATTTTCCTAGCTCTTTGATGTCAAACTCCTTCAAGAGACATTGCTTCAAATTGTCCATCTCTTCTACATCATTACCTGTTATGATGATATCATCTACATAAACTAACAATGCTGTGACTTTTCCAGACTCCAAGTGTCTCACAAACAAAGTATGGTCTCCTTGACTTTGCTTGTATCCCAACAAGATCATCACCTTAGCAAACCTCCCAAACCAAGCTCGTGGTGATTGTTTGAGCCCGTAAAGAGCTTTCTTAAGCTTGCACACCATTCTCTCTTTTGATTCAAATCCAGGGGGAACTTCCATGTAAATTTCCTCTTCTAGATCACCATGGAGGAACGCATTTTTAACATCAAACTGTTGTAGATTCCACTCAAAATTAGCAGCTAATGACAAAAGTATACGTACTGTGTTCATTTTCGCAACAGGGGCAAATGTCTCAAGATAATCAATGCCATATGTTTGAGTGTATCCTTTGGCCACCAATCTTGCCTTGTATCTTTCCACCAAGCCGTCAGCCCTGTATTTTATAGTGAAAACCCACCTACATCCGACCAATTTCTTCCCTCTCGGTAATTCAACTAACTCCCATGTCTTGTTTCTCTCAAGGGCTTCCATCTCAGTCTTCATAGCATCCTCCCATTTCTTGTTTCTTAATGCCTCAGTTAGATTTCTCGGTATGGGAATGGTATGGAGATTGGTTAGGAAGGCTATATGGTTTTGGGATAGATTTTGATAGGACATGAAAAGATTCAGTGGATGTTTCGTGCAAGTTCTTGTTCCTTTCCTAAGAGCAATTGGTAGGTCTTCAGCACTCGGTTTTTTATGTTCGTCTGCTGGTTCAATTGGCTCAACACTTGGTGTGAAATTGTCGGCAGGTTTGGAAGTGGTTTCGGGGAATTGGGCAATAGCACGAATGGGAGATTGTACCTGTACTGGTCGAGAGACTGGTATTTTTTTCCTGGAATAAACCTGCAGTGACGGAATGCTATCCTGGTTTCCCTTATCTTTCATCATTTCAACAGATTTGACTGACTCAATTGGTGGAGAAGTGGGAGAAGTGGACTCACTAAGAACAGATTCAGATTGTAACGAAGTGGGCTCAGAGACAGTTATGGGTACAGACTCAAATTGGGCAGGTTGAACAAAAACAGGATCAAGAAGAAACATACCCTTTGCTTTATCTTCATTCAAGGTCTCCCCCTGAAGATAAGTATGTTGAAAAAAGGATTCATCTTCGACAAAAGTAACATCAGCTGAAACAAAAAATTTTTTAGTAGGTGGATGAAAACATTTATAACCCTTTTGAGTGGAGGAATATCCGACAAAAATGCATCGAAGAGCGCGTGGATCCAGTTTGCTCCTATTGTGAGAATGAACATGAACAAACGCAACACACCCAAAGATTCGAGGAATAAGATTATTTGAGGCCGAGAAGTTTGGGAAAAATTTTGTGAGAATATCAATTGGACTTTTGACCCCAAGGACACGTGTCGGGAGCCTGTTAATAAGATGGGCAGCGGTTAATACAGCTTCACCCCAGTATTGTTTGGGAACATTCTTATGGAACAACAATGTTCTAGTGATATCTAGGAGATGGCCATTCTTTCGCTCAGCTACTCCGTTTTGTTGTGGGGTGGTTACACATGAGGATTCATGAATAATCCCTGTTTTCTGAAAGAATGGAGAAAGGATTTGATTGAAATAATCCTTGGCATTGTCCGATCGAAATCTCTTAATTTTCACATCAAACTGAGTATTGATCATGTTGTAAAAATTAGGAAAAACAGTGCTAACATCAGATTTATTTTTCAAGAGGTAAAGCCATGTGACTCGGGTACAATCATCAATAAATGAAACAAACCACCTAGCACCAGAAATATTTGGAATGGTAGAAGGTCCCCAAATATCACTATGAATGAGAGAAAAAGGAACAAAGGTCTTTTTATTGCTTATTGGAAAGGAAGAACGTTTGTGCTTGGCAAGTTCACAATCATTACAATGAAAAACTTCAACAGCAAGACCTTTAAATAAAGAAGGAAACACCAACTTGAGCACTCTAAAGGATGGATGACCTAAACGACGATGATGAAGCCAAATTTTATTTTGGTTTGACATGACAGATTCAGAAAAAAATGTAGATATGGGATTTTCAATTCCTGTTACACTGCTTTGTTTTTCCAGGAAATAGAGACCGTCTCTTTGACTAGCACGTCCAATCATCTTCTTCGTGTCCAGTGCCTGAAAAACACAATGTGAAGGGAAAAAGGTTACACTGCAATTTGAATCTGTGGTTAATTTTTGAATAGAAATAAGGCTTGCAAAAAGGTTTGGAACATGGAGGACATTTCGTAGAGTAAGGCCCTTGTTTATGTAAATATCCCCTTGGCCAGCTACGGTGGTGATGGATCCGTCAGCTATTGTGATCTTTTTATGGCTACAGCTAGGAGTATAGGAGATAAAATGTTTGGAGGAACAGGTCATATGGTCAGTGGCTCCGGAATCAATCACCCATATGGGAGGAGAATTTCTTTCTGAGACATTAGTACAAGAGGAAGAAGAAATACCTGAAAACACCAATGAACAAGTACCTGTCGAGGTTGGCTTCTCAAAAGTTCCCAAAAAGGTCTTTAGTCTCTCAATTTCTTCAATGTTAAATTCAGGAGCAGATTTCTTGGAATTTTCTTCACTAGTTGACGAAGTACTCACCATATGTGCCTGACTTCGATCATTCACACTTCGATTGAGCCTGCCATTAAGTTTCCAGCATCTTTCCTTGGTATGACGCTGCTTCTTGCAGTATGTGCAGAATAGAGAGTCTCGGTTGAATGGTTTGGTTGAGTCCCCTCGAGTAACTAATGAAGGAGTGTTTGCCGCTTTCACTTCTGTGACTTTGGTAACAAGTGCAGAACCATCTCCCCCTTGATGTTCAAGCATAACACTTCGACGTCCCTCTTCAGCGCGTATAATAGAGATTGCCTCATTCAGAGATGGCAGGTCCGTTTTCCCCAAAATCTGCACCCTTACAGCATCAAATTCGACGTTTAATCCTGCAAGAAAATCATAAACACGATTTTTCTCCACAAAGCGCTTCAGAATCGCTACATCTTCACTGCAGTGCATTTGGATGCATTGATAATGGTCCATCTCTTGCCACAAGCCTTGTAAGAGACTCGAATATTCAGTGACAGTCCGAGTCCCTTGTTTGGTTGCTGAAATTTTCGTCTTAATTTCGTAGATTTGTGCAGCATCATTTACCTTGGAATATGTCTGTCGGATAGCTTCCCAAATCTCCTTGGCAGTCCCGAGAAACATACATGTATCGCTAATTTCTGGCAGCATCGAGTTCCATAACCATGACATCACCATGGAGTCGTGTTCGTCCCATGCCGCAAATTTGGAATCGTCCTGCGAAGGACCTGTGCCCATTAAATGGCTCAATTTCCCTTTGCCCTTTAGGAAAGTGCGGACCAATTGTGACCACTTCAAGTAATTCTTCCCATTCAATCGATATGCGGCTTGAATGTTCTGCAAATCTCCAATAGTAGTAGCGGCAGTATTCTCGAATGCAGTGGCACTCGTGATTTCGGCAGAACTTTTGGATGATTCCGACATGATCGATTGAATTGAAAAATAGATACAAACAGGGAAATATGATAGGGAAGGCTAAGACGATTGAGAGGAACAGAAAAGATGGAGCTCGGTTGGGTATGGCCAGATAAAAGAACAGAAAAAAAAAAAAATTCAATTCAGAGTTTATCAGGAAAGAGCCAAAAGCTCTGATACCATGACAAAAAATTATAAGAGAAGAATAAATTTCTCTGATATCAATTAGATTACAGCCTTTTCGTTTATATACACAATTGTCTAGTTTAAAAGATAATAACATACTCCCTAAAAATAGGAAACTTCCCAAGAAAATCTGTACCTAACTCAAACAGGAAATTATACACGATTCTCTATAACTACACAATCTTTCTATAACCACACAATCTTTCTAAATAAAACTAAATAATTCGACATATACTTTGGGATACTCAGAAATATTACTTATGTGTCTCGTTTCCAGATAAAACTCATGCAACCAAAGCAGAAAAGCATGAATCCTTGAATGGAGGTCAAGACAACACTATTAGGTAGCAGTGTTATAGGATTGATTAATGTTCTAATGGTCAATCAACTGTGGGCTAAAAAGATGTTAAACTTAATGATTCTGGAGTGATAAATTGAAAGAGCAGTATTCTAATCTAGGAAAAGAAAAACTTCAGTGAGTCCATGCTATTGCCGCAAAAGTCATAATTTAAAGAATTCTCTATTTCTAATAACAACGTTAATCCGAAACTTTCTGATAAGCATGTGATTAATAAATTATAAGATGCACTTTACTTTTTAGCTTCCAAATATTCACCGAAGAGAAGCAATCACTTGAATTAACAAATAAAAGAAAGGAACTAACACAAAAAATCAAAAAATATTACTTGTAAGTTGTGATGCTCATCATCTTTTTTTTCACAGTTCATTACTTACTGTGCTTAATTAAAATCTAGAATACATTCTCCGAGAGGGTATGGTTCAAATTCCCTGCATGTTCATTAAAATGAGTTATTCCATTCCCACATCTGAGCTTTCTTCTCCAATATAAGAAACCATGATGTGAGCCTACAAGCATTTTGATGAGCTTATTGTGTATCAGAGACGCAACAAGCGGGGCACGCGCAAGGGGGGAGCGGCCGGACATTCCTAAGGGCGTTTTCATTAAACTTAATTCCTATTTTCTAATTAATTATTTGGGAGTGGCAAACTTGTAATTAGAGGGAAGCGGTTTTATATTTAATCCTAGGGTTAGCCGCCGGTTTTGGGGGCATGCTGAATATTGATAATTTGTGAGATTTCTTCGAGAGTTCTTCGAGGGATCCTAGGAGAGTGCGGACGTCCTTGCATATCGGCATCTTGGGAGGATGGTTGGTCCTATAATTGTAGCCAAACAGATCTTTTTATCGTTGTTTTATTTAATATAACTTCAGATTTAGGTGATTCCTATCAATTTGGTATCAGAGCACGTAACGATCCATGGCGGATTCGACAAGTTCACAAAACAAAATCGAGACTTTGGAGACGAAATTTACTAGCAAGATCGACGGGATCAAGAAATCGTTGGCAGGAAATGATGAATCCATGGTAAAGTTGACGGCTTCCATCGAAAAATTGACGGCGAGGCAAGAGAAACACGGCGAACTATTAACGCAATTAATTTTTCAATTAACGGCAAACACGAAAAAGGATGGAAAAGGAGAGGGAAACCTTAAATCAGCGAAAAAGGCGCCACCTTTGGTCAAGGGAAAGGAAAAAGAAGAGCTTTTTGATACGGATCTCGCCTCCGAGGAGGAGGAAGTCGACGAGGAGGAAGATGGAGCGCCGTGGATGGTGGATTATCGTAAGGCGATACGACGAAAGGCGGATGAAGCAAAGAGGGGGGCGGTGAACTTAGCCGTCGCCCCCAAGACGCGCGGTTGGCAGATGGGGGTCCTGCGGGACCCCAGGCGATCAGACTGGGGGCACCCCCCAGCCCCACCAGGGGCCGACGAAGACATCCAGGCCCCCGACGGGCCCCGCGGCCACCCTCCAGGGCCGCGGATGCCAGCGACAGGGCACCGCGGCCCCTGTACAGAGCCGCTGGGGCCTCGAACTTCATCGGCAAGGGCCCGCGGGCCCTCAGCAGGGCCGCGGGACCCTGCCGACGTCAGGTGGACCCCCCCGGGCTGGGATGTCTCGTAGGGGCAGCAGCAGAATATGGGGGGCTTTTCGCCCTATCCGGAGGACGCGGTTCGTGGTTTTGACGACGGATTTGATCCGGGTGAGGGGCACGAGCACTATGATGCTGGAGGGGGTTTTCGGGACCGCCCGATTCTCGGTACGGAGACCACAGAGGGTGTGCACCACCCCATACCTATGAGGGGTGCCGCAGGGACTATAAAGGAGGATACAGAGGCTATGAGGAGTATGGGGGCCAGACTGGAGGCTACGGTGGGCGAGGAGATGGGCCCCAAGGGGGCATGGTGACCAGTGGAGGGGACCACAGGGAGGATACGAGACACACAAGGAGAGGTGGCAGCACTACCACTAGCCTAGATATGGCAGATGACGGGGGACCAGTGGGATTCAATATGGACAGACCGATGAAGTTGAAGATGTCTATATTCGATGGAGTGGACACGGTCTTGTGGGTCTATAGAGCAGAGAGATTTTTTAGAATCTTCTGCATGACCGAGGAGCAGAAGCTGGAGGCAGCGGGCATCTGTCTGGATAGAAAGGCACTCCCTTGGTTTCAGTGGAAGGATGCGAGGCGTCCTTTTCGCTCGTGGGAGGAGATCAGGGATCAGATGGTGGAGAGGTTCAGAGACCCCCAACTGGAGAACGTGCGGGAGCAGCTGCTATCACTTAGACATGAGGGCACGGTGAGAGACTATTTAGAGAGGTTCGAGGCCCTATCAGGACAGGTGCACAGGGTGACAGATGAGACGATGGAGAGCACCTTCATGAAGGGGTTGAAGGCCACTATTCAAGCGGCGGTGCACATGCAGAAGCCCCAGAGTCCGATGGATGCCATGGAGTATGCTCAGATGGCGGAGGATTGCCAGTTGGATGAGAGGAAGGCCAAGAGTGGATGGAGTGGACCAGCGGCCCGTAGCCAGCCAGCGACAGGTGGACAACAAAGAGCTACTACCGGAGCGGATCCGGCTGCCAAGGAGAAGACTGGGGAGAGGAGTAGTGCACCGCAGGCTGGGGGACAGTTCAGGCAGAGGCAGATGACGGATGCGGAGATGAGGGAGAAACGACAGAAGGGCTTGTGTTTCAGATGTGATGAGCGATTCACACCGGGTCACAGATGTGCGGGACGCAAGTTTCAGTTGCTGCTACTTGAGGACGATGACGACGAGGCTGACGTCGAGGACGAGACCGCGGAGGCAGAGGAGGAGCCTGAGGGCCAGCAGTTAGACGTGTTGGAGGTGTCTTTTAACTCCGTGGTAGTGTTCACACCGAACCATACTATGAAGTTGAGGGAGGGATCGGCAACCAGGAGGTGACCGTGCTTATTGACAGTGGGGCGGCCCACAACTTCATTTCCAAGAGAGTAGTGGCCCAGCAGGAGCTCCAACTGACCGACTGTGGTAGTTTCAGTGTCATGATGGGAACATGGAAGAAGGAGAGCAATCGAGGAGTTTGCAGAGGGCTGGTACTGACACTACATGGGATACAGGTGATCACAGACTTTTTGCCTTTAGACATGGGGAGCACCGACGTCATCTTGGGTATGACGTGGTTGCAGACGTTGGGGGAGATGACAGTGAATTTGAAACTTCTCAGGATGAAGTTTTAGGAGGAGGGGAGAGCAGTCACACTACACGGGACTCCAGCCTATGTAGAGTATTGGTCACTCTGAAGACCATGGTGAGGACCATTCAGATGGAGGACGGTGGATACTTGGTAGAGTTACACTCATTGACGGGAAAGGGAGGTGCTGAGGCCAGTGATGAGCACCCCATTCTAGAGAGGTGCAGCGTTTAGTGGAGCAGTTTGAGGTCTTCCAGAAGCCTCGGGGTCTTCCACCACCAAGAGATCACGAGCACGCCATAGTACTATGGGAGGGCATGTCCCCCATCAATGTGAGGCACTACCGTTACCCCCAGCATCAGAAGGACGAGATCGAGATGATGATGGCAGAAATGGTGCAGGTGAGAGTGATTCAGATTAGTGTGAGCCCTTTTTCTAGTCCAGTGCTATTAGTGAAGAAGAAGGATGTGAGCGGGTGCTTCTTCGTAGACTACATAGCTTTGAACAATGAGACAGTGCCAGATAACTTTTCCATACCAGTTATTGATGAGCTCTTGGATAAGTTACATGTGGCAGCCTTATTCAGCAAGATAGATCTTAAGTCGGGCTACCATCAGATCATGATGCGACGGGAGGATGTGCCCAAGATGGCATTCATGACGCATGAGGGCCACTACGAGTTTATAGTCATGCCTTTCGGCTTGACTAACGCACCGGCTACTTTTCAGGCCCTGATGAATAAGGTATGCCGTCTTTACTTGAGGCGATTCGTACTCGTTTTCTTCGATGACATATTGGTATACAGTCGTACCTTGGAGGAGCACTTGGACTACCTGCATGTTTCAGGAGCTGTAATACCATCAGCTGTTCGCGAACAGGAAGAAGTGCTTATTCGAACAGCCAAATGTGGAGTATCTGGGACATGTGGTGTCAGCAGACAGAGCGAAGATAGCAGCGATGCTAGACTGGACGTGCTCCACCACACTCAGGGGGTTGCGTGGTTTCCTGGGCTTGACAGGTTACTATCGCAGATTTGTGGAGGGGTATGGG
Source organism: Scilla litardierei (assembly GCA_030789695.1). Taxonomy (NCBI): domain Eukaryota; kingdom Viridiplantae; phylum Streptophyta; class Magnoliopsida; order Asparagales; family Asparagaceae; genus Scilla; species Scilla litardierei. The sequence continues at coordinate 42,612,385 of CM061138.1, read as the reverse complement.
ATGATAGCCTGGCTGCTGACCGAGCTATTGAAGGACCGGTTCCATTGGGGCAAGGAGGCGACGACAACATTTGAGGCCCTGAAGAGGGCCATGACCACCGTGCCAGTTTTGACGTTACCCGATTTTTCCAGGCCCTTGTGGTAGAGGCGGACATATCGGGACATGGGCTGGGAGCAGTATTAATGCAGGAGCAGCGGCCTATTGCATATTTCAGTCAGGTGTTGACTGCTAGAGCCAGACTGCGGTCTGTCTACGAGAGAGAGCTGATGGCCATAGTCCTGTCTATTTAGAAATGGAGGCCGTACTTATTGGTGAGGAGTTTTCTGGTGCGCACAGATCAACGGAGCCTCAAATACGTATTAGAGCAATGGATGGTACCAGAGAAGCATCAGAAGTAAACTGCAGAAGCTGATGTGGTACATGTTTGAGATCAAATATCGTCCGGGGCTAGAGAACAAGGCGGCTGATGCACTTTCACGGCGAGAGGAGGGGGTAGAGTTGGCGGCGCTGACAGTTTCAGTGCTCCAGGACTGGGAGCCACTACAGCAGGATGTGGAGCGGGACCCAGACTTGGCCGGCATACGTGAGGCGCTATTGCAGGGCTCTACCGAGTACCCATGGTATTCTATTCAGGATGGACAGCTGCTACATTGGGGGGAGATTGGTCCTGCCGAGGACATCGACACATATACCGACCATACTTCAGGAGTTCCACAGCAGCGCAGTAGGACATTCTGGGATCCTCAAGACTTACCAGAGACTGGTTAGGGAGGTCTATTGGAAAGAAATGAAGAAGGATGTGGCGAAAATGGTTGTAGAGTGTAACGTTTGTCAGTGTCACAAGTACCAGGCGATGTCCTCGGGAATTACTACAGTCGCTGTCTTTGCTTGATCGGATGTGGGAGGACATCTCCATGGATTTCATTGATGGACTGCCGAAGTCTAGAGGATATACAGTCATATTTGTTGTGGTAAACCACCTCAGCAAGTATGCGCACTTTGTACCACTTCGGCATCCGTACAGTGCAATATCAGTGGCAGAGGTATTTTTGAGGGAGGTCATTCGCTTGCATTGGCCCCCAAAGTCCATTGTCTTTGATAGGGACAAGGTGTTTTTAGTAGATTCTGGCAGGAGCTTTTCAGGCTTCAGGAAACAGTGTTGAGACGGAGCACAGCCTACCACCCACAGACCGATGGACAGACGGAGGTCATCAATAGGAGTGTGGAGACTTATCTGCGGTACTTTATTTCAAAAAATCCCAAGGAGTGGGCTCGTTTGCGGGCATGAGTGGGGTACTGGTATAATACCTCTTACCACACTGCAGCTCAGACGACAACGTTCAGGATTCTGTACGGCAGAGATCCTCTGCATTTACTATATTATGGGCAGGAGACAACACTAGTATCCGATGTGGAGCGGTATTTGGCAGAGAGAGATCAGACTTTGGAGGAGCTGAAGCTCCATCTGGCTAGAGCTCAACAGGTTATGAAGACGAGAGCAGACTTACACTGCAGATATGTGCAGTTTGCAGTAGTAGATATTGTGTACTTGAAACTGAGACCATACAGGGCGAGATCTTTGGCCCACATGAAGAATGAGAAGTTAGCGCCGCGATAGTATGGATCTTTCAAGGTCGAGGCGAGAGTGGGACCAGTAGCTTACAGGTTGATACTACCCCCTGATCTGCTATTCACTCGGTATTTCATGTGTCACAGCTTCGCCAAGTTATCGAAGACCACACGCCCTCACCCACTCTTCCGGAGACATTGACAGTTGACATGGAGGTGAGGTGGAGCCAGAGGAGTTGAAAGGGGTCCGTAGAGGGAGCACATGAGAGCGTGAGGTTCTCCTTCAGTGGAAGGGGTTACCGGAGCACGAGAGCATGTGGGAGTCCTTAGACGTAATTGCGCAGCAGTTGCCAGACTTCTACCTTGAGGACAAGGTGGCTCTTTGGGGCGGAAGTAGTGATGTGCTTATTGTGTATCAGAGGCGCAACAAGCGGGGCGTGCGCAAGGGGGAGCGGCCGGACCTTTCTAGGGGCGTTTTCGTTAAACTTAATCCCTATTTTCTAATTAATTATTTGGGAGCGGCAAACTTGTAATTAGAGGGAAGGGGTTTTATATTTAATCCTAGGGTTAGCCACCGGTTTTGGGGGCATGCAGAATATTGATAATTTGTGAGATTTCTTCGAGAGTTCTTCGAGGGATCCTAGGAGAGTGCGGACGTCCTCGCTTATCGACGTCTTGGGAGGGTGGTTGCCCCTATAATTGTAGCCAAACCTATCTTTTTATCACTATTTTATTCAATATAAGTTCAGATTTGGGTGATTCCTATCACATTTCTCAAAACAAAAGCGGCAAAAAGAAAAAAAGCCAAAGAAAAAAAAACTTCGACAACCCAAGGAATGTAGACTGTTGTTGAAACTAATACATACCCGTTAAAACCGTTGCTAATGCACCCCAAACTCTAAAGGTATGGTAAGGAACGAGGTATGTGTTTTTATACTGTAACATGCCCCATAGGTCATCCTTCTTTTTATTGGGTTGAAACCTGAGCTTTGAGTAACGATTTTCTCTTTTTTATTATATTCTGCCTTGATTGGATTTGAATCTGAGTTGCCTTGATTGGATTTGAATCTGAGTTGCCTTGGCACCATCTAAAAGTTCCTGTCACTAAACCAAAGCTCTGAATTTTTGGTAGGAGTTGAGGAATGTATTTTTATATCGTTACATTACCTTCTATAACGAAGCAATCTTAATGTTTTCCATATATAATTTTTGTATTGATTTATAATATATCATGATTCCATGAATCAGTTATTGGCTGATTACTGATTAGTTGAAATAGCAATATATATTGCTATTTTTGTTTAGTCAATCTTGAGCTATTATTATTATAAGAATGAGACACAGAAAACTTTCGCATGCTAATCATTTCCAATGAAATTATCTATCATTAGTGAGCTAGGATTTTAAGAGAGCTGTGGGGCCTTTTGGTTAGATAGATGCCAGGGAATCAACTGTCATTTGAGAAGCGGGTCTCTTAAGTAGCAAAAAAGGAGTCTTTATTTAGGAGAGGGTAGTGCACCAGTTGACTATAATTTTGACTGGAAGATGCTGTCAGGGAAATGAGAGATTAAATGATAAAATCATATGTGAAGCATATATGTGAAACCAGACGGGGAACCTGCCCTACTTGAACACCATATAATTCTGCTCATTTCATTGAAGGTATCAATAAAACACGATTCATATTTTACTGTCCGACTAACACAAATGCAACCATGAAAACCATGGCAAAAGAGACATGGATTTTATGTGGTTCAACAAAAATCCCTCCCCCAAAGGCACGTGGAGATAATGTGAGAGATTTCACAGTAAATAAGAGAGTACACGAGGTTCATCACCTTCCGTTAGAACCCTATAAACAGACCTCAATAGAGTTTGAAAAAAATCTCCTTCACCATGAAGCCTCTCTTTTCTACTTTGTTTCCATCTTTTTCACAAAGTCACAACGATCAAGAGGCATAGTGGGGGCTTTTGCATTGCCTGAATTTGGGGATTTTTTTTGTTGTTTTTTTGGGGGGGGGGGGGGATTCCTTATTTCAGCAAAGCATTTGGGCATGGTGGTTGAAAATCACTCTCAAATAACATCTTGCTTAGATAATTTCAATTCCTAACTGAATTTGGAGTCATTAAGTTTGCAAAACATATATTGTTTCTTCTCAGTTAGTGTCACGCATCGTTCCTAAAATGTTAAGAGAAACAGAGGATGGCAAGCCCATGTACATATAAGCATATTACGAATTCCTTCTTTTAGCCTGAATGCGAACGTATCTGGATTATATCTAAAGTTCGTCCGCGTCTAACTAATATTGAGCAACAATAAGATGGCCTATGTAATTCCTGGTGTAATAGATATAATAGTGGACTACAAGGCAATGGATAAGGAAGAAAGCAACATGCATGGTGAAAATATGATCGGCGGATAATGAAAAAATTATAAAGCTGGCATACCAAAGAATGAGGCGGGATGGCAGTGTGAGGATTCCTAACTTGACAAAATGCCAAAGTAGAATCACCAAATGAATAGTTCCCAAACAATCACACGATGAATATTTACAAAGAAAATAAAAAAGAATATTCATCAGTAAGTAGGCTTATGTAGGCCTCTAGATAAAATAGTAAGGCTATACAAGATGAAAATAGGGAATGAGATCCACACATATATAAACATGCAAAACAACATGTAGCAAACATAATAATATCATATAACAACAGCATGACTGATATCATGTGGAGATTAAGTCAACAATGTATGACACAATAAAACATTGTCAACAGTATCAATATGACTAGGCAGTTGAAATTAATGTTCATAATCTAGTAGCGTGACTTATGTCTAAGGGTACAATATGCAGTATACGAACGTACCCGTGTCACGTGGATGCTCACATGGGCTAGATACAATAATAAGAACATGAACATGAAATGTGGTTTCAGTCACTTCCGTACCCTCTGACACAATGAGTTTCTGATTCTCATGTATTCTATTTAGACACAATATCCGGTATGGTAACAAGTGCAGTATTCGGGAATAGTAAGAAGTACAGAAACATGTAATCAAAAACAGTAGTCAAGAATGGTACATGGCATGTAATCTGGTGTAGTGGTCGAGTACAATATCTGGTACATACAATCGGGTGTGGTAATCGAGAATAGTATTAGATAAAATATCAAGGACATGTACTTTGGTGTTATGGATGCCATATCATGTATAATGGATATGAGTAGCGACTGTGTCCAAAGGTGAACAAGTGCAATGAATATCATCGATATCATGTCTACGGAGACGACTATGAGTAATATGAGTAATAGTGTGTCAGGAAGTAAATATAACTACTTACAGTTTAATGATTTAAGTAAAACATATAAGCACAATAGTAAGAGTAATATCGCATAAACTAGGATACATCAGTTGAGTAATATCATATGGAAACAAGTACTATAGTAATATATGCCATGATAATAATGAGACGCACTAACAGTGTACATAACTATGCAGGTTGGATCTATGCTCCTATGTCTAGTGCCGTGACTCATGCTGCAGGGCATAATATGCAACATATGAACTCATCTTAACTAACTAGAGGTGCTCATTCAGACCATGAATAGTCAAATACAATAATAGAAACAATCAGATAGTAAAGGTGTTATTAGTCGCTCCCGAGCCCTCAATAACACGAGTTTTCTCATCCCCAGTGCCTAGTACAAGCCTTAAAAATCAAGTGTAATGTATGTGAATAACAATATCTGGTGTCGTGAAGTACAATGACATGTCAAGTATGATTACATTATGTATGTATGTATGTATGTATATATATGTGTGCGTGTTTATATATATATATATATATATATATATATATATATATATATGAGTCAGTATTCAGTATAGTATCACATCTATGTATATATAATGAGTGTCGTGACAATGACGGTGTATAATGTATGAACTCATCAACATCTCAATAATCAGTATAATCATGAATAAATATTGTTATTATGTGGCTTATCATCTTACTAACATATGTCAGGAGACAAGGTCTCTGTGTATAGCCCAATGGCATATATCATGATATCAATCGCTCTAATAAGGAATCAGGCCTATGCTATAAGGAACAATACTTATAACCTCCATATCAATCTAGTAATTAAGTCATATCCAATGAAAGAACACATTATGAATAATCATATCTAGCATGGCCTAAGACTAGACTACGAAACTGAGATCAATTTCAATTTATAATCATCCATGCACTCCTCTGTATATCCCATAAATTATTTTTATCCATTTTCATGGTAGCATTTAATTATTTTTTGCATTCTTAGAATAGTGTAATCATAGAAAATAAGTTGTCTTCCCATTTATCCAATCTCGAATACCAATGATGCTTAGAGCGTGGCTAAAGCCATGGATCAATCTTAAGCCCACAACATTCAAGGGGTCAACCACACAAGCCCACGGCTCAAGAGGGCAACCACACAAGCTCATAAGCACGAAGAGACAATTATACAAGCCCACGTCCCAAGAGGGCATCTTAACAATCTCACAGTCAAGGAACCAACCACATAAACCCGCAATCATGAGAGCCAACCAAGCAAACCAACAACCAAAGAGAACTAGCCGCATAAACCCATAGCCAAGGGCAAATGTCACGCCCCGCAACCCGGGGTCGCATCAAGTTTCGCAAAGGATAGCATGTCTTGCAGATAACCAGTGAAAACAATCTAGACACAAGTAGAGAAGTGTCAAAATGCTTAACAAGAGCTTTCATTTATATATATGAACGAGTTTACAAAATGATGTACATCATGCCCAAAAGCACGTTTACAAAAAACTATACATCATGCTATAACATGTATAACAAAAGTACATCTGCAACTAACAAAAATACATATTATACCTCCACTCAAGAGTCGGCTGGGCCCACAAACTCTGGTGTCTCCTCTACGTCTGAATCAACACCTGGTGGTACAACAACAATGAAGGCCCATCAGTAAATCACAATGATTCTAAAATTTTTGGAATTTAAATATATGAACATGGGAAAACACTAACTAGGAGGCAGTAACTGAGAACAAACTAGTTAATATTGCATTGGCATTTTAAGACTAACATGCAGCTCAATTTAAAGGTAACAATATCATGGTTCCATTATTCTATGCCAAACCTAGGCCGAGAATCATATTGGAGAGTACAGAAACGACCAAGGAGTCCACCTCAGTACCCAGGGGCGCTCACCTGGGCCAGGCCCAAAACAGGGACGGTAGGGGCCATGCGTCAATAGTGTGGAACTCAGTAATTAAGTCCGACGGTACAATAGGGGTCAGATCCTGATTCAATGATGTGACCCAGGTCGGAACTACCTGATGCGGTCAAGTCAATAAGAGCGTGGCTCCAGTTGCTCCCGCACACTCTCTAATATGATTTACCCAAAAACCTGTGAGTCTGAAGTGCCAAGTGTATAATAGTGTACACCTCTCAGTGCCTCAGTGATATAGTCCAGGTGTCGTTCTACACAATGATTAAGCATGATATCCAAAGTAAATTTAAATTCTAAGGCCACATTAAACTCAATTCGTATATTAGTGTGCTATGACATTCTGGTTTCAATCACATTCTCATTCATTCTAAACATATAAATAGTTCACTGAATTTCGAATCATTATTTCCATAGCACACCTAATATACCAACTAGTCCAATGTCATGGACAACTTATCAACTTCATAAAGAGCATCATAATATTCAATATGTTTTAAGAGTGCAGAAATTAAATATCTAAACATGGATATGGCAATTAATATCATGCTATTCTAATATGCTAAACAAACTGAAACTTGAATATAAATAAGTATGAGAGCACACCTGCAAGTAAAGGCAACTTCCAATTATCATACTCTTTGGAATTTATGGGGGGATGGTCAAATGGGGGAGGGACAATTTGGTGATCTCAGATAAGGTTTCATCATTGATCTTTTCGGGACTTAACCATTTATTAATGGCTTTCATATGATCCTTCAGGCAGCCTTTTATGATCCTATGGGCAGTAAATTTTGATCCTTCAGGGAGCAATTTCCATACTTTCCGACGGCCTTTGAGGCCTAAACCCATCATATTCAATCATTGGGAGATTACTAAGCCAACATACACCCGATACCATTTATTATTCAATTCTGAAAATTTCCAACTGATATAATAAGGGAAAAATCCCTAGGATAAATAATAAATTTCTGTCATGGAGACTATTTTCAGTTATAACATGGTCTCAAAATATTTCAGCAGAGAACAGAATTAACTGGATAAATTCAGCGAAGGGAAAATGCCCAAAACAGCCGCAGTCAAGGGAAAAACAGATTTTTACCCATTTCAGACAAGGGACAGATCAAACAGAAGCTGATTCGAGGGTCATTAGGGCTGCGGCGAAGTTCGCCGCCTCGTCCGGAGCTCAGATTCATCATCTCAGAAAGCTAAAGGGGCAAAATCATAACTTTAAAATCCAAAATCTAGAGAATCAGAGTGATTTTACCTCAATTCATGGATTGATGAAGGAACCAGAGAGAAACCCAATTACAGAGCCCAAAACCGAAATTGACTCCAGCAAAAACCCTAATTTTTCTAGAAAAATTTCACCTTTTTTGAAAACCGAAACCCTAGGGCTCAAATTGGGCTTAAATAAGGGGAAGAGAACACCTGAGAGGTTCAGAGATGAGCTAGGGTCTTGCCACGAACGTATTTGACCTCGAATCAACGCAATGACGCATCGAAACCCTAGGATCTTAGGGCACGGTGGAGGCGAAGGGCAATGCCACGCGTCGGCAAGGTGGCGACGAGAGAGGGGGCCTCGTGGTTCCTTCGAAATGAAGGAATGGGAGAGAGGGGGATCGGCGAACGAGAGAGAAGAAGGCGGCGTTGTCGTTCGTTTTTTTCGCCGCTGGCTGCTTGCGAGAGAGAGGGGATCGGGGAGAGAGAATGAATGGGAGAGGGGGGGTCACATGAGGGGGGGATATTAAATGAGGGGGGATATTTTAGTGGGGGGGGGGGGGAAATGACAAAAAGGCCTTAACGGGCCTTTACATTCTACCCTCTTTACAAAAATTCTGTCCACGGAATTACAAAAATAAGAACAAAACAAAACTAAGATACAACAAATAAATGAGGAAAACGCTCTCGCATCTCGTCTTCCCTTTCCCAAGTGGACTCCCTAGGTGAGTCTCGATGCCACATCACTTTCACCAGGTTGACAACTCTGTGTCGAAGGGCCTTCTGTTGACGATCAATGATCTGCACTGGTTGCTGTTCATACGTCAGACCAGACCACATATGATCTCAGAGTGATCAACAACATGTGACGGGTCCCCTACATACTTGCGCAACTGAGATATGTGGAACACATCATGTACTCCTTCCAAGGATGGAGGAAGCGCAAGTCTATATGCCACTTCACCCACGCGCTCCAAGAATCAAAAGGTCCAATATAAGAGGGCTGAGCTTCCCTCTTCGTCCAAATCGGATCATGCCTCTAGTAGGAGATATCTTCAAGAAAACATGATCACCAGGCTGGAATTCCAAGCGTCTTTGCTACGCATCTGCCCAGTGCTTATACTGATCCTGTGCCACTTGAAGCTTCTCCCTGATAGTGCGCACAACATCCACAGCTTCTATAATCATTTCTGGTCCCATCAACTCCCTGTCACCTACGTCATCCCAACTCAGGGATGAACGACACTTCTTTCCATACAATGCTGCAAAAGGAGCCATGTCGATACTGGCCTGATAGCTGTTGTTATATTCAAACTCCATGAGATAAAGGTGATCTTCTTACGATCCCTTGAAGTCTAACATACATGCACGCAGCATATCTTCTAAGATCTGAATAATGCGTTCAGATTGACCATCTGTCTGCAGATGATGGGCTGAACTAAAACTCAAATGTGTCTCCAGATGATCATGTAAGCTCTTCCAGAAATGTGATGTGAAACGAGTGTCTATCTGAAACAATGCTTATAGGAACTCCGTGAAGTCTAACAATCTCTTCCATGTTGACAATCACTTCTGTGGACTGGCCAACTCTGAAGGGAATGAAATGTGCTGACTTAGTCAATCGATCAACAATCACCCAGAAAACATCATTATGCTTCATACTTCTAGGTAATCCAGTCACAAAATCCATCGTTATGTGCTGCCACTTCCATTCCGGTATAAGTAAAGGCTGCAATAAACCAGCAACACGATGATGTTCAGCCTTAACCTGCTGGCACACCATGCACTTCGCTACACTCCTGGCAACACTTCTCTTCATACCATGCCACCAATAATGTTGCCTCAGGTCCTTGTACATTTTGGTTCCGACTGGATGAATGGAATATGGGAACTATATGCTTCTTTCAATAATTCTTCTAGAATATCTCCAGACGGCACACATATTCTGCTACCATATCGCAGGGACCCATCTTCATGAGTTCGGAACTCTGGTCTCTGACCTGTCAACACTAGATTCCTAATCTTCTGTAACTTTTCATCATTTACCTGAGCCGCCTTGATTCTATCTACCAGAGTGGACTGAATCTGCATGTTCTTCAACGAGGAAGTCAACCTAGGCAAAACCACATCTATCTCCATCTCTCTGATCTCTTGTTGCAGCCTCCACTGAGTCGTAAGTGTCATTACTATTGGGAGACGACTCAACGCATCCGGTACGACATTGACCTTTCCAGGATGATATTGAAGGTCAATATTATAATCTGCCATCAACTCTATCCATCGGCGTTGTCTCATGTTAAGATCCTTCTGTGTGAAGATATACTTCAAACTCTTATGATCAGTGAATATCTTCACATGCTCTTCTAACAAAAAATGTCTCCACATCTTCAATGCAAAAATAACCGCCGCCAACTCCAAGTCATGGATAGGATAGTTCTTCTCATGGTTCTTCAACTGTCTGGATGCATAAGCTACAACCCTGCGATGCTGGTGTAATACACATCCAAGTCATTTTCCTGACGCATCACAAAATACTTCAAATTCTCCCGTCCGATCAGGAATAACCAAAATTGGGGCGGATGTCAATCTCTTCTTTAGCTCCTGGAAAGCACCATCACATGCCTTGGACCAAACGAACACCGCATCCTTTCTCGTTAATCGTGTCATAGGCTCCGCGATCTTCGAGAAATCTTTAATAAACCTTTGATAATAACCGGCCATCCGCAAGAAGCTACGAATCTCTGTCACGGTCCGTGGAATAGGCCAGTTTTGAACAATTACCACTTTTCCAAGATCAACAGAGATTCCTTCTCCAGACACCACGTGTCCTAAATACGCCACATTGTCTAGATAGAATTAAAATTTGCTGAGTTTGGCAAACAATTGGTGTTGTTTCAGAGTTTCCAAGACCTTTCTCAAATTTTCGGTATGCCCTTGGGTGTCCTTTGAATATATCAAGATATCATCAAGATAGACAACTATAAACTTATCCAAATACTCATATAGCACTAGATTCATTAGGCTCATGAATACTGCTGGAGCATTAGTTACGCCAAATGGCATCACCAAGAACTCATAATGCCCATACTTAGTTCTGAATGCAGTCTTATGAATGTCATCCTTCACTCTCAACTGATGGAATCCAGTCCTTAAATCCAACTTCGAATAAATGCTCGATCTTTCGAGTTGGTCAAAGATGTCATCAATACGGAGAAGGGGATATTTGTTCTTCACTGTCACCTTGTTCAATTCCCTATAATCGACACACATGCGTCGAGTCCCATCCTTCTTTGATACCAACAAAATAGGAGCACCCCAAGGAGAGACGCTAGGTCGTATCCAACCCTTCTTCAATAATTCATTCAACTGGGTACAGACTTCTTCTAGCTCTGGTGGCACCATACGATATGGTTTCTTGGATATCGGCTGGGCACCTGGTATCAAATCAATGGAAAATTCAACAGCACGTTCCGGAGGTAATTCTATAAGATCATCCGGAAACACGTCCATGAATTCTCGTACTATCTCTGGTATCTCTGGTTCATCAACCTCCATGGCACTCACCATAGCTTCTACCGGTCGTGCTCTAAATCGTATTGGCCCCTCAGATCTACTCTTGCTAACGAACTCAAATTTTGGATGATTAGGCATCTCGAATACTACCCTCCTTTGACGACAGTCAACGGTAGCATGAAATGTCGCCAACCAATCCATTCCAAAGACAACAAAACTAGGCATCTCAATCACCAGAAAGTCTGCAAATAGCTCTCGGCTACAAACAACTACATGACACTGAGGATAATGACTGGTTGTCTTCAATATACCGCCACCAGTATTACCATTCCAATGGGTGGTCAATGGCTCAATAGGAATATTGTGGGTGTTAACAAATCGTGTGGCTAGGAAACAATGAGAGGCTCCTGAATTGAATAATGTAAGGGCAGGTCTACCAGCAACTAGTACAATACCTAGTGTCAAAGATACTATGTCTAAGTAAACATGTAACTACATATGATAGTAATCACTGAAAGCATTAAATTCTTACCAGTAATCACTTCACCAGTAGCCTCAGCCTCCACTGCGAACATAGTAAAAGCCTGGCGCTTGGGAGGTGGTGCTTGTGCTCTGGCCTGCTGGAAAACCTTCTTCTGTGGAGAAAGCGGTGGTCTACGTGGTGGATTTCCTGCTGGAGGAACAGGAGCAGGAACATGAGCATGAACAGGAGCACGGACAGGAGCTGGTGCTGCTGATCCTTTCTGCGGACAATCTCTGGCACTATGCTCCTTGGACCCACAAACTAAACAAAGGCCTAGACGCCGTCGACACTTCTCCTTATAATGACCACTCTTGCCACAGTAGTGACATACTGGACGTGGCTGCTGCTGTTGTGGAGCCGGCCTTTTGAATTGAACCTGCTGTACTGGCCGGTGTAAATGTCTGGCAGGAGGCATATGTCATCGTCCCGACCACTCGGTAGCAGCTGAAGGTGGTGGTGGTCGCCTCGGAGGGGCAGACATGTGGCGCTCTCGATCAGCTTCCCTCTGTATGTACTAGTACTCGCGAGCTGTCGCAAGTACCTCTGCATGAGTCGTCAGGCCCAACCCTACAATCTTCTCCCGGATCTTTATATTCAGCCCCGGTTGAAAATGACGAGCTCGAGCCTCGGGGGTGGACACCATCTCCTTCGCGAACCTGCTGAGCATAGAGAACTCAGCATCATACTCCTCAACAGACCTGGAGCCCTGCTTCAGATTGGTGAATCATGTCTCCAATTCCATCTGAGCCTCATGAGAAAAGAACTGGGCATTGAATTCTTCCTTGAATGTATCCTAGGTAATATGCTTTGCTAGCCGATCTTCTGCTGCGTCCCACCAGATCCTGGCTCCACCCTTCAACTGTAACCTCGCAATCGTTACCCAGGATCCTATGGGAATCTCTACTGCAGTCAGGTTGGCAACAGTGTCACGCAACCACTCCTCTGCCTGTAAGGGATCATCTCGACCAGTAAATGGAGCCGGACGTAGCGCCCGAAACTGCTGCACATATTCAGTAGTCTTAGGCTCCTCACGAATAGCCTGAACAAGCTCTCGTAGGGCATGATCTGAGATCTGATGGACTGTAGGGTTGCTCGAACCAGAGCCAGAAGCGTTCTGAGCCATCTTCACAGTGCGCTTCCGACGATTGTAAACTCGCATATACATGTATACACATGACAATGTCAATTCTATAGTTAAGCATTTTTTATCATAACACATCCTACTCTTTCTAGACTGTTCATGAGGTTGGTTGTGAGGACCTGCATGGGCCACCAAGAAAACATGTCACGCCCTGCAACCCGGGGTCACATCACGGTTCGCAAAGGATAGCAGGTTCTGCAGATAACCAGTGAAAATAATCTAGACACAAGCAGAGAAGTGTCAAAATGCTTAACAAGAACTTTCATTTATATATATGAACGAGTTTACAAAATGATGTACATCATGCCCAAAAGCACGTTTACAAAAAATATACATCATGCTATAGCATGTATAACAAAAGTACATCTGCAACTAACAAAAATACATATTATACCTCCACTCAAAAGTCGGATGGGCCCACAAACTCTGGTGTCTCCTCTACGTCTGAATCAACACCTGGTGGTACAACAACAATGAAGGCCCACCAGTAAATCACAATGATTCTAAAAATTTTGGAATTTAAATATATGAACATGGGAAAACACTAACTAGGAGGCAGTAACTGAGAACAAACTAGTTAATATTGCATTGGCATTTTAAGACTAACATGCAGCTCAATTTAAAGGTAACAATATCATGGTTTCATTATTCTATGCCAAACCTAGGCCCTGAATCATATTGGAGAGTACAGAAACGACCAAGGAGTCCACCTCAGTACCCACTATCCAGGGGCGCTTACCTGGGCTAGGCCCAAAACAGGGACGGTAGGGGCCATGCGTCAATAGTGTGGAACTCAGTAATTAAGTTCGACGGTACAATAGGGGTCAAATCCTGATTCAATGATGTGACCCAGGTCGGAACTACCTGATGCGGTCAAGTCAATAGGAGCGTGGCTCCAGTTGCTCCCACACTCTCTAATATGATTTACCTAAAAACCCGTGAGTCTGAAGTGCCAAGTGTATAATAGTGTACACCTCTCAGTGCCTCAGTGATATAGTCTAGGTGTCGTTCTACACAATGATTAAGCATGATATCCAAAGTGAATTTAAATTCTAAGGCCACATTAAACTCAATTCGTATATTAGTGTGCTATGACATTCTGGTTTCAATCACATTCTCATTCATTCTAAACATATAAATAGTTCACTGAATTTCGAATCATTATTTCCATAGCACACCTAATATACCAACTAGTCCAATGTCATGGACAACTTATCAACTTCATAAAGAGCATCATAATATTCAATATGTTTTAAGAGTGTAGAAATTAAATATCTAAACATGGATATGGCAATTAATATCATGCTATTCTAATATACTAAACAAACTGAAACTTGAATATAAATAAGTATGAGAGCACACCTGCAAGTAAAAGCAACGTCCAATTATCGTACTCTTTGGAATTTATGGGGGGATGGTCAAATGGGGGGAGGGACAATTTGGTGATCTCAGATAAGGTTTCATCATTGATCTTTTCGGGACTTAACCATTTATTAATGGCTTTCATATGATCCTTCAGGCAGCTTTTTATGATCCTAGGGACAGTAAATTTTGATCCTTCAGCCCGCAATTTCCATACTTTCCGACGACCTTTGAGGCCTAAACCCATCATATTCAATCATTGGGAGATTACTAAGCCAACATACACCCGATACCATTTATTATTCAATTCTGAAAATTTCCAACTGATATAATAAGGGAAAAATCCCTAGGATAAATAATAAATTTCTGTCATAGAGACTATTTTCAGTTATAACATGGTCTCAAAATATTTCTGCAGAGAACAGAATTAACTGGATAAATTCAGCGAAGGGAAAATGCCCAAAACAGCCGCAGTCAAGGGAAAAACAGATTTTTACCCATTTCAGACAAGGGACAGATCAAACAGAAGCTGATTTGAGGGTCATTAGGGCTGCGGCGAAGTTCGCCGCCTCGTCCGGAGCTCAGATTCATCATCGCAGAAAGCTAAAGGGGCAAAATCATAACTTTAAAATCCAAAATCTAGAGAATCAGAATGATTTTACCTCAATTCATGGATTGATGAAGGAACCAGAGAGAAACCCAATTACAGAGCCCAAAACCGAAATTGATTCCAGCAAAAACCCTAATATTTCTAGAAAAATTTCACCTTTTTTGAAAACCGAAACCCTAGGGCTCAAATTGGGCTTAAATAAGGGGAAGAGAACACTTGAGAGGTTCAGAGATGAGCTTGGGTCTGCCACGAACGTATTTGACCTCGAATCAACGCAATGACGCGTCGAAACCCTAGGATCTTAGGGCACGGTGGAGGCGTAGGGCAATGCCACGCGTCGGCAAGGTGGCGACGAGAGAGGGGGCCTCGTGGTTCCTTCGAAATGAAGGAATGGGAGAGAGAGGGGGATCGGTGAGAGAGAGAAGAAGGCGGCGTTGTCGTTCGTTTTTTTCGCCGCTGGCTGCTTGTGAGAGAGAGAGAGGGGATCGGAGAGAGAGAATGAAAGGGAGAGGGGGGGGGGTCACGTGAGGGGGGAATATTAAATGAGGGGGGATATTTTAGTTGGGGGGAGGGCGAAATGACAAAAAGGCCCTAACGGGCCTTTACAACAAACATCATCGCAGAACACATCATAGGGGAAATATCAGCAGGCGGTAACCAATCCTAGCACATGCAAAGTTGGGGGTAGCAAAGCCCAAAAATCACACCACAAGGCATCATCTAAAATCATTTAATCATCATGAATCATAAGATCAGATTGTCATCATTCCAGGAATGGGGTTGAAACCCAAAATCCGTAGTAAGCCAAGTCATGAGAGGGAATGATCGAGTTTATCGAGACGTTCAAGTAGTTTAAGGGGCCTATCAATCACCCGCGAAAAAGAAAAAATCGCCGCTCATTGTCAGGCCTTGCTGTCATTGCACGGCTACGACTGTTTTAAGGATGGGAAAAAGTGGAGGGTGATCGGAAGTGTGGAATGAGGGAAGAAGAGATCGGAGGCATGCATATTTATTATACATGCCCATTTGTCACAAGTAAACCGAATTTTCAATCTCAAGTGGTTTTGTTACAATTTTTCCAGCCGATTAACAGATGATACATGTCAACTTTCCATAGTTTTGTCTTCTAGGTTCTTTGAACAAGATAGCAATCCATTATAATATGCTTGGTACTCCCATAACAGACATACTTCAATGCAAATCGAATCGAAGCTATCACAGCATGATTCCATGCATGGAAGATGAAATCGTGAACTAAAGATATCTCTTAAGATCTTTGTCCTTAACCAACTCATATGTTGTGTTTGTCATGGACCAATACTTGGATTTTGCATGAGATTGAGGCACGATGCCATGCTTCTTGCTCTGCTTCTTGCTCTTCCATGCTACAAGCTTTGCACCAACAAACACAATAACACAACGAGACTATCTTGGTGCGACCCTAACTGTTCAGTATATGGCAGACCAACTGTCCAACTATGATCACAATCAGAATATATGAGCTCCCTCCTTAGCACCCTTAAAATAATGGAGGATCCAAATACAATATCTTGACGTGGTTGATTGTTGCTAATTAACTAAAATTACTGGATATGTAATATTAGGTCGTGTCACAATAAGATCATCTAACATCTCATTCCCATATGATAACATATTGGAATCTGGATCTACATGTGGAGTAGCTGGTCGAGCCTAACAAGCATGTCTCTAAGAGCATGTTTGAGACATACATTTGTTGCAACATGACAATTTCTCTATTCAATCTAGCCATTTTATACCCAAGACAGCGTAAATGGCCCAATATCTTTCAGCTAGAAGTGCGTTTGCAAATATGAGTTCCATTCTTTTTTGGATCATCACTAGTGATCATAATGTTATCAACGTAAACAACTAGGAGAACGTGCCTTACTAGATGCAGATGAAAGAAAACAAAATAATCTTTTGTACAACACGATCCTAAATTCCTGAAAAAAATAATCTTATTTACGACGTTCTTGAAGAGTGCTTGCTACATAATGGTCACTTAAGCAAATAAACCTTCCTTCCATTCCAATTGTGCTTGACTATATAAACCTATATCACATGTGCCATATTATTTAATGTGGTAATTTCATCTTTCATTGTTAATAGCAAATCTGGATAATAGAGCTTTTCAAAGAGATTTGGGAATACAGTGATGACTAATAGAGAAAATAAAAGCTTTATATTATGGAGTAAAACCAATAAAGGAAACAAATTTAGAGAAAGAGTGGATTGTACAACTATAAGTACTTCTCCAAAAGTTGAACGTAAGATTAAGATCAGACTGTTTGTTAAATTCTCCAAAAGATGACCGTAAGATTAAGATCAGACTGTTTGTTAAATTCATCAGAATGATTAAATGACTTAAAGCCAATAAGATTGGCATTAACGGGAGTTGTTGGCAATGATGTAGCTGAAACCTTATATCATCTTGTATACATATATACTAAGTTTATTCTATCTTTGTGATATCTGAAGTGTTTGAATTTGCAGCTGGATCATAACGTGTAACAAGAATGAATGGAAACTTGCCATCTGACATGGACTCGAAATCTTAATTTGACTCTGGAGACGACTCTTTATCACCATAAGATTATGACTCAAAAGTAACGTGCAGAAACAAGGAACTGTTTAATTTGTGTACAAATATATTTGTGACCCTTTCGCGTTCTAGGTAACTAAGAAAGATAGATTTAATGTTTAAGGGTCTAATTTTGAAACAAATGAATGATTTTCGTGTATAAAACACACAACCAAAGAATGCGATGAGATAAAGAGAACTGTGGTACATTAAAATAACAAGGCATGCATGCACAGACAGACACACATATCTATATACGTACATGTACACACACACGCACACATCTCGGTGTGCGCCCGAGAGAGAGAGAGAGAGAGAGAGAGAGAGAGAGAGAGAGAGAGAGAGAGAGAGAGAGAGAGAGAGAGATCTAAGCTATATGAGCATTTTGCTTAAATGGTACCCTCGAAAAGTTCACTCTTTACTATTTTTTGAAGTCTTTTCTATTTTTGAAGGATTAATTTCATTTATTTTGATCTTCATATTATAAAACCCAAACATAATAAATATCGAATGAACTCAAAGACTTTTGCTTGTCAATCTATTCGTTGAAAACTTCATGATTTTACAACAATAGAAATTTTGTTATCCCTGATCAACAAGCAAAAAACTCTGGGTTCACTCGATATTTGTTTTCTTGTGGTTTTAGAATACAAACATTAAAATTAACAGAGTGGATCTCCCAAAAAATGACAGAGAGGAAACTTTCATGTGCCATATGACACTTGTGCTTATATGTGAGAGCTCATATGTCATATGTCATATGATACCCATTATATTTCACACACTTGTTTAATGCCATATTTCTCTTGCCAGTAGTTTTATTAGTATATCAAGTGGAACGTCATTTACAAAACTGACTAATTTGTATAAATTCAGTTCACATACCAAATTGAATCACAGGGCTGTCGGTTTTGATCGAAACTAATCTGCCATTTGGATTGGTCAAGTCTGACAACATTGCTTATGAAGTAAGTGACATTTTTTTGGATGAATATTAACTTCTATTGTCACCATTTAATTGTGGTTTCCCCATGATGCTGCAACCACTATATATGAACTTGAGACTTTCCCTTTATGGTTGTCATTACCACATCTTTCTTGATAATTAACATGATATTCTCCATAATGAGGTTATCTTTCTTGCCAGTGTGGTGGTGACTATATGATTCCAGATAAGTTTCTCTAAGTAATACATCCAAGCTAGCATATTTGAGAGAGAAACATTGGAAAAGAAGTCAGCGAGTTAGCGTGCTTGGGCAGGATCAGTACCTAGATTTGTAGCCTCTTAGGAAGTCTTTGCTTGAAAATGACATTGGTGCTACCACCAGTTAACATCACTTGGAAGTCCACGCTCGAAAATTTCATCAGTGTTCACACCAGTCGAAAGTTGTGGAATTAATTCCGCATGGATTTAATTTCTACATTGATCAAAGTTCCATGCCGTATAAGTATGTGGCAGGAGCCACCTCTTGAGACCATAAGAAAAGCAGCTAGAAATTCTCATGGGCTATTGAAATAACAGTGCATCGTTTGCGGTGTTGGTCCAGCCAGGACACCAAATCCTAAAGGGGGACCTTGTCACACCCCAAGTGCATAGTTCATCATACATGATGCATAAGAGAACCTAGAGCTTTGATACCCTTTGTTAGGATAACAAATAGTGGTATTCTTTTGACATGGACCGAGACTTCACCTATAAAGTTTGGGGCACCATGACTTTTTTTCTTCACCAATGTAACTGCAACTGGACCCTTATCTTTTCTTGATAAAACACAAATACATGGCTGATGATTCTATTAAACAAAATACATTGCCTCTATGGCTTGTGTTTTATGCCAAAACCACTGCAAGGGATATCTGAATACATTTTGCGCCTAGGACTTGTTCCTTTTTTTAGCTAGCATTTCCACTGCAGTTGTGGTAACCCAATTCATTAATCTTCCTGTAAGGGGGTTTGTGGTGCGCGATGAGGCCACATACTCATGTGATAAGAACCCACATGGTTCATGTGACCAGTCATTGAAAACAAATTGCGGTTGCTATGGATTATTTCTTAGAATCTTAGATATTTGATAGGAGCATCACCAGGGGTATTAATATGCATAGCTTCATCTTTCCATCTTAAAATTTTTTTTATCTAAAACATTTTGAATGTATTTAGAAATTTAATATTTGAAAATTAAACTTCTCAACCTTCACCGTTCTTTTTCCTATTTCCTAGTTAACACCAGTAGTTGTTGTATGTAAGTTGCATGCCTTATTGGTTGAAACTTATTTACGTAAATCTTGTTAAAAAAGAAAATGCCAACAATTTCTTGCTTTAAATTTCTTGTGTCTAATCGTAAAATAATCTCTAGCATTACTTATTAGTAGGTATAGAAAACTTTTATATCGTCCATGTGCACAATATTTAATTAATTTATTTTTCAACTTTCTATTCCGGAGCTGCAAGGTTTTTGTTGTCCAGTCAGCTTTTAATTTTTCTATGTTAATGTGTATCTAAAATGTTCCCCCATCTCTGAAGGTCGCATTGTGCTTGTTGCTGCTAATTATATACAACTTCTCCGACCATGTTTTATCTAACCGTGAGAGGAAACAAGCCAAATCTAGGGAAGCTGCTGCAAGAATGGCAAAGGAGACTGTACAGGCTCGTGAACGATGGAAAACGGCCAAAGATGTTGCAAAAAAACATGCAGTTGGACTTCAGAGCCAGTTATCTCGTACATTTTCCCGCAAACAGTCCAAGGGGATTGGTCTATTTAGATCTGATGATGCACAAAAACAATCTGTCCCTGCCACGCCTCCAACTGCAACTGAGCAATCATCAAAAGCACCTACATCAAAAAATAATGAGCCAAGTAACCTTACCAAGATGATGCATTCATTGGATGAGAACCCCGACAATGAAATGGGTTTCAATCTGCAGATTGGAGACAAACACACTAAAAAGAATATGCCTAAAGGTAAACAAATGCATACTCGTAGCCAGATCTTCAAGTATGCATATGGTCAAATTGAGAAAGAAAAAGCTATGCAGCAGCAAAACAAGAACTTGACATTTTCAGGAGTGATTTCTATGGCCACTGACAATGATATCAGAAGCAGGCCTGTGATGGAGGTTGCATTCAAGGACCTAACTCTAATTCTGAAAGGGAGCGGGAAAAAAATCCTGAGGTCTGTGACAGGAAAATTAATGCCTGGTCGTGTTGCAGCTCTTATGGGCCCATCTGGTGCAGGAAAGACCACATATCTCAATGCCGTTGCAGGAAAGGCAACCGGATGCGAAACAAGTGGGTTAGTTCTCATAAATGGAAAAGTGGAGCCAATTCGTGCATATAGGAAGATTATTGGCTTTGTACCACAAGATGATATTGTGCATGGGAATTTGACAGTAGAGGAGAACCTTTGGTTCAGTGCCAGATGCAGGTAGCACATGTATCTTTGAAATTGTGCATTTACATTTACGACTTTGCCTTTTTTGAAGTTTTGTTATTTCCATTCGTGCATGAAGATAGCATCCTAATTCTACAATGAGATTTAAAAGATGTCCATTTCTGGCTCTGTTTCCCACTTACAGAATATGCTTCATTTGCATTCCTCTGGGTAAAGAAAGTAGGATGGAAGATACCCAAGGAACTGATTTTATGCATAATGCATATTTCATGGCCTATAATATTATTGTTCTTAATTGTAGACTCTCTCCTTTACTTGATGCCAACTGTTCCACACATATCGCTAGTCAAGCCCGGAAAATGTTGGGAAGATCTCATTAGTGGCTTGACATGTGGTTAACCGCTATTCTATCCCTTTGTGGATCCCAATATGATGAGCTAACCCATTTTTCTCAGAAAGGGATTTGTCATATTTTCCATGTTGAATATTTTGGCACGTATTCAGAAGTATCATATTTGCAATTGGTTGCCGCAAAGGGGAAAACAAGACCATTTACCATCATGTTTTCCTAGTTATCCTGGTTAACTCCTAATGCACACTCTGCCAATCCTTCTTGTTAGGATAAGGCTTGGTTTTCATAATTATTCCTCTTGATTATTTTTGCTGTAGGTATTGGGTGGTTGCAAATCTGCAGTAAGGCTGATAGGAACCTCGAGGGTTTGAATAATAAAAATATGATTTTTATTGAACATAAGAAGAAAACAAAGATAGTTGGCCACATTCGAGAAGTGGACAACTCTCTCAAGCCACCAATTCGAGAGGATGGCCGCACTCTCCACAAAAGAGGGATCAAATCAACCTCTCACAAATTTCTCACAAAATTTTAGTAAACCCTAATCTCTCTAAGTCCCCATATATATAATAATCAGATTTTCAGTAAAATTACAAAAACGCCCCTGAAACCTGGAATTTCAAAAATGCCACTGAGCCTCCAAAATTACAGATTTTGCCACTGCTTACTCTGTTTGCCTTGTTCAAAATTCTCTCTTGGCATTTGAGAGGCCTCCATTGGGGCCATCCCTGAGTTGTGGCTATAACTCTCAATCCTTATGCATGCTAATTGATTTAATCTTCTATAGAAATCTAAAATTACCTAATTTATCTCTATCCTCAACCGATCTTGCTGATGGTAACTTGACTCAAATATACTCTGCCAGTCTCTCCTTTCTATTGATTGTCATATTTCTTCATGTTGAGTATTTATACTCCTCTAGTTTTCGTTGTCATATTCTCCCTAATGATTCTGTGTATTTTTTGTATGAGTTTGCTTATCGATTTTGCTCATCATACTTAAATCTTATCTCTCTAGATATATAGTACCATGTTCTTGAGGCCATCCCTCTGGACTTAACTTTCTGTGGTACTAGGAAACTTACATTAACAACCTAGGATTATATACCATGCTGAAGAGCATCAGTACATGTATGGATGTAAGCAAGATTCATTTCTGACAGTAATAGCTTTTAAGCACCTTGTTAATATCTATCTCAATGGAGCTTATTTTTGTTTCTTTTGAAACTTTCTGATTCCCAAACCATCCATTCAAGATGTCATATGTTATTGAAGGACACCAATTTGGTCCATTATTTTGTATGCAAATGAGATAGCCACACACAACATGATTTTAAATGTGTTTCTTCTTCCAAGAATGGTGAATGCAGTGAAAATTGTGTGTCAATTGCAGCTTTTTGAACACAACCTCGAACATGTATATAAATTTTTGTGATTAGTATAAACTCGTAGGCAGACTTCTAGTTAACACTGGTTTATAGGAAGATTTAGAATCATGAATGGAAGCTAAATTAAGTAAAATTTGGAGGTTGTCCAATATCTGGTACTATGTTATGTTTCTTGCATTTCTTCACATTCTGACTGCTTTTTGAAACTGACTTGCAACAGACTTACATCGACAATTTTCTTTAGTACAAAGAGCAACTTATCATATTCACATGAATTTTTAGGAGGAAACATGTAAGCCTGGAATGCATGACTTATCAAGCAGGGAACTCATGGATTACCGAGCATATTATCCTTTGTAAAATTGGTTTATTCTGCAGCAGTAAGTACTAGGGATAGCATGGGCTTGAATGAAACTGATTCATTCATTATAGTAAGCTGATGTCAATGGGGGTCCGTCTGTGAGAAGTTCGAGCGACGGTGACGTCTTAGTTATTCAATAAAAGCAGCAATTTGTCTCCTCATATCTTATAACCTTTGCCACGCTGATCACGGTGGTTCATCTCTTATCATATTTCCTTTATCAAATGGATTTTCCTCCCAAATGTGTGATGTCAGAACTTGCTTACATTAAGAATTCCACCAGTGGGTGTTGTGCGGCGGAGCCCAGCTCTACCGGCACAAGCACATCGGAATACTCAAGATCGTGGGGATCGAGTACGAATAGATTAGCAGCAAACAAATTGAGCACAAACGAGATTGATTTGAGGCCGTGGACGGCCAAGGGGGAACACCGGTGAGCTTTATTACGAAAGGAAAAGATGAATACAAATCTTCTCTCTTCGTCCAATGAAGAAGAAGCACACCAGTCTCTCCCAAAAGCTCACGCTACAATCTCTCAAAGTTGGCTCTCACAGATGGCGGCTTTCTCAAAGGATACAAAATGTGTTCCACACGAAACCCTAACCTAAAACTCCCTATTTATAACCCTAGGTTACAATAGGTGCCATCATTGGTTAGGAATTTCTAAGGATACGGATCCCGACATTTACAACATCCGATCCAATCACCGCTCTATGCAATTAATGATGCCACAACCTAGTGGGCCAAACACCGCTTCCTAGTGGGCCGCATCCCGGTGGGCTCACTTCGAACGATCGACTTTCTTTCTGTGTTGAATGACCCAAGTGCCGAGCCTCGCGTACGAGCCTTCATCCTCCGAGCCTTCAAACGATCGATTGACCGAATATGAACTCTAACTGCGTTGCGACCCATCGACCCAATGCCGAGCGTTCAACCATTACACTCAAACTGACGACCGAACGACCCAACTGCGCTGACGAAGCCACATGCACATCATCCTCGTGTCTGACTTGTGCAGAGTCAGATATGTTTAATCCAGGCGCAGTCGAGTTACCTCTGCACAAGATAACTCGTCTGCCATACAACTGCTTCTCTTGCGTCGAATCGGGCCAACTTCTCCACAAATCTCCACCTTGCCGAGATTCGAGCCTCTGTCCAACAGACGACCCTCACTGGCCTTGGTAGAGCATCGAATGGTGTTCCTCCATTTTGTTCCGAAGAACCAAATGCTTTGCCAGAGCTATGACTGTATCCTCCTGATACTGGCTGACTCTTTCGAGTCTCAAATGGATCCACCGAGCCTCAATGCCCCCTCCTGGGGCCGACATCAATTTCTTTGAAGAACCACATTGAGCAAGTCCAAACAATGCTTGAACTTGACTCCCGATACACCTTCGTCAGCATGTCCGTCAGGTTGTCATTTGTTCTGATTTTCAACAAGTTGATGTTGTCGTCTTCTTCTCCCACATAGTCCCTGACAAAGTGGAATCTAACGTCGATATGCTTCGTACGAGCATGGAAGATCTGATTCTTAGCCAAGTGCACTGCACTCTGGCTATCACAATGGATATCATATCTCTCTTGGTAGACTCCCAGATCATCCATCAGACCCATCGGTCATATCGTCTCCTTCACTACTTCAGTCAGACATGGTGAAGACGTAGTCTGTCATCGATCGCCTCTCATCCAAGTCGCTTGCATAGTCGGAGTCGACATACCTGACAGTGTGCGGACCACGAACACTTTGGCTGTGTGTCAGTTCGATGTCGACTGTGCCATTGATGTAACACAGGATCCACTGCACTGCTCGCCAATGCTATCTTCTCGGGTTGTCCATGTATCTATCCATCATGCTGACTGCATGTGATAGATCAGGTACCATCACGTACATCAAAGCCCCTACCGCATTGGCATACGATACGCTTGTCATGAGCTTCCTTTCATCTTCGTTCTTCGGACACTGCTCGGCACTGAGTTTGAAGTGAGGTGCAAGCACAGTGACTACGATCTTCATCTTCTCACATCAAAGCTTTTGTATAACAGACTTCAAATAGCAAATCTGTCAAAGATGAACAATACATTTACTTCGATCTTTTGTGATCTCCATCCCAAGAATTATCCGTGCCTCGCCCAGATCCTTCATCTCAAATGCAGAACTCAATTGAGACTTCAATCTTCGTATCTCCTCTTTATTCGATGAAACAATGTGCATATCATCGACATAAAGCAGAAGATAGATGACGGGCCCGTCAACCAACTTCCGATAGAACACGCAATGACATATGGACTGCGACTATACCCTTGATCATCCGCCATGAAGCGTTTAAAACGTTTATACCACTGCCGTGGTGATTGCTTCAACCCGTAGCGTGATTTCTTCGTCATCACTCCCATAGCCACCGGGCTGAGCCATGTAGATCTCCTCTTCGAGCTCTCCATGCAAAAATTCCGTCTTGCCATCCAGCTGCACCAGTTCAAGGTCAAATTGTGCAACCAATGCCAACAAGATCCTAATCGAGTAATGCTTTACCACAGAAGAGAACACTTCATTGTAATCGATACATTCTCTCTGTGCGAAACCATTCGCTACGAGGCGAGCTTTGTAGCGAACATCTCCAGATGCGACCCCTTTCTTCTTGGTGTAGACCCACTTACACCCAAATGCCTTCTTGCTTTTCGGAAGCTCCACGAGATCCCATGTGTCGTTCTTCGTTACTGATTCCATCTCTTCGTCCATTGCACTTCTCCACTACTTCGGGTCTTCGGATTGCTCCACCTCACCGAATGTGTTGGGAACATCGTTACATACTGCGGGAAAGGCAAATGAGACCAACTCTGAGTACCTTGCAAGTTTTCTTATCTCACGCCCCGGCCTCGACACTGCGATAGAATCCTTCGATTGAATGACCCTTGGAGACGAGTTATCTCCACCAACTGAGCTTGAGCCATCAACTACACCATCGACGACCTGGAGCCCACCTTCTGCTCCAAGTGTGGGTCGATCTGAGT
The DNA here is from genome assembly GCA_030789695.1 of Scilla litardierei. Lineage (NCBI taxonomy): Eukaryota > Viridiplantae > Streptophyta > Magnoliopsida > Asparagales > Asparagaceae > Scilla > Scilla litardierei. Next base: position 42,586,090 of record CM061138.1, on the reverse strand, counting down.
CGTCGATCGGCCGATGTGGAGTATCAGACATGTTGTCGAAAACCCGCTTCAATTGTGTCTGTTTGACCTCCACTTTTGGCTCATTCTCCTTCTTCAGTAACACCGACTCATCAAACGTTACGTCTCTGCTCAAGATCACCTTCCTTTGTGTTGGACACCATAGTCGATATCCCTTGACACCACTGCTGAAGCCCAAAGAGATGACTTTCTTGGCTCGAGCATCGAGTTTATCTTCCTTCACGGCATAGTAACTAGGACAGCCCCAAACTCGAAGTGATTCATAATCAGAAACTGGCTTTCCCGACCATACATCCAAAGGAGGTCTTCCTTCCAATGCAGCAGATGGTAGCCGATTGACCAAATAGGTCGTATACGCAAGGCCTCTACCCAAAATTCCTTCGGTAGGTCAGCAATTGACATCATGCATCGAACTTTCTCAACAAAGTCCGATTCATCCTCTCTGATACCCCATTTTGCTGCGGCTTACCAGCAACTGTGAAGTGTCTTTGTATCTCTTCCGATCTGCAGAACTTCTTGAAGAGACCTAATCTATGCTCACCACCGTTGTCAGTTTGCAGATGCTTGATTTGCTGACCAGTCTGAGTCTCGACCAGCTTCTTCCACTCGATGAAAGTGCTAAGAACTTGATCTTTCGATTTCAACAGAAACACCCATACCATGCGTGAGAAATCGATGATGAACAACACAAAGTAGTGTTTTCCTCCCCATGAGGCCGTCCTAGACGGCCCACATACGTCGGTGTGTACATAGTCGAGCATTGCCTTCGTAGTTTGGATGACCGTCTCAAATGAAGCACGTGTCTGTTTCCCAAACACATAGTGCTCACATAACTTGATCTTCTCGGTCTTGGCTCCCTTTAGATGACCCCCAACGATAAGCTTATGCAATGCTTTCTCGCCCACATAACATAGTCGCATGTGCCAAAACTTTGAGTCGTCCTTCTCATCCTCACGAGTCAGAGCCGCTGTGCCAGCTACGACCGAACCATCCAAGTAATAGAGGTTGCCTTGATGCTTCCCCTTCATTACGATCATTGCTCCTCATGTCACCCTCAGAGCTCCATTTTCCATGGTCACTCGACATCCTTTGGATTCGAGTGAGCTGATCGATATGAGACTATACCTTTGGTCGGGAACAAAGCGTACCTCCTCGATGTCTCGTGTAACACTATCACCCATCCTCATCTGCACTGTCCAGAAGCCTACCGTACTACAGTCTCGATCATCGCCCAGCAAGACTGTACACTTACCACCTTCTTTGAAGGTCGTAAAGTACTCTCGATGTGGCGTCATATGGAATGAGCACCCCGAGTCGAGTACCTAACCATCTGACGTCACGTCCTTCGAAGCACCGACCATTAAATACTCCTCGATCTCAACGCCCTTGATAGTTGCATCGTGCTTCCTCTTCGCCTTTGGGCAGTCTCTGATCAAATGTCCTCTTTCTTTACAGAAAACACATAGGTCCTTTGCCACCTTGCGCTGTGGGCCTCTTGTCTTGTCTTTGGACTTGGATCTGAAATACCCCCTCGTATCTCCACCCTTCTCACCACTACTACCCCCTTACGACTGTAAGAGCGTCGCTCGAAGCTCGGCTGCAGGTGTCTCCATCGTTCTTCCTGAACTCGTAGCTCGTCAGAGCGTTGGACACCTATTCAAATGTAATCGATTCCTTACCATAGGCAAGAACCGATACCAAGTACTCATACTCGATGGGTAGAGAGTCGAGGAGAATCATCGCATTGTCTTCATCGTCAACCTTCACGTCGACGTTCCTCAGGTCGGTAAGAAGCTTGTTGTAGTAGTCGAGGCGTTCCTTCATAGAAACCCCCTCGGCTGACTTCAAACCGAAAAGATTCTTCTTCAAGTGTAGCTGGTTTTGGATGTTCTTCTTCATGTACTTGTTGTTGAGCTCCTTCCAGAACTTGCTTACACTTGTCTCCTCCATGTATGAGTATTTCTTCTCCTTAGACAAAATACCGGCGGATTGTATTACATGCACTTCGATTCAGAGTTCTCCAATTCTGATTGGACATGTCCGTTGGCTTCTCGGCCAATGCGATATCTTGACCAAGTTGGTTCAAGATATTCATGACTTTGCATATCCAGATACTGAAGTTGATTTTTCCATCAAACTTCTCGATTTTGAACTTTGTGTTACACACAATAGTCCGAGAAGATGAAGAATACCTAGAAGTCGACGCCTTTGGAGAACCGTCATCGCCACCGCTACTCATCTTCGTCTTCTACGTTGATCACCAACATCGTAATGCTCTGATACCAATTTGTTGTGCGGCGAAGCCCAGCTCTACCGGCACCAGCACAACGGAATACTCAAGATCGTGGGGATCGAGAACGAAAAGATCAGCAACAAACAAATAGAGCACAAACGAGATTGATTTTAGGCCGTGGACAGCCAAGGGGGAACACTGGTGAGCTTTATACGAAAGGGAAAGATGAATACAAATCTTCTCTTTTCGTCCAACGAAGAAGAAGCACACAAGTCTCTCCCAAAAGCTCACACTACAATCTCTCAAAGTTGGCTCTCACAGATGGTGGCTCTCTCAAAGGATACAAAATGTGTTCCACACGAAATCCTAACCTAAAACTCCCTATTTATAACCCTAGGTTACAATATGTGTCATCATTGGCTAGGAATTCCTAAGGATACTGATCCCGACAATTACGGCATCCGATCCAATCGTCGCTCTGCGCAATTAATGCTGCCGCAACCTAGTGGGCCAAACACCGCTTCCTAGTGGGCTGCATCCCGGTGGGCTCTCTTCGACCGATCGACCTTCTTTCTGTGTCGAATGACCCAAATGCCGAGCATCGCGTACGAGCCTTCATCTTTTGAGCCTTCGAACGACCGATTGACCGAACATGGACTTTAACCACGTTGCAACCCATCGACCCAATGCCGAGCGTTCGACACTCAGACTCTAACTGACGACCGAACAACCCAATTGCGCTGACGAAGCCACATGCACATCATTCTCGTATCTGACTTGTGCAGAGTCAGATAGGTTGAATCCAGGCGCAGTCGAGTTACCTCTGCACAAGATAACTCGTCTGCCATACAACTGCTTCTCTTGCATCGAATCGAGCCAACTTCTCCACAGTGGGAACTTTTCTTTCTGGTTGGGAACTGTCTGTGCGTTTCACTTTTTACACATGTTGTTTATTTTCTTACAACGAGGGACCACCATAAACTGTGAAGGCTGTTTTCTTAAATCTGCATGAACCTAATCTTAACTAACTGATTTATCTAATTTATTTGTAGTTGGCTGTTTTTATTTTCTTTGGTATAAATGTAACATTATTTTTCATACGCCATTCTTTGCATGCTAACTGCTTTGGATGTGCCATGTTTTCAACATAGATATATGTTGCATGTTTTATGCTAACATATAGGCCAGTCTAATGTATCTTAACAGGCTGGATCTTTCCTTAAAAAATATTTATTTTTTATCTTGCCAGCTTGGTTTTAAAGAAACTGAAACCCTTTGTTTCCGTATGTTGTAGACTTTCCGCTGATACATCAAAGGCAGATAAAGTTTTGGTTGTGGAAAGGGTTATTGAGTCTTTAGGGCTACAATTAATACGCGATTCCTTGGTCGGGACGGTTGAGAAGCGTGGAATTTCTGGTGGGCAGAGAAAAAGAGTAAACGTTGGGTTGGAAATGGTTATGGAGCCATCTTTGTTGATACTAGACGAACCTACATCTGGTCTGGATAGTTCGTCGTCTCAGCTTCTTTTAAGGGCTCTTCGTCGTGAAGCACTAGAAGGGGTAAATATCTGCATGGTGGTTCACCAACCCAGGTTGTTTTAATATTCATGACAATTATTTCTTTCTAAAGCAATTGTTGACTATTTATAGTTTTATACATTTTTCGCTCCTGGGGTATTTTGATAATCCATGGCAACACTTGTTTATACTGTAATAGTTGATCATCTATTTGCAAACAACACACACAGAACTATGGATCTGACAGAGAACTTGTTTGTGATTGAATAGGTCATAAGTTCACAAGGATGCCCACAATTCTGAAGGTTTTTTTTGCATTATTATGTGAGGAGTTGGTGTTCTACACTATTCATTAAAAAAAGACAAATAAACAAAGAATATGTTCTGTTTGCCTCTTTTGCTTTATATTGCCTTAAAATTGAAATTTTAAAAAAATTCTTCAAAACCTTTAATAGTTCCCTTCCGGGGGACTTATTATAAGTTAAAAGGAGACTTGGAGCGGCTCCCATTCTATTAGCTTAATTTAAATCAAGTTTTCATATCGTGATGTGTATCTTTTACGTTTACCTTGTGCAATAATTGAGCAAATTATGCATATAACTAAATGTATCTCAGAAATATGAAAAGATTTAATATAGAACAAATGATAAATAATGAGAGATGATAGAAGTCCATAAGTACACAGTTACAAAGGTTGACAGGATTGACACGTGTTGGCTGCTCGGCGGTTGGCGAGGGTAGACATGTTCTCCTGAAGGGTCGATGAAACTTAGCAAGCTTGGCACGGCCCTGCAAGTTTCAGAGACTATTGGTGTGGTTGGCAAGCGTAGACGAGGGATGACAAACTTTGTTGAGTGTCAACGAGCTGAGAGAAGAGATTTGGGAAGAAGGAACAAAATTTATCAATTTCAGCCTTAAATATGAAGTGAATCAGACTTAAAACCAGAATGACCCAACAAAACAAGCCAGAAACTCAACTTTTGGCTGATGATATTAATCTTTCAATATGAATGTTGACCAATATATATTTGTATCGGATCAATATGGAAACTGTATCTTATGATATTTATATTGTCTGATATGGCCAACCAATATGCATTCAAATCCATTCAAATCATATGGCATAGTACGATATGTTTCACATAATGTAAGATATTAGTAACTATGATTTCAATTATGAACAAGTTGAGATTTCATGGTCTGTCTACAATGAACTATCTTTTTGATATAACGGTCAATATCTCTAAAAACGGTTTAAGTGAAGTTGACAACTAATGTATAATTGTCAGTAGTGTCCATATAGTCTCCCCCGACCTCATTTTTGATATAAAGAATACTTGAGTGATGATACTTTCCATGTTGATATTGCAAATAACTTTCATATTGATTTAAAACGTTGTTAAATATAAGAAAATTAGATAGATGTCTTATTCCTTAAGCTTAATCTCTTTTAGATAGAGACTAGAGATTATTGGTACAATAAAAAGTGGGTATGACTATATAACCCAAAGCTCAAACACCTAAGTAACTAAATATATACGATCTGACACTTTGTTCATACTGGAGCATATATATCTATTATGTTATCTGGTTACACAAAGTTGAACATTAGGAGAAATTTCTAACATTAGGAACTATCTTGCAAACACATCTTTCAACTTTTTTGGTGGAGTTTTGATGTAAATCAACTTCCACATGACAGCATCACAAACAAAATAGCAATATATCTCGATGTGTTTGGTCCTTTCATAAAAGGCTAAATTGCTGGTTATGTAAATAGCAGCCTTATTGTTACAATACTTAGGATATGGATCATCTTCCTAAAAACCTAGTTCTTGTATCTAGGTCTTCAATCACGTCATCAAGACATAGCTCGATATTATGCTCCAATACTAAAACGAGGCATCAGATTTTTTACTTATTGCCTCTAACACAGATGCAATAGCCAGAGGTAGGCTTTCCATCTTTTTTGCCTCAATTATAAACAGAATCTGAAAAGGCTTCAATCCTTAAATGCATATACTTCTTTCATAATAAATTTGTTAGAAGATCCTTTGATATATGTCAAGATTCTTGAACTGGCCTTCTAATGAAACTCTCTTTTTTCTATGAATTAATTGACTCATCAATCCTATAGCAAAAAGAATATCTTGCTTGGTAGGCAGTAACCATGAGATATATAAGTCTACCAACTAATCTCTTATACTAAGAAATACCTTTAAAGAGCTGTCCACTCTCATCATATGAGTTAGCATCAGTTCCATAGGAGTATTTACATGGTTGTAAACTAGTAATCTAGTCATATGATTGTAACCAAGTAATTCAATCTTCATGTAATAAAGCGAGAGCATACTTCCATGGTAAGGAACTACTCCGTATATAAGCAATTTTAATCCCAAGAAAATATCTGTGCATTATTATCTCTTTGATCACAAAATGTTCTTTGCAATATTCATTAATTTTCTCAATACCATCAATATCACTCAGTTATATGTAAATTATTAACTGTCGCGTCCTGCTTCCCAGATACATGAGAGTTTTACATGCATTGTATTGCAGATCTTACAAATTACCAGTGAAAACAATATAAGAGAAAGTATAAATATACCAACAAACATACCCGTATGAATTGTCTCACAACTCTTCGTACTTCACAGTAAAGCTTGCAACTAGTCCATATTGATTGAAACCTTCTCGTACTCTTGTTCAACACCTAACAGAAATAACAGAAATAATAGCACTGCTAGCTTAGAGTAGATTACATCTAATCCAAAATTACGGTATATGAACAAAGTGGAAATAGTAAGCCTATAATAAACGGTGTAAAAGCATGTAAAACTACTATGTGACAAGAGTATATTTGTTTTACATTTAGGTTGTGTTATCAACGTTCTAGATCTTGCGAATGTACAATTATACTAATCCTAGACCGTGACTCATACTAGGGAGTACGATATATAACCCAGAGTTCACCTTGTACCACACGGGTGCTCACCCGAGCTGAGTCGAAACAGAAAACAAGAATGTGACTCTGGATCCCTCCGACGGGCCTAAACAGTTACATGAATGTGGGTAACAGATTCATGATAGGATCCAATCAATTTTATCAAAAGCATGTCTCCAATTGCTCTGAGCTCCCTATAATATGAGTTATTTTGAAAACCTCGTGGTCTGAAATGCCAAGTGTAATATTGTTTAAGGTACTCAGTTTTTTAGTCAAAGTGTATTGTTCAGGGATTGTAACTAATGCAAAATTGTAAAATTGTTCATATTTACTTTGTAACAGAAAAATGGTGTTGTACTATCAAATAGTAGTTGTGAGGGTTTTCTTTAGCATGCGTCATATTATATAAAGATGAGAAAGTCTTCCAATAAGTCCAAATGTCATATCAAGATTAGTCTCCATAGTTAAGGGTGCTATGCATTCTAGATCATCTCAGAGTCCATGATTCTGAAAGTTTAATGATCAAGCATGAAGTTTCCAACAAGTTCAAATAACCAACACATATTACACATGAGAACAATATCCATTTAATTCGATATAACATTCCAAGTATAGCCCCAAAACCTAACTATGCATCTTAATCTGATATTAGGTGAAGTTTTCTATCAATTGCATGCTTAAAAGTAATTTCATTGTAATTAAGGGGTATTATCAGTATTTATCTTAGAGTGGGACTCCTCCTTGATCGTAATAGTCATTCCAATCACCTCCAATTATAATAATTTCAGCCAAGTATCCATCAAGAAAAGGAATTTAATATTTAACACAACAATCAATTTAGAGAATTGAATTAAAATAAAATCGAAAATTTATTTAAAAATAAAATTAGTCAGATTTGGAGATTTCTTCATGTTGCGGTTGTAGGAAGAACAACCGAAAGCCTACAAAGGAGTGGGACTGGGCCGAAAGCCCATAAGGTTAAAACAGGAGGGCAGAACTATTGGCGGGCCAATACAAGTGGGCGGAGCCCACTACATGGTCATGGGAGGGGAAACCGAGCCTCTGAAGGGTCAACGGAGGACCCAAACCTACTGTATGGTCAAGGAAGGGAAACCGCAACATAATCAACAAGGAGCCCATCATCCCAAAACAGGGAACCGAAACCCCACAACCAGTGTTCTAAATATCGGATATCGGTCACGTATTGGCCTATGAAATTTGATATCGGATTGCGGATATCGGGGATATATCGGAGATATTGACTAAATATCGTAGTGTCATATTGGAGGCTTAAAAATGATGACATATGCAAACTTAGATGTATCTAAGAAGATATAAACTATACTAACTTAAATAAAAGTAATTTTTGATTGTAATTCTTTCGTTAAACATGAATATCGGGGATATTGACTAAATATCAAAGTGTCGTATCAGAGGCTAAAAATGATGTCAAATAAACCCAAAATTGGAAGAAGAAAAATCAAAAAACTGAAAAAGGGCACCATTACTCACCTTGATTGAAAACATTCACTTGCAAAGATTGAATGTCGGACGATGCAGCTCAATCGATTGGCACTGAAAATTTTCACCTGACAGAGCTGAGCGGAGCGACATGAGGACCGGAGCGTTGAGAGGACTAAAGCGGCGTGATTAGATTTAGGACAAAGTAGCGATTATCCCTCAAACAAATCCCGATTCTTTATTGTTTTAAGTAAATGATTTGGGTCAGGTGACTCGGGTCGGATCCACTTTCAAGTGGACTGACCCGCTAACTTTGTTTTAAAAAACCGTGAATTGCGGCCGATATTTCAAAAGGATATATCGGTCGCAATATCAGCCGCAACCCGATATTACGGTGATATTTCCCCAAATATCAGAAATCGTAATATATAAGCATATATCATATCAGCCTAGTGATAAAACCGATACTACGGCCAATACATCGGATATCGGTCCGATATTTAGAACACTGCCTACAACAAGCATCAAAAGAAACAGAAGCCCTCCAACAAACCAAAACAGGGAACCGAAATGTCCAAGATCACCAAAACAGGGAGTCGAAAGGCCCCAGACAACCAATATAGGGAGCTGAAAGCCTGAGACACCTGAAACATGGAGTCGAAATGCCCTAGACTGTAGAACAGTGGAATCCAAAACCCCAAATAATAAATCAACGAATGTCAAACGCCCCAACAACATCAAACAAGGGAACCAAATGCCATTTAGGCCAAGGCATGGAAAACGGAGGCAAGGTGTGCATCAGCAAGATCACCACAGAGCCCAAAAGAAATTGTCGAAAGCCTCAACACATAAGGAATTTATTTCCCTCAGTTAGATCCCAAATTCTTCACATCCAATGTCCAAATTTAATATCACACCAAAAGAAATTCATCCTAAATTAAACTGCTAAAGATTTCTTATTCAAATTTATGAAAATAACCGAAATTAATCTTGGATATAGTAGATCTACCGTGCACCGATGTCATGCACTACTTCTCGAAAACATGACGGTCTTTCACATGTGATGCAGGTCATGCTGTTTACCAATGAAAACAATATAGCAAATAATAGACATGTATTAACATACTTGTATAAATTTATCTTCAAATACAATATACGAATAATACATAGAAGTTACAATACCACAAGATACTTAAGTAAAACAAAAAATGAAATACACTCCTAGCCTATTACTCAAAGATCAGTGCCACACATAGCTAACCCAGTATTCCAATATCCCAGCAGCATACTGGAGTCTCCTCGTACTCTTGAATCCTGAGCAGCACCTAACGGTGCAAAAACAACGAAGAGATGCTAGATTAGAGTAAATTTACAATAATTCTAGAATTTGGAATTTAGACAAGTGTATATGAGCATGAAATAATGCAGGAACATGTATATATAAGTGACTAGCAAGCGAGACATGAATAGTAAGGATATGCAAGAAGGCAATAGTGGCAAACAATACATAATTGGATTACCTCACACGACTAAGGTACACATGATCATCAGGCCAAACAACAATAGACCAAACCAATAACCTACAAATACTATCAGGAATGCAACACATAATTAATGAAACCTAGAGGTAATCATGCAAATCTGATCTCAGTTTAAGTTTATATTATTGGTGGCAATTATACCCATCTTAGATTGTGACTCATATTGGAGAGTACAATATGTAACAGGAGAGCACCTTATACCACGGATGAGCTCACTCCGGCAAAATCTAAAACATTAAACGAAAAAGGGAATAAGGATTTATCCGACATAACGGGTTTCGATCGTGAATGACTGGGTCGAAACAAGAACATGAATGTGATCCTACCAGACATGATCCAAAAGTATGGCTCCCGTCAATATCGTGCCTTCTAATATAAGTTACCTCTAAACCCACTGAGTGTCATGTCAATAGTTGTTCATTTTCTAGCGTGGTGTTGTTTAAGAGAGATTTTAATGTAACTTATCATGTTCTTTCTGGGTTTTCATGCCGGTAATTGTTTAATCACGTAATAGTGGCGAGGCTTCCAATTTTAGAGTGATTGTTCTAACATGCATCATAAGAATAGAGCAAATGAGACAATGTCTCTAAACAAGTTCAATGGTCACATCATAATTAATCAATATGGTTGGGATATTATGTGATCAATTCAAGTTCATGATTCCAATAATTTCAAGTGATCATGTTAAAGGGTCCAAGTATGTCACATGTATAGGTGATATCAATATCCAACAAGTCCAACAAGCCATGCACGAAAATAATACGAGGTTTACTTCAAGATCACATGTCAACATAGCACAACCAACCATATGTTTTAATTTGATGTCATATAATTCTAATTTAATCATTTGTATGCATCAAGAGATTCCACAATAATGTAAAGGGGGAGAACGTATTTTGATCTCAGAGAGATCTCATCTTCTATCATGTAACTGTTTAATCTGTATACATGCTTTCTCATGCTATCAGCCAACAATGTTATAATGATGTATTTTTGGATATAAAACTAGCATGTAATAAATCCAAGCATGAATCCAATGTCCAACCAATGATAACGCAAAAACCCACAATCCAATCAATAGTGGCCCATGGCCTTACAAAACAGGGCCCAAGCCTATAGTCTAACCTTAGCAGCCAAGTCCCAATGAAACAACAACAAAGGGGCAACCCACGGCAACCTAAGCTAAGGGCAAAAGCCCAGTCAAGCATCCACGACAACCCAACCCAAGGCAACAAGCCCAGTCAAGCTTATATGGCAATAAGGAAAAAACCCTAAAGGAAACGCAACCACGGAGCAATGGCGAGGGGTGACGACGCCCGTCGCCGCTGAGCCCCAAGGAACCTAAACTCATGCTCAGTTCAACATCATCACAAATATGGTAGATAAATACAATTTAAAATCAAAACTAGAGATTAATACAAATTTACTGAACGTCGGGAGAGTTGAAAAAATACGGAGCCCCGTCGCCATGCCATGATAGATAAATACAAATTTACCGAGCGGCTGAGGCGGCTCGATTAGGGCGAAGACTGAGAAGATCAATCCCTGAACCAAAATTGAACCCAAACTCCGATGAAAAGCCAAAAGATCAAAGTCGGAAAATTTTGAGGGATGAAAGTTTCGATTTTTTGCATGAAAACATCAAGGGAAAAGGATTAAATAAAACTTCATAGGAACACAAGAGAGGGGAGAGGGAAACTTAGCTTTCATAGCTAAGTAGTTAAGATCGACGAAGAAATTGTTGATCGAAATTAAGGGCGGTGAAAGTTGGTCGAGAGGAGTAGACGGAGTGATAGGTTAGATCTGATGGCGGTGGGGGCTCTGGGTTTAAGTGGAAATGGACATGAGTGGTATGGGGACGGCAAGCTGCAGCACTCGATGCGATTCTCTTCGAGAAAATGGATCTGATTGAGCGACGGAGAGAGAAAAATCGAGGGCTTTCGTTGATCTAGGGGGAGGGGGTAAGTGGGGGGTTACATGAGGGTGAGGGTGATTAAGTGGAGAGAGGGGGTGGCTAGCGGGCGGGCTGTGGGCTTTGAGGGTGAGGGGAGTTGGGCAGAGGGCTTGCACTCTTTTAATCAAAAGAGAAGGATAAAGAAAGAATGGGGGGAAGGGAGTGGACTGGTTCGGTGGCCCGCAGGAAAAAGAAAAGAAAGAAAGATAAGGAAGAAGCGAAATAAAAAGTAGGGAAAAATTAGAGGCAAGAATCCTTAATAATTAACAAAATTATAGGCCAAAAATTTAGGACATTACATCATACCATCTTAACAAAAATTCTGTCCTCGGAATTTCTAAAAGCTAGGATTATCAAATAAGTGAAGGTAACGCTTTCGCATCTTATTCTCTCATTTATATGTATACTCTCCAGGCAAGTCTCGATGTCACAACACCTTCATTAGGTTGACTATCTTGCTCCAGATGGTCTTTTGCTGCTGATCGATGATTCTCACTGACGAATACTCATATGTCAGTTCTGGCCGCACAGTGATCTCTGATTGGTCAACTACGTGCGTTGGGTCTCTCATATATTTTCGCAACTGAGATACATGAATTACTTTCTGCACTCCTTCTAAGGATGGAGGTAGCGTAAGTCTGTACATCACTTCTCTTATTTGCTCAAATATATCAAAAGGCCTAATGTAACGTGGACTGAGCTTTCCTCTCCGTCCATGCCGAATCATGCATATGTTGGGGGAGATCTTCAAGATGACATTATTGCCAGGCTGAAATTACAAGTGTCTACGCTTCGCATCCACTCAAGTTTTTCTTTGATAGTCTGAATATCATCCACAGCTTTCATAATCAGCTCAGGTCCAATCAACTCTCGGTCGCCCACGTCGTCCTAACTCAAAGGTGGATGATAATTCGTCCCATATAGTGCTGCAAAGGGCGATATACCGATACTGGCCCTGATAATTGTTATATTCAAACTCCACGAGCTACATGTGAACTTTCCATGACATCTTGAAGTCTAACATACAAGCACACAACATACACTCGGTATCTGCATAGTGCGCTCTGACTCTTATCTGCCTGAGGATGTCGGTCGTACTGAAACCAAGTGGATTTCCACGACTTGCAAATTCTTTCAGCTTTTTGTCTAAAAAATACATGAACATTGTGCAGATTATGATCTCTTCCATCTTTCTGACAAGCACCTTGTCGACTGACCAATTCGAAGGGAACTTTCCATGACATCTTGAAGTCTAACATACAAGCACACAACATACACTCGGTATCTGCATAGTGCGCTCTGACTGCTTATCTGCCTGAGGATAGTCGGTCGTACTGAAACTCAAGTGGGTTTCCACGATCTCTTGCAAATTCTTTCAGAAATGAGATGTGAATCGACTCTTTTTGTCTAAAAAATGCTCACATGAACATTGTGCAGCATTATGATCTCTTCCATGTACTTTCTGACAAGCACCTCTGTCGACTGACCAATTCTGAAGGGAATGAAATGTGTCGATTTGGTCAACCGATCAACGATCATCCAAACAACGTCATTTTGCTTCGTACTACTGGGTAGTCCAGTCACAAAGTATATTACAATGTGCTATCACTTTCACTCTGGGAAGTGTAAAGGCTGTAATAAGTCAGCAATCCGATAATGTTCAGCCTTCACATGCTGGCACACCATGCACGTTGTCACGCTCTAGGTGACTCTTCTTCATACCATGCCAACAATAATGCTGCCTCAAGTCTGTGTATATCTTGGTCACATCTGAATGAATAGAATAGAGAGAATTGTGAGCTTTCTTTAACCGTTCATCTCTAACATCTACAGACGACCCGTATATTCTGCTGCTATATCGCAAGGACCGTCCTAATGAATCGTGTACTCCGGTCTCTGACATGCAATCATCAAATCTCTGATCTTCTGCAGCTTCTCATCTTCCGCCTCAGCGGCCTTGATCATGTCCACTAGAGTTGACTAAATCTGTAGGTTCATCAATGATGCATTCACTCCAGACAAGATCACCTTTATTTCCATCTCACGAATCTTCTGCTACAGTCTCTACTGAGTCGCGCGGGTCATCGACACTGGAAAATGACTTAGTGTACTAAGTACAACATTGACCTTTCCATGATATTGAAGGTCAGTATCGTAATCCGTCGTAAGCTACATCCATCTCCGCTAACGCATATTGAGCTCCTGCGTGAAACAATACTTCAGGCTTTTGTGGTCCGTAAAGATCTTTACACAATCACCGAACTAGAAATGTCTCCAAATCCCAAGGGCAAAGATAATTGTCGCCAACTCATGATCATGAGTGTGGTAGTTCTTTTCATGGGTCTTCAGTTGTCTAGATGCGTATGCAAGGACTCTGTCGTGCTGAAGAAGAACACCTAAGTCCTCTGCCAGACGTCTCACAACACACTTTGATTCCTCCCGATCGATTTGGAATATCAAAATTGGCACCGAGGTTAACTTTCTCTTCAGCTCCTGGAAAACATCATCACAAGCCTTCGATCAGACAAATACTACATCCTTTTTTGCCAATCTTGTCATAAGCTCCATGATCTTTAAGAAGTTTTTGATAAATCTACTATAGTAGCCTGTAAGTCCTGGAAAACTCCAGATCTCGAAAACAAACTGGAGAATTGGTCAGTTCTGGAAGGTAGTACCTTTCTATGGATCCACTGATATATCCTCTCCTGATACCACGTGGCCATGGAAAGCCACATTGTTTAGCCAAAATTTGCACTGGCTGAATTTGGCATACAAATGGTCTCGCCTCAGAGTCTCAAGTACCTTCTTCATATGCTCTACATGCTTCTGACCATTATTCGAATACACGAAGATATCATTAATGAAGACAATTTCGAACTTGCATAGATAGTTGTAGAATACCCGATTCATGAGATTCATGATATCCTCGGTACATTGGTCACACCAAACGACATTACTAAATATTCGTAGTATCCATACTTGGTCCTGAAAGTAGTCTTAGGGATGTACTCTTTCTTGACCTTCAACTGATGATACCCGCTCCTCAAGTCCAACTTTGAGAAGACGCTCGATTTTTCAAGCTGATCAAAAATGTCATCTATACGGGAAAGATAATACTCATTCTTCACTGTCATCTTGATCAGCTCTCGGTAGTCGATGCGCATACGCCTTGATCCATTCTTCTTCACGAACGATACTGGAGCACCCCATAAGGATACACTGGGTCGTATCAATCTTTTTTGCAAGAGATCATCTAACTGAGCCTGAAGTTCTTCTAGCTCAGGTGGCACCATGCGGTACGATGCCATGGATATCGGCTAGGTGCCTGTTATCAGCTCAATTGAACACTCAAGGGCGCGATCCGGAGGCAATCCTGTAAGATCGTTTGAAAATACATTCATGAATTCACGTACAACTTCTAGTCTTTCTGGCTTGGCTTCCATTGCGGCCACCACCGCCTTTACAGGTCTGGCTCTGAACTTTATGGGTTCTTCAGATCATCCAATTGAGCCCGAAGTTCTTCTAGGCCAGGTGTCGCGATGCGGTAAGGTGCCTTAGATATCGACTAGGTGTCTGGCATCAGCTCAATTGAAAACTTAATGGAGTGATCTAGAGGCAATCTTGTAAGATCGTCTGGAAATACATCCGTGAATTTCTGCAAAACTTCTGGTCCTTCTGGCTCGACTTCCATTGCGGTCACCATTGCTTTTGTTGGTCTGACTCTGAATTTTACTGCCACTTTGGATCTGGGCATACATATGAACTCAAATTTTGGATGGTTGGAAATTTAGAACATTACCCTCCTTTCGACAAAAGTTGATAGTGGCATGTAATGTCCCCAACAAATCCACTCCAAAGACAGATTCGAAGCTCGACATCTCGATAACTATGAAGTTCGCGAACAACACCCACCACAAATCACTTCATGGAAAGGAAATACCTGCTAGTTGCCTATGAAGGAATGATGAAGGAATGAAGTGACAAAGGAATGACATGGAAGATTTTTTTGATTGTCAATGAAGGAGGATAATGTAGGATGTGGTATCAAGTTACAAGCAATGGATGTAAACAAAACTGTCAAATCAAGTTGTAAGAGATCAAAAAAGAAGCCATCGCCTGCCTGTCATTGGCGTGTATAAACTTGAGTTATCCTGCATTCAAAGGATAACATATATTGTTATGAGTATATTTTATTATATATCCTACTCAACCTATATTGTTCACGAGATAGTCAGCGCGGGCCAGCATAGGCCACACAAAAACATGTCACTCCATGCTTTCCGGGAATGCGACTGTCTTTCACATGTGATGCATGTCTTGCTGTTTTTAAGTGAAAATAATATAGCAAATGGTAGACATGTACCAACATACTCGTTTAAATTTCTCCTTCAAATATAATATCCGAATAATACATTGAACTTACAATGCCTCAAGATGCATAAGTAAAATACAAAAAAATGAAATCCACTTCTGGCCAGTTACTCAGAGATTTGTGCCATGTGCAACTAACAAAGTATCCCCACGTACTGGAGTCCTTTGTACTCCTTATCAGCACCTAGCAGTGCAATAAAACAAAGAGCAATTTGATTAAAATAAATTTATAATAATTCTAGAATTTGGAATTTAGACAGTGTATATGTGCATGACATAAAGTAGAAACATGTGTATATAAGTGATTAGCAAGCGAGATAGGAATAGTAAAAATAAGCAAGAAGGCAACATTGACAAACAATACATAGTAGTATTACCTTACGGGGACTAAGGTACACGTGATCATCCAGGCCGGCCAAACAACAATAGACCAAACATATAACCTACAAATACTATCAGGGATGCAAAACATACAATTAATGAAACCTAGAGGTAATAATATATTATTGGTGTTATAGCAATTTTACCAATTCTAAGTCATGACTCATATTGGAGAGTACGATATGTAACATGAGAGCACCTTATACCACAAACAAACTCACTCGGGCCGAGTCTAAAACATTAAACAGAAAATGGACTTAGGATCCATCCAACATAATGGATCTCGGTCATGAACGACCTGGTCGTAACAAGAACATGAATAGGATCCTACTAGTCAGGGTCCAAAAGTATGGCTCCAGTCAATATCGTACTTTCTAATATGAGTTACCCCAAAATCCAGCGAGTTTGTCATTTAGGAGTTGTTCAGTTTTCAGTGTTCAGTGTGGTGTTGTTTAACAGAGGATTCTAATGTAACTTATCATGTGCTTCCAGGGTGTTTAATCATATAATAGTGGTGATGCTTTCAATTTTAGAGTGATTATTCTAGCATGCATCATAAGAATAGAGCAAATGAGACGATGTCTCTAAACAAGTCCAGGGGACACATCATAATTAGTCAATATGGTTTGGATTGTATGTGATCCATTCAGATTCATGATTCCAGCAGTTTCAAATGTCATCTTGTTAACAGGTCCAAGTATGTCACATGTATGGTGCTATCAATATCCAACAAGTCCAACAACAAGCCATGCACGAGAATAATACTAGTTTTACTTCAAGACCATATGTCAATATAGCACAACCAACCATATGTTCTAATTTGATGTCATATAATTCTAATATAATCATTTGCATACATTAAGAGATTCCACAATAATGTAAAGGGAGAGGGACAACTTTTTTTGATCTCAGAGAGATTTCATTACTGATCATGTAAGCGTCTAGTCCGTATACATGCTTTCTCATGCTACCAGCCAACAATGTTATCAATGATGATTTTTTATAATACTAGCATGTGATGAATCCAATTTAATCCAATGTCTAACTTACAATACGGCAAAAACTTACAGTCCAACCAACAATGGTCCGTGGCCTAACAAAACAGAGCCCAAGCCTACAGTCCGACCCGAGCGGTAAAACCTATGGAAACAAGGGGCATCCCACGACAACACGAGCCGAGGGCAAAATTCTAGTCAAACGTCCATTGCAACATGGGAAAAACCCCAAAGGAAATGCAGCCACGGAGCAACGACAAGGGGCGGCGACGAGCGCCGATGAACCCAACCCCATGCTTAGTTCAACTTCATCGCAAATATGGGAGAAATACATAATTTAAAACTAAAACTATAGATTAGTGCAAATTTATTGAACACTTGAGAGTTCAAAAAATACATAGCCCCGCTCCCATACCGTCGAGCAGCTGTGGCTACTCAACAGGAGCGAAGACTAAGAAGATGAATCCCCGAAACCAAAACCGAACCCAAACTCCGACGAAAAGCCAAAAGATCAAAGTCAGAAAATTTTGGGTGATGAAAGTTTCAATTTTTTCGCATGAAAACATCAAGGGGAGAGGAATAAATAGAATTTCATAGGAATGCAAGAGAGGGAAGGAAAAACTTAGCTTTTATGGCGAGCAGTTGAGATCGACGAAGAAATTGCCGATCAAAATTAAGAGCGGCGTAACTTGGTCGAGAGGAGGGAGACAAGGATATGTGAGATATGGTGGTGGTGGGGGCTCGAGGTTTAAGTGGAAACGGACGGGAGCGACGTGGGGGCGGCGAGTTGCAGCGCTCGACGGGATTCTAGTCGAGAAAATGGATCTGGTCGGGCGACGAGGAGAGAGAAAAATTAAGAGATTTCGTCGATCAAGGGATAAGTGGAGGGTCATGTAAGGGTGATGGGGATTAAGTTAAGAGGGGGCGGCTAGCGGGCAGGCTGTAGGCTTTAGGGGTGATGGGAGTTGGGCCGAGGGCTTGTGAGCTTTTAATCAAAATAAAAGGAGAAAGAAAGAATGGGGGAAGGGAGTGGACTAGCTCAGTGGGCCGCATGAAAAAGAAAAAGAAAGAAAAGAAAGAAGAAGAAAAAGAAAAAGAAGGGAAAAAGTAGAGGAAAATCGATAATAATTAACAAAGTTATAAGCCAAAATTTAGGCTATTACATCCTACACTTTTTACAAAAATTCCGTCCTCGAAATTTCTAAAAGCTAAGATACATCAAATAAGTGAGGGCAACGCCCACACATCTCATCCTCTCGTTTCCAAGTAAACTCCTTAGACGAGTCTCGATACCATATCACCTTCACGTAGTATTAGGATATCGAGCACGGTTGGTTGACATCAATAGAGAAAAACACACAAATGGAATTGAATCTTACAACAAGAGAGAAGATCTTAAGATTGTTAACACCATGCATCTGAATAGAACCTCGGCAACCAAACAAGCGTTGTATCTAACCATTGTCCTTATCCGGATGGGTTTTCACTATAAACAACATGCAACAATCCACAATATCCAACTTTGGATAGGTAACCAACAATCTCCAACGTTTTTATGAAAGGTAAGGACACTATGTCTGATGTAAAGTCATATAAGAAGCATAAAAATTGAGAATCTTCATTATGCATATATTCAAGTTAAGGTTTGAGAATCCAGTTTCATTTTCGTTTTTGGTGCATCAAATATTTTTAGTTTTGACAAGTTTTGAATCTTTTGATAATGTTGTTTTAAGTTTCGGTTTTAGATTTACCAATGTTTTAATCTAAATATTAATATGTGTGTGTATATTTGTACATGCACGTGTTTCTATACATTTCTTACAGTTGAATCTTAGTAGGATATTAACATATGTAATAGGTTATTCTTTTCAATTTTTAAATAACCCAATTTACGATGCAAATTTGAGATTTTTGAATTAGATTCTTAACAATTCTAATAATTTCAAGAGCTATTTATAAATATGGAAGTTTAAAAGCAATATGTTAGCACTTCATGGGTTTACATGAATTTTGTCGATAAAAATAAATGTAGTTTAAATGTGTTTCGGGTTTAAATACAGAAAACACATTTAACTGAACAGCAGATTTAAGTTAGCAACCGAAACCTGAAACCGAGTCAGAAGCATCAGTTAGTAACCCAAACCCAAAATCCATACTAGTAAACTTAAAGCCCGATCATACTTAACCCTAAACCACAAATTTCTCTCATTGTACTGGTCAAATTGGGAGATGGGGTTTGAAGGCGACCTTCTGTTCAAAGTTGAAGGGGGATTGAAGGAGGTTGGCTTTTGCCTCCCATCTTCTCCTCTTCTTCTCTTCTGGTCAAATTCATGCGTGCATGTCTACTATTACGATGTCTTTCTATGCTATAAGCTGTTAGTCAAGAACCAGTGCAAAATTATTAACATGTTACTGCTTAGATGGAATATTGTTCTATTGGAACTGTACATGCAGAACTGAAACCCATCTATCATTCTTTTGATGTAAATAATGTTCATCTTCAGCTATGCTTTGTTCAAAATGTTCGACGATCTTATACTTCTAGCAAAAGGAGGTATAACTGTGTATCATGGACCAGTGAAGAAAGTTGAGGAGTACTTTTCAGGCCTAGGGATCAATGTTCCTGAGCGGATGAATCCTCCAGACTATTTTATTGACATTTTAGAAGGGATAGTGAAGCCACCAGGTATAAATGTTAAACAGCTTCCCCTCAAATGGATGGTGCATAATGGGTATGAAATACCCCGAGATGTGCTAGAACTTCTTCGTAGAGATGATTCATCAGAAGGCAGTGGCGAAGGTTCTTCTTCTGGAGGTGCAGTTGATCCCCAATTTATTTCTGGTGAAGAATTGGGCAATATCAAGATTTCTGATGAGATAAAGAAAGATGAAAATTTAGACCATTCCAAGTTTGGTGATTTATCCAATCGCAGAACAGCTGGTGTTTTTCGGCAATTCAAGTACTTTTTAGGCAGGTAATTCAGTTACATTTCTTTTCTTAGGCCATACATGAGCAACTTCTGTCATATCTGCCAAATTCTACTTGAAGTTGAGTTTTATCACTGACTAATGCAAAAAGGTTTCCATTTTCAGGGTTTGTAAACAGCGTTTACGAGAAGCTAGAATACAGGGGGTTGATTATCTTATCTTAGGGCTTGCAGGAGTCTGTTTGGGAACGCTTGCTAAAATGAGTGATGAAACATTTGGGACACTTGGTTACACATACACTGTCATTGCTGTTTGTAAGTAAAATACTGTGTTAGTCGTCGTTCTTGCTTTTATTTCCTTTTTGATGCCATTAGTAGGCGCATGATATGTTGAACAATATATTGCTTTAATGTCGAATTCTCTCTCAGATTCATACAATAGTAAGCCTACAACGCTGCAATAAACATGCATGACTTGAAGTTCACTAATTCACTATGCATGTAATTTCTTGATATGGTTACACAACATTATCACATGTTTATTCTCAAAGTTTTCCTCAAATGCCATGACAAATGGAGAAGTTTATCGACCATGCCACTTCAACAACCAGCCTGAAAGATGCGTTTTGATAAAAAATTAAAGGGAAAATGTCAGGATTAGGGTTTATGTGAATAATGGCAGATCTGTAATTTCTGGACACGGGGGGGCAGTTTTGTAATTTTGTGGGTCCAGGGGGCAGATTTGTAATTTTGGGCAAAAATCCTAGGTCAGTGACATTACGGTAATTTAGGGGCGACGGCTCAATAAGAGTCTTATTATGAATAAAGGAGGAGATTAGAGAGGGGGGATTATGTTGAGTATTGAGAATAATAGGGCAGATCCCTTAGATCTAGAGGATATTTAAGCTTTGATCTTGAATCCAAAGCTAGGAGAGCGGTCCACCTCTCGAAAGTGGCCAACTTTATCTTTGTATTTCAGTTTTTATCACTAAAAATCTTTCTTTTCCCCAAATCCCACTTTCCCCCATAAAAATCTTACCTTTCCCATTAAAATCACATCTTTCTCCATAAAATCCATTCTTTATCATCAAAACCCTAGCGGATAATATCAATTAGTATCAGAGTACGACGATCTATGGCGACGATGAGATCCAAGGATAAGATCGACGTGTTGGAAGAGAAGATCATCGGCGAATTCAAGGAGATCAAGAAAAGAATCGTGGATCAAAGAGCCGAGATGAATCAGAAGTTGCATCAAGTTCTTGAAGCAATAAATCGAATGAATCAAAACTTTGCAGCATTGTCCAAGTCAATCAAATCAGATTTGGCCGAAGCCCTAGATCACTGGCAAAATGTGACAATTTTGGACAAGAAAGAGAGGAAAAAGTCGACAATTTTGACGCTGATATGCATCCAGACGACGACAATTGATACTGGAAGATGAGCGACAGGCTTGTCGACCCTCCACAGGGGCTCGTTGGCCCCTGGGAGGGCGGCCAGACCTGCAGGCCAGTGGCAGCTTGCAGACTACCTGAAGGCCAGGGATGACCTATAGGACAACCTGCAGGCCGGCAGCGGCCTGCAGGCAAGTCTATTGGGCCCGACGGGCCTGCTCACAGCTTTTTGGAGCCCGCAACGGCCCAACGACATTCTTTGGGACCTGCCATGGCATGTAGACATTTCTACGGGGCCCCAAGGCCCGTGGTTTGTACATTGACAACCTCTTGAGCTTCAACATTCGTACTTTGGACACGGAGGACCTCCCGAGGATCTTGACGACTACCATGAATTTCATGCAGATTTCGTGGAGGATGATGGAGACCTTAGATGGCCTTTTGATCCAGGAGGGGACGAGCATCATGAGTCGAAGTGGAGTAGCCTACGCACTTCATACACCACCTTGAGAATAAGATGGCTTTTCGGGGGGCGGAGTAGTGTTAGGATTATGGTTTATGTGAATAATGGAAGATCTACAATTTCTGGACACGAGGGCGGTTTTGTAATTTTGTGGGTCCGGGGGTAGATTTGTAATTTTGGGCTAAAACCCTAGATTAGGGGTATTACGGTAATCTAGGGGCAACGGCTAAATAGGAGTTTTATTATAAATAAAGGGGGAGATTAGATAGGGAGGATTATGTTGAGTGTTGATAAGAACATGGTAGATCCCTTAGATCTAGAGGAGATTTAAGCTTTGATCTCGAATCCAAAGATAGGAGAGTTGGTCCATCTCTCGAAAGTGGCCAACTTTAACTCTGTATTTCAGTTTTTATCAATAAAAATCATTCTTTTCCCACAAATCCCCACTTTTCCCCATAAAAATCCCACATTTCCCATAAAAATCCCATCTTTCTCCATAAAAATCCCTTCTTTACCATCAAAAACCTAGCGGATTGCATCATAAACGTACCATATTGCCATCAAAGAAAATCACACAACAACACAATCACCATCACAACCGGTCTTCATCCCTAAATTTTTTGGTTTGGCTAAATTTATGGAAAGCATCATATACGAGTTATTGTCACTGGAAGATGATGCATAAAGCCCAGCTCATTTAGTGAAAATGACATCACATAATGCAATGTGACAATGCTGTTCATGTATGTATTGTCTATATACATTATGTGTATCTGATGTTTCATATTTTTAATTGAAGACCTGTATGTATGCTCTGATTCTTTCATTATGCATAAAGTTGAAATTACTTGCTTCTCAAATGTACATTTATGGTTTTATTAAATATATTACAAACCAAGTGCTGTTACTGAAATAGATTTGCAGTATCTATTTGACCACTTGATCTGTATAAAGGATTTCTCTTCGAGAAATTAAGAAGCAAACGTCACACCGAGGCCCAATTCCATGGTGCTAAGATGTAAAAGAAATTACTATGGAACCAAGGTGGAGTTTCTTTGAATCTACCATCCAGTTGAATGTAAAGAATCGTATCAAGGGAAAATCAGCGAAGAAAAGGAATAAAAATTGGAAAAGATGAGATTTTTATTGGATTTTTGAGAAAAGACAAGATCTAATAGCAAGATAAATTGAGCCCTTTCGAGAGGAACTCGCTCTCCTAACTTTGATGAACGGATCAAAGCCTAAAACCCTCACAAATGACACTTAGAATGTTCTTCACACAATAAGCATGCCTCTCATGACGGCTAACCCTAGATATAAATAGAAAAACCTAGGAACAAAATAACATAACAAAAGACTAATCTGCCCTTCGACACCTCCGATAGTAAGTGACCCATCCGCCCTGGGTCCCGCCTGGACCCGTGACTGCCTCGGAGGGTGCAGCCGTATCATAGTCCCACAGAGTAAGAGGGTAAGTGAGAGCGGCTATTGGGGTGAGGAAGTTGTAGACTAATTAAAAACCAATGCCTCCATAACCTTTTCAAACTTATTGATCCTTGAATCAATCGGAAAGGAGAAACACGAGGGATTGCTCATTCCCATGATCCCTTTTGACACGGTCACTAAGGATAGAAAAACATTTTCTTTTTGTCATAGTGTGAAGATCACATCTCTTGATTTTATTTTATTGATTTCAGATGATTACATCGAATAAGAGATCTAGTCTTTTTCCTGCTCTCTTGCTCTTTTATGTACATTACAAATCTTCCTGGGTTTTGGGTTTTGCCAGCTGTCTAGATTTTTGCTAGAGCAGGAGGGTTTCCATACATTAGGATCTTGGGATTTTTTTTTGAGAGACTACATGTTTACTTTTTTCCTTAATTGGTTTTACAATATTGATCTTCTCTTAATTTATGTAGGTCTGATCTTCTCTCTTTGCTAGGTTAGGACGTTAAGCCTATTGAGATTACATCAAGGATTCATCAGTGTATTCCAATGTTTCCTAATAAATTTTTCATAAGCTCAAAATCCTGCTGAAAGTAGAATTCAATTCAAATGAGTTTGAACTGGATTTGGTTGACAGCTCTGACTTGTTTAGCCCATAGATTGCTCATCTAGTGTCCATTCATCCAAACTTGAACTCATTTTGAAGTTAGGAAACAAAAATTTCTAAATGGAACTGACTTGCTGTCAGATTTCATGTGAACTGTTGCATGTAATTCTTGAAAGTTGGCATTTGTCTGCGGGAACTTGCTGGAAATATGAATTTTGAAGTTACTTTCGATGGTTTGATATCCTCATGGGTCACAAATTAACCATTTCATCATCATAGACATCTCATAATTTGGGCCTTGGAACTTTGAAAGTTGATCATTGGGTTTGTAGACATACCTTTCACTCAAGCAGTTAAAATTGAAGTAACCATGCATGGACCAACTCTCCAAAATCTCTTCATTGAGGACAGACTAGAGTATCTAGATGGAAGAGGTAAGCTGCCAAATTTCTTTGCGGGCAGTTGCGGTCTCTTATACACAATAAAATTCAGAGTCAAATTGGAGTACATTCCTTAGGATTTTATTGTTTACCACTGTTTTGTTAGCCTTCAAAACTTCCCTTTATCATAATGCTTGTGGCTTTTTATATTAATTTACCAATATGCCGTATCCAACTCTCTGTGCCTTCAATAAACTGGGGAATTTCCTGTCATAGGTAACAGTGATTGCGAATTTTTTTTTGAGTTTTAAACGTAATTGCCTTCAATAAATAAAGAAGGTCCTTTTCGTAGTTAACGTGCAAGAAAATAGAACCATGTGAGGTCATTAATTTCCTGTTACACCTTGTTTTTAAATTGAAAACATTGCATTTTTTTGCAGCTCTCTTGTGCCAGATTGGAGCCTTGAAATCATTTCAACTTGAGAGGTTGGAATATTTGAGAGAAAGAGCATCAGGCATGAGCTCTGCTGCGTATTTTCTTGCAAGAGACACCCTTGATCATTTCAATACAATCGTCAAGCCAATAATTTATCTTTCAATGTTCTATTTCTTCAACAATCCACGGTCATCAATTCAGGATAACTATGTTATTTTGGTCGCACTTGTGTACTGCGTCACTGGTATAGGTTATACATTTGCTGTCTCCTTCCAACCAAGCTCAGCCCAACTGGTGTGTGCATTGGATGCTGTTGAAAGCTCCTTTAATCAAATCTAAAAAAAGGACATTCTTTTCTAACTACAATAAAACTATTGTTTTGCAGTGGTCTGCACTTCTGCCTGTTATATTAACTTTGATAGCAACTCAACCGGATAATGCAAGCTGGCTAAAGAACTTATGCTACTCAAAGTGGGCATTGGAGGCATTCATTATTTCAAATGCTGAAAGGTATTGTCGATTTTTATTTTAAACGCGGCAATATCGTATTGATTGTTTGTGGACTCTGTGTGTGTACAAATTGCCCGTTTTGGGTAGACTTTCTCTATGTACATATGTGCTCACACTTACCTTGAAGTAACGAAATTAAGAAAGCTTTACTCCATTGACACGAATAGGAATTGGTGAAGTAGTTCTGCATGTTATAGCTCCCATATGATTTAACAAATTGAGGAACACCCAAACACTAGGTTGTTAATCCCGAACACTTTGGCTTTAATGACTTTTGGCACTTTCAACCCAAATATCCGACATTGTCAACGCAAATGCATTTTACGTTATTACATTTACTTACAGTCTGAGCTTCCATCAATGTATTAGTTCCCTTCCATCAATGTATTAGTTCACTATAACACTATTATAAATTCAAATGCCTATGATGTTAAGGCAAGTTGAAATTAAATTGCATCCATGGTGCCACATTGGTTTCCATTTTCACTTTACTCTAGGAATTAAACCCAGTATGCACTTGGGCCTTTGTTCCATTTAGAGGTAGATATCATGAACTATGAAAACCTTGTAATCTTTGTGCAATGGCCATCAACCGCTTGGTCTATCACAATTCGCCTCATCTCGTCCTCATGATAGCGGAATCAAACTCACCGACTAGAGTTAGTTGGCTTGAGATTGAAGTGATAGACGATGAAAGCCATCGCTGAACTAAAGCCATTCAAGCGAGCAGTGTTTGAGCTCTAACGTTGCCCACATTGTTGCAGGTACTATGGTGTTTGGCTGATAACAAGATGCGGTTCCCTACAGCAAAACGATTATAATATCAACGATTGGTGGCTTTCTATAGTGATCCTCATCCTCTACGGCATAACTTTCCGCCTCATTGCTTATGTCTGTATGGTGCAGTTCCTAAGGAAGTGATGCCCGAAGAGACCCGTGGCTTCCAATTTCTTCCTTTTTTTCGTGTGTATATCGGTTTGGAATCAGTTTCGTTCAGTGTTGTATGTAACATAGCGGCCAAAATCAGTGGTGTATCAAATAGATTATTTTGTGCAGTATACAGGAATCTGGGGAAAAGTGTAGGTTTCAGTCCAATTTGTGTTGGTTCTTGTGTTGTTTATTCTTTGTTCGACATTAGCTGGTCTTTTGCTGCACAGGCTCAAACACATATTTGTTAGCTAGGCAAGCAAAAGATATTCCTTGTGAAAATGAGTAGCACCAAGTTGGACTATAATTTTCATCAAAAAAAACAAAAAGAACACAAAATGAATGCAGATGATGTTTATTGAAATAAAAATGGACAAATTTAAGAGGATGAAAATTCCAGAGATGTGTTAACGACTTCTGCAAATTTACTAAATAAGAAACTGTCACAATTATTCATGTCAACAAAAGCAGGAAATTGTATTGACAAATCAAATAAAAAAATGATTATGTCGAAAAAAAAAATCAAAATTGGTAATTTCTCAGAATAATGATCTGGATCTTAACCTGAGTATATTCCCTATTATTTTTAAATATAAAACGTAATATATGTTGTGAGTTGAGAGAGGCCTTTGGCCTCCCTCCCCTCATCACTCTCCATTACTCCCCACTAAGTTAGTGGGGAGGCCCATTGGACTCCCAACTCAACATGAGAGTTTTATAAATATAGTAACATGGCTATTTGCCATGATTAATCCTCTTCTAACACGTTATCAGCACGTCCGCTCTTCTTTTTTGAGCTTTTCTTCCCGTCTCTTTCCAAAAATCAAAGCCCTACGCGCGAAGGAATCTGTTGTTGCGGTAATCCTTTGCGGCAAAGCTTTGCGTGGATTTTTCTTTGGAGCATATCGGGAGCGGCGCTATCTACGGATTTTTTTTATTATTATCCCGATCTTCCCTAGATCTTTGATCTAGAGGTAATTTCTTTTCGATCACGTAGATACCTACATACTGTAGTATGCTAAGATTTTACGTAGCCAATTCTATAGGCTAGTATTAATCTACCACATTTTAATAATCATCAAAAATCACACAAAAAATATATATATATATACCCATAAACCCTTTTCGCCCCCCCCCCCCCCCCGGGCTCTGGTATTTATTTTCTGTATGTGAGCTGATAAACTACAAACTCAATTAGGATGGAGTAGTTTAATCATTATCATAAAAACGTTTTTATGAAATTTAGATCATTTACAGAGTGATTTCATGGCAGTGGTAACCACTGTGTTTATAATTAGGCATCAAGTTGACTTAATTCTGTAAGAGTTAGGGCCAACTTTTTAGCGAGGTTATGCATGTGATGAATGAGGCATATTGTACCTGCGGGTGGGAAAGCACCTTTGTGATTGTGTCATAGAAGCTTATTAGAATGAGGCAATAATGTCCCGTAGACTAAAGAGTCTTGATGCTAATCACAATGTAGAAGATAGGCCCTATTTCTTCATGCACAAAAATATTTATGGTTGAAAAAATCATGGATTTCATGGACTTAGGAGCTTTTTCACCACTGCATTGTGCAGTTGCAATATGGGCTTAGAACAAAGGGTGACAGAGTTATATGATTTATCTTTCTCATATTTAAATCTTGTGTGTTTCATATATATGTATTTACATCACCATGCAGCCCATTTTTCTAACAATGAAATTAAGTCTTATGGGCCAGCAGCCCCGTTTAGCTTAATTATTAATTTTTGACTACCAACTTTGGGCATGAAGCCCAGTAAATCCAGTTGCAATTTTTAATGTGTCAATTAGAATTTTGAAACCGGGCCTGAAGCCCAAATATTAACAATATTTTAATTTGACAAATTGTGCCTGATGCCATGTTAATTCAAATTGCTATAATTAATTTGTTAATTTTTGGCAAATGGGCCTGCAGCCCAAATATACATAATATATTAAAATGATTAATATTTATGGGCCTGCAGCCCAATTCAAACTATTAATTTATTTTAATTCCTTGTCATGGGCCTGTCGCCCAGTCTTTCATATTGCTAAAATAATAACACTATTGCATTATTATTAAATTATGGAATATTAGGATTTTTCAAAATATAATTATCTTAAGGATCCTGCGACCGCTCTGCCGTTAGTAAACTAACCTAACGGTGTATGACGTCTCCCCGTGGTCCGAGAGATTATTATATTTTATAGTCTATTTTCCATATTTTATATGCCTGTGTTATATACATGCGTGGTTGTTTATTTTATGCCTGTAGCATTTATAAACTGTGTGGATGTTTATGTAAGCTAAAATGTGATTTTTGGGATCGGCCAATTTGATACCCTTTAAATTCCTTGCAATTTAATTTTCTTTTTGAGAGAATTTGTAAGTGAGGATTATATGTAATTTTGCCAAAGACTAGTGTACCGACAAAATGAAGACGGCGTCGTAAATTTGAAAATATAGGGATCCATTCTGGGTTTCCAAGTTGTATTTTTCTTTTCTTTATGGACTATATATTCGGACTTTGGACTTTGTACATTTTTGGGTATCTGGCCGATCCCCACATTTTGCTTACTTTATTTGTTATGCGTGAATTTCAATTTTAAATTAATTCATGCTTATTTTAAATTGCGTAGATAAAATGGCAAAATTGGCAAGCGTCGATTTCGAAGTCCTTGACTCTGCAGGGAAGAATTACCTGAGTTGGCGAGTGGACCTGAAGTTCCACTTGCGTTCGATGGCCCTCCTTGGGTCCATTTTGGCTCCTTCCTCGGCCCCAGCAGCGGCCGATGCTTCTGCTGCATCCAGCAGCGGCACTTCAACCACTGTATCCGATGTAGATAAGGCGAAAGCCATAATCTACATTAGGAAACATATAGATCGGACCTTAAAGGCCGAATACTTAATGGTTGAGGACCCAAAGGACCAGTGGACAGTGCTGGAGGCACGGTATAAACATCAAATTGATGTTATATTACCGCGTGCCAGTTATGAGTGGAAAAACCTCAGACTTCAGGACTATAAGTCCGTCGCTGAGTATAATTCTGCACTTCATAACATCACCTCACACCTGAAGTTGTGCGGTGAAGAAGTGACAGAATAACGCATGTTGGAAAAGACATTTACTTCGTTTCACGAGAAAGATGCAATCCTCATGCAGCAGTATCGTGAACACAACTTCACGCAATTCTCTGATCTGATCTCATGCCTACTTAGGGCAGAGCAGAATCGAGACTTACTGCTAGCCACTCATAATTTACGTCCAGCCGGCACTGCCCCTATCCCTGAAGCCCACCACGTTTCTCCTTAGAAGTGGAAAAACAAGAAGAAGGCTAATAATAACAAAGGGAAAGCTGTGATGAAGAATGGACGAGGAGCAAGACCCCCGTCCAACAACAAGAATACATGAAAGAGTAACTTCATATGGAAGCAAAAGAACACTGACCAAGTGTCACTTCCTAAGAAGAACTGGGAGGATAAATGCCATAGATGCGGCATGACTGGCCATTGGTCCAGAATTTGCCGCACTCCTCGCCACCTGCAGGAACTATATCAGGCGAGCCAGAAGTCTCTGCCTGAAACAAACTTGGCGGCTGTTCAGCCAACAATGATGTTCACTGCAAATGACTTCGAGAACGACGACCTGCTCGATTAAGCTTCATCTTTTATCTATGCATTTAAAATTCAATGTTGCTTCATCTTTAATTTGTTTAAGTACGAACTTTTATTTTGAATGTCTTTTTCATTGACTTAAATAAAATTTCGTTTTACTTATAGATGAAATATGGAATATTGTGGACAGTGCCTCGTTGCACTGGTGTAGCATTGATATTGCTCCCACATACAACGAGACTATAAGATGCAAATTCTCCTCTTAAACATATATGAAATCTCCAATTTTCAAGGATATTTCTTTTAAAGAAAATAGCTTGAAAATTGTGGATAATATATATTGAATATCAATATGTAACTCGTCAAGAGAATGGCCAGAAGACCATCTACTTACGATTTCATTGGACCCCCATCGGGCCCCTATAATTACAGATATTCATCCTATAGAAAGCCAACTCGACTGAGCACCAGAAGTGCCTTTCTTTGCCATAGTTTTTAACTCTGGCAAGATGGACTTGGTCATCCCGGATCAGCGATGATGGACGTATTATCAAATGAATCCATTGGAGAACCTGAAGATTCTTCAAAAGGTTGAGTTTCCTTGTCCCCCTTTGTCATAAGGGAAAACTTAGAGAGAGACCTTCCCTCCTGAAAGTGGGTTTAGAGTCTCCTGGCTTCATTGAGAGAATACATGGTGACCTTTTGCGGGCCTATTCACCCCGCAAATGGACCATTTTCAGTACTTCATTACTGTACTGATATATGCATCTACTAGATGGTCTTCTGTGTGCCTTCATATTCACTCGCAACATAGCTTTCTCAAAGCTAATAATGAGGGTGAATTCACTACTCATATCATTCAAGACTTCTACCAAGCAACTGGCATTGAAATTGAACATCCTGTAGCATGTTCATACTCAGAATGGGTTATCAGAGTCTTTGGTAAAGAGACTCCAATGGATTTCACGTCCATTGTTAGATTCCAGTTGCCTGTTGATATTTAGGGACCAACAAGCAGCACTCCGCATCGCTTATCACGATACGGCCCGCTTGTGGCCATATCTTATTGCTGATGCCGCTTCCTTATGGTTTACCACCAAGTCTTGATAAATGTGAATTTGATGAGTACAGTCTCATTGTAATAGGCACGCAGTCTAAAGAAGCCTGAAGCTTCTGAGACCATATCATGGGACACATAAGTCCTCATCTCGTTATGATCCGCATACTTTTTCTGTGTGACGTTGAGATCCAGAAGATCCTTCACATTCTGACTAAAGTACATCAATTGACGGATAAAATTGCGGACAACCAGAAGATTGTTCGTTCACATGTCCCTGCTGCCAACACGCCAGCTAGGATTGACATTCCCAAAGATGAATGTAATCCACCGGCAGCAGAATTGGCTGTACCTCATTTGAAAAGAGGATGCCGGCCAGGTTCAAAATAAAAATTTCCTCATAATAGGAAGATTCCTGGATATATAAAAATGATCCAACCACAGGATGCTGAGCTCAGACCAGCAACCTCTCCCCTCCTAATTTTCCCTGCAGAGGAAACAACAGGAGAAACATCATTATATTACGTACGTACTGGAGAGGTACTGGACAGATATAGCACAGTCGTCGACGACGGTTTTGCTTTCGCTATTGCCATTCACGTCGCTGAATACGACGATGACGTCTACCCACTTTTCTATAGCGTAAACACATAGAATGGCCAAAGTGGGACGAGGCAATAAGAGTAGAGCTGGACTCACTCTTGAAAAGCAAAGTCTTTGGACCAGTAGTCCATACACCTGAATATGTAAAAACCTGTGGAATATAATTCGAATTTCATAAAGAAATTGAAATGAAGGAAATGTGATCATTTTCCTACTAAGCCTACACTTCTCTGCAAAAGCCAATACATGCAGCTCATGGACGTTGTGACTGCATATATATACGGCAAATATAGAGATATATATAAAACTTCCAGAAGGGTATACTCTACCCCCAGAGATAAAAGAGAAACGTAGAAACGTCTTCTCCATAAAGGCTACAAAGATCATTAGTTGATCTTAAGCAATATTCTGCCCTTGTATCTTTTTCGAAAGATCGTTGACAGGATTTGTTATATTTGCCTTACATATGGTCGACTTAAAGCTAATAGGATCTCCAGCAGAGGCCATTGAGATTTCAGATAGCTTTAAAGCGTACCTTGGAAATGAAAAACCTAGGTATAACGATCATCCTGATGATGACATTAATCATCCTGAAGATGGCATTAATCATCCTGAAGATGAACTATCATCCTGAAGATGACATTAATCATCCTGAAGATGAACCATCATCCTGGAGATGAACCATCATCCTGAAGATGACATTAATCATCCGGAAGATGAACTATCATCCTGGAGATGAACTATCATCCTGAAGATGACATTAATCATCCTGAAGATGAACTATTATTAATCATGCCGAAGATGTCTCGGCTTACATATTAAACACCTTCGTGGTGGAACCCTTTCATATTCTTCATACAACTGGATTTTATGA
The DNA here is from genome assembly GCA_030789695.1 of Scilla litardierei. Lineage (NCBI taxonomy): Eukaryota > Viridiplantae > Streptophyta > Magnoliopsida > Asparagales > Asparagaceae > Scilla > Scilla litardierei. The sequence goes on along the minus strand of CM061138.1, from coordinate 42,553,432 downwards.
AGAATGATGTCCTTTTATAACCTATTAAAAATGGATACTTATTTATGACACCTTTTAGTAGCTGAAAGAGGGGGATGACATCCTAGGTCCTGAAGAGCCTAGCTCTAGTGTATTATCTGGCCAACTGCACGTATCTTTGATAGAACGTCTCCAGTAAAGTTGTTAACCAGATACAGTGTTGTCCTGTAGAGCAACACTAGACCAAGGATAAGCTGCTTTTGCGCAACTTCCAAGGGTCAAGGAATATATATTGCATATGCTGGTTTAAAGATCATCGCGATGACTGAAACACAATAGGCCGGCCACCTCCTAAATATATACACATCATCATCCAATGTCTACATCTTCTAAGAAGCTCATCATCCAAGAAGCAAGTATTGAAAACGCTCAGCCAGGTCTAGCAGTACCTTGCAGACACACTGAAGACTGATTCAAAGAATACTTTAGTGGAGTCATCTACCAACTTCGAAGAGCATTACACTCCAGAGCGACGCTGCCTTCCAATAGCCGCTAGATGAGTGAAACTTGTGTAGATAAGTGATAATTGTATTTTCTTTCAGAACATGATGGATGTATAGACGAATAGGAGATGATTGTATAGATACATAGGAGATCTGCAAGCCTGAAGCTTGTACATATTAGGAGGAGTCCCTCGATAGTTGTACTCTTTTCCCTTAAGCTGCTGGTTTTTCTCACTGGGTTTTCCACAGCTAAGGTTTTAACGAGGCAACCACAGTGGCTCTGGATCCAGAAGTATCCACCCCATTGGCATACTGAATCCTGAAGTATTCATATGCTTAACCCAAGGTAATGGAGAGATGATGGGGAGTGTTGTGAGTTGAGGGAGGCCTTTGGCCTCCCTCCCCTCATCACTCTCCATTACTCCCCACTAAGTTAGTGGGGAGGCCCTTGGACTCCCAACTCAACATGAGAGTTTTATAAATATAGTAACATGGCTATTTGCCATGGTTAATCCTCTTCTAACAATATATTAATTTAGAAATAAAGAATACTTCATAGCAAACAAAGTTGCAATTTGAAGTTGAAATCTGAGACTTTGATAACTCAAATACTTCAAAAGGAAAGCTGTTGTGAGTTGAGGAAGGCCTTTGGCCTCCCTCCCCTCATTATCTTCCATTACACCCCACTACTAAGTAGTGGAGGTCACTTGGCTCCCCTCATTATCTTCCATTACACCCCACTACTAAGTAGTGGAGGTCCCTTGGGCTTCTTACCCCTTGGTATTCCATAATATTGAATAAATAGAGGACCATGGCCTTGAGCCATGGCTACTCTTTCTTTTGAGTTCTAACACGTTATCAGCACGTGAGCTCTCGTTCTTGAGCTTCTCTTTTTATCCCCTAAAATCACCCTCACCGCGCTTAAGAATCTTGGTTGCTGCGATCCGTTGCGGTGATTTCTCCGCGTTGAAGTTCGATCCCTTGGAATCTTGGTTGTAGCGATCTGTTGCGGCGATTTCCACGGGGAAAACTTATATAGAGACATTCCCTCCTGAAAGTGGGATTAGAGTCTCCTGGCTTCATTGAGAGAATACATGGTGACCTTTGCGGGCCTATTCACCCCGCAAATGGCCCATTTCGGTACTTCATTGTACTGATAGATGCATCTACTAGATGATCTTATATGTGCCTTTTGTCCACCCGGAACCTAGCTTTCTCAAAAGCTGATAATGTGGGTGAATTCACTACAAATGTCTTTCAAGACTACTACCAAGCAACTGGCATTGAAATTAAACATCCTGTAGCATGTTCATACTCAGAATGAGTTATCAGAGTCTTGATAAGAGACTCCAATGGATTCCACGTCCATTGTTAAATCCCAGTTGCATGTGGATGTTTAGGGATACTCCATACTGCATTCCGCATCGCTTATCACGATATGACCCTCTTGTGGCCATATCTTATTGTTGATGCCGCTTGCTTATGGTTCACCACCAAACATATCTCATTTGAGAGTGTTTTGGATGTGTTAATTTATGTCCCAATAGCATCACCTTAGAGGACCAAAATGAGTCCTCATCAAAACTAGTTATCTTTATATGGTTTGATTCGCCATGTATTATTAGATACCTAGAACTCCTGACAAGCGATGCATTAAAGGCACTTCTTGATAACTGTGAATTTAATGAGCAAAGTCTCATTAAAATAGGCACGCAGTCTAAAGAAACCGGAATCTTATGAGACCATATCATGGGACACAAAAGTCCTAAATCTCGTTATGATCCGCATAATTTTTCTGTGTGAAGATGAGATCCTGAAGATCCTTCGCATTTAGACTAAAGTACATCAATTGCCGGATAAATTCACGGACAATCCATAAGATTGTTCGTTCACACGTCCCTGTTGCCAACACGCCAGCTAGGATTGACATCCCCAAAGATGGATGCAATCCACCGGCAGCAGAATTGGCTGTACCTCAATTGAAAAGAGGATGCCCTACAGGTTCAAAAGATAAAGTTCCTCGAAAGAGGAAGATTTCTGGAGATATTAAAATGATCCATCCGCAGGATGCTAAGCTCAGACTAGCGACCTCTCCCCTCCTGGTTTTCCTTGCAGAGGAAACAATAGGAGAAACATCATTATATTACGTACGTACTGGAGAGGTACTGGACAGATATAGCACAGTCGCTATTGCCGTTCACGTCGCTGAATACGACGATGACGTCAACCCACTTTTCTATAGCGTAATCGCATAGATTGGCCAAAGTGGGACGAGGCAATAAAAGTAGAGCTAGACTCACTCCTGAAACACAAAGTCTTTGGACCAGCAGTCCAAACACCTAAAGGTGTAAAACCTGTGGAATATAAGTTGGTTTTCATAAGAAAAAGAAATGAAGGAAATGTGATCATTTTCCTATTTCATACTAAGCCTAACCGTCTCTGGAAAATCCAAGAAATACAGCTCATGGACGTTGTGACTGCATATCTATATAGCAATATAGAAATATAGATCTATATGAAACTTCCAGAAGGGTATACTCTACCCCCAGAGATTAAAAAGAGACGTAGGAACGTCTTCTCTATAAAGGCTTCAAAGATCATTACATGATCTTAAGCAACCAAGAAAAATATGGTATAACAGATTTATCAAATTCCTTGCGAAACAAGGATTCACTAATAATAAAGTCTGCCCGTGTATCTTTATCAAAAGAACGGGGACAAGATTTGTAATAGTCGTCGTATATGTGGACGACTTAAATCTAATAGGATCTCCTGCAGAGACCATTGAGATATCTGATAGCCTTAAGCATACATTCGTAATGAAATACCTGAGCAAAACAAGGTATTGTCTCGGTTTCCAGATTAAACACCTTCGTAGTTTAATCCTTTTATACCTATCATATTCTTCATACACCAGGAGTTTATGAAGAAAGATGTCCATTTGCAATCTATTAAAAATGGATGCTTATTTATGACGCCTTCTAGTCGCTGGAAGAGGGGGAGGACATCCAATGTCCTGAAGAGCCTAGCTCTAGTGTACTAATTACACTCTTTTATCTGGCCAACTGCACGTGTCTCTAATAGAACGTCTGCAGTAAAGCTGTTAGCTAGATACAGTGCTGCCCTGGAGAGCACCACTGGACCAAGGATAAGCTTCTTCTACGCAACTTCCAAGGGTCAAGGATCATCATCCAAGGAATATATATCGCACATGCAAGTTTACAGATCATCGCGATGACTAAGCACAAATGTCCGACCACCTCCAAAAGATCTACACATCATCATCCAAAGTCTACATCATCTGAGAAGCTCATCATACAAGAAGCAAGTGTAGAATACGCTCAGCCAGGTCCAGCATTACCTTGCAGACGCTGTGAAGACTGAGTAAAAGAATACATACGTGGAGTCATCTACCAACTTCGAAGAGCGTACCACTCCAGAGCGCCATTGTTTTCCAGTAACTGCTAGATATGAGTGAAACTTGTATAGATGAGTGATGATTGTATTTTCTTTCAGAACATGATGGATGTATAGACGAATAGGAAATGATTGTATAGATACATAGGAGATCTGCAAGCCTGAAGCTTGTACAGATCAGGAGGAGTTGATTGTAGAGTTGTACTCTTTTCCCTCGGCTATGGGGTTTTCCACTGGGTTTTTCATAGCCAAAGGTTTTTAATGAGGCAACCTCATTTAACTTTGGACCCTGAAGTGTCCACCCCTAATGAAAGCAGAAAGACCTACAAGCATAAGGCTTGTATAGATCAGGGGGAGTCACCAGTTGGTTGTACTCTTTTCCCTTAAAGCTGATGGTTTTTCCCAATGGGTTTTCCACAGTTAAGGTTTTAACGAGGCAACCACATTGGCTCTGGATACAGAAGTATCTACCTCATTAGCATATTGAATCCTGAAGTATTCATATGATTAACCCAATATAATGGAGAGATAAGGGGGAGTGTTGTGAGTTGAGGAAGACCTTTGGCCTCCCTCCCCTCATTATCTTCCATTACACCCCACTACTAAGTAGTGGGGGTCCCTTAGGCTTCTTACCCCTTGGTATTCCATAATATTTAATAAATAGAGGACCATGGCCTTGAGCCATGGTTACTCTTTCTTTTGAGTTCTAACAAAAGCATACTTTTCAATAATTCCTTTTTTGACAACTTTTCTTTTTCGTCATTCTGCAAAACTATGTTCCAAATGATCCTGAGGGTTCGTAATAACTTTTACATAAGATATTTGTATTGAAACCACATGATAATAAAGTTTGATGCTGTAATGCTACCACATAAAGATCAAATTTGAAGAAGGCTCATGGAGCTGGTTCTTTGCAAAAGAATGTTGTGGCACATCCACACACAAAAAGGCTTAGTATGTGAAAAAGATTAATATGCCCTTCAAGTCTACTCTATAAATAGCTATCCATTCAAGAGAGAAGGTAACTTAGTTTTACTCATACTTTTTCTCATTTAAAACATTTTTCACCTCCGTCAAGTTCTTACTTGAGTGTCGGACGAGTCAAAGCATAACACCGAGTTCGACTCGCTAATGTTCTGGTTGGTTGTGGTGTGCAGATCATTGGACCTAAGCAGAAATCAAGTGAAGAGTGGGATTGGAAAGACATTTGTGCCCCTAAGGAGGATGGATGAGTGGGCTTGAGACTGCTTTCTGACCTAAATAAGGCGGCTAGAGTTAGGCTTACATGGCGTATGTTATCTACTGATGGGCTTTGGGCATCCTATATGCGTAATAATTACAGGGATACGTCACATTTTTTTGTAGCAAAAGGAAAAACAACGCACTCTGGTACCTGGAAGTTCATGTTACAAAGTATACAATTTTCTAAATTTCTGATAAAGAGACAAGTCCGGGATGGATCCTCTACATTATTCTGGCATGATAACTGGTTGCCATGTGGTCCCCTAATTGATTTGTATGACGTACCGACGGAGGCTAGCAATAAAAAGGCCAACGAATACTGGTCATCGACAGGATGGGTGGAAGACTCGGATATTAATGAGGTGCGGCCTATATTGCAGAGCATTTCGCTTGCTTCAGGACATGATGCATGGTTATGGGCCCCTAGTTCGGATTTTAAATTCAGAGAAGCCTGGGAAGGAACTCGCAGTAGGGGTATGACTGTTCCCTATTCTAAGCTTGTTTGGTACAATAACAATGTCCCAAAAATGTCTCTAACTTTACATAGACCGTTTCATGGGAAATTGCTAACTAGGGACAAGTTGGAAAAATGGGGAAGGAACACTGATACTCAGTGTGTGTTATGCGATGCGGGGAGAATGTAAACATAAATCATCTATATGTTGAATGTGGCTACACAAATTATATTCTTAACAGAAGCCTTCTCAAATTGGGTGTATTAGACCCCATTGTTCCTCAGCTTCCTACGGTGGGGGACTACTATTTATTGCATTTTGCTAAAAAAGAAACATTAAGCATGCTGGCAAAGACTGTTCTAGCAGCGATTGTTTGGCATGTCTGGAAGGAGAGGAATAGAAGAATTTTTTAGGGCCTCAAAAAGCCAAAATCAGGCTATTTGAGGACATATCTGCTGACATCAGAATCATCCTTAGAGATCAGGACGCCACCCCCTGAAGCCATGCATGCGATGGAAGAATGGGACTTTAGAGATGCATGATAGATTTATTCTTGTATCTTGGCTATGTATAGGTTGGTAGGGAAGGAGGGTCAGTTAGTAGAGGGTGACGGCGCTTGTGGCCTCTCCCCTCTCTAACATTACCCGCCTTCTTATTGCTAATGATTGTAATGTACAATTTTGATTTTTTAATAAAGATGCACACTAACTTTCCAACAAAAAAAAGTGAGTCTTGTATACTTTGTATCAGCTAACCCCTGTTTCTACATTGAAAAGGATACCCATCTTAAATATTTTACAAATATATTTGGTCTGCCCTGCTACTTTTCTAATGCACCGAGACAAGATACGCTTCTCATTTCCAGGGCCATGTTTTCATGCCGAAATGAACTGGTAAGAAGTAAGTGTCATCATGCTGAAAGCCTTGACCAACTGAGGCGAGAAGGATACAATTTTGCGTTTGTAGACGGTGAATTTGTTGAAAATGCTTCAAGCTGCAGTTCTGGGGGCTGGCATGGCTGTGCATAGTCAATAGAGACTTTCCAGTTTTCTGGACAGACTGTATATGGCCATGCCAGATCCTGCGCCGCCGCGCAAAGCCAATATAGAGTGCTCAGTTTTCCTGGCAGACTATACACAGTCGTGCTAGGCCATGCACGACCGTGCATTGCCAACAGAGACTGTCTAGTTTTCTGATCAGACTGCACATGGCCGTGCAAAGCCAACAGAGAGTACATAGTTTTCTTGGCAGACTGTACATGGCCGTGCAAAGTCAACAGAGAGTACCTAGTTTTCTTGGCAGATTGTACACGGCCGTGCCAGACCCTGCACTGCCGTGCATAGCCAACAGAGGCTGTCCATTTTTCTGAGCAGACTATACACGACTGTGCCGATGTACAGAAACGGTAATCTGCCCAGATTTTGAATTCTAATATGGTCCGTTGATATGTTTTGGGGTTAAATCAGATGGACATAATTTAATACGTCTTCTTCTATCCTAGGAAGGATTCCTCTAATATAAATACGTAGGGAATACATCCTTTGACGGCACGAAGAGAATTGAAGAGAAATTCTTAAAGATTTCTTGAAAAAAGCTTGATCTTTTGGCGGCTACAGACGCCGAAAGCGCTTTGGTTCGACTACGAGCTTTGGGAGAGGAGGTATTCCTTGTTTTAGAGTTTCTGATAGGATCCACCCAATTGTTTTGTGTGCATGAGACATTGTAATTGCTAGAGTGCAAGAATTATTTTGTCAAGATGGCTTGCTTATTGTTTGGAGGAGATCTTGAGTAGTCGGTATATTTTCTGAATTATCATCTCTGATCTAGTGGAAATTGCGACAACGGAAGACTAGACGTAGGTCATATGTTGGGTCGAACGAGTATAAATCCTTGTCTCTATGTGTGATTGTTTGGTTTTTGATATTGTGGTATTTCTCGTGCTTTGTATGATTCTTCCAAGATTCTAACTCTCCATTAAATTAGTTGGTGATACTTTATCATATTTATTCTGCTCCGCATGGCTCAAATCGATTCAGCACCGTCGGGCTCGGTCAAACCGCACCCGGTGGAAAAATGCGGTGCTACAGGCGGGCTAGAGGGGAAAAATCCCGCCGCGGCATGGCTCAAATCGATTCGGCACCGTCGGGCGCGGTCAGACTTGAGAGTCTCTTTTCTATACAATCGAGTAGTAACAAAGTGGTCATAAGAGTCCAGAAGAGAACTTAACAACAAAAGAGACTTGTCTTCTTCATCAAACTTCATATCCAACTTCAAGAGGTCACAAATCATCCTATTGAAGATGTTCATGTGTTCCAACACATCCTTGTCTTCTTCCATCTTCAAATCATAGAGTTGCTTCTTCAAATGTAGCTTGTTTGATAAAGACTTCCCCATGTAAAGCTTCTCAAGCTTTTTCCATAGATCTTTTGCCGTTTCCTCTTCACTAACGTTATACAAAATATCATCCGAGAGATACAATTGTATTGTGCTCACCGCCCTTTCGTCAAGATCGGCCTATTCTTCATCTTCGATCTTCTCCAGCTTCTTTGTCTTCCCCAACAAAGCAACCTTGAGTCCTTATTGTATAGGAACATTCCTTACCCTTATTTGTCATAATTCGAAGTTGATACGACCATCAAACTTCGCCACCTCAAACTTAACCCCACCGGAAGTGGACATTCCTATAGATGACATTTGTCAAACACCTTGTGTGCACCAAAATTTCGCAGCTCACAAACCCGAAAATTGACGAAATTTCTTCACCCAAAATGCTCCAAATGAGTAGCACTAAGGATAAACCCAATCTCTGATACCAATTGTTGATTTCACCAACCTCTTCAAAGAACCAAGCACAACAATATCCAAGACAAAAGAGAAAGAACAAGCCAAAGATTAAGAACAAGATGTGGAAAAGGAACACCAAGCTTTATTAGAAGTTCTCAAAGCACCATACAAGAATTTAAGACATAAATCCTCAATCTTTGCTTCACCTTCTCCAAAGCCCTCTCTCTTCTCTAGCCTCCTTTCTCTTTAGGTTATTTTTCTCTCTTGATGAAAACCTCTAAAGCGAAGAGACTATTTCTATGGTCTTCTTAGGGTTACAAGTGAAGTACAAATATATCCCCACTAAGACACATATTTACAACAAGGAGTTTTAGAGCAAACTCCAACAGTATGAACACGAAGCCACCTCCTCATATGAGCAAGATGCCATCACGGTACTACACTTCTTCGTAAATCAGAGTCCTCTGATACCACTTGTTGGTTCTTGGCCTGGTATGATGACCAAACGGTCTCAATGCCCAAACCACTATGAGATGCAACCTAGGCTTAAAGATGAATTAACCTAAACACCTCTTGGCCAAGAGAGACTTAGTACCAACCAACCAATTCTCTCAACAATCTTGCGATAGAACGATACATGCACATGACAACATACGAAAAATAAAGAGCTCAAGATGCACAACAAGATACACAAGAGTTTATCCTGGTTCGGCCAGTTAGGCACCTACATCCAACAATCCCATGCAAATGATTCAACTATGATCAATGATGCAACTACACCGATCCCCTTTCTTTTTCTTCCTTCAATACGAGAGATATGGCTTCAAGCAAGACAATCTAACCCTAGATCTCTCCTCAAGCCCTCACAATCTCTCACTCAAGTCGGAGTCCTTGATAACAGAGCTCTTAGAAGAAATAGGACTCCTCAAGGGACTCAATCCCACTATCAAGGAAGATCTAACCTTGGCTTTGGATCTCTCAAACTTAAGCTTTTGGTTTTCCTCAACCCTAGCTTTCATGGATTCCAATTGATCTCCAAGCATTCTCCAAGCCCTTGGCCCTAGCTTTGCCTCAAACCCTCCTTTTATAGGGTTAGGCAAAGCAAATGAACAGTGGCCATTGGATGAGAAAAGATCTCAATCTAATGGCCCATAAATTAGACAAAAAATAACTCAGCAGGTTGCTGCTAGACTCATGTGCTCCAGACGTCTGAGCCAGTCTGCGATCTATTTCCAAAAGTTCCAAGGAATTAAATCAATTGCCCCAGCCGACTGATGGTGCTCAGCCAGGTGCATGATCCACAATCAGACGTCTGATTGTGAGACCTATGCGCCTGACTGCCCAATGTTTGATATCTGATACATCAGGCTCCTGCTCTGGCTCCTACTGGTTCAGACGTCCGACTATTGACCGCCTGCCAGAGATCTGGAAACAAGCAGGCTACTAGACGTTTGATGCATAAGCACTACTGATCGTGAATACAAGACGTTTGATGCATAAGCACTACTGATCGTGAATAGACATTCCAGATTGGATTTTGCATCACAAATTACAACAGTGCATACTAACAATAATATATAAGAAGTTGCAATAAAAAATTCAAGTTCTAATTCAAGATTAAAGAAAAAAATAGCGAATTCAAACACAAATAAATTGGATGATGCAAGCTGGTCAAAGGGACACACACATTCAAAATTCTTCTGATTTGTTCTGCATTTTTGCATTTTGGTATCATAAACAATGACACTAGTCACTAGATTGTCCAATCATTACGATGGCATCGCCGGCGAGCTTGTCCTGATTCCGTCAAACCCTGATTTCTTTCTTTAATTATTCTCTTAACCATATAATTTTTTCTGTCTTTGTCAGAAACTTCATCATCTGCTGGCTTCACACCACGGATCCAGTCTAGTATCTGGTTGTGTCACTAACCTTGGAGATTAAGTATGCATTTGGCAACGAAACAACATGATCAGTTTCTTGATTGTTATTAACTATTTCCTCTCTTGAACTTCTGATAGCATCTCAAAAAATCCAATGCTGCAGCTCCTTTTTCTGTCATTGATCTTGATCTCCCTTGAGCAAGCAGTTCCCAAGCAATTCTACGATCCAACGGCATGCTTCTCGTCAGAATTCACTCCGGGATCCCGTTACACCTGCAACGCTGCTCGCAGACCCTGCAACACATTCATCGTCTTCAGATCCCGCCGAGGCTTCAACGATGCGTCAAGCATCGCGGGCCTCTTCGATACGAAGCTAGATCAGTTGCTATCGCTCAACAACATAACAAACCCGTCTCAGATGATCAAATTTGGCCGGGAGGTCCTCGTCCCCATCGGATGCTCTTGCTCGGGTGGCTTCTTCCGGTCGGAGCTCAACTACACGGCCCCTTCTAATACAAGCTACGCCGGTATCTCTTGCGATGTTTTCGAGGGTCTTGTGAAATTGTCTACACTTGCAGGGTCGAATCCACCTGATGCTGGCAACGTTATGGAAGGAGCGCAGCTAAAGATCCCTCTGAAATGCGCATGTCCTGATGACAATGATACCGGGAACGGGTTTCGGTATCTAGTTACGTACCCGATTCAAGAATCGGCTGAGCCGAAGCTGATCGCAGAGAGATTCAGCATCCCGCTCGGCGATTTGTTGGATCAGAATAGCCTGGGTGCAGAACCGACTGTGTTCACGAACACTACAGTTCTAGTTCCTCTGAGAAATTTGTCGTCCATCAACTGGAACGTGTCGGATATTCCTAGCGACCGAGGCCACAGTTTCATTCCGTTCACCCCCAGCGAGGCCGTAGGAATGAAGGCGAGCAAGAAGAATCTATATGTCGTGGGTTCAGTTCTTGGATTCATTTTCATGTTCGCAATGTTATCTGGAGTTGTTTATCTTTTTCGCAAAGGCAAGAACAGAAGGAGAGGTGTTAGGCTCGTGGGCTCGTCTGCTCGGAGCTCCACCCCCTCGTGCTTGTCGCCCGACTTGGTTGCGGTCATGTCCAGGTACTCGGTAACGCGCTACACCGTCAAAGAGCTAAGCGAAGCAACCGAAGGCTTCGACAAAGACACACTGTTGGGCTCATCTGTTCACAAGGGGAGAATCGGCGACACGGAGTTCGTGATGAAGAAGATGGGGTACGGGGATGCCCGGAGAACCATAAGCATTCACTCGAGGATCAACCACGCCAACATCGTCAAATTGGAGGGTGTGTGCTATGGAGACGATGAGTTCTCCTCCTCGTTCTTGGTCTTTGAGTTTGCGAGACATGGGAGCTTGAGAGATTGCCTGAACAATCCGCAGCAGGCTCTTTCGTGGCATAGGAGGACTCAGATAGCCCTTGATGTGGCTATCGGGCTGCACTACATTCACGACTGCACCGTTCCATCCTACGTTCACATGAACATCACCAGCAAGACCGTCTTGATCACCGAGGACTGGAGGGCGAAGATTGCAAACCTCGGCGCAGGATCCGTGATCAATTCCCCGAAAGAATGGGGCTACGACGTCGCAATGACCTCGGAGGGGTGGATTGCCCCCGAATATGCTCATTATGGACAGGTTTCATCCAAAGTAGATGTTTTTGCATTTGGTGTTGTTCTTTTCGAGATTCTATCGGCTAAAGAGGTTAAAGATGGGAGCTTTCTCATGGAGCAATTGTTCTTCTTGCATCGGGGAGGATGTGTAACTAGTTGTTTCGAGGAGCTTCGTGGCTTCGTGGATCCAAATCTTAAGGAGTATCCAATCGCAGATGTTCTCTGCATGACTCTTCTGGCCAAAGGTTGTATTGATGAAGATCCTATGCATCGGCCATCAATGAACGACATACTAAAGATTCTTGCAAGAATGGTGCAATGAATTTAAATAAAATTTGTGTGTATGTCGAAATGATAGGATATGCACATTCAAATATGTCATCTTATTTTTATGTAATGGGCTAAAAAACTGATTGCAATATCTAATCCTGACATATGGAATGCATTATCATGCATTTAGTATAAGAGAGTAACAACAAACATGTGCATACAATCCATAGACTCTGCTGGATTCTAAGGCCTGACAAGGCACTAAGATGCCAATCTTGATCTCTTTTATTCAAAGAGCAGATGCTAGAACGGCTGCTTGCACAGAGAGACTATGCGTCCATTCAGCGCTTGTAGCGGTCTCGCTGTGTTATCCTTCGACAAAGCAAGAAAACAAGCGAATCAGGCCCAACATCGATCATCATAATCGTAGAAACTTGTTCAAGCCATGAAATGCTTACCAATTGCACCAGAGACCTGAGCAAGTCGAGTTGTTCGTGTGAGACAGTCCGAATCTGACAAGATACGGAATATGTAAGAATATTGTGGCAAAACTAACTGGATTGAGTTGTGTCATTACCTCTTGGAGCAGGATCCAAGTGACAGCTTCAGTGCATGGTGGGGTGGTTAGGGAGCCTGAGTATGTGTAATAAGGAATGCCTGATTTGATCGTCGGCGGTGGAAGCGGCCCAACGTTTGCCTCGCTTTGGGGACTCGCCGCCTGGCTTAGCTGCCACATCAGCTGAGCGAAGAAACAATAACAATTAACATGGAAAAAAAGAGAGAAAAAAATAAAGTGACAAGGTTACTGGAGGCAGGCAAACACTGGGAGAAAGAAATGGGTCAGGTGCGCCAGTTTGGAAGACGGTTCCGATTACTGCTATTTGATTCTCAGGGTTCTGCAGAACCATATGCATTTCCAGGGGGAACCTGTCATGTCGATTATATGGGACTATTTAAGAGCTATTTTCTGGAATCTATTCATGTTTAGAAGATAAATTACGGAAGCCAAGTTGCATATCGCAGTTATCAAAACATCATGACAGAACCTAATCCCACTGAAAGTATGCTCTGAAGGGAAGTGCCAATGAAGACTCTGAATCACAAATTTCTTGCTACCGACTGTTATTAGCCCACCGCCGCTTGTCCATTGCACCTACACTTGTCGCAAAATTCAAATTAGCCCGGGACAAAAATAAGTTAACAATCTTTTTTAAAAAGAAAATCAAGGACACTCAGATAAAGTTCTGCAATGTTACGTGTATGTCATAGCCCCTGTTCTTCACCGTCGCTTGGGATGTAAAAGGCCTCACTATCAAGCTCCCTGCAGTAAGATCTAGCCGAAGATTCCGGGTGTTGATGTCGATTGGGCTTTGCCGTCTCCCATCTCTGCAAAATGCCCAGTCCGGATTCAGATTTCCCCAGTTACTCGGCCCGTTTCCACTTCCTTCATCGTAGCCAAAGCTTGTCGAAACTGCCACAAAAGAATGACAGACATAAGCATATTCAAATATGTTTTCCTTCAGTATTAAGATTTACCAGGCTGCTGAGCTACAATGTGGCTTGATTGTAAAAGCAGAGTAGTGAGCACAAAACATAAGATGAGAAAGATAGTTTTTAGACGCATCGTGTCATTGGCCTGAGTTTCAGGATCGAAACCGAGCTTTTTATAGGCATTGATAAATGTTGGGGCCTCGAGGTTTGCATGGCAATGAGCTGCACATGTTGCAAAAAGATTCCTTGCGACACGATTAGACATAATCGAGAATCTTAGCCCAACCATTTGATGCTACCAAGCTGAATCAAGGTTCAGTCTGACGATATTTGAATCAATGGTAAGTTTAACTGACTGGGTTGGCTAGGATTGACAGTGGCTGGCAGAAGTTCAAATCAAGCTTAATGCTCTTTAGAGAGTAGACATGATGTGCCTTATGATTCAAAAATACTCGGCATGTTCACAGGTAATTATTTGACAAACAGTTATCATATGCATATATTCATGAACAAATAACTACCAAAAGTTTAGAACTGTATTTCAGACTACTGCATAGGCTACAAAGAACTCAGGAGTTGGTTCTCGAGTTGTTGCCTCACAAGGAGACATAAAATTGCGGCCAGGTTTTGTGCATGAAGTAGATGCGGAGTAGAAGTACCTAGTTGGTCCAAATCATCATTATTTTAGATTCATTCTTCTTAAGCTTGAGAGAAAATATTTGTATATTGGCCTACCTTGATGCAATGAGATATGTACATGGTTATATATGTTGGAACCCCGTGCACCTCCCCAACACTTAGGCTAGGTACATAGTGACACACATATAATCCCAAGTTTCGAATTCAACCGAGGCGTCACCTAGGCATAAAACCAAATATCTCACAGGCACAAGAGAGAGTTATCACCAACTACCAACTCTCTCAATGATATTGCGATAGACAATGCAAGCACACGAATATAATACGAAAAAAAAGTAACACAAAGACACGGAGATTTACTCTGGTTCGGTTGCAAACAACATACATCCCGCATCCAATGCACCTGGTTATACTAATGATCAAGCAATGCATGCACCGACCCCATCATCTTCTTCCTCCGCCACAATGAGAGAATAGTTCCAAGCAACAAGACCTAACCCTAGATCTCTCACCAAGCTCATTCACACTTTCAAACAAGTGGAAATTCTTGGTAACGAAGCCCATACGACATGTAGAGCTCCTCAAGGGACCAATCCACACCTAACTAGATCACTCCTTGGTAATATAGCTCCAAACTAGGAAAGTTACCCAAGGGACTCAAGATCTACAAGTTAGAGGAAGAAGAACACTCACCATGGATCTCACACAAGAAGCTCTCTTGGTTCTCCAAAACCGAGATTCCTCTCTCATTCAAAATCAGATCCAAGACTCCAAGCTCTCCCAAAAAAGAATGGCAGCAAGCCTTCTTTTTCCTCTTTGGAAATGAGAGCCGGTTCTATCTGAAAATGGCAGCGACAGCCCCCTCTTATGTTTTTGGCTCTGTGGAAAAATTGAGAAGCTGCACTCTCTTACTGTCGGTTGCCCAAAAGAAACAAGGCCCCTACCTTCAATTTCCCCAACAACTAAAGTAAAGAGAGCGGGCCCCATTAGGGCCGTGCGTATGGAATTTTGCAGCAACAAAAAAAACAATATATACACCGAGAGTCTATATATGAAAAGTATGCACATCATATACAACCAATTACAATTCATGATAACTTATGTTCAATTATATACAATTAATGCCTATTATGTACAACTATATACAACACATTTTCTTAACATAACACTTAAACCGATGGTAAATAAAAAAATCAAGAGTTTAAAGAGAATCTAATGATACTAACCAACAATCAGTGTTATGGTGAAGAAATCAGAAATTTGAGCAGTAAATGATATGTATGGAAGAGCAATCATTTTATGAAATATATTATTAATGAACAATATGACAGTTGACCTCAATATGATTTGTTAGATCATGAAATACAAGATTGAAGGGTAATGGCAATAAAGCTATCACATTGCATATTGTTGGATTCTGGGTACACTCGGTTAGTTGGTAATCTTTATTGCACCGCTTACTAGACAAGTGTTCTAGCCTCACAGAGAGATGGTTAGTTTGAAGGTGGATTATACGGATACGTTGGGGACATAGATTGGTTAGGTGTTGATGTGTGTTCATATGAAGGTGAAGTGTTGAAAGAGATTATATGAATATACACATGTACATGTGGCTTGTATTTTTTGAGCAAAACCCAAATTGGATCCAACTTTTATGAAGAACACAAATTGGGTTCTATTTCTGCGCAAAAATTGGTTAAGGTTCAGTTAATTTTTTAGGCTTTGGTCTAATTTTGTGTGTGTGTGTGTGTGTGTGTTGTGTGTGTTGTAGGTTTTGTTGGAAATTTGACACAATATCAAACAACACCAATGTGTGCACAACAGAATAATATATAATAATGTATCGCTAACTAATTCAATGCAGAGTTATGATCTTGGATGAATCATAAAAAGTACAAGGAATGAAGACCAAGCAATCACACAGAGAGGCAAGGATTTATAGTGGTTCGGCCCAACGCATGGTCTACACCTAGTATTTCATTGTCATGGTTTCCACTAGTTCAGAGATGATAATTCAAAGAAAACACTGACTACTCAAGATCTTCTCCAAACAATATGTAAGCCATCGTGACAAAATTATTCTAGCACTTTAACAATTACAATGTCTCATGTACACAAAACAATTGGATAGATCTTATTATAAACTCTAGAACAAAGAATACATCCTTGCCTAAAGCTCGTAGTCGCACCAAAGCTCTTTTGTCGTCTGTAGCCGCCAAAAGATCAAGCTTTTCTCAAGAAATCTTTAGGAAATTCTCTTCAAATCTCTTCGTGCCGTCAAAGGTTGTATACTATATGTATTTATATCATATACGTTCTTCTTAGGGTAGAAGAAGGCGTATTACATCGTGTCCATCCGATTTAACCCCAAAACAACTCAACGAACCAGATTAAACTTCTAATTTTGGTCGAATTGGGCTTTAGGTACATCGGCTTGGCCGTGCAGGATCTAGCACGGCCATCCCACAGTCTGTCCAGAAAACTAAGCAGTTTCTGTTGACATTGCCCAGCTGTGCACAAAGCTGGCACGACCATATGTCACAGGCTGCCCAAAAAACTGGGCAGATTCGAAGACTTTGAACGGTTGTGTTAACTCCTAAACTTAAGTTTGAAGCATTTTTCAACCAACTCTACACTGCTTCAAACTTACTTCATCAAACCATGGCACGTCAGGTTCTCTACAGCAGCTCTACCCAAATACCAAATACTCTACCCAGATCTAGAATTTATGAAACTCACATGACAACGAGAAATTCTCAACAACACACCAAGTATAGATCAAGCTCAAGAAATTCCTGAGCTTGACTACAAGAACTATTTTCATAAGCATATCTGTAGGATTTTGATCCGTTGAGACCTTCTCCAGTGTTATCACATTCTTCTCCTCCTGTAGAACATGCACTTCAATATGCTTGGTCCTCGAACTGTCGGCCTGATGTTTCACTAAGTGGATGGCGCTCTGGCTATTACAATAGAATCCCCAAGTCTCTCACAGACTTTGCAGGTGCTTGTCTTCCTTGATCACCTCAACTACAGCTATCAGTTTTGCCTTTGTGGTTGATAATGCTACAATGGACTGAAGGACCGATCTCCAAGATGCTGCAACAGTGCCCAAAGTGAACACATATCTAATCGTAGACCTCCTCTTGTCTCTAGATATCACCCGTATAATATGAATCACAGATCCAGATATCATCAACCCATCACCCTTGTTGTAACACATACAATGCTAGCTATTTCCTTCAGGTATCTCAGTATCCACTTCATAGCCAGCCTGTAACACTTACAAGTGCTACTACTAATATTTCTTTTTATATTTAGTGGTAATTCATGCATTAGCCCAAGTTTTGGCAATATTTGCATTCATGTTCAATAAGTTTTGCATTTGTACCCCCAAAATGGGGCATATTTGCAAATTTTGCCTTAAGGAGGGTTTTGGGGCAAAGTTTGCCCTAAATGGCATGATAAGTAATAAACCAAGCAAGTTGGAGGGCTATTAAAAAATGAGTAATGGCAAGCTTGTAAATAAAGAGATTTTTAGGAGATAACTCCTAAATTAATTAAAACCCAAATGCTTCTACAAAATTCCACACATTTCCATTCCTTTTTCTTTTCATTTTTAATTCCCTTTTTGTTTTCCTCTCTCCCATTTGGGGTGCTGGCCGAAAGTTTCATAGAAACAAAAAGAAAAGAGAGAAGAGAAAGGAGAGAAGAAGAAGAAGAAGAAGAAGAAGAAGAAGGAGGAGGAGAGGAGGGGGAGAAGAGGAGGCCAAGCTAGAGGAGACTCCATTCAAACCCTAGAACCTCTCTTGAAGCTCCAAATAGGTAGGATTCTTACAACTCCCTCTCTAATTGTAGATGAAGGAAGAAAATTGCTTGCATGTTTAAGCTTTCTCTTGAAAATTGGGAAGAGTGTTGTAGAATTAGGATTGTATGTTGCATGCTTGATTCTCTCTTAAGGTGATGATGTGATTAGGCTCAAGCTTATGTCTTTAGTTGTTAATATTGAGGAAAGATGGTTGTTGTGCATGAAAGTTGTCATTTTAGGTTGCATGTTCAATAAATATGCTATCTTTAATAACAAGTTCTCATCTTGCTAAAAGTTTACATTTTTAGGGATAAGCTAGTTGTTAGGATTAATAAAAATGCCATCTTTAATAAAAAGATTTCATTTTGCTAAAAATATTTATTACATTTTTATGGCAAGTCTAGACTAGTGGAGTAATCATATGAAAACCTATTTGCATGCAATGTTCCAAAAGAACCAAGTTTCTCTTGAAATCCCTAGCAAAATCAAACACTTGGAAAGCTGAAATTTTGTAGTGTGTTATTCCTAATGCTACAGTCAGTATCGATAGAAATAAAATCTGAAATAGTTATATACTTGTAGATCTCGAAATCCCTACCCCAAAATCATATAAGATATGGTATATGTTCAATTCAAAAATTATGAGGAAAAGAGCTTTTTTGCAGCATGTCAAATTTCTGGCAGTCCCTGCACGATATCGGCTATAACGTAAATTGTACTTATTCGTTTCATGCAAAATTATACATTTTGGATATCTAGACTTCAAGGGCTACAATTTTCTCTACGGGTAAAAACTCAGATTCTGACTGCAATAGAGTGATAACTGTTGTTTAAGTTGAGTCCTGTTTTTAGAATTTAAACAGAATTGGTACAACTTAGTAAACATACTTCTATAATTAGCACACTTACCCTAATTTTTTGATATTGGATATCTGAAACCATAACAAATGCCTCTATAACTTTCATTTACAATCTTTTGCCAAATTCGCATTGGAAATGGCAGATATCCTTGATGTTTATGACTGTTGGTAAAATTTCAGCAAATTGATTTGTTTGGTGATGACTCGAATTGTGTTTTGTTTTATTCCTACGTTCAGATATTAATGCTCAATATTGCTAATGTATATGCATCAGTATTCAAAGTGTTTGCATATGGATATGCTACTTTACGTTGCAAGTTTTTGAGTTGGAAGTTTATGTTTATGTCTTATAAAACATGCAAGTCTTTATTGTGGACATCCCGGTGAAAAAGAATGCATTCGACCTCGTTTTACATTCTTAACACACTAGGATTAAAGGCTAGTTAAAAGAAAACCTAGGGTTGACTCGTTTCACTCGAGGTAGGTGAGTGCCCTAGGATGGTTTGGGGGAACCCAAGGTAATGAGTGGACATACGGGGATGGACAGATGAGTTATAGAGCACTCCTGACGAACCCTCAGAGGCGGGGAGTAGGTTGGGATTGTGTTTGAGTTGGTTGTGTTGGTGAACGACTTCTTTCGTAAGAGCTTGTCTCAGAAAGTCGTAGCATTCCACCCACCTTACCGGGCGAGGTCCAGTCCCCGATGTCTAACCCATTATTTAGGTTTCAAATTCATGCATGAAAACTTAACATATAATAATTACGAATTTTTAACCCTTGAATGTGATGCCTTTTCTTTTGATTATGCATTATGATTAGAGTAGTAGAGTTGTGGAGTTTCTATTGGGCACGCTGTAACGTGTCCCCTCCCCCCACAGTTATAGTTACCAGACTTCAGGCGTGGGACCGAGGATGGAGACGCCGGAGGACAGCTCGTCTCAGCAGGGTTGGTAGAGATTGTAGATAGTGTGGGTCTGGTAGTATAGTTCTAGGGTGGGAGTGAGATGAGAGCAGTGTTTTGTACCTCCCTTTGCCTTTGTACCCCGTAGGATTGAGTTGTACTTTTTTGGGGTTCTAGTTGTTCTGGGTTGAGCAATGGACTTATACAGAGTTATGTAGTTATTGTGTTCTATAGCGTTGGGATGTTCTGTCTGTTGTACTTTATTTTGCTGCCTGTGTTGTAGTACCTTGTACATTCTTGCTGTGTTGGAGCTGTACTGTACTGTTTTTCTTTCAGTTCGTACTTTTACTGCATGTGTTTCCTCAGTGTTTGTAGTGTCCTATGAGTTTGTTTGGTATACACATTAGCACTTGGTATTTTAATACCGCGGCGTGTCGCGTCGAACCTACCTATTTTGGGTAGCGGTGCATGACAGGTTTTGTGGGGGCCCATGCAGGTCATCGCTTACTGCGATACGCGTAAAGAGAATACAGGTAAGGCTCCAATATTTCGGTACATTGTACTAATTCGTTGTTCTGTTTCTCACCTGCAGATGGAAGGTGGGAATGAGACTTCTGGCCTGAGCAGAGCATCAGATGGCGGGAGTGGTCCAGCTGGTGACAGACAGTCTTCAGGTGATAGGACCTCAGAGTCAGCCCTGATGGCTAAAGTTCTGATGGGCATTTTAGATCTAATGAGTCAGATAGAGGAGAGGGCAGCAGTGCCAAAGTCGTCGAGCTACATGGAGTTCAGGACGATGCGTTCGCGATCTTTCTCGGCAGTGAGACTAGCCTTGAGGTAGATGAGTGGCTACGACATACTGAGGATGACCTGACGATGTGTCAGTTTCTCCGAGACGGTTGGGTGGATTTGGTGAGGCGCCAATTGACCCATCAGCCCAGAGACTGGTGGGAGGCCCAGGAGAGGCGACTGAAGGGAAACATTGCTTGGGAGACTTTTCAGGAGTTGTTTGAGGACAAATTCCTTCTGGAGGCGTCGAAGGACGAGTTGAGGCAGAGATTCGAGCACCTGACTCAGAGTAGGAGGACAGTGGATGAGTACGATGCAGAGTTCTCACTGCTGAGCAAGTATGCACCAGAGCTTGTAGCGACGGATGCCACTAGAGCCAAACATTTTCACATGGGGCTAGACGTAGAGTTTCGGGTAGCCATGTCTACTCAAGAGTTGTTGACTCAGGAGGCCGTACTGCGGGCAGCTAGACAGCATGAGACCCACTTACGGAGTCTGGGGAGATTACCAGTCAGTGACAGATGACCGGTCGCTCAGCAGAGGACCGCACCTGGGCCAGTTCAGCAGGTGACATTCAAGCAACCAGGGGCTCCACCTTTGGCACAGAAGGGGCCTTCATGCTACAGATACGGGAAGCCGGGGCATGTGCAGAGAGACTGTCGAGTTCCGAGCGCTAGGTGTTACACATGTGGAGAGCCGGTACACATAAGCAGATTTTACCCACGGTCGGGTCATGCTCCAGTACCACCGGTATTAACGACAGTCCGGCCCGTACAACAGAGACCACTTCTGCCACCGCCATAGCGGCTTGCCCTTCTGGCACCGCCAGGACCGAGACCGGCTGCATCGAGAGGATTCCCCTCCACCTCCTTAGCAGCAACGAGTGTACCAAGGGCAGCTCCTCTACCGAGGCGGCAACCGTATACCATGACCCCATTAGGGACTCCGGAGGGTGCTGGTCGGGTGATCACTGGTATGATTCTAACCCATCTACAGCATATTTGATTTTAGCTTTAGTTGTTCTTATCTAGTCAATAGCTGTGTTTTATTATTGTGATACTTTAGGTATTGTTAGAATAGCCTCCTACACTGCTTTGTCTCTATTCGATTCTGGGGGCGTCACATTGTTTTCTGTTTAAGAAATTTGTGAATCAACACTCTTAGTAGTTGACTCTTTTGCTGCTAGTTGGAATGTTCACACCGGAAATAGGATCATTTGTAGTGTTTCTGGGATACATAACTTTCCAGTTGAGATAGGGGGACGAGAGTTGTATGCAGACTTCTTAGTGATTGAGTTGTCCGACTATGAGGCAGTGTTTGTGATGGATTGGTTAGGAATGTTTATGCTACTATAGACTATAGGTTGAGGAGAGTAGTTTTTCGTATCCCTGACCATCCAGAGTTTGAGGTTTGGGATGGTTGATCACTCCTTATTTTACACCTTTTTTCCGCATGTTTGCATGCCATTTAGATCGCCCAAATCACGTCTTTTACGATTTATCGACGATATTGCGATGCTTTTCACGTTTTGTTGTTTTTGTCGCATTTCAGGTGATTTGGCGCGATTTGGAGTGATCTCGAGATACGCTTACGCTAGACGGCCACCAACGACCTCCCCGAGGAGTATTTTGCTGTTGGAGAGGAGCGGAAGAAGAATGGACGCCGCAGGAGCGACGGGGAGGCCAAATTAAGCAGTTTGGGCATTTTTTGTGTCCCACTCGGCCGAGTGGAGGAGCCACTCGGCCGACCAGCGAGACACCGCTCGGCCGACCCGTTCAGACACGTTTTCCATGTGTACTCGGCCGAGCGACGGAGACCACATCGGCCGAGTGACTATACCACGTCCGCCCGAGTGGCGCCCAGACGAAGGCCCTCAAAAGTATCGAAGTTACTGTTTTTCGGCCACCTGAGCTTCAGAAGACCCACTCGGCCGAGTGGTAAATCCGTCCGCCCGAGTGAAGTAAAGCCATCGGCCGAGTGACGACAACTCACTCGGCCGAGCCACCTCCGAACTGAAGACCCCTGAAAGCCCCGACTTACTGGAAAATTACATGGTTTTCACTCGGCCGAGCGACTTTTGTCACTCGGCCGAGTGCGATGCGCTGCCTGTAGCGAAATCTGCGGAAAACAGGCTGTGCAGGGGCGTTTTGGTCAGGATTTTTGGACGATTTTTGGGGCTATTTAAGCCCTGTTTTTACCCTAGTTTTGAGAGCCACCTCTCAGATTTTTTGCAGCTTTTTGAGTCTACTTTTTAGCTTTATTAATTGTGATTGGAGAAGAGAAAAACTTGGATTTTTGTTGGGTTGATTGAAGATCTACATTGGTTTGCACTTCTCTTCCCCAAAAACTCTATTTTTATTGTTTATATCATTGTTGTGATGAATTCCATTGTCTATTTCATTGCTAATTATTGTGCTATTGCTATGATTAGTGAGTAGTCTCCACGTCTTGGGGCGTGGGGATGAACCATACAAGCCCAATTTCGTATTTGTGTTGAATTGGTAGAAATTGAGCTAGGATTGTTATTAGGGATTAGATTGGGATCGAATTACTACGGATAGCTAGGTATTCACATCAATTGGGATTTGCAAGAGATTGGATCCCAATTCGATAGGAAGCCCTAGAAATCCGAATTGGGTTGGAGTCGGATTTTCGAAGTATCGGTTTGCAAGAGATTGGACCGATGCTAGGATCTCCGGTTGCAATTCCGTGCCGATACCCGTTTGCAAGAGATTGGACGGGTAGGAACTATCCTAATCTAGATTGTGGACCGAGTTTACAAGAGATTGGGCTCGGTGCGCAATTGGATGATGATGTTGATCCTAATGCTAGCTTCCCTAGGCTAGGGTTTGCAAGAGATTGGACCCAAACCTAGGATAGCTATAGACCGGCAACAGCGCGAGAGCGTGAGCTTGGTTCCACATTTAGTTGCAACTAGTTCATCCAAATTCTCATCCTAGCGATTTCGATACCGGCGAACCACATTTGTGAAATACGGTGAGTAGTGGGGATTCCCCATTCCCTAGGCGTTCTCTATTTGATTTGATATTTCGCACTTTTGTCTGACGATTGTGACAGGATCGCCCAAGGCAATTATCCCTCTAAATAGGCAGGTTGATTAGGAGCAAGCACGGTCATTCGTCCTCCCTGTGTTCGATACCCGCTCGCCGCTATACCGTGCGCTTGCGGTAAAACTACAACCGTCGCCTCGGGACGTGTACGCCGGGGCGCGACCAAGTTTTTGGCGCCGTTGCCGGGGAGGCGATTGCGTTTGATTCTTTTTCACCTTAGCTATTTCTTTCTTTTATTTTCTTTTTATTTTATTTCTTTTACCATTATTATTTCCTTTGCTATTCTTACCTAACCCTTCCACGGTACTAATCATCTCTTTGAAACTCTGTTTTCCCTGTGCATGTGCACGAGATCTACGGCGGACCCCGAAGCCTTATTATTCGATCCCGAGATCGAACGTACCGCGCGGAGACTCAGAGCGGAAAGGAGACAATATCCGGAAGGGCGGTTTATGACCAACCGGGAAACTCCCGAAGAATTGGCGGAGAGAATGGCGAGAATAATTTCTATTCGCGATAGGCTTCGGCCTAAAACCTCTTCTACTACGTCATCCATCGCCGTGCCGGAGTTGGCGGCCGACAAGAACTTCGAGCTAAAGACGGGATTGGTGGTTTTGATGCAACAAGACCCATTTCATGGGAACACTCACGAGAACCCCCACTACCACATCCAATCATTCTTGTCGAAGTGCGCCACTTTCCAAATGCCGGGGGTCCCGATCGATGCCATCAGACTGCGCCTCTTCCCCTTCACGCTAAAGGACAAAGCACTCTATTGGCTGAGGACGCAAGCTGACGGAGTTTTCACCTCTTGGGACGGGTTGGCGGATGCATTCATTGATAAATTCTATCCACCATCCAAGACGGTGAAGATCCGGAGCGCTCTCATGTCCTTCAAACAAGGACCACATGAGACGCTCTATGAAGCTTGGGAGCGATTTAAGGATTTGCAGCACCAGTGCCCGCACCACAGTATAGAAGATTGGGAGTTAGGGCATAGCTTCTACAACGGTCTCCAACCGGGGACCAAACAAATTATTGATGCCGCGGCGAATGGTGCAATCTTGTCAAAGACTCCCGAGGAAGCTACGGCCCTAATTGAGGAGATGGCCTCTAATAACCAACAATGGGGCGATGAGCGAGGACACTCTACGTCCTCCTTAAAGCCGACTAGCATCTACGAGGCAAAGGCCGTAGCGGAGCTTACGAGCAAATTTGATTCTCTCCACAAGGTGGTGGAGAGATTGGAGAAATTCATCACGGAGCCCCAAGGAAGCCCTTCCACCTCCGCGCCGGCAAGCCAAATGAGTGATTGGCAAGACCAATCTCAAGCCATGTATTCGGGAGGAGAGCAAGGAGAAGGATCCTTGGAGCAAGTGCAATATGTTGCGGGGAACCAAGGTTATTGGTCCAATCCGGCCGCAAGAAATCACCCGGGATTCTCCTACGCCAACAATGAAGGAGCTTTGAACCCGCCACAACAACCGCCTAATCAAGCTCGACCACCACCACCCCAACAACAATACTATCCGCCGAGGGGACCTACACAACAAAACTTCCAACCAAAGCAACAAGTCCCACCTTATAGGCCTCCCGGATACAACCAAGGGTGGAGGAATCAAAACCAAAACCCTCCACAAGCTCCACAACGATCCGATTTCGAAACTAGAGTGGAGGCGTTCATGGTCGAGCAAAATAAGGTGAATGCTACTTTGAAGGCGGGGCAAGATTCTCTCAATACCGTAGTGGCTCAAATTTCGGAGCAATTAGCGTTGCTCAACCGGAACACTCAAAGATTGCCGGCGCAACCGGAGCAAAACCCACGGGGCAACACGGGCCACATCAACGCCGTAGTTGCCGTCACAACTAGAGGCGGGAAGGACACCACCCCCACCATGATTCCTATTGAGGAGGCCGTGGAGGAAAGTTTGGAGCCGGTTGAGCCGGTAATTGAGATTGAAAAGGAGAAGGAGCCACAAGACAAGGAGAAATCTAGGGCGGAGCTATTAATTGAGGAGAGGCGCTTCATGCCACCGGTCCCATTCCCCCAAAGACTAGCGAAAGCGAAAATGGAGAAAAGGCTAGCGAAATTCCTCGAGTATCTAAGAGGAGTTAGCCTAAATATTCCCTTCCTTGACGCCATCATCGAGATCCCCACATATGCCAAATTCCTGAAGGATTTGATTTCGGGGAGAAAGAGGAAGGAGAAGATCATGCTAGCCGAGGAGGGCTCTTGGTTCACCAAGAGAGAAAAGGAGCCGGCAAAATTTAAAGATCCGGGGAGTTTTCGGATTCCTTGCACTTTGGGCGGCGTGCCTCTTCAAAAGGCGTTGGTAGATCTTGGGGCTAGTGTGAGTCTCATGCCTCTCTCCATGTTCTTAAAGCTTAACACCGGGACGAAGTTGAAACCCACCGACATGCGCATTCAATTAGCCGATGGACGGATAACAAGGCCGGTGGGGATCGCCGAAGACATCCCACTTCAAGTACCGGGTGGAATATGCTTGCCATGTGACTTCGTCATCATGGACATTAAGGAGGAAGGAGACACCTCATTGATACTTGGACGCCCATTCCTCGCCACCGCCGGAGTCATCGTCGACGTGCGCGAAGGTACCTTAACCTTAAACGTCGGAAACATTGAGGTGGAGCTCCACATTCCTAAGGCTATGAAGCATATGCCTTATCACGAGGAACTCGACTACATGGACCTCCTCGATGAGGTAATAGAGGAGGCGATTCCTCACTCAATTGGTGCCCTTTTTGATGAAGAATTTGATGAAGGCCCGGATTTAGGCCAAGATGAAAAGATTAAAGACGATTCCCCCGACTTCTCCGCTGATGAAGATGAAGGCGACGCTGATGTCGCGAGGATTCGAGAGCTCTGCAAGCTCTCGAAATTAAAGTCTCCAAAGAAAGCTCCGCCGGCACGGAAATCGGCACCGCCGGTCAAGCCGTTGGCCGGGGCAAATGCTAGCTTGGGGGAGCCTCCCCCCAACACTATTCGAGATAGGAGACCACCGCGGGAGAACGCTACGCCGCCACGTTCGAATCCAAGCGCGCTCCCTGGAAAGTTTGACGGGTGCATCCCGTATGCACCCAACATCTCGCATTGATTGAAAATTATAGGGGTCGAGCTCACGACCTTAAACGAGCGCTTGTCGGGAGGCAACCCGACGGTTTTTGCTTTATTTTTACTTTTTCTTTATTTTTGTTTTAGAAATTTTTAGTGTTTTGAGTCGATCGCCAAAAATTTTGTGATAACGGGTCCCATTTTTCTTGACAGGAGAGGAGATAGGTAGATCCATCATGAGGAGGATGAACGAGGCGACGAGGAGCGCCCAAAGAAGGCGATCGACGCTTAGGAGGAGCATGAAATCGACTGGAGGAAGAAAGACGGAGTTTAGAGCCCAAACGAAGATAAACAGCAGAAATTAAGGCTCACTCGGCCGAGTATACTAGTCACTCGGCCGAGTCCATAAGTTCGTCCGGCCGAGCCGCTCACGAACGAGGGAAGTCTGCTGTACCCAACTCTCTGTCTATTTTTCTCATTTCATAAGAACTGCCACTCGGCCGAGTATATATATTCACTCGACCGAGTAAATCGGATACCCTCCTAGGGCGAGTTATGCCGAGTAGCTTGAGTCACTCGGCCGAATGGACTTACTCCACTCGGCCGAGCCTGGCAAAGCCACTCGGCCGAAGCGATATCGGGGAGAAATTTTTATTTGCCTCGCTCGGCCGAGTGAGTAAAGTCACTCGGCCGAGTCGTAACTTTTTAATATAAAGCCGAGGGGGGGGGGGCGCAGTTTTCGAAAACGAAAACACTCCCTCGCCCGCGCCCCCTCAGCTTTCCCTTGCCCGATCTCGCCTCGCCCAACAGCCACTCGCCCGCGCGCGCCGCCGCTCGGCCTGCCATCGCCGGCCGACCATCGCTGGCCGACCATCGCCGGACCCCGCCCGAGTCGCCGCCGGCAGCCCCGCCTCCGATCACCTCCGGTTCGCTTATTTTCACCGTTTTCTCCTCTCCTCGTGTATTTTTTTGAGGATCCATGTGCTAAACGCCCCCCTAACCCAAATCAATTCCTATATCTATCCATTGCACCCCTATTGCTCCATACATTTTGATTATTACTCGCTGATATCGCTTTTTCACGCGCAGGCTGCTTATTGGAGCTTAGGGGAGGCCAGGGGAGCTTCTACGGGCTGCTCCGGACTTTGTGGAGGCGCGGACTTCGCACGCTTCCACTACTTAGCACTCGCGGCGTGTTCAGGTATACTCTTTCCATTCTTTTTGCACACGCCACACTTTTCACTTTTCGGCGCGCGTTCAGGGCCGACATGCCGCCCCGGACACGACCGAGGTCGACGAGAGCTTCCGCCAAGCGGAAGCGATCGGACGAGGCCGGCCCTGCTCACGAGGTGGAGGACTCTCCTCCGCCTTCTCCCGCACACCCCGTCCACCCAGCACAGCCTGCAGGCCCCGCACACCCCGCACAGCCTGCAGCGCACCCACAGCCCGCACAGCCACTCCCCGCCGCTGCACAGCCACCACCACCGGCTTTACTGGTCGGGCCGCTCGGGATCACGTTCCGAGACGACGCACACCGCGCCGTCTTCGACCGTATCTCTCAGCGCTCGATCGTACCCTCCAGGTTTGCACACCTCGCTGACCTTGGACGCCTGGGGGTACTCGAGGGACTGCTCACGTTGTACGACAACGTGGGTTGGCGAGATTTTCTGCAGGTGTCGGCGGATACTTTTACCCGTCCGACACTTGAGGTTTTGAGTTCGATCGCCCAGACCGATGATGGATGCTCATTCCGGTTCATGGATCGAGAGTGCCAGGTCACTCTCGATATGATGAGAGCGTTTTTCTCTTGGCCCGCAGTCCCCGGAGCCGATCGCGGTTATGGCCCCACCCATATCCCCCCACCTTCTTTCGACGCCGGTGCCTTCTGGGCCCGGATTACAGGTCTTCACGCCGCCTTTGACCCTAGTAGGGCCAAGGCCTCGGCCATAGTCCACCCCTGCCTACGCATTGCCCAGCGCCTCATGGCGACTACCTTTTTGGCCAGATATGAGCCGGGCACGATGTCTACGCCGGAGCTTTACATGCTCTACGTGATGACCCGTCCCAGAGCTCTATCTAGGGATGGAGATGAGCTTGTCCCCGCCGTCGTGATCGATATCGCGGCATGGTACTTAGACCGCATCATTGTATCGGTGGGCGCTCGCTCACCGATATGCTGCGGCGGCCTGATTACCCTGCTGGCTCTTATGACCGGCGAGGACTTCCCCGACGACTTGCGACGCGTCCCGGGCCCCACCTCTTTGTCGATAGATGTTATGGCCCGGATGAAGATGCTGCGTCCGCATGGTGAGCGTCACTGGGTCTGGTTGCACGGCCCTTTCGGTGCCGACTACATGATTCTCCCGAGCCCTGCTCGGACCCAGATTGCACCGGCCCACGTTGACTGGCTCCCAGATATGGATGTCCTCATCCCCGCCGCCTACGTGCTCGAGGCCGAGGAGGCCGAGCAGGCCCACGCTGCCCAGGCTGCCCCCCAGACCCTGCTGCACGCCCTGCCGAGCCTGCTGCCGACCCTGTCGCCCCTGTGGCCCCTCAGCCCACACCTGTCGTTTCTGCTGCTCCTGACACTTCTGTCCTCACCTCTGCCAGTGTCGAGAGTACTCTTACTGAGCCCACTTCCACCACTGTCACCACTTCCGAGGCTGTCACCACCACTCCCACTTCCGCCACTGGCCCCTTGTCTGTCGAGCCTCTTTCTTCTGCCTTCCCCGAGCGCCCGCCGACCGTAGTCGAGTACGGAGATCCCTCGTTCGTTTCGGTCGTGGAGACCATGGTTAGCATGATCTCCGCTGGGGCTACACCTTTTGGACCA
Source organism: Scilla litardierei (assembly GCA_030789695.1). Lineage (NCBI taxonomy): Eukaryota > Viridiplantae > Streptophyta > Magnoliopsida > Asparagales > Asparagaceae > Scilla > Scilla litardierei. Next base: position 42,523,805 of record CM061138.1, on the reverse strand, counting down.
CACACTTCTACCCCAGCGGGAGATTCCTCTGTCTCCACTGCCGCCGTCTTCTCCGAGAGTGTCGTGGCGTCTGTCCACACTTCTGTGCCACAGAACTCTTTGGCCACCTCGTTGCCTCTTTTGCACGCTTCCTTTGCTGCCGCCGCCTCCACTTCTCACCAGCCGGTGTCCCGGCCTCGCACCGAGGCCAGGCCCACTTTTCCAGGCGCGACACCTTTTGTCCCCTTCCCCGCTGAGCCCGTCACATACTCCACTCGCGTACGCCAGCCTCACCCTGCGCAGCCTAGACCGGTGCGTCCCTCTGCACCACCCCCGCCCGACACTACACTGCAGAGCATACGTGCTCTTGAGTTGGCGGTGAGTGGTCTTAGAGGAGACCTTAGGACCCTGTCCTCCACCGTCTCTGCGATGGCTGGACGCTTCGACCTGATACCCCAGATCCACTACTGCCTTACACAGGTGCTGGAGCGTCTCCCTCGCGTACCCCAGCCCACCCAGCAGGTTCCCACACACACTTCCACACACACTAGACCTGCTTCCGCTTCCACCCCAGCTCAGCAGCCCACACCACCACCACCACCACCTCCGCCTCAGGACGGAGACGGCGCGGCACCGCCTTCTTAGGCACTCTTGATGCCTTTATCCATTCCTGCCGTTGTGCTGCCCGTCTCTGCTGGGTCCTGATGCACTTTTGTCCACCCCCCCTCCCCCTCACTATTTTTGGGATTATATTTTTGATCATATCTTTATGTGCATATCATATCATATCTACTTGGGATTCTCATTTTGATCACATCTATATATATCTTTTTGGGAGAGAGGGAGCGTTTTTGGTACTGTATTTATTTTCATATCACTCCTGTTCGTGCATGCATCATGTCCGCATCATATTTTTTTCATTTCTTTCTTTTTTTTCTCTTTCTTTTTATTTTCATTTTTCCATGCATGCATCCTCACTTGCCCCTCACACTTCTTGTCTCTCGGTGTCCCACACCTTGCACATTGAGGACACTGTGCCGTTTAGCTTGGGGGAGTGAGTCCTCACTTTCTTTTTTCGTTTAGCCACCTTTATTTTCAGTTTTTCACACCGTTTTTCACTTTTGCACTTATTTTTCATTATTTTTCATTTATCTTGCCATGCATCACGTTTTTCTTATTTTCCTGTGTGCCGCATTGCATAGTTATATTTTTCCTTTTATCTTTACTTCGTTTCTTTTTCATCTCATGCTAGAGATGAATTTTCTGTGATGATGTCTACGTGGAGTCAGCTTATTCTATATGCATGCTATATTTGTCATGTCTCAGGTTTTATATCTGATATCATATGCTATGACTTGCCTTGCATTTAGAAATGGTAACCCACACCTTTTTTTTTCACATGAAAATGGATGAAGTTTTATTATTAGCTGAGCCTGAATATTCATATGTATGCTATCTCAGAAAACACACCAAGATTCACGCATTGAATGCCTATATCTGGAGTACTGATTTCTTTTCCTTTATCACTTCTATATGCATGAATTGTACACTTCACTTCAGGATGATTGAATGATGTTAGCTATGATATATCGGGATTAGTTAGCTTTTTGTGATCAAAACTGAGTAGATTAGATTACCCTGCTGAAGTTGTCGTGCATGTCTTATAGAGTGAGCCGAGAGTTATATATATTTCTTTCTCCACAAATCTTGAACATCATTTCTCTACTTTTAAAATCTTTGGTGAATCTCCCCTTAGTGATTCTATTTTATGGCATTTCCCCCGCTATTAATTCCTAGCTCCAAATCCCCTATTCTATTCCAAAAAAAAAAATGAATGAAAGGGAGAAAAACATACTTGCATATCATTATCTCTCTCTGAGTTGGGATCATTGTGAATATATTGCTTATTGAAAAAAAAAACACAAAAAAAGAAAAAAGAAAAAAAAAGAGAAAGAAAAGAAAAGAGGAAAAATCCTCAATAAAAGATCCCATCTCACTTTCTTTCTCTCTTCTTTCTCTTCATTGATTTTGGAGCTATATGTATACATAAATGGGGATGTAAATATTTTTGTGCCACCACGCTTATAGATAAGCTTGGGGGAGGAGATCCATTGATGTGTGAGAGAGTGGCTACTTGACATTGCACGACAACCTAGGCTAAGTAATATTCTATACTCGGTGAGATCGTTTCTAGCTCTACGAAATCCAGAAATCTAAGCCTAGCTTTCATTTCATGAAATCCATACTTTTCTATTCTCTCTATTCTATAGTGTGATATTCTTATACTCCAGATAGAAAGCGTTTGATTGAAAAGTGTGTGATCTGTGATTTGTATACCGCTTTAAATGATTCAGACGATGTTAATCTTAGAATTATTCCGTTCTTCATGATTACACCATTGTTCGTGGGTTTTCTATTTCTATTTGCACTATTATACTATGATATCAAAATAAAATTCTTTGACATGTATTTCACCTTCGGTGCATGCTATATGAGTAAGTGAAACCCACGTCCTGAGAAAATGATCTAGCGCCCTACCTCTTCGCTTCCTTCTTTCTTCTTTATTTCCATTTCGTTTTCATTCTTCTTCGTTTTTCTTTTTTTTCGTTTTTTCGCCGTTTTCGTTTTCCGAATCCACCGGGTTCGCCTTTTACTTATCTTCCTCGAGGACGAGTAAGAGGCAAGCTTGGGGGATTTTGATCACTCCTTATTTTACACCTTTTTTCCGCATGTTTGCATGCCATTTAGATCGCCCAAATCACGTCTTTTACGATTTATCGACGATATTGCGATGCTTTTCACGTTTTGTTGTTTTTGTCGCATTTCAGGTGATTTGGCGCGATTTGGAGTGATCTCGAGATACGCTTACGCTAGACGGCCACCAACGACCTCCCCGAGGAGTATTTTGCTGTTGGAGAGGAGCGGAAGAAGAATGGACGCCGCAGGAGCGACGGGGAGGCCAAATTAAGCAGTTTGGGCATTTTTTGTGTCCCACTCGGCCGAGTGGAGGAGCCACTCGGCCGACCAGCGAGACACCGCTCGGCCGACCCGTTCAGACACGTTTTCCATGTGTACTCGGCCGAGCGACGGAGACCACATCGGCCGAGTGACTATACCACGTCCGCCCGAGTGGCGCCCAGACGAAGGCCCTCAAAAGTATCGAAGTTACTGTTTTTCGGCCACCTGAGCTTCAGAAGACCCACTCGGCCGAGTGGTAAATCCGTCCGCCCGAGTGAAGTAAAGCCATCGGCCGAGTGACGACAACTCACTCGGCCGAGCCACCTCCGAACTGAAGACCCCTGAAAGCCCCGACTTACTGGAAAATTACATGGTTTTCACTCGGCCGAGCGACTTTTGTCACTCGGCCGAGTGCGATGCGCTGCCTGTAGCGAAATCTGCGGAAAACAGGCTGTGCAGGGGCGTTTTGGTCAGGATTTTTGGACGATTTTTGGGGCTATTTAAGCCCTGTTTTTACCCTAGTTTTGAGAGCCACCTCTCAGATTTTTTGCAGCTTTTTGAGTCTACTTTTTAGCTTTATTAATTGTGATTGGAGAAGAGAAAAACTTGGATTTTTGTTGGGTTGATTGAAGATCTACATTGGTTTGCACTTCTCTTCCCCAAAAACTCTATTTTTATTGTTTATATCATTGTTGTGATGAATTCCATTGTCTATTTCATTGCTAATTATTGTGCTATTGCTATGATTAGTGAGTAGTCTCCACGTCTTGGGGCGTGGGGATGAACCCTACAAGCCCAATTTCGTATTTGTGTTGAATTGGTAGAAATTGAGCTAGGATTGTTATTAGGGATTAGATTGGGATCGAATTACTACGGATAGCTAGGTATTCACATCAATTGGGATTTGCAAGAGATTGGATCCCAATTCGATAGGAAGCCCTAGAAATCCGAATTGGGTTGGAGTCGGATTTTCGAAGTATCGGTTTGCAAGAGATTGGACCGATGCTAGGATCTCCGGTTGCAATTCCGTGCCGATACCCGTTTGCAAGAGATTGGACGGGTAGGAACTATCCTAATCTAGATTGTGGACCGAGTTTGCAAGAGATTGGGCTCGGTGCGCAATTGGATGATGATGTTGATCCTAATGCTAGCTTCCCTAGGCTAGGGTTTGCAAGAGATTGGACCCAAACCTAGGATAGCTATAGACCGGCAACAGCGCGAGAGCGTGAGCTTGGTTCCACATTTAGTTGCAACTAGTTCATCCAAATTCTCATCCTAGCGATTTCGATACCGGCGAACCACATTTGTGAAATACGGTGAGTAGTGGGGATTCCCCATTCCCTAGGCGTTCTCTATTTGATTTGATATTTCGCACTTTTGTCTGACGATTGTGACAGGATCGCCCAAGGCAATTATCCCTCTAAATAGGCAGGTTGATTAGGAGCAAGCACGGTCATTCGTCCTCCCTGTGTTCGATACCCGCTCGCCGCTATACCGTGCGCTTGCGGTAAAACTACAACCGTCGCCTCGGGACGTGTACGCCGGGGCGCGACCAATGGTAGTAGTGAGCTTAAGCCTTTGAAGTTCCGAGCAACGGCCGTGGAATATTTGGACATGGAGGCAGAGCCAGTGTTACCAAGGGTTGTCGAAGAATTCTCTGACATTTTTCCAGATGATATCTTTGAATTACCCCAAGATAGGTCCCTGGAGTGTACTATTGATCTGATTCCAGGCACCCAACTGATAGCGAAAGCTCCGTACCGTATGGCCGCAACAGAGTTAGCTGAGCTTCGCAATCAGTTGACTAATTTATCAGATAGAGGATTGATTCGCCCAAGTGTGTCACTGTGGAGAGTGCCAGTATTACTTGTGGACAAGAAGGATGAATCTCAGAGAATGTGCATTGATTATCGGGAAATGAATAAGGTAATGGTGAAAGATAAGTATCCCCTTCCCCGAATCGATAATATCTTTGATCAGCTTGGTGGATTCCGGGTGTATTCGAAGCTAGATTTGCGAAGTGGGTATCATCATGTGAAGGTGCATGAATCCGATGGTCTGAAGACCACATTTCAGACACGGTATGGTCACTACAAGTTTTTGTGATGCCTTTTGGAGTGACGAATGCCCCAACTACTTTTATAAGGCTGATGAATCATGTCTTCTTCGAGTATTTGATAAATTCGTGGTGGTATTCATCGATGCCATCCTGGTCTATTTGAAGAATGAGGATGGCCATGCTCAGCATCTGCGGATAGTTTTGAACACTCTCAGACTGCACCGATTGTATGTCAAGTTCAGCAAGTACCAATTTTGGTTGACCAAGGTTGCGTTTCTTAGGCACGTAGTCTCTGGAGATGGAGTGTCTGTTGACACTGAGAAGGTTGTCGCAGTGGAAAGCTGGCCTATACCTCGGACAGTCACAGAGATACGAAGCTTTTTGGCGTTGGTGGGATATTATCGAAAGTTCATTAAGGACTTCTCGAAGATTGCTTCGCCTTTGACTCATTTGACAAAGAAGGACGTTGCATATGTTTGGTCGGAGGATGGCCAGCGTGCGTTTGATGAGCAGAAGTATCGGCTGACCACCGCTCCTATCTTAACTATCCCTGACTGTTCAGGTGATTTTGAAGTTTTCTGCGATGCATCTGGGAGAGGGCTAGGCTGTGTCCTTCATCAGCATGGACGAGTTGTAGTATGCTTCTAGATTATTGAAGGAACATGAGCTAAACTATCCCACTCATGATCTGGAATTGGCAGCGGTGATCTTAGCTTTGAAGTTGTGGAGACACTTCCTGCTAGGTGAGCATGTAAAGATATACACCGACCAAAAGAGTCTGAAGTACGTGTTCACTGAGAAGGAGCTTAATATGAGGCAGCGTCGATGGTTGGAATTAATGGCCTAATACGACGTCGATTTGCAATACCATCCTAGAAAGGTGAACGTGGTGCCAGATGCTCTTAACTGATTACCCGCCGTGATGAGGTTAACTTCTCAGCCGCAACTTCGATGGGCAATCCGACAAATGGGAATAGAAGTTGTGCTTCCAGGAGAGAAGACTGTTATGATGGGACTGCAGATTCAGTCTGATTTGGTGAACAGGATCAAGGCAGCCCAGTCAGGGGATGCTAAGTTGAAGAGGATTCGAGAGCAGGTGGAAACTGACTTCGATCCGATTTTTGTGTTCATGAAGATGGATCGCTGAGATTTGGGAGCCGGGTTTGTGTACCGAGTGGTGATGTTCGGGAATAATATTAAAGGAGGTAAACAGCTCTTCATATTCTATCTATCCTGGAGGAACTAAGATGTACCGTGATCTGAAGCAATATTGTTGGTGGTCAGGAATGAAGAAGAGTGTAGCCAAGAGTGTGGCGTCCTGCTTGGTTTGCCAGCAGGTGAAGGCTGAGCACCAGAGAACTGCGAGATTGTTGTAGCCTCTCCCCATTCCAGAATGATAGTGGGAGCATGTGACCATGGACTTTGTGACCGGTTTACCTCGGACGCCTAGAGGTAATGATGCGATTTGGGTCATCATAGATCGATTGACCAAGTCGGCACATTTTATTCTGTTCCGAGTTGGACAGTCCACAGAGATTTTAGCTAAGAGGTACATGGATAAGATTGTGAGATTGCATGGAGTCTCTGTGAGTATAGTATCCGATAGAGATAGCAGATTCACTTCTCATTTCTGGAAGAGTTTACAGGCTAGTCTGGGAACACGTCTGAACTTCAGTACTGCGTATCATCCTTAAACTGATGGACAGTCTAAAAGGACCATTCAAATTCTCGAAGATATGCTGCGAGCATGTATGCTTGATTTCAAGGGTTCGTGGGAGGATCATCTGCATTTAGTCGAGTTTGCATACAATAACAGTTATCAAGCAAGCATCGGTATGGTTCCTCTCCCTTAAGTTGGGATGATGTTGGAGACAGAGAGTTTTTGGGACCCTACCTAGTGGCAGCAACAACAGATGTGGTGTGAACCGTCAGAGAGAATCTGCGTATCACACATGACCGATATAAGCATTAGGCTGACACAACGTGTCGACCTTTGGAATTTCAACCAGGGGATTATGTGTTCATCAAAATCTCACCGATTCGTGGGACTATCTAATTTGTCAAGCATGGGAAGCTGAGTCCTAGATACATTGGTCTGTTTGAGATTTCTGCCAGGGTCGGTGAAGTTGCACATCGACTGGTGTTGCCACCAACCCTTGAGGGTGTGCATAATGTTTTTCATGTATTGCAACTTAGAGGGTATGTAGGAGATCCCAGTCATCTTGTAGAGTTCTCGGAGGTAGAAGTACGATCGGATCTTACATATGAGCAGCACCCGGTAGCTATTTTGGATCGAAGACAAAAGATGTTGAAGAAGAAGACCATTGACTTGGTGCGAGTCATGTGGCAACATGAATCGCCAGGAGAATCTACATGGGAGCGTGAAGATGCGATGCGGGAGAAGTACCCTGACGCACCCGAAACCTACACCTAGATTCCACCTGGCGGTGTCACGATCGCCAGGCGTGGTAGGGCCCCTAGGTGTCAATTCCGGGCTCTATCTATAAGCAGACGGTGTCAAATTATAGTATAAAGGATGTCGGATCCCACAGGAACAGTGACAGTGTAATTGGGTTCTCAGCTTACTTTTATATCTCCAAGTGAGTAATTATCGGGTTGAGAAAATTGGTTTTGGTATCGTTGTTGATTTAATAATAAAAAGGACTAGGGCGTTAGGGATTACCGCTAAGACCGTCAGAGATCGATGTTGGAATAGAATCTTTACGTTGCATTAGGGTTAGGGGATTGATCTCCCAATTCGTACCACTCTCGTAGGTTACAATTGCGAGGTATTTCAGTGGCTCTCGTTGACACAATAGCGGTAGCCGTCAACGTAGCGATATAGTTCGTCGGGGATCCCCTCAAGGCACGAGCCGGGCATGGTCACAAGCCTTGGTTAGATCCACCGATTTCCCTATTCGAATCCTAGGGATACCCCTTAAGCACATCAATTCCACAGAACGTGTGCATGATCTCAGTACGGGTTATCCTAGGGATTGGTAGGATCGACCAAAATACTCCCATATATTCCTAATTCAACATAGGGATCCAGATCTACGTCTTCCCCCTAGGGTCTTAGGGCTAACCCATCAACCCTAGAAAGACTACTCACTCATGACGTTATTGACGAATAAAAACACAATTTTTAGGGAAGAAAACGTCAGAGCAAATTGATAGAAAGTAGGTTGAGAAACTTACAGCGAGTAATAGATCTCAAAGAAAAACCAAGATTCCAAGAACGCGAGAATAGCAAATAAACTTCCAATAAATTTCGATCCAATAATCTTTGAAAGTTAATCTAGATCTAACAAGTTTTTTCCTAATCTCCTCTCCAAAAATTATTCGAAAAAAACTAAGAATGAATTCGCTCCAAAAAACGCTGTCCAGCCCCCACTTCACTTCACCAAGCGCGCAACAGACGGCTCCAAATTCTTTCCAAAAATGGCCTTCAGCATCGTCGACCGAGTCAGCGACTCGGTCCAGCAGTGGCTTGCTCGGTCGTCTGCTCGGGCCGAGCAGGTGTACTGCTCGACCGAGCATAACAGTAAATCATGCTCCTCCAAAATTATCACTCTGTCTGCACGGACTGAGTCAGCTCTGCTCGGTCGAGCAGATAGCTGCCTCGGTCACTGAAGAAGCTGCTCGGGCCGTGCAAGAGGCTGCTTCATCTTCGGAAGGTTGGCGCTGCTCGACCGAGCACATAGGTGCTCGGTCCGAGCATTCCGCGTATTAGCCGCTTCTTCTCCATTTACATCTGCTCGACCGAGCAGCTTCTCTGCTCGGTCGATCGCCTGGGAAACTCTTTTTGGAGCTTCTGAAGCTCCTCCTCTCCTCTCATTCTCTCCTCCACTCCTCCCATGGCTCTCAAAACTTGGCGAACCCCTGTAGAGCTTCGCCAACGAGCTCACGGACGTGTCAGATGTGTCCATTCCCAGATCGGGTTCCAAATCGCTCCAAAATCCCTGAAAATTCATAAAACATTACGAAACTCGAATATAACGTTAGAAATGCGATATCATAGGAAAATACGGGATTTGAATGCGAAAATGGTATGGAATGCGATGTCATGATGCTATGAAAAAGGTGTTAAATATGGACACATCAAAATCCCCCAAGCTTACCTCTTACTCATCCTCGAGGAAAACGAATACTAAGTACGCCGGAAGGAAAACAAAAAGATATAAAAAATAAAAATATGAATAAAAGAGAATGGAAATGAATGGAGGGTGATAAGGTTGTTCGGTTAGATCTCAGGCCTAAGCAGTATATCACGATGCTCCGAATAGTAAAAATACATGCTGATGGTACTTTCAAGTTTTACAAATCATATGTCTAGCATGCAATGTAGACAAAAGATATGGATCTACTAAAATAACGACGTCAACTCATATCAATCTCATGCAGTCCATAGAGTCTAGTATAAAAGGAGTTGGCAATGCACTTTTCAATCACAGATACACATGGAGCATATAGAAATCAAACAACATGCAGTAGAGAATGGAAAGAGTCATGCTATTCAGTTATTCATTTCGAGTCAAGAAAAATCTTCAAAAACTAAAGTGTTTCGTAAAGTTTAAGTATTATCAAATCTCCCCGTTATGCACTCTCTCCACTTTAATGTCATACTCACTCATGTGATCAATTGGTTCACCCCCAAGCTTAGCTTGAGGCGTCGCATCTAGGAATATGATATGGAATTTTTCATCTTTTTCCCAGTATAAGTGATAGCTTCTAATGAAAGTATAGAAACGATTTTATTCCTTTATTTTCTTTCTTTTTCTTTTCTTTTTCACATATATATGCACATTTTTTTTATTTTTATTTTTTTCATTTAGAAGCTATTTTTTTCATTTGGGATTTTTGGGAAGTGAAATGCGGTAAGGGTAGCTGTAGGGGTGAAACCAACTGATATGTAGAGAACTATAGAGATATGTGGAGAAGGAAAATAATGGATCTCTCGGTTCACTCATAAGAGGTGCACAACGATTTAATAGGATAATACTCTAACTAAACTCATAACTAGCATGGATATTTTCATTCATCTAGATAAACACTGAAAAAGCATGCTGTAATAGGCACAATGATATCAAGCATGCAGAAAGAAGTGAATAATATATAAAGCAGATGCTAAGTGTTCTAGTGATGCGTGAACCTAGGTACATTACCCAACATAGCGCATACTAGATACTATTTCATGCATTTGATTTTCAATTCATTTCAGGCATTAAATCAGATAGATCGGCAAAAGAATATGCACGCATATAGAAAGTAAAACTGAAACTACCCTAATAGTATGTCATCAGATAGCAAGCATCGTGAGTAACTACTAAGGCTATGAGAGGCATCATCATGCAGAACATTCTTAGCATAAAAAGAAAAAGGGGGGATAAAATAGCAAAATGAAGAGAGGGATGCATATATGGCCAAAAAAGAAAACATGATGCAGAATGAGAAAAAGGATAAAAAGGTGAAAAGGGGGTGGAAAAGTAAACTAAAAATCTGAAAAAGGGAGGAAAATGTAAAAAGAAAAATGAAAAAATAAAGCGGTAGCGCTCATCCCCCAAGCTAAACCCAGCAGTGTCCTTACTGCTGAGAAAACACTAGTAGGCGGGAGATGATGCTAAATAGGGTGGGTGGGTGGGTGGGGGAATATAAAATAAAAACTGTGAAAAAAGAAGTAAAAACATGACATGATGCGATGATGAAGAAAAATGATGCATGTATGGGTCCTTCCCCAAGCTATCTAAGATCATGGCCCCGAACAGACAGATAGGCACAATAAAATATAAGGGAGCTAAAAACGGGTAGGGACATCATCAAGCAGAGACACCACCCTCTGGGGTGGTAATGGATCCCTCTGTTGTGGACTAGGTAGTATGAGAGGATCGGGCTGGGGCTCAACTGGTGGGTAAGTGGGGAGATCAGTGGTGGTAGTGTAGGCCGCATCTGAAAATAGCACTATGGCAGAAGTGGTGTCTACTGTGACGATCGACTCAGATGTGAAAGAAGTAGGCTCTGCAAAATCCTAGGAATGTGGAGCACTGAGTGGTACGAGGGTAGTCACAGTGGCTGGCTGGGGGGGAGGACGACGTGTGGCTCGGGAAGAGGAGGCGCCAGGAGTCGGCCTCTTCCCACGAATAGGAAGGGTGGTGGTTCCTCGAGTGCGGACCATCGTGGAGATGGCAATATGATGCATCAGTATAAAAATAAATAGAGAAAAGAGTGTACCGACTGAGCGAGCGATGAGAAAGCGAAGATCTCCCCCAAGCTAATCCCGGTAGTGGCTGCAGACGTAGGCAAATGGTACCTGAAATAGAAACAATAAAAACGTCAGTATTAGAATGTCAAAAATAGGGGAAGAGGTGAATTGGGGTTGCTCGACCGAGTAGTTCTACTGCTCGGTCCGAGCAGTGATGCTCGGGTGGAAACTCTGATCGAGCAACGTTGTTGCTCGGTCATGTAACGACTGGTTTTTCATGTACTCGGAATATCTATATTATATATATATTATATGTGTTTTGGTGGATTTTCCCCTATGTGTGGTTTTCGTCTCCGTAGCTTCCGTTTCGTCGTTTTGTGGTTTCGTTCGTTTCGTCGTGATTTTCTAGCTTCTTCCTTAGATCGTTGAGTTTTGAAGTAAGTCATTCGTGACGAGCCTTATATCGCTCATATCTTAGAGATAGGTTGATCCTAGAAGCCGTAGGAATCTTTCTGAAGCTTCGCGCTTCGATTCGGCACTTTTCGTGCACGTTAGTTGGTTCTAGAAGGGGAACCGACTGACTAGATTCAGATCTAGTCGGTCGGCAACGATACTGGAACCGACTAGTTCATTGAATCTAATGTACATGAGTTACTGTTTACTTTTAGTCGGTCTAAGAACAACCACCGACCGACTAGATGTGAAACTAGTCGGTCAGAACTTGCTCTCAGACCGACTAGTTCCTTTGATAAATTTCACCTAAGTTACTGTTTGTCGTAAGTCGGTCTAAGAATAACCAACGACCGACTAGGTTGCAAACTAGTCGGTCAACCATTGTTCTTTAACCGACTAATTCATTGACCATTTTGTCAACCTGAGTTACTGTTTGGTTTTAGTCGGTCACAGTTGGTCGACCGACCGACTAGTTGTTGAACTAGTCGGTCAACAACCCTTCTTTGACCGACTAATTGCTGTCGTAAACCTAGGGTTTGCCCAGCCGCCGGCTGTGCCTATTTAAACCCCCCAATCGTTTTTCTTTCTTCCTTCATTTTCTCCTGAGCCGCCTTCTTCCCCAAATCATCATCCATCTTCCCCTAGCCTTCCTCCTTCCTCAAGAGCTCCTCTCCCTCTCCATTTGGGCCGGCCACCATGTTTTAGGCCGCTGGAAAACCCCCAAAATCCCATTTCTCCAGATTCCTCCATCATTTTCAGATCTGAACCGTAGGTTCCCCGGATCGTTTCTTTCGTCGTCGTGCTTGCTCGGCATCGTTCTTCCGCTAACGACTCGATAATAACTCGATCCTTTAATATTCTCCTAACCCATTTGTGATTTTGTAAAACCCTAATAAAACTAGGTTGGATGTTGTTCTAATATTGTTTTGCCATGGCAGCGATCTCATCCCCGTAGCTAACATTTTGTGACGAACCTTCATGATCGTCATCCTTGGTGCTAGGCAAGTGAAACTTGCCACTTAGGGTTTTAGGCCATACCTTAGGCCATTTGCTTGTTGTAGCGTAAAAGAGACTAGATAGTGAAATGATAGCTGCCTAGACGCCTATTTGATCTAGTTTGACAACGAAACTAGATCCGTCACCTCAATTGATCTAGCTTGACAACGAAGTTAGATCCAACCCTTTTAACTTGTTGTTCATGCATATTAAACTGCCATGTTTAATTCCTTATTTGTACACCTTACTACACGCCATACCATGCCATCCATGTTGAATGTCGCATTCGTAGCACACGCTATAATACTTGTGTTCCTGGCTCGTGTTCCAGAAGCGGGCCACGTGTGTTGGTTGATAGCCAATGCCCGATCTACTTGTTTCTGGCTAGACACCTGCGTTGCAAGCACAACCGTACGCCATACGTGTTAAAAACACTTCCTGGCTCGTGATCCAGAAGCGAGCATTCCGTGTTCAGGGTAATGCCCTCAATGCACGAGCCGGGCAAGGTCACGAGCCTTGGTTGGATTAACCGATTTCCCTATTGGAATCCTAGGGATACCCCTTAAGCACATCAATTCCACAGAAATGGGCATGATCTCAGTCGGGTTATCCTAGGGATTCGGTAGGATCGACCGAAATACTCCCATATATTCCTAATTCAACATAGGGATCCAGATCTACGTCTTCCCCCTAGGGTCTTAGGGCTAACCCATCAACCCTAGAAAGACTACTCACTCATGACGTTATTGACGAATAAAAACACAATTTTTAGGGAAGAAAACGTCAGAGCAAATTGATAGAAAGTAGGTTGAGAAACTTACAGCGAGTAATAGATCTCAAAGAAAAACCAAGATTCCAAGAACACGAGAATAGCAAATAAACTTCCAATAAATTTCGATCCAATAATCTTCGAAAGTTAATCTAGATCTAACAAGTTTTTTCCAAATCTCATCTCCAAAAATTATTCGAAAAGAAACTAAGAATGAATTCGCTCCAGAAAATGCTGTCCAGCCCCCACTTCACTTCGCCAAGCGCGCAACAGACGGCTCCAAATTCTATCCAAAAATGGCCTTCAGCATCGTCGACTGAGTCAGCGACTCGGTTGAGCAGTGGCTTGCTCGGTTGTTTGCTCGAGCCAAGCAGGTGTACTGCTCGACCGAGCATGACAGTAAATCGTGCTCCTCCAAAATCATCACTCTGTCTGCACGGGCCGAGTCTGCTCTGCTCGGTCGAGCAGATAGCTGACTCGGTCGCTGAAGAAGCTGCTCGGACCGTGCAAGAGGCTGCTTCATCTTCGAAAGTTTGGCGATGCTCAACCGAGCACATAGGTGCTCGGTCCAAGCACTCCGTGTATCATCCGCTTCTTCTCTATTTACACTCCGCGTATCGAGTCGCATGTGAAACTCTTTCTGGAGCTTCTGAAGCTCCTCCTCTCCTCTCGTTCTCTCCTCCACTCCTCCCATGGCTCTCAAAACTCGACGAACTCCTGTAGAGCTTCGCCAACGAGCTCACGGGCGTGTCAGATGTGTCCATACCCAGATTGGGTCCCAAATCGCTCCAAAATCCCTGAAAATTCATAAAACACTACGAAAATCGAATATAACGTTAAAAATGCGATATCGTAGGAAAATACGGGATTTGAATGTAAAAAATGGCATGGAATGCGATGTCATGATGCTATGAAAAAGTGTAAAATATGGACACATCATACCCTTACTTGTTTACATAGTGTCTCTACGCATCACCTGTAACCTTGTAACTCTTTAGCTTCCAAATCTATATGCATGTACTACTGCCCTCTTAATTAATAATATTTTTGTAATTTCGGAGACGGAATTTATTTTAAGGAGGGTAGGATATAGCACCTATAAGTGCTAATACTAATATTTCTTTGTATATTTAGTTGTAATTCATGCATTGGACCAAGTTTTGGCAATATTTGCATTCATGTTCAACAAGTTTTGCATTTGTACCCCAAAAGGGGCATATTTGCAAATTTTTCCTTAAGGAGGGGTTTGGGGGCAAAGTTTGCCCTAAATGGCATGATAAGTAATAAACCAAGCAAGTTGGAGGGCTATTAAAAATGAGCAATGGCAAACTTGTAAATAAAGAGATTTTTAGGAGCTAACTCCTAAATTAATTAAAACCCAAATGCTTCTACACAATTCCACACATTTCCATTCCTTTTTCTTTTCATTTTTAATTCCCTTTTTGTTTCCCTCCCTCCCATTTGGGGTGCTGGCTGAAAGTTTCATAGAAAAAAAGAAAATAGAGAAGAGAAAGGAGAGAAGAATGTAACGACCCGCACTCGGGGCCTGTTACTTATTTGATATTTGCGCAGGTCCTGCAGTTTACCAGTGAAAACAAAATAGCCACAATCCAGAGATGTACCAATACTCAAACCAGCGTACATTATTAGAGTCCAGATTAAAGTACAACAGCAAGCAGCACTCTCTCACCAATACATCAAGGAAATACAGAAAGGAAATGCGGAAAGGAAATACATAACATAGCACACTCACACCAATACAAACAGCTAAAATTCTGCAGTCTCCGGGTCGTACTCTGGCTCTGTAAACTCAGGGGCAATTTCTTCAACCTGGTCGTCGTCTGTCGGTGCCATAAATGGAACCGAAGGTAAGTCACAATAATTCTAAATATAGAAAAGAAGCAGTGCACAAGTATGACAAAAAGCAACTACGTACGAGCAAACCAGAGTGAAAAGTAACGTACTGAGCAACAACTGTACACAACTGAGTAGTAAAAGTAAACTGAACTGGATAGGATAACAACTGTATTATGGTAGAGCAAGTGTGAAGCAGGCTAATCAAGAGAAACATGCTACCGCTGTAGCTAAAGGTACGACAAGTAAAGTACTGTGACTGCACAAGTGTAGTAAGTAACGTACATGGGACGTGTAGGGTAGCGGTGACTGTATTAGCTAAAGATAGGGTGATAGTGATGAAGATCGATGGTGTTACATAATCATGATTCACATCCTTGATGTCCAGCGGAACACGGCCAGGGAAGTGACTAAGCCAGGATCACTACCCCAAGTCTAGCAAGGGTGATCCAACAAACTTAGCCAAGCACATTGACCGGATCATGGTCCATTGAAGGAAGCTTATCATTCTTATGTGTGCCACCGACCAAAAGCTTATACACTAAACTACGTGACTCAAGTCGGAGAGTACAATATATGACCATCGAGTCCATCTCTTGCCTGGGTGCGACCCAGACGAATGCCGAAACACATGCACGATACATATAGTTTGCCGAAACACAGGCATCGGGATGGGATGCCGAAACACAGGCAGCGGGACGGGAAGATTGAACCCCAGTCACTCCCGCACTCTCTCGATCTATGAGTTACCCCAAAAACCCCAGTGAAGTGTCAAGTGATCTATGTACATATTTTATACGGGATGTTCCACAAGATGTTCCATGCGATGTTCTACCAGATATTCCACAAGATATTCCACAACATGATTCTCAAGATGTTATCAATTCCTTGTTCATGATGATGGTTAACCAGGACCACTGGTTTGAAAACCAGAAATTAAAGCAGAGAAGATGCTAAGAAATTTGAGGATAAAGACAAGTCCAACAAACATGGAATACAAAAACTGTTGGTGTAGGGGTGGTAGTTTCGTTAGCACACCATTTACCCAAATTGATGATTGTGTGTTTACAACCACCAAAGTTGAAAGTTGGCAAAATAATCTGTAGTTGATTACTTCCCTATTAGATTAGGTCTCTAGTTCGGTTCAAGTCAAGTAGCCGTTCGGAGGCTATAGTGATGTTCTAAGTTCATACGGGTACACTTATCTAATTTTCTAATTTTAGAATTAGTCGTGACTTACCAATTTCGAGGCTGTCGTAGCTAGCCGGAATCTGATATAGGGCTTCCTCTGAAGTAGGTGCACAATAGTTGGTACCTGCAACACAAAAACATTGATTAAAACACGCAACGTTCCTATCTAAATAATCTGATCGTTCTGATTTTCAAAACTGGCTAAAACGGTGTCGGAAAACGTTCTAAATTTTTCTATAGCCTAGATATGATGAAAATAATTTTTCTGCAAGAGGAAATATTTTTCAGATGCTTCTGTTAATTTTTATAATTTTTCAAAGCTCAAAATAAATTTAAAATCTATTTTTCAATTACTAACGTATTTATTCAACAATTTATTCTGGATCAATCTACATCGGAATGTTGCAAGTGAGCTGTCAAAATGACCGTCTCGGAGAGTTCTTTCACATATATTTTTATCATATATAAGTTTACGTAAAAATAAGAAGTTTTGAATTTTTAAATGAAAATGACGTATTTAAGTTTTGGGCTTAAAAATTAATTCTGGAAAAATTATGCATCAAATTGAGATGAAACTAGCGCCGTTGGGTCCGGAACATCGTTTCTGATTTTCTGGAGCTATCAGTACATTTTTCTGGCCCATGTATAATTAGTTATGGATTAAAAACCCTAAAACCCAATTAATAATTATTTAATAATACGAAAATACAAATTTTCGTTGTATTTACGAGTTTTCCATTCAATTTAAACCTTCGCTCGTTCGTCTTCCTTCGATGCGCCGAGGGAGGGGGCGTGCGCTGTCGGCGGAGGGAGGCGGGGCGGAGCTCGGGGCGGCGCAGCGGGGCGGAGCGCCGGCGGGGCTCGGGGACGCGGGCGGAGGCGGCTGGGCGGCTCTTGTCGGCGCTGCTGCAACGGCGGTGGCGTCGTACGGAGGGAGGAGGCCGCAGTGGCGACGGCGGTGGCGGCACGGGGCGGAGGGCACGGCGGCGGAGGGCGGTCGGAGCTCGGAGGCGAAGGTGGCGGAGAGAGATGAGCGGGCTGTTGAGCGGGGTGCGTGGGTTAGCCTGGGAGAGAGAGGGTTAGGGGATGATTAAATAGGTAATTAAAAATTTGTATAATATTAATGTAATTAATGCTATTACTACTTAGTCAAATGGAGTTAATGATGTTAGGTTAGCTTTTAGACTAACCTTAGAAAATTTGAATGTTTCCCTTCCCATGTGTTAGTCATGGTTAGGGTAGGTAGTTAGGGTAATTTAATAGTTAATAGGATAATTAGTAATTAAGTAAAAAGGTTAAAACGAATTTAGTAGATAAAGACAAAATACAAAATTACGATTTTGCCCCTACTAGTAAACGTGTCCGAAAAATTACGAAAACATACCCACGGGATCGTATCGTCGCGAGGATCGCGAATACGAGATCCGTTTTGCGGTTTGAGCTACGGAAATACGTGTTTTAGGCCAAAACGTTTAGGAATCGGGTTTGCGGGTTCTCTATTGATTTGACTTCAGAAAATTACGAAATTAATGTGGGAAGCCCTAAATGACCATATAATGTTACCGTAGAAGTTTGAAAACGTTTTGATGATGTTTGTATAGAAAATAAATTCATTAAGCCAAAACGGTAATAACTGAAAATGAATTTTTACCAGAATTGTTTTGAGTATTTGATGAAACTCGAACTTACTAAAATACTTCATGACTAGTCTGATATCTCAAAATATTTTTATAATAAATTTTTGAATTCGTAAAACTCCTAACAAACCATTATAAAATAGTTATAAAAATTTTGAAAATAGGTTAAATATGTAAATAGTTGTCTTGACGAAAACAGACCGTTACATTCTACACTCCTTAAAATAATTCCGTCCTCGGAATTTCTCGAACTTTCTAAAACAAATAACTTTTGTTATGAAGAAGCTCAAGCAAATAAATGATAATAGTGATCTAATAAATCAGGGTGTAAATAACATGAAATATAATGTGATAGCATCAAGAAAACAAGAGATGATGTTTATGAATACTTACTATTGATATCACCACAGCTTTCGTAACTAGTCTCGTAACTAGTAGGATTATCCGACTCGGTAAATAGGTATGGGTAGCGTTCTCGCATATCATCTTCTCGCTCCTAAGTAGATTCTCCAGGTGAGTCGTGACGCCACATTATCCTAACGAGGTTGATCACTCTATTCTTGAGGGTCTTCTGCCGTCGATCCAGGATTTTGACTGGTTGTTGTTCGTAAGATAGATCCGGACGAACAACAATTTCGGAGTAATCCACAACATGATTAGGATCACTTACGTAGCGTCGAAGCTGTGAGACATGAAAGACTAGGTGAATAGGCCACCTCGCCTACTCGTTCCAAAACATCAAATGGACCAATGTATCGAGTACTGAGCTTCCCTCTTCGTCCAAAACGAATCATCCCACGATTCGGAGAGATCTTCAAGAACACATGGTCGCCAGGCTGGAACTCCAAATGTCGGCGCTTTGCATCTGCCTAATGCTTGTATCGATCTTAAGCCAACTGTAGTTTCTCTCTGATGGTCCGGACTACTTCTACTGCTTCAACAATCAAGTCTGGACCAATGAGCTCTCGATCACCAACGTCGTCCCAACTCAAAGGAGAACGACACTTCCGGCCATATAGCGCTGCAAAGGGCGCCATACCAATGCTGGCCTGATAACTGTTCTTGTAAGCAAACTCCTCGAGATGAAGATGGTCTTCCCAAGATCCCTTGAAGTCCAGCATACACGCATGCAACAAGTCCTCCAGGATCTGTATGGTGCGTTCTGATTGACCATCTGTCTGAGGATGATAAGCTGTACTGAAGCTTAAGTGGGTCCCCAGACTCTCCTGTAAGCTCTTCCAAAAGTGAGACGTGAATCGCGTGTCTCTGTCAGAAACAATACTGACAGGAACACCATGTAACTTCACTATCTCCTCCATGTACTTCTTGGCAAGCACTTCCGTTGACTGGCCCACTCTGAAAGGAATAAAGTGTGCTGACTTGGTCAATCGATCAACGATCACCCAGACATC
The DNA here is from genome assembly GCA_030789695.1 of Scilla litardierei. Classification (NCBI taxonomy): domain Eukaryota; kingdom Viridiplantae; phylum Streptophyta; class Magnoliopsida; order Asparagales; family Asparagaceae; genus Scilla; species Scilla litardierei. The sequence goes on along the minus strand of CM061138.1, from coordinate 42,504,298 downwards.
ATCATTATGCTTCGTACTCTTGGGCAGTCCTGTCACAAAATCCATCGTGATGTGTTGCCACTTCCATTCTGGAATAGGCAAATGTTGTAACAAACCGACAGACCGGTGATGTTCAGCCTTCACCTGTTGGCACACTATGCACTTCGCAACACTCCGTGCGATGCTTCTCTTCATACCGTGCCACCAGTAGTGTTGTCGCAAGTCTTGATACATCTTTGTACCTCCTGGATGGATGGAATATGGAGAACTGTGAGCTTCCTCCAATAGAGCTTCTCTGACGTCTCCAGATGGTACGCAGATGCGGTTGCCAAATCTCAAAGATCCGTCCTCATGGATCTTGAATTCAGGCCTTTGACCTGCTATCACCATGTCTCTGATTCTTTGCAGCTTCTCATCTCCTGCTTGGGCAGCTTTGATCTTGTTTACCAAATCCGACTGGATCTGGAGGTTGAGCAACGTAGACGTTTCTCCAGGTAATATGATATCCATCTCCATTGCTCGAATCTCATGTTGTAGCCTCCATGGAGATGTGAGGGTCATCACCGCAGGGAGACGGCTCAATGCATCCGGTATGACATTGACCTTCCTAGGATGGTACTGAAGGTCAATATCATAATCTACAATCAGTTCGATCCATCGTCGTTGACACATGTTGAGCTCCTTCTGGGTGAACAGGTACTTGAGACTTTTGTGATCGGAAAATATCTTCATATGCTCGCCCAGTAAGAAGTGTCTCCAAATCTTCAGGGCAAAGATAACTGCCGCCAACTCAAGGTCATGAGTGGGGTAGTTCTTCTCATGGGTCTTCAGTTGTCTGGATGCATAGGCAACGACTCGGCCATGCTGATGCAGCACACACCCAAGTCCTTTGCCAGATGCGTTACAGAATACTTCGAAACCTCCGGTCCTGTCTGGGATGACCAGAATCAGGGCCGTAGTCAATCTTCTCTTCAGCTCCTGAAACGCATCTTCACAAGCCTTTGACCAGACAAATGCTACGTCCATCCTCGTCAATTTTGTCATAGCTCTCGTGATCTTCGAGAAGTCTTGGATGAATCGTCTGTAGTAACCAGCTAGTCCCAAGAAACTTCGAATCTCAGTCACAGTCTTAGGGACATGCCAGTCTCGAACAGCAGCTACCTTCTCGGGATCGACAGATATTCCTTCTCCTGATACGATGTGGCCCAGAAAAGCCACCTTGTCGAGCCAGAACTCACACTTGCTGTATTTGGCATACAGTTGGTGTTGTCTTAGCGTCTCCAAGGCCTTCCTCAGATGTTCTCTGTGCTCCTGAGCGTTCTTCGAGTAGATGAGGATGTCGTCGATGTAGACAACTACGTACTTGTCCAGATGGTTGTACAAAACCTGGTTCATGAGACTCATGAATACAGCAGGCGCATTAGTCACACCAAATGGCATTACCAAGAATTCGTAGTGTCCATATCTGGTCCGAAAAGCAGTCTTGTGGACGTCCTCCTTTTTCACCTTCACTTGATGATATCCGGTCTTCAGGTCCAACTTCGAATACACGCTCGACCCCCCAAGCTGGTCGAAAAGATCGTCGATGCGGGGCAGAGGATACTTGTTCTTCACAGTCAACTTGTTTAGCTTACGGTAGTCGACGCACATGCGCTGGGATCCGTCCTTCTTCTTCACGAGCAGCACCGGGGCACCCCATGCGGATACACTGGGTCGTATCCATCCCTTCTGTATGAGATCATCCAGCTGAGCTCGAATTTCTTCAAGCTCAGGTGGTGCCATGTGATAGGGTCCCTTGGATATCGGCTGTGCACCTGGTACAATATCAATGGTAAATTCGAGGCCATGATCTGGAGGCAAACATGAGAGTTCGTCCGGAAATACGTCCAAGAATTCTCGCACTACTTCTGGTTTCTCTTGCTCGACGTCCATTGCAGTCGCAACTGCCTCTGAAAGTTTGGCCCGAAACTTCATTGGTCCTTCCGATCGGCTTCCGCTGTGGAATTCAAACTTAGGATGGTTGGGTATTTCGAATTCTACCCTCCTTTGACGACAGTCAATGGTGGCATGAAATGTCCCTAACTAATCCATCCCAAGAACATCATCGAAATTTGGCATCTATATCAAAATGAAGTCAGCGAAAAGGTCTCGTCCACAAATTATCACGGAACAGTGAAGGCATCCGCTAGTTATTGGTTGGGAACCACCAGCGGTTTCAACCTTCCAACGAGAAGTCAGAGGTTCAACAGGAACGTCATGTGTTTTGACGAATCGACTTGCCAAGAAGCAATGTGTAGCTCCCGAGTCGAATAAAGTGAGGGCAGGTTTACCGGCTACTAAGACGACACCTATGGTTACGAGAATCTTGTCAAATTTTATGACTTCTAGATAATAGACTTAATGCTGAAAAGGATATCTCATACCTGTGATCACTTGGTCCGTAGCTTCGGCCTCTTCCACAGTCATGGTATACGCTTGACACCTTGGAGGTGGCGCCTGTGGTCGAGCTTGCTGGAATGCTTGCTGCTGAGGTGGGAGTGGTTGTCGTTGCTGAGCAGGTGGTGGTGGTCGCTGTGGAGCATTCCTGGCAGGGGCATTAGCTGGAGCAGGGTTGGGAGGTCGAGGCTTCCTCTCAGGACAATCCCTTGCACCATGGTCCTTCGATCCACAGATCAGGCAAAGGTTCAGATATAGCCGTCATTCGGTCCGAAAGTGTCCTGGTTTCCCACAGTGATGACACACCAGACGTGGTGGTGGGGCCTGTCTCTTGAATTGAGTCTGCTGGGTAGGCCTGTACACCTGGTTGGATGGAGGTCGACGGTTGGATCCGATAGCAGATGTTGGAGGTGGTGGCCTTCTGGGAGGGGCAGCCATCTCACCCTTTCCTTCTCTTTCAATGAACTCATGTTCACGAGCTGCAGCCAGAACCTCAGTATGTGTGTAGAGTTGGCGTCCAACCAAGTTACGACGGATCTCGATGTTTAGCCCTTGCTTGAAGCGTTGAGCTCGGGTCAGAGGGGTGGCAACCATCCCGGGAGAAAAACGGCTAAGCAGTGTAAATTGGGCATCATACTGTTCCACTGTCATGGAACCTTGCTTCAGTCCGACGAACTGAGCTTGCAGTTCCATCTGAGCTTCGGGTGAGAAGTACTGGGTGTTGAAGTGTTTAGTGAATGTTGCCCAGTCGATTGGTCGTCGCAGACGGGCTTCAGCGGAGTTCCACCAGATCCTGGCTCCATCAGTTAGTTGGGACTAGGCAGTGTCCACCCAAGCATGTTCCCCGCTCTGAGCAGCTCTCAGATTATCTTCAGTGCTTTGCAGCCATTCTTTGGCCTTCAGAGGGCCATCGATGCCATTCCAGGTCTTTAGTCGAAGTGACCGGAATTGTTGAATGCCTCCTCCGGGCTTCTGTTCTCCTCGGATAGCTTGAACCATCTCTCGTAATGCGAGATCCGAAATTTAATGCACAGTGGGAGGTGGTCCGTTGTTGGTCTGGTTGCTAGCTCCAGATTGGTCAGCTCCGTTGGGACTCTCATAGGTGTTTCCGTCCATTGTTTTGAATGTCGCACCTGCATACATATGGAGATGTCAGCTTAGTCGAGTATCGTATACGGTACATCCCGATTTTACTATATTGTTCACGAGGTATTTTGCGCGGACCTGCGTGAGCCACCAAACTTGTAACGACCCGCTCTCGGGGCCTGTTACTTAATTGATATTTACGCAGGTCCTGCAGTTTACCAGTGAAAACAAAATAGCCACAATCCAGAGATGTATCAATACTCAAACCAGCGTACATTATTACAGTCCAGGTTAAAGTACAACAGCAAGCAGCACTCTCCCACCAATACATCAAGGAAATACAGAAAGGAAATGTGGAAAGGAAATACATAACATAGCACACTCACACCAATACAAACAGCTAAAATTCTGCAGTCTCCAGGTCGTACTCTGGCTCTGTAAACTCAGGGGCAATTTCTTCAACCTGGTCGTCGTCTGTCGGTGCCATAAATGGAACCGAAGGTAAGTCACAATAATTCTAAATATAGAAAAGAAGCAGTGCACAAGTATGACAAAAAGCAACTACGTACGAGCAAACCAGAGTGAACAGTAAAGTACTGAGCAACAACTGTACACAACTGAGTAGTAAAAGTAAATTGAACTGGATAGGATAACAACTGTACTATGGTAGAGAAAGTGTGAAGCAGGCTAAGCAAGAGATACATGCTACCGCTGTAGCTAAAGGTACAACAAGTAAAGTACTGTGACTGCACAAGTGTAGTAAGTAACGTACATGGGACGTGTAGGGTAGCGGTGACTGTATTAGCTAAAGATAGGGTGATAGTGATGAAGATCGATGGTGTTACATAATCATGATTCACATCCTTGCGGTCCAGCGGAACACGGCCAGGGAAGTGACTAAGCCAGGATCACTACCCCAAGTCTAGCAAGGGTGATCCAACAAACTTAGCCAAGCACATTGACCGGATCATGGTCCATTGAAGGAAGCTTATCATTCTTATGTGTGCCACCGACCAAAAGCTTATACATTAAACTACGTGACTCAAGTCGGAGAGTACAATATGTGACCATCGAGTCCATCTCTTGCCTGGGTGCGACCCAGACGAATGCCGAAACACAGGCACGGTACATATAGTTTGCCGAAACACAGGCAGCGGGACGGGATGCCGAAACACAGGCAACGGGACGGGAAGATTGAACCGCAGTCACTCCCGCACTCTCTCGATCTATGAGTTACCCCAAAAACCCCAGTGAAGTGTCAAGTGATCTATGTACATATTTTATACGGGATGTTCCACAAGATGTTCCATGCGATGTTCTACCAGATATTCCACAAGATATTCCACAACATGATTCTCAAGATGTTATCAATTCCTTGTTCATGATGATGGTTAACCAGGACCACTGGTTTGAAAACCAGAAAGTAAAGCAGAGAAGATGCTAAGAAATTTGAGGATAAAGACAAGTCCAACAAACATGGAATACAAAAACTGTTGGTGTAGGGGTGGTAGTTTCGTTAGCACACCATTTACCCAAATTGATGATTGTGTGTTTACAACCACCAACGTTGAAAGTTGGCAAAATAATCTGTAGTTGATTACTTCCCTATTAGATTAGGTCTCTAGTTCGGTTCAAGTCAAGTAGCCGTTCGGAGGCTATAGTGATGTTCTAAGTTCATACGGGTACACTTATCTAATTTTCTAATTTTAGAATTAGTCGTGACTTACCAATTTCGAGGCTGTCGTAGCTAGCCGGAATTTGATCTAGGGCTTCCTCTGAAGTAGGTGCACAATAGTTGGTACCTGCAACACAAAAACATTGATTAAAACACGCAACGTTCCTATCTAAATAATCTGATCGTTCTGATTTTCAAAACTGGCTAAAACGGTGTCGGAAAATGTTCTAAATTTTTCTATAGCCTAGATATGATGAAAATAATTTTTCTGCAAGAGGAAATATTTTTCAGATGCTTCTGTTAATTTTTATAATTTTTCAAAGCTCAAAATAAATTTAAAATCTATTTTTCAATTACTAACGTATTTATTCAACAATTTATTCTGGATACAATCTACATCGGAATGTTGCAAGTGAGCTGTCAAAATGACCGTCTCGGAGAGTTCTTTCACATATATTTTTATCATATATAAGTTTACGTAAAAATAAGAAGTTTTGAATTTTTAAATGAAAATGACGTATTTAAGTTTTGGGCTTAAAAATTAATTCTGGAAAAATTAAGCATCAAATTGAGATGAAACTAGCGCCGTTGGGTCCGGAACATCGTTTCTGATTTTCTGGAGCTATCCGTACATTTTTCTGGCCCATGTATAATTAGTTATGGATTAAAAACCCTAAAACCCAATTAATAATTATTTAATAATACGAAAATAGGAATTTTCGTTGTATTTACGAGTTTGCCATTCAATTTAAACCTTCGCTCGTTCGTCTTCCTTCGATGCGCCGAGGGAGGGGGCGTGCGCTGTCGGCGGAGGGAGGCGGGGCGGAGCTCGGGGCGGCGCAGCGGGGCGGAGCGCCGGCGGGGCTCGGGGACGCGGGCGGAGGCGGCTGGGCGGCTCTCGTCGGCGCTGCTGCAACGGCGGTGGCGTCGTGCGGAGGGAGTAGGCCGCGGTGGCGACGGCGGTGGCGGCACGGGGCGGAGGGCACGGCGGCGGAGGGCGGTCGGAGCTCGGAGGCGAAGGTGGCGGAGAGAGATGAGCGGGCTGTTGAGCGGGGTGCGTGGGTTAGCCTGGGAGAGAGAGGGTTAGGGGATGATTAAATAGGTAATTAAAAATTTGTATAATATTAATGTAATTAATGCTATTACTACTTAGTCAAATGGAGTTAATGATGTTGGTTAGCTTTTAGACTAACCTTAGAAAATTTGAACGTTTCCCTTCCCATGTGTTAGTCATGGTTAGGGTAGGTAGTTAGGGTAATTTAATAGTTAATAGGGTAATTAGTAATTAAGTAAAAAGGTTAAAACGAATTTAGTAGATAAAGACAAAAATACAAAATTACGATTTTGCCACTACTAGTAAACGTGTCCGAAAAATTACGAAAACATACCCACGGGATCGTATCGTCGCGAGGATCGCGAATACAAGATCCGTTTTGGGGTTTGAGCTACGGAAATACGTGTTTTAGGCCAAAACGTTTAGGAATCGGGTTTGCGGGTTCTCTATTGATTTGACTTCAGAAAATTACGAAATTAATGTGGGAAGCCCTAAATGACCATATAATGTTACCGTAGAAGTTTGAAAACGTTTTGATGATGTTTGTATAGAAAATAAATTCATTAAGCCAAAACGGTAATAACTGAAAATGAATTTTTACCAGAATTGTTTTGAGTATTTGATGAAACTCGAACTTACTAAAATACTTCATGACTAGTCTGATATCTCAAAATATTTTTATAATAAATTTTTGAATTCGTAAAACTCCTGACAAACCATTATAAAATAGTTATAAAAATTTTGAAAATATGTTAAATATGTAAATAGTTGTCTTGACGAAAACAGACCGTTACATTCTACACTCCTTAAAATAATTCCGTCCTCGGAATTTCTCGAAGTTTCTAAAACAAATAACTTTTGTTATGAAGAAGCTCAAGCAAATAAATGATAATAGTGATCTAATAAATCAGGCTGTAAATAACATGAAATATAATGTGATAGCATCAAGAAAACAAGAGATGATGTTTATGAATACTTACTATTGATATCACCACAGCTTTCGTAACTAGTCTCGTAACTAGTAGGATTATCCGACTCGGCAAATAGGTATGGGTAGCGTTCTCGCATATCATCTTCTCGCTCCCAAGTATATTCTCCAGGTGAGTCGTGACGCCACATTATCGTAACGAGGTTGATCACTCTATTCTTGAGGGTCTTCTGCCGTCGATCCAGGATTTTGACTGGTTGTTGTTCGTAAGATAGATCCGGACGAACAACAATTTCGGAGTAATCCACAACATGATTAGGATCACTTACGTAGCGTCGAAGCTGTGAGACATGAAAGACTTCATGTACTCCTTCCAATGCAGGTGGCAAGGCAAGGCGATAGGCCACCTCGCCTACTCGTTCCAAAACATCAAATGGACCAATGTATCGAGGACTGAGCTTCCCTCTTCGTCCAAAACGAATCATCCCACGATTCGGAAAGATCTTCAAGAACACATGGTCGCCAAGCTGGAACTCCAAATGTCGGCGCTTTGCATCTGCCCAATGCTTGTATCGATCTTGAGCCAACTGTAGTTTCTCTCTGATGGTCTGGACTACTTCTACTGCTTCAACAATCAAGTCTGGACCGATGAGCTTTCGATCACCAACGTCGTCCCAACTCAAAGGAGAACGACACTTCCGGCCATATAGCGCTGCAAAGGGCGCCATACCAATGCTGGCCTGATAACTGTTGTTGTAAGCAAACTCCACGAGATGAAGATGGTCTTCCCAAGATCCCTTGAAGTCCAGCATACACGCATGCAACAATTCCTCCAGGATTTGTATGGTGCGTTCCGATTGGCCATCTGTCTGAGGATGATAAGCTGTACTGAAGCTTAAGTGGGTCCCCAGACTCTCCTGTAAGCTCTTCCAAAAGTGAGACGTGAATCGCGTGTCTCTGTCAGAAACAATACTGACAGGAACACCATGTAACTTCACTATCTCCTCCATGTACTTCTTGGCAAGCACTTCGGTTGACTGGCCCACTCTGAAAGGAATAAAGTGTGCTGACTTGGTCAATCGATCAACGATCACCCAGGCAGCATCATTATGCTTCGTACTCTTGGGCAGTCATGTCACAAAATCCATCGTGATGTGTTGCCACTTCCATTCTGGAATAGGCAAATGTTGTAACAAACCGGCAGACCGGTGATGTTCAGCCTTCACCTGTTGGCACACTATGCACTTTGCAACACTCCGTGCGATGCTTCTCTTCATACCGTGCCACCAGTAGTGTTGTCGCAAGTCTTGATACATCTTTGTACCTCCTGGATGGATGGAATATGGAGAACTGTGAGCTTCCTCCAATAGAGCTTCTCTGACGTCTCCAGATGGTACGCAGATGCGGATGCCAAATCTCAAAGATCCGTCCTCATGGATCTTGAATTCAGGCCTTTGACCTGCTATCACCATGTCTCTGATTCTTTGCAGCTTCTCATCTCCTGCTTGGGCAGCTTTGATCTTGTTTACCAAATCCGACTGGATCTGGAGGTTGAGCAACGTAGATGTTTCTCCAGGTAGTATGATATTCATCTCCATTGCTCGAATCTCATGTTGTAGCCTCCATTGAGATGTGAGGGTCATCACCGCAGGGAGACGACTCAATGCATCCGGTACAACATTGACCTTCCCAGGATGGTACTGAAGGTCAATATCATAATCTACAATCAGTTCGATCCATCGTCGTTGACGCATGTTGAGCTCCTTCTGGGTGAACAGGTACTTGAGACTTTTGTGATCGGAAAATATCTTCACATGCTCGCCCAGTAAGAAGTGTCTCCAAATCTTCAGGGCAAAGATAACTGCCGCCAACTCAAGGTCATGAGTGGGGTAGTTCTTCTCATGGGTCTTCAGTTGTCTGGATGCATAGGCAACGACTCGGCCATACTGATGCAGCACACACCCAAGTCCTTTGCCAGATGCGATGCAGAATACTTCGAAACCTCCGGTCCTGTCTGGGATGACCAGAATCGGGGCCGTAGTCAATCTTCACTTCAGCTCCTGAAACGCATCTTCACAAGCCTTTGACCAGACAAATGCTACGTCCTTCCTCGTCAATTGTGTCATAGCTCTCGCGATCTTCAAGAAGTCTTGGATGAATCGTCTGTAGTAACCGGCTAGTCCTAAGAAACTTCGAATCTCAGTCACAGTCTTAGGGACATGCCAGTCTCGAACAGCAGCTACCTTCTCGGGATCGACAGATATTCCTTCTCCTGATACGATGTGGCCCAGAAAAGCCATCTTGTCGAGCCAAAACTCACACTTGCTGTATTTGGCATACAGTTGGTGTTGTCTTAGCGTCTCCAAGACCTTCCTCAGATGTTCTCTGTGCTCCTGAGCGTTCTTCGAGTAGATGAGGATGTCGTCGATGTAGACAACTACGTACTTGTCCAGATGGTTGTACAAAACCTGGTTCATGAGACTCATGAATACAGCAGGCGCATTAGTCACACCAAATAGCATTACCAAGAATTCGTAGTGTCCATATCTGGTCCGAAAAGCAGTCTTGTGGACGTCCTCCTTTTTCACCTTCACTTGATGATATCCGGTCTTCAGGTCCAACTTCGAATACACGCTCGACCCCCCAAGCTGGTCGAAAAGATCATCGATGCGGGGCAGAGGATACTTGTTCTTCACAGTCAACTTGTTCAGCTCACGGTAGTCGACGCACATGCGCTGGGATCCGTCCTTCTTCTTCACGAGCAGCACCGGGGCACCCCATGCGGATACACTGGGTCGTATCCATCCCTTCTGTATGAGATCATCCAGGTGAGCTCGAATTTCTTCAAGCTCAGGTGGTGCCATGTGATAGGGTCCCTTGGATATCGGCTGTGCACCTGGTACAAGATCAATGGTAAATTCGAGGCCGTGATCTGGAGGCAAACCTGAAAGTTCGTCCGGAAATACGTCCAAGAATTCTCGCACTACTTCTGGTTTCTCTTGCTCGACGTCCATTGCAGTCGCAACTGCCTCTGAATGTTTGGCCCGAAACTTCAGTGGTCCTTCCGATCGGCTTCCGCTGTGGAATTCGAACTTAGGATGGTTGGGTATTTCGAATTCTACCCTCCTTTGACGACAGTCAATGGTGGCATGAAATGTCCCTAACCAATCCATCCCAAGAACAGCATCGAAATTTGGCATCTATATCACCATGAAGTCAGCGAAAAGGTCTCGTCCACAAATTATCACGGAACAGTGAAGGCATCCGCTAGTTATTGGTTGGGAACCACCAGCGGTTTCAACCTTCCAACGAGAAGTCAGAGGTTCAACAGGAACGTCATGTGTTTTGACGAATCGACTTGCCAAGAAGCAATGTGTAGCTCACGAGTCGAATAAAGTGAGGGCAGGTTTACCGGCTACTAAGACGATACCTATGGTTACGAGAATCTTGTCTAAGTTTATGACTTCTAGATAATAGACTTAATGCTGAAAAGGATATCTCATACCTGTGATCACTTGGTCCGTAGCTTCGGCCTCTTCCATAGTCATGGTATACGCTTGACGCCTTGGAGGTGGCGCCTGTGGTCGAGCTTGCTGGAATGCTTGCTACTGAGGTGGGAGTGGTTGTCGTTGCTGAGCAGGTGGTGGTGGTCGCTGTGGAGCATTCCTGGCAGGGGCATTAGCTGGAGCAGGGTTGGGAGGTCGAGGCTTCCTCTCAGGACAATCCCTTGCACCATGGTCCTTCGATCCACAGATCAGGCAAAGGTTCAGATATAGCCGGCATTCGGTCCGAAAGTGTCCTGGTTTCCCACAGTGATGACACACCAGACGTGGTGGTGGGGCCTGTCTCTTGAATTGAGTCTGCTGGGTAGTCCTGTACACCTGGTTGGATGGAGGTCGACGGTTGGATCCGACAGCAGATGTTGGAGGTGGTGGCCTTCTAGGCGGGGCAGCCATCTCACCCTTTCCTTCTCTTTCAATGAACTCATGTTCACGAGCTGCAGCCAGAACCTCAGTATGTGTGTAGAGTTGGCGTCCAACCAAGTTACGACGGATCTCGATGTTTAGCCCTTGCTTGAAGCGTTGAGCTCGGGTCAGAGGGGTGGCAACCATCTCGGGAGCAAAACGGCTAAGTAGTGTAAATTGGGCATCATACTGTTCCACTGTCATGTAACCTTGCTTCAGTCCGACGAACTGAGCTTGCAGTTCCATCTGAGCTTCGGGTGAGAAGTACTGGGTGTTGAAGTGTTCAGTGAATGTTGCCCAGTCGATTGGTCGTTGCAGACGGGCTTCAGCGGAGTTCCACCAGATCCTGGCTCCATCAGTTAGTTGGGACTAGGCAGTGTCCACCCAAGCATGTTCCCCGATCTGAGCAGCTCTAAGATTATCTTCAGTGCTTTGCAGCCATTCTTCGGCCTTCAGAGGGCCATCGATGCCATTCCAAGTCTTTGGTCGAAGTGACCGGAATTGTTGAATGCCTCCTCCGGGCTTCTGTTCTCCTCGGATAGCTTGAACCATCTCTCGTAATGCGAGATCCGAAATTTGATGCACAGTGGGAGGTGGTCCGTTGTTGGTCTGGTTGCTAGCTCCAGATTGGTCAGCTCCGTTGGGACTCTCATAGGTGTTTCCGTCCATTGTTTTCAATGTCGCTCCTGCATACATATGGAGATGTCAGCTTAGTCGAGTATCGTATACGGTACATCCCGATTTTACTATATTGTTCACGAGGTATTTTGCGCGGACCTGCGTGGGCCACCAAACTTGTAACGACCCGCTCTCGGGGCCTGTTACTTAATTGATATTTGCGCAGGTCCTGCAGTTTACCAGTGAAAACAAAATAGCCACAATCCATAGATGTACCAATACTCAAACCAGCGTACATTATTACAGTCCAGATTAAAGTACAACAGCAAGCAGCACTCTCTCACCAATACATCAAGGAAATACAGAAAGGAAATGCGGAAAGGAAATACATAACATAGCACACTCACACCAATACAAACAGCTAAAATTCTGCAGTCTCCGGGTCGTACTCTGGCTCTGTAAACTCAGGGGCAATTTCTTCAACCTGGTCGTCGTCTGTCGGTGCCATAAATGGAACCGAAGGTAAGTCACAATAATTCTAAATATAGAAAAGAAGCAGTGCACAAGTATGACAAAAAGCAACTACGTACGAGCAAACCAGAGTGAACAGTAAAGTACTGAGCAACAACTGTACACAACTGAGTAGTAAAAGTAAACTGAACTGGATAGGATAACAACTGTACTATAGTAGAGCAAGTGTGAAGCAGGCTAAGCAAGAGATACATGCTACCGCTGTAGCTAAAGGTACGACAAATAAAGTACTGTGACTGCACAAGTGTAGTAAGTAACGTACATGGGACGTGTAGGGTAGCGGTGACTGTATTAGCTAAAGATAGGGTGATAGTGATGAAGATCGATGGTGTTACATAATCATGATTCACATCCTTGCGGTCCAGCGGAACACGGCCAGGGAAGTGACTAAGCCAGGATCACTACCCCAAGTCTAGCAAGGGTGATCCAACAAACTTAGCCAAGCACATTGACCGGATCATGGTCCATTGAAGGAAGCTTATCATTCTTATGTGTGCCACCGACCAAAAGCTTATACACTAAACTACGTGACTCAAGTCGGAGAGTACAATATGTGACCATCGAGTCCATCTCTTGCCTGGGTGTGACCCAGACGAATGCCGAAACACAGGCACGGTACATATAGTTTGCCGAAACACAGGCAGCGGGACGGGATGCCGAAACACAGGCAGCGGGACGGGAAGATTGAACCGCAGTCACTCCCGCACTCTCTCGATCTATGAGTTACCCCAAAAACCCCAGTGAAGTGTCAAGTGATCTATGTACATATTTTATACGGGATGTTCCACAAGATGTTCCATGCGATGTTCTACCAGATATTCCACAAGATATTCCACAACATGATTCTCAAGATGTTATCAATTCCTTGTTCATGATGATGGTTAACCAGGACCACTGGTTTGAAAACCAGAAAGTAAAGCAGAGAAGATGCTAAGAAATTTGAGGATAAAGACAAGTCCAACAAACATGGAATACAAAAACTGTTGGTGTAGGGGTGGTAGTTTCGTTAGCACACCATTTACCCAAATTGATGATTGTGTGTTTACAACCACCAACGTTGAAAGTTGGCAAAATAATCTGTAGTTGATTACTTCCCTATTAGATTAGGTCTCTAGTTCGGTTCAAGTCAAGTAGACGTTCGGAGGCTATAGTGATGTTCTAAGTTCATACGGGTACACTTATCTAATTTTCTAATTTTAGAATTAGTCGTGACTTACCAATTTCGAGGCTGTCGTAGCTAGCCGGAATTTGATCTAGGGCTTCCTCTGAAGTAGGTGCACAATAGTTGGTACCTGCAACACAAAAACATTGATTAAAACACGCAACGTTCATATCTAAATAATCTGATCGTTCTGATTTTCAAAACTGGCTAAAACGGTGTCGGAAAACGTTCTAAATTTTTCTATAGCCTAGATATGATGAAAATAATTTTTCTGCAAGAGGAAATATTTTTCAGATGCTTCTGTTAATTTTTATAATTTTTCAAAGCTCAAAATCAATTTAAAATCTATTTTTCAATTACTAACGTATTTATTCAACAATTTATTCTGGATACAATCTACATCGGAATGTTGCAAGTGAGCTGTCAAAATGACCGTCTCGGAGAGTTCTTTCACATATATTTTTATCATATATAAGTTTACGTAAAAATAAGAAGTTTTGAATTTTTAAATGAAAATGACGTATTTAAGTTTTGTGCTTAAAAATTAATTCTGGAAAAATTAAGCATCAAATTGAGATGAAACTAGCGCCGTTGGGTCCGGAACATCGTTTCTGATTTTCTGGAGCTATCCGTACATTTTTCTGGCCCTTGTATAATTAGTTATGGATTAAAAGCCCTAAAACCCAATTAATATTTATTTAATAATACGAAAATACGAATTTTCGTTATATTTACGAGTTTGCCATTCAATTTAAACCTTCGCTCGTTCGTCTTCCTTCGATGCGCCGAGGGAGGGGGCGTGCGCTGTCGGCGGAGGGAGGCGGGGCGGAGCTCGGGGTGGCGCAGCGGGGCGGAGCGCCGGCGGGGCTCGGAGACGCGGGCGGAGGCGGCTGGGCGGCTCTCGTCGGCGCTGCTGCAACGGCGGCGGCATCGTGCGGAGGGAGGAGGCCGCGGTGGTGACGGCGGTGGCGGCACGGGGCGGAGGGCACGGCGGCGGAGGGCGGTCGGAGCTCGGAGGCGAAGGTGGCGGAGAGAGATGAGCGGGCTGTTGAGCGGGGTGCGTGGGTTAGCCTGGGAGAGAGAGGGTTAGGGGATGATTAAATAGGTAATTAAAAATTTGTATAATATTAATGTAATTAATGCTATTACTACTTAGTCAAATGGAGTTAATGATGTTAGGTTAGCTTTTAGACTAACCTTAGAAAATTTGAACGTTTCCCTTCCCATGTGTTAGTCATGGTTAGGGTAGGTAGTTAGGGTAATTTAATAGTTAATAGGGTAATTAGTAATTAAGTAAAAAGGTTAAAACGAATTTAGTAGATAAAGACAAAAATACAAAATTACGATTTTGCCACTACTAGTAAACGTGTCCGAAAAATTACGAAAACATACCCACGGGATCGTATCGTCGCGAGGATCGCGAATACGATATCCGTTTTATGGTTTGAGCTACGGAAATACGTGTTTTAGGCCAAAACGTTTAGGAATCGGGTTTGCGGGTTCTCTATTGATTTGACTTCAGAAAATTACGAAATTAATGTGGGAAGCCCTAAATGATCATATAATGTTACCGTAGAAGTTTGAAAACGTTTTGATGATGTTTGTATAGAAAATAAATTCATTAAGCCAAAACGGTAATAACTGAAAATGAATTTTTACCAGAATTGTTTTGAGTATTTGATGAAACTCGAACTTACTAAAATACTTCATGACTAGTCTGATATCTCAAAATATTTTTATAAGAAATTTTTGAATTCGTAAAACTCCTGACAAACCTTTATAAAATAGTTATAAAAATTTTGAAAATAGGTTAAATATGTAAATAGTTGTCTTGACGAAAACAGACCGTTACAAAGAAGAAGAAGAAGAAGAAGAAGAAGAGGAAGGAGAGGAGGAGAAGAGGAGGCCAACATAGAGGAGACTCCATTCAAACCCTTGGACCTCTCTTGAAGCTTCAAGTAGGTAGGATTCATACAACTCCCTCTCTAATTGTAGATGAAGGAAGAGAATTGCTTGCATGTTTAAGCTCTCTTGAAAATTAGGAAGAGTGTTGTAGAATTAGGATTGTATGTTGCATGCTTGATTATCTCTTAAGGCGATGATGTGATCAGGCTCAAGCTTATATCTTTAGTTGTTAATATTGAGAAAAGATGATAGTTTTGCATGAAAGTTGTCATTTTAGGTTGCATGTTCAATAAAAATGCTACCTTTAATAACAAGTTCTTATCTTGCTAAAAGTTTACATTTTTAGGGATAAGCTAGTTGTTAGGATTAATAAAAATGCCATCTTTAATAAACATATTTTATTTTACTAAAAATAATTATTACATTCTTATGGCAAGTCTAGGCTAGTGGAGTACTCCTATGAAAACCTATTTGTGTGCAATGTTCCAAAAGAACCAAGTTTCTCTTGAAATCCCTAGCAAAATCGAACACTTGAAAAGCTGAAATTTTGTAGTATGTTATTCCTAATGATGCAGTCAGTATCGATAGAAATAAAATCTGAAATAATTATAGACTTGTAGATCTCGAAATCCTACACTAAAATCATATAAGATATGGTATATGTTCAATTCTAAAATTAAGAGGAAAAGTGCTTTTTCTGCAGCATGTCAAATTTTTGGCAGTTTTGATACTCTACACGATATCGGCTGTAACGTTAATTGTACTTACTCGTTTCCTGCAAAATTATACATTTTGGATATCTAGACTTCAAGGGCTACAATTTTATCCTAAGTTAAAAAACTCAGATTCTTACTGCAATAGAGTGATAACTGCTGTTTAAGTTGAGACATGTTTTCTAAATTTAAACAGAATTGGTACAAATTAGTAAACATGCTTCTATAATTAGCACACTTATCCTAATTTTTTGATATTGGATATCTGAAACCATAACTAATGCCTCTACAACTTTCATTTACAAAATTTTGCCAAATTCGCATTTGAAATGGCAGATATCCTTGATGTTTATGACCGTTGGTGAAATTTGCAAATTGATTTGTTTGGTGATGACTCGAATTGTGTTTTGTTTTATTCCTACGTTCAGATATTAATGCTCAATATTGCTAATGTAGATGCATCAGTATTCAAAGTGTTTGCATGTGGATATGCTACTTTACGTTGCAAGTTTTTGAGTTGAATGTTTATGTTAATGGCTTATGGAACATGCAAGTCTTTGTTGTGGACATCCCGGTGAAAAAGAATGCATTCGACCTCATTTTACATGCTTAATACATTAGGATTGAAGGCTATTTAAAAGAAAACCTAGGGTTGACTCGTTCCACTCGAGGTAGGTGAGTGCCTTAGGAGAGTTTGGGGGAACCCAAGGTAATGAGTGGACATACGGGAATGGACAGCTGAGTTATAGACCACTCTTGACGAGCCCTCAGAGGCGGGGAGTAGGTTGGGGTTGTGTTTGAGTTGGTTGTGTTGGTGAACGGATTCTTTCGTCAGAGCTTGTCTCGAGAAGTCGTGGCATTCCACCCACCTTACCGGGTGAGGTCCAGTCCCCGATGTCTAACCCGTTATTTAGGTTTCGAATTCATGCATGAAAACTTAACATATAATAATTACGGATTTGTAACCCTTGAATGCGATGCATTTTCTTTTGATTATGCACTATGATTAGAGTAGTAAAGTTGTGGAGTTCCTATTGGGCACGCTGTGACGTGTCCCCTCCCCCCCACATTTACAGTTACCAGACTTCAGGTGACGGGACCGAGGATGGAGACCCCGGAGGACAGCTCGTCTCAGCATATTATAGATAGTATGGGTCTGGTAGTGTAGTTCTAGGGTGGGAGTAAGATGAGATCAGTATTTTGTACCTCCCTTTGCCCTTGTACCCCGTAGGATTGAGTTGTACTTTTGTGGGGTTCTAGTTGTTCTGGGTTGTGCAGTGGACTTGTACAGATTTATGTACTTATTGTGCTCTGTGGCGTTAGGATGTTCTGTCTGTTGTACTTTACTTTGCTGTCTGTGTTGTAGTACCTTGTACCTTCTTGCTGTGTTGGAGCTGTACTGTTCTGTTTTACTTCCAGTTCGTACTTTTATTACATGTGTTTCCTCAGCATTTGCTGTGGCATTCGAGTTGTTTGGTGTATACATTAGCGCATGGTATTTTAATACCGCGGCTTGTGGCACCGACCCTACCTATTTTGGGTATCGGTGCATGACACTGCCAGTGTTCCTTTCCTAAATTTTCCAGATACATGTCGATGACTACAACTGTCTGGGTCAAAGTCTGGACGTGTATAAACCATGACATATACATACTTCTCATGGCACAAGTATAAGGGACTGTCAACATGTAGCATCTCTCCTTGTTAGTACTTGGTGACTATCTTGCAGAAAGTTGAAAGTGGGCTCCTAGCAGGGTGGTGACAGGCTTCACTTTCTCCATTTCATAGTGTGCTATAATTTTCTTGATATAGCCCTCTGGTTCAATCTCAACTCACCCTTCTTTCTAACCCAGCTGATTTCTATTCCAGTGATCTTCTTTGCAGGCCTCAGATCCTTCATGTCAAACTCTTCTATAAGCCTTCTCATTAGCCTATTGATTTAAATCTTACTTCGTGATGCAATCAGCATATCGTCCACGTATAAGAGCAAGTATATACTTGATCCATCATCAAGTGTGCGAACACAAACACACTGATCCATTATACTTCTCTCAGAACCAATACTTATCATGCAATTAAATCTCTTATACCATTTCCTTAGACTCTGTTGTAAACCGTATAAGGATTTCTTCAACTTGTAGACCTTCTGCTCTTGCTCATCCATCATGAAATCTTTAGGCTAGCATATGTAGATTTCCTCATCAAGCTCTCCATGTAAGAACTCTATCTTCACATCCAGCTGCTTTAGCTCTAAGTCCTGAGCTACTATTAAGGCCAATAACACACAGATTGACGTGTGTCTTACCATATATGATAAGATCTCATTATAGTCTTCTCCTTTCCTCTGCACAAATCATTTGGCCACCAGCCGAGCTTTATATCTCACGTCACCGTCATAATTTTCCTTGACTTTGTATACCCACTTACATCCAATGTCATTCTGATCCTTAGGCAATTCTACCAATTTCCAAGTACCATTCTTGTAGAGAGATTACATCTCCTCTTCCATCGCTAGTCATCACTCAACAATTGCACTCGACGTATGTGCTTCATCAAATGTCAATGGCTCTTTGTGCTCTATGTTCAAGTCATATGCTTGCATATCATTAGATGCAAATATTGAAGCAGAATAGCTCCACTCTCCTAGTCTATTCGATGCTATCATAATCCTCAATGAAAGTCACACCTCCAGCTAACCCTGGGGAGGAACCTCATCCTAAGTCTGACTTTGATCTGTCTGTATCTACTATCCCTCAGAAGTCGGGTCCTGGTCTATCTAAGCATCTCATGTCTCTATCTCCAGGGTAGGTAACTCGACCTCAGCATCGGGCTACTCAGAACTATGTCCATCATTTGAATGAGTCATCTCCGGCTGACCATCGATAACTCATCAAATGTGACATGTCTACTAGTAAACGTCTTCTTAGACACATGATCTAGCAACATGTAACTCTTTACTCCTTCAGGGTATCCAATCAAACTGGCCTTCCTAGAACTTGAATCAAGCTTGTCCTCCTTCTGCAAAGCATAGGCAGGACATCCGAATACCCTCAAGTACGAGTAGTCCCCAATCTTTCCTGTCCACTCCTTCTCAGTAATTTTAAAACTGATTGCCGATGTTGGTAGTTTGTTCACGAGATGCACGGTAGTAGTCACATATTCACCCTAATATTCCTTCGAGAGTCTACCAGTCAGCCTCAAGCAACGACACTTCTCCATCAGTGTACCATTTAGTCTCTCTGTAATACCATTCGATTGTGGATCTCCAGGCATAGTGTAGTGCCTCAAAATACCATGTGATCTGTAGAATTCTTTGAATACTCTAGATGTGTACTCCCCACCGTTATCTGATCTCAACACCTTAACGGCTCTTCCAGACTACTTTTCAACAAAGGCTTTCCAAGCCTTAAACTTCTCGAGACTTGATCTTTAGATTTCATCAAACAGATCCACACATTACTTGAGTAGCATCAATGAGGATACAAAATACTTCGATTTTCTCATGATAGGTACAGAAGTTGGCCCACATACATCTGAATGTACAATGCAAGTGGTTCTTTACTACTATGCTTTGCGATTCCAAAGCGTGTCTTTGTTAGCTTACCTTCAACACACTCCTTACAGAAATCTAATTTCTCATTTCTAGCCTCATAAGCTTCCTTCTACGAAGCATATCAAGAGACTTCTCACTCAGATGTGCAAAGCAACGATGCCATAGCTGTGCCGATCCTTCACTATCTGAGCCAAAAGAAATACCAGCTTCACCCTCGATGGTGTGCCCCTGTAGCGCATATAAGTTTTGTACCTTTTTTCCTTCATCATTATTAGAGACCACTATGACACCTTTAATAGGTCACCTTTAATGATCGTTCTGTACAACAGTCCAGCTAAAGCACCAATATAAATTAGATTCTTTTCTAAGTCTGACACGTGATGCACATCTGTAAGCATTTTGATGACCCCCGCATGCATTTTGATGCTAACCTCTCCAACTCCCACTGTCTTGCAAGCTATATTGTTCCATATCAGCATGTTACCACCTTCTCCATAACAATACGAACTGAACCAACTTCTATGCGGTGTCATCTGGAAGGCGCATCCTAAACCCAAAATCCATGAGATTCTAAGATCTCTAGGTGCAGTCACCATTAGAATTTCACCATCGTCACTGTCCTTGTAACTAATTCCTACAGAAGCAAAACCAGAAGCATCTTCGTTTTTCTTTTCTTTGTTCTTCAACTTAGGGCAGTTTCTTCTCTAATGTCTGGTTTCTTTGCACAAGTAACACCTGTCTTTGCACCCACATGATTTATATCTCGAGCGGCCATTGTCTTTCCTAGAACCATGACTGCCTCTGGAATCTTGATGTCCTCTGATGAAAAGTGCATCCCTTTGATCACTACTCTCTCGACCAGTCACTTTAATACGAAGAATTTTAGAGTGTATCGCGGATTCAACCTTCTCCATAGATAGTGTTTCACGTCTATATACCATGAATCTTACCAATAGATCGAAATCATCTGTTAGAAAATATAACAATATCATCGTCAATTGTTTTTCCTCGATGTTCACTCCCATATTTCGCAAGTCAGACACAATCTTCGTGAAAGCATCGATGTGATCCTTAACGTGGGTGCCTTCTCTCATCTTCAGTACATACAATTGTTGCATCAAATACAACCTGCTCATCAATTCCTCTTTGCATAAAGTGTCTCCAGCTTCTTCCAAAGTTTTTCCGCAGTATCTTCCTCAGATACCTTCCTGAGTACTTCGTCTAATAATGACAAGTGCAGTGCACTTAACACCTTTCGCTCCATCTCGAATTTCTGAGCCTCCATGACATAATTGTCAAAATTGTCTTTCTCAAAGACAATCTGGTCGCACCCGTCTCTTATTAGAAAAGCATCTTTAATCTCCAAAGTCTTAAGTCGTTTCTCCCTATGAACTTGTCTATCTGGAACAATGTGGTAAAAGGCGACATCTTGACTTCTTCCTTCCACCTCACCAATGCTCTGAAACCACTTGTAGGGAATCTAACACAGTATCAAACAATATCAATGTATCGCCAAATAATTCAATGCAAAGTCAGGATCTTGGAGGAATCATAAAAAGTACAAGAAACACCAATGTCAAGACCAAGCAATCACATAAAGGAGTAAAGATTTATACTGGTTTGGCCTAACCTATGGCATGCGTCCAATCTTCTGTTATCACAGTTTTCACTAGATCAGAGATGATAGTTCAAAGAATACACCGACTACTCAAGATCTCCTCCAAACAATATATAAGCCCTCTCGACAAAATAATTTTAGCACTCTAGAAATTACAATGGCTCATGCACATAGAATAATTGGAAAGATATTACCCAAAACTCTAGAAAAAGGAATACCTCCTCTCCCAAAGCTCGTAGTCGCACCAAAGCTCTTTAGTCATCCGTAGCCGCTAAAAGATTAAGCTTTCTCAAGAAATCTCAAGAAATTTCTCTTCAATTCTCTTCATGTCGTCAAAGGATATATCCTTTAGGTATTTAAATCATAGGAGTCCTTCCTAGGATAGAAGATGGCATATTACATCGTGTCCATCTTATTTAACCCAAAACAGATCAACAAACCAGATTAAACTTCGAATTCTGTTTGAATTGGGCTTTCTGCACATCGGCACGGCCGTGTAGAATCTTATACGGCCGTGCCAAGTCTGCCTAGAAAACTAGGCAGTTTCTGTTGACATTGCATGATCGTGCAGAGAGTTGGCACGACCGTGTCATAGTCTGCCTAGAAAACTGGGCAAACTCTGTGGACTTTGCACCATGCCAACTCTACACGGCTGTGCCAAACCCTGAAGCATATTTCAACAAGGTTTAAGGTTTAGTGAGCTCAGTTGTCACTTTCTTTCTCTCCAAATATTCTCTTCTCCAAATGAATTCGGATGGGGACATCCCTTGTAATCCAAGTGCCTATAGATTATAATCCTATATTATATAAAATGATAGTGATTTTTCCAACTAGACATACACCAATTTCGGTGGAACAATAGTAAATATTGTGTCAGGAGTATTTTTTTCTTGTGTTACTTCCGTTCTATTGTTGGTTTTTTTACTTTTGGTATTGCTTTGGTATTGGAGAATAGTCATTTGCTTAGATTATTGATTTTTTGACTTGGTCTTGCGAGATGTTTGTTGGTTTGACAAGATATTTCCAACTAATTCATAGGCATCACTCACATCATTGACGAAAAGCCATGTACCGAAGAGCTAAAGCAGACCCATCAACGAACTTACTTAGATGAAATACCTAGCATCAAAGTTGAATTAGTAAAATGCCACTTCATAAACTATATATGTAGCTTTACATTTGTGAAGAGGTTAGCTCATTCTGATTCTCATACTTTCTCACTCTCTCAATTTCATATATATAAGTTTTAACTTTTAGGTTCTAACTTGAGAATCAGAGGAGTAGAAGCCGGGGTCTCCATCCTGGGTTTGACTCGCTAATGTTCTTGGTTATTACGGCGAGCATATATAGGTCAGCATGGCGACCTTAGGTGAAAATGAGTCATACGGCGCCACTTGCGCATCGCAATATCAGTTATAATTAGAAACCTACCCTTCAATGCTGGTAAGAAAAGATTCAATAATTAATCAAACCTGTCCATTTTCAGCACTACTTTTTCTTAATTTTCGGATGTTACATTCTAAGAAAAACAAAGAACTTAAATTTCTCCAGGTATATTAAATAATTTATTAAATTTGTGATACGTAATTTTTAACAAGCTACAATAATTACATTTATTTAACTAAAATTAACTTGCAATGTGTTTCGAAAACAGAACTAGTATGGATACACCTCTCAATGGGATAAAAGTTCATTTGAGAATATTTTGCTAGATAATGCCCTTTTACATCACCATGCGAAGCAACATGCAAATTTCAATCTATAGCATGTAGATAAACAAATTGGTCTGAAATTGCATCATTTGGTTTGAAATTTTTGTTCATTCCACCTCCAATTGTCGCATATCGGTGGAGAATCAATATCCACATAATCTGCCCTATTTCTGTTTGTAGACGTCTGTCCTTCTCATTTATCCTAACAACTAACCTGGATGCATTTGTTTTAGTTTTCTTGGTAATAATGAATAAAAATTGAATGCTACTTTAGCAAAATTGAGAAAAGCAATAACGAAGATTTTATAGTAGATTGATGGGCAACAAATACCTATTTTCCTGTTACAATTAGTGACATCAGGGTTCACAGAATTAAAGTTTAGCCGTGCATTTTCAGTCTATTGTAATCACGCAAACGACTATATAAAATGATGTTGCTGAACTAATTCGTGCATTCCGCTACTGAGATGAGGGGTCAGTAAACAATATTATCTAATGTGGCTATTCCGAAATCTAATAGTTAATTTCGTTACATTTACTATATAAATATTGTACAATGACTCTTCATTTCAAATTGCAACATTTTGCACTCCGATGGTAATATGATCAATAGAATAATGCCAACACACTAACATAATTCATTTACATATGAGCATCCTTACAAGATAAGCGCCGATAAATCCATCATTTGTTTGTTTATAAAGTGCACCCAATCATGCGTGCGTAGATACATGATAGTAATTAAGTTTCGCCCAGCATGCTAATATACATGCACACACAAACTGTAGCAATATCCACACTTGTAACAAATTGAACCCTATATAATTCATCAGTTCTTATTGCTCTAATCTCTTCTATTTAAAAAAAAAATTACATAGGCCATGCCTCTGGCTACATTAAAGAGTATCCTCCATTCTTGATATATTAATTTTAACATGTTATAATCTTCATTTTTGTTAATTTATCTTAGCTTGTCTTGCAACAAGCTCTGTAAACAGGAAGCACATGGATATGCCTCCAAACAGCATTCGAGGCAAAACTCCAATATTCGAGAATATCTTGCTATATAATGCCTTTTTTCATCGAGCACCCGTTCAATGGTACAGGTAAATTCCTATTTCTAGCATGTAGGTGAAGAAAATTGGCCATATCATGCATCATTTGATGAGAACTTGGTGTTCACTCCACTGCAAATTGTCGCGATTGCTGGAGATTCCATTACCGAGTACTCGGTTCAGTTTCTGGCTATATATACACCAGTCTTCCTCCTCGTTTAGTAAGACAAATCACTTGGAAGCCTTAGTTTTAATTTTCTTTTGGGGTAACAATCATATCTCGCTTGTTATATCCTTTTTACTTATATAAACTTTTATTTGGTTTACAATTGTGTATGTCGGACTATCATAACGCAATAATTTGCAGGCAGAAGCGGAATCAAGATGAGGGCTGCGGTGGTTTTCATGCTAGGAATCATGTTGGTGAGCTCATGCTTTGCAATTCCTCGCAAGGTCCTGACTGATGGATCGCAGGCTCCGGGCGGAGAGCCGGTGGCAGATGGACCCGCTGGGGAAAGGAAGTCGGGTTCTCATCATAAATTGCCAATACCGGCTTTTGACAGACAAATTAAGAGCCCACCTGGAAGACTGTAAACATATGTGCAGGTTTCGTTGGTGACGAGCATGCATGTTGCTACAATATGTATGTGCGTGGATATGGGTGAAGCTTGCTTCCTAGCTACAAGTATCTATGCATGTGTGATTAGGTGCACTTTGTAAAAAAATAAATGGTGGATTGTGCATCTTTATATATATGGGGCTTACGTTGTAATGGGGACCATATATGTTAATTAATTATGTTACTGCATAACTATTGTCTCTATGACCCGTGGAGAGGCCGAGGAGTTTTGATCAGGGCAGAACTGCCTGGTGGTGCTGATGGTGTGCTGGAGAAGTTGGTGGATGTTCGCAGCCGGGTATAGTGTCGATTTTTCTTCTGCAAATTCCAACTCATGAAGAATTGCCAGGATCAGACGTCGGATGCATATGCATCGGACGTCCGATAGCATATGCGTCTCCAACGAAGTCTGAGCAGTCAGACGTCTGGTGAGCAAGTCCCATACGTCTGACGTATCAGCCGTGTAAACAAAGCAACCCATCAGATGTTTGGGCTTTGCTCATCAGATGTCTGACCAGCCATCAGACGTAGTTCTTCTTTATACGTCTGGAGTTCATCTCCAAACGTCTGATTGGGGGCCAAACATCTGGAAGGCAAACTCCAGACGTCTGACTACCCATTGACTTTGTTTTCTACTGTCGATTTCTGACCATTGGATGGAGCTCTTTCTCCATCCAATGGCAACTTACTTGCGTCTCTTAAGAGCTATTTTGTGAGCTGATTGAGAGATGTTAGGGCATGTTTTGATGAGAGTTGTTGTGAACATTTAAGAGAGAGATTTTAACGGAGATTAGAAGAGATTGGAACCATTGAAGATAAAACTTAGTGCATTTGGGATTTCTTGTGTCTTCTTACTTTCTCTTTACTTCTTCTGAGTGGGTTTGATAGTGAGGGCTTAGTGTTTTATCCAAGTTATTACTCGCTTGAGGGTAAAGAAGAAGTTTGTGTAATATTGCAATCTCTGATAGATATTGGACTCGTCTCAGACGCTGGAGTAGGTCAAGTCTTGCGAACCAGGGTAAAGTTCTGTGCCTTATTTACTTTCTGTATTTGTTGTGTGGATGCGTGCTTTGTTTGCTTTCTTTGCTCCCATAAGATGCAGATAGGATGAGAGAATTTGTTGTTGTGTTGATCCAATTTTTGTGAGTTCTATTTCCTAGCTAGTCTTAGGATTTTTCTAGTTCTGTAGGGGATCTTTTCGCAACAGGATTAGTCAGCAGAATATCATCATGCATACAAGGGTAATAAGTGTGAAGAAGTTGGCTCGATTCGACTGTGCTCAGATTCGACCTATCTGACCCTGCACAAGTCAGATACGAGGATACTGGGTAAGTGGCTTCGTTGGCGCAGTTGGGTCGTTCAGTCGTCAGTTCGAGTATGAGGGTCGAACGCTCGGCATTGGGTCGATGGGTTGTAATGCGTTTAGAGTCCGTGTTCGGTTGATCGGTCGTTTTGATGGCTAGAAGGATGAAGGCTCGTACGCGAGGCTCGGCACTTGGGTCGTTCGACACAGAAGGAAGGTCGATCGGTCGAAGGGAGCCCATTGTGATGCAGCCCACTAGGAAGCGACGATTGGCCCACTAGGTTGCGGCGGCATAATTGCGTAGAGCGGTGATTGGATTGGATGCTATAATTATCGAGATCTGTATCGTTAGGAGACCTTATCCAATGATGACACCTAGTGTAACCTAGGGTTATAAATAGGGGTTTTAGGTTAGAGTTTCATGTGGAACACATTGTATCCTTTGAGAGAGCTGCCATATGTGAGAGCTAACTTTGAGAGAATGTATTGTGAGCCTTTGGAGAGACCTTGTATGCTTCTTCTTCGTTGGACAAAGAGAAGATATGTATTGTTCTCTCCTTTCGTAATAATGCTCATCGGTGTTCTCCCTTGGCCGTCCACGGCCTAAAAGTAATCTTGTTTTTGCTCTATTTGTTTGTTATTGATCTTTCGTCCTCGGTCTCCACGATCCTGCGTCTTCTGCTGTGCTGTGTCATGATTACCGAGCCTTCGTCGCACAAAAAATTGGTTTCAGAGCTATACGATGATAGAGATCGACGTAGAAGACAAAGATGAGTAGCGGTGGTGATGGCGATTCTCCAAAGTCGTCAACTTTTGGGTACTCTTCATCTTCTTGAACTATTTGTCTAACACAAAGTTGAAATCGAGAAGTTTGATGGAAAGATCAACTTCAGTATGTGAAGATGCGAAGTCATGGATATCTTGAACCAACTTAGTCAAGATATCGCATTGGATGAGAAGCCAACATGCATGTCTGATCAGGAGTGGAGAACTCTGAATCGGAGTACATGTGGTACCATCCGTCTGTATTTGTCTGAGGAAAAGAAACACTCATATATGGAGGAGACAAGTGCAAGCAAGTTCTGGAAGGAGCTCGACGACAAGTACTTGAAGAAGAATATCCAGAATCGGCTACACTTGAAGAAGAAGCTTTTGGTTTGAAGTTAGCCGAGGGGGTTTCTATGGAGGAACACCTCGATACTACAACAAGCTTCTTACCGACCTAAGGAACGTCGACGTGAAGGTTGACGATGAAGACAAGACAATGATTCTCCTCAACTCTCTATCCATCAATTATGCGTACTTGGTATCGGTTCTTACCTATGGTAAGGAATCGATCATATTTAAAGAGGTGTCCAATGCTCTGATGAGCAATGAGTTCAGGAAGAAGATGGGAACACATGCAGCCGAGCTTTGAGCGATGCTCTTACAGTCGTAAGGGGTCGTAGTGGTGAGAAGGGTGGAGATATGAGGGGGTATTTCAGATCCAAGTCCAGAGACAAGGCAAGAGGCCCCAGTGCAAGGTGGCAAAGGATCAATTTGCTTTCTGTAAAGAAAGAAGACATTGGGTCAGAGACTGCCCAAAGGTGAAGAGGAAGCATGACGCAACTGCCAATGTCATCAAGAGCGTTGAGGTCGATGAGTATGTATTGGTCGGTGCTTCGGAGGGCGTGACGTCAGACGGTAGGGTGCTCGACTCTGGATGCTCGTTCCATATGAAACCACATCGAGAGTACTTTACGACCTTCAGGGAAGGTAGTAAGTGTGGTCTTGTTGGGCGATGACCGAGGCTATAGCATGACAGGCATTGGGATAGTAGGTATAAGGATGGGTGACGGTGTTACACGAGACATCGATGAGGTGCGCTTTGTTTCCGACCTAAGGCGCAATCTCATATTGCTCGGCTCACTCGAATACAAGGGATGTCGAGTGACCCTGGAGAATGGAGCTCTAAGGGTGACCCGAGGAGCAATGATCGTGATGAAGGGGAAGCACCAAGGCAACCTCTATTATTTGGATGGCTCGGTTGTAGCTGACACAGTAGCTATGACTCGTGAGGCTGAGGAGGACGACTCAATGTTATGGCACATGCGACTAGGTCATGTGGGTGAGAAAGCATTGCAAAAGCTTATCATTGGGGGTCGTCTTAAGGAAGCCAAGGCCGGGAAGATCGAGTTCTGTGAGTACTGTGTGTTTGGAAAACATACACGTGCTTCATTTGGGACGGCCATCCACATTATAAAGGCATCATTCGACTATGTACACATCGACGTATGGGGCCCATCTAGGACGATGGGGAGGGAAACACTACTTTGTGTCGTTTATCGACGATTTATCACACATGGTATGTGTGTTCCCCTTGAGTCGAAGGACCAAGTTCTTAGCACTTTCATCGAGTGGAAGAAGCTGGTCGAGACTCAGACTGGTCGGCATGTCAAGCGTCTGCGAAGTGACAACGGTGGTGAGTATAGATTAGGTCTCTTCGAGAAGTTCTACAGATCAAAAGGGATTCAGGGACACTACACCGTTGCTGATACGCCACAACCGAATGGGGTAGCAGAGATGATGAATCGAACTTTGCTGGAGAAAGTTTGATGCATGCTGTCAACTGCTGACTTATCGAAGGAGTTTTAGGCAGAGGCCCCTGGCGTATGCGACCTACTTGGTCAATCGGCTACCATCTGGTGCATTGGAAGGAAGACCTCCATTGGAGGTATGGTCGGAAAAGCCAGTTTCCGACTATGCATCACTTCGAGTTTGGGGCTATCCAAATTACTAAGCCGTGAAGGAAGAAAAACTCGATGCTCGAGTCAAGAAAGCCATCTTCTTGGGCTTCAGCAGTGGTGTTAAGGGATATCGACTATGGTGTCTGTCACAAAGGAAAGTGATCATGAACAGAGACGTAACGTTTGATGAGTCGACGTTACTGAAGAATGAGAATGAGCCAAAGGTGGATGTCGAACAGACACAACTGAAGCAGGTTTTCGACGATGTGTCTGATACTCCACAACGGTCGATCGACGACTCAGATCGACCCACACCAGATGTATCAGAAGGTGGGCTCCAGGCCGTCGATGGTGAAGTTGATGGCTCAAGCTCAGTTGGTGGAGATAGCTCGTCTCCAAGGGTCGTTCAGTCGAAGGATTCTATCGTAGTGTCGAGGCCGAGGCGTGAGATGAGAAAACCTACGAGGCACTCGGAGTTGGTCTCATTTGTGTTTCTTGCAGTATGTATCGATGTTCCTAATTCATTCGGTGATGTGAAGCAATCCGAAGACCCGAAGATGTGGAGAAAAGCGATGGACGAAGAGATAGAATCATTGGTAAAGAACGACACATGGGATCTCGTGGAGCTTTCGAGGGTTAAGAAGGAAATTGGGTGTAAATGGGTCTACACCAAGACACAAGGGGTCGAATAAGAAGATGTTTGCTACAAAGCTCTCCTCGTAGCGAAGGGCTTCACACAAAGAGAAGGTATCGATTACAATGAAGTCTTCTCTCCTGTGGTGAAGCAATGCTTGATTCGGATCCTGTTGGCATTGGTTGCACACTTCGACCTTGAACTGGTGCAATTGGATGTCAAGACGGCATTCTTGCATGGAGAGCTCGAAGAGGAGATCTATATGGCTCAGCCCGATGGCTATGGGAGGGATGACGATCGTGCATGTCGATTGAAGAAGTCACTTATACCACTGCCGTGGAAGCAATCACCACGGCAGTTGTATAATCATTTTGAACGCTTTATGACAGATGATCAGGGGTATGTTTGCAGTCCCTATGATCATTGCGTGTTCTGTCGGAAGTTGGTTGCCGAATCCTTTATCTACCTTCTGCTTTATGTCGATGATATACTCAATGCTTCATCGAATAAAGAGGAGATTCGAAGATTGAAGTCTCAATTGAGTTCTGCATTTGAGATGAAGGATCTGGGCGAGACACGGAGGATTCTTGGGATGGAGATCACAAGAGATCGAAGTGGAGGTACTGTTCATCTTTCACAAAGTCGCTATTTGAAGTCTATTATACAGAAGTTTGGCTGTGAGAAGATGAAGACCGTAGTTACTCTGCTTGCACCTCACTTCAAGCTCAGTGCCGAGCAGTGTTCGAAGAACGAAGAGGAGGAGAAGCTCATGACGAGCATACCGTATGCCAATGTGGTAGGGGCATTGATGTATGCAATGGTATGTACTCGACCCGATCTATCACATGCAGTCAGCATGGTGAGTAAATACATGCATAACACGGGAAGAGAGCACTGGCGAGTAGTGCAGTGGATCCTGCGTTACATTAATGGCACAGTCGACATCGGACTGACATACAGTCGAAGTGTTCATGGTCTGCATACTGTCGGGTATGTCGACTCCGATTATGCAGTCGACTTGGATGGGAGGTGATTGATGACAGGCTATGTCTTCACCCTGTCAGGCGCTCCAATATAATGGCGGGTTCCTTCAGTCTACGATGGCCCCGTCTACTACGGCGCCAGAGTATATGTCATTGACTGAAGCGGTGAAGGAGACGATATGTCTGATGGGTTAGATGGGTGATTTGGGAGTCTGCCAAGAGAGGTAAGATTTCCATTGTGATTGCCAGAGTGTAGTGCACTTGGCTAAGCATCAGGTCTTTCATGCTTGTACGAAGCGTATCGACATTAGATTCCACTTTGTCAGGACCTATATAGGAGAAGAAGACGACGACATCAACTTGTTGAAGATCAGAATAAATGACAACCCGACGGACATGCTGACGAAGTGTAACGGCCGGTATTTTATAATACGTATTGTGCACGTATTTTATCTTGTCTTGTGATTTTCGTATCTGTACTATTATACGTATTCGTATTACGTACGTATTTTAATACGTATTTCTCTTAACTATAATTATATATAAATCTATTATTATATAAATTGATTTAATTAATTAATTCAAATTTCAAATTCAAATCCTTTCCTTAAAAACTCATATGAGACTTTTAATTCCCATTTTAAATGATAATAAATCACACTCTTAATTATAATTAAACTTCTTGCTTCTTTCCTTTTCCTCCTAAGTTTTAAATAAATCTTTTTATTTAAATCAAAATCATTCCATTTTAAATCTTAAACCCTAATTTCCTAAGCCAGCCGCCACCCTTCTTGTTTCTGTTTGTATTTTATTTTTCGTTGCACACAAAATAATTTAGACCCAGGGCCTTCATACGCATTACGCACACAGCCCTACAAATATTAAAACCTAACCTATTTTTTCTCTTAAACCCAACCAAAACCTAGGCCTTTCCCTCTCCTAACTCTCAGCCGCCACTTCTTTTCATCTTTTTTTTCATTTTCGAACTGAATGCATTTAAACACAGGCTTCATACGCTCACACGGTCACACCCAACCTTATTATATTAAAACCAAACACTAAAGAGCTTTCCTCTCCCCTCTCAAGCCTTCCCTTAAATCCATCATCCCGAAACCCTAACCCCTCTTCCACCTTCAACTAACCACGCGCGCACCCATCTCTCCGGCGGTGTCACACCTCCGACCCCACTCCTGCCATCCCTCAGCTGCGCACAGCCCCAGCCCACAAACGCCCACACCTCTTTTCCTCGTCGCTGCAACCCCATCCGCCCTCGCAGCTTCCCCTCCACCCTTCGTCCCCGAGATCCCGACGCCGCCTGCCCCACCAACGGACCCCCGAAACCCCACCGCACAGAACCCCTCCTCCCTTCCGACCACCTGCACCTCCTGTCCGACCCTCAACCCCCATCACCGCCCCCAGCGACTCCCCGTCCGACTGCAGCCAGCCCCACAGCTCCACCTCCGAGCCCGCACCTCCCCAGTCCGCTGCAACCCAGCGCCCCACCTCTGTTGGTCATATTCCAGTAGCCGCGCGCAACCCAGCCTCACAGCGCCCCTCCGGCCATCTTCCAGCACTACCCGCCCCCACATCTCCTCTCCGGCGCTCCTCCTCCGCCCCTCCGACCGCATGCAGCTCCAGCCACCCTCCGATCTCCAACCTGCATGCAAATTCGCAAACTGTGAGTTGTAATATAGTTGTTATATATGTTTTTTAAAATGCAAACGCAACAGTACCCTATATTAAGTTATAATATAATGATGCAGTGTTATATATTAAGTTGGGGCAAAACTGTGATAGTGTGTGCTAGTATTAATGCAAACAGTACCCATATAAATTAGGTTGTAGTATATATATCTACAGTGTTAGTGTTATGCATGTTAGTAATAGTTTTTTGGTTTAAAACAGCTGCATGTTAGTGAAGTTAGTATAATAATATTAGCCTAAGTTAACAGGTTATTAGTAGTTTAATATGTTAGTATTAAGATAATGTGTATATATATGTGTAACTATTATAAATGATAATGATAATAATAGTGTAAAATCATGTTATAGTATCAACATGTAGAAATGATGTTAACTGTTAGTTTAAATGAGTTTGTTAAGATAGTGACTTAGTAAACACGTTATGAACCCAGTTAGTTCCAAATAAATACTAGAGGATTTTATAAACGGCATATTAGTTGTTTGTTTAATAATATTAGCTTATAATATGATCCTATTAATGTAAACCAGTAGCCTCACACACGGATATGTACGTCACAGATAAATCACGCATTCCGTTGCGATCATCGGGACGTCCAGCATCGCCACCAGGCAAGTATTTAATTGTAATTGAATTTTGGACAAACTGCTTAAACTGGTGCAAAATGTCATTTTGAACTTGCTCGTCAAATTTATTAACTGGACAATATGCTCTTAATATACTTGTTGCAACTGATTAAAACGAACATTTTATGTTAATGTATTTTTGGTAAAAGAATCATGTATACCTTACTTGTCATCAAATTGAACCAAAACGAACCAGAGGGTAGGACACAACCCTTGAAACATAATGAGAACACATCGATTACAGATGGAGAGGAAACTGGTCGGTGACCAGTTATGACACTTGGGTGGGGTTGGTCCATAGTAGTAGGGTTCGTAGATGTATCTTGACCACCTTACAGCTACCTCCATACCACACCAATGGAGGCAACCATCTTGACCATTTTCCAGGTTAGAAATGGCAAGAAGGCGTCACGGTAAACTTCTGATGATAGGGTGCATCAAGTACATACTACCCACCCGGACATGGACTTATCACGAGCACAAACAATTGAATACTCAATATACAACTGCTTTACTTTTTGAAATGCAAATTCATACATGTTCGTACTTTACTTTTCAGCACTTATTATTCATAAATGTGTACCAACGCTCTTTTGTTCCTTTCCAAGTTATTCTTTAAATTCATTACTTTAAATATCTTGCCGAGTTTATCGCTGACATATATTTCAATGTAATTGTGAAATATATGTTAGGTGCAGAGACAGATTACGTTGAGGACCTCGTTTCGGAGGATATCATCTTGGAGGACAATCCTGCTGACCAAACATACGGGGACGCTGAGGTCCTCCTTGCCGAAGAATAGAGAGAGAGCTGCTCTCAGTTTTATTTATTAGTTGTACTTGTTATCCTGCAGGTGTGTTTACATTTCAATAAAATGTACGGCCATGCTAGGCATAATTATCTTGTGTACTCATTTTGAAACTCTGGAATAAAAGTGAATATATTATTTATGCTTTTCTGATATTATTGGCATGCAAGAAACCTGCTGAAATAATTAAACGATTATTGTGCTTTAAGTCAAAGAAGAAAGAAATAATAGTATCTCTTCTTTGCTTTAAGCACGTACGGACTTGCTCGCGTCCTCGCTCCCAAGTATAACGTGAAGCGGGGCATGACACGAAGGTTGTGTCGGGAGTCAAATTCAAGTATTGTTTGGACTTGCTCAATGTGATTCCTCAACTAAGTTGACGCCGGCTCCAGGAGGGGGCATTGACACTCGGTGGCACCATTCGAGACTCGAGAGAGTCAGCCTGTCTCAGGAGGAGACAGTCGTAGCTCTGGGGAAGCATTTGGTTCTTCAGAACAAAATGGGAGCACCATTCGATGCTCAACCAAGGTCAGTACGGGTTGTCTGTTGAACATAGGCTCGAATCTCACCAAGGTGGAGATTTGTGAAGAAGTTGGTTTGATTCGACACAGGAGAAGCAATTGTTTAGCAGACGAGTTATCTTGTATAGAGGTTACTCGACTGCGCTCGGGTTCGACTTATCTGATCCTGCACAAGTCAGATACGAGGATACTGTGTAAGTGGCTTTGTCAGTGCAGCTGGGTCGTTCGGTCGTCAGTTCGAGTTTGAGGGTCGAACGCTCGGCATTGGGTCGATGGGTCG
The DNA here is from genome assembly GCA_030789695.1 of Scilla litardierei. Classification (NCBI taxonomy): domain Eukaryota; kingdom Viridiplantae; phylum Streptophyta; class Magnoliopsida; order Asparagales; family Asparagaceae; genus Scilla; species Scilla litardierei. Next base: position 42,470,106 of record CM061138.1, on the reverse strand, counting down.
TAATGCGGTTAGAGTCCGTGTTCGGTCGATCGGTCGTTTGAAGGCTAGAAGGATGAAGGCTCGCACGTGAGGCTCGGAACTTGGGTCGTTCGACACAGAAGAAAGGTCGATCGATCGAAGGGAGCCCATTGGGATGTTGCCCAATAGGAAGCGATGATTGGCCCACTAGGTTGCTGCTGCATTAATTACGTAGAGCGGTGATTGGATTGGACGCCGTAATTATCGGGATCCGTATCCGTTAGTAGACCTTATCCAATGATGACACCTATTGTAACCTAGGGTTATAAATATGGGGTTTTAGGGTACGTAGGGTTTCGTGTGGAACACATTGTATCCTTTGAGAGAGCCGCCATCTGTGAGAGCCAACTTTGAGAGATTGTATTGTGTGCCTTTGGAGAGATCGTGTGTGCTTCTTCTTCATTGGATGAAGAGAAAATTTGTATTGTTCTTTCCTTTCGTAATAAAGCTCATCGGTGTTCCCCCTTAGCCGTCCACGGCCTAAAAGCAATCTTGTTTGTGCTCTATTTGTTCGTTGCTGATCTGTCGTCCTTGGTCTCCACGAGCCTGCGTCTCCAATGTGCTCTGTCGCGATTGATGGGCCTTCGCCGCACAACAATAAGAGTCCCAGACAACTAAGTAATATGCCATTTATTCAATTGTATGGCCAATACAGTAGATTGGGAGACCGAAAGAAGTCTTGATCTTCATTATATAGATTACTGTAGAGAATACACAAGTTGTAATTTGGTATGAAGAGCCTTTGTGCAGTATTTAAATAGAAAGTGGTAACCAAATTAACTTATGATTGTTATCAGTTGGGCCTAATGGGCCTATTGGGTATCCACCCATATTGAATAATATATATATATGAGGCTAGGGGTTTCCTAGCTGTCAACCTTGCTCATAACCCGTTATCAGCACGCTCATAGCTGAGCCGAACATCTGTCGACGGACGAATCGTGACGCGAAAGGGCTTCCTTTACCAAACGTCGCTAGATCCGGAGGGTAGGATCTAGATGTAATCTTTATTCCCTAGACCTAAATTTTTCATGCGCATGATAATAAATCTGTGATTTACTTTAAATTAGATCTATCTTTTTTGCTTATATCTAAATGAAAAATCACATTTTTAATATATAGCTCCTTTCAAAAAGAGTTTTTATATCATTTTCGGATGAAAAATCAACTTTTTACGCTAAAAATCATATTTTTGCGATAAAAACGTTGTTTTAAAGATTAAAGATTGTATGTTTACAATAAAAATTGAATTTTTCCTCCGAAATTCATCAATCCAGAAGATTTGGCACCCCCGTGCGCGCCCAACGCGCGCGCGTCTCGCAAAGAACCGCCGCGCCCGACGCACGGGCCGTCGCCGCGTGAGGCGCGGCCAGCCGTCGCACCCGACGCGTGGCAGGCGGCGGCACCCGATGCGCGGACTGCCGCCGCGTGAGGCGCGGCCAGCTGCCGCGCCTGACCTGCGGCCCGCTGCCGCGCGAGGCGCGCGGCCTGCCGCCGTGTCCGACTCGGGGCCCGCCCCCTTCGCGCCTGACGCACGGCCCACCACTGCGCGCGTGCCCCGCACATGCGTGTCCCGCCACCACGCGCCTGTCGCGCGCGTGCGCGCACTCTGCCACCGTGCGCCTGACGCGCGCGCACGCCCGTTTCCCGCGCATGCCTCGTCGCAACAAAACCCTAACTAGTGTTTTTCCGATTTTTTTTAATAAAATGCTATTTTCAGAAATTAATTGGATTTACTGATCGATTTTTTCCAGATAAATCTGATTCATCATATGTGTAAATTATCTCTCATCGCATTTCTTGGATTAATTGATTATTTTTTTTACATTTAATAAGTAGGAAGATCCTGCGACCGCTCTACCATTAGTCAGCTAACCTAACGGTGTATGACGTTACCCAGTGGTCCAATAATTATTAAACAAAAATATTTTATTCCATTATAAATACCTACGATGTTGCATATTTTCATTGCCCGTAGCATGAATTTATTTGCGATTATACATACTACATGTCTGTGATGTTTACATTAATATGTGATACATTATAACTGCGTGGTTGTTGATAACTGCCTGTGATGTAAATATAAATGCATGTGATAGAAATCTGACTTTTTGGATCGGCTAGGTTTTTCACCCTCTTTTTATTTTTCCTGTATTTCTTTTCTTTTGAGTAAAAAATGTAGTGAGGAATAAATGTAAATGTATAAGACCACAGACCTGCATTGCTTTCCATACGGAGGGGATGGTGTATTTGCGGCACTTCCATGAAAACATCGTCTAAGGAACCTTCGTAGGTTTTCGAAGTTGTACTTTTCCTATTTTCATGTATGGCCTGTAACTATGGACTTTTGGACTTTGTACTTTGCTTGAGGGTGACTAGCCGATCCACACAAATTTCCTTATGTCTCTATGATTATGCCTGTGATGAACTTATTCCATGCACATGTGTTCATAGAGCTAATTATAACTATATTTATGGCATACATATAATTGTTCAAAATGGCAAAATTGAACCTGAAGTTCAAATAATACGACAATACCCCTTATTCCCAAAAATAATAAAACGTTGGGATCATGCGAACAATCACTTATGCCATCTTAAAGATGAGCAACACGCGGTAAATAGATCCTGAAAATCTATGGTCTAACTGGACCAATATGGACACCTAACCAGGATGCCATAACACCGCTAACTCTTTAAGAGTTATCTCACTACAAGGCAGTATTCTTATATCCGACCCTACACATAATAAAGACCACGCCCGAAGTCGTGACTTAAGTGAGATGTCGTAGCTGTCACGTGAAACGGAGACGACTGTAGGGGTCGATCGATGGCGCGTTCACTTGAGCAGGAAGACACGGATCCGTGCTTTGGTGTGCCAAGGGGTAGCCTCGGTGGGACGACAACATCCGGGATCGGTCGGATGAACGGGCTCTGGCACGAGAGCGTTCGGATCCGATCCAGGGATCGCCAAGGGGAAGCTTCGGTGGTGGTGACGACTCCTTCGATCTGTAAGATGAAGAACTCGTTAGGAGGGTCGGATCTTGGTTCCGACCAATTCCCATCCGATGCCAAAGTCAGATCTGGTCTGAAGGATGCTCGGTGGGATCTCACGGAGAGGCCGGTACGCGAGTCCTCGGGCCGAGCTTTGGAGGAGAATGTATAAGGTGGAAGAAGGTGCGTAAGTTTGTATGTGATACCTCCATTGTAGATCTCGGAGATCCGTCCCCTTTCAGATGACGCATCCCCCTCTTCATATACCTGGGTCCCCCTGCGATAATGGGCCATGATGAAACATTATTGCCATCATTCATGGGGACGTGCTAATTCGGAAGTATTGACCCCCTTAATTGCGCCCGTTTGATGAGGGGAATTAATGCCATGAAGGTGGAGTGATGGCCATGAAGGTGGAGTGATGGCCATGAAGGTTGTTGTCATAATTGGCGAGTGCTCCCTTGGTTTGGGGAGCGATCTCCTCCACTACGGATAGTGGGCGGTTTTTTTGGGCCTTCGTCTTGGGTGGAGAAGCGTGATCCGCCTGTGAGGTCCTTGGGCCGGAGCCCAAGGCCGTAGTGGGTTGGTTGACTGGTCGTGGTTGACTTGACTTCTCCGGGTAATGGTTGTATCACTATTGTTGGTTTTTTCTTTTGGTATTGCTTTGGTATTGGAGAATAGTCATTTGCTTAGATTATTGAATTTTTGACTTGGTCTTGCGAGATGTTTGTTGGATTGACAAGATATTTCCAACTAATTCATAGGCATCACTCACATCATTGACAAAAATCCATGTACCAAAGAGCTAAAGCAGACCCATCAACGGCCTTGCTTAGATGAAATACCTATCATCGAAGTTGAATTAGTAAAATGCCACTTCATTAACTACATATGTATCTTTCCATTTGTGAAGAGGTTAGCTCATTCTGATTCTCAAGCTTTCTCGCTCTCTCAATTATATATATATAAGTTTCAACTTTTAGGTTCTAACTTGAGAATCAGAGGAGTCGAAGCCGGGGTCTCCATCTTGGGTTCGACTCCTAATGTTCTTGGTTATTACGGTGAGCATACATAGGTCAGCATGGCCACCTTAGACAGGTGAAAATGATTCATACGGAGCCACTTGTGCATCGCAATATCAGTTATAATTAGAAACCTACCCTTGAATGCTGGTAAGAAAAGATTCAATAATTAATCCAATTTGTCCATTTTCAGAACTACTTTTTCATAATTTTCGGATGTTACATTCTAAGAAAACAAAGAACTTAAATTTCTCCAGGTATATTAAATAATTTATTAAATTTGTGATATGTAATTTTTAACAAGCTACAATAATTACATTTATTTAACTAAAATTAACTTGCAATGTGTTCCGAAAACAGAACTAGTATGGCTACACCTCTCAATGGGAATAAAGTTCATTTGAGAAGATTTTGCTAGATAATGCCTTTTTACATCACCATGCGAAGCAACAGGCAAATTTCAATCTATAGCATGTAGATAAACAAATTGGTCTGAAATTGCATCATTTGATTTGAAATTTTTGTTCATTCCACCTCCAATTGTCGCATATCGGTGGAGAATCAATATCCACATAATCTGCCCTATTTCTGTTTGTAGACGTCTGTCCTTCTCATTTGTCCTAACAACTCACCTGGATGCATTTGTTGTAGTTTTCTTGGTAATAATGAATAAAAATTGAATGCTACTTTAGCAAAATTGAGAAAAGCAATAATGAACATTTTATAGTAGATTGATGGGCAACAAATACCTATTTTCTCTGTTACAATTAGTGATATCTGGGTTCACAGAGTTAAAGTTTAGCCATGCATTTTCAGTCTACTGTAGTCACACTAACGACCATATTCAAGGATGTTGCTGAACTAATTCGTGCATTTTGCTACTGATATGAGAGGTTAGTAAACAATATTATCTAATGTGGCTATTCCGAAATTTAACAGTTAAGGTCGTTACCTTTTCTATTTAAATATTGTACAATGACTCTTCATTTCAAATTGTAACATTTTGCACTCCGATGGCAATATGATAGAATAACGCCAACATACTAACATAATTCATTTACATACGATCATCCTTATAAGGTAAGCGCCGATAAATCCACCATTTGTTTATTTATGAAGTGAACCCAATCATGCATGCATAGATACCTGATAGTAATTAAGCTTCGCCCAGAATGCTAATATACATGCACACAGACTGTAGCAATATCCATACTTAGTGCTCTAATCTCTTCAGTTCTTAGTGCTCTAATCTCTTCTATTTTAAAAAATTAAACAGGCCATGCCTCTGGCTACATTAAAGAGTTTCCTCCATTCTCGATATACTAATTTTAACATAATCTTCATTTTTGTTAATTTATCTTAGCTTATCTTGCAACATGCTCTGTAAACAGGAAGCACATGGATATGCCTCCAAACAGCATTCGAGGCAAAACTCCAATATTCGAGAATATCTTGCTATATAATGCCTTTTTTCATCGAGCACCCGTTCAATGGTACAGGTAAATTCCTATTTCTAGCATGTAGGTGAAGAAAATTGGCCATATCATGCATCATTTGATGAGAACTTGGTGTTCACTCCACTGCAAATTGTCGCGATTGCTGGAGATTCCATTACCGAGTACTCGGTTCAGTTTCTGGCTATATATACACCAGTCTTCCTCCTCGTTTAGTAAGACAAATCACTTGGAAGCCTTAGTTTTAATTTTCTTTTGGGGTAACAATCATATCTCGCTTGTTCTATCCTTTTTACTTATATAAACTTTTATTTGGTTTTCAATTGTGTATGTCGGACTATCATAACGCAATAATTTGCAGGCAGAAGCGGAATCAAGATGAGGGCTGCGGTGGTTTTCATGCTAGGAATCATGTTGGTGAGCTCATGCTTTGCAATTCCTCGCAAGGTCCTGACTGATGGATCGCAGGCTCCGGGCGGAGAGCCGGTGGCAGATGGACCCGCTGGTGATGTAAAGAGGGATACTCATCATCATTGTGGAATACCGGGGTTTAACGAACCTGTTAAGTGCACAAACGGGTGACGGTAGAGCATCGACTATAACGAAATATATGTGCAGGTTTCGTTGGTGACGAGCATGCATGTTGCCACAATATGTATGTGCGTGGATATGGGTGAAGCTTGCTTCCTAGCTACAAGTATCTATGCATGTGTGATTAGGTGCACTTTGTAAACAAATAAATGGTGGATTGTGCATCTTTATATGGGGCTTACGTTGTAATGGGGATCATATATGTTAATTAATTATGTTACTGTGTAATTAATGTCTCTATGACAATTGTTAAGTTTTATTTGTCTATTATGGCACACCGGCTCTGGTGAAATGTTAAACAGAATGTTAAGTGAAATGTTAAACAGAATGTTAAGTGGAATGTTAAACAGAATGTTAAGAAAAATGTTGAACGTGCCTGTTCAAACATCCGGTTCTTCATCAACTGTTCTTATCATCAAAGTTGTCTTAATTATTGCTAAAGGGCTTGCAGTTATGTTTTGAGTGCTGTTGAAGATTCTCTCTTATCTTGTGAACGGATGCAGATTGTCGTTCTTCGGTCCTCACTCGGTTTAAGGATTTTGCAGATCCTGTTGGTTATAGGAGCTGTAACCGAGTGTTGAGTTGTTAAGACTGTTCTGATCTCTTGGCTTCGGAGGTTTCACCTGGATTTGTTGAGAATAATCTTAGCGGTTTTTATTTGTGCTCCTGCTGTTGTTATCTGTTTATCGATCATGAAGAAAGTCTCTTAAATAGCGCAGTAAGGTTATGGGAAGGTTGCTGCCGCTACCGCAACAGCGTTGATCATCTTTGGTGAAAGGGGATCTAAAATAAAGCTCCGGGAGGAGGCTCACTTCTATAACGTAGAGGATCAAGGGAGTTGATCTTGGTGAGTATTGCAAGGGGATCTTGCTCGCAAGGGGAGCTTGCGCAAATTACTCCAAGGAGTTGATTGCGATCAACTCGTGTAGCATGTATTGAGGGGGAGTGTTTTCCCTCTAATATCTTTCAGTTTTGATGTCTGTATTTACATACTATAATGGAGTAATTTGATTTTCTGGGCGGGGCCCCGCAGATGTAGGTGTGCGCACCGAACTGCGTTACCAACGACCTTGTGTTATGATGTGTTGCTTGATATTACTTTCATCTGCCCCATAATTTGTATTGCGTACTAATTTCATTTGGTATCAGAGCAGGTCATCCGCATTCTTTGCTAGTCAAAGAGGGTGTGATTCTGCTGTCTTAGTACGTCAATCATGAACACGAAGGAAGGAGCTTCTGTGACTCGGCCTCCACTTCTTACTGGCACCAATTATACATATTGGAAGTCACGGATGCGCGCGTTTATCAAATCTCTTGATGAGAAGGCATGGGTGGCCACTGTTGAAGGCTGGACTCCTCCTACAGTCGACGACAAGAAGGGAAATGAATCTCTCAAGCCTGTCCAAGATTGGAGTATTGAAGAAGAACGCGCGGCTCTGGAAAATTCAAAAGCCTTGAATGCTATTTTCACTGCTGTTGATGAAGAACAGTTCAAGTTGATTTCTACATGCGAAGTTGCTAAAGAAGCATGGGATATCCTTCAAAACATACATGAAGGAACAAGCACTGTAAGAGCCTCTAAACTTCAAATTTTGGCTTCTCAGTTTGAAAACCTTAGGATGAATGATGACGAATCTGTGGCTGAATTCAATGGTAGACTTCGTGACATAGCTAATCAAGCCTTTCAATTAGGAAAGAAGTACTCCCAAAAGAAATTAGTTGAGAAAACCCTTAGATCTCTCCCTGAAAAATTTTCGGCCAAAATAGCTGCTATAGAAGAAGTTAGGAATACTTCTAATATGAGATTGGATGAATTGATGGGATCTCTTCCAACTTTTGAGATGAACTTGAAGCAAAATAAAAGGGAGAAAGGAGTGGCTTTGAAAGTGGAAACTGCTGATGCTTCACATGAAGGAGAGGGTACTAAGATTGAAGATGACATAGCTCTTTTAACCAAGAACTTTAGTAAAATGATGAGGAAAATAGGAAATAGAGGTCAGAACTTCAGAAATATTAACAAAGAAGCTAGGACAAATTTCTCTCCTGCAGTTAGAGGCAACAATCGACCCATACAGAAGTTTGATACCAAAAGTAAAGGCAAGGGAATTCAATGCAGAGAATGTGAAGGTTTTGGACACATACAGGCAGAATGTGCTAACACCATAAAGAAACAAAAAGGAAAATCGCTAGCAAGCTCTTGGAGTGATGATGAGTCTGAAGAATACACTGGTGACGAGGACATTGTCAGCAACTATGTTGCTTTTATGACCACAATGGGTAATCAGTGTACTGATGATACAACTAGCAATGTTGGACATAGTGTGGATTCTGTTTGCACCATGTTGAAAGAAAAAAATACGAATGTCAAGAGAAATGTCATAACATTTAGTGCAACATCTGACAGTGATTCTATATCTGATACAGGTGACGAAAAGGAAGTTGACGAAGCTGATATTCGGTCCGCATATCAAACCATGTTTGTTAATTGGTTAAAGATATGTGAGATAAACAAACTCTTGAAGTACGAGAACATTAGACTAAAAGGTGAAAGAGAAGAGGTTGTAACCCAACTTGACAAGATCAAGCAAGACGTCAGAAATCTGGAAGGGCAACTCAGGAGAACTCTTCTTAGAGCCGAAAAGGCTGAAAGTGTTCTTGACAAATGGAACACTGGCAGAACCAAGCTTGATGATATTCTAAGCATGGGGAAAGTCTCCGGAGATCGCACAGGAGTAGGGTTCAATAGAGGAGGCTATCTTCAGATAAGCAAGGAAGTTCATTGTCCACCTGTCAGAAATCAGATTAACAACAAACAGTTCAAGCAAGGAAATCAAAAAGGTAAACAAACAAAAGGCACTACTATCAGATCCTTGATTTGTCATTATTGCCAATGCAGAGGTCACACTGAGAGCATGTGTTTCAGAAGGATGAGGCATCAACATGAAGGAAGAAACGAGGGATATTCAGATAAAAGGATCATTAAGGCATGGATAAGAAAGACAAAAGTTCACAGCCTTGTTGCTTACACGTCCATGAGTGCTTTCTCAGAAAACACGTGGTACTTCGACAGCGGCTGTTCTCGGCATATGACAGGAAACCGTGGTCTCCTATCTGAATACAGTACAGGAAATAAAGGTCACGTCACTTTTGGTGACGGCCAGAGAAGCAAAGTTATTGGGAAGGGAGAGCTGAAGATGACTGAGTCCATTACCTTGAAGGATGTCATGCATGTCGAAGACTTAAAGGCTAACTTGATCAGTATAAGCCAATTGTGTGATCAAGGATTGTTTGTTCAGTTTACTAAGGATAAGTGTGTTGTGCTAAACAAAGCTGGGATCAACATTCTTACTGGAAATCGATCAACTGACAATTGTTATATGTTGCAGGAAGCAAATAGATGTCTCACGGCGAGTGTTGAAGTTGCCGAACAATGGCACCAAAAACTTGGTCATGTGAACTATAAGACTTTATTTGAAATTATCAAAGTAGGAGCCGTTCGTGGGATGCCATCTCTTTCCAAGAAAATTGAAGGGGTCTGCGGCTCGTGTCAGCTAGGAAAACAGAAGAGAACCAATCATAAACAACTTCAGATCATCACCACCGCAAAGAATCTGGAGTTGCTGCACATGGACCTGATAGGACCCACAACGGAAGTCAGCATGGGAGGTAAGAAATATATTTTTGTCTGTGTTGATGACTTTTCTCGTTTCACGTGGGTGGATTTCCTCAAAGAAAAGTCAGATGCCTTCAATGCTTTCAAAAAGCTTTGCATTCGCCTTCAGACTGAGAGGGGAGCAACTATTGGGAAGATTACTCGTATTCGCAGTGATCACGGTAAGGAGTTCGAAAACCACTTGTTTGCTGACTTCTGTGAGGCAGAGGGAATACGACATGAGTTCTCTGCTCCGAAAACTACTCAACAGAATGGTATTGTTGAGAGGAAGAATCGGACTCTACAGGAGATGGCTCGCGTGATGTTAAATGCCAGAAGGATCAGTACAAAATGGTGGGCCGAAGCAATAAACACTGCCTGCTACACCATAAATAGAGTTTATCTGAGACCTAGAACGGATAAAACTCCCTACGAGATCTGGAGAGGTAGGAAACCTAATGTCTCTTATTTTCATGTTTTTGGAAGCAAATGTTACATCTTGCAGGATCGGACTTCAAAAGGAAAATTTGATGCTAAGAGTGATGAAGGGACATTTCTCGGATATTCTACTACGAGTCGTGCTTTTCGTGTTCTAAATCATCGTACTGATGTCTTGATGGAGTCTATCAATGTCGTCGTTGATGACTTCGAGCAAGGTAGTGTGGAGGCTGGGCCACAAGAAGAGGCTAATGAGGAAGATGAAAATGTTGAACAAAATGTTGAACAAAATGTTACGACAATTGATTCAACATCTGATAACACTAGTCAGAATGGTGTCACTCATGGATCGGTCTCTGCTGAAGAATCGCTGTCTGATAAGAATGAAGCTCATTCCTCACGAGGAATAACTAAAGGTATCCGAAATCATCCTCCTGAGTTCGTCATTGGGAATGTGGAAGATGGTCTTCGCACCAGAGGCACCAGTCAGGTAAACTATCGTGATCTTGCTGGTTATACTTGTTTTATGTCTAGTCTTGAACCTAAGAATGTTAAAGAGGCATTGTTGGATGAGTTCTGGGTGATGGCTATGCAAGAGGAGCTGAATCAATTTCAGCGTAATGACGTATGGAGTCTCGTTGAGAGACCGAAAGGAGTAAACGTTATAGGCACCAAGTGGATTTTCAAGAATAAAACAGACGAAAGAGGAAATGTCACACGTAACAAAGCTCGACTGGTTGCTCAGGGATACACTCAAATTGAAGGAGTTGACTTCGATGAAACTTTTGCTCCGGTGGCTCGTTTGGAATCTATTAGGCTTCTTCTCGCTGTCGCATGCAGTTTTAACTTCAAACTTCATCAAATGGACGTAAAAAGCGCCTTCTTAAATGGGATTTTAAATGAGGAAGTTTATGTGGAGCAGCCTAAGGGATTTGAAGATCCTTTCTTACCTGGTCATGTTTATCGGCTGAAGAAAGCTCTTTATGGTCTTAAGCAAGCTCCCAGAGCTTGGTATGAGCGTTTGACTAGATATCTTCTTAAAAAGGGGTATGAAAGAGGTGGAGCTGACAAGACTCTGTTTGTTCAGAGAACCAGATCTGCTATCATTATTGCTCAGATTTATGTTGATGACATAGTGTTTGGATCTACATCGTCTCAACTTGTAAGTGAGTTTATAGAGCTTATGCAAAAAGAATTTGAAATGAGTATGGTTGGTGAGCTACATATGTTTCTTGGTCTCCAAGTGAGACAGACTAGTGATGGGCTGTTCATATCTCAGAGTAAATATGCTAAGAATCTAGTCAAAAGATTCGGTCTTGAGAAAGCTCGTCAAGTCCGCACTCCTATGGGTTCTACAGAAAAGCTCTCTAAAGATGATGGTGGGAAACAGGTAGAGGTTACCTTGTATAGGAGCATGATAGGTAGCTTGTTGTACTTGACGGCAAGCAGACCTGATATTTGTTTCAGTGTAGGAGTGTGTGCTCGTTATCAGGCATGTCCTAAGGAATCACACATCACGGCTGTTAAACGTATAATCAGATACATAAGTGGAACAGCTGACTATGGGATCTGGTACTCCAAAGATACCAATACTCTCTTATCAGGATATAGTGATGCTGACTGGGCAGGTAATGCTGATGACAGGAAGAGTACCACTGGAGGATGCTTTTATGTTGGAAATAACTTAGTTTCGTGGTATAGTAAAAAACAAAATTCGATTTCGCTGTCAACAGCTGAAGCAGAATACATTGCAGCTGGGAGTTGTTGCACTCAACTCTTGTGGATGAAACAAATGTTGACAGACTATGGGGTTGATCAAGATATTTTGACTGTTCTATGTGATAATCAAAGTGCAATAAACATTTCAAAGAATCCTGTTCAACATTCAAGGACCAAACACATTGACATCCGGCATCATTTTATCCGTGAGCTAGTTGAAAAGAAGATTCTCATCTTAGAGTATATTGATACTACTAGTCAGTTGGCTGATATTTTCACTAAACCCTTGGATTCTAACAGATTTGAGGAGTTACGACAAGCTCTAGGGCTGTGTCGTATCTGAATGGTGTTCTCTTTGTTGCACTTATTGTTAAACATAATGTCAAACATTATGTTGCAACTCCTAAAAGTGATCTGGACTTTTTCGTCTTTTCTGCCTGAGCGTTATTACCTCTGCATTTATTTCCCTTTATTGGCTTTCGGAGCTCTCTTCACCTTCTTTGAATTCTTCAAGAAGCTATTTGTTAAGGAGGATCTGTGCTTTTCTAGGGTTCTTTGTTCTTGATTCATTGTGCAAGAAATTCTTGTTGTTTCTGCGATGGGCCGATCTCAGAATGATAAATCCTCTTCGAATCCTCGACGGTCTGCTCGCCAAGCTGCATCGTCTCGTCAGAACCCTCCATCTTTTGCCACTGCTCATTTCAAACGGAAAGGTTGTGTTCCACGATCATCTAGGGTCTCGTCCGCTGGAAACTTGTCCCCATCATCATCTTCAGTGTCTTCTGACCACATGCATTCTGAATCTGCATTGAATTTGGCTATGGTACCTTTTTCCCCAATCTCTGTTGATTCCTGCTTTAGTAGTCCTTCTCAAATGTCATTCTCGGAAGAAGATGAATCATATCCTCATCCTGTCTCTGTGGAAGATTGGTTTTGGCATCTTCGACGAACTGATCGCAAGCTGGACATTTCTTGGATGGATCTTTCCAATACTCGGTTTGGTACTGTTCATCTTAAAGATCTTGAAGGAAAGTTGCTAAGTGTGAGGGTGCCCTTCGATGATCTTGTTGTTCTGAAATCCTGGAATCCCCCTGAGCCATCTGTTAAACTCTCAGAAATTGTTGTACTGGATGACTCTGACTCCGTGTCCTCTTCAGCTGCTGATGATGATCTGAAGAATGGTGAAGGTGCTTCTTGTCAAGACACTTCTGACACGGCTAATGCTGGTGTCTCAGATACTAATGCTGATGTCCATAATGTGTGTTTCTCTATGAAAGAGAGTGCTATCAAGTTGGGTTCTGAGAATGAGGCGGTTGAAGTTGATAAAGATCTTTCCCCCAATGCATCCATAGCTGATGTTGATCCTGCATCTGTTTTGAATCCCTCTGCACCTACTGAAGAGAATTCAGATCCTCCAGAGCAGATCATCCCCTCGGATGAAAATGTTACACCTTCGCCTAATGTTGAACCTTATGTCAGATCTGATGATTGTGCTCATAAAGAAGCTCCAAAGATATCTAATGATCCCAGTGTGGATCCTTTTGTTGTTCATCCTCGCAAGACTAGATCGGGTTCTCTCAAGCGCAAAGTATCCTCCACATCCTGCAGGGACTCTTCATCTAAGTCTTCCAAGGTATCTAAAGGGTCCGGCTCTTTTTCTCCCTCTGATGGTCTTGCATCTGAAGCTGTTTCTGTTCAATTTTTTGATAAGTCGTGCAAGGATAGATGGGTAGTTTACTCTGATAGATCCATCTTTGGGGAAAAGTCTATTGCTGTCTCATCTTTCAAACATACTCATTTTCTTGCTTTTCTCAAAGATATTGACTTACTTCAAGCTGCCAGTTGTTTTAAGACCTATTATCCGGTTATGGTGCGTGAGTTTTATTGCAACCTATTCAAATCTTCATCTGATTCTTCCTCTAAATGGGGCTTTAAAACTTTTGTTCGTGGGAAAATTGTTCCATTCTCTCCAGATATCATAAACAATCTGCTCAAATGGCCATGTGGTCAATGTCTTCCTCCTTATGGTGCTTCTGTTGGTGTCGATTTTGACTTGTTCATTCAGACTGTCACTGGTGGGCAGTTTTCTTGTTGGCCTAAATCTGTTTCTTTCCCTTCATCTGCTCTGACAGCTAAATTCTATTTGCTGTATCGCATTGCTACTCGTAACTGGTTGCCTACTTCCAACATGTCTATTGTTACGAAGTCCATGTGCAAATTGCTTTTTGCTGCTGGGACTAAGAAACCCTTCAACTTGGGTCGCGTTATCTTCGATTCCATCCTATCCTTATCAGAATCGACAGCTCCTCATACTGCCCTGCCGCATGCATCTCTAATCTCTATGATTCTCTTTTCTCATGGAATTGTTCCAGCATCTTCTGAGCTTCCCGTAGCCTGTGATTTGATAAGCTTCACAACCAAGTCTATTGCCAAAAAAATTGATGACCTGACTGTCCTTTCTTCTGTGTCCTCTATGCCGTCCTCTCCTTCACCATCCGTTACTAAATCTGCTAAGAAAAGGCCTTCTCCTCCTCTTGCTTCTGTCCAAGATCTTCAGGATGATTTGCTAGTGTTTCAGAGAGCTGTCAAGGCTGTTGATGATCAGCTTATGATGCTTGAGAGTCAGAGGGTTATTCTTCAAGCTCAGCGGATTTTTCTTCAAGACAGGATTGCTGAACTTCAAGCCAAGGTGTCTCCGTCTGATGATGCTTAATCTTTGGCTTTTTCTGTCATAAAGGGGGAGTAGTAGTATCATGTATCTGAATAGTACATCTTGACTTGGGAGCTGTTTGTTTTTGGTCTTCTGACTGGTATGTTTTCTATCATGTATCTGAATAGTACATCTTGACTTGGGAGCTGTTTGTTTTTGGTCTTCTGACTGGTATGTTTTCTATCTGACTGCTTTGATGATATCGGATCTCTTTCTGTTTGGTTGTGCCACTAAAAGCCAAAGGGGGAGATTGTTAAGTTTTATTTGTCTATTATGGCACAACGGCTCTGGTGAAATGTTAAACAGAATGTTAAGTGAAATGTTAAACAGAATGTTAAGTGGAATGTTAAACAGAATGTTAAGAAAAATGTTGAACGTGCCTGTTCAAACATCCGGTTCTTCATCAACTGTTCTTATCATCAAAGTTGTCTTAATTATTGCTAAAGGGCTTGCAGTTATGTTTTGAGTGCTGTTGAAGATTCTCTCTTATCTTGTGAACGGATGCAGATTGTCGTTCTTCGGTCCTCACTCGGTTTAAGGATTTTGCAGATCCTGTTGGTTATAGGAGCTGTAACCGAGTGTTGAGTTGTTAAGACTGTTCTGATCTCTTGGCTTCGGAAGTTTCACCTGGATTTGTTGAGAATAATCTTAGCGGTTTTTATTTGTGCTCCTGCTGTTGTTATCTGTTTATCGATCATGAAGAAAGTCTCTTAAATAGCGCAGTAAGGTTATGGGAAGGTTGATGCCGCTACCGCAACAGCGTTGATCATCTTTGGTGAAAGGGGATCTAAAATAAAGCTCTGGGAGGAGGCTCACTTCTATAACGTAGAGGATCAAGGGAGTTGATCTTGGTGAGTATTGCAAGGGGATCTTGCTCGCAAGGGGAGCTTGCGCAAATTACTCCAAGGAGTTGATTGCGATCAACTCGTGTAGCATGTATTGAGGGGGAGTGTTTTCCCTCTAATATCTTTCAGTTTTGATGTCTGTATTTACATACTATAATGGAGTAATTTGATTTTCTGGGCGGGGCCCCGCAGATGTAGGTGTGCGCACCGAACTGCGTTACCAACGACCTTGTGTTATGATGTGTTGCTTGATATTACTTTCATCTGCCCCATAATTTGTATTGCGTACTAATTTCAACAATGACTATCGTAATTAATCAGCAGAATATCATCATGCCATATATTCACTTGTATGGCCAATACAGTAGATTGGGAGACCGAAAGAAGTCTTGATCTTCATTATATAGATTACTGTAAGGAATACACAAGTTGTAATTTGGTATGAAGAGCCTTTGTGCAGTATTTAAGTAGAAAATGGTAACCAAATTAACTGATGATTAGATATCAGAATAGCTATTGCTCTTAATATTGTTGACAGTTCCCTAATCTCAGCGGTGGAATACGATTAGTCCTAACAGAGAAAATAGACACTCCGAGTTTTATCTTTGTTTTTTGACCATCAATCTAGTATATTTCAGTGCTTCTCACAAATTTGCTAGAGAAGCATTTAGTTTTTATTTTTTTAAGTTGTAAATTTTTTCAGATCTTCCATCTTCTGTTCTACTTTTGGCTCCTCCCCTCGCCTCATGAGCTAATCTTTATTGTCCATAAACAGTACGAAAAGGAATACATCATTAGAATGCTTGTTAAGCTCATCCATAACTAATGCAAATAGATAAGAACATACTGCTGGGCCTTAATTGGCTTGAAGTTAAATATAATTTTGTAATTCAGTAATTAATCAATTAAACATAATGATTAAGCAGAAAAACCAAGTAACGACACGCAAGACTTGGTAACGCAGTTCGGTGCACACATCTACATCTGCGGGACCACGACCAAAAAGATCGGATTACTCCACTATTATATAAATGAATACAATGACTAATATCGGATTTCTATTAGGAGGAACAAGCTCCCGCTCAATACAAACCGCGGTGGGCGGTCTCTACCAAACCCGTGGAGTAATCTATGCAAGCTCCCCTTGCATGCAAGATCCCCTTGCACAACTGACTCGAATCAACTCCCTTGATCCCTACCTCGTAGCCGTCAGCCTCCCTCCTGGAGTTTTTGCGATTACGATCTGCATGAAAGCCATGAAACCCTAGCCGCAATCTGCACGACTTTTATATATACACCGATCCCCTTTAATCTCGGAAGAGATATGGTAAGTCATTCAATAGAATATCATGTAGATTGGTAGACTGCAAATCTAGGAATCACCTAGGGCACGTGATCCCATCCATATCAAAAACCGTTAGGGATTTGCAGGAAATAACCTTCAATCAGATCTTCAGGAAATATTATTCAAAAGGCATATAACAGAATAGTTATAGGATAACTAAAAGAGAGTATAAGATCTGTTGCTGTTGCAAATCAAAGATCTGATCTTGTCGCGAGCCCCGTTGCAGTCTGAAACTTCTCTTCAATAAGTTAGACTAGCATGTTGCAACCCATGTTACAACATGACTTACAACATAACTATCAACATGAATATTTAAGTGGACTCTCTCTTCAATAAGACCAAGATCCCATAGAATATAAGCTAGTGCCACTAATGACAAAACAATCACACCACGTGTGACCCAACAAACTCCCCCTTTGATATTTAGTGGCACACTCACCATTAGAGAGACAAGAAAAATATGAATTTAGAAATTCAGAGGTACACGAGCAATTTCCAGAACAGACAAGTTCAATAGATGAGCTGATCCTCAAAACATACCAGCAGGAGAAGAACTTTGATTATACAGGATCAGAGAACATAACAAGAGAACCAGCCATATGTCTCCACATAAGGTTTTCATCTAAACCCACGAATCAATAGCATAAACGAACATATCAGAACTCCAACTAACAGCACCATCACCAACAGCAGCAATAACAAGAAAACTCTCCCCCTTTGTGCCATAAATCCTAAAGGGTTACCTCATTTAGAAACACTGCCAGCAGCATCATCCAGATTTTCGGAAGAGGGAGAAGGTAGATTGGACTTCAGAACTCGAATTCTGCCCTTAAACATGACCTTTTGGGCCCGAAGAAGCCTCATCTGATTGTTCACATCCTTTAAGGCAGCCTCATAGATGGAGATGTCTTCAAGAATGAGAGAATGTGGACCAGCAGGGCACATATGACCTGATGAAGGGGGGACAATAGTGGGTCTCCTAGTAGGAGAAGTAGGAGATGAAGAGATAGCTCCAATTTCAGGTAATGATGAAGGCATAGTGGAAATGTCATCAGTCTTCCCTGAGACAGATCTAACTGTAAATCGAATACTCTCAGTATGTAAAGACAGTTCATTTGCAAAGGGCAATATCTCTGAGATTGTAACAACAGGGTGATAAGACATGGATGAGGCAATGAGGGTGAGGCTACAGAGGACTCTGACAGAGATAAGATGGAGTCAAAGATGACTCTTCCCAAGTTGAAAGGTTGCTTAGTACCAGCAGAGTATAGAAGTCTGCACATGTCTTTGGTTACCACAGACACATTAGAGGTGTGTAGCCAGTTCCTTGTTGCAAGTCTATACAGTAGAAAATATTTGGCAGACGAGGAAGAGGAAAAATAGGTGGACTTGGTCCAACACAGCAACTTTTCAGCACTGAGAACCTTTATGAAGGTGTCATGATCCTTACCAACAGTGTCCACAAAGGAAGAAAGAGAGGCATGACATAACCACTTTAGAAGTTTGTTAATAACAGAGGGTGAAAAAGAGACAATTTTCCCCTGACAAAAGAGTGAAAAGCCCATCTAAATAAAGAGTCTCTTGCAGACTTAGACAACTAACAATAAAATTCCCCGACCAGCACATGGTTATATGACTTGAAACAAGTAGCAGCATGATATAAATTGATCTCCTTCAAAATAGAGATGAATTTGGTCTTTGAGAAAGAAGAAATAGATAGATGCTTCTCAACTAGGATGGCCCTGTCAGAGTACATGGGCCATCTCTTCTTGCTTGTCTGGTCGAAGAGCACCTTACTCATAGCATCTGAAACTGTAAATAAGGGCGAAGATGCAGAGCCTGTGGCAGCAGGGACCTTAGCCCTCTTGGAAGGAGATGGAGAGGAAAAGCTGGAGGGAGCAGATCTTTTCCTGGATGAGATCCTTGGCTTGCGAGCATGAGGAGGAGCCAGATCATCCTCAGTTTGGATAGGCTGAGATGAGGGAACATGTACATCTGGGACAACTGAGATGCATATTGCATATTGTGTTGCAACATCATGAGCAACATCAGAGGAAAAGTCAGTAGCAGCAGTGGCTTGTGTTGCATTTGGTTCAACATGAGAAACATCCTTAACACCATCATGACGTGATGTTGCAACATCAAGTGCAACATCTGTCTGTGTTGCAACATTTGAAGGGTCACTAGCCCCTAGAATTGGATCAGTGATCGCTCCGGGACGTAACCCTAAAGAACGGTTGTAGTTTTACCGCAAGTGCACGGTGTAGCAGCGAGCGGGATATCGAACACAGGGAGGACGAATGACCGTGCTTGTTCCAATCACCCTGGCTATTCAAGAAGAAAGATTTGCCTTTGGCAATCCTGTCACAATCGTCAGACAAAGTGCGGAAATATCGAATCAAATAAAGAACGTCTAGGGAATGGGGAATCCCCGTTACTCACCGTATCTCATAAATGTGGTTCGTCGGTTTCAAAATTGCTAGATTGAGATTTTGGATGGACTAGTTGCAACTGAATGTAGAACCAAGCTCACGCTCTCGCGCTGTTGCCGGTCTATAGCTATCCTAGGTTTGGGTCCAATCTCTTGCAAACCCTAGCCTAGGAAAGCTAGCATTAGGGTCAACATCATCGTCCAATCGCGCACCGAGCCCAATCTCTTGCAAACTCGGCTCGCGATCTAGATTGGGATAGTTCCTACCCGTCCAATCTCTTGCAAACGGGTATTGGCACGGAATTGCAACCGGAAACCCTAGTATCGGTCCAATCTCTTGCAAACCGATACTACGGAAATTTGATTCCAACCCAATTCGGATTTCTAGGGTTTCCTATCGAATCGGGATCCAATCTCTTGCAAATCCCGATCGGTATGAACTCCTAGCTAACCGTAGTAAATTGATCCCAATCTAATCCCTAGATATCGATTCTAGCAAAATTTCTACTAATTCATCACAAATATGAAGTTGGGCTTGTAGGGTTCATCCCCACGCCCCAAGACGTGGCGACTACTCACAATTCATAGCAAGATCACAAAAATAATCAATGAAATAAGCAATAGAATTCATCACAATATTGAGATATGCAATAAAAATAGAATTTTTGGGGAAGAGAAAGACAAACCAATGGAGTTCTTCAATTAATCCAACAAAAATCAAACTTTGCCTCCTCTCCAATCTTATGAATAAAACTAAAAAAAAGCTAATCTAAAAAGCTGCAAAAAAATCTAAGGAGAAGCTCTCCAAAACTAGGATAAAAACAGGGGTTAAATACCCCCCAAAATCGTCTAAAAACTGTGACCAAAATACCCCTGCGCAGCCTGTTTTCCGCAATTTTCGCTACAGGCAGCGCGTCGCACTCGGCCGAGTGACAAAAGTCGCTCGGCCGAGTGAGAAACCCTGTAATTTTCCAGTAAGTCGGGGCCTTCAGGGGTCTCTACTTCGGGGGCGGCTCGGCCGAGTGAGTTGTCGTCACTCAGCTGATGGCTTCATTGTACTCGGGCGGACGGGATTCTCCACTCGGCCGAGTGGGTCTTCTGAAGCTCAGGCAGCCGAAAAACAGAAACTTGAAGATTTTTGAAGGGCTTCGTCTGGGCACCACTCGGGCGGACGTGGTCTCTTCACTCGGCCGATGTGGTCTCCGTCGCTCGGCCGAGTGCACATAGGAATCGTGTCTGATCTGGTCGGCCGAGCGGTGTCTCGCTGGTCGGCCGAGTGTGTCCTCCACTCGGCCGAGTGGGACACTAAACATGTCCAATCTGCTTATTTTGTCCTCCTCGTCGCTCCTGCGACGTCCGTTCTTCTTCCGCTCCTCTCCAACAGCAAAATACCCCTCGGGGAGGTCGTCGGTGACCCTCTGGAGTAAGCGCATCTCGAGATCACTCCAAATCGCGCCAAATCACCTGAAATGCGACAAAAACAACAAATCGTGAAAAGCATCGCAATATCGTCGATATATCGTGAAAAACATGATTTGGGCGATCTAAATGGCATGCAAAAATGCGGAAAAAAGGTGTAAAATAAGGAGTGATCAAAATCCCCCAAGCTTGCCTCTTACTCGTCCTCGAGGAAGATAAGTAAATGGCGAACCCGGTTGAATTGGAAAACGAAAATGGCGAAAAATGAAAAATGAAAAACGGAGAAGAATGGAAAACGAAATGAAAATAAAGAAGAGAGAAAGAAGCGAAGAGGTAAGCTACTAGATCATTTTCTCAGGACGGGGGTTTCACTTACTCATATAGCATGCACCGAATGAAAAACTCATGTCAAAAGATTTTATTTTGATATCATAGTATAATAGTGCAAATAGAAATGGAAAACCCATGAACAACGATATAATCATGAAAAACGGAATAATTCTAAAATTAACATCGTCTGAATCATTTAAAGCGGTATACAAATCACAGATCACACACTTTTCAATTGAATGCTTTCTATCAGGAGTATAAGAGTATCACACAATAGAATAGAGAGAATAGAAAAGTATGGATTTCATGAAATGAACGCTAGGCTTAGATTTCTGGATTTCGTAAAGCCAGAAATAATCTCACCGAGTATAGAATATTACTTAGCCTAGGTTGTCGTGCAACGTCAAGTAGTCACTCTCTCACACATCAATGGATCCCCTCCCCCAAGCTTATCTATAAGCGTGGTGACATAAAAAATATTCACATCCCCATTTTTATATAGCTCCAAAGGTAATAAGAAGAAAGAAGAAAGGAAGAAAGTGAGATGGGATCGTTTATTGAGGATTTTTCCTCTTTTCTCTCCTTTTTTTTGAAATATAGCATATATACACAACGATCCCAACTCGAAGAGAGATAATGATGTACAAGAATGTTTTTCTCTCTTTTATTTATTTATTTATTTATTTATTTTTTTAGAGAATAAGAGATTTGGAGCTGGGAATTAGTAGCGGGGGAAATGCCATAAAATAGAATCGCTAAGGGGAGATTCCCCAATGATTTTAAAAGTAGAGAAATGATGTTCAAGATTTGTGGAAAAAGAAATAGATATAACTCTCGGTTCACTCTATAAGACATGCACGACAACTTCAGCAGGGTAATCTAATCTACTCAGTTTCGATCACAAAAAAGCTAACTAATCCAGATTTATCATAGCTAACATCATTCAATCATCCTGAAGTGAAGTGTACAATTCATGCATATAGAAGTGATATAGGAAAAAGAAATCAGTACTCCAGATATAAGCATTCAATGCGTGAATCTTGGTGTGTTTTCTGTGATAGCATACATATGAATATTCAGACTCAGCTAATAATAGAATTTCATCCATTTTCATGCGGAAAAAAGTGTGGGTTGCTATTCCTAAATGCAAGGCAAGTCATAGCATATGATATCAGAAATAAAATCTAAGACATGACAAATAAAGCATGCATATAGAATAAGCTAACTCCACGTCATCATCATCACAGAAAAGTCATCTCTAGCATGAGATGAAAAAGAAAGGAATAAAGATAAAGGGAAAATAAAACTATTTACAATGCGACACACGAAGAAAATAAGGAAAACGTGATGCATGGCAAAATAAAAGAAAATTGATGAAAAATAAGTGCAAAAGCGAAAAATGGTGTGAAAAAAACTAAAAATAAAGGTGGCAAATCGAAAAAGAACGTGAGAACTCACTCCCCCAAGCTAAATGGCACAGTGTCCTCAATGTGCAAAGTGTGGCACACCGAGAGACAAGAAATGTGAGGGGAAGGTGAGGATGCATGCATGAAAAGAAAAAAAAAGGATGTAAAAAGATAAAAAGAAAGAAATGAAAAATATGATGCGGACATGATGCATGCAAAGATAGGAGTGATACAGATATATATGTGGCACCAAAACTCTCCCTCGCTCCCAAAAAGATATATACGGATACGATCAAAATGAGTCTGTCTAAAATAAGTGAGGGGAGAGGGTGGACAAAAAGGCATCAGGACCCAGCAGAAACGGGCAGCACAACGGCAGGAATAATCGATGGCATCAAGGGTGCCTAGGAAGGTGGTGCTGCACCGTCTCCGTCCTGAGGCGGAAGTGGTGGTGGTGGCTGGACAGGCCGCTGAGCGGGTGTGGGTATGGGAGTGGTAGCAGGTCGAGTGTGTGTGGAAGTGCAGGCGGGAACCTGCTGGGTGGGTGTGGGTACACGCGAGAGACGCTCCAGGACCTGAGTAAGACAGTAGTGAATCTGGGGGAGCAGGTCAAAGCGCCCAGCCATCGCAGAGACGGTGGAGGACAGGGTCCTAAGGTCGCCTCTGAGGCCACTCACCGCCCCCTCTAGAGCACGAATGCTCTGAAGTACAGTGTCGAGGGGAGGTGGTACAGAGGGACGCACCGGTCGGGGCTGTGCAGGGCGTGGCTGGCGTACTCGAGTCGCGTATGTGACGGGCTCAGCGGGGAAGGGTATGAAAGGTGCTGCGCTCGCAAATGTGGGCCTGGCCTCAGTGTGAGGCCGGGGCACCGGCTGGTGAGAAGTGGAGGCAGCAGCAACGAAAGAAGAATGCAAAAGTGGCAGCGAGACGGCCAGAGAGGTCAGTGGCACAGAAGTGTGGACAGACGCCACGACGCTCTCGGAAAATACAGCAGGGGTGGAGACAGAGGTGACTACCGCTGGGGTGGAAGTGTGTGGACCAAAAGGCGCAACCCCAGCGGAGATCATGCTAGCCATGGTCTCCACGACCGCGGCAAACAGGGGCGGAACTACATGGAGCTTGCCCTGGGCAGCTGCCCAGGGCAAGAAAATCTATAAAAAGTTAATTTATATTACACTAGCAGTGAGCATGTTGCTCAGATGGTAGCGCGTACGATTTTATTGGCCACGTCGCGGGATCAATTCCCGACTCCAATTAAAATCTAATTTTTTCGGGGAAATTGAATGTTACTTTAGTTTTACTTTTGTATTCATGCTTCTCAATAAAGAATACTTTAGTTTTACTTTTGTATTCATGCTTCTCAATAAAGAAATATTAGCCCAATAACAATGTTACAATGTACGCATTACAAAGGATTAAAACCATTTTTTTAAACTTGTTTATTTTAAGTAAAAACGTACCATTGCTTTAAGTCCTATTTTTTATAAGTGCTATTAAGTAATCATTATTGTGGGCAATGCTAGGAAATTTTTTTAATTTTTTATGGCAAGAATACTCAGATAAAAACAGCTCCAAAATCGATTTGAATTTTACACCCGAGTCAACTGGCTTAATGGTATTCGCACTCCCTCCCTTGTGAGAGGTCGATGTTTCGATTCTTGCGTTTCGATGTAACAAAAAAAAGATAAGACATGCGATAAATGAAGATGATTTTAGCATTGGTGACAGATTTTTGCTAGACCCAAAGGTTCTATTGATTTGGCAAGAAAGATATGTCAAAAATGTTTCGACTAGTTTGGTTGATGTCAATGAGTTTTTTGGCATCTTGGTGAGATGAAATGTTGAATTTTTTCGAGAAAAAATGGTTTTGTTTTTTGTTTGAAAATCGGGTTAGAAAGTTGATTTTGAAACAAATGAGGCTATTACATTTTTTGTTTGAATAGTTGCAAGAAGTTGGTTAGAAAAACAGAAAATAAAAAAATGTGACCGGTTTTTATTGAATGTACGTTAAAGGGTGAATTAAATAAACATCTTTTTGTTTTGTAGCAACGCCAGCTCCAAGTGGATCATACCCACAATCCACAAAAACCCATGTATTGTGGACCACATCAAAATTTCTCTACCCTTGAATCGTGAGAAATCAGACCCACCATATTTTGGCTCGTTTGAACATTTGCTAGTTGAATTAAAACCGATTAACATGCTAATATTGATGATTACAATCACTTCATGGTTAGCAGCTTTTCTGATGGTTGTTTTTGCCCAGGGTAAAAAAAATTCCTGGTTACGCCACTGGCGGCAAACGAGGGCTCTCCACTCTCAACAAAGGTCGGTGGGCGCTCGGGGAGTGCGGAGCAAAGAGGCTCGACGGACAGAGGGCCAGTGGTGGTGGTGGGAGTGGTGGTGACAGCCTCGGAAGTGGTGGAGGTGGTGGAAGTGGGCTCAGCTGAGGTACTCTCGACACCGACAGAGGTGTCAGGAGCAGCGGAAACATCAGGTATAGGCTGAGGGGCCACGGGGTCAACAGGGGCAGCAGGCTCGGCAGGGTGTGCAACAGGGTCTGTGGGGGCAGCGTGGGCAGCGTGGGCAGCGTGGGCCTGCTCGGCCTCCTCGGCCTCGAGCACGTAAGCAGCGGGGATGAGAACATCCATCGCAGGGAGCCAGTCTGCCTGGGCTGGTGCAATCTGAGTCCGAGCTGGGCTCGGAAGAATCATGTAATCGGCACCGTAAGGGCCGTGCAACCAGACCCAGTGACGCTCACCGTGCGGACGAAGCATCTTCATCCGGGCCATAACATCTATCGACAGAGAAGTGGGGCCTGGGACTCGTCGCAGGTCGTCGGGGAAATCCTCGCCGGTCATAAGAGCAAGCAAGGTGATCAGGCCGCCGCAGCATATCGGTGAGCGAGCGCCCACCGATACGATGATGCGGTCCAAAAACCAAGCCGTGACATCAATCACGACGGCGGGGACCAGCTCATCGCCATCCCTAGATAGAGCTCTGGGACGTGTCATCGCGTAGAGCATATAGAGCTCTGGCGTAGACATCGTGCCTGGCTCATATCTGGCCAAAAAGGTCGTCGCCATAAGGCGCTGAGCAATGCGGAGGCAGGGATGGACAATGGCCGAGGCCTTGGCCCTACTAGGGTCAAAGGCAGCGTGAAGACCCGTAATCCGGGCCCAGAAGGCACCGGCGTCGAAGGAAGGTGGGGGGATATGGGTGGGGCCATAACCGCGATCGGCTCCGGGGACAGCGGGCCACGAGAAAAACGCTCTCATCATATCGAGAGTGACCTGGCACTCTCGATCCATGAACCGAAACGAGCATTCCTCGTCGGTCCGGGCGATCGAACTCAGAACCTCAAGTGTCGGGTGGGTGAACGTGTCCGCCGACACCTGGAAGAAATCTCGCCAGCCCACGTTGTCGTACAACGTGAGCATCCCCTCTAGTACCCCCAGGCGTCCTAGGTCAGCGAGGTGTGCAAACCTGGAGGGTACGATCGAGCGCTGGGAGATACGGTCGAAGACGGCGCGGTGTGCGTCGTCTCGGAACGTAATCCCGAGCGGCCCGACTGGTCGCGCCCCGGCGTACACGTCCCGGGACGACGGTTGTAGTTTTACCGCAAGCGCACGGTATAGCGGCGAGCGGGTATCGAACACAGGGAGGACGAATGACCGTGCTTGCTCCTAATCAACCTGGCTATTTAGAGGGATAATTGCCTTGGGCGATCCTGTCACAATCGTCAGACAAAAGTGCGAAATATCAAATCAAATAGAGAACGCCTAGGGAATGGGGAATCCCCACTACTCACCGTATTTCACAATTGTGGTTCGCCGGTATCGAAATCGCTAGGATGAGAATTTGGATGAACTAGTTGCAACTAAATGTGAAACCAAGCTCACGCTCTCGCGCTGTTGCCGGTCTATAGCTATCCTAGGTTTGGGTCCAATCTCTTGCAAACCCTAGCCTAGGGAAGCTAGCATTGGGATCAACATCATCGTCCAATTGCGCACCGAGTCCAATCTCTTGCAAACTCGGTCCACAATCTAAATTAGGATAGTTCCTACCCGTCCAATCTCTTGCAAACAGGTATCGGCGCGGAATTGCAACCGGAGATCCTAGCATCGGTCCAATTTCTTGCAAACCGATACTTCGAAAATCCGACTCCAACCCAATTCGGATTTCTAGGGCTTCCTATCGAATTGGGATCCAATCTCTTGCAAATCCCAATTGATGTGAATACCTAGCTATCCGTAGTAATTCGATCCCAATCTAATCCCTAATAACAATCCTAGCTCAATTTCTACCGGTTCAACACAAATACGAAATTGGGCTTGTAGGGTTCATCCCCACGCCCCAAGACGTGGAGACTACTCACTAATCATAGCAATAGCACAATAATTGGCAAAGAAATAGACAATGGAATTCATCACAACAATGATATAAACAATAAAAAATAGAGTTTTTGTGGAAGAGAAGTGCAAACCAATGTAGATCTTCAATCAACCCAACAAAAATCCAAGTTTTTCTCTTCACCAATCACAATTAATAAAGCTAAAAAGTAGACTCAAAAAGCTGCAAAAAATCTGAGAGGAGGCTCCCAAAACTAGGGTAAAAACAGAGCTTAAATAGCCCCAAAAATCGTCTAAAAATCCTGACCAAAACGCCCCTGCACAGCCTGTTTTCCGCAAATTTCGCTACAGGCAGCGCATCGCACTCGGCCGAGTGACGAAAGTCGCTCGGCCGAGTGAAAACCCTGTCAATTTCCAGTAAGTCGTGGGCTTCAGGGGTCTTCAGTTCGGGGGCGGCTCGGCCGAGTGAGTTGTCGTCACTCGGCCGATGGCTTCACTTCACTCGGGCGGACGGGATTTGCCACTCGGCCGAGTGGGTCTTCTGAAGCTCAGAGGCCGAAAAACAGTAACTTCGGTCTTTTTGAGAGCCTTCGTCTGGGCGCCACTTGGGCGGACGTGGTTTCGTCACTCGGCCGAGTGGGTCTTCTGTGCTCGGCCGAGTGCACAGGTAACTCGTGTCTGAATTGGTCGGCCGAGCAGTGTCTCGCTGGTCGGCCGAGTGGCTCCTCCACTCGGCCGAGTGGGACACAAAAAATGCCCAAACTGGTCGTTTTGGCCTCCTCGTCGCTCCGGCGACGTCCATTCTTCTTCCGCTCCTCTCCAACAGCAAAATACCCCTCGGGGAGGTCGTCGGTGGCCGTCTAGATTACACGCATCTCGAGATCACTCCTAATCGCGCCAAATCACCTGAAATGCGACAAAAACAACAAATCGTGAAAAGCATCGCAATATCGTCGATATATCGTGAAAAACATGATTTGGGCGATCAAAATGGCATGCAAACATGCGGGAAAAGGGTGTAAAATAAGGAGTGATCAAAATCCCCCAAGCTTGCCTCTTACTCGTCCTCGAGGAAGATAAGTAAAAAGCGAACCCGGTGGATTCGGAAAACGAAAACGGCGAAAAACGAAAAAAAATGAAAAACGAAGAAGAATGAAAACCAAACGAAAATAAAGGAAGAAAGAAAGAAGAGGTAGGATGCTAGATCATTTTCTCAGGACGTGGGTTTCACTTACTCTTATGGCATGCACCGAGTGAGAAATACATGTCAAAGAATCTCATTTTGATATCATAGTAGAATAGTGCAAGTAGAAAATAGAAAACCCACGAACAACGGTATAATCATGAGAAACGGAATGATTTTAAAATTAACATCGCCTGAATCATCTAAAGCGGTATACAAGTCTCAGATCACACACTTTTCAATTGAACGCTTTCTATCTGGAGTATAAGAGTATCACATCATAGAATAGAGAGAATAGAAAAGTATGGGTTTCATGAAATGGATGCTAGGCTTAGATTTCTGGATTTCGTAAAGCTAGAAACAATCTCACCGAGTATAGAATATCACTTAGCCTAGGTTGTCGTGCTATGTCAAGTAGTCGCTCTCTCACACATCAATGGATCTCCTCCCCCAAGCTTATCTATAAGCGTGGTGGCACAAAAATATTTACATCCCCATTTTTATAAAGCTCCAAAGGCAAAGAAGAGAAAGAAGAAAGAAAGAAAATAAGCGAGATGTGATCTTTTATTGAGGATTTTTTTTTTATATCATATATACAATGATCCCAATTCAAAGAGAGATAATGATATACGAGAATGTTCTTCTCTCTTTTATTATATATTTTTTTTTCTTTTTTTTTTTGGAATAAGAGATTTGGAGCTAGGAATTAATAACGGGGGAAATGCCATAAAATAGAATCACTAAGGGGAGATTCACCAATGATTTTAAAAGTAGAGAAATGTTGTTCAAGATGTGTGGAGAAAGAAATAAATATAACTCTCGGCTCACTCTATAAGACATGCACGACAACTTCAGCAGGGTGATCTAATCTACTCAGTTTCGATCGCAAAAAAGCTAACTAATCCAGATATATCATAGCTAACAATCATTCAATCATCCGGAAGTGAAGTGTACAATTCATGCATATAGAAGTGATAAAGGAAAAGAAGTCAGTACTCCAGATATAGGCATTCAATGCGTGAATCTTGGTGTGTTTTCTGTGATAGCATACATATGAATATTCAGGCTCAGCTAATAATAAAATTTCATCCATTTTCATGAGGAAAAAGTGTGGGCTCCTATTTCTAAATGCAAGCGAGTCATAGCATATGATATCAGAAATGAAATCTAAGACACGACAAATATAGCATGCATATAGAATAAGCTAACTCCACGTAGACATCATCACAGAAAATTCATCTCTAGCATGAGATGAAAAATAAGGAAGAAGTAAAGATAAAAGGAAAATGGAACTATGCAATGCGGCACACAGGTAAGTAAGGAAAACGTGATGCATGGCGAAACAAAAGGAAAATAACGAAAAATGAGTGCAAAAGTGAAAAGCGGTGTGAAAAACTGAAAATAAAGGTGGCAAATCGAAAAAAGAACGTGAAAGCTCACTCCCCCAAGCTAAACGGCACAGTGTCCTCAATGTGCAAAGTGTGGCACATAGAGAGACAAGCAATGTGAGGGGCAAGTGAGGATGGATGCATGATGGGAAGAAAAAATATAAAAAAGGAAAAGTAAGAAATGAAAATATGATGCGGAAATGATGCATGCACAGCTAGGAGTGATACGAAAATAAATACGGCACCCAGAACTCTCCCTCTCTCCCAAAAAAGATATATATAGATGTGATCAAAAATGAGAATCCCAAGTAGATATGATATGATATGCACAAATAGATATGATCAGAAATATAATCCCAAAATAAGTGAGGGGAGGGGGGTGGACAAAAGTGCATCAGGACCCAGCAGAGACGGGCAGCACAACGACAGGAATGGATCAAGGCATCAAGAGTGCCTAAGAAGGCGGTGCCGCGCCGTCTCCGTCCTGAGGCGGAGGTGGTGGTGGTGGTGGTGTAGGCTGCTGAGCTGGGGTGGGCGTGGGAGTGGAAGCAGGTCGAGCGTGTGTGGGTGTGTGTGTGGGAACCTGCGGGGTGGGTGGGGGTACGCGCGGGAGACGCTCTAAGATCTGCGTCAGGCAGTAGTGGATCTGAGGGATCAGGTCAAAGCGTCCAGACAGCGTAGAGACGGTGGAGGACAGGCTCCGAAGGTCTCCTCTAAGACCACTCACCGCCACCTCAAGAGCACGTATGCTCTGCAGTACGGTGTCGGGCGGGGGTGGTGCAGAGGGACGCACCGGTCTAGGCTGTGCAGGGCGAGGCTGGCGTACGCGTGTGGAGTATGTAACGGGCTCAGCAGGGAATGGGACAAAAGGGGCCGCGCCTGGAAAAGTGGGCCTGGCCTCGGTGTGAGGCCGGGACGCCGGCTGGCGAGGAGTGGAGGCAGCGGCAGCAAAGGAGGCGTGCAAAAGAGGTAACGAGGTGGCCAGAGAGGTCCGTGGCACAGACGTGTGGACAGACGCCACGACGCTCTCGGAGAATAAGGCGGCGGTGGAGACAGAGGAATCTCCCGCTGGGGCAGAAGTGTGCGGTCCAAAAGGTGTAACCCCAGCGGAGATCATGCTAACCATGGTCTCCACGACCGAAGTGAACGAGGGCTCTCCGCACTCGACTATGGTCGGCGGGCGCTCGGGGAGTGCGGAGCAAAGGGGCTCCACGGACAGAGGGCCTGAGGTGGCAGAGGGAGTGGTGGGGACAGCCTCGGAAGTGGTGACAGTGGTGGAAGTGGGCTCAGCAAAAGTACTCTCGACACAGGCAGAGGTAGGGACAGAAGTGTGAAGAGCAGTGGAAACGTCAGGAACAGGCTGAGAGGCCACAGGGTCGACGGGGTGGGCAGCAGGCTCGGCAGGGTGCGCAGCAGGGTCTGCGGGAGCAGCCTGGGCAGCGTGGGCAGCGGGGGAAGGTGGAGGAGAGTCCTCCAACTCGTGGGAGGGGCCGGCATCATCCGACCGCTTCCGCTTGGCGGAAGCTCTCTTCGACCGCGGCCGTGTCCGGGGCGGCATATCTGCCCCGAGCGCGCGCCGAAAAAGTGAAAAGTGCGGCGTGTGCACAAGAGTGGAAAGAGTTTACCCAAACACGCCGCGAGTGCTAAGTAGTGGAAGCGTGCGAAGTCCGCGCCTCCACGAAGTCTTGAGCAGCCCGTAGAAACTCCCCTGAGCTCCCCTAAGCTCCAAAAAGCAACCTGCGCATGGAAAAGCGATATCAGCGAGTAATAATCAAAATGTATGGAGCAATAGAGGTATAACAGATAGATATAGGAATTGATTTGGGTTAGGGGGGCGTTTAGCACATGGATCCTCAAAATATACACGAGGAGAGGAGAAAACGGTGAAAATAAGCGAACCGGAGGTGATCGGAGGCGGGGCGGCCGGCGGCGACTCGGGCGGAGTCCGGCGACGGGCGGCCGGCGACGGCAGGCCGAGCGGCGGCGCGCGCGGGCGAGTGGGCGAGCGGCGAGGCGAGATCGGGCGAGGGAGCTGAGGGGGCGCGGGTGAAGGGGTTTTTTTTTTGTTTTCGAAAACCGTGCCCCCCCTCGGTTTTATATAAAAAAGTTACGACTCGGCCGAGTGACTTTACTCACTCGGCCGAGCGAGGCAATTAAAAATTTCTCCCCGATGTCGCTTCGGCCGAGTGGCTTTGCCAGCCTCGGCCGAGTGGAGTAAGTCCATTCGGCCGAGTGACTCAAGCTACTCGGCATGACTCGCCCTAGGAGGGTATCCGTTTTACTCGGCCGAGTGAATATATGTACTCGGCCGAGTAGCAGTTCTTATGAAATGAGGAAAATAGACAGAGAGTTGGGTACAGCAGACTTCCCTCGTTCGTGAGCGGCTCGGCCGGACGAACTTCTTGACTCGGCCGAGTGACTAGTATACTCGGCCGAGTGAGCCTTAATTTCTGCTGTTTATCTTCGTTTGGACTCTAAACTCCGTCTTTCTTCCTCCAGTCGATTTCATGCTCCTCCTAAGCGTCGAACGCCTTCTTGGGGCGCTCCTCATCGTCTCGTTCATCCTCCTCATGATGATCTACCTATCTTCTCTCCTGTCAAGAAAAATAGGACCCGTTATCACAAAATTTTTGGTCGGGTGACTCAAAATACTAAAAATTTCTAAAACGAAAATAAAGAAAAACGAATGAAAATAAAGCAAAAACCGTCGGGTTGCCTCCCGACAAGCGCTCGTTTTAGGTCGTGAGCTCGACCCCCTATAATTTTCAATCAATGCGGGATGTTTGGTGCACATGAGATGCACCCGTCAAACTTTCCGGGGAGCGCGCTTGGATTCGGACGTGGCGGCGTAGCGGTCTCCCTCGGAGGTCTCCTATCTCGAATAGTGTTGGGGGGAGGCTCCCCCAAGCTAGCATTTGCCCCGGTCAACGGCTTAGCCGGCGATGCCGATTTCCGTACCGGCGGAGCTTTCTTTGGAGACTTTGATTTCGAGAGCTTGCAGAGCTCTCGAATCCTTGCGACATCAGCGTCGCCTTCATCTTCATCAGTGGAGAAGTCTGGGGAATCATCATTATTGTCCTCATGGCCTAAATCCGGGCTTTCATCCAATTCTTCATCAAAAAGGGCACCAATTGAGTGAGGAATCGCCTCCTCTATCACCTCATCAAGGAGGTCCATATAATCGAGCTCCTCTTGGTAAGGCATGTGCTTCATTGCCTTGGGAATGTGGAGTTCCACCTCGATGTTTCCGACGTTTAAGGTTAAGGTACCTTCACGCACGTCGACGATGACTCCGGCGGTGGCGAGGAATGGGCGCCCAAGTATCAATGAGGTGTCTCCCTCCTCCTTAATGTCCATGATGACGAAGTCACATGGCAAGCATATTCCTCCCGGGACTTGAAGTGGGATGTCTTCGGCGATCCCCACCGGCCTTGTTATCCGTCCATCGGCTAATTGAATGCGCATGTCGGTGGGTTTCAACGTTGTCCCGGTGTTAAGCTTTAAGAACATGGAGAGGGGCATGAGACTCACACTAGCCCCAAGATCTACCAACGCCTTTTGAAGAGGCACACCGCCCAAAGTGCAAGGAATCCGAAAACTCCCCGGATCTTTGAATTTTGCCGGCTCCTTTTCTCTCTTGGTGAACCAAGAGCCCTCCTCGGCTAGCATGATCTTCTCCTTCCTCTTTCTCCCCGAAATCAAGTCCTTCAAGAATTTGGCATATGTGGGGATCTCGATGATGGCGTCAAGGAAGGGAATATTTAGGCTAACTCCTCTTAGATACTCGAGGAATTTCGCTAGCCTTTTCTCCATTTTCGCTTTCGCTAGTCTTTGGGGGAATGGGACCGGTGGCATGAAGCGCCTCTCCTCAGTTAATAGCTCCGCCCTAGATTTCTCCTTGTCTTGTGGCTCCTTCTCCTTATCGACCTCAACTACCGGCTCAACCGGCTCCAAGCTTTCCTCCACGGCCTCCTCAATAGGAATCATGGCGGGGGTGGTGTCCTTCCCGCCTCTAGTTGTGACGGCAACTACGGCGTTGATGTGGCCCGTGTTGCCCCGTGGGTTTTGCTCCGGTTGCGCCGGCAATCTTTGAGTGTTCCGGTTGAGCACCGCTAATTGTTCCGAAATTTGAGCCACTACGGTATTGAGAGAATCTTGTCCCGCCTTCAAAGTAGCATTCACCTTGTTTTGCTCGACCATGAACGCCTCCACTCTAGTTTCGAAATCGGATCTTTGTGGAGCTTGTGGAGGGTTTTGGTTTTGATTCCTCCACCCTTGGTTGTATCCGGGAGGCCTATAAGGTGGGACTTGTTGCTTTGGTTGGAAGTTTTGTTGTGGAGGCCCCCTCGGCGGATAGTATTGTTGTTGGGGTGGTGGTGGTCGAGCTTGATTAGGCGGTTGTTGTGGCGGGTTCAAAGCTCCTTCATTGTTGGCGTAGGAGAATCCCGGGTGATTTCTTGCGGCCGGATTAGACCAATACCCTTGGTTCCCCGCAACATATTGCACTTGCTCCAAGGATCCTTCTCCTTGCTCTCCTCCCGAATACATGGCTTGAGATTGGTCTTGCCAATCACTCATTTGGCTTGCCGGCGTGGAGGTGGAAGGGCTTCCTTGAGGCTCAGTTATGAATTTCTCCAATCTCTCCACCACCTTGTGGAGAGAATCGAATTTGCTCGTAAGCTCCGCTACGGCCTTTGCCTCGTAGATGCTAGTCGGCTTTAAGGAGGACTTAGAGTGTCCTCGCTCATCGCCCCATTGTTGGTTATTAGAGGCCATCTCCTCAATTAGGGCCGTAGCTTCCTCGGGAGTCTTTGACAAGATTGCACCATTCGCCGCGGCATCAATAATTTGTTTGGTCCCCAGTTGGAGACCGTTGTAGAAGCTGTGCACTAACTCCCAATCTTCTATACTGTGGTGCGGGCACTGGTGCTGCAAATCCTTAAATCGCTCCCAAGCTTCATAGAGCGTCTCGTGTGGTCCTTGCTTGAAGGACATGAGAGCGCTCCGGATCTTCACCGTCTTGGATGGTGGATAGAATTTATCAATGAATGCATCCGCCAACCCGTCCCAAGAGGTGAAAACTCCGTCAGCTTGCGTCCTCAGCCAATAGAGTGCTTTGTCCTTTAGCGTGAAGGGGAAGAGGCGCAGTCTGATGGCATCAATCGGGACCCCCGGCATTTGGAAAGTGGCGCACTTCGACAAGAAAGATTGGATGTGGTAGTGGGGGTTCTCGTGAGCGTTCCCATGAAAGGGGTCTTGTTGCATCAAAACCACCAACCCCGTCTTTAGCTCGAAGTTCTTGTCGGCCGCCAACTCCGGCACGGCGATGGATGACGTAGTAGAAGAGGTTTTAGGCCGAAGCCTATCGCGAATAGATATTATTCTCGCCATTCTCGCCGCCAATTCTTCAGGAGTTTCCCGGTTGGTCATAAACCCCCCTTCCGGATATTGTCTCCTTTCCGCTCTGAGTCTCCGCGCGGTACGTTCGATCTCGGGATCGAATAATAGGGCTTCGGGATCCGCCGTAGATCTCGTGTACATGCACAGTGAAAGCAGAGTTTCAAAGAGATGATTAGTACCGTGGAAGGGTTAGGTAGAAATAGCAAAGGAAATAATAATGGTAAAAGAAATAAAATAAAAAGAAAATAAAAGAAAGAAATAGCTAGGTGAAAAAAGAATCAAACGCAATCGCCTCCCCGGCAACGGCGCCAAAAACTTGGTCGCGCCCCGGCGTACACGTCCCGGGACGACGGTTGTAGTTTTACCGCAAGCGCACGGTATAGCGGCGAGCGGGTATCGAACACAGGGAGGACGAATGACCGTGCTTGCTCCTAATCAACCTGGCTATTTAGAGGGATAATTGCCTTGGGCGATCCTGTCACAATCGTCAGACAAAAGTGCGAAATATCAAATCAAATAGAGAACGCCTAGGGAATGGGGAATCCCCACTACTCACCGTATTTCACAATTGTGGTTCGCCGGTATCGAAATCGCTAGGATGAGAATTTGGATGAACTAGTTGCAACTAAATGTGAAACCAAGCTCACGCTCTCGCGCTGTTGCCGGTCTATAGCTATCCTAGGTTTGGGTCCAATCTCTTGCAAACCCTAGCCTAGGGAAGCTAGCATTGGGATCAACATCATCGTCCAATTGCGCACCGAGTCCAATCTCTTGCAAACTCGGTCCACAATCTAAATTAGGATAGTTCCTACCCGTCCAATCTCTTGCAAACGGGTATCGGCGCGGAATTGCAACCGGAGATCCTAGCATCGGTCCAATTTCTTGCAAACCGATACTTCGAAAATCCGACTCCAACCCAATTCGGATTTCTAGGGCTTCCTATCGAATTGGGATCCAATCTCTTGCAAATCCCAATTGATGTGAATACCTAGCTATCCGTAGTAATTCGATCCCAATCTAATCCCTAATAACAATCCTAGCTCAATTTCTACCGGTTCAACACAAATACGAAATTGGGCTTGTAGGGTTCATCCCCACGCCCCAAGACGTGGAGACTACTCACTAATCATAGCAATAGCACAATAATTGGCAAAGAAATAGACAATGGAATTCATCACAACAATGATATAAACAATAAAAAATAGAGTTTTTGTGGAAGAGAAGTGCAAACCAATGTAGATCTTCAATCAACCCAACAAAAATCCAAGTTTTTCTCTTCACCAATCACAATTAATAAAGCTAAAAAGTAGACTCAAAAAGCTGCAAAAAATCTGAGAGGAGGCTCCCAAAACTAGGGTAAAAACAGAGCTTAAATAGCCCCAAAAATCGTCTAAAAATCCTGACCAAAACGCCCCTGCACAGCCTGTTTTCCGCAAATTTCGCTACAGGCAGCGCATCGCACTCGGCCGAGTGACGAAAGTCGCTCGACCGAGTGAAAACCCTGTCAATTTCCAGTAAGTCGTGGGCTTCAGGGGTCTTCAGTTCGGGGGCGGCTCGGCCGAGTGAGTTGTCGTCACTCGGCCGATGGCTTCACTTCACTCGGGCGGACGGGATTTGCCACTCGGCCGAGTGGGTCTTCTGAAGCTCAGAGGCCGAAAAACAGTAACTTCGGTCTTTTTGAGAGCCTTCGTCTGGGCGCCACTCGGGCGGACGTGGTTTCGTCACTCGGCCGAGTGGGTCTTCTGTGCACGGCCGAGTGCACAGGTAACTCGTGTCTGAATTGGTCGGCCGAGCAGTGTCTCGCTGGTCGGCCGAGTGGCTCCTCCACTCGGCCGAGTGGGACACAAAAAATGCCCAAACTGGTCGTTTTGGCCTCCTCGTCGCTCCGGCGACGTCCATTCTTCTTCCGCTCCTCTCCAACAGCAAAATACCCCTCGGGGAGGTCGTCGGTGGCCGTCTAGATTACACGCATCTCGAGATCACTCCTAATCGCGCCAAATCACCTGAAATGCGACAAAAACAACAAATCGTGAAAAGCATCGCAATATCGTCGATATATCGTGAAAAACATGATTTGGGCGATCAAAATGGCATGCAAACATGCGGGAAAAGGGTGTAAAATAAGGAGTGATCACCGACCAGTGGAGCCGGAGGTGGTGGCTGTGCAGCGGCAGGGAGTGGTTGTGCGGGCTGTGGGTGCACTGCAGGCTGTGCGGGGTGTGCGGGGCCTACAGGCTGTGCTGGGTGGATGGGGTGTGTGGGAGACGGTGGAGGAGAGTCCTCCAACTCATGGGAGGGGCCGGCATCATCCGACCGCTTCCGCTTGGCGGAAGCTCTCTTCGACCGCGGCAGTGTCCGGGGCGGCATATCGGCCCCGAGCGCGCCGAAAAACGTGAAAAGTGTGGCGTGTGCAAAATAATGGAAAGAGTGTACCCCCGACACGCTGCGAGTGCTAAGCAATGGAAGCGTGCGAAGACAGCGCCTCCGCGAAGCCCGAATCAGTCCCAAGAAGCTCCCCTGGGCTCCCCTAAGCCCAAAAACAACCTGCGCATGAAATGGAGATATCAGCGGGTAATATTCAAAACGTATGGAGCATTAGGGGTATAACAGATAAATATAGAAATTGATTTGGGTTAGGGGTTCTTTAAGCACATGGATCCTCGAAAAATACACAAAAAGAGGCGAAAAAGGCGAAATAGGGGGTACCGGAGGCGATCGGAGCGGCGGCCGCCGGCGGCGACTGTGGCGAGGCGTCGGCGGGTGCTCGGCCGGCGGTGGCGGGCCGAGCGGCGGCGCGAGGTGGCCGGTCGGGCGAGTGGGGGCGCGAGCGAGGGGAGTCGGGCGAGGGGAGCTGCAGAGTCGGGGTGCGATTGGGTTTTACGTTTCGAAAATCGCACCCCCCCTCGGCCCTTATATAATAAAAGTTACGACTCGGCCGAGTGACGTGGTCACTCGGCCGAGCGAGGTCAATGGAAATTTCCTCCTCGCCTACGCTTCGGCCGAGTGGCCTTACCAGCCTCGGCCGAGTGGAGTAAGTCCATTCGGCCGAGTGGCTCAATCTACTCGGCATGACTCGCCCTAGGAGGGTATCCGTTTTACTCGGTTGAGTGGGAATATATACTCGGCCGAGTATCAGTTATATTGAAATCAAGAAAATAAACAGAGAGTTGGGTACAGTAGACTTCCCTCGTTCGTGAGCGGCTCGGCCGGACGAACTTCTGTACTCGGCCGAGTGACTAGTATGCTCGGCCGAGTGAGCCTTGTGTTCTGCTGTTTGTCTTCGTTTGGGCTCTAAACTCCATCTTTCTTCCTCCAGTCGATTCCATCTTCCTCCCAAGCGTCGAGCGCCTTCTTGGTGCGCTCCTCGTCGTCGCGTTCATCCTCCTCATGATGGATCTACCTATCTCCTCTCCTGTCAAGAAAAATAAGACCCGTTATCACAAAATTATTGGGCGAACGACTCAAAACACTAAAAATTTCTAAAACGAAAATAAAGAAAAAGTAAAAATAAAGCAAAAACCGTCTGGTTGCCTCCCGACAAACGCTCGTTTAAGGTCGTGAGCTCGACCCCCTATAATTTTCAATCAATGTGGGATGTTTGGTGCATATGAGATGCACCCATCAAACTTTCTGGGGAGCGCGCTTGGATTTGGACGTGGCGGCGTGTTCTCCCTCGGTGGTCTCCCATCTTGAATAGTGTTGGGGGAGGCTCCCCCAAGCTAGCATTTGCTCCGGTCAACGGCTTCACCGGTGATGCCGATTTCCGTACCGGAGGAGCTTTCTTTGGAGACTTTAATTTCGAGAGCTTACAGAGCTCTCGAATCCTTGCGACATCGGCGTCGCCTTCATCATCTTCAGCGGAGAGGTCGGGGGAATCATCTTTCTTCTCATTTTGGCCTAAATCCGGGCCTTCCTCGAAATCTTCATCGAATAGAGCGCCAATAGAGTGGGGGATCGCCTCCTCAATTACCTCATCAAGGAGGTCCATGTAATCAAGTTCCTCGTGGTAAGGCATGTGTTTCATAGCCTTAGGAATGTGAAGCTCCACCTCGATGTTTTCGACATTTAAAGTTAGGGTACCTTCGCGCACGTCGACAATCACTCCGGCGGTGGCGAGGAACGGGCGTCCAAGTATCAATGAAGTATCTCCCTCCTCCTTAACGTCCATGATCACGAAGTCACATGGCAAGCATATTCCCCCGGGACTTGTAGCGGGATGTCTTCGGCGATCCCCACAGGCCTTGTTATCAATCCATCGGCTAATTGAATGCGCATGTCGGTGGGTTTCAACTTTGTCCCGGTGTTTAGCCTTAAGAACATGGAGAGAGGCATGAGGCTCACACTAGCCCCTAGATCAACCAACGCCTTTTGAAGAGGAACGCCGCCCAAGGTGCAAGGAATCCGAAAACTCCCCGGATCTTTAAATTTTGCAGGCTCCTTCTCTCTCTTGGTGAACCAAGAGCCCTCCTCGGCTAGCATGATCTTCTCCTTCCTCTTTCTCCCCGAAATCAAGTCCTTTAAGAATTTAGCATATGTGGGGATCTCCACGATGGCGTCGAGGAAGGGAATATTGAGGCTAACCCCTCTTAGATACTCGAGAAACTTCGCTAACCTTTTCTCCATTTTCGCTTTAGCGAGCCTTTGGGGGAATGGGACCGGTGGCATGAAGCGCATCTCCTCGATCAATTGCTCCGCTCTAGATTTCTCCTTTTCTTATGGCTCCTTCTCCTTATCAACTTCAACTACCGGCTCAATCGGCTCCAAACTTTCCTCCACGGGTTCCTCGGTAGGAATCATGGCGGGGGTGGTATCCTTTCCGCCTCTAGTAGTAACGGCAAGTACGTCATTGATGTGGCCGGTGTTGCCCCGTGGGTTTTGCTCGGGTTGCGCCGGCAATCGTTGAGTGTTCCGATTGAGCAACGCCAATTGCTCCGATATTTGAGCCACAATGGTATTAAGAGAGTCTTGCCCCGCCTTCAAGCTAGCATTGACCTTATTTTGCTCGACCATAAACGCCTCCACCCTAGCTTCGAAGTCGGATCGTTGTTGAGCTTGTGGAGGGTTTTGATTTTGATTCCTCCACCCTTGATTGTATCCGGGCGGCCTATATGGTGGAACTTGTTGCTTTGGTTGAAAATTTTGTTGAGTAGGCCCCCTTGGTGGATAGTGTTGTTGTTGGGGTGGTAGTGGTGGTCGGGCTTGTTGAGGTGGCGGTTGTGGCAGGTTCAAAGCTCCTTCATTGTTGGCGTAAGACAATCCGGGATGATTTCTTGCGGCCGTATTGGCCCAATATCCTTGGTTCCCCGCGACATATTGTACTTGCTCCAAGGCTCCTTCTCCTTGCTCTCCTCCCACATACATGGCTTGAGATTGGTCTTGCCAATCACACATTTGGTTGGTCGGTGCGGAGGTGGAAGGGACTCCTTGGGGCTCCGTGATAAACTTCTCCAATCTCTCCACTACCTTGTGGAGAGAATCAAACTTGCTTGTAAGCTCCGCTACAGCCTTCACTTCATAGATACTAGTCGGATTTAAGGAGGACGTAGAGTGTCCTCGCTCATCGCCCCATTGTTGATTGTTTGAGGCCATCTCCTCAATTAGGGCCGTAGCTTCCTCGGGAGTCTTTGACAAGATGGCACCATTCGCCGCGGCATCAATAATTTGTTTGGTCCCCGGTTGGAGACCATTGTAGAAGCTATGCACTAGCTCCCAATCTTCTATACTATGGTGCGGACATTGATGCTGCAGATCCTTAAAAC
Source organism: Scilla litardierei (assembly GCA_030789695.1). Taxonomy (NCBI): domain Eukaryota; kingdom Viridiplantae; phylum Streptophyta; class Magnoliopsida; order Asparagales; family Asparagaceae; genus Scilla; species Scilla litardierei. Next base: position 42,429,650 of record CM061138.1, on the reverse strand, counting down.
GCTCCCAAGCCTCATAGAGCGTCTCTTGGGGTCCTTGCTTGAAGGACATAAGAGCGCTCCGAATCTTCACCGTCTTGGAGGGCGGATAGAACTTGTCAATGAATGCACTCGCCAACTCGTCCCAAGTGGTGAAGACACCCTCAGCTTGCGTCCTCAACCAGTATAGTGCCTTGTCCTTTAGCGTGAAAGGGAAGAGATGCAGTCTGATGGCATCGATGGAGACCCCCGGCATCTGGAATGTGGCGCACTTCGACAAGAACAATTGGATGTGGTAGTGGGGATTTTCATGAGCATTCCCATGAAATGGATCCTGCTGCATCAGAACCACTAGTCCAGTCTTTAGCTCGAAGCTCTTGTCAGCCGCCAACCCCGGCATGGCAATGGATGAGGTAGTAGAAGAGGTCTTAGGCCGAAGCCTATCTCGAATAGAAATTATCCTCGCCATCCTTGCCGCCAATTGTTCAGCAGTTTCCGGGTTGGTCATAAACCGCCCTTCCGGATTTTGTCTCCTTTCCGCTCTAAGTCTCCGCGTGGTACGTTCGATCTCCGGATCAAACAATATAGCTTCAGGGTCCGCCGTAGATCTCGTGTACATGCACAGGGAAAACAGAGTTTCAAAGAGATGATTAGTACCGTGGAAGGGTTAGGTAAAAATAAAAAAAATGGAAATAATAATGATAATAAAAAAAATAAAAAAAAAGGAAGTAGCTAGGGGTGGTAAGATCAAACGCAATCGCCTCCCCGGCAACGGCGCCAAAAACTTGATCGCTCCGGGACGTAACCCTAAAGAACGGTTGTAGTTTTACCGCAAGTGCACGGTGTAGCAGCGAGCGGGATATCAAACACATGGAGGACGAATGACCGTGCTTGTTCCAATCACCCTGGCTATTCAAGAAGAAAGATTTGCCTTTGGCGATCCTGTCACAATCGTCAGACAAAGTGCAGAAATATCGAATCAAATAAAGAACGTCTAGGGAATGGGGAATCCCCGCTACTCACCGTATCTCATAAATGTGGTTCGTCGGTTTCAAAATTGCTAGATTGAGATTTTGGATGGACTAGTTGCAACTGAATGTAGAACCAAGCTCACGCTCTCGCGCTGTTGCCGGTCTATAGCTATCCTAGGTTTGGGTCCAATCTCTTGCAAACCCTAGCCTAGGAAAGCTAGCATTAGGGTCAACATCATCGTCCAATCACGCACCGAGCCCAATCTCTTGCAAACTCGGCTCGCGATCTAGATTGGGATAGTTCCTACCCGTCCAATCTCTTGCAAACGGGTATTGGCACGGAATTGCAACCGGAAACCCTAGTATCGGTCCAATCTCTTGCAAACCGATACTACGGAAATTCGATTCCAACCCAATTCGGATTTCTAGGGTTTCCTATCGAATCGGGATCCAATCTCTTGCAAATCCCGATCGGTATGAACTCCTAACTAACCGTAGTAAATTGATCCCAATCTAATCCCTAGATATCGATTCTAGCAAAATTTCTACTAATTCATCACAAATATGAAGTTGGGCTTGTAGGGTTCATCCCCACGCCCCAAGACGTGGCGACTACTCACAATTCATAGCAAGATCACAAAAATAATCAATGAAATAAGCAATAGAATTCATCACAATATTGAGATATGCAATAAAAATAGAATTTTTGGGGAAGAGAAAGACAAACCAATGGAGTTCTTCAATTAATCCAACAAAAATCAAACTTTGCCTCCTCTCCAATCTTAAGAATAAAACTAAAAAAAGCTAATCTAAAAAGCTGCAAAAAATCTAAGGAGAAGCTCTCCAAAACTAGGGTAAAAACAGGGGTTAAATACCCCCCAAAATCGTCCAAAAACTGTGACCAAAATACCCCTGCGCAGCCTGTTTTCCGCAATTTTCGCTACAGGCAGCGCGTCGCACTCGGCCGAGTGACAAAAGTCGCTCGGCCGAGTGAGAAACCCTGTAATTTTCCAGTAAGTCGGGGCCTTCAGGGGTCTCTACTTCGGGGGCGGCTCGGCCGAGTGAGTTGTCGTCACTCGGCCGATGGCTTCATTGTACTCGGGCGGACGGGATTCTCCACTCGGCCGAGTGGGTCTTCTGAAGCTCAGGCAGCCGAAAAACAGAAACTTGGAGATTTTTGAAGGGCTTCGTCTGGGCACCACTCGGGCGGACGTGGTCTCTTCACTCGGCCGATGTGGTCTCCGTCGCTCGGCCGAGTGCACATAGGAATCGTGTCTGATCTGGTCGGCCGAGCGGTGTCTCGCTGGTCGGCCGAGTGGGTCCTCCACTCGGCCGAGTGGGACACTAAACATGCCCAATCTGCTTATTTTGGCCTCCTCGTCGCTCCTGCGACGTCCGTTCTTCTTCCGCTCCTCTCCAACAGCAAAATACCCCTCGGGGAGGTCGTCGGTGACCCTCTGGAGTAAGCGCATCTCGAGATCAATCCAAATCGTGCCAAATCACCTGAAATGCGACAAAAAAAACAAATCGTGAAAAGCATCGCAATATCGTCGATATATCGTGAAAAACATGATTTGGGCGATCTAAATGGCATGCAAAAATGCGGAAAAAAGGTGTAAAATAAGGAGTGATCAATCAGCCTCAGAGGTAGCAGGAGCAGGAGTATCAGAGGGAATGCTAGAATCATCCACTGCAACAGAGTTCTCCGTACGATGAACATCTTCAATATCAGCGGAAACATCAGGGTCGTAACTGCAGTCCTGATCATCAACAGAGGTAGGAGGGTTTGGTGGTTGTTCATCTGCAACAGCAGGACCAGGGGACTCCTCAGTATTAGCATCAACACCAGTACCCTCAGCAGAGATGGACATATCGTAATCAGAGTCTTCAAGAACAACTATTTCAGGTAATTTTAGAGTAGACTGATGTCATCGAGTGGTGGTCAAAATAATTTCATCATCATCAACCACTTGAACACTGTTCAACTCCCCCCAATTTGTCCAATCGAAAGGGACCAAGGTGCACTCCTTTGAAATCCATATATGACAGGCCGAATTTCTTTCCAGTTTTCTTGAGATTCCAGAACCAATCTTGAACAGTGATAGGGGCAGAAAAGGCTGAAGACGAATATGATTTCGCACATCGGACGGAAATTGGGGAAAATGGAACCATTTCCAAATTTGCCATGGCGGGGTAATGCATGTGGCCGGAAGACATTTGAGATGAGGTGGGAGGAGAGGAACCATGAGGGGAAACACGGACGGATCGAGATACCACCCTTTTTCTCTTTACAGGAGGAGGTGAGGAAGAAGACGATGCCGCTTTCGTTGAGGAAGAACGCCAAGAGTACCGGCGAGGCCCTTGTGCTGATTTTTGATTTTGATCGCGGGCCATATCAGTGGATCAGAGGGAGAATCTATCAAGAAACCACCAAGAAACCCCAGAACAACAACTCTTCTTTTCTTTGAAAATTTTAGAAGTTGAAAAAAGCACTGTAATAGAGACCCAAAAATAAAGTCCCGACTCTAAATAAGCTCTAAACAACACAAGCTCTAAACAACATAGCACCCCATATGTTGCAACGTGAGATGTAACATGGTCAAGAACATTAGATACGACAAAGTTCAAGTGCTCGTCGTAGCTCATCAAATCTGCCTGAATCAAGGGGTTTGTGAAAATGTCAGCCAATTGATTGGATGTTGCAACATAGTCCATAACAAGAGCTTTCTTCTCTACTAATTCTCTAATGAAGTGGTGTCAGATATCTATATGCTTTTTTCTCGAGTGTTGAACTGGATTCATAGAAATGTTGTTTGCACTCTGGTTGTCATATAGAATAGTCAAAACTGCTTGGTCCACTCCATAATCAGTCAACATCTGCTTCATATATAATAGTTGTGTACGTCAACTTCCAGCCGATATGTACTCAGCCTCTGTTGTGGATAGGGAAATAGAGTTCTGCTTTTTTCTATACCATGAAACAAGATTGTTTCCAACATAAAATCACCCACCAGTAGTGCCCTTTCGGTCATCAGCATTCCCTGTCCAATCAGCATCACTATATCATGATAAGAGAGTGTTAGTATCTTTGGTATACCATATACCATAATCAGTCGTACCACTTATGTATCTAATAATTCTTTTAACTGATGTGAGGTGAGACTCCTTAGGAGATGCTTGATAACGAGCACACACTCCCACGCTGAAACTCATGTCTAGTCTGCTGGCAGTGAGATATAGAAGGCTCCCTATCATGCTCCTGTACAACATGACCTCCACAGACTTTTCAGTATCATACTTAGAGAGCTTGTCACTTGTGGACATAAGAGTACGTACTTGTCTGGCATTCTCCAGTCCAAATCTCTTCACCAGATTCCTTGCGTACTTGCTCTGAGAGATTAATAGCCCTTCATTAGATTGCTTTACTTGAAGACCAAGAAACATATTCAGTTCTCCAAGCACACTCATCTCAAACTCCTTCTGCATGAGAGTTGTGAACTCACGTACTAACTGTTGAGATGTAGATCCGAACACTATATCATCTACATAGATCTGGGCTAATATCAAGGCACATTTAGTTCTGTGAACAAACAAAGTCTTGTCAGTTCCCCCTCTCTCGTATCCCTTTTGCAGAATATATTTTGTAAGTCTCTCGTACCAGGCCCTTGGAGCTTGTTTCAAGCCATAGAGTGCCTTTTTCAACTGATACACATGATTAGGCAGGAAGGGGTCTTCAAATCCTATGGGCTGCCCCACATAAACCTCTTCATTTAGAATTCCATTTAGAAAGGTGCTCTTCACATCTATCTGATGCAATTTGAAGTTGAAACTGCATGATATGGCAAGTAAGAGTCTGATAGATTCCAGTCGGGCAACAGGAGCAAATGTCTCATCAAAATCAACACCTTCAACCTGAGTGTATCCTTGAACAACCAGCCGAGCTTTGTTGCGAGTGATGTTACCTTTTTCATCAGTCTTGATTTTAAAAATCCATTTTGTACCGATGACGTTTATTCCCTTTGGTCTTTTCACAAGAGTCCATACATCATTTCGCTGAAACTGATTCAGTTCTTCTTGCATGGCTGACACCTAGTATTCATCAATAAGGGCCTCCTTCACATTTTTTTGGTTCAACTAAAGAGATGAAGAAAACATATCCTACAAGGTCTCGATAGTTGACGCGGCTAGTCCCTCTCGTACAACGTTCTTCGAAGACATCACCTATAACCAGCTCAGGAGGATGGTTCCATATAACTCTGGTAATCCCATATGAGCATGAGTGATAGCTTGACCACCTTCAGGTTCTTCGGTTGATGTTGTATTTTGTGTTGTAACATCAGTTGAGACATGATCATGTGTTGTATCTGGTGTTGCAACATCAGTTACAACATGCTCTTCTTATTCTGTGCAGCGCTCCTGCGATGACATCCCTTCAACTGTGGCAGTCTCTGTATGCTGATCAAAATCATCCACAACAACATTTATAGAATCCATCATGATATTAGTACATTTATTGTACACGCTATAAGCATGACTAGATGTAGAATATCCCAGAAATATCCATTCATCACTCTTAACATCAAACTTCCCTCTTGGAGTATGTTCATTTAAAATATAGCATTTTCTCCCAAAGATGTGGAAGTAAGAGACATCTGGCTTTCTTTCCTTCTAAATTTCATACGGAGTTTTCTCGGTTCTAGGATGAAGATAAACTCTGTTAATTGTATAGCAGGCCGTATTGATAGCTTCAGCCCACTACCTTACATTGACTTCTCTAGCATTCAGCATAACACAAGCCATCTCTTGTAAGGTGTGGTTCTTCCTCTTGACAACTCTGTTGTGTTGAGGAGTCTTTGGGGCAAAGAATTCATGAGCAATACCTCGGGACTCACAGAAATCAGCAAATGATCGGGTTTTAAACTCCTTTCTATATCACTTCTGATTCTAACAATCTTGCAAATAATGCTGCCTTTCTCAATTTGAAGACGAACACATAATTTCTTAAATGCTTCAAAGTGTCTTATTTTTCCTAAAGGAAATCGTCACGTCCCGCTTCCCAAAAATGTGGAGGCGAGACGTGAGAAGGTCCGCTCAGACTTGAAGCTGCAAATCTCCAAGCCCGATAAGCGTCAATCAACAATAAATTGGCCGGTCCTTGCAACGCAATACGAAACAACGATAAGAATAATGAAGTGAGACAATAAGTAATTTATTCAATCTCAGAATATCCATAAAATAAATTACAATATCGCAGAAAAGCCACCAGGCTCAAAAGGAAAAGCTAAGGCCCAAACATGGCCAACAAGGTACAACATACAAGCAAGGGTGCCACGCACCAACAACTAACAGCAAACCTAAACAAGGAAGAGAACACAAGCGACCTCTAAGACTGGTCACCAATGACCACAAACTCCTCCTCAGCAACCACTGGCTCAGTGCCAGCAACCTTACGTCCTCTCCAACGAACTCTGGCTCAGGATCTAACATGTGTCACCCAAAAGAGTAAAGGGGCACATGTCAGCAAGTCTAAAAAGACTTGGGAAAGGAAACTGAAAGGAAAGTAAACTAACAACCTAGCAGTTATAGTTTGATGCATAGCATGACAAGTTTAGTATGTGAGTAACAAGTAAGGTAAGGTGCAAGTAACAAGTAGCAAGTATGGCATGGATGACAAGTTTTACAAGTATAACACGGTCAAGTACAAGTCAAGTAAAGTACGTCAAGTAAACACGTCGTGCACAAGTAAGACATGTTGTAACAATAAGTGCAAGAGAACAATTATCATGACATGTCAAGAGTAGCCAAGCTACTAACAATCTCAATCGTTTCACTAGTTACGTTTTCAAGTTATTTGTAGATGTTTACGCCTTACAGCTGAACTGTTGGACATTCACACTGATTGGCCGCTTAACACTACCCCAGAACCCAGAGTTTATGCCTTACAACTGCAGTTGCTGATCGGACAGACTCCCAGTTGAATGGCCGCTTAACTCTTACCCCAAAACCCACGTGTAAACGAGCCAGGGTCCTTGTACACGATGCTCAGTAAATGAGCCAGGGTTGCCCCGCACAAGAGCTCGTTTCATGGATCACAAACCAGAAGCGTATTTCATTTGGCATAGGGGTGCACCTAGCCTCAATCATTTCACAAGGTGTAGCGGAGCTACGCAATCACGGGAACACTTAAAGAATGCAATGACATGACAATTAATTCACGTACCGTTAGTGGAAATTAAACATGACATGGTAGTTGTGCAACATGATAAATGTCGGATCTAGCTTCGTTGTCAAGCTAGTTCCTGAAATTGCGCCTAGGCGAGTATCATTTCGTCGCCTAGTCTCTTTTACGCCTACAATAAGCAAATGGCCTAAGACATGGCCCAAAACCCTAAGTGGCAAGTTTCACTTGCCTAGCACCGAGGATGACGATCACGTAGGTTCGTCTCGCAAGCGCTAATCTATGTGGAAAGTCGCTATTAAGGAGAAACAATCATCAACCAACATCCATTTTTATTAGGGTTTTACAAAAACACAAATGGGTTATGAGAATATTAAGAGATCGATTTATTACCGTATCGGAGCGGAAGAATGATGCCGAGCAAGCACGACAACGGAAGAAACGATCCGGGGAACCTAGGGTTCAGATCTGGAAATGGGGAGAAATTCTGGAGAAATGGGATTTTGGGGATTTTTGGGGGTTGGAGATGGCCTAGGGCATGGTGGCCGGCCTAAATGGAGAGGGGGAGAGGCTCTTGATGAAGGAGGAAGGCTAGGGGAAGGTTGGGGAAGATCAGAGGTCAAGGGGGAAGGAAAGAGGCCAGGAGAAGAGAAAGAAAGAAAAGAAACGAAGTGGGGTTTAAATAGAAAACGACCTGGCGGCTGCCCAGAAATTATGGTTTCGACACTGATTAGTCTGTCAAAGAGCAACCTCTGACCGACTAGTTCGGGAACTAGTCGGTCGGTTGACCAACGCAGACCGACTAAGTGTAAACAGTAACTCCTGTACAAAAATAGGATTTAGATTTAGTCGGTCAAAGAACAACTACTGACCGACTAGTTTCTCATCTAGTCGGTTGACGAACGTTCTTAGACCGGCTAAGAATGAATAGTACTTGGTATCAAAAATGATCATAAAGCTAGTCGGTTAAAGAACGATTGCTGACCGACTAGTTTGCAACCTAGTCGGTCGACAAATGTTCTTAGACCGACTAACGATAAACAGTAACTCCTGAGTAATTAACAAAGCCCACTAGTCGGTCCATGAAGGTTTGCCGACCGACTAAATCGTCATCTAGTCGGTCGGTTTCCCTTCTTGTACCGGCTAACGTGCACAGAAAGTTCCGAAATGGAGCGCGAAGCTCCGGGATCGATTCCTACGACTCCTAAGCTTGATCTAACAATAAGATATGACCGATATGAAGCCCGTCACGAATGACTTACTCCAAGACCAACGATTCTAAGGAAGAAGCTAGAAAATCACGACGAAACGATCGAAAGTGAAAGCTACGGAGACGAAAACCACGCATAAGGAGAAAATCCACCAAAACATATATATAATATAATTAATACTTATACATGAAAACCAGCAGTTACATCCTACCCACCTTAGAATAAAGTCCGTCCTCGGACTTTCTAACATATCTAGTCGCTCTAGAAACTACCCCAATCATATCACATTCAATCAGGTATAGTTATTACAAGTGCTTATATTCGCACTAGGTAATCAAACATTAACACTACCAACATGTATACATATACATATATATATATATATATATATATATATATATATATATATATATTCACGCACATCATACACTTATTCCTATCATAGCCATTCATACTCATACATGTATCTCAATCATATATATACATACAGCCCTTATATAGCTATTACTTACCTAGCACCAAACATTAGTCCATATAGTCACAACCAATTAAATAGTTCACACTAGTAAATACCAGCGTAACACTCTATGTTAGGTAGCTACCTATGAACAAGGCAATAAGAATACACTACTCCCTATATCTCCTAGTATACATCCAATACCAAACACGTCAACACACGTAATCACTCCACACCATCTAAACTCAAGTTATTATATTTAATATACTCCCACCATCATTATAATTTCACAATTATAGCCATTCCAATACATGCAAATATTTCACTATAACTTCACATCACAAACGGCCCTATAATTATACCCACGACATGCCACACATATTATAGTCACAAAAACTTATAACTAAGCACATACTTACCCGTGCATGGTGCACACCCACACACGCTAACATTTCATTCATATTTACCAATCATACGATTATAAACTCAGTACATCGACACGCTTAGTTTTAGCTAGCACATATATGTATATATTCACGCAGGCAAGCCCCTAATAAGTAACTATACCACAAGACCAACGCATATAACTATATACTGGCTTAGTGACCCACAATCATGTGCGTAACACAACCGGACACAAACAATCCAAACATTATACATACATCATTCAACATCTCACACCAATCACAGACAATACACCAATGTACATAGAGTATACCCAATCAAGCTTGAGTGAGACTCAAAATCATAGCAGAATATTCTATATGCATAACACCGCATCCATACATATACCAATACTATTCTAATGCATACACATCTACCAACATAACCATATACATATCATAATGTCAAACACCCTTAATATTTAATCAGGTAATATCACATATTTCAATCACTTCATATACCATGATATTATTACAAACATCAGCACACTTATAATTTCCATACTCTCCCTAATAAATGCAGTCATCGTATAGTCACATACATGCATCATATATTCATACCATATCCATCCATCAATAATTGGTACATCAATACATTTACTTCATCCATTAGTTAAGATATGCAGTAGTCGGGTATACCTCATGGTATACGCGCGTACGACATCTCATAAAAACAAGTAATACCAATCAAACAATTATAATCCTACTATCATATGTATATCACACTTATACTCATGCACCTAATACATAACTACCTACACACAACATACCAATACCAACCACATACAACTTCATATGCATCATGGAATTTAATACACTACGACGACACAACAAATTACACTAATGGGGCACACCAAACTATGTCCAGGTTGACACGGCGACGACAAGCTCTATTGGCCAGACAAAAGGAAAGCAACTGAAATCAAAAGCATGACGAATAGAAGGATCGAAAAGCATGAGAACGGTCGTGTAATGATGTAATGATGCTCCATTAGGATACATGGAAAATAGTGTGTAAAAGTTATAAGTCAAAACGAAAAGTACGAAACCGGTCGATAAAATGAGTCGTTCGAAATAAGTTTGAGTCGAATATATATAATAAGAGGAAATGGTTTATTTAGCTTATATAAAGCTATCACGAGTAAAAGTAAATCATTCACATGAACATTAAGGACATATGTTAGAAAAATATTATGCGGCAGTAGTTTAAAATTTTTGGAAAAGTTTCGAGATTCAAGGAATGAAATCAGATCAAATATAGTGTGGGGAATTTAAGCTCATGCCAAATTTTTTTCCAAGTCTTAAAACTGAAGAGAAATTCCAATAAACCGTATTGAAAGTACTTTTTAGAGAATCCGGGTTCGCCAGCAGAAACTGATTTATACAAGGGTCTTAACACACGAGCACAACGAACATAGTACTGATATATAAAAATAATTGTAGTTCTATTCTAGAAATCATTTTTAGAAATATGTATGATGAATGGAAAGGTAGTAACATCTTAGTAGTATGGAAGTAAGTGGGAGGATATACATATATAGAATTATTAATTGGTAATAAAGCTTTAAAACCGAATTATGGAGGGTCTAGATCAGGAAATGGTTTCGAAAAGTAATTTTACGAAAATCTGAACTAGGGAAAACGTTGAGCATAAAATCGACTTGCTGAAAGCTGAAGTCCCATGCGACTTGAAAGGTATATAAGAAGTAAGCACGATGCGGTATTTGAATAAGTTTTAATGGCATAAGTAAGAAAAGAAAATTATAATTCAGGTTAGGAAAAACAGAAGTACGGTTCAAAATAAAATTGGTATATGAAAAGGGGCAAGACATTTATATCGATATGAAAACATGGGCTGGAAAATATTATAAACTAATAATCAAAAATCTCGACAAAAGTTTCAATGTTTAGAAAAGAACAAATAAATTTAAGTCGCGAAAGAGTATGAAATCTAATATATATATTAAAAGTTTTTGAACAAATTTAAACTTAGCGAAAGAGGAGCATCGAAAATACTTTTAGGGGAAACAAGGATTTGCCACAAGAACGGGTTGATATAAAGACTTGAAGTACGGGTACGACAAACTTATAATTAGTATATATTCATAAATTAATTGGAGTTCCATTTATCTCGAGGGAAGTATTTTAAAGTACGTATGGTAAATAGCTAAAATGAATTTCGCAATATTAGAAAAGGTGGTATATCGAATTATCGAAATGGTACTAAAGTTTAAAATCAAGTGCGGACGATATATGTTAGAAAAATAGTTACAGGATAGTAATTTTAAAATTACGACCAAATAGTCTTCAAAAATCTAAGAATGACTTTTAGCTCAAACGGAAGTAATGTAAATATACTAAAAGAAGGTTTAAAACAAAATTTAAATCGAGTGGAAACTTTTAATGAGGAAAAATTTGGAAACGACTTTGGAATAATCAAGATTTGCAACGGAAAAGATTAGAAAGGTCAACGATAATAGTAAGGAGGGGGTCATGTGAATCGAGGGCAATGAATGTGGTTGTGCGATGAATGCACCTAAATTACGATTCAAGAAAACTATGATGAAAACCCACGGTCAGTAACACAGAAGTGTAGTGACCAGGAAAAGATTGAATCAGAGGGTCCTAATCATCGGTTGACTAAAGGCCAAGAAAAACTTAACACTAAGGCTTCCTAATGGCAAGAGTATATTAGAGGCCTCAGGGAAGGTTCTAAGAGAATCGAGATCATGTTATGTTGGGCCTGAAATCGATGAACCCAAGCGAACGGCTAAAGAAATCCTAGGAATCTATCATGGTCAGAGCTAGACATGAACCACTAAGGTAACTCTTAAGACTATCATATCAATCACTAGCATGGAGTCTAACAAACAATCAGGGGCCTCTAACTAGCAAGCACAAACTCCTAACTAAGTCTCACTATAGTCCTGACCTAATGGATTTCCTACCAAGCTGGGACAGGTGCTCTAACACGTCTACTAGCCACCTAAGACATAGGAACGCTAAAAACCTAGACTCCGGGCTTATAATTTGGATGTTCTAATTTATTCAATGGACATTCTATAATTATTATCGTTGTTCCGATAGTTCGCATTTGCAAATGGACCTGCATGGGCCACTAATAAAACCTGTCACGCCCCGCTTCCCAAAAATGTGGAGGCGAGACGTGAGAAGGTCCGCTCAGACTTGAAGCTGCAAAGCTCCAAGCCCGATAAGCGTCAATCAACAATAAATTGGCAGGTTCTTGCAATGCAATACGAAACAACGATAAGAATAATGAAGTGAGACAATAAGTAATTTATTCAATCTCAGAATATCCATAAAATAAATTACAATATCGCAGAAAAGCCACCAAGCTCAAAAGGAAAAGCTAAGGCCCAAACAGGGCCAACAAGGTACAACATACAAGCAAGGGTGCCACGCACCAACAACTAACAGCAAACCTAAACAAGGAAGAGAACACAAGCAACCTCTAAGACTGGTCACCAATGACCACAAACTCCTCCTCAGCAACCACTGGCTTAGTGCCAGCAACACTACGTCCTCTTCAACGAACTCTGGCTCAGGATCTAACATGTGTCACCCAAAAGAGTAAAGGGGCACATGTCAGCAAGTCTAAAAAGACTTGGGCAAGGAAACTGAAAGGAAAGTAAACTAACAACCTAGCATTTATAGTTTGATGCATAGCATGACAAGTTTAGTATGTGAGTAACAAGTAAGGTAAGGTGCAAGTAACAAGCAGCAAGTATGGCATGGATGACAAGTTTTACAAGTATAACACGGTCAAGTACAAGTCAAGTAAAGCATGTCAAGTAAACACGTCATGCACAAGTAAGACATGTTGTAACAATAAGTGCAAGAGAACAATTATCATGACATGTCAAGAGTAGCCAAGCTACTAACAATCTCCATCGTTTCACTAGTCACGTTTTCAAGTTATTTGTAGATGTTTACGCCTTACAACTGAACTGTTGGACATTCACACTGATTGGCCGCTTAACACTACCCTAGAACCCAGAGTTTACGCCTTACAACTGCAGTTGCTGATCGGGCAGACTCCCAGTTGAATGGCCGCTTAACTCTTACCCCAAAACCCACGTGTAAACGAGCCAGGGTCCATGTACACGATGCTCAGTAAATGAGCCAGGGTTGCCCTGCATAAGAGCTCGTTTCCTGGATCACAAACCAGAAGCGTATTTCATTTGGCATAGGGGTGCACCTAGCCTCAATCATTTCACAAGGTGTAGCGGAGCTACGTAATCACGGAAACACTTAAAGAATGCAATGACATGACAATTAATTCGCGTACCGTTAGTGGAATTTAAACATGACATGGTAGTTGTGCAACATGATAAATGTCGGATCTAGCTTCGTTGTCAAGCTAGTTCTTGAAATTGCGCCTAGGCGAGTATCATTTCGTCGCCTAGTCTCTTTTACGCCTACAACAAGCAAATGGCCTAAGACATGGCCCAAACCCCTAAGTGGAAAGTTTCACTTGCCTAGCACCGAGGATGACGATCACGTAGGTTCGTCTCGCAAGCACTAATCTACGGGGAAAGTCGCTGTTAAGGAGAAACAATCATCAACCAACATCCATTTTTATTAGGGTTTTACAAAAACACAAATGGGTTATGAGAATATTAAGAGATCGATTTATTACCGTATCGGAGCGGAAGAATGATGCCGAGCAAGTACGGCAACAGAAGAAACGATCCAGGGAACCTAGGGTTCAGATCTGAAAATGGGGAGAAATTCTGGAGAAATGGGATTTTGGGGATTTTGGGGGGTTGGAGATGGCCTAGGGCATGGTGGCCGGCCTAAATGGAGAGGAGTAGAGGCTCTTGATGAAGGAGGAAGGCTAGGGGAAGGTTGGGGAAGATCAGAGGTCAAGGGGGAAGGAAAGATGCCAGGAGAAGAGAAAGAAAGAAAAGAAACGAAGTGGGGTTTAAATAGAAAACTACCTGGCGGCTTTCCAGAAATTATGGTTTCGACACTGATTAGTCGGTCAAAGAGCAACCTCTGACCGACTAGTTCGGGAACTAGTCGGTCGGTTGACCAACGCAGACCGACTAAGTGTAAACAGTAACTCCTGTACAAAAATAGGATTTAGATTTAGTCGGTCAAAGAACAACTACTGACCGACTAGTTTCTCATCTGGTCGGTCTACGAACGTTCTTAGACCGACTAAGAATGAATAGTGCTTGGTATCAAAAATGATCATAGAGCTAGTCGGTTAAAGAACGATTGCTGACCGACTAGTTTGTAACCTAGTCGGTCGACAAATGTTCTTAGACCGACTAACGATAAACAGTAACTCCTGAGTAATTAACAAAGCCCACTAGTCGGTCCATGAAGGTTTGCCGACCGACTAAATCGTCATCTAGTCGGTCGGTTCCCCTTCTTGTACCGGCTAACGTGCACAGAAAGTTCCGAAATGGAGCGCGAAGCTCCGGGATCGATTCCTAAGACTCCTAGGCTTGATCTAACAATAAGATATGACCGATATGAAGCCTGTCACGAATGACTTACTCCAAGACCAATGATTCTAAGGAAGAAGCTAGAAAATCACGACTAAACGATCGAAAGTGAAAGCTACGGAAACGAAAACCACACATAAGGAGAAAATCCACCAAATCATATATATAATATAATTAATCCTAATACATGAAAACCAGCCGTTACAGAAATCTACCCAGGTAAACCTAGAAAAATTATCAACACGAACAAAAATGTATTTCTTACCTCCAACACTTGCTTCAGAGGTTGGTCCAATCAGATCCATATGCAAAAGTTTCAGAATCTTGGACGTAGTAATAACTTGCAGTTGTTTTTGGCTAGTCTTCCGATGCTTCCCCAGTTGACATGGACCACATACACCTTCCTTTTTCTTATTTAACACAGGTATACCTCTGACAGCTCCTACTTTCGAGATTTTCATAAGGGTTTTAAAGTTCAGATGCCCTAACTTTTGATGCCACTATTGAGACACGTCAGCAGGTGTATGAAGACACGTAGTAGGTTCTTGAAGGAGATAGCAATTATCAGTAGATCTTTCCCCCTAAGAATGCATTCTTGACGGGAGTTAAACACAAGACACTTCTCTTTAGTAAACCTCACCAGAAACCCTTGGTCACACATCTGACTGTTGCTTATAAGATTAGCTTTCAGATCTTCCACATGCAGAACATTCTTAAGTTTGGGAAGTCCTTCCATATTTAGATCTCCTTTTCCTACACCTTTGCTTTTTCGATCGTCACCAAACGTAACACGACCTCCACTGCATGTCTTGTGATTGTCTAGCACTTTCTTATTCCCAGTCACATGACGAGAGCATCCACTATCAAAATACCACATATTATCAGAGGATGCAATCAACGAAGTGTAGGCCACCATACTGTACAGTTCAGACTTTCTTATCCATTGCTTCTTCATCTTAATATTGGGATGTCTAACATTTCTTCCTTCCAAACAGTGTCACATGCGACTGTAATAGTTTCTCTCAGTATGGCCTATGAACTTGCAGTAACCACACACTGGACGACCACTTCTTATGCATATGGTCAGCTTCCTCTTCTGATCATGGCCCTTGTGCTGACCCATTCTTTCAAGTTTCTTGGTTACAAGAATACGTCTCTCCACAGGCACATGATAATAGGATCCTCTATGTTACCCTACACTAGTGCGTTCTCCTGAAGTCTTTTCCATATTCAGAATATCCCACGCTTCTTTGGCATACTCACACGTAGAGATTAGTTTAAACTGTTCTTCATCAACTGCAGTGAAAATAGCATTTACTGCTTTAGAATTTCCCAGAGCCGCACGGTCTTCCTCTTGACTCCAATCTCTTGTCGATTTGAGGTGTTCCTTGCCATCTTTGTCAACTTCGAACGGCGGAGTCCATCCTTCAATTGTAGCGATCTATGCCTTTTCATCAAAGGATTTAATGAATGCACGCATCCGAGACTTTTAGTAAGTGTAGTTTGTACCAACGCGCAACGTAGGACGAGTAACAGAAGCACCTTCTTTTGTATTCATGATTCGCGTATTGAAAATCCAAGATCACACCCGCTTTGACAACAACAAAGCAGCACAAATGACCTGCTTTGATACCAATTGTAATTCAGTATTTAGTGATTAATCAATTAAACATAATGACTAAGCAGAGAAACCAAGCAACGACACACAAGACTTTATAATACAGTTTGGTGCACACACCTACATCTGTGGGGCCATGCCCAAAAAGATCGGATTACTCCACTATGATATAAATAAATGCAATCATTAATATCGGATTTCTATTAGGAGGAACAAGCTCCCCCTCAATACAAACCACAGTGGGTGGTCTCTATAAAACCCGTGGAGTAATCTATGTAAGCTCTCATTGCATGCAAATTTCCCTTGCACAACTGACTCGAATCAACTCCCTTGATCCCTACCTCATAGCCGTTAGCCTCCCTCCCGGAGGTTTTACGATCACGATCTGCACAAAAGCTGTGAAACCCTAGCCGCAATCTGCACGACTTTTTTATACACAGATCCCCTTCAATCTCGGAGTAGATATGGTAAGTCGTTCAATAGAATTCCATGCAGATTGGCAGCTGATGCACCCAGAACTAACACCCAAAAGCCACCAGGCAGTGTCACTAATGCCAGGTGCCGAACGGCTCCTAAGTATCAATTCCGGGCTCACGAACGCAAGCGGACGGTGTCAATTTATAGTGTAAAAGATATCGATCCCACAGAGAAAGTAGTGGTGTATTAATCTCAGGTTATTTCTAAATCTTAGAAAGAGATAGCGGTCGGTTTGAATGATTATTTGGTTGGTATCGTTTGATCAATATAAAAGGACTAGGGCATTATGACTCACCGCTAGGACCGTTGGATGTCGATGCTAGGTTAGGACTTCTACGTTGCAATGGTTTCATTGGGGATTGTAGCATCTAGGAGGTGAATTCATGCGTCAAGGCATCATGAATCTAACATATTGTATTCACCCCGCTCACGCGATAGATGCATACGGTATGTGCACTAAGGATCTACAATAATCTCACCACTCTCGTGGTTCGAATACTCTCAACTCGTACCACTCTCGTGGGTCAAAACTTTGAGGTATTTTGTGGCTCTTATTGACGCAATGGCGGTAGCCGTCAATTAGTGGTATAGTTCGTCGGTGGATCCCATCAAGACACAAGCCGGGCATGGTCACGTGCCTCGGGTGAATCCACCAACTCCCTAATTAAATCCATAAGATACTCCTTAAGCTCATCGATTCCACAGACCGTGGGCACGATCTCAGTACGAATTCTCCTAGGGATTTTGCTTGATCAACCAAAATACTCACCTTTTTATGTCCAATGCAACCTAAAAAATCCTAGCTTCGCATCATTTTTCTTAAAATCCTAGGGCTAATCCATTAGCCCTAGATAGAACTACTCACACTTGGTGGGGGAAATAAAGAAATGTTGGATTTTTAGCATTGAATTCATCTTAATAATCAAAAACATATAAAATATAGGAATACATACCAAAAGCATTGTAGATCGATAACAAGCCACAGAGAATTAAGATCCAATAGTTTCTAAGCCAGAAAACACAATAAAATTCAAGTCTTTACTCAAATATCAAAACCTAGATCTAAATCTCAAGCTTACACTAAAAACTCTTGATAAAACTCTTCCTCAAACACTTCCTGTCTAAAATATTAAAGAAAAATCATCTTTATACAAGGGGTAGGGACCCCACAAATAATTCTAAGAAATCTGGAAAGTTGGGCCCATATGTCGCTTGGGCGCGTCGGCTACTCGACCGAGCAGGTGGTTGCTCGGTTGAGTCACTTCGCTGGCCGCACTGCTTCTTGCTTGCCTCTGATGCGGGCCACTCGGTCGAGTAGCCCCCCTACTCGGTCAAGTAGCAGTGGGTGTCAACTCGGGTCGAGTCTCCTAGCTGGTCGGTCGAGTCACCTCGCATCTGCTTCCTGTTGTATCTGCGTGTCAGCTCGGTCGAGTAGCTGTGAGCTACTCGGCCCAAGTCGCCTGGGAAACTGAAGGGCTGAGGGCTTTTTCTGGATTTCTCTCGCGTGCTTCTCCTCCTCTCCTCCGATCTTCTTCTAAACTGCGACGAACTCCAATGGAGCCTCGCCAATGACGTCCTGGATGCATGGTACGTGTCCATGTCCCAAATCAGCTCCAATTCGCACCAAAATCCCTGAAAATCCACAAATCTATACAAAAACTAGAATATGGCATTAGGAGCGCATTAATATATAAAAATATGGATTTCGGAGGCGAATATGATATGAAATGAGATGAAATGATGTGGTAAAAACATGGAAAATATGGACACATCAAAATCCCCCAAGCTTACCTCTTACTCGTCCTCGAGGAAGACAAATACTAGGCTCACCAAGTGATAAAAATAAGAAATAGAAAAAGGGAATATAAGATGGAGGGGAGTGCTAGATTATTCGGTCAGATCTCAAGCCTTAGCTACATATCACGATGCTTCGAAATAAATCACATGCTAATATGAATTTCGAAACTTTCGCTTAATATAATACTCGCAAGCATTTAAGGTCAAAGAAAGGGAATTCTCAGTATTCATGCAGTCAATACTTATCAACATCCTACAATTCATAGAGTCTGGTATAAAAATTGTTGGCAATGCACTTTTCAATCAATAGATATAATCGAAGCATATAAGACTCAAATCAGGCGTGCAAAAGAGAATAGAAAGGATCATGACATTCATATATTCATCTCGATTCCTGAAAAAATCTCCATAGCTAGCAGTTTTCTGAAATTTTAAGCATTATCAAACATCCCCAATTGTGCACAACTCCACTCTAATGTCATACTCACTCATATAGTCAAATGGTTCACCCCCCATGCTTAGCTTGAGGCGTCGCATCTAAGAAATAGAAATATGGAATTTCTAGCTTTTTCCCAAGTATATGTGTAGCTCCATGCAAATAGGATATAAGGAATGATTTTTTCTTTTCTTTTCTTTTTTTAGATCGGAGCAATATAATATACATATTGATTTTGGCTCCTTTATTGGCTTTTTGGAGGCTAACATTTCCTTTGGGATTTTTGGGAAGTGGATATGTAATGCCCCGTTTTGAGCAATAAGTGCATTATACGATACAAGGGTGGTAAGGCGTACGTTTTGGCGACGTGTGTACATTGTGCACGTGTGGTGCACGTGTGCAAGTGGGGGTATGTGAGAGTATGTGTGGAGTGTGTAGGAAGAAAGTGTGAAAAGGAGTTAGGGGTTAATGGCATCCCCGTAAATTTTTAGAAAGGTAAGGGGCAAAATGGTCATTTACACTAAATGAGGTGTGTGTATATAGTAAAGAGGTGTGTGCATAAAGTAAAATGGCAAACTTGTAATTACTTGGAAGTGGATGGACATTCTTGGTGAGGGTATTATGGTAATTAAATAAATAGCATGGCTTATAGCATAAGCCAAAGAGAATTCTAGGGTTTTCTCTCATTCTTATCCTTTCCTTTCCTTTACTTTCATTTTTCTTCCACACTCTTCTCCTCTTCTCCTCCTCCTTGGCCTTACCCATCCCCTCTCCCCTCTCCCCTCTTGCTGGCCGAAATCCACTCAAAAAAAGAGAAAGAGAAGGGAAAAGGAAGAAAGAAAGAAAGGAGAAAAGAGAAAGAGAAAGAGAAAGAGAAAGCAAAGGAAAACTAAGGAAAGGAGAGGAAGAGGAAGAAGGAGGAGAAGAAGGAGAGAAGCTCACATCATCTTGGAGAGAGGTAGAATTCCTATCTCCACCTTGTATTTCATTTGCATGCATGTTTCCTTGTGAATTAACTTAGCTTTTATGTCCATGAAGCTGTTCTGAAAATTCCAGCAGTTTAAGCCTCTGTTAAAATATGTATATCTCCTATCCTAGATCAAAATATAATCTGAAAAAAATAATCATGTAGATCACGAAATCCTACCCCAAAATCATATAAAATTTGATATATGTGCAATTCAGAAATTAGGAGTAAATAGTCCATCTTTACAACATGTCTGATTGACATTTAGTCTGGACACAGTTTAGTAAAATTGATCTCAGTCCTTGCACACTACCTGGAATTTTGTATTCTTGGTCTGGTTGTAATGTTAACTACTTTTCCTACAACTTTGTCAAAGTGCATATTTTCGTGATTCGATCTGCAATATGATTTAAAACATCAATCTTTACAGCCCTCAGAATCTGTCTTAAAAACAGTCTGAACAAGTTTCACCAAATAATTCACCATAAATCACCTACTTTATATTTTACATGAAATTTTATATGTAAATCCACAACTACCATATGTACAACTTTAATTTAAGAAATTTTGTCAAATTCTCAATGAAAACTGATGATAAATGGCCAATTGTTGTGATTGTCTGCAATTTCCAGCAAACTGAAATGTTTCATAGATGCTATAACTATGAGTTGATGCTAAATTTTCCTCTATTATGCAAGTGCATTGTTGTTACTTGAAGTAGGAGTTCATTGTGATATTTGCTCTTGGATGTTCTCATGTCATAATGGCCATGTTAATGACTCTGTCATGTGTTCGATGAAATGCCTCAATGAAGGCAATGTCTGGTAATTTGAGAAATGTGCATGTGTTAGTGTTGGCCTTGAGCCACATTGATGATTGGTGAAGTTAGAGGCTTGAAAGGCATGGATACATTGTAATTGTGAATGGATGATGTGTTGTGATAGAGGGCATGTCACGTAAGTGCGTGACCCTATGTCCAGTGATGGATAGCTAAGGTGATATGTGCATACCCATACCATCATGATCCATAACGTGTCACTTATGATGTTAACTTATAAAATTGAATATGTCGTAATCCTATCTAATGATGGTGAGTTAGCAAAACCCGGGTTTTAGGTGGAAAGGCTGAGTAAATGATGAATACGAGGTTTGGACCCTGGAGACTGGGGATGCGATATGTGATTATTCCCACTCGCCTTTACAGGGAGTGGAGGGGACTTGGCGTTGTGATGATGTGGTTGGTTGTGGAGATGGATATGTGGAGATCCTCACTCCTGCCAGGGACGTGGGAGCTGAGAGGCCCGGTGTCGTACAATGACCGTGTCCACTGCGCTATGTACATTTTCACCCCAACCCTTGGGGTGAAGTCCAGATCCTTATATCCAGAGTTTACCCAGGTTTTCCAATAACAAAGTGTATAAATGAGCTCCTAATTTATTGAATAAGCTTGTGGCACTTGCCTGGTTTGAGACTCTCGTAGTCCCTTGACAGTTACAGTTAGTTGCGATACGTGTGATTTGACTCTTGGCACCTCGTGTAGTTCCTTCTTGGCCTATGATTTGTCATTATTCACTTTTGATTCTTTTACTTTATATATGATTCGTAGTACTAACTCTCTTTTGCAGCAACACATCAGTTCGGCAGGTACGTTTTCCTACTTTTACCTTATCATTATATACCCATCTCTTCCCCAGCATGCTGTGGTACTGCACTTCATATTCCATGCATAGTAGCTCATGCCTGTAGATGGTATACTACGTGGAGTTGGGATATCCTACCGGGACACGCGTTGACGTGCCCCGTTGACTTTTCAGGTGTTGGCTCTTGGGGTTGGTAGCTGGTGGAGTAGGGGAGTCTAGTGGCAGAGTTGAGAGTGTAGGGGTGGGGGAGGTGATGAGATAGAGAGTTGTTGTACTTGGGTTTACTTGATAGAACTGAGATGGTGTTTCAGTTATTACAGTATGTATATATGGATAATGTACTTTTAGTGTTGTGCACTAGTTGGTGTTATTATTCTGTGTTGCTCTTTGATTATTTGTTGTATGTGGTTCGGAACATTACAGGTGCTACCCCAGCAGTGCGCAGTGGACCTGCTTGTATTTTGTCTTTCTCTCCGTAACACTTGCTGCTCCGGGTATCTTGGGGAGCGGGGCGTTATATTTGGTGGCCCATGCAGGTCACCGCACTACGACTGCGTAAGGGTGGTACGAGCGATGTTCATAGAGATAGGAATTAAGTCTTAAGGTGGGTAGTGTTTAGCCTTAGGACAAAGTCCTAATGCTAAGAGCTCGAGGTATAAGTTATCTGGGGGTCGTTCTGGGGGTCGTTCTAGATTCTTGGCTCAAGATCTGTGTAGGCATACCAGTATGGTATGACTATTGACTTGTGAAGTTGTATGATGTCCATGTGTGTGATGTATGGTATATTCATGCGCAAGCTACGTTAAGGATACGTGCATGGATACTTAATGTAATGTATAATCTCTTTAATAAATAAATATATATATATATATAAATATGTGTGTGGAATCTCGATATGTATGGAGCCCGTGGATCCATGTGTGGCCCCTTGTATCCCACTTCTGTAGACGTGGGTATACGAGATATGTAGTGTCGTTAGTGATGTAACTATTTGCTTGAATATTGATTGACTATGAAGCGACATATTGTCCTATATGGTTGAAAGACTATATGAGGTGCCAGGTGAGTGTATACATATGTGGTATTGATCTTTATTGTAAGGCATATTAATATCTGATTGATACAGATTACTGATGAATAATGGGTATAGTTATGTTGTACTTGGTATTGATGTGGGGAAACGAAGCTGTTTCCCTACTAGGGTGTGAGTGTGATGGCATGGTTGAGGGTTCTTATTTAGATATGCATACTGATTATGAGCGGTACATGGGAGTGTACGTCTACAATGATAGACAGATATGTCTATGATGAGTCATATAAATGCACCGAGATATATACATATACATATATACATACATACATACATACATACTAGTCATAACCCGTGCATGCGGGCACGATTCATTTAAGATTTTCCCCTGCAAATCTTTATTCCCCAAAAAATTATTTCCACGGCCAAAATTTAAAAGAACAATAAATTATCGTAAAAATATTTAGCGGCACGGGCGTCTTTGGCGTGGGTGCCTTCGGCGTGGAACAACAAATTCGGCGCAGGCACCTTCGACACAAAATAACAAATTCGGTGCAGAACATAGAACAACAAATTCGGCGTTGGCGCCTTCGACGCGGAACACCACATTAGCGTAAAAGCGGACGCCTTCGGCGCAGGAAATTAATTTCATCTTGTTACCACATGCGCCAAAGAGACGGTGGGCCCCGCGTTGAGAGAGAGATCATTCGATCTGCAGCATTAAGTGCAAGTCAAAAATTTTCCCCAAATGCATTAATTGCACTCTGCTAATCACCAGAAACTTTCATTCCCCAAAAAATTTCATTTTCCCAAAAACTTTCATTTTGTTTTTCCTCCAAAACTTTCCACAAAATTTCATCTCGACCATTCATTTCTTAAGATTAAATCCAAGCCGTCTTTCTATCAACCTGTTTGTCCTAGTCAGCTTGTACTAGTCAGCCCTAAGATTCAAAAACAGTTGTCAAATGTATAATAGAGAGAGAGAGAGATATATATATATCTATATTACATTTGACAACGATTTTTGAATTCTAGGGCTGACTAGGACAAGCTGATGTCATGATGATGTATAAAGAGGTTGATAGAAGAATGGCTAGGATTTAATCTTGGTAAAAGAAGGGTTAAGATGAGTGTTTGGAAAAACCACCACTTTTTTCCTTTGGCTTTCAAACCCCCCACAATCACTACATTTGCGCAGAATACCACTCATTTCCACTTTTTGCTTAAAAGCCATCTCATTTCACTTTTTATCTCCACACCATACACACACCCGCAAGTATGCACTTCCCCCCTTTATTTTCGTGCCCCCCCACAATTTACTACATTTGCGCAGAATACCGACCATTTTCCTTTTTACTAAAAAACACTACCATTTCAATTTTTTCCCCTACTTTTTGGCCCGGATTAAATTTTTTCCCCACACCCGAAGTTGCTCGCGCCGAAGCTCGATTTTTGTTCGTTTAGATTTTGGAGGGAGAAATAATTTTTGGTGAAAACAAAGATTTTGAGGGGATATCGTAAATGAACCGTGCCCGAGGGCATATGAGCACGGGTTATGCGCCAAAGGCGCCAACACCGTATTTGGATTTTTGTTCGTTTAGACTTTGGAGGGGGAAATAATTTTTGGAGAGAACAAAGATTTTGAGAGAATATATTAAATAAACTGTGCCCGATGGAACGTGTTATGTGCCGAAACTAGATTTTTGTTCGTTTAGATTTTGGAGGGGAAAATAATTTTTCGGGAGAACAAAGATTTTGAGGGGATATCTTAAATGAACCGTGCCCGAGGGCACGGTTATGACTAGTATATATTACATTTGACAGTGTTTTTTTGAATTCTAGGGCTGACTAGGACAAGATAAAGAGTGGCTGGGATTTGATCATGGGAAGTCAATGGTTGAGATTGTATTTTGTGAAAATTTTAGTGGGAAAACATAAATTTTGGTGGGAAAAGTGTTTTGGGAACCAAAACTTTGAAATTAGAAGTGTCTTGGAAAAGATTGTGGAGATTAAATTGGGGGGAGTGCCTTGGGAACCTAAACTTTGAAATTAGAAGTGCTTTGGGAAAGGTTGTGGAGATTAAATTTGGGGGAGAGTGCCTTGGGAACCTAAACTTTGAAATTAGAAGTGCTTTGGGAAAGATTGTGGAGATTAAATTTGGGGGAAAAGTGCCTTGGGAACCTAATTTTTGAAATGAAAAGTGCATTGGGAAAGATTATGGAGAAGCATGATCCATTAAATTAAAAAATTAAGCGTAAAATAATTTAGCGGAACAACAAATTAGCGTAAAAATAACCTGAGCGCCGAAGGCGCTCGCTAAATTTTTTAACGCTAATTTGTTGTTCCACGCCGAAGGTGCGGGGCGCCAAATTTGTTGTTCGACACCAAATGTGCCCGTGCGGCTAAGTATTTTTACGCTAATTTATTGTTCTGTTAAATTTTGGCTGTGGAAATAATTTTTCGGGGAACAAAGATTTCACGGTGGAAATCTTAAATGAACCGTGCCCACGGGCACGGGTTATGACTAGTATATATATATACTAGTCATAATCCGTGCCCGCGGGCACATTTCATTTAAGATTTCTCTCCGCAAAATCTTTATTCCCCAAAAAATTATTTTCACAGCCAAAATTGCGCGGAACAACAAATTATCGTAAAAATATTTAGCAGCACGGGTGCCTTCGGTGCATAACAACAAATTTGGCACGGGCGCCTTCGACACAGAAGAACAAATTTATCGTAAAAAATCGACGCGTACCAACAAATTAGCGCAAAAGAATTTCACGGGGCGCATTCGACCTGTTGCAGCATTCGATCTGCTGCATTAAGTGCAATCAATGTGTTTTCCCCAAATGCATTAATTGCGTGCACTTTCCTATTCCCAAGAAACTTTCATTCCCCATAAAGTTTTATTTCCCCAGAAACTTTCATTTCCCTAGAAATGTTTTTCCCTCCAAAACTTTCCACAAAATCTCATCTCAACCATTCATTCCTCAAGATTAAATCCAAGCCGTCTTTCTATCAATCTGTTTGTCCTAGTCAACTTGTCCTAGTCAGCCCTAGAATTCAAAAATAGTTGTCAAATGTAATAGATATATATATATATATATATATATATATATATATATATATATATATATATATATATATATATATATTGTGTTTAAGATGTGTGTATGTCGATTGTATGCGTAGACACCTTATGGATGTCTGTATACATGTGTATGTATATGATCCTTGAAGGTGTGTGTACATATGTTTATGTGTGCATATGTGACACATGATTGTACGTGTGTATGTATATTTGGTTGATGGTCTGTATGTGTACCTGCCTATTTATGTATTACTTATACTTGTATGTTTGTGCTTTACCTGTGCGTAGGCCATATAGCACGTGTTGGATGTGGTATATGAACTTATTAGCACGTTATATCTATATTTGTGTACTTGGATATATATATATATATATATATATATATATATATATATATATATATATATATATATATATATATATATATATATATATATATATATATATATATGGCAATCTTCGGGTGCGAAAGCCGTGCGAAAACTTTTTTTTTATATTTTTGAAAATTTTTTTTTCAAAAATTTTTTTTTTGATGTTTAATCCATACAATTATATACCCCAGGGAAAATAATGGGTGAACCCGTTGGGGATTAGAGCACCCATCCACCCGTTACAAATTTAACGGTCTCAAAACGTGCGAATTTGATGAAATGCCTTGATCGAAGGCCAAATGACATTATTTCTCAACCATTATTTTTTGAGGGGGGTATAACAACATATAATGAGGGTGGAAAAAAGAATTTTTGAAAAAAAAAATTTCAAAAAAAAGATAAAAACATTTTCGCACCGTGCGAAATGTTCTCACATGAAGATTTATATATATATATATATATATATTTTTGGAAAGTAAGCATCAGATTTTATTAATAAGTGTACAATGTACAAGAGTCTTCGTTAGTTTGGCAGAACCCATTAGAGAGAGGATAGGGCACAGGCGCCGTCACTCTCAACTAAGGGTCCTTCCAAACAAACTAGGACAGGATAGAATTACATAAAAAATCCAAAACAATAACAATAAGGCTTAGCCCGAGGTGTCTGTGAATCCCCAATTTCCAAACACTGTAGATTCCTCAGCCGTAGAAGGATCCTGATTATACAAGGCAACTCTGATGTCTGCAGAAATATCTTCAAAAAGAGTAGTCTTGCACCTCCTCTCATTCTCAAAAATCCTTCTGTTTCTTTCCCTCCAGATGTGCCAGACTATCGACGCCAGACAGGTTCTAGCCAGCAAACTCAAGCATCCCCTAACCCCAAATTTTGCTAAAATCAGCTTTCCGACATCCAAAAGAGAAGCAGGAGTAGGATTCCGCAAATCTAATTTCAGCAGGGCTCTACACAATATATAGCCCGTGTATTGGCACTTAAAAAATAAGTGGTCAATACTCTCCTGCTCATTGTTGACGCACAAGACACAGTTGGTGCTAGCATGGTGATTCCAAATTGCTATCTTATCCATAGTCATTAGCTTCCCCCTCAACGCTCTTAATAGAGTCAGTGAAAATTTTGGAACATGGTTGGGATACCAGACTAACCTGTGCAAGGTGAATTTTTGGCCTCTTTTGCGGACATTCTCCCATGCGTCTTTGAATGTAAAAGCCGAGCTTGGGATCCATTTCCACCCATCAACACCGGTTTTGAGCTTGAAGTTCTGTAGGAGGTGCCGGACTGGTGCAATGGCCGGATCGTGGGACCACTCGCCATTTTCCCAATAGTGAGAAACTGTGTATAGGTTGGCGCCTTGGGGAACATGAAACCGGTCCTTCAGGGGCCCTCCGTCAATCCAGTAGTCTTGCCAAAATAGCGTCGTTGTTCCATCTCTGACCGTCCGCATAATCAATTGCTGGGAGACTTGCCGGCACTTCAACAATCTCTTCCAGGTCCCCGAATGATATACACTTGCTTTAGCCGCAAAGAAACCCAAATTACCCCCATATCTATGTTTCATGCAACGCGCCCATAAGCTTTCAGATTCCAGATATCGCCAGGTTAGCCTCAAGCCCGCCGCAACATTAAGCTCATCCAAACTCCTGAGCCCCACGCCACCCTCCAACTTTGGTTTGCAAAAATCCTCCCAAGCCCAAGATTTTGCGCTCCCAAAAATGAACCGCCTACAGGCCGCCGTAATACATTTCAGCACACTCACAGGTATATTATAAACTTGCATCCAGAAGGCCACCATGCCATAAATGACGGATCTAACAAGCTCAATTCTCCCCGCAGTAGACAGGACAGAAGAAGACCAGGTACTGAATTTCTTTTTACACTTGTCCACCAGTTTATTGTAATGTTGTGTCTTTGGGTATTTTGATGAAAGGGGCAAGCCCAGATAAGTAGTAATCGTTGATGCAGGTTTGACTCCCAAAATATTTGCCAAGTTTTCTCTCTGCTTTACCCCCTTGCTAAATAACACCACACTCTTTTCCCAATTGACCTGAAGTCCCGTGAAGGTGGCAAACTCCGCAAGTAAGGACTTGATACCAACAAAGCTAGATTTATTAGCTCGGCAAAAAACAAGAAGATCGTCTGCGAACAGCAGGTGGGAAATAGCTCCCGACCTCCGCATAGGCTGCACCTTGCGTGAGATGATGGCCTTCTCAACAAGAATGGAGAAGGTCTCCATAATAATTACAAATAAATAGGGGGATAGTGGATCACCTTGGCGAAGCCCTCTGTTGCTTCCAAAATATCTGCATGGGGACCCATTTACCATTACCGAAAAGGTGGGGGTTGTAATGCACTCTCTAATCCAGGAGATGAAAATTTGAGGGAACCCAAGTTGTTGCATGAAATTTAAGAGGAACTCCCGATTCACGCTATCGAATGCCTTCTTTAAGTCCAGTTTCAAACACGCCCTCCCCCCCATGGGGTTACTGAAGTCTTTAATCTGCTCGTGGGCAATGAGTGTGCAATCAGATAATAGCCTATCTTTCAGAAATGCTGCCTGATTGGGGGATATCAGATCCTGAACCACCACCTTCAGCCTATTGCAGATAATTTTACTAATAAACTTATAGAGGACATTGCAGCAGGAGATGGGACGGTAGTCACCCAAGTTTGAAGCATTTGCATTTTTGGGAATCAGGGTGAGGAAGGTGTGGTTGATTTGCTTAAGAAGTGATCCAGACCTGAAGAACGAAATAATGGCCGTAGTAACATCTTCTCCAATAAGCCCCCAATTTTGCTGGTAGAAGAACCCATTATAGCCATCTGGACCCGGAGCCTTATCTGATCCAATCTGGAAAACTGCCTCTTTAATCTCATCCTTCGTAACCCGCCGAGACAGCCAACAAGCAGATTCGGCAGTCAGAATTCTCTTTGGGACAAGCCTGGGAAAGCTATCCAAATAGTGGTGTTGGTTATAGAGCTCCTTAAAAAACAACGGGGCCTCCACCTTTAGGTCATCGTAAGCTCTGTTTTGTACCCCATCCACATCTACCAAGTGTCTCAAATTGTTGCGGCTGGCCCTAGCTTTCATAGCATTAAAGAAGAACCTGATATTCCTGTCCCCCAATGTAAGCCACTCCTGCCTGCTTTTCTGTCTATACATGTCCTCCTCCAGTTTTAGGGCGTGAGCTAATTCCTTAACGAGTCTAGACTCGCTCTCTTGAAGATGGATATCAGAATGGATGCGTTGATTGAGCCTGATCTCCTCTAGTCTTTTCCGACACTGATCCACCACTTTGTCAGCTCTGAGGTTCCCAGCCCAGCATCTCAGAGCAGATTTTAGATCTTTAAGCCTTTGCACAAGACGGTACATTGGAGTTCCTTCTTTAGTACCCAACCAACTTGAGGAGATGGTAGCTTGGTAACCTGGGCAAGAGGTCCAGTAATTAAAAAATTTGAACGGTTTAGGCTCAGAAGGTACCTGGCAGTGAAGGTGAACCGCCATAGGAGAGTGATCGCTAGATAAAGCATCCATATAGTCAACATAGGACTCCGGCAATTTATCTGTCCAAGCCAAATTCCCAAAAACTCGATCTAGTTGAGCGGAGATGCGGCCATCACCCACACGATGGTTACACCAGCTTAATTTATTTCCCGTACTCTTCAACTCCCGGAGAGAGCAGTCACATACACACTCATAGAAATCCTGTGTAACACTTTCTTCAAGCCTCCTTCCCCCAATCTTATCACTAGTGTACAGTACACTATTGAAGTCCCCCCCAACTAGCCAAGGGACATTATTCATAGAGTTCGCCTCTCTCCCTAGACTTCTCCACAGATCTCTCCTCTCCATAAGGGTGTTATAGGCATAGACACCTGTTAGGATGAACGAGAAGCCCCCAACATTAGTGCAGAATACAGTAACTTGCTGCTCTGATTTGGACACGAGGGTAGCTTTCCAAACAGTAGGATCAAACCCTAGGAGGATACGACCACCAGAGACCAAATAAAAATTGTTAAATGAGAGCCAGTTCTTGGATAGAACAAGCTTATCAGCTTTATTTGGGCACTTTAGCTTAGTCTCCACAAGCACTATACTGGATGGGTTTAATTTCTTGAGAATGTGCCGCAAATCTTTCCTCCGCACCAAATTGTTCAGACCCCTTGTATTCCAAAATAACACAGTCATAGATCAAGTGGTGGTTTTCTTCCCCCGCCTCCTTCTAGCAGTCGAGAGCTTTTTCTAGAACTTTGCAAGATTACAGATTCATTCTTCCTCCTCACCGTTTTGGCCGCTTCCACCCGCCTAGAATGCTCCTCAACCTCCTTATCCCATTCAGGATTGTCGGTAGCAATAACATCGGGAACACGGTCAATATCCAATTCTATGCTATCCTGTAACAGAGATGGCCTAGCTTGCACAGCGGACTGCAATACTTCCTTCCCCCCACCACAGTCAATGTGATGCTCAATAACCTTTGTGCCCAAAACCGATCCAGCGGTTTCATTTGTGCTCCTCTCAGTGCTGCTCGTAGACATGGTCTGTGTGCTATGCTGGGATAATGGTGGCCTGAACGAAGAGAGGCCGTGTACCCCATCTTTCCCCGTTGGAATCATTTGAATCCCCTCACCTACTCCAATCGGATTCGCATCAGGGAGACCAACGCCCCCTGAATTGGTCACAACCGCAGCCTGGTCGACAACTCCCCCTACTCCCGCCTCAACCGCAGCGGGAAGGCCAACCCCGCCTACGCCAGAGACCTCAGTAGCTGGGCGACCAACGCTAGAGACATCCGCCTTCTCCGCAGCATGGCACTTCTCCGCAGCAGGGTCCCTGCTACCCACAGCATTAGTTGCACTATATTGAAACACCAAATCCCCCTCAACCTGCTTTGGCCCCGCCAGCATAGTCAAAGCAGGGGATGCATCTTCAGCCTGTTGTTCTCCTTCTAGTGTAGTATTTTGAGGTTTCCCATCAGCAGAATTCCCAGTCAAGGGGCCCAAACCAACATCCTTCTCCCCTGATTGGATTGAATGGAGCTCAGCAGATGCTGGGCATTGTTTGTCGGAATGTCCGAAGCAAACGCACATGGAGCACCTGGGAGGCTCCCCCTCCACTTTCACCCCGACAGTTAACGAAGGGCCATCCTCCGTGCCCACCAAAACTTCAGATGGAATAGTTTTCATAGCATGCACTTCCACCAGGCATCTCGCATATGAGAGCCGATCCTTCTTGGCTGTGAGCTTGTCCAGACAGATAGGTTTCCCAAGTACCGAAGCAATGCAATTTAAAATTTCAAGAGTCCACATACCTAAGGAAACACCATGAAGCTGAACCCAAACTGGCACCGAAGATAGTATATCTCTCTCAAGCCTCATTGCGGAACTCCAGCGCTGGAGAACTACTAGTCTACCATCAAACATCCACGGGCCACCGTGTAAAACCCTTTCACATTCAACCTCATCTTTGAACTTGAAGCAAAAGAAACCATTTTCCCTACTATAGATCTTTACACCCTTCTTCACATTCCACAGACGTTCCACCCAAGCACAGATCTGTCCGTAGAAAGGAACGTCGCCAACAACATACCCAACAAGAGTAGATTTCCATTGTTCTGCGCCTCTAGCCAAACCCGATTTAGGAACCATCGCCATAACCTTGCCATCATCAGTGGTGTGGGGTGGAACAAAGGACATACCAACGTCCAAGTCGTATTGTCTAATGTTGGAGCAAACATCAGCCCATGACTGCTTCAAGCCAGTAGTATCAATCTTCAAATCAATTTTTGGTCTTCGGGGAATTTCGTCAAACACCTTGTGCGCACTGGAGAAGGCAGACTTTCGTGGAGGGTGGTGTGACGGTTGACGGCCTGTAGAAGGCCTCACAGGCCGTAAATTCCCACTGCCACCCAATCGCAGTCCATTCCCTCCCTTCGCCTTTCTTCTGTTCACCAATTCCCAACCCTCCTCAACATTTGCATTGACATCAACAAACTTGCCATTGCCTCCCACAGATGAGCGAGCAACAACCTGTAGAACAGCCGCCGCCTTGGTGCCAATCTCCCTGCGAGGTCCAAAGTTCGAGATCTGATTAGATCCAAGGTTAGCCGCATCACAGCCAGGATGAAGAGAGGAAGATCCAATCCCGATCTCCCTTAGCCTATTGTCATCCACAGTCGCCTTGTCCCCAACACCGACGCCATGAAGAGCGCTGCCAGTCTTCGTTCCGCCAGGATCCTTGATCGCCTTACCCGGATCGCCGGAGTCTCCATCCGAAATTTCCGGAGCCGCCATCTCTCTCCATACACACACACACACACACACACACACACACACACACACACACACACACACACACACACACACACACATATATAATCATGCGTGTGTTATCTATGTTAGCATGTGTATGTTTGCATGAGTGTCAATATGCCTCGGTGCAAGGTATATATTTATATGTGCGGTGAGTGCACATAGTGCTCTGTTTGTGCCACTAAATGGATAGTGGAATGTGTGTGTGTGTGTCGTTCTTGTTTGGTGTCGATGGCCAGCTAATGCCTGTCTAATATGTGATATGTATTTCTTCTGTGCACCTATACTGTGTACATACAACATGTGCACATGCAGGTGCATGAGTATGATTAAATATGCTAGATATGACTGCTATAGAACCATGTGGCTGTTATTGGGCATGTGTAGAATTATATATATGGAAACTTGTATGTATATATGTGTGTGCATCATGCCTATTCGAGTATGTTAAGTATGCGCCTAGATGTCATTGGCTCCTGCCCCATGTTGTATATATGTAGTATGCACACATAGTGACTGTGTGTGTCGTTAGATAACTATTAGAATGTATCTATGATGTGTATGTGGCACTGTTGTATATGAATAACCGTGAAGCATATAATGCATATACGTGTGATATATGTATTTTGTGTTTTTGGGTGGTAAGATCATTCTACCCAGTGATCCCTGGTGAGACACGGTGACTGTGACACAGTGACTGTGACACAGTGTGTATGAATACCATGTGACTATGGCTTCATACCGTTGTATATCCATATATGGATGTAGACATATGTGTACGCAGGTTATATTCATGTGGCTACGTATATAGATGTATGTGCAGAATACATATGTGAACTCGTGTGTGTATTATGTATGTCTGAGTGTGTTATATGGGCATTGATGTTCTTGACTCTTGCCCCCATATTGATTTACATGTAGTGGGTACACATAGTGCTTGTATGTGCGCCCTTAGATGGTTAGTAGAAGGTGTCTGTGGTACGTGCTTGATACGGTGTGAACTTTGCTATGTCTGGGTATGTGCCCATAAGTATGTATGTGTGTATATATATATATATATATATAGGGTGATCTTCGGTTGCGAAAAAAGGGGTTTTCGCACGGTGCGAAAACATTTTTTTTTTTTTTGAAATTTTTTTTTTCAAAAATTCTTTTTTTGATGTTTAATCCATACAAATATATACCCCAGGGAAAATAATGGGTGAACCCGTTGGGCATTAGAGCACCCATCCACCCGTTACAAATTTAACGGTCTCAAAACGTGCGAATTTGATGAAATGCCTTGATCGAAGGCCAAATGACATTATTTCTCAATGATTATTTTTTGAGGGGGGTATAACAACATATAATGAGGGTGGGAAAAAGAATTTTTGAAAAAAAAAATTTCAAAAAAAAACTAAAAACATTTTCGCACGGTGCGAAATGTTCTCATTTGAAAATTTTCCTATATATATATATATATATATATATATATATATATATATATATATATATATATATATATATATATATATATATATATATATATGCATCCTACATGTGCCTGATGTATTCTGATATGTATACGCTAGTATATCGTAATGATGTGATAATACTTGGAATTTAATAAGTGATAGTAACCGGTGAATACTTGAACATTCTGTCATATATATGTACACCTATATTGTGCACACATGATGTGAGCACACCCTGGTGCATAAATATGATTAGATAGATGGTATGGTATGTTTGTGACTATGTGAATGTATATGCATGAATATGGTTGGTGTAGTACCATGTAGCTGTTATTAGGCATGTGTATAACTATATACATGGGTGGAATATGTGTATGTGTATCTCTATGTGAGTGGCCTTTGGCATAGTGCTGGTTGTGTTATGTGGGTACGAAGACCCCTAGACCCATGGTGCATGTGTGCAAGTGGGGGTATGTGAGAGTATGTGTGGAGGGTGTAGGGGGCAAGTGTGAAACGGAGTTAGGGGTTAATGTCATTCCCGTAAATTTTTAGAAAGGTTAGGGGCAAAATGGTCATTTGGACTAAATGATGTGTGTGTATATAGTAAAGAGGTGTGTGCATAAAGTAAAATGACAAACTTGTAATTACTTGGAAGTGGAGGGACATTCTTGGTGAGGGTATTACGGTAATTAAATAAATAGCATGGCTTATAGCATAAGCCAGAGAGAATTCTAGGGGTTTCTCTCATTCTTATCATTTCCTTTCTTTTCTTTTCATTTTTCTTCCACACTCTTCTCCTCTTCTCCTGCTCCTTGGACATACACATCCCCTCTCCCCTCTCCCCTCTCTCCTCTTGCTGGCCGAAATCCACTCAAAAAAAGAGAGAGGGGGGGGGGGGAGGAAGAAAGAAAGAGATGAGAAAGAGAAAGAGAGAGAAATCAAAGGAAAACTAAGGGAATGAGAGGAAGAGGAAGAAGAAGGAGAAGAAGGGGAGAAGCTCACATCATCTTGGAGCGAGGTAGGATTCCCATCTCCTTCTTGCATTTCATTTGCATGCATGTTTCCTTGTGAATTAACTTAGCTTTAATGTTCATGAAGCTGTTCTAAAAATTTCAGCATTTTAAGCCTCTGTTAAAATGTGTATATCTCCTATCCTAGATCAAAATATAATCTAAAAAAATATATTCATGTAGATCACGAAATCCTACCCCAAAATCATATAAAATTTGACATATGTTCAATTCAGAAATTAGGAGTAAATATTCCAGCTTTACAACATGTCTGATTGACATTCAGTCTGGACACAGTTTAGTAACATTGATCTCAGTCCGTGCACACTTCATAGAATTTTGTATTATTGGTCTGGTTATAAAGTTAACTACTTTTCCTACAACTTTATCATAGTGCATATTTTCGTGATTCAATCTGCAATATGACTTAAAACAACAATCTTTACAGCCCTCAGAATCTGTTAGAAAAATAGTCTGAACAAGTTTCACCAAATAATTCACTATAAATCACCTACTTTATATTTTTGCATGAAATGTTATATGTAAATCCACAACTACCATATGTACAACTTTAATTTAGGAAATTTTGTCAAATTCTCAACGAAAACTGATGATAAATGGCCAATTGTTGTGACTGTCTGCAATTTCCAGCAAACTGAAATGTTTCAGAGATGCTGACAAAAACCGGAAGGTATGAAGTGTAGGAGAATAATGCCCTCCAGGCTATTTATCTCTGTGTGAATAGCACAAACGTCTGATTTATCTAAGTTATTTTATAATGTAGTAAACATTAGACATTAACTTAGGTAAAGTCCTGAGACTTTATGCAAGGTCAAACAAGTATCGAAATGAGTATCTCGATCATGGAGAAATGTTTGACCGTCTGTAGCATAAGTCTAAAAGGGTTCGTGGTCCTAGATGTTTCGAGACAAGGATATCGAAACATCGGATAGACCATTGTGTCTTAGTCTTCACCATTAAGCGGTGGCGATGATCTCATGATCGCTTGACTTGGCGAAGTCAAAGACGAGACACAGTTGCTCATTAGAGAATGAGTTCACTGAACGATCCACCAGAGTTATCATATGGTTATATTGACCAATCTGTCAATGATGACTCTGAGTGATGATAGGCTAGTTGGTCTTTTGACTTGAGGTCATTTTGACAAACCTATGTGTGAACAGTGTCACTTAGATCAAGGCAAGGCCTGTCGAAAGGTCTTTTGATTGGGTGACACTTGAAGCGTATGAGGAGAGTAATGACCAAGAGAGGATTCGTCTCTCCCGGTCAATGGGAGTTAGTGTCGTAGAGTTAGTTTGGTCTTTAGTAAAAACTCTGCGCAGAGTATGTTGGAAGAAGTCCAACATTAATTGACTAAAGATCGATAGAAACTAACTAGAGTCAAGTTATTAGGGTTGACAGTTTGACCGTACCCTAGACTTGATCTACACGACATAGTTAAGACGAAAAGACTATAACTGCGGAATTCATCACGGACACAGTCAGAGTGGTCCCGACAAGACTCATGTCAATGAGTCAACCACATAATGATGATTCCTGAAGCAGGGACGACAACCACTGCTCGTGGTCACTGCCGTATAGGGCTTCGAGCTCAACCTGTTGTAAGGGTCAGGCTGTAGGGTCTCACACAGAGTGTGACCTTCGTCTAGTAATAGGTAGAAATTAGTTAGGGAGAATAATTTGCATTTGATGCAAAGGGATGGAATAATTGTATTTGATGCAATATGATAATTTAAGCTTAGATAGCGACTAATTTGCATTTGATGCAAAAGAGATTAAATGTGTTTTAAATTGTTTAAGACAATATTTAATAATATAAACG
Source organism: Scilla litardierei (assembly GCA_030789695.1). NCBI lineage: Eukaryota > Viridiplantae > Streptophyta > Magnoliopsida > Asparagales > Asparagaceae > Scilla > Scilla litardierei. Next base: position 42,392,875 of record CM061138.1, on the reverse strand, counting down.
CAAGAAATAGTTCATGGGTAAGACGGGAATGTCCCGGTCTACACCCAGGTTCGAACGGCGTCCAAATCGGACGCCAGATGCCCAAGATATGCACAAAACAGCCCAACGGGTCAGACCAGGCAGACCCAGACCAGACCAGGTCTGTTCTGGTCTGCTGGTCAAGACCAGAAAAGACAAGGCCTGGGCAAGCCCAGGCACTGGCCTGGACTTGCCCAGGGCCTGGGCAAAAGCCCAGGCGGCCTGGGCAAGCCCAGGCGCATACCTGGGCTAAGCCCAGCGCCTGGGCAGAGCCCAGGCGCGGGCCTGGGCTCGCCCAGGCGGCTGGACGAACCCAGGCATGGCCTGGGCTGACCTGCGCGCGCTGGACGCGTGGGGCCCACCTGTGGGCCCCAGTTTTAGGGTTTTGAACCCTTGATAGGTGCAGAATTTTGACGGCTCAGTTTTTGCGAAAAACTAGCAGTGGGCTGATCTTTGGACGGTCAATTGGAGGGTCAAACGAACTCCGATTGACGAATGGTTTTTTCCTATGCGTTCACCGTTGAAAACCCTTCGAATTGATAGGTTGTATCAATCCTGAAGTTCAACGGTGAGGGAGTTAAAATTCACGGAAGTTTGCACTTTGTGAAGTGCAAACTAACTTGATTTTAATTAACCCAATTACATAGTCCCACATCGGATTTTGAGAAAAGGGGAGAGTCCGCCGGCTATATAAATAGGGGTCTGCTCTCCTCCTCAAAACTCGTCCCAAGCTCTAGATCTGAGCGGCTCTCGTAAATGTTGGAGCACGCTCGGATCTGAGCTAAATTAATATTTCTCCTCTCCCTATAAATTTCTGCCTTACTCCTGAGGGCTCTAGCAAAGCCGCAAAGGAGTTCGGATTCAGATCCGAAATCTAGGCGGAGGTTTCACTCGCGTGAAACTTTCTTCGGCGGTTGGTTGGCTCGGCGACACGGGATTGATCGCCTCGGGATGCGGAGCGGTTCGGGGAGCGGTTCGAGGAGCAGCTCGGCGTGGGACGGGAGCGGCTCGGAAGACGGTGCGGAAAATCTCGCCTGCTCCAGGGCTGAGATTCCGGGTATGTGTTTAATTAAGCATTAGTTTAATTTAATCGCAATAGGTTAGATCCTTCTTGGGATGGTCAGATCCATCCCAAGTTGGCATAGATCTTGGCTAATGGTCTTGGACCTTAGGGCTAAGTTAAAATTGTTTTAACTGCATGTTAATTAGATTAACGGGTTTTTTCTTCAGCTGCAAATTGTTTTTCTGTCTATGTCCCGTCCGACTTAGGACGAGACTAGAGTTTTTGTGCCCTAAGGGTACCGCAAAACCCTACAGTGGTATCAAAGCTAGGTTTGCGTAGTCGATCTAGCACTACGATTTCATTAAACCAACTAATACTTTTTTAAAAATACTTTTAATTTTTTTAAAGTTAGAAGATAATTTTAAAAATGTTTTTAATGTTCAAAATTCTATGTGATAAATTTTTGAACATGAAAATTTTAAATGACGTTTTAAAATTTATGTGATTATTTTAAAACTAATTTTAAATCTTTAAAAGTTTAAAGTTATTTTGGATGCCTAAAAATTTTTATATGATAAATTTTTTTAAGCATCGAAATTTTTTAAATGGTGTTTTAAATTTATGTGATAAATTTAAAATTGATTTTAAGGCTTTAAATTTATGCGATAAGTTTAAAATGTTTTAGATGTTTAAAAATTGTATGTGATAAATTTTTGAACATGAAAATTTTTTAAAGTGATGTTTTAAATTTATAAGAATATTTTTAAAACTGATTTTAAAAGTCTAAAATTGTTTATGCGATAAACTTTAGTCTATTTAATTGTTAAATAGTTGTACACTTTATTTTATGTGATAAAATTAGTGTAGCTTTATTTTAATGGCTAGTTCCTCTTGTCCCTTATTTGATAACAGAAGACAACCCTTTAGGTTAGCCATTAAGAAATGATTAAAATTTATTACTTGAATTTTAATGACATGCTATGTTTTAATAAAACATTAACAATGCTTCAAGACCTAATTCCTGATTAGGGTAGTCCCTTTAATGAATTTTTTAATTCTAATTGTTATAATTAATTTTCATTAAAGGACTTCGCTTTTAGCGTTGGTTAATAAATTTATTAAAATCCTAATAACGATTAGGATAGCACGTGAACCTTATAGTTGATAAGGACTTAATAAAAGTTATTAAACAAATCCTAAAATTTTGAATTTAAGGATTCAACTAGTTGATAGGATTAATTAGTTGTTAATAAAAACTGTTTAGTCTATGGCATACATACAAAAATGACAAGCTTCATTCAATGGACCATGATCCAGTCAATGTGCTTGGCTAAGAGTTCTGGATCACCCTTTAAGGGATAGTGATCCTGGCTTAGTCAATTCCCTGGCTGTGTTCCGCTGGACCGCAATGTCGCGAATCATGATTGTATGACACCCTGGACTATATCTAAGTCAAATACGTTAATGATCTTTTTCAAGATTAGCCGTAGCCCTCCTTGTTTTAGGGGTTGGCAACTATAGGACCCGTGTTATAGTTGTTGAGCTACACTCAAGCTTAACATGGCAATCTTATAGAATCCAATTCCTTAATTACATAAGATGAAATCTTGACTGGACCCAAACCGACGTTGTCGTGAATACACCGAGCGCCGGCGTAAGTTGAGTCAGAGATGTAGTCTGACTAGATGTAGTCTAAGACCTGACCCAAACCGACGTGTCGTGAATACACCGAGCGAAGGGGCGAGTCAGGTTAGACATGAAAACAAGGGTCCGACTAGACTAGACATTGTGATTTGGATGAGCACACTCATGATCACAAATGGCTAGGGGCAAAAACCAATTAAGAGAGTCATATCTGATATGATCGATGAAGAGTCATCTTCCGATCGCAGAGTCGAGCAACTTGTTGAGCTACACTCAAGGTTGTTAGGCTCAAGGTGATTGGATCTCTTACCCATTATTTTAATTCGATTAAATCATTCGTTATTAAGCTTTGAAACGATCGTAAAATAGTGGGAGGTATAGATAGATAAAAGTAATTCTACCTATATTTAATATTGAACGTATGCTAAACTAGGGCAAGACTATGTTTACCGAAGGAATCAATATATAAATGAAATCAGTTAACTGGTCAAATAGGTTGATTAAATTGAATATCAAGTTAATTCTAATTGATAGAATTAAACTATATTCTCATTGACATTAAAATGACCTTCTAAAAAGAACAGACTTAAGAAATATGATTTCATTAAGTTCTGTGTCCAACAAATAAATTCACGCTACATGTCACTCGTCTCTATATGAGGCAGCTTGAACATATAGGATATTCAAAATATGTTTCTCCCTACAACTTGTCGAGCTACCCTCAAGGTTGTATGGACAAACAATTTTGATCCGCAAAGTTCGAGAATTCGATCAAACCGTTTGAGTCGAATACGAGTGCATGAGCGGTGCAAGACTATGTATCCCAACCGGAACTTGAGACAAGCAACTTCTTGAGCTACACTCAAGATTGCAACTCTCAGGCGTTTGGATACATGAAATACTTGCATAGCTATTTATTTATGTTGGGCTATTTAATATCTAAATGTGATTTAGAAAATGGAAGAAGGCACTCCGGAAAATCAATTGAGAAAGTTAGTTTAATTTATCATTAGTAAAGGTATAAGGAGGAGGAAATGAAAATGTGACAAATTCTGATGTCACGATTTCATTTTGACGAATGTCGTCACATTGCTTCTGAAGCAATGAGTAATATGTATAACGATAATATATATATATTAAATGTTAATATATAAATACACAAGATAGTAGCTAACTTATATGGCAAAATAGACTAGGCTGTATCAAGAGACTAAGGGCAGTCTCCATTCAAGTTCCAGGTTTTCGATACGTCCTTCACCCATACCCCCGTCGTTGGAGGGTCTACTGCCGCCGCTTCTGCACGAGATCCAGGCCGCCGCTGCACGAGATCGAGGCCATCGCTTCTGCACGAGATCCAGGCCGTCGCTGCACGAGATCGAGGCCGCCGCTTCTGCACGAGATCGAGGCTGCCGCTTGCACGAGATCGAGGCCCGCCGCTTCCCGCTCCTGCCGCACGCCGCTTCCATCTCAGATCTCTCCGTTCAAGTTCTGGGTTTTCGGTACGATCATTCCATCTCAGATCTCTCCCGTTCAATTTCTAGGTTAACGATCGTTAATGGATCCATCCGTTAAGAGGGGCAAGAAGAAGCGGAGCGATTGTCGTTTGCTCCAGCCCAATGTCACCAGGCCATTGTCGTTTGCTCCAGGCCGTTGTCGCCAGCACATTATCGTCGTTCGCCCATCCATGGAAGGAGCCTGCTGATCTTGAGGAGAGAAAGAGGAAGGGGGAGATTGTGGGATGCTTGCCTCATCTAAAATCCTCTAAATTTCTTAATTCCATTATTATTTTTGGAGGTTCTGAAATTTCTGTTTTGGGGGTAAGATTTTAAATTCTGAATTTGTTTTTGAAAATCCTGATTCCATATGAAATCCTGATTTGTTTATTATTTTTGCATGTTGTACTCTCATATCTCAGTCAAATCTTGAATCCATATGAAAATCCTAGATCATAACCACTTGATTTCATTGAGGAAAAAAGAGAGGAAAACTAATATTGGGCGCTCAAATCCTAGGGATATCCATTAATGACGTACAGGGGTAGACGGATCCATTAACGATCGTTCCATCTCAGATCTCTGCCAATGTCTATGTTTTTGGCCAGAAACAAACGGAGAAAGGTTTTCCCCCCAATTTTTCTTGAATTAATGGCGGTATAAGGATCGGATCGGATTTTGTTTCGACACCGCGTCTCTAATCTTTTCGATCCTGAGGTTTGAATTTGATGCTTTCTTTTTGTGCAGCTTCAACTTCCACCAAAACCGAATAGAAGGGAGAGTGATCTAGACTGTTAAATCTTTATGCAGCGGTAACTCCGATTTCATTTGCCAGCATCTTGGATAACTCCGATCAAGTCACATGTATCTCCAGGTAACGTTTTGCTCCGATTTCAAACTCCGATCAAGTCGCACGATTTAAAACTTGGATTTCTTGCAGGTATCTCCAGGTAACTCCGATCAACCCCATTTGTCAGCATCTTGGATCTTCATCTCCAGGTAAACTGATTTGATCTTCATCTTGGATCTGAGATTGAACTGATTTGATCTTCATTTTTGGCAATTAAATTGATTTAGTGTAATTGATTCCCATTTGCCACAGCACGCCTGCGTTTAGTGTAATTGATCTTTGGCCTGATGTTCTGAATTCTTGAATCATCCCCGATTCCAATTTTTTGGCCTGATGACAGCATTTTTTGGATTGATGACAGAATTTTTGGCCTGATGTTTAGTGTAATTAATTAAACAATGTTTGTAATAAAACTGATGTTCTGATGTTTTTCAATTGATTAATTTTTGGCCTGATGTTTAGTGTAATTAATTGATAAGTAATTAATTGGCAAATTCATGAATCATCCCGATTTCAATTTTTAAGCAATAAAATTGATGTTCCGATTTCTTGCAGGTATCTCCAAGTAACTCCGATCAACCCCATTTGCCAGCATCTTGAATCTTCATCTCTAGGTAAACTGATTTGATCTTCATCTAGGATCTGGCATTGAACTGATTTGATCTTTTATTGGCAATTAAACTGATTTAATGTAATGGATCCCCATTTGCACAGCACGACTGCATTTAGTGTAATTGATTTTTTGGCCTGATATTCTGAATTCTTGAATCATCCCCGATTTCAAATTTTTGGCCCGATGACAGAATTTTTGTCCTGATGTTTAGTGTAATTAATTGATTAGTGTTACAAATAAAACTGATGCTCTGATTTTTTAATTGATTAATGTCTTGCCTGCTGTTTAGTGTAGTTAATTGATTAGTAATTAATTGGCGAATTCTTGGATCATCACCGATTTCAATTTTTTATCAACGAAACTGATGTTCTGCATTTTTGATCTGCAATTTTTGGCATGTATTTGATGTTCTGCAATTGATGTGCAATTGATGTGCCTCAACTAAACTTGACTTTAGGAAATCTTGGACAATGGCTTTGGGAAATTTTTTGGAAGAAATTTGGATTATTGAATTCACATCTTTTTATTACTGTTAAGCATTTGGACGGAGGCTTTGGGAAATAAGTTGCATGACAAATGGTGGTGAAATAACAGACATTTTTTAATACATGGCATTGCTGCTCCCATTTATGAAAAACCAGACGTCTGCTTAATACATTTAGTTTCATACCACATACTTTTGAAGTCACATAATCTTTTAATTTTGTGCATCGTTGCTGAAATTTGTGTATTACATTAGTGGTGCACTTACTGAGTGTAGGTTGTTTGCAAACATGATTAGTCTCAAGACCTATATGAATGTCGTTGGCTCATATGACCCTCCACAGATTCATTATTAAATCTGTTATTGTTAGTTTTGTTAGCTAGGAGTTTTTGAATGGGTTTCTGGCAACTTGAATCTCAGGGAGGCTATGCGAAGATTTAAATTTGCTCCCAACTTGATTATTCCCAATGAATATTGGTGCCTATGGCTCCATGATAATGAAACTATTATCAAAAGGTCCCAGAACGGTTGTATCCAAGTGAAAATTAGATTGCATGGACACAACTACATTTGCCTTAATTTATTTACTTTTTGATCTTCATATGGAGTCTGCATTAATATATCACAATATGATATTCGGTACTTCTTTACCCATTTACAACAGAACAAAAACATGCTTTATAATTCAAGAATAACAAACCGTATCTAACATGTATTATATATCTATTGCACAGACATAACATGTCAAACACATAACAAAGCCAAAAGATTATATAGGACACGCATGTCTGATACACATGCATGTCATGTACCAGACATGACACAGCTTCATGATATGGATGTCCATGCCACATAAACAAAAACATGCTATCTAATTCAAAAGATAGACCCCCAACCACACTAATATGGTGTCTGCATTTTTGCACACCACAAAATCAAGCATAATTATATAACTATATGCAACTAGCCCCTTGATACATTAAAAATAACAAATATGCTTACTCTACACTCAAATGACTTTGATTTCCACAGGGAATAAACATCAATATATTCCGAATGGAAATCTACATTAATATATCTCATCCACCCATGCACTAATTGCATATGTTGTGTGAAATCTACAGTTCAATTGAAAAGCAGTAGTCCCAAAATGATTGTCCATCTCCAACCTGCATGCATCAAAACTGAATACATTTTGTATAAGTGCAAGTTATCAAAATAGTTTGAAAAGCAATGTAGAAATGCATTTTGTTCCCTCTCATTCTCCCCAAAACAGAGTAAAGTCAGGTATGCTTTTATCTCAACAAGTAATTTTTTGCATGCTCAACATAATTTTTCGAATTAAATCCATTTCCATCTTGATTCATTTCCATCTCGGTCTCATTTGCTTTTGATTCTTTAATATCATGTATGCTTCAATCTCAACCGGTAAATTTCTTTTAAGTTCTTTGATCTGAGGTAATCTTTTGCGGCACAAACTTTTGAACAAAGTTTAAATTCTTCTCTTAGTTCGGTGTAGAAAATTTTGATCTTAAAATTTGAAATTGTTTAGTAGAAATCGGTAAACAAAAAAAATTGTTTACTGGATGCAAGTATGCAAGTGTTTACTGAAAGCGGTAAACAAAAAAAATTTTAAATTCTTCTCTTCGTTCGGTGTAGAAAATTGTTTACTGGATGCAAGTATGCAAGTGTTTTTCCCATATAATGGTAGTTGAAATCAAATTCATGCTTGAGTCAAGTAATTATTTCTACAATGTTTTCTGAATGTTTCCCGAATCTGATATTTCCATTGACACAGTAACTGGAGATGAAGTGAGGCAGAAATTACTTCAATAGTTGAGGAGTGTTTTGAGGCAGCAGAGATCTTTAGTTTTGCAGACTCACTGGCATTGAAAATGATCCGAGAATTGAAGCAAGTCACAATTTGAACAAGATAGAAAATAACAACGCAGTGCAAGCGGTGCGCGTTGGGGTGCAGTGGCGACGGCTGTTTCTGTGAGAAGAACACGTAGTAATAGAGGGGTTAAAAACAGCCGCGGATCTGTTTCTGTGACCCATCAGATATTAACTAATGGCTTGAGTTTAATGGTATGAATGTTGCCTGTTATATTTATGTTGTATGAATGTCTTTGATGGATGGACAAAACATCTGTATTTTTTGTTGCCTGGCTGGGTGCCAAGAAGCAAGTGCTATGTTATGCCAGGTAACTTTCTGTTTGTGGGTCTGGATGAAATTTGCCAGTGATCTTGACAAAGATTTTTGATTGCATTGTTGTGTTTTGGGTCTCCTTGCAAAATGAAAATGATCTAAACAAAGATTTTGATTGCATTCCTTGCATTTTTGTCATAATACTACCATATTGTTTTTATCTGCAAATTGATAATACAACCTGTGTGCAGTCATGTATGGTCTCATGGTCTGAGATGGCAAAGTTTGCTCCATGGTCGAAGTTAGTTCCTATTACATTAAGCCATGCACTAAGAGAAGGCAAGCCAAAGTCTCTGAGCTAAAGTTCCATGTTATGTAACCTGATATATGTTTAGACCTGATACTAATGCTAACTAACTAACGAACATGCGTACATGGAGTTGTATTGATGCGACCCATGTGTGATATGGTAGCATAAGTAGACGAAAGGATATTGATATTTTGCCAGTGTCGGAGCTAGCTTCACCTTAGATTGAAGATGGCATGGAATTTGTAGGGCTATGATGAAACTGGTAGCGATAATAATGATCAAATCAAAAGGACATGTCAGGAAAAGAAGAAGGAAGCTGGGCACTTTGGAGCGGGAAGAGGGAAGCTGATGCTCATTGGTTTCAGACTGTTAGGAAAATGAGATTAGTTTAGTGTGCACTAATTTAGTTTTAGTAAGTGCGGGATGGTTTCACGATGATATGTTTGTTTTTGTATTACAAAATCTATTTTGATTTTGTAGCTAATGATATTTTTTCTTTGAATATATAGCCACATCAAATTTTTTACATGCTCTTTGCGTATAGAACTATAGGTAACTAGGGGTTATAATTACTGTCATTTGAAAACAAATGTTAGACCACCAGGAAAAAGGAATAATCGTAAGCAAATTTTTGTGTTCTATGTTTACTTAGACATTGTCGATCGCCCAAATAGATTATAGTGAACGTATAGCATCACTTATGCAAATCTCTTTGTTCTTTGTGCATTAATTAGTGATGTTCATTTAAATTTAGGGGGATCCAAGATTTTTGAAGTTGGAAATATTTAAAATGAATCGTGTCATTAGGTCATGTTAAATTTGGGGGAAACTATTTTTTGGGGTGACCTACATTTTTTGGTAGAATTAAATTCCATTGGAGGAACTAACCTTTACGGTGAACTAAAATTTTTGGGGACTAAATAACAACTATTTGCGCCTTAATTAGGAAACCAAGATTTTCAGTGTGGAATATTTTAAATAAACCGTGCACATAAGACACTGGATAAATCTGAAATAACACTAAATTTTTTAGAGAGAACTAAATTCTCCTCAGGTGGAACTAAATTTTTGAGGAAATTACAATATTTGGATGAACTAAATAATAGTTATTATGTTTTAATTATGGTTGTTCGTTTTAAATTGGGGGATCCAAGTTTTCGAGGGGGAATATTTTAAATGAACCGTGCCCATTAGGGCACGGGTTATGGACTAGTATATATATTAAATGTTAATATATAAATACACAAGATAGTAGCTAACTTATATGGCAAAATAGACTAGGCTGTATCAAGAGACTAAGCTTCACAAGTCACATAAAGAGGGGTCTGACCTCTCGTATTATGAAGTCTACGAACACTTGTGAGTCTTATTCTCTTAGATATAATGGCCGAAACCCATCTGTAAGACAGTGGGAGAATGAGTTGTCGAACTCAGTCAGGTACATACTGATGTATCCGAGTCTAGATTAACCAAAATAAGTTATTTGTATATTTTATTAAGACACGTGTTCTTGATGAAACACAAGTCTGATAAAATAAAGAACGAAATGACAAAAGTATTTAAACTGATTCGATTAGATCGAATGGTCAAATACTTAGCTAATTAAATCTTACGTAATTAAAAGAAAATATGATTTTCTCTCAGGTCAAGTCTGTTAACACATCGGTGTGTTAAAGGTATGAATCACACTAAGTTAGACTTGGTGCGATCCATAGCAAGTGACTCTGAGTTAAGCCTCCCTCTGGGTTAAGTCCCAGATAGTAATGCCTAGGTTTTGATAATGTTCTATGAGGACATTATCAATAAGATTATTCATTAAATCAACCGTAAGGAAGTTGTAAAATTACTCGAATCTCGTGAGACGAATTGTCGAGTTAGACATCATAACTGATGATGACTTAGTCAACTTCCGGGATGAAATTCGGAGTAGTAACTCTGATTTAAAACTTGATGCAATCAGAAAAGGTCCGGTGCATAAATAAATTTTGGAATTTAGTTTACGTGCACAAGGAAAATGTTTCCTCACTTACTGCAAGTAAATCTTTAAGTTGAAAGATTGGTGCAGAAAAGAAAATAGTGAAGTACAATCATGTTGATCGAGAACGGATTTCATCCTAATTCCTATAAAACGGATTATTATGAAACCGTTTTCACCAGCAGATGTGTACAGATCTACTCGGACCAAGCTCGATGTAAACGCTCAAGTTGACCATGAAAATTTGAGCATTCACTTATAAGTTCGTTTTTCTAAATATGATTTAGACGAACCAACTTATATGAATTGGCCAGAAAGTTTTCAAGGTCAGTGGGAGCGTATAAATTACATGTGAGACATCAAAGGGATGGAGCATATGTTTTGACAAAGTAATCAAAAAGGTTTGATACTTTATCAGAAATAAATATGAGCCATTTGTAATGACCAATTACTAATTTAAAATTATTATCGTAAGGTACGATGAATTGGATAAGATCCAAGTAAATAAAATATTATGGATTCCGAAAGACCAAGTGAATTATTTGAATGAGATTCAAATGGTTGGTCTAACAAGAACATAGAAACCCCTTAAGTCTATAGTGTAGACGGTTTTAGCAGATCCACTCACGAAGGCTCTACCACATGAAGTCGGGAAAACTTATGTGTAAAAACTATATAAGATACCGTGATAAATTGGCCTGAGTGCAAGTGGGAGATGTAGGAGAATAATGCCCTCCAGGCTATTTATCTCTGTGTGAATAGCACAAACGTCTTGTTCGAAATAACAGTAAGCTGTTTGGTAATGATTAATCTAAGTTATTTTATAATGTAGTAAACATTAGACATTAACTTAGGTAAAGTCCTGAGACTTTATGCAAGGTCAAACAAGTATCGAAATGAGTATCTCGATCATGGAGAAATGTTTGACCGTCTGTAGCATAAGTCTAAAAGGGTTCGTGGTCCTAGATGTTTCGAGACAAGGATATCGAAACATCGGATAGACCATTGTGTCTTAGTCTTCACCGTTAAGCGGTGGCGATGATCTCATGATCGCTTGACTTGGCGAAGTCAAAGACGAGACACAGGTGCTCATTAGAGAATGAGTTCACTGAACGATCCACCAGAGTTATCATATGGTTATATTGACCAATCTGTCAATGATGACTCTGAGTGATGATAGGCTAGTTGGTCTTTTGACTTGAGGTCATTTTGACAAACCTATGTGTGAACAGTGTCACTTAGATCAACTGACCTAGCTTCAAGGCAAGGCCTGTCGAAAGGTCTTTTGATTGGGTGACACTTGAAGCGTATGAGGAGAGTAATGACCAAAAGAGGATTCGTCTCTCCCGGTCAATGGGAGTTAGTGTCGTAGAGTTAGTTTGGTCTTTAGTAAAAACTCTGCGCAGAGTATGTTGGAAGAAGTCCAACATTAATTGACTAAAGATCGATAGAAACTAACTAGAGTCAAGTTATTAGGTTGACAGTTTGACCGTACCCTAGACTTGATCTACACGACATAGTTAAGACGAAAAGACTATAACTGCAGAATTCATCACGGACACAGTCAGAGTGGTCCCGACAAGACTCATGTCAACGAGTCAACCACATAATGATGATTCCTGAAGCAGGGACGACAACCACTGCTCGTGGTCACTGCCGTATAGGGCTTCGAGCCCAACCTGTTGTAAGGGTCAGGCTGTAGGGTCTCACACAGAGTGTGACCTTCGTCTAGTAATAGGTAGAAATTAGTTAGGGAGAATAATTTGTATTTGATGCAAAGGGATGGAATAATTGCATTTGATGCAATATGATAATTTAAGCTTAGATAGGGACTAATTTGCATTTGATGCAAAAGAGATTAAATGTGTTTTAAATTGTTTAAGACAAAATTTAATAATATAAACGCAATGAAAAGTTCATGGGTAAGACTCGAATGTCCCGGTCTACGCCCAGGTTCGAACGACGTCCAAATCGGATGCCAGATGCCGAAGATATGCCCAAAATAGCCCAACGGGTCAGACCAGGCAGACCCAGACCAGACCAGGTCTGTTCTGGTTTGCTGGTCAAGACCAGAAAAGACAAGGCCTGGGCAAGCCCAGGCACTGGCCTGGACTTGCCCAGGGCCTGGGCAAAAGCCCAGGCGCAGGCCTGGGCTAAGCCCAGCGCCTGGGCAGAGCCCATGCGCGGGCCTGGGCTCGCCCAGGCGGCTGGGCGAACCCAGGCGCGACATGGGCTGATCTGCGCGCACTGGACGCGTGGGGCCCACCTGTGGGCCCCAGTTTTAGGGTTTTGAACCCTTGATAGGTGCAGAATTTTGACGGCTCTGTTTTTGCGAAAAACTAGCCGTGGGCTGATCTTTGGACGGTCAATTGGAGGGTCAAACGAACTCCGATTGACGAACGGTTTTTTCCTATGCGTTCACCGTTGAAAATCCTTCGCATTGATCGGTTGTATCAATCCTGAAGTTCAACGGTGAGGGAGTTAAAATTCACGAAAGTTTGCACTTTGTGAAGTGCAAACTAACTTGATTTTAATTAACCCAATTACATAGTCCAACATCAGATTTTGAGAAAAGGGGAGAGTCCGCCGCCTATATAAATAGGGGTTTGCTCTCCTCCTCAAAACTCGTCCCAAGCTCTAGATCTGAGCGGCTCTCATAAATGTTGGAGCACGCTCGGATCTGAGCTAAATTAATATTTCTCCTCTCCCTATAAATTTCTGCCTTACTCATGAGGGCTCTAGCAAAGCCGCAAAGGAGTTCAGATTCAGATCCGAAATCTAGGCGGAGGTTTCACTCGCGTGAAACTTTCTTCGGCAGTTGGTTGGCTCGGCGACACGGGATTGATCGCCTCGGTATGCGGAGCGGTTCGAGGAGCGCGCGGTTCGGGGAGCGGTTCGAGGAGCGGTTCGAGGAGCAGCTCGGCGTGGGACGGGAGCGGCTCGGAAGACGGTGCGGAACATCTCGCCTGCTCCAGGGCTGAGATTTCGGGTATGTGTTTAATTAAGCATTAGTTTAATTTAATCGCAGTAGGTTAGATCCTTCTTGGGATGGTCAGATCCATCCCAAGTTGGCATAGATCTTGGCTAAGTGTCTTGGACCTTATGGCTAAGTTAAAATTATTTTAACTGCATGTTAATTAGATTAACGGATTTTTTCTTCCGCTGCAAATTGTTTTTCTGTCTATGTTCCGTCCGACTTAGGACGGGACTAGAGTTTTTGTGCCCTAAGGGTACCGCAAAACCCTACAGGAAGAAGAGTTGAAGGCGGAAGAAAGCTTCCGTCGATCTCCTCCTCCCCATACTTATAGAAGACAACAGGCCATCTCGACCATCGATGCGCCACCATGCGACGCTCATCGGAGCATCCCTGACACCTCGACTGGCGTGAAAGTCGCCTTCATGCGTCGCGAGATCACTAGCGGAGGCGCTTCGATTTTCCCCAGGCACTTTCAAATCGCAATAATGGCCAACATGGCAGGAATTCCTAGACCTGCGCCGCCGCTCCTGAGCACGGATCGAAATCCCAACCGCCATTTCAAAGCAGGGGAAGTGATACGTCATCCGAGCCTAGTCGAGCTCCCACCTCGAACTCGAATGCCGGGGGCAATAGTTACTACCTGAAGATCGTGATAGTCCGACCTTCCGTCCCAATCCGCTGAAACACCACGCTGGCTTGCCCCTCCCCCCTGAACGGGTGGCCAACCCAGTGATAGGACGCTCCACTCCCGAACTTCAGAGGCCCACAGGGCGCCTGTAGATCCTAGAGTCCGACACGACGGGGAGAAGGGCGCACCCCGCCTCGACCGCTGATAGGGGCGTTCTCCAACACGATCCCAGCGAGACGCGCATCCGTTCTCCCCAAGTTCGCCAGGGTCCGCGCGCAAAGTGTACGCCCGGACCGCTCAGCCTCAGCCTGAGCCGACCCGGCGACCTGTCACGGGCCCTGTCCCGGGGAGGCGCTCCGACGGTTCCTTGGCACATCAGACACGACAAACAACCTAGTACAAGGACGCCACTGATACTTACGCCGCCCGACCACCTGACAAAGCACCCCCTGGCCGCTGCATCCCCTGACGCTTAATGCTTTCGGCCCTGACACCCTAACAAAAGCGCCCCTGGCCGTTGCGCCATCTGACAAAAGCGTGGCTGACACTCCTGTTCCTGACATCCTCGTCCAAAGCTTCCGCTGACAGTAGGGCCAGCTCAGCACGTCGAGTCAGTATGCCAGGTCAGCCTTACCTAACCGCCTCCCGTCAGATATAAATACCCCTTCGCCTCCAACGGTGAAGGGGTTGGAAAATTTACTCTCAATCTTATTACTCACACATAAGAGCAAAGGTCGTCCATATCTTTGTTCTTCCACTCATAGCTCGTCACGTACGGTCGACTCACCCTCAGTCCAACCTGTGTGCCTAGCCCCCACTTTAAGTCCTATTACTGACTTAGGCATCGGAGAGGCTAAGGGTTGGATCCCAACCCGGCCTTTCTGACGAGTTGCTCCTTGCGCAGGTTAGCTCGTCATCACCAGTCGTGCTCGCCCCCGACCTAGGCAGTTCGGCCCCTTCACTGCGTCCTACCGGATTCGACACCGTGGTCAGCTTCCGCAACAAGTTTAGCATCATCATCCCACTATCACCTGTCAAATAGCCTACCCTAATCCTGTCATTAGCATAACCATCGTGCCCTTGGTTTCCCATAATATAAATTCATTGTACACGAGTTCTACCCCGCAACAATTCATATTTACCTTACTTCATATTCATCTAATGGGTGAATAGGGTTTCCAAAAATCTAACTACTACAAAATGTAAATACCCGATCTGAGTGTTGGAAGAAAGCATAATATTTGTACTGATAAGTATAAATAGCAACAATAATATCAAAATAAAATGTTTAAAAGGAAATTACTGGAATGTAACTTGTTGTGAGGTAGTAAGATTGAACCAGCAGTGCAAACACAATGATATTTAGTGGTTCGATTTCTTCAAGTCTATATCCACTATCTAACGACCCCGTGTTTGGGATTTGAACCAAGCTTCATTCTTCCCTTTCCTAACACGTTACCAATATGATTAGTAGGACGTTTACATCAAAACACTCCTTATGCTTGGACTTGCCACCAATATACTCCTAGTGTAAATTTTACATCTACTCACTCAAGCAATTGGACTTACAAAATAACGCAAAACTAATGAAGTTCTCACGAATTACACGATCTGAGAATAAGGATAAGCTCTAGAAAATATCCAATGCAAAATCAAAGATTGGAAAAGAAATGCTAGAAGAAATGAAATAGAGTCAAAACCATAAGCTCGGTATGCTATTATGAAATGCAACTAGATCAGTAAGAAAAATTGAAGAATCAAGTACACATCTTGTTGGACACATGCATATAGAAAAGAGAGAATGAATGCTTAAAGAAATTTCCTAAAGAACAAAGGATCGCTGTCAATTAAAATCCCTATATTAATTAAGAACAAATGAAGCAGACGAAATCTCTTGAGAAATATTAGCAGTATGTCTCCTATTTTTTGAAGTTTGTAGAGAGATAATTGGTGTGATTTGTGATGAGGGACTATCTATCTATTTAGCAGCATGAATAAGTTTGAGATAACCCTCAGCTCAAGTGTGAACATGAGCTGGTTTATTGTAAACATAATATTAATCATTAGCAAGTTATGTAGGATGCATGAACTAATAAAGTGCAAACTTGGTTTCAATGAGTTATGCTACATATGAACATAAAGATCAAGAAATCTATGATCAAATCAAAAGAAACATGTATCAAATTCATAGTATATGTTAAACAATGTGTAATAGAACATTAAAAGATCAAATGTAAGTGAGATTAAAGATTGAAAAATCATAAGAAACAATAGTTCAATTTGAACTACAGGCCTCATAATCGTTCTCACCGCTCAGATGGAGATATATGCAAGTTTAATTACCTAAGCAATGGAACCACTCGAACTGCAATTTATACCAGTGATATGTATTTGAATTTAGGCACGTCTTTGAGCCAGATAAGAAGTTGTGTCAAGTGTAGAATTAATCTGTAATGCTATTAAGAATCAAACTAAGCGTTGTTATGTAATGAAAAAAAATACAATGATTCATCTCGTTTGCCAGATGTATCATTTGATTCTATCATTTTGCTATAATATGAGTTCATATACTATGAACTAGAGCTCAAAATTACTTCTTTGAGTGATCCAATCTAATTGATAAATGGTTTTGAGAGCCCTTGAGCTATTAAATGAGCAATATTTGTACTCCCATCTGTAAATATGGTAATGTATGCCAATTATTTTCAGACACTACAGAAACAATGTGTTAGCCTTTGAATTGAGTTGTAAATCATCATATTGTCTTGATTGGGCAACCATATTGTTCACAAAATGTGTCATTTCATATGTATTTACCATTCTGGGTATAATTAGAAGAATATCCTTCAATACTGGGAAGAAAAGATTCGACAGTTAATCCGATTTGTCCATTTTAATCACTGCTTTTCCTTACTTGTTGGGTGTTATATTCTAAGAAAAACAAAGAACTTAAATATGTGAATTCCTGGTACATTAAATAATTTATTAATTTTCTGGTTTATAATTTTTAACAAGCTATGATAATTACATTAATTTAAGGTTCATTTGAGAAGATTTGGCGAGATAGTGCCCTTTTACATCACAACCTCTATATTGAGATAAAACTTCATTTGAGAATATTTTGCTAGACGATGCCTTTTTACATCACAATGCGAGGCAACAGGTAAATTTCTATCTATAGCATGTAGCTGCACAAATTGTCCTGAGCATGCATCATTTGATTTGAAATTGTTCGTTCATTCCACTGCAAATTGTCGCATATTGGTGGAGAATTGAGAGCCGTTTACTGTCTCAGTTTCTGTTTGTAGACATCTGTCATCCTCTTCATTCAGCCAAACAACTCACCTGGAAGCCTTAGCTTTAATTTTCTTGGTAATAATCATATCACATGAACGCTACTTTAACAAAATTGTGGAAAGCAATAATGAACATATAGTAGATTGATGTGCAATAAATACATTGGGCTGCCTATTTTCTATGTAACAATTAGTGATATCTGGGTGCATAGAATTAAAGTTGAGCTTGCATTTTCAGTATATGTAGAATTCCAAGGAGGATGAACACATCACTTTATTCGTTGCAGCATAATAAGATCGAGGAGGAATTACACCGATTCGGATCGGATTTGAAATCACCAATGGAAACCAAACTAAATTTACCATATTTTGCTTCTTCTGTTAATTGGAAGAGAAAGCAAGAACGTATAATTTGTTGTCTCACATAGAGAGACTTCAGAGGTATTTATAGGAACAGAAAGAGATGGTAAGGATACCACATTTGCATTGGAAATCCTTAACTTTTCTTAATTTTGAATTACCACACAGATTAACTGAAATAGCATAAAACTCCTTCAACAATTTAATATTTTTATTTCATCCCTTGGGTCAACCCAGTATAGGTGTACCCCTATCCAACATCTCACATTCGCACAAGATGTAATTGTTGTTACAAAACAACTTGAGAAGAAGACTTTTTCATACGTGATAACTTGATCATGTGACCCATAAGCGAACATATGCAATCTAGTTGTACACTGGTTAAAGATACACAATTCTTCTCAATGTAACCAATCCTATGAGATACCTCTGTCGATTATAATACTGCATGTCTAGTTTGTTAGATCAGTGTAAGTATTCCTAATCATTCTTTTCATATATTCGCAAGGAATACTTAAATACCTCCACATTGATGTCTCTAAATAACATAGATTGATCGGTCTATGAGATCATCAAACTTGATATTAACAAACTCAGCCCTTTTTTGCACGCAATATCTAAGTCTCAACTCAGCCGCTTTCCTAGACATATCCTTTTAGACTGAATCACTCGTAGCCATAAGAAATATGCTAAAGTAGCTATCACCAAGATTAAGACTTGGAATAAATATTAGTCAGTAGTCAAAGGGTATTATGAGGAAATAAATCCTCCAAGGACTCATATAGTGGAGATGCAGGGATCCACTATCTCACTTCCCATTATGGTCGACTCCAACACATGTGATATGAATCACATACAACGGTGTATTGCGTATGCCATTAAAATAATTCAATTCAACAGCGTTCAGACTCCGATTACTGGATTCTTCAATAGTTAATTGCTCAACTATTCGTGTCTAGCTCTGAATAGGCTTAGATGAATCTTGTGGAATTTGTTCATCTCGGTCATTATATATATATATATATAATGGGTATCATACGCTATATAAGGCATTGCCTCATATTCCCTCTCACATAAAGCAACCAAATACAACCAAGTACAAGCCCATGTGGGCTTGTACTTGGTTGCTTTATGTGAGAGAGAATATGAGGCAATGCATCATATGGTGTATGATACCCATTATTCCCATATATATATACACACACACCCACCCACCCACCTCATTTGATACTTAATCAAGGTGACTTTCAAAGATGATTAAGTCTCATCCATGCACATTCACCATCGTACTTGATGAAAGTAGCATCTTGAATTTTAAGGGAAACGATTAATGTACTTGGTTAGGAGAAAGTGGATTTTCATGGTTATGCCTTTGGCAATGTAAATCAGTACTAAGGAGATAATCAAATGAACACATAACAATAAGTACAAATCTAAGAGAAGACACACAAAACTTGGTAATGCAGTTCGGTGCGCACACCTACATTTACAAGGCCACGCCCAGAAAATCAGATTACTCCACTAAAATATATATGAATACAATCACTAATATTCGATTTATATTAGGAGGAACATGCTTTCCCTCAATACAAACCATAGTCGGTGGTCTCAACCAAACCCATGGAGTAATCTATGCAAGCTCCTCTAGCATGCAAGATCCCCTTGCAAAAACTGACTCGAATCAACCACCTTGATCCCTACCTCAGGTAGCCGTCAGCTTCCTTCCCGGAGTTTCCAATCAACTTTTGTAAAAGTGATAAAACCCTAGAGACAATTCGCACGTCTTTTATATAAGCCCACTCCCTATAATCTCGGAGTAGATATGGAGGGATGTTCAATAGAATCCCGTGCAGATTGACAATCCGCAAATCAAGGAATCACTTAGGACAAGTGATCCTGCAATATCTTTAGCATATCTCGTAGGCACCATTTGTGGGTAACATATTGCCAAATATATCTTCGATAGATCTTACAACAATATTTGCAGGTTTAACTACTTCCTCTTTCATCTTTAACAGATTTCCCACGAAGCAGCTTACAGCTGAATATCTTTGGTTATGATGCTATAAGATCTGGAATAATAAATCTTCAAACCTATGAAGTCTGACTTTTTATCTGCTAAATCAAAACAGCGTGTTGCAACATGACATACAACATGACATAATATCATGACTATTAAAACGATCTTCTATGTCATAGATAATTAAGATCCACTGAAATACCCAAGTTCCACTAATGACAATACACTTACACCATGTGTGACCTAACAAACTTTTCCTTTGGCATTTAGCGGCACAATCATCATAAGACTAGTCATGAAGAAAAAGAAACAGGAAATACTAAAAGTAAGTCCATTTTCAAATCTGTCCGAGAGAAACAAAAATACTAAATCCCACATCACAGCACATCATAACAACAGTATTAACAAGAAAGGTTACTTACAGAACCAGACAATTTGAAACTTCAGAGAAGTTCAACACAACCCAGAGAACTTCAACACAACCAAATAATCAGCCACCAAACAAGATAACATCACCAACCAGATTCTCCCCCTTTGTGCCACCAAATCCAAAAAGGGTACCTCAAGAAGATCCGCCTGCAGCATCATCATCATCAGATTCCATAGTAGAGGAGGAGGACAGCCTGCTCTTCAGAAAGAGAATCCTGGACTCAAATATAGTCTTTTGAGCCTAAAGAAGCCCAATCTGTGTGTTCACATCCTTTATGGCAGACTCATAAATGGAAATATCTTCATGAATAAGGGAGTTCGGACCAGCAGAGCTCTCAGGGACAGATGGGGGACGAACAATAGAAGGTTGACCAGCTGGAGACACTGGAGATGAAGAGACAGCTCCAATATCAGAGGATGATGAAGGCACAGTGGATATGTCATCTATCTTCCCAGTAACTGGTCTAACTGTAAATCCATGCTCTCAGAGGGAATAGTCAGTTCATTTACAGAGGGGGAAACCTTCTGGGATTGCAACAGCAAGGAGATGAGACAAGGATGAGGCAAGGAGACTGAAGCAATAGAGGACTCGGCCTGAGATAAGATGGAATCAAAAATAAGTCTTCCCAGGTTGAATGGCCTCTTGGACCCAGCACAAAACAATAGCATGCACATGTCCTTGGTGACAACAGAAACATTTGAGGTTGGAAGCCAGTTCCTGATGGCAATATGGTAGAGTAGGAAGTACTTTGCTGTCAATGCAGAGGAAGGGAAGAATGTGGTCTTAGGCCAACAGGACAACCTATTGGCTGTGACAACCTGAATGAATGTGTCATAATCGGCACAAGCAGAATCTACCAAGGAGGATAGGGAGGCAGGACAAGTCCATTTAAGGAGCTTGTTAATTACAATTTTCCCCTGGACAAAAGATTGAAAAGTCCATCTGGATGAAGAGTCTCCTGCAGACTTAGTCAGATTGCAATAAAATTCCCTGACCAACACAGGGTTATAAGACTTGAGACAGGTGGCAGCATGGTATAAATTGATCTCCTTCAAAATAGATGGGAACTTTGTTTTTGAAAAAGAAGCAAGAGACAGCTGCTTCTCAGCTAGGATGGCTCTGTCAGAGTATAGGGACCATCTCTTCTTGCATGCCTGATCAAAAAACAGTCTACTCATAGCATCTGAGACTGAAAATAAGGATGGAGATGCAAAACCTGTGTCAACAGAAACTTTAGCCCTCTTGGAAGGAGATGGAGAGGTAGAACTAGAAGGAGCAGATCTTTTCTTGGAGGAAGTCCTTTGTTTATGAATAGAGGGAGTGACCTCAGCAGCAGGGTCAGGTTGGACAGCAGGAGGGGGCCCAGTAGAAGCAGCCGGTTAAACAGAAGAGCATGTTGCAGCCTGTGTTGCAACATCAGGTGCAACATCAGATGCAACAGCAGTATGTGTTGCCAAAATATCCTCATCAACATGAGGTGATGTTGCAACATCAGGTGAAACATCAGGTGCACCATCAGTCTGCATTGCAACATATGAAGAGTCAGTTGCACCCAATGTTGGACCAGTCTCAGTGGCAATAGGGTCATGGTTAGCAGATGGGATACTGAAGTCATCTACCAAATCAGCAGGAATTTCAGGGTCGTGACCCAAATCTTGATCTTCACCAGAGATAGGCGGGTTGTGCAGACCAGAAGATTCCTCATCCCAGCATCACCACCCACAGCCTCCGTAGATATGGACATGGAGGAGTCAGAATCTTACAAGACAACAATCTCTGTCAATTTGACAGAAGGGCGTCGACGCAGGTAACCAAAATTCGAGAGTTGTCATCAACCACTTGTACACTTTTCAATTTCCCTCCCAATTTGTCTAATCGAAAGCGACCAAGGTGTACTCCTGTAAAATCCATATAGGACAGATCGAACTTCTTTCCAGTCTTACGGAGATGCCAGAACCAATCTTGAATTGTGATAAGAACACCCGATTCTGAAGACGGTGAGGGTTTCGCACTCCGGACAGAAATTGTGGAAAAAGGAACTATTCCCAAATTTGTCATTGCGAAGTGTTGCATATGGTTAGAGAGAGTTAGATAGGAAGTGGGAGAAGGTGAATCATGAGAAGAAGTACGGTCGGATCGAGATACCACCCTTTTTCGCTTCATTGGAGGAGACGAGGAGGAAGAGGATGCCGCTTTCACTGAGGTGGAGCATCGAGAGTAATGGTGAGGTGTTTGTGCCGATTATCAAACTTGATCACGGGCCATATCGACAGAGACGAAGAAGAATTTCTAAGAGATCCACAGGAACACCCTAGAATAGAGAACTGTGTTTTGCTGAAAATTTGGGGAGTGGAAATGAGCGCAGGAAAAGAGACCCGAAACTAAAAAACGTTTTTTAAAAATAAAAATTCCCCCGTGTTGCAACATGAGCCAATACCAAGCAAGAAAATTAAATACGACAAAGTCCAAGAGCTTGTCGTAACTCTTCAAATCGGCTTGAGTCAAGTGGTATAGTGAATATGTCCACCAGTTGACAAGATGTTTCAATATAGTCTATGACAAGCACATTCTTCTCTACCAATTCTCTAATGAAGTGGTGACGTATGTCTATGTGCTTTGTTCTCAGATGTTGCACTGGATTCTTCGAGATGTTGATAGCACTTTGGTTGTCACATAAAATAAATAACACAACTTGTTCCACTACATAATCAGTTAACATCTGCTTCATCCATAATAGTTGAGTACAACTACTTCCAGCTGCTATATACTCAGCTTCTGCCGTGGACAAGGAGATAGAATTCTGCTTCTTGATGTACCATGAAACAAGATTGTTTCCAACATAAAAATATCCACCTGTAGTACTCTTCATATCATCAGGATTACCTAGCCAATCAGCGTCATTGAATACTGACAGAAAAGTGTTAGTATATTTGGTATACCAAATACCATAAGCAGTCGTACCACTTATGTATCTGATAATTCTTTTTACTACTGTAATGTGAGACTCCTTCGGAGATGCTTGATAACGAGCACACACTTCCACACTGAAACTAATGCCAGGTCTGTTAGCCATGAGATAAAGAAGACCCCCAATCATACTCCTATATAGCGTAACCTCCACAAACTTACCACTGTCATCTTTAGTGATTTTTTCACTTGTAGACATAGGAGTATATACATGTTTAGCATTTTCTAGCCCAAACCTCTTCACCAGATTCATAGCATACTTACTTTGGGATATAAACAGCCCCTCGTTGGATTACTTTACTTGAAGACCCATAAACATATTGAGTTCTCCCACCATACTCATTTCAAACTCCTTCTGCATAAGGTTAATAAATTCATTCACTAACTTTTAAGAGGTAGAGCCAAACACTATATCATCAACGTAGATCTGAGCTACTAGCACTGCAGCCTTGGTTTTCTGAACAAATAGTGTCTTGTCAGCTCCCCCTCTAACGTAACCCTTCTGGAGTAAATAGTTGGTTAGCCTTTCATACCAGGCTATCGGAGCTTGCTTCAAACCATAAAGAGCCTTTTTAACTGATATACATGGCCCAGAAAGAACGGATTCTCAAAGCCTTTAGGCTACTCCACGTAAACTTCTTCATTCAAAATACCATTGAGAAATGCACTCTTCACATCCATCTGATGAAGTTTAAAGTTGAAACTACATGCTACTGCTAGTAAAAGTCTGATGGATTCGAGACATGCTACAGGAGCAAACGTCTCATCAAAATATGCCCCTTCAACCTGAGTATAACCCTGAGCCACCAAACGAGCTTTCTTGCGAGTTATGTTTCCCTTCTCATCAGTATTGTTCTTAAAGATCCATTTGGTACCAATAACATTTATACCATTTGGTCTTTCAACCAGAGTATAGACATCATTCCTCTGAAACTGATTCAGTTCTTCTTGCATGGCTGACACCCTGAATTCATCAAGTAGAGCTTCCTTCACATTCTTAGGTTCAACAAAAGAGATAAAGCAAACATACCATGCAAGATCTCGGTAGTTGACATGGCTTGAGCCTCGTGTACGACATTCTTCAAACAAATCCCATATAACCAGCTCTGGAGGGTGGTCCCTGATAACTCGGGTGATCCCATCGTAAGTGTGAGCAACGGCTTGATCATCTTCAGATGATGTTGTCTCTTGTGTTGCAACATCAGTTGCAACATGATCATGTGTTGTATCTGATGTTGCAACGTCAGTTGCAACATGCTCTTCTTCTTCTTATGTGCAGTCCCCCTGTGATGACGTCCCTTCAGTTGTGGCAGTCTCTGTTTGCTGAACAAAATCATCGACAACAACATTAATAGACTCCATCATGGTATTAGTATGTTTATTGTAGACTCTATTTGCACGACTGGATGCAGAATAACCCAGAAATATTCCTTCATCACTTTTAGCATCAAACCTCCCTCTTGGAGTACGGTCATTTAAAATATAGCACTTGCTTCCAAAGATGTGAAAGTAGGAGACATCTGGCTTTCTTCCTTTCTAGATTTCATATGGAGTTTCTCAGTTCTAGGACGAAGGTATAGTCTGTTATTGTATAGTATGTTGTATTCATAGCTTCAGCCCACCACCTTACACTGACTTCTTTAGCATTTATCATAACACAAGTCATCTCTTGCAAGGTCCGGTTCTTCCTCTTGACAACTCCATTTTGTTGAGGAGTCTTTGGGGCCGAGAATTCATGAGCAATACCAGAGACTCACAGAACTCAGCAAATGATCCGTTTTCAAACTCCTTTCCATGATCACTTCTGATTCTGATAATCTTGCAGATAATGCTTCCTTTCTCAATTTGCAGACTAACACATAATTTCTTAAATGCTTCGAAAGTGTCTGATTTTTTCTTAAGGAAATCTACCTAGGTAAACCTAGAAAAATCATCAATACAGACGAAAATGTATTTCTTACCTCCAATACTGGTTTCAGACGTATGCCCATACAAATCCATGTGTAGAAGTTCCAGAATCTTGGACGTAGTAATGACATGCAGTTGTTTGTGACTAGTCTTCTGCTGCTTGCCCAGTTGACATGGACCACACATGCCTTCCTTCTTATTATTTAACACTGGTATTCCTCTGATAGCACCCACCTTAGAGATTTTCATAAGAGTTTTAAAGTTCAGGTGCCCTAGTTTTTGATGCCACTGTTCGGACACGTCAACACGAGTATGAAGACAAGTAGTAGTCTCTTGGAGAAGATAGCAGTTATCTGCAGATCTTTTCCCACTAAGAATGCATTCTTGGTTGGAATTATACACAATGCATTTCTCCTTTGTAAACCTCACCGAAAGCCTTTGGTCACACAACTGACTGATGCTAATAAGGTTTGCTTTAAGATCTTTGATATGCAGACGTTCTTAAGCTTGAGAAGCCCGACCACATTCAGATCTTCTTTTCCTACAAGCTTGCTTTTCTGACCATCGCCAAATGTCACACGACCTCTAGTGCACGTCTTGTAATTGCCTAGCACTTAATTCTTGTTACTAGTCATATATCGAGAACATCCACCATCAAAATACCACATATTAGAAGATGAAATCAAAGAAGTGTAAGCCACCATGCTGTATAGGTCAGACTTCCTTACCCATTGCTTCTTCATCTTCATATTATGTTGTCTAGCATATCTTCCTTCTAAACAATGTCGCATGAGACTGAAGCAATTTTTCTCTGTGTGTCCTATGAACTTACAGTAACCACACACAGGACGACCACTTTTTACGCCTCTGGTCCCCTTCTTCTTCAAATAATGACTCTTGTGTTGACCCATTCTTTCAAGCTCTTTGGTGACAAGAATTCTTCTCTCCTTCGGTACATGGTAATAAGCTCCTCTGTTGTACCCCAAACCCGTGAGATCTCCTGAATTCTTCCCCATATTCAGAATGTCATCTAATTTCGACTTCCCGGAGTTCCATTTATTTAAAATACTCTCAGCCTTCTCAGCCCTGAGCAAAGTTTTTCTGACAGTTCCTTCTAAATTTCTGAGACTGTTTTTGGCTTCCAAGAGACTAGCTTTGGTTTCTTTCTTTTCACCCTTCAATCTGATATTTTCATCTTTCAATGTTTTGTTTATTTTACAGATCTTCATCCATTTATTTTATATCATTTTATAGGCAGTTCGAGTATCCTCTTCACTAACATCCTCATCACTTTCAGCTTCAGAATCTGATTCACTGTTATATGTTGTAGTTAATGTTGCAACACTAGAACTGACATTGTCTAGCTTATGGACTGAAGTCATACCTGATGTTGCAACATCAGATGCAACATGGTTGTGAGTGTTGCAGTCAGATTGTCTTTTCAAGGATGTTGTGAAAGCCACATAGTTGCTGGTGATGTCCTCATCTCCAGCACTTTCCTCTGACTCATCATCACTCCAGGTACTAGCTAAGGACTTCCCATTTTGCTTCTTCAAGATGTTGGCACACTCAGCTTGTATGTGTCCAAAGCCTTCATATTTTCTACACTGTATCCCTTTTCCTTTATTTTTCTGGTCATATCTCTGAGTATGACCACTGACACCTTTACCTGCAGTGGGATTACTTGGACGTGGCATATTTTTTCCTGATTTGAAGTTCTGCTCTTTGCTGTTGATCTTTTTCAGCATTTTGCTGAAGTTCTTGGTCGGCAGAGCAATGTCATCATCAAGTTCTGACTAATCATTTGCTTTAGAGATTTCTCCAGCTTCTACTTTCAGGGCCACTCCCTTGTCCCTTTTATTCTGCTTCAGACTCATTTCATAGGTATGAAGGGACCCCATAAGTTCATCCAACCTCATAGTGAAGGTATTCCTAGCATCCTCAATAGCAGCAACTTTGGCCAAAAATCTGTTTGGAAGAGATTGCAATGTCTTTCGAACCAACTTCACTTGTGAGTACTTTTACCAAGTTGAAATGACTGATTAGCGATGTCTCTCAACTTTTTATTAAATTCAGCAATGGTTACTTCATCATTCATCTTTAGTTCTTCAAACTGATATGCAAGCATTTGAAGTTTATAGATTTTTACTGCATTTGTTCCTTCGTGAATGTTTTGGAGTATGTTCCAGGCTTCTTTAGCATCATCACATGTAGAGATGAGTTTAAACTGTTCTTTATCAACATCCGTGAAGATGGCATTCACTGCTTTAGAATTTACCAGAGCAGCACGATCTTCTTCTTGACTCCAATCCTTAGCCGGCTTGAGGTATTCTTTGCCTTCTTTGTCAACTTTTATCGGTGGAGCCCATCCTTCAATGACAGAGGTCCAAGCCTTCTCATCAAGAAACTTAATGAATGCACGCATCTGAGACTTTCAATAAGTGTAGTTTGTCCCGATAAGCAAAAGAGTATGAGTAACAGAAGCGCCTTCTCCTGTATTCATGATTCAAGTACTGAAGATCCAACCCGCTTTGACAATACAAAGCAGCACAGATGACCTGCTCTGATCAATTGTAATTCAGTACTAAGGAGATAATCAAATGAACATATAACAATAAGAACAAATCCAAGAGAAGACACGCAAAACTTGGTAATGCAGTTCGGTGCACACACCTACATCTGCGGGGCCACATCCAGAAAATCAGATTACTCCACTAAAATATATATGAATACAATCACTAATATCCGATTTATATTAGGAGGAACATGCACCCCCTCAATACAAACCGTAGTGAGTGGTCTCAACCAAACCCATGGAGTAATCTATGCAAGCTCCCATTGCAAAAACTGACTCGAATCAACTCCCTTGATCCCTACCGCAGGTAGCCGTCAGCCTCCCTCCCAGAGTTTCCAATCAACTTTTGTAAAAGTGATAAAACCCTAGAGACAATCCGCATGTCTTTTATATAAGCCCACTCCTTACAATATCAGAGTAGATATTGAGGGTTCAATAGAATCTCATGCAGTTTGACAATCCTCAAATTAAGGAATCACTTAGTTCAAGTGATCCCGCAATATCTTCAGCATATCTCGTAGGCACCATTTGCGGGTCACATATTGCCAAATATATCTCCGGCAGATCTTGCAACAATATTTGCGGGTTTAACAACTTCATGTTTCATCTTTAACAGATCTCCCACGAAGCATCTTACAACTGAATATCTTTGGTTGTAATAGTATAAGATCTTGAATAATAAATCTTCAAACCTCTGAAGTCTGACTTTCTATCTGTTAAGTCAGAACAGCATGTTGCAACTCATGTTGCAACATGACATACAACATGACATAATATCATGACTATTAAAATGATCTTCCATGTCATAGATAATTAAGACCTATTGAAATACCCAAGTGCTACTAATGACAATACACTCACACCACGTGTGACCTAACAGGCAACATGTGGGAGATCTTCTTTCATGTTCTTCTCAGGTATCATCTCGCATTCTCTTGGGAGCTTACTCTATTGATTCACCATATTCTTAGGGAGTGCTTTGACATCAGTGTTTCTTGGTGAGATGATTTTCATTGACGCGGGATCATTCTCTGTCGCTCTACCATTGCTATCACGATGATTGCGAGATTGCTCTTACCGACTCAATCGAGGGCATTCCTAGTTATCGAGAGATTGTTCTCCATTGCTCTTTAAGGACTATCTTGGTGGGTATATTCCTACCTCGAATCAATTTGTTCTTGGCCCTTTGTGTGAGTTAGTCATGGCTGGCATCATGACCCTATATTTCAGCATAATGCCAAGATTGCTAGAAAGTTTCTTAATGTTAAAGGGTAACCCTTAACATTGCCTTAGCCTATTGCTTACAGATCATCAACACTATAGAGCTGTTTGGCTCTCATGATGGCTCCATTATGGTGATTGTTGGTTGGCCTCTTCTAATATTGGATATGGTAGGGATTCTGGGTGGTTTGTAATAGCAAGAAGGATTCTTTTGGTTCTGAGCTTCATCATTAAGAGCCTTCACCTAACTGTGAACCTTGCTCCTAAGGCCTTTTGCATGCTCCATGGTTTGAATTTGGAGAGTGATTCTTATATTCATGTCCATTGCAGACATCATCTTCGTAAGCGTTGTTAACTAATTGGAGAAGCTAATGAAATGTGCCATGGTAACAAAGTCCGGCGTAGCTGGCATATTTCCATTAGTGGGTGGGTTGATATCCATTTGCTGGGTAGAATCACTAGGCCAAATATTCTATAGTTCCTACCGATTGTGCTAAATTTTGCAATACATTTTTATGCATGCAATTCACATAATAAGATTTAGGAGGAATGGAATTTGAAAAGATCTACGTATGCAATTCACATAATAATATTTATTGAATAAGCTAGCATTGATGGTATCCTCAGCGAAATAGGATTCCTACATGAGTAGAGTAGGATTATTGTTGTTTGCAGGATACTCCCATTGTTATGAGTGGGCTTTTTGTAGGCCCATGTGGAGCCCATTTAGGATGAGGGTATCCACCCATTATGTAACTTTTTTACTATAAATATAAGGCTACGGGTTCAGTAGCCGTCACCTTCACAACACCCATACATTTTTAAGATGTCTAAGTTCGTGGTGGCTTGGGCCGTGTGCACTTAACACAAGTATCCTTGTGAAGTGGGCTAAATGGGCCGAATTCTTGGGCATCTTGTGGGCCTTTTATTGAGACGTGACAGGAATCATATGGCTACTCCACCAAATCAGCATTTGAGATGAAACTTCATTTGAGAATATTTTGCTAGATAATGCACATATAAATTCCCATCTATAGCATGTAGGTGAAGAAAATTGTCCTCAGTATGCATCATTCACCCCACTACCAATTGTCTCAATACTCTGCTCAATTTCTTCCTATAAATGCCAGTCCTCGTTTAGCCAGACCATTCACCTGGAAGCCTTCAATTGTCATTTGGGTAATACTCTTATCACTAGTTATCCTCTTTATATATATATCATTCTTTTTAAATGTCTGATATGTGAAACGCAAGAACTAGCAGGTATACAAGAGGAATAAGGATGAAGGCCGCAGCAATTTTCATACTGGGAATCATATTGGTGAGCTCATGCTGTGCAGTTCCACAGAAGGGGGTGACTACTGATGAATCGCAGGCCCATGCCGCGGCAGAGGCAGCGCAGGGACCGACTAATGGTGGAAATGACGACGAAGGAAAGTCGGCAGGCAGCCATCATTCACTGCCAATACCAGGTTTTGAGGGTCGGATGAAGAGCCCAACTGGAGGACCGTAGAGCATCAAGAACTAACGAAATATACATGTAGGCTTCGTTGGCTATTAGTAGTATGCATGTTGCTGCAATATGTATGTTCACGGATATGAGCGTGGTGGGCGAAGCTAGCTTGAATATTTTAAGTAGTTATGCTTGTGTAACTCGGTGCACTTTTTGTATGGAAATAAATGGATGATTGTGCATCTTTATTTGCACTTATATTTTGAGGGGGGTGGTATGTAAATGTATTATGTTAGAGTAACGGGCATATTCTATGAGGAATATCGTATGCCAGAAACGATTGCAAAACTGAATAGCAGCATGCATGCAAGGGTGACGACGAATCCTAACAGAGAAAATAGACAGTCCAAGATTTTCTTTTTCTCTGACCATCGATCTATAGAGTTTAATAAAATTTGAATGACTCTTTAAATTTATTTTCCTTCATTTCTTGCCATTAATTCCATTCTGTTTTCCATGACCATTAAAAAATTTCCTTAGTAAAATCATGATATTCAGTTCCAATGAACTCAGAAGCATGAATAGGTCAATGTGTCTATCTACATTAAGTAGTATCTACACTTGAGTATATGTTAGCTTTAATATGCTATAATCTTCTTCCTTTAAAAAAATAGTTAAAAAGGCTACAGTCTTCAAATCTTATTAATAAAATTTATTAAGCAAATTTCAGCTTGCAACCTCGCCGTAAATAGGAGATTTATGTGCATAAACCTACAAATCAGCACTTGACATAGAGCTTATCATGCAAAAAGGATTAAGATTCTACTAGATAGTGCCATTTTACATCACATTGGCAAAGCCACAGTGACCCCTTGTTTATAGCTTGTGGATGAACAAATTCACCTAAACGCATCATTTGATTAGATGTGATGTCGACTATCGGTGGAGAATCCATAACTAAATGCTCGTCATTATTTCCATCTATATATAAGTACCAGTTTTCATCGATCACTGTTATTTAACCAACACCTCAAATAGGCGTTGAAATATGTGAATTAGAGAGCCAAATTTCTACAAGATTCGACTATGTGAATTAGGTAGTTAAAATACAGGGTAGGGAAAATATAATGTAATAAAATTAATATTAATAATAATGATAGTAATAACACCTACGGTTGGATCTACCAATATTTAGGAGGTGTGTTAATGGGGGTGGGGTTAGGGGTTTAATTAGGGGTAGATCTAGGTTTTACAGGGGTAAAAGTAATTAGTTAAAAGTGATTAGTAATTGTGAAAATTCATTGGTGAAAGTGATAAGCAAAATACAATAGATTTGAAATTACGGTTTTGTCATGATATTAAACGTGTCCGAAAAATTACGAAAACATACCGACGGGATCGTATCGTCGCGAGGATCGCGACTATGAGATCCGTTCTAGGATTTGAGTTACGAAAATACAGGTTTTAGGCCAAAACGTTTAGAAAGCAGGTTTGCGGGTTCTAGGCTGAAATGACATCAGAAAATTATGAAATTAATATGGGAAGCCCTAAATGATCATAGGATGCTACTGTAGAAGTTTGAAACGTTTTGAAGACATTTGAATAGAAAATAATTCATCGACCCAAAACGGTAATTATTGAAAAATGAATTTTTATCAAAACATTTTTGAGTATTTGAGGAAATCTGAAATTGCTGAAATACAATATAATAAGTCTAGTGTTTCAAAATATTTTTATAAGAATTTTTGAAATCAGTTTTGATATACAACTCTTGACTAACCATTATAAAGAAAATTTAATATTGTTGAAAAATACGTTAAATATGTATTTGAAGTGTTTGAAAAATACAGGCAGTTACATCATCTCTGTAAGCGATGTTAACTAATTGGAGAAGCTAATGACCCGTGCCATGTGGTGGGCTCCGGAAAGGTGCTCTCTCTCAAGTGCAAGAGTACCCGTACAAGTAGTAAAATCTGGGAGTCCAGATGTCGAATCCACGGGAAGAAATCTGTTGCAACCACAATTCAAATCAAATAGAAAGCCAACGAAGAGAAACTAAACATTTTTAATGGTGGTGATGGTGGTGTGAGTGGGGATACGTGAATGATACGAACAAGGAAAATATGTGAGAACAAATATCTATAAAAAGTATGCACATGGTATGGGCTCGTTAGGATCGATGATTCGTATTAATTTGGTTGATGAATATATCACAATGAATTCTCTTTTTGAGAGCAATTCATCGGAAAAATATCCAATATAACTCAATGAATTCTCCTTTTGGGAGCAATTCATCGGAAGATGCCCTTTTGGGGGTTAAAACACGATATTCAATAAGATCGTCGCTAAAATTCTAATACGATATGAAACTCTCTTTTGGAGAGATCAAAACTACGATATGGAACTCCCTTTTGGAGAGATCAAAGCTCACCCTTTTGGGGCGATCATCAACTTAATCACTTCTTTTGAAAGATGAAAAAGGCGATTTAAGAACAAAGATCACAACTTTAACGACGTTTAACGATTAAGCACAAGGATATTCAACCAAATAAACACAAATTATATCCCCTAACTACTCCATACCATGCACAAATAAGTTTTAGCTACTCATCATGCAATAATAAACAACTTCCATAGCAAAATACATCAACTTTATAGCAAAATACGATGAAAAACACTAAAATACGAGGTAGAAGTTTAGAAATATATCACAAAATCTCCAAGTTTCGACTTCAAACTCTCTGGAAATAATAATACAAGCCTTTGGAATTTTACAGAATTTTTCAGGGGGGAAATACGGCTCCTAGAGCCTCCAATACGCCCAAAATACGCCCCAATCTGCCTGTATTCGCCCAAAAACCCTAAATACGCGTATATAATAGGCATTGCGGGTTTAAGAAGCTTATTGGGTTCACTATCCGCACCCGCATCAAACCCAAACCCGATATCACAGTCAGATCAAACCTGGGCCGTCGATCTCGGCGGGATCTGTTCTCAGCGCGCCACGTGGGCTTTGAGATTCGTGCAAGCCCGCATCGCTTCGAGTTAGCGTCGGATTCTGCCATGGCCGTCCGATCGTGCATCGATGACGCACATGGAGCCACGTCGCCTCTTCTGCTTTCAATTTGCGGGGCTAACGACGCCCGTTGGATTGACAACGTGCGGTGCGGATGTCGCCACGTCGCCCCTGCTACGCTGCTTAACGAAATCAAACGCGAATCGTTGTCGTCCGTTGGATTCCCGATTGACGCTCCGATTCGAGCCACGTCACTTAATGGATTTCTCCGCTCAGCTCTTGATCTCAGCCATCGGATGGAAACTGTACGGTCGAGATGCGCCCCACATTCGTTGCGAGCTGATCGCGTTCCTGACCGTTGGATCGGCATCCAACGGCAGATAATTCGCCACGTCGTCGCCCTTCGAATACGCAGCAGCGGGAAAACGCGGGCCGTTGGATCAAGCGGGGGGCGGCGGATGATCGACACGTGGCAGCGTCTGATTGGTCGGCGGCGGTATAATCGTATTTCTTTGCGTATTTCTCCAATTAATTGGTATTCTGCATTCAAAAATACACAGTAATTAGCACAGATCTCAGAAAAATACAAATAAATAGTCGTTGGAATCGTGAGATCGAGACCAAGCTAGGAAAAATATAAAAAGTGCAGAAATACTTCGTTAAATGCTGTTTTGTGCTCAAATATTGTGTTTTCCCTAATAAATAAATGTGTAGAAATACGTATGAATTAGAGAACAATGTAGCATCACATGAGCACAAAATAGGACTAAATGGGGGGTTAAATATGTAATATTGAACACGAATCACCATGGTAACATAGTCAGGCTTAGCTGTCATATTGCCATTAGTGTGTGGATTGATATCCATTTGCTTGGTAGAATCACTGGTCTAATTTTATATTGTTCATACAGATGGTGCTATGTTTTGCAATATATTTTATGCATTCAATTCACGTAATAAGATTTAGGACGAATGGAACTCGAAAAAAGTACTCTACTTATCAGATCTCGACCATCGAGGGAAGAAGGTGATGTGGTGGATTTGCAAATGACAATGTATGTGCCTGCACAGACAAACAACAATTCAGAAGTAGTCACGATGGTACTAAACCTAAAATCTTTAAATTAAATCAATTTGATATTTGATGTAGCTAAAATAATTAGAATATCTACTCTATAAAAGAGAGATTTACAACCCTGACATTGTCCTACTAGGACAAACCTAGTTGGCATTGTCCTATGTGGTGGATGGAGGGGTGTACATGCCACCTCATCCCCTCATATGTGGTGTGAGGGTATGTGTTCACTTTGGGATGGGGTTTTTTTTTTGTGATGCCCAAACAAAAGCCCCTCCCCACTTCCATTAATTGCATGCTTGTTATCGCTTTTTCATTAAACCAAAGAAACACCTTCCTTTCTCTACTATTTACATGGTTGTCATCTCCCTTTTTGCACTTTTTCCCGCCTGGATTTTTTGCTCTTATACCCTTGCTTTTCAACATTTTACCACTGGACGCTACCCACCCATACACCCATATTTTTTTCACTTTGGCGTAAGCTTCTCTCTGTGTTTTTTTCCGGTCCCCGTGCACCATGTGCACGGGTAATTTCTAGTATTATGATATATGAGACCTTAAAAGGTCTGTCTATTTATAAAGATCGTGTGGTAGTTAGGTCAGCCATCCTTTGTCATAACCCTAGCTTATTGAATAAGCTAGCATTGATGGTATCCTCAGCGAAGTAGGATTCTTGTTGTTTGCAGAATACTCCTTTACATTTTTAAGATGTCGAAGTTTGTAGCGGCATGGGCCGTGTGGTTAGCACAAGTATCCTTGCGAAGTGGGCTAAATGGGCCAAATTATTGGGCCTCATGTGGGCCGTTTATTGAGGCGTGACAGGAATCATATGCCTACTTCACCAAATCAGCATTTGAGATAAAACTTCATTTGAGAATATTTTGCTAGATAATGCACATATAAATTCCCATCTATAGCATGTAGGTGAAGAAAATTGTCCTCAGTATGCATCATTCACCCCACTACCAATTGTCTCAATACTCTGCTCAATTTCTTCCTATAAGTACCAGTCCTCATTTAGCCAGACCATTCACCTGGAAGCCTTCAGTTATCATTTGGGTAATACTCTTATCACTAGTTATCCTATTTATATATCATTCTTTTTAAATGTCTGATATGTGAAACGCAATGATTAGCAGGTATACAAGAGGAATAAGGATGAAGGCCGCAGCAATTTTCATATTGGGAATAATATTGGTGAGCTCATTCTGTGCAGTTCCACTGAAGGGGGTGACTACTGATGAATCGCAGGCCCATGCCTTGGCAGAGGCAGCGCAGGGACCGACTAATGGTGGAAATGGCGACGAAGGAAAGTCGTCAGGCAGCCATCATTTCCTGCCAATACCAGTTTTTGACGATCGGATGAAAAGCCCACCTGGAGGACCGTAGAGCATCCAGAACTAACGAAATATATAATACTTGTAGGCTTCGTTGGCTATCAGTATGCATGTTGCTGCAGAGCTTGAATATTTTAAGTAGTTATGCATGTGTAACTCGGTGCACATTGTAAAGAAATAAATGGATGATTGTGCATCTTTATTTGCACTTTTCTTGTAAGGGGGGTGGTAAGTAAATGTATTCTGTTAGAGTTACTTGCATATTCTATGAGTAATATCGTATGCCAGAAATCGATTGCAAAACAGAAGAGGATCATGCATGCAAAGGTGATGAGAGTCGAGAGACTGCACATGCGCAAAGATTGCAAACTGCTGTAAACCTTTTACGCATTAGTCTGAACGTAGTCTTGATCTTTCGTCCTATGAACCCACACGATCAATCCTAACAGAGAAAACAGACAGTCCAAGATTTTTTTTTCTATGACCATCGATCTATACGATATGTCCATGGGCAGTAAACCATTTTTTTTCAGTTTACAAAGCAAAACCGACGCCTTTAATATAGTTTTGTTTTTGAAAATTTGACAGAGGTTTTTTATGGAGTAATTCATATAGAGACTCAATCATAATATCATATGACTTTATGTGCACGGGTTCGAACCTCATTTATGGTTCTCTAATATATATTTTTCAGCGTCTTTTGTTTAAATATTCCGCCGCCCGAAACGACTCCGTTTTGGGGCATGGATTAATTTTAAAAGAAAAATGGTTCCAAACGAATCTGTTTGACATTGAAGGTAATTATACTTCGTCTTTGTCTTCTCTTCATTTTCTTCTTTTCTTCTTTCTCTCTCTGCATTTTCTTATTCTTCGCACCTTAAGGTAAAGACATATTTTGAATCATTTAAATGAGTATTTAAATGTTATTTGTTGGATGATGATGAACTCAAGAGAGAAAGAGACAAGATTTCTTAGCAAAAGAATAAGTCACCATAGCTAAGAGCCATGGTGCTCTATTTATATATCTCATAGTGGGGAGTCTAAAAGCCTCTAGGAGACCAAGGGTCCCCATTACTCTAAGTAATGGGGCCTAATGAATGGGTAATGAAGGAGGGGAGGCCAAAGGCCTCCCTCATTCATAACACTCCCCCTTACACATTCATCACTTCGGTCTCAGCTACTGAGGCAAGGGGTGGATACTTCTGGATCCAGAGTAAGTGTGTTTGCCTCGTTAAAACCTTAGCTGTGGAAAACCCAGTGGGAAAACCCAACAGCTTAAGGAAAAAGAGTGCAACCCACATGTTACTCCCCCTGATCCGTACAAGCTTCAGGCTTGCAGGTCTTTCAACTGTCGCATACCAATGTTCTTTACAAGCTTTACAAAAGTACATTTAGGCAATGCCTTAGTAAAAAGATCAGCTAGGTTGTTGCATGACTGGATCTGTCGAACTTCAATCTGCTTGTCGTTCTTCTGTTCGTGCGTCCAGAAAAACTTGGGAGAAATGTGCTTTGTCCTGTCGCCTTTGATGTAGCCCTTCTGAAGCTGAGCAATGCACGCGGCGTTGTCTTCGAATAGGGCAGTAAGCTCCAGATCACCGGTCTTCAGGCCAGTGGATTGGAGAATGTGTTGGACGACGGAGCGTAGCCAAAAACATTCTCTGCTCGCTTCATGGATCGCGATGAGCTCTGCATGGTTAGAAGATGTAGCAGTAGTGGTTTGTTTTACCGATCTCCAGGAGATAGCAGTTCCTCCGTAGGTAAAGACAAAACCAGTCTGTGATTTTGCCGTATGCGGATCTGAAAGATGGCCTGCATCGGCATAACCAAGTAACTGGGAGGAGGCACCTCTCTGGTAGTAAAGTCCAAGGTCTACGGAACCCTGGAGGTATCGCAGAAGATGCTTTACTCCATTCCAGTGGCGCTTTGTAGGCGCTGCACTGTGTCTGGCTAGGAGATTGACTGCAAACGCTATATCGGGACGCGTGCAGTTAGCCAGATAGAGAAGTGCACCAATGGCACTTAGGTAGGGTACTTCTGGACCCAGTATCTCCTCCCCCTCTTCCAGAGGCCGGAAGGGGTCCTTTTGTACGTCTAATGATCTCACGACCATAGGGGTACATAAAGGATGACATTTATCCATTTGGAACTTATTTAAAAGCTTCCTGGTATAATTGGATTGATGTAGGAGGATTCCACCTCGTAGGTGTTCAATCTGTAAGCTAAGGCAATACTTCGTTCTGCCTAGGTCTTTCATTTCAAAAGTTTGCTTTAGCCTTGCAGATATCACATTAATCTCTGCTGGAGAGCCTATGAGATTTAAGTCATCAACGTAAACTGCTATGATGACGAATCCTTTTCCCGTTCTTTTGATAAAGATGCACGGGCAGACTTCGTTATTAGTGAATCCTTGCTGTGCAAGGAAATCACTTAGTCTGTTATACCACATTTTGCCTGACTGTTTTAGTCCATACAAGGATCTATGTAGTCTAACAGAGAATACCTCCCGAGGTATCTCTTTCATCTCTGTGGGTAAGTTAAACCCATCTGGTAGTTTCATATAGATCTTTTTATCTAAATCGCCATAAAGATATGCAGTCACAACGTCCATGAGCTGCATTTCTAGGCTTGCCAGAGATGATAGGCTTATTAAGAATCTGAATGTAATAGCGTCCATTACCGGGGAGTATGTATCTTCATAATCGATACCCGGTCTTTGGGAAAAACCCTTTGCTACAAGACGCGCCTTGTAGCGGATGATCAGATTTTGTTCATTTCTTTTTCTAATGAAAACCCACTTATATCCCACAGGTCTTACACCTACTGGTGTTTGGACTACAGGTCCAAAGACTTTGCGTTTCGAGAGTGAGTCCAGCTCTACTCTTATCGCCTCGTCCCACTTTGGCCAATCATCTCTGCGTTTACAATCCGCTAGAGAAAGTGGTTCGACGTCATCGTCGTATTCAGCGACGTGAACGGCAATAGTGAACGCAAAATCGTCGTCGACGACTGTGCTATGTCGGTCCAGTACCTCCCCAGTACGTACAAAGTTTAATGATGTTTCTCCTAATGTTTCCTCTGCGGGGGAAATTAGGAGGGGAGAGGTAGCTGTCCTGAGCTCAGTATCCTGTGGAGGGATAATCTTATTTTCACCAGGAATCTTCCTCTTTCGAGGAACTTTATCTTTTGAACCTGGTGGCCGTCCTCTTTTCAATTGAGGTACAGCCATTTCTGCTGCGGGTGGATTGCATCCATTTATAGGGATGTCAATCCTAGCTGGAGTGTTAGCAGCAGGGACGTGTGAACGGACGATCTTCTGGTTGTCTGTGAATTTATCCGGCAATTGGTGTACTGTATTCTGGATGTGAAGGATCTTCAGGATCTCATCTTCACACAGATTTGTACGCGGATCATAAAAGGACAAAGACTTATTTTCCCAATTAATGGTCTCCGAAGCTTCAGGCTTCTTGGAATGTTTGCCCAACTTTGGAAAAGTTTTCTCATCGAATTCACAATCAGCAAGACGTGCCTTAAATGCGTCCCTCGTTAGGGGTTCTAGGTATCTAATAATCGAGGGTGAATCAAATCCAATATAGATTCCTAAACGACGTTGAGGACCCATTTTGGTCCTCTGAGGTGGTGCTATTGGAACATAGACCGCACAACCAAATATTCTCAAATGAGATATATCTGGAGTTGAGCCGTATGCTAGTTGCATCGGAGATAATGTATTGCCTCCAAAGGGGCGTATCCTGATGAGAGATGCGGCATGAAGAATAGCATGCCCCCAAGCATCCACCGGCAATTGGGATTGCATAAGCAATGGACGTGCAATCCATTGGAGTCTCTTTATAAGGGACTCTGCTAATCCATTCTGGGTGTGAACATGAGCTACTGGATGTTCAACTTCTATACCCGTTGCCTGGCAATAGTCTTCGAAGACTTGAGATGTGAATTCGCCCGCATTATCAAGTCGTAGTTTCTTGATATGGTTATCGGGGAAATGAGCACGTAACCTAATTATCTGTGCCAACAGCTTTGGAAAAGCTAGGTTACGGGTGGACAAGAGGCACACATAAGACCATTTTGTGGATGCATCTATTAGTACCATGAAGTACCGAAATGGGCCACTTGCGGGGTGAATAGGCCCGCAAATGTCACCATGTATCCTCTCAAGGAAGCCAGGAGACTCTAAACCCACTTTTAGGGGCGATGGTCTCGTTATTAGTTTCCCCTTGAAACAAGGGGACAAGAAAATTCACCTTTCTGAAGAATCTTCTGGTTCTTCAAATCATGTCCGCGGGATTCAGATAAGATGCGTCGCATCAGAATGGATCCAGGGTGACCAAGTCTGTTATGCCATAGTTGAAATGGTGGCATTGGCTGGCACGTCTGGTGCTCAGTCATATTGGCTTCAACTGGTTGAATGTATGTTTGGTAGAGACCCGACGGGAGTCCCTTAAATATTTCGCAGATGGTCTTCTGGCCATCTTTACGAAGAGTGACATACATGTATTCAACCTTATTTTCATCTCTAGTTTCTAAGTGATATCCGTTTAAACGGATGTCCTTGAAACTTATGAGATTTCTATTTGATCTTGGAGAAAATAGTGCATTATTGATTTTTAGTCTTGTGTTATTTGGGAGCAATAATATTGCATCACCAGATCCTTCGATTATTTTGGACAGTCCTGAAATTGTAATGACAGGACTGTCATATTTACTTATGCTATTGAAATAGCATTCATCGCGAAGGATAGTGTGCGTCGAGGCACTGTCCACTAGGCACTCATACATCATCTATATAAGCCAAAAACGAAAATTTATCGATGGAAATGTAAAATGCATACATTCAAAATAAAAGATCGTCTTTATTAAGCATACTAGAGATGAAGCTACAATTTATTCTTTGAAAAGCATAGATAATGATGAGGCTCAATCGAGCAGGTCGTCATTTTCGAAATCCTTGGAAGTGAACTTCGTCGGATTTTCCACATTTGCCATGTTTGTTTCAGGCGGAGGCTTCTGGCTCGCCTGATACAGTTCCTGGAAGTGGCGAGGTGTGCGACAGTTTCTGGACCAATGTCCAGTCATGCCACAACGATGGCATTTGTCCTCCCATGTCTTCTTTGGATTTGACACTGTATCAGTGTTCTTACGTTTCCAAGTGAAGTTTTTCTTCCCTTTGTTATTCTTGCTTTGGGGAGGAGCAATGGCTGGTTTCATAGGGGCATTTCCTTTGTTCTTTCTGCCCCTCTTCTTGTTCTTCCACTTCGGGGGGTGAACACTGTGGGCTTCGGGAATAGGAGCTGAGCCTGCCAGGCGCTGGTTATGAGTGGTCAGTAAAAGGTCTCTATTCTGCTCTGCCCTAAGGAGGCAAGAGAGCAGTTCAGAGAACTTCGTGAAATTGCGTTCACGATACTGCTGCATGAGGATAACATCTTTCTCGTGAAACGAGGTAAATGTCTTTTCCAACATGCGGTGCTCCGAGACTTCTTCACCACACAACTTCAGGCGTGAGGTGATGTTGTGAAGTGCTGAGTTGTACTCAACAACGGACTTGTAGTCCTGAAGTCGGAGGTTCTCCCACTCATAGCTGGCACGCGGGAGTATGACATCAATTTGATGTCTGTAGCGTGCCTCTAACGCTGTCCATAACTCCAGAGGGTCCTCTACCGTCAAGTATTCGGCCTTCAGGGTCCGATCTATGTGTCGTCTGATATAGATAATGGCTTTCGCCTTATCCATGTCAGAGATAGTGGTAGAGGTACTGCCAGCTGAAAGGGCCGCTTCTGGGGCTTTGCTAGCAGATGCATCGGATGCTGCGGGAGCCGATGATTGGGCCACTGCGGGGGCCAGAATGGAGTGCAGGAGCGCCATGGAGCGCAAGTGGAACTTCAGGTCCACTCGCCAGCTCAAGTAATTCTTGCCAGCTGCATCGAGCACCTCGAAATCGACGCTTGCCAATTTAGCCATTTTATCTATGCAATTTAAAGATAATCATGAATTAAAATAAATTCAACAAACCATGCATAAATTAATAAGTAAAAATGCGGGGATCGGCCAGATACCCAAAATAATAAACAGTCCAAAGTTCGATTACAGTCCAAAGAAAAGAGATTGAAAAATACAACTTTGGAAACCCCGGGTGGGTCCCTATTTCTGCATCCGTCTTCTTATGCTGTTGCATCGAGCTTTGGCTTACACAGTCATGAATCGACTCCTTGCGGTCCAGCGGACGCGGCCAGGGAATTGACTAAGCCAGGACCACTTGTTACCCAGTCAAGCTAGGTTGGTCCAGCAAACTTAGCCAAGCACATTGACCGACATCATGATCCATTGAAGGAGTTTTCATCAATTCTATGTGCTGTTGCATCGAGCTGGGCTTTTAAATACAAATTTCCTCACTTACAAATTCTCTCAAAAGATAATAAAAGTGCAAGGAAAGTAAATAGGTATACAATGGCCGATCCCGAAAAACACATTTTTACTTATTTTAAACATCCACGCAGTTTATATGCTACATGCATAAATTAAACAACCACGCATATATCTCAAGCATAAAAAAATATGGAAAAAGTAAACTAGAAAATATAACGATCTCGTAGACCACGGGGAAACGTCATACACCGTTAGGTTAATTACCTAACGGCAGAGCGGTCTCAGGATCTTTGAGATGATTATATTTTTTAAAAATTCTAGTAAACCATACATAATAATTTGCAAGAGAGATGTTTAAATAAATAGAGGAACATATAAATGTAATTATTGATTTTACAAAGTTTTTCTCATAAATTTCAATTTGCAAATTTAATTCTTCTTTAAAATTATGAAGAAGCCGAATTTCTGTAGAATTTTGTGGCTTCGGGCCAAAAATTATTTTTAGTATAAGCGCTTGTGGCCCGTTCCGCAGTTCTGCAAAGTTGTTTGTCGCAATTATTATGGCTTCGAGCCAAAAATAAACAATTAGCCTCGGCTTCAGGCCTCGGCCTCGGCCTCGGGCCTCGGCCTCGGGCTCGGCCTCGGGTCACGGCCACAGGGCTCGGCCTCGGGCTCGGCCTCGGCTTCGGCCTCGGCCTCAGGGCTCAGCCTGCCATCGGCCTCGGCCTCAGGGCTCAGCCTGCCATCGGCCTCGGCCTCAGGGCTGGGCCTCGGCCTCAGGGCTCAGCCTGCCATCGGCCTTGGCCTCAGGGCTCGGCCTCGGCCTCAGGGCTCTTCCTCGGCCTCAGGGCTCGGCCTCGGCCTCAGGCTGCCCCCTTTC
This sequence comes from Scilla litardierei, assembly GCA_030789695.1. Taxonomy (NCBI): domain Eukaryota; kingdom Viridiplantae; phylum Streptophyta; class Magnoliopsida; order Asparagales; family Asparagaceae; genus Scilla; species Scilla litardierei. The sequence continues at coordinate 42,349,815 of CM061138.1, read as the reverse complement.
AGCGGGGGGGGGGGGGGGGGGGGGGGCGGCGGCGGCGCGGAAGGCCCCCCTCTCCACTGCAGGGGGGGGGCATAGTCGGCATTGTGGGAAGGCCCCCTCCTCCGTCAGGGGGGAGGGGAGGATTTCATCCCGGTTCTTCTTCCCACCGAAGAATTTTAATTGCAAAAGGAAAAATTTTTTCATAGAAAAAAAAAACTTTGTAATATGGATAAATTTTTGTTTTTTTTTCTTTTATTAGACTAAATTTTTTTTTTTACTTGTATATCAAAACAATGTAAAAATTATTTAGTCTAATTTTATCTACAGGATTATAGGGTTTTACCTCTAGATCAATGATCTAGGGAAGAACGCGACGATGATCCGTAGAAATAATAATCCAAGCTCCCGAACGCTTTTAGGATGCCGCAACGCTCCAACGAACCGCCGCAGCAACGTTAGATTCCTTGCGCGTAGGGATGAATGTAGATGAAACGCTCCAACGAATCGCCGCAGCAACCAAAGATTCCTTGCGCGTAGGGGATCAATTTGGTGTGGATTTAGGCTTGGATTCTTGCTCAAGGAAGAACACGTGCTGATAACGTGTTGGATGATGATGAACTCAAGAGAGAAAGAGACAGGATTTCTTAGCAAAAGAATAAGTCACCATCGCTAAGAGCCATGGTGCTCTATTTATATATCTCATAGTGGGGAGTCTAAAAGCCTCTAGGAGACCAAGGGTCCCCATTACTCTAAGTAATGAGGCCTAATGAATGGGTAATGAAGGAGGGGAGGCCAAAGGCCTCCCTCATTCATAACATTATTTGATTTATTGAATATGTTTATCCGATGCTTTATATTTTTCTCCATCGCACCTTTTCCCAATCATCTCATCTTGATACGCCTTCTTGGGATCTGTGAGTTTAATAAAATCTGAACGACTCATTAAAGTTATTTTTCTTCCTTGCTTGTCATTAATACCATTCTGTTTTTCTTGACCATTTAAATTTTTTCTTTGTAAAATCATGATATTCAGTTCCAATGAACTCAGAAGCATGATTAGGTCAATGTACACAAGCGTTTATGTTAGCTGTAATATGCTATAATCGTCTTCCTTTAAAAAATAATAATAAATGCTATAATCTTCAAATCTTATTGAAAAAATTTATTTAGCAAATATCAGCCTGCAACCTCTCCGTAAATAAAAGATTTATGTGCATAAACCTCCAAATCAGCACTTGACATAGAGCTTAGTATGCAAAAAAAGATAAAGATTCTACTAGGTAGTGCCATTTTACATCACAATGGCAAAGCCACAGTGACCCATTGTTTATATAGCTTGTGGATGAACAAATTCACCTAAACGCATCATTTGATTAGATGTGATGTCGAGTATCGGTGGAGAATCCATAATTAAATGCTCATCATTATTTCCATCTATATATAACTACCAGTTTTCATTAGGGGTGGGCAAAAAACCCGTTTCCGATTTCAAACCCGGTTCCGATTCCAAATATTCGGATAAATCAAATTTGGAATCGGAATCGGTTCAAAAAGTTGCATCCAATCTTTAATCGGACCGCTTCATCTAAGTCTCATGTCCGACCCGATTCCGAAATGCATGCGCCATTAATTATTACCGCGGCCTACTAAGCGCATATCCATAAGGTTGTCAGCATCAGCAAGACCCACAAACGAATCGTTTTGAATTAGCTTTCAAAACTAACCTACTTAAAGTAACCCAGCTGCATCATTCCGACCGATGTGGGACTTTAGTTCTCTGCTTCCACCCAAGTCTCAATAGTCCCACATCGGTCACACCTAAAACAAGTTGTTCTTTATAATAGCTTTTTTGAACAAAGCCATTCGAAATTGATGATCACCAAGGCTCCTGCTGAAACGAAATCGGGGTTTCTTCGAGGGAGAATGTTGGTCGAGTCTGAATCGGTTTTCGGGATTTTTATCTTATTCCGATTTCGAAATCGGATTTAATTTTTCCGGATCCGATAAATCGGAATCGGAAAGCGGATCAATTTCTCACATCAGAATACATTCGGATCCGGATTCGGATCTTCCAAAAAAACCGGGTTTGTCCGATGCTCACCCCTAGTTTTCATCGATCCCTGTCATTTAACCCACAGCTCAAATATGAGTTGAAATATGTGAATTAGAGAGCCAGAATTCTACAAGATTCGGCCATGGCAATTGCTGAGGGGATAAATAGAGAGCCAAGACGATTGGTTATGAGAGCAAAAATTAGTTTTTCCCCAGTAGATTAACTCTAAAGTGTTATAAACCATGGCGGCTACGGAGTATTTATAGTAATATGGTTACATAATGGGTGGATACCCACTAACGGGTTGGGCCTCCAAAAGCCCGTTTATAACACTTCCCCTTATCCATCCATTGTTGTAAGCCGTGATGAACGCTTCAGGGTTCATAGAGCTTATCTAATCATGGTTCTATGGATACTTCTGGATCCCAAGTTTAAGAGTACTTGCCTCGTTAAAACCTTTGCCAAAGAAAACCCAGTTGGAAAAACCAATGGCTAGGGGAAAAGAGTAGAAGTCTCTGTAACTTCCCCTTATCGATGGATATCACTAGAGGTGGATACTTCTGGATCCTAAGTTAGGGATAATTTCCTCGTTAAAACCTTTAGCTGTGGAAAACCCAGTGGGAAAAACCAATAGCCAAGGAAAAAGAGTACAGTTTCCGTAACTTCCCCTGATTAGTGGAAGTATTTATGGGGTGGATACTTCTGGATTTAGAGTCAATGAGGTTGCCTTGTTAAAACCTTTAGCTATGGAAAACCCAGTGGGAAAAACCAATAGCCAAGGAAAAAGAGTACAACACTACATTTGATTCCCCCTGATCTGTACAAGCTGCAGGCTTGCAGATCTCCTAGACAACTATACATCAATCTCTTACAGTGTTCCGATAATAAGTACAAAGTACAAGGCATCGTTCACATATACAAGACATCGCTCATCTATACAAGTATCGCTCATCTATGGCAGCTACTGAATCTTAGGAATCTCTTCTAAAGAGGAGTGGTCTGCAGACTCGGTAGGTAGCACCACGTTTCTGACCCAGTCGTCACTGTGTCTGCGAGATACTGCAGGACCTGGCTGTGCGTACTTATGATTTGCTTCTTGGATTGATGAGCCTCTCGGGATGGTGGGATTGATGTTGCCTTGGAAGCATGCTTTGCTGGTCTCCAGGAGTTGGTCGCTTCTTTGTTGCAGTCATCGCGATGATATGTAACCTGTATCTGCAAATACATTTAACATGTTGGATGATCCTTGACCCTTGGAGATAGCACAGAAGCTACATATCTCTGGTCCAGTGGTGCGCTGCAGGCGCTGCACTGTATCTGGTTAAAGTGTTTACTGCCAGATAAAGGAGTGTATAAAAGACATTTGAGTAAGGCACTTCAGGACCTAGGATATCCTTCCCCTCTTCCAGCGAACGGAAGGGGTCTTAATGTGCATCCATACAACCAGTAGGTGTATTGGTGGATTGCAATTTTCCATGTTTCTTCATCGACTGGATGATAATTTCATCTTCTGGATGGTAATTCATCTGCTGGATGATTATTCATCTTATGGATGATTATTCATCTTCAGGATGATGGTTTCATCTTCGGGATGATTATTCATCTTCAAGATGAAGGTTTCATCTTCGGGATGATTATTCATCTTTGGGATGATGGTTTCATCTTCAGGATGATAATTCATCTTCAGGATGATGGTTTCATCTTCGGGATGATAATTCATCTTCAGGATGATTATTCATAAGGGTATATTGTCACATCATCCATAGCAACATAGCCTAAAATTATCTCTGCTAATCGCATGGGTTTCCCAATCATGACCAGAGAGCCTGATGCATCAGTTTAATTAATTTTGTAAGTGAGTTAAACTCATCTTACATGGTTACTTCCTGGTTTCTGCGAAATAAACCTCTAAGGCTATAGCGTTTTGCTTATAGCATACGATTTTATTTATTTATACAATACTCGGTAGCCCACAGGTTTGATATCTTTTGATATCAGGACTTCAGGTCCAAACACTTCACATTTCATAAGTGAGTCCAGCTCAACTTAGTATTGCCTCGTTCCACATAATTTGGCCAAATTTCTGCGTTTGCTTCAGGAAACGGAGATTGTGAACGATATCAATGGCAAAATGAAATGTGAGTAATTGTCGACAAGTGTGTTTTATCCAAATACCTCTCTGTGTACGTACATTATTCAATTTATTCCAGATTTATCTCTTCTGGAGGTTCTGGAAAGGGAGAGGATATGGAGATGAGCTCACTTTCCTGTGGTGGTATTGTTTTAGGGTCTCGTGGTATATCCTCTCATCCATTGAGGATATCCACTTCTGCTACTGATAGATTGCATCCATTATAGTTGGTATGTCAATCCTAGCTGGATTTTTAGTAGCAGGGATGTGTGAATTTGACAATATTTATATTGTCAGTAGCTATGTCTGATAACTGTTTAACAGTTTCATAAGTGTGGATCTTCAGGATCTCATCACTATTCATTATAATCAGATCATAGGTATTAATGTTTTAAATGGTCCATAGTGGTGATATTGGGATGTATACTCATCATGACTCCATCGATAAGATGTGCACTAAACGCTTCCCCCGTTAGGGGTTCTCGGAAACTGTTTATATGAGGTGATCAGGCTCATATAAATAGTTTCTAAGGAGGCATTCTGATGGTTTGCATGTTCCCACATGGTCACCTACAACTGGATTTCTAGTGGACAAGTAATCCGTTTAAATCATTTTAATGATTTACATATAACCCATTTTGGGTGTGAACACAAAGCTTCAGGGTGTTCAATTTTCTTCCAGTTGTTAAATATAATTGATTTCCCAGTGTTATCCCAAAAATCCGCAATAAGCTTGACTTCAACGAAGTTGAGCATAGAACTAGGGATATGAACCCGTCAAGGCTCCATCTATAAGATGTGCTCTAATGCCTCCCCCGTTTGGGGATCTCGGAACATATTCATCTAGGAGGGTTAGTCCCGATGAATAAGTTCCACTGCGGCATTTTTGAGGGTGGTATGAGGGTAAGTAAAAGCCCAACCAATATCCCAGTAATGTAATATGTCCGTTGTGATTAATAATAATCTGGACTGCGGTTAGATAACAAGGTTTTGATTATGACCATTTTTAGAGGATATATAGATGAGTACTCTAAGGTACATCATCAGCCATATGTAGGGAGTGTGTGAGTCCACTTTTATCCCGCAAATACTCTCAAGAGGCCTAAAGGTCTCATTCTTCTAATGATAGTATATCATCTTAAATTCGTTTGAGGAAGTGAGGAGAGTCAACGTCCATGTGAATGGAGATGATCTCGTAATCATTTTTCCCTTTTGAATGGGATAATGAGAGTTTCACCCTTTTTTTGAAGAATCTTCGGGTTCGTCTGGTTAATGATGTCTTGCATCATCAATCCAGGGTGACATCGATCCAAAGTTGGTCGATTCTGGACACTTCTGGTGTTCCAAATTAATTCCTCTGTTCGAATTTATGTGGGACTTTTGAACGTCCATTAAAATGCTCAAGTTAATTTTGTCTGGTAATAGGTGAACTCTGTTCAAACTGTGAAGGATTACATCTTCACAGTGACTATTTTGCGGATCATAGTTGGATAAAGCTTCAGGCTTTATTGGTTTCTTGAGTCATTAGGGATTTCATTTTGACGAATATCCTTTGAAACTTTATAAGTTTCAGAGAGTACATGGCATCCTCATTTTAGGAGTATTCAGGATGAGAAATCATTTACAGTGAAATAAAATGCGTAAAAAGCATATATATACTGCAAGAGAATACTACTAATAATTATGTTAGAGCAACAAGTTTCATAGTATGATGTGTGCTCCAGAAAGAAAACGTGCATCCACAATTGTGCTCATTTTAGACTTATATTATGACAACAGATCAAATTTGTTTTCAAAGTTTATTTGTCCTCGGGGAATAGCGAAAATTACATAAGGTCAATTGACTTTCGTCGTTTAGACTAGATATGTATATATTTTATATGGCATAAGTTAATGCCCATTTATGTTGCAAAAAGCATTATGGGTCTTGTCAGAACTTCTGGTCTGATATTGGTTTGCCATTGCATACTCCATATCGAGGTACATCATATCTTCCCTTTCTCATTTTGTTCAAGACTTCCCCTGTTTTCAGTCTTCCTTATTGTCATTTATAAGGGAGAATGAATATTGGTCTTACGAAGTAAACATATACAAGGGAAATGAGTTAGTCTCTATATTTCCACTTTCTAATTTACGAGCGACTTTTAAAAGTCTATTTGAAAACTCAAGTATGGTCTACAGGCCATTTTTTTGAGTCATTCAAGTATTGTGTGGATATAGATTCATGCTCAAGGGGAAAACAAATACGTGGCTACGAAGATTTTAATTTCTCACTTATTTATTAAGCTACGACTTCGGGCGTACGCTTAAAAAATAAGGATAGATTCAAGAATCATACCTTGTAGAGTGAGATTACTCTAAAAGAGTTTAGCGGTATTATGACAACTGCTGGTGTCAATATTGGTTTTTACAAACCATATGTCTGAGAGATCTATTTTACCGCAAAATGCGTATCTCTAAAAGAAATCGCATAAATGGTTTTTGTATAATCCATCGTATTTGTTAATATTTATTAGGGTGAAAGGGTGTTGACTTTTGATTTGATTTTGAACTTCAGGTTCATTTTGGTTTTGAACTCCAGGTCAATTTTGTCAACTAGGATATGATGTTAAACTTTTGAAATTATTATTGGTTTGTTGACATAAAATGCTGTCATATCATGAGCACATCATACATATAATGTAATATAAATCTTGTAAACTAAAATGTTGTGCTCAATTAACCTGAATTGAAACAAGTATGATGTATACACATGCTATTTATATGCTGCAGGCATTTAAATAATCTCATCGCAGACATACAGTTTTGCTACAGGCATTAAACTATGTCATAGTGATTTTAGCATGCTAAATAAAAATGTACATCACAGAATCATTAAATATGCGGCATGCATATAATTTTCTACACATCATTTAATCATCACAGAAATTTTATAATGGAAATGAAAAATTTTCGTTTAATAATTATTGGATCACTGGGCAACGTCATACACCGTTAGGTTAGTTAACTAACGGCAGAGCGGTCACAGGATCTTCCTAATTATTAAACGCAAGATAATCAGATAATCCAACCAAAAATGTGATGAATTAAAAACGTGTAATTTATCCAGATTTTTAACGGAAAAAAAATCGAAAAAACCGTAATTGAAATCTGAAAAATAATTCGAAGGAGGAATTTTAGTAGTCAAACCCTAGTTAGGGTTTTAGGTCCGATTTGCCGTGCAATCTCGTGCACCCAAAATTAGGGTTTCGGGCGTGTGTGTGGCCGCGTCCGGCGGCTAAGTTTTCGGACACGCACGCACGGGGGGTGCCGCTGCAGGCGGCGGGGCCCGTTCGCCGCTGCTGGCGGCGGCGGATAGCGCGCCGCCGCTCGGAGCGGTGGGGGTGGCCGCCGCTTCGGGTGGCAGATCCGCCCGCCGCTCGGAGCGGCGGGGGTGGCCGCCGCTTCGGGCGGCGGATCCGCCCGCCGCTCGGAGCGGCGGGGGGGCCGCCGCGTCTGGCGGCCGATCCGCCCGCCGCTCGGAGCGGCGGGGGGGGCCGCCGCGTCTGGCGGCGGATCCGCCCGCCGCTCCGAGCGGCGGGGGGGCCGCCGCGTCTGGCGGCGGTTCCGCCCGCCGCTCCGAGCTGGGGGGGCCGCCGCTTCTGGCGGCGGATCCGCCCGTCGCTCAGAGCGGCGGGGGGGCCGCCGCTTCGGGCGGCGGTTCTGCCCGTCGCTCAGAGCGGCGGGGGGGCCGCAGCGTCTAGCGGCGGTTCTGCCCGCCGCTCCGAGCCGTGGGGGGGCGCCGCTTCTGGCGGCGGCGACGGCGTGAATCCGGGGGGTGGTTCGTGTGGCGGCTTCCGGTCTCGTGACGAAGGAGAATCCCCTCTAGGGTTTCAAGATTTGGGGAAGAAAATCATAAAAATAGGATTTTTATTTAAAAAGAACTATTTTTAGTCTTCAAAACAACGTTTTTCATCGTAAAAATTTGATTTTTGTTGATAAAAATGTCGAGTTATCATTGAAAAATTGATTTAGCATGTAGATCTAGGTTAAAACTCCGATCTATATTAATCAAAAATAGATATAAGCATGTAGATCTAATCGTATGCACATAAAAGTTTAGATCTAGGGAGAAAATTACCTCTAGATCCTACCCGCCGGATCTAGCGACGTTCGGTGATGGAAGCCCGTTCGCATCACGTTCGTCCGTCGGCAGGGGTTCGGCTCAGCCTCGAGCGTGCTGATAACGTGTTGTAAACCATGGCGGCTACGGAACCCCGTAGCCCTGTATTTATAGTAATAGGGTTACATAATGGGTGGATACCCACTAATGGGTTAGGCCTCCAAAAGCACGTTTATAACATAAAATTCTTATTAGGTTTAGATTATTTCTTGAATCCCATTGGCACGTATTGTAATCCATGTTAATTGAAGTGACAGTTGCCTCTCTAACTAGAAATACACTAAATATTAGGTAAAAACTATATAAAACTTGATGTCAAGTGTGTGATTCTGTTCTAGTTAGCATATATAAACAGTGTTATTTAAACAATGTTTTCAACTAGAAATGCTATTTCAACTGGTATTAAGTGTATTTAGTTATTTAAACAGTGTTTTCACCCAGGTTTTTAAGCCAACTTGCGAGTGTATTTCCACATCTAATTTTTGCAATTCATGTAGCAATTACCGAGGGAAAAATAAAGAGCTAAGAGGGATTCGTTGAGAGAACCATAGTTAGTTTTCCTTAGAGATTTTTCTCCAAAGTTTCTAGTAGGCTTGGTTTTTTTTTTTTTTGAATCCAAGTGTTGCATTGTCATTCAAGTGTATTCATGAAGTGATCTCTCTAACTAAACAAAGATTAAATAGAATCAGTATAAATCTTAGTATCAAAGGTGTGATTCCATTGGGAAGGTCTTGAGGGAGTGCAAGCAAATGTGGGAACGACTGAGGGGGTTGAAGAGGAAGATGTTGCCAAAGGAGGAGCGGAGGACCAGGAGGCGGTCGTATAAGCGGAGAAAGGGAGATGTTGCGCCCTTTAATGTGGGTTCGGGTAAACTCGGGTATAACTACACTTAAACTACACTGGAGTTAAGGTTTTTAACATTTTCCGTCCAAAAGTGACTCTTTTCGAGTGATTTATATGATTAGAGGGACCTAATAGCAAATGATATGATTTAGGTGACTCTTTTCGAAATAGTCATCATTTGGGGACCTATTTCTAAAAAATCTATAATTAATTAGTGTATTAAGAAGAATTAAGAAGTACCGTTGAATTACTATATGGGCCATTCTATTATTGATAACGAATCAAAATGTAGGAAGAAAGGAAAAAATTAATTAATTGAGCACGCAAGGACGCGTTATTAAATGCAGTAACCCATCAAAGGCCAGAAACTATTTAGAAAAATCGACGGCTGAAACTCTTTATATACGGAAACAATTTGGAATAATTGAAACTGTTGCTTTATAATAATACTAGAAATAATCCGTGCACAGAGTGCACGGTAAAAAAACATGCACGCAGGATGATGTGCACGTGCGCCATCGAAAAGGAATAAGAAGTGTGGATGTGTGTGGTTATCGACGGGGGTAAAAGGGGAAAAAGCTTGTGTTTGGGGTACTGCTATTTGAATTTGGGGTTTTTTGAATGGAGAGTGAGCTTTTGGGTTTTTTTGGGTGGCTTCTGGGTATGGGGGAGGATGTCGCATCCCATGTGGCGATGTGACATTGTCATATGAGACAAAGCCCATCAATCATCCCTCTTTTGTATAAAGGACTAGAAATAACACGTGCACATAGTGCACGACGTAAAAACCCCCCAACGAGAAAGATGTGGTGCACACGCGCAACCGAAAAGGAGTGAGAAGTGTGGATGTATGTGTGTCGGTATCGTCGGGAGGGAGGGGAATAGGAAAAAACAAGCGTTAAAGTAAAAAAGCGCAGGTGGCAAAGGGAAAAAAGACCGATGGAAAGCCCGTAAATAAGTGGAATAGAGAGAAGCATTTGGCTTTCATTAAAAAAAGAAAATTGGCTAAAACCATCGGTCAAACATCACTTTTAATTTCTACCACCCTATTTAAAAACTTTGCTAGAATACCACACCCCCTTAAAAAGACTAAAATATCCACGTTCGTTCTCAAAAATTAAAACCCAACAAAATTAAACCCCCCTGCAGATTCACGTCCTCTCCCCATAGTCCCAACTGATCCTGTTTTTACAGGTATGCGCTCATATACTCCAATATACACTAACGCACATTGACGTATATTGACGCATATTGGCTAATACTATGTTATATTGGTTCATAACAATTTATAACAATTTATGGATTTTACTAGAACAAACATGTTGAGAACAAACTAGAACAAACGCGTGTGCTGGCGTTTGGGGGCCGGGGTACTGTCGAAGAAGAGCTCGGCGGGGCTTTGCTGCTCGGTGGTGAGACGGCATAACATAGTATTATGAACCAATATAACATAGTATTAGCCAATATGTGTTGGTAGCAACGATCTATGAACTTCGTGTTTGATGATAACAAACATGTGTGAACGTTTTAACGTGTGTGTTAAGTGTTTCAGGAACGGCGAACATGTGACAAATTCACAGAAGGACTTGGTCAATGTGCAAAGGAGAAAGGGAGAGAACCTAGCTTGAGTCGACGCATATCTATTGGAGTAAAATCCTTATCCTATTCCGTATCAAGTCCAAACTCATTTCCCATTGCAAATCACCCTATCACTAGGATTCTCTATAGCCTGATTAATCCTAGCCATTGATCTCTTCTCCTTGTTGCAAATCTCCTAGCGTACCCTATATAAGCCTCTCATATCAAAAAACCCTATAAGCTGAAAAGTATTCAAAGAGTAGGCGGCCAGAACTCACATAAGCAAAAAAAAGAAATCCCAATGCCGTGACCTATCTCCACATAGCCGAAATCAGCAGCCATACACAAAATTAAAATTCCGAAAGCTGCAAACCGAAAATTCCTCTTCCCAATATACAAATATCTCTAAGCACAAGCCAACAAAAAAAACTTTGCCAGTCGCACATTTTTTTTGGCTCACTTCCCTTTTGGCATTTTCCAAGCACAGATCTTTCACAAATCAAGAGATATTTTTGAGAGGGCATTTGTTTAAAGTAGGGCTTTAACCTAATTCTAAAAGGGTACGCACGTTTTGTTGAGGCAACAAAAAAATCCCTGAGAGCCGCAAGCCCTATAAGGCAAGCCAAAATTCTATCAGCCGCATTTTTTTTGGAGAGAATAAAAAAATTAGGTGCTTTGGTCTTCTTCCAAAAAAAATTTGAGAGCACTTTTCATCTGTGCTTTTCTCTTTGAGATCATCCCCAAAGAATTATTCCAAGAGCCGTGCGTTGCAAGTTGGGTTCTCTCTCAATCAAAAATTCCCAAGCTCTCTTCTTATAAGGTCGGTCTCCCTCTTGATCTCTCTCTGAACCCCTTCACGCAATATTTTTTGTGGCTTTTCAATCAAAAAAGATCATAGGGCCGGCCTTCACATAAACATCCCCAAGGGCTTTCAAAGAGATCTTATTGAGAATTCCAAAAGTCCGAAAGCAATCCCCTTTCAGTTGAAACTTCAAGCACAGATCCGCCGAAACTTGAAGAGCACAGTCTGTCGACTTTTTGCGTTGCCTCTGTTGGGAGACACAAGATTCAAGAGAGCATATGCCGAATTGTTCAGACCATTATTCAGGACATCAGAGACTACTATCTGTCAGATTGATCTGACCACGCGCTGATTGACAGAGACTCCAACACCGTCACGACTGAGCAATTCTAAACTCCAAACTTTATTTTATTTGTGATTTGGTGTTGTGATCTCCGTGAAACTATTTTATTATTTTTTGGGGACTTGGCTAGTTGGGACTAGCCAAGAGAGAGCTTTACTAGTATTGTTGTTGTTTGGGCACTTTGGTGAGTGTAGGTACTGAGGGCCAGGTGAGTGTAGGGTTGATGCTCTAGCTACAGGTTGTACCAGTTAACTTTAACAATCTAGTATTGCTTTTGGGACTGGATGTAGGTCGTGGGTGCGACCGAACCAGGGTAAAATCTCCTGTGTTTCTGTGGTTGATTATTGTTAACCCTGCCTGTGATTATAACTGCGTGTGATTTCTCGTGGGTTGCACGAGAATTTTTTATAAGCCTATTCACCCCCCCCCCCCCCCCCCCCTCTAGGCTTAGTTCCAGATCCAACAAGTGGTATCAGAGCCAGTTTAGCGGATCTAGCCTAGTTGATCATGTCTATGGATATGTCTGATTCTGCTTTTGCTGAGGGTCAGTCTATTTCCCGTCCCCCCAAGTTTAATGGTTTTGACTTTGCCTATTGGAAAACTAGGATGAGGATCTATTTAGCTGATGTTGATTATGATGTATGGAGCATTGTAGAAAAAGGCTATAAACCTCCCACTATTAATGTTGCTAATAATGAAATGATAAAACCAGAAGATAAGTGGGATGACTTTGATAAGAAGCGTTTTTCATTGAATAATAAAGCTATGAATGCATTGATTTGTGCTTTAGATAAAGCTGAGTTTAACCGCATATCTCAATGTCAAACTGTGCAGGAAATTTGGCATACTCTGGAGGTGACTCATGAAGGCACATCGCAGGTTAAGGAGTCCAGACTTGTGCTGCTCAGTACTGAATATGAAAGCTTCCGCATGCTTCCATCAGAGTCAATTAAAGAGATGTTTGCGATGTTCACAGACATCGTCTACAAATCTACCTCTCTTGGAAAGCCGTACTCGAGTATGGAGCAGATCAGAAAAATCTTAAGAGCATTGCCTAGTACCTTCCGTCCTAAAATCACAGCTATTCAGGAAGCAAGGGATTTATCGCAGATGAAAGTGGAGGATCTGATAGGGAACCTGATGTCCCACGAGCTGGAGCTGCAGAGCATTGAACTGAGAGAGAAAGATGAAATGAAGACTTCAAAGGCAATAGCCCTTCAGGATAAAGAGGATGAAGATGGAGATGAAGAGGAGGCCTTTTTGGTGAGGAGCTTCAAGAAATATATCAGAACTGGCAACGGGAGATCAGAGATGCTGAAAAGGTTTAATCGCTCTAAATTTAATTCTAATAATAAATCTTTTGAGCAGAATACTACTGATCCGATTACATGTTTTAAATGTAAAAAGCAGGGACATTTTATGAAGCAATGCCCTCAAGGAAAGAATAACGCTGCGGAGCAAAAGGGAAAATCTTTGGCGCTCACATGGGATATGGACAGCGAGGATGAATCTCAAGAGGAAGTTGCACATTCCTCTCTTTGTCTGATGGGAGAACTAGATCAGGTAAAATCTTTAACTAAAGCTCAACTTGTGACTACCTTTAAAGAAATGCAAGATGAAATTGAAAGGTTGGAATCAACTGTTGAGTTACTTGAATCCCATGTAGAGAAGTTTAAAAATGCTAATTTTGAATTGCAACAAGACAATTATAATATGTCTTTAGAAGTTGATGAAATTAAAGAGAAGCTTGTTGCATGTGATTCTACTATTAACTCTTTGAAAAAGGGAAAATCTTCTATGTCTACTGAAACCGAGTGTCTGAACTGTTCTACTTTACTTAAAGATATTAGCATGTTTAAACTAAATATGATCAAGCTAGAAGTAGAAAATGAATCGCTAAATGAGAAGATTTGCATGCTAATAAATGAAAATAAAGAGCTAGAAAAGAAGATGGCTAATCTGAAAAAGAGTGAAGAAGAGAACAAGAATGCCTTCATTAGTAAATGTACCATGCTTGTTAATGAGAACATGTTTTTAAAGTCTAAAATATCTGATCTTGAATTGTCTATTAAAAAATTTGGTGTTGGAAAACATTCATTAGACATTATTCTAGGTAATCAGATACAAGGAAATAACAGGCGTGGTTTGGGATATGGAAATAAAATTGATGAGAGGCCTAGAACTAATAGAAAGAATCAAAAAGAAACTGGTGTAGGAAGAAGCATGTTTGCTAAATGTTATACATGTGGTGGTGTTGGTCATGCTTATTATAATTGCAAGTATAGGAATACCAACATCAAATTTAAGCAAATTTGGGTTCCAAAAATAAAGTAACTAACGCTAGTGGACCTATCTGGATTCCTAGGTCACACATATCATGCTCTTCTTATGTGTAGGTGCATAGCACGGCTAAGGGACAAAAGTGTGAGTGGTACTTAGACTCTGGCTGCTCAAGACACATGACAGGTGAAAGAGAAAGGTTCCTTAGCCTTGCAAAGCATGAAGGAGGAAGTATTACTTTAGGGGACAATGGAAAATGCAAGGTAATTGGTAAAGGTGTTGTAGGTAACGACACCTTTCAGCTTACAGATGTCCTATTGGTTGAAAAGTTGAAATATAACCTCATTTCTATCAGTCAGCTGTGCGACAAAGGTATGAAAGTTGAATTTGATGCAAAACTTTGTAAAATCATCGATAGCTCCACAGGTGACATTATTATTACTGCAAATAGAAAGAATAATGTTTATACTCTTATGATTGAAGAACTAACGGTTTCTAAATGCTTGCTTGTAGGTGAAGAAGAGGCCACACTATGGCATAGACGATTAGCACATGCAAGCATGAGATTGATAAAGAAACTGGAAAGCAAAAATCTGGTAATAGGATTACCGCATCAAACATATGTGAATGGTAAGTTGTGCGTGGCATGCACAAAAGGTAAGCAAACTAGATCTACTTTCTCCAGCATTAATGAAGTTGCCACCACACGCATATTGGAATTGGTGCACATGGATTTATTTGGTCCCACAGACATTGCTAGCCTATGAGGTAAAAAGTATTGTTTAGTATTGGTTGATGATTTCTCTAGATATACATGGGTTTACTTCCTAGCCAACAAATCAGACTCATTTAATAATTTTCAGAACTTTTACATACAAGTTTCTAATGAGAAAAATTCTTCCATTATAAAAATTAGAAGTGATCATGGAGGTGAGTTTGAAAATGCTATGTTTGAAAATTTTTGTATTGAAAATGGAATCTTACATGAATTCTCTTCTCCTAGAACACCTCAACAAAATGGGGTGGTCGAAAGAAAGAATCGTACACTAAAAGAGATGGCTAGGAGTATGCTTAATGAATATAGTGTGCCTATGTCCTTTTGGGCTGAGGCCATTAATATGGCATGCCATGTATGCAATAGAGTTATGCTTCGACCTTTATTAAATAAAACCTCATATGAACTATGGCATGGCAATACTCCGAATATTTCTTACTTTAGAGTTTTTGGATGCAGGTGCTATATATTAAATACAGGAGATCAACATGGCACATTCGAATCCAAATCAGATGAAGGAGTGTTCGTGGGCTATTCAGCGAGGAGGAGAGCATACATGATATATAATAAATGCACTCTCACTATTATTGAATCCATACATGTTAAATTTGATGAATCTGATATACTTCCTTTGGTTTGCAGGAATAACGAAGAAGAGGAAAATGAAGAACAACAATGCTTTCCAAGGAAAAATGAGGAGCAATCCGAAAGACAAGAGGAAACTGAAACTGGCACGGGAGAAATACAAGAAGTAGCAGTTACCGGAGGAGAGCTGAGGTTCAATCCAAACCACCCATCAGACTTGATTATAGGTGAACCTACAGCAGGTATACGCACTCGTTCCTCTTTCATTGATAAAACTTAGAACGAGATTTCATGCTTTCTTGTGTGCTTGAACTTTTTTTCTTGTTTGTGTGCTAGTAGTTGCATTGTTATGTGTGCATGATTTGTTTTTTTGTGATTGCATCTCATGTTTGCTTTAGTATCTCTTGCATTAAAAAAACAAAAAAAACAAAAAAAATTGAAAAACAAAAACAAAAAAATGGTGCTTTAGTGTGTATCTTTCTCTTTGATTCATTAAAAGAAGTATTCATGAATGATTTTCATATCTATGTAGAAATTGTTGTATTATTTCTTTTGCTACATGCGCATGTCCATCTTTCTAAATATTCATGGCATGTTCAATGACTGAAAATAACTTGATTTCTACACCACCTACTTCACTTCCACATATATTATTATTGTTGCACATTTGGAGATATCGTTTTTGAAATTGGAAATGTGAATGTAGGAGGAAAACTTAATTGATAATCTAAGGGATATGATATACCTTGCCATGGATAAAAATTGAGCATTAAAAACATGTTACTACAAGTATAAAAATTGAAAAAGAAAATACATGCTCCGTATGTAAACTGGATACAATCCTTGGCAACAGTATTACCCACGAGTATCCAACATAAGCTTTATGGGTAAACTTTAGCGTTGGTGTATTTACTCGTCAAGCAATGCCATCCCCACATCTAAGCGTCCTTATAGGCTATGTTTTGGGGTGTGGTACCTTGAACTCATTTTTTAATGAGATGGGAAAAATCAATCCTAGGTGATAAACTGTTATTTGGAAAATGTGGATTGGTTTTGGTTGATTTTCTTAATGATTCTCCTTATGTGCTTCAATTTTAATCATCGCACGTCCACGTTGGTGTTGAAGTCGTAGTTGTTTAATTTCATTGTGTTAATGGGACTAGTTTGGCCGGGCCCGGAAGAGCCAAGTCAACTACGACTGGTCAACCAGACTACTACGACCTTGGGGCCTCGGCCCAAGGATCTCACGGGCGGGCCGCACTTCTCCACACATGACGAAGGCCCACTTCCACAGTGGAGGAAATCGGAGCCCAAGTCAAGGAAACATTCGCCAAATATGGCAATCGTCCAAGGCCATCACTCTCTAGCCATCATGGCTCGGCTTAATGGCTCAGCTTAATGGCCCGACTTAGTGGCTCAGCTTAAGCGGGAGACCCAGGTGGCTCAGCTTAATGGCCCGACTTGAATGGCCATCACTCGCCAGCCATCAAGGCCCGCCAAATATGGCAACCGCCCGAGTCCATCACTCCAGCCATCATGGCCACCTTCAGGACATTCATCTCCTCATCAAGATGGGCGCAATTAAGGGAGGTCAAAACTTCCCACATTTGCACGTCCCCATGAATGATGGCCATGATGTCACATCATGGCACATGATCAGGACGAGCCACCTATATGAGGGGAGGGTGGGCATCATTCACCGGGACCGCATCTCAGGTAACAAAACCTAAGGTACTCCATCAACGACCTCGTTCCCCCAATTCATCTCCTTCCTCCCCCGCTCGCGCCGAGAGACGCCGTCACGATCTCCTCACGAGTCGGACCGTCTCCGCCGGGCCTCCTTTCTCAGATCTCTATCTGACTTAGGCATCGGAGGGGATTTGGCCGGAACCAAGGTCCGGCCCCCTGACGAGCATTCTCGTCTACGCAGGTGAACAACAGACCAACGGGCCGAGGCTACCCCTCGCCCCTCTCCGACCACTCGATCAACCGGACGGTGAGGCTTCCCCTCACCCTCAGCCTTCCTTGGCCGAGCACGCCCTACCGAGGCCGAGCGTCCTAATCGGGTCTGAGACTCACCCTCGCCACCAGACGGCCGTGCATCTACCCGGGCGACTGAGGCTACCCCTCGTCCCCCCTTCCAGCCGAGGCCGAGCGCGTCTGTCCGAGGCCGAGCGTCTCAACCCGGGCCGAGGCTTCCCCTCGCCCCTTCTGCACCGGTTCGAAGCCCCCGAGGGACCCAAAGCGGGTCCCTTGACCACGTTGACTGGGTTCTCCACGGTCAACGCATTGTAGTGAGAAAACACTCTGAAACATCGGGCGCCGTCTGTGGGAAACAAGTCGAACACCCATGTTAGTATCCACATCGACAACAACTCGTTTCATTTAATCAAAGGTCCGAAAGACCAGATGCCGAGGCTTCCTCGACGAACCAAGATCACCTCCTTGACGGACCGAGCCCCTCGGGCTCCTGATCTTCTTCCTATGATTCTTCCCAAACTCGATCCAAGTTCGATTGATCCGCCCAGATCCGGGCACGATAAGTCAATCGATCGAAGGCCGCTGAGTCAAGGAACGATTCGCGCCGCTCCTTGCCGAACTCCTCCAGACCGAAGATCCTCCCATCCCAGACAACAGCGTTGACGAAGCGGTTGAACTGGCGGCCGAGACAAGTGGAGGTCTGGTTCCAGAACGGTCAAGCGAGAACCAAGCTAAAGCAAACGGAGGTGGACTGCGAGCTCATGAAAAGGTGATGCGAGAACTTGACAGAGGAGAACCGCCGCTTGCGGAATGAGGTTTAGGAGCTCCGGATCCTGAAGCACTCGCCGCAGTTCTACATGCACGTGATGCCGCCGCCGACCCTCACCGTGTGCCCCTCCTACGAGCGTGTGTCATCGTCCTCTGCTCCTGCCAAAGCAGCGCAGCATCAGCATCATCGTCCGATCGCTGCCGCCCTGGTCCCATGGCCCCTGATCCAGATCCACCATTTGTTGAAAACTGTAGATGGCCGGCCCTACCCATAAATGTCCCCAGGGGTGACCAGGCTGGCCAGAGATCCATCGCCTCCACGCTCTCCAAGAGTGCTGTCGTCAATATCACACCTGGCAAGGACGTGGAGGAGCGGACGGCGATCAGACGAGGCAAACCTCGGCGGGGCTGGCGATCGACCGACCGAGGAGGCGGGTGGTGGCTGCGCACTTCTCGTCCAAGCCCTGATCCCTCTTCGTTGGCTGATCGCGGACGACGACGGCCGAGATCAAGATCTCTACCTCTTGATCCGACAAGAGGATGGGACGGATTCCAGATCCGCTCCAGTAGCCGGCGATCTCCGGCGATGTACTGCTACGAGGGGGAGAGCGAGGTTCGGAACGGACGGAGGTCGCGCCGAACGCGCCAGGAGAGGGGATGCTCAAATCGCGAGGCACTCTCAAAGTTGCTCCTCCCCAACTAGCCCGATCGAAGGAGTTCGCCAGCGACGCGCATCTGAGCTCCGGCAAGCTCGATTGAAGTTTTACGAGGGCAGGCGGCGTGGATCAGAGCTCCCCCCAGCAGTGTTCAATCCAGATCCAGGCACCCGAGGTTGTGCGAGCATCGGTGAATCCACCACCTCGCTCGATCAACCCTCCTGATTGATGAACGAGCACCAAGGAGTTGACCTTCAGATCTCAGCAAACTCGATCCGAGCTCTACCGGTGCCGATGACGACGACCCCAGCCCAGCCAAGCTCGATCTAAGCTCCACGACATCGCCCCAAAGCCATCGTCGGAGCAGATCTGACCCCGTATTGGGGTTCCCGTGCCGCAACATCGACGTCGCTTCGAGGCCACGTCGGATCCAAGTGCCGGCAGGCTCCCACCGTGCACACCTCCTCCGATCCGCCCGGCCTCCGAGCTCATCAAGCTTGCCTCCGTCCCTGTCCAACGGCTGTCTGATCGCATCTAGCGACGGAGTGGTGGTAGCGGCAGCAGAAGATCGCGCTCCGTTCTTCGCCCGATTGGCCGAGGCCGAGGCTGACCAGTGCAGGCTGAGGCCGAGGCCGACCCCTGAGGAGGCCGACTAGTCCAGGCCGAGGCCGAGGCTGACCAGTGCAGGCTGAGGCTGAGGCCGACCCCTGAGGAGGCCGACCAGTCCAGGCCGAGGCCGAGGCGGACCAGTGCAGGCTGAGGCCGAGGCCGACCCCCGAGGAGGCCGACCAGTCCAGGCTGAGGCCAAAGCCGACCTAGCAAAAAGGTCAAACTATCCTCCTTCCCCTTGCTAATTAATTGTGTGCTATCAGACAACTACAAGAGCTTCCCTAACAATTCTCCTCTCTTAAACTTCTTGCGAGATGGTGATTAAAAGCCACATCCTCCGGATTCGACAAATGTCTCACAAAAAACTTGTAGATAAGGCTGTCATGGCCGCGACAACGCCGGATCACACAACGACCGGCATTGCAGCCTCGGCCAACTTGAGGGGGAGGCGCAAGGAGTGCTTCTAGATCCGAAGACGGGCCTGGAAGACGCGGGGCTACAAGCGGCTCGGCAAGGCCGCCAAGGAGAATGAGATCTCGATCGATTTCAGACAAGAGACAACACCAACGACCCTCGCAAGCGTCGGGCTTAGCCCCGACTCGGCCTTCATCGATGGCCCTACCACCATCTCCGGCCATTATCTCGACGTCCGCCATACCAACACCATGCTGCCATCGCCAAACGTATGGGCTGAGCTCCCATCACCGTGCCGCCCCTGCCGAGCTACCTTGGTCGTACCGCCAAACAGACAAAAGCGGGAGCCGGAGCGAGAGCAGGAGCCGGAGCTGGAGCTGAAGCTGGAGCTGGAGTGGGAGATATGATCCAGACAGAAGCTGGAAATGGAACTGGGACCGTGTTCAGACGAGGCCGCCCCATCCAAGAGGAGGCCGACCACACCAGTTCAACCGACCCAGGGGGAGGCCAACCAGACGAGTCCGACCGCCTTGCCAAGTATTTGAGTCTCAGCGCCAAGCCACCTTGTCGAGCTTACAAAGTTATCTCCACTGCGACGGAGCTGTTGAACCAATCGAGCATTCAGACCGCTCCTCTGACCGTGGCCGAGCCGATCTGGCCAAAGCACCAGCGTCTGAGTTCGAGCATCCAGACCGCTCCCCCGATCGTGACCGAGCCGATCTGGCCGAAGCACCACCGACTGTGCTGCTGGGTTTCCGCTAGCCGAACAGCTCCTGCATCAACCCGAGTGGGACGAAGTAGTGGCAGAGCGCAGCCGTGGAATCTTTCAAAGTCTTCACAAGATCCTTACTTCGTCAGCCGTAAGTCGAGGGGCAACTCCCCTCGCCACTGAACGAATCTCCATCGTCAGCCATAAGTCGAGGGGCAACTCCCCTCGCCACTGAACGAAACTCCTTCGTCAGCCGTAAGTCGAGGGGCAACTCCCCTCGCCACTGAACGAATCTCCGTCGTCAGCCGTAAGTCGAGGGGCAACTCCCCTCGCTACTGAACGAAACTCCTTCGTCAGCCGTAAGTCGAGGGGCAACTCCCCTCGCCACTGAAAGAATCTCCGTCGTCAGCCGTAAGTCGAGGGGCAACTCCCCTCGCCACTGAACGAATCCCCTTCGTCAGCCGTAAGTCGAGGGGCAACTCCCCTCGCCACTGAACGAATCTCCATCGTCAGCCGTAAGTCGAGGGGCAACTCCCCTCGCCACTGAACGAATCTCCATCGTCAGCCGTAAGTCGAGGGGCAACTCCCCTCGCCACTGAACGAAACTCCTTCGTCAGCCGTAAGTCGAGGGGCAACTCCCCTCGCCACTGAACGAATCTCCGTCGTCAGCCGTAAGTCGAGGGGCAACTCCCCTCGCCACTGAACGAAACTCCTTCGTCAGCCGTAAGTCGAGGGGCAACTCCCCTCGCCACTGAACGAATCTCCGTCGTCAGCCGTAAGTCGAGGGGCAACTCCCCTCACCACTGAACGAATCCCCTTCGTCAGCCGTAAGTCGAGGGGCAACTCCCCTCGCCACCGAACGAATCTCCATCGTCAGCCGTAAGTCGAGGGGTAACTCCCCTCGCCACTGAACGAATCTCCTTCGTCGGCCATAAGTCGTGGGGCAACTCCCCTCGCCACCGAACGAATCTCCTTCGTCGGCCGTAAGTCAAGGGGCAACTCCCCTCGCCACCGAACGGATCTCCTTCGTCGGCCGTAAGTCGATGGGCGACTCCCCCACGACCGAACGAATCTCAGGCTGACGATCTATCGTCCCTGGCCAAACTCCGCAAGACGGACCAAAGTTTTGCAGAGAGTACAACTTCTTCCACATTATACTACATCTCCCGACCTCCACCTCAACAATGGTAGAGCTCAGAAGATGGGGGCATGTTAACGGGACTAGTTTGGCCGGGCCCGGAAGAGCCAAGTCAACTACGACTGGTCAACCAGACTACTACGACCTTGGGGCCTCGGCCCAAGGATCTCACGGGCGGGCCGCGCTTCTCCACACATGACGAAGGCCCACTTCCACAGTGGAGGAAATCGGAGCCCAAGTCAAGGAAACATTCGCCAAATATGGCAATCGTCCAAGGCCATCACTCTCTAGCCATCATGGCTCGGCTTAATGGCTCAGCTTAATGGCCCGACTTAAATGGCCTTCACTCACCAGCCATCATGGCTTGGCTTAAATGGCTCAGCTTAATGGCCCGACTTGAATGGCCATCACTCGCCAGCCATCAAGGCCCGCCAAATATGGCAACCGCCCGAGTCCATCACTCCAGCCATCATGGCCACCTTCAGGACATTCATCTCCTCATCAAGATGGGCGCAATTAAGGGAGGTCAAAACTTCCCACATTTGCACGTCCCCATGAATGATGGCCATGATGTCACATCATGGCACATGATCAGGACGAGCCACCTATATGAGGGGAGGGTGGGCATCATTCACCGGGACCGCATCTCAGGTAACAAAACCTAAGGTACTCCATCAACGACCTCGTTCCCCCAATTCATCTCCTTCCTCCCCCGCTCGCGCCGAGAGACGCCGTCACGATCTCCTCACGAGTCGGACCGTCTCCGCCGGGCCTCCTTTCTCAGATCTCTATCTGACTTAGGCATCGGAGGGGATTTGGCCGGAACCAAGGTCCGGCCCCCTGACGAGCATTCTCGTCTACGCAGGTGAACAACAGACCAACGGGCCGAGGCTACCCCTCGCCCCTCTCCGACCACTCGATCAACCGGACGGTGAGGCTTCCCCTCACCCTCAGCCTTCCTTGGCCGAGCACGCCCTACCGAGGCCGAGCGTCCTAATCGGGTCTGAGACTCACCCTCGCCACCAGACGGCCGTGCATCTACCCGGGCGACTGAGGCTACCCCTCGTCCCCCCTTCCAGCCGAGGCCGAGCGCGTCTGTCCGAGGCCGAGCGTCTCAACCCGGGCCGAGGCTTCCCCTCGCCCCTTCTGCACCGGTTCGAAGCCCCCGAGGGACCCAAAGCGGGTCCCTTGACCACGTTGACCGGGTTCTCCACGGTCAACGCATTGTAGTGAGAAAACACTCTGAAACACATTGGATTTTGACTTGATTATTCTATGAGTGTATGCATGCAATTGTTGGTAATGGTTAATAATATTCTCTTTTTGCATAATATATGATTTTGACTTCGTGGTATGACTTTTGATGATAACAAAGGGGGAGAAAAATTTGGGAAGATTTGGTATTTACTTGGTGTGCTTGGTATTTGACATTTGGTACTATCTTTGGTATTTACTTGGTGTGCTTGGTATTTGGCATTTGGTACTATCTTTGTAATGGTCGTGAATATATGATTGATTGATTAAGGGGGAGCATTAATGAATATTGGGGAAGCACAAAAGTAGGGGGAGCATGCTTATTGATATACTTTATACATCATTGTTCGCACATCATTTCATCTCATTGCATGTCACCCACTATCGTCACACTCTCACACACACAATTTGGAAACTTAATGCTCAAATCTTCTACTTAGTTTGTTATCATCAAAAGGGGGAGATTGTTGGTAGCAACGATCTATGAACTTCGTGTTTGATGATAACAAACATGTGTGAACGTTTTAACGTGTGTGTTAAGTGTTTCAGGAACGGCGAACATGTGACAAATTCACAGAAGGACTTGGTCAATGTGCAAAGGAGAAAGGGAGAGAACCTAGCTTGAGTCGACGCATATCTATTGGAGTAAAATCCTTATCCTATTCCGTATCAAGTCCAAACTCATTTCCCATTGCAAATCACCCTATCACTAGGATTCCCTATAGCCTGATTAATCCTAGCCATTGATCTCTTCTCCTTGTTGCAAATCTCCTAGCGTACCCTATATAAGCCTCTCATATCAAAAAACCCTATAAGCTGAAAAGTATTTAAAGAGTAGGCGGCCAAAACTCACATAAGCAAAAAAAAGAAATCCCAATGCCGTGACCTATCTCCACATAGCCGAAATCAGCAGCCATACACAAAATTAAAATTCCGAAAGCTGCAAACCGAAAATTCCTCTTCCCAATATACAAATATCTCTAAGCACAAGCCAACAAAAAAAACTTTGCCAGTCGCACATTTTTTTGGCTCACTTCCCTTTTGGCATTTTCCAAGCACAGATCTTTCACAAATCAAGAGATATTTTTGAGAGGGCATTTGTTTAAAGTAGGGCTTTAACCTAATTCTAAAAGGGTACGCACGTTTTGTTGAGGCAACAAAAAAATCCCTGAGAGCCGCAAGCCCTAGAAGGCAAGCCAAAATTCTATCAGCCGCATTTTTTTTGGAGAGAATAAAAAAATTAGGTGCTTTGGTCTTCTTCCAAAAAAAATTTGAGAGCACTTTTCATCTGTGCTTTTCTCTTTGAGATCATCCCCAAAGAATTATTCCAAGAGCCGTGCGTTGCAAGTTGGGTTCTCTCTCAATCAAAAATTCCCAATCTCTCTTCTTATAAGGTCGGTCTCCCTCTTGATCTCTCTCTGAACCCCTTCACGCAATATTTTTTGTGGCTTTTCAATCAAAAAAGATCATAGGGCCGGCCTTCACATAAACATCCCCAAGGGCTTTCAAAGAGATCTTATTGAGAATTCCAAAAGTCCGAAAGCAATCCCCTTTCAGTTGAAACTTCAAGCACAGATCCGTCGAAACTTGAAGAGCACAGTCTGTCGACTTTTTGCGTTGCCTCTGTTGGGAGACACAAGATTCAAGAGAGCATATGCCGAATTGTTCAGACCATTATTCAGGACATCAGAGACTACTATCTGTCAGATTGATCTGACCACGCGCTGATTGACAGAGACTCCAACACCGTCACGACTGAGCAATTCTAAACTCCAAACTTTATTTTATTTGTGATTTGGTGTTGTGATCTCCGTGAAACTATTTTATTATTTTTTGGGGACTTGGCTAGTTGGGACTAGCCAAGAGAGAGCTTTACTAGTATTGTTGTTGTTTGGGCACTTTGGTGAGTGTAGGTACTGATGGCCAGGTGAGTGTAGGGTTGATGCTCTAGCTACAGGTTGTACCAGTTAACTTTACCAATCTAGTATTTCTTTTGGGGCTGGATGTAGGTCGTGGGTGCGACCGAACCAGGGTAAAATCTCCTGTGTTTCTGTGGTTGATTATTGTTAACCCTGCCTGTGATTATAACTGCGTGTGATTTCTCGTGGGTTGCACGAGAATTTTTTTATAAGCCTATTCACCCCCCTCTAAGCTTAGTTCCAGATCCAACAATATGTGCCAATATACGTCAATGTGCGTTAGTGTCATTGGAGTATATGAGCGCATACCTGTAAAAACAGGATCAGTTGGGACTACGGGGAGAGGACGTGAATCTGCAGGTGGGGGTTTAATTTTGTTGGGTTTTAATTTTTGGGAACGAACGGGGGTATTTTAGTCTTTTAGGGGTGTGGTATTCTAGCAAAGTTTTTAAATATGGTGGTAGAAATTAAAAGTAATGGTTAACCCATGGTATTTAGCCAATTTTCTCCATTAAAAAGCTATGACAAGCTAGCAAACAATGTAAATCCTAAGCGATGTGACATTGCCACATGGGAAAAACATGTCACCTAGGACAATGACACGGTGGTAATTCCCGGTTTTTGCCCATTTAGGCTTCGCTGAGAAGAATCAATGTAAATTTCTTCCTCCTCCTCATTTAGTATCTTTTTTGGGCTTACATCGTTGTCTTGATTTGTGCCCTCAATGTTGGCATTTTCTGTACTGAATTGTTTTAATTTTATGTTTTGAAACATTTTGGGGCAAATATATGGGGTTAATTTGGATCAAAATCTTGCTAGGGTTATAGGGATTTCATAATCAGAAGCTTGATTATGCCCCCATTTTTCTGAATAAAGGTATGCCCAAAATGGAGTTAGACGGGTTAATAGGCTTGATATACATACATACTTTCAAAGAGATTGACACTTGGAATTATGAGCCCAAACATAATATATTTTTTGTTGACCCGCCCGCACTGCCTCACAAGTGGGGTGGAGATGAATGGATGAACAATTGCTTGATTAAAAGTAACATTTTTGGTAGCATCAGCAATGCCGTGATTATCAAGCGATTTCAAGGCATGAAAACACGTCGTGGACACTACTAGCAGAAGAAGCAGATACATATAAAGTAGTTGTGAAAAAGGTTTGATTGACCTCACTTGCAAAATATCTGCCCTTCGGAAAAAAACGCACAATTGGAGCTTGTTGCTCGCGCTTCTTAATAGAAAAACGAGTTTGCATACAATTTGTTTTAGAGAATAATGGGTATCATACGCCATATGAGAGGGTCTCTCATGTTCCCTCTCACTTAAAGGGGGAAAGTACAACAAGTACAAGCCCACGTGCAGGGGCGGACCCATGCACAACGTGGGGGGAGCCCCCCCCCCCCCCAATTTTTTAATTTGCCAAAAAAACCAGGATTCATTTGCACCGGCCACCGGGCCCATTGGAATCATTTCACTGGCTAACCCAAAAATTCTAAGCAACCAGGCTATTCACTAGAACGGTAAACCGGGCCCATTCAATTGGCAGCTCGGGATGAGGGCTAGCCAAAAAAAACTGTGAATCACTTGCACCAGGCCTATTGGAATCAATTCATTGGCTAGCCATAAAAGTCATTGGAATCAATTCATTCGCTATTTACTTGAACGAGAAACCGGGCCCATTCAATTGGTAGGGATGATTTTCTTCTTCAACTTGCCTAACATATCACATGTTCTCTCTGTTTTCTGAAGCCGCATCCTTCTGCGTTCGTTTTTCTGTCTTGCTGTAGAGAACAATATGGAAATACATTGTTCTCGAGGTGCAGCATATCTTTGTTTATATCTTGACTTTAATTTGTTCGTCTCCACTTCATACATAAATTCTCCCTCCGCTCGCATCTGAAAGGTGGCCCTGAAAATTACAGATAAAAAATTAGGGCAAACGCAGCGCGCTCTCGTTTCCAATTCCCTCTTTGGACTTAATCAAAAATTAGGGTATGCGTCGCACCCCACACACTCGGCTCTTGTCCTTGATTCAGTGATTATCTCCTTGGATTCTCTACTAGACTGCGAGTTTAAGAGATCTCATCTCTTCGAAATTTCGGTGAGCAATTGTCTGATTTTTCCTTTTGTTTCCGATTTTTCCTTTTGCTTCGGTGAGTAACCTCGATCATATTCTCTATTTGGACTTAGAGCGAAAATTATGGCATGCTATTGTCGCTACACGCTCTCGGTCATGTGCTGATTCTCTCTTTGGATTCTCCGTTGGACCTTTATCTTAAGAGATCACATCTCTCTATAATTTGGTGAACAATTTTTTGATTTTTCTTTTTATTTCTGATGAGTAAACGGCTACCGAATGATCTAAGTTTTTACTTAGAATTTTTTTGAGTCATGCTTGAAGTTGTAATACACAATGAAACTGATTGAGATGAGGACTGTCACATTGTGTTAAATAACCTGTATGTTATAAGGGTTCGACTTCGACATCGGCCCCCCTATCGTTGCATCCTGGTTCCGCCCCTGCCCACGTGGGCTTGTACTTGCCCCCTTTATGTGAGAGGGAATATGAGAGACCCTCTCATATAGTGTATGATACCCATTATTCTCTTTGGATTATATGATACGGTCTAATGGATATGTCGGGGTGTTGGACTAATGGGTTGCAAGACGAATACGGACCCATTAGCAGCAATCATACCCAAACTTGGGATCTGTTTGATGTAACAGCCTAGTTCAAATCTTGGGATCTGTTTCGGTTTCGTGATTTAAACTTACAGCCTGAACTATTCGACTTCTTTGGTCGTATTTGCAATTTTTGTTAATGATTTAGGGATTGACTCGAATTACTTAAAAAGTAGTTGTGAAAAAGGTTTGATTGAACTCTCATGCAAAATATGAGCCCTTCGGGAAAAACGCACTATTGGAGCTTGTTGCTCGCTTCTTAATAGAAAAACGATTTTGCATACAATTTGTTTTATATGATACGGTCTAATGGATATGTCGGGGTGTTGGACTAATGGGTACGTACCCATTATCAGCAATCAGGCTCAAATCCGAACCGAACCATGGTCATGGGCGACGGACCAAATCTTGTAAGGAAGTATAACTAACTCTCTAGTCATGAACGGTTCATGTAGTAGACCGAATCTTGTAAAGATTCGGGTCCAAGGCCCAAATAGGTGACTTGGTACCTAATTAATGTATTGTTCCTTAATTAAGTTTAACTTAGCTTCCTGACGAGAGTTGAATACTTGTTAGTAGGGTGGCAAACGGGTCGGGTCAGGTTGGGTCAAATCTGATATTAACTTGCATATATTCTATGAGGAATATCATATGCCAGAAATCGATTGCAAAACAGAAGAGGATCATGCATACAAAGGTGATGAGAGTCGAGAGACTGCATATGCACAAAAATTGTTGTTACGACCTTAAGGCCGTCCCATGTAATTGAGGCCCACATACACTGGAAGCCAGAGCAAACAGCTCTCCGACTGTGCGGAATGAACGCTAGCCCGAACGAAAGATCGCCTCTATCCATAGAAGCTTGCCTCGTCGTACGATAAGCTCGCCTCCCAGGCCAACTAAAGAAGCTCGTCATGTCGATCAATATGCTCGCCATGCCAGGAAGAAGCTTGCCTACTCTCCAGTAGGAAGCACGGTCAGACAGTTCGGAGACGCGGAGCTTGGTCGCCGAGCTTGACTCTCCCTTAGGGCGGCCCAACATAAATATCTCTGATAAGGTGACGTAGGGCCACCTACCCTCCATTAATGCCAGAGGTTAAGGGCGAGAACCGATGGCCGCCCATTACGTCTCATTAATACATCTGACACCATCTGACACCATTAATGCACAAAATATCTCTGACACGCCCCGTCGACCTATCATTTCTCCTCCAGCTAAGAAGACTTGACAGCTGATGGGATGGCGACCAACCGACTCTCAACTCTATAAATACCACCCTCCTACCTCCATGGAGGGGGTTGGCAGTTAAAATCTCCAACTCATTCCAATATTCAAAGTCGGATATCTTCCACATATCTGTGCCTTCCTCACAATCTCGCCACGCTTCGCCGATTTGCCTTAAGATCGCCAAGCGTGTCCGACACACATATTTTAAGTCATTTACTGACTTAAGTATCGGAGGGACTACGGGCTGACAGCTAACACTGCCTTTCTGACGAGTCGCTACTCTCGCAGGAAACTCGTCTCAGCTACCGTGAGACGCGATCGTAAGTCGACCTTGAATCTTCAGCTCTGAAGCGAGTTCCGAGTTGTGCTAACATTGCCACTAGCCAAAAATTTGTAATCATTGTACCCGTGATTTTCAGTAACAACAAATTTCATTGTTGGCGGACTTGACCTGCAACAATTGGCACTGTCTATGGAAATCAAGGGTTACACCCATGTCAGGCTCCACACATCCTCACCGTAACTCTTGCCACGGCAAGTCGCCCGACGTCACACCTCCTCTACTCCTAAAGAGGCTGGGACGACTTAAGACCATCATCAATGACACTCTGAGGCCGTCCTTGGCCGAAAAGCCTCGTTCTCCTAGAAGAACTGTAACGACTGGTTTTTGTATGATTGGATTATCAGTGTGTTTTGCTTGTGATGGTGGGTTCTCTCCTTGTGTGGTTTCCATTTCCATAGTTCTCGCTTTCATTCATCTCGTTGAGATTTCCTAGCTTTCGTTTTCATTCCTTTTGATGTGATCTTCTAGGTTCTCCTTAGAATCATTGAACTCGGAGTAAGTCACTCGTGACGAGCTTCATATCGATCATATCTTAGAGTATAAATCGATCCTAGAAGCCATAGAAATCTTCCCGAAGCTTCGCGCTTCGAATCGGCACTTTTCGTGCACGTTAGTTGGTTCAAGAAGATCAACCGACCGACTAGATTCCAATCTAGTCGGTCAGGAAATCAACTGGAACCGACTAGTTCATTCAATCAATTATTCAGGAGTTACTGTTTATCGTTAGTCGGTCTAAGAACAACCACCGATCGACTAGATGTGAAACTAGTCGGTCAGAACTTGTTCTTCAACCGACTAGTTCCTTTGATTAATTTCCCCTAAGTTACTGTTTATCTTTAGTCGGTCTGAGAACATCTTTCGACCGACTAGATTGTAAACTAGTCGGTCAGCCATTGTTCTTCAACCGACTAGTTCAGTGATCATCTTCCCAGCCGAGTTACTGTTTACTCTTAGTCGGTCACAGTTATTCGACCGACCGACTAGTTCCCAAACTAGTCGGTCAGCCATCCTTCTTTGACCGACTAATCAGCCCAGGAAACCCTAGTTTGCCCTAGCCGCCACACGATTTTCTATATAAACCCCCAATCGTTTTCTTCTCTTCCCTCTCTTCTCCTGAACCTCCTCCTTCCCCAAATCATCCCCCTTCATCCCCAAACCCTTCCTCCTTCATCCCAAGCTCATCCATCATCATCCAAACCCTCATTTCACATATCCTACCTCTCCTCAACCTCAAACCCTCATCAAATCCCCAAAAGCCTCATCCAAACCCATTTCTCCAGATTTCCCCCATTTCCAGATCTGAGCCGGATCGTTCTTCCGTCGCCGTTGTTCTCGGCGTCGTTCCTCCGCTTCTTCACGGGTAGTATTCTTCCTTTAATAATCTCATAACCCACACTTGATATTTGTGAAACCCTAATAAAATGGATCATTAGAAATCGTAGGATTCGATTGTGAATACGGATTAGTTACCATTCTAATGTTGTTTTTCCATGGCAGTGATCCATTCCCGTAGATAACAAATTTGTGTGATGTGCCTACGTTGATCGTTCTCCTCGGTGCCAGGCAAGTGAAACTTGCATCTTTTGATTTGGGCCATGTCTTAGGCCATTTACCTTGCTTTAGCGTAAAAGAGACTAGACGGTGAAAGGATAGCCGTCTAGACGCCATTGATCTAGCTTGACAACGAAGCTTGGTCCGTCACCTTCATCATGCTTGTATGTCACGTTTACTTTCCCTAAACGGTACGCGTATTAACTGTTCATGTCATCCATGCATCCTTAACTGCTGTTGCATTTTAACTGCCACGTTTAATTTCAATTAACGGTACGTGAATATGTTCATGTCATTGCATTTTTCCTGTCACGTTTAATTTCAATTAACGGTATGCGAATATGTTCATGTCATTGCATTTTGCCTGTCACGTTTAAATACAATTAATGGTACGCGAATATCTGCTCATGTCATTGCATGCTTGAATACTCATCGTGATTGCGTAGCTTCGCTACATACTTGTACTATTTGTCCTGGCTAGGCACCCACCTTGCGTGGGCACAATCCTATGCCAAATACACTTTCTGGCTCGTGTTCCAGAAGACGAGCTCAATACAGCCTGCGGGTAATAGGGCACTCGTTGAGTGATCCCTTGTACTTGAATACAGCCTGCGGGCAATAGGGCATCCATGTGTGGGTGATCCCTTGTACTTGTTACTTGACAATACTTGTCACACTTACCACTTGTACTTGTCCGTGTTTTACTTGTAAAACTTGTTATCCATGACATACTTGTTACTTGCTACTTGTACTTTACTTGTCACTTCCATACTATACTTGCCCTGCCATGCATCATACTATAACTGCTAGGTTGTTAGTTTACCTTTCCTTCAGTTTCCTTGCACAAGTCTTTCCAGACTTGCTGACATGTGCCCCTCTCTCTTTTGGGTGTCACATGTTAGACCCAGAGCCAGAGCTTTGTTGCAGGGGATATGGTGTTGCTGATGCTGATGTTTGCTGTGGTGGTGAGTGGACACCAGGGGCCTGTCTTGGAGACCGCTCGTGTTCACTTCTTTGTTTAGGGTTGCTGTTAGTTGTTGGTGCGTGGCACCCTTGTATGTATGTTATACTTTGTTGGCCATGTTTGGGCCTTAGACTCTTTTTCCTTTAGCCTGGTGGCTTTTCTGTGATATTGTAATTCATTCAATGGATATTCAGAGATTTCTCTTTTGTCTCTTTCCTTTATTATTACTGTTGTTTCGTTTGCGTTGCTAGGACCTGCCATATGATAATTTATACGCTTATCAGACTTGGAGTTTCACAGCTTCAAGTTTGTGCGGACCTTCTCACGTCTCGTCTCCACATTTTTGGGAAGCGGGGCGTGACAGGTTTTATTGGTGGCCCATGCAGGTCCATTTGCAAATGCGAACTATCGGAACAACGATAATAATTAAAGAATGTCCATTAAACGAATTAGAACATCCAAATTATAAGCCCGGAGTCTAGGTTTTTAGCGTCCCTATGTCTTAGGTGGCTAATAGACGTGTTAGAGCACCTGTCCCAGCTTGATAGGAAATCCATTAGGTCAGGACTATAGTGAGACTTAGTTAGAAGTTTGTGCTTGCTAGTTAGAGGCCTTTGATTGTTTGTTAGACTCCATGCTAGTGATTGATATGATAGTCTTAAGAGTTACCTTAGTGGTTCCTGTCTAGCTCCGACCATGATAGACTCCTAGGATTTCTTTAGCCGTTCGCTTGGGTTCATCGATTTCAGGCCCAACAGAACATGATCTTGATTCCCTTAGAACCTTCCTGAGATCTATATATTCTAACCGATTAGAAGCTTTAGTGTTAAGGTTCCCTTGGCCTTTAGTTAACCCGATGATTAGAACCCCCCTGATTCAATCTTTCCTGGTCACTACACTTTGGCGTTACTGACCGTAGATCTTCATCATGGTTTTCTTGCATCGTGATTTAGGCGCATTCAATTCACATAAACCACTTCCCTTGTCCTCAATTCACATGACCACCTCATTACAAGTATCCTTGATCTTTCAAATGTTTTCCGTTGCAAATCTTGATTCTTCCAAAGTTATTTTCGAATGCTTTCCTTATTTGAAGTTTCACTCAATTTAAATTTTGTTCTAAACTTCTTTAAATATGTCTCCCTAAAATTTCGATGGAGTTAAAAGTCGTTCTTGAATTTTGAAGACCTTTGGTCGTAAATTTTAAAATTACTATCTTGTACTATTTCTTCTAACAATGTATCTTTCGCATTTCGATTTTTAAACTTTATTACTATCCTGATGGTTCGATATACCGTCCTTTTTCCTAACTACAAAAATTTATTTTAACCACTTATCTTACATACCTTTAGGGAAATTTTTCCAAACTAAATGGACTTCAACTAATTTTTGTATATATCAATTATAGGTTCGTCGTACTCGTACTTCAAAAGTTTTTTATACCGACACGTTCTTATGGCGAATCCTTATTTCCCTAAAAGTATCTTCGATCTTCTTCTTTCGTTAAGTTTAAATTTGTTTGAAACACTTTTGATATATGTAAGGTTTCATGCTCCTTCGCCGACTTAAACTATTTATGTTTTTAAATATCGAAACTTGTGTCGAGATTTTTAGATTAGAAGTTTATAATATTTTCAGCATATACTTTCGTATCGATATAAATGTCTTGTCCCTTTTCATATACCAATTTCATTCTGAACCGTATTTCTATTTTCCTAACTCGATTCATAATTTCTTTTCTTACTTGTGCCATTAAAATTTTATTCGAAAACACCTCGTGCTTACTCTTAATAAACTTTTCAAGTCCCTTTGAACTTCAGCTTTTAGCAAGTCGATTTTATGCTCAACATTTTCCATATTTCAGATTTTTGAAAAAAAAAATTGATTACTATTTCGAAATCATTCCTGACTTAGACCCTTCATAAAACGGTTTAAAAGTTTTAATACTAACTCGATGAGTTTAAATATCCTTTTCTCTTTCCATACTACTAAGATATCATCTTTCCATTCACCATACACACTTTTAAGATAATTTCTAAAATATGACTTCAATTATTTTTATATATCGGTACCACGTTCGTTTTGCTCGTACTTTAAGATCTTTTATAAATCCGTTGTTTGGCAAATCCGGGTCCCTCTAAAAAGTATTTTAAATGTTATTTATTTGGAATTTCTCTTCAGTTTTAAAACTTGTAAGCTTTTTGCATGGGCCTAAATTTTCACACTATAGTTTATCGGATTTCATTCTTTGAATTTCGAAATTTTGTCGAAATATTGTATTAAGCTACTGCCGTACAATATTTTCGAACTTCTCCGTTGCAAATCTTGAACCTTCTGAAAGTATCTTTTCGACTTTCTGATTCCTAAGTTTAAATTTGTTCGAACTTCAATATATATACTTTTACCTCATACTCTTTCGTTGACTTAAATTTATTTTTGAATTTCAAAAGTTTCAACGAGATTTGACTACCGTTTTATGATGCTTTCCAGCCTATACTTTTCATACCTTTTTAAATATCTTGTCCCTTTTCATATGTCAATTTAATTCTGAGCGTATTTCTATTTTTCTCCAAATTCGATTTATAAGGTTTTTCCTTTCTTGTTTATGCAGTTCAAATGATTCACCACGCTCCCTTAACATACCTTCCAAGTCACACATGATTTTAGCTTTCAACAAACCAAGGATATGTTCGACATTTTCTCTATTACAATTTTTTTTTGGAAAAATTACGTCTTCATAACTTTTCATGATCTAGACCCTCCGTAATCTGGTTCTAAGGCTTATTTACAAATTTTGATAATTTCATTTCTAAAGGAATTATTATCTTTCCGTCCTCCAAACATACTTTAGAATATATTCTAACTAAATAGAATTTCAAATATTTTCATATCCATGCTAGGCTCGTTAGCCCGTATGTTAAGAGCTTTGTGTAAAACAGTCTCTTTTTGGCAAATCCTGATTCCTCTAAGAGTAGCTTCAATATTGATTACTTTAAACTTTCCCTGGCTTAAGGATTTTGAAAGCATTCAGCCTGAGTTTAAAATTTTCAATTAATTTAATTTCATTTCAAACTTTGCAAACGTTATTAAGTTACTACCATGTGATATTTTCTAAACTACGACCTCAAAATCCGTGTAAATGATTTACTTCCTTTTTTATGACTTTATGTAAGCCAATAAACCGTTTTATCCTATTATGTATATTCGACTCAAACTTATTTCAAACAATTTGTTTTATCAACCTCTAAATATTTTTAAACGAAAAGGGACTCCGACTTTTGAAGTATAACGGTTTTCAAACTTTTCGTATTTTAGAATATGTTATTTACACTATTTTCCATGTGTCCTAATGGAGCATCATTACATCATTACACGACCGTTTTCATGCTTATCGATCCTTCTATTCGTTACGCTTTTGATTTCGATTTCTTTCCTTTTGTCTAGCCAATAGAGCTTGTCGTTGCCTGTGTCAACCTTGTTATAGTTTGGTGGGCCCATTAGTTAAGTGGTTATGTCGTCGTAGTGTTGATTTCGTGGTGTGTATATAGTGGTATGGGTGTTGGCATTTGTATGTTGTGTGTAGGTAATTTTCTGCTTGAGTATGATGTGATATACGTATGATAACAGAATGATAATTTTGATTGGTACTACTTGTTTTATGAGATGTCGTATGCGTGTATATCAGGAGGTATACCCGACTATTGCATCTCTTAAACTTGTATGTAGTTGATGTGTTGATATGGTAATTATAAATGGATGGATATGGTGTGAAAATATGTGATACGTGGATGTGTATGCCTTGGAGTGGTATTGGTATGTGTATGGTTACTGTGTTACGTATATAAATGCCCTGCTATGATTTGAGTCTCACTCAAGCTTGAGTGGGTATACTCTATGTACCTTGGTATAATTGTATGTGGTGATGAATAGTGATGGATGATGTATGTATGGTGTTTGGGTTGTTTGTACTTGGTTGTGTTACGCACACGATTGTGGGTGGCTATACCAATATATAGTTATAGGACTATATGTGAGGTGAAAATAGGGTGAAATATTTGCATGTATTTGAATGACTAAATAAATGTGAAATTATTTTCAAATAAGAGAGGCTTGGTTATTTTCTTATAGTAAGTAATAAGTGTTTATTGTTGTATAAATATATTGACTATATATATGTGATTGAAATACGTGTATGAAATTGATTGACTATAATAAGTATGAGTGTACTATGTGCGTGAAAATATGTGTGTAGTGGTAGTAATATTTGATTTCTAGTGCATATATATAAGCACTCGAAATGAAAGTACTTGGTTGAATTTATGATGTGATATTGGTTGAGGGTAGTTACCAGAGCGACTATATATATGTTAGGAAGTCCGAGGACGGACTTTATTCTAAGGTGGGTAGGATGTAACGACTGGTTTTTGTATGATTGGATTATCAGTGTGTTTTGCTTGTGATGGTGGGTTCTCTCCTTGTGTGGTTTCCATTTCCATAGTTCTCGCTTTCATTCATCTCGTTGAGATTTCCTAGCTTTCGTTTTCATTCCTTTTGATGTGATCTTCTAGGTTCTTCCTTAGAATCATTGAACTCGGAGTAAGTCACTCGTGACGAGCTTCATATCGATCATATCTTAGAGTATAAATCGATCCTAGAAGCCATAGAAATCTTCCCGAAGCTTCGCGCTTCGAATCGGCACTTTTCGTGCACGTTAGTTGGTTCAAGAAGATCAACCGACCGACTAGATTCCAATCTAGTCGGTCAGGAAATCAACTGGAACCGACTAGTTCATTCAATCAATTATTCAGGAGTTACTGTTTATCGTTAGTCGGTCTAAGAACAACCACCGACCGACTAGATGTGAAACTAGTCGGTCAGAACTTGTTCTTCAACCGACTAGTTCCTTTGATTAATTTCCCCTAAGTTACTGTTTATCTTTAGTCGGTCTGAGAACATCTTTCGACCGACTAGATTGTAAACTAGTCGGTCAGCCATTGTTCTTCAACCGACTAGTTCATTGATCATCTTCCCATCCGAGTTACTGTTTACTCTTAGTCGGTCACAGTTATTCGACCGACCGACTAGTTCCCAAACTAGTCGGTCAGCCATCCTTCTTTGACCGACTAATCAGCCCAGGAAACCCTAGTTTGCCCTAGCCGCCACACGATTTTCTATATAAACCCCCAATCGTTTTCTTCTCTTCCCTCTCTTCTCCTGAACCTCCTCCTTCCCCAAATCATCCCCCTTCATCCCCAAACCCTTCCTCCTTCATCCCAAGCTCATCCATCATCATCCAAACCCTCATTTCACATATCCTACCTCTCCTCAACCTCAAACCCTCATCAAATCCCCAAAAGCCTCATCCAAACCCATTTCTCCAGATTTCCCCCATTTCCAGATCTGAGCCGGATCGTTCTTCCGTCGCCGTGGTTCTCGGCGTCGTTCCTCCGCTTCTTCACGGGTAGTATTCTTCCTTTAATAATCTCATAACCCACACTTGATATTTGTGAAACCCTAATAAAATGGATCATTAGAAATCGTAAGATTCGATTGTGAATACGGATTAGTTACCATTCTAATGTTGTTTTTCCATGGCAGTGATCCATTCCCGTAGATAAAAAATTTGTGTGATGTACCTACGTTGATCGTTCTCCTCGGTGCCAGGCAAGTGAAACTTGCATCTTTTGATTTGGGCCATGTCTTAGGCCATTTACCTTGCTTTAGCGTAAAAGAGACTAGACGGTGAAAGGATAGCCGTCTAGACGCCATTGATCTAGCTTGACAACGAAGCTTGGTCCGTCACCTTCATCATGCTTGTATGTCACGTTTACTTTCCCTAAACGGTACGCGTATTAACTGTTCATGTCATCCATGCATCCTTAACTGCTGTTGCATTTTAACTACCACGTTTAATTTCAATTAACGGTACGCGAATATGTTCATGTCATTGCATTTTGCCTGTCACGTTTAAATACAATTAACGGTACGCGAATATCTGCTCATGTCATTGCATGCTTGAATACTCATCGTGATTGCGTAGCTTCGCTACATACTTGTACTATTTGTCCTGGCTAGGCACCCACCTTGCGTGGGCACAATCCTATGCCAAATACACTTTCTGGCTCGTGTTCCAGAAGACGAGCTCAATACAGCCTGCGGGCAATATGGCACTCGTTGAGTGATCCCTTGTACTTGAATACAGCCTGCGGGCAATAGGGCATCCATGTGTGGGTGATCCCTTGTACTTGTTACTTGACAATACTTGTCACACTTACCACTTGTACTTGTCCGTGTTTTACTTGTAAAACTTGTTATCCATGACATACTTGTTACTTGCTACTTGTACTTTACTTGTCACTTCCATACTATACTTGCCCTGCCATGCATCATACTATAACTGCTAGGTTGTTAGTTTACCTTTCTTTCAGTTTCCTTGCACAAGTCTTTCCAGACTTGCTGACATGTGCCCCTCTCTCTTTTGGGTGTCACATGTTAGACCCAGAGCCAGAGCTTTGTTGCAGGGGATATGGTGTTGCTGATGCTGATGTTTGCTGTGGTGGTGAGTGGACACCAGGGGCCTGTCTTGGAGACCGCTGGTGTTCACTTCTTTGTTTAGGTTTGCTGTTAGTTGTTGGTGCGTGGCACCCTTGTATGTATGTTATACTTTGTTGGCCATGTTTGGGCCTTAGACTCTTTTTCCTTTAGCTAGGTGGCTTTTCTGTGATATTGTAATTCATTCAATGGATATTCAGAGATTTCTCTTTTGTCTCTTTCCTTTATTATTATTGTTGTTTCGTTTGCGTTGCTAGGACCTGCCATATGATAATTTATACGCTTATCAGACTTGGAGTTTCACAGCTTCAAGTTTGTGCGGACCTTCTCACGTCTCGCCTCCACATTTTTGGGAAGCGGGGCGTGACAAGAACTGCGCCAATGAATCTTCCCCTTGAGGGGTCGGCCGCAGGCCCGCAGTCATTCAAGACGCGGCTCTTGGCATCTACAAAAGTTTTCAGAGCTTTACCAAGATAATGGAGGAGTGGACCGTTGCTAAGTGAACGAGACCTTCTCAGGCGGAAGGCCCCTCCGAACACCACTGTCACGCCCCGCTTCCCTAAAATGGAGGCGAGACGTGAGAAGGTCCGCTCAAGCGTGGAGCTGTGAAGCTGCAAGCCTGATAAGCGTAAATTTAGTATGAGCAGGTCCCTGTAATTGCAAACGAAACAACAACAACAATAATAATAAGGTGAGACGGATATGAAATACCAATCCCACAGTTTGTCCACAAAATATTCAACATCACAGAAAAGCCACCAGGCTAAAAGGAAGAGTCTAAAGGCCCAGAACAAGGCCAAACAAAACACAAACATAACAGAGTATCAAACTAGGTGCCACGCACCGACAACCTAAGCAATCTAACAAAACTAGACGTAGACACTAAGACTGATCTCCAGTGTCTACGAAGTCCTCGTCCAACACGGGCGCAAGCTCGGCGTCCGCAAACACCTCACCCTCAGCAAGTAACTCTGGCTCGGGGTCTAACATGTGTCACCCAAAAGAGAAAAGGGGCACATGTCAGCAAGTCTAAAAGACTTGGGCAAGGAAACTGAAAGTAACTATCAACCTAGCACTTATAATATTAAACAATGACATGACAGTTTTGTTTGATGCAGCAGTTTTAAAGAGAGAGTGTCACGCACTCACGATGTAGCAATCACTAAGCACTAATCACGATTCACTTATCACTATTTATCACTTAGTGCATAGAGAGTCCACCTGCTGGCCAGCTCGTGGCTCAGGCCGCTTATCTCCTATCACTATTAATCACTTCTGCACTAGAGATTTCGCCTGCTGGCCGGAGTGGCGGATCAGGCCAACTCGGGGCTCAGGTGGCCGCATATCTCTTACCCCACCCATATGTGTCGAGCGTTGGGGTTTCCAACTACAGGGCTCGCTTCTGGAACACGAGCCAGGAAATAAAAGTATTGTAGCGTGTGCTACGCAATCACGATGACTAATCAATATGCAATGCCATGAACAGATATTTGTGTACAGTTAATTGAATTTAAACGTGACATACAAGCATGATGAAGGTGACGGACCAAGCTTCGTTGTCAAGCTAGGTCAAAGGCGTCTAGACGGCTATCCTTTCACCGTCTAGTCTCTTTTACGCTAAGGCAAGGGAAATGGCCTAAGACATGGCCCAAATCAAGAGATGCAAGTTTCACTTGCCTGATACCGGGGTTGACGAGCAACGAAGATCGTCATAAGCTAAACTACGGATGGATCACTGTTATAGCAAAACAATTATTAGAACAACGATTCTAAATCGATTTCTTAATGGAACCCTAATCATCTAATAATCCATTTTATTAGGGTTTCACAATGTCAATATGGGTTATGCTAAAACTAAAGGAATCGAGTATTACCGCGAAGAAACGAAGGAACGATGCCGAGCAACCACGGCAACGGAAGAACGATCCGGCTCAGATCTGGAAATGAGGGAAAAATCTGGAGAAATGGGTTTTGATGTGGATTTTGGGGGTTTGATGAAGGTTTGGGGAAGATGGAAGGTGGGTTGTGACAAGGGAGGGTTTGGATGATGGAGGCTGAGCTTGGGATGAAGGATTAATGGATTGAGGAAGATGGGGGCTCAATGGAGGAGAAATTAGGGTTTTAGGTCATAAGGAAGAAGAAGAAAACGTTTGGAGGGGTATTTATAGAGTTTGGTGGCGGCTAGGGCAAAACTAGGGTTTACAGCACTGGTTAGTCGGTCAAAGAACAACCACTGACCGACTAGTTTAGGAACTAGTCGGTCGGTTGACCAACGCAGACCGACTAAGTGTAAACAGTAACCCAGACGAAAATTAGGATTTAGATTTAGTCGGTCAAAGAACAATTACTGACCGACTAGTTTGACATCTAGTCGGTCGATGAACGTTCTTGGACCGACTAAGAGTAAACAGTAACTAGACTGTACAGAAGAACTAAGAATTAGTCGGTCTGAGTACAAAACTTAACCGACTAGTTTAACAACTAGTCGGTCGAAAGATGAACTTAGACCGACTAAGAATGAACGGCACTGATACCAAAAATTAGTAAACGAGTTAGTCGGTTAAAGAAGCATTGCTGACCGACTAGTTTGCAACCTAGTCGGTCAACCAACGTTCTTAGACCGACTAACGACAACCAGTAACTCCTGAACATTTAACAAAGCCCACTAGTCGGTTCAAGAAGGTTTTCCGACCGACTGGATCGTCATCTAGTCGGTCGGTGCCCCTTCTTACACCGGCTAATGAGCACCAAAAGTTCCGAAATGGAGCGCGGAGCTCCGGGATGGTTTCCTAAGTCTCCTAGGCTCGTTCTAACTCTAAGATATCGACGTTATGAAGCCTGTCACGAATGACTTACTTCAAACACGCCGACCGACGGAAGAATCTAGAGAATCACGACGAAACGAACGAAAATGAAAACTACGGAGACGGAAATAGAAATCACAACAAGGGAAAGCAACCAAATATATAAATATTTATAATAAACTCCATACATGAAAACCAATCGTTACAACCACAATGTGAGGAGAGACCTCCTCCCCCAATTTGACGAAGAAGCATCAGCACAGCAGAGTTGATTTGAAGAGACGGAGGTAGCCGCCCTGTAGAGGGAGATCAATAGGGAGGAGGAGGCCGCTCATCAGAGGTGACTAGATGACGAAGCGTCCATCCGACAGCTTCGTTTCCCTGATGATGAGAGGGAGAGGCTTCGAAAAGGGAGCCGAGGAGTCCCCTGGCGTCGGCCTTGGTGGTGCAAGGGAACCCCATGCTGGACCATCATGTGGAAAGCTATCACCACGGGAGATCGCCTAGCCCGAGGTGAGAAGGACGTGTAACGGCCTGTTTCAATCGTACCTTCTTCGTGCACGTGCTTTTGATCGTGCACGTGTTTATTTTAGACTTTATTTGTTTTTGAACGTTTTTGTGTGATATGTCGTCGTGATCGTCTCTGAAAGTATTAGATTGTGGAATAACATGGGGACGATATATCTCGAGTCGTTCTTCAGCGACGCTATCTTAATTGACGTGACGTCGCGACTTTCTGTTTTGATGCGAGACGTTACGAATTTTAGTTTCGTCTCTCGACATTGAAATTTAGATCCGTCTTCTCCACTATCTTTCTTTAGTCATCTAGAATACCCCAAAATTATTTTATAATTTTTGGATTTAATTTGACCTATTTTCCATTTTTTGAAAGTTTTAAATAATTTTAAAACCTATTTTTATAAAAGTTTTAATTACAATAAAATTACTATATTATAATAACGTATTAAATAATTTTCTGACAAAGTTTCAGAATTTTTGGCCGCACCCATCTTGCGTGAGGGAAAGGAGAGCAATTTTAAATTATATTAATTATTTTAATTATTTTGATTACGTTTTTCTTAACCCAAACCCTAATCCTAACTCTTTTCTATTTAAATAAACCCTAGGCTAGGTTATTTTCGCAGCCACACAAACCCTAGCCGTCAAAAACCCCTTCCCGACGTTCGTCGCAACGTTGCGACGATCGCAACGTGCACGACCGGAGCTCTCCCCCGCAAATCCCCTTGCACGACCGGCGCTCCGCTCCGCATCGCCGCTGCATCGCTCCGCTGCATCGCCCCCCGCTGTCGCCCCGCTCCGACCGAGGCCGTCGCTCGGTCTGACCGAGAGAACAGCCCGCACCCGCTTCGTTGCCACCGCTCCGCATCCGCTCCGCACCCGCTAGCGCCTGACCGGTCGGTTCGCCCGCAGCGACCGAGAGGCCGCTCCGCATCGCCCAAGCGCTGCATGCCCGCACCCCCCACAGCGCCCGACCGACGGGATCCATCGGTCTGACCGAGGGAATCCCTCGCACCGCCCAAGCCCCCGCCTCCGCCTGCGCTGCACTTGCACGACCGAGAGCCCCTCTCGGTCTGACCGAGAGGAACCACCGCACCGACCAAGCCCGACCGACCGAACTTCGTCGCAACACTGTTTCTTCCACACCAACTTCTGTGGTGGGCCCCCCAAGTGCTCCTGAGGTGTTGTGGGCCCCCTTGGACCCCTAGCACTGCTGTGGGCCCCACTTGGACGTGCTACTTCGCGGATTTGCCGTCTACGACGTTGCGACACGTCGTAGGCCTTCGTCGCAAGTTTGGACTTTTGGAGAATCGTGCGAGGACCAGATCTGAAGCTGTGGAGTGCTCCGATCAGACACGACATCCATTCTACGACAATCTCCGGTTCAGGTTAGTTCCCCGAAACTCGTAGAAACCCCCACAATAGCTGACTGAACCCTAAACTAAAAACCGTCAACTTGAACTAAATTTAATTTTCAGCTCCTGTAAAACGTTGTACGAACATAGAAAATCGACGAACGGACAAATTTGACTGTGCACATAGGATAGATCGTCGATTAGGTTGATACATCAAAAAGTGACTTTTGACGAATAGGATAGTCCCGAAAACCTAGAAACGAAACCTAATAGGATTTGACGAATTCGCGACCTGACACCGTCGCCGTGACTGTTACAGACGGACTTCTGCGGACGAGACGCTTGGACGAGACGCTTGGACGAGACGCTTCGAGAGGACGACACACTCGCCATTTCAGGCAAGTGTACCCACTTGCGTTTTTTGACCGTGCTTTAGTCTTAGGTTGCTAGAACTGTTAGACTGTGACTGAATAGAACCGGACGTGAAATGATAGCGTCCGGGACGACTCTTGACGGCTCAGACTTGACGACGAAGTCTGAGCCTGACAACAACAACTTTTTTTTCATGCTGTAGGGCTATCATGTGTGTGCGTGTGTGTGGACACCCTAGAATAACCCTTCCCGTCTTGTCACGTCACGTCCCGTCTTGCACAGCCCGCTGGGCAATAGGGCACTCGCCGAGTGATCCCTTGTACAGACTCACAGCCTGCGGGCAATAGGGCACTCTCCAAGTTGAGAGAGTGATCCCTTGTACGGATACACAGCCCGAGGGCAATAGGGCACTCTCCAAGCTAGAGAGAGTGATCCCTTGTACGGATTCTCAGCCTGCGGGCAATAGGGCACTCGCCAAGCTAGAGCGAGTGATCCCTTGTACGGATATCTTGTCTTGTCTTGTCTTGGGGTTTGGGGTTGGGTTGAGCGTGCGCACGGCAAGAGGGTCTGATCCCCCTCGAACCGTAAGGCGTGAACCCTTTCGTGTCTCACTTGTCTTGTCCTGCCTTGCTTCCGTCACGTCACGTCTTGTCCTGACACCTGTAGGCTAGTCCCGTAGTTGGTAGCACACGCTACGACTACTACTTGTCCCGTTTTACTTTCCTGCTGCGTTACTTCCTGTCGTGTTACTCTGTTATAACCACATCATGTTAATCAACCAGTAAACTGTTGTGTAAAAGAACCTCAGCATGCTAACCAACCAGTAAACCGTTGTTTAAAGTTTGGTGCACTTGCAGTAAAGTCTAACCCTTCTTGTAGACTTTACCTGACGTACAGTTCCTTTTTCTTGGGTGCTGTACGTCAGGTATTTAGCCAGAGTTCGTAGACGAGGCAGGCTCGCTGGAGTACGAGGAGCCGAGGACGTCGACCCAGAGCACGTGCCTGACGAGGACCAGACCTTGAGGTCTTTTAGTCGTCACTTCCAGAGGTTACTACTTTCAGTTTTCTTTTAGATAGTCTGTTGCCATGCTTAGGCTTCTTTTAGACTTTGTACCAGATGGATATTATTTCTCCATGTAAATGAATGCAAATTTCCTTTTCCGTACTTTTGTTGTTTCGAACTATAATAATGCAAGAACCTGAAATTCTTTTAAAATGGTACCTCTACAGACGCTTATTGGGTCCGAGCTTCTCAAGCTCTGGCCTAAGCGGGCCTCGTCACGTTTCGCTTCCGTCCATTTTGGGAAGCGGGGCGTGACAGGTTTTAGTGGTGGCCCATGCAGGTCTTGCAAAAGTTCGGAACAATAAAAGTACCGCATTCATTTGATATCCACGTACAAGTCTGAATTAGTTTCCCAGTCTTAGATAGTAGGAAGACTTAGGTAGACGTCCCAGGTTGATAGTCGGATGCCTTGGTTAAGATTTAGTCGTCCTCGTCCTAGACTATTTTAGCGTCCCCATTTGACTCCGATCGTGCTAGAATTTCTAGAGTCCTTCTCTCTTTGTCTTTCGCTCGGATCCATCGACTTCGGGCCCAGCAGAACGTA
Organism: Scilla litardierei; assembly: GCA_030789695.1. Classification (NCBI taxonomy): domain Eukaryota; kingdom Viridiplantae; phylum Streptophyta; class Magnoliopsida; order Asparagales; family Asparagaceae; genus Scilla; species Scilla litardierei. The sequence continues at coordinate 42,304,852 of CM061138.1, read as the reverse complement.
ACCTCGATTCTCTTAGGAACTTTCCCTTTAGATCCTGATTATAGTCTAGCTCATTAGGAAGTCTTAGAGCTGAGTTATCTTAATCTTTAGACGACCCGATGATTAGAACCCTTGTCCTCTAGCATCCCTCTGATCCTTGCAAATTTTGTGCTATCGACCATAGAGTCCCATCGTAGCTCTTCACGATTAATATCTTACGCGTAATCTTCATACGATCATTTTTTTCCTTTCTCTCGATTCTCGTGATCGTTTCCTGACGATCATCATCGATCCTTCGAATCCCTTCCTTGACCAATTCTACCTTCTCTAAAATTATTTTCGACTTTCCTTATTAAGTTTTCGCTTCAGATTGATTTCTTTGAAAACCCCTATATTATATATTTAAAAGTTGTTGTTTTGGATCGAGTTAAAACTTTTAATTGACTTGGAGCTTTCTTGGACGTAAAAATTTTAAGTCAATATCTCGCACTCGTTTTAAATCATTATTCCTTAAATTCAGTTATTATTTGCCTTGTTTCCAAAATATATATATTACTTTTATAAACTACACAATATATTTCTACTATCTTGTATTTATTTTCAAAATTTCCCCTTTTCCCAAAACCTGCTTCCTTTAAAAGTATTTTCGAAATTCATTATTAAATTCTCCGCCCAATTTGACTTCTTTGAAAACTTTTATTAATTATTTAAAATTTCTTACCTTCGGTTGAGTTAAAATTCTTTCGCAAATTTTGAAACCTTTCGGTCGTAAAAGTTTTAAGTTACGACCTCGTACTTATTTTCGAATCAGTATCCATCGAATTTTAGTTTTAAAACTTTGTTATTATTTCGGGAATTCAATATATCATTTTTCTACCTACGAAATTATTTTTATCCATTTACGTACGTACTTTAGAATATTTTTCTAAAACAAAGGGGGATTTTAAATTTCTTACATATAAACATCTCTATATTCATCGTGCTCATACTTCAAGAACCTTTGTTTTAATTCATTTTCATTTACAAAACAATCGCTACCTCATCCCACTTTTATTTCCTTTATTTCTTGTTTTCGAAACCCATTATTAAATTCTTCGCTCGGTTTAACTTCCTTGAAAACCCTTTATTATATATATTTAAAATTTATTGCTTTTCGATTAAAAGTTCCTTCTTAGATTTTGAAATCTCCTTGGTCGTCAATTTTCAAGTTACTATCTGGAAATTATTTCAAATCGGTATCTTTCATATTTTCATTTTTAAAACCGTGTTAAGATTTTGATAATTCAATTTATATTTTTCTGGGCTACCAAATCTATTTCTAAATCACTTACAGTTCATACTTTTAAAATATTTTCTGGACTATGTGGAACTTCAATTATTTATTATTATTATTATCATATCTGATCTATGTTCCTCGTGACCACATTTCAAAATCCTTGTGAAAACTTATTTCCATTTGCAAAACAATCGTTTTCCACCCAACCAACTACCTCCTTATCTTGCCTTATTTGAACTCGTTCCTTCCGATCTTATTTCGTTCCGCTTTTGATTTAGTTTCTTTCCTTCTTTTATCTAGACATTAGACCTTGTAGTTATCCATGCTATCTCCAGTTTAGGAGTAGGCCCTCTGGTAGGTGATGTCGTAGCAGTGCCTGAGTATAGGTAGAGTGTGTAGACCTGTATGAGTGTGTCATCTTTAGGATCCTGATGTTTGTCTCCGGTGTCTTGAATGTGTACTCGGCGTTAACCATGGTATGCTGGAAGTTGTCTAAATGACGGTATTCATACTTATATGAATGGTGTCATCGCAGGCAGATCCTTAGACTGAGTTTTAATTTTAATGAATGGTTTATCTTGGTTGTATGTGAATCATATCAGAACTTTGTTTTTTTTAAAACCAAATCTTTAAGTTTTAAAACTAGCTCACAAGATCACAAATCACTTAACCTCCCTCATCCATTACCGCAATGCCACACGTTTTTCCAAATGTTTTAAAATATTTCTTTGGCCTTAAAGTCTCTCTTTCTCTTCTCTTCTTTCTTCCTTAAACAAAAATTTTCATGTTTATGATTGTTATATTAATTGGGCCTAGCTATTATCGTTGTAGGATTTTGTTTGCGGGTAGGCTCAGGGAGTGAGATGAGTTTTATTATGGCAATGATTAATTGATTTTGGGAACACGAGGATGATGGATTAGAATATATGTTGGATGAAAAGAATGAACTGTCCAAGACTTATTTATAATACCGATGTGAGACGTGCTCAATGGAGAATTCTGTTTGAATGAGATTAAATGCGAGGAGATGATGACTCATCAGACTTGAGGCTTAGACGGGTGGTAGATAGGAGTAACTGCCGAGAATAGTATGAGTTAGGGTGATCATGAGATTGAGAAGAGCTTATATTAGCATTGAGACTGATTGATGAATTGACGTGAGAAGACTTTGAGGATAACACGACGTGTTGAGATTAATGGATGTTTAGATATTCGGACTTAACATTGGTTGGGATTAGTTATAGTGAGTAGGATGTGATGTACTTCTGATAGATCAAAATTATTTGGTGGATAATTTATGGGGAAATATGACGAGAATGTATTGAAGACACGACGATTACTGATTGGTGAAGGAATTACAGGATAGACAAATGTTTTTGTCTTGGATTGGTGGATGACTAGAATCTCATTTTTGGAGATTTATTAACGATGGGAAAAGATTTAGAAATTCAAAAGATATTAATGAGCGATGATGATGCTTAGTAGAGTGGTACGATATCAGAAGATGTTATTATTTCTATGAGAACTTGGAGTTGGAAATTGGAACGGTAGTGATGGAAATATAGTATTAGGACGTGAGTTTAGTCGTGGCTTTGCCCAGTGAAAAGATGGATTATGGGGTATTATTGAGGAATGTTGTTCGAAGTTACAGGATTAGAAATCTTTACGAGTAGGTATGAGAGTTGCGGGTATAAGGTTATATGAGTAATATTATTACTAGTGTGAGTGATTCCGAGGGCGGAATCATTTCTAAGGTGGGTAGAATGTAACGGCCTGTTTCAATCGTACCTTCTTCGTGCACGTGCTTTTGATCGTGCACGTGTTTATTTTAGACTTTATTTGTTTTTGAACGTTTTTGTGTGATATGTCGTCGTGATCGTCTCTGAAAGTATTAGATTGTGGAATAACATGGGGACGATATATCTCGAGTCGTTCTTCAGCGACGCTATCTTAATTGACGTGACGTCGCGACTTTCTGTTTTGATGCGAGACGTTACGAATTTTAGTTTCGTCTCTCGACATTGAAATTTAGATCCGTCTTCTCCACTATCTTTCTTTAGTCATCTAGAATACCCCAAAATTATTTTATAATTTTTGGATTTAATTTGACCTATTTTCCATTTTTTTGAAAGTTTTAAATAATTTTAAAACCTATTTTTATAAAAGTTTTAATTACAATAAAATTACTATATTATAATAACGTATTAAATAATTTTCTGACAAAGTTTCAGAATTTTTGGCCGCACCCATCTTGCGTGAGGGAAAGGAGAGCAATTTTAAATTATATTAATTATTTTAATTATTTTGATTACGTTTTTCTTAACCCAAACCCTAATCCTAACTCTTTTCTATTTAAATAAACCCTAGGCTAGGTTATTTTCGCAGCCACACAAACCCTAGCCGTCAAAAACCCCTTCCCGACGTTCGTCGCAACGTTGCGACGATCGCAACGTGCACGACCGGAGCTCTCCCCCGCAAATCCCCTTGCACGACCGGCGCTCCGCTCCGCATCGCCGCTGCATCGCTCCGCTGCATCGCCCCCCGCTGTCGCCCCGCTCCGACCGAGGCCGTCGCTCGGTCTGACCGAGAGAACAGCCCGCACCCGCTTCGTTGCCACCGCTCCGCATCCGCTCCGCACCCGCTAGCGCCTGACCGGTCGGTTCGCCCGCAGCGACCGAGAGGCCGCTCCGCATCGCCCAAGCGCTGCATGCCCGCACCCCCCACAGCGCCCGACCGACGGGATCCATCGGTCTGACCGAGGGAATCCCTCGCACCGCCCAAGCCCCCGCCTCCGCCTGCGCTGCACTTGCACGACCGAGAGCCCCTCTCGGTCTGACCGAGAGGAACCACCGCACCGACCAAGCCCGACCGACCGAACTTCGTCGCAACACTGTTTCTTCCACACCAACTTCTGTGGTGGGCCCCCCAAGTGCTCCTGAGGTGTTGTGGGCCCCCTTGGACCCCTAGCACTGCTGTGGGCCCCACTTGGACGTGCTACTTCGCGGATTTGCCGTCTACGACGTTGCGACACGTCGTAGGCCTTCGTCGCAAGTTTGGACTTTTGGAGAATCGTGCGAGGACCAGATCTGAAGCTGTGGAGTGCTCCGATCAGACACGACATCCATTCTACGACAATCTCCGGTTCAGGTTAGTTCCCCGAAACTCGTAGAAACCCCCACAATAGCTGACTGAACCCTAAACTAAAAACCGTCAACTTGAACTAAATTTAATTTTCAGCTCCTGTAAAACGTTGTACGAACATAGAAAATCGACGAACGGACAAATTTGACTGTGCACATAGGATAGATCGTCGATTAGGTTGATACATCAAAAAGTGACTTTTGACGAATAGGATAGTCCCGAAAACCTAGAAACGAAACCTAATAGGATTTGACGAATTCGCGACCTGACACCGTCGCCGTGACTGTTACAGACGGACTTCTGCGGACGAGACGCTTGGACGAGACGCTTGGACGAGACGCTTCGAGAGGACGACACACTCGCCATTTCAGGCAAGTGTACCCACTTGCGTTTTTTGACCGTGCTTTAGTCTTAGGTTGCTAGAACTGTTAGACTGTGACTGAATAGAACCGGACGTGAAATGATAGCGTCCGGGACGACTCTTGACGGCTCAGACTTGACGACGAAGTCTGAGCCTGACAACAACAACTTTTTTTTCATGCTGTAGGGCTATCATGTGTGTGCGTGTGTGTGGACACCCTAAAATAACCCTTCCCGTCTTGTCACGTCACGTCCCGTCTTGCACAGCCCGCTGGGCAATAGGGCACTCGCCGAGTGATCCCTTGTACAGACTCACAGCCTGCGGGCAATAGGGCACTCTCCAAGTTGAGAGAGTGATCCCTTGTACGGATACACAGCCCGAGGGCAATAGGGCACTCTCCAAGCTAGAGAGAGTGATCCCTTGTACGGATTCTCAGCCTGCGGGCAATAGGGCACTCGCCAAGCTAGAGCGAGTGATCCCTTGTACGGATATCTTGTCTTGTCTTGTCTTGGGGTTTGGGGTTGGGTTGAGCGTGCGCACGGCAAGAGGGTCTGATCCCCCTCGAACCGTAAGGCGTGAACCCTTTCGTGTCTCACTTGTCTTGTCCTGCCTTGCTTCCGTCACGTCACGTCTTGTCCTGACACCTGTAGGCTAGTCCCGTAGTTGGTAGCACACGCTACGACTACTACTTGTCCCGTTTTACTTTCCTGCTGCGTTACTTCCTGTCGTGTTACTCTGTTATAACCACATCATGTTAATCAACCAGTAAACTGTTGTGTAAAAGAACCTCAGCATGCTAACCAACCAGTAAACCGTTGTTTAAAGTTCGGTGCACTTGCAGTAAAGTCTAACCCTTCTTGTAGACTTTACCTGACGTACAGTTCCTTTTTCTTGGGTGCTGTACGTCAGGTATTTAGCCAGAGTTCGTAGACGAGGCAGGCTCGCTGGAGTACGAGGAGCCGAGGACGTCGACCCAGAGCACGTGCCTGACGAGGACCAGACCTTGAGGTCTTTTAGTCGTCACTTCCAGAGGTTACTACTTTCAGTTTTCTTTTAGATAGTCTGTTGCCATGCTTAGGCTTCTTTTAGACTTTGTACCAGATGGATATTATTTCTCCATGTAAATGAATGCAAATTTCCTTTTCCGTACTTTTGTTGTTTCGAACTATAATAATGCAAGAACCTGAAATTCTTTTAAAATGGTACCTCTACAGACGCTTATTGGGTCCGAGCTTCTCAAGCTCTGGCCTAAGCGGGCCTCGTCACGTTTCGCTTCCGTCCATTTTGGGAAGCGGGGCGTGACAGGACGCGACTATCGAAGCAGGAGCCCCCAACCAGATCACCACTCAAGATAATTCTTTCTAGCTGCATCGAGAACATCAAAATCGACGCTCGCTATTTTTTCCATATTATCTATGCATTTAAAATAACATGAATTAATAATAAATCATATTAAAAATTCATGTAAAATTAATAAATTAGTTGTGTGGATCGGTCAGTCACCACATAATAAATTCCAAAGTCCATAAGATATACAGTCCAGAGAATACAAAAGACAAAAATGGAAAAGTACAACTTGAAAACCCATTGGGGTCCCAGCAATTTTGCAATTTTGTCTCCGTCTTCAAAGAAAGATACTTCGGTCTTTGGTTTATACAAATATATCTTCACTACAATTCAATTTCTCTCAAAAAAAGAAAAGAAAATGCGAGGAATATGAAATGGTGACAAACTGACCGATCCAAAACCACGATGTAATTTATTAAACATCCACGCAATTTATAAATTATGCAACAAACACAGGCATAAATCATTGCGCAACATCACATGCAAGTATATATGGAAAAATTAAAAGATTTAATAATTACTTAGGCCATGAAGAGACATATCATGCACCGTTAGGTTAGATAACTAGCGACAGAGCTATCTCAGGGCCTTTTATAATTATTAAACATAAAAATACTAATTAATCCAATGTAATAATTATGCAAATAGTGATGTTATTAATATCATATGGACCAAAAAAATTATTTTATTAACAAGAATTCTCCAAAAATTAAAATTTATTGCCAATATATAATCTATGATTTTTTTTCTTATTTTTCAGAATTTTCCAGAATTTTTCTGGATTTTGTTGATTATTTTAAGGATTTTTAATAGAAAATCTGATTTAAAAACAGATTTTACTATTTAGAAAGGCCGTTTATATGCAATAAGAGACATTTTGGGCCTGCTAAGGGCATCATGCCCAGTAGATAGAAATAAATTTACATATTAAAACAGGTTGAGAATTAAAATCCAACTCACATAAATTTCAGCTTGGCTGGAAATTTCATAACAATCAGGTTTAACAGCAAATTTCTCCCTATTTTTGTACAGAATGTGACAATTCAATGTAAATGAAAGTTGTACATATAGGCGTCCTGGGTTCACATATCAATTTTTATGAAGTTTAGATGAGTATTCTATTTTCTACAGAATTTACGCCAAAGTGTACATGTGCTGAAATTGAAAACAGAAACTGCATTGACTTCATGACTTAATTACTCCTAATTGTAGTTCAATTCAGCGAAAGTTGAAACTACAAAGTTGTAAATCTTGAAGGTATATTTTCAACGAGACTAAGAATACTAAATTTCATTAAGTATTGAGGGACTGATCACTGTTTTCGTGAAAGGTGTACAGACTGGATAAAATCAGACATGTTGGAAAGATAAAACTCTTACTCTTATTTACAGTCCGAATTAGACAAATTTCACAACATGAAGGTTGTAGAAAATAGTCCAAACCTTTAGCCATAAAATTTTCAGAACAATACCAGTTCTAGATTAAGAGGAATAAACAAAATAATGAGCATGTAAATCTGTCCTGATTTCCAGCAATATATCATGAATGAAATGAACTAGGACCTAGGTGTCCGGAAAATCCTTTGGCATGCCGCTTCAGGCGGATTGGTCGTCAACAGAGATGAAGACAATAATGGAGATATATTTTGTTTTTAAAAATATTTTTTATTTGTATTTTGATTTGATTATTACAAGCAACTTGCATATGTAATAAAAAATTGTATGGTCCATAATCTATATCTACAGGAAAAGAAGTGTACCTCTAGATCATTGATCTAGAGAAGAACCAAAAAATCCGTAGATTGAAAAAAATCCATGCTCCCGCAATGCCTTGCAAGTTATCGATCGCTCGTCGTCGCAAAAACTTTGTCGCAACTAGATTCCTTAGCAAGAGGGAAAATATGTGGGGAAGATGAAATAAAATTTTGTGGCTCAAAAATTTTTTCTGTAGCTTCGTGCTAATAACGTGTTTGGAGAAAGAGCAACCATAGCAATAGCTCATGATATCCTTTTATTCATTCATAGTATAGGAGATTACATCTAGTAGCTCAAGGGTTCACACCACTACTTGGTAGTGGGGTGTTGTGGTGGATAATGAGGAAGGGGAGACCAAAAGTCTCCCTCACCCATAACAAAGGGTAAATTTTGTTAACATTTTATATATTATGGTCAATATGTCACTAAACACTCTTTTGCTATAATATAGCTGAAAATACATATGGACTGTTAGTGCATCTCTGCCAATAGAAAAGGGAGGATGTCTGCTATATTTTGGGGATAACTTTTGCTAATGTCATAGTTCAATAGTGTTTAGTGAATACAGATCATAGTTTATGGGGTGTTAGTGAAATTTACCCAAAACTAAAAATAACAGAAAAAAGAAAAAAAAATGGAAAAAAATACCACATGAAAGAATTGATTGCCACCGCTACTTGGCAATATGTAATGTTCCTGCTGATGCTGATAATGTATAAAGACGCTGAAACTCATGTCATTCTCTTGTGCCTTTAAACTCGCTTTGAGGGAAAACGTACAAACATGACACGGACCCAGATATATGCTCACTAAAATGGTTGAAATTCCCACTATGGCGATCCATCAACGGACGTACAATATCAAACTTCAATAATCTTAAACTAGAATTTGTCGTAATTCAGGAAAAACAATACTTCTCTTTCTTGCCTCCAGGAAAACCAAACAACATAAGAAACTGGAAAAGAAATTACAATTCATATATGTATGCTCTTTCACTACCTGGAAAGCATAATTATGCACACAAACATGCTCGAGCCCCAACACACACATCTAAAAATACACCTTACAGAGAACACATACACAAACATTAGGATACATGTAGCAGTACTATATACAAAACATCGGCAAGTAGAAGCGTATATGCTGCTAATTTTGGTTATCGACATCGCCTCCATCTCCATCGCCTCCACCGTTTCCCCAATCCTCTCGGGGTATGTTGTGATGATTGTTTACCTCATTGCTGGAGTTCTCCCCGTCTCCTTGTTCATGAAACTGCTGTGTGGATGCCTTGTGCACTGTTTGGTCACCATTTATGGTCATCAGCAGTCTGGTATTGCTGTGTGCCATGCAGGCCAAAGATACGAGTAAAACTAAAGCCAAGGCCTTCATATTCTTCCCCATGTATGTTCAGCCCAAAAAAAGAAATTAGAAATTGGAAATTGGAAATTGGAAAAAGGGTGCCATAGAAAGAAAGGAGAGCTGAAGAAAACAAGCTGTTTGTCTAAATACTAGCAATCTTACAGAGGGAAGATAGGAGCCATTCTACTTATATACAGAGCAACCAAGCAGGCAAATAGTAGTGGGAAAGGTCAGATCACACACAACAATTCTATCGAGCAATAACTTAGTGGTGCAAATGCATCTAATCTTTTCTTCAGGAATATCACTCAATTAGTCCTACCATTAGGCATTTTTCTAGTGACAAAATCATATGCCCATTTTCTTAATTGTCACTTCGGAAGGCTTTTGTGTATGCCCCAATAAAAGATCTTTTGCCGATGCATTTGGCCGACAAATCGTCGTTAAACATCTCGCGCTTGGAAAGTCCAAAACGCAATTAGCACTAAAAGGTGCCACTAGACTCATTTCCTTTTAGAAGTGGTTTGGGCATTTTAGAGGTGGCAGGAGAAATTTTCACTAGATTCCCCAAATGAGAGCAACCTGAAAAGATGTGTGTGTGTGTGCGCGCGCGCGTGTGTGTAAGTACTTGATAGTGTCTCTTCTCCAACTACTAGGAGTGCAAGCCTTATAGTATTAGTATGATTCTAGAGATACTATAAATAGTAAACAGAGACCAGTGCCTTTTTGTCGACACTGTCCATGTTTGCTAACTACAACATGGCCTCTATCCTCCTAAAGACAAGCATATACTTTTACTATCAGATACTATACTGTCAACTGAACACTTGTCATACATGAAGAAATATCCCTTTATAGACATCATTTTCCTATTGTATTGTTTATATGCCGGACATACATTGATATTGACCACCATAAACCATACAATCTGACTCTCCAATCTTCGAGAAGATCAGATGGCATGCAATTGGTGAAGTTGTAATCCAGTAGAAGGATTTGGTGCCCATTATGGATGGTGGGCAGAAATTTCTATATATTAGTTCAGACAGAATGAGAACATACATAGATAAATCCAGGAAGAGATCCAAGGTTAAATCATGGAAGGAAACACAGAGCTGCCATTCAATAATAAATAAATACTACAGTATAAAATTCGGCTGGAAAAGAGTAAGGACATGATCACACTTGTAATGAGAAGAGGGTTTTCTTATTTCGATAAAATAGGCAATGGTTTTCGAGTTTGAGATGGGTTATAAACTTCAAAATTAAAACTTTCATTGTTAGAAACTTAAAAGTTTGATCATCAAAATATAAAATTTGTACACATGCTAATTACGAGTTAGAATCAATTAGGATCGTATTTTAGAAGGTGGGATCGATTAGAAACATACAATCTTCCATTGCATGTATATTATACTAAAATGCAAACCTCTTTTATTATTCTTTCTTGCCCGCTCCACACTCTCTTGAAAGAATGATGGAAAGAAAAAACACAAAACGTGTCTATGTGTGAGCAAGACTCCCCTTTTATAACTCCAACCATCTTGGAGTTATTCCAATCATCTTGAAGTTACAATAACTACAAATGTAGTTAAATTAACTAAATACATTATTTTACCATATCAATGTCTTAATGTCACACTAATAATTTGAGTCACTTTTCTTATATTCTCCCCTTTGACTCAAATATATTATTAATGTTCTAATGACATAACTTATTGCAACTATACTTTATGGCCAATTTGTTGCAATAGAATAAGAAAAATAAATTATCTTTAAGAAGCTTTATTGAATACGTATATATGGACTTATAACTTGAGGAGTCAAATTATATATGCTTCGATTGCAATAAATACATGACTTAATCATAATGTATATACACTTTATTAGTCATATACAAAATATGCTAACAACATCAAATTAACTTTAGACATAAAACAAATATTGGTCTTACAATAAATTTCAAAGAACAATTAAATATTAATGAGCCATATGCTCTTTACATGACGCTTAAATGGAATGACTGGTATAGCTTTAGTCAGTGAGTCGGTAATCGTTAACTCTGTCATTATGTATTCAAACTCCACAATGTGATCACAAACTCAACCTTTAGCATTAGGAAACTTGACGTCGATATATTTTGATCGACTTCTGCTTTTATTGTTGTTCGAAAATGCAACCACGGAGGTATTATCATATTAAAAAAGAACTGGTTTTGAAATGAGATCAACCACTTTAAGCTCTACAACAAAATCCCTGACTATGATGCCTCTAATGATGCCTCGTAGCAACCTATAAATTCTACTTCCATCGTTGATGAAGAAACTAAACTTTGTTTCATACTTCTCCAGGATACAAAACCTCCAGCAAGTAGAAAAATCTATCCCGAAGTGGATTTTCTCATATCCTCGCAACCATCTCAATCAGAGTACATGTTGTGCGCTAGTGCAGAAAAACGGATCGTCGAAGAACCCCGGAAAAAAGATGAGCAAACAAACAATAACCAATAGAGTACTAAGAGAATTGCTTTTAGGCCGTGGACCAGCCAAGGGGGAACACCGATGCGCTTTATTACGAAAGGAAAGAACAAACCAAATATTCTTCTTCACAGTCGAAGAAGAAGCACACAAGATCTCTCCAAAAGCTCACAATACAATCTCTCAAAGTTGGCTCTCGCAAATGGCGGCTCTCACAAATGGTTCCACAATGTTCCACACGAAACCCTAACCTAAAACCTCCTATTTATAACCCTAGGTTACAATATGTGTTATCATTTGCTAGGAATTCTAGAAGATACAGATCCCGATTTTAACGACATCCTATCTAATCACAGCTCTACGCAATTAATGCACCGCACTCTAGTGGGCCTCCGCCCCATCCTAGTGGGCCTCATCCCAATGGGCTTCTTTCGACCGACCGATCTTCCTTCTGTATCATACGACCGAAGTGCCGAGCCAAGCGTATGAGCTATCGATCAATGAACCATAAAAACGACCGATCGACTGAACACAGACTTCAATTGAGTTATGACCAAACGACCCAATGCCGAACAATCGACCATTAGACCCAGGCTGACGACCGATCGATCAACTGCGCTGTAAAAGACCAAATGCTGAGCATCCTCGTATCTGACTTGTGCAGAGTCAGATAAGTTGAACCCAAGCACAGTCAAGTTATCTCTGCACAAGAAAACTCAGTTGTACGACCAATGCTCTTTTGCACCGAATATAGTCAACTTCCACAAATCTCCACCTTGGTGAGATTCGAGCCTTCAACCATCAAACGACCCTCATTGCATTACCTTGGTAGAGCATCAACTGGTGTTCTCCGCCTTTTTTGCTCGAAGAGCCAAATGTCACGAAGGACCGAATGCTCCACCGAGCTACGAATGTCCCCTCCTAGGACCGACTGACTCTTTCGAGTCACAATGCCCCTCCCATGATTGTCGTCAATTTCATCGAGTAACCACATTGAGCAAGTCCGAATAATGAAAGAATTTGACTCCCGATAGAACCTTCGTCAGCATGTTCATCAGGTTGTCCTCTGTTCCGATCTTCAGAAAGTTGATGTTGTTGTCTTCTTCTTCCACATAGTCCCTGACAAAGTGGAATCTCACATCAATATACTTGGTGCGAGTATTGAAGACCTGATTCTTAGCCAAGTGCATTGCACTCTGGCTATCACAATTGACATCATACCACTCTTGGTAGACTCCCAGAGCATCCATCAAGCCTATTAGCCATATCGCCTCTTTTCCTGCTTCAGTCAATACCATATACTCTGCCTGCATAGTAAACAGGGCCACCGTAGACTGAAGGATATTCCGCCAACATATTGGAGCGTCAGACAGGGTAAAGATGTAGCATGTCATAGATCGTCTCTCATCCAAGTCGCCTGCATAGTCGAAATCGACATAACCGACAGTGTGCAGACCATGAATGCTTCAACTATATGTCAGTCTGACGTTGATTGTGCCATTAATGTATTACAATATTCACTGCACTGCTCGCTAGTGCTCCTCTCCCAGTTTGTGCATGTATATACTCGTCATGCTGACCGATGTGATAGGTCAGGTCAGGTACATACCATCGCGTACATCAAGGCCCCTACCGCACTGGCATACAGTACGCTCACCATGAGCTTCTTCTCTTCTTTGTTCTTCAGACACTGATTGGTACTGAGCTTGAAGTGAGGTGCAAGCGGAGTAGCTACGGGCTTCATCTTTTCACAGCCAAATCTTTGTATAACAGACTTCAAATAACGATTCTGTGAAAGATGAACATTACCCTTCACTTCGATCTCATGTGATCTCCATACCAAGAATCCTCCGTGCCTCGCCCAGATCCTTCATGTCAAACGCACAACATAATTGAAACTTCAATCTCTGAATCACCTCTTTATTCGATGAAGCTATGAGTTGTCATTAACATAGAGCGTAAGATAGATGAAGGACCCGTCAACCAACTTCTGATAGAACACACAATGATTGTAGGGGCTGCGAACATACCCTTGATCATCTGTCATAAAGCATTCGAAATGCTTATATCATTGCATCGGTGATTTCTTCAACCCACAGAATGATTTCTTCAGCCTACATGCAAGACCTTCACCACTCCCATAGCCATTGGGCTGAGCCATATAGGTCTCATGTTCGATCTCTCTGTGCAAGAATGTTGTCTTGACATCTAGCTGCACCAGTTCAAGTCAAACTAAGCAACCAATGCCAACAGGATCCGAATCGAGCAATGCTTCACCATAGGAGAGAAGACCTCATTGTAATCAATGCCTTCTCTTTGTAGGTCTTCTTATCTCACGCTTCGGGCTTGACACTACTATAGAATCCTTCAACTGAATGACCATTGGAGACAAGCTATCTCCACCAACTGAGCTTGAACCACCATCTTCACCAACATCCATCTAGAGTCCGTCTTCTGCAACCTTTGGTGTGGGTTGATCTGAGTCGTCGATCGACCGTTGTGGAACCTCAGACACGTTGTCGTAGACATGCTTCAATTGTGTCTACTCGATCTCCACCACTGGTTGATGCTCATTCTTTAGTAACGCTCACTCATCGAACGTTACATCTCTGCTCAGGATCAACTTCCTCAGTTTCGGACACCACAGTCAATATCCCTTGACACCATTACTGAAGCCCAAGAAGATGGCTTTCTTTGCTCGATCATCGAATTTGTCTTCCTTCACGGCATAGTAGCTCGGACAGCCCTAAACTCGAAGTGATTCATAGTAGGAAACTGGCTTTTCCGACCAGACCTCCAATAGAGGTCGATCCTCCAATACAGCAGATGGTAGCCGATTGACCAAGTAGGTCGCGTATGCCAGTGCTTCCGCCCAAAACTCATTCGATAGGTCGGTTGTTGACAACACGCATCCAACTTTCTCTAGCAAAGTCCGATTCATCCCTTCAGCTATCCCATTCTGCTGTAACGTACCACTAACGATGAAGTGTCTTTGAATCCCTTCCGATCTGCAGAACTTCTCGAAGAGATCCGACTTATACTCCTCACTATTGTCACTTTGGAGACGCCTGACTCGCCAACTAGTCCGAGTCTCAACCAGCTTCTTTCCCTCGATGAAAGTACTAAGAACTTGGTCATTCGACTTCAGTAGAAACACCCACACCATGCGAGAGAAATCATCGATGAACGACACAAAGTAGTGTTTTCCTCCTAATGAGGTCGTTCTACTCAGCCCCCATACGTCAGTGTATACGTAGTCAAGCGCTCCCATCGTACTATGGATGACCGTTCCAAATGAAGCACATGCTTGCTTCCCAAATATACAGTGCTCGCAGAACTCAATCTTCCTGGTCTTGGCACCCTTCAGATGATCTCTAATGATAAGCTTCTGCAAAGCTTTCTCACCCACATGCCACAACAATGAGTCATCCCTCTCCACCTCACGAGTCAGAGCTGATGTTCCAGCTACGACCAAATCATCCAAGTAGTAAAGTTTGCCTTTTCGCTTTCCCTTCATCACGATCATTGCTCCTCTGGTTACCCTCAGAGCTCCATTCTCCATGGTCACTCGATAGCAATTGGCTTCGAGTGAGCCAAGAGAGATGATGTTACGCCTTATATCTGGAACAAACTGTACCTCATCGATGTCTCATGTAACACCGCCGCTCATCCTCATCCGCACTGTCTCGATGCCTGCCATACTGCAAGCTCGGTCATCACCCAATAAGACTGTACTCTTGCCACCTTTCCCAAAGGTCGTAAATTACTCTCGATGTGGTGACATATGGAACGAGCACCACCCAACCATCTGACGCCATGCCCTCCGAAGAACCAACCAATACATACTCTTCGACCTCAATGCCCTTTGCGACGTTGGCAGTTGTGTCGTGCTTCTTCTTCACCTTCTAGCAGTCTCTGACCCAATGTCCTCTTTCTCTACAGAAAGCACATTGGTCCTTTCCTAGGACCTTATGCTGAGGGCCCCTTGTCTTGTCTTTGGACTTGGATTTGAAATATCTACTTCGATCTCCACCCTTCTTTCCACTACGACCTCTTACAACTGTAAGAGCATCACTTAAAGCTCGGTTGCTGGTGTTCCCATCGTTCATCCTGAACTCGATGCTCGTCAGAGCATTGGACACCTCTCCAAATGTGATCAATTCCGTACCATAGGTAAGAACCAATACCAAGTACTCATACTCAATGGGTAGAGAGTTGAGGAGAATCATGCCTTGTCTTCATCGTCAACCTTCACGTCAACGTTCCTTGGGTCAGTAAGAAGCTTGCTATAGTAGTCGAGGTGTTCTTCCATAGAAACCCCCTCGGCTAACGTCAAACCGAAAAGCTTCTTCTTCAAGTGTAGCCGGTTCTGGATGCTCTTCATGTACTTATCTTCGAGCTCCTTCCAGAATGTCACGCCCCGCTTCCCTAAAATGGAGGCGAGACGTGAGAAGGTCCGCTCAAGCGTGGAGCTGTGAAGCCCCACGCTTGATAAGCGTTAATTTAGTATAAGCAGGTCCCTGTAATCTCAAACGGAACAACAACAATAATAATAATAGGATGAGACGGATATGAAATACCAATCCCAAAGTTTGTCCACAAAATATTCAACATCACAGAAAAAGCCACCAGGCTAAAAAGAAAGAGTCTAAAGGCCCAGAACAAGGCCAAACAAAACACAAACATAACAGAGTATCAAACTAGGTGCCACGCGCAGACAACCTAAGCAATCTAACAAAAACCAGACATAAACACTAAGACTGATCTCCAGTGTCTACGAAGTCCTCGATCAACGCGGGTTCTGACTCAGCGTCAGCGAACACCGCGTCCTCAGCAAGTATCTCAGGCTCGGGCTCTAACATGTGTCACCCAAAAGAGAAAAGGGGCACATGTCAGCAAGTCGAAAGACTTGTGCAAGAAAACTGAAAGAAATGTAAACTAACAACCTAGCAGTTAAAGTATGGTGCATGGCAAGTAAAGTAAGGTGGTAACAGGTAAAGTAAGGTACAAGTAGCAAGTGATAGTTGTGACATGTAATGTCAAGTAACAAGTACAAGGGATCACTCAACGAGTGCCCTATTGCCCGCAGGCTGTGTTCAAGTATCAAGTACAAGGGATCACTCATCGAGTGCCCTATTGCCCGCAGGCCGTGTTGAGCTCGTCTTCTGGAACACGAGCCAGAAAGTGTATTTGGCATAGGGTTGTGCCCGCAGAACGGGTGCTTAGCCGGAACAAACAGTACAAGTATGTAGCGAAGCTACGCAATCACGATGAGTGTTCAAGCATGCAATGACATGAGCAGATATTCGCGTACCGTTAATTGAAATTAAACGTGACAGGCAAAATGTAATGACATGAACATATTCACGTACCGTTAATTTAAATTAAACATGGCAGTTAGAATGCAATAGCAGTTAAGGATGCATGGATGACATGAACAGTTAATATGCGTACCGTTAATTTAAATTAAACATGGCAGTTAGAATGCAATAGCAGTTAAGGATGCATGGATGACATTAATAGTTAATACGCGTACCGTTAAGGGAAAGTAAACGTGACATACAAGCATGATGAAGGTGACGGACCAAGCTTCGTTGTCAAGCTAGGTCAATGGCGTCCAGACGGCTATCCTTTCACCGTCTAGTCTCTTTTACGCTAAAGCAAGGAAATGGCCTAAGACATGGCCCAAATCAAGAGATGCAAGTTTCACTTGCCTGATACCGGGATTGACGAGCAAAGAAGATCGTCACACAAGCTAACTACGGAATAGATCACTGTTATAGCAAAACAATCATTAGAACAACGATTCTAAATCGATTTCTTAATAGAATCCTAATTGTCTAATAATCCATTTTATTAGGGTTTCACAAATGTCAATGTGGGTTATACTAAAACTAAAGGAATCGAGTATTACCGTGAAGAAGCGGAGGAGCGATACCGAGCAACCACGGCAACGGAAGAACGATCCGGCTCAGATCTGGAAATGAGGGAAAAATCTGGAGAAATAGGTTTGGATGTGGATTTTGGGGGTTTGATGAAGGTTTGAGGAAGATGAGAGATGGGTTGTGACAAGGGAGGGTTTGGATGATGAAGGATGAGCTTGGAATGAAGATTTGAGGATTTGGGGAAGATGGGGGCTCAATGGGGGAGAAACTAGGGTTTTAGGTCATGAGGAAGAAGAAGAAAACGTTTGGAGGGGTATTTATAGAGTTTGGTGGCGGCTAGGGAAAAACTAGGGTTTCCTGTACTGTTTAGTCGGTCAAAGAGCAACCACTGACCGACTAGTTTGAGAACTAGTCGATCGGTTGATCAACGCAGACCGACTAAGTGTAAACAGTAACCCAGACGAAAATTAGGATTTAGATTTAGTCGGTCAAAGAACAACTACTGACCGACTAGTTCGACATCTAGTCGGTCGATGAACGTTCTTAGACCGACTAAGAGTAAACAGTAACTAGTACCAAAAATAGTTAATGAGTTAGTCGGTTAAAGAAGCATTGCCGACCGACTAGTTTGCAACCTAGTCGGTCAACCAACGTTCTTAGACCGACTAACGATAAACAGTAACTCCTGAACATTTAACATAGTTCACTAGTCGGTTCAAGAAGGTTTTCCGACCGACTGGATCGTCATCTAGTCGGTCGGTGCCCCTTCTTAGACCGGCTAATGTGCATTGAAAGTTCCAAAATGGAGCGCGAAGCTCCGGGATGGTTTCCTAAGTCTCCTAGGCTCGTTCTAACTCTAAGATATCGACGTTATGAAGCCCGTCACGAATGACTTACTTCAACACGCCGACCGACGGAAGAATCTAGAGAATCACGACGAAACGAACGAAAAGAGAACTACGGAGACGGAAATGGAAATCACAACAAGGGAAAGCAACTAATAATATTATATATATAAATAAAAATCCATACATGAAAAACCAGTCGTTACATCCTCCCCAACTTGAGAAAAATTCCGTCCTCAGAATTTCCCAACACTCACGTATCCGGGAACAAAAGTGGGTAGCGCTCTCGCATCTCAACTTCTCTCTCCCAAGTAGACTCTCCCGGCGAACCGTGCCGCCACATCACTCTAACAAGATCGACGACCTTGTTCCGAAGTGACTTCTGACGCCTGTCCAGAATCTGCACCGGATGCTGGTCATACGTCAAATCTGAGCGAACGGCAATCTCTGAGAAATCCACGGCATGAGATGGATCGTTGATGTATCGACGAAGCTGTGACACATGGAAAACATCGTGAACTCCTTCCAAAGATGGCGGCAAGGCTAAGCGGTAAGCTACCTCGCCAACCCTCTCCGGAATATCAAACGGTCCAATGTATCGCGGGCTCAACTTCCCTCGCTTCCCAAAACGAATCACTCCACGATTCGGGGAAATCCTCAGAAACACATGATCCCCAGGCTGAAACTCCAAAGGATGACGTTTAGCATCCGCCCAATGCTTAAAACGGTCCTGAGCAATCCTCAACCTCTCCCGAATGTTCCTGACAACCTCCACAGCCTCCACAATCATCTCAGGTCCCAACAGCTCCCTATCGCCAACGTCATCCCAACTCAATGGCGATCGACATTTCCTCACATACAAAGTGGCGAAAGGCGCCATGCCAATAGACGCCTGGTAGCTGTTGTTGTAAGAGAACTCCACCAAGTGTAGATGGTCCTCCCACGAACCCTTGAAATCCAACATGCACGCTCTCAGCATGTCTTCCAAAATCTGAATCGTCCTCTCGGACTGGCCATCCGTCTGCGGATGGTACGCCGTGCTGAAACTCAGACGCATACCCAAACTCTTCTGTAAACTCTGCCAGAACTGAGATGTGAATCTCGTGTCTCTGTCCGACACGATACTCACGGGGACCCCATGAAGTCGCACGACCTCCTTAATGTATCTCCTCGCTAGCGCCTCAGTGGACTGTCCCACTCGGAATGGAATAAAGTGCGCGGATTTGGTCAATCGATCTACGATCACCCAAATCGCGTCGTTCTGCTTCGGACTCCGAGGTAGTCCAGTCACGAAATCCATAGTGATGTGTTGCCACTTCCACTCCGGAATCGGAAGCGGTTGTAGCAACCCGGCCGTACGCTGATGCTCCGCCTTCACTTGCTGGCAAACCAAACACTTGGCTACACTCTGAGCCACACTCCTCTTCATGCCATGCCACCAAAAGTTCAGACGAAGATCCATGTACATCTTGGTCCCACCAGGATGCACAGAATACGGCGAGCTATGTGCCTCCACCAACAACTCATCTCTGATATCCCCAGCTGGTACACACAGCCTAGCTCCGAACCTCAACGAGCCATCTTCATGAATTAAAAAGTCAGTCCGCAGACCGGCTTCAACCTGCCCTCGAATCCTCACCAGCTTCGGATCTCCGGCCTGACTCGCCTTAATCCAATCCACGATCGTCGACTGCACCTGCATGTACATCAACGAGAAATCCTCCCCAGGAAGAACAATCTCCACACCAGACTCGCAAAAATCCTGTTGCAATCTCCACTGCGAAGTCAACATCATCACCGTGGGAAGCCTACTCAAAGCATCTGGAACCACATTCACCTTGCCAGGGTGATACTGCAGATCAATCTCATAATCCGCCATGAGCTCCAACCATCGACGCTGTCGCATGTTGAGCTCCTTCTGGGTGAAAATATACTTCAAGCTTTTGTGATCGGTGAAGATTTTCACTTTCTCACTCAACAGGAAGTGCCTCCAAATCTTAAGAGCAAACACAACAGCAGCCAACTCCAAATCATGCGTCGGGTAATTCTTCTCATGAACCTTGAGCTGACGAGAAGCGTAAGCTGCAACATGTCCATGCTGATTCAAAACACAACCAAGACCCTTGCCAGAAGCATCGCAAAAGATCTCGAATCCTCCACTGCGATCAGGTACAACAAGAACAGGGGCAGACGTCAAACGCTCTCTCAGAACACCAAAGGCATCCTCACAATCACCCGACCAAACAAAAGCAACATCCTTCCGTGTCAACCTGGTCATCGGCTCCGCAATACGGGAAAAGTCCTTAATGAATCGCCGATAATATCCCGCCAAACCAAGGAAACTCCGAATCTCAGATGCTGACGACGGAACAGGCCACTCCCTGATGGCCCTAATCTTCTCGGGATCCACTGAAATACCATCTCCAGTCACCACATGCCCGAGAAAAGCAACTCTGTCCAGCCAAAACTCGCACTTTGAAAACTTAGCATACAACCGATGCTTCCTCAAAATCTCCAACACCGTCCTCAAGTGCGAGGCATGCTCTTCCTCCGACTTCGAATAGATCAGAATGTCGTCAATAAAGATAACGACAAACTTATCCAAAAAGTCATAGAAAATCAGGTTCATCATATTCATGAAAACTGCGGGTGCGTTAGTTACACCGAAAGGCATAACCACAAACTCATAGTGTCCATACTTCGTCCTGAAAGCTGTCTTCGGCACATCATCCTTCTTCACCTTCAACTGATGGTAACCAATCCTCAAATCCAACTTAGAAAACACCCTCGAACCTCCAAGCTGATCAAAAATATCATCGATGCGAGGCAACGGGTATTTATTCTTAATGGTCACCGCATTCAACTCCTGATAGTCCACGCACATGCGACGCGAACCATCCTTCTTCTTCACCAATAACACCGGTGCTCCCCACGGAGACACACTAGGGTTGATGTAACCCTTCTGCATAAGCTCATCCAACTGCCTACGCAACTCCTCCAACTCTGCTGGCGCCATACGATATGGTGCCTTCGAAATGGGCTGCGCACCTGGAATAAGATCAATAGAAAACTCCAAAGCTCGATTAGGTGGCAATCCAGACATCTCCTCGGGGAAGACGTCATCAAAATCTCGCACCACAACTGGCCTCTCCAACTCCATCTGCATAGCCACAACCTCCACCGGTCTGGTCTGAAATCTGACAGGACCAAGCGAACTGCTACCACGGCTGAACTCAAACACTGGGTGTCCAGGAATCTCGAACACGACCTTCTTCTTCCGACAGTCGATCGTAGCATAGAAGCTCGCAAGCCAGTCCATCCCAAGGACCGCATCGTAGTTGATGATGTCGTGGACAATGAAATCAGCACAAAGCTCACGTCCACAAACCACCAACGGGCAAGAATTGCACCCACGATGCACCGAGACCACACCGTTCCCTGTGACGATATTCCAACTCTTAGGAAGAGAGGACGTCGACAAGGAATGCTTCTCCACGAAGCTCCGGGCCAAAATGCACATCGATGCACCTGAGTCAAAGAGGACTCGTGCAGGAAATGTGCAAACCAAAACCACACCTAGCAAACAGTCTAATCAATCAAATCCTATTCTAGCAACAAACATGAGCAAGCAACCAACAAAATCAACAATCAAACTAACTAAGGAAGATAAATAGCTAGAATGAGCGTTACCTGAAATAACCTCGTCCACGGCCATGCTCTCCTCCTCAGTCAGCAGAAAAGCCTGCCCTCTCGGCGGAACAGCCCGTTGAAAGGCCTGTCTCTGTGGAACAAGAGGCGCTCCACGACCAGCGGGCACAGGAGCTCGCTGCTGCAACGGCTGTGCTGCAATAGGAGCCCACCAAGGCTGCTTCGACTTGGGACACTCCCTGATGGTATGGGCAGGATCTTCGCAGACAATGCACTGCCCCAGGAACCTCCTACACTGATCCCTGAGGTGCCCGATCTTGCCGCAGAAATGGCAAGTCTTCAGAATACGCCCTCCTGGCCTCTTGAACTGCACCGAATGATTAGGCTTGAAACCAGGCCTAACCACCGCCCTGGCCTGCTCCATAGGCCTCTTCCCAGCTCCTGAAACATGTCCCTTCCTCTGGTTCAAATTCAACTCATGCCGCCTCGCAGCAACCAGGACCTTCTGGTATGTCTCCAGGTCAGAAGAGGTCACAAAGCTCTGAAGCTCCAAGGAAAGTCCCTAAAGGAATCGCTGAGCTTTCTCATCGGCATCTTGCACCATCTTTGGTGCAAACCGACTGAGCCTCGTGAACTCCTGGTGGTACTGATCCACCGACAAGCTCCCCTGCTTCAGATCTATGAAGCGCTGCAGCATCACCTGCCTAGCAGCCTTCGGAAAGAATTCTCCATCAAATCTGGCCTTGAAGGTAGCCCAAACTATAGGCTCCACCAGCATCTTCTCTTCAGCATCCCACCAGTTTCTGGCATTGTCCTTCAACTGCCTCTTAGCCAAATCAACCCATCCAGCCGGGTTAATCTTCGCCATCGCCAGGTTATCCTCAATGTTCCGAATCCACTCGTCTGCAGCCAAAGGACCTTCAGAACCATCGAAATATGCGAGACCCAGCTCCCTGAACTGCTTCGCTCCAGGCTCGGGGCGAGGGGCTTCCACTGCCCGAGCAGCTCGAGCGGCCGGAGCATTCTAGACCTGCAGCAGCAAGCCCTGCTGAACCTGCATCATCTGCATCATCATCCTCATCATCTCCCCGTTAGTGGGCTCCCGCTCCGGCTCCTCGTCATGAGGGGGCGCACCACTACCTCCACCACGGGTGATTCGCCTTCCTGCCATCTAATGACAAAGAAAACGAAACAATTAGACTCATAGCTTAGGGCTCGGATGTCGAATTTATTTGTTGGAAAATCTTATTTTATTATCGTTATCCCGATAATTGCAGTTACAGAGAGACCTGCATGGGCCACCACTAAAACCTGTCACGCCCCGCTTCCCTAAAATGGAGGCGAGACGTGAGAAGGTCCGCTCAAGCGTGGAGCTGTGAAGCCGCACGCCTGATAAGCGTTAATTTAGTATAAGCAGGTCCATGTAATCGCAAACGGAACAACAACAATAATAATAATAGGAAGAGACGGATATGAAATACCAATCCCAAAGTTTGTCCACAAAATATTCAACATCACAGAAAAAGCCACCAGGCTAAAAAGAAAGAGTCTAAAGGCCCAGAACAAGGCCAAACAAAACACAAACATAACAGAGTATCAAACTAGGTGCCACGCGCAGACAACCTAAGCAATCTAACAAAAACCAGACATAAACACTAAGACTGATCTCCAGTGTCTACGAAGTCCTCGATCAACGCGGGTTCTGACTCAGCGTCAGCGAACACCGCGTCCTCAGCAAGTATCTCAGGCTCGGGCTCTAACATGTGTCACCCAAAAGAGAAAAGGGGCACATGTCAGCAAGTCGAAAGACTTGTGCAAGAAAACTGAAAGAAATGTAAACTAACAACCTAGCAGTTAAAGTATGGTGCATGGCAAGTAAAGTAAGGTGGTAACAGGTAAAGTAAGGTACAAGTAGCAAGTGGTAGTTGTGACATGTAATGTCAAGTAACAAGTACAAGGGATCACTCAACGAGTGCCCTATTGCCCGCAGGCTGTGTTCAAGTATCAAGTACAAGGGATCACTCATCGAGTGCCCTATTGCCCGCAGGCCGTGTTGAGCTCGTCTTCTGGAACACGAGCCAGAAAGTGTATTTGGCATAGGGTTGTGCCCGCAGAACGGGTGCCTAGCCGGAACAAACAGTACAAGTATGTAGCGAAGCTACGCAATCACGATGAGTGTTCAAGCATGCAATGACATGAGCAGATATTCGCGTACCGTTAATTGAAATTAAACGTGACAGGCAAAATGCAATGACATGAACATATTCGCGTACCGTTAATTTAAATTAAACATGGCAGTTAGAATGCAATAGCAGTTAAGGATGCATGGATGACATGAACAGTTAATACGCGTACCGTTAATTTAAATTAAACATGGCAGTTAGAATGCAATAGCAGTTAAGAATGCATAGATGACATGAACAGTTAATACGCGTACTGTTAAGGGAAAGTAAACGTGACATACAAGCATGATGAAGGTGACGGACCAAGCTTCGTTGTCAAGCTAGGTCAATGGCGTCCAGACGGCTATCCTTTCACCGTCTAGTCTCTTTTATGCTAAAGCAAGGAAATGGCCTAAGACATGGCCCAAATCAAGAGATGCAAGTTTCACTTGCCTGATACCGGGATTGACGAGCAATGAAGATCGTCACACAAGCTAACTACGGAATAGATCACTGTTATAGCAAAACAATCATTAGAACAACGATTCTAAATCGATTTCTTAATAGAACCCTAATTGTCTAATAATCCATTTTATCAGGGTTTCACAAATGTCAATGTGGGTTATGCTAAAACTAAAGGAATCGAGTATTACCGTGAAGAAGTGGAGGAGCGATGCCGAGCAACCACGACAACGGAAGAACGATCCGGCTCAGATCTGGAAATGAGGGAAAAATCTGGAGAAATAGGTTTGGATGTGGATTTTGGGGGTTTGATGAAGGTTTGAGGAAGATGAGAGATGGGTTGTGACAAGGGAGGGTTTGGATGATGGAGGATGAGCTTGGAATGAAGATTTGAGGATTTGGGGAAGATGGGGGCTCAATGGGGGAGAAACTAGGGTTTTAGGTCATGAGGAAGAAGAAGAAAACGTTTGGAGAGGTATTTATAGAGTTTGGTGGCGGCTAGGGAAAAACTAGGGTTTCCTGTACTGTTTAGTCGGTCAAAGAGCAACCACTGACCGACTAGTTTGAGAACTAGTCGGTCGGTTGATCAACGCAGACCGACTAAGTGTAAACAGTAACCCAGACGAAAATTAGGATTTAGATTTAGTCGGTCAAAGAACAACTACTGACCGACTAGTTCGACATCTAGTCGGTCGATGAACGTTCTTAGACCGACTAAGAGTAAACAGTAACTAGTACCAAAAATAGTTAATGAGTTAGTCGGTTAAAGAAGCATTGCCGACCGACTAGTTTGCAACCTAGTCGGTCAACCAACGTTCTTAGACCGACTAACGATAAACAGTAACTCCTGAACATTTAACATAGCTCACTAGTCGGTTCAAGAAGGTTTTCCGACCGACTGGATCGTCATCTAGTCGGTCGGTGCCCCTTCTTAGACCGGCTAATGTGCACTGAAAGTTCCGAAATGGAGCGCGAAGCTCCGGGATGGTTTCCTAAGTCTCCTAGGCTCATTCTAACTCTAAGATATCGACGTTATGAATCCCGTCACGAATGACTTACTTCAACACGCCGACCGACGGAAGAATCTAGAGAATCACGACGAAACGAACGAAAAGAGAACTACGGAGACGGAAATGGAAATCACAACAAGGGAAAGCAACTAATAATATTATATATATAAATAAAAATCCATACATGAAAAACCTGTCGTTACACAGAACTTCCTTAGCTACTCTGCTTGCACCTCACTTCAATTTTTGTGCAAATCATTGTACGAAGAACGAGAAGGAAAAGAAGTTCATAGAGAGTATACAGTATGCCAATGCGGAAGGTGCCTTGATGTATGCCATGATGTGTACGCGACCCAACCTATCACATGTCGTGAGCATGGTGAGCTGATACATGCACAATTCTGGGAAGGTACATTGGCAAGCAGTTCAGATAATATTATGATATATCTATGACACCATTGATGTGGGATTGACATATAGGCGATGTAACTAGGATCCACGAACTATAGACTATGTTGATTCAGTCTTTGCAGGTGACCTGGATGGGAGGAAATCTATGACTGGCTACATCTTCACCCTGTCAGGAGCTTCGATCGATTGGCGGAGTATCTTTCAGTCTAAGTGGCCTTGTCTACTACGGAGATAGAGTATGGCATAACTAAAACTATAAAATAAACAATATGGATCATGGGCTTGATGGATGACCTAAGGTTATACCAAGAGAGGTATGACCTGCATTATGACAGCCAAAGTGTGGTGCACGTAGCGAAGAACCAAGTTTTTAACGCATGCAACAAACATATCGATGAGAGATACCACTTTGTCCATGACCATGTGAGCGAAGAATATGATGACATCAACTTGTTGAAGATCCAAACGGAAGACAACTCGGCGAACGTGCTAACGAAGATCGTATCTGGAGTCAAGTTTAGGCATTGCTTGGATTTCCTCAACATTGTTCCGAGATTATATCGATAGTGGCCTAGTGAGGACATTGAGGCTCGTAGGAGCAAGGTGAGCTCTGGTAGGGGCATAGAAGCTCGGAGGATCTAGGTGAGCTCTTCGGGTCAAGTTGAAGGGAACACAAGATAATTCTCATCGAGGTGAATGTTGGGATTTCATAATCCCATGTTCACTTTCCTATTCTATTCCATATGATTTTGATGTGACAATTATTATTATTATTGCTACTTACTCTATCTATGCAGATGTACAGTTTCCTAATATATCCACGCTTGGACAATAATCACTTGATAAGGAATCCCTGCACAAAGGCATCTCAAATACTCACATGAAGCTCATCATACATATCTACGGAAATCTACGGACTGATGTATTTTTATACTTTATAGATTTCAGAGCCTTGAATATGAAATCCATCTAAGTCCTAGGTTCCTAATAACATTTCCTAAACATCCCTTTTTCAGAAAAGTCAAAATTCACATTTTTCTGTCCTGGTCAACTAAGACAACCATTAATCGACTAAAAACTTTTTCTTCGAATTTTGACCTGAAAATTTCTGAGTAGTCTTCAGTCAACATCAGAAACTTACCGTTAAAATTTCAGTCAAAAATTCCAAAGTTTGACTTTTAGTCGACTAAGCCTTCTTTAGTCGACTAATGAAGTTTTTGTGTCCGTTTTAACTGAAACTTTTCAGACCGTTTCTGAACGGTAGGAAACTCCTTTTCCCCCCATTTTCCCTCAGAATAACTGCCCAAAAATACTATAAATAAGTGGGCATACCCCTCATTTTCTACACACAACTTTCTTCTCTCTTTCTTCCTAGAATTGTTGATTCTAAGCAATCTTGCCTTAGTTGCTCTTTTCTCATTTGTAAGAAGAAATCCATAGATTTCTCTCTTCTTATGAGAACGGAAGAACTTCAAGATTCTTAATCATAGATCCTTTGGAAATTGAAGTTTTCTTCCTTGAAGCAATTTTGATCTTTTTCAACATCATTTTAGAAAGTTGTTTGTGTTCATAATTGTAAGAAGAAATCGATTGATCTCTCTCTTCTTTTATGAACCAGAGAACTTCAAGTATTGTTCTTCATTTTATATCTTATATATCTTGAAGTCTCTTTTAAAAACACCATCCATGAATTTCATTCTAAATTCATAACAAAGCTATAGGTGTTTTTCTATTTCTTATTTAACAGGTTTGAATCTCTTTTGAGATTGTACAAAGTTTGGGACACTGGGAGTGTCGCCATTTTTGTAAGTTGGTGCTTGTGGGGCAAGTGATTATAGTGGATTGAAAATCTCTACGGGGTAGAGGACTGGAGTAGGATCAAGAGGATCCGAACCAGGATAAATCTCTGTGTTTGCGTTTGATTTACATTTTCTACATACTTTACTTTCTGCACATTTTAAGCAATTAGAAGTAACTCTTTAATTGCAACAGTTAATTTTTTAATATACACTATTCACCACCCCCCCCCCCTCTAGTGTATTTGATCCTTACAGGCTAGAATTACATTTGGTATCAGAGCAACGCTAAGATGGCAGCAAGTTCCTCAACATCAAACATGAACGCCGTTCCACACAACTACAATCAGCATCCTGAAGGGCACTCACAAGTTCGTCCTCCTCTATTTGATGGTTCAAATTACTCATATTGGAAAATACGAATGGAGATTCATCTCCAAAGTATGCATTATGAGATTTGGGACATCGTAGAGACAGGATACACAAAGCCAGAAACACATGTTGCTGATTGGACCGCCAACGACAAATCTGCAAAGACCAACAACTCAAAGGCCATGAATGCTTTATTCTGTGCCATGGATAAACATGAGTTTAATCGAGTATCTCAGGCCAAAAGTGCTAAGGAGATTTGGCACATACTCGAGGTAACTCATGAAGGAACCAATAAAGTAAAGGAAACCAAGATTGCTTCTTTGGTTCATAAGTATGAGTTGTTCAAGATGCAAGACAAAGAGACGATTGGAGAAATGAACACCAGGTTCACTAACATTATTAATTCTCTTAATGCTCTTGGAAAAGTTTATTCTTCTCTTGATCAGGTATGCAAGATTCTTAAGGTACTCTCCCCAGAATGACGTCCAAAGATCACTGCTATTGAGGAAGCCAATGATCTTTCCACCTTATCAATGGAAAATCTAATTGGTAACCTAATGGCACATGAAGTTACATTGCAAGATGCGAAGGAAGAATCAGATCTAAAGAAGAAAGTACTTGCCTTCAACGCAACATCAGATAATGAAGATTCAGATGATGATATGGCATTCTTTGCCAAGAACTTCAGAAAGTTCTTTCAAAAAGGTAAGTATAATAATAAATCTAAAAATACTGATTCTTCTCTTTGTTTCAATTGTAATAAACCAGGACATATGAAGAAAGATTGTCCACTTCTCAAAGCAAAGTTCAAAACTTCCAACAACAACGATCAATCCAGAAGAGAAAGGAAGTTTGACAAGATGAAGAAAGCATTTGCAGCAACTTGGGATGAATCTTCAGATGAAGAAGATGACAATGATGAAAGTGCTAATATGTGCTTTATGGCACAAGATAATGAAGAAGAGGTAAGTTCCTTTAATAATGAAGAACTATTAGAAGCATTAAAAGATCTCTATTCTCGTTTCAAAAATTTGAATGGTCAACATAAATCTTTGAAACAGAATAATGACGATCTTCTTATTAAATATAATGAATTATCTTCTTCTAAAAACACTTCACCAAATTTCATACATATTGAGAATACATCTTCTCAAAATTTGGATCTTAGTAAAGAGAATGATATTCTCAAAACTAAGAATCTAGAACTTCATACACAAATATCCGAAATGGATAAAAGTATTTCATCACTAAAGATGAAATACGACGAGATGTCTTCCAATGTTAATAAATTTAACAAAGGAAAGACAAATCTCGATGATTTGCTTAGAATTCAATATCCAGCAAATCATAGACAAGGATTGGGATATCCTAATAAGGATGCACCCAAGACTTATAACACTTCTTCCTCCTGTGGAAAAACAACTTTTGTTAAACCCCAAAAGAAGAATCACGCATTCATTTATACGAAGAAAGTAAAAACTTCTACTTCTTCCTCACAAAGAAATGTTACTAACATTTCAAAAACATTTCCTAGGAAACCTATCACAATTAGTATATGGGTTCCTAAGGATTCTTGTTTAAAAGATAGAAATAATTATATTTCTACTTATAAGCATTCTATTGTTTATTCTGATGATTACATTAGAAAGCCAAATTCCACTTGGGTTTGGCTACCAAAAATCTAATCCCAATGACCCTCAAAAAGGGGTACCAATACTTAATGTTTTATCTTTCAGGTACCAAAGAAAGAAAAATGGATTTTGGACAGTGGATGTTCAAAACACATGACAGGAAATGTCAACTTGCTTTCAAACATTATATACAAAGATGGAGGCACGGTTACCTTCAGTGACAACAAAAAGGGCAAAATCATAGGCACTGGAATAGTTGGTAATACAAATCAGCCTATCATCGAGAATGTTCACCTGGTTGACGGTTTGAAACATAACTTACTTTCCATTAGTCAGCTATGCGATAAAAATTACAAAATAGTTTTTGAACAAAATGATTGCATCATTTATGATACTGATATGTCATCTGTTTTATTCCGTGGTAAGCGTAAGAATAACATTTATATCTTATGCATGTCTATTACCACTCACAATCATTGTTTAATGATTACTTCAGATGAAACACTATTATGGCATAAACGTTTTGGACACACAAATTTCAAAAATCTAGCACATATTTCAAAACACAAATTAGTAAATGGAATGCCAAATATTTCTTTCAAACACAAATATTTTTGTGATGCTTGTCAACAAGGAAAAATGCATAAATCCTCTTTTAAATCAAAGGGTATTATCTCAACAAAGAGACCATTAGAACTTCTACACTTAGATTTGTTTGGTCCTTCAAGAGTAGCCTCTTTGAATAAAAGTAGATATGCATTTGTCATTGTTGATGATTATTCTAGATATACTTGGGTTATATTCTTACAAAATAAGAATGATGCTTTTGAAGAATTTTCAATATTTTGTAAAAAGATACAAAAAATCAAATCCTCTAACATTGTCACTATTCGTAGTGATCATGGGGGAGAATTTGAATATGAATCTTTTACCAAGTTTTGTAATGAAAATGGTATTACACACAATTTTTCTTTTCCTCGTGCTCCTCCTCAGAATGGAGTAGTTGAAAGGAAAAATAGAACTTTACAAGAATGCGCTAGAACAATGCTTTGTGATAGTAATCTACCAAAATATTTTTGGGCAGAAGCTATCGCAACTGCTTGCTACATTATGAATAAAGTTCTTATAAGGCCATTTCTTAATAAAACCTGTTTTGAATTATTCTTTAATCGCATTCCCCGTGTATCATACTTTAAAGTGTTTGGATGTAAATGTTTCATTCTTAATACTAAAGATGCACTTGATAAATTTGATTCAAAATCTGATGAAGGTATTTTTGTTGGATACTCAACACGTAGCAAAGCCTACAGAGTATATAACAAAAGAACTTCAACAGTTGAAGAATCACTACATGTCACATTTGATGAGAATCCCTCATCTAATTCTCCCATCATCATTGATGATGAAGAGAATATATTACCTTTATCTAATTCTTTAGATAATATTAATCTTGATGAAATTGATGCTACTAAACCCTCTGTTGAGTGTGTTTCAGATAATGCAGATCTTCCTAAGGCATTTGCACAAGTTCCAAACCATCCACCAGAATTAATCATTGGAGATATTACAAATGGAGTAAGAACGCGTCGTCAAATAGAACAAATGGCGCATTGTGCTTTCCTCTCAACCATTGAACCAAAGAACATCAATGAAGCATGCAAAGACAGTTCTTGGATCATTGCTATGCAGGAAGAACTCAATCAATTTCAGAGAAATGATGTTTGGGAATTAGTTCCCAGACCAACAGATCATTCAATTATTGGTACCAAGTGGGTATTCAAAAATAAATTGGATGAATCTGGTCATGTAATTAGAAACAAGGCACGATTGGTTGCACAAGGCTATAATCAAGAAGAAGGAATTGATTATGAAGAAACCTATGCACCAGTTGCTCGTCTTGAATCTATTAGAATGCTTTTATCATTTGCATGTTTTAAAGATTTTAAATTATTTCAAATGGATGTTAAAAGTGCTTTTTAAATGGTTTTCTCAAGGAGGAAGTTTATGTTGAACAACCTCCTGGTTTTACTCATGAGAATTTAGAAAATCATGTTTTCAAACTAAAGAAAGCTTTATATGGTCTTAAACAAGCACCTCGTGCTTGGTATGATCGATTGAAAAGTTATCTTTTAAATTCTGGTTATAAAATTGGTAAAATTGATTCAACTCTGTTTATTAAAAATATAAAATCGGACATCATTATTATTCAAATATATGTTGACGATATTATATTTGGTTCTACTAATGAAACTCTTTGTTTAGATTTTTCTAAGATTATGCAGAAGGAATTTGAAATGAGTCATATGGGTGAACTCAACTACTTCCTTGGATTCAAGTCAAACAAATGAAGGAAGGTATCTTCATCCATCAATCAAAGTACGCCAAAGAACTCATCAAGCGTTTTGGTTTAGAGACTTCTGCTGATAAACATACTCCAATGAGTACATCTACATCACTAGACAAAGATTTAAATGGTAAGAGTGTTGATCAACGTCTTTACAGAGGTATGATTGGCTCTCTACTTTATTTAACTGCTAGTAGACCAGATATTATGTTTTCCGTTTGTTTATGCGCATGTTTTCAAGCAGATCCTAAGATGTCACATCTTACTGCTGTAAAACGGATAATTAGATATGTTAAACATACTTCTGATTTTGGATTATTTTATCCTAAAACTAGCACATATGATTTATTATCATATAGTGACGCAGATTTTACTGGTTGCAAATCAGACCGAAAAAGTACCAGTGGTACATGTCATTTTCTTGGACATGCTCTGGTCTCCTGGTTTAGCAAAAAGCAAAATTATGTTTCATTATCTACCACAGAGGCAGAATATATTGCCGCTGGATTAGCATGTGCACAAATTTTATGGATGAAACAAACTATCTTAGATTATGGCATTGACTGTTCCACATGTCCTATAATGTGTGATAACACTGGTGCAATTAATTTATCTAAGAATCCAGTTCATCATTCGCGCACTAAACATATAGATGTCCGTCATCACTTTTAGGAATGTTCAGTAATTTCAAGTATCTTTCTAATCATTCATCTTTCTATGGGATTGTCTTTTCCTATAAAAATTCGGTTTGTCTTTTCTCTAATGAGACTTTATTTCAAAAGTTAAATTTTTACTTACCCACTTTCTTGGTTGCCGCATCCTGCCATAAGATTTTTTTTGGATTCTTGCGTCGGTCCTCTTCTCACCTAGAAAATCCAAATTTTCTCTTCTCTTGGAATGAGAACTTGACATTAATTCCCCCTTGGAACTCACCATTTTATTTAATCATTTCCCATTGGAAAATGTACTTTCTCTACCCAATTCAATGTTTTGACCAACCACTCTTACAAGACTTAAAGAGACTTAAAAATATCTCTACCCACTATCGTCCTTTCCCACTTAATCTTTATTTTTAATATTTTTTTTTATTATTAAAATTCGAACGGTGCGATCTAGATATTCTTCTTTCGGTTACCTTAGTCGACTAACCAATCTATTAACCGACTAACTCGGTTTTTTAAACCGTTTCCGATCTAACTTCCGTCTTTTTGCGTTTTCATTTCTTCTTCCTCCTGCCTCTTCACATATTTTTGAAAAATTTTCAGTTCTTTCTCACCCATTCAATTTCTAAAACTGCTCTCGAACTGATCATGGCACCCATTCACTCGGATAACTACTTTGAATTTTGCCGATTTATTTTCGGCTGTTTCTTTCTTTGTCTTTCATCATCTCATTTTCACTTCTCCTCTGCCGAAAATATCTCTTTTCTTCCATGGCTCTTCCTCAATTTCGTGATGCCGCGGCCGAAAATCGCTTCAACGCCTCCGCAAGTGCGAAGTTCCATCCTAAGCGGTTCATCGATTATACTGCTCTTGCTTCGTTCAATATCCTTTCCATCCTTTCCGCCGTCGGCCTCGAGAAGATTTGGGCACTCGGGAACAAGGAACCCTACTACCCACTCCTTGTCCGAGAGTTCTATGCCAACCTAGAGCCTTGCGTCATCGGTCGTGATACCCATATCCTCAGCCGTGTCAAGAGTCTTCCGATTTGTCTTACACTCCGTCGGATCTGTGAACTTATTGATCTTCCTCCTCATTTTTCAGGAACCCTAAACTTCAATATGACCGACCCTCGAATTCTTGCCAAAATCGCAACTCCCTGGGTTCACAAACTCTCAGCCGTTCATTTCCACCCGCCTGCTCGCATCATCCTTAAGGTCATAGTTTCCAATCTTATGCCGAAAGGAGGCTCCTTTAACTATCTATCCAACGAATTGGAGTATTGTCTTTATGCTGTGATGGGTGGGTTACCTATAAACTGGGGTTTCATTATCTTACAGTCTCTTCTTCGGCCAGTTCAGACCCATATCTATCATCCTTCATTCATAACCTTGGTACTGAAGATGTTTTGTGTTCCTCTTGACGGCGAAATTGTCGTTTCCAATCCTTATAATATCAACATCATCACTTTGCACAATATGCATCTGGATCTTCCGGACCCTGAGGAATCCGATGCGGCCAATAGTGATGATGATGACACCGACGAAGATCCCGAAGAGGACCCCGTAGAAGACCCTACTTCAGCCGACCCCGACTATACTCCGACCCAAAACACTTTCGGCCCCTCTTCATCTACTCCGGGTTCATCCCGTGGTGTTCGTCGTTTTGTTAAGAAACAATGCGTTCACAAGTGTTTTCCCGAGTGTCGAACCAATCCTCGGTCATGTCCCTTACAGACCCCACGGACTTCCTCCACTCCTCGCCAAACCAACCTGTCTGTTCTTTCCGGCCTTAGGGAGGATGTTCACTCTGTTCGCGATACGGTCACTACTGGATTTAGGGAATTTCGGTCAGCCTTGACTGAACAGGCTCACGTTATCGACCAAGTATAACTCAATCAGAGCAAGCTTGTTTCTGCTCTTGAGGCTCTGAATGTAGTTGCTTCCGAGGAAACACCCCGTCGGAAATCCCGTCGCAATTCTCAGGACTATGGTTCTCCTTCCGGACGTTAGACCTAGCCGTTCGTTGTCGTCGTTATCCTAGTTATTGTCGCATGTCGTCGGTGTTTGCTGTTTCATGAATGTTGTGGTCTTTTTTCTTTTTGGGTTGTAGGCCTTCGGGCTTTTGGTGATGGGCGTTGGCCACACTCTGTTTTATGGTTCTCAGTCATAGTTGTTATAGGCCGTAGGGCCTTAGTACTAGATATGTGGGACAGTATGCTTGCTCATAACTTTGTATGATTACTATCTCATTTTGTTTAGTAAAATCTGTTTGGTTCTGTTTTGTCACAGCTATGTTCTCTTGTATGTTCTGTGTTATTATTTTTCTCTTAGTCGACTAACAAGTTCTCTACTCGACTAACATAAACTCTTTTTACCCCATCTATTTGTCAATGACAAAGGGGGAGAATATTTAGCCAAATTTTAAGGGGGAGCATACATTTTTCCATCATAAACTAAGTTCATAAATTGAGTATTGCATATGATATGATATCTGCATATAATTGAGTATGACACTTTACTTTTTATAAATATTTGTCATCATCAAAAAGGGGGAGAATGTTGGGATTTCATAATCCCATGTTCACTTTCCTATTCTATTCCATATGATTTTGATGTGACAATTATTATTATTATTACTACTCACTCTATCTATGCAGATGTGCAGTTTCCTAATATATCCACGCTTGGACAATAATCACTTGATAAGGAATCCCTGCACAAAGGCATCTCAAATACTCACATGAAGCTCATCATACATATCTACGGAAATCTACGGACTGATGTATTTTTATACTTTATAGATTTCAGAGCCTTGAATATGAAATCCATCTAAGTCCTAGGTTCCTAATAACATTTCCTAAACATCCCTTTTTCATAAAAGTCAAAATTCACATTTTTCTGTCCTGGTCGACTAAGACAACCATTAATCGACTAAAAACTTTTTCTTCGAATTTTGACCTGAAAATTTCTGAGTAGTCTTCAGTCAACATCAGAAACTTACCGTTAAAATTTCAGTCAAAAATTCCAAAGTTTGACTTTTAGTCGACTAAGCCTTCTTTAGTCGACTAATGAAGGTTTTGTGTCCGTTTTAACTGAAACTTTCCAGACCGTTTCTGAACGGTAGGAAACTCCTTTTCCCCCCATTTTCCCTCAGAATAACTGCCTAAAATACTATAAATAAGTGGGCATACCCCTCATTTTCTACACACAACTTTCTTCACTCTTTCTTTCTAGAATTGTTGATTCTAAGCAATCTTGCCTTAGTTGCTCTTTTCTCATTTGTAAGAAGAAATCCATAGATTTCTCTCTTCTTATGAGAACGGAAGAACTTCAAGATTCTTAATCATAGATCCTTTGGAAATTGAAGTTTTCTTCCTTGAAGCAATTTTGATCTTTTTCAACATCATTTTAGAAAGTTGTTTGTGTTCATAATTGTAAGAAGAAATCGATTGATCTCTCTCTTCTTTTATGAACCAGAGAACTTCAAGTATTGTTCTTCATTTCATATCTTATATATCTTGAAGTCTCTTTTAAAAACAACATCCTTGAATTTCATTCTAAATTCATAACAAGGCTATAGGTGTTTTTCTATTTCTTATTTAACAGGTTTGAATCTCTTTTGAGATTGTACAAAGTTTGGGACACGGGGAGTGTCGCCATTTTTGTAAGTTGGTGCTTGCGGGGCAAGTGATTATAGTGGATTGAAAATCTCCACGGGGTATAGGACTGGAGTAGGATCAAGAGGATCCGAACCAGGATAAATCTCTGTGTTTGCGTTTGATTTACATTTTCTACATACTTTACTTTCTGCACATCTTAAGCAATTAGAAGTAACTCTTTAATTGCAACAGTTAATTTTTTAATATACACTATTCACCCCCCCTTCTAGTGCATTTGATCCTTACAGGCTAGAATTACAGTGAAGCATTGAGAGTTGATTGTGTAACATTGGCCCAAATCTCGGCAATGTGGAGATTTTGAAAGTTATCTCGATTTGAGGCATTAAAAGAGTTGGAGACGTGCAAGCAAGAAGTCATGCAGGGCTAGCTCGCTTGTGCCTTGGGTCCTGCATATCTGGCTCTACATGGCCAGAAACAGGCCTCAGGACCGAGCTAACTCCCGCAGGTCTAAGTCCTCAATTCAAACGATCGACAGCTTGGAATCTAGACCACTCGACAGTCCAATTTTTTGATGGCTCGGAAGTTCGACATCTTGGGCTCCAGCCGTGAGCTCGCTAGCTCGGAGGCACCATCCATAGGAAACGGAATTCTATTCGAGTTAGAGTTACTCTCCCAATATTTGAGGTCGGATTGTTCTCTAAATAAAATTCTATTGGAATTAGAGTTCCTCTCTCAGTAGAATTCGTTTTGCGCGCATGCCTTAGGGGCTATAAAAGGGACGCTTAGGGGAGAGTCTTGAGAGGGTTTTCGACCCTATTGAGAGCTTCAAGCAGCCATTGTTGAGAGCCGATTTGAGAGTGTATTGCAAGCTTTTAGGGAGATCTTGAGTGCTTCTTCTTCGTTGAGAAGTTGAAGAGTTGTATTTGTTCTTCCTTTGAAATAAAAGCTATTGCATATTTCCTTGGCCGGTTTCGATGGACTAAAAATTCAATCTCTATTATATTCGTGCTTTTTTATTTTTGTAGCTCGTCCCCTCACCACCGGATCATCCAACGGTCCGAAGTTTCCGCACGTTGTGCACAACAACATGATGGTCATGCTTTTAAGTTTCTAACAATACAAGTTTTAATTTTAAAGTTTCTAACCAGGGTCATATATTTATAGGGAGAAATGCATGCGGTGAGTGAAACGGGTAAGAACATCGAGTCTCAACATGAGCAGACAATATTAACTACATCATGTGATGGGTCCAAACGAGCGCGATAATCAATAAAACCATCCAGAATTCTACAAATTACATTGCATTCTGATGCAACAAATACTCATCTGTCTACAATTGTTTGCTCTGGATCAATAAAAGGCTCAGTAAAATTTTGATATACAGCCTCCATGTATGCTTGAAGTAACCAAGAATATAAAAGGATGCTTAATAGAATGTAGACTACAGAATAAGTTGCATGCCTATAACTACAACTTGCCCACAATTTACAGAGTAGAAACGGCTATAAAATCATAGCCGTTTGGGTGCTGTTGTGTTAACCTTGGAAAGCAACCGGTGATTTCGATTATCACCGAGGTCGCACCGTAATTGCTTTCGACTCTGTTCGACTTTGTTCCTTACCTTCCATGCTAGGTAATACCATGCAATCTTCTGTTCTCTGTTTGTTTGTCCGTCCATTCGCCTTTCAGCCAAAGTATTACACCCCATTATTCTAACAGCCTAGATATTCTAAAGCCATGAAATTGATCCTCGGGCTAAACTTGATCACAGTTATTCTCTTATCAGCGAAAGCTATGGTGGAATAGCCCAACAATAATCTTCATCATGAGAAGATGAAGATTACTGTGACTAGAGGTGTCATCCATGCTCAACCAACAGAAGGAACCTCCTGTTTGAGAAATCATCTCTTGGTGAAGCATAGTGGCCCAAAGACTACTGGAAATGGTGTGGAAATTATTGGTGATGCAAAAGATGTCACTAGTGCGAAGAGAAAGAGTAGAACAGGCAACTCGTGTGAAACGATGGAAGCGAAGCTCACCGTTCCCTCGATAACTGGCAGCTTCCACTCAAGCAAGCGGATAGACAAGATGGTTCATGGACTCGTAATATAATAATAGCCCAATACCATTATCTTAGCCCAATAAGAGAGCACGAGAATATAATAATAGCCGCTTTAATAAAAAAAATTTAGCCCATGGGCTGTTCATGATGCACGGTTCCAACCAACAAGAGAGAGAGAAACTGCAAGATCACAAATGAATCGAACATCGTTTTACTCATCATATAATTCTTCCAAACACAAAAAAGAAAATAATAATAATAAGCATTACACATCTTCCTTCAAATGTTTTCACTCGAATGATACTAACTGGTCTTTTTTAAGATAAACACATAACTGGGGGGGATTGGCAGTCTCTAAACAGGGAGAGCCATGCCGTTAACATTAGCAGCAGCACCCTGCTCTTCATCTTCGTTCTCCCCAGACATCTCCTCCAGCGACTTCCCCTTCGACTCCGGCACCAAGAAAGTAAACACCATGCCCAGCAGATTGCAACCGGCCAGAATAAAGAGAGAATTCCTGACCCCGATGCCAGTCGTATACCCATGATCCACCTTCGCCCTGTCTTGGCTCTGCGCAAGGTACAGGAATCCAAACGACCCCACAATCGCCCCGGCCTTACCCGCCGCCGCCGATATCCCGTGGCACGTCGACCTGAGCCGGGCGGGGAAAATCTCCGCCGGGACGATGAACGTGGTGCTGTTGGGCCCGAAGTTGGCGAAGAAGAAGGTGAACCCGTACATGACGATGAACCCGATGTGGTTGTGCGTCCAGTGATGGTAGGGAATGGCCAGCCCGAGCATGAACACCGTCATCATGAAGAAGCCGAGCAGCTGGATCGTGAACCGGCCGATTCTGTCGATGAGCGCGACGGTGAACCAGTAGCCGGGGACGGTCCCGCAGAGGGCGATGTAGGTCTGGGCACGGGCGATGCGGAAAACCTCTTCGATCGCGTTCATGGTCTTGGCCTTGGGAATCCATCCGATCGCGCTGAAGATGTCCTTCTGGAACAGGTTCTGGCT
This sequence comes from Scilla litardierei, assembly GCA_030789695.1. Lineage (NCBI taxonomy): Eukaryota > Viridiplantae > Streptophyta > Magnoliopsida > Asparagales > Asparagaceae > Scilla > Scilla litardierei. The sequence continues at coordinate 42,265,229 of CM061138.1, read as the reverse complement.
GTAGAACGCGATGTCGAGCAGGAACCAGGTGGTGGTCGTGCCGAGCAGATGGAGCCCGTGGCGCCTGGCAAAGGCTCTGGTGAACAGGCCGAAGCTGTTGGCTTCGGACGATGCAATCTTTTCCACCTTCTCTTGCTCGGCCTCAATCTCGACCTGCAGCACCTTCGACATGTCGGCTGCGGCCTGCTGGGCGTTTTTGGCCACCAGCGCGGTGTATCTAGCGGTCTCCGGCATCTTCATCCGCCAGTAGTAGGTGATCAACGCCGGGAAGGCCCCGAACATGAGAATGATTCGCCAGATGAAGTCGGCCTGCGGAACGGTGGAGGCGGCCGGGTTCTGCTCGTAGGTTGGGGCCGGGAAAGAGCTCTTGAAGACGGCCGACACGATGAGGGTCACGATGCCACCGCAAAGGATGCCGAACCCCTGCATCGCAAACACCGCGGCGATGAAGGCCCCGCGGGTCTTCTTGTTGGCGTACTCCGACATGATGGTGGCGGAGAGGGGGTAATCGCCTCCAATGCCGAAGCCGAGCCAGAAGCGGAAGAAGCAGAGGGTGGCCATGACGCCGCCGGGGGTGTGGCCGAAGGATAAGCCGGAGGCGAGGGAGCAGAGGACCATGAGCATGAGGGTCATTCCGTAGACCTTCTTCCGGCCGAGCTTGTCCCCGAGCCACCCGAAGAAGAGCTGGCCGGAGAGGGTGCCGCAGAAGGCGACGCCGTTGACGGCGGCCGAGACGTTGGGAGGGAGCGAGCCGGGGGTGTCGGACCCCTCGACGTGGTAGTAAATGCGGCCGAGGAGCTTGGTGACGAGCGAGATGCAGAAGAGGTCGTAGGCGTCGGTGAAGAATCCCATGCCGGCGATCACAATGGCGGTGAAGTGGTACCATTGTGTCTTTGCTAGGTCGAGCGATTTCAGTACTTGCAGCTGGTCTCCTGCCATTGCGACCTGCAATCTTGACATAATTAGCAAAATTGTGAGCTTGCAGATCAGAAGTAGTAACAATTTTCAACTACCAAAAAAAGAATTTTGCCCTAATTAATATATGAAAAATAATTATTGTGTACAGACCCAACATTAAATTTCTTGTGACATGTTAACAAATATATTTTCCAGTATATGAATCAAACATGCAAACTGATTCTTAGCCACATTGTCAAAAAATCTCTTTTTTTCCAATCAAAAATACAAAAAAAAAGCTTTAATCTCTTTATTATCCTCGTGATGCCCAGGAAAATAAAAAAAAAATCAAACCAGAAATATACACGTTTTTTAAATTAAAAAAGTCACGTGTTATCCCCTATGATCATAGGAAAACAAAAAATATCAACCATATTTATTTAAATATATTAAGAAACACATGCAATGTATATATTTAAATATACAAGATCTACAACAACAGTGGGGAAAAAATTAAAAATTGAACCCTAGAACAGAAGCAGCATGAAATAATAATGTAATACGAAAGGCTAACACACGTACCAGTTAGGCGATGCAGAGGAGAAGAAGTTAAAAAGGGGAGCACTCCGCAATGAAGAGAAAACCCTAACCCTAACCCTAATTTTTTATGTCGTAGAGAGATTGAGGAGAGATTATTGAGAGGCGGATGAGCAGGGTGATCTGCGAAACTCTCCACAATGAAGAGGAAACGAGAGGGCGATGGGGTTGGGTATTTATACCCGCAACAAACGGAGCCCGAACCGAATCGAAAACGGAATATCCCTCTCCCATTAACCCCACGGTCACCGAATTACGATCCCTCAACTCAATGATCACATCGGACGGTTGAGATCTCTTGTGAGAAAATCGGACGGTCAGAATCGGGCAGCACGAGATCTTTTATTTTCTTTTCGAATTAGTTACCAAATAAACTAAGGACTCTAATAGTAAGAACAGTAATATTCCGTTGGGCCATTCGAATTTTATCTTTAAACAGGGAGAGTTTCTGAATTTTGAAACAAATAAGAGATGAAAAGTCTGGGTTACCATTAAACGCGTATAAATTCGAACCATAAAAGAAACCATTTTCCTATTTGTGAAATTCAAACACTAACCGTATAATAGAAAAATAATATTCAATGTTTTAAATACAACATCTAAAATTTATATAGCTTTTCTGAATCATGGAGGAACTCCAGCCCTTTATTTATAGCATATAGAGTAGCGTATACAGATAAGATACAATAGATACGATCTTATCTATAAGATAAACTGTGATCCTAACCGACTAACCAACTCGGTATTATCCGTTCACAACACTCCTCCTTATCCAGCCATATGTGTTGACTCTGCTCATGAATACTTCATGATTCTAAATGTAATAGGAATCTTACATGGGGTGGATACTTCAGGATCCTGAGTTGGTGAGGTTTGCCTTGTTAAAACCTTTAGCTATAAAACCCTGTGAGAGAAACCATAGTTAAGGGAAAAGAGTACAGACGCTCTCTAACTCCCACTGATTTGTACAAGCGACTCTGCTTATGAACACTTCGGGATTCTGAGCGTCACAAAGGGATGGATACTTCAGGATCCAGAGTTGATGTGATTTGTCTCGTTAAAACCTTTGAATATTGAAAACCATGTAGGAAAAACCAAAGCTAAGTGAAAAAAGTACAAATTCCCTCAACTCCACCCATGATCTGTAAAAGCCCTTAGGCTTTTAGATCTCCTAGGCTTATCTCATCACTCCTATTTACAACATTCCGAAGATATACACAGATGACAAATATTATCACCATTAAGCAGCTGCTGAATTCAGAAACTCTGGAGAGGTGTGCTAAGTTTCGTCGCCTCTAATGCCGTCTTCAGACTATGTGGTCAACTCCACAATACCAGCCTATGTCCCAGTCGTCACTGGGATGTGATGTACCACCAGGCTCCCTCAAATACACCATTGGTGTGGTGAGGATCTCGGAATGATAGGATGATGTTGCCTTCATAATTGGCTTTGCAGATCTGCATAGATGGTCATCCCACTATGGGTACACAGTCTGTGATTTCTCGGTATAGAGATTAGACCTGTTAACCTGCATTTGCATAAACATGGAGGATGATACTTTATAATGTAAGCCCAAATCTTTCGACCCTTGGAGGAAGCGCAGAATATACTTAACTCTGGTCTAATGGCCCTTTTAGGTGCCTAATTATCTCGGACTAATGAGTTTATTGCAACTGCTATATCGGGACGCATGCAGTAAGCCAGGAGTGCTTGATTGCACTTAGATTATGGAGTTTAGGACCAATTATAGCATCCCCCTCTTTTAGCGATCGGAAGGGGTCTCTTTGTACATTAATATAGTGTAATACCATAGTTGTACTTTGGATGACAATGGTCCTTTTAATTTCTTCAACGCACTTTTGGGCGTATGTAAGAGGATTCTATTAAGATAATAAATTTGTGAGCCATGACTTAATTTATTTTTGTCTAGTTCTTTCATTTCATGTTTAATAGTCAGCCTTGAACAGATATTTTGGTTTTCTCTTCAGGAGATCCGATGAGATTTAAGTTGTTTACAACTATTATCTCAAATCTTATTCTTTGCTTAGATGCAAAGACAACCCTCAGTAGGAATCATTGTTTTGTCAAGTGATTCTCTTGGTTGTACATTATTTATTGTTCTTATTGTTTTTCTTCAATAGAATAGACGTCCCAAAGTCTATTCAGTCATTTAAGGAAATGTGAAATTTATCTTTACCAAAATATCCACAAAGGTATGCTGTCACAACATCCAATAACACCATATCCAAAATTTCCTTTACCAAATCGTAAGGTATTCGCATCATAACTTAGGAAATCTGATGCATCATATATGAGTCATTCTCATTTTAATTTGTTCAATCCCTAGTTTCAGCGAAATTTTCCTTGGGCTATAAGTTGTACCTTATAGCATATGACCTTGTATTTATTTTTCTTATGTGTGCAATACTTATTTTACCCACAGGTTTGACACCTTTTGGTGTCTGGACTTCAGGTCCGAACATTTCACGTTTCATAAGTGAGTCCAGCTCATCTTTTATTACCGCGTTCCATATTTGGCCAATCTCTAAGTTTGTATTTTAGCAACGGAGTATGTAACGATATTATATAAATATTATCACTTTTGCGATGTATATGGCAAAAAATACGTGAATACATTGTTGACAATTATGTTCTTTCTGTCCAACACCTCCCCAGTACGTACAACATTTACTTTCATTTCAGTTTTTCCCGGCGGTTTCTCTACAGTGGATTTCGGGAAGGGTGAGAGTGTTGACATGAGCTCATTGTCATATGGAATTATTGTCTCAAGGTCTCCAGGTATTATTCTTTTCCTTAGATTTCTGTCCTTGGAGCCTAGTGGTCTCCCTCTTTTCTGTTAAGGATCAGCCGCTTCTGCTGCTAGTGGATTGCATTCATTCTCGGAGATGTCAATCCTAGCTGGAGTATTTGCTGCAGGGATGTGTGATCTGTCAATCTTCTGGTTGTCAATAAATGATTCTGGTAAGTGGTGAACAGTGTTCTGTATGTGAAGGATCTTCGGGATCTCATCTTCACATTGTATTCTTACCGGATCATAGTGGGTCAAACTTTTTGTATCACACGTTATAATTCGCTTTGCGCCAGATTTTTCAGTATCTGGGCCTATTTTGGGGAAACTCATCTCATCACAGTCTTCAATATATGCCTTAAATACGTCCCACATTTGGGGTTATAGGTATCTTATAATTGAGGGTGAGTCAAACCCTACATAGATATCTAGGCGACGTTGAGGACCCATTTTGACCTCTGTGGTGGTGCGATGGGGATTTAAACTACGCGACCGAAGATTCTCAAGTGAGAAATATTCTGTGTCATTTCATATGCAAATTGCATTGGAGACTCTGACCTCCAGAGGGTCTTATTTTCATTTATGATGCAGCATGCAGAATTTGCATGTCCCCATGCATCCACCGGCAATCGGGATTTCATTAACAATGGACGTGCAATCAACTGGAGTCTATTTATTAGTGAGTCTGTCGACCCATTTTGGGTATGAACATGTAGCACTGTATGTTTATTTTCTATTCCCGTTGCTTGGCAATACTCTTGAAATGACCGGGAGGTAAATTTCCCAATATTAACCGGACTTATTTTATTTATTTGATTGTCTGGAAAATGTGTCTGCAACATTATTATTTGTGCCAATAGCTTTGGAAAAGCTAGGTTGTAGTTCAATAGTAGACACACATACGAATATTTTGAGAATGCAATTATCAGTACAATAAAGTACCGAAATATCCCACTAGGGGGTAGATTTTTCCATATCTATCCCCTTATATTCTTTTTGAGGAAGGGTGGAGATTCTTTATCAACTTTAGTAAAGATGTCCTTGTAATTTGTTTTCCCTTATAGTAAGGGATGCGAGGGAATTCTCCCTTCAAAAGAATCTTCTAGTTATTCAAATCATACCCATAGGAAAAGATGCGGTGCATCATCACTGATCCAGGGTGGCCAACTCTATCATGCCAAAGTAAAAAACTTGGCTGATGTCGGGCACTTCAGGTGCTCCGTTAAATTCGCTTCCTCTCTCCAAATCTTTGTATGGTAGAGGCCTGTTGAAAAGGCTCTCAAAACGTTTAAGTATGGATTTTACTCCTTTTTCTTGAGATGTTACATACAGTAATTTGTTTTTCATTTACATTTATTGTTTTCAAATGAAATCCGTTGAAATGGATGTCCTTGAAACTTAGTAAGTTTCAGTTGGAATTCGGAGAGTTTAGTGCATCCTATATTTTTTTTCATTTGGGAGCAACAGTGTTGCATTCTCAGAGCCTTCAATATGGCCCTGATAGTGGGCTTTGTATTGAAGGATCGTATGTGTTTATTTATTGTCTACTACTTAGTCATGAGAGCAGTTCATCTATTAAAAGATGAGTCATATATGCACATTTTCAGAGAAACATTTTCATTCAAAATCAAATTACATAATTCAAAAAACTCTTATAACATGAAATGTTCATAAACAATTTGCTAAGATAAAAATAGAAGGCTAATCAAGCAGGTTTTCATTTTCGAAGTCGTCAGCTGTAAACTTGACTGAAGCATCAGAGGTTACCAGATTTGTTTCAGCTTTATTTTTTTTATTTTCTTTATACAAATCCTGGAGATGCTGTGGAGTTCGGCACACTCTGAACCAGTTGCCTTTCATGCCATAGCTATGGCATTGTTCTTCCCAATCCCTCTTGGGTGGGGGTGCATCATTCTTCTTGTTGTTATTTCTGCTCCAGGTGAACGTGCGCTTTCCTTCATTTCTTCTCTGTTGGACTTGACCCATAACCCTTTTGTTCTGTACCCCATTCTGTGGTCTTCCTTTTCTTTTGTTGTCTCTCTTCTTTCTAGAAGAAGATGCATTGTGAGCTTTTGGGAGTGGGGGCAATGCCGGGGGCGCATGTTGTGAGTGGTGAGGAGAAGCTCTCTGTTTTGTTCAGACATGAGTAAACATGACTGTAGCTCAGAATACTTAGTGAACTTTCATTCACGGTATTGCTGCATTAGTATCGCATCTTTCTCATAGAAAGACGTGTACATTTTTTCCAGCATGCGATCTTCCTTTTCTTTTGTTGTCTCTCTTCTTTCTAGAAGAAGATGCATTGTGAGCTTTTGGGAGTGGGGGCAATGCCGGGGGCGCATGTTGTGAGTGGTGAAGAGAAGCTCTCTGTTTTGTTCAGACATGAGTAAACATGACTGTAGCTCAGAATACTTGGTGAACTTTCATTCACGGTATTGCTGCATTAGTATCGCATCTTTCTCAAAGAAAGACGTGTACATCTTTTCCAGCATGCGATCTTCTGAGACTTTTCACCACACAACTTCAGGCGTGAGATGGTGCTAAAAAGAGCTGTGTTGTACTCAGCTATGGACTTAAAGCCCTGCAGTCTCAGGTTCTCCCGCTCATATTGTGCCCTTGGTAGTATAACATCTTTCTGATGTTTATACATGTCATCAAGGACAGTCCACAGCTCAAATGGATCTTCGACCGTAAGGTATTCAGCTTTTAGGGTCTTGTCCACATGGCGGCGAATATAGATAATGGCTTGTGCCTTTTGTATATCGGTTACATTTTCATTCTTAGTCACAGCATAAATGAGTGACTTAGCCCACAAATGGAACTTCACATCGAGCTGGCAGCTCAGATAGTTTCTCCCTGATGCATCCAGCACTTCGAAATCGACACTTGCAATTTTAGCCATTTTATCTAGCAGAGCACAAATTTGCATGAATTAATAATTTAAATAATAAACATTTTCATGCGGATGCAATTTTTATATGAAGATCTAATTGCGTGTATCGGTCAGTCCCACATAAATAAAAAGTCCAAAGTCTATTACAGTCCACATTACACAAATGAAAGTTCTAAAAAACGAAATTACAACTTTGGAAACCACGTAGGTCCTATATAAGATCTTCAGATTCAAGTGTGGCCTCTGTCTCCATGGAAAGTAGTCTTCAGTCTTTGACATTACATAAATTCCTCACTACAATTTCTTTCAAAAGTAAAAAAAAAGTGCAGGAAATAAAATGTGGGACTTAAACAGCCGATCCAAAACCACAATTAGCCATCCATGCAAAAATTTTTGCTCATTAAACATTTTCAACAGACATTTTCATCACATGCATCACATGCATTTATATTCACAAAAAGGATAAACAATTTAATTACTTAATAATTATTGGACCACTCCGCAACATCATACACCGTTAGGTTAGCTGACTAATGGCAGAGCGGTCGCAGGATGTTCCTAATTATTAAATTTTAATTTTTGCACAACCAAACATAGTTTATCCACAGAAAAAGCCTAAAATGATGCGTAGCATATAGTTATGATCCTTCAAATGTATCATATAATGCAAGGGTTGTGCTAGTTGGGTTTATCCAAAAAGATTGAAAAAGAGCCGAAAATATAACATGTTCTTTGTGAAAAAGGAAGAAGTTTTCCTTTTAAATTATTTCCAATTACTCCCCAAATGTCCCCAAATGTCCCCAAATGTCTCCTATTTTATCATGATTTTTCATGAATTTTTAGGCCCCCTAAATCCTTTTTAAACTTATTTTTAGCCCCAAAAAAGCCTTTTTGAAGCTTATTTTAGCACCTCCCCTTTTAAATATAATCTGTTTTTTTAGTATAGACATCATGCGGGCCTGAAGCCCGCAGTGTGGTTGCGGGCTTCAGGCCCGCAGTCATTTTTCTTTGTTTTTTTGTCTTTTTTGGAATGGTTGCTTGCGGGCCTGAGGCCCGCAGCTCGCAGTCCGTTTTTTTTTGTTACATGGTCTTCAGGCCCAGTAGGACTTAGGGTTTGAGGGGCGACGGCAGGTTATCCACCGCCGTCGACCCTAGCTCTTCTGCCTCTGGGCGATCAGCAGCGCTTCCCTCACCGGAGCGAAGGAGGTGAATGCAGGGTGCGGGGACTTACGGCATCCCCCTCTCGCTAGAGCGAGGGGGGTGCATGGGCGGCGACGGTCCGAAGGCCGCCCCCTTTCGGGCAGGAACTGTATTGGCGGTCACCCACCCCCTCGAGGGGGACTATACGGGGACGGGACGGCCCCCCCTCGCTTCAAGCGGGGGGAACACATGGATGCCAACAACGGCTCCCCTTCGGGGGAATACCGGCGGCGGTGAACTCGCTTCAGGCGGGGGGGAGCGCAAGGAGCGGCGGCGGCCTCCTCGCTTCAGGTGGGGGGAGCGTAAGGAGCGGCGGCGCCCCCCCTCGAGGGGATGATGTGTCTATTTACATCTTTTCATAGCATCATGTCATTGCATTTCATGTCATTTTCGGACCCAAATCCCGTATTTTTCCTACGATATTGCAATTCTAACGTTATATTAGAGTTTTGTAGTGTTTTATGGATTTTCAGGGATTTTGGAGCGATTCGAAACCCATTTTGGATATGGACACATTGGGCATGCCACTGGACCCGTTGGCGACATTCCACAGGAGTTCACCGAGTTTTGGGAGCCATGTGAGGAGTCGAGGAGAGAACAAGAGGAGAGGAGGAGAAGCTGCAGCTAGCAGCTGAAGACTACCCAGGTGACTCGACCGAGCAGAGCAGCTACTCGGTCAAGCAGAGGCAAGACGAAGGAGGAAATCAGATACACTGGCTGCTCGGACCGAGTACCCTTGGTGCTCGGTCAAGCAGCCTCTATCTTCGAAGCACGATCAACCTCCAACTCGGCCCGAGCAAATATTTTGGCGACCGAGTCAGCTAGCTGCTTGACCGAGCAGAGCTGACTCGGGCCGAGCAGACATAGTGGAATATTTTGGAGGAGCGCGACTTACTGTCGTGCTCGGTCGAGCAGTACATCTGCTCTGTCCGAGCAGCCGACTTAGCAACCTACTGCTCGACCGGGTGACTGACTCGGTCGACCACGCTGAAGGCTATTTTTGGAAATTTTCGACTGCCGTCTGTTGCGCGCCTGGGGGAGTGAAGAGTGGATCTGGCTGCTGCGCTTAAGGGGGTCGTCTCGTTGGTTAGTTTTTGAATTTATTTTGGAGGGGAGAGGAGATTAGGATACTTGTTAGATCTAGACCGAATTCTTTGAGATTATCGGATTATTTTTGGTGCCCTATTGCGATTGGTGTTTTGGAATCTTTGGTATTTCTTCGGATTATTGCTTGCTTGTATTCTTCTTCGTCTTTGGTACGTAAACTTCTAAATCTTGATTCGATTAATTTGCTATGATGTTTTCTTCTATAAAAATCGCATCCTTTGCTCGTTAAAATCGTTATGAGTGAGTAGTTTCCTCTAGGGTTGATGGGTTAGCCCTAAGACTTTAGGGGAGAGATGTAGATCTAGATCTCTAGGTTGAATGTGGAATAGAGGGGAGCATTTTGGTTGATCTTACTGAATCCCTAGGATAACCCGTACTGAGATCATGCCCGTGGTCTGTGAAATTGATGTGCTTAAGGGGTATCCTTAGGATTTGAATAGGGAAATTGGTAGATCCAACCAAGGCTCGTGACCATGCCCGGCTCGTGCCTTGAGGGGATCCACCGACAAACTATATCGCTACGTTGACGGTTACTGCCTTTGCGTCAACAGGAGCTACCGAAATACCTTAAAATTCTAACCCACGAGAGTGGTACGAATTGAGAGATTAATCCTCTAACCCAAATACAACGTAAGGATCACATTCCAACATCGATCACCGACGGTCCTAGCGGTGATCCCTAATACCCTAGTTCCATTTATTATTGAATCAACAACAATACCACAACCAATTCTCTCAACCTGATAGCTATCTTGCTTCGAGGTAGAGAAATAATCTGAAAACCCAAATACACTGTCACCGTCCCTGTGGGATCCGACATCTTTTATACTATAATTTGACATCGTTCGCTTGCGGATAAAGCCCGGAATTGACACATACGGGTCATACTATGCCTAGCGACCGTGACACCGCTAGGTGGAATTTAGGTGTAAGTTCCGGGTGCGTCAGGGGGACACGAACGGGGACGGGTGGGGGCGGCGACAAGGCCGCCAACGAGGCCAAGATAGGGTAAGAACCCTATTTCCATTATGTACAGATTTTAAACATGTTAAAAACATGATTTTTGGACGATAAAAAATCGTCGATTTAGGCGATGAGCCCTAATTCCACTTCAATCTTGCGAGATCTATGGAAAATATTATCTCACATATGATTAAAACGACATTTTAGCAAGATTTACCTCTATACCCGTCCTCCCGATATAGCAACGGTTGAACGAAGCATACGCGGATGACGACGCTCGTTTAATGAAGCTTAACACCGCACGCGTGGATCTCCCGCCTTTCTTCGCTTTCACAACGATCGATTTTGTGTGGAATTTTTGTTTAGAGACTCGTGCTGATAACGTGTTATGAATCATCATTTGGTGAGGAACCCCCAGCTCTTTATTTATAGCATATAGAGGAGCGTATACAAATAAGATGCAATAGATACGGTTAGCCGTGAGCCCAACCGACTAACCAACTCGGTATTATCCCTTCACTACTTTTAATTCATGAATTTAATGTTTTTTGATCTTTTTTATCATTCAAATCTTTTTTTCAAACTCGAAATAGTAATCTGTTTTCAATTTTTATCATTCAAATCTTTTTTGTATTAAGATTTATCTATACCAATGGTTAAATAGTACTTTAAATTAATGAATTAACATTACAAAAAGCAAATATCATTGTCCTACTTTCTCATAACTATTTGTTCATTGTATTTTTGTAATTTTTATTTCTATTATATAAAAAATTCCCACTGCTTCCAAAAAAACAAATTTTTCACTCTCTACTTAATTAGGCATGTGCAAAAATAATTTTCGAACCATTTGGATTTTGAGTTTTTCCTAACGCTTATGGATTTCTCTTGTAGAATCTCTATTGATTTTCTTTATTTGTATAACTTTTGGAAATATTTTTCTGTTTTTTATCTTGTAGATCAAGATCTTAACAAAATTTATTCTTCATTTCCCTCCATTATGTTTTGCATTGAAATCTTTTACTCTATTTTTATTTTTATCTTGAAATGGTTTTATGTTTAATTTTTCTATTTGTAGATAAGTTCTCATCGAATGGATTTAAATGAAATATTTTTATATTTAATTTTTATTAATTCATGGCTAAGCTTTCATCAAATTGATCATTTTAGATCTTAAAATTCTAGATCTTAATTTATAACACAAAATTTTATCCTCATCTCGTTCTTAATTTTATCTTAAGTTTTTTTTGTTTTAACTTAAGATCTGTAATTGTAATAACTAAAATGATCCATTCGATGAAAGCTTATACATGAATAAAAAAATTAAATATAAATATATTTTCATTTAAATCCATTCAATGGAAACTTATCTACAAATAGAAAAAATAAACATAAAAATCATTTCAACATAAATATAAAAATAGAGTAAAATATTTCAATGTGAAACGTAATGGATGGAAAAGAAGAATAAATTTTGTTAGGATCTTGGTCTACAAGGTAAAAAAGAGCAAAGTATATCCACAGTTACACAAATAAGAAAATCAATAGAGATTCTACAAGAGAAATCCACAAGAGTTAGGAAAAACTCAAAATCCAAATAGTTCGAAAATTATTTTTGCACATGCCCAGTTGAGTACAGTGTGAAAAAAAATTCTTGAAGGTGTGGGATTTTTTTAAAAGAATAGAAATAAAAATTACAAAAATACCATGAACAAATAGTTAGTAGAAATTAGGACAATGCTATTTGCTTTTAGTAATATTAACTCATTGATTTAAATTACTATTTAACCATTGGTATAGATAAATCTTAATGGAAAAAAGATTTGAGTTGATAAAAGAAAGATCGAAAGTAGATTACTATTTCAAGTTTGAAAAAAGATGTGAATGATAAATAAAGATCGGAAAAACATTAAATTCAGCTGTATAAATTTGATACATTGTATTTAAAACAAAGAATAGTATTTTTCGATTATGGTTAGTGTTTGAATTTCACAAATACGATAATAGTTTCTTTTTTGATTGGAATTTAAGAGTGTTGAGTGATACCTTAAACTTTTCATCTTTTGTTTTTCAAAATTCAAAAACTCTCCTTGTTTAATGACATGAAGGAATCACGTCACGTAATCAATATGAAGTTTGAAGCAAGACCCTTCACACTATGGATATGAAGACGTACAGTGGATTGTAACTTGTAAGTGATAAACTCACTTTTTTACAAAGAAAAACCCCCTTCAAAAACAAGTGAAGAGCTGTGATATGAAAAATTGGTCTTATCAACTTCAAAAATGTTGTGAAAATATTTGGGCGTTATCATAAAGAATGAAACCTATATATGTATCCTCTTATAAGTAGATGTTGTTTAAATAATTGTGGCCAAATATTTTAACTCAAAACTAATATCTGAATTTAAATTCAAAGCAAGTTATATGTTTCTTTCACGCACCATGCATGTACTATAATTGATTTAGGCCCATGATTCATATTGAAAGCCTTGCTCCTTTGAATATATCCTACCCATTGCATCATACTCTCATGATTTCTACTTTTAGGAACTGCCTTAGGACGCGGTTTTCTTAATCAAGAACGCGAAAGCAAATTAGGCTTTTCACTTTCAAGCTGGCTAGTACTAGGTTAACTTCATCTAAGAATAAATGCTAGTTTAGGGTTAGGGTTGTTCGATGAGCCATTTTGTTACCGTGGTCTGTTGTTTTGAAACTACCATGGAGATCAGCATGAAAGCAATGGTACATATTGGTCAAAAACATCATATATATTCAAAGCTAGCCCATGTGACCTTACATTGCCACACATGTTGTTCATGGCTGTGTTTGTTATTCTCATAGATGGTGCCAATGATAATGTGGCGGCAAAATGACTTGTTTAGGCTGAATATGGCCAATGCTTAGATGGTCAAGTAATCTTTGCATCACAGCTGGCCAGAATGTTAGCGAGTCAAACGCAAGGTGGTGTCATGGCTTCGGCTCATCCGACACTCAAGTTAGAACTTGATGGAGGTAAGATAAAAAAATATAATATTGGGATAGTGGAAGTTTAGGTCGGAATTAGTTACATTTACCATTGAGGTGAGCGCTTTATATAGAGGCGTCAAACGGCTTAGTAACTTCACATGATAGGTTAACTTTACTCGGGGATTTCTCTGAGTTGGGCATGTGGGCTTTTTTGTTAACGTGTGCTAGCGCTAATGGGCCTTTAAGGTGTTATACTACTACTTGTATTTCTCCAGTTTTTTTATTCCACCAATATAAATGATCTCTCTCTCTTCCTCCAAAAAATAAATAAATAAATAAATAAATAAAATAAAATAAAATAAAATAAAATAAAATAAAATAAAATAAAAACCCAAAAGAAAAACTAGTTTCATATTTTCAAAATTAGTTATCTTTTATAATTCAACTCCTGTTGCAAGCTCAAAACAGTTATCTCTTGACTTTTTTCTATTGTGATTTACCTATATCAATTGTTAGGTATTAAATTAAATTAATTGATTAAAATTAACAAAGATGATAGCATTATCTATTCCTTTTTAAAAAATCCATCTCCTTCAAAAAAAAATCCCCACTCTCCAATCACTTAGGCACTGCCAGCATCAACAAAAAATTCAAACTCTTCTTTATATATTTTTTTGGGGCTTATTTGTGTAACTTTTAGATATATTTTACTCTTTTTTTTATCTCATTGATCAAGATCTAAACAAAATTTATTCTACCTTTTGATCCACTACATTTAGCCATTGAAAGTCTTTACTCTGTTTTTGTATTTATCTTGGAATATTTTATATTAAATTTTGTCATTCATAGATAAGTTTTGGTCGAAAGGATTTAAATGAATGTTTAGCTTTTCTCTTTTGTTTTCACTATAAATTCTAGATCTTAGCTTAACACCTTAAAACTTGAAAATTATAAATAGTATCTTAATTCAGGATTAAAGTAATATATTGTTTCTTTTATGACATTTTTTTCTTCATAAATTCTTTCTGTTATGAATCAACTACTGGGGGAGGAACCCTCAGCACTTTATTTATGGGCATGGTAGGAGATTAGAAAGATAGAATACATAGATATGTGCGTATCTCTAAGATACCCACAATCCTAACCGACTCTGGCTATTTCCATTCACAACACTCCCCCTGCAATCTTGACATAATTAGCAAAATTGTGAGCTTGCAGATCAGAAGTAGTAACAATTTTCAACTACCAAAAAAAGAATTTTGCCCTAATTAATATATGAAAAATAATTATTGTGTACAGACCCAACATTAAATTTCTTGTGACATGTTAACAAATATATTTTCCAGTATATGAATCAAACATGCAAACTGATTCTTAGCCACATTGTCAAAAATCTCTTTTTTTCCAATCAAAAATACAAAAAAAAAGCTTTAATCTCTTTATTATCCTCGTGATGCCCAGGAAAATAAATAAAAAATCAAACCAGAAATATACACGTTTTTTAAGGAAAAAAAGTCACGTGTTATCCCCCTTGATCATAGGAAAACAAAAAAATCGATCATATTTATTTAAATATATTAAGAAACACATGCAATGTATATATTTAAATATACAAGATCTACAACAACAGTGGGGGGGAAAATCAAAAATTGAACCCTAGAACAGAAGCAGCATGAAAAAATAATGTAATACGAAAGGCTAACACCCGTACCAGTTAGGCTCTGCAGAGGAGGAGAAGTAAAAAAAAGGGAGCACTCGGCAAGGAATAGAAAACCCTAACCCTAACCCTAATTTTTAATTTGGCAGAGAGATTGAGGAGAGATTATTGAGAGGATGAGGAGCAGGGTGATCTGCGAAACTCTCCACAATGAAGAGGAAACGAGAGGGCGATGGGGTTGGGTATTTATACCCGCAACAAACGGAGCCCGAACCGAATCGAAAACGGAATATCCCTCTCCCATTAACCCCACGGTCAAGGAATTACGATCCATCAACTCAATGATCCCATCGGACGGTTGAGATCTCCTGTGAGAGAATCGGACGGGCAGAAGAGGGCACTGCAGCTCAATCCGTGGTCAGAAGGAGACTTTTGATTTTCTTTTCGAATTAGTTACCAAATAAACTTATGACTCTAATGGTAAGAGCAGTAATATTCCGTTGGGTTATTCAAATTTTATCTTTAAATAGGGAAAGTTTCAATTTTGAAAAAAAAAGAGATGAAAAGTCTAGGTTATCATTAAACGCGCATAAATTCCAACCAAAAAAGAAACCATTTTCGTATTTGTGAAATTCAAACACTAACCGTACAATAGAAAAATACTATTCAATGTTTTAAATACAACATCTAAAATTTATATAGCTGAATTTAATGTTTTTGATCTTTTTTTATCATTCAAATCATTTTTTCAAACTTGAAATAGTAATCTGTTTTCGATTTTTATCATTCAAATCTTTTTTGTATTAAGATTTATCTATACCAATGGTTAAATAGTAATTTAAATTAATGAATTAACATTACTAAAAGCAAATATCATTGTCCTAATTGGACCAATGTGAAAGCCATCTTTTCGATCCTCGAGTAGTTGGCCTTCGCACCTCGAAGAACCTGACTGACGTAGTAGATGGGCCGTTGTATCACAGCTCTTTGTAATTTTAATCCATTAATTTAAATTACTATTTAACCCTTGGTATAGATAAATCTCATTACAAAAAAGATTTGAATGATAAAAATCGAAAACTGGTTACTATTTTGAGTTTGAAAAAAGATTCTAATAATAAAAAAAGAACAAAAACATTAAATTCAGCTATATAAATTTTAGATGTTGTATTTAAAACAATGAATAGTATTTTTCCATTGTACGGTTAGTGTTTGAATTTCACAAATACGAAAATGGTTTATTTTTTGGTTGGAATTTATGCGCTTTTATTGATAACCTAGACTTTTCATCTCTTTTTGGTTTCAAAATTCAGAAACTCTCCCTGTTTAAAGATAAAATTCGAATAACCCAACGGAATATTACTGCTCTTACCATTAGAGTCCTAAGTTTATTTGGTAACTAATTCGAAATAGTGACCTGTTTTCGATTTTTATCATTCAAATCATTTTTGTATTAAACTTTATCTATACCAAGGGTTAAATAGTAATTTAAATTAATGAATTAAAATTACAGAGAGCAAATTGCATTGTCGGCATGTGCGAAAATAATTTTCAAACCATTTGGGTTTTGAGTTTTTCCTAACTCTTGTGGATTTCTCTTCTAGAAACTCTATTGATTTTTTTTATTTGTGTATCTTTTTGAAATATTTTGCTCTTTTTTATCGTGTACATCAAGATCTTAACAAAATTTATTCTTCATTTCCCTCCATTATGTTTTGCATTGAAATCTTTTACTCTAGTTTTATATTTATCTTGAAATGATTTTATGTTTAATTTTTTCTATTTGTTGATAGGTTCTCATCGAATGGATTTAACTGAAATATATTTAATCTTAATTTTTTTAAATTCATAGCTAAGTTTTCATCGAATGGATCAGTTTAGATATTAAAATTCTAGATCTTAAATTAAAACAAAAATTTTATTTTCATCTTTTTCTTAATTTTATCTGGCGTTTTTTTTGTTTTAACTTAAGATCTATAATTTTAATAACTAAAATGATCGATTCGATGAAAGCTTATCTATGAATAAAAATATTAAATATAAAAATATTTTCATTTAAATCCATTTGATGAAAACTTATCTACAAAATAGAAAAAATTAAACATAACATCATTTCATGATAAAAATAAAAATACAATAAAAGGTTTCAATGCAAAACATAACAAGGGAAATGAAGAATAAATTTTGTTAAGAACTTGATCTACAAGATAAAAAAGAGCAAAATATTTCCAAAAGTTACACAAATAAAGAAAATAGTTAGGAAAAACTCAAAATCCAAATGGTTTGAAAATTATTTTTGCACATGCCTAAATGAGCAGAGTGAGAAAAAAAATTGTTGACGGAGTGGGATTTATTTAAAAGAATAGAAATAAAAATTACAAAATTACCGTGAACAAATAGTTAGGAGAAATTAGGCCAATGCTATTTTATTTTAGTAATGTTTATTCATTAATTTAAATTACTATTTAACCATTGGTATAGATAAATCTTAATAGAAAAAAGATTTGAGTTGATAAAAGAAAGATCCGAAGCAGATTACTATTTCGAGTTTGAAAAAAGATTTGAATGATAAAAAAAGATCGAAAAAACATTAAATTCAGCTATATAAATTTGAGACGTTGTATTTAAAACATTGAATGGTACTTTTCGAATGTATGGTTAGTGTTTGAATTTCACAAATACGAAAATAGTTTCTTTTTTGGTTGGAATTTAAGAGTGTTTAATGATACCCTAAACTTTTCATCTTTTGTTTTTCAAAATTCAGAAGCTCTCCTAATGACATGAAGGAATCACATCACGCAAACAATATGAAGTTTGAGCCAAGACCCTTCACACTAGAGATATGAAGACGTACAATGGATTGTAAGTGATAAACTCACATTTTTACAAAGAACCCGAAAAAAAAAACCCCCTCAAAAAAATGTGATGAGCTGTGATATGAAAAATTGGTCTTATCAACTTAAAAAATGTTGTGAAAATATTTGGGCGTTATCATAAAGAATGGAAACCTATATATGTATCCTCCAATGAGAAGATGTTGTTTGAATAATTGTGTCCATCACGCACCATGCATGTACTATAATTGATTTAAGACCCATGATTCATATTGAATGCCTTGCTCCTTTGAATATGAGAAGTGCTACATACACCGAAACAATTCAGTGTATGCACGGAAAACAAGATGCCAGAGAGATTTAATTATTATTATATAAATGATGTGAGCCAACAAGACGACAAATCAATTTATCTCGTGAGCCAACAGTGTATGCACAAACCCACATCATTACACAGCACGGAAAACACGCTGATTTGTCACAGCTTTGTCTAGTGAGCCAACATTGGCTTTACTTATTATTATATTAAAAAATAACAGAACAGCCTTCCTCCCCTCACCCGTAGCCTGCGCCTCCTCCTCCTCCTCCGTCTCCTTAGCCGCCGGCTCGTCCACCGCGACCTCCTCTGCTCCGCCACCTGCAACCTCGCCGGAGACCCCCTCCGCCTTGCCGACGGCCAGGGCCCCTGCCAGTGTCCAACCCTCTCATCCCTCCGCTCCTTCTTTGACTTCTCCGTTCCAATTCGCTCCGGCACCCCACATTCCCTCAACTTCGACGACAGCTCCACCTGTGTCCCCTGCCAGACAGCGGTCATCGCCGCTAGCTTCTCCCTCTTCGACGCCAGCGGCAGCAAGGAGCTCGTCCCCTGCAGCATGGCCACCACCATCGGGGTCTGGTCGGCCAATCCCCCCTCCATCCTCCAATTCTGATCCTACGCCCACTGTATCCTCCTCGCCATCGAGAATTCCGGTACTCCTGTCAGCACAGGCAACCAGCTCATCCCCACCCCCTCCTCTCGAACCCCATCTCCGTCTTCCTCCCTCTCCCGATTGGTCAAGATTGCCGTCGGATCGTCCGCCGCTGCCGCCCTGGCCTCTGTCGCCTCCATCGTCTCACTAACACGCGCCATCAAGAAGCATAGGCAAGCGATGGCGAGTGAGGCGGACGAGAGTAATCTGGATCTTCCGTCGACGTCAACGGCGAGAGGATCGTATACGCTGCTGACCGAGAGCTGCAAGTAGCTCGTCGCCGGCGTTGATTACAAAAACTGGAGATTTAAAACAGCATCAGATGAATTGGTGGAGATGTGATGCTTAAATCCCAGAGCTTGTGAACAGGGAGACGTTGCATATGCCTGGGTGACGGCCCGCAGCACGGTTGGAGCAAGGATATATTCTTTCAGCCAATCAGAACGTCGGCACCGAGCCAGTTTGATGATTGATCACCATTGTTCATAGCCTTGAGAAATCTATTCTAGCCTGTACCACCAAAACATAATCATACAAATGCCACACAAGTCCCCTTGAAACAAAAACGTTTCCATGTAATCCCATCCCTGTAATTTCATCACCCATCATGAAAGGCTTGAGTCCTCTGAGCCTGAACCTGAACCTGTAATCACCATGATACATTTTTTGCTCTCTTTAGTCTCTCCCACAGAATGATGAGTTGTCCTCAAGCAAATTCTCCATTTCAACATGAACAATTTGTTCTCCCAAATCTCATACTGACATCCACATGATAAGTGCAATCGATCAAAGATTCTAATCATGCAGAGGAACTTAATCGACCCTGCAATTTCCTTCTAAGACCATATACTAGCGTCTTTTTTATGACCTAAAATCATAAAATGGGAGACTTAAGCTGAGTAGAGAGGAAACAACAGCTCAGCACATCATAACTTGAAGACTTCTACCTCTACAACAGTTTCTGGGCAAATAGTTATTTCAGCAAGTAGCTGCAAGTAGCTCGTCGGCCATGGCCTCTTCTTCCATCATCTTGCTCTTTCCACTCATCGTTATCGGAGGCGGCGGAATCCCACCACCACCACCACCTCCTCTGCTAGTCTCTTGATGCTCTCTCTGGTTCCTCCTACTCCCCCGTCGCGGCCGCCGGATCCCTTCGTCACCATCTTCGCCCCTCTCGTCCCCCGCCAGAGATCAGGCGGAAGGTTTCGTAGGGCTGCCCAGGAGGACGATGACGTCAGGCGGAGGCAACCGCTGGCCGAGGGGCTGGAGATAGGGGGGCCGGAGCTTCGTGATCCAGGGGAGGCAGCGGAACCGTCTCTTCTGCTGCTCTTGGTCCCCGATCGCCGGCGATATCAAGTAAAACATCCCTGGTTTTTAAATTCTAGTTAGAAAACAAAAGTTTTTTAATGAGATACGTTCGATCATATATTGAGATTGTGATGTGGGAGCGTGGCCCACTGTTTTACTGAGCCTGTCTTCAATTCCTCACCGAGAAAAACGTTCGTGGGCCTGTCCTATCGTTTCACGGTACACAGTCGCGTCTCATCCGCAATGTTTTCCGTGCATACACCGAAGAGTCTTCGGTGTATATAGCACTCCACTTGAATATACCCCTACCCATTGCATCATACTCTCATGATATCTACTTTTAGGAACTGCCTTGGGACGCGGTTTTCTTAAACAAGGACGCGATACTTTCAAGCTGGCTAGTACTAGGTTAACTTCATCTAAGAATAAACGCTAGTCTAGGGTTAGGGTTGTTCGATGAGCCATTTTGTTACTGTGGCTTGTTGTTTTGAAACAACCATGGAGATCAGCATGAAAGCAATGCTATCGGTTAAACCACCGTAAATATTCAAAGCTAGCCCATGTGACGTTTCTCAAAGAGGGGGTCTTAAAATGCAATATTGATCGTTGTAGAGTTGCTATAACAAATTAATGTGACATCCTATAGGCTATATCAGTTGCCTGAAAACTTTATATTCACGCAAGCTTGTGATGTGAATGCACCATTTTGTTTCTTTTTCTTTTTTGGATTATTACTCTTATGAAGTAAAGACATGAGAGCATTCCCTAGGATCATTCCTAGAGTGTGACTCTTGCCATTGCGGTGAGAATACTACGGCTACATTTCATAGATTCAACATTGATTTTGAGCTCAAACCCACTTATAAAATTGTTATTTAAAAAATAATAATAATAATAGTAATAATAGTAATGAAGCCACTCTTCTAATAAATATACAACTATTCCCGTTGAAGCTTCGCATTGCCTTAAGGTCTCATTGTTGTGCATGTTGCTAGAAATAAAGAAGTGCTGCATTATGGGTGTTCTTCCTAGGAGTATTCATTGGTTGCAACTGACTGTTCGGGGCGGGCGAGAACTGGGGAGAGGCCGTTCTGGATGTCGAGAATATAGACCGACGTTTGGCTTCCAGAGTTTGAGGGATGGTAGGGTACGAGCCCGTAGCTCGGCCCTAGCCCTTCTCCAGTTTGGGTAGCGAAGCCCGTCCTACTATGGGTAGCCAGGACGTGACCTGCCCCGGAGTCTTCGTGTGAGGGGAGGGTACGAGCCGCAGCTCAGCCCTAGCCCTTCTCTGGTTTGGGTAGTGAAGCTCGTCCTGCTATGGGTAGCCAGGACGTGACCTACCCCGGAGTCTTCGTGTGAGGGGAGGGTACGAGCCCGTAGCTCGGCCCTAGCCCTTCTCCAGTTTGAGTAGCGAATCCCATCCTGCTATGGGTATCCAGGATGTGACCTGCCCCGGCGTCTTCGTGGGAGGGGAGGGTACGAGCCCGTAGCTCGACCCTAGCCCTCTAGAGCCTATCGGGGGCAAAGCTCCGTAAGCTTGCCCCGGAGTTTGAAAGGAGGGTACGAGCCCGTAGCTCGGCCATAGCCCTTCTTCAGTTTGGGTAGCGAAGCCCGTCCTGCTATAGATAGCCAGGACGTGACCTGCCCCGGAGTCTTTATGGGAGGGAAAGGTACGAGTCCGTAGCTCGGCCCTAGCCCTCCGAAGCCTATTGGTGGCGAAGCTCCGTAAGCTTGCCCCGGAGTTTAAGGGGATGGTACGAGCCTGTAGCTCGGCACTAGCCCTCCGGAGCCTATCGGGGGCGAATCTCCATAAGCTTGCCCCGAAGTTTGAGGGGAGGGTACGAGCCTGTAGCTCGGCCCTAGCCCTTCTTCGATTTGGGTATCGAAGCCCGTCCTGCTATGGGTAACCAAGACGTGACCTGCCCCGGAGTCTTCGTGTGAGGGGAGGGTACGATCCCGTAGCTCGGCCCTAGCCCTCCGGAGCCTATCGGGGCGAAGCTCCGTAAGCTTGCCCCAGGGTTTGAGGGGAGGGTACGAGCCCGTAGCTCGGCCCTAGCCCTTCTCTGGTTTGGGTAGTGAAGACCGTCCTGCTATGGGTAGCATGGACGTGACATGTCCCGGAGTCTTCGTGGGAGGGGAGAATGCGAGCCCATAGCTCGGCCCTAGCCCTTCTCCGGTTTGGGTAGCGAAGCCCGTCCTGTTGTGGGTAGTCAGGACGTGACCTGCCCCGGAGTATTCGTGGGAGGGGAGGGTGCGAGCCCGTAGCTCGGCCTTAGGATCACGTCGGGGGGGCGAAGATCCGTAAGCTTGCCCCGGAGTTTGAAAATGTTCGAGGAGGGCTGTAATTTCCAAAAGGAGACAGCAAAATTTGAGAATTTGCAAGAAAAGGAGACGATTTCATTAAAATTTACGAGGTTATTGATTTGAGCAAGTGTTCCGCATTCCATGGGTGGACTAGCTTGCTGCCATCCATGGTTGACAGGATGTAAGTGGCCTTCCCGATGATGTCAACGATTTCATATGGGCCCTCCCATTTTACTACGAGCTTCCCTCGGCGAGCGATTGGTTTGAACCGGAGGACGCGCAAGGAGCACGCCTTCCACTCCCAAGCGTAGGAGCGTCAATGCAATAAATTTATAAATAACCGGTGAGTACCGGGTCGGATCACGAGGAAAAGTCATTCTACTCTCGCAAAATTTGATCGGTAAAGAAAGATAATAGCGTGATTACAACCACCTCTCTAACGGTGGAAGAGTGTGGGAAAACGTATTGAATCTACAATTCTAGCCTACGCACTAAGTGTGGAGAGCCGAATCGACGAGTAACGAGGAGGACTCATGTGGTGTGCATGTGAATGAGGCCGTGGGCGCAATAATTCATCCCAAATATAACTCAATTGATTATCCGGCTAAGGACGCCCAATAGGAAAATGCGGCATTTCATCGAACAAGTGGGGTGCAATAAGTAATGAATGAAACTCATGCGAGTAATAGACAATGAGCACATTAGAGAGGGTCCGCTAGGATGAGCCTCTCTTTGGATTTCCCCTTAGGGTTCCAATAAACAAACCTAACTCAAAACTTCATCCACACTTTAGAAAATGAAAATGTGCTAGAGATGAAATTTACAACCCAACAACAACAATCACACAACACAACCACACAAGCAAGATTTAGAGAATCATGATGAAAAAGGAGAAATCTTTACTCAAAATTATCATCCAAATTACAACACAAAAACCTAAATAAAATTTACAAGAGATTAGAGAAATTTCACCCAAGTGCCACTCCAAGATAAAATCTTCCTCTCCCAAATGCTCCTCCAAGCTACAAGCTTCATCAGTGGCGTCCAATGTCACCCCTAGCCACTTGGGGAAGAAGAAAACCCCAAACCCCTAAAAAACTAAAAAAACGAAGAACAGCCCTCCAAAATGCCTTTGCTGCAAAAAACCCAAAAAACGCTTCAAATTGGGCTTGCGTGTCGGGCCAGATGCCGCCCGACCCGTGGCCCGATTCGAACGCGCTCGCCTACGCGTGTTTTGGCGGAGCGGGCCGGCCAGCAGGCCGGCCCGCAAACCCTTCTTATATATATATATATATTTTTTATTTTATTTTTTAAAATCATGCGGCCCGCACCAAGAGCGGGCCGCTGCTTATGTTTTTTTAATACTTGCAGCGGTCGGCTTCAAATTGCGAACGGGGAGGGCCTCCTGCGTCAGCGCCACATGGCGTCGCATGGTTGCGCCACGTGGCGCCCACAGATTAAACACCTCATTTCTCCTATTTTCTCTCCCTTTTCTCCTCCAATTAATTCACCAAAAATACCCAGAAATCTCAGAAAAATCCCAGAAAATTCTGAAAAATCCCCAAGACTCCCAGGAGTACCTGAAAAATAGGGAAAGGATAAATTAGTCCATATGATGAGAAAATTAATATAATGACTATTATAAAACAATATTGACTTCCAATATTCATATAAAACAATCCATTGCTCAAATAATTCTCAAAAATCGACAATATGATCACAATAATACCAGAAGCATATGAAAAATATCAAGAAGCCAATAAAACGATAAAATCCATATTTTGTGCAAAGAATGAGGATAAGCTCCTAAAATGACATGAAATGAAAATATACCCAAAAGGAGCAAGTTTAAGCCTAATCTTTAGCACAAAATAGGGGTAGTTAGGGGGTATAAATATACATTATTCACTCCGAATCAGCGATCTCCGGTTTGAAGGTCGCGTCCCTGAGGACTAGGTCGCCTATTCTGAAGCTACGTTTCTTCACCCGGGAGTTGTAGTGCCGTGCCATCCTCTGGCTGTGCTTGACGAGGTTTGTCAGTGCTCGGTCTCCCACTTTGTCGATGAGCTCGAGGTTAAGGTCAAGGCCCTCCATGTTGACATCTTCATCAAAGTACTTGAGCCGAAGTGTTTCTTCTCACACTTCTACAGGGACGACTGCCTCCGCTCCGAACGCGAGCATAAACAGGCTTTCCCCAGTCGACGCTTTGTATGTCGTGCAGTACGACCATAGGATACCCGGTAGCTCGTCCACCCAAGACCCATGTGTGTCACCGACCTTCTTCTTCAGGGGCCCAATATGCATTTGTTTGCCGCCTCTGTCGTCCCATTGCACTGCGGATGTGCTATGGAAGCGAAGTGGAGTTTGATCCTCCACTCCGAACAGAAGCTCCGGAAGTCCACGCAGTCGAACTGCCTCCCGTTATCTGTCACTATGGAGCAAGGTACCAAAAAGCGGCATATGACGAACTTCCAAATGAAGCTCTTTATATCCCTCCAAGTGATGCACGCCAACGGTTCAGCCTCGATCCATTTGGTGAAGTAATCGACGGCGACGACGAGGTACTTCCTCCCTCTGAACGCCTTCGGAAAAGGTCCGAGGATATCAAGGCCACACTTGGCGAATGGGATCAGGCTGAGGATGTAGACCATGTCGGCCGACGGAGCAGCAGTATGTCTGCAGAACTTATGGCACTCCGTGCACTTCTTGACATACTGGAGCGCGTCGTGGATCATGGTCGGCAAGTAATACCCTTGACGCACTGCCTTATGGGCGATGGTGCATCCGCCATAGTGGTTTCTATAGAGGCCTTCGTGCACCTCGCGGATGACTTGTTCGACTTGGTCCGGCCCCAGACAGTTCAGATAAGGCAGGACATCAAATCTTGTGCGGCGCTTCCGTTAGAGCACACCGTCGAAGATTACGAACGACAGGGCTTGCCTCTCGACCTTCTTCACTTCGAGCCGGTCTTCGGGCAGGGCTCCCGTCTCTAGGTAGGTCATGATTAGGCCCATCCAAGTTGTCGTTTGGCTGACACACATTAGCTCGCTTTCATCAATGGTAGGTGTCAACAAGTTCTCGACGTAGATGGCCTTCCCAATTTCGACCGGGGAAGAGAATGCTGGCTTCGAGAAAGCGTCGGCCCAGAGGTTGTTCTATCGAGGCAAATACTGAACCTCCGCTTTCTTGAACTTTTGAAATTCGGCCTGGGTGCACTTTAAGTAGTGCTTCATCAGCTCCTCCCTCGCTTCGAAGCTCCCATGGATCTATTAGACGACGAGCCTCGAGTCGCTCAACAGCAGCACATTCGTCGCCCCCATCCCTCGGCATAGCTTCAACCCGTTGACATCGGCTTCGTACTATGCCACATTGTTTGTCGCCGAGAAGTTGAAGCGAAGTGCATACTCCAACATGCACCCACCAGGAGTTTGGACGACGATGTCTGCTTCGCTTCCAGACCCCGCAGCCGATCCGTCGATGTGAATGACCCATAGTTTGCCATCTCCTCCCTGAGCGGATGTTGAGGGTTCGTCTGCTACCGGCGGTCTTTGCCATGCTACGGCCGATTGAACGCCTGGCTGATCTTCGGGAAGTTCTTCAATGGTGCATTCCACCACGAAGTCCACCAGCGCTTGGCCCTTGTCGTTGCTCGGGCTCTGCAGATGATGTCGAACTCACTGATTCGATGCTCCAGTTCAGCATTCTGCCCGATCGCTTCAATCTCTTCAAGTTCTTCTCGAGTGACAGATTGGTGTAGACGACGATGGTGTGAGCCTGAAATTACGACCGGAGCTTCCTCACTGTCGTAACGAGGCAGTAGGCGACCTTCTCTATGGGGCTATAATGGGTCTCCGCATTTCGAAGCACCCGGCTCGCATAGTAGACCGGCCTTTGCACGCCCTTCTCTTCCTTGACTAGGGCCGAGCTGACAGCTTCTTCATTAGTGGAAAGATACAAGCACAGCTACTCTCCCTCCTCCGGCTGCATGAGCAGCGACAGACTTTGCAAGTAGGCTCGCAGCTCTGTGAACGCTTGGGCGCAGGAGTCGTCCCATTTGATCACCTTCCTGTCGTCCTTCTCTGCGGCGAGAGCCCACCGCAAGACTCTGAAGAATGGGTGCGATCTCTCAGCGGACTTTGATAGGAACCTTCCCTGTGTGGTGATCCTTCCGTTTAACCTCTGCATGTCTCTAATTGTTCGAGGCTCCTTCATATTGACGAGGGCTGATATCTTGTCCGGGTTCGCCTCGATCCCTCGCTTCGTAATTGATTCAATCAAAATTGTGCACAATCCAGATAGGATGCACATGATCTCCCCCTGAAGTGAAAGGGTGTCGAAGCAATACAAAATAACCTGGTGAGCCCAGGGTCGAACTCAGGGACAAGTCGTGTCGCATTCACAGAGTCGATCAAAGATAGCTAAGGGTGTGAGAACATCCAACTACTAACAAAGATGTGGTGGTGGAAAGTATGTGTGGTAAAATGTATCAAACTACTCTATGAAAATGAGGGATGTAGGATTGGATAGGCAAGTGGCAAGGAGCAAAGAGGAATGCATGGATCGTGGATTTGTTAGGATCAATGTTAAGTGTGAGAATATAGCCATACAACTCAATGATGTCCCTTTTGGGGATGCACCATCAGAAAATACTCTTTTGGAGGTGAAAGCAAGTGTGAAATGTGATTCAATTGTGGAGCCCTTTTGGGGTCACAATTGGAAGTGGTAGCGGTCACGGGCTATGGTTCTTTATGACTCAATGGCGTCCCTTTTGGGAAAGCGTCATCGGGGATATCCTTTTGGGAGTTAAAATGATGGGATAGTGTAGTGGCTTAAGAATTAGGTCTCAAGGAAATTAAGTTGATACTTCTTTTTGAGAAGATCAAACTCATCCTTTTTGGATGATCGGTTCTCTAATATAATCTTTTGGATTCATACGAGAGAATTAAATTAGAAACTTAAATTTAAGCCACTTAAAAAATAATTCAATCCAAATGAACCCAACTCAACATGTGAACAAAGTTCCATAGCAAATCATAACCCAAGCAAAGAAATTTAGCAATTCATATGGATAAACAATACTAACTTCATATTAATCATTATCAAATCCATACAATCCAATTAAGTACAAATGAAAAAGCTAAGACAAAGGAAACAGATCACCAAATGTTGCTACAAATGAGTCCTTTCTTCTATTCCCTTTTTCTTCTCCAAGCTCCTCCAAGTTCCTTGCCTCCAAGCCCACCAAGAGCCCCTCAACAACCTCTCTATTTTAGCAATAGAATGGACTACAAAGGGATATAATGGAATGCCATAAGATGAAGCTCTCACCTCCTTTTATAGGCTTAGAATCCCAAGGGGTTTATAGTGCTTGGCTCTTCATTTCCCCACTCTTTATTTGATAATAAATTCCATGACTCTTCATTTTCCACTCTTTATTTTAGAATAAATTCAATGACTCTTCATTTTCCATTCTTTATTTTAGAATAAATTCCATGAAACCATTCAAATCTTGGCCTCTTCATTTTCCACTCTTTATTTGAAAATAAATTCGCATGTCTCTTCATTTTTTGTCTCTTTGGCTTCTGGTCATGCAAATAAGCTGAAGAGTCACAAACGTGTCGAAACGACACTCAAATTGGTCCCAAACCCCGCAAGTTATGCCCAAAATACACTTAAACCTCCTTATTGGGTCTGTCTGCTACAGTACCCACGCCCGCAGCTACAGTACCAGCTTTTCTTTTTGTTTTCAGAAATTGCTTTTCACCTTCAAAAATTCAAGAAATATACCTAGAGGCTTAGGAAAATTCTCAGAAAATACTGGAAATTCCCTAAGGCCCCTAGAAGTACCTGAAAAAAATATAAGGGGTAGAAATTAGTCCAAATAATAATAATATGAATTAAACCATGAACTAAAATCGATATAAAATCATTTAAGCTTCCAAAAATTGTAGAAAATTCCTCCGAGCTCCAAAAAATACAAAAAAATAGCTGTAGCACCACAAAAATACTATAAGCACATGAAAAATAATGAAAAGCTAAAAAGATCGCTAAAATCGTATTTTGTGCACAAATCAACGATATGCTTCATAAACCAATTTTAATTCAATTATGCTTATAATGAAGCTTAGTTAAACTATATTCATGCACAAAATGCTCATAAATGGGGGAAATAAATATGTAATATTCATACTGAATCACAACCTCCAACTAGCTATTTGCTAGTCCCTAGAAAAATATGCGATAAATTCGGATTTCATTGAAAAAACGAGCAACAAACTCAGGATATTATCATGGCCTACTCCAAAAATTATTTCCAAATGATTTCAAAGTCAATATACACATTGTATGAAAATGAACAACATATGACATTCTCCTCAATCTAATTCAAAGAAAAGTAAAGTAGTAAGCATTCTATGCATTTGTTAGAGCATATCACAAATCATATCATAGTTTTCAACCTTCAATGAAATGGCCAATACGAAAAAAAATTCTTCTAAGTAGTGGGAGTTTGAGATTGCATCACTCATGTTTTTTATTCCCTCATTTATTCGTCTTTTTTTTCGCATATACCCTATTCCCAAGAATATATACATTTTTCTTTTTATTTTCTTTTTATATTTTTTGTATTCTCTTTTTTTATGTTTTTTATGTTTTCATTTTGCTGTCGTGCAATAATGCTATGAAATGCAAACACGGCCACCTTTGTGTATACGCGATGACGCTATATAGACAAAGTGCTAGAATGACTCCTAAATCTCATCTTTGGCGTCCTCCCCAATGTTTCGTGGGGCACCGGCTACACAACTTGTTTAGAAGAAGTATTCACTTATTATAACTCTCTTTCTCATTCTAAACACAAGTTATCAACTCATCTACCCACTCCTTAGGAGAAACAAAGCATAAACCATTGGCCACACCCTATCCAATCAAAAACTAAGCCATTCATCCCAACTCATGCAATTACTTACACCAAACTTTTTCCAAATTATTTCAAGGAGAGTATCACGACATATAGACTAGTTTCATACATGGCATATTAACATTTGAATCCATATGGATTTGAAATTAAAGCATGCAAATCAAACATTCTTAGGCTTGATACCAAAATAATAATCCGAAAAATTGCATGGAATTAACCTTTTAGGGACTAAGCAAAAAAGGTAGGAGAAGGCAACCAAAAGATATGCTCAAAGCTGAATGGATGATGATGAATTAATTTTTTTACTAGCATCCAATGTCATAGTACCCCCAACTAAAAATAAAGTTTGTCCTCAAAGTGTGAAGGAAAACTAGATTTATTAAAACGATGCTAGATGATAAAAGAAAGAAAGAAACCATGCGAAAGCAAACTAATTTTATTTTTTTATTTACACTAAAGGAAGGAATACACCTTAGCAAATTGCGGATCCCGAATATGTAAAGGGGGAGGAAGCTGCTCGATCATATCCATGCGATCCTCCGCCAATATTCTTCCTACACGCTTAGCACTGGCGGCCACCAACACAATCCCCAGCATCTCCATCAGATATACATATTTGTCCTGCATGAGATGGATTATGGTAGTAAATATGAGACTTGTATGATTTTTAATGAAAACATCCCAAACATAGTCATCAAAATGATTAAAAGAAATTAACGTATAAGGATGACTACTCCCTGAAAAAGGTGCACCAATCTCGGTATGATATGCAACCACTGGGGAGAGGAGTGAAAGATGTTGGAATAAAACTGGAGGGGAATACAATCCAGGCTCCATTACAATGATCTCTGAACTCGTGTCCTTAACTGCATCCTCCTCATGCTCATCCAAAACTGTATGCTCGTCCTCTCTATCTCTGCACACATCACCACTAGGAAGCGCTAACGGCTCAGTCATCAAATCCTCTGGAGTCCCAACCAATGTCTGAGCATCCTCACTCAGGGACTCTAGATGCTCCCAAGCATCCTCGGTTGTGTACTCCATGAAAGCTCCATTATCCAACATCTCCATGAAAATTTGTGCCTCCTCATACAGCCCCTCGTAGAAGAACTGGAAGAGAATATCAACGGTGTACCCATGATGTGGACAACCACTAATTGCATCTGTGAACCTCCTCCAGGCCTGAAAGAAGGATTCACCATCGCACTGTTCAAAGATGACAATTTTGAGCTTCAATAACATGTCCTTGTGCAAAGAAGATGAAGTTGCATCATATCGAAATTTTGTGCCATGAAAGTCCATCACAAAAAAAATTTAAGAAAAAAATGACTCAAAAAGTGCAAAATAACAAAATAAAGAGG
Source organism: Scilla litardierei (assembly GCA_030789695.1). Classification (NCBI taxonomy): domain Eukaryota; kingdom Viridiplantae; phylum Streptophyta; class Magnoliopsida; order Asparagales; family Asparagaceae; genus Scilla; species Scilla litardierei. Next base: position 42,234,442 of record CM061138.1, on the reverse strand, counting down.
CTCAACAGTAAAGAAGGAAGTACTACCACCAAGGTCCCCAAAACCAACCAAAAATGTGAAATGCAAAAACCGTTGTCCTCGGCAACGTCGCCAATTGATTCAATCGAAATTGTGCACAATCCAGATAGGATGCACATGATCTCCCCCTGAAGTGAAAGGGTGTCGAAGCAATACAAAATAACCTGGTGAGCCCAGGGTCGAACTCAGGGACAAGTCGTGTCGCATTCACAGAGTCGATCAAAGATAGCTAAGGGTGTGAGAACGTCCAACTACTAACAAAGATGTGGTGGTGGAAAGTATGTGTGGTAAAATGTATCAAACTACTCTATGAAAATGAGGGATGGAGGATTGGATAGGCAAGTGGCAAGGAGCAAAGAGGAATGCATGGATCGTGGATTTGTTAGGATCAATGTTAAGTGTGAGAATATAGCCATACAACTCAATGATGTCCCTTTTGGGGATGCACCATCAGAAAATACTCTTTTGGATGTGAAAGCAAGTGTGAAATGTGATTCAATTGTAGAGCCCTTTTGGGGTCACAATTGGAAGTGGTAGCGGTCACGGGCTATGGTTCTTTATGACTCAATGGCATCCCTTTTGGGGAAGCGTCATCGGGGATATCCTTTTGGGAGTTAAAATGATGGGATAGTGTAGTGGCTTAAGAATTAGGTCTCAAGGAAATTAAGTTGATACTTCTTTTTGAGAAGATCAAACTCATCCTTTTTGGATGATCGGTTCTCTAATATAATCTTTTGGATTCATACGAGAGAGTTAAATTAGAAACTTAAATTTAAGCCACTTAAAAAATAATTCAATCCAAATGAACCCAACTCAACATGTGAACAAAGTTCCATAGCAAATCATAACCCAATGCAAAGAAATTTAGCAATTCATATGGATAAACAATACTAACTTCATATTAATCATTATCAAATCCATACAATCCAATTAAGTACAAATGAAAAAGCTAAGACAAAGGAAACAGATCACCAAATGTTGCTACAAATGAGTCCTTTCTTCTATTCCCTTTTTCTTCTCCAAGCTCCTCCAAGTTCCTTGCCTCCAAGCCCACCAAGAGCCCCTCAACAACCTCTCTATTTTAGCAATAGAATGGACTACAAAGGGATATAATGGAATGCCATAAGATGAAGCTCTCACCTCCTTTTATAGGCTTAGAATCCCAAGGGGTTTATAGTGCTTGGCTCTTCATTTCCCCACTCTTTATTTGATAATAAATTCCATGACTCTTCATTTTCCACTCTTTATTTTAGAATAAATTCAATGACTCTTCATTTTCCATTCTTTATTTTAGAATAAATTCCATGAAACCATTCAAATCTTGGCATCTTCATTTTCAACTCTTTATTTGAAAATAAATTCGCATGTCTCTTCATTTTCTGTCTCTTTGGCTTCTGGTCATGCAAATAAGCTGAAGAGTCATAAACATGTCGAAACGGCACTCAAATTGGACCCAAAACCTGCAAGTTATGCCCAAAATACACTTAAACCTCCTTATTGGGTCTGTCTACTACAGTACCCACGCCCACAACTACAGTACCAGCTTTTCTTTTTATTTTCAGAAATTGCGTTTTGCCTTCAAAAATTCAAGAAAAATACCTAGAGGCTTAGGAAAATTCTCAGAAAATACTGGAAATTCCCTAAGGCCCCTAGAAGTACCTGAAAAATATAAGGGGTAGAAATTAGTCCAAATAATAATAATATGAATTAAACCATGAACTAAAATCGATATAAAATCATTTTAAGCTTCCAAAAATTGTAGAAAATTCCACCGAGCTCCGAAAAATACAAAATAAATAGTCTTAGCATGACGCGTCCGCAATCTACACCTAGGATACACCTGGCGGTGTCACGATCGACAGACGTGATATGGCTCCTAGGCTACAACTACGGGTTCAATCCGCAAGCGGACGGTGTCGAGTTATAGTACATAAGATAGTCGAATCCCACAGGGACGATGATAGTGTCCGTGATAATATCAGTCTATTTCTAAATCTAGAAGTGTCGTAGCGATCGGAGGGAAAGGTTTGGGTTGATGATTGTTGTTGTATAAAATAATAAAAGAAACTAGGGCTTTAGGGATCGCCGCTAGGATCGTTGGGGTTGATGTTGGATAGGTTCCTCACATCGCATTAGGGCTAGGGAATTAATCCCTCAATTCATACAACTCTCGTGTGTTAGAATTGCAGGGTATTTCGGTGGCTCTTGTCGATGCAATGGCGGTAGCCATCGACGTAGCGATATAGTTCGTCGATGGATCCCCTCAAGGCGCGAGCCGGGCATGGTCACGTGCCTTGATTGGATCCACCGATTTTCCTATTCGAATCCCTAGATACCCCTTAAGAACATCAATTCCACAAACCGTGGGCATGATCTCAGTACGGGTTATCTACGGATTCGGTAGGATCTACCGAAATACAACCCTAGATCCCCAATTCGATGTACGAATCAAGATCTACAGTTTCTCCTAAAATCCTAGGGTTCACCCATCGGCCCTAGAGGGGATCTACTCACTCATGGTGATCGGAACGCACGAAAATATTGAATTCGTGTAGGAAAACATTTCTTGCAACAAAAGAAATTAGGGCTAAAAATTACTTACAGTGAGAGTGAACGAAGAACAAATCCAGAGAAAGCAGAAAACAATAATCTTCAATTAACGATCCAGAGTTTGCTACAAAATTAATCCAAAAATATTCCTAAAAAATTCGCCCTAAACTTCCCTCCAAAAAATCCTAAATCAAAACTCAGAATAGCCTCCTCACGCTGAGCCCGCAGTCGCGAGCTTCAGCTCCGCCCAATCGCGCACATCACGCGTTTCAACAAAACTTCCAAAAATGCCCCAGGAAGTGCCAGCCGAGTATGTGACTCGGCCCGAGTCGGATCTGCTCAGGCAGTGCTTCAGCCCGTGTCGCATGCTGCTCGGGGTCAGGATGGATGACTCGGTCGACTGCTCGGGGTGTACTCGGGGGATACTCGGGGCGTGCTGTCTGGCCAAGCAGATGAGCTGCTCGGCCCGAGTCGACCGTATCTGCTCTTCAGCTTGTCATGGCTCGGCCCGAGCTGCAGCTGCTCAGGCCGAGCATTTTCTGGGAAAATGCTACTGCAGCTGTTGCCTCTCTCTCTCTGTCTGCTCTCTTTCTCCTTCTTCTCCTCTTTCTCTCCTCCAACAGCTCGAGAATGCGGCGAACTCCTTCAGAGCCCTGCCAACAAGCTCATGAGCATGTCGGATATGTCCAAACCCAGGCGGGGGTCCAAATCGCTCCAAAATCCCTGAAAACTCAAAATATACTACGAAACTCGAAATATCATCAGAAATACCAAAATCGCAGTAAAAAGTGGGATTTGGACGCGGGGATGACATGCAATGCGATGGAGATATGATATGAAAATGATGTAAAATATGGACACATCAAAATCCCCCAAACTTACCTCTTACTCGTCCTCGAGGAAGACGAATAATCGGTATGCCGGGAGAAAAAAACAAAATGAAAAGAAGAAAATGAAAACAAAAAGAAGTGAAAAACAAAAAGAGAGAAATAAGAGAGAAGTGTTAAGGATGATCAGTCAGATCTCAGGCCTAAAAAGTCTATCACGATGCTCTGAGTGCTAAACATGCATGCTATTGATAATTTCAAGCTTTATATATCATATGTCATGTAATGCAGGCAAAGACTAGGGATCTACTGAAATAACACCGTCGAATCCTATCAATCTCATGCAATCCCTAGACTCTAGTATAAAATAGTTGACAACGCCCTTTCAATCGAAGATACATAAGGAGCACAAAAGATTCACGCAACATGCAATAGAGAATAGAAAGATCATGCCATTCAGATATTCAAATTGATACATGAAAAATCCCCAAAACTAAAGTAATTCGTAAAGTTTGGGTTTTATTAAATCTCCCTGATGTGCACCGTCTCCACTCTAATGTCAAGCTCACTCATATAATCAGTCGGTTTACCCCCCTCCCCAGCTTAGCTTGAGGCATCGCATCAATGAAAATGATATGGAATTTAATTTTTCTTCCCAGAAAGAGATATAGCTTCTTAATGGAATAGCACAAGACGGTATTTATTCATTTTTTTTTCTTTTTTTCTTTTTTTTCAAATAAGAAGCTATACCCCCCTTTTTTATATATGCATGGAAAGTGAGATGCAATAAAGTAGCTGTATGGGTGTAACCAACTGATATGTAGAGAAAAAGTAGATATGTGGAGAAGGAAGATAATGGGACACTCGGTTCACTCATAAGAGGGTGTACACCAGTTCGATAAAATAAAACTCTAACTAAACTCATATGTAGCATGGGTATTTCACTTCTCTAAATGAATATTGAAAATAGCATGCGGTAATAATCACAATGTCAATAGGCATGCAAACAGAAGTGAATAAGATAATAAAAACAAGTGCTCCAAGTGTTCAGTGATGCGTGAACCTGGGTGTGTTTCCCAACATAAGTCATACCAGATACTAATTCATGCAATTGACTTCAATTCATATCAAGTATTAAATCAGGCAAATCATCAAAAGAAATACATTCATATAGACAATAAAGCTGAAATTAATCCCAAAAACATGCCAAAGGGATAAGCATCGCTAAAAACTAATAAAGCCTAGAGAGATATCATCATTCAGACCATCCTCAGCAGAAATAAGGAGAAAAAGTGAAAATAGATAAAAAGAGGATGCATGCATGAGGAAAAACAGAAGATATGATGCAAAACGAGAAAAATAAAATGGGGCGGTAAAGTGGCGAAAAAGCGAAATAAAAACTGAAAATAAGGGAGGAAATGCGAAAATAAAAATAAAGCGGCAACGCTCATCCCCCAAGATAAACGTAGCAGTGTCCTCACTGCTAAGAAATCGCTCGTGAGAGGGAGATGATGTTGAGGGGTGGGGTGGGTGGGTTAATAAAAATAAAAAACTATGCAAATAAAAAAGAGAGAAAAATGGAAAATAAAAATAAAAATAAAAATGTGATATGATGCAATGCAAATGCATGGGTGCGTATCATCCCCGAAGCTGTGGTAAAGCAGGGCCTCGAAGAGACAGATGGGCACAAAATAAATGGGGGGGAGGACAAAACTGGATACGACTATATCAAGCAGAGGCACCACCCTATGGGGGTGGTGATGGGTCCCTTTGCTGTGGACCAGGGGCGGTGGGTGGCGGGTCTGGTGGCTGGGACATGTGGGCAGGGCTGCAGGATGGGTCTATGGTGGAGGAGGAGGGATCGGAAGTGTACTGGACCATGGCTGTGAGAGGATCGACTGTGGCTGACGGCTCTAGGGTGGAAGACGCAGGCTCTGCAGAAGCCTGTGGGAGTGAAGAACTGAGCTGTGCAGGGTCAGCCACAGTAGATGGCCTAGGCAGGGGAGGGTGAGCAAGTATCACCGTAGGGAGGCCACGGTGTCTCAACATGTCTAGAATGGATGTGAGATCCGACTCTACCCTAGTTCTGTGAGTCCTAGACTCGTCGCAAAAGTCGTCGAAATCCCGCTGTAGGCGGGAGGTCAACTCCTCGAGGGTGGTCAAGCGAGAGTCTGAGGATCGAGGCTCGGGGTGGGTACGGGTGGCATGTCGGTAGGTCACTACTCGTGATAAGCGGCCCGATGCAGCCGAGGCACCGGGCCAAGCGTGGAATGTGGGCGAGGGTGAGCTAGTGAGAAAATCTGGAGCTGTCGTCGACACAGAAGTGTGGACAGTTGTCGCGACAGACTCCGTGAAAACAACCGACGGTGAGGAGGAGGTGGTGCCAAGCAATGGGGCAGAAGCCATAAGCGCTGAAAGAGGTGGGAGAGTGGGGATAGGATCGAGTGAGGGAGCATCTAAATCTATCACGTCGTCAGAAAAAGGTAGATCTGTGCCGTCAGGCACAGATACAGCAGTTGAAGTGATATGAGTGTCGGGGTAGGAAGTGAGAACAGTCCCCGATGACTCGACGACCGTGGAAACTGAGGAAACAGGGGTGGTGGAGGCGGCTCCTGAAGATGTGTGAGTGGGAGGGACAGGGAGACCGGCAACCAGGGTGGCTATATCGAGGAGCTCGAAATCAGAGGAGTGGGGGCCGGGGTCATTGACGGCTGCCTCGACCGGTGCCCCAGGGGGCTCAAGGTCGCGAATCTGAGGGAGTGGGAAAACCTGATGAATAATCCAGTCTAGCTGGACAGCAGGAATATGCGTCAGGTGAGGGGCGGGAAGGATTATATGGGTGTCATGGCCAGTGCCGATGAGGTAACGCCAGTGACGAGCACCGTAGGGGCAGAGAATCTGCATGTGCTCGAGCACCCAGTTGTGAGGCGTGTCGGGCCAGGAGGGCGGTGCAAGTCATCGGGGAGTGGGATACCTAACATCCTAGTGAAGATGGTAAAGAAACCACGGCAGCAAATATCAGTGGCGTGGTAAGAGGTGGCTGTCTGGTAGAGTCTCTGACACAGCTAGGAAGCGGCGTCAGAAAGCATGAATGGTCTCGCGGAGCCATCCAGGTGGAGTCTACGAGGTCGGGTCATACCCCAAAGGTGGGTAAGCTCGGGGAGGGACATAGTCCCGACCTCAGGTCTACAAAATAGTGTGCACGCTAGGTGCCTCTGAGGGAAGCGAAGGCACGGGTGCACAATGCACGAAGCCTTCGCCCGGTTGGGGCGGTACTCGGAGTTAGATATGGACGACATATATACACCCATAAGGGGATGTATGAGGGTCTATGGACCTCAGATGTCGCGTGCACGAAAGCGTGCGTGAAGGGAACCTTTTCTCGTGTGAAAAGGACCACTCAATAAGTGGAAAAAGTCACTTTATAAGTACATAAAGGCACTTGATAAGTGAATGAAGAAGAGGATAAGTAAATGTGCTAATATAGGCTAATAAGCTTATATTTAGTTATTTCCTACAATAACTACCCCTAAAGCCTATAAATAGGACCCAAGGGTAAGGCATTTACATGAATCTAACCATGCCATAAGTTTGCATAAGGCAACTTGTGTTCTTCTTCTTCCTTCCATTAAAATCCTCTTCTAAATAGAGATTTAGGCGGTGAAACGCTGCTTCGATCCTCCGTGACGAAGTACCGATCATTGTGGAGAATCCGAGGGCAAAGTTCAGAGATTACGGTGCCGTGTACGCAAGCGTAAGTCTCTCCGCTTCATTCGATCCTAACATCGTTGTTTTGACAGGATCCTACATTGGTATCAGAGCCATACGGGTTCGCTCCGGTCTAACAGTCGCCCCGGTCTCACCGATGAACGCGACGTTGTCTCTTTCACGTAGGAGTCTCCTTTCATTATGGATATGGTAGGAACGCATCGTGACGGAGAGAACGCAATAGTTGTTCTTTTCACGTTAGGGTCTTCTGCCATTACGGATATGACAGGAACTCTCCGTGACGGGAAGAACTTATCGTTCATCTCGCCAAACTCGCGCTCCTCATGGATGCTGAGTCTCCATTCAATTGAGAATGTGAACTCTCTTCATGTAGAGAGTGAAGTTTGCGGCCTTGAAAATGTTGGATATGGAAGATGTTTGTACACCCTTGTGGGGAATGTACGAGGGAATACGGACCTCGAACGTCGCGTACACGAAGTCGTGTGCGAAGGGAATCTGTTCCCTTGCGGAGAGGATCTCTAGATTAATGGGAAAGTCGCATTATATGTGCATAAGTGCATGCGACATATGGCTAATAAAGGGGTAATATCTTAAGCTTATATTGTACCATGCATATGGTACAACTTAAGTTTATAATGTGCCATGTACGATGGTACACCTTAGTTAAATTGTTCCAAGGGAACAATTACTCCTAAAAATAACTACCTTGGGGGCTATAAATAAGACCCAAGGGTAAGCCATTTCCTTACACTTTTGCATGGCATTCTTGCATGCATTTTCATTCTAGCGAAGCTCTGCCGAAATACTTCCTCTCCCTCTATCCAAGTTCTTAATCTAAAAGTAGAGATTTAGATTGTGGATTTAGTAGCCTTACTCCGTTCGTGAGAAGACTCGATCCGTCGTGGCGAATCCGAAGGCAAAGTTCCGAGACTACCGTGCCGCATACGCAAGCGTAAGTCTCAACTTTATTTATCGATCCTAACTCTGTTTTGGCAGGATCCAACATTGGTATCAGAGCCATATGGGTTCGCCCCGGTCAAACCGCCGCCCCGTCGAAACTATGAACGAGTCGTTGTCTTTTTCATGAATGGGTCTCCTACCATTACGGATATGGTAGGAACGCTTCGTGACAGAGAGAACGCAGCGGTTGTTCTTTTCACGTTAGGGTCTTCTGTCATTACGGATATGGCAGGAACTCTCCGTGACGGGAAGAACCGACCGTTCACGTTGTATGTTATTTTTCATTTTTGGCACACGGCCATTAGAAAATAACTAATTTCTCGACGAACGGGTGCTTCATCGACGAACGGGTGCTTCATCGAGGAAGATGATGGTAGTTTCTACATCGGAGAAGATGAATTTTGGTGCATGTGCACCATGGCCAAATGGGCTATGAAGGCCATGCACACCCCCTCCCCATGCGGAGGGGGTTGGCTACGGCCAATAACCACCACGGCCACCGCTCCGGCGTGGAAGTGCGGCAACCCCATGAAAGGGGGGACCGGCCATGTCCAAAGGGCCATGGCCGGTCAAGGCCAATAAGCCATGGCCGGGCCATGGCCGGCCATGGCCATGGCCGGCCGGCCCTGGCCGGCCACGGCCAGGGAGGCCTGGCCGCGGCCTGGCCAGGCCAGGGCCTCCCTGGCCGAGGCCAGGGCAGGCGCCCTGGCCCCGGCCAGGGGCCTGGCCGCCCTGGCCGAGGCCAGGGCAGGGGGCCAGGGCCTCCGCCCTGGCCAGGGCCTGGCCGGCTCCGGCCCCTGGCAGAGGCCAGGGCCTGGCCAGCCCTGGCCTCGTTCAGGGTCTGGCCAATGGCCGGCCCTGGCCAAGAAGGGCCAGGGCCCCTGGCAGGCCAGGGCAAAGGCCCTGGCCGGCCAATTTTTTTTTTAAAAAATATTTTTTAAAAAGTTTTTTTTGAAGAGGCTCTACTCCTTGAAGATTAGCCATAGTGCTCTACTTCATGCGAGATTAGCCATGTCATTGTGCTCTACTCTACGGAGATTAGCCAATGTACTTATAACGTTGTGCTCTACTCTACGGAGATTAGCCAATGTATTTTCAAATTTTTTTTGAAAAAGATGTTTTCAAAAGGGTTATGTCCCGTCCTTAAATCGGGATAGCGCAATTTAGAATTCCAAGTCCTACCACGATCCGGCCATGGTTATCTAACACATGGGTGTGTAGAACAGGTCTCGTGGCTTGGCAATTGTTGCACTAAAATTCTTTGCGCAAACTCTCACCTATTCCATTTTGAAAGATATGTTTTTCAAAAGGTATTTTCCGCTGCGGGTACCATACGGGTATCATTTCTGGTTTCTTTTTACTTGAGATAAGTAAGAGGGATACTTTAAAAGTTACTTCTAGATGGTATTTGGGAACGTAGTGAACTTCTCGATTCTAGAGTAACATTTCAACGCATCCAAGGAACTTATCAAGTGTTTAAAGAATCGAAACTTTATGCATGGAATTTTGATCGTGTTTTTCATTTTCTTTGCAGTTTTTTGATTCGAATATGTCTACCGCTTCTAAGAACATTGTCGCAGAGCTTAACAAAGGTGAAAAGCTCAACGGCGACAATTATAAACTTTGGTCAATAAAAATCCAATATGTTTTGGAAGAGCAAGATGTGCTTGAAACACTCCAAAACATATTTGAAGAACCTGAGTTGGGCAATACGGCCCAACACAAGAGGGACCGGGAAGCTTATGAGACTTGGACTCGAAAGAACAAAATAGCACGTATTACGTTACTGTCCGCAATGGACAATGACATAATGCGTCTATTTCGAGAATTCGACCTAGCCAAAGACATATGGTCTGAGCTAGAAATTAAGTTTGGTGGAACTTCGGTTACCAAACTCCGCTCCTTAAATATTCAATTTGATTCGTACAAAATGCGGCGAGATCATTCTATGAAAAAGCATCTCCGCCACATGGCGAATCTCATTTCTGAATTGAAGGATGCGGGTGTTACGCTGTCTGACGAACAGCAGATCCAAGCAGTCATTCGTTCACTCCCAGATAGCTGGGATAACATGAAAATGCACCTCACTCATAATGAGTGCATTAAAACTTTAAACGATGTATCCAAACACCTCGAACTCGAGGAAGAGCGGATTCAAGCCGCAAAACCAAGTGCAGAAGTGCACGTGGCCGCTAGTTCCTCACATGGAGGAAATAAGCGGAAGAATAAACGCTTAAGGTTTGTGAACGAATGAAAGCAAGAACCGGAAACCTCAAAGAAGACTAAGAACAAAAAGTGGCAAAAGAATGTGCACTCAAAGAAGAAAAACTTGAAGAAGATCAAGTGTTTTAAGTGCAACAAGTACGGTCACTTCGCCCGTACATGTACGGATGGAAGTGATAAGGTAACTTGTAGGCCTAGTTACATATGTGTTTCTAGTTCCGTGTTTCTTGCTGAATCTAACTATTTTTGGTTGATTGATTCAGGGGCCACAGACCACGTAGCGAAGGACAGAAGGTTCTTCGTAGAGTATCGACGGATAACTCAAGGAACTAAGTGGATATACGTCGGAAACAACACTCGTGTTGAAGTCAAAGGCATCGGAACATGCAAGCTAGTTCTCGACAACGGCCGGACTCTATTATTACATGACGTCCTCTTTGCTCCAGATATTCGGAGGAATATAGTATCCGTGGTCATGTTAATGTCTTTAGGTTATGAATGGAGGTTCTATGAACAAAATATTGACCTTGTTTGTAATAATTCTTTAATTGGTTCGGGTAATATTTGTAATGGATTGATTGTTTTAAACACTATGTATGATGATTCTTCTTCTATTAATGAAAGTTTCCATTTGACAAATGCTTCTAATTCTAATTCTGAGATCATTTGTTGGCATGCAAGACTTGGTCATATTGGACCAACTAGAATGGATAGACTTGCCAAAAGTGGCTTGCTATCTAATGTTTCAAAAGTTGAAATGTCAACTTACGAACATTGTCTTGTAGGGAAAACTTGTCGCAAGCCGTTTGGAACTGGCACAAGGGCCGAAGTTCCATTACAGCTTATCCATTCGGACATTTGCGGTCCAATGAATGTTAAGACAAGACGCGGGAGGTCCTATTTCATCACATTCATTGATGACTTCACCCGTTTCGGTCACATTTATTTGATTTCCCACAAACATGAAGCTTTAACTTGCTTCAAAAACTATATGAGTTTAGTGGAAAATCAACTAGATCGCAAGATAAAGGTCTTGCGAACCGATCGGGGTGGAGAATATCAATCAACAAGTTTTAAGGAACTCTGTGATGAAAAAGGCATAGTTCATCAAATTATTATGCCTTATACTCCGCAACAAAACGGTGTTGCGGAAAGAAGAAATAGGACATTGATGGAAATGGTCCGATCAATGATGTCTCAGGCAAATTTGCCCATCACCTTTTGGGGTGATGCATTATTGACGGCAGCATTCATCTTAAACCATGTACCCTCGAAGTCGGTAAGTTCTACTCCTTATGAGTTGTGGAACAATAGAACTCCAGACTTAAGCATTCTAAAACCTTGGGGTTGTGCATCTTACGCACATTTATCCTCTCACAAATATGGAAAACTTGGGCCACGTGGGAGGAAGTGTATCTTCATCCGATACGCTGAAAACTCCAAAGGATATGTTTTCGTCGGTCAAGAGGACAATGGGGGTCTAATAGAATTCGAATCGAGGGATGTTGTCTTCTTGGAAAGCGAGTTTCTAAGACAGGGTGAGATAAGTCAAGACTTATCCTTGTTTGAGACTTGGGATCAAGAAGGATCGGAACGTTCGAGTGGGAGAATTCATGGTGAAGAAGAAAATACGTTTCAAATTTCACCAATGGATGATACGAACGATACCAATCCTATTCCGAGTGGGAGTGATATTATTCCAAGTGGGAGTGATGTCATTCCAAGTGGGTGTGATCAAACTCAAGCAAGACGTAGTAATCGAACGAGGCTAACACCTCTGAGATTTGAGGATGAATTTCCTCAAACATTCATGACATTACTACAAGATGATGACGAACCTGAAAATTTCAAACAGGCCGTCACATGCCCTGCTAAAGATAAATGGATAGCGGCAATGGAAGAAGAACTTCAATCCATGAAAACAAACCAAGTCTGGGACTTGGTTGATTTACCTAAGGGACGTAGAGCCATTGGGAACAAGTGGGTTCTCAAAATCAAGCATAAGGCTGATGGCTCCATCGAGAAATATAAAGCTCGCCTTGTTGCGAAAGGTTTCACGCAACAGAAAGGAATAGACTACGAAGAGACTTTCTCTCCTGTCGTGCATTTTACCTCCATTCGCTTAATTCTGGCAATGGTGGCTTGTTTGGACCTCGAGCTACATCAGATGGATGTAAAGACTGCTTTTCTTAACGGAGAACTAGATGAGGAGATCTACATGGAACAACCAAACGGGTTCGTACACGAAGAAAACAAACATAAGGTTTGTAAACTTCGTAAATCCATATATGGTCTTAAACAATCCTCAAGGCAGTGGTATATGCGCTTTCAAGAAGTCGTCTTATCGTATGGTTTCTCCATGCTCGACGAAGACAACTGCGTATACATGAAGAGGATTAAGAACAAGTATGTAATTATGTCTCTTTATGTAGATGACATACTTATAGCCGGAAATGATAAGCGTCTTATCATGGATATCAAAGCTTGGCTTTCATCCGTCTTTAAAATGAAAGACATGGGTGAAGCTGCATATATCCTTGGGGTTAAGATCTCAAGGAATCGTTCCAAGAAACTTCTTTCTCTCTCTCAAGAGACATATATAAAGAAAGTTTTAGAACGGTTTAATATGCAGGACTGCAAGCCAATTGATACTCCAATAAGCAAAGACGAGGGTCTATGTTTGGAGATGTGTCCCAAAGATCCAAAAGAAAAGAAAGCTATGGAAAAGGTTCCATACTCCAGTGCCGTCGGGAGTCTGATGTACGCCATGATGTGTACCAGACCGGACATTTGCTATGCTGTTGGTATGGTAAGCCGTTACCAATCTAACCCAGGACAAGCACACTGGAAAGCGGTGAAGAGGATATTAAGGTACCTCAAAGGGACTGCGGACTATGCATTGTGCTATCAAGGCAATACCTTGAGACTCGAAGGCTATACCGATGCTGATTGGGCAGGTGATCTCGACGAGCGAAGATCTACCTCAGGCTTTGTTTTCTTACTCGGGAATGGTGCAATATCCTGGAGCAACAAGAAGCAAACCTGCATCGCCCTATCAACCATGGAAGCTGAATTTGTAGCATTCAGCATGGCGGTCCAAGAAGCTGTTTGGCTTAGGAAATTCTTAGACAGGCTGACGAATGCCACTGACTCGAGCACTGTTCCTATATACAGTGATAGTCAAGCTTCGATTGCCTATGTCAAAGATCCTAAATTTCATTGTAAGACCAAACACATTGATATTCGATTCAAGTTTGCGAAGGACTATGACAAACGGGAGGAAGTAGACATATGATACATATCCACGCATGAGATGATAGCGGATCCCCTTACTAAGGCGATCCCCAGAGATGTGTTCTACAAACACTTATCATCTATGGGAATGCGTAGGTGCTGAGCTGTATCATGTAATATTTCCCATGTCTATAGAAGATCAAAGTTTAATAAAAAGAAGAAGTTTTTTTTATTGCATACAAGTTTCTTACAAATGATTTTATACATTTGTGTTTAAGTCTCAGCTATTTTTTGTGTGTATGTCGGACAGATTAAGGTTGGCTCTCTCACATGAGCAACCGCCTTATCTTATCAGATGGATAAGATAGAGATGAGACTAGTTTAAAGTCAAAATCATTAGACAAATGATTTAGAGTCATGACTTAAACAAGATAGTCGAATGAAAGATCTGCATCATATGGATGCTTACAAAAGATCTGAGATCTATATCACAAGGATATTTAAAAGAGATCTCATAGGATTTTTTAATCCTATCTGTATTATGCAGGATGAGAGTCCGGGAATATTTCATGGGTAGTAAGGGGACTCAAAAAGATAGGCACTGTGGTGTCTGATCTTTCATCCGTACAACATCATTAAGACATACTCTCCCTGGGAAAGGAGTGATGTTGTAATACGTGTTCATACCACGTATGCATTTCGACCACTGAGTTAGTAGCAATAGTGTTTGCTATTATGTGAGACTCAAATGCCATATGGGTCTTAACTCTTACCCTCAAGGACTCCAATTGGTTCCTTTAGATTTGACGAGATGATCGCTATCTTAGCGTGTTGCTAATGGGCTATGATAATTCGGCTCGGCGGGGCACGTTAGAAAAGCGAATCAAGTCAAGATCAGAAGGTTCGCAAGAAGAGGAAGATTGATTGCATATTCGCATTTGGACGTTAATGATTCAAAGCTGGCCAGCCAATTGTAATCCAGATGGGATTCAATTGTTGAATATAAAGTATAAGAAATGTGAAGAAATAATCTAGGGTAAAGCATGCGTTGAACTACTCAACTTTGCACCTTCGAGGTCGTTGTGTATCTCTAACAAGTGCACAACAACAGACTCTACGCGCATGACGGTCGCACGGTCTATTTCTCGGTATGATAGATGAAAGAACTAAGAGAAAGACGTTCTCTTACAATCCCCTCAAGTGTGAGTGGGAGATGTTGGATATGGAAGATGTTTGTACACCCTTGTAGGGAATGTACGAGGGAATACGGACCTCGAACGTCGCGTACACGAAGTCGTGTGCGAAGGGAATCTGTTCCCTTGCGGAGAGGATCTCTAGATTAATGGGAAAGTCGCATTATATGTGCATAAGTGCATGCGACATATGGCTAATAAAGGGGTAATATCTTAAGCTTATATTGTACCATGCATATGGTGCAACTTAAGCTTATAATGTGCCATGTACGATGGTACACCTTAGTTAAATTGTTCCAAGGGAACAATTACTCCTAAAAATAACTACCTTGGGGGCTATAAATAAGACCCAAGGGTAAGCCATTTCCTTACACTTTTGCATGGCATTCTTGCATGCATTTTCATTCTAGCGAAGCTCTGCCGAAATACTTCCTCTCCCTCTATCCAAGTTCTTAATCTAAAAGTAGAGATTTAGATTGTGGATTTAGTAGCCTTACTCCGTTCGTGAGAAGACTCGATCCGTCGTGGCGAATCCGAAGGCAAAGTTCCGAGACTACCGTGCCGCATACGCAAGCGTAAGTCTCAACTTTATTTATCGATCCTAACTCTGTTTTGGCAGGATCCAACAGAAAACGCGTTCTCTTCATTTTTTTGGCACACGGCCATTGAAGCAAAACCGTTTTCTCGACGAACGGGTGCCTCATCGGAGAAGAAGATGGCGGTTGGAACAATTCTCATCGGAGAAGAAGACCTCTTTGTGCATGATCGCCATGGCCATATGGGCCATGGAGGCTATGCATCCCCCTCCCCATGCGGAGGGGGTTGGCTACGGCCAATAACTACCACGGCCACCCCTCCGGTGGGGGGTGTGCGGCCAACCCCATACAAGGGGAAGGCTGGTCATGGCCATATGGGCCAAAGCCGGCCATGGCCAGGCTGGCTCTGGCCGGCCTCGGCCAGGGCTAGGGGCCGGCCTGGCCGGCCCTGGCAGGGGCCAAGGCCAATGCCCTTGCCTCAGGCCAGGGCCTGGCCAGCCCTGGCCCCTGCCAGGGCCTGGCCGGCCCTGGCCCCTGCCAGGGCCGGGGGCAGCCCTGGCCTAGGCCAGGGCCGGCCTCGGCCAGGGCAGAGGCCCTGGCCGACCAGTCAGGAACCCTTGGCCGGCAATGGCCAGCCTCGGCCAGGGCAGAAGCCCTGGCCGAGGGAACATGGCCATGCCGAGAAGCCCTACGGTGCCGGCGGTTTCAGCCCCGGCCACCTGCGTGGCCGGCCCATACGGGACCGGCGGCAGTTGCATACGGCAAAAACCCCCCTATTTGGGGGAATCCGACCTTGGCACGGCCACGGCTCGACTCCGTCAATGGCCGGGGCAAGCCACTACCTCCCACTGCAAAAATACATTTGCAAAATACATTTGAAAAATACGTTTTCAAAATACATTTTTCAAAAACGCTTTTCCGCTGCAAGTACTATAAGAGTACTATCGTTTGATAAGTGAGGGGGAAATATTGAAAGTTGTTCTAGATGGTGATTGGAATCGTAGAGACCTTTCCGATTCTAGAGCAACATCTTCAATATTTTTCGAAAGTAACTTATCAAATATAATAATATCATTCCAAGTGGGATTTTTTTCCAAGTGGGAGTGATATTAAACTAGTCTGAAATTTCACATTCGATTGATTCAGTATCTCAATGGATCATGATTCGACCAGTGGTCTTTTGGACTAGTTTGTGGGACACCTCAGCTCAGTCTGGGGGTAGTGAACCATGGACTAGCCATTTTCCTGGTCGGTCTGCTGGCCGAGACTAATGAATCATGAAAATGTAACAATATGATGACTATGTATATGAAATTAATGCAATGTTTTTGATCGAACCTTCTTTTCATGTCTTTTGCAGCATTTTAAAGCTAAAATGTCTTCTGCCGCTAAGAACATCGTCGCTGAGTTAAACAGAGGTGAAAAACTCAACGGCGATAATTACAAATTATGGTCCATTAAGATACAATATGTTCTAGAGGAGCAAGACGTGCTCGAAACTCTGAGGAACAAAATGATTGAACCTGAGTTGGGCACTACGGCCTAACACAGAAGAGACAAGGAAGCTTTTGATGCTTGGTCTCGAAAGAACAAGATTGCTCGCATTACGTTGCTGTCAAGTATGGCAGACGACATAATGCGAATCTTCCGAGAGCATGACCTAGCCATGGACATATGGTCCAAGCTAGAGGAGAAGTTTGGTGGCACCTCGGTGTCCAAACTTCGTTCTTTAACTATAAGATTCGATTCGTACAAGAAACGTCCAGATCATTCCATGGGGAAACATCTGTGACATATGGCGAATCTAATCTCAGAGTTAAAGGATGCAGGTCATGTGCTCACTGATGAGCAACAAATCCAAGCAGTCATATGTTCCCTGCCAAATGGGTGGGACCAAATGAAGATGCATCTCACTCATAATGAGAGCATCAAGAACTTCAGTGATGTTTCTAAGCACCTCGAGTTAGAGGAAGAGCGTCTTGCGGCTGCCAAGCTAAGTGCAGAAGTGCACATGGTTGCTAGTTCCTCACACGGGGGAAAGAAACGGAAAAATCGTTCGAAGTTTACTAACGAACGTAATAAGCAACCTGAGTCTACCAAAAAACCCAAACACAAGGGTGGGCACAAGAAGTGGCACAAGAAGAAGGACTTGAAGAAGATCAAGTGTTTCAAGTGCAACAAGTTAGGTCACTATGCTCGTTCATGTACGAGTGGAGGTGACGAGGTAACTTGTAATAATACTAGTTACATATGTGTTTCTAGTTCAATATTTCTTGTAGAATCTAATCCATTTTGGATAATTGATTCAGGTGCCACCGACCACATAGCAAGGGACAGACGGTCCTTCGTGGAGTATCACCGGATACCCCAAGGAACGAAGTGGATCTATGTAGGAAACAACACGCGTGTTGAAGTGAAAGGCGTTGGGACTTGCAAGCTCGTCTTGGACAACGGCCGCACTATCCTACTTCATGATGTTCTCTTCGCTCCAGATATTCGAAGGAATATTATATCTGTGGTCGTGTTAATGGGTCTTGGTTATAGCTGGTTTTTTCATAATTGTAAAGTGGACTTGTCTTGTAATAATACTCTAATTGGTTCTGGGTATGTTTTCAAAGGATTTATTGTATTAAATACAATGTATGACTCCTCATTTTGTAATGAAAATTTTCTTGTTGCAAATTCTTCGACTTATGAGTCAGATATAATTTTTTGGCACGCAAGGCTTGGTCACATTGGACCAACGCGTATGGATAGACTTGCCAAACGTGGCCTTCTATCCAATGTTTCAAAGGTCGATATGTCGACCTGCGAACATTACCTTGTAGGGAAATCTTGTCGCAAGCCGTTTGGAACCGGCACAAGGGCCGAGGTTCCATTACAGCTCATCTATTCAAACATATGTGGTCCGATGAATGTCAAGACAAGACGCGGGAAGTCCTATTTCATCACTTTTATTGATGACTTCACCCAATTCGGACATATCTATTTGATATCCCACAAAAGTGAAGCATTAACCTGCTTTAAAAACTATATGAGTTTAGTGGAAAATCAATTAGATCGCAAGATTAAGGTCTTGCGAACCGATATGGGCGGTGAATATCAATCAATAAGTTTTAAAGAACTTTGTGATGAAAAGGGCATAGTTCATCAGGTAACTATGCCTTATACTCCGCAACAAAATGGTGTTGCAGAAAGGAGGAATAGGACTTTAATGGAAATGGTCCGTTCAATGATGGCGCAAGCTAACTTGCCAATCACCTTTTGGGGTGATGCATTATTGACGGCCGCTTTCATCTTGAACCGAGTACCCTCGAAATCAGTTAGCTCCACTCCTTACGAGTTGTGGAACCAAAGGTCTCCTGATTTAAACATTTTGAAACCTTGAGAGTGTGCATCCTATGCACATATTTCCTCCCATAAGTATGACAAACTAGGGCCATGGGGAAGGAAATGTATCTTTATACGATACGCAGAAAACTCCAAAGGTTATGTTTTCATTGGTCAGGAAGACAATGGAGGTCTAATTGAATTTGAGTCGAGGGATGTCACTTTCTTGGAAAATGAGTTTCCAAGACAGGGCGAGATAAGTCAGGACTTATCTCTATTTGAGATTAATGATCAAGAAGGATTACCTCATTCGAGTGGGAGAATTCTTGGTGAAGACGAAAATACGTTTCAACCTTCACCAATGGAGTATACGAATGATGCTAATCCTATTCCATACGGGAATAATGTTCCAAGTGGGAGCAATTCTAACGACATTCCAAGTGGGAGTGATATTAGAATTGATCTAAATTCGAGTCAACAAGGACTTGAAGAATCTCAAATACGACGTAGTAGTCGTACAAGGTTAGCTCCTCTAAGATTTGAGGATGAATTCCCGCAAACCTTTATGACTTTACTACAAGAAGATGACGAGCCTGCTGTTGGATCCTGTGGATGGCAAACAACACTAGAAGGGGGGTTTGAATAGTGTTGTGTATATAATAAACTTTTTCGCTCAACGATATTAACACAAATAAATTCCTTCTAATGTTGCCTAAGAAACCAAGTAGAGTGATCTACGCTTGGTTCTTAATCAACAAAACAATCTTAACAAGAATATGAAAGAGATTGGATTAAGATCAGATAAATATAACTTTGACAAATAGATCTTTGCAAATAGATTTATACACAGCGGAAATTAAAGATACAATCTTTTCAATAAGTTAACAATGAATTACAAAGATGAACAATTAATAAGTAAAGAATGCTTGTACAAGAAAGATAACAAATCACAGAAAACAAACGCAGACAAAAGGATTTTTATCCTGGTTCCCCGCAACCCGGGTACGTCCAGTCCCCGACCAATCCGGTACGAGATTTCCACTATCTGCCTTGGCAAATACAAGCACCTAGTCTCAACCAGGATTTCCGACCACAATACAACACCTAGACTTGTCTAGGATTTACCCTTGCCTCACAAACCGAGGACTTTCCAACTGGCAACAACTAGACTTGTCTAGTGTTCCACCAATCAACACAATGAGAATTTATCCAATACTCCACAATAAATGATAGCGATTGGTTTATACACCCGATTCTATAGCCAATCAAAGTTAAGACAATTTGTGTAGTGGCTTGATAGAATAAGAGTCTAGATCACACAAAGATATGAGAGAAATTCTTTGTGATCTAGATCATTTCAAAAATCCTTTAAATAAAAATTAAAGAGAATAATAGTAAGGATTTTGAAAACGATTTAGCCAATAAAAAAGTAAGAGTATGATCTTCAAAAAGAATAAGAAAGTATTGCAAGATCAAATAAAAATTAAATTGGCTAGAGAGAAAATTGAGAGCTTTGAATTCAAGAGAGTTTTCACAATAGATTTGATTTTCAATGTTGTGTTTTTCACAAAAGAATTTAGCTCTATTTATAGGGGAAAAACTGAGATTTGAATTTCAAATTTCGTTTGACTTTTGTCCCAAAAATTACGGAGTAAATTGCTCAAAGGATTTCAAAATTCAAATTCAAAAACGTCTGAAATTTACAGCTGGTAGTCGACTCCCTCATATAGGTAGTCGACTCCCAGAGGGATCCAGGAGTTTTTGATCCCTGACAGGTAGTCGACTCCCTACTTGTGGTAGTCGACTCCCAGAGGAGTTTTTCCTGATGTTCTTCTAGTCAGATAAGTAGTTAGCTCCAGGGCGCGTGGAGTTTCACTACGAAAATTATGAAGTGACTAGAAAAGCTCTCGAAAACTATTTTGAAGATAATTAAAAATATTTTCGAAATTGTTTTGTGTGTGTGTTTTGTCTATTTGATATGGCTTTAATAAATACCCTAAAAGACACGACACACTCACTATGGACTCAGAACATGTATTCGGAAGTTTGGTCAACTTGATGAAGTGAAAGCGATCTTCTCGTTCTGTTTGAGCTTGAGCTTCATCACTTGAGTTTATTCATGTTCGTCTTTGTCTTTGAGCATTGAAGTGTGCTTCTTTGAGTATGAGTAGAGCTTCGCAAATTCTGCACACTTGAGTGTAGTGTAGTTAGTACATCAAGCTTTCATTTGGTGTGCTCATCATCAAAATCACTTGGGGTGAAATTCAATTTCCATCACTCTCCCCCTTTTTGATGATGACACCCAAATGAGAAAAAAATATGAAGTAAAAGATAAAATATATGGTATACTTACTCCCCCTGTTTTGATGCGGTTCTCCCCCTACATCGAAGCAATACACAAAACAGTATACATATGATTTTATTTTGCATCTCATGTCACATGAATTTTCTCCCCTTGTCATCAACAAAAAATAAATAGATATGTTTAGGAGGGAAATTCAATTTCTTGTGCCTGCAAGAGATGTGTTAGTTCATACTGGCAGTTGATATATAGCATATTGATATTGTAGCAAACACCACACATAGAGTTATTACAAACCATTGTCTCATAGTTTAAAGAACCATTGTTTTAGAGAACCATTGTTTTTAGAGAAGGAAGGAGCTAAGAGTGACCGCCACCCTTCTTTAGTTCCTTGATCTCATCAAGGATCATGGCAAGTGTGTCCTTAGTCATCTTGTTGATCTTCACAACAAGCTCTTTCAAATCGTCCACTTTACGATTGATGTCTTCAAATCCTTGCTTTTGTGTAATCTTCAACCTTCCAATCTTTTTCAGGAGCATTTCCTGAAGTTCAAGGATGTATGATGGAACTTCTTCTTATTCTTCTTCTTCGCCGCTTCCTTTTTCTTCTTCTTCTTCTTCTTCTTCTTCTTCTGAATCTGAAATGACAACTTTCTTACCTCGCTTTGAGGATGATGATCCTCCTTCGGCAGCAATTTGTTCTTCAGGGACATTTTCATCAAGGTCATGATGGAGATTCATTCTCCCAAGTGCATGTACATCAAAGACACGAGCAGGATCTAGAATGGATGTTTCATGATCCAATGGCACATTGTAGCTAATGAATAGTATAGTAAGATAGTGTCCATGAGAAAGGGTGGAGGAGGGTCTATCAGAAGAAGCTGAGGCTAGGATAGAATCCATAATCACTTTAGCCCAATTAACACGAATGTTACCTAGGATGGCATAAATGCACTTAGCTTGTTTCTCAGAAAGAATAGCATGGCTCCCATATTTTTGAGTTATGTTATAAGACAAAATATTAGCCAAGATCCTCGCCGGATAGCGAAGATTGCTACATGGAAGTTTGGTTTGAAAGTGTCTACCGGGCAAATACATTCTTTCTAGAATGTTCTCATCAGTCATTTCGATTTTGTCAAGAATCATACCGGAGTATGGGATTCCTAGGGCTTCTCCTAGGGATTTGACAGTTATAGCAAGTTTAGTATCAAGAACTTTTGTTATGAAACGACTTTTCACAAGATCATAGTCCATGTTTGCATAGAAAAGATGGACAAGCCTAGGATAACAAAGATACACATTTTCAGAAGAGAACAAGTTTGCTAAGTTTTGAAAATCTAACAGACTGTCAATACCATAATTGATGACATCATGAAGTTTGACAAATCGTTCATGCAAGATTGGTTTCTTTAAGATCTTAACAAATTTCTCATAGGTAGTGGTTTTGAAAAGATATGGTAAGATAATCTCCTTTTCAGAATCAATTTCTGTGGTAGTTTTCCTCTTCTTGGAGAAAATCCCCTTGATAGGCATCTAGATAGAGTAAAAGAAGTAAAATAACATTTTTACACTACTAGATAACCAAGAGAGATGAAATAATAAAAATCATGGAGTAAGAAAAATTTTACCTTGAGTAACTTTGGAGGAAGATGAGAAAATAGCTTCAAAAAGTCCAAGCACCAAGGTGAAAAATCAAGAGAAGAGGAGGAGGAAGAGGGGTAGTCGGCTACCTCTAGGGTTTTTCTTGGGGTTTTGTTGTTTGGATGAAGAGATGGGGAGAAGAGAGGGCCTTTAGATCAAGATTTGGATGGCTAGGATGAGTTTTAGGCTTATTGGGTAAGTTGTCTTAACGGATCTGGATCCATCCACTCAATAGATCCCATTAGGAGTTAGTAAAAAAAGAGCAACCCAGAAATTTTCGCACGGGTAGTCGACTCCCTCCTGTAGGTAGTCGACTCCCTGCTGGGTTGAGTCGTTTTCTCATCCCGGGGAGATTTTGATCCAGGTTGAGTGTGCTTTCTGAACAAAAATATTTTAAGAATAAAACACAATCATATACACATATTAACTCATTACAACACATTTAATATATATATATATATATATAAGTAATTTAAAAAGAAACTTTTGTTCTGATTAAGTCGTTTTGACTTCTTGAATTTTCTTCATTGTTTTCCTCCTTTTAGAGTACCTGAAAAATAAATAAGCGTTTTATGGTACTCTTTGATTTTGAGTCCGAGGAGTTAGTCTTTAGGAAGCCAAACCCAATACGGTTTAGTTCCTTCATGAACAACATATTTATAATTTTTGTTAAGATGAATTTGTTGAACAAAGTTAGTAGCGTACCTTTCTTTTCGCTGATTAGATAATCTCTTTGGTACCCAGATGCTCAAACCATTATCGTTAGCATGATGCATCCTAGTATGCTTAACCCGTTTCTTGGTATGATGTGAATCATAGCCGAGTCCAGTTTTGCTAGATGAAGTTTTTTGATTATCTATTATACTATCTAGCTTCCCTTTTCCTTTGTTAAAATTCTCAATAATTTTCATCGTAGCGTCGTATTTATCTTTGACAGATACGAGAAGATTATTTAGATTTTCAACTTTTTCATTTACTAGCAAAATATCTTTTTGTAGGAGATCATTCTTTTCTTTAAGAAGACTATTTTCTTTAATGACTTCTTCTTTTTCTTTAGTCTCTCTTTTAATATTTCTAAGTGTTTTTCTATGTTCTTTAATGAGCTTTTCATGCATTTTGCATAGCTCCTTATATGCTCCCCTATAATCCAAGTCTTCATCATCGCTTGACGATGACTCATTGTCGCTAGATGAATCATGATGCGAGCTTACCTTGGATGATGTAGATGCCATGAAGCACATGTGTGCCGTCTCTCTTCTTTCATCATTATCTTCTTCTGAGGATTCACCGGATGAAGAGTCGTCGCTCTGGTCGAAGGCTGCATAAGCTTCTTTCTTTGGTCGTCGAAACTTTTTTCTTGTATTGTTTCGCCTTTCATTATTGTCTTTGTTCTTCCCACGATCTCTTGAATCACGATTGTTTCTTTCCAATGGACAGTCTCTTTTGACATGCCCTGGTTTATTACAACCAAAACAAATAATACCGTTAGTGGGTCTAAAAGATCGTTTTCCATACTTACTGGTGATGAACTCCTTAAAGTTCTTTGAGATGAACGCGATATGGTCTTCTTTGTCCGTGTAGTCGGAATCTTCCTCTTGGGCTTTGAATGCAAGATTCTTCTTCTTTGGTTTTTCTTCGATTTTCTTGTCTTCTTCAAGCTCAATCTCATATGCCATGAGATTTCCCATCAGTTCTTCGATGGTGAGGTCCTTTACGTTAT
This sequence comes from Scilla litardierei, assembly GCA_030789695.1. NCBI lineage: Eukaryota > Viridiplantae > Streptophyta > Magnoliopsida > Asparagales > Asparagaceae > Scilla > Scilla litardierei. The sequence continues at coordinate 42,210,179 of CM061138.1, read as the reverse complement.
GCGCTTCTTTACGTTATGCGCTTCTCGAATGGCCGTAGTCTTTCCCTTCCACTCGGGTCGGAGGGATCTTAGTATCTTCATTACCTGTTCATACTCAGAAAGTTTCTTTCCTAGTCCTGCAAGCTCATTTGTAATATTAGTAAAACGAGTATTCACATCGGTGATACTCTCTCCTTCTTCCATTTAAAAAGATTCGAACTTTGAATGTAAGACGTTTATGCGAGATTCTTTTACCTTTTCAGTACCTTCGTGACTTACCTGAAGAGTATGCCATATTTGATGTGCTGTCTCACATTGGGAGACTCGATTGAACTCATTTCCTGTAACAGCGCAAAACAGAGCATTCATAGCTTTTGCATTGAGATTAGCTCTCTTTTTGTCGTCGACAGACCATTTTCCAAACTCAACGTCGGTGGGTGCGATGTACGGGATTTTGGTAATAGTCCAAGCTTCAATGTCCAATGACTCTAGGTGAGTCTTCATTCGGATCTTCCAGCTAGCGTAGTTGGTTCCGTTGAATAGAGGTGGTCGCATGGTATTCAGTCCTTCAGAGTGAAAAGATGTTGACGCCATCACTTTTGTAGCCTCGCTCTGATACCAAGTGTTGGATCCTGTGGATGGCAAACAACACTAGAAGGAGGGGTTGAATAGTGTTGTGTATATAGTAAACTTTTTCTCTCAACGATATTAACACAAATAAATTCCTTCTAATGTTGCCTAAGAAACCAAGTAAAGTGATCTACGCTTGGTTCTTAATCAACAAAACAATCTTAACAAGAATATGAAAGAGATTGGATTAAGATCAGATAAATATAACTTTGACAAATAGATCTTTACAAATAGATTTATACACAGCGGAAATTAAAGATACAATCTTTTCAATAAGTTAACAATGAATTACAAAGATGAACAATTAATAAGTAAAGAATGCTTGTACAAGAAAGATAACAAATCACAGAAAACAAACGCAGACAAAAGGATTTTTATCCTGGTTCCTCGCAACCCAGGTACGTCCAGTCCCCGACCAATCCGGTACGAGATTTCCACTATCTGCCTTGGCAAATACAAGCACCTAGTCTCAACCAGGATTTCCGACCACAATACAACACCTAGACTTGTCTAGGATTTACCCTTGCCTCACAAACCGAGGACTTTCCAACTGGCAACAACTAGACTTGTCTAGTGTTCCACCAATCAACACAATGAGAATTTATCCAATACTCCATAATAAATGATAGAGATTGGTTTATACACCCGATTCTATAGCCAATCAAAGTTAAGACAATTTTTGTAGTGGCTTGATAGAATAAGAGTCTAGATCACACAAAGATATGAGAGAAATTCTTTGTGATCTAGATCTTTTCAAAAATCCTTTAAATAAAAATTAAAGAGAATAATAGTAAGGATTTTGAAAACGATTTAGCCAATAAAAAGTAAGAGTATGATCTTCAAAAAGAATAAGAAAGTATTGCAAGATCAAATAAAAATTAAATTGGCTAGAGAGAAAATTGAGAGCTTTGAATTCAAGAGAGTTTTCACAATAGATTTGATTTTCAATGTTGTGTTTTTCACAAAAGAATTTAGCTCTATTTATAGGGAAAAAACTGAGATTTGAATTTCAAATTTCGTTTGACTTTTGTCCCAAAAATTACGGAGTAAATTGCTCAAAGGATTTCAAAATTCAAATTCAAAAACGTCTGAAATTTACAGCTGGTAGTCGACTCCCTCATATAGGTAGTCGACTCCCAGAGGGATCTAGGAGTTTTTGATCCCTGACAGGTAGTCGACTCCCTACTTGTGGTAGTCGACTCCCAGAGGAGTTTTTCATGATGTTCTTCTAGTCAGATAAGTAGTTAGCTCCAGGGTGCGTGGAGTTTCACTACGAAAATTATGAAGTGACTAGAAAAGCTCTCGAAAACTATTTTGAAGATAATTAAAAATATTTTCGAAATTGTTTTGTGTGTGTGTTTTGTCTATTTGATATGGCTTTAACAAACACCCTAAAAGACACGACACACTCACTATGGACTCAGAACATGTCTTCGAAAGTTTGGTCAACTTGATGAAGTGAAAGCGAGCTTCTTGTTCTGTTTGAGTTTGAGCTTCATCACTTGAGTTTATTCATGTTCGTCTTTGTCTTTGAGCGTTGAAGTGTGCTTCTTTGAGTATGAGTATAGCTTCGCAAATTCTGTACACTTGAGTGGAGTGTAGTTAGTACATCAAGCTTTCATTTGGTATGCTCATCATCAAAATCACTTGGGGTGGAATTCAATTTCCATCACCTGCTACTTTCAAACAGGCCGTATCATGCCCTATAAAAGACAAATGGATGGAAGCGATGAAGGAGGAATTAGAATCCATGAAAGTTAACCAAGTCTGGGACTTGGTTGACTTACCCAGAGGACGTAGAGCTATTGGGAACAAATGGGTTCTCAAGATCAAGCATAAGGCTGATGGCTATGTAGACAGATATAAAGCTCGCCTTGTCGCGAAAGGTTTTACACAACAGGAAGGGATAGACTACGAAGAGACCTTCTCACCTGTTGTTTGTTTTACCTCGATTCGCTTGATTCTGGCTATGGTAGCTTGCTTAGACCTCGAATTACATCAGATGGATGTAAAGACTGCCTTTCTCAATGGAGAATTGGACGAAGAGATGTATATGGAACAACCAACAGGGTTTGTAAAAGAAGGAAACGAACATAAGGTTTGTAAACTTCGTAAGTCCATATATGGTCTTAAACAATCCTCGAGGCAATGGTATATACGATTTCAAGAAGTTGTCTTATCAAATGGGTTTTCCATGCTTGATGAAGATAATTGTGTATATATCAAGAGGATTAAGAGCAAGTACGTTATTATGTCTCTATATGTAGATGACATTTTAATAGCCGGAAATGACAAGGGCTTTGTGATGGATATCAAGGCTTGGCTTTCATCAGTTTTTGAGATGAAAGACATGGGAGAAGCCGCATATATCCTTGGAGTTAAGATTTCAAGGAATCGTTCGAAGAAACTTCTTTCTCTTTCACAAGAGACTTATATAAAGAAGGTTCTAGAACGTTTTAATATGCAAGACTGCAAGTCCATTGATACTCCTATAAGCAAATGCGATAATTTATGTCTGAAATCATGTCCAAAGAACCAAAAGGACAAGGAAATTATGGAAAAAGTTTCATATTCCAATGCAGTTGGTAGTCTTATGTACGCTATGATGTGTACAAGACTGGACATCTGTTTTGCCGTTGGAATGGTAAGTCGTTACCAATCCAATCCAAGGCAAGTACACTGGAAAGCGGTTAAGAGGATAATGCGGTATCTTAAAGGAACTGCGGACTATGCTTTATGCTATCAAGGAGATGCCTTGAGGCTCGAAGGCTACACTGATGCTGATTGGGCGGGTGATCTCGATTAGCGATGATCGACCTCAGGATATGTTTTTCTACTCGGATCTGGTGCAATATCCTGGAGTAGCAAGAAACAATCCTGCATCGCACTTTCAACTATGGAAGCCGAGTTTGTAGCATTTAGCCTGGCAGTCCAAGAGGCTGTTTGGCTTAGGAAGTTCTTAGACAGGCTAATTGATGCAAGTGACTCAGGTACTGTACCAATACACAGTGACAGTCAAGCATCTATAGCCTATGTCAAAGATCCAAAATTCCATTGTAAGACCAAACACATAGATATCCGCTACAAATTTGCAAAAAACTATGATAAGACCAAGAAGGTAGACATAAGGTACATATCTACGCATGAGATGATAGCGGATCCACTTACGAAGGCGATCCCCAGAGATGTGTTTTACAAACACTTATCATCTCAAGGATTGCGTAAGAGCTGAGTTGTACCAATGTAAATTCCCATGTCTGTAAAAGATCAAATTTAATAAAAGAATATGTTCTTTTCAACATTGCATATGAGTTTCTAGAAACTGTTTGTGTACATTTTAAAATCTCAGCTATATTTTCTAGTATGTCGGACAGATTGAGGTTGGCTCTCTCACATGAGCAACCGCCTTTATTATATCAGACGGATAAAATAAAGATGAGACCTGTTTAAAGTCAAAATCGTCAGACGGATGATTTAGAGTCATGACTTAAACAAAATGGTCGTATGAAAGATCTGCATCATATGGATGCTTACAAAGATCTAAGAGGATTCTTAAATCCTATCTGTCTTATGCGGGATGTGGGTCCAGAAGATTATTTGAGTAGTAAAAGGGACTCAAAATCGGACATTGTGGTGTCTGGTCATCATCCTTACAACATCATTAAGACATACGCTCCCTGGGAAAGGAGTGATGTTGTAATACGTATTCATACTACGTATGCATTTGACCATTGGGTTAGAATAGTAATTCTGTTTACTATTATGTGAGACCCAAAGACCACATGGGTCTTAACTCGTTACCCTTATGGACTCTAATTGGTTCCTTTAGATTTGACTGGGTGATTGCTATCTTAGCATGTTGCTTATGGACTATGGTCAATTCGGTCCGACGGGGCATGTTAGAAAAGCGAGTCAAGTCAAGATCGAAAGGATCGCAAGAAGAGTGAGATTAATTTCATATTCACATTTGGACTTTAAAGATTCAAAGCTGGCCAGCCAATTGTAATCCAGATGGGATTCAATTGTTGAATATAAAGTATAAGAAATGTGAATAAATAATCTAGGGTAAAGCATGCGTTAATTTACTCAACTTTGCACCTCGAGGAGTGTTGTGTATCTCTAACAAGTGCACAAACAGCGGACTCTATACGCATGACGGTCACACGGCCTATTTCTCGGTATGACAAACAGAAGAGTTAAAGGAAAAGATGTTTCCTTACAATCCCCTCAAGTGTGAGTGGGAGATGTTGGATATGGACGACATATATACACCCATGAGGGGATGTATGAGGGCCTATGGACCTCAGATGTCGCATGCACGAAAGCGTGCGCGAAGGGAACCTTTTCTCGTGTGAAAAGGACCACTCGATAAGTGGAAAAAGTCACTTTATAAGTGCATAAAGGCACTTGATAAGTGAATGAAGAAGAGGATAAGTAAATGTGCTAATATAGGCTAATAAGCTTATATTTAGTTATTTCCTACAATAACTACCCCTAAAGCCTATAAATAGGACCCAAGGGTAAGGCATTTACATGAATCTAACCATGCCATAAGTACCGACCGTTGTGAAGAATCCGAGGGCGAAGTTCAGATATTACGGTGCCGCGTACGCAAGCGTAAGTCTCTCCGCTTCATTCGATCCTAACATCGTTGTTTTGACAGGATCCTACACTCAGGCAGTCCAAAAATACGCTGTCAAAAGGTGCTAGCGTGAAAGTCATCTATGTAGTGGGTAGGGGAAAAAGCTGCCCTAGGGTCAGGGACGACGGGGAAGTGCAAGTAGTCCTAGATCATAGCGAAAGTGACCGTGTACTCGTGATCCAGGAGCCGAAAAGTAATGTCGTCACCTGTGTCGGTGAAAGTGAGGGAGCTAGGACCCTCAAGGGCTAGGCGGGTGTATTGGGGGCGTGAACTCCCAGGAATCGGTCAAAATCGATCGCCTGGTAGAGGTGGTGTACACCCTGGAGAATGCCTAGGGACGTAAGTGCTGGAACGTGCACGAAAACTGTGGAGATAAGATGGCGCTGGTGCAGCCTAGCATAGCGTGATCTGTGCGCTCTATCACGGAAAGTGATGCCGTGGGTGGGGATGGAAGCTGTGGGTTCGTCACTAGGGGGTGAGGAAGGTGGTGGCGATGCGAAGGAGGTGGTGGAAGGGATGGAAGCTGATGGAATGGGAGCACTGGTGGAGGGGATGGTCGCGACGGTAGTGGTGACAGTGGCAGGGATGGTGGATGTGACAGGGTGTGTGGTAGTGGAAGTGGTGCGTGCACACCACAACGGACGTGAAGAGGATGGGCCAGAAGACGGCCTCTTCCCACGGATGGGAGGGGTCGTCGATCTGCGAGTGCGGACCATGGAGACGTGAGCAGAAAGATAATACGGTACAAAAAATAGAACGAGGAAAGAGTGTACCGAGTGTGCGGGCAATGAGGGAGCATGAAAGATCCCCCAAGCTGATCCACGCTACTGCTACTATCGTAAGAACAGAGAACCTGCCAAGTGAAACCATCAAAACGTCAGAAAATCGAATAGAAATGGGAAATTTTAGAATGAACTGTGACTCGGGGTGAGCCGGGTACTGCTCGGCCCGAGTTGTGCACTAAGGTGATGGGGGGCTCGGGGTGGATTGGTGACCGAGTCGATCGACTCGGGGCTGATATGAGGGATCGAGTCGATCGACTCGAGGCATGGCGCTGAACGAGCCGTGCCCTTAGGGCGTGGCTCGGGTGGGAAAGATCGGGGGGAGGCCCATCGACGTCGGGGTTTTTGGGGTGGGGGGTTTTGGTTTGGCGGTGGGGGATGGGATGGTGGCGAAGGGAAATGAGGGGGGAGGAAGCAAACGGTGGCGATGCCGTCGATGGCGGCGATATTGTGATGGGAGGGGGTGTTCAGTCGACGGGAGGCGATAACAGGAGGGGGCGGGGGAGTTCAGTTGACGGGGGGCGATAACAGGAGGGGACGGGGGAGAGCGGGGGGAACTGATTGGGGGGGTGTTGAAGACGGCGGCGCCGTCGACGGCAGCGTCCGTAGGGTAGGGCGGTGGGGGGAAGGGGAGGCAGGGGGTGGTAAAGATGGGGGAAGGGGGAAAGAGAGGGGGGTGGTGAAGATGGGGGAAGGGGGAAAGAGAGGGGTGGTGGTGTTTACCGGCAAGCTGTGGCGAAGGCGGTGGAGCCAGCGGCGGAGCGGTGAAGACGGGCGGCGTGGGTTAGGGCGAACGAGTAGGGTTAGAGGAGAGACTCGGGGGGGAGTTTTGGGAGGAGGGTAAAATTTTCGAGTGAAAAATATTTTTTTACAGCGAGATTTTGAGAAGCGGTCATCGGTTAAAATTCCAAAATGACTCGGCCCGAGCAGCAGAGCTGCTCGGTTGGATCGGGGAAAATAAAATTTTAAATAGAATGAATCGACTCGGGACGAGTATATATACTGCTCGGCTCGGGTCGCGTAAAAGTTTTAAACGAAATACTCCCTCCGAGTCGTTGATGCTCGGGCCGAGCCAATAATTCTCCGCCTGGGTCAACAGATTGACGTTTTTGCTCCAACTTGGGCTCCCTGTAGTACTCGACCGAGCAGGTCTCTGCTCGGGGCGAGTCATATCCTACTCGGGCCGAGTCAATATGCTCTGCCCGGGTTGGCAGAGTGACATTTTTCGCCAAATTCTTCAGCCTGTACAGCTCGATAGAGTAAGATGCCGCTCGGGCTGAGCTTACGTCTCTGTGTCTGCTCGACTCGACCGAGGAGCTGAGCTGGTCGGGCCGAGTTTCCTGTAGCTCCTTTTTGCCTTCTTTTCCTTTCATTTCCCTCTCAAATCTTCAACTTCGTTATCTTCCCCCGGCTTTCTTCCATTTAAAATATCAATGCGCATGCCCCGATGTTCCGTCCTACACGAAACACAAACTCGTCAAAAATTATATAATTTTTGCGATTTTTCCTAAAAACACGAAATAAAAATAGAAAAATAAGAAAATGATAAAGAAATTTCAAAGACTACGGGATTGGGTTGCCTCCCAATAAGCGCTCGTTTTCAGTCATGAGCTCGACTCCCCATGATATATCAATTCTCGTTTGGCGCGCGCGGTGGCCGCACGTCATCCTCCGGGGTGGTGCAATTCGGTGGCGTTTGACTTCCGCTTACTCCAACACTCTCCTCCATGAAAGATGTGACCTCCGATGCTGGATGATTTGTCTGACGGTGTTGAAACTCCTTATCCAATATTTGGATGTTCGCGGCGACCGCTTTGTTGTACGTTGGGTCGACGTCGTCGTCGACGATTGCTTTGATCGGGTCCTTCATGACCTCTTCAGCAGAAAAGTCTTCAATCACCTCCTCCTCCAGAAACTCCACATAACTAGCCCCTTCCACGTGGGCACGCTCCTTCATCGGCTTTTGCAGCCGGAACTCAGCTTCAATATTTCTCACATTGAGGGAGAGGGTTCCTTCTCGGACGTCTATAAGCACCCCGGTCGTCGCCATGAAGGGGCGAACAAGTATTAGCTGAGAGCTTCCTCCCTCCGGCATGTCCATGATGACAAAATCAACCGGGACGCATAGTCCTGGAGGTATCTGGAGGATCACGTCCCTCGCTATCCCTACTGGGTAGGTGATAGAGTGATCGACGAGCTGGATTGACATGCTAGTGGGTTCCAGCTCGCTTCCTGTCTGGAGTCTTCTGAAGATAGAAAGGGGCATCAGACTGATGCTAGCCCCTAGATCAATTAGCGCTCTGCTGATTGGCATTCCTCTGATAGAGCAAGGCACGGTGAAGCTTCCCGGATCCGGCAGCTTCCGAGGAAGATAGTTCTTGATAATGGAGGTGGAATCCTCCAACAACTTGATTTCTTCCGGCCTTCGCTTCTCCGTGATGAGATCCTTTAGAAATTTAGCATAAGCCGGGATCTCGATGATGGCATCAATGAATGGGATATTCAGCTGAATCTCCTTCAGTAACTCCATAAATTTGGAGTACTTTTTCTCCAACTTGGCTTGGGCGAGCCTCTGAGGATACGGAGGAGGAGGCCGGGAAGCTTTGCCCTTGGATGCATCAGCGGGTGGAGGAGTAGTAGCAGGCATGACCGGAGGTGTATCCGTCTTCTCTTCAATGGTGATAGGCCCTTCAGTGGCCTCAACTCTGGTACTGGCATCAGCAGCTTCATCAGTGGGAACCTTCTTCTTGTTTAACACCGGAACCATAACGGGATCAGTGGCCCGTCCTCCTCGTGTGGTCACTAAAACCACGGCGTTTGCTTGAGCTCTGGGGTTGGTGTCCGGCTGGGAGGGTAATCTCCCCTGGTTCTTCAGCAATTGTGGCATCTGTCCCCTCAGTTCATCGAGTGAAGAATTGATGCTCTTGAACTGGTTCGATGTATCTTGATTGAACCGAACCTGGCCGCTCATAAAGGTCTCCAACGTAGATTCGAGATTGGACTTTGGAGGAGACGGCGCAAAATTTTGCTGAGGTGGTCGGTTGTACTGATATCCCAGCGGCCTGTAGGGCCCAACTGGCCTAAAGCCGCCCTGCTGCTGGCTCTACTGTTGCTGCTACTGCTGGGGAGGAGGTGGCCTCTGAAACTGCGGAGGTTGCAGCCCTCCGCTTGGATTTTCATATGAGAAACCTGGGTGATTCCTGGCAGCAGGATGCTGCCACTGATTACGTCCTTCTCCCTGGACATACTGAACATTCTCGGATGTCTCAGCACCCTCATAATGACCCTCAGCGGGGATATACCCCGGATCTACGTACTCCTCAGCAGGATGGTAGGAGGTGCTGGGTGCCGCTGGAAGGGAGTCCAGGCGTTGCTCAATACGGGCCACCTGCTTGCAAAGGTTCTCTATGTGGGAGTCCAGGTGACTCGCAGCCTTGACCTCAGGGTATCGGGTGATCACGGTCCTCTCATCACCCCACTGCTGGGTGTTGGCAGCCATGTGCTCCAGAAGATCAATAGCCTCCTCAGGAGACTTATCCAATAAGGCGCCCTGCGCCGCAGCATCAATGATCATTTTAGTGCTAGGTTGGAGCCTGTTGTAGAAGCTCTGCACCAAATCCCAAGGCTCGATCCCATGGTGGGGGCACTGATGTTGGAGGTCTTTAAACCTCTCCCAAGCCTCGTAAAGCAACTCCTGGGGGAGCTGCTTGAAATTGGATATGGCCCCTCGGATTCGGATCGTCTTCGATGGCGGATAAAACTTATCCACGAATGCGAGCGCGAGCTTCTCCCAGGTAGTGAAGTGGTTGGGAGGGTGAGCTCAGAACCAGTAGAAGGCCTTGTCCCTCAAGGTGAACGGGAACAGCCGCAACTTCACTGCATCATCACTGACATCCTTCGCCTTGAATGTATCGTACTTGGCCAAGAAGGAGTCGATGTGATGGTTGGGGTTCTCATGAGGATGCCCATGGAAGGGAAAGGTTTGGGTTGATGATTGTTGTTGTATAAAATAATAAAAGAAGCTAGGGCTTTAGGGATCGCCGCTAGGATCGTTGGGGTTGATGTTGGATAGGTTCCTCACATCGCATTAGGGCTAGGGAATTAATCCCCCAATTCATACCATTCTCGTGGGTTAGAATTACGGGGTATTTCTGTGGCTCTTCTTGATGCAATGGCGATAGCCATCGACGTAGCGATATAGTTCGTCGATGGATCCCCTCAAGGAGCGAGACGGGCATGGTCACGTGCCTTGATTGGATTCACCGATTTCCCTATTCGAATCCCTAGATACCCCTTAAGAACATCAATTTCACAAACCGTGGGCATGATCTCAGTACGGGTTATCTACGGATTCGGTAGGATCTACGGAAATACAACCCTAGATCCCCAATTCGATGTACGGATCCAGATCTACATTTTCCCCTAAAATCCTAGGGTTCACTCATCGGCCCTAGAGGGGATCTACTCACTCATGGTGATCGAAACGCACGAAAATATTGAATTCACGTAGGAAAACATTTCTTGCAACAAAAGAAATTAGGGCTAAAAATTACTTACAGTGAGAGTGAACGAAGAACAAATCCAGAGAAAGCAGAAAACAATAATCTTCAATTAACGATCCAGAGTTTGCTACAAAATTAATCCAAAAATATTCCTAAAAAATTCGCCCTAAACTTCCCTCCAAAAATCCTAAATCAAAACTCAGAATAGCCTCCTCACGCTGAGCCCGCAGTCGTGAGCTTCAGCTCCGCCCAATCACGCACATCGTGCGTTTCAACAAAACTTCCAAAAATGCCCCAGGAAGTGCCAGCCGAGTATGTGACTCGGCCCGAGTCGGATCTGCTCAGGCAGTGCTTCGGCCCGTGTCGCATGCTGCTCGGGGTCAGGATGGATGACTCGGTCGGCTGCTCGGGGTGTACTCGGGGGATACTCGGGGCGTGCTGTGTGGCCGAGCAGATGAGCTGCTCGGCCCGAGTCGGCCGTATCTGCTCTTCAGCTTGTCATGGCTCGGCCCGAGCTGCAGCTGCTCGGGCCGAGCATTTTCTGGGAAAATGCTGCTGCAGCTGCTGCCTCTCTCTCTGTCTGCTCTCTTTCTCCTTCTTCTCCTCTTTCTCTCCTCCAACAGCTCGAGAATGCGGTGAACTCCTCCAGAGCCATGTCAACAAGCTCATAAGCATGTCGGATGTGTCCAAACCCAGGCGGGGGTCCAAATCGCTCCAAAATCCCTGAAAACTCAAAATATACTACGAAACTCGAAATATCGTCAGAAATACCAAAATCACAGTAAAAAGTGGGATTTGGACGCGGGGATGACATGCAATGCGATGGAGATATGATATGAAAATGATGTAAAATATGGACACATCATAGCACCACAAAAATACTATGAGCACATGAAAAATAATGAAAAGCGAAAAAGATCGCTAAAACCGTATTTTGTGCACAAATCAACGATATGCTTCATAAACCAATTTTAATTCAATTATGCTTATAATGAAGCTTATTTAAATTATATCCATGCACAAAATTCCGATTGTAACGGTCGGTATTGACTATTCGTAATACGGCTGTGCGTATAGCAATTTCGGGTACCTGATTGGTTTTGTTGCTTTGTGTGTGAGTCGTGTTGTTGAGTAGATAGGGCCGTAGCACATTGGTTGTATCCTTAGCAAGCCGACCCCCGACGTGTGCCCAACTTGGAATTCCTGTCGCCTTTGGACCCCGTATCCTTTATACGCTTTTCGTGCACGTATTCTTGTTCGTGCACGTATTTATTTTAGATCTTGTCTGTATCCGAACCCTATAGTGTGATATGCCGTTGTGACGCTCTCGAAGAGTTTTAAATTGTGGAATTATTTTGGAACGTCATTTCACGGGTTGTTCTCCCACGATTTGACCTTATTTGAAGAGACGTCACGATTTTCACTTTTGTCGTGAGGCCTTTCTATTTTTAATTTCGTTTCTCGTCGTCGAAATTGTGAACCGTCTTCTTAGTTGTGTTTCTCTCATCCGTGCGGTCACCTCAGTATTTATCTTACTATTTTTGGGCTTCGTTTGACCTACTTTCACTTTTTGGCCCAACCTATTATATTTTTAGCCCTAAGTTTCACCTAGATTAATCCCTAATAAATTCTTAATAAGAATAATACTCCTTAATGTTGACTTAGCCCAGCCTATTCTTGCCTTAGCCCACACACCCACGCATGAGAGAGAGGGTAAGAGATTGGGTTTTAATAGTTTTTTTTTGATAACAATTCTTTTATAAAACTAACCATATACTCTAACTTGACCTAGCCCCTAGTCACGTGAGCCCTATCCCACGTTTTTTTCAGCCCTCTCCTCTTTAATAGTGACCTAGGGTTATGTTGTTTCACAGCAAAACGATATAACCACCGCCTCCCACCTTTTTACGCACGCAAACATCTCCGAGCGCCGGTCTTCTTCGTTTCTCCGACCCCTAAGTGTTGAATATTGGACTCCCCGGATTTGGTTTTGATGATGAGCAAACATAAATAATCCATGAACTAACAATTTGTAAGCGCAGTTTTGGAGATCGTCGCCAATTTCACGAGAATATTCAAAGCGACATCTCAACACTTTCCAAAGCTCATATTCATGCCTAAAGCTTCGTTGAAGCTCTTGCGATGCTTTGGAAGATATGAAGATTCAATCGAAGCTCTCAAAGACCGTTTATTAAGGTTTTATTTATAGTCTTTTAGCTTCGATATATAGAATGTTAAGCCTTGAGTATATCTTACGTTTCTATCTTCATTTCGCTCATTTCGTAGCTCTAGGATCCTTGCACAAGTTCATTCTAACTTCCTCGAAGCGTCGCGCTTCGATTCGGATTTGTATGTGCATGTTAGTTGGTACAAGAACAAGTACTGACCGACTAGATGGTGATCTAGTCGGTCGGCAACTGTTCTTGGACCGACTAGTTTGATTCCTTAATTTCTTGGACTTTACTGTTTACAGTTAGTCGGTCTACGTTGACTCACCGACCGACTAGTTTGTGAACTAGTCGGTCAGTGATGCTTCTTTGACCGACTAGTTGTGACTTACTGTTCTCTCTAAATTTCTCCTGAGCTACTGTTTATCGTTAGTCGGTCTAAGAACGTTTGGTGACCGACTAGTTGACAATCTAGTCGGTCAACTTTTGTTCTTGGACCGACTAAGTCACTTTGTCTTCAGACTAATTCTTTTTGCTCTTAGTCGGTCTACGTTCATTGACTGACCGACTAGTTGTGAAACTAGTCGGTCAGACAGTCTTCTTGGACCGACTAGATTTCTAGGTCTGAAATTCTATCTCTTCTCAGATCTGCTCTTAGTCGGTCCATGCTTTGTGACTGACCGACTAGTTGATGATCTAGTCGGTCAGTGTTTGTTCTTTGACCGACTAATCCTCACAGATTTCTTTCCGTTGGAGAATGACCTATCTTATTTTTATGGGACCCTATAAATACGAACCTAGGTCATTTCTATCTTCGATAGAGCTGCCATTAAGAGATTCATTGAGTTCTAAAGAGATAGCCATTCTCCCTCAAATCTAAAGCTCTCTTCCTCACAAGAAACCCATTCTCTCTCATTTCTAGATCTAGAGAGAAGCTTGTTCTTGGTGAGCTCTTCAAGCTATTGCTTGATCCAAGTCTCCAACTCTTTCCTAGGCACCGATTGCTGGTCATTTCCTTGGTGCTAGGTATTGGTGACTTCATCTTCCTCAAATCCTTCATTTCACCATTTGGGTAAGAAAAACTCAAGGTATAGGATTTTGTGGTAAGATTTGTTTATTTCAATATAACTCATTTATATTGCTTGTGATTCTCTCGGTTGTGAGAGAAGGTTGTGATCCCGGGTTGTGGGATTCACGTTTGCTATTGCATGTATGATTTGATCTTGTGAAGGTTTTTCACAAGATATTCATAGTGGAAATCTTGAGTTAGGGTTTCTAACTCAAGTATCCGGAAGGGATCCGGGTGGTTGGGACGTAGGATCACCGGGAACAAGTCGGGGAGACTTGGGTGGATCCGAACCCTTTAACATCGTTTGTTAGCATTGTTAATTTTGTTTTGTCATTCAATTTAAGCTTCCGCAAATTGATTTGGTAGTTGTTTGCAATTTAATTTGGAATTATACTCCTTATTATTTTAAAGTACTATTCACCCCCCCTCTAGTACTTGTGCAGTAGCTGGTAGGGCATTACATTTGGTATCAGAGCCAGATACTCAGCTATGTCTGCCAACGACAACAAGACCGTGCGTCCACCTTCCAACTATGACACCTTCAGGAACCGTGAAGGAGCATCTTCGGTGATGGAAGGACATTCCTCTACGAGGCCTCCATTCTTCAACGGTACCAACTACGGGTACTGGAAATGTAGGATGGAAACCTTCCTCCGAAGTGCATCCTTATGGAGGACTACAATGAAGGAGTACACCGAGCCCGAAGAAGAAGACTTTGAGAAATGGACTACCGCGGAGGTCGCCGCGGAGGTAAGCAATGCCAAGGCAATGAACGCCTTGCAATGTGCATTGGAGCCCGAGGACTTCAATAAGATATGCACATGTAAGAGTGCATATCAAATTTGGAACTCCCTCCTCATTCTACATGAAGGGACGAGTCGGGTAAGAGACTCTAAACTCGTAGTCATAAACAAAGATTACGAAATGTTTCATATGCAACAGGGCGAGAAGATGAAAGAATATTACGCTCGTTTCGTTGACATAATAAACGAGTTAGAGGCCCTCGGCAAGTCCTACACTCAAAAGGAGAAGTGCTCAAAGATTATCGAAGGACTTCCTTCTTCTTGGGAGAAACGCACCTTCGCAATCGAGGAAGTTAATGACATGAACAAATATACCGTAGTTCAACTAATGGGTACTTTAATGTCGTACGAGGTACGCAAGGATAGCAAGCTCAAATTGCAAGAAAAGATGAAGTCTTATCTAAAGCAAGACGAGCCAAAGAAAAAGGCTATTGCCTTCAAAGCCGCTCCATCCACATCCACATCAACCGATGATGAAGACTCGGAAAATGAGTTGAACTTGGAGTCCATGGCACTCATGGCCAAGAAGTTCAACCGTTTCTTCCGAAAAGGTAACTTCAAGACCAAAGGTAAATTTGGCTCTTCTAACGCCTCTTCCTCTCCTTTGTGTTTCAAGTGCAATAAGCCAGGACACATGAAAGCGGAGTGTCCCCTCAATAAGCAAAAGGAGAAGTGGAAGGCGCCAAAGTATGACAAGTCCAAGAAGTACACAAAAGGAAACAAGAAGGGACTTGTCGGAGCTACCTTCACCGACTCCGATGATTCTACAAGCGGTGAGTCGGACGATGAACACGTGGAGCAAGTGCACATGTGTTTCATGGCAAGAGAGGAGCACGATCAATGATCCTCCTCTTCCGATGATAGTGATGACGAAAGCGATGAGGTATCAATGGATGATCTTAGAAATGCTAACTCTCAACTTTGGTCAAAATACACTAAGTTAGTAAATAAATATACTAAGGTAAAAGATGACCTAGCTAGCATTCAAACATCACCTAAGAATATCATCACCAACAACGACACCGTTGTTGAAGAGTTAAGAAATGAGATTGTAAATCTCAAATCTAAACTTGAACATGTTAGCATTGAGGATGCGGAAGAACATGAGATAGCGGATTTAACTTCTCAAAACTCGACTTTGAGTATTGAGAACGAGAATCTTAAATCTCGTGTTTTTGTGCTCACATCGCAAGTATCCAATTTGGATACTTCTATGCGTTCTCTCAAAGAGAAATATGAGAACACATTGGGCCGAATTAACAAATTCAACAAAGGTAAGGACCATTTGGATAAAATCCTAAGTGACTTACTTCCGGCCAATCACCACATTGGTTTGGGGTATATGATGGGAAATTCATCCAAGTCGGTCACTACTTTTGTTAGGCCAACTTCTGAAGCCTCAACGAGTGGGAGCAAACACTCTATTGGTAGTTCATCTACCAATGGTGCTTCCACCTCCTCCACGCCCTCTTTTGGAAAGAAACCCACTTCGGGTGGACCTCCAAAGAAGGGGCATGCCTACATGTACACCAATAACATGCCACGTAGGAACACACGTCCTACTCCACCGGCTCACACATATGATGATTTTTATGCAACACATTCTCGGACACGTGCACACCATGTGAGACACCCTCACGCACGTGTTCCCACACATGCATATGTACACCCACCTCATCATATGAATAATTCTCGTCGTGCACCATTCCATCATGTCCCGTATGCCTATCCACAACATGCATCACGTAGAAATCAACGTCGCATGCATGCACCCAATAGGATGATGGCTCCCAAAATTTTCACTATTTGGAGCCCAAAGGACACAAGCATGGACGAAAAACAAATGTATATGAATGCTTATTTTTCGGATGTTGTGCATAGTAAGAATTATGTGGGGAAGTCTAAGTCCACTTGGACTTGGCTTCCAAAGGTCTAATCCCTTGGACCCAATGACCTTGGGTACCATGATATGAAAGTTTCTATCTTTAGGTACTCAAGGAAAAGAAAAAGAAAAGGAGCAACAAATTTAAATTTAGCTCCAAAGGGAATTGGATACTCGATAGCGGGTGTTCAAAACACATGACGGGTGACGCTCGATTGCTCTCCGGAGTGGTTCCCATTGCGAATGGAAACCGCGTCGTATTTGGAGGCAACGAGAGCGGAACCATCATAGGTGTTGGTAAAGTCGGTAACCCCTCTAAACCCTTAATTAGTGATGTTTATCTTGTTAGTGGTTTAAATCATAATCTTATTTCAATAAGCCAACTTTGTGACAAAGGTTACAAAGTTAGTTTTGCGAAAGGATTGTGTCATATTTTAAGAAAAGATAATGATAAATTATTATTTTCCGGAACTCGTCATAAAGACATTTATATTTTGGATCTTCCGAAGTCATATGAACAATGTCTCGTTGCCAACACAAGTGAACAACACTTATGGCATCGACGCTTTGGACATGTGAACTTTGGAACACTTTATAAGCTTTCGAAATTAAATTCTATTAAAGGTTTTCCGAAGCTTGTTTTTGAAAAGAAAAGTTTTTGTGATTGTTGTCAACGTGGCAAGCTTCCTAAATCTTCATTTAAACCTAAGAAAAGCATCTCTACTAAACGGCCACTAGAGCTATTACATCTAGACTTATTTGGGCCAACTAGAGTAGCTTCCTTAGGAAATGCAAGGTATGGACTTGTCATCGTAGATGACTATTCAAGATTTACTTGGATATTTTCATTGTGTAATAAAAATGAAGCTTTTGAAAACTTCACAATTTTTGTTAAGAAAGTACAAAATCTCTTAGGAACCACCATTGTCACTATTCGTAGTGATCATGGAGGTGAATTTGAGAATGAGTCTTTTGAGACATTTTGTGATGAAGTTGGTATTACTCACACCTTCTCTTTCCCTCATGCACCTCCTCAAAATGGTGTAGTTGAGAGAAAGAATAGGACGCTAGTGGAGTGTGCTCGCACTATGCTTGATGATAGCCAACTTGGCCATCAATTTTGGGCGGAAGCGGTACACACCGCTTGCTATGTGTTTAATAGAATACTTTTGAGGCCCGGCACTAAACAAACTTGTTATGAATTGTTGTTTGGTAGGTTGCCTCAAGTTAAACATTTTCGTGTTTTTGGTTCGAAATGTTTTATTAAGAACACATATGGTAGTTTGGACAAATTCGATCCAAGATCCGATGAGGGGATTTTTGTTGGATATTCTTCGCGTAGCAAAGCCTACCGGATATTCAACAAACGAACCTCAACGATCGAGGAGTCACTTCATGTCTCATTTAATGAAGGATTTGTTCCAACTAGAATTTCAAATGATAATGATTCTATGGATGTTTTATGTGATTCGTTTGATAATTCTAAGTCTAATGATTCTATTGATCTTATTGAGACTAACCCAACTAATGAAGTTGTTGAGAATGTTCCTAGTGATCAAGGTATTCCCAAACGGCTTCATTCGGTTCGTGACCATCCCCATGAGCAAGTAATTGGCAATATTCATGATAGTGTCAAGACGAGATCGCAAGTCCACCACTTCGCCAATAGTGCCTTTGTCTCATCAATAGAGCCAAAGAATATAGTTGAAGCTTGCGAAGATAGTGCTTGGATCCTTGCCATGGAGGAGGAACTCATTCAATTTGAGAGGAATGAGGTATGGGAGCTTGTTCCTTTGCCATCGAAGAACCACACCGTCATAGGGACAAAGTGGATCTTCAAGAACAAATCCGACGAAAATCAAGTCGTCATCCGGAACAAAGCTCGGTTAGTTGCTCAAGGCTATCGCCAAGAGGAAGGTATCGATTTCGAAGAATCCTTCGCTCCGGTAGCTAGATTAGAATCAATTAGACTTTTATTGTCTTATGCATGCCATAAAAATTTTAAGTTATTTCAAATGGATGTTAAAAGTGCATTTTTAAACGGAGATGTCGTTGAGGAAGTCTACGTTTCTCAACCTCCGGGCTTCATAAATGAAAAATTTCCAAATCATGTTTTTAAACTAAAGAAAGCTCTTTATGGTTTGAGACAAGCTCCTCGAGCTTGGTATGATCGCCTAAAGAATTTTCTTTTGGATTTGAATTTTAAAATGGGCGAAGCCGATTCTACACTTTTTGTTAAGCATGCGAATAATGATATTTTATTAGTTCAAATTTATGTTGATGATATCATTTTCGGTGCTACTAACTTCACTCTTTGCGAAGAGTTTTCTAATGTTATGAAGGAACAATTTGAGATGAGCCACATGGGCGAACTCAAATATTTCTTAGGTCTCCAAATTCGCCAAATGAACGATGCAATCTTCATCCACCAAACGAAGTATACGGTGGAGTTGCTTAAGCGATTTGGAATGGAAAGTGCTTCCGGGAAAAAGACTCCAATGAGCACGACTACGCATCTCGACAAGGATACGGGTGGTAAGGATGTAGACATACGTCTATATCGAGGTATGATAGGTAGTTTACTTTATCTTACTGCAAGTAGGCCCGATATTATGTTTGCCGTATGCATTTGTGCTCGTTATCAGTCTCAACCTAAGGAGTCTCACTTAATAGCGGTAAAGCGTATTTTCCGTTATCTAAGTTACACTTTAGATTTTGGATTACTTTATCCGAAATCTAGCACGTATGAGTTAGTCTCATACAGTGATGCCGATTATGCGGGATGCAAATCCGACAGGAAAAGTACTAGTGGCACTTGCCATTTTCTAGGAAATTCTCTTATCTCTTGGTTTTCCAAGAAGCAAAATTCCGTATCACTTTCAACCACCGAGGCGGAATATATTGCCGTCGGTGCCGCTTGTGCCCAGGTTCTTTGGATGAGACACACTTTGAAGGATTTTGGTATTCACTGTGATACTAGCCCTATCATGGTGGATAACCAAAGTGCTATCTGTCTTTCAAAGAATCCGGTGCACCATTCCCGATCAAAACACATAGATGTCCGACACCATTTCTTAGATGATCATGTTGCTAAAAAGGACATCATTTTAGTGTACGTTGAAACCCAAAAGCAAATCGCCGATATTTTCACGAAACCCCTAAAGGAGGACTCCTTTGTGCGGTTGCGTCGAGAATTGGGGATTATGGGTGAATCCGAGATATAGGATTCATATTTCATTCAATTATCTTGCATGCTATTCGATTTCGCGATATCTTGTTCATGCTAGATTAATTGAATTTTTGGGAATTTTATGTGATATATTTGAATTTATGATCGAATTCGAATTTGAAAGTCGTATTTAAGATTTCGACGTTTTATGGGGTAATTTAGATGACTAATGAGTGAGTTATGATGTTTCATCCAAGTGGTTTGTGAAGAGAAATCAATTATAAACTTTTTGGACTCCTCTAGTCGGTCTAAGTTCACTTGTCAACCGACTAGATGCTCATCTAGTCGGTCAGCAAATGAACTCAGACCGACTAGATCAAGCCTATATCTAACTCCTATCATTTTCTTTCGTTAGTCGGTCACAGTACACTTACCGACCGACTAGATTGAAAACTAGTCGGTCAGTGAATATACTGCGACCGACTAATTCTAGCCCTAGAAATCCCTCTGTGCCTCTGTTTCGACTTAGTCGGTTCAAGCTCATTGACCGACCGACTAGATCGTAATCTAGTCGGTCAGTACTTGAACTGTGACCGACTAAGTGGGTAAGGGCAGTTGAGTCTTTTCATTTCCCAACCGACTTATACTCATTTTTCATCCGACTAATTTCATTTTTAGTCGGTATTCTCTCAGCTCCAACCCCAAAACCCCAAAACCCCCAACTCGAATCCCTTCGACTTCCGGCCATCTCTCCGTCGATCGCCGCCGTCCGCCGCCGTCGACTCCACCTCCTAGGTATCTCCCTCCCTCTCCTTGGTCGATTCCTACCCTAGGGTTCGTTTTTATCTCATCTAGCTCCTAGGGTTTCTAGTTTTGACCTAGGGTTTGTGCTTTTCGATTTCTTTTGGTGTTCTAGGGTTTTGTGCTAGCTTCTAGGTTTTGTGCTTAGGGTTGTTGATCCTCCGTGATTACTTGCTTGTGCTCGTAGTGCTATGGCTAAGACTAGAATTCCTATCGCCTCTTCCAGGGCTTCTCCTATGACCGTAGGGCCTTCCGACCCTAGGAATCCCCCGAAGCCTAAGCGTCGTGCCAAGTCAACCCAAGCTTCTCCATCATCGCCTCCTCCTAAGAAGCCTAGGACTGCCACAGCTAAACCCCGCAAATCCAAGACCAAAAAGCCCATACTTCAATCTCCGGCTACTCCTCCCGATTCCGACACTGAATTTATCCCAGAGGATGAGCCTACTAGGGAACCCACTCCTCCTCCGAAGACCCGTAAGGCTAAGGGTAAAGCTCCTATGCCAGTCGGCGGTGTAGACATATCGTTGTGCCGCGATGACCCTCAGTGTCTCGCAGCGTACAACCGTATAGAGCACTGTCCACTGTTGTTAGAGCATTACATTCAGTTTTCTGATTTCCTCGGCCTTGCTGATCTTCTGTCCTATAGTGGTCTTCTAGATTATCTCCGATACGACCCCAAGGCCAATCCCAAACCGTATCCTCGTCTCGTGAAATTGTTCTATGCCAATCGCATTCAAGGCCAGTACGATGCCAGCCACTCCATTGAGACGACTGTCTTGGGAACTCCTATAGTTCTCACGGCAGAAATCTTAGGGGAGATTCTTGGTTGTTTGTCGTGTGGTCTCCTCCCTTCGGACATTTCTGTAGACGACATTTCTTCCTTGGATCAGTCTATTCTTTCTGAGATTTTCCAGGTTATCCCCTCTGCATTCATTGGTATTCCTTCGAAATCCTTTAAGCCGAATGCATGGGTTCTTAACCTGATTTTGAAGTCATGTCTCCTCCCTAAGTATGGATCCTCTTCTCTCCCATCCCAGCCTTTCTTTAAATTGATCTACGCTCTTTTCTTGGGGTGCGAGATTAATTGGGCTCGCGTGATACTCGATAAGATGGATTCTTTCGAGTGTATACGCAAGACCAATAAGTCTGCGCACATTCCATACCCTTGCCTGTTGACTCTTGTATTTCGTCATTTCCGAGTCCCCCTCCCTCCTGACGATGAGCGTCCCTTGGGTACGCCTCTGAACGCGACGGCCGTGAAGAAATCTCTAGCGGCTCTTCGTCACGTGCAGAGGTCTACCGCATCTGCTTCTCAGGCTTCTCCGTCGGCTGCTGCAGCCCCCTCTCGTCCTGCTACTTTGGACGATGTCGTACGCCTTCTTAGTCGGCACGAGTCACGTTTGGCTCGTACCGAGGAGGTCGTCTGCCGTATGGCTCGTCTGATGGGGATTGATCTTCCTCCTTCAGTTTCTGAGGCCGAGGAGATGGACGATGAGGAGATTGACGAGCTTGTCACTTCTTTTGCCCGTGGCGATGAGGCCACTGCTGCTGCTGCTGCTGGTACTTCCACTTCTGCTCCTGGTGTTGGCACCACTTCAGGTGTTCCCGAGCCCTCTGCTTCAGCTCTTCAGACTTCTGAGCCTGCTGCTGACCCTGCTGCCGTGCCTGCTGATCTTCCTGCTGACACATCTGCCGTCGAGCCCGTCGTTGACGTCTCGACTCCTGCCCCGACGATTCCATCTGTTGAGACGCCTCTCCTCCCTGCAGATCCTGAGTCCACTCCGTCGACTGGACCCACGGAGACTGCAGATCCAGCCACCTCCTCGTGATCGCTTGTTTCGAGGACTCTCCACTACGCTTTGGATGATATATCTTAGTGAGAGTATTTTGGATTAGGATGGGGTTTGAGAGATGTTTTGATGTATTTTTGCGATTTCTGGATGTCGGAGTTGGATACTATGATATGATGATGTTTTGATGTATTTTGATACACTTTGATGATGTCGATGATGTATAATGTTTTTCTTTTTGATGATATGTAGCACTTGATATGATGTACCTCATATATTCGTTGTGATATCTTTTTGGATGTACTCATGTTGTCTCTACATATATATATGTTCATCGTCATTCACTTTGTCATTTATTCGTCGTGCACTTTTTTTCTTATATATTCGTTGAATGCATTTGAATTGTGAATTCGTCGCTCGACGATTAAAAACTTGGTTAAATAGATTATATTTCTATAATTATATAGAATTGTTTTCCATGCACAAAATTAACCAAGAATATTGAATATTGAAGAGTATGTTTCTTTATTCAATAAATAAAAAAATACCAAATATTATTTTTTTTATGATTTTGATCTTCACTTTGTGATAATGGACAATTGGCACACTTTGATTTGATTTTATCGATTTTCCTTTGGTGTCAATTAATTCCATTGTCTTTGTCTACGACTCCCGATGTTAGATTTTTCATTTCCTAATTGTTGTCGTTGTATGCCCCCATTTTTGGGATAATGCCAAAGGGGGAGAGATAATGATAATAAATAGCGCAAATGAAAATTTAACTCAATTTCCAAGAATCTAGTTTGATATGTTAGATTCAGGGGGAGTTAAGATACATGTAAGGATTTTCAAAATCCGATATTCCGAAAATTGATTCTCTTTATTTATCTTACTCATCTGATTGATGCAATTCATATATATTCATTTTGGATTTAACGTGTCATCAATGCAGGGGGAGTAAGTATTTTACATTTGAATCATTATTTTTGATTATTATTTATGTTGGTTTGTCATCACCAAAAAGGGGGAGAATGTTGAATATTGGACTCCCCGGATTTGGTTTTGATGATGAGCAAACATAAATAATCCATGAACTAACAATTTGTGAGCGCAGTTTTGGAGATCGTCGCCAATTTCACGAGAATATTCAAAGCGACATCTCAACACTTTCCAAAGCTCATATTCATGCCTAAAGCTTCGTTGAAGCTCTTGCGATGCTTTGGAAGATATGAAGATTCAATCGAAGCTCTCAAAGACCGTTTATTAAGGTTTTATTTATAGTCTTTTAGCTTCGATATATAGAATGTTAAGCCTTGAGTATATCTTACGTTTCTATCTTCATTTTGCTCATTTCGTAGCTCTAGGATCCTTGCAAAAGTTCATTCTAACTTCCTCGAAGCGTCGTGCTTCGATTCGGATTTGTATGTGCATGTTAGTTGGTACAAGAACAAGTACTGACCGACTAGATGGTGATCTAGTCGGTCGGCAACTGTTCTTGGACCGACTAGTTTGATTCCTTAATTTCTTGGACTTTACTGTTTACAGTTAGTCGGTCTACGTTGACTCACCGACCGACTAGTTTGTGAACTAGTCGGTCAGTGATGCTTCTTTGACCGACTAGTTGTGACTTACTGTTCTCTCTAAATTTCTCCTGAGCTACTGTTTATCGTTAGTCGGTCTAAGAACGTTTGGTGACCGACTAGTTGACAATCTAGTCGGTCAACTTTTGTTCTTGGACCGACTAAGTCACTTTGTCTTCAGACTAATTCTTTTTGCTCTTAGTCGGTCTACGTTCATTGACTGACCGACTAGTTGTGAAACTAGTCGGTCAGACAGTCTTCTTGGACCGACTAGATTTCTAGGTCTGAAATTCTATCTCTTCTCAGATCTGCTCTTAGTCGGTCCATGCTTTGTGACTGACCGACTAGTTGATGATCTAGTCGGTCAGTGTTTGTTCTTTGACCGACTAATCCTCACAGATTTCTTTCCGTTGGAGAATGACCTATCTTGTTTTTATGGGACCCTATAAATACGAACCTAGGTCATTTCTATCTTCGATAGAGCTGCCATTAAGAGATTCATTGAGTTCTAAAGAGATAGCCATTCTCCCTCAAATCTAAAGCTCTCTTCCTCACAAGAAACCCATTCTCTCTCATTTCTAGATCTAGAGAGAAGCTTGTTCTTGGTGAGCTCTTCAAGCTATTGCTTGATCCAAGTCTCCAACTCTTTCCTAGGCACCAATTGCTGGTCATTTCCTTGGTGCTAGGTATTGGTGACTTCATCTTCCTCAAATCCTTCATTTCACCATTTGGGTAAGAAAAACTCAAGGTATAGGATTTTGTGGTAAGATTTGTTTATTTCAATATAACTCATTTATATTGCTTGTGATTCTCTCGGTTGTGAGAGAAGGTTGTGATCCCGGGTTGTGGGATTCACGTTTGCTATTGCATGTATGATTTGATCTTGTGAAGGTTTTTCACAATATATTCATAGTGGAAATCTTGAGTTAGGGTTTCTAACTCAAGTATCCGGAAGGGATCCGGGTGGTTGGGACGTAGGATCACCGGGAACAAGTCGGGGAGACTTGGGTGGATCCGAACCCTTTAACATCGTTTGTTAGCATTGTTAATTTTGTTTTGTCATTCAATTTAAGCTTCCACAAATTGATTTGGTAGTTGTTTGCAATTTAATTTGGAATTATACTCCTTATTATTTTAAAGTACTATTCACCCCCCCTCTAGTACTTGTGCAGTAGCTGGTAGGGCATTACACTAAGCCGTCGCCGGACCTCCCCTTCCCTTCTCCCGACCATCTCCTCCCCTCAGGCCGCCGTGGAAGCCCCGCTGATTGCCGGAGACACTGCAAATCTCGCAGCAGTTCGCAGCAGCAGCAGCTCGCAGCAGCAGCAGCAGCAGCGGCCACCACCACCGCTGCCGCCCCCCGCCACCCACACCCCCCTCCAGCGTGTCTTCCTCCCCCGTGACCTCTTCTCAGCCGTGGACAGCCCTCAGTCACTGATTGACTCGAAACAGCGAGTGTATTCGCTGTTACGCGTTGTAACGACGTACCGACACGTCGTATCGCCTCTTCATCGTCCCCTCTCGTTGTTGGGATCTTCCGACAGTCCCCCACCTCTTCTAAGGGTGTTTCCCGGCATCCTGATCGTCTCCTACGA
Organism: Scilla litardierei; assembly: GCA_030789695.1. NCBI lineage: Eukaryota > Viridiplantae > Streptophyta > Magnoliopsida > Asparagales > Asparagaceae > Scilla > Scilla litardierei. The sequence continues at coordinate 42,184,787 of CM061138.1, read as the reverse complement.
CGCTCAACATCGTAGACTTCGTGTACGTCGAACCGTTCGTCTCGGTTCATTGTTACGGCTTCCCGGGAACCGTAAGAACGTCTACCGAACTCACACTCACTGATTGGAATCTTGATCGCTGATTTGGTCGCTGCCCGAGGATTGGAAAGCGTGGAATATTATTTGGAATCTGGACGTTGAGCGTTTTCTGTTATTCCAACCCCTGGCGTCGCTACTCGACGCCAGTGTAGCTCTCGCGTCGTGTGAGGGTAAATTTTTGAACACTTAGGACCCCCAACCCATCCATGTTAATCAAGATAAAAATCGGTATTTTAATTGGTTGATAATTCACTAATAAAGATAATTTAATCTGGGACTGTAGGTTGGTGGGTCTGAGCACATAGGCAGACTGGACTGGTTGGACGATATTTGCAGAACGACTGATTGCAGGCAAGTGAAACTTGCCAGTTCTTTGTTTAGGCCGTGCTTTAGGCCATTTCTTGTTTTAGGCGTAAAAGAGACTAGGCGACGAAATGATACTCGCCTAGACGCAATTCTAAGATCTAGCTTGACAACGAAGCTAGATCTGTCACCCTGCCATGTCATTCACGCATAGCTGCCTGTCACGTTTAATTTTCATAACTGCATGCTCTTTACTCGTGCTCTGCCTGTCACGTTTAAATTCCTTATCTGTACGCTCTTAAATTATAACTTGCCATGCCATGTCATCCATGCTTGAATGTTGCATTCGTAGCACACGCTACGTGCTTCCTTGTCAAGGCTAGGCACCTGCGTTGCAGGCACAACCCTATGCCAAATACACTTCCTGGCTCGTGATCCAGAAGCGGGCTACATGTGTTGGTCAAAAGCCAATGTCCGACTTGTTAAGGCTAGGCACCTGCGTTGCAGGCACAACCCTATGCCAAATATATTTCCTAGCTCGTGATCCAGAAGCGGGCTACATATGTTGGTCAAAAGCCAATGCCTGACTTGTTGATGCTAGGCACCTGCGTTGCAGGCACAACCCTATGCCAAATAAATTTCCTGGCTCGTGATCCAGAAGCGGGCTACATGTGTTGGTCAAAAGCCATTGCCCGATTACACGTGGAGGGATAGGGTTAAGTGACCACTCAGCGTAAAAGTGTGCCCGTACAGCCACTTCAGCTGTAAGGCGTAAACTCTGAGCACGACATGTTACTTGACTTGTAAAAATCCGTGTGAATGTTATACTTGCTGCCATGTCATACTTATTACATTGTCTCACTTGTTGCATCCATGCATTAAACTGCCATGTCATCGCACATTTTAGAACTACTAGGTTGCTTTCCTTCTTTTAGTTTCCTTGCACACGTCTCTAGTAGACTTGCTGACATGTGCCCCTTTTCTCTTTTGGGCGTCACATGTTAGATTGTGAGCCAGAGTTGGTCGTCGAGGACAAACAGGTTGCAGGTGTTGAGTTCGAGGACATTGGAGACCAGTCCTAGAGCTCCTTCTTGCTGTTGTTGTTTTCTGCTTAGTCGTTGTTAGGCTGTCGGTGCGTAGCACCTCTCTTTTCTTGTTGATGTTATGTATTATGTCGGCCATGCCTTAGGCCTCTTTCAGACTCTTGTACTCTCCTTTTAGACTCTTCTTTTTAGCCTGGTGGCTTTTCTGTGATGTTGGAATTTATTGTGGACATTCTGAGATTGAAATAATTTTATCTATCTCTTTTCTTTATTATTATTTTTGTTCTGCTTCGCATTTGCAAGGACCTATACTTGGTTATTCCAGACGCTTTACAGACTGGAGCCTCACAGCTCCAAGTCTGAGCGGACTTCTCACGCCTCGCATCCATTTTAGGGAAGCGGGCCGTGACAGGTTTTATTGCTGGCCCATGCAGGTCCCTCTTGCAACTGCGAATTATCGGAACAACGATAAAAAAATAGAATGTCCATTAAATAAATTAAAACATCCAAGTCATAAGCCTTGAGTCTAATTTTATCGTTTCCTATGTCTTAGGTGGCTGGTAGACGTGTTGCCCGAGCATCTGTCACAACTTAGTAGGGAAATCCATAGATCAGGACTATAGTAAGACTTAGTTAGACGTCTGTGCTGGCTAGTTAGAGGTCCCTAATTGTTAGTTAGGCTCCCTGCTAGAAATTGATATAATCTTCTTAGGAGTTACTTTAGTGGTTCTTGCCTAGCTCTTACCATATTAGACTCCTAGAAGTTCTTTAGTCATTCGCTTGGGTTCATCGATTTCGGGCCAAGCTGAACGCAGTTCATTATAGTCTAGCCCCTTAGAAAGTCTTAGCACTAAGTTTCCTAATATTTAGTTGGCCGACCGTAGGAGTTCCCCGTAGATTTTCATAAGTCATACCCTAGGCGTATTTACGTTTTGATCATACGACCCTTTTTCCTTGCCCTCGATTCATGAAATCGCCTCGTGACGTTCGTCGTTAATTTTTGAATCTCTTCGTTACAAATCTTGAATCTTCTGAAAGTATTTACGATATTACTCATTCGCGAAGTTTAAACTCGTTCAAAAACTTTAATAAATATAATTAGACTTCATACCCTTCCGCTGATTTAAATTCATTTTATTTTCGAAACTTTTGTCAAGATTTTGATTACTATTTTATAATATTTTTCCAGCCTATACTTTTCATACCTATATAAATACCTTGTCCCTTTTCATATACTAATTTTATTCTGAACCGTATTTCTATTTTTTCCTAATTCGATTTATAATTTTCTTTTCTTACTTATGCTATTAAAACATATTCGAATAACTCATCGTATTTACCTTTAATATACTTTTCTAAGTTACATGGGACTTCAGCTTTCAACGTATCCATTTTATACTCATCATATTTCTACTTCAAAATTTTTGTAAAATACTATCTCCATTTAAATTTATCTTCAATTGTAAAATAATTCTTTCACCTCCATACTCATTATTCTGCGTCTAATTCTTATGTCGTGAATTAACTTTCATGTTACCTTTCTACGTTTTATAAGGATATTATTATATTTTATAACTTGCATTTTATTATATCCTTATTTAGTATTTTATATCTTTCTTCCCTACTTGATTATTCTAAATTATATTTTGTTCCACCCAACCAAGCTATTTCCTTGTATGTCGCCTCATCTGAACACGTTCATCCCGACCTTGTTTCAATTTACAATTTCGATTTCGGTTTCCTCACTAATGTTTAGTTGTCACATTAGTGCTTATTGTTGCCTACGTTAACCTTGGTATAGTATGGCGGGCCCATTAGTATAAGTTGTTATGTCGTGGTGGTGCATGCATATAGGTGGAGTGTGTGGAACCGTGTGAGCGTGCTACCCTTATGGTATTAATAATTGACTCTTGTATTATGTATGTATAAACTGTGTTATTCGTGATATATGTGTGAAGTTGTATTTATGGTGATATTATTATATATGTGCGGATAGATATATCACTTAGGAATTTGTGTTGGAATATTTGTTAGTTGAGTATGTGGTTCGAAGATACTTGTGAATGCTTGATATGTATATATATATTAGTAAGCCAGATGAATGTTCGGTGTAATGATAATAGGTGTACTTATAGTTAAGTGAGTAGGCCTATTATATGACCTATATGTTAGTACGTGTGAGTATGTGCTCGTACGTAGATATGTATTGTGCTTAGACGTAAGTAGATATGTATTTGCTGCATGAGTATATATGTGATATACGTATGGTAGTAGGATTATAGTTTTGATTGGTATTGCTTGCTTTTATGGGATGTTGTGTGCGTGTATACCATGAGGTATACACGATTATTGCATATCTTAATTATGTATGGATAAGTAGATGTATTGGTATACTAATTATAGGTAGATGGATATGGTGTGAATATATATGTTACATGTGTGTGACTATACGATGAATGCATGTATTAGGGAGGGTATTATAATTATACATGTGCTGATGTCTGTAATATTATTATGGTATATAAAGTGATTGAACTATGTGGGTGTTACTTGACTAAATATTAAGTTGATTGACATTACGTTATGTATATGGTTATGTTGGTAGAGGTGTATACATTGGAGTGGTATTGCTATATGTATAGATACAGTGTTACGTATATAGAGTATTCTGATATGTGTTTTGAGTCTCACTCAAGCTTGAGTGGGTATACTCTAAGTATATTGTTACATATGTCTATGGTTTGCGTGTAGTACCATGATATAGCAATGGATGATGTATGTATAGAAATAGGATTGTTTGCGCCTGGTTGTGTTACGCACATGATTATGGGTCGCTATACCAGTATATAGTTATAGGTGTTGGTCTTGTGGTATAATTATTGACTAAGGACTTGCCTGTGTGAACGTATGTGTGCTAGCTAAACTAGGTGTGTAGATGTGCTGAGTATATAGAGGTATGATTGGTATATATGAATGAAATGTTAGCGTGTGTGGGTGTGCACCATGCACGGGTAAGTATGTGCTTAGTTATAGGTATTGGTGACTATGGTATGTATGGTGTGATGTGAATATATGATGAAATATTTGCATGCATGTGAATGACTAAATAATTGTGAAATTATAGTAGTGGTAAGTGTATCTTAGATATAATAACATGATTTAATATTGAGTGGTGTGGTTACTTGTGTTGATATGTTGGCATTGGATGTACACTAGGAGATATAGAGAGTAGTGTATCCTTATTTGTTTTGTACATAGGTAGTTATCTAAACGTGGAGTATTACGATGGTATCTGCTGGTGTGAACTATTTAATTGGTTGTGAGTATATGCACCATGGTATGTAATAAGTGTTTAATAGTTATATAGGGATGTACGTGACTATATGAATGATTGAAATATGTGTATGAATCTGACTGGCTATGATAGGTGTAAGTGTGTAATGTGCGCGAATATATACATGTTAGTAGAGTTATTGTTTGACTACCTAGTGCATATATAAGCACTTGTAATGACTATACCTGGTTGAATTATAGTGTGATGTGATTGGGATAACTACTAGTCTGGCTAGAGATATATTTATAGTTAGAAAGTCCGAGGACGGACTTTATTCTAAGGTGGGTAGGATGTAACGGTCGGTATTCACTATTCGTAATACGGCTGTGCGTATAGCAATTTCGGGTACCTGATTGGTTTTGTTGCTTTGTATGTGAGTCGTGTTGTTGAGTCGATAGGGCCGTAGCACATTGGTTGTATCCTTAGCAAGCCGACCCCCGACGTGTGCCCAACTTGGAATTTCTGTCGCCTTTGGACCCCGTATCCTTTATACACTTTTCGTGCACGTAGTCTTGTTCGTGCACGTATTTATTTTAGATCTTGTCTGTATCCGAACCATATAGTGTGATATGCCGTTGTGACGCTCTTGAAGAGTTTTAAATTGTGGAATTATTTTGGAACATCATTTCACGGGTTGTTCTCCCACGATTTGACCTTATTTGAAGAGACGTCACGATTTTCACTTTTGTCGTGAGGCCTTTCTATTTTTAATTTCGTTTCTCGTCGTCGAAATTGTGAACCATCTTCTTAGTTGTGTTTCTCTCGTCCGTGCGGTCACCCCAGTATTTATCTTACGATTTTTGGGCTTCGTTTGACCTACTTTCACTTTTTGGCCCAACCTATTATATTTTTAGCCATAAGTTTCACCTAGATTAATCCCTAATAAATTCTTAATAATAATAATACTCCTTAATGTTGACTTAGCCCAGCCTATTCTTGCCTTAGCCCATACACCCACGCATGAGAGAGAGAGGGGGGGTAAGAGATTGGTTTTAATAGTTTTTTTTATAACAATTCTTTTATAAAACCAACCCTATACTCTAACTTGACCTAGCCCCTAGTCACGTGAGCCCTTCCCACATTTTTTTCAGCCCTCTCCTCTTTAATAGTGACCTAGGGTTATGTTGTTTCACAGCAAAAAGATATAACCGCCGCCTCCCACCTTTTTACGCACGCAAACATCTCCGAGCGTCGGTCTTCTTCGTTTCTCTGACCCCTAAGTCCTCGCCGGACCTCCCTCTCCCTTCTCCCGACCATCTCCTCCCCTCAGGCTGCCGTGGAAGCCCCGCTGATTACCGGAGACACTGCAAATCTCGCAGTAGTAGCAGCAGTGGCCACCGCCGCTGCCGCCACCGCCCACGCCCCCCTCTGGCGTGTCTTCCTCCCCTGCGACCTCTTCTCAGCCGTGGGCAGCCCTCAGTCGCTGATTGACTCGAAACAGCGAGTGTATTCGCTGTTACGCGTTGTAACGACGTACCGACACGTCGTATCGACTCTTCGTCGTCCCCTCTCGCTGTTGGGATCTTCCGACAGTCCCCCGTCTCCTAGGGGTGTTTCCCGACGTCCCGATCATCTCCTACGACGCTCAACGTCGTAGACTTCGTGTACATCAAACAGTTCGTCTCGGTTCGTTGTTACGGCTTCCCGGGAACCGTAAGAACGTCTACCGAACTCACGCTCGCTGATTGGAATCATGTTGGCTGATTTGGTCGCTGTCCGAGGATTGGCGAGCGTGGAATCTTATTTGGAATCTGGACGTGGATCGTTTTCTTTTATTCCAACCCCTGGCGTCGCTACTTGACGCTAGTGTAGCTCTCGCGTCGTGTGAGGGTAAATTTCTGAACACTTAGGACCCCCAACCCATCCATGTTAATCAAGATAAAATCGGTATTTTAATTGGTTGATAATTCACTAATAAAGATAATTTAATCTGGGACTGTAGGTTGGTGGGTCTGAGCACATAGGCAGACTGGACTGGTTGGACGATATTTGCAGAACGACTGATTGCAGGCAAGTGAAACTTGCCAGTCCTTTGTTTAGGCCGTGCTTTAGGCCATTTCTTGTTTTAGGCGTAAAAGAGACTAGGCGACGAAATGATACTCGCCTAGACGCAATTCTAAGATCTTGCTTGACAACGAAGCTAGATCTGTCACCCTGCCATGTCATTCACGCATAGCTGCCTGTCACGTTTAATTTTCATAACTGCATGCTCTTTACTTGTGCTCTGCCTGTCACGTTTAAATTCCTTATCTGTACGCTCTTAAATTATAACTTGCCATGCCATGTCATCCATGCTTGTATGTTGCATTCGTAGCACACGCTACGTGCTTCCTTGTCAAGGCTAGGCACCTGCGTTACAGGCACAATCCTATGCCAAATACACTTCCTGGCTCGTGATCCAGAAGCGGGCTACATGTGTTGGTCAAAAGCCAATGCCCGACTTGTTGAGGCTAGGCACCTGCGTTGCAGGCACAACCCTATGCCAAATATATTTCCTGGCTCGTGATCCAGAAGCAGGCTACATGTGTTGGTCAAAAGCAATGCCCGACTTGTTGAGGCTAGGCACCTACGTTGCAGGCACAACCCTATGCCAAATATATTTCCTGGCTCGTGATCCAAAAGCGGACTACATGTGTTGGTCAAAAGCCATTGCCCGATTACACGTGGAGGGGTAGGGTTAAGCGACCACTCAACGTAGAAGTGTGCCCGTACAGCCACTTTAGCTGTAAGGCGTAAACTCTGAGCACGACATGTTACTTGACTTGTAAAAATCCGTGTGAATGTTATACTTGCTGCCATGTCATACTTATTGCATTGTCTCACTTGTTGCATCCATGCATTAAACTGCCATGTCATCGCACATTTTAGAACTACTAGGTTGCTTTCCTTCTTTTAGTTTCCTTGCACAAGTCTCTAGTAGACTTGCTGACATGTGCCACTTTTCTCTTTTGGGTGTCACATGTTAGATTGTGAGCCAAAGTTGGTCGTCGAGGACGAACAGGTTGCAGGTGTTGAGTTCGAGGACATTGGAGACCAGTCCTAGAGCTCCTTCTTGTTGTTGTTGTTTTCTGCTTAGTCGTTGTTAGGCTGTGGGTGTGTAGCACCTCTCTTTTCGTGTTGATGTTATGTATTATGTCGACCATGCATTAGGCCTCTTTCAGACTCTTGTACTCTCCTTTTAGACTCTTCTTTTTAGCCTGGTGGCTTTTCTGTGATGTTGTTATTTATTGTGGACATTCTGAGATTGAAATAATTTTATCTGTCTCTTTTCTTTATTATTATTTTTGTTCTGCTTCGCATTTGCAAGGACCTATACTTGGTTATTCCAGACGCTTTACAGACTGGAGCCTCACAGATCCAAGTCTGAGCGGACTTCTCACGCCTCGCCTCCATTTTAGGGAAGCGGGTCGTGACACCTATAAATGGGAGGAATAAATATGTAATATTCATACTGAATCAGTAATCATGAAGCCTATGAACTTTCCTGATTGTACGCCAAAGATGCATTTTGCTGGGTTGAGCCTTAGGTTATAACTGTGCACTTTCTGGAAAGTCTCCTGCAGGTCGATGATGTGGTCTGGGGCTTCCTTGCTCTTGACCAACATATCATCGATGTAGACTTCAAGATTTTTCCCGACCTGAGAGCTGAAGATCTTGTCCACCATCCGCTGATAGGTCGCCCCAGCATTCTTCAACCCGAACGGCATCTTTGTAGAGCAGGAGGTCCCCTTGTCGGTGATGAATGACGTCTTCTCCTTGCCGAACTTCACCATTGAAATTTGATTTTAGCCTGAGAATGCATCCATGAAGCTCAGTAGTTCGTAGCCCGAGGGATGGTTGACCAAGTGGTCGATCCTCGGTAAGGAGAAGCTGTCCTTCGGGCATACCTTGTTGAGGTCAGTGAAGTCGACGCACATGCGCCACTTTCTGCTGGCCTTCTTCACCATAACGACATTGGCGAGCCAGTCCGGGTAGCTCACCGGCCTGATAAACTTGGCTTCGAGGAGCCGCTCCACCTCCTCGTCTGCCGCCCTCATCTTCTCTCCTCCGGAGCTCCTATTCTTCTTCCTGACTGGACGAGCTTCCGGGTCCGTGTTCAACTTGTGAGCGATCATTGCCAGATCGACTCCGGGCATATCTGAGGGCGACCACGCGAAGATGTCTGCATTCTCTCTGAGGAGATCAATGAGTCTCGTCCTCAGAATGGCTGGGAGCTTTGTGCCAATGGAGACAGTCTTGCCCTCCTCCGCAGATATAGGCACCTCTTCGATCTCCTCTGTCGGGGTTGGTCGATGGTCGCAGTATTCCTCCCGTTTATCGAGGAGATCGACCAATAAGGCACGCTTTGGCGCCTTGTGCATGGTGGACCCGACGTAGCAACTCCGGGATATCTTTTGTCTCCCCCGTACTTGCCCCACCCCCCGCGGAGTCTGAAATTTGACCATTTGATGCAGCAGGCTGGGGAGAGCTTCAATGGCGGTCATCTATGGATGCCCTATGATTCTGTTGTATGCCGACGTAATGTCGACGACAACGAACTGTGTCATGTGGGTGACGACCCTCGGCTCCTCCCCCAGAGATACGGGTCGGGTGATCACTCCGGCAATAGGGACCAAGTGGCCAGTGAAGCCGATGATCGGGCCCGTACAAGGCCTCAGATCCTCATGTTTTAGCCACATCTTCTCGAATTTTGACATGAATAGGATGTCGCATGAGCTCCCGGTGTTGATCAGGAGGCGGCAAATGATGGCCGTCCCGATCTGAGCTTCGATGACGATGTTGTCGTCATGCGTAGCTCGACCTACTTCAAGTCATTGTCTGTGAAAGTAATGGGCGGTCGAGCTACTCTTCTCCTATTTGCCCCTGCGCCAAGGTCCGCCGCCATTACTTGCCGAATGTATGACTTCTTGGTCGATGACGACGTGCCACCCAAGGACGGCCCATCGCATATCACATCTATGTGCATGACCGGCCTTGGCGGGCGAGGTGCTTCCTGTTCGAGGTTCGGGGGTGGGTCTGGCCTCCGTTCTCCCTGTGGAGCTCTCTCTTCTCAAGCTGGCCTTCTCCCATTGACGAAGCCTCAGAGATGGCCCCCTTGAATCAACCGCTCTATCTCCCTTTTCAATGTGAAGCAATCGTCGGTATCGTGACCGTGATCCCGGTGATACCGACAATACTTCTACAGATCCCTAGTGGTAGGGTTCGACCTCATCTCCCGAGGTGGGTCTTGGAGCAGTCCGACCCTAGTCGTGGCGGCCAATACCTCGATAATAGGGGCGTTGAGCTGTGTGTACTGGGCCCGTTGTGGTATCTCCGGCCTCTGGACCACCCGCGCAGGCTCTCTGGCGGCAGCGAATTCCTGCACTTGGCCAGGGCGATCTTGCGGCCGAGCGCCCTGTGGATCATGCCTCTGTTGGCCCGGTTGGTCACGGCCCCTGGGTCGGTCCTCCTGCCTTGGCCGAAAGTTAGGCCAATGCTCGCTGCGGGACGCCCCTGACCTGGCGACCTCACTCCTCGTCCCCAGGGCCTCCTCGCTTAGCATGTACTTCTCCGCCCGAATGACAAGTGCATCAAAGTCGGTCGACGGGTCTCGGAGGAGTGATTTGTGGAGACTCCGGCTGGTCAGTCCCTTCTTGAAGGTCGCCATGGCTAGCTTGTCCCCGCAGATCGCCACACCAAGCCACTCATCTTAGAAGCGGTGCAAGAACTTCCGAATGGTCTCTCCTTCCTTCTGGACGATCGAGAATAGATAGTCCGTGGGCTTCCTCCTCATCCCCCCGTCCGAAATTACTGGCAGAATTTGTGGGACAGTTCGTCAAATCATTCGATGGTCTGGGTGGGCAGACCATTGTACCATTCTAGGGCCGAGCTTTGCAAACTATTCTGGAAGCCCCAGCACACGAGCGCATCGTCTGCGCCTAGGATCTACATTGCCCCCTGTACCCCTACACATGCGCGAGGGGGTCATCCGCACCACTATAGAGCTCAAGTTGGGGAAGCTTGAACCTCGAAGGTATCGGGGATGAAGTCCCCATCTAGCCAATGGGGTGGCTTCCTCGAGGTAGAGGGGACGCTCGGGTGACCTTTGGATGGTGCGATGACAGTCTCGGCCTTCACGTCGACCTTCGAACCTGGTTGGCGAGACACCTCAGCACTTAGGGACACGCCCTCCCCATCTCTCGAGGGTTCTACTCCGGTCGTGGCTTCGTTCACGATGATCTTCGCGCCCAGGTGAATAGCACAGCTGTCGAAGTGGGCTCCTTCTGAGCGGTGGGGACCCCGCTGACGGCGGACTACGCACGTTCCTGTGCCGTAGGCCCGAGGTCGACATCTCCAGGATCTCGCGGTTCTCCCTTCGCAGCCTCTCACACTCGGCGACGATGAAGCGGAGGTGCCAACGAGCAGCTTCTTCGTCGAGACGGGCTTGTTGGGCGACATCCGCCTCATCCTACTGGCGTCTTCTGTTGCTAGCAGCTTCTTCGTCGTGCTTCCACTGCCGAGCTGCCTCCGCTTCTTCGTCGAGGAGTTTTTGATGGGCAGCTATCTCTTCGGCGAGCCTTCTTCACCCGGCTTCTTCTTCGAACTGAGAACGAAGGTTTCACCTTAATTTTGGGGGCTCAGAGGGGCCTGTTGGTGCCTCAGCTCTGGCCGCCTCGAAGTTTTTCATCATCTTGTTGAAGGCCTCGAAGCTTTGTTGGAGAGCACGAGCTGAGGCCTGGACGGTCTTAGCCATCCCCTCAGGGGGTAAGTCCGTCGAGGGAGTCCTCTGGTGAGAGTGCGACTCTTCATCCATGTGGGCTTTGCCAAAGACGGGAATTCGGTTGATAGGTATGGAGTTTGACATGGGTGTAACCCTTCGTTTCCACAGACGGCGCCAATTGTTGTGGGGTAAGATCCGCGTACAATGAATTTGTATTGAGGGGAACCAAGTGCACGGTGGCTACAAATTGAGGGGTGATTGGGAAGGTCGTTTACAAGTGGTAAGGGAGTAGTGAGGATAGGCGCCCTTCGTAGGTCGATCTCTGGATCGATCCTACAAGTCCGCCGCGTCGCTCACCACATGTAGGTCGACGGTCGCTCGTTACTTGGAAGGAGTCAACCTGCGCAAAGAGCAGCTCGTCAGAAAAGCCGGTTGGGTTCCAACCCTTAGCCTCTCTAATGCCTAAGTTAGAATTAGGGCTTAGAAAATGGAGCCAGACACGTAGGTCGAGCTAAAAATAGGTCTACCCTGCGTGGCGAGCTATAGTGGAAGAACAATAATGTGGACGACCTTTTCTCTTATGTGTGAGTGAGAGTTGGAGAATCAATTTACCAACCCATCTCTCGATGGAAGTGGAGGGGTATTTATAGCTGATGAAGGCGGTTAGGTAGGGCTGAGCTAGCGTATCAGACTGCGGAAATATCGACCGAGGATGTCAGAGCTGTGCATGTCAGCCATGCTTTTGTCAGGCGGCGCAACGGCCCGGGGCACTTTGTCAGAGTGTCAGAGCCGAAAGCATCAGGCGGTTAGATGGCGCAGCGACCAGGGGGTGCTTTATCAGGCTGTCGCGCGACGAAAGTGTCAGTTGCTTTCTCATACAAGGGTGTTTGTCGTGTTCGATGGACCGAAGGGTCATCGAGGTGCGTCCGGGGAGCGGGGCCGCACATGTGTCACTTGGTCGCTCCTGGTGAATGACGGGCGAGCTGGTTGTTCTCCTGACAAGCTTGGAGGGAAGCGGGCGACCAACGGGCGAGGTTCGAGGCAAAGTGTGTCATTCCCACTAGTCAAGGCGGACTTGGCGGGAGACGGGCGAGCTGGTTGTTCGCCTGGCGAGCTTGGAGGGAAGCAGGTGACCAACAGGCGAGGTTTGAGGCGAAGTGCACTCTTCCCACTAGTCGAGGCGGACTTGGCGGGGGACGGGCAAGCTTATCGTGTGTCTGGTAAACTTGGGAGGAGGTCAAAGTATCACGATCTTTAGGTCGTAACACCTTAAAGTCTCATTGTTATGCATGTTGCTAGTAATAAAGAAGTGATGCATTATGGGTGTTCTTCCTAGGAGTATTCATTGGTTGCAACTGACTGTTAGGGTGATGCTGAAATTGATGATGCCATTATTGATGTTTCCTAGGAGTATTCATTCGTTGCAACTGCATGACTGTTTTATCACCAGAATGATAGTGAGTCAAACTCAAGGTGGTGTCCAGACTTCAACTCATCCGACACTCAAGTTAGAACTTGATGGAGGTAAGATAACAAATATAATATTAGGATGGCTTTATATAGAGGCGTCCAAAGGGCTTAGTAACTTCACATGATAGGTTAACTTTACTCGGGGATTTCTCGAAGTTGGGCATGTGGGCTTTTTTGTTAACGTGTGCTAGTGGCACTTTAAGGTGTTATACTACCACTTGTATTTCTCCATTTTTTTAATCCACCAAAAAATAAACAATAGTTTCATATTTTCAAAAATCAAACACTAAGCATACAATAAAAAATATTTTTCAAAAATTTAAATACATTGTCTCTGTTGGAATTTGTAGAGAAAAAGTGTAACCATGGCAAAGATCCATATTTCTATATTTATAATTTCATAGGGAATATGAAGAGGCATAGAAGCCAAAGGTCCCCATTACTCCAATAAGTGTGGAGTAATGGAGGGATAAAGTGGTGGGGAGGCCTTTGGCCTCTCTCACTCATAACACTCCCCCTTATCCATCCATTACTTTGGTCTTAGCTTATAAAAGCTAAGAGGGTGGATACTTCTGGATCCTGAGTAATCGTGTTTGCCTCGTTAAAACCTTAGCTATGGAAAACCCAGTGGGAAAAACCAACAGTTCAAGAGAAAAGATTGCAACACACAAGTTACTCTCCATCATCCGTACAAGCTTCAGGCTTGTAGGTCTTTCAGATGTCTCATTCCAATTCCTTTTACAAGTTTTACAAAAATACATCTCGGTAAAGATTTAGTAAAAAGATCAGCTAAGTTGTTGCAGGACTGGATCTGTTGAATCTCGACCTTCTCGTTCTTCTGTAGATCGTGCGTCCAGAAGAATTTGGGAGAAATGTATTTTGTTCTGTCGCCCTTGATGTAGCCCTTTTTGAGTTGTGCAATGCATGTAGAGTTGTCTTCAAACAAGACAGTGGGCTCAAAATCGCCAGTCTTCATGCCAGTGGCATCTAGGATATGTTGGACGACGGAGTGAAGCCAAAAACGCTTTTTGCTTGCTTCATAGATCACAATGAGTTCAGCGTGGTTGGATGATGTTGCTGTAGTGGTTTGCTTTACCGATCTCCATGAGATTGCCGTCCCTCCATAGGTAAACACAAAACCAGTTTGTGATTTTGCTGTGTGAGGATCAGATTGGTAACCTGCATCAGCATAACCAAGCAACTGGGAGGAGGAACCTCTCTGGTAGTATAGTCCCAGATCTATAAAACCCTGGAGGTATCCCCGAAGATGCTTCACTCCGTTCCAGTGGCGCTTTGTAGGCGCAGCACTATGTCTGGCAAGTAGATTAACTGCAAACGCTATATCGGGACGTGTACAGTTTGCCAGATATAGAAGTTCTCCAATGGCACTGAGGTAGGGTACTTTAGGACCCAGTAACTCCTCCCCCTCTTCCAGCGGCCGGAAGGGGTCCTTATGAATATCCAATGATCTTACGATCATAGGAGTACTTAAAGGATGACAATGTTTCATTCTAAACTTGTTTAAAAGTTTTCTTGTATAATTTGATTGGTGTAACAGGATTCCACCTCGTAGGTGTTCAATCTGTAAGCCAAGACAATACCTTATTTTGCCTAGGTCTTTCATTTCGAATGTATGCTTTAGGCTTTCAGATATCTCATTGATCTCTGCGGGAGATCCTATGAGATTTAAGTCATCAACATAACCCGCAATGATGACAAATTCTGTTCCCGTTCTTTTGATAAAGATATACGGGCAGACTTCATTGTTTTTGAATCCTTGATGTGCAAGGAAAACACTTAGTCTGTTATACCACATCTTTCCTGATTGCTTTAGACCATATAATGATCTTTGAAGCCTTACTGAGAAGACGTCTTGAGGTCTCTCTTGCATCTCTGGGGGTAAATTAAACCCATCTGGAAGTCTCATATAGATTTCTTTATCTATATCGCCATATAGATATGCAGTCACAACGTCCATGAGCTGCATTTCTAGGCTTTCCAGAGATGATAGGCTAAGCAAGAATCAGAAAGTGATCGCATCCATGACCGGAGAATATGTATCTTCATAATCAATCCCCGGTCTTCGGAAAAATCCATGTGCTACAAGGCGTGCCTTGTTGCGTAGATCTCATTTTCTTCATTTCTTTTTCTGATGAAGACCCACTTATATCCCACAGGTTTAACACCTACAGGTGTTTGGACTACTGGTCCAAAGACTTTATGTTTCAAGAGTGAGTCCATCTCTACTCTTATTCTCTCGTCCCACTTTGGCCAATCATCTCTGCGTTTACATTTCGCTAGAGATCGTGGTTCGACGTCATCGTCGTATTCAGCGACGTGAATGGCAATAGCGAACGCAAAATCGTCATCGACGACTGTGCTATTTCTGTCCAGTACCTCTCCAGTACGTACATAATTTAATGATGTTTCTCCTATCATTTCCTCTGCATGAGAAATAAGGAGAGGAGAGGTTGCTGGTTTGAGCTCAGCATCCTGTGGAGGGATCATCTTATTATTACCATGAATCTTCCTCTTTCGAGAAACTTTATCTTTTGAACCTGGCAGGCGTCCTCTTTTCAATTAAGGTACAGCCAATTCTGTTGCCGGTGGATTGCATCCATCTTTGGGGATGTCAAGCCTAGCTGGCGTGTTGGCAGCAGGGACGTGTGAACGAACAATCTTCTGGTTGTCTGTAAATTTATCCGGTAGAAGGTGTATTGTGTTCTGAATGTGAATGAACTTCAGGATCTCATTTTCACACAGATTAGTACGCGGATCATAAAGGGACAAAGACTTATTGTCCCAAGAAATGGTCTCTGAAGCGTCAGGCTTCTTAGATTGTGTACCCAGTTTTGGAAAAGTTTTCTCATCGAATTCACAGTCAGCAAGTCGTGCCTTAAATACGTCCATTGTAAGACGTTCCAGGTATCTAATAATAGAGGACGAATCAAACCCAATATAGATACCAAGACGACGCTGAGGACCCATTTTGGTCCTCTGAGGTGGTGCTATTGGGACATATACCACATAACCAAACACTCTTAAATGAGAGATATCTGGGGGTGCAGCATATGCTAGTTGCATCGGGGATAATATATGGCCACCTGAGGGCCTTATCCGAATCAGCGATGCGGCATGCAATATAGCCAGTGGCGTAACCAGGATTTTTTTCAACACTGGGCGAAAATAGCCATCAGAAAAATTGCTAACCATGAAGTGATTGTAACAATCAATATTACATGTTAATTAGTCTTTATTTAGCTAGAAAATGTTCAAACGAGCTAAAATATGGTCAGTTTGGTTGCTCATGAAGTTAGAGAAGAGAAATTGTGGTGTGGTCCACATTGCGTGGGGTTTTTGTGGATTGTGGGTGAGGATCCACTTGGAGTGTGCATTGATACTAAAGAAAAAGTTGTTTATTTAATTCCATCTTCTTCTAGTCCATTCAGCAAAAAACCAGTCTCATTTCTTCTCTTTTCTGTTTTATAACCAACTTCTTGCAACTATTCAAACAAAAAATGTTATAGCCAAACAATTTTTTCTCACAAAATCAACTTTCTAACACGATTTTCAAACAAAGAAACAAAATCCTTTCTTCTAAAAAAATTCATTTCGTCTCATCAAGATTCTATAAAACTCACTATACATCAATCAAACTTGCCGTAACATTCTTGATATAACTTTCTAGTCAAATCAATGCAACCTTTAGGTCTAGCACAAATACATCACCAATGTCGAAGTCATCTTTATTTTATCACACTTCTTATATTTTATTGATGTCTTAGCTTTTCAATGGTATTTTGAGGCCGTTTATATCTCCGCATTTTTGCCATCAAATTTTTAAAAAAAGTCCAACTATTGCCCACAAAAATGATTTCTTAGTAGCACCTATAAAAAATAGAACTTAACTAGAACTTAAAGTGTTAGTATGTTTTTTCTTAAAATAAACAAGTTTAGAATAGTGGTTTTAGCCATTTATAGTCCTTTCTTACATTGTTCTTGGGCTAATATGCTCCATTAATAAGCAATAATAAGAAAATAAAGTTGAAAGAACATTCGAAATCCTCAAAAATCAATGATTTTATTGGAAAAAACTGGGTTTCGAACCCCGCACCACTGGGCATGAAATGCGCGAGCTCCGCCAACTGGGCTACGTCCCCATGGCCAAAGTCTGCTATATAACAATATTTTATAACATTTCTTGCCCTGGGCAGCTGCCCTGGGCAGCTTCCATGTGGTTCCGCCCCTGAATATAGCATGCCCTCAAGCATCCACAGGCAACTGGGATTGCATGAGCAATGGACATGCAATCCATTAGAGTCTCTTTATAAGAGACTCTGCTAATCCATTCTGGGTGTGAACATGAGCTACAGGATGTTCAACTTCAATACCCGTTGCCAGGCAATAGTCTTCGAAGACTTGCGAAGTACATTCGTCCGCATTGTCAAGACGTAATTTCTTCATATGATTATTGGGGAAATGAGCCCGCAACCTAATTATTTGTACCAATAGCTTTGGAAAAGCTAGGTTGCGAGTGGACAAAAGGCACACATAAGACCATTTTGTAGATGCATCAATCAGTACCATGAAGTACCGAAATGGGCCACTTGCGGGGTGAATATGCCCGCAAATGTCGCCATGAATTCTCTCTAAGAAACCAGGAGACTCTAATCCCACTTTCAGGAAGGAGGTGTAATGCCCTACCCGCTACTGCACAAGTACTAAAGGGGGGGGTGAATAGTACTTTAAAATAATAAGGAGTATAATTCCAAATTAAATTGCAAACAACTACCAAATCAATTTGCGGAAGCTTAAATTGAATGACAACACAAAATTAACAAAGCTAACAAACGATGTTAATGGGTTCGGATCCACCCAAGTCTCCCCGACTTGTTCCCGGTGATCCTACGTCCCAACCACCCGGATCCCCTCCGGATACTTGAGTTAGAAACCCTAACTCAAGATTTCCACTATGAATATCTTGTGAAAAACCTTCACAAGATCAAATCATACATGCAATAGCAAACGTGAATCCCACAACCCGGGATCACAACCTTCTCTCACAACCGAGAGAATCAACAAAGCAATATTAAAGAGTTTAATATGAAATAAACAATCTTACCACAAAATCCTATACCTTGAGTTTTTCTTACCCAAATGGTGAAATGGAGGATTTGAGGAAGATGAAGTCACCAAGACCTAGCACCAAGGAAATGACCAGCAATCGGTGCCTAGGGATGATTTGGAGACTTGGATCAAGCAATAGCTTGAAGAGCTCACCAAGAACAACCTTCTCTCTAGATGGATTCTAGATCTAGAAATGAGAGAGAATGGGTTTCTTGTGAGGAAGTGAGCTTTAGATTTGAGTGAGAATGGCTATCTCTTTTGATCTCAATGAATCTCTGAATGGAAGCTCTAACCTAGATAGAAATGACCTAGGTTCGTATTTATAGGGTCCCATAAAAACAAGTTAGGTCATTCTCCAACGGATAGAAATCTGTGAGAATTAGTCGGTCAAAGAACAATCACTGACCGACTAGTTCATCAACTAGTCGGTCAGTCAAACAGCATGGACCGACTAAGTGAAGATCTGAGAAGAGATAGAATTTCAGACCTAGAAATCTAGTCGATCCAAGAAGACTGTCTGACCGACTAGTTTCACAACTAGTCGGTCAGTCAATGAACGTAGACCGACTAAGCGGCAAAATGAATTAGTCTGAATGCAATATGACTTAGTCGGTTCAAGAACAAAAGTTGACCGACTAGATTGTCAACTAGTCGGTCACCAAACGTTCTTAGACCGA
The DNA here is from genome assembly GCA_030789695.1 of Scilla litardierei. Classification (NCBI taxonomy): domain Eukaryota; kingdom Viridiplantae; phylum Streptophyta; class Magnoliopsida; order Asparagales; family Asparagaceae; genus Scilla; species Scilla litardierei. The sequence goes on along the minus strand of CM061138.1, from coordinate 42,166,055 downwards.
CTAACGATAAACAGTAGCTTAGGAGAATTTTAGTATGAACATTAATTCACAACTAGTCGGTCAAAGAAGCATCACTGACCGACTAGTTCACAAACTAGTCGGTCGGTGAGTCAACGTAGACCGACTAACAGTAAACAGTAAAGTCCAATAAATTAAGGAAACAAACTAGTCGGTCCAAGAGAAGTTGCCGACCGACTAGATCACCATCTAGTCGGTCAGTACTTGTTCTTGTACCAACTAACATGCACAATAAAGTCCGAATCGAAGCGCGATGCTTCGAGGAAGTTAGAATGAACTTGTGCAAGGATCCTAGAGCTACGAAATGAGCGAAATGAAGATAGAAACGTAAGATATACTCAAGGCTTAACATTCTATATATCGAAGCTAAAAGACTATAAATAAAACCTTAATAAACGGTCTTTGAGAGCTTCGATTGATTCTTCATAACTTCCAAAACGGCGCAAGAGCTTCAACGAAGCTTTAGACATGAATACGAGCTTTGGGAAGTGTTGAGATGTCGCTTTGAATGTTCTCGTGAATTTGGTGACGATCTCCAAAACTGCGCTCACAAATTGTTAGTTCATGGATTATTTATGTTTGCTCATCATCAAAACCAAATCCGGGGAGTCCAATATTCAACAGGAGGGTCTCGTTATTAGTTTTCCCTGAAAACAAGAGGGACAAGGAAATTCACCCTCTTGAAGAATCCTCATGTTCTTCAAATTATGTCAACGGTATTCAAAAATAATGCGACGCATCATAGCTGATCCAGGGTGACTAAGTCTATTGTGCCAGAGTTGAAACTCTGGCAATGAAAGGCACTTCTGGTGCTCAGTCATATTGGTTTCTATTGGTTGAATATACGTGTGGTAGAGACCCGACGGGAGTCCCTTAAATCGTTCGTGGATGGACTTCTGGCCATCTTCGTGATGAGTCACATACATATATTCACTGTTTTCTTCATCTCTAGTTTCTAAGTGATATCCGTTAAAACGAATATCTTTGAACCTTAAGAGATTTCTATTAGATTTTGAAGAGAATAATGCATTTTGTATTTTAAGTCTTGTGTTATTTGGGAGCAATATGATTGCTTCCCCAGATCCTTTGATTATGTTGGAAAGTCCCGAAATCGTAATTACAGGACCTTCATATTTGTTTAAGCTATTAAAATAGCATGGATCGCGAAGGATAGTGTGCGTTGAGGCATTATCCACTAGGCACTCATACTTCATCTATATATAAGCAAAATGAGAGTTTATTTAAGTAAATAAAAAACAGACATTTAAATAAAAGTGCTCTCAAATGAAACTACAGATGAAGTTACAAAATTTTAAATGCATAGATATAAGATAGGGCTCAATCGAGCATGTTGTCATTTTTAAAATCTTTGGCAGTAAACTTGGTGAGCGGTTGAACAGCCGCCAAGTTTGTTTCAGGCTGAGACTTCTGGCTTGCCTGATACAGATCCTAGAGGTGCCGAGGAGTGCGGTAATTTTTGGACCAATGTCCAGTCATGCCATATTTAAGGCATTTATCCTCCCAATTCTTTTTAGGAATTGACACTGGATCAGTGTTCTTACGCTTACATGTGAAGTTTCTCTTCCCTTTGTTATTGTTGTTGGTCTGGGGAGGTGCTCCTCTTGTTGGCTTCATTACAGCTTTCCCTTTGTTCTTTCTAGCCATCTTCTTGTTTTTCCACTTCTGGAGAGAAACATGGTTGGCTTCAGGGATAGGGGCAGTACTAGCAGGGCGCAAATTATGAGTGGCAAGCAGTAAATCTCTATTCTGCTCTACCCTAAGAAGGCAAGAGATCAGGTCAGAGAACTTCATGAAGTTGCGTTCACGATACTGTTGCATGAGGATTGCATCTTTCTCGTGAAATGAGGTAAATGTCTTTTCCAACATGCGATGCTCAGTCACTTCTTCACCACACAACTTCAGGTGTGAGGTGATATTATGAAGTGCAGAGTTATACTCAGCAATGGACTTATAGTCCTGAAGTCTGAGGTTTTCCCACTCATAACTTGCATGTGGTAATATTACATCGATTTGATGTTTATAACATGCCTCCAGCGCTTGCCACAACTCCAATGGGTCTTCCACCATTAAGTATTCGGCCTTTAAGGTCCGATCTATGTGCCTTCTGATATAGATAATGGCGTTCGCCTTATCTATGTTGGAGACAACGTTTGGAGAACTGCTAGATGCTTGTGCCACTTCAGGGGCACTGCTAGCAGGTGTCTCGGCCACTGCGGGGCCAGAATCGAGTGGAGAAGTGCCATCGAATGCAAGTGGAATTTCAGGTCCACTCGCCAGCTGAGATAGTTCTTTCCCGCTGCATCAAGAACCTCAAAATCGACGCTTGCCAATTTTGCCATCTTAATCTATGCAATTTAAATAAGCATGTGTTAATAATTAAACATCATGCTAAAAAGAAATAAAATAAGAAAAAAATGTGGGGATCGGCCAGATACCTAAAACATAAAATGTCCAAAGTCCATATTACAGTCCATAAAGAGAAGAAAGGAAAATACAAGTTGGAAACCCAAATTGGGTCCCAGATATATGCAATCTCCTCCATCTTCATAGGTAGTAACATCGGTCTTTGGCATTATACATAAATTCCTCAATACAAATTTCTTTCAGAAAAGAAAAAGAAATTACAAAGAGAATGAATATAATAAAAAGGGTATCTAAAAATTGGCCGATCCCTAAAACGCATTTTGACTTATTTAAATATCTGCGCAGTTATATATGCAACAGGCAAGTAATAAAAGCGCAGTATCATAGACATTACAAAAATCATCAAGCCCAAATATTGGATAAAACAATTTTATTTAAGTTAAAAGGATTAGTTGGACCACGGGAAAACGTCATTCATCTTTAGGTTAGTTTACTAAAGACAGAGCGGTCTCAGGATCCGTTTAACCAATTTAACTTAAATAAATGTTTTATCCAATGCTTAAGATTTTTATTAATTGAAAAGTAGCAGATAAAATATCATAATCCGCAAGTCATGTGGGCTAGAGGCGGGCAACAGGCCCGATAGCAAAAATAATAATCATATTAATTTGCAATTTGATTAACCTGGCTTCTGGCCCAAATAAACAGACAAAATAAATTATTGTTCTAATTTGGGCTGCAGGCCCATAAGCAAAATAAATTTTAATTTAATTGTCATTGTTATGAACTGGGCTTCAGGCCAATTAACAGCGCAACTAATTTATTATATAGTTTTGGGCTGCAGGCCCATGGGCTATAAAATTTAAAATCAAATTTAACACAAACCCAAAAAACAAGCTTTAGGGTTAAGGAATGCAAAAAGCCCCCAACCCCTCATCTTCCAGATCGTGCCCTCCCTCCCCTATCTACGTAAAATTGAAGGAGCCGCCGGCGCAAGTGGGAGGATCCCCCCGTCAGGGGGGTGTGGCCGACAGAGAGCCCCTCGTCGGAGGGGGGCAGCGCCAGACACACAAAGAATCCCCCCCCCCCCCCCCCGGCAGAGGGGGGTGGCGCCTAGAGGAACCCCCCCCCCCCCCCCCCCCCCCCCTCTTCGAAGTGGGGGTGGCACTCATAGGACCCCCCCCCCCCCCCCCGGGGGGGGCTGGTGGGCGACGCAGACAGAGCCCCCCCCCCCCCCCCCCCCCCCCCCCCCCCCCCCATCGGGGGGGGCGGCAGAGCCCCCCTTCAGGGGGAGCTGTAGGGTTGTTCTTGGTGTTATTTTTTTTAATTTGATATTAATCAGAATTTATCAGATTTATACAAGCTTATAGAAAAGCACTGTAAAATCCATAGCAAACTCTATTTTGTAATTATCTACGGGATCGATAAAGTTACCTCTAGATCAAAGATTTAGGGACGATCGTAATAAGAAAAATCCGTAGATCGAAATCCCGCTCCCGATACGCCTAAAAGATCGCCGCAACGGTTCGCCGCAAGCCGGATCGCCGCAACAATAGATTCATTCGCGCGTAGGAGGTTAAGTTTGAGGAGATACGGGAGAAAAAGCTCAAAGAATTGAGAGCTGAGGTGCTGATAACGTGTTGGAATTTGTAGAGAAAAAGTGTAACCATGGCAAAGAGTCATGGTTCTATATTTATAATTTCATAGGGAATATGAAAAGGCATAGAAGCCAAAGGTCATCATTACTCCAATAAGTGGAGAGTAATGGAGGGATAAAATGGTGGGGAGGCCAAATGCCTCCCTCACTCACAACAATCTCAATTTGGCCTTCCTCACTCACAACAATCTCAAATTCATATAGCTATTTTTGTGAACTTTAATGGGATATTTCTTTTTATCATTCAACTCCTTTTGCAAGCTCAAAATAGTTATCTCTTAACTTTTTTTCTATTTTGAATTTACCTATATCAATGGTTAGGTAGTAAATTAAATTAATTGATTAAAATTAATAAAGAAAATAGCATTATCCTAATTTCTCTTAACAATTTGCCCAAGGTATCTTTGTAGTTTTTATTTTATGGAATTTTTTTCTTCATGCATTCTTTTCCTTCTTCTTTTTTGGAAAACAATTCTTTTTTTGAAATCTATTTTTGGCACATTACTATTTAATTTTAGCATAGTGAATATATGATGTAGACGCCCACCGACGTGCTTATTGCTACTAAAATACAAAATAGATAAGTAGAAAAATGGTTGACAAATTTAAATGTTGTGGTCCTTTGGTTGACCAGGCATCACATCACACGGACAAGATGAAGCGTGAGCCATGACGCTTCACGTTGTAGATATGAACCCAGCTGACTGTAAATGCCGCTCTTTGCATTACCTTTTTAATGAGGAAGCCAATGAAAATTCGAAAATAAGTGATGAGGCAAGATATTCGAAATTTGATTTCATTAACTTCAAAATTGTTGTGATATTATTTGGATATTAGCATAAAGGATGGAACCCATTTACGCCCCCAATGCGTAGATTTTGTTGGGAAAGTTCGAGGCCAAATCTTTTAACTCAGAACTAATATTTGAAATTAAATTCAAAGTTGGTTTCTATGATTCACGCATCATGCGTGGGATATAATTGATATCGTCATACATTCGGTTATGGTTATGGAAAGGGACCCCGTTTTGACTCAGCCGTCCTTGGGGAATGGATCCCCATTGAAGAAGTGGGCCCCACCATGTAGTATCTTAAAATGTACACTCTACTCACCTTAAGTTTTGACAATTGCTATCTGCATCCCATGAAATGCGGTGCAGATTGCTTTTTTCCCCTTAAACGAGTGATAATTTGTTTTGATGTAACATAAAGTCAGATCAAAAGTGAAATTTTTTTCCATAAATATAAAAATAGAGGACTGCACCGCATGAAATGCGGCGCAGTTAGTCGGACTCTAAGTTTTTGACAAATGCTGCATGCACCTCAGTCTACCGAGGTGCATGTACTTTTTTCCCCAAAAAAATGTATATGTCATATCAACCATCCTATCACACTCTCTTTTTACTAAAATTATAAAAAAATTACACTGAAATTTATATGCACCTCATGTTTTGAGGTGTAGATAGCACTTCTCTTTTTTTTAAAGGATACCATCATTCACTTTGATTAAGGGTGGCAAAATGAGTCCGATCTGACCCGATCCCGACCTTCTTAACCGGGTAATGGTAGGTGTCAATCCGGGTCAGGTAGGATCCGAGTTGACCCGATCCGAATAAAATCCGAGTCGGATATGGGTTTGGCATGTCAACCCGAATGACCCAAATTCAACCCGGTTTATTTTTTATATATTTATTTATTTACTTACTTATTTATATAATAACTTCAACACACAGTTACAAAGAGAGTCGTGCTTATACGGTTTGAATTGTTGTCATCTTATTTAAGAGGTCTTGGATTCAGTTCCCTTACCTACAACTTTTTAGTTAATGTTATTACTTCCGTTAATAAAATGGTAAAGTTAATTATACTTCCACGATGTCATCAGTGAAGTTCAAACAACGAGCTGCCGGAAATGATGCAACACTTAATAAATTGCCGATAGGTATTAATAAATTGTCGGACATCCAAAAAGAAGCAGTTGTGTGTAACTCAAATCTTAACCGTTAACCCAAACCCGACCCGGGTATTTTCCGGGTCACCCGAACCCGACCCAAATTCAATCAGGGTCGGGTTAGGGTTTACCCCTATCCGGGTCAGATCAAATCTGACCCAACCTGAACCCGACCCGTTTGCCACCCCTAACTTTTATCTTCAAATTCCAAAACCTCACAACATCAAATATTAGGCGAACCAAAAACCTTTTGATTGTCGATCTCTTCATTAAAAAGTTGACGGTTTTACAACAATAAAACTTGTCATCCCTAAATAAATAAGCAAAAAAATTTTAGTTCACGTAACATTTGGTGTTTTGAAATTTTAAAATATAAACACTAAAATTAACGGAGTTGATGTTACCAAAATAATGAAAAGTGGACTTTTCGAGTCATGTCATATGTTTTTCATTATTCTAATGAAATAATGGATATCAAGCGATATGCGAGCATTGTACTGTATACGATGACTTGATGCAAGCTGATAAAGCGTAAAGACATGCACTAGTTTGGCCTAGCTAAATAATGAGCTGCCAGAGCCTTTGTGGATTGTTTTAAGATTGTGAGATCGTATGGAAGCCCTTTTTTTTTGTTTTTAACCACCGGTTTCCAGACACCACATTGGACGCCGACTAATCCGGTTCGAGCCGGGTAGGACCCGCATGGGGCGGCCAAAACTCTCCCTCACCAATTTTTAACGCAGCTGCATCCAGGGGGACTCGAACTCGAGACCTCCTGGAAGCTAGCACAACCCCTTGGCCAGTTGAGCTACACGTTGGTGGGTTATGGAAGCCCATTGAGGAGGCTGGAAGAAATAAATCAAACTAAATATATAAGAGCTCATTGTTTGATATATGCTTGTGCAGAGAGTTATTACTGAATTCCCTAAATATTTTGTAATGTGTCCTCTACACCTATACCAAATGTAACAACTGACCTACGACACCAATGTTAGTAACTCTGCAAAGAACATGTGAACATTGAGGCCTTCACCTGCAGAGAAAGGCCTGATCGACAAGCGAGAACAATCAATAGAATCTTTACATTGCAACAGAAAATTTTAAAAAGGCAACAAGATGTACCTTGCTAGGTTATCTTGATAGTTTCTCTGGCACGCAACTGCAGGAAAGCAGCAGCAGATGCTTGAGACACCAGAAACTGGTATGAAGTTATTTTTCTCATCCTGACAAACTGTGTCTTGTGAAAGGATCAAAACGAGCTCACAGCACTCGAGTTTTATAGAAGTTACATGACACGGACTGCTCTCGCTAATCAACCAGAACTAATATACAAGGAGCAGGGCGCAAGGAATGCTCTGAACATGAAAAACTACCTTTCTGAGTACCATTCCTCAAATGTGAAACCCAAATCCCCCGAGAAGCATATAATCAATGGAGATTACGCGTGTATTCTGCAGTCGCCTCTTCTCACACCCTTGCACCAAGAAAAGCCTGTAAACAGGAAAATGAAGGTATCAAATATGGCAGATAAACAAAGAGAACTAGGCCAAAGAGTACATGTCGTCTTTTTTTCAGACGTTCATAGAATCTAAAATAGCAACCAAGACCATCATTAACACCTTAATGCCAATATTGTCTAAGAAGCGGTTGCTCAGATGAAAACAAAGCAGCAGAAACGTACACTGACAATGTCTACCATGAACCAATGGTTGGGAGGTGTCCACGCAACAAATTTACCTAGTGGAAAGAGTGGTCAGCTCCAAACTTCCAATACAGTACCTCACTATAATCCTCTTAGCATGTTTCTTTCTCCAAACATTGGAACCGTCAATGTCGATCTTCACACCAAAAATTATCATTTCCACGTTTGCCCATACAGGATGTTGAAAATTTAAGGTTTCGTTTCACGGTAATAGACCCCCCTCCAAACATAAGCTAGCAAGGACCTTGGGAATCTACAGATCTTTAGTGTATTTCGGTTTTAGTATATGTAGATCGATTATCTAAGAAAGAAGCAGAGAGGACCATCTTGGGTGCAAAGTAGTTATAGTTGGATTAAGCTCCATTTGAGTGGCGACAAAAATGTGGATCCCATCAACCCAGATTGAATATTTGGAAACGCAAATGGAATATCTTTTCCATTGGATGTGATTTAACATATCTAAACTATCTTAAAGGAAATTTCAAATGGCATGCATCAGGTTGAATGGGTTACGATCAAAATTTAGGGGAGATAAGCGTGTAGAGAAGAGGTAATGGGGTTAAAAATAAGAAAATTTTGTTGGGATGGCTTAAATTAAATGGAGAAAGGGATCGACAAATGATTTAAAGGGCTAACTGGATTTTTTCCCCTTTCATGCTTTATTTATATACAACTTCAACCTATATCATTTGCCTATGTTTATAGCCCTCTATTTATACAAGTAGTAAGAGGGTTAATCGCTTGATTTTTCACTCATCTACCCATCGAAATCAAGTAACAACATTTCCTATATAATTGTTTTAATTGCAAGATTTTTTCTGCTTACACAACCAAATCGACCTAAACTAAAGACTTGGACTTCCTAATTTCTCCCATCCAGCCGCCTTGAGTTAATATGTGTTCTTCGATTATATGTCGATGACATCAGCACTTACATCATCATTTTTATGCTTTTAATTTGATTACAAATTAATCCTAACCATGCCTCCCTAATTTGTAACCTTTATTTGAATATTATTCCTGATGATGCTGGTGAAGATGTGTGCAACTGCGTCCGAACAGTGATTATGAAAATGGTTATTAGCAGGGCTCCTTTTTTCTTGGATACCGGTGACCACCTATTTGTTATTATTCTCTTACCATAGCGGTCAATAGCATGACTCAGTTTGCAATTGTTGCTTTTGTGTCAACTCCGACTATTATTTTATAGCTTTTTTGAACCTTTGTGGTTCCCCAAAGGGAGGAATACGACACAAGATACATAAATCTCTCTTGATGAACACATGTTTCACGGTTGTCGACCAGGTTGAGCCTTTAGCCATAGTTTTTCTTAAACTTATTTAATTTATGTTAATGCATTTAGTGCATGTTTCTAAATAATTCTTTTGTTTTATTTGATTTTTATGTTTTTCACACATGTCGTACACATCCGTGCTATAAATAAGGTCATGTGGAATAATTTGATATCAGAGGGTGAATGAATTGATTTTCTGTGTGTACAATCTTTCATGAACCAATAGCCATGTTGATTGGAGGGTATTCAGAACCAACTAGTATTTATGTTTTAAAATACTGAGCAGATCTGATTCTAACAATTTGTATGATATTAATCTAATGAATTAAGTTTTGCTTCAGTTTGTGGCTGAATTTCTCTGTTAAGTTGAATTAGATTAGTTAGTCATGTACTACATAGTTGATTGTTATCATCGGCAAGTGACGTACGGAATCTTAGGACCTTTACACTTTTTTCGCTGATGAGGCCTATTCTCTCAAGTAAACTTGTGCGTTTAAATTGGATCCCTATAAAAGCATTTTATAAACATAGTTGATTGTCATCATCGGCCAGTGACGTGCGGAATCTTAGGACCTTAAGACTTTTTTCGCTGATTAGGCCTATTCTCTCAAGTAAACTTGTGCGTTTAAATTGGATTCCTATAAAAGCATTTTATAAACTTTTTTTTATAGCATAATTAGCTGTTATGTGGATTAGTACGCAATACAAGTCTTGGTTTTGTGATTTATCCTTAAGAGAAATATCACTTAAATAAATTCATATAAGATATGCATAGCTCGCCAATAACATGGATCACCCAAGTTTCTATTGTTATTACACTATATTATTTTTTCCTAGTAGGCCTTGCAGTCCGTTTGCCAATCAATGCTAATTAAATGGTCCTTTTCAATAATCTTCTACCCTTTTCAAACCATGACATTAGGTTTGCCCAGTGCTGTTTTCATTTTTCCAGATTCATATATTGATCGTGTAACAGAATTGGTCATCTTAGCACCTCCAGAAGTACATGCAATAGAAAAAAAATGATACATAGTGATTTGTGCATGTTGAATGTGGTTTGATCTTTCCATAAGAAATTAGGAATATAATAAGTTAATAACTATTTTTTATTACCATAGGCCCATTAAGTACATGCGATTTCATTAAAGGAGGTTTTTATATTTGGCTTCTAAAATGGTTAAGAAAACATAAATTTATGTAAGAATGGTTGTAAAAAATAAATGTTGTCAAATTGGAGACCCCCTTAACCTTGTATTAAAATAGTAAAAATAAATACATTTTGGTTGTGTTTCTAATTTACCAAACTAGACAAGACCACGTAGTTGAATTCGGTTAATGTAATGATGGTAGGTATGAAGTCCTTGAGGTTAATTGACCCTTAACCTCCTAGAAGGTGAAGAAATAGGAGGGTCCAATTTGCATACATCAACATCCATAATCCACACGTATATTTAAATTGATATTATTCGCAACAGTCAACTACTATACAATCAAAAAGATCAATATTCTGTGTTTCTCTCAATTTGTCGTAACATTTATATTTTTAGTGGAAGATTGATTGATAAAAATGATGCAGGCAATATTGAGGTTCACAAGGCTATAAGTTCTCATTAATCCACTGTTGGTATGAAGATGCATAGGTACATGAGGCTTCCTATAGTACCTGCTGGTGTTTATATTTTTGCTTTTTTTCTGCCTTTCTCTTTTTCCCAAAAGGATAATGAAGTCTGCCTGACTGGTTCATCTTGGTTCTGATGTCTTCATCTGTCAGTGATTTTGTGACTTTGTCCATGGTGCAACAGACCATTTTGAACCTTTAATATTTGGGATGATGAATTTAGACAGACCACAAATGTCTCGCTGTTTGTTTTGTAAATGAAAGTCTACATTTACAGTTATCTATGGCCCTATTAATTGCAATTATGTGTTGATTATCAACTATGCACAATATTATTTTTTTTAATTACAATTTGCTTTCAGAGGACAAGCCAGTGTTATCAGGACGCTATTTTTGTAAAATTCTGCCATATTGGACAGACACTGCTAGACATTTGGACACAAAGGTCACAGAACTTGGACATGGCTCATATAAAATATACAGGGCAAAACGTATCATTGCAAATGAATGGAAAGGGTTAAAAAGAATATTTGAAAAAATACACAAGAATATTAAAAGATGAAAAGATACAAAAAGATTGATGAGCCTTATGTTTCTTTACTCCAACGTCCATCCAAATTAATGACATACTCTTTATTAACTATGTCAATATCATGGTCGTTAAACAAAGAATTAGAAAAGAACCTACTGCTTATCTAGATATGGGATATAATATATAATTATATTATACCATAACCATGTCCCCATATCCTATGACTAAAGATTTGTCATGTCAGTCAATTTAAGACACTCCGACACTTGACACCCATATCATTTGTCCATGTAACACTGGGACAATAATGAAAAATTGTTTTTTGCCTTCATCAAGAAGCTTAAATCTCCCCAAGAAGAATAATATAATGGCAGGTTTAGTTGGTGTAAGTGGTTATCTGGTCAGTAGATTCATTGTCTGATGAGCTAAAAAATAGTTGTGCTTGCATATTGTGGTAATACTGCATGTATGCATAACTTCAGCTGCTAGTAGAAGCTTATACTAGTTATCATGTCCTTGCACATGAGATTTGAATATCCTTAGCAGTTAATTTGATTTGCTCCAGAAAGTTCTCTCCTTTTCAAGGTTACACGTCAGTAACGATTTCTAAGAAGACAATACTCTAGTTGCAGAATTTGTTGATTTTAATTAATTCCATTAATTCTTAAATTTACCATTAAAAAGGACTTAATAATTTGAATCAACTTATGATTGAAAAAGACTGCTCTGCAACCACAGGCTCCACTGCTTGCAGGGACGGTCACTGCAGATGCTGTTGTGTGGGTAGCAGCAGCAGAGAATTGGAGGATGGCAGATTGGTGGTTGTAGAGAAAGGGTAGAGAAAGAGGATGGAGGATGAATTAGAGTTCGTGAGGGTAGCTGGTAGGTGACGGGACAGGGAGGTTCCCGGCAGGTGGTGGTGGTGTGGCTTCATGCTGCTGATGGTGGCACGGGCACAGCCATTGCTGGTGTCGGAGGCAGCAATGGAATTTTGGTTAGTGATTTGTGAGTGATGAAAGAAAAGGACAAAATGAGAGAAATGGAGGAAAATGATAGCTTATCTGTGAGTTGTCGTTTTCCAAAAGGAAGTGGTTAGGAATAATTGACACTGTTACATGTACTAGTACGGAGTTAGATATAGTGCATAGCAAATTTATAAAAGGTAAGGTGAATGACTACGACTATAATAATATAATACATTATATTATATGTATGTACATACAATGAACAAAATATAAAAGGTGACAACAAACGATTTAATTTTTAAACACATAATTTGGAAAAGTCCATCACTTTATCTTGTAGTTGCATTTCTACTGGTCTTATGCATGCACAAAATCACAAGCATAATCCTCGAAGCAACTGTCTTCGACACATAAATGTCCAACAAGTGTCAAATACGGGCGGCTACATGTCCAATACGAGTGTTCAGTTTCATGATAGAAGCCAGAGGGGTCTTCTGCAAATTGATCCACACAAGCACTATCCTTTCAATTCCAAGAGTGCCGCATGCATGCATGCATGCAATAATATGTATCAAATGACTTATAAGCATGAGTGCCATATGATGGCCCACAAACTCAACTTTTCATATGTTTGGATGATCGGCTCCAATCAATTTGATCTTCATATCCTAAAATACAAATACACCAAAATCCAATGAACACAAACTTTGTTTGCTTGTTGATCTGGATGGTGGAAAAGTTCTTCTATTGTGAAACTGATTATTTCCTCACAACCAAATAAATCGGTAAAAACTCTTTGGGTTCACTAAATCTTTGGTGTATTTTAGTTTTAAAACATGAATATCAAGATAAATGGTGTCATCCAAAATAACATGGAGATTGAATTTTTCAAGCACGTCATAGAACACAAGGGATCATATGTCACATGATACCTGTTATTCCGAAATATATATCAGAATAATATAAGTGTGTTAATGGTGTAGAAAACTTTCTTACGATGCATCCAGAAACCCATTTCCTACTTCTGTCTATAATGATTAGAAATTCAAGTTGATCTTCACATCCTTAAATATACATAAACCAAAAATCTTGTCATATTTAATATTGTTTACTCATGAATCATGTTGAAAAATTTAATGCTTGCACAGTTTTATAACCTTTCCACTCCGAGATCAACCAAAAAGGAGCTTAGGGTTAACCAGAGATCTGGTGAATGTAAGTTTTTTAGTATATAGGTAGATCAACATGAATACTTCTAATTATCGAATAAACCAGGAGTGGATTTCTAGGGTGTAGCGTAGGAAAATTTCCTACGATATCAGTGCATATCCAGTATATTGTGTGTTGTGAGAAAGAAAACATGTTAGTCTCTCCTCACACTCTCCCTCAAACAAACCCCCTAACTCTTTGGTATCAAAGCAAATTCAACCTCAAACATTTTGATTTCTACCTTTCCAAAAATTTATTCTTGGATATTGGTTGGCAGATAATGATGCAAAATGGAAGGGGGAGAGAGTGGTGGTGGAGTTTAGGGAAAAATATGTAAGGATTGATAGGAATCGGGCTGTCTATCCCAGAGATCTGACAACTACCGACTCACTTGCCTACTCACTTGCCTTGCACGTATTGATTTTTCAGACCTCCACGTAAAGATTTTTCAGACCTCGCGTTCAGGGCCCACGCTTGCACTCAAATGCTCAATATTTAATAGCAAACAAAAGCATACACAAATTTTCCTTCAATTTTCTATCTAATTAAACAAATGTTGAGGCCTTTTTATAGGCTTGCAGCTTACACATACTTCTATCACAACGGATGTGAGACTAAATAGTTACTAAAAATAAAAAAGGACTCAAAACCTTAATAGGAAAGGACTCAATTTCTTCTAAAAAGTAACCGGACTCAAATACTACTAGAATCTAATAACAAACTTCTAAAATTAAAAAGAACTAAATGACTGAATCTGATTGGATCCCCATAAATAATCTGCCAGGAGGGTGCATGCGTTAGGGTTTGTGGTGTGTGCAAGGGGGTGGGTTTGAAAAAGAATTATGGTAACCTTCATGTAAAATAACAAGGGAAAAGGAGAAATTTTGGATGTTTTGAGATGAGGGGTTACAACATTATATTCATTCTTTGTGTTTCCTATCTTCATTAATGGGAATTTTTTTGGTGAACTGGACTATTATAATTTATAATGAAGCTGCACTTGATTCTTTTCATATGCCATCTCAGGAAAGCAACCGAATAAAACACAGATCTAAGACTAATATTGATTGACACCTACATCACATGACACACTAAGCCGTATAATCAGAAATTAACACGTTACAGGCTATGAGAAAGTAATGGCCTGCAATTAGTCAGTTGCATGGTTTAAAGTAGCTGTCAATCTGGAGGTCAGTTTCCACATACTACCATCCAAAATAAAGAACAATGAAACAAGCAAAATAAAGAACAATGAAACCATAGAATTTAGCAATTAAATTATGGATGCAAAGAGTAAACTTGAAGCTTTAGAAACCAAGAAACAATCAAAGCATATTAAAGCAAACACTCCAAAAATTATAATCCAATGAAGCATAGTAATCTAATTCAAAAAAGCTTATGGCAGAAAATAATGTCAGACATATATGCCTACATTCTAACAGACAAATTATTCTTACTTTAACTCCTGGTGGTGGAGTTCCTGTTTTAGCTGTCGTTGTACTTGAGAAATTGAACTTTGTCTTCTTTTCCGCTGGCTTCAAAATTTGGAATGAACACATCAAGGTCTCATCAACACTCATCATGGCACCAGCATTGTCAAATTCGCCACAATAATTCGGTGCCGAGAATATTGTTACAAGTTGTCTGTCTGCGAAGAATTCGTAGCCATCTTCCACAACCTAGTGAGAAAAAGTTAAGACAGTGAAGGTTAAAGAATAATGACTATGTGGTATGTATAAAAAATAAAAAAACTAATAAACTTGAGAAGATCATCCATAACCTGGTGGGCACGACAGATAAGGTCTAAATCATGCTTCTGGAGGAACTCAGACACCTTATCAGGCCCAAATGTATATGAAACTCCCCTATCATTCATACCCCATCCATGAACGTCCTTACTAGGATCTGACCATAGAAGATCACAAAGCAATCCAGTATCAGGTACATCAGTAGGGCGTGCTAAGTTCCGAATCTGGTCAAGATTATTCAAATCTGGAGAGAGACCCCCATGCATGCACAGAATCTTTTCATCAATGAGAGCTGCCACAGGTAGGCAGTTAAAACAATCAGTGAATACCTTCCAGAGTCTCACATTGAACCTCCGCTTGCATTCATCATAAAAACCGTAGATTCGGTTTATGGATGCACACTCATGATTCCCTCTCAAGAGAAAGAAGTTTTCTGGATACTTAATTTTATAGGCTAGAAGAAGGCATATTGTTTCAAGACTTTGCTTCCCTCGATCCACATAATCCCCTAAGAACAGATAATTTGCTGCCGGTGGCAATCCACCATATTCAAACAGTCTCAACAAATCAGAATACTGACCGTGAATATCACCTGAGCATGAAAAGGGACCAATGTCAGACATTTCCATTTCCTAATGACATCTATCATTAACCCATTTATATATACACTACTTTTTCCTCCTAGGAAAAAAGCTCTATATAATTAGGGCCTTAGATTTGATGAAATTTAGAACTAGTTTTTTCAGAAGCAACTGTTCCAGAACAGCAAAAGAACACCAAGTAATCTGAGCTTGCAGGGAATAATTTCCAATGCCCATAAATAACAATGAAATAGCTTAGAGTCTTGTTCCACGGCCCTATGGGAAGCCCATCCTACTGCCTTAGCTCAAAGCAAAAGCAAAACACAGAAAGGCAGTAAAATCACAATAGTATAGAAAATCTACTGCCTTTGTTTGCCAAACCAAAGATACCACTATCCTAGATTAGAGGAGCTATACACAGCAGTGTATGATAGTCTCCCGTAACAGCCCATATCATGTACCTTTTAGGCTTTGATGCAACTAATTAATTATCAGTGTCCCTTCCACTTCATCGATTCACACACATGTATGAATATATCAGCAATTTTGCATGCCTATATGAATGAGTTTGCATAGACAGATCAAAGGAAACAGCAGATATGGTATGAGCATTAGCCAAAAAAAGACCATTAGTCCTATTAAGACTAGGACCTCTTGCCGTAGTATAAAAGACGAAAATTGTGGTGTGGATTTGAGTGGAGAAGAAAATTAAAGAGTTGACAAATTTTTGAACCTCACATCCCAGACACGTCATGATCACCAACTCACATGACTCACATGTGAAGATTTTTCGAACCTCACACCCAGACAACCAAGCCAACTCTCACACTCCAATGCAAAAAAAATTTTTTAGAAAACACAAGATTTACACCAAAATTCTCAAATTCTTCAACTCTCTCTAAAAATAAAATATGTTTGTAACCTTATATAGACTTACAACTTGACTTTTAAAAATTACAAATGATGTGTGACTAAATTATCAAAATAACTAAAAAATCTCAAAAGGGCTCAAACTTTTTTTTTTATATTTTCTCTTTTTGATTTTTGATTTTCATCGTTTTCCTTTTTTGATTGATTATTTCTCTTTGTTCCTATCTTTTTTATATTTTTATATTGATCGTCTTTCTACTCTTTTCCTGTTTTGAAAATCTTTTATATTCTAAAACCTAACTAGAATAAAAGAAAGGTGGATGATAAAGAAGAAAAGAAGGTAAAAATAAGGTTTTGATTCTAATTCCAAATGTAACGATGGACGGATGAGGAAATTTATGATAGGGATTTAGGAAAAGAAAATTAAAAGTTTGATAAATTTTCGGGCCTCGCACAACAAAGATTGATGATCACCGACGTGCACTCATCACACGTGAAGATTTTTCAAACCTCTGGATGTAACCAAAGCCACTCGCATTCCAATGTAAACGATTTAATTTTTGGGAAGCACAAGGTTTATACTAAATTTGTCAAATTCTATTTAACTCTCTCTCAAAATAAAAAATAAGTTGGTGCCCTTCATATAGGCTTACAACTTGACTTTCAAAAATTACATTCGATGTGAGACTAAAATATCAAAATAACTAAAAGATTTAAAATAATTAAAAGACTCAAAAGGACACTCTCTCGTAGAATACCAAAATAACTAAAAGAGTAAAAACTCAAACTCTATGTCAAAGAAAATCTAAAAATGATCAAAATACTAATTTGAATCCCAACTAAAATTGGATCCCAATCACCTCTAGTTTTGGAAAAGTAGTAGCGGGGGAAAGTTACCGTAGAATAATATTTCTAAGCAAACTTTTAATACCAGTCATAGGTGATGTGAAGAAAATATTTAAAAAGTCTAAATAGCACGTATCAAGGTAATGAGAAGTGCACATATAACTCAATGAGATGGAACATTAGGTATTGTTCATGGTTAGAGTAGACTTAGTTCTGGTTTCGTTTGTGATGAAGAGTTCAGAACATGTGGACAATTTGACATTCCTAAATAACATTTATAAAGTCATTAAAAATGATTACGACAATAAAACCTTCTTAGCCACATATTGGAATTTTCAGCCATGTACGAAGATTACAAGTAAATGGTTCCACGTACAAATATATCTCAGCTTGCCTACAACATTTCTTACAGAGAGATTTGGGGGAAAGCACAACTATTAATTATTCCAGCCATGCATAGCCACATTCCATCATAGTACAAAATAAGCAAATTCCATATCTGCTCTCTTTATTCTTTATCAGAGAACTAGCACAAATAGTCTTCTTCAAACAAATCGACCAAAATAAGTCAAGCAAAGTATACAAGGGAGAAACATATTCCAATGCCAACAATCAATGTTATCAAAACACAGCACAGTTTGGTTTTTAAAGTTTCAACCGCTAGTCCAAATTGGTTCTTCAGGGTTTGTAACAAAAAAGACATTCTTCATTTATTTACACTCAACATACACGCACACACGCACAAACCTTAAGGCATGATGCATGGTTTGTAAAACAAAAGACAACAATAATAATAACCAGTTATTGTCAATAATGACAATAACGATGACTACAATAACAATATTTTAATTTATGTGGATGTGCTAGTGGTTCAGGGAGTGCAAGGATAGGGTCACTACGTGCTGGTGGTGGTGTTGCCGCCGAAGAAGAAGCACCGGGGTCACCTGTCTTCTTCCTCTTAGCAACGGGCTGCCTGCCTCCAGATCGTGTCAGTGGAGGCATAGTATATTGTCGTGACAATCAAGCACTCCACACGAAATATATATAGACGATCGCAAATAATGAGATAGAACGAGTGTACCAAGCAATCGATGCGACTCCTAAGCACCGCCCAAAGTGTAAGACGATTCCCCAAGCGGTATCTCCTCAATGGTCGCAACGGATCTCCCCAAGCTTGCCTGTTTGTGTATATATTTTTATCGAGCCCAATTGTGAAGTTAAGTCATTTCATAACTCAACCATGTGATTTTAGGTTAGTGGCTTCTTGATAATGATGACTATGATAACTTAAGTTTTATTTAAAAATCCTTAATTAATTAATTGGTTCTAATTATATATAGTTATGTAATTAACAGAACTTGTTAATTAGTTTAGCTTCCTATTTAATTAATCTTAATTAACCTATTAATCAATTTAGAATTATTTGGTGAAATAATTCAAGTGTTCCTAAGTATACGTGACTTCTAATTAATCTGTTTCCTAATCCAGTAATAAGTCATAAATAATTGATCCTAATCAAATATTCTTAGTTTTAGTTCGCCTCATATTTGATGGGGTTTTGTATCAAGTAGAAGTTTGTAATTATTTAATCAATGTTAATATACTAAGTTTGTTTAGCAATCCAATTCGAAAATGGTTGGTTTAATTATAAAATGAAAGATTTTAAAATTAGTAGTTAATTCTAATTAATTGAGACTTAGTAACCAAATTCTAATAATAAGACGTATAAATGGGCATATGAATCAAGTAGAATTTTGTAATTAGACAATAAGATTTTATTTTGAGTAATCCTAATCAATATGGCTTCTAACCGACAACTGTATATTTGGATTCTTTAAAATTAGTAGTCAATCATAATTATTTCGGAAATAGTAACTAAATTCTTGCTTGAAGTTTTCATTTTAATGGTAAGAAGCATAAATAAGTTAATATATATATATATACACTTGAAATAAGAAGTTTAAAGGAATGAACAAACAGGCAAAAAAAGAAATAGCATAGAAGAGGTTCGCCTAGATCCAAGAGGAAAAAGAGAAGGGATAATTGAAAATTGAAATAAAAGATAGGGAAAGGAGAAAACCGAAAAAATAAGAAGCATAATTTATACATTTTACAAACTTCATTAGCCTTCCACAGTCCCACTAATTTTAAATTTTCTATAAATGTCACAAAACTCCATAGGTTGTTAATCCTTAACTCTAGAAACTAATTGTGAAACATGCATAGGGCCTCTACTAATCAATTGGTGTTACCTGATCACAGGACAATAGTGTCAAGTGTTCGGGTATCTTAAAGCATTTGACATGGCAACTCTTCAATAAACTGGTACATGGTCACATGTGTAATATAATATAACTTAACACAATATAATATAATATAATATATAGCATTCCCATATTTATAGGAGAAATAGTTTTAAAAAGAGTGGGATTGACGTAGTTATTAAAATAGAATGATAAGGGGTTGAATGGCTATGTGAGTTAAATAAACAAAATACTCAACAACTTATCATATTTATAGTCTTTTGTAAACTCTTTTTATATATTCTTCTTAATCGTACAGTTATCTCCCATCAAGTGGACATATCTAAACTCATCTAAGCGTTTGGGTGATGAGGTACTTCACTAGACATTATACACTTAGAAAGTCGGTGAAACTTCATAGTCTACATTGTTGTGTGGAGGTTGTTCAATGATGCATTGGTGTCTAAAGAGAGAAGAGTCTAACTCCTCCCAATCAACTACCCCTGTGCCAATTGCCATTAGACCCAAGTTCATCTCCTCCTTTATTGCACTGTCAGCAAACAAGTTTCAGATTGACATAATGACTTGGTTGTCAAGAATGGCTGGTGGATGATAACTCTATGAATGAGAACTTTCATGCAGGCTTTATATCTTGTGGAAGATTTGGAATTGTGAGTGAAAAATTGGTGTTTTAAAAAGGTTACTTTGTTGCCCTCTAATTAATCTCACATCCTTATGCATCTGCAAAAGAATGCCTCACCCAAGACAACCCGCTTTGGATTTGTTGACAGATTCGGAATTGTGCCCGCATGATCCGGGAGTACTCAAAATTAATATTGATGTGGTTAGTGTTACATGAACTCGTGCATTGGCAAGATAAGGTCACAGAAAGTTTTGTTCGGTTTGAAGGCCTAAGCACCTTTCAATTGCAGATACAAAACTGTCAAGTCATCAGCAATTCAAATTGAGGTGTTGCTACAAAGCACTAGGATTTAAGTGGTGTCTTTCAGAGTAACTCTCAATGGATTTTATTTGAAATACTCACAGCAGTCCTCCTCAGAAGGTTGCAACTCTCAATTTGTGCATTTTGTCAAGTTCTATAGGCAGTCTCGTTTTCTTGGCTATGAACTGACATTGTTCTATGTTAGAATCAAAGATTAAGGAATGCGGAGGGATATTGATGCAGAGAGTATGATCCCATGACTTATACTATTGACTATTTATAGATACAACAATGGGTTGTGTGACTCGTGTCTATGCCAAATTTCCAATACTCGCTTAATAACTAAATACACACATAATCTTAACACTTCCTCTCAAGCTGAAACATATATACATATTATACACAACTTGTTACTAAAAAACTAACTTGAAGACACTGCTTTACTAAGAATACTGACCAACTGCTTCAATTAGAAAATATAATCAGTGTGGACCCACTTCTTGTCTATGCATCTCGAACAAAATGACACTCCATTTCTATATACATACTTCGCTTATAAAAATTAGATTACTAGTACAATGAACAGCAGCTTGATTGTCACAAGACATGGGCAAATGCATATAACATGAAAACACATGATCCCATAAGAGGGTTTTTAGCCACATCTCGCACGCAGTATGAGCCATAGCTTAATAATCGGCTTCAGCTCTATGACGTGACACAACAGTTTGCTTGTGGCTCCTCCAAATAACTAAATTACCTCGTACATAAATTCAGTAACCGATGGTGAACTTCTTATCTCTCTGATCACCTACACAGTTTGGATCTGAAAGGACCTCAATCTTCATATATACAGCAAACATTTTCCTGGAGACTGTCTGATATAAGCCAAATGCATAAAGCATCTTGTCAGTGAAACTCACTTGGCTTATGCATAAACTGACTTACCAATCATACATCATCAATGATGGCAGGCCTTGTCACTGTAAGATGGGTGAGTTTACCAGTCAATTTCATATAGCAAGCTAACTCACTTGGCTTATATTCCCAAACATTGGACCTGACACATTTTATAATCTGGCATTTGTATCCATGGTACGCAGTGGTTTGTATTCAAACAACCATCTCTCCCGAAGCATGTCAATAGTATACTCTTTAGAAAAAATCACTCCCCCACAAACTGTGAATGATTTCAATCCCAAAAAAGTATATGGGTCATTCTATGTTCGTCACAACATACTCCTTGAGATACTCGAATTTTTATCCCTCCAATATCACTCTCAGTAAGAAGAATATCATTCACATATAATTTTTAAATTACTGACCTATCATGAAAATAACGAATAAACATGAAATGATCGGAATGATGCCTTCTGAGGCTAGCCCACATGATCACATTGCTGAATTTATCAAACTATGCAACGGACTGTATTTGAGCCCATAAATAGCCTTCTTGAGTCTACAAACAATGTTTTCTCTAATGAGCAACATACACTGAAGGTTGCTCCATATATACCATCCCAAAGTCTCCATATAAGAATGTGTTCTTCAACATTCTCTGCATTTATTTCTTTTTATCTAATCTCTGAAATGTCAGCTATATAAGTCATGTGATTAGAGATAGAAGTGATGCAACAAAGTCGTGGATTGAGTAAGATCCATGCATCACAGGATAGAATCACACACAAATGTGATTAATGCATTTAATAAATCAGGAACAACTACCAAAAACTGGCAGGGCAAATGAATCCAAACGAAAGCTATTTTCTGACATAAGTCTTCATCATGGATAGAAGGGTATCATCTGAATGATAAAGACAGACAGGAGTAAAAGGTGAATGCATATAGATGAGCAAAAAATAAGTGTGAAAAATATATATAAGCAATAACCCATTTTTCTATAGAAAATAACATTCGCATGCCATACCTGAGCAGAATTAAGCATTGATTTTGGGGCACAATTACATGTTTTCAAGTGGAAAGTCCGGTTTCCTCAGTATTGTAAGTTATAAGATTTTCAAAAGTTGATCCTTATCACGTTATATTTGGTCAAAAGGATGAAGATGATATATGATATATTACCATGTTCCGAAGAAGAAAATGTTACATAACTTAAAGTTTCTACACACAATAAGAAATCTTGAAAATCATTGATTTAGGATATTAAAATTTCTTTTATATATCCAAAGACTCGCCTAAATATCAAACTTGCTTTTTCAAAATCTGGTCAAACTAAGATAGTTATGTAATTCCAAAATACTTCAAGTTCAAAAGTGTACTTCAAGTTTCCCTTGAACTTCCGCAAACACATCTACCTGAACTAGTGTTATAACATTGAACCTTACAATGATTGTAAAGACAATTAAAATGCAACATTTCAAATAATTGACCCTTCAAATAACAGCAGAAATAGGTGCAAGAAGCCGGCAGCCTATAAGGGCCTGTTCCATTCGGGTTCTTTTGGTTGCTATCGGGCGAGAAAGTGCCAAAAGTGCACTATTCAGCGGTCACTTCGGGTTTCTTTTCTCCGAATCCCCCTAGGGCTTTCTCTCGCGTGTTCCAGCGCCGCTGCTCCTCGCCGTTGCTCCTCGCCCCTCCCCGCTTCTCCTCTCTCCTATGTGGCACGTCCAGCTTCCCAGCTTGGAATCGCCGGGTTTCACGACGATTTCGCCATATTTCTGAGTAAAATGGGCCCCACCCGCTGTGCTCACCCCTCCTCTCTCCTTCTTCCCGCGGGTTTCAGTTGGTGACGGATTGAACCCTAGCTACGGCGGCGGGTTTGTATCGGAGAAGAACCCTAGAGTCGATTGCTCCTTCTGCATTTTTTGGTCGGTGGTGAAGGTGGTGGGCCGAGCTTGGTCGGATTTCCAACGCTCTGATCAGAACCCTAGCTTCGATTTTTTCCCAATTTGCTCGCTGGTGGCTGCACCAACTCGTGTGTGCCTTGATTGGCTGCGTGGGACTGGAATCTGAGGCAATCGGCCTTATCGGTGAGCTTTACCCTAGTAATACTGCGATATTAGGGCGGAGGTATATTTTCTTCAACTCAAAATTACTTTTTCCTTACATTTGATCCTGCCATTTGTGCCTATATGCGATGAACTTTGCTGCATGGGTTTTCTTGCCTTGGTACCTTGCTGTTGGTTTGTGAATGCAGCTAGGGTTTCAAATTTGGGCCCCCTAGGGCATATGAGGATATTATTGTGAAAATGGGGTTATTTTGTTGCATGATATCTTTGTATGATGATTTATATGTCTTAAGAATGCAAAGAATTGTGCTTTCTAAAAAAGCCCAATGATGATAAAAAAAAGTAGGACCGAATGACATTCGCACACGGTGGATGGCTTGCTACGATTGTTCCCTTGAAGCCCCAGTTTGAATCGTGCCATGTCTGATCCCCATTAATCTGAAAGTTTATGATGTTATTTGTGTTAAGTATTAAATATATATTAATAATTTTTCAATGAGTTTATGATGTGATTATATGGTTGTTTATTTTGGATCATGATGTCAGTTTTTTGGGGCTTTGCTCCTGCATTTTTGTTTTGATAGCAGATTTATGTTGCATTGGTCCATGATGGATTTTGAGTTTATAGGGTTGGAAATTTTGGATAATGTATTCAGATTTTTGGGGCATTGCTCTAGGAAGCAAATTTGTGCGCATGTTGTTGTAAATTTTGGATAATGGAATCAGATTTTTGAGGCATTGCTTCTGCATTTTTTGGTTCATGGTATCAGAGATTTGGTGCATTGTGGAAGACAAGGATTTTGTATTATGTTGTTGGTAATTTTGGATAATGGAATCAGATTTTTGTGGCTTTGCTCCAGTTTGCAGTTTGTGTATAAGGGGGTGTTAATTTTGGATATGTGAATCAGTTTTTGGGGCATTGCTCCATGTTGCATTTGTGTTTATGTGGAGGTTACTTTTGGATAATTTAATCATAATTTTGGGGCTTTGCTCCAGGATGTTTTTTGTGTATAAGGGGTTGTTAATTTTAGATATTTGAATCAGTTTTTGGGTCATTGCTCCATGTTGCATTTGTGTGTATGTGGAGGTTAATTTTGGATAATGGAATAAGATTTTTGGGGCTTTGCTCCAGTTTGCAGTGTGTGTATAAGGGGTTGTTAATTTTGGATATTTGAATCAGTTGTTAGGGGCATTGCTCCATGTTCCATTTGTGTTTATGGGGAGGTTAATTTTGGATACTTAAATCAGATTTTTGGGGCTTTGCCTCAGGATGTTTTTTGTGTTTATGTGGTTATTAATTTTGGTTCATGGATTCAGATTTTTGGTGCTTTGCACCAGGCTGCATTTTGTGTTTCTCTGTGTGGTAATTTTGGATCATGGAATCACATTTAAGGGGCATTGCTCCAGGTTGTCTTTTTTGAGTAGTTGGATGTTAATTTTGGAAAATGGTATCAATTTTTAGGGTCATGTATTCATATTTTTGTGGCATTACTACAGATAGCAGTTTGGGTTTATGAGTTGGTAAATTTTGGTTCAGGGTATCAGATTTTTGGGTCAAGGCTCCTTGTTGCAGGTTGGATGTAAGGGGTGGAGAAATTGCAAATTTTTAACTTTCTGGGACCACATGAACAAAAGAACCCACAATGGAACAGTCCATGAGTATCATATGTTGCAAATTTTTAACTTTTTGGTGTAGGGTTTTATTTGGTTTTCTTTTTGGCTCATTGTATCTTATTTTGTTCCTACTAACAAAAATGTTGGGCCCTGGGTTTTTGTGTTATTACAGGTGATATTTTTTGGTGAGTTGAATCACATTTTTGTGGTTTTATGGCTCCTTGAATAATTTTTGGTTTACGTGGTTTTCTTTTTGGGATCAGTGTATCAGATTTTATGGTGCATTTTATGGGGTGACACTGCAGGAGCAACGGCAAAGCAACCGCGTGTGTGACTATGAATACACGTTATGTCTGAGGGCTAGTGATTTGGATATGCACAATTTTATCTGAACTGTGTTACTCATACGTATTATGTTATGTATATAAATAACATTAAATATATGTGTTATTAAATTAAGGGTGACATGGATACACAAGGAGACCATACGGCATGTGAGTTATGTACCGTTGTAGCGGCTGCAATATCGTTTGTCGTAGTCGCTTTACAACTCCATGCAAATGCTAGGGCTGCACCTATACCAAGAGAGCCCTCTGCTATGCGGGATCTGCATAGAAAATCCCACATGCGGAGAATTCTGTGGGGGTCTGAAAGTAGCTGTTTGGACTACTTACGGATGCGAAGACATGCTTTCATGAATCTTGTAGCAATAATGCGTCAGCGAGATCTTCTCAAGGACACTATACAGGTATCCATTGAGGAGCAGTTGGCCATGTTCCCGCATATTGTAGGTCACAAGTCCAAGAATAGGGTAATGCAAGTGGATTTTATTAGGGGAGGGGGGACAGTGAGCAGGTATTTTAACAAAGTTATAGGGGCAGTGTGTGCAATTCGGGATATGTACATGAAGCAAGCTGCTAATGAGACGCCACCAGAGATAGTCAATAACCCCAATTGGTTCCCATTTTTCAAGGTATGTGTGCTTACCTGTATATGTCTAAGTCTAATAAGTATCGTCGTGATGATTGAAAATTGTGCTCATTGATTACATTGTAGGACTGCTTTGGTCTCATTGATGGGACTCACATAGATGACATGCTCCCAGCCAGTCTCGTATCCCGTTTTAGAGGTCGTAAAGGGGTTACACAAAATGTGCTAGCAGCTGTTACTCCAAATAAAAGATTCACATACGTACTGGCCGGGTGGGAAGGATCCGCAAATGATTTTACGGTCCTGAAAGATGCATTGTCTAAACCACCCCCCTGGGGCTACGAGTGTATGAAGGTAATCGGCATAAATTTACATTAACATACGAAATACTTCTCTCATAGATCGTTGGGTCATTAATTGGGTTATGTTTTCGAATGCAGGTAAATATTACCTTTGCGATGCTTGGTATACAACAATGCCAGGATTCATATCTCCATACCGGGGAGTTAGATACCATTTGAAGGACCATACTGATCGGGTTCCTAGAAACCGAAGAGAGCTATTCAACCTACGACATTCAACCTACGCCATTCTACCTTACGATCAGAGATCGAGTCGACATTTGGTATCATAAAGAACAAGTTTAAAATAATGACAGCCAAGCCTCACTACACATTCAAACGTCAGGTCGAAATCGTACTTGCTTGTAGTGTTTTGCATAATTACATCCAAATAGAAGATCCGCATGACCCCCATCTAACTGAAGATGGAGATGGGGTTGAGGAGGCTGTAGATGGTATCGATGAGCTTGATGATGATGTTATGGATCTGTCCCAACATGTGCCCGTTCGTGAACAAACCGAACAACGTGATCAATGGAAAATGCGTAGGGAGCAGATTGCTTGGGATATGTGGGTGGACTTCTGTAACAAAAATAATAACGGGAACACTATAGAGCATGGGCTATGAGGGGGTCGGCGTATATTATTGCCTCCTATGACTGAACATTTTATTTCTTTTATTAGACATATTGCATTAGTGTTGCTTTGTTGAGTTTTCCAAAAAATTTCATGCATTTGCTTACCCACTATTTGCTTTACACTTATGCAATTTTATACTCGAATGCAGTATAGGTTCATGTTATAGGTAGGTTGGATGTTTATAGCCACAATGTTGCATTTTCAATTTAATTTGATTATGTTGTAGGGATGGAAGGCTCGTCAAATGATGGTCAGGGGGGTGACACAAACCGGCCTGGGCGTGATCCCATGCTCCCCAGCAATGATACTGTATATGGGACACAATGGGTAGAAGCTGACAGATTGGTGGACCCAATTGTCAACCGACCTATTCCCAAGAGGATGCAAACGATGCCCTATCACATGCATGGCTTCCAAGCAGGTGGGCTTGTGTACCCTTCAGGTGGGTATGGAATGGGATATCCACAAAATCCAAATTTCAACATTCCTATGCAAATGCCAATGCAGATGCCATCGCCGCCTGGAATGGTGTTTATGAATATGCTGCAAGGGGGATAGCAAGCCGCGTACAGAAGCCCAGCTTCCCCACCTGCATTCTCTATGCCTACGCCACCTAGTGGCAATGAACAAACCCCCGGCAGTGACGCTTCTAGGAAGTCAAGCCGACGTAGCGAAGATACAGATGGGTCTGTTTCAAGCCCCCGAAAGAAGTCGAAGCAGCCTTCATCGTCAACACAACAAAACAAACTTCGGACGAATGCTTACGATGAAACCCTCATTCCATTCCTTGCTGAGCTTGCTAGTCAGTGGTATAAAGCTGATAAGTCTTTCAAAAATACAGCCTTCACTGCCGCCGCAGCGGAAATAAATAACACCCATGGGACTTCATTCTCAAGTGTTAATGTGAAGAATCACATGAAATCGTTGAGGAGACGTCTCAAAGACGTTAAGGAGTGCATGGTCCTAAGCGGAGCCGGATGGGATGAGGAGAATAAGGTCATTACGCTTGATCCCGAAACGTATGATACATGGGCGGCGGTAATTACTTCTACCTTTTAGATATGCTATGTGATACTACATTAAATATAGCTTTGCATGCCCGTTATCATATTTGATATTGTAATTGTTCAGGCTAACCATCGACTGCGGGCTTATGTGAACCATCCAATGCCATGGTATGACGATCTTGTTACCATCATTGGTGATGATGTTGCGAAGGGGATTTAGCAATGGGTGTTTTTGAAAGGTTTGGTGGAGAGTTTCATGAAGGCGAAGGTGAGGGAGAGCCCGTAAGTCACGAGCCAATTCATATAGATTCACCACCACACAATGTCACGGAAGAAATTCCCACCCAAGCTAGCACCGGGCCTGCTAATCAGGGAGGGCCAAGTCAGTCAAACCCACATGCGATGGGTAAAAAGAAACACCGCAGACGGGGCATAGTTCAAGATCCCGACATCATGCGGAAAATATCAGAAAACATGAAAGAGGTTGTGGATGCTATAAGGTCCGCACACTCACATTGGCCCAAACCGCTTGCCAAGCATGTCTACGAGTTTACCGAGTATACCCCGGGTATATTGTTAAAGGTCTTCAAGGCCCTGCGCAACGATGAGATGGAGGCACACAGTTTTTTGGCCTTGCCTCATGAGGCTCGGAAAATGATGATAGAAGAGATAGTTGCGGGGTTTGATTTGGACTAGGAGGCTAGCTGGCTGGGATGGGAAGATGTTTGAGCGGTGACATGTTATGTTGGGGGAGATTTGGACGGGGGGTTGGAAAAGAATTCAAAATGTGTTTACGGTGGTTTTGGTGCATGGCTTATTGTATTTGTTTTTGGTGCATTGCTACTTGTGTTAGTATGTGTTGATGGGGGGTTTTGGGTTATGGGTCAATGTATCATTTTGTGTTGCATGTATCCATGATGCAGTTTGTTTATGAGGGTTGTTCATTAGATTTTTTGGGCTTTACTCCAGGTAGATGTGTGGGTTAATGAGGTTGTTGGTATTTGGTTCATGGTATCATATTTTTGAGGCATTGCTCCAGGTTGCAGCATGTGTGATTGGGTTGTTAATTTTGGCTCAAGTTTTCAGATTTTTTGGGCTTTGCTCCAGGTATCAATATGTGTTTTTTGGTTGTTGGTTTTTGGTTCATGGCATCAAAATTTTGAGGCATTGCTCCAGGTTGCAGCATGTGTGAATGGGTTGTTAAATTTGGCTCATGTATTCAGTTTTTTTGGGCTTTGCTCCAGGTAGATGTGTGGGTTAATGAGGTTATTGGTATTTGGTTCATGGTATCATATTTTTGAGGCATTGCTCCAGGTTGCAGCATGTGTGATTGGGTTGTTAATTTTGGCTCTTGTTTTCAGATTGTTTGGTCTTTGCTATAGGTATCAATATGTGTTTTTGTGTTGTTGGTTTTTGGGTAAAGGCAAAAAAATTTTGAGGCATTGCTCCAGGTTGCAGCATGTGTGAATGGGTTGTTAAATTTGTCCCTAGTATTCAGATTTTTTGGGCTTTGCTCCAGGTAGATGTGTGGGTTAATGAGGTTGTTGGTTTTTGGTTCATGGTATCATATTTTTGAGGCATTGCTCCAGGTTGCAGCATGTGTGATTGGGTTGTTAATTTGGCTCTTGTTTTCAGATTTTTTGGGCTTTGCTCCAGGTATCAATATGTGTTTTTTGTTGTTGATTTTTGTTTCATGGCATCATATTTTTGAGGCATTGCTCCAGGTTGCAGCATGTGTGAATGGGTTGTTAAATTTGGCTCATGTATTCAGTTTTTTTGGGCTTTGCTCCAGGTAGTTGGGTGGGTTTATGTTGTTGATTTTTGGTTCATGGTATCATATTTTTGAGGCATTGCTCCAGGTATGGTATCATATTTGGTTTCATATTTTTGAGGCAGTGCTCCAGGTTGGAGCATGTGTGTGTGGTTTGTTCATTTTGGTTAATGTTATCAGATTTTTTGTGGCATTTCTCCAGCCTGCAGTTTCTTTATTTGCCATGTTAAATTTGGATCATGGAATCTGATTTTTGTGGCATTGCTCCAGGCTGCAGCATGTGTGAATGGGTTGTTACTTTTGGAACATGGAATCAGAGCTTTTATGTGGCATTGCTCATTGCTGCAGTTTGTTTGTATGGGATGTTAAATTTGGCTCATGGAATCTGCTTTTTGTGGCATTGCTCCAGGCTGCAGTTTGTTTGTATGGGTGGTTAATTTTGTATTTTGGTATCATAATGTTGTGGCATTGCTCCAGTCATTGCTCTAGGCTGCAGATTGGTTGGCAAGGCTCCTTGTTATGGTTTACCTATAGCCCAATGATGAAGATGCTTATTTGATCCCTATGTCCCTCGGTTATGCATATATAGTTGGTATTAGGCTTGATGGTTCCATTACTCCCCAATGATGTATATTCGTGAGATACATTGAAAATCATATGAAATGATACGGACGGTATGCATCGGTATATGAGATGAGCGGATGTTAAATGAGGGGGTGATATGTGATGGAGCAACTGCCTATTACCAACTATTTATCATGATATAATTAATTTCTTTCTGATGGCTTATGTATGTTTTGCATACAACCAGCAATCTGGAGCAATGCCACAAAAATCTGATACCATGATCCAAAATTAACCCATGAACACATACTGCAACCTGGAGCTATGACCCAAAAACCAACTTATGCCCGATGATGATGAACAATAAATGCGAAAATTGACCCTATGAAAAGAAGATATCGGGGTATTTGGCTGGAAGGTTCATTTATAATGAGCAACCGCCATATACCTTCTGCCGTTCATGCTACAAAACATGTTTACCTGAGGGCACAAGTCAAATAATTTTTATTTGACTTGGGTACGGACCAAGTTGGTATGGTGCAATTTCCTTGTGGGGATTGTTTGGTTTTTGCAAATGTTAAATTTTTTTTCAGTTTATTTCTGGGTTTTTATGGATTTATACGTTTATTCTTTGGTTTCTTCATTTGTCTCTCATTTTGAGGTGTCGCTTCTTGATGCACTTCTGTATGTATCCTTGCTGCTTAAAATTGTTTTTCATTATTTATTTGTATATATTTTGTATGCCTCCGTTGTCAATCTTTATTTCTTGCAAGGTACAAATGAGCACCGGTTCCAGCCAGTCTATTCTATCCAGACCCAGACTTCCTACAGGGTCGCTGTTGGATCCAAATGATGACAACAGGTTTTGCCATTGTCGGATACGGGTTCCCAGAAGGACATCATGGACCACAAATAATCCTGGCCGTCGCTTCTGGAGCTGTCCTGTGCGAGGGAAATAATAAATGCAACTACTACGAATGGAAGGATCCGGCTCACTCAGAGTGGTCCACTTATGTGATACTACAGTTGCTTGATGAGCTTGCAAGAAGCCTAACCCATGCATCCTCTTCCACAGCGGTATCTGATAGGCGGCTTTTGGAGATTGAAGGGTGGTTGGCTATGAAAATGGACATCATTCTCTTCGAATACAATACCATTAAGTTGGTTTTGTATGCGATCTTAGGCTTTCTGCTTTTTTTGTTACTGGTGTTTATTATCGCCCTTAAAATGTAAACATTTATTTCTGTATGTTGGGCTAGTCAGATGAGACTTGTAATATGTATATTATAAGTATTTTGTAAATATGGGCTTTTTTGCAATGTGATTTTGGTTTGTTCTAGCTGATATGAGCTTATCGGTGAGCATTTAAAAATCCACACCATGTTTTGCTGCCAGTTCAATAAATTATTTTTTTATTTCTGTTGGTTGCGTTGCTTGTCGTGCTTGCGTTTCTAATTATTCGGCCTTATTCAATTAAATATTCCTTTGTTAAATTCGGTTTTTTAAAATTTAATTACGTAAATTGTACTTAAATATGTTTATTTAATATTAATTTATTTCATATTTACTAGTTATTTAATTAATAATTATTTAACAGTTGGGTTTTCACAAGTAAAGTGCCCAAATTCGGTTTGGGGTAATCTCACCTCAAATAATCATAACCAATTTTCTGACTTTCCTCAACCAACTTTCCCAATACCCATATAACCAAAGAAACACACTACTTTACTATGGGCCCCACATACAAAACTCATCTCCACTTTCCAACCCAAAGCAACCAAAAGAAACCAAAAGAAACACACTATTCCTCTTATCTCTCTTCACTCATTTCTCCTAGGATTTACTATTCCAAACAGTAAATCCTCCATCAAAAGAAACACATGAAACAGGCCCTAACGTTATAACCTGAAACGGGAAATATCAATCAATGGCCACCTCTGTACTGTGCGGCAGCCTGAAACCAACAACAACCTCATGTAAAAGTGCAACGTATACTACGCATCCATTCTCCCTTTCAACAATCAAATTGGCAACCGATAATTACAAACAAAAATGACATTCATTCTTTTGAGGGGAGCTTTCTAACACTAAGAACTAAATGATACAAGTGCAATACAGACTAAAACAACCTACACATCAAGAATTTTGTTCATTTATTGCATCAACTAAGAGCATGATTCAGACCCAGTTAACAAAACAAGCAATCGAGAGTCGTGCCATATTATCAACCAGTCCATACAAAATCAAAACCCCACTTGCTAAAGCGCAATAAAACTGAAACCCACATCACAACATCTCAAAACAAAGCCCAGAATATATTTTTTTACCGCAAATCTTGATAGGCGCTTCGAGCTCGAGCAGATTAGGCTGCTGCATGAAAATCTCCTTGGACACGAGACAGAGCTGCCGGATCTCGGCCTCAGACAACTGCACTTGCTTCCCTGGCCTGCTCCCTCTCACCTCCAACAATCGATTGATTATATCATCAAGCACTCCAGGATCCATCTCTCCCTCTCTTCACATACAAAAAAAAAGGACCCAATTTTAAGAACTAAATCTTTTTGAATAACAATTTTTCCAACATTCCCCTTTTCTCTCTTTGACTCAAAAAAAGTGATGTGATTCTCTCCGCTTTCTCTCTCTCTTTTTCCCTTCTCTCTTCTCGCGTTGTTAGAGAGAGAAAGAGAGAAGCGGATAAAAAGGAAGAATTTTTAGTGACTTTATTTGGTCAGTAGAGCCAGAGGGAAAGGGATGGGCAAGAGATTGCTGACCTAAAAGAGGGAGGTGACCAGTGTGATGAAGTACAATGGACGGCTGAGATTTTTTATATTCTATCAGGTTTTTATTTGTTTAATTTTTTCTGGAAGCGTCCATATTGGTGGCTACTTGAACCCTGGCCGTCCAATGCGTAGTGACTCCAAATTAATATGTATTTCATGGATTTTATTTTTGGGGGGTTTACCGTCATGGTTCACGCAACTTGAATGGGGACCAAACGTCGGGTAAGTTGTTTTTGAAGCATAAGCTTTGGGTGAATGACTGTGGTCCAACGGTATTATCTTCGTTTTTAGTGAGTCAGTTTAGAATCGATACTTGGTAGATGCGGATTGCATGTACACCTTTAACCAGCTTTTCTATGTATCAAATAAAGATCAAGATCAAGATCAAGATGTTTCATGTCTAAAATAAGCTAAGATACGTAAATACTCGCACTTCTGGCTTCACTAAAAGAAATCCATACAGTATGTCTCAACGACGGAACAATGGCGTCAAATGCATATGAGAATGTAATTTCGAAGTACTACACTTAAAGCCTGATCAAGCTATATTAAGGAGCTTCCCATAGTCATTAATGGACTATGGTTTAACGCATTATATTTGTATAGGGGCTGTGCCCCTGTGGATTGTGCATAGAAATATATGGCCGCAAAGAATTCCTTTTCCGAATGGGAATTAGGGTTTAAACCTGTACGAGATGTCTCTTATATCCTCATTCTTTCGCACCGTCTCACAAGTGGGGCGGACAGACATCAAACCGAGGGTATGCAAGGCTGATTCACATCTTGCATAACAAGTTAGTCGAGAGAAGATCAAGCTACTTCTAGTTATCAAATAAGTATTCGATCCACCCTATGCAAACAAATCATTTTTATTTATGTATTTGCCTTCGCGATAGATCAACTTACGTCATTTAGATATACATATGCACTGTTGATTGATTTTATGTACTTGTCATTATTTTATTAACTTCATGCTTATCAGCATACATACAATATTACAAAGAAGAAGAAGGTCGAATACAGCAGTTTTTCATGTGCTTATACAATTAGTTCCTTTCGACACTTGTATAATACAAACACCCAACTACTATTTGCTTATCCATAAACCAAGAAAGTGCAAACACCCAACTACTATTTGCTTATCCATAAACCAAGAAATTGTGCATCCACCAAAATGACGAGCTAGTGTGCCCAGTAAGTAAAAGTAACGACCCGGTTTCAGGAACCATTACTATTGGATATTTACAAGTTCTGCCGTTAACCAATCTAGCCAATATAGTATGTGATGCAAAGATGTACACAATACTCAAGTAAGCGTCCAATCATTACAATCATTACAAGTCATATCCAGATACAACACACACCAACATCTCTCAAAGGAACAACATATAAGTGAAAGTAGAATAGATATACATACAAAGGTACATCGCGCACATGACTCAAGATCTAAAACTTCGCGGCCTCTAGAACGCAAGCTCCTCAAACTCAGGAGCATCCTTGTCCGATGTGTCATCTAATGGTACCACAAAGCAGTAACCGTAGGTAAGTCACGATAATTTTAGAAATAGAATTAAAAGCAGTGCACGAGTATGAAATATAACATGCACATGAAAAAGTAACATATGATGATCATGCAAGTGCGACAAGTAACTAAGGATGCAAGTGCGATAACAATGTACTACAGTTACAACTATGGCAATGCATACATGACATGTCACTAATGTTATCCCAACTAGTATATAAGGCAATAACAACAGTAAGACACGCATGCAAAGGTAGTATCAACAAAAGGCATGCAAGACAGTAACAGAAATAAGACATGCATTTTAATGACATATATTTATAGTTGTGCTAGTAGTAGTTAACTAAGCTAGAATATGACTCAAGTAGGATAGTACAATATGCCACCATTGTGTCCAGCTCTTTGTTGGATGCAATTACCCGAGAAATGCTGAAACATATGGAACGGGACACGTATGCCGAAACACATGCAACAGGACAGGATGCCGAATTACATGCAGTGGGACGGGATGCCGAACTCCAATCACTCACATACTCTCTCAACTATGAGTTACACCAAACATAAGTGAAGTGTCAAGTGTTCTCGGTCCATATTTTCAAGGGGATGTTTCAACATTATATTTCAACATGAGATTTCAATACGACATTCCAACATGAGATTCCCACATGATATTCCACAAGACCGTTCAGGCAGCATGTGTCACACCCCGCTTCCCTAAAATGGAGGCGAGACGTGGAAAGGTCCGGACGAGAGTGGAGCTGTGAAGTCCCAAACCCGATAAGCGTCAATAAAACATAAGCAGGTCCCTGTAACCACAAACGGAACAACAATAATAACACAAGGAGAGACAGAAATGAAAATCTCATATCTCAAATTGTCCAACATGAAAATTAAGTTCAACATCCAGAAAAGCCACCAGGCTAAAAGAAAGAGTCTAAAGGCCCAGAACAAGGCCAACAAAAGCAACGACGTAACAAAATATAGGTGCTACGCACCGACAACAAAATAGCAGTCTAAACAAAAGGAAAAGTACAACGAAGACACTAGGACTAGTCCACAGTGTCCACGTACTCTCCGTCAAACACAAGCTCGGGCTCGGCGTCAGCAAACACATCGTCCTCAACAAGGTACTCAGGCTCAGGATCTAACATGTGTCACCCAAAAGAGTAAAGGGGCACATGTCAGCAAGTCTAAAAGACTTGGGCAATGAAACTGAAAGTAAGGCAAACTAACAACCTAGCAGTTTTAGTATGCATGACATGGCAGTTATAACATGAGTGCACAAGCAAGCCATGGTGAAACAATAAGTACAAGAGAACAATTATCGGGACAAGACAAGAGTAGCCAAGCTACTAGCAATCTCAATCAATTCACTAGTCACGTTTAAAGTTGTTTGTAGATGTTTACGCCTTACAGCTGAATGGTTTGGCATTCACGCTGATTGGCCGCTTAACAACTACCCCAAAACCCAGAGTTTACGCCTTACCACTGCAGTTGCTGATCGGTCAGACTCCCAGTTGATTGGCCGCTTAACTCTTACCCCCAATACCCACATGTAAACGAGCCAGTGTCCCCGCACACGAGCTCAGTAAATGAGCCAGGGTTGCCCCGCACAGGAGCTCGCATTCTAGTTCACGATTCATAAGCATTTGGCGTAGGGGTGCACCTAGCCGGAAACAAGTAGTTCGGGCATTGGCTATCAACCAACACATGGCCCGCTTTTGGAACACGAGCCAGGAACACAAGCATTGTAGCGAAGCTACGCAATCACGGAAGCACTTAAAGAATGCAATGACATGACATTTAATTTGCGTACCGTTAAAGGAAATTAAACATAACATGGTAATTGTGCAACATGATAAATGTCGGATCTAGCTTTGTTGTCAAGCTAGTTCCTAAATTTGCGCCTAGGCGAGTATCATTTCGTCGCCTAGTCTCTTTTACGCCTAACAAGCAAATGGCCTAAAACATGGCCTAAACCCTAAGTGGCAAGTTTCACTTGCCTAGAACCGAGGATGACGATCAACGAGGGTTCGTCCCACGGACGCTAATCTACGGGGAAGTCGCTATTATGGAGAAACAGACATCAAAACAACATTTATTTATTAGGGTTTCACAAAAAAACACAACGGGTCATGAAAACATTAAGAGATCGATTATTACCGTATAGGAAACGGAAGAATGACGCCGAGCAACCACGGCGACGGAAGAAACGCTCCGGGGAACCTAGGGTTCAGATCTGGAAATGGATGGAGAAGTTTGGAGAAATATGGTTTTGGGGGATTTTGAGGAAGATGAGAGGTAGAATGTGTTAAGGGAGAGTTTGGATGTTGGATTTTTGGGCTTGGGATAAAGGAATAAGGGTTTGAGGTAGTAGGGGGCTCAATGGGGGAGAAACTAGGGTTTTGGGTCGTGAGGAAGGAGAAGAAAACGTTTGGGAGGGGTTTAAATAGGAAGGACTGGCGGCTGCCCAGAAATTAGGGTTTTGGCACTGATTAGTCGGTCAGAGAACAACCACTGACCGACTAGTTTGGGAACTAGTCGGTTGGTTGACCAACGCAGACCGACTAAGTCCAAACAGTAACTCATATACAGGAATAGGATATAGATTTAGTCGGTCAAAGAACAACTACTGACCGACTAGTTTGACATCTAGTCGGTCAAAAGATGAACTTAGACCGACTAAGAAGGAACAGTAACTGGCACCCAAAATAGTTAATGAGTTAGTCGGTTGAAGAAGCATTGCCGACCGCCTAGTTTGCAACCTAGTCGGTCAACCAACGTTCTTAGACCGACTAACGACAAACAGTAACTCCTGAGAAATTTACAAAGCCAACTAGTCGGTTCAAGAAGGATTGCCGACCGACTGGATCGTCATCTAGTCGGTCGGTGCCCCTTCTTACACCGGCTAATGAGCACCAAAAGTTCCGACATGGAGCGCGAAGCTCCGGGATCGATTCCTAAGACTCCTAGGCTTGATCTAACGATAAGATATGACCGATACGAAGCCCGTCACGAAAGACTTACTCCAAAATCGACGATTCTAAGAAAGAAGCTAGAAAACACGACGATACGATCGAAAATGAAAGTTACGGAGACGAAAACCACATATAAGGAGAAAATCCACCAAAACATATAATATAATATAATAAATCCAGATACATGAAAACCAGTCGTTACATCCTCCCCAACTTAAGAAAAATTCCGTCCTCGGAATTTTCAACACTCGCGTGTCCGGAAACAAAAGTGGGAAACGCTCTCGCATCTCATCCGCATTCTCCCAAGTAGACTCTTCAGGCGAGCCGTGTCGCCACATCACCCTCACAAGGTTGACAACCTTGTTCCGAAGTGACTTCTGACGCCTGTCCAGAATCTGCACTGGCTGCTGGTCATACGTCATATCGGGGCGAACGGTAATCTCCGAGAAATCCACAGCATAAGATGGATCGCTAATGTATCGACGAAGTTGTGACACATGGAAAACATTGTGAACTCCCTCCAAAGATGGCGGCAAGGCTAAGCGATAAGATACCTCGCCAACTCTCTCCAGAATGTCAAACGGTCCAATGTATCGCGGGCTCAACTTCCCTCGCTTCCCAAAACGAATCACACCACGATTCGGGGAAATCCTCAGAAACACATGATCGCCCGGCTGAAACTCCAAAGGACGACGTTTAGCATCCGCCCAATGCTTAAAACGGTCCTGAGCAATCCTCAACCTCTCCCGAATGTTCCTGACAACATCCACGGCCTCCACGATCATCTCAGGTCCCAACAACTCCCGATCACCAACGTCATCCCAACTTAATGGCGATCGACATTTCCTCCCATAAAGAGCGGCGAAAGGCGCCATGCCAATACTCGCCTGGAAGCTGTTGTTGTAGGAAAACTCTACCAGATGTAGATGGTCCTCCCACGAACCCTTGAAATCCAGCATGCACGCCCTCAGCATGTCTTCCAAGATCTGAATCGTCCTCTCGGACTGGCCATCCGTCTGCGGATGGTACGCCGTGTTGAAACTCAGACACGTACCCAAACTCTTCTGCAAACTCTGCCAGAACTGAGATGTGAACCTCGTGTCTCTGTCCGACACGATACTCACGGGGACTCCGTGAAGTCGCACGACCTCCTGCACGATTCACGTTACATCACTATCTAAACTAGGAAAAAGGAAATAAAAACGGAGAGTAAAAGAATTTTACCTCCATATATCTCCTTGCTAGCGCCTCAGTGGACTGTCCCACTCGGAACGGAATAAAGTGCGCGGATTTGGTCAATCGATCTACGATCGCCCAAATAGCGTCATTCTGCTTCGGACTCCGAGGTAGTCCAGTCACAAAATCCATAGTGATGTGTTGCCATTTCCACTCCGAAATCGGAAGCGGTTGTAGCAACCCGGCCGTACGCTGATGCTCCACCTTTACCTGCTGGCAAACCAAGCACTTGTCTACACTCCGAGCCACGCTCCTCTTCATGCCATGCCACCAATAATTCAGACGAAGATCCTGGTACATCTTGGTGCCACCAGGATGCACAGAATACGGCGAACTGTGTGCCTCCACCATCAACTCCTCTCTAATATCCCCAGCTGGCACACACAACCTGGCTCCAAACCTCAGTGAGCCATCCTCATGAATCAAAAAGTCAGTCCGCAGACCGGCTTCCACCTGCTCCCGAATCTTCACCAGCTTCGGATCCTCAGCCTGGCCAGCCTTGATCCGATCCACAATCGTCGACTGTATCTGCATACACATCAACGAAGAAGCCTCCCCAGGAAGAACAATCTCAACACCAGACTCACAAAAATCCTGCTGCAATCTCCACTGCGAAGTCAAAATCATCACCGCTGGAAGCCTACTCAGCGCATCAGGAACCACATTCACCTTGCCAGGGTGATACTGCAAATCAATATCATAATCTGCCATGAGCTCCAACCATCGACGCTGTCGCATATTGAGCTCCTTCTGAGTAAAAATATACTTCAAGCTTTTGTGATCGGTGAAGATTTTCACTTTCTCACTCAGCAGGAAGTGCCTCCAAATTTTAAGAGCAAACACAACGGCAGCCAACTCCAAATCATGCGTCGGGTAATTCTTCTAATGAACCTTGAGCTGACGAGAAGCATACGCCACAACGTGCCCGTGCTGATGCAACACACAACCGAGACCCTTGCCAGAAGCATCGCAAAAGATCTCAAATCCACCGCTGCAATCAGGCACAACAAGAATAGGGACAGTCGTCAACTTCTCCCTCAGAACACCAAAAGCATTCTCACAATCACCCGACCAAACAAAAGGTACATCCTTCCGCGTCAACCTGGTCATCGGCTCATTAATACGGAAAAAGTCCTTAATGAAGCGCCGATAGTAACCAGCAAGCCCAAGGAAACTCCGAATCTCAGACGCCGACGACGGGACATGCCACTCTCTGATGGCCCTAATATTCTCGGGATCCACTGAAATACCATCTCCAGTCACCACATGCCCCAGAAAAGCAACGCTATCCAGCCAAAACTCGCACTTCGAAAACTTAGCATACAAACGATGCTTCCTCAAAATCTCCAATACCGCCCTCAAGTGCGAGGCATGCTCCTCCTCCGACTTTGAATAGATCAGAATGTCGTCAATAAAGATAACGACAAACTTATCCAAAAAGTCGTAGAAAATCATGTTAATCGGATTCATGCAAACTGCGGGTGCATTGGTTACACCAAAAGGCATAACCACAAACTCGTAGTGTCCATACTTCGTCCTGAACGCTGTCTTCGGAACATCACCCTTCTTCACCTTCAACTGATGGTAACCACTCCTCAAATCCAATTTAGAAAACACCCTCGAACCTCCAAGCTGATCAAAAATATCATCGATGCGAGGCAACGGGTATTTATTCTTGATGGTCACCGCATTCAACTCCCGATAGTCCACGCACATGCGACGCGAACCATCCTTCTTCTTCACCAGCAGCACATGTACTCCCCACGGAGACACACTAGGATTGATATAACCCTTCTGCAAAAGCTCATCCAGCTGCTTCCGCAACTCCTCCAACTCAGCGGGTGCCATACGATACGGCGCCTTCGAAATGGGCTGCGCACCTGGAATCAGATCAATAGAAAACTCCAAAGCTCGATCAGGTGGCAAACCAGACATCTCCTCGGGGAAGATGTCATCAAAATCACGCACCACAGCTGGCCTCTCCAACTCCATCTGCATAGCCACAACCTCCACTAGCCTGGCCCGAAATCTGACAGGACCAAGCGAGCTGCTACCACGGCTGAACTCAAATACCGGATGTCCGGGAATCTCGAACACCACCTTCTTCCTCCTACATTCGATCGTAGCATAAAAGCTCGCAAGCCAGTCCATCCCAAGAACTGCATCATAGTTGATGATGTCGTGGACAATGAAATCAGCGTAAAGCTCATGTCCACAAACCACCAACGAGCAATAATTGCAACCAAGATGCACCGAGACCACGCCATTCCCTGTAACGATATTCCAACTCTTGGGAAGAGGGGACGTCGACAAGGAATGCTTCTCCACGAAGCTCCGAGAAATAATGCACATCGAAGCACCAGAGTCAAAGAGGACTCGTGCAGGAAATGTGCACACCAAAACCACACCTAACAAGCAATTAACAATCAAACCCTAGTCTAGCAAACAATCATGTTCAAGCAAACAACACAATCTAGCAATCAAAACCAGCTAGGAAGGTAACAGCTAGATTGAGGATTACCTGCGATAACCTCATCCACAGCCTCGCTCTCCACAGCGGTCATCAGAAAAGCCTGCCTCCTCGGCGGAATAGCCTGCTGAAAAGCCTGCCTCTGTGGAACAAGAGCTGCTCCACGTCCAGCAGGAACAGACGCTCGCTGCTGCAACGGCTGTGCTGCAACAGGTGCCCTCCGCAGCTGATTCGCATGCCGACAATCCTTCGCGACATGAGAAGCATCACCATAAACCAAACACTGGCCCAAAAACTTCCTACACTGATCCTTGATGTGGCCAGGCTTGCTGCAGAAATGACAAGTCTTCTGAACAGGCCCTCCTGGCCTCTTGAACTGAGCTGGCTGATTAGGCTTGAAACCAGGCCTAACCACCGCCCTGGCCTGCTCCATAGGCCTCTTCCCAGCACCAGAAACATGTCCTCTCCTCTGACTCAGGTTCAGCTCCTGCCTCCTCGCAGCGACCAGAACCTTCTGATAAGAGTCCAGATCAGAGGAAGACACAAAACTATGGAGCTCCAAAGCAAGTCCCTGCAGGAACCTCTGAGCCCTCTCATCAGCATCCTGCACCATCTTCGGTGCGAACTGACTCAGCCTAGTGAACTCTTGGTGGTACAGGTCCACCGTCAAGCTCCCTTGCTTTAGATCAATGAAGCGCTGCAGCATCTCCTTCCTAGCAGCCTTCGGAAAGAACTCCTCATCAAACCTGGACTTAAAGGTAGTCCAAGCTATCGGCTCCACCAGCATCTTCTCTTCTGCATCCCACCAGTTCCGAGCATTATCCTTGAGTTGCCTCTTCGCCAAATCAACCCATCCAGTCGGGGTGATCTTGGCCATCTTCAAGTTATCCTCAATGTTCCGAATCCACTCATCGGCAGCCAGAGGACCCTCAGACCCATCAAAATATGCGGGACCCAGCTCCCGAAATTGCTTCGCTCCCGGCTCGGAGCGAGGGACATCCGGAAGGGCCCAGACAGCTCGAGCAAGTGGAGCATTCTGGACTTGCAGGAGCACGCCCTGCGGCACTTGCATCATCTGAAGCATCATCCGCATCATCTCTCCATTGGTGGGTTCCCGCTCAGGCTCCTCATCATGAGGGGGCGCACCACTACCTCCACCACGGGTGAATCGCCTTACTGCCATCTAATGACACAGAAAACGAAGCAGATTAGACTCATAGCGTATGACTCGGACGTCGAACTTAGTTTATTGGACATTCTAATATTATTATCGTTACTCTGATAATCGCAGTTACAGAAGAGGACCTGCATGGGCCACCAACAAAACCTGTCACGCCCCGCTTCCCTAAAATGGAGGCGAGACGTGGAAAGGTCCGCACGAGAGTGGAGCTGTGAAGCCCCAAACCCGATAAGCGTCAATAAAACATAAGCAGGTCCATGTAACCACAAACGGAACAACAATAATAACACAAGGAGAGACAGAAATGAAAATCTCATATCTCAAATTGTCCAACATGAAAATTAAGTTCAACATCCAGAAAAGCCACCAGGCTAAAAGAAAGAGTCTAAA
Source organism: Scilla litardierei (assembly GCA_030789695.1). Lineage (NCBI taxonomy): Eukaryota > Viridiplantae > Streptophyta > Magnoliopsida > Asparagales > Asparagaceae > Scilla > Scilla litardierei. Next base: position 42,123,103 of record CM061138.1, on the reverse strand, counting down.
GGCCCAGAACAAGGCCAACAAAAGCAACGACGTAACAAAATATAGGTGCTACGCGCCGACAACAAAATAGCAGTCTAAACAAAAGGAAAAGCACAACGAAGACACTAGGACTGGTCCCCAGTGTCAACGTACTCCCCGTCAAACACAAGCTTGGGCTCGGCGTCAGCAAACACCTCGTCCTCAACAAGGTACTCAGGCTCAGGATCTAACGTGTGTCACCCAAAAGAGTAAAGGGGCACATGTCAGCAAGTCTAAAAGACTTGGGCAAGGAAACTGAAAGTAAGGCAAACTAACAACCTAGCAGTTTTAGTATGCATGGCATGGCAGTTATAACATGAGTGCACAAGCAAGCCATGGTGAAACAATAAGTACAAGAGAACAATTATCGGGACAAGACAAGAGTAGCCAAGCTACTAGCAATCTCAATCAATTCACTAGTCACATTTCAAGTTGTTTGTAGATGTTTACGCCTTACAGCTGAATGGTTTGGCATTCACGCTGATTGGCCACTTAACAACTACCCCCAAAACCCAGAGTTTACGCCTTACCACTGCAGTTGCTGATCGGGCAGACTCCCAGTTGATTGGCCGCTTAACTCTTACCCCCAATACCCACATGTAAACGAGCCAGGGTCCCCGCACACGAGCTCAGTAAATGAGCCAGGGTTGCCCCGCACAGGAGCTCGCATTCTAGTTCACGATTCATAAGCATTTGGTGTAGGGGTGAACCTAGCCGGAAACAAGTAGTTCGGGCATTGGCTATCAACCAACACATGGCCCGCTTCTGGAACACGAGCAAGGAACACAAGCATTGTAGCGAAGCTACGCAATCACGGAAGCACTTAAAGAATGCAATGACATGACATTTAATTTGCGTACCGTTAAAGGAAATTAAACATGACATGGTAATTGTGCAACATGATAAATGTCGGATCTAGCTTCGTTGTCAAGCTAGTTCCTAAATTTGCGCCTAGGCGAGTATCATTTCGTCGCCTAGTCTCTTTTACGCCTACAACAAGCAAATGGCCTAAAACATGGCCTAAACCCTAAGTGGCAAGTTTCACTTGCCTAGCACCGAGGATGACGATCAACGAGGGTTCGTCCCACAGACGCTAATCTACGGGGAAGTCGCTGTTATGGAGAAACAACCATCAAAACAACATTCATTTCATTAGGGTTTCACAAAAAAAACACAACTGGTCATGAAAACATTAAGAGATCGATTATTACCGTATAGGAAACGGAAGAATGACGCCGAGAAACCACGGCGACGGAAGAAACGCTTCGGGGAACCTAGGGTTCAGATCTGGAAATTGATGGAGAAGTTTGGAGAAATAGGGTTTTGGGGGATTTTGGGGGTTTTGATGAGATTTTGAGGAAGATGAAAGGTAGAATGTGTTAAGGGAGAGTTTGGATGATGGATTTTTGGGCTTGGGATGAAGGAATAAGGGTTTGAGGTAGTAGGGGGCTCAATGGGGTAGAAACTAGGGTTTTGGGTCGTGAGGAAGGAGAAGAAAACGTTTGGGAGGGGTTTAAATAGGAAGGACTGGCGGCTGCCCAGAAATTAGGGTTTTGGCACTGATTAGTCGGTCAGAGAACAACCACTGACCGACTAGTTTGGGAACTAGTCGGTCGGTTGACCAACGCAGACCGACTAAGTCCAAACAGTAACTCCTGTACAGGAATAGGATATAGATTTAGTCGGTCAAAGAACAACTACTGACCGACTAGTTTGACATCTAGTCGGTCGAAAGATGAACTTAGACCGACTAAGAAGGAACAGTAACTGGCACCAAAAATAGTTAATGAGTTAGTCGGTTGAAGAAGCATTGCCGACCGACTAGTTTGCAACCTAGTCGGCCAACCAACGTTCTTAGACCGACTAACGACAAACAGTAACTCCTGAGAAATTTACAAAGCCAACTAGTCGGTTCAAGAAGGATTGCCGACCGACTGGATCATCATCTAGTCGGTCGGTGCCCCTTCTTACACCGGCTAATGAGCACCAAAAGTTCCGACATGGAGCGTGAAGCTCCGGGATCGATTCTTAAGACTCCTAGGCTTGATCTAACGATAAGATATGACCGATACGAAGCCCGTCACGAAAGACTTACTCCAAAATCGACGATTCTATGAAAGAAGCTAGAAAACACGACGATATGATCGAAAATGAAAGTTACGGAGACGAAAACCACATATAAGGAGAAAATCCACCAAAACATATAATATAATATAATAAATCCAGATACATGAAAACCAGTCGTTACAGCATGTAATGAGTAGTAGATGACATGCAGCAGGTGATGTGTCTATTTAAACATGGGCAACGTGCAAACAAGCGTAACATTATTTCAAGCATAGATCTCAGGTGACACGCGTAACAGCATATCAGACATGGATGTACGTGACAAGTGTAACAAGAACGATAATGATGATTGCATGTGATGAGTATAGCAAGCATGAATTTACATGCGTTAAGTCTAGCAATTTTAGTAAGTATGGGTTATGTGTGTTAAGCATGATAACCTTAGTAAGGTTGGTAGGCGTAAACATACTTAACATGCATTTGCATAGTTCTATATTAAGTTAAGACGTTGAGTTCGCAAGAGTGGTGGACCTACGGTGAGAGTAGTGGGGTGTAACGACTGGTTTTCGTGTAATTGGATTATATATATTAAAATATATGCTTGGTGGATTTTCTCCTTGGATGTGTGGTTTTTGTCGCCGTATCTTTCACTTTCGATCGTTTCGTCGTGATTTTTCCTAGCTTCTTCCTTCGATCGTCGATTTCGGAGTAAGTCATTCGTGACGAGCTTCAAATCGCTCATATCTTAGAGTTAGAGTGATCTTAGAAGCCACAGGAATCTTCCCGAAGCTCCGCGATTCGAATCGGCACTTTTAGTGCATCTTAGTTGGTTCGAGAAGGCGGACCTACCGACTAGAATTCAATCTAGTCGGTCAGGAACTCTTCTCCAACCGACTAGTTCTTTAAATCTATTGTACATGAGTTACTGTTTACTCTTAGTCGGTCTAAGAACAACCACCGACCGACTAGATGTGAAACTAGTCGGTCAGAACTTGCTCTCAGACCGACTAGTTCCTTTGATTAATTTTACCTAAGCTACTGTTCCTCGTTAGTCGGTTCATGAACACTCACCGACCGACTAGATTCCAAACTAGTCGGTCGACGGGCCTTCACAGACCGACTAATTCACTTCCCAGATTTTCCCCTTCTTTCGCTCTTTGATTCTAGTCGGTCACAGTTGGTCGACCGACCGACTAGTTGCTAAACTAGTCGGTCAGTAACTCTTCTTTGACCGACTAATCAGTGTTGAAACCCTAATTTCTGGGCAGCCGCCAGCTCTTCCTATTTATACCCCTCCCAAACGTTTTCTTCTTCTTCTTCAACTCTAAACCTAATTTCTCCCCCCATTGAGCTCTCATCTTCCCCAAACCCTCAAACCTTCATTCCAAGCTCTTCCTCCATCATCCAAACCCTCACTTAACACTTTCCACCTTCCACCTTCCTCAAACCTTCATCAAACCCCCAAAACCCATATCTAAACCTATTTCTCCAGATTTTCCCTCATTTCCAGATCTGAACCCTAGGTTTCCCCGGATCGTTCTTACGTTGTCGTGCTTGCTCGGCATCGATCTTCCGCTTCTATACGGTAGGGTTCGATCCTTTGGTTTTCTCATAACTCTCCTTGTGATTTTATTGAAACCCTAATAATAAACTAGGTTGGATGTTGTTTGATGATTGTTTCTCCGTGGCAGCGATTTACTCTCCGTAGATAACTTTTGTGGCGTGCCTCGTTGATCATCTTCCTTGGCGTGAGGCAAGTGAAACTTGCCACTTAGGGTTTAGGCCATGTTTTAGGCCATTTGCTTGTTGTAGGCGTAAAAGAGGCTAGGCGACGAAATGATACTCGCCTAGGCGCAAATTGGGGAACTAGCTTGACAACGAAGCTAGTTCCGACATATATCATGTTGCACAATTACCATGCCATGTTTAATTTCTATTAACGGTACGCAAATTAATTGTCATGACATTGCATTCTTAAAGTGTTTCCGTGAATGCGTAGCTTCACTACAATGCTTGTGTTCCTGGCTCGTGTTCCAGAAGCGGGCCATGTGTTGGTTGATAGCCAATGCCCGAACTACTTGTTTCCGGCTAGGTGCACCCCAACGCCAAATGCTTATGAATCGTGAACTAGAATACGAGCTCCTGTGCGGGGCAACCCTGGCTCATTTACTGAGCTCGTGTGCGGGGACCCTGGCTCGATTACATGTGGGTATTGGGGGTAAGAGTTAAGCGGCCAATCAACTGGGAGTCTGCCCGATCAGCAACTGCAGTGGTAAGGCGTAAACTCTGGGTTTTGGGGTAGTTGTTAAGCGGCCAATCAGCGTGAATGTCAAACCATTCAGCTGTAAGGCTTAAACATCTACAAACAACTTGAAACGTGACTAGTGAATTGATTGAGATTGTTAGTAGCTTGGATACTCTTGTCTTGTCCCGATAATTGTTCTCTTGTACTTATTGTCTCGTCATGTCTTGCTTGTGCACTCATGTTATAACTGCCATGTCATGCATACTATAACTGCTAGGTTGCTAGTTGTCTTACTTTCAGTTTCCTTGCACAAGTCTTTTTAGACTTGCTGACATGTGCCCCTCTCTCTTTTGGGTGTCACATGTTAGACCCAGAGCCAGAGCTTGTTGCAGGGGTTTGGTGCTGCTGACGCACTTTTGTTGCTGTGGTGGAGTCTTGTGGACACCGGTGACCTTGCTGAGTTTCCTTTCTGTTTTAGGATTCCTGTTAGTTGTCGGTGCGTAGCACCTTTGTTTGTACTTTGTACTTTCGTTGGCCATGTTTGGGCCCTTAGATTCTTTTCTCTTTAAGCCTGGTGGCTTTTTCTGTGATGTTGGAATTTAATATGATGGATATTCTGAGATTGTCTTTTGTCTCATTTCCTTTATTATTATCTTTGTTTCGTATCGCGTTGCAAGGACCTGCCAATTAAATGTTGATTGACGCTTATCGGGTTTGGAGCTTTGCAGCTTCAAGTCTGAGCGGACCTTCTCACGCTTCGCCTCCACATTTTTGGAAAGAGGGGCGTGACAGGTTTTGTTGGTGGCCCATGCAGATCTATTTGCAAATGCGAGCTATCGGAACAACGATAATAATTCTAGAATGTCCATTAAATAAATTAGAACATCCAAATTATAAGCCCGGAGTCTAGGTTTTTAGCGTTCCTATGCCTTAGGTGGCTAGTAGACGTGTTAGAGCACCTGTCCCAGCTTGATAGGAAATCCATTAGGTCAGGACTATAGTGAGACTTAGTTAGAAGTTTGTGCTTGCTAGTTAGGGGTCCTTGATTGTTAGTTAGACTCCATGCTAGTGATTGATATGATAGTCCTAAGAGTTACCTTAGTGGTTCCTGTCTAGCTCTGACCATGATAGACTCCTAGAATTCTTTGGTTGTTCGCTTGGGTTCATCGATTTCGGACCAAGCTGAACTCATTACATTGCTGACCAGCTCCTTAGTGAGTCTTAGCGCTTAGTTCCCCAAATCTTTAGTTGGTTGACCGTAGGAATTCCCCGTAGATTTTCCTGAGTCATGTCCTAGGTATGTCTATGCTTTATCATCCGACCAACTCCCTTGTCTCGATTCACATGACCACCTTATTGTGATTATCATTGATCTTTTAAATCTTTTCTGTTGCAAATCTTAAATCTCCTAAGTCACTTTCCAATGCTTTCCTTATTTAAAGTTTTCGCTCAATTTAAATTTTATTTTGAACCCGCTTTTAGTATTTCTCCCTTACTCCCGATTGAGCTAAAAGTCGTTCTTAGATTTTGAAGATGATTTGGTTGTTATTTTAAGTTACTATCTTGCAACTACTTTTCTAACATATATCTTCCGCATTTGATTTTAAAACCTTATTATTAATTGATCATTCGATATACCACCTTTTCTAAATTGCAAAACTCATTTTAGCTATTTACCATACGTACTTTAAAATACTTCTTTCAAGATAAATAGAACCCTAATTAATTTATGAGTATATACTAATTATAAGTTTGTCGTACCCGTACTTCAAAATTCTTATACCAACCCGTCCTTTTGGCAAATCCTTATTTCCCCAAAAAATACCTTCGATTTTCCTCCTTCGTTAAGTTTAAATTTGTTCGAAAACCTTCAATATATGCGTATTAGATTTCATGCTCTTTCACTGATTTAAAATTTATTTGCGTTTTAAACATCGAAACTCTTGTCGAGATTTTGATTAGTAGTTCATAATAATTTTCAGCCTATACTTAAGTATCGATATAAATGTCTTATCCCTTATTCATATGCCAATATTATTCTGGACCATACTTCTATTTCTTCTAACTCGATTTATAATTTCCCTTCTTACTTATGCCATTAAAATTTTATTCAAAAAAAAATCTCTCATCGTGCTTACTTTTAATTTATCTTTCGAGTCCCTGGGGATTTCAGCTTTCAGCGAGTCGATTTTATGCTCAACGTTTTCCCTAGTTCAGATTTTCGTAAAATTACTTTTCGAAACCATTTCCTGATTTAGACCTCCAAAATTCGGTTTTAAAGCTTATTACCAATTTAATAATTCTATATATGTATATATCCTCCCACTTACTTCCATACCGCTAAGATGTTATTATCTTTCCATTTGTCATACATATTTCTAAAAAAATGATTTCTAAAGTAGAACTTCAATTAATTTTTATATATCAGTACTACGACCGTTATGCTCCTCGTTTCCCCTATTTCAGATTTTTGTAAAAATCGTTATTTCATAACCTTTTCTGATCTAGACCCTCCATAAATTTGATTTTAAAGTTTCACTACAAATTTTGATAATACTACTGATAGGCTATTGTTATCTTTCCGTTCACCATACATGCCTTTAGAATAATTTCTAACCTAAATGGAATTTCAATTAATTTTATATATCAGCACCAGGCTCGTGGTGCTCGTATGTTAAGAGCTTTGTGTAAAACAGTCTCTTTTTGACAAATCCTGATTCCTCTAAAAGTAGTTTCAATATTGATTACTTTAAATTTTCCCTGGCTTAAGGATTTTGAAAGCATTCAACCTGAGTTTAACTTTTTCAATTAATTTAATTTCATTTCAAACTTTGCAAACGTTATTAAGTTACTACCGTGTAATATTTTCTAAACTACGACCTCAAAATTCATGTAAATGATTTACTTCCTTTTTAATGACTTTATGTAAGCCAATAAACTGTTTTCTCCTATTATGTATATTCGACTCAAACTTATTTCAAACAATTTGTTTTATCGACCTCTAAATATTTTTATACGAAAAGGGACTCCAACTTTTGAAGTATAACGGTTTTCAAACTTTTCGTATTTTAGAATATGTTATTTACATTATTTTCCATGTGTCCTAAGGGAGCATCATTACATCATTGCACGACCGTTTTCATGCTTTTCGATCCTTCTATTCGTTACGCTTTTGATTTCAATTTCTTTCCTTTTGTCTAGCCAATAGAGCTTGACGTTGCCCGTGTCAACCTTATTTGAGTTTAGTGAGCCCATTAGTGTGATTTGATGTGTCGTCGTAGTGTATTTAATTTCAGGGTGCATATGAAGTTGTTTGTGGTTGGTATTGGTATATTGTGTGTAGGTAGTTATGTATTAGCTGCATGAGTGTAAGTGTGATATACATATGATAGTAGGATTATACTGTTTGATTGGTATTACTTGTTTTTATGAGAGGTCGTATGCGTGTATACCATGAGGTATACCCGACTACAGCATATCTTAACTAATGAATGAAGTAAGTGTATTGGTGTGCCAATTGTAGATGTATGGATATGGTATGAATATATGATACATGTATGTGACCATACGATGACTGTATTTATTAGGGGAATATTGTAATTATAGGTGTGCTAATGTTTGTAATAATATCATGGTATATGAAGTGATTGAAATATGCGATATTACCTGATTAGATATTAAGGGTGTTGACATTTAGATATGTATGTGGTTATGTTGGTAGACGTGTATGCATTAGATAGTATTGGTATATGTATGGATGCTGTGTTATGTATATGGAATTATTCTGCTATGATTTTGAGTCTCACTCAAGCTTGAGTGGGTATACTCTATGTACGTTGGTGTATTTGTATGTGGTTGGTGTATAATGATGGATGATGTATGTATAATGTTTGAATTGTTTGTTTCCGGTTGTGTTACGCACATGATTGTGGGTCACTAACCAGTATATAGCTATAGGTGTGGGTCTTGTGGTATATATATTTACTAAGGACTTGCCCGTGTGAACGTATGTGTGCTAGCTAAACTAAGCGTGTCAATGTATTGAGTTTGTAATTGTATGATTGGTATACATGGATGAAATGTTAGTGTGTATGGGTGTGCACCATGCGCGGGTAAGTATGTGCTTAGTTATAAGTTTTGGTGGCTATAATATGTGTGGCGTGCCGTGGGTATAATTATAGGGCCGTATGTGGTGTGAAGTTATAGTGAAATATTTGCATGTATTGGAATGGCTATAAATTGTGAAATTATAATGATGGTGGAAGTATATTAAATATAATAACTTGAGTTTAGATGGTGTGGTGTGATTACGTGTGTTGACGTGTTTGGTATTGGATGTATACTAGGAGATATAGGGAGTAGTGTATCTTTATTATTTGGTTCATAGGTAGTTATCTAAATGTGGCGTGAACTATTTGGTTGTTTGTGAGTATGTGCACCATGGTATGTGATAAGTATTTCATAGTTCTATAAGGATGTTGTGACTATATGAATGATTGAAATACGTGAATGAAATTGTCTGGCTATGATAGGTATAGGAGTATAATGTGCGTGAATAAATACGTGTTAGTAGTAATAATGTTTGACTGTCTAGTGCATATACAAATGAGCACGTGCTATGACTACCTTTGGTTTAAAGTATGACGTGAAGTGTTTTGGGATAGTTAATAGGGCGACTAGATATGTTAGAAAGTCCGAGGACGGACTTTATTCTAAGGTGGGTAGGATGTAACGACTGGTTTTCGTGTAATTAGATTATCTATATTAAAATATATGCTTGGTGGATTTTCTCCTTGGATGTGTGGTTTTCGTCGCCGTAGCTTTCACTTTCGATCGTTTCGTCGTGATTTTTCCTAGCTTCTTCCTTCGATCGTCGATTTCGGAGTAAGTCATTCGTGACGAGCTTCAAATCGCTCATATCTTAGAGTTAGAGTGATCTTAGAAGCAATAGGAATCTTCCCGAAGCTCCGCGATTCAAATCGGCACTTTTAGTGCATCTTAGTTGGTTCGAGAAGGCGGACCAACCGACTAGAATTCAATCTAGTCGGTCAGGAACTCTTCTCCAACCGACTAGTTCTTTAAATCTATTGTACATGAGTTACTGTTTACTCTTAGTCGGTCTAAGAACAACCACCGACCGACTAGATGTGAAACTAGTCGGTCAGAACTTGCTCTCAGACCGACTAGTTCCTTTGATTAATTTTACCTAAGCTACTGTTCCTCGTTAGTCGGTTCATGAACACTCACCGACCGACTAGATTCCAAACTAGTCGGTCAACGGGCCTTCACAGACCGACTAATTCACTTCCCAGATTTTCCCCTTCTTTCGCTCTTTGATTCTAGTCGGTCACAGTTGGTCGACCGACCGACTAGTTGCTAAACTAGTCGGTCAGTAACTCTTCTTTGACCGACTAATCAGTGTTGAAACCCTAATTTCTGGGCAGCCGCCAGCTCTTCCTATTTATACCCCTCCCAAACGTTTTCTTCTTCTTCTTCAACTCTAAACCTAATTTCTCCCCCCATTGAGCTCTCATCTTCCCCAAACCCTCAAACCTTCATTCCAAGCTCTTCCTCCATCATCCAAACCCTCACTTAACACTTTCCACCTTCCACCTTCCTCAAACCTTCATCAAACCCCCAAAACCCATATCTAAACCTATTTCTCCAGATTTTCCCTCATTTCCAGATCTGAACCCTAGGTTTCCGCGGATCGTTCTTCCGTTGTCGTGCTTGCTCGGCATCGATCTTCCGCTTCTATACGGTAGGGTTCGATCCTTTGGTTTTCTCATAACTCTCCTTGTGATTTTATTGAAACCCTAATAATAAACTAGGTTGGATGTTGTTTGATGATTGTTTCTCCGTGGCAGCGATTTACTCTCCGTAGATAACTTTTGTGGCGTGCCTCGTTGATCATCTTCCTTGGCGTGAGGCAAGTGAAACTTGCCACTTAGGGTTTAGGCCATGTTTTAGGCCATTTGCTTGTTGTAGGCGTAAAAGAGGCTAGGCGACGAAATGATACTCGCCTAGGCGCAAATTGGGGAACTAGCTTGACAACGAAGCTAGTTCCGACATATATCATGTTGCACAATTACCATGCCATGTTTAATTTCTATTAACGGTACGCAAATTAATTGTCATGACATTGCATTCTTAAAGTGTTTCCGTGAATGCGTAGCTTCACTACAATGCTTGTGTTCCTGGCTCGTGGTCCAGAAGCGGGCCATGTGTTGGTTGATAGCCAATGCCCGAATTGCTTGTTTCTGGCTAGGTGCACCCCTACGCCAATTGTTTATGAATCGTGAACTAGAATGCGAGCTCCTGTGCGGGGCAACCCTGGCTCATTTACTGAGCTCGTGTGCGGGGACCCTGGCTCGATTACATGTGGGTATTGGGGGTAAGAGTTAAGCGGCCAATCAACTGGGAGTCTGCCCGATCAGCAACTGCAGTGGTAAGGCGTAAACTCTGGGTTTTGGGGTAGTTGTTAAGCGGCCAATCAGCGTGAATGTCAAACCATTCAGCTGTAAGGCTTAAACATCCACAAACAACTTGAAACGTGACTAGTGAATTGATTGAGATTGTTAGTAGCTTGGATACTCTTGTCTTGTCCCGATAATTGTTCTCTTGTACTTATTGTCTCGCCATGTCTTGCTTGTGCACTCATGTTATAACTGCCATGTCATGCATACTATAACTGCTAGGTTGCTAGTTGCCTTACTTTCAGTTTCCTTGCACAAGTCTTTTTAGACTTGCTGACATGTGCCCCTCTTACTTTTGGGTGTCACATGTTAGACCCAGAGCCAGAGCTTGTTGCAGGGGTTTGGTGCTGCTGACACACTTTTGTTGCTGTGGTGGAGTCTTGTGGACACCGGTGACCTTGCTGAGTTTCCTTTCTGTTTTAGGATTCCTGTTAGTTGTCGGTGCGTGGCACCTTTGTTTGTACTTTGTACTTTCGTTGGCCATGTTTGGGCCCTTAGATTCTTTTCTCTTTAAGCCTGGTGGCTTTTTCTGTGATGTTGGAATTTAATATGATGGATATTCTGAGATTGTCTTTTGTCTCATTTCCTTTATTATTATCTTTGTTTCGTATCGCGTTGCAAGGACCTGCCAATTAAATGTTGATTGACGCTTATCGGGCTTGGAGCTTTGCAGCTTCAAGTCTGAGCGGACCTTCTCACGCTTCGCCTCCACATTTTTGGGAAGCGGGGCGTGACATGAGGGCACGGGCTCCCACCAAAATTTGAAAAATGTTTGTGTATATATATCTGTATTATATATACTAGGACCCCACAAAAAGGCCATTCACGGTTGTTTACAGGCGTTTTTTCCACCCGCAAATCGATAGTATGAAGGGTGCGGGGTCAACGCGGTCAAAGGGGACACGCGGGACCCCCGCGTAGTCGTGGTAGCCACGTGAGACGAAGATGACCCAGGTGGTCGGACGGTGGCGCGTTCGCTTGATCGGGAAGGCGCCATTCCGATCTCCGGCGGGCCGAGTGGTAGCCTCGGCGGGATGGCAACTTCCGTGATCGGTAGAAGGCGGGGTCGCTCGGTGAGGGGACGCGCGGATCTTCACGTCGGCTAGCCAAGGGGTGGCCTCGGCAGAGCGACTATCTTCTGGTGGTGGAGACGAACGGGCTCGGGGACGAGGGCGCTCGACTCCGGCTGTGATGACGCTGAGGGGTAGCCTCGGCGCCGCAGGATCTCCTGGACCTGAATGGACGCAGGAGCTCGTCAGGGGGGGGTCAGACCTTGGTTCCGACCGAATCCCCTCCGATGCCAAAGTCAGATCTAGTCTGAGGGATGCTCGGTGGGATCGAGCTCAGTTCACGGAGAGACCAATCCCCGAGGAGAAATGTGTAAAGGCGGAAGAAGGTGTAGGATGGAGTTTGTGATACCTCCGTTGTAGATCGTGAAGATCCCGGCCCCCGGTGATGATGCCTCCCCCCTCTTCATATAGGCGAGTCCCATAGTAATGGGCCATGATGAGACATCATGGTCGCTATTGATGAGGTCGTGCTAATGGGCCATGTTGACCCCCATAATTGCCATGCTTTATGGAGGGATAAATGCCATGAAGGTGGAGTGATGGCATTGAAAGTGGCCGCCATTATTGGGGAGTGATGGCCATGAAGTCGGTTGCCATATTTGACGAGCCATGAAGGTGGCTGCCATAATTGGCGGTTCATGATGACACTGGGCGGTTGCCATACTTGGCGAAGGCTTCCTCGATTTGGGCCCCGATTTCCTCCACTACGGAAGTGGGCAGTCTTTTGGGCCTTTGTCTTGGGCGGATAAGCGCGGCCCGCCCGTGAGATCTCTGGGGCCGGGGCCCCAAGGCCATAGCAGGCCGGTTGACTGGTCGTCGTTGACTTGGCTCTTCCGGGCCCGGTTAAAATAGTCGTAACAACGGTGTTTTGGTGTAGTGGGTTATCACGTCAATCTAACAGACTGAAGGTCTTAGGTTCAAGGCCGGGCAATGCCGATTTAAATTTTGCAACCATGTATTTTGTTTTTCCTTTTCGGCGTGAAATTTACATTTGTACCCTTAATTTTAACACGTTAGCATCCTATTTTGGCATTATTGGAGTTCTCAGGCCTTTGTTTTATGTCAACTTCGCCACAAAGTATTACTGTGGAAATTATATAGAGAATAATTGTAATGGCACATAGTGCCAAATACGTTAGTGCCTACCTTTTGTGTGACATATAATGTAAGTATGTTTGAATGCGTGAGTAGTGTGTGAATTGATGTATTACTATTGGAGCGTTGTATAGTAGTGAGGGCGATGTGATTTGTAATAAAGATGTGATAGTAGTAGTAGCAGTAGGGTTAGATTTTATTAGTAGATCTATTGGATTTCTTTGCTAAGTAGTGTAGTGTGTTAATAGTAATGTAGTATGGTAATAGTATCATTAGTGTTATGATGATGATTATTATTATTATTATTATTCCTTAAGTATTGTTACCATAGGGAATGTGTTATGTAAAGAGGCTAGTGTGCAAAGGGTTGTGATTAGGGTATTTTTGTAATTAGTGGGGGATGTGTGCATAGAAGAAGGGTAAACTTGTAATAAGTATAGGTGTGTGTGTAAAGAATGGCAAACTTGTAAATAAATAGACTCTTAGAAGAGATATTTTCTAAGAGATATTTTATTTAATTAAATGGACAACCTAATAAAATAAATAAATAGATATTTTATTTTATGTTATTTAATAACATGCCACATGTAAACATAAGGGCCAAGAGATATTTTATTTAATTAATACTTTCTCTCTTCTACATTCTTCTCCTTTTTTAGTCTTTTCTTTTCATTTGTTTCCTTTTCCCTTTCTTTCCTATTTTGGCCGAAATTACCCAACAAAACCAAAAAAGAAAGAGAGAAAGAGAAAGAGAAATCAAAGGAAAAGTGAAGAAGGAAAGGAAAGGAGACATTAAGGAAGGATGATTAAAGAGGCCTTGGGGGGAATTAAGAGGATTATGAAGGAAAGTTGGCACTTTTAGGGGGGAATCTTTTAAGGTAGGAACCCATACTTGAGCTTTAAATATTAATTTGGTTTGTTGTGGTATGTGTTACACAAATTAGCAAGAAAGCTAGCTTCTTTCTTGAATAATATGTCTTCTTGTGCAAAGGGTGAAAGTTTCATTAGCCTTGTTAACTAAAGTTAGCATCTTTAATTCATTAAAGTTCATATGCATGGTGAAATTTGAACTTGGTACAAAGGTAATATCTTTCATGGCTTTACTAAATAAAGTTAGTATCTTTGAGGCTATTTTAACATATCTCCATGTAACTTGGTAACCTTTGTGTAATTTAATAAAAACAAAAGAGAACATATTTATGTTAGATTCATGAGATGAAGCCTATAATATTACTTGTTTACATAGAGCCTTCATTAGAGGTTCTAAACATTTTCATCAAAGACTGTCCTTAAACATTCATTAAAATTAGTACTTGCATTAAAGTTTCTAATTTATATGGAATCTTGTAGTTTTACCAAAACTCCATTTTTAATATAGACTTGTTAACATAGATTCATGTTTAGCTTTCAAGATTGTTGCAAGTTTTAATGTAAACATAAATTAAATTCCTTAAAAGTTGCAAAACGAGGGAAAAGTCTAAGTAGAATAGCTTAAAATTGCATTCTCAAGAGAATCTCCAACATAGCATCATGTACGAATTAATATTGGTAGCTTTTAAAACTTGTTTTTAAGTTAATGTTAGTAGTTATAAATGTTGATTCTGTTGTAAACTTGGCGGCTACGGAACCCCGTAGCCATGTATTTATAGAAGTAGGGTTACATAATGGGTGGATACCCAATACACATGTGGGCCTCCAAAAGCCCGTTTATAACACTTCCCCTTATCCATCCATTGTTGTAAGCCGTGTATGAGCGCTTCAGGGTTCATAGAGCTTATTTGACTATGGGGGTATGGATACTTCTGGATCATAAGTTAAGAGTTCCTGCCTCATTAAAACCTTTGCCATGGAAAACCCAGTGGGAAAAACCAGTGGCTAAGGGAAAAGAGTACAAGTCTCTGTAAACTTCCCCTGATCGATGGATTTCACCAGAGGTGGATACTTCTGGATCCTAAGTTAGGGGTAACTGCCTTGTTAAAACCTTTAGCTATGGAAAACCTAGTGGGAAAAACCAATAGCCAAGGAAAAAGAGTACAATTTTCCATAACTTCCCCTGAATAGTGGAAGTATTTAGGGGGGGATACTTCTGGATCCAGAGTCAATGAGGTTGCCTCGTTAAAACCTTTAGCCATGGAAAACCCAGTGGGAAAACCCAATAGCCAAGGGAAAAGAGTACAACACTACATTTGACTCCCCTTGATCTGAACAAGCTGCGGGCTTGCAGATCTCCTAGGCAACTATACATCAATCTCTTACAGTGTTCCGATAATAAGTACAACGTACAAGGCATCGCTCATCTATACAAGACATCGCTCATCTATACAAGTATCGCTCATCTATGGCAGCTACTGAATCTGAGGGAGCTCTTCTTAAGAGGAGTGGTCTGCAGAGTCGGTAGGTGGCACCACGTCTCTGACCCAGTCGTCACTGTGTCTGCGAGGTACTGCAGGACCTGGCTGTGCGTACTAATGATTTGCTTCTTGGGTCGATGAGCCTCTCGGGATGGTGGGATTGATGTTGCCTTGGAAGCATGCTTTGCTGGTCTCCAGGAGTTGGTCGTTCCTTTGTTATAGTCATCGCGATGATCTGAAACCTGTATCTGCAAATACATTTAACATGTTGGATGATCCTTGACCCTTGGAGGTAGCGCAGAAGCTACATATCTCTGGTCCAGTGGTGCGCTGCAGACGATGCACTGTATCTGGTTTACTGCCAATGCTTTCTAGAGTCGCATGCAGTTTGCCAGATAAAGGAATGTACAAAAGACACTTGAGTAAGGCACTTCAGGACCTAAGATATCCTTTCCCTCTTCCAGCGAACGGAAGGGGTCTTAATGTGCATCCATACAACTAGTAGATGTATTAGTGGATTGCAATTATCCATGTTTCTTCATCGACTGGATGATAATTTCATCTTCTGGATGATAATTCATTTGCTGGATGATTATTCATCTTCTGGATGATGGTTTCATCTTCGGGATGATAGTTTCATCTTCAAGATGATGGTTTCATCTTCAGGATGATAGTTCATCTTCAGGATGATCATTCATCTTCAGGATGATGGTGGCATCTTCAGGATGATTGTTTCATCTTCAGGATGATGGTGTCATCTTCAGGATGATTATTCGTTAGGGTATGTTGTCACATCATCCATATCAACATAGCCTAAAATTTGCTTTGACAATCGTATGGTTTTTGCAACTATGACCAGGGAGCCTGATGCATCAGTTTTAATAGTTTTGTCAGTGAGTTAAGCTCATCTTACATGGTTACTTCCTGGTTTCTGCGAAATAAACCTCTTAAGCTATAGCATTTGGCTTATAGCATACGATTTTATTTATTTATACAATACTCGATAACCCACAGGTTTGATATCTTTTGATATCAGGACTTCAGGTCCAAACACTTCACATTTCATAAGTGAGTCCAGCTCAACTTATTATTGCCTCGTTCCACATAATCCCGGCGGCGGGATCTGCCCGCCGCGTCAGCGGCGGGGTCTGCCCGCCGTTCAGCGGTGGGGAAGACCGGCCGCTTCAGCGGCGGGATCTGGAAGCGTGCAGTGGGGTCTGCCCACCGCTACCGGCGGCGGGGACGTGCCCGCCGCCGACGGTGTCGGCGGGGTCCCCCGTCGCCGCCGTCGGACGCGGCGGGCACGTCCTCGCCGCTGCCGGCGGCGGGGACGACCTACCGCTTCCGGCGACGGGGTCGGTGGCGGGGTCACCCGCCGCTGCCAGCGGCGGGGACGACCCGCCGCTTTAGCGGCGGAATCACCCGCCGCTGCAGGCGGCGGGTCGCCGCCGCTACGAGCGGCGGCGGCGGCGGCGCGGGATTGGAGGGGGGGCTCGTGACGGCTTCCGGCTACACGGTGGAGAGAAATCCCCCTATG
Source organism: Scilla litardierei (assembly GCA_030789695.1). Taxonomy (NCBI): domain Eukaryota; kingdom Viridiplantae; phylum Streptophyta; class Magnoliopsida; order Asparagales; family Asparagaceae; genus Scilla; species Scilla litardierei. The sequence continues at coordinate 42,106,244 of CM061138.1, read as the reverse complement.
GTTTAATGGTTTTGGGAAAAAAGATGATAAAAATCCAATTTTGGATAAAAAAATCCATTTTTAATCTCCAAAAGGGCGTTTTTATTGTAAAAAGTTGATTTTTAATCAATAAAAACGTTGATTTTCATTAAACAATCAATCCAAGAATTTTGGATCTAGACATATGCGCGTACGAATTTAGATCTAGGGAAAAGAATTACTTCTAGATCCTACCCGCCGGATCTAGCGACGTTCGATGAAGGAAGCCCGTTCGCGTCGCGTTCGTCCGTCGGCAAAGGTTCGGCTCAGCTTCGAGCGTGCTGATAACGTGTTGTAAACTTGGCGGCTCGGAACCCTGTAGCCCTGTATTTATAGAAGTAGGGTTACATAATGGGTGGATACCCAATACACAGGTGGGCCTCCAAAAGCCCGTTTATAACAGATTCATTAATGTAGAATGGCTAATTGTCACCTTTCCAATGTAGAATGTTGCATGTTCATATCAAATGTCGCATATTTATATATGTTGCATTCTTACATTAAATGAATAAGGTGGATTGCTTAAGCGTGCATTTAGATGTTGTATGGAAATTAGTTATTGTTACGAGGTGGAACTCGCGTACAATGAATTTGTATTAGGGGGAACTAAGGGCACGGTGGTTGTATGGAAATGAAGGGTTAGGTAGGCTGTTTTACAAGTGATTAGTGGGGTGAAGAAGTTGGACCCGTTGCCGGTGGTGCTCACGGGGTCGAATCTCGCCGGATGCAACTGAGGAAGGTTGGACGGCAGGGGGCTGAAGCTGACTTTGGACCAGGGGCGAGCTCTCCTGCAGCACGAACAACTCGTCAGAAGGGCGGGGTTGGGGTTCAACCCTTAGCCCCTCCGATGCCTAAGTCAGTAATAGGGCTTAAAATGGGGGCTAGACACGCCGGCCGGACTAACGGTGTGTCGACCGCACGTGGCGAGCTATGGGTGGGAGAACAAATATATCGACGACCTTTGTTCTCGTGTGTGAATTATAGATTAAGAGAGAATTTTTCCCCCCTTCCTCACCGTAAGGGGAGAGTGGGTATTTATACCTGTCGGGTGATGACTAGGCGGGGCTGATCCGGCATGTTGACTAGACGTGCTGAGCTGGCCCTGCTGTCAGCGGAAGCCTCGGACGAGGACGTCAGGAACAGGAGTGTCAGCCACGCTTTTGGCAGACAGCGCAACGGCCAGGGGTGCTTTTGTCAGGGTGTCAGGGCCGAAAGCATTAAGTGTCAGGAGGCGCAGCGGCCAGAGGTGCTTTGTCAGATGGTCGGGCGGCGTAAGTGTCAGTAGTGTCCTTGTACTAGGTTGTTTGTCATGTCCGATGTGCCAAGGATCCGTCAGAGCGCCTCCCAGGGGCAGGGCCCGAGACGGGTCGCCGGGCCGGCCCGGGCTGAGGCTGAGTGGTCCGGTTGCACACTTTGCGCGCTGACCCTGGCGGGCCGGGGGGGACGGATGCGCATCCCGCTGGGGTCGTATTAGGGAGCGCCCCCATCCGCGGTCGGGGCGAGGTGCGCCCTTCTTCATACCATGTCGGACTCTAGGATCGACAGGCGCCATGCGGGCCCCTGAAGTTCGGACGTGGAATGCCCTTTCGCTGGGGTAGCCACCCGTTCAGGGGGGAGGGGTGAGCCAGTGTGGTATTTTGGCGGTCTAGGATGGAGGGTCGGACTATCACGATCTTCAGGTCGTAACAGTTATGTTGATAACCAACCTTTAATCCCACAATGATGCTTTATTGGAATTAGTCCATGATGCCTTCTTTAATCATGGATTTTCATTATGTTGTCTTTCTTAGTGCATGTCTTTGGGAAATGGTTCATGTTGCAAGAAAATTCCTAATGATGCTATGTTTATGCTAATGGAGAAGGGTGTATGTTATATGGAGAAGGGTTATATGTTGTGAGATATCCTCTTAAGGCTTGGTGTTGCATGAAGGTTGGTGTATATTGCATGGAATGTTGCATTTTAGCCTCTTACTTTCAATGCAATCTTAAGATGTTGGCCTTGTGGTTACTCTTATGTCACATTTATGTTACCATGTTGCTTTGATATAGTTTAATACAATTCCTTGATGTTGTATGCTCGTTCATTTAAACCAAATGCTAAATAAAGTCTAGGTTTGTCTCGGTCTGCCACATGGCAGGTGAGCACCGTAAAATGTGGTTGGGGAACACTTGAGTACCAGGTAGGCATATGGGATGGACTGCTGTGTTTGTGGGCCACTCCTGACGAGCCCACAGAGGTGGGGAGTTGGTACAGTTTTGGTTGAGTTGGTTGAGTTGGTGAACGACTTCTTTTGTAAGAGCTTGTTTCGGGAAGTCGTAGCATTCCACACATCTTTTCGAGTGAGGTCCATGCCCGTATGTTTACTCGATACACAGGATTCCAAATGAAAATATTTAATTACTTAAATGCTTTATAATTGTGATTGTAATTCCTTTCTCCTATTGCCGGCCGCACTTGTTGTTCTTTCCTTTACTGCATATTGTAATTCTGATTCCTTTCTTGTGTGATTAAAAACAATATTTCCTAAATTAATATTTAGTTTTGGCACGAGTTGGGTTTCCTACTTGGACATGCTTTGACGTGCTCCAATTTATGGTTTTCAGGTTTATGGAGCTGGAGGCCGTGAGATAGAGTTGGAGGTTTGGTTGAGACGTTTGAGTTGTGGGTTGGATGGTGTAATGACCCTACTTTTCATATACGCGTATTTGTACGTATTTTTGACATAGATACGTCCGTATATTTTTGGGAAGTATGCCCATATTTTTCTTTTAATTATTTGACGTAGGAATTTATTTTAAAAGATTTTAAACTCATTACTTGAATTTAGTAAATGAGAGTATTTGGAGAAATACATGTATTTGGAGTGTATGAAGTATTTCTTCAAGTATTTTTAATTTCTTAAAATACAAAAATCCACATTTTTTTTACCATGACAACACATCCTATTAGGTGTCATGTTTTTAGTTAATTAGAGACACATGGCTTAGTAGGTGTAAGAAGGAGAGGGATTTGGGGATTCCTAAAACCTATGCATAAAGAACAAAACCAAGAAAAAGAAAAAGAAAATCTCATTTCACTCTCTCCCTCACTCCCCATTTCTGGCCAAAAATTAGCATGCCCCCTTTCTTTCATTTTTCTTCATCATCTTCCTTAGAAAATACTTCCAATTAGCTCCCCTCTTCAACCTCTAAAAAGCCCCAAAATTCCTTTTAATTCCAACACCAAAAACTAGCCAAAATAGCCAAAAAATCAACCATATGGAGACAAGATTGGAGCTTGAAGAAGGAGACTAGGAGCTCAAGTTCTTCAAGGAATAAGAAGGGCCAAAGAAATATTTTGGAGGACTTTTGCAAGGTAGAAATTCCTTTCACTTAGGTAGAATTTAGTTTTAGGACAAGGAGATTTGAGTTAACTTTTTCATGCTGAAATTTGATCCAGAAAAACTGAAACTTTGACTAAGTTCTGGGGTTAATTGGCTAATGGGAATGCTTTGGAAATTTTATATGTTGGGTATCTCATTGTTATGAACAACTTTCATTCAGATCATTTTGCCAAATTCTAACTGTATGATTTTATAAAAATTCGGATATGCACACTGGTTTTCAATCAAAACTGTTCTGAAATTCCAGTATTTTTATTCTCTGTTAAACTGAGAATATCTCCCAACGAAGATGAAAGAAAAATATGGAAAAAATATATGTTACTCATATTGTAGTCCTTAATAACTTTCATGTTTACAAGTTTTGCAAATTCGGACTGAAAACTAGGGCAAAAATTCAGTTTCTAAAACTGGTCTGTTTTTAGACAGTTTTGACACCTTTCAGTAAAACGAGTAGAACTCCATGCACACTTAATGAAATGAGATGTTCTTAGTGCCGTTGGAAAGCTGACTTCAAGATCTTCAACCTGTGATTTTTTTAGATTTTAATTCGGTGTGTAACTTGTAGAAAAATGGACTTGAACTGAACTCAGTTTCTGGTTCAGAATTCTGAAAATTATACCTGTTAGGAGAAAATCCACCATAAATCACATATGTCAACTGAGCTTATGAAAATTGGTCAGTGAAAGGAAAACACCCATATCTACAACTTTCGTGAAGGGACCAGACATCAATTCTGACTGTAGATAGGCTAAAAGTGATATTCTTTCTGCTGTAACAGTTTTGACAGATTCAAATGCTAATTTTGCTTAGTGCTTATCATGGTGTAGTTTTGTTTGAAGTTAAGTTTGTTTGTGCTAATCATGTTCTCAATGACATGCTCTTGATACATATTATTATGGAGATGTTTCATGAAATATTCGTTATGTTAATAATGTTTAATTTCAATTTGTTCATGCTTTTGTGCTCACATTAGTATGTTCATAACGATGAGTTTGTGATGATATTCCATGCAATTCTTTAATTGAGATGATGATGATGATGATGATGATGACGATGATGATGATATTGTTAATAGTTGGTTAAAGCGGTATTCAAGTCCGCTAGATGATTCGTTGACAAACGAAGTAATATCTGGAAAACTGAGAGTGAGAATGAGGAATGTATCAGTCCTCCTAAAGGAGGGTGACACGGGTTTGGGGGAAAACGGGTAAACTTTAGGAGTTAAGGAGCGGACATATGATATGAACTCTCACCCGCTGTATCACTCCCAGAAGGGCGAGTTGAAAGGGTTGGAGAGGCCGCTGGTGTACTCGTGATGCATCATGACGGTAATTGATGGTTTGCTCCGTTTGTCCCACAGAAAACCCGAGTTTGTCTCACTCCCATACCTTGTTCCGTTCGGGTACGGAGAGTTACGAGAGGCCCCTCCAGTGCTCGTGTCGCTGGTTGTGGTACCACTTTTTCACCCACCCTGGGTGAAGTCCGCCTCCTTAGCGTCCTACGGTTTACATGGGTTCCAAATATGTGAATCAACAACTTATAGTACTTGTCTTTAATTTATAAATGTTGTTATCTCATGTCTCCTTACTTTTGTTTACTTTAATGCTGCTATCCCATGGTAATATGTTCCTATGCTTCCTTTCAATATCTGCATTTCATAATACGGTTTCTATGCATGTTTTGCACGTTCTCATAACTAGGTTCGCATATTGGAATGTGATTACTTTTATGCACCATGAACCTTACTTGTTAGACCACCCTCCCTAGATGGGTAGACCAATTCTAAAACTGGATCCTACTAGAGTGTTAGGAATTTCTACTGGGTCACGCGTTGACGTGTCCCCGTTGACTTTCAGGTCATGTGAGTTGGAGGTTGGAGATAGCGGCTGGAGCTTTGGAGTTGGTGATCTGTTGTAGTATTGGGTGGTGAGGGGTATGATGAGAGACTTGTACTTTTAGTGTTTCTTTTCGGGTGGACCTTTGTACTTAGAGTTGTGAAAATGAAGATGTTGGTGTATGTATAAGATGTATCAATGTATCAATAAAATGGAATATTGTACTTTTGTTATTTTCTCGGTGTTTTTATCTGTGATGGAGTTTTACTTGTACTTCCCAGCACGTGCGTAGTACCTGCAGCATTCTTTTGTTCTCTTCCTTTCTCTCTTTCTACGTAACACTCGTTGATCTAGGAATACTTGGGACGGATTCGTACTTCCCGGGTATCCTGGAGAGCGGGTCGTTACAGATGGTGAGGGGAGATGATGAGAGTTTGTATCTTTGGGGTTTTGTTGTTTGGGGTGAATTTTATAAGATGTTGGATAAGAGATGTAAACTATATGTATTAGTGGATAATATGAGATATTGGTTCTTGTTTTCTCCTGGATGTTCTCCTTATGACTCTCTATGTTGTTGCTTGGCATTGTTTGTTATCCGAGAATATTACAGGCACTACCCCAGCAGTGCGCAGTGGCCTGCCTGTATTTTTCTTCTTTATTCCTTTCTAACACTCGCTCTTCGGGAATACATGTGAGTGATTTGTACTTCCAGTGTATCCTGGGGATCGGGGCTTTACTATAATGGGTATTTATGCCATATTAGCACAAGTGTCATAAGGCGTCGAAAAAGTTTATTCTTCGCTATCTTTTATTAAGAATCAGCTCAATTAATTTTAATATTCATAATATAAAACCCAAAACATGAAATTTCGAGATAACAAAACTATCCATATTCAGTGGCGGACCTATGTTGAGAGATTTAAATTTTGCAGCCATGTATTTCGTTTTTCCCTTTTGGCGTGAAATTTACATTTGCACCCTTGTTTTTAACACTTTAGCATCCTATTTTGGTATTTTACACATACAACCTCAACAACACTCCGTAAGTTATGTTGTCGATCGGCTTTCAATTTTACAGCTTTCACATCTATTCGCCTTTGGGCTTGTTTTTTACACTCTACTCTATACTCCTTATTATTGGAGTTCTCTTGCCTTTGTTTTATGTCAACTTTACCACAAAGTATTATTGTGGAAATTATATAGTGAACGTCACGACCCGCTCTCCCAAATATGGGAGAGACATGGCTGACAAGGCTGCCGTAGCATTCAAATATTGGGCTTCGAGTCTCTAATATCCAAATATTACTATGCATTAATTGTGATTAACTAAATTAAACATGCAGACCACTACGACATGCTGGAATAGTACAATAAGTAACGTAAAATACAATGCTCTAACAAATCAAAATCCACAAGTTTTGAAACGGAAATACTAAACTTCATCATATATAACAAAACTATATCATACATGCTCCGGACTGTATATGGTACAAAAGTACAAAAGTGGGTGAAAAGCCAAAAGAAAACCACAACCCTAAAAAAGAAACCAAAAGGGGTCCACACCCGGTACAACGCACCTGTAACGCCCCGCTCCCCGGGATACCCGATAAGTATGAATCCGTATCTGGTATTCCCGAATAGGCGGGTGTTACGAAGGAAGTGCAAAATTTCAAAACACAGGCAAGCCCACTGCGCACTGTTGGATAGTACTTGTAGCATTCCAGATAACAGCCATGTCACGCCCCGCTTCCCAAGAATGTGGAGGCGAGACGTGAGGAGGTCCGCTCAGACGTGGAGCTGTGAAGCTGCAGTCTGATAAGCGTATAAAATATCAATTGGCAGGTCCTTGCAAGTGCGACACGGGACAACAATAATAACAAGGAAAGAGAGAGATAAAATATTCAATCTCAGAATATCCACAATAAATTTCAACATCACAGAAAAGCCACCAGGCTAAAAGAAAAATCAAAAGGAAAGTACAAGAGACTGAAAAGAGGCCTAAGGCATGGCCGACATAATACATATCATCAACAAGAAAAGAGAGGTGCTACGCACCGACAGCCTAACAACGACTAAGCAGAAAACAACAACAGCTAGAAGGAGCTCTAGGACTGGCCTCCTATGTCCTCGAACTCAACACCTGCAACCTGCTCGTCCTCAACGACCAACTCTGGCTCACAATCTAACATGTGACACCCAAAAGAGAAAAGGGGCACATGTCAGCAAGTCTAAAAGACTTGGGCAAGGAAACTGAAAGTAACTAACAACCTAGCACTTGTAGTATTAAGCAATGACATGGCAGTTAAGTATGATGCAACAGTTTAAAAGAGTGGCAAGCATGCACAATGTAGCAAAAGCTACTAAATCACTAATCACTTATCATTTAACACTTATCACTTATCACTTATCACTTAGTGCATAGAGAGTCCACCTGCTGGCCAGCTCGTGGCTCAGGCCGCTTATCTCTACCACTATTAATCACTTGTCACTGGTAAACACTTAGTGCATAGAGAGTCCACCTGCTGGCCAGCTCGTGGCTCAGGCCGCTTATCTCTATCACTATTAATCACTTGTGCACTAGAGAGTCCACCTGCTGGCCGGAGTGGCTGATCAAGCCAACTCGGGCTCAGTCCGCTTATCTCTTACCCCACCCACATGTGACGAGCGTTGGGGTTTCCAACTCATTATGCTCGCTTCTGGTCACGAGCCAGGAAAATAAGTGTGTGTTGACATTCGAGCGTTGGGGTTTCCAACTACAGGGCTCGCTTCTGGAACACGAGCCAGGAAACATGGGATTGTAGCGTGTGCTACGTAATCACGATAAATAATCACTATGCAATGCCATGAACAGATAATTGCGTACCGTTAATGGAATTTAAACATGACAGGCAAAGATGCAGGGATGATATGAACAGATAATTGCGTACCGTTAATTGAATTTAAACGTGACATACAAGCATGATGAGGGTGACGGATCTAGCTTCGTTGTCAAGCTAGATCAAATGCGCCTAGGCAGCTATCCTTTCACTGCCTAGTCTCTTTTACGCTAAGCAAGGTAATGGCCTAAGCACGGCCTAAACAACAAGGGTAGCAAGTTTCACTTGCCTGAATTTACGTGCCGGTATCACAATCTCAAAGTCCAACCACATATCATAACGTCCAGAGCTCACACGCTCAGTCCAACACCAGCCTACAGTCCCGTATTATTATCTTGGATTAGTGAGTTACAAAGCAGTAAAAAAACACAGTTTTTATCTTTTTAACATGCGGGTGTGGGTTCCTACGGTTAGCAATATACCTTAACACGACGCGAGAGCTACACTGGCGTCGGGTAGCGACGCCAGGGGTTGGTTCCGGTATCACGAACGTTCTGGGACATACGGTTCTCTGCTGATAAAATACGGGTTCAATAAATTTGTAGACGGACCCAAAAATTATTAAGCAACCCTAAAGCATCTAGTGATCCCAAATTTATAATAATTGTTCGTTAAAACTCTCAACTCACGGCTCTATAAAGGTGAACTTAATACATAAATCATATACATATGTATACGTAATATCTGTCAACCTCGTTTATAAATACCATTTGTCTTACCATGATTCACTTTTGCTATCTAAATTAACACCCAGCCAAGCCTTAATGCCAAAAATGAGCTAACCAAGGGAACTCACGGTATCACCCAATATTATAAGGTATGCATTATGATTTAACATATAACATGTAGTAACTTATATAAAACAGAGATCACCAACCCTCACTGTTGTTCATACATGCTGGGCTTGCACGTCGACGTCCGTCGGTGGCGGAGAGAGGCGCCTCGGTTGTTCTTCCGGCGGACTAGTTCACCGGAGCATGGCCGGAGGGCGGGGGAGAAGTCATGGCGGGCTGCTATAAAGGTGAGAGGCCGGAGCTTCGCGAGGGAAGATCGTCGGGAGCGGGAGGAGAAAGGTCGGAAGAGAGGCGGGACAGCGGTTGTGTGGGTGGGGGCGATGGCCGCGACGCCAGGGGACCCGCAGGCTGCCGTGTGGGGAAGGGAACGCGACTTGGGGGCGGCGCGATTGCGTCGTTGCGAGAAGAAAGCCGCCGCGTGTGAAATGTGAGGGTGACGGCGCGATTGGTCTGTGTTTGCTGTGAAATGACCTAGGGTTATTTGTATATAGGAGTATGGGCTATAGGCAGCCCGTAGGGAGGTCTAAAACTTATTAATATAAGAACCAACTTTAAAAGGATAATGGGTTATGGCCCAAGTGAAAGTGAATGGGCCAAGTCAGTCACATGGGACTAGGTCAGGCTGTAGGTGGGTTTTCTAGGGTAGAATTGTTGTTATCAATTTAAAAGAGAAACCAGGTGTATATGGCTCAAGGGTGCGGCCAAGATTAGAAAGAAATGAGGGCTTGGATAACATTAGGAGATATACTAACATTAACTAATTATTAGGGGTTTAGGAACCAATTGAACTTAGGGTTAAATCGGCATTAGGTTGGGCAAAAGGTGAAAGTGAATCAAACGGATCCCTAAAATCATAAGATAAATACTGCGGTGACCGTACCGTCGAGAGAAACAACACTAAGAAGACGGATCACAATTTCAATGACGAGAAACGAAATTAAAAATAGAAAGGCCTAGCGACAAAAGTGAAAATCGTGACGTCTCGTCAAATAAGATCAAATCGTCGGAGAACGACCCGGAAATGACGTTCCCAATTAACACCACGATTTAATGCTCTCAGAGAGGGTCACAACGGCATATCACACTATAGGGCTCGGTCACGGACAAGGTCTAAAATAAATACGTGCATGAAGAAGATTACGCGCACGAAAAGCGTACAAAGGATACGGGGTCCAAAGACGACGGTAATTCTAAGTTGGGCACACGTCGGGGTGGCTTACTAAGGATGCAACCAAGGCGCTACGGCCCTAACGATTCGACAACACAACTCACATACAAAGCAACAAAACCAATCCGATACCCGAAATTTCTATACGCACAGCCGTATAACGAATAGTGGGTACCGGCCATTACAAGCCATAAAACACAAAAGGGACAACAGCTCAACCTGGAAATATAATTAGACATCGGATACATTTAAACACACGACTAACCAAAGTTAACGTCATTACTACGTATCTCACATATACAACATGATCCCACAAATTGATAGAGTACAATAACACCGCCCAAGACTCTCTCTCTCTCTCTCTAAAAATCCTCAACTTCAACCAACTCCAGCCAACTGGACTAGTGGGCCTCCAACTCCATGAGCCAACACCTGAAAAATATCAATGGGGACACGTCATAGCGTGACACAGTAGGATGTTCAAACCTAACTCACATGGTGCACAAAAATTGCAATGCACTAAGTAACGAACGGGAACTAACTCATGGCATATCATGGCGAAGTCATATGAAAATATAACTGATACCATTAACAAAACACGTACCTGCGGCAAGGGAAAATCCTGCAAACAAAGTGAGTACTACATATAAAGAAGTGAACTGCAATATTAAGAAAGACTGAACCCAACGTTACAACATCATCCCACGTACCATGACTAATAGTAATCAAAGAAACCAAATCACATCCTGCACTTCACAACCACAATGACATGAAGTACCTATAGCCATACCAAAGCAACGTGCAACAATTTCTAGTTTTGTGATGAAGCTTAAGTTTTTCAAAGAATTCTTGAAGTACTTCATGTAGTGATTCCTAAATAGGCTTGCACTTACTCATTGTTATAGGAAAAATAAAATTCTCATTTCACGAAGACTCCTTTACTAAGGTTATGGAAAAACACGCTTTCCTCTTGAAAGGAAACCAAATTGTTATGGAAAATCAAGTTGCTTAAAGGGAGCTTGTAGGTGACGATAATTAAGGTCCTACACTCTCTAAAGCTTCCAACTTGAGAGTTATCAAAACCCTCGTACTAACTTTTCGTTTATACAATTTTACAAGTGGGTTTTCATTTAAACATGGAAATTTAAGGGAGTTAGCGAGTGGCCTTCGCTAAATATTCATAACTGAAGATTCTAATGCTTAGGTTGCTATGGAATCGCTTCCAAAAATTTCGACAGAGTTTCTCTTGTATTTATCAATTTTTCCGATTACAACATCAGTAATATCTCAAGAGAAACCTGCTATAACCATAAAACAAACATATCCTTACTCAAAGAATCATAAGAGAAGTGCCATAACTCAAAACATAATGGCAACTACAAGAGACATATAGCATTAAAAGCACAAGGTTTCACATACTAAAAGGAGAGGGAATTACAACAACTTCGCCAATGGCAATAATAAGAATGCCAACATCAATAGTATTAATAGTACCACTAACAATAACAACACCACAACCACCCAAGTTCAACTACTAGCAACCGCCAACCCCACTTTCCAACATACAACCATTTCAAACACCTATGCATTCATGGCAACATTCATGCCCAAAAGAAAACAATCACACATATATAACCACCAATCACACGTGATGCTCAATGATGACATGATGCGTATGAAATACAAATAATGCGACGCAATGCAATGCAATGCAATGGGGATACCATGAATGAGCCAGCGTGCACGTGCAAGCGAATCTACTCCGTTATCAACATGGAGCCACCTAATGGATCAAGAGGTGGCCAACGGCGTATTCACCCGCCTCCTACCGCGGCACTTTGTCCATGCCCGTGCACTCCACCTCGTGTCCTAATCACATCACATCACAACCCATGTGTATGGGTGCATATTACATTCTTTGCATTTTGCTTTCTTTCAAATTTCCTCCTTTCCCACACCATCATATCCAGAATACTACAAAGGCCCAAGGCCAACATATCAAGAAAGAGTTTGCATCAACATACGAAAATTCCCACTTGAACACAATAAAAGGCTGATTTTGAGTACCATGCAAGCATTGCAATGAGGATCACACCCTTGAATTAAATATAACAACTTTATTTAAACACAAGCAATTTAGCAACATTAAAGTAAGCTAACACATTCAAGGGAGGCAACATGAAGCTATTAGCTAGTTAACAACTTATTAGTGAGATGGTTAATTTCATGGCATAAACGAGTATGCATCCTCCTAATTAAAGTTAACTTCTTTAGCAACCTTATACTAGTAGCAACAAACTACTAAAAGCAACATAAAGAAGCACTTTTCTCCTTTAGATCAACATGATATATAATTTCAATCTTAATTAGAACTTTCAACATAAAGTTTAACGTAATTAATTTAAAGCTTCCAACATTTCCAATTAATGAAAGCAATCTCACACAATGAGAGTAATTGTGCTAAATCAAGGAAACAAGCGAATAAGGCAACATGAAGCAGCCACATGGCATCCTACAATTTCAACATCTCCTATGGATTCAACCTAGCATGAGAGCAATTTCAAACAAAAGAGTAAAAGTTTCCAACATCAAAAATGAGAGCAATATATTTGCAAAATTAGTGAAACAAATCATGCATAAGCATTGTAAAACAATTCATTACATTGTATCACTCCATACCACAATTAAAATCAAACTCAATTTCACCATATCAAGAGGGTTCATGAAAACCCACTTCCAACATCAATAATGAGAGCAATCTCACATATTGAGGGCGATCATTCAAATGAGGTCAATTTCCACATAATTAAAGAAACGAGACATTCAATAGCATCACGAACATTTTGATAGCATCTAATATCTCAACATCTCATATGAATTCAACCTAAATGCATCATGTCAAGAATTTCCACAAAGAACACTAAAAATGTATACTTTCTCTTCAACAAGCAATGGAATGAATCATGGGAGTTAGGGTTGGAATCCTACCATAAAATTGTTGAGCTTCACCAAGAAATCCCCCACGAATCCACCAAGCTCCAAGAATCCCGTATTTGAGCTTCGCCCCTCCAAAATTTATCATCCTAGGCCTTGAAATCACCTCATTCAAGCTCCAAACTCCCCCATATAGCTCTAGCTAACATTAGGGCTCAAAAGAAGCATGAAACAAGGGAGTTTGGGAGTGAAATTGAAGGAAGAAGATATGGAAACAATTCGGCCAGAAATGGACAGATTTGGGCTAGGGTTTTTGGCCATGGAGTTGAAAGAAATCGAAGAAGATGAATGGTAGAAGGAGGGGTTGGGCTAGGGCTTTGATTCCTCTCTTTCTCCTCTTCTTTTCTTCTTCTTTTTCCCATTCTTTTCTCTCCATTGCTTGGACCTGGTTTCAGCCATGAAGCTGAATTCGGCCAGCAAGGAATCGGCCAAGTTAGGGAAGAAGATTGTAGAATGGATTGGGTAATTACAAGTTTGCCATTCCCAATCACATTCATTCTGGAATTTGCAGGACAGTCCCAAACAAGGGCAGCTAACTATTTTTGAACTACACTTAAGATTTACTCCTCTTATGAGTTGTAGATATAGGTGTTATGCATTCACAGATCAATTTTCATGATATTTCACCAAGTATTCAATTTAATAGAGAATTTACGGCGAAGGGTATATGTGCTGAAACTGTGCTGGAATTTCTAACAGCAACTGACCTGTCTTTAGAGCAGAATTACTCCCATATGCGGACAGATTCAGGAAAAATAGAAAGCTACAAAGTTATATGGCTTGAAGCTAACTTTCCAACGAGACCAAGAACACACCATTTCGTTAAGAATTGAGGGACTGATTGCATTTGCCGTAACATGTGTCAAAGCTGAGGAAAAACAGACATGCTGATTTCACGAAATTCTTAACCCAATTTCTAATCCAAATTTGGAAAAGTGTTCAACATGAAAGTTGGAGATATTAGTCCCAAGTTTATTCCGTAAAATTTTCAAGTCATTCTTAATTCTAAATTAGGAGAAATCATCAACACGTTAAGCATGTATTTCTGCCCAAATTCCAAGCAACTCCAAAGTAGCAAGCAAGCAACTTCTACTTAACAATTAATCAAGTCAACATGTTGATACTTGATTAAAATCGCCAAGCACGCTAATGAACACTAATAGCACGATAACAATAATATCAATTTACTATCCAACCACACACATTCACCCATATATCCAAAGCATATCATAGTCACATTAGAGCCATACATGTAAGAAATCACTATATACACAACAAAATTACTATACACACACACGCAAACAGCATTTTACACATACTGGCATTACATCACCCTCAAATCTATCCTGGGAAAATCTAACTAGCAAAGTCTCCATCAATGGTCTCCATATGTAGCTCGGAAGATGGAGTGGTCCGCTGAACAAAAGTATGCTCTGACGTCACTACATATGAACCTGAAAAAAGTAAATGGGACACGTCAACGTGTGACCAATTAGGAAATCTAACTAAACTCAATAAGACCAGTTTTAGAACCAGACTACCTATCTACATGGTGGTCTACGGAGGTAAACATGTCCAAGAACATGCATAAGAAAACACATCACAACTTGCAGTGCTGAGAGTAAAACTGAGAAACATGTCAACACGAGGTAGCAATATACATGGATTGATGAAAATTGATTTAAAGTTATTAACTTAGATATTCGGGAACCTACGTAAATCGTAGGACACTTAAAGGGCTGGACTTCATCCAGGATGGGTGAAAACAGTGGTACCCCAAACAGCGACATGAGCACTGACGGGGCCTCTCGTAACCCCCCCTTTTAGGAGTGAGACAATCCTCAATTTTTTTGGAAAATCAGAAGAACCCATTAATTACCTCATGGAGTATCACAAGTACATTCATGAGCCTCTTTAACCATGCCCACTCCCCGTGCCGTTTGTCGGGGGCGAGTGAGACAACAAATCCATGTCCGCTCCTTAACGCCTACTTTTTACTCATGTCCCTCCCAACCCATATCTAGAGCTTCACACATTTTAGGATGAACTAAAGACTCCAGACCATTTACACTCATCTCACTCTCAATTATTTCTTTATTTCATATTTATGTCGTGAATATCATTTCCATATGAACATTTCATTACATTCTTCCTTCCATTTCATTTACACATTTTTTCATAATTGAGTTTCCACGTATAATTCACTTTCAAAGGAAAATAACTTGGAGTTCTCTTTGTAACATATGTAATAAGGGTGGAATAAAATAAGCATGGTAATTGCAACATGAACATGATCTTCTCATAATGAAATCTCAACCTAATCACTTCAGAGCATGGTAATCAACATATTATCAGCATGTAAAGTTATGGAGCATAAAATCCAACCTGGGGTTCACATGGGTCACATAGTAACTGAATTCAACAACTACGATATGTAAGATCATCCACATGGTCAGTTGGGACATCTACACGACCGTGTGGAGCATACCAGCATAGTTCAGCAAAAAAAATAGGACCACACGGTCGTGTGGGATTTCCACACGGTCGTGTGAGGGGCATCTGACTCAACCAACCTGGTCACACAGCGGTGTGGGATTTCCACATGGCCGTGTGGGGTATCACAATATGACGTTTTAGAACAACATGCCACACGGTCATTTCTAAGTCGAACATGACTATGTCAATCGAGGAATGCCGAATTCGCTCGATCACATCTAGACAGAACGACTATGAAACTAATTGGTGACACGATTGTGTCTAGTTCGCCACGGCCGTGTGGGGCCAAGTTCTTATGCGGATGTCGACACTGTTAGAGAACGACTGTATGACGTTCCTATGGGTCGAAACGACCGAACGGCCGTGTGGTCTAATACTCGACCACGTCATGGCCGTGTGAGTTCATCTACTGTCAAATTCTGATATGATTAAAACGAAATCCTAACGATTCTAAAACGAAATCATATCTAATTCAGTTAGACTCCTACCTTCTCAAGTCCTTCAATTAAGTCTGGGGCCCTTCTTCTTGTTGAAGAAACTCTGACGCTTAACTCCCTCTTATTCTTCTTCAACTGAGTTATGGGTTTGGGATGGATTTTTAGCCTTGGCGGAAGAAAACGGCAGCAGGGGTTTGGGGGCTACAGTGCGTGAGCTGGGAGTATAAAAGGTGAGTGTTCTAATTTCTTTTCTTTTTCTTTCTTTTTCTCTTAATTTTTCTCCTTTTTAATTCCCCTTTCTCATCCTAATCACCCCTTCTCCCTTTTATCCTAATGCCATGTGCCCTAGAGTTAGGTGAAGGGTAGTGGCTACGTGACACATTAAGGATGATGTGTCTTCATAGGAAATTTAGGGTTTTTGGTTGTTTTAATAATTAAAAATCCATATGTTTATACCACTTACCTCCCCACATAATAGTATTTACTCCAAATACCCATTTAATTAAATCCAAATGGTGTTTAAAATCAGTTAAAAATAATTTTTATCACCACAAAATTAGGAAAATTACGGAAATACTCAAAAAATTTATACGTTCACGTACGTCTAAAAATACGTACTAATACACGTATATTAACATTAAGGTTAGTCCAAAGAATAATGTGTATCTATGTCATATTAGCACAAGTGTCATAAGGCGTCAAAAAAGTTTATTCTTCACTATCTTTTGTTAAGAATCACTCAATTAATTTCAATGTTCATAATAAAAAACCCAAAACATAAAATTTCGAGATAACCCAACTATCCATATTCGGTGGCGGAGCTATGTTGAGAGGCGTGAGGGCACATGTCACCACCAAAATTTGAAAACAAAATATATTCATATGTATATATATGTATATGTGCGTGCATACTAGGCCCCTCACAAAAAATATATATGTATGGTGACCCCCACTAAATCAATGGCATGGTTCTGCAACTAGTTGGCAAAGCCTAAATCCAAGTAGATATTAGTATTCCAACAAGACAGTAGTCATCACTAGGCTACACTAATCAGTCATGCGTTATGTAACATGCTCACATGCGTACACTATTTAAATTTCATAATCTAGATTTAGAGCGACTTACATAGACCCCCGGGAAATCGTCGGGGATCGACGGATGGAGACGGTCGTGGAGGAGGAGCTCTGGATGAGCTTGCGGTCGGAGGAAGAGGAACTTAGCTCGGTTCGGTGTCAGGGAGTGTCGCTTGAAAACTCGGATATGCGGCGACACTCAAGGCAAATGGTGAGAGGGAAGGAAACAAAGAGGGATGGGTGTATTTTGAAAAAAAAAAGGAAATTGCGAGGGGTAAAAGGAAATAGAAAACTGAGACTGAGAAAGAGAAAGGGGGGCAAAAGAGAAAAAAAGAGGGGGGTATACTTCTTAAATCCATTTTATTTATCTCTCTTTCTTTGCCTCTCTTTCTATTCTCTCTTCATTTCTCTCTGGTTTTGTTTCTCTTGCAGGAGTATGTCGGCCATGCGAGGCACGACGAAGGGGGTGGGACACAGCGGAGCATGGTCGTCCTCTTTCCTAGATGACGTGGATGGGACTGGCAGCCGATTGGCCGCCACATCAGGGTTGGCAGCCGGTGGTCGCCGTTGTCTCAACCAATTTTTTGATGTTGATTTTGGGCATCAATGCGTAAAAAAATCATGATCATGATTAAATTTAAAGTGTTCTTAAAAATAACTCAAGACCGATTGAGGCATATGCTTAATTTCGTTCATCGTATGAAACAAAATCTGGGTTTTCGACGTCCAAACGACAACGATCTCTCGATCTTCTGTCGTCCGTCAAAGCTTTCCGCTCTTTCTTTTTCGTAGGAAAGATAGTACTGACGATGTATTGTGAAGGGCTTTCTGTGGAAAACTTTATTTTCAAGGGAACATAAAAAGTTACTACAATAACAGGAGAAAACTTTATTTATAAGGGAACATTAAAAGTTACTACAATAACGGGATACAAAGGGGCTGTTCTTTTGCATGGAAAGTGAGTGAGAAAGTGGTTTTTGGCACTGTTCATTCACTTTCGCAATCAACTTTCCTTGATTTTGTTCTTTCGCGGGAAAGTTAAAAGTGGAAAGTTTGCTGACGTGGCACTTCGAATGACCGTTTTTGGGATTCTTTGTAATCCTCAAGAAACCATGGGAAAGTTGTGGAAAGTTACTATTTTGTGGGTCCCACTATCACATCTCTCTCTATCTCTCTCCACCAACTCACCAACTTTCCACTTTCTCATTCCAACTTTCTACTACCAAAAGAACACAAGAACGTTGGGTGGACCCACTTTACTTTCCTAACCATACTTTTTATACAACTTTCCACCCAAAAGAACACAAAACTCCATTTTCTCTCTCCTCAAATTCCAAACTTTCCAAACTTTCCCATTCTCCTTTCCAGCAAAAGAACAACAGCAAAAGAAGATGCCCTTTACTTTAGGATACATACTCCTAATAGGCTAGCCTGGGCCCTACATAACCTATGATAGACTACGATGTGCCTACATAATAACATTCAAAACGAAAAATATATATTAAAATGCCAATGCTCTCTGCATCTCATTCGTGAGGTGCATGTACTGTGTTTATCCAATAATAAGTGATTTTGTCGCTTCATGGTGGTCAAGTCATCTTCTATCTTCCAAAAATGACAAAGGTTTACACTGATTTCTAGATGCACCTCATTTTTTGAGGTGCATTTAGCAATTTCCTATTAAAATCGCCCAAGTTCTGCGAAACAATCATCAGAACACAGCGCAGAGAGAGAGGGGGAGAGAGAGAGAGATGAGGCGTGGAGGAGGAGGAGGAGGAGGAGGAGGAGGGTCGAAGTACAGGAACCCATGCCTGACGATGCACCAACCCTGGGCCTCCCTCTTGATCCACGGCATTAAGCGCGTCGAGGGCCGATCATGGCCTTCTCCGATCACCGGTAAGTAATTCTTAATTAAGTTATTTCTTTTCTTTATGATCGATTTAAGTTGATTTTTTGAAAATATTTTGTATCTTTGAAGGGCGCCTTTGGATTCACGCCGCGTCGAAAGTGCCTGAGCCGGAGACAATCAAAGCGATGGAGGATTTCTACAGCGAGATATATGCCGTCAATGGGATCACTGATATCAAGTTCCCCGACAATTATCCCGTCTCCCGACTTTTAGGTTCTCTACGGTTTCTCCTATTGATGCACATTTCGTTTCGTTCTAATTAGATGTTTTTAGTGATTAATTTAGTACAGTTGAGGGAAAAAGGGCGATTTTTTAAATCCTCTCTCGTGAGAAGTTTTGTGTCCGTGATTTTATTCCACATGTAAGATAAAACGAGCATATCAAATTCAACAAACAATTGTATCCAGTAAGAATAGCAACATTAGAGGCCAACCCAACAGGCTAACCTTGAGTGGTATTGAAGCTTTCCAAATTACCTTGCCGGCTCGGGCTTAGGAGAGCAAACAACCCCGTTATTGATTAGGCGATATTCAGTTAGACCGAAAAATTTGCCATTGATTACTCCAACACAAAGAATCATATCGTGTTCCTCATGTTTGCTTTGCAAAGAGTCTATGAAATCAATTTTCCAAGGAGATTTTCGCAGCATACTTATCATTTGCAAAACACCTTGTACCACCAGAGCCGCTCTGTGCCAGAAAGATCTCTGATAGACCCAGCGGGTCTATACCCGCCTCAACATGGGCCGGGCCCATGCTAGCCGCCGGCCCCTCCTTCCCATTTGGTTTATGCGCGCGCCCATTAGCATAGGAAAACCCTAGTTTCTTCTATTTATAGGGGCTAGCCGTCATTGGTATTTTTATGCTTGATATTGGATATTTTCTATTGAACGTCCTTAAGTTTAGGTCTTAGATTAAACGAGTGCGGACGTCCTCTCCGGCGTCTTGGGAGGAGAGCACACCTCTTTTGTGCTCAAATATCTTGTTATTTCCATTGTTTTATCTACTAAAAATCATATCTTTGTTGGTTCCTAACATTTTGGTATCAGAGCACATGACGATCCATGGCGGCCACGGCAAGATCACACGACAAAATTGAAACTTTGGAGGCAAAATTCACGAGCGAGATCGACGGGATCAAGAAATCATTGGCGGCAAACGACGAATCCATGGCAAAGTTGACGGCTTCCATCAACCAATTGGCGACGAATCAAGCGAAGCACGACGAACAATTCGTGCAATTGATGGGAACCCTAAATCAATTGGCGGCAAACAACAAAGGGGAGGGAAACCCTAAATTGGGGGAAAAGGCGGCACCTTTGAAGAAGAAAAGGAGAAAGTTGAGAGCTTTGATCCGGAAAGCGGTTTTTTGGCAGAGGATTTTGCCGATGACGAGGAAGAGGAGCCATGGAAGGTGGATTATCGCGAGGAGGTGCGATGCAACGCGGTGGAGTATCAAAGGGGGGGCGGCGGCCCTAGCCGCCCTTTTCGGACAGCGCATGAAGGCGAAGAAGAGCGGTCGGCCCCCAAAACCGTTTCGGGGGCGGCCGCCACGCGATGGAGGCGGGGGAGGCCCCCGCCCAGCGCGGGGCCCGGCAGGGCAGGCCAGGCCCTGTCGGCCCCCGTACAGGTTCGTCGACCTCGCCGGACCTCCGGCAGGGCCCGTCGGGGTCCGTCGGCTCTGCCGGAGGGCCGGCAGGGCCCGCCTGCGGCACATAGGGGGCGGGAGCCCCCTGGCAGCTGCCAGGGGGAGGCGACGCGCACGGCCAGCCTCCAGGTTGGTTTTTTGAGCCCGGGGGCAGCGAACAGCAGCTGGGGAGGGTCGCGGACAGATTCCGGGAGGATTTTTTGACCCTTTGGAACGTCGACCAGCAGCAGAGGACCCATTCCACGGCGACAGACGTGGGAGAGATTATTATTCTGACGGTAGGGGTGGCTACGAGGCTGAGTTCGGCGATGACGCAGGTTGGGACGATTTCGAGGGCCGGCGAGGGGATTACCGTGGAGACTACGGGGGTCGCGGAGGAGGTCCCCCTAGGCAGTACGAGACTCCGGACGAAAGGAGACAACACTACCGTCCACATCACCGAGAGGAGGGGAGGCCCGAGCAGGGGCACTTTGGAGGAGATTGCAGAGTCCGGAAGCTGAAGATGCCGGTATTTTCTGGGGTGGATCCACACGCCTGGTTGTTCACAGCGGGGAGATATTTTGCGACGCACCACATGACCGAGGCACAGAAGCTGGAGGCAGCAGCCATTTGCATTGAGGGGAGAGCTTTGGGGTGGTTCCAGTGGAAGGAGAGGAGGCAGCAGATTTGGAGCTGGGAGGAGCTGCAAGACTTGGTGCTGGAGAAGTTTAGAGACCCACGCTTGGGGAACCTACACGAGCAGCTTTTTGCCCTCAGGCAGGAGGGGCTGGTGCGGGAGTACATCGAGAGATTTGAGACACTGGCTGGACGAGTTCATGGGGTGTCGGACGAGTCGCTGGAGGGCATTTTCTTGAAGGGGCTGCGACCTAGCCTCCGCGCCGTCGTCAGACCCTACAAGCCCCGGGGGCTTTCTGAGGTCATCGAGATGGCGCAGATGGTAAAGAACTCCCGGACTGAGGATGGGAGAGGCGGGAGCAGCTACAGTGGGCAGATACAGCGGGGCACCGCTACTGGAGCCAGCGAAGCCAGAGTCACTACTGAGACGGATTGGGCAGGGCTTGAGAAGACGGGAGAGCAGAGCAACCCACCACCGGCTGTGGGCCCATTCCGCAGGATGACCGATGCAGAGATGAGGGAGAAAAGGCAGAAAGGGCTTTGTTTCAGATGCGATGAGTGCTTCACTCCTGAACACCGCTGTGTGGATCGAAAGCTGCAAGTGTTGATAGCGGAAGCAGACGAGGATGAGGACGTGGAGGACGAAGGAATCGACTTGCAGGCACCACCTTGAGGACAAGGTGGCTTTTTGGGGGGAGTATTGATAGACCCAGCGGGTCTATACCCGCCTCAACATGGGCCGAACCCATGCTAGCCGCCGGCCCCGCCTTCCCCTTTGGTTTATGCGCGCGCCCATTAGCCTAGGAAAACCCTAGTTTCTTCTATTTATAGGGGCTAACCGTCATTGGTATTTTTATGCTTGATATTGGATATTTTCTATTGAGCGTCCTTAGGTTTAGGTCTTAGATTAAACGAGTGCGGACGTCCTCTCCGGCGTCTTGGGAGGAGAGCACACCTCTTTTGTGTTCAAATATCTTGTTATTTCCATTGTTTTATCTACTAAAAATCGTATCTTTGTTGGTTCCTAACAATCTCCTTCATCTTATCCACCCCTTTCCATAGTTTTCACCATTGATCACCCTCATTTAGAATTCAGTTGATTGGTAAGTTTCTATGACTGCTTAAACAAGATTGGATTGGGTTATGTATCTGGTATTAATAACCCTTCCCCTTCTTTCTTTACGCACTATTCCCCCTTTTCACCAAGAAGTATCCTTCATTTCCTTCCTGGTTCTTTCCTGAGGGATTTTTAAGAACAGTATTCATTTGTTTCCCCTCCCAAATTGGTAAATCAAAATAATATGGGCAGTAATGGGTGTTGTTAACAAAATTAAATTTTAGGGCATGATTTAAAGTAGGCCAAGATGATGTGGTGGAGTACGAAATGCACAAACATGGGTCTCCAGGATGATATCGGGGAAAAAGGAAGCCACCTTATGCAGGCTTGAAAATATATTCCAATTTATGGGGTCTTTTATATTTCTTCGATTGTTATATAATTCTATTTTGGAGGACCTTCCCGGTAATATTAGAAAAAAATTAGATTCAACATGATTATAAATTGGTTCAAATCAGGATAAAAAGAATGTTACTCTCAATAACGATTAAAGAGTTGCCGGGAATTAAATCTGATCTAAATAAAAGAGTTAGATACGATTTTATAGTTAGATCCGTTAGAGTCGTTTGAGTTAGTTTAATTATTTGTTTAGTTAGATTCTTTTGTTAGTAGCAAGGTTTGAAATGTCGGTTTTGGTATCGGTATTGGCTGGTGGTTTGTAATATTAGTATTGGAACTTTAGGTACCGATTGCTTGAAAAATTCTTAAAAAATTATTGAAAAACCATCTTAGATGTTAGAAACATTTTCAGAAATATTTGGGACACGTTGATGGTATTTTGGTCACATGTGAATGTAATTATGAAATATTATACTCGATACAATAGTTACACATGCGGAAGATATTTGGATAACTCAAATTACTTGAATACATAGATTATCTAGATGATTGTTATTACACGTACACATTATTTTAGATTTGGTGGTTGACATATTTTAAACATTTATTACATCTATATATGTGTTGCTTGGATGGCAGGCGTCTAAATGAGTTGAATTTTTTTTTCCACAAATCAATCCTTTGATGATCGGGGTCTGCTTGTGCAGTATCACCATAAAGAGTGATAATGGATTACAAAAGCACATGTAATCACTATTAGATGGGTCATGCATCTCATAATGACCATTTTTTGAAATAGGTCAGAATGTCAACATTTTTGAACTTCCATCATAGAACTCTTGTATTAGTTACTATAAGCTAATATTGGTGGTATCGGTTGGTTTTAGATGGATCGTCCAGAATTTATCGGATAAATTTTACGCATCTCTTTTGATGTATGGTATACATCAAATTTGGATAGAAAACTTATGTCGTTCATGTTAAATTCAGCCTAGGGAATAGTCTTTTATTATTTGTTGGCTTATGGCTTCCAATTAACTCAAAAATCTATTGTTTATTATCTCTTGTTTGAGAAGGAACCTTCGATTATGGTTAATACACAATCATTAAAGACAAGAAGAAAAATATGTAAATTGCATTTGAAAATAAGTTATAAGGCTTAACTTAGGGCATACCCAGTGTACAGAAATGAGAAGAGAAATTAGTAATAGCCTCGTTCGTGTTCTCCCTTTGCACGTTTAATTATGTAAGTTCGGTACTTCAGCTTTTTGGCATTCGTTAGGGTTAGAAACTTTGGATAGTTTAGAAACATTTCGGTCTTATAAATTTAAGTTTTATTTTACAAACTATTAGGTCTATATGTTATGGTTGGGATTTGGATTGGAATTTCAGTTTGGAATTTTATTTGAATTTTGAGTTGGTTGGGATTTGGAATTTTGAGTGGTTTTCTAGTTTGGAATTTGATTTGGATTTGGATTTGAAATTTGGTAGAAGTTTGATTAGAATTTGATTTGGAATTTTGCAGGAATTTTATTGGAACTGCAATTATCTCGGAGTCTATAAAATTTACATGCATTTTGAAATCTAAAAGAGTATTTACATGGTTGAATTGTGTTAGCATTCATTATACGGTATCACTCGGTATCACTCAGTTCAAGGTGTTAATTTGCTTGGCTTCGCGCACATGGAGCCTTAATAGTCAAAGGTACAAATCGAACTTATCATGTACGCACAGGGGCCTGGAAAGCTTGTTGTGTGAACTTGAACTAAAAAAAAATGCATTTATGGTGTCTTACGAGCCCGTGACATTTGTTTGAACTTAGCCATGCATGCAAATGTTCCATGAAATCTAATGTATGAATTTAAACGTAAACCATGCCATCAAACTTTCTGAGAAGCATAGGGTATGAATTTGAACTTAAACATGCACCAAGGGGTCCGAAGAGCCCATGTAGGGTTGGGAATCAATTCGGGTCAGCTCATAGCACGCTAGGCTGGTACGAAAAATATAGTATATGGATCCTCGAATTTTATGATATAAGCCTAAACTTGTTAATCACGACACCAACCTATATAGATTTTTAGATGTGCATGTGTTACCCGCATCCAACACGACACGACCCATTCATGACACGAATGGAGATACAAATAAAATATTACAGAATTTTTTTAAATTAGGAGTATTAAATAGTCCAATATAGCAATGGAGTAGCACATGGGTTCGTATAGCCTTAAAATGGATAAATATATCATCATCATCTTAGTCTTCGTCCTGAAAAGTTTAAGACCAGCTTCGTGGACTTAATAGAAAGAGAGATACTGTAGATAAATGTATGTAATTTGTTAGTTCTCTGCTGCATTTTCAGATCTAAAATTTCTCGTAATAACTTTTAAGTAGCATGCATTAGTTTTGATTATTATTTATAAGTAGCAAATAATCGCGTCATGTACATGAAAATTAGTTTTGTGGTTATTTATCTGATTTTACAGTTTATAATATTTTAAATAAACTTTAAAATATATTTTTATTTAAGCTAGTCTAGCGTAGTGGACACGATGTAGAAATCATGATACGAAATAAGAGGTCTAAGTTTAACACAGTATACTAGCATGATACAACTCTTCTTAGACATTGTTATGAGTGGATATCTGAAATATCTAAATCCCCTCCATTTCTACATTTATTTAAATAGATGCAGACATGGGTATATATGATCCGCATGTGAGTTGACTATTCAAACAATATTCGATAAAAAACAAAGTGGATTTTCGCATTGTTGTTAAAAGCATTATAAACTTCAATTTAAACCTCCGGTTATGTTTACGATTTTTTTTTGTTTTTCAGAGCGCTTTAGCCACAATTTAGATTTTGAACATGTCAAATTTTATTTATCTTCTTATGTTAAATTGTTTTGTGGCTATTTTTCTGATTTTACAGTTTATAATATTTCAAATAACCGTGCACACATTGCACGGAAGAAAAAACTCCACAAAAAGGATGCGGCATACACGCAAATGAAAGGAGTGAGAAATGTGAATGTGTGTTGGTATCGCAAGGGGTTAAAAAATAATTCTGGGTTGAACCGAGGGAAAATGAAAAAAACGTGGGTTTGAGTGTGGACAACATCTTGGGGTGCAAAAAGAGAGAAAGCATTGGGCTAGATGCAAAAAAACCACATCGTGAAAAGGATGACATGCTTGCAAATAAGGGGAAAAGGGGGGGCATTTATCCCAAGCAAACAAACCCACACCCTAAATCTAAGCCCAAACCCCCACCCACAACATGTGGGCCATCCATGATGATGTGGCCAAACTATGGCCACATCTCTATCTACTTGTTTGTCCTAGTAGGACAACTTCATCAATTGTAATATAGATGTTAAATTGTTGATATCAATTTTATAAATCAACAGTATATATCATCAACAAGACATTAGAATAATTTTTTCTTTACCTTTTGCTTTTTTAATTTATTTCTCTATTATGATTTTTGTCCTTAGTTTTTGCTTTTTTATTGATGTTTTTTTCGCTTTTTTGTTGCATTCGCCCGCTTAAGTGTTTTGACAAGGTGCTGATTTTTTCCGTAGTTGCATTTCATAATCTTGGATTTTGGATAGTATGATATCTGTTCCGTTAATTATCCTCTCCGCATGTGTGTTTACGTCTAAATAGAAATAAATATATCATGCAATCATAATTGTAAAGATTTTAAAAAATTCATGAGCGTTACATTAGTTTCTAAATTTAATAGCTATTAATTATAAAGAAAGTCTTTCTCTATATTTATTTATTTTACTGCTATCAATTTTGACTATTCACATCCAAAAGAATAATATAAGAAGCGGGCTCGGATAATATTCAAATCCAATTATCTGTAAGATTCAAATACAGATAGCATAAACAATATCCTATCGGTTTTGGAGCAGATTCGGATTGTTGATTCAAAAATCGGATTCGAATAAGGATACTACAGTTAGCACAATGATTACACCCTTATATTGGATAAATGAACTCTGTAAAATAGCACTGGTACATCCAAAGTTTGCACGGGAAGGGGGCAAATAAACATTAAAGGCTATGAACAAATAAAAAACAATGACAATGATATCTCAAAAGATAATTTATTCAAAATTCAAACTTTATAAATTCAGGATAATATAAAATACTACCCAATCCTTATTAAAAGTGTTTGATATTTCAAAAGACAATAATATTCGGTGCTAAAAAGTTTGTACGCAATTTTTTACAATAATTTTCTTTCCATGAAATCAAAGCGATCTTAGTTAATTTTTCGCATTGGATCAAAGTAAAAATTCAGTAAATTAGATTATAACGGAAATAAAAATATAATAGCCAACTTTCTACCCAATTAAAGAGAAAAGCAAAACAATTTAAATCCCATGAGAGAAGTAAAAGATTGGAAAAGTAATATGAAAACGAAAATGACCATTTGATTATCAAGCGGGAAGTAACAAAGATAATTCTCAAAAGGATTAATAAGACTAAACACTTTTGGACTATCAACGATTCTATCTTAAGAGGTTACATAGTAGCATTTTCTAGTTTAAACTTTTGGGCTGACAACTTAGTCAATTTTTTTTGTTAAAATGGTACCATGTGAACTTATATGCAATTAAAATTGAGCTAGATATAATTTATTCTTAGAAATTAGAGTATGGGTGAAGGGTTAATATTAACGTTATGGTTAGCGTATGGATTGATTTACTGATGGAATAAATGGTGGTGGTGGAGATAATGAGAGGAGAAAGGAAGCGGTAATAATGATGGATTATGGGGAAAGATGGAGAAATTGTCAAGGATGGTGGATGGGTAAAGGGGTTAGGATAAGGACATGAGTTGCTTTAGGTTAAAATTGGAGAGAGGAGAATGAAGATGAGGAGGATGAGGCGGTGACGATGAGTTTGTTAGAGTTTGAGTTTTAGGTAGATAGGATTGATGAATTATCGGTTGAGGGAGAAGATGAAGAAGGGGAAGGAGACAATAATGGGAATTAGGGGTTAATGAGGATTAAGTCACATGATCACTTAACTCATATTAGCTCACATGTGACTCAATTTAAGAGAAAGCTTGACTAAGCTGTCAGGTGGAGGGAATATTATTGGTGTCCTTAACATCAAATCATTGATAATTCATAGAGTGCTTCTATTTACCCGACATAAAATTCTAAGCTCATTATATTCTAAGCATACTACATTGTTAATTTGAAATAGCTAAGCATACTTTATTGTTAATTTAAAATTACTAAGCACACTACCAATGATTCCACTCTCGGCCTACTCTCATCTTTGCTTATTACAGTCTCCTCCCACCGCCGCATCCCTCTGCCACCACCTCATTGCCTCCACATCGCCTCCTCCGCCTCCATCACCGTCACAATCGCCTCCTCATTTCTCTTTCATTTATCTTTAATTCTCTTTCCATGCCAAAATTTCATCAGTTTCTCGATCCCAACACAGACGAACATAAAGCGGGGGTTGGAGAAGGAGGTATGAGTGGAGATAAACTTGTTGGGTCTTACATGACCGTTGTCTTCTTCATGTCCATTCTTCTTCAAAATTTAATTTCATGGATTAACTCTATTTCAAATGCTTGAAAAAACAAAAAAACAAATGGAAGAAATATAAGAGAAGAGGAAATGCAGTGCATTGTTGCTCAGGTATGTAGTGTTCAGGCCTAGCGGCCCGAACACAAAATATGCTGCTCGTGTCTTTATGCCTGAGCTCCATATGTGATGTTGGGGCATATAGGTCAGAGCGTCACATCGACACTTAGTCCTAAAAATCCGAGAATGCCAAAATGCATGTTTTAAATTAATTTTGATTTTAATTGATTTTTAAATCCAATTTGTCACGTCCCGCAACTCGGGGTCGCAGCATGTTTCGCAAAGAATGATAAGTCATGCAGTTAACTAGTGAAGACAATGTAGACACCAGCAGATGTGCATCAAAATACTTAACAAAAATTTTATGCAAATATATTTACGAGTTTACAAAATCGTATACACTATACTATCTGCATACTAACAAAATACATCTAGAAAATATATTGGGGCCTCCTCTAACTTAGAAGTTAGCGGTCTCCATCGCAAATCTATGTCTTCGTATACTGGGGCCTCCTCTACCTCTGCCGCAACACCTAGCGGTGCAACAAAAATGAAGAACTGCGAGGTAAATCATAGTAATTATAGAATTAAACATGTGAGCATGAGTAAAACTAACAACAAGAACTGAGAGCATGTAACAGATTAATTAATACTAACAGGCATACAATAGAAATTAAGACATACATGTAAAAAAATTAATAATTTAAGGCAGTACTATTATGGTCCTATTAATTATGCTAAACCTAGGCTGGGAATCATATTGGAGAGTTAAGTAAGCAACAAGAGTCCACATCGTACCACAATGGCGCTCACCCGGGCCAGGCCTAAAGTAGGGACAATATGGGCTATGAGTCCAAAAGAGTAACATGGCAGGGCTCAACAATTAAGTCTGATGATACCATTAGGGGTACATCATATTTATGATGGGACCCGGTCGGAACACCTGATCTGATCTTGCCATAAACGTTACACTAATTTAAACATATAATATGGAGCATACAAGTTATATTAATTTAAACATGTATCACGGTGCACATGTGCGGCAGATAACATGTAAAAGATTCTAGGCATGCTAGAAAATCTAAATCTGAGACGCAAGTGGTAAATGTGAGCTAATCTTCATGTCGAGTAGCGAACGGTGCAACACTCATAAGTATTTGGATGGACAACTGTGGTGATCTCAGATAATTCTCATCATCGATCATTTACGGGACTTAACCATATGTTCATAGTTTATATGATCTTTCAGGCAGTAATCTATGATCCCACAGGTGGTAAATCATGATCCTTCAGACAGTAGCCTTATGATCCAACATGCAGTGAATTATATAATTCCAACGGCCTTAAGTGGCCAAACCGTCATTTACAATCATATGGTAACCCAATTCTGATATGTGAGCCAACTTCGACATGTAGGGCACGCTCATGGGTTTCCATACCAACCCACGGCCACCACCAATCCTCGGCACTAGCCAAAACATCATCAAAACAATATTTACAGCCATTGTCCAAGGAAATCAGCACTGGAAACCACCAAAAACAGTCACAACAGGGTAAACCCTATTGATCAGTCATGGTCTAGGGCATGAAAGCCCAAATTAGTCTCGGTGGAGGTAAGGGGAAGTCATAGCGAAGGCTAGGGGGCCCATAGGTCACGACAGAGGAGTGAGAATGCCAAATAGTCTTGGCAATGTAGTAATACCCCAAAATAGATCACCGACAGTTGCGAGTGAGCCTCAAAAGGCCACGGCCAAAACCAAAAACCAAGGGACAATCACATCATAGTTAGGGGCAGCGACGGGGTCGCCGCCTAGCCCCGAGAATGCCCAAGTCTTGCTCAAAACCATTATCACAAGCATGTAACCAAAATTAAATTTAAAACCAAATATTAAGTAATTAAAGAGATTTACTGAAATCTGAAAATCAACGGAGGAAATTTGGGCATTATCGCCTCACCGGAGGGCGACTGCAGCTCTCGACAAGGGGATAAGAAGATTCAACCTCAAACCTGAGCTCCAACAAGAAAGAAAACCGAAGTCCTTTTGAAAATATTTTTTTCACGTAAAACCGAAACCCTAAACTTAACCGAGCTTTTATAGAGGAAGAGGGAGACCTGTGGTACTCAGGGAAAGTCATGGTTTTGCCACGAAGTCAGTCGCCTGCGGATTAAGAGGAGATCGTATTGAAACCGTAGAGATTTACGGCGTGAAGTGACAATGATGAGAGGACAGCTGTCGGATGAGGTGGAGAGAGAGAGAGAGAGAGATGGGCATCGGAACAGCCGCGTTCCTTCTTGCCGAAGGAAGAGAGAGAGGTCGGTTGTTACCGCCTTAATGAGATCGCTAGAGAGAGGAGAGATTGGGAGAAAGAGAGGGGGAGGGACACGTGCGAGTACGTGAGGGGAAGTGTTAAGTGGGAGCGGGGTTGGGCTGGGCTTGATGTCGGGCCATGGGAAAAAGAAAAAGAAAAAAAAGGAAAAAAGAGAGAACTGGACCGAGCCTTTTTAAGGAAATGAGCTTTTACATTCTACACTCCTTACAAAAATTTCGTTCTTGGAATTAAAAAACAAAATTAAGATACAATGAACAAGCGTGGATAACGCTCACACATCTCGTCATCTCTTTCCCTGGTGGACTCATAGGCGAGTCTCGATGCCACATTACTTTCACTAAATTAGCAAATTTGTTCCGAAGGGCCTTCCGCTGACAGTCAATGATCTGCATATGTTGATGCTCATATGTCAGGTCAGGCCGTACAACAATCTCAGAGTGATCAACCCATGCGTTGGGTCTCCTACATAGTTGAGACACTTAGAACACATCATGTACTCCTTATAAGGATGTAGGCAATGTAATCTATATGCCACTTCTCCCACGCGCTTTAAGATGTCAAAAGACCTAATGTAGCAAGGGCTAAGCTTCACTCTTCGTCCAAATCGATTCATGCATGTGGGAGAAATCTTCAAGAAAACATGATTACCAGGCTGGAATTCTAAATGTCTGTGCTTCGCATCTGCCCAATGATTGTACCAATCCTGTGCCACTTGAAGCTTCTCTCTAATGGTACGCACAACATTCACGTCTCTATAATCATCTCTGGTCCCATCAGCTCGCTGTCACTTACATCATCCCAACTTAAGGGCGAGCGTCACTTTTTCCCGTATAATGTTGCAAAAGGTGCCATACCGATACTAGCCTGATAACTGTTGTATGCAAACTCCACTAGGTGAAAGTGATCTTCCCACGGCCCATTGAAGTCTAGCACACGCACACAGCATATCCTTCAAGATCTGAATGGTGCGTTCTGACTGGCTATCTGTCTGAGGATGATAGGCCAGACTAAAACTGAAGTGGGTCTCTAGATGATCTTGGAAGCTCTTCCAATAATGTGATGTGAATCGAGTGTCTCTATCTGAACGATGCTCACATGAACTCCATATAGACTCACAATATCCTCCATATACTTCTTGGTAAGCACTTCTGTTGACTCACCAACTTTGAAAGGAATAAAGTGCACTGACTTCGTTAACCGACCATCGA
Source organism: Scilla litardierei (assembly GCA_030789695.1). Classification (NCBI taxonomy): domain Eukaryota; kingdom Viridiplantae; phylum Streptophyta; class Magnoliopsida; order Asparagales; family Asparagaceae; genus Scilla; species Scilla litardierei. The sequence goes on along the minus strand of CM061138.1, from coordinate 42,074,380 downwards.
TTTACCAAACAGCGTCATTGTGCTTCGTGCTTCTGGGTAGTCCAGTCACAAAATCCGTTGAGACGTGTTGCCACTTCTATCAGGGATATGTAAAGGCTGTAATAAACCAACAACACGATGATGTTCAGTCTTCACTTGTTGGCATACCATGCACTTCACCACGCTCCGTGCAATGCTCATCTTCATGTCATGCTACCCGTAATGTTGTCTCAGGTCCTTGTACATTTTGGTTCCGCCTGGATGAATGGAATATGGAAAACTATGAGATTCCTTCAACAACTCTTCTCGAACATCTCTAGACGGTACACAAATTCTGTTGCCATAATTCAAGGACCCATATTCATGAATTCTAAACGCTGGTCTTTGCACTGTCAATACTAAACTTCTGATCCTCTGTAGTTTCTCGTCTCCCGTCTGAGCAGCCTTAATCTTGTTCACCAGAGTTGATTGAATTTGCATATTCATCAATGATGTAGTTAGTCCAGGCAAAATCACATCTATCTCCATTTCTCTAATCCCTTGTTGTAGTCTCTACTGAGTCGTAAGTGTCATTACTGTTGAAAGACGATTCAGCATATCTGGTACAATATTGACCTTTTCATGGTGGTATTGAAGATTAATATTATATTCTGCCATTAGCTTAGTTCATCGACACTACCACATGTTAAGCTCCTTCTGAGTGAAAATATACTTCAAATTCTTATAATCGGTGAATACCTTCACATGTTTACCCAACAAGAAATGTCTCCAAATGTTCAATGCAAAAATAACTGCTGCCAATTCCAAGTCATTGGTAGGCTAGTTCTTCTCATGGTTCTTTAACTGCCTGGATGCATAAGCTATAACTCGATCGTGTTGATGTAGTACACATCCAAGTTTTCTACCCGATGCATCACAAAACATCTCAAATCCTCTCGTTCAATCAGAAATAACCAAGATGGGTGTGTATGTCAATCTCTTCTTCAGCTCCTGGAAAGCTTCTTCACATGCCTTACACCTGGTGAACACCACATCCTTATTAATCATGGAAGCTGCAAATCTCTGTTACTGACTGTGGAACATGCCAGTTTTGAACAATTGCTACTTTTTTAGGATCTACAGAGATTCCTTCTCTAAATATCACGTGGCCTAAGTAAGCCATCTTGTTCAGCCATAATTCACACTTGCTGAGTTTGGCGAACAGCTGGTGTCGTCTCAAAGTTTTTCCCGGATCTTTCTCAAGTGCTCAGTATGCTCCTGGACGTCATTCGAACATATCAGAATATCATCGAGGTAGACCGCTACGAACTTATCCAGATACTCATATAGCACTTGGTTCATGAGGTTCATGAATACTGCTGGTGCATTGGTCACGCCAAATAGCATCACCAAGAACCCGTAGTGTCCATACTAGGTCCTAACGCAGTCTTGTGGATGTCCTCCCTCTTCACCCTTACCTGATGGTAATTTGTTCTCAAATTTAACTTTGGGAAAATGCTCGATCCTCCGAATTGGTCAAATGTCATCGATATGTGGAAGCTGATACTTATTCTTCATTGTCACCTTCTTCAGTTCCCTTTGATCGATACACATGCATCGAGATCCATCCTTCTTTGGCACTAACAATATAGGAGCACCCCAAGGTGATACACTGGGTCGTATCCATCACTTCTTTAGTAGTTCATCCAACTGGGCCCGGACTTCTTCTAGCTTTGGCAGTGCCATACGATATGATGTCTTGAACATTGGCTGGGCGTCTGGTACCAGATCAATGGAAAACTCAATGGCACGTTCTGGATGCAATCATGTAAGATCGTTCGGAAACACATCCATGAATTCTTACACTACCTCTGATATCTCTGGTTCTTCAACCTCCATGGCACTTGCCATAGCCTCTGTTGGTCAGGCTCTGAATTGCATTGTGCACTCGGATTTGCTTCTGCTAATGAACTCGAACTTTGGATGATTAGGCATCTCAAATACTATCCTCCTTTGACGAAAGTCAATGGTAGCTTGAAATGTCCCTAGACAATCCATTCCAAAAACATCAAAACTCGGCATCTCGATCCCCATGAAATCCGCGAATAGCTTCCGTCCACAAATCACTACAGGGCACTGAGGGTACTCACTGTTTGTCTTCAACATGCCACCACCAGTACTAATATTCCAATGGGAGTCAAGGGTTCGACAGGAATAATGTGTGTGCTAACGATTTAAGTGGCTTAAAAGCAATTGTATTTGTACATTGGCTCTCTTCACCCAAGATTATATGTGGTTCCCTACAATGTTTAGGTTATCCACAGAGCTACGCAAACACTCTTCTGCCATCAAGGAGTCATCTCGTCCATTAAATGTAGCCGGACGCAGGGCCCGAAACTGCCGTATCCCTTCGATAGACTTATGCTTTTCCTGAAAAGCCTGAACAAGTTCGCATAGAGCCTGATCCGAGATATGATGTACAGTCGAGTTACTTGGACCGGATCCAGAAACGTTTTGTGCCATCTTCGCTGTATGCTTACGACGATTGTAAACTCGCATGCGCCTGCATTCACAGTGCAAAGCCAATTCCAATTAAGCATTTCTTTCACGATGCATCCTACTCTTTCTAGACCGTTCACGAGGTTGGTTGCGAGGACCTGTATGTGTTACCAAGAAAACATGCCGCGCTCCGCAACCCGGGATCACTGCATGTTTCGCAAAGAATGGCAGGTCATGCAGTTAATCTGTGAAAACAATCTAGGCACGAGCAGATGTGCATCAAAATGCTTAACAAAATTTTTATTGACATGCATTTACGAGTTTACAAAAATCGTTGTACACCTTACTATCCACATACTAACAAAATATATCTAGAAAATATGTCATGACTACATATGCTACCTGAAACTCAGAAGTCAGCGGTTTCCACCGCAAAATCCGTGTCATCGTATACCAGGGCCTCTAAATCTGCATCAACACCTAGCGGTGCAACAAAAATGAAGAACCGCGAGGTAAACACAGTGATTATAGAATTTTGGAATTAAAATATGTGAGCATGAGTAAAACTAACTAACAACATGAACTGAGAGCATGTAACCGATTAATTAATACTAACTAACAGGCATGCACTGTAAATTAAGACATGCATGCAAATAAATTAATAATTTAAGATAGTACTATCATGGCCATATCAATTATGCCAAACATATGCTGTGAATCATATTGAAGAGTGTAATAAGCAACCATGAGTTCACCTCGTAACATGAGGGTGCTCACCCAGGTCACGCCCAAAGTAGGGACAATAAGTGCCATGAGTCCAAAAGAGTAACAGGATGAGACTCAACACTTAAGTTCGGTGATACCAATAGGGGTCCATCAGATTCATGATGTGACTCGGTCAGAACACCTGATGCAGTCATGTCAATAGGAGCATGGCTTCAATCGCTTCCGCACTCCTACTAATATGATTTACCTCAAAACCTAGTGAGTCCGAAGTGCTAAGTGTATATCAAGTGTACATCTCTCAATATCTCGGTGATACAATCCATGTGTAGTTCTAAATTAGTAATTATTTACTTATTTAAAACCCGATGTAGGAAGTAAAGCCTTGTATTAAGTTTAGGGCCACTTTGAAACTAAATCATATGATGGTGTGTTATGTCATTTCAGATCAGTCATATTTTCAAGATTCTATTTCATTAAGCATGTTTCAATGGGACAATAACAATATATTTCAATGACATTCCAATTTCATTTGTTTTCCATAGCACACTTAACATATTAATTATTTTCATTTTTATGAAAAACTCTGCATGATTATACTATGATTATTAACACCAGTAAACATGTAGCATGTACTAATGGAAACAATGAAACATTTATCATGCCATAAACGTTACACTAATTTAAACATATATAACATGGAGCATACAAGTTATACTAATTTAAACATGTATCATGGAGCACATGTATGTCAGGTAACATGTAAAAGATTCTAAGCATGGTAGAAAATCTAAATCTGAGACGCTAGCAGTAAATGCGAGCTAACTTGCATGTCGAGTAGCGAACAATGCAGCACTTATGAGGGGAGGGACAATTGAGGAGGGACAACTATGGTGATCTCATATAATTCTCATCATCGATCGTTTATGTGAACTAACCATGTGTTCATGGTTTATATGGTCCATCAGGCAGTAATCTATGATCTCACAGGTGGTAAATCATGATCCTTCAGACAATAGCCTTATGATCCAACAAGCAGCGAATCTTATAATCCCAACGCCTTAAGAGGCCAACCGCTCATTGACAATCATATGGTAACCCAATTCTGACATGTAAGCCAACTCCGACATGCATGGCAAAACCTAGGGGTTTCCATACCAACCCACGGCCACCATCACGCCTTGACACTAACCAAAACATCATCAAAACAATATTTACATCCACCGTCCAAGGAAATCAGCATAGGAAACCCCCAAAAACAGTCACGTCAGGGTAAACCATACTGATGAGTCATGGTCTAAGGCATGAAAGCCCAATTAGTCTTGGTGGAGGTAAGGGGAAGTCAAAACGAAGGCTAGGGGGCTCATAGGTCACGACAGAGGAGCAATAAAGCCGAACAATATCTGCAATGGGGTAATACCCCAAAACAGATCACAGACAAGGGGGAGTCTCAAAAGGCCACGACCAAAACCAAAAATCCAAGGGACATTTACGTCACAACTAGGGGTAGCGGCAGGGGTCGCCTCCAAGCCCAGGGAATACTCTGGTCTTGCTTAGAACCATCATCGCAAGCATGTAACCAAAATTACAAATTTTAAACCAAAAATTAAAGAATTAAAGTGATTTACCGAAATCTAAAAACCAACGGAGGAAACTTGGGCCTCGTTGCCTCGCCGGAGGATGGCTGCAACTCTCGGCAAGGGGAGGAGAAGACTGAACACCAAACCCGAGCTCCAACAAGAAAGCAAACCAAAATTCTTTTGAAAATAATTTTTTTCACGTAAAAATGAAACTCTAAGCTCAACCAGCTTTTATAGAGGAACAGGGAGACTTGTGGTGCTTAGGGAAAGTCGTGGGTTTTCCACGAAGTCAGTCGACTATGGATCAAGAGGAGATCATGTCGAAACCCTAGAGATTTAGGGCGCGGAGAGACGGTGAGGAGAGGACAGCTGCCGGGTGAGGTGTAGAGGGAGAGGGCCTCAAAACAGCCGTGTTCCTTTCCTTCTTGGGGAAGGAAGCGAGAGGGGGGGGGGGGGGTCGGTTGTCGTTGCCTCATGAGATCGAGAGAAAGAGAGAGCAGAGATCGGGAGAAAGAGAGGGGAGTGACACATGCGAGCACATAAGGGGAAGGGTTAAGTGGGAGCGGGGTTAGGCTGAGCCGGCAGTCAGGCTACGGGAAAAAAAAAGAAAAAGAAAAAAAAGAGAGAACTGGCCGTGCCTTTATTCAGAGTGGGTTATTGTTCAAATTTTGATTTTAATTGACGTTTGCTGTGTTTAATGGATATTTTTGGTTTTTTTGAGTTTAATTTAACTCGTCGGAGAAGAGGTTGCGGGAGGAGATGATGAGGCGGCAAGTAGCGAGGAGTACGAGGCGATGCCATGAGAAGTGTAGAATGTTTGGAATTGAGAGGCGTGCTGATGAGAGAAGAAAGGGTAAAAAAGTAATTTTAGCTAAGGATATAATATGGATTAAGACAAATGGCAAACTTGAAAATAAAGTGTAGTGAGTTTAGTAATTTTTGTAGTGTAAATAGATGTGCTCTATTTCAAGGGCGTTTAGCCTAATTTACCATTCTCAGAATTACTATCATTCAAAATCTTAAGTTTTTTAACTATCAATACTAATAGATTTTTAATGAAAAATCAAATATTTGTTAAGAAAAAAGTTTGGAGTGGTATATAATTATACATAAGCACACATTTTGGAGCGTAAAAGCTGATCAACAAGACGATCCATGCAGTATGGATGATTCCGAATGAGATGGGAAGTCATGAACACCTCTTCATTTTGAAGGTTAAAGAAATCTATTTTTGACCTCCCCAAATTAAAAAAAAAACATCTTTCATAGAAAAAAAAGAATCAAAAAGGTTAAGGATTTGGTTTTGGCCTTCTTAGCTATTCCTTCTAGGAGTTCCAGTCATTAACAAATGTTAGGAAAGAGAGAATTGATTAACCTAATTTTCCTTTACCCAAAAGTCTCGGGGTTGGGCCTATAGAGTTTACTAGAGATAATTTAAGGGGATACTTTTGTTATGCCAATTTTTTAGTGACCAGAACAATTAAGATAGTTATTTGTTAGGTGCATCTAATTAAGCTCATCATATTAAGGGAAGCTAAATTATAGACTTGATGTGGCAAATTTTAATATGCTGGTGAATCATACATTTGCCAACTAATTTAATTGTAAAAGTGTTTGAATATTTGAGGTAGGTCATGTGCCTAATCATGACCCACCTATGATCCGCCCGGAATAGATAGCTACTGCTCACAAATGTTTCATAAAAAAAAGTCAGCTGGATGAAATAACAACGCATGATTTGAAAATCTCATTAATGATACAAAAGATAAAGCATATGAATGCGAAAGCTCATTTATTAAATCAACTCATGAGAAGTATGTAATTGCAGCAAAATGGGAAATGCCAATTAATTTCAAATGGTAATTTATTTGGATTTACTCAACATAGAAGGTAGTCATTTCTCCACAAAATTAAAAAGGGGCAATTAAATTAAGTTTGAATGTGCTCAAAGACAAAAAGGAAGAAGTTCCACAAAATCAGTAGGGCATTTAATCTAAACACAATTTCTTGTTTGCCAAATAACTATCTAGATATAATAAATTTACAAAATCATGGGAATCCACATGGAAAATTTCCGAAAGTCAAGGGGGAACACGCCCATCTAGCCTACATTTGCTTCGCCCTTGGTTGGCTATGATAGGTTTCATCTTGAAAAGCATAAAAATGGGGAATTTCCTCCCCCAAATTGGGGAGGACCGGGGATTCATGATATATACACATAAAAATTGTTTTTCATTGTGGCTTTTGAGAGCCTATGAAATATGAATGCTTGTTTGTTACACGGTCTGTTTCGCTTTAATCAGTCTCATTTTATTCTTTGATTGGTGTTCATTCAAAGTAGTAGGACCCACATAGCATCCACACCTGTTCTTTCCATTTCCACTGTGATCATTGAAAATTTTAGGATCCACATAGCCTATCCTGAACTTGGACCCAGTTGCATGAATTAACCTCACCTCTCTAAAGGTTGCAACTGTTGGGACTAAACCCAGGGTTTGGGTACAAATTGATTTAAATGTGATCTTCATAGAAAAATGTATATGAAATTCCTTTGCCTTTTGAAGCCATGCACAATTCTTTGGCCAAAGCCATGTGCAAAACCATCCTTCATTTAACTTAGGCTAGGTCCAAGTTATCAATGGGCTTGATGTCAGTTCTAACAACACAATGCCCACCTGCATCACGGTGCCCACACATTAATGTGAGAATCCTGTAGGTGGCTTCTTAAGCTTCAGATTTGGAAGGAGGAATTGTCTACAATCAAAGCTTGTGCTGCTATGAACTTTTTCATTTCTGCTTAAAAAAGTGGTGAGAAGAGACTATTGTTAGGAACCTAATCCAGATTCATATAACATACTCGGAAGATTGCTAGCTTTGACCGGTTGCTGATTTTTTTGTGAACTGCCTAATGCCAGGCTGTTGTATGGATTGCCTGGGCAAATTTATTGAAGATTGTCTTTGGTTATGCACAACAGTTCATATATGCCGTATGTTTCTCCTGTAACTTTGAAAGGAGATGCTTTCTTTAATTTGTTCAATTATAACTCATTAATGAAATGGGGGTGAAGTTACCAACCACTCTTACTAAAAAATTAATGACCTTTCTATCATCATCATCATCATCATCATCTCGTCATCATAGCCTTCATCCCCAAAAATTGGGCCGGCTTCATTGACTCAAAAAAATAATGACCTTTCTAGTATAAATGCCCAGAATTAGTCAAAATAAACAGAAATACAGAAGTAACAATTTTACTGAATTTGAATCTGTTCTAAAGGTGGATCTGACAAATTTGTCTTCATCGGCTATCTAATTATTTGTACACTAGACGAGAATATTCAGTTTCTGTAATAGTTGCACTCTTGCGGTGTTGTTTTGTACCATCAGTATTGAAGTGATTAGTAGTGAAATGATGCATGGGTATTGTTCAATTTAGCAATAATTCAGATGTTTCTTTGCAGATAATGATGCATGTAAATTTTTGCAAGGGAAAATTAAGGATATTTTAATCAGCACGATGTATTAGAGCTCGATGAATAATTGTAGGTCAGATTTCCTATTCTACGTGGTATCTATAACTAAATAACCTCAATCTTTGGTACCAACATTGAGACACCTGAAGTACCCTTAAAATTCTAGTTTCAAGGGGTCTAAGTGCAACTTACCCTTTATTAACCGGTCAATCCATTCGGTCTACGTGTTATTCTTAGGAGATTTTAGTGTTAGTATCAAAGATTATAGTTGTTTAGTTACATGCATGTCATAGAACATTGGGTCTAAATGCAATTTAGCCATGTAGATACATATTGACCAAACTTGGTGATGGTAATAAATGTACTATAAAGAAAAATAGTTGAACTATATTCAACCCAACAAAATTATGGTCTTTTTAGATAATATTAAGAGATTGCATGGATGATCATACTTCATAGTGAGAAAAATTTATATCAATGTTATCTTTTCATGCCTTAACGTATGTATCTGTTTTGGAGTACATAACAACATAACTAGGAAAGAGAACCAAATATGCAAGTGCTGCGCAAATAATCTTTTGGATAACTTATCTGCTGGATATAGAGGGACCAATATTTCAAGGTGTTGTCGCATGTATAATCACAGCTATATGGAGTACATAACAACATAACTAGGAAAGAGAACCAAATATGCAAGTGCTGCGCAAATAATCTTTTGGATAACTTATCTGCTGGATATAGATGGACCAATATTTCAAGGTGTTGTCGCATGTATAATCACAGCTATACAGTCTTTTCACACAAAAAATAAAAAAGTGTTACAGATAATTCATGCCAATTACTTTAAATTCTTATCATCTGGACTAAAGTTGTACATATATTGGGAAAGAAAGTTAACTTCAGTTGAATTGTCAGTTGAAAACTGGAAACTTATCTTCCAGTTGGCCTTGTTCTTATCTGTCTATGAGCTCAGACCCAAAGAGTTATATACAACCTAACTGTTGTACAAAATCTTTTAAAACAACCCTCATGAAGTGGGCTGTTCCCTTGTTGGTGCTTTAATATATTTTAAAAAGATATTGTTTTGACTAGTTTATCGGACACTGCAATAGTTTGGAAGAAGTGTAAATGACTTGCACGATTTCATCTACAAAACAAGAAACTAGTGGTGTGAGGATTTAGTGTTTTGTTTTTCTTTCACGCATTATGTTAAGTTTGTTAGGTCTATGTAGTTCTTTCTTCCCTTGGGCCTGTGGGCCAGGGGGTGGTTAAAATGAATGCTTCGTTTGGTTTAATTTCCTACTTTTTGAGCATCTTGTTTATTATGGATACTAATATCTGGCTACTCAATTAGCTGACTTACCCAATTGCCAAACCCAGTACATCACTAACAATATGCCATTGTTCCTGTCAGAATAAAAGTAACTCAGCCAATCCTTAAACACAAATTTGGAGTTCTTTGCAATAGTAGGGACTTTGAGAAGGTATCAAAGCAATCCAAGTTCAAATCCTACCAGGCGTGAAATCAGAAAACGAAATAAAAGAATGCTGATGAGCAAAAAGCTCAAGTGAACACCCATTACCCTCAACCTTCGTCACAACCTGGAGTTTTTGTGCAATACAGGGGCTTTAAGAGTTCTCTAATAAACAAAGTGGAATTGTTTGTAATTTAAGTGGCAAACCATATTTTTGTAAGACCATTTTCTACATGCCACAGTATAGTGATATTAAGCGAAGCTGGACAATTATGTCCAACAACAAAAAGAGAGAGGATCTTTACCATGTTTCTCTCTTTAGCTAGTACTCCTTTTCATGGTATATTAATGTTGATAAAATCATGAATGCATTTATGTTTAACCGTTTTTCTGTCACTATATATTGTAATTACTTTGTATATGCTTCTGGCTATAGGTTGTGTTGAAGTAGTTGGCTGTCTTAAATGTGAAGAGCTAGTATGCTGGGAGGCAGTACCACAATCGGTGAGTACTATGTTGAATTATTCTGAGCACGTTTCTTATTCTCCAGATCTATAGTTCGGAAAGTTTGCTCTATATTTTCGTCCATCTAATCAATCATGCTGTATTCCTACAGGTAAGGCTCGAAGGTTTAACGGACTTCTGTTGGCTTTGTGAGCAACCACAGGTATCTATAAATTACTCAAGGTTCCAATATGAAATCTGCGATTCTAAGCTCTGAGTTACTCGTATGTTTGTTGGTCGGTGATGCATGATATTTGTTAACTGGTTTCTTTTTATTTTAATTTTGCAATCTAAGATATTTATGTGAACATTTTCCCTTGTATCAATGCAGAAGCTGACGGTTCCATTTGAAATGAGAGGATACCAAGGGGTATATAATTTGGAAAAAAGGGTATGCATTCCATAATCCGTTCTTAGTGCAAAACCTTTCATGTGTTTTATTTATGTCTAAACGATATAACTGTCAGTATGCTTTTACTTGAAGATTTATGATGCAGCAGTGAGAGGCCTCCGTCCGGTTGGAGGGCCTCAACCGGTGAAGTTTCCACTTCCAGATCCACATGATTTGTTATCGCTAAGGCCAGGATCACTTGCCTCATACTTCAGTAGCTCCAAAGCATCTTCATTGGAGAAACCACCAAGTGTTAACGCAGCTATAGCTGGTGCACGAGCCGCAGCCACCCAGTTTTCTAGGAAAGATCAGATAAGAACAACGATGGATAACCAAATTGATATTCCTCAGAATGAGCAGTCTGAGGGAACCAGTCAGAATGTTTCAATGGTCAAAAACAGAAGATTGGATAATCGTGGTCTTAACTATGTAGAGCAACAAATGTCACCAGGTAGTAAACAAAACGGGAAGAGAGACAGCTTATCTCAGAATGACGCCTCTGAGACAACCAGTCAGAATGTATGTATGACAGAAAATATAATATTTTCTCACAACCCAAATGTACAGTCAGATCAAGTTGATCACATCTTAAATCATGTAGATCCCCATTTAGAAAGCAGAGGAACTGGCAGGAGACGCCGCATAGCTGCATGGAATGGGTTGAGTTCACAGTCCGGAGTTACTTCATCTAAGGTCAGGGATTTTTTCAGAGTTTTTTTGTTGATTGCAATAGCTCCAACCTGTAATTTACTATGTTAATTGATTGTCCGATTTCACGCCAATTTCATCCCCCAACCCCCAAACACACAAAAATCCAAACAAACAATCCCAACCCAAAAAAATAAAAATAAAAATAAAAATAATATAAATTAAAAAAAGGTTAAAGAAAATCCTCTTTGGATGTACGAGTGTGAACAGTCTTTTTGGATCATAATCATTTCTCTTTCTTACATGAAACTCAATGAATCATGTGATGTAGATTAAAAGGCTAATGAGAAGCTTTTCCCATTGAAGAAATGTCAAACAGAGCAAAAGAAGTTTATTTTAAGCATTTTTCTGACATACTCTGCAGTCTATTTCTCATTAATTTCTTAATTTTTCAAAATACATTCAAGGTACAATTATCAATTACCAAATAACTTGCACGCGCACATGCACAAACACGTGAGTGATCACCCACACAAATACATGTACATGTGTCAAAGAGTAAGAACTCATGAGATTTGGAAACATTTTATCCGTGAATCAAATTCTATGTTTGTTTTAATAGCTGAAACCATGTATTCTTTGAAAGGTTCAGCTGCCAACCACCATTGCCCCACCTATTTTTTTTGTTTATATCTAATGCATTCCCCCCCTATGCCCCTTACTAAAAGAACATCAGGTATGATGTTCTTCAGAAGCTTGCTAAGCTATAAAAAGGGGTTAAGGCATAGTAGGATTCACAACTCAACAGAAGAAAAATAGAGAGCAAAAGAAAGAGTCTCTTCCGCGAGAAAAGAGTTTGTTCAATTCTAGAGAGAATTGTGAGGGGTTTTCTCCGGTGAGAGAAACTTTTCCCTAAAAGTTGTAGTGAGAATTATTTTTTACCTTAGGGCGTATTTAATTTTTTTAGAAATAATAAATTTTTTCCTCTCCAATTTTTTTATTTTTTACCGTGATTTGTGAATTACAACAAGTGGTATCAAGGCTTACGTGAGTTGTGAGAGAAAAAAAGGAGAGAATTTTGTTACAATTTTATATTTTCAATACCAAATCGACAATGGAAGAATCATTATCGGGAGCTATGATCAAGCTGATAGTAACAAATTATACACTTTTGAGATATCGAATGAAGGATCTTCTCAGTTGTAAAGATTTATTTGACCCAGTAGAGGTTAAAAGAGTAACGCCAGAATCCACCAAAGAAGCAGACTGGAAGAAGCTGAATAGAAAGACGATTGGTCAAATTCGACAATTAATCGATCACAGGGTCTTTCACCATGTTGTACAGGCGACATGCACATATGTCCATTGGCAAAAACTAGATGACGTGTACCAAGCCAAGATCGCTCAGAATAAATCTGTTTACTGAGGCGATTAATAAATTCGAAGTTACGAAGTGGAACTTCTGTTGCAGAGCACATGAGCAAGTTCTAGACTTGGTTAATCAGCTGTATATGGTGGAGTTACAGCTTGGGAATAGAGAACAAGCTCTCCTCCTACGCAGTTCTCTTCTGGATAACCGGAAGACGGTGGTCTCCCTTAGTAATTTGGCCCCAAACAATAGACTTACCATGTCTATAGTTAAGGATGCCATTATCAACGAAGAGGCCATGAGAAAAGATATCTGCACCGATCAATCACATGTCCTCGTGATAGAAACTCGAGAAAGACAATAAGGAGGTGGTCGGGGCAGAGGTATGAAGAGTCGTAGTAGTTTCACAGATCAGAGGAGGTCTACCTACAAATGTTACCATTATGACATGAATGATCACATGAAGAAGAATTGTAGGAAGCTGTTACGAGAACAAAGTCAAAATAGTTCTCATCAAAAGACTAAGAATGTAGAGACATTAGTCACTTATATCTGAAAAATGGCTGTGCTTAATCCAAGAAGAGACATGCCTTCATTTTCTAATCATGACAGTGAGTGGGTGGTTGATACCATAACATCCTATCATGCCACTCTTCGTAGAGTCTTCTTCACCACCTACAAATCGGGAGGCTTTGGCATCGTGAAGATGATAAATACAAGTTTCTATAAGATCATATGAAATGACGACATTCAGATTCAGACGAACATTGGATGTACAATAATTCTGAAGGATGTCCCACATATGCCAGACCTCCGGTTGAACTTGCTCTCTGGGACAACCCTTGATAAACAAGGCGTTGACAACCACTTTAGTAATGGCACTTAGAGAATGGCGAAAGATGTTATGATTACTGTAAGGGTGTATACTTGTGGTATATTATACAAAACTTATGTGAAAATTTGTACAAATAGCTTTAACATGGTGGAACGTTATGCTATTCAAAATCTATGGCACCAAAAACTCGGTCACATGAGTGAGAGAGTGCTATCGCTCTTAACAAAGAATGAGCTTATCTCAACCTTTAAGGATGCTGGACTAGTTCTTTGTTAGCATTGTTTGGTTGGCAAACAATACATAGTCTCATTTCGTTACTCTTCAACAAAATCAGAGTTATTCAGTCTGGTACATTTTTGCAGTCACTTGGAGATTGAATCACTAGGTGGGAACACGTATTTTTTGACCTTTATTGATGACCTTTTTCAAAAGGTGTGTGTTTACTTCTTGAGGACGAACGACCAAGTACTCGATCACGTTAAATTGTTCCACATCATGGTTGAATGTGAGACATGAAAGAAGTTAAAGTGTCTCTGCTCAGACAATGGAGACTACTATACATCCAGAGAGTTCAATGTCTATTACAGAAACCATTGCATTAGGCATGAAAAGACGGTTCATCGCACTCCACAACACAACGGTGTAGCTGAGAGAATGAACTGTACGATCATGGAGAAGTCAGATGCATACTAAGTATGACTAAGCCGCTAAAGCCATTCTGGGGAGAAGCTGTTCATGCCGCCTGTTATCTTATCAACAAATCATCACCACTAACATTAAATTTTACAATTTCAGAGAAGATGTGGTCCGAAAAAAAATCCCTTATACTCTTATTTGAGGGTATTCGGCTACTTAGCCTTTGCACATGTATCCAAGGAGCAACGACATAAGCTGGATGCAAGGACCATTTCTTGTATCTTCATCGGCTATAGAGATGAAGAATTTGGGGAGAAGCTGTTCATGCCGCTTGTTATCTTATCAACAAATCATCACCGCTAACATTAAATTTTACAATTTCAGAGAAGATGTGGTCTGAAAAAAAATCCCTTATACTCTTATTTGAGGGTATTCGGTTACTTAGCCTTTGCACATGTATCCAAGGAGCAACGACATAAGCTGGATGCAAGGACCATTTCTTGTATCTTCATCGGCTATAGAGATGAAGAATTTGGGTACAGATTATTGGACCCAAAGATGAAGAAGGTTATTCGGAGCAGAGATATGTTATTTCAAGAAAATCAAACCTGGGAAGACATTGAAAAGCCCATAGTGTCTTCAAATTCAAGTTCAAGTGCCTAAAATATTGTTCCAATCCCAACACCAATACGATACGTTACTGCTAATAAAGTGTGAGAATGCAGATAGTCTGATATATGAAAATAAAAGGTTATGGTTATCTTAGGAGAATTACATTGAACATGTGATCAAGAGATTCAATATTGATCATGCTAAACCAGTTAGCATTCCCTTGACGACCACTTCAAGTTAAGTAAGATGGCATGCCTTTCATTCAAGAAAGAGATAGCGGAGATGTCATCAATAACTTACTCTTTAGCAATTGGAAGTCTGATGTATGCAATGGTATGTACACGACCTGATATTGCCTATGCAATTGGAATAATGAGTCGATTCCTTTCTAATCTTGAAAAGAAACATTGTGAGGCAATCAAATGGATTCTTAGATATCTTAAGGGTATTTCAAACACGTGTCTGTGCTTCGAAGAAGCTGATCCAATTTTGGAAGGCTATATAGATTCAAATATGACCGGAGAACTTGATAATAGAAAATCTACATAGGAGTTTCTCTACACTTTTATAAGGGGAGTTGTGTCTTGACAGTTAAGATTATAGAAGTGCGTTGCGCCAACAGATGCAGAGTATCTTGCAATCACAGAAGCAGGTAAGGAATTGTTGTAGTTAAAGCGTTTCCTTCAAGAACTAGGGATCATGCAAAAAATATATAAGATACATTCTGATAGCCAAAGTGCGTTGGATCTAAACAAGAACTCAATGCATCATGCTAGGAAAAACATATCAACGCTTGCTATTATTGGATATGTGAGTTGGTGGATTAACAACTGTTGAGACTAGTAAAGATCCATACAAAAGATAATTTAGCAGACATGTTCACAAAGGTGGTGACAATGGAAAAACTAAAGCTGTGCAAAGGCAAAGCTAGAATGGTTGTTAAATGACAATCACTTTAGACGCACCTAGAGGGAGAGAATTGAAAGGTCCAACTGCCAACCACTATTGTCCCACATCTTTTGTTTGTTTCTTTCTAATGCATTCCCCCTCCTATGCCCCTTTATAAAAGAATGTCATGTATGATGTTCTTCAGAAGCTGGGGTTAAGGCAGAGTAGGATTCACAACTAAACGGAAGAGAAATAAAGAGCAAAAGAAAGAGTCTCTTAAGTGAGAAAAGAGTTTGCCCAATTTATTCTCTCTGGTGAGAGAAAGTTGAGTTATTTTTGTATACTGTTTTTACCTTAGGGTGAACTTATTTCTTTGTGAAAAATAGTACATTTTCTCGCTCTCTCTCCAATTTTTTTACTTTTTATCGTGATCAGTGAATTGGGCAATCAAATGATGAAGGGGAAAGAAGTGTGGTGCATGGGCATGTGTATATTGCTGCAAAACCTAAACCTACAACTAATATGCACTTTAGCCTTCGTTTACATCTTACACTTCACATTTCTCTCCTCTGTGTGCATGCATATGTTACTTTTGCTGCTAAACCTACATTATCATTGAATATGCACTTTAGCCATCATTAAATTTGTGTTGTAGCCTCAATTTTTCAAACTGACATATATGTTGTTTTAGCTTTTTGCAGCAGCACTGAGAGGTTTAACGCTAAACTAAAGGCGTGAATTACATAACAAAGCTTCCCTAGTGGCAAGCCAGAACCTTTATGAAATGGAATTTGTGAAGGTTGCATGCAGAGGCACAGCTGAGACAACAAATGCTAATATTTGAACCCCTAAAGGAACTTCAAAGGTGCCAAATCGTCTCTTTGTACCATATGTACATCTCTGTTATCATTTTGTAGAACTCGGGTTAGAAAGTCGATTAATTCTGATCTGTTTATTTTCTCTGAAATTGTGGGAATGTGTTTATAGGTAGATTTTTACCATGCAGTGCGATAATCTGGATGTAAATCTACAACGTAGAGATAAATCATTAGATAATATCAAGAATTTTGGTGGGTTGTGCTGCATAAATGTTATGATAGTTGTGACATCGTTTTTTCAAATTTATATCTGCCTTTAAAATAGAATGTCAATAAACATTAATTGGGCTTGTGGAATTGTTGTTCATTTTTAAAGGAATTTCACTATATGTACCATGCCAGTTCTTGTCATTTATTTAACGGCATCCATGTTTGAATTCTCTCAGTGCCTCTCTGTCCTCTCCTCCATAAAGAAGCCTATTAATTTTATTTCCAAATAAATATATGCTATCACATTTCATCTAGTTACAAAAAAATAATAATCAAAAAATGATTTTGATTTGTTCTACCCATACACGCATCTGAGTGACAACAAATTAATTGATATCCTATCATGATATGCAGTTTTTATGGCATATCATGGCAATACGGTGGATTGGCATCACTGCCAGAAAGTAAACAAAAAAGGAAACCAAATAACATAAAACTAATTAGTGGGAGACTAATCCTATTCAAAACACTGTTAGCCTATGACATCAGGCCTGACCATAATCTGGAGACAAAATCCTAGCCAGGGGGGGACGCAACTCCAACATTCTAGCCAAGTTCAGGCGGCGATTGAAAAAGATGTAAGCCCCAGGCTCAAACAAACCAACCAACCAACCAACCAAACTATATTATTATAAAAACAGATCTAGTTTGGTCCACAATATATAAAAGACGTCCAGTATCTGTCTGTGTCCCCAATTCCTGGTAACAAGTGGGGGTTTTTTCTGTCACAATGAGATCATATTTGAAGGAGTTTTTTTTTTCATTTCGAGCGATGGAGAGATGTTTTCTGCGAGAGAAGAGGGGATGAGCCCATATTTTATTAGCAGGCAAAGAATTATAAATCGGTGGTCATATGCGCGCACACGCCAAATAGGAAGTTAGAAGCTGTTGTAGTCCCACTTGGATTTGTTGTAGTTAGATTTGTAAGCTTGTATCGTGTTAAATACGAGGACACGATGGTGATTAGTTGGACCATGCCCACAATTATAGACCAGTGCTTGTCCAAGGTTACACGAAGGACTTGAATTAACCGAAAATTAAGACCATATTTTCATTCTCATTCTTATGGTCTTCTCATCATCCAGAGACTTAAATTGCCTTACGGACTGAAATCTCTGTAAAATACTGACCAATACATTTTATGCGCTTATGTTTCGATTTTTTTTTTGAAAGTTATTCTTTGTTGTTAATTTCAATGTTGCAAATTGCTTGAATTCAAATTGGACTACATGTATATTATTTGAATTCAAATTATGCCATATGTAAACTTGATAATGTATTTAAGTTGGGGGGGAATAGACATTAAAAGTTCTTACTTACAAACACGGTGTTCTTTTTGTATGTATGGTTTTATATTTTAACATACAATAATATGAGGTGCATGCTACATACATCGCAATGAGTGCAGTGTATGTGGTTTTTTTGCTTTTTACATAGCAATGCTTGCGGTGTATATAGCAGCTGCCTAATATCAGCAGTTGTTTTTTCAGGGTCCAAAATAGTCATTGTTAATAATGAATGAGCTTCACCGAAACCTTTTAACATTTTTGTGCTTCACCTTGGAGTATCTTGGAACTGTGGAGAAATATGATGCAAGCAATGACGTCATTCGCTCCTTTGCATCCATTATGATTACACTAACACAGTGCAGCATAGATTTGACGAGTCTCTGCATTGAATTTTTTCTTAAATTATGAAACAAAATGCAGTCTTACAAATACCCTCCAATTACCCCAACTTCTTCACCCGAATCACTGTTAATGAGAAGCTTCGAACACATGACCTTCGACGAGAAAAGTACATGTCTTTGTTGCTTTGGCTAAGTTCATTTGGCTTCAGCATTGAATTAAGATTAGAACTAGTTGCACGTGCAAGCGTGAATGCACACTCATCAATTAATCTAAACATGAATGCACACTCATCAGGCAAGGTTTGGAGTATGGGTGTGTTTGATTAATGCAGCCAGCGTTTGTTATTGATGAGACAAGAGTAGTCACATTTGGAAGAAGATATGCACACAGTCTCTTGCTAGCTTGATATCCTCTTGCCAACTTATTTTTAGGCATTAAAAAGAACATTACAATCGAGCTACTCATTGTTACACAATAACAGAATGCAATGATAACAACAATATTCACCACTTAGGGGCAGAGAGCTCTGAAGTTAATGTCAAGAGCTCCTCCAAGTACTCCTCCCCTAAATCCACCAACTCCACCGCATTCTCGACCCTACTACTACTGCTGCTGCTGCTACAAGTACTCTCCTTCTTCATCCCCTCGGCGCTGACCCCTCTCCTAACACCCGACAGCTTCCGCCTCATCGAGTGCCGCCTCTTCAGAGCCATGACCGGCGACCCTCCGTCCTCCTCCTCGCAGTACTTCACCTCTCTCAAAGACTCCATCACCCTCTCCACGGGAAAGTTGAGCACCGCCATCGCCCCCCTCATCGCGAAAGCCGCCTGGTCATAGGCCAAGGCGGCGGCCTCCGCGCTGTCGAAGGTCCCCAGCCACACCCTGACCCCGTGCCTCGTCGAGTCCCTGATCTCCGCCGCGTATTTCCCCCACGGCCGCCGCCTAACGCCTCTGTAACACCTGTCGTTCTTCTTCCGCTGGGCGACGGCATCCGGCTCGACCTCCGCCGCCTCCTCCTTTGGTTTGATGCTTGTGTTGGTGTTGGTGTTGGGGGCCTTTGCGAGCATGTCGAATAGGAGCATGTCCTCGGAGTCGTTTACGTCGAAGGGGAGGGGCCTGAAGGGGAGGTCATGATCCCGCGACGAAGAGCCCGAGCCTGCAGAGGAGGATTGTGATGAGAGTTGCCAGCTCTGGGAGTAATGGAGGAGTTGAGGGGTGTCCATTGATCTTTGAGGAGGGGAGTGGAAAAGTAGGAGGAAGTTGTTCATGTTTTTGTTAATGCTTTTGCCTCTCTTTTTATAGCTAGGGACTACAGAGGAGGGGGAACCGGGGAAGGGGCTGGTCTGGGTTGTGTAAATTGGGCACGTGCGTCAATGTCAAGGCGGCTGGGTCAAGACAAGGACTGGGTGAGCATGTATGTGATTAGAGTGGGGGCCCCACTGTATCTCGCTCTCCCCAAATGGCGCCTGTTAAGGCTGACGTAAGCAAGAGTAGGCAGCAGCTGAATGGAAGCTGGGCAAGAACGAAGGGGATCAACTGATCAAGTAACAGGTGAAAAATTAATCTCTAGTCCTACTACACGAGGGACATGTGAATTTTGACCTCGGTGCTGTGAGGTTTTGAGTTCACGGGTAGTGCGAGGACTGGAATTAGTTTCCACCAGGCATCGAGAGATTCACGAATCACTTCAATACTTGTGATAGGTCGAATAATGTCGTCCACTCGCACACTGATATTGCCTTAGTTTGAATAGTTTTTAGTGGGCAGCATTAGTCTTGATAATGCTAATGAGATTTGCATTTTTTTTTGTTCCGTAAGCTATTTGAACAGTTAAACGTATATGAGAGTAGAATTTGCTATGGCATTATTGGCCATTACTAATATGACAATATATGTTAGTTCTTATCCTATTTACTGACATAAATGAGAATCAAAGAGTTTGGAAGCAGATATATGTTGACCAGGGTTATTAATATTGGGGGACTTGCTGTTCTTTAGTCAATGCAGTAGGTCCTGCTGGGGTCTGTAACATTATATTATCATCAAGTGGCAAAGTCCGGGGTTTAGAACACAAAAAACCTTGGGGTGGCAAACATGTAAATAAGTGAGTGTTTTTTTGGTTTTTTGGGATGAATGGAAAACATGTAAATAAGTGGCTGGGTGGGAGTTTTTGGGTGAGATTGAGAGGGGTGATGTTGGGTGTAGGGCCCACATTTGTCCTAGTTATATTTTAGCCTCCACCGAGGACAACTTCACCATTTGTTATATAGACTAGTCATAACGCGTGCCCGCAGGCACGGTCCACAGACAAAATTGCACGGAACAACAAATTAGCGTAAAAATATTTAGCGGCACAGGCGCCTTCGGCGCGGAACAACAAATTCGGCGCGAGCACCTTCGACACGGAACACCAAACTAGCATAAAAAATCGACGCGGGCGCCTCTGACGCGAAACAACAAATTCGACGTAGAACAACAAATTCGACACAGGCGCCTTCGGCGCGGAACAACAAATTCGGCGTAGAACAACAAATTCGGCGCGGGCGCCTTCGGCGCGTGAAACTATTCTCATCTTGTTGTCCCTTGCGTCGAAGAGACGGTGGGCCCCGCGTTAAGGGAGAGATCATTCGATCTGCAGCAGCATTCGATCTGCAACATTAAGTGCAAATTAAAGTTTTTTTTCCAAATGCATTAATTGCGTGCACTTTCCTATTCCCCAGGAACTTTCATTCCCCATAAAGTTTCATTTCCCCAGAAACTTTCATTTTCCTACAAATGTTTTTCCCTCCAAAACTTTCCACAAAATCTCATCTCAACCATTCATTCCTCAAGATTAAATCCAAGCCGTCTTTCTATCAACCTGTTTGTCCTAGTCAGATTGTTCTAGTCAGCCCTAGAATTCAAAAACAATTGTGTTTTAATATATAGACTAGTCATAACCCGTGCCCGTGGGCACGGTGCATTTAAGATTTTTTTCCGCGAAAACTTTGTCCCCCAAAAAATATTTCTATAGCCAAAATTTAAAAGAACAACAAATTAGCGTAAAAAAATTTAGAGGCACGACCGCCTTCGGCAAGAAAACAATAAATTCGGTGCTCCTTCGGCGCAGAACAACAAATTAGCGTATAAAAATTTAGCGGGCGCCTTCGGCGCGGATAGGTTGGTTAGACATCTGCTTGACGCCCAAAAAACTCAGCCCGCCTATTTGAACGCACATTCCCTGTATTTTTTTTGGGTTTCAATTTTTTTGGGGTCAGCCGAAATAAGCTCAGCCGATATAAAGTTCTCTTTTGCATACTTGTAATTTAAGTTGCATATTTTTTGGGTTTCATTTTGTGTGTGTTTTTTGGGTCTCATTTTTTTGGTCATTTTTGAATGAAGAGTATTAAATGCTGATGGTGCCAATTTCAAAAAAGAAAAGCTTTTGTATTCTCCCAACAAATTTTCCCCCAACCCAAAAAATTTTCCCCCCAAAACTTGATGTGACATTGCCACATAGGACAAAGTTCAAAAACAGCTCTCAATTGTAATATAGATAATATTAAGTGACATATGATTCTAAAGGATGATCAATGTTTAGTTAATTTCTATGAATAATTAAACCCCGCTTGACATTAATGGAAAGATTACTACAAAGAATGATTATGGCCGGGTTCTTAGTATGAGATTAGGGACAATGATCAAAAGGACATGTACTCTTCTGATACCATAAAATAATTGAAGGTTTCGCTGTCTCACTTGATGCAAGAGAGCTTGTATTCATTTATAAATGAACTTGTCATATCCAGTGTGAAATTCAAAATACTCTCACGAAAAATTTCAATCTCTTCAAAATCTTCATCAAAAAAAATTGCAGCCTCATTCAAAATAAATATCTTGCACAAAATTCAAACTCAATCAAAATCCCTCCAAAAAATTGCAGCCACCTTTGAAATATCTGCCAACAAAATTTTTTAATCTAGTTCTTTGATCAACTTTCGCAAAAGCCGTGCCCTAGCCGCAAAACCGCACGTCCCTAATAAACCCCACCCCCTCAATCCGCTGGCCAATATGGAAGGCCGTTCAATCATATCAGATGCGGATCGACAGCCCACAATTTCCGAAACTACTTCGGGCAAGTGGTTCCGTGTATCTCCAAGGATCCGATGAATAAAATATTGTGGGCAAGAATCTCTCTAACCGATTCAACAATAAAACCGAGAGATTGCAACTTCCAAATATATCTTCAACATTATTCAACCGTCAGAATATACCAAAGATGTTAAAGATACTAAACAGATTTCAAGAGCTTCCATTGACAAAGATCACATACTCGACATTTATGTTTCAGCTTCCTGACACAACGTGTTGAACGTTTTGTTGTAGCATAATGTTCAACATTTCTTTCAACATGGCCTAGAGATGAAGTCTCTCTTCTCAAAGATAATTAAGAACTGTTGATTTTGGAAAGTTATTTCAATCTTCTCTCATGCAGATATTCCGCCAATATCTAGGAATACTTCGAGTAAGAAATCCCATAGATCAAGGAACCATTTAACCATTTCGGGTAAAATGATTTAAACAAATCACATGCGGATATTTTGCCCATAGAATAAGGATCTAATTCTGGTAAAGGGAACCAATAAATCTCAGCAAATATTTCCACCCATCAATTAAGGAACTAACCAGATTCCCAAATATTCTCAGCAATCCTCCCATCAATTAAGGAACTAATACAGGTAAGAAGGAATATAAAAATCTCACCAAGATATTTCATCAGTCAATTCAGGAGCCCGCGAGATTCTAGGCTACAAATCAGATCTGAATCAGCAAGACAGATCTGCAAACCAAAACAACATATCTTTATACGAATCATACTCCAGATCCCGCATGTTGTACATAATGTTGCAACATTATGTTCAACATGACTGCTCAAACTGCTCAAAAACAATTCTGATTTCACAAACTGAGCTCTCCAGATTTAGTGCCACTAATGCCAACTTATATCAACAGAAAAACAACCTAAAAATCTCCCCCTTTGGCATTATGTGGCACAACCCAAAGTACAGGCACCAACCAAGCACATTCTCCCCCTTTGAGCCACAATAAGCCAAAGCACACTCTCCCCCTTACTAGAAAAAATCCGAGCAGAGATCACCTCAGACGAGACATCCACTTCATACGGTTTCTGAGACAATAGTTGCTGAGAGATAAGACAAGGATGGGAAGGGTTGGAATGCACACCTGGATTGCGGGTCTCCAACAGATCTTCTTAGAAGTCGATATAGAAAAGGAGGGAGTTGGAGAACTAGACGGAGCACCATGTTGCTTGGCAGAACTATGATGACGGCGACAAGAATGAGGAACTTACGCATGGTCAAATCAGGAGCATGTGAAGCTGTATAGTCACCAGGTGCAGAAGATGAGCATGTTGTGTCCTGTGTCACAACATGATCCATGACATCAGGTACAACATGTGCCAATGTTGCAACATCGTGTGCAACATCAGATGCAACATGAGCATTTATTGCAACTTGGGAGCAACACCAGACGAACATTCCCAATACTTTTCAGTGGTCGACAGAAACAGTGTGACCTCATTGATAACTCAAATACCTTTCAGCTAGCTTCCAATAATACACGTCCATATCTCCAATAGTTAATCCAAAGACAACAACTGAGACACTTCAAAAGGCTCACATGTCTCTCTCAGTAGCAAATACATCCTCAGGCACAACGGAAATAGAGGAAGAGAAATATACCTATCTGATAGTAGGCTGCAAGAAAGAAGGAACAAAATCCAGAGTAGTAGTCAAGCTCTGAGAGGCCGAAAAGTAGCTAGAGAGATGAAAACATCGACGGTGTTGACAGAGACGCTTCGATGATCTGCATGTCAAAATTTGGAGACGTGGATGCGGTGGAACCCGCGAAGAGGTGAACAAAATTTGGGAACATCAGCCGTAATGGGTGAATAAGCTGTGATAGTTGGATCGGCGGCAGATTGCCGTGCTGGAGAGGGTAGATGCGAAGATCCGATGGCTCTGGTGGAGGATGAGCAGCGAGGTAATTCTCTGATAATTTCGGAGGAAGCTTCATAAGAATTTGGCACAGATTGCTCACATTGATTGTCGAGAAATGTCGAGTCTGGTGTCATAACATCTGCAGCAACATCGTTCTGTGTTGTATCTAATGTTGCAACATTGGTCACAACATGAAGTGTTTTCTCTGAAGCTGTAGTGTTCTTGCTGTATAATTCAGACTTCCTGACCCATTGCTTCTTTATCTTCATATCAGGGTGTCTAACATTTCTTCCTTCTGACCAATGTCGCATGCGAATGAAACAGTCTCTCAGTATGGCCTATGAACTTGCAGTAACTGCACACAGAACGACCACCTTTTATACCTATAATTTGCCTTTTCTTCTGATCATGGCCCTTATGCTGACCCATTCTTTCAAGTTCTTTGGTAACTTGACTTCTTCTTTCAGCAGACACGAAAGCTCCTCTATTGTATCCCACTCCGGTGCGATCTCCTGAAGTCTTACACATGTTCAAGATATCATCCAGCTTTGCTTTTCCAGAATTCCAGTTATCCAATGTGCATTCAGCTTTCTCTGCCCTGAGAAGAACATTTCTGAAGTTGCTTTCCAATTCTCTACAGTTTTCCTCTACTTTCAGACATTTGATTTTGACCTACTCCTTCTCTTTATTCAGTCTTTCATTCTCCTCCTTCAGGACTTTGTTGATAATGCAGATTTGCATCCACTTCTCAAACATCACCTGGTATGCTTTTCGGATATCATCGTCACTAACTTCCTCATCGCTATCAACTTCAGAATCAGTGTCACTGTCAGATGTTGTACCAAAAGTTGCAACATTCTGCAACTTTGTTCTCCAATGTTGTACTAGATGTCGCAACATTGAGTCCAACATAACTAGAGATATCGCAATCGGATTGATCATCTAGAATGGCTGTAAAGGCCACATAGTTGCTGGTGATGTCCTCATCTCCAGCACTTCATTCGGAATCCTCATCACTCCAGGTGCTAGCTAATGATTTTCCTTTCTGCTTCTTGAGGGTATTAGCGCATTCAGCTTGTATGTGACCAACACCCTCACACTCCCTGCACTGTATTCCTTTACCTCTATTCTTTGGGTCATACTTCTGTGCAGGACGACTAATAGCCTTTCCAGCAATAGGGGGATACTGTCGTGTTTCCTTGTTGGCAGATCTATAATTCTGGCCCTTGCTGCTGATCTTTCTCATCATTCTGCTGAAGTTCTTAGTCAACGGTGCAATGTCATCATCAATAACCGATTCATTCTCAGGTTTAGGTGTTTCACTGACTTCTGTCTTTAGAGCCACCCCTTTGTCCCTTTTGTTCGACTTCAGATTCATTTCATAGGTCTGAAGAGTTCCCATGAGTTCATCCAATCTCATAGTAGACATGTTCCTCATTTCTTCAATGGCCGCAATCTTTGCAGAAAACTTATCAGGTATGGATATCAGAGTCTTCTCTACCAACTTCTTTTGAGAGTACTTCTTACCCAATTGGAAGGCCTGATTAGTTATATCCCGTAATCTCTCATTGAACTCAGCTACAGTCTCATCATCATTCATCATGTGGAGATCAGCTTGAACTGCTCTTCATCTACAGCCGAAAAAATAACATTAATTGCTTTAGAATTGCACAAGGCCGCATGTTCTTCAATCCGACTACAGTCTCTTGCCGGCTTGAGATGTTCTTTGCCATCTTCGTCAATTTCGATCGGCGGTGTCCTTCCTTCAATGACAGCGATCCGTGCCTTCTCATCAAGGGACTTAATGAATGCACATATCCGAGACTTCCAGTAAGTGTAGTTTGTACCAATGATCAATGGAGGACGAACAACTGAGAGACCTTCTCGTGTAGTCATGATTCAAGTACTGAAATCCAAGATCACACCCTCTTTGATAACAAAGTAACACGGGTGACCTGCTCTGATACCAATTGAGATTCAGTACGTATGCACAACCAATAAAACACAAAGATAAAACAAGGAAACCAAGGTGACACAAGAAACTTGGTAATGCAGTTCGGTGCGCACACCTACATCTGCAGGGCCTCGCCTAGAAAATCAAATGTCTCCACTAAATATTAATGATTACAATCACCAATACCACATAATATTAGGAGGAACAAACTCCCCCTCAATATAAACCGCTAGGGGTGATCTCAATCAACCCCGTGGAGTAATTTGCGCAAGCTCCCCTTGCATGCAAGATCCCCTTACACAACCGACTAGATCAACTCCCTTGATCCCTACGTGCGTAGCCGTCGACCTCCGTCCCCGGATGTAGAAAACCGCAAGATCTCCTTGCACCACCGACTAGAATCAATTCCCTTGATTCATACCTCTCGTAGCCGTCGGCCTCCCTCCTGGAGTTCCTTGATCAACTTTCGCAAAAGCCGTGCCCTAGCCGCAAAACCGCACGTCCCTAATAAACCCCACTCCCCCTCAATCCGCGGGCCAATAGGAAAGGTCGTTCAATCATATCAGATGCGGATCGGCAACCCACAATTTCCGGAACTACTTCGGGCAAGTGGTTCCGCGTATCTCCAAGGATCCGATGAATAAAATATTGCAGGCAAGAATCTCTCTAATCGATTCAACAATAAAACCGAGAGATTGCAACTTCCAAATATATCTTCAACAATATTCAACCATCAGAATATACCAAAGATGTTAAAGATACTAAACAGATTTCAAGAGCTTCCATCGACGAAGATCCCATACTCGACATTTATGTTTCAGCTTCCCGACACAGCGTGTTGAACGTTATGTTGTAGCATAATGTTCAACATTTCTTTCAACATGGCTTAGAGATGAAGTCTCTCTTCTCCAAGATAATTAAGAACTGCTGATTTTGGAAAACTATTTCAATCTTCTCTCATGCAGATATTCCGCCAATATCTAGGAATACTTCGAGTAAGAAATCCCATAGATCAAGGAACCATTTAACCATTTCGGGTAAAATGATTTAAACAAATCACATGCAGATATTTTGCCCATAGAATAAGGATCTAATTCTGGTAAAGGGAACCAATAAATCTCAGGAAATATTTCCACCCATCAATTAAGGAACTAACCAGATTTCCAAATATTCTCAGCAATCCTCCCATCAATTAAGGAACTAATTCGGGTAAGAAGGAACATAAAAATCTCACCAAGATATTCCATCAGTCAATTCAGGAACACCCGAGATTCTAGGCTTCAAATCAGATCTGAATCAGCAAGACAGATCTGCAAACCAAAACAGCATATCATCATACGAATCATACTCCAGATCCAGTATGTTGTACATAATGTTGCAACATTATGTTCAACATGACTGCTCAAACTGCTCAAAAACAATTCTGATTCCACAAACTGTGCTCTCCAGATTTAGTGCCACTAATGCCAACTTACATCAACAGAAAAACAACCTAACATTCAAACTAAAATTTACTTAGGAATTTTACAAGTTTGCCATTCAAACTTTCTCAATTATATTCCTCTTTTACTCTCATCCGCTGCCCGCCGCCCCTACCACCGCTGGAAAGAAACCGATGGACGGAGGCAGTGAAACCGACGAGAAGGAGGGGCCTTAATGATGTCGGAGAAGGAGGAGATGGTAGCTGTTGCCATTACCGGTGATCGACAGGGAAAAAATCGGAGCTCCCCCACCCTCGAATTTCGATCGACAAGCTTTTGCCAAAACTCTGACGAGGGGGGATCAGAAGACGAAACCGGGTTTTTTTTCAAACAATAAGAGATTGGAACTGAAACTAAGGAGATATGGGAAATTAGCTAGGTTACCTCGAATCGAAGATGCGAATGAGACTAAGGTTTTGGTGGTGATGTTAGAAGTTAAAGGGGATAGTTGAGAGTGCTTCGATGTAGCAGAAATCGATGGGATGAGTTTTGCGAAATTCGTTCAAGTGAACGATGCCATTGTTACGTTCTTGCTTGTATGCTGATTCTCGCTTCTCCCTCAGCCTTTCCGGGGGGGGGGGGGACGGCCCTCTTGCACGATAATTTTTAGGCGACAGCCGCTTCCTATCCATCGCCGCTCCCCTCATTGGTCACCGCGCACAGAGGGCACTTTCGGAAATTTGTTGATTGATCTGTGCACATGAGTAATTTCAGTTAAAAACTTGTAAATAAGTGGTATGTATGTGGAAGTAATGGCAAACTTGTAAATAAGCGGTATGTGTACCGAGTAAAATGGTGGGCACGCAAATCAATTCCTGAGAATTTAATTCTTCAAAAAAATTTAGTTCCACCTAAAATTTAGTCCACTCATCCTCTCCAAAATTTTTAATTTTAGTTTCTCAGAATTTAGTTCCCGCCAAATTTATTTCCCCAAAAATCAAAATTCTAATTTCATCAAACTTTAGTTTTCTCCAGATTTAATTCCCATCAAAATTTAAAATTTTAGTACACACTAAAATTTTGTTCTATCTAGATTTATTTTTTTCCAAAATTTTTGGGACTCTCATCCCAACCATTGATTCCTTGTGATTCAATCCCAGCCATCTTTTTACTCGTCAGTTTGTATTAATCAATAATCCTATTCAAAAATATCAGTCAATTGTAGATGCTTATACAAAAACAGGAAGGACAACAAATTTCAAGCAAATCAGCAAAAACTAAAATATTCAACACATTTACATTCATAAATTCATTATATTGTGATTTGTGCTATCTCTTATTGTTAAATCCAAAATTTGTGGGATTGTTGCCAGAGATAGCAGCTTTGATACATATACAACAAGTATGATTCCTGAAGATATTTCATTACACTATCCACATTAATTACTCGTATGGAATATTCAAATATGTGACGGTTCAGGGACTTCCACTGGGATTGTGCTCAAAATTAAGAGTGTGGTTTCATGGAGGAATTACACATACATATGGGGGAGTTTTTCCGTGGGGAAATCCCAATAGGACAAAAGGATGGGTAGAGATGTGACCATGGTTTGATCACATAATCAAGGCATGATCCATTTGTGGATGCGTGGGAGCTTGGGTGTTGTTTGGGGTGTTTTTGTGGTGCACCCAAACATAAGCCCACCTCTTTCCGTGAATTACGAGCTTGCCATTACTTTTTCATACAACCAAAAAAACTCAGCACTATTCCACCTATTTACGGGTTCACCATCGGGGTTTTTCGCTTTGCCCTCCGTGTTTTTTTGCATTTAGGCCCCTCCATCTCATCCTTTCACCCATAGGTGATTCCTACACACACCCATAATTCCCTCTCATTTTTGGTTGCACGCGTTTTCCGCCTCCAGCGTGGGTTTTTACTTTGATCCCCGTGCACTATGTGCACGGGTAATTTCTTGTGTGAAGGGGAAAATGTGCATGTGCACAGGTAAGTTACCTGCACACATGCCCATTTTCCCCACTTTTTACCTGTGCACATGCCCATTTCCCCCCTTCTCATTTTCTTATTGTTGACCTCATAGATGATCACCATACAAAAAAAATCAAGTGATTTCAATACTTTTTGAGTCCACGTCTACCACTTGCAACTTCAACGATCTAAAAACTTGTTGAAAAACCGTTGATGTTGCAAGGGGTAAACGTGGGCTCAAAAAGTATTTGAATCACTCTATTTTTGGTAAGTTGATCATGCATGAGGTGAACAATAAGACCATGATTTTTTTTTGAAAAAAAAACTGAAAAGTGGTGAAAATAGGCATGTTCGCATGTAACTTACATGCACACACAGGCACATGCGCATATAAAAGGATGTTTAGACTCGGACAGTCACATGAGCTGTTACGCTTGACACTATAAAGAGCAAACAAGAATGGTTAATTCAGACTAAAATGAGATGTAATCATTACTTGCACCTCCAACGTTGGCTGTATGTAGTCTTCCTCAAATACTATTGGAGAAGTCAACTTACTGCTTGTGATTATGATATATACTAAATTTTCAGAGACGATGAAAACTCATAATACTTGCTACATGTACATATATAAATGAGAACCAACAACTTCGACTGGCCAGAAATAGCAGGACTCGAATGGTCTGGAAGTAGATGCTGACTAGTATTATTAATTCTTTAGTCAACACGAATGCAATTGCTGGGGTCTGTCCCAACAAATTCTCGTTCCAATGCACAGTCAATCTTTTCCAAGGGATGCAATGATAGAGTTAATCCTAAAATTTCATTTGTAGTAACAAATTGATAGTACGTTAGATATCGATTCTTTGAACACAACACATAGGCATATGATGTTGTGTTAGGCAGCCTATAGCTCGCCTCCTCCCCGTTGATGTGAGGACAGATGCAGAGAACGAACCCAGGTTTTCGTTCCCCCAACGGTGGGCAGTGGGCTCCTCCAACATCAAAAGCCCTACAAAGTTACTTTAACGTCATGCTGATGATCGAGTCTTGGGGCTTTTATTTTAGCAAGCAGAAAACGCCATTATCGCTGGCCATCTCCATGCTGAAGGGCATGGATTCGATTACTGTAATGGTCAAATTTGGAAGGCCGAGGGGCTCAGGATAGCAACAAGGGCTACTGCTTCTCTCTCTTTCTGTCATTCGTTGTCTTCATCTTTAATCGATGGTAGGGCAGTTAGATGGTCTTGATCGACGATTGCGATTGATCCAGAATCTTGGATTGGCCGGTCGACCAGTCAACTGCGTTACGTGATTGGCTTCATCATCCCTCGTCGTGCGTATATTCATGCATGCATCAAGCTAGTTAGGAGATATGAAAGTATGTGGTATTAACGTCATTGATGAACTCACTGTCAAAAATATTTAGTGTTATTAGTGTGTTGGTATATATGGTTAGAAATTAGAGAGAAAATATTAGCGTTCTGTAGAACAAAATAACAATAGTAACGTGATTAAATATGTTTGGAATCATGTCTTAAGTAGTGTTAATCTCTTGGAATCAATATAGACTATAACTCGCATCCCTCAATCGTGGGCCTGTTTCCTCTTGTGCTCTCTCTCTATTACCTTCGTCTAGCTGCCATCATGTTATGTGGGGATGTTCTGTTCAAATCTTATTTCTCATGTCATCGGCTCTATCACCACTAATACCTCCATTGCATGCCACTATTGTCTCTATTGTAGCAATTTCCACCACTATCATTGCATCATTAGCCACTAGTATCATCATTACTGCCATTATAGAAACTTTCTAATGTGCCAATCATAATAATATATGATTAATATGTATCATGTAGCAACTAGGGAGTTTCCTTTAGTTGCAGTTGACATGTTGAGTGGAACAAAAAGAAGTACATATTGATTAAGAAAGTAAATTGGAAGGAATGACTCCCTCACCCAAAGCTAGCACGACCTTTATGAATTAGGGTGGCCTCAATTGCTCTATAGCCTGCAAATCAACTTGCCAAAGCTCCTCCAAACTATAAGTAATACTCATATCTTTATCAAAACAATGTGAAAATGTTTGATTCTCAATCCAAATTATGAGCACCTTGAAAAAGCCAATCTTTAATTTTCCTCTTTCTCCTTATCTGCATACCAAAAATCCACACTTGAGTGAGAAAACTGATTGAAGGAATGGCTCCCTCACACAATTGTAGAATGAGACACACACACACACTTATAACCAAATCTTAGTGGCTTAAGCTCAACCCACTTTAAATTGGGTTCAACTAACTTAACATAAATTATCACCTCTCTTGAACCAAACACTAAGAGAACAAATTGGTTTGGATATCATCATGGGTATGACCCAAACCCAACAAACTCCCCCCATGCCTTGAGGGGTGACCATCAAAACTACTCTCTATGCATCCAAGTCAACCTCCTTCTGGTAAAGACTCACTTCTTTAGTGAAGTTCTTTGTCATCAAATCGGTCCCATTTTTATCAGCATGGATCTTCATAAGCTCCAAGTACTTCATGTCACGCCTATCCTATATCCAGTGATACCTTGTGTGTGTGTGTGTGTGTGTGTGTGTGTGTGTTGAATTTGAATGGAAACTTGAATTTTTATTTAACTAGATGGTAATTTATCTATCAAAATGCACAACATTAAAGAATCTCTTCATCCATAACATCTTCTTTCAATCTTCAGTAATAGCTATGTATTCGGCCTCCGTAATGGATAATGCAACATATTTTTGTATCTTGGATTGCCTAACCACTATTTTCCCGGCAAAAGTGAGCAAGTCGACCCTCGATGTAAACTTTCAAGCATAAACATCAAATGCCAATGCTGCATCTATATATGTATGCAACCAATACCAGATGCAACTTTCAAATAATAAGCACTCTTTTGAGGTGTCATGAAGAAATCAAATAATCAATTTTACTATCTCACAGTACCATTTGCAAAGATTTGCAAAGAATTGGCTAACAAACCAACATGTGTAATGTTAGGCAGTATACATACCATATCATACATCTAATAACCAACCGTTGATTTGTAAGAAATAATTTTCATGTCCTTTTCCCCTTTCAATGTTGAAGAATTAATATTATTTTGAGCTCAATTTGAAGTAACCTGTAAGTGGATAACCAATCGATTTTCCTTTTTTCCCAACAAAACTTTTAATCATCTTTTTAATGTATGTCTCTTGTGACGACTATATAATCCCTGCTTTTCTATCTATAGACATCTCATGCCAACAATATTTTTGCCAGTTTCAAGCCATTATTAAAATAAACTTTCTCAACTCTTCTTTCTACTCAATTAGGGTTTGGGGGCGTCGCCGCTAGCGGCGGCGGCGCACCGTCGTTACAGCGGCAGGGGGAAGGGGGGGTTCGGCGGCTTGGGGGCCGGCTGAAGATTTTTTTCTTTTCTTTTCGATGGTTTGTGGGGCTGTTGACCGATTGGCCGTCGTCTTAGGGTCAGTGGTCGGTGGCCGCCGCCCGCTCCTCCAGGGTAGTGTGTGTGGTTGGCAACTGATTGGTTACAGTCCCATGGTCGACGACCGGTGGCCACTGCCCTCTCCCCTAAGAAATTTTTTTGCCTTGCTTACTGGAGCAACTTAGGAGGCAGGCGGCCGGCCGGCCGGCCGGCCGCCGCCCTCATCCCCCAAATTTTTTGATGTTGATTTTGGGTATCAATGTGCAAAGAATCATGATCATGATTAAATTTAGAAGGTTTTTAGATGTACATCAAGATTGATTGAGACAAACACTTGATTTCGTTGATTCTTGATCAGCATCCAAATTAATGGCAACGATATTCGATCCTCTATCATTCTTCAAAACTTTCGCATTGTCCGGTCTCTCTCTCTATCTCTCTATCTCTATCTCTCAAGGAAGAGCATGCTGATAACATGGTTTAAGTGCTTTTTGTGGGAGACTGCATGCCTTTATTTATATGACAAGAGTTCAGACAATGGTGGGATATATAGTTTATGTAGGATATAAACTACTAATCTGATACAGGATAGGATCGGGCCTACATGGGCCTATAGTGGGCCTACAGAATACCATTCATAACAAAATTGAAAATACCAATTTCTTTGAACATTTTTTCCCAAAAGAAGTGCATGATCATATATTGAAACATACATCTCATTCATCCCACGTTAGTAATGCATAATTTCACGATGATGATGATAAGGATGCGATAAAACTAAGGAGTAAAAGAGTTAGAAAAAAGACTAATTTTAATGATGACTTTTATATCTTTCTTATTAATAATGATCTATAAACATATTATAAGGCCATAACCTCACACGTTGCCATATTTTGGAAAAAGGTTATCAATGGTGAATTAGAATTAATTTTGTCTAATCACACTCGGGAAGTTATTGATTTGCCACCCAATGTCAAATATATTGGTTGGAAATGGATATTCAAACGAAAGTTAAAATTACGTTGTTCAATGAACAAGTTCAATGTTAGTCTAATTGCTAAACGGTACACTCAAAAGAAAGTTGTTAATTATTTTAACACTCTTGCATCGATTACTAGAATTTCTTCTATTAGTGTTTTGGTTGCTTTAGCATCTATAAATAATCTCATTATCCTTTAAATGGCTGTAAAGACTTCTTTCTTTAATATTGAACTAGAAGAGAAAAATTTTCTGGGAATGACATGATGGTTGTATTACGTCCAAAAAAAATGAGGAGAAGGTTTGAAGGATTGTGAGGTCACTATATGGTTTGAAACAACCACCTAAATAATGACACAATAAATTTGATAATATTTTACTTTCTAATAGCTTTCATATTAATTATGCAGATAAGTGTAGTTATTCAAGAGTAAGAATCATGTTGGTGTCATTATTAGCTTGTATATTAAAGATATGTTTATTTTTTTGTACTAATTTGGAACTTATGAATGAAACAAAATTGCCGGTCCTTGTTGACTCTGACTCCTTTGATCTGGTGGAATTAGTGGACGAGTCAGAATGCAGAGTAATAAATTACGGCTTTGTTGGATCCACAACTTGCTAGTCGATAGAAGGATTCTCTAATTTTAACATGAAAGATATGGATGAAGTCAATGTGATGTTAAAAATTAAGTTAACTATGACTCTTAATGATTCCTAATAGCATCATACTTTTACAAGAATATTACATTGAAAAAGTACTTTAAAAATTTGGATAGTTCGATCATAAATACGTGGCTAGTACATATAATTCAAATTTGCATTTAACAAAGAGTAATGATGATTCAGTTTCTCAAATTCAATATGCTTAAATTGTTGGTACTTTAATGTATTAATTTGATGAATTGTACTTGTCCTAACGTATTAGTAGATTAAGTCATTATAATCAAAATTCTAGTAATGATCATCAAAATGCTTTACCAAAAGTTATAAGATATTTAAGGGGAACTCCTGATTATAACTTATTTTATAGTGATTATCCTGCCATGGTAGACTGATTTGCTAATGCAATACGGTCCCGGTTCAAAGGAATCAAGTGGCAAAGCAAAACAGTCAGATGCATCTTCCTTAAAATTTAAACAAGCTGAAATCTATCCCAAATGGCGCACTTGACAAATCACGCACTCCCACACACACAAAAAGCACCCAAGTGGTGGTGATTAAGCACGTGTAGCAATTAATTTATCAATTAATTTGTGTGTTTAATGTTGTTTACTCTCGTAGATTCGAAAGAAGCTGATGAATCAAGCGTCGGCTAGAGAGAACTACTGTTTGCAAGTCATTATAGCTTCGTGCGTTTGTCGTTGGACGGTGAATTTGTGCACTCATACAGAAGAGGTGCAATAGTTTAATAGTTCTGATACAACCCTCTGACTCGGTCGAGAGAAATCAAGCCAACCACGACTAGTCACTCAACCCACTACGGCCTTGGACTTTAGCCCAAGGACCTCACGGGCTGGTCGCGTCTCTCCACCCGAGACGAAGGCCCAAAAGACCGCCTGCTTTCCGTTGTTGAGAAAATCGCTCCCCAAATCGAGGGAGCACTCGCCAATTATGGCAGCCGCTCAAAGCCATCGCTCTAGCAATCATGGCCCGCCTTCATGCCATTTATCCCTTCATCAAATGGGCGTGATTATGGGGGTCAATATTTCCTAATCAGCGTGTCCCCATCAATGACGGCAATAAGGTTTCATCATTGCCCATTACAACAGGTGGCTCACGTACATGAAGGAGATGAGGCATCATCTCAAAAGGGGGATCTCCGTGATCTACAAGGGAGGTAGCATAATACAAACTCTCACACCTTCTTCCATCATAGATTTCTCCTCCACAGCTCGGCCTGAGGACTCGCGTATTGGTCTCCCCATGAACCATACTCGATCCCACCAAGCATCCTTCAGACAAGTGCTGACTTAGGCATCGGATGTGACTTGGTCGGAACCAAAGTCCGGCCACCCTGACGAGTTCTTCATTTTGCAGATCGAAGAAGACGTCACCACGGTCGAAGCTTTCCTTCGACATCCCATCGCTCAGATCTGAATGCACTCGTGCCAGAGCCCGTTCATCCGATCGATCCCGTAGGTTATCGTCCCGTCGAAGCTACCCTTCGGTGAACCGTCACTCGGATCCGTACATTCCCGCTCAAGTGAGCGCCTAGCCGATCGACCCCAAAGGCCGTCCCCATCTATTGAGACCGCGACGACACTCGGACCTCCGGACTACTATCCAGCGATGAGAAAACACCCGAAACATCTGGCGCCGTCTGTGGTAACG
This sequence comes from Scilla litardierei, assembly GCA_030789695.1. Classification (NCBI taxonomy): domain Eukaryota; kingdom Viridiplantae; phylum Streptophyta; class Magnoliopsida; order Asparagales; family Asparagaceae; genus Scilla; species Scilla litardierei. Next base: position 42,037,943 of record CM061138.1, on the reverse strand, counting down.
AGTCGACACCCACGTCATCAACCATACCGATGACAACTCGTCTGCTAGTTCCACTAATCAAAGTCCAATCCTGAATGGGGCTGCAAACGTAACAACCTGCCCGAGGATATTGGCAAGCTCTTTGGAGGCGTTTATGTAGCCCAGTCTGCTAACAAAGCCAGAGCTCTGGTCTGTATAAGTATCGTTTTCTTGCAGCCTATTTGCTTTGGTCCTTAGTCATCTTACCGAAAAGAGGATCCCTGGGGGTCACGTATGTGATTCCCTTCAACCCCAAAGGACCTTAGTCTACAATGATTCTATCCTATTTCTTATTGGTGCCCTCCATCCTTAGGATTGGGGCGAGAACAACAGAGAGTCTATGCGCTCTCATTGCCCTCTACTACGGATATGGACCCGAATCCATTGGCTCCGATTTAACGTTCACGTTCGGATCTGATGTCTCCATCAGATTCGTGCCCTCTTCGTCCCGAGGAGAGCCGCACAGATCCAGCCAAGCTTCGACGTTCTCATCTTCAATCAACCGCCTGATCCGGTGGTGCCTGAGCCCGAGATCATGCCCGATAATAGATCGGATGGTGATGGAGGCGTCCATGACGTCCGATGGGTGGTATCGCATCCACAGATGGCCGTCGCATTCGTCAAAAGTCATTGATTCTTGCTTTAAGTTGACGAAACATTGTTGAAGTTCCCTTTTAGCTGTCTTAGGGAAATACTTCGCGTCGAATCGTTCGTGAAATGTGGCCCATGCAATAGACCGCATTATACGCTTCTCTTCAGTGTCCCACTAGTTTCGAGCAGTGTCGGTCAGTTGGAGCCTTGCTACCTCTACCCATCCTGCATGGGGGATGCAGGCATCGCTCAAGTTGTCTTCAGTGCTTCGTGCCCATTTTTTAGCTTCAAGTGGGCATTCCTTCCCAGAAAACATCTTTGGACGCATTTCACGGAATTGTTTAACTCCAGCATCACCTCAGGGAGCAGGTTTGTAACGACCCGTTTTCCAGGATACCCGGGAAGTGCGAATCCGTCCCAAGTATTCCTAGATCAACGAGTGTTACGTAGAAAGAGAGAAAGGCAGAGAACAAAAAGAATACTGCAGGTCACCACGCACATGCTAGAAAGTACAAATAAACTTCATCACATATATAACACTGAGAAATAAACAAAGTACAATATTTCATTTATTTAATACATTGATACATTCTTTTACATACACCATTTGTTCAATGGGTACAAAAAAAGGGAAGCTACACTGAGATAATGATAATCTTATACAACTCCAAGTCCAATTCCAACTTATACAATACCAACATTTTCATCCTCACAACTCTAGGAACAAAGGTCTACCCGAAAAAGAAACACCAAAAGTACAGGTCTCTCATCATACCCCTCGCCACCCAAACCTACAACCGATCACCAAATCCAAAGCTCCAGCCGCTATCCCTAACCTGAAAAGTCAACGGGGACACATCAACACGTGACCCAGTAGGAACTCCTAACACTCTAGTAGGACCCAGGTTTAGAACTGGTCTACCTATCTAGGAAGGGTGGTCTAACAAGTAATGGTCTCAGGGTATAAAAGTAATCACAACATGATGTGTAAGCATCAAGTAAGAACTTGTGAACATGTATAAGTAACCATGTTATACCATGCAAGTGCTAGAGGTAAGTAGGAGAACATATTAACATGCAAGTACTGGACATTTATAATAAACAATGGAATGGATCAGCATGAGTTGACAACATTAACTTAACAGAGAAACAAGTCAGCATGAGATAACAATATTTAATAATTAAAAGACAATTACTTTAAGTTATTGATTCTCATGTTTGGAAACCCGTGTAAACCGTAGGATGCTAAGGAGTCGGACTTCACCCAAGGTGGGTGAAAAAATGGTACCATTCCAGCGACACGAGCACTGGAGGGGCCTCTCGTAACTCCGTGCCCGACTGGCAAGATACATGAGTGAGACTCATCTCGGTTTTTCTTGGGACAAACGGAGAAAACCATCATTTACCGACATGGTGCGACACGAGCACACCAGCGGCCTCTTTAGCCCTCTTAAACTCCCCTTCCGGGGGCGATACATCGGGCGAGATATGCTACTACGGTCCGCTTTTTAACACCTAAAATTTACCCGTATTTCTCCCAAACCCACATCTGGAGTCTCACCCATTTTAGAGATGGATCGATCACTCCTGATGTCATTTCTCTGCCTTACTCTCAGTTTCATTCTTTATTCATTTCGGCGGTTTCAATACTGCATTCATATCTTTCCATTTCTTTCATAATTTCACCGATGTCGTGATTCCACGACCATTGCATTTCCATTCAACACAGCAAACATTAAGATGCTTAATTACATCGTGACATTAACAATAATCAACATATGAAATTTAACACCCAATCATGGCAACTAACATTGATTTTTACCACTATGAGCTTAACTACGACATGGAGTAAAGTAACATAAACTCATCTTACACAATGTAGCAAGCTCCTAAAATCATGGCAACCCACGTAATCATGGGATATGAATAAAAGCTAGCTCAAGATGTGACATAATGACATGAACATGATTTTTACTAACATATACATAAGCATGAACACAATTAAACATGGAAGAGGACATGTATATAAAATAGCCTGACATGTGACATATTGAGAAAAGCATAACTCTTCGTACATATAACTAACATATGGCAAGCTACTAACATTTTCCATGCTAACACATTTACATACTATCATCTGGAAAATTACTATCATAGTATAACACATGGCAAATCTTGGAACTTACTCATAAAACACAAACATGGAATCTGCCTACAACTGCTACAACAGAAAGATTAGCACTTTTAGCCTATCCATAGTCAGAATTAGCCTCTAGTCCCCCACAAAAATTGTAGATCTATGGGTTTTACACAAGTACACCAAATTTCAGAGAAAAATTCCAAGTGTATAAATTATAGTGATTTTTATCATGACAGGCACAATTTCAGTCTGTAGAATCAGAAACTGAGGCATTTTCAATTCCAAATTACTATTAACTAAAGGCAGAATTAGAATTTCGGAAAATGACGATCGAAAATTACAAGTTGAAGAGCTTGAAGCCAACTTTCAAACGGCACCAAGATTACAATATTTCATTACGTGTGCAGGGATTTCTACTCATTTTACTGAAAGGTGTCCAGATGTCTAAAAACAGACCAGTTTCAGAAACTGAATTTTTACCCGATTTTTTAGTTCGAATTTGCAAAACTTGTAAACATAAAAGTTATTAAGGACTTCAATATGTACAACATATATATATTTCAGGCATTTCCATGTAGCCAATTAGGTGCAGCAAAGTACCAAAGTCTCAGCCAGTTCTGAGCAAATTTCAGCGTGTTGTTCATCTAGCTAATTACGTGTTTAACATCTAATTTACAGAATTAGAGCTAACCTAATTAAGACCCTAGTTCCAAAATTAAGTCCTACTAAAGGATTAGAAATTTCTACCTTAAAAGTCCTCCAAAAATTTTCTCTTGCCCTTCTTAATCCTTGATGAACTTGAGCTCCTAGTCTCTTTCTTCAATCCCTACCTTGGCCTCCAAAAGTTGGATTTTTAGAGAGCTTTTGGGGAGAATTTTGGTGTTAGAATGTGTCACGCCCCGTTCCCCAGAATACCCTGCATTTAAAATTTTTTTCCAAGTATCCTGAAGAGTGAGGGTGATGAGAGAGGAAAAAGAGAGAAAGAAGAAACTGAATAAGCAGGTCACTGCGCATATGCTGGGATAGTACAAGTGAAGCTACACTATAATATCAACAACTTATAAATAACATAGAACAACAACAACAAATTTATATAACAAATTTCCTTTATATACATAACCCAGTTACATCATTTCACATACACCAACACCCTCCACCTTCCAAGACCACCAAGTCACTCTACAAGCTACCGCTCACACCGAGTACTACCCTTGAAACCTAACTCCAAGTCACCTCCAACCAAGCTACATCTGCTATCTGAAAAATAGGGAGGAGCACGGCAATGCGTGCCCCAGTAGGAACCAACTTGGATTTGAAACACCATGTTAAAGTTGTCAATACTCAAGGCAATGCAAGAGACATAAGACATGTAAACTAAGTAATATGGCGTAAAGTAAATAGCCAAGAAAGAGGATGATACCTGCGGTCCAATGTCGCGCTACTGCAAGAAAAGGGTTAGCATGAATAATAAAGCAAGTGTTCACACCAACATGATCTAAAAGGAAGGTATTAGGGCCACAGTGTAACACAATATACGATATCACAAGCGTAGTAGTCAAAGACAAAGGACATGCTGCAAGCAGAAAGAGTAGCATGCAAAATTTTTATTTTATAGTTGAATTGATTGGATACTTGGATAAACTGTGTGATACCAGGACCTGGACTTTACCTCAAATTTGGGGTGAATATAGCACACGGCGCAATGGACACGGGTACTGTACAACACCGGGCTTCTCAGCTCTCCCGTCCCTGGCAGGAGTGAGGATCTCTACATAATAACACAACCTCCGTATGTCCCCTCCACTCCTGGTAAAAGCGAGTGGTATAAAATCTCATCCACTCCCGGTAAAGGCGAGTAGGTATAAATATCATAATCACATAACCATTCCCCCCCAACTTCTCAGTCGAGGCCTCATATCCACAATTTACTCAAATCCCACCTAAAACCCGGGTTTTACTAACTCACACTCATTAGAGAGGACTGAGACATTCAAGAGTTTCATTGTATCATTTTAGTAATGAAGAAGTCATGTTGCATGGCATCACATTCCATATCATAGCAACACGGGTCATGCACCCAAGTGTCATGCCCTCCATCATAGCCATATCATCCCATCATCACATCACATATGGTACCATGCATGACATGCTCCCGACATTACACTTTTAAATCAAATCTCATATCATAACCATAGAATTGGGTATTTCTCACAATTCTGGCATTTGCCTTCACTTAGGCAATTTCACAAGCACTTGGCAGGCAACACAACCATGATCATTGTAATATCAACAAATTCCATAGATATTTGCATAAATAAGCTATATTTCAAGTAAAAACAATAATCATGAATTATAGAGAGTGAATTAGCAATAACACACAATTCATAACACGCCTTTAATGTTTCAGCGTGCTGGAATTTGCAGAAAGTGGCAATAAATGGGCTCATATTATCAGTTTTTATTGTGAATTTGACAAAATGTCCTAAATGAAAGTTATAGATCTGTTAGTCCTGGAATCACATATAAAATTTCATGCAAACAAATTAAGTAGGTGATTTATGGTGAATTATTTGGTGAAGTGTGTCAAGTCTGTTTTCCAGACAGATTTCAGAGCCTATAAAGATTACTGTTTTGGGCATGTTTTAGCCAGAATTTCGAAATATAAGCACACTGATGAAATTATAGATAAACGTGTTAAGTTTCCAACAAGACCAATAATATAAAATTCCATCATGTGTGCAGGTGTTTAGGTCAATTTTGCTAAATTGTGTCAACACTGAAAATCAAACAGACATGTCGTAAAGATGGAATTTTTGCTCCTAATTTCTGAATCGAACATATATCAACATTTATATGATTTGGGGGTAGAACTTCAAGATCTACAAGTTCATATTTTTTAGAACCCTAATTCGAGCTACAGTAACCAGAATCAAGGCAAAAACAGACATCAGAAATTCAGAATTTTAAAGGAGATGGGTTTGCTAAGAATTTCAAGGGGAGAATTGTGAAATTGAACATGATACATAGATTTTTAACTATCCCTATTACATATTAAGTAAATCATGCTATAAAAACATGAGAACAAGAACAAATTAATGGAGTTCCAAATCCAAGAGGATTCCTACCTCAAGAGAACCCATTTCTTCTTCCCTTCTCTTTCTCCTCTTCTTCTTCCTCCTCCTCCTCTTCTTCTTCTTTATTTTTTTTGGAATAACATAGAGGGGTAGGAGGGGGAGCACGAAAATTGGGGGTGGGAGTTGAGTAGGAGGAGATGAGATGAAGATAAGGGAAGAAAAGAGAAGAAAAGAAAAGAAGAGTAAAAAAGAAAGGAGAGAATTCTCCTAAAATATCTCTTACTAGAAACCTCTCTAGGATAAGCATGCACTAAGTTAAATGACCAAAATACCCCTCCATATTCTAGGTATTTACAAGTTTGTCACTAATTTATGCACACACAACTTTAGTATGTACTCACAGCAGCTTTAGTCCAAATGACCGTTTTGCCCTTAACCTTTCTAAAAATTTATGGGTGTTGCCATTGACCCCTAACCCCTTTCCACACTAGCATGGCTCCTCTTACACACATCCATGCACATCCATGCGTGCATTCATGCATTACACACGCACGTCCAATACATTCTTGTTGTTTTGCACCAACAACATCCTTCACACTTCTCCTGCACTCAATCTCTCTTTCTCGTCTCTTAGCCACGCATTACGGCCTAATCCCCCTTGCACTACGTTACATTTATCGATATCTACGTTTATTTCATGCCTACGTATGCACCGTAGGTAGAAATACCACATGTACACAGTAGAATACACGTATAATACAAAACAGGGCATGGCATCCTACCCACCTTAAAGTGAAGTCCGTCCTCGGACTTTCTAGGATGTGAACCCTGTCAAAGGTCAGCTAGGTATGATGGTCTTACTACCCATGAAGTATAAACAAGAATACATATCTACCCCACACTTATATACACTATATGCTTCACTGTCATTCATACACACCCGCATGGCACAGATATCACAGATTCACCCTATTATTCTACTAGTAGTACATCCACATCACTATGTGCACTCACTATATACACATACATATATGTTCTTCACATAAACATCTAGGCACATGTATTCACACACTAACATACACATCACACACCATAAATAAGTCTCTGTACGTATTATTATACGTATTTAGATTACTACTCATATCCATGTGCATACGACATCACATCGTATCCATATCACGATACCTTCAAGTATAATGACCTATATTCTACCTGCTTATATATATATATACGTCTATATCCATGCACAAACACACAACAATACACATTAATCTACACACCATTTCTTGATAGACATGGTCACTATCACGGTGTCACACCGTATGTACACCTGATCCCTATACACCCAATACTTAGTTATATGTGCTCACTTCCATGTATATTGTAACGACCTGAAATTTCATCACCATGTTTTTACGTATTTTAAAAAAAAATTAATTTTACTTTATAAATGTTCGTGAAGAGTTTTATAACAAAACTGATTTCAAAAATTCTTTTAAAAATATTTTAGAGCACTGGACTTATTATATTGTATTTTAGCACTTTCAGATTTCCTCAAATGCCCAAAACATTCCTGTTAAAATTCATCTCCCAAAATTACCGTTTTGATTCGACGAATTTATTTTCTATTCAAACGTCTTCAAAACGTTTTCAAACTTCTACAGTAGTATCATATGGTCATTTAGGGCCTCCCACATTAATTTCATAATTTTCGGATATCATTTCAGCCTAGAACCCGCAAACCCGCTTTCTAAACGTTTTGGCCTAAAACTTGTACTTCCGTAGCTCAAATCCCAGAACGGATCTTGTATTCGCGATCCTCGCGTCGATACGATCCCATGGGTATGTTTTCGTAATTTTTCGGAGTCGTTTGTGAAAACGTGTCTGTATTTCACCGCTTTGCTAATTACATTCACTAACGACTATTCACCTTTACTAATCACTTTTGACTGAGTTACTTTTATGCCTCTTAAATTAGATCTACCCCTAGTTATATCCTCATTAACCCCCCACCGTTTAGTTGGGTGAGATTCGATGGTTTCAGATCTAACCCCCTAACACCTATACATTCATTTAATATTACAACTGTTACTGTATTATTTTATCACCTAAGTTTCATTTCCTACCCTATATATATCATCTCCCCCTCCGTTCATCTTCAACCCACAGGACGAACGCACCCACGAAGCCCCTCTCTCTTTTGCCCATTCAAAAACCCCAAGAGCAGTAAACAATTCACCCAGGCTCTGGGCTTTCCCCCCTCTCTTCCCCCTTTCACGTTCAAACCCCCATCTCCCGCCCTCTCCATTCGCTCTCCCCCTCCGACGGTGTGCCCGCCGCCGTCGCCACCTTCTTCCGCCTGCGCCACCCACCGCCTCCTCCCTCCGCCCCACGCTCCGAGCGACGTCGCCGCCGCCCTCGACCAAAGTCGCCGCCCCCGAGCACGACGCCTTGCCGCTGTGGGCCCCGCTCCGACCACTCCTCCGAGATCCCGCCGCCGTCCGCTCTGACGAGGTGCCTTCGCCCTCTCCCGCTCTCCCTCGTCTCCGGCAAGAACCATCCGCCCCGACACCGCAGACGAACACTGCCACCGCCTGCCTCCGCCCCGGATCCGAAGCCGCCCCACCGCCCCTCGCTCCGATTCGCCACCCCCGAAGTCCCAGATCGCCCCGCCCGAAGCCGCCCGAAGCTGCTCCGGCCCGCCTCCATGACGTACGCTGCCGTCGAGCCGCCCGATCCTCCGTGCCCGCCTCCGATCAAAGCCCCGACCGCCGGATCTCGCCGCCCGAGCTCCGATCCGCCGCCGCCCTTGCCGATCTCCCCTGCAAACAAAAAAGAAGAAGAAGAAGAATATGAAAACGAGAAGAGGGGGAGAAACAGAGGGAGAGATGGAGAAGGGGGGGGGGTTTGTTAAAGTTATATTATTATTATTATTATTATTAAGTTTTATTAAGTTAATTTTATAAGTTTTAAGTTATTAGTTATTTAAATTAAGTTATTAAATTTTAGGTTTAAGTTTTTAAAGTTAAAATTATTATTATTAAGTTAAGTTTTTATAAAGATATTATTTTAAAAATTAAGTTAAGTATATATTATTATTTAGACTAAAGTTTATAGTAAAGTTAACAAGCTATAATTATATTAGTTTATAAATTCTAAAGTTAGTTAATTTGTCTTAACTAGTAAATAACTATGGATCTGATATCACAAATCTATTTTGACGCAGATAAAGCGTGCCTCAAGTCACCACCACATGGGACACCAAAAACTCGCATCGCTTCAGGTATCGATTCACGTGCACGAGCACCCTTGGTAGCTCTAGCACTAGCCTCGTCTTCCTACGTCAAATCTTAAAATGTAAGTCACAGTAAATTCTACCCTTAGAAATATAGATAGTGTACTCGTATGAACATAGGACTTGACACCTAGTCTCGGAACAGTTATTGACCTGAACAGATTATTGACATTGCTTGACACAAAGATTGTAATTGGAAATGTAAGAATAGTAAATGACTGGTAAAATTGCAAAGTACGGTAACCTGCACAGACACTGGGTTTTGGGGTAACTTATAATAGCGATGGTGCGGGAGCGACTAGTCCAGCCTTTGTTGTCACCGTGCGGGTTCTAGCAACCCATCATAGTAGCCGGTGACAACCATCACAGATCACAGATTATTGCATAGTATTCATAGTATTCATAGCATAGTTCGCCCGGGTAGCACCCGTGGTAAGAGGTGGCCTCTTGGTTGCTTATTGCACCCCGCGTTATAAGTCACGGACTGGGCTAGACACAATTACTCTCCCTATTGCTATTGTCATTGATATCGTCATGGTTATTGCTATTGTCATTGCTCGGTTACCTTTACTTTACTTGTCACCCTTGCATGCTTGACAGATGTACTTTACTTATCGCACTTGCATGCTTGTCTGTCCCTACTTTACTTTCCGCACTTGTTTACTATAGACTGCTCCATATTTGTGCACTCCTCTTTTTCTATCGCTAGAATTGTTGTGACTTACCTTCGGTTCCATTTATGGCACCGGCAGACGAAGACCTGATCGAGGAGATTGCCCCAGAGTTTGTGGAGCCTACATTGACCCAGAGGCGGCAGAGTTTTAGTTACTTTTCTGTTGGTGTGTGTGTTGTACAGTGTATTTCCTTTTTCGCATTTCCTTTCAGTATTTCCTTCATGTATTTGTGAGAGAGTGTGCTGGTTGTTGTTGTACTTTAATTTGGATTGTAATAACGTCTGTACGCTGGTTTGAGTATTGTGATACATCTCTGAGTTGTGGCTATGCTGATTTCACTGGTAAACTGCGGAACCTGCGAATAAACCAAATAAGTAACGGGCCCCCGAGAGCGGGTCGTTACAGGTTTGGTGGCCCATGCAGGTCCGTGCAAAATACCTCGTGAACAGTATAGTGAAACCAGGATGTATCGTACACGATACTCGACTAAGCTAACATTTTCTATGAATGCAGGTTTGACAGTCGAAAGATGGACGGGAACACTTCGAAGAGCCCCAGTGGAGTTGACCTATCTGGACTTAATAAAAGCCATTAACAAAATCTAAATTTTGAAAGGATTAATTAGTTATTAATAAAAATCTTTTGTATCGGTGGCACTCGTATGAATGATAATCTTCCTTCAATGGACCATGATACCTGTCAATGTGCTTGGCTAAAGTCTGTGGATCGACCTGGCTAGACTGGGCATAAGTGATCCTAGCTTAGTCACTTCCCTGACCGTGTCCGCTGGACCGCAAGGATGTGAATCATGATTATGTAGCGTCATCGATCTTCTTCACTATCACCCTTCCTTTAGCTTGATGACCTTTCGATTGACCTTTCTTTCTAGCTACGGAGGGTAGCGTCCGAATTTTCGACCATCAGAAGTTCGAGTTCCACAACGGAAGCGACCACCATCATCTACTCAGCAACGTCAACTACTCCCTCCTCAGCAACAAGTGTACCAGCAGACTCCACGACAGGCGCCCCAGAGACGCCAAGCTTATACCATGACAATGGAAGAAGCCGAAGCTACGGGCCAAGTAATCACAGGTATGTGATTTTTTCACTAAGCTACATACTCTAATATTTAGAAATCGTAAGCTTAGATTTGATTCTCATCACGGTAGGTACCGTCGTAATAGCCGGTAAACCTGCCCTCACACTGTTCGACTCAGGAGCTACACATTGCTTCTTGGCCAGTCGTTTCGTTCAAACACATGCTATCGCTGTTGAACCTCTGACTCCCGTTGGAAGGTCGAGACCGCTGGCGGTTCACTACCGGTAGCTAACGGATGCCTCCAATGATCTGTTGTGATTTGTAGACGAGATCTCTTTGCCGACTTCTTGGGATGGACTGGTTGAGATCATTTCATGCCACCATTGACTGTCGTCAAAGGAGGGTAGAAATCGAAATACCCAACCATCCTAAGTTCGAACTCCTCGGCGGAAGCAGATCGAAGGACGCTCAGAAGCATTCGAGGACGGTGCGATACCAATTAAGACGAACCAAACCGAGACGTACCAACTGAGTCAGCTACTGTTTCTTCATCTTTCTTGAACTCGTCTTCATCTTCTATCCGAGTTTGTTTTGACTTGTGACTAGCTTCGGAAACTATGGTAATAGTATGTATTCATGTATTCGTCTCTTGTTTTCTTGATGCTATGATATCACATTATATTTCATGTTATTAACAACTTATTTTCTAAATCATTCGCCTAGTTTTCCATTTTATCATTTATTTGTTTGAGCTTCTTAATAACAGCAATTATCTTATTTTATAAAGTTTTAAGAAATTCCGAGGACGGAATTATTTTAAGGAGGGTAGAATGTAACGACCTGAAATTTCATCACCATGTTTTTACGTATTTTAAAAAAAAAATTAATTTTACTTTATAAATGTTCGTGAAGAGTTTTATAACAAAACTGATTTCAAAAATTCTTTTAAAAATATTTTAGAGCACTGGACTTATTATATTGTATTTTAGCACTTTCAGATTTCCTCAAATGCCCAAAACATTCCTGTTAAAATTCATCTCCCAAAATTACCGTTTTGATTCGACAAATTTATTTTCTATTCAAACGTCTTCAAAACGTTTTCAAACTTCTCCAGTAGTATCATATGGTCATTTAGGGCCTCCCACATTAATTTCATAATTTTCGGATATCATTTCAGCCTAGAACCCGCAAACCCGCTTTCTAAACGTTTTGGCCTAAAACTTGTACTTCCGTAGCTCAAATCCCAGAACGGATCTTGTATTCGCGATCCTCGCGTCGATACGATCCCATGGGTATGTTTTCGTAATTTTTCGGAGTCGTTTGTGAAAACGTGTCTGTATTTCACCGCTTTGCTAATTACATTCACTAACGACTATTCACCTTTACTAATCACTTTTGACTGAGTTACTTTTACGCCTCTTAAATTAGATCTACCCCTAGTTATATCCTCATTAACCCCCCACCGTTTAGTTGGGTGAGATCCGATGGTTTCGGATCTAACCCCCTAACACCTATACATTCATTTAATATTACAACTGTTACTGTATTATTTTATCACCTAAGTTTCATTTCCTACCCTATATATATCATCTCCCCCTCCGTTCATCTTCAACCCACAGGACGAACGCACCCGCGAAGCCCCTCTCTCTTTTGCCCATTCAAAAACCCCAAGAGCAGTAAACAATTCACCCAGGCTCTGGGCTTTCCCCCCTCTCTTCCCCCTTTCACGTTCAAACCCCCATCTCCCGCCCTCTCCATTCGCTCTCCCCCTCCGACGGTGTGCCCGCCGCCGTCGCCGCCTTCTTCCGCCTACGCCACCCACCGCCTCCTCCCTCCGCCCCACGCTCCGAGCGACGTCGCCGCTGCCCTCGACCAAAGTCGCCGCCCCCGAGCACGACGCCTCGCCGCTGTGGGCCCCGCTCCGACCACTCCTCCGAGATCCCTCCGCCGTCCGCTCCGACGAGGTGCCTTCGCCCTCTCCCGCTCTCCCTCGTCTCCGGCGAGAACCATCCGCCCCCACACCGCAGACGAACACTGCCACCGCCTGCCTCCGCCCCGGATCCGAAGCCGCCCCACCGCCCCTCGCTCCGATTCGCCACCCCCGAAGTCCCAGATCGCCCCGCCCGAAGCCGCCCGAAGCTGCTCCGGCCCGCCTCCATGCCGTACGCTGCCGTCGAGCCGCCCGATCCGCCGTGCCCGCCTCTGATCGAAGCCCCGACCGCCGGATCTCGTCGCCCGAGCTCCGATCCGCCGCCGCCCTTGTCGATCTCCCCTGCAAACAAAAAAAAGAAGAAGAAGAAGAATGAAAACGAGAAGAGGGGGAGAAACAGAGGGAGAGATGGAGAAGGGGGGGGGGGTTTGTTAAAGTTGTATTATTATTATTATTATTAAGTTTTATTAAGTTAATTTTATAAGTTTTAAGTTATTAGTTATTTAAATTAAGTTATTAAATTTTAGGTTTAAGTTTTTAAAGTTAAAATTATTATTATTAAGTTAAGTTTTTATAAAGATATTATTTTAAAAATTAAGTTAAGTATATATTATTATTTAGACTAAAGTTTATAGTAAAGTTAACAAGCTATAATTATATTAGTTTATAAATTCTAAAGTTAGTTAATTTGTCTTAACTAGTAAATAACTATGGATCTGATATCACAAATCTATTTTGACGCAGATAAAGCGTGCCTCACGTCACCACCACATGGGACACCAAAAACTCGCATCGCTTCAGGTATCGATTCACGTGCACGAGCACCCTTGGTAGCTCTAGCACTAGCCTCGTCTTCCTACGTCAAATCTTAAAATGTAAGTCACAGTAAATTCTACCCTTAGAAATATAGATAGTGTACTCGTATGAACATAGGACTTGACACCTAGTCTCGGAACAGTTATTGACCTGAACAGATTATTGACATTGCTTGACACAAAGATTGTAATTGGAAATGTAAGAATAGTAAATGACTGGTAAAATTGCAAAGTACGGTAACCTGCACAGACACTGGGTTTTGGGGTAACTTATAATAGCGATGGTGCGGGAGCGACTAGTCCAGCCTTTGTTGTCACCGTGCGGGTTCTAGCAACCCATCATAGTAGCCGGTGACAACCATCACAGATCACAGATTATTGCATAGTATTCATAGTATTCATAGCATAGTTCGCCCGGGTAGCACCCGTGGTAAGAGGTGGCCTCTTGGTTGCTTATTGCACCCCGCGTTATAAGTCACGGACTGGGCTAGACACAATTACTCTCCCTATTGCTATTGTCATTGATATCGTCATGGTTATTGCTATTGTCATTGCTCGGTTACCTTTACTTTACTTGTCACCCTTGCATGCTTGACAGATGTACTTTACTTATCGCACTTGCATGCTTGTCTGTCCCTACTTTACTTTCCGCACTTGTTTACTATAGACTGCTCCATATTTGTGCACTCCTCTTTTTCTATCGCTAGAATTGTTGTGACTTACCTTCGGTTCCATTTATGGCACCGACAGACGAAGACCTGATCGAGGAGATTGCCCCAGAGTTTGTGGAGCCTACATTGACCCAGAGGCGGCAGAGTTTTAGTTACTTTTCTGTTGGTGTGTGTGTTGTACAGTGTATTTCCTTTTTCGCATTTCCTTTCAGTATTTCCTTCATGTATTTGTGAGAGAGTGTGCTGGTTGTTGTTGTACTTTAATTTGGACTGTAATAACGTCTGTACGCTGGTTTGAGTATTGTGATACATCTCTGAGTTGTGGCTATGCTGATTTCACTGGTAAACTGCGGAACCTGCGAATAAACCAAATAAGTAACGGGCCCCCGAGAGCGGGTCGTTACATATATGCACATAAATATCTATATACACACAATATTTAGGCACATCCATATATACATTCATGTGTACATACGAACACATGCATGATCAAGTCACATAAGATTCACAATCATACTATAAATAAATATACACATAACCTCACGTGCATAGCAGTATACCTACTGCCTCACAGAGATATGCACATATACCACGCACAATACACACAAGAGTGCACAAACATAACACATCCACTGCCATATGCTATATATATATAACTACCTTTGCACATCCTACGCACATACTGCCATGATAGTCAAATAATTATAAACATCCCTCTACACTCCACACACGCGTGTGCAAACAAATACACACATTCCTATACCCATATATCAAACAGTTTCATTCACTTACATTCATCAAACATATATATACACATATATCCCATATTTATCACATTTACATCCACATTGCACATATATATACACACACATGCTTTGGTACAGACATATATATATACATGCATACAAACAAGAATACACTTCTCCCAGATATACATGGATAGGCAACCATGTCAGAAAAATTCACAGATAAACAAACAAGGATATATATATATATATATATATATATATATATATATATATATATATATATATATATATATATATATATATGGGTAAAGTGTTCCTAGGGTGACTCCTTAGATTAAATCTAAGGAGTCGCCCCCATTTTCTCCCATCTCCCACAATTTTTTTTGAAATTTTTTTTCATAGCATTGTTGGTCACATCATGGATGATCAACATAATTATATACCAAAAATCAAGTCATTCCAATACTTTAAAAGCCCCATCTATCCCTTGCAACTTCAACGGTCTGAAAACGTGCTGAAAAACACATAAAGTTGCAAGGGGTAGATGGGGGTTCTAAAAGTATTGGAATGACTTGGTTTTTGGTATGTTGATCATCCATGAGATGAACAACAATCCCAAGAAAAAAAATTTCAAAAAAAATTGTGGGAGATGGGAGAAAATGGGGGCGACTCCTTAGATTTAATCTAAGGAGTCACCCTAGGAACACTTTACCCTATATATATATATATATATATATATATATATATATATATATATATATATATATATATATATTGTAACGGCCTGTATTTTTCCAATACTTTCAAATTAAGTATTTAAAGAAAATTCAATTTTACTTGTATTTTATAATGGTTTGTTAGCAGTCTTAAACTGATTTCAAAGATTTCCTATAAAAATATTTTGGAGTACCAGACTAGTTATGGAGTATTTTGGTAAAATCGGATTTCATCAAATACCTCTAAAAGATCTGATAAAAATTCATTTTCAGATATTGCAGTTTTGGGTCAATGAATTTATTCTCTATTCAAACGTCTTCAAAACGTTTTCAAACTTCTGCAGTAGCATCCTATGATCATTTGGGGCTTCCCACATTAATTTCGTAATTTTCTGATATCATTTCAATAGAGAACCCGCGAACCCGCTTTCTAAACGTTTTGGCCAAAAACTAGTATCTCCGCAGCTCAAACCCTGGAACGGTCTTCGTATTCGCCATCCTCGTGACGATACGATCCCGTGGGTATGTTTTCGTAATTTTTCGGACACGTTTACTAGTAGGGGCATTTCCGTAATTTCGTTACAGTAATGACCTTTCGTTAATTGGGTTTTATCTTACTAATTACCTACTTAACCCTAATTAACCCACCTAATCCAGCTACCACCTAACCCGTATCTAACCCCGATCTCCATCTAACCCCCTCTCCTCATCTACCACTAAACCCATCTACCCCCCAACCAATCCCATCTACCCTCCCACTCTCTCTCTCTCTAACCCTATAAATTAATCCCCTACCCTCTCTCTTTCTCACACCCAGTTCACTATCTCTCCCCTACTATTTTCGAAACCCACACAGGCCGTAACACAATCTCCTTCCCTCTCTCGATCTCGTGTTTTTCGTTCGAAACCCACACAGGAGCCCGCCGGCCCCGACCACTCATCTTCTCAGTTCTCCCCGAGACCCACACACTCTCTCCACTAGCCTCTCTCCGGCGTCGACGCCATCAACGACCGCCACTCCCGCTCGACGCCTCCCCATCGCTCTCTCGCCCTCCCCGGTGGTGCTCCGCCGCGAGGCCATCGTCGCCACCGTCCTCCGGCGCTCGTCGCCATCACCCGCAGCCCACAACGCCACGACAGCGCCACAGCTCCGACGAGCTCCTCCATGATTCGCCGTCAGCGAGCTCGCCATCTCCGCCTCGCTCGCTCACCACGCCTCCCCCTCTCCGACTGAAGTCCGCCGCCACGTCGACGTTGCAGCGCCCTCGAACGCCCCCACGGTCATCGCCGCTCCGACAGCGCCGGATCGCCCCCGCCTCTCTCTCGCTCTCTTCATCTCCGGCGAGGACCCCCGAAGGCCGCCATTCGCCGTCGCATGCAACGAAGCGGCGTAAGTTTAAATACTCGATGGCAATCTTGTAAATATCGTGAACTTTTCGTAAATTCGTATTTTTAATTATTTTTAAATAGGGTTTATTGATTTTAAATTCATAGTAATTATATAAGCCCCAGAAAAATGTGAGACTAGCTCCAGAAAATCAGAAATGACATTCTGGACCCAATGGCGCTAGTTTCATCTCAATCCGACGCTTAGTTTTTCCAGAATTAATCTTTAAGTCTATAAGTTAAATCCGTTATTTTCGTTCAAAAATCTGTATCTTCTTATTTTCACGTAAACTAATACTTAAGAAAAATATATGTTAAAGAACTTTTCGAGACGGTCATTTTGACACCTCATTTGCAACTTTCCGATGTAGATTGCACCCAGAATAAATTCCTGAATAAATACGTCACTAATTGAAAAATAGGTTTTAAATAGTTTTTGAGCTTGTAAAAATCCTAAAAATTACTATAATCTTCAGAAAAATATTCCTTCTTGCAGTAAAATTATTTTCACCATATATAGTCTATATAAAATTTTAGAATCGTTTTCGACACCGTTTCAACTAGTTTTGAAAATCAAAACGATCGAGTTTAATAAATAGAAAATAGGGTGCGCTTTAACCAAGTATTTTTGTGATTTCAGGTACCAATCTTCGTGCACCAGCTCTTCCAGCTCCAACATCGTCTTGCCACGACGAGCTCGAAAATTAGTAAGTCACGACATATTCTAAGTTTAGAAAACTAGTCTACTGTGCTTGCGTGAACTTGTGACACTTCACTTATAGCATCGGAACGGCTATTCAAGTTAAACCGAACTAGAGAACTAAATGAAAGTAATCGACCAAAGATTACTTTGCCAACTTTCAACTTGGGTAAATTGTGTGCTAGCCACACTACCACGTGCTCAAAGCACGGAAATAACAGCTTTTGATGTTGGACTTGTCTTTATCCTACTTGCTGGTTTTCAATGAGGAAGTCAACCAGTTGGCTTGGTTTGACTAGTAACATGTGGAACATCGTGTGGAATATCATGTGTGGAACATCTTGTGGAACATCTCGTGGAACATCTCGTAATGGATACACATCACTGGGGTATTGGGGTAACTCATAGTTTGCGAGAGTACGGGAGTGACTAGAGTTTGGTCTACCTGTCCTGTCGCCTGTGTTTTGGCGCCCTGTCCTGCTGCCTGCGTTTTGGCAAACCATACTGCTGCCTGGGTACCGGCCTTCGTCTGGGTAGCACCCAGGCAAGAGACGAACTGAACGGTCACATATTGTACTCTCCGACTTGAGTCACGTAGTTCTAGTGTAACTTGCACAGTTACTTTCTTTACAGTACTTGCACTTTACTTTCCTTACCAGTACAGTTACCATGCTTGCCTCACTTTACTTGCCAGTACAGTCACCTTTACTTTACGCATTCCATGCTCGTTACTTTCTACACTTGTACAGACACTGCACCGTACTTTACTTTCACTTTGGTCTGCTTTGTCATACTTGTACAGTACCTCTATTTCTTTATTTAGAATTGTTGTGACTTACCTACGGTTCCATCTCCGTGGCACCGCAGACGACGTACATATGGAGGCAGATGCTCTTGAGCTAATAGCGCCAGACTACGACCATGAGACCGCAGCTTCCAGAGCTATTTTCAGTTGTGTGCTTTCTTTCTTTCTTTTATCATTGTTGGAACATTTGTACGGTTCGGATTGTAATAATTGGACACTATTTGGGTATTTTTGTACATCTCTGCATCGTGGCTATTTTGACTTCACTGGTTAACTGCAGAACCTGCGCAAATATCAAATAAGTAACGGGCCCCCGAGAGTGGGTCGTTACATATATATATATATATATATGTGTGTATATATATATATATATAAGTATATATTTATTTGCCCACGAGAGGGTGTCCCAGTGGTAAGTCATTCCGCTCCAAAGCCAAGGGGTGCGGGGTTCGAGGCCTATGGCCTCCGTGACTTGGTAATTATTGTGGAATTTGTTGTGGAATTATTTTCCCTGGGGCTACATCTCCCCTCTCGGACTTACCCGGGGGCCGTTGGGGGCACGGCGGTTTCCCCCCAGTTTGCATAGTCTCGGTCGGGCTTCCGCCTTACCCTCCTAAAAAAAGCCAAAGGCAGGGGGAGGGGGTTGGGGATTTTTCTGGGTTGTCAAAAAAAAGTATATATTTATTCAACCAATATACACACAACCATATATGCTTCTACTACACACTAGACATGTAGGAATACATTGCGACATGTATAATAGAAATTCATACAACTATGATACATATTCACGTCTACGGTACAAGCAATACCCCACATAGATACTCCACAAGCAAATACTCGTGATACACCCACAGATCTACAGGTATCAATACCATACATATATTTTTGAATCTATATATAGCCAAATACACGTACGCTTATATACACAAGGCTATTATCCTAATAGTAGGTATGGACACAGACATGCATATATACTTCTTAGGATCCATGCAACCATGCACTTACATTCCCATGTATGGACTCACACATCCATACATATACGTTTTACATATCTTGCTATTACACACCCATATAGTCAAGCTACTCAAACTACACTAGCAAGTAGTCGGTAGCTGCCCATACCATTATATACATAACATCTAATATATCCACACTTTTACTAGCATACCAGTATTCAGTAGATAATCACACTCCATATACGTGTACATTCATATACTGATACATGCATATCAGAATAGGGATCATTCACATACATACACATATAACCACTCATAAGACATACACCAATACACATTCAATAACAACAACACATATACACAATTACACCACGCTTGCTACAACACACCTACATACATACAAATATCTCATATACCAATACACAAATCCTCCCTCATGCCACTATATACGGAAAGGTACATGCACTACATATACATCCAAATGGTCCTATATACACCATTCTACGGGTAAGCGTATACACACATATATACATATACCATAACTCCACTTAACCGTGCAAACCCATAGCCATCCAACTTATACATGCACTGTATAATCTCAAATCTTCACATTCAACATATTCTACATATGATACATGTCGCACTTATATCTCTATCCCATAATAGGCACGGTATAGAGCTAAGGCCTCAACTTAGGTGGACGGGTCTAAAGCATCCCTACCCTCATTAGGATACATCTACTCCAAACACCCTGGGGCATTATTCATACTACCCGTGCACGCATTATTTATCTATATCGCTTCATATACGCTCTGTATGGCTGTAGCACAACACCTATCTTCACGCAATATGTAACGGCCTGTTTTCTTCAACACAACTATTTGCGTGTTTAACCTATTTCTAAATTTTTTGAGCTATTTTATAATGGTTTGTTAGGAGTCTTAAACTGATTTCAAAATTTCTTACAAAAATATTTTGAAGTACTAGACTAGTTATGGAGTATTTTGGTAAGATCAGATTTCATCAAATACCTCTGAAAGATCTGATAAAAATTCATTTTCGGATATTACAGTTTTGGGTCAATGAATTTATTTTCTATTCAAACGTCTTCAGAACGTTTTCAAACTTCTGCAGTAGCATCCTATGATCATTTGGGGCTCCCCACATTAATTTCGTAATTTTCTGATATCATTTCAATAGAGAACCCGCAAACCCGCTTTCTAAACGTTTTGGCCAAAAACTAGTATTTCCGTAGTCCAAACCCTGAAACGGTCTTCGTATTCGCGATCCTCGCGACGATACGATCCCGTGGGTATGTTTTCGTAATTTTTCGGACACGTTTACTAGTAGGGGCATTTTCGTAATTTCGTACAAAATGAATTTCACTAATAGCTTTTTAACCCCTACTTAACTACCTTAATTAACCACCTAGCCTAACCCGTATCTACCCCACCCACTTTGTTAGCTCAAACCCCATCTACCGTTCATGCAGCTACCCTATCTCATTAACCCTATATATAAACCCACACCCCTCTTCATTTTAACCAACACACATCCTATCTCTCTGTCTCTCTCTCTCCCCTTGTATTTTCGAAACCCAGACATATCACGCTCTCCGGCTCTCTCGTTCTCTCCCTCTCTCCGTTTCTCCCTCACTCTCCCTCTCCCACTCTCACGGCGGCCTCGACCCACGCCCGCCGTCAGCGCCGCCGTCCCCCGAGCTCAGGCGACGCCCCTCTGCCCTCACGCCACCGGAGACGCCACGGCATCCGACAGCAGCGCCCCGACGGCCTCCCGCTCCGCCATGCACGTCGACGTCGCCAGGAGACCCCGCCTCCAGTTGCTCCGACGTCGCCCGTGCGAAGCCACCGCCCCCACTAAGCCGGAGCAACCCCCGACAGCACCGCCGCCTCCGTTTCCTCCGCTGCACCGACAACCCAACACCACCGGAGCCTCCCCCCGCCTCTCCGAAGTGCACATCGCCTCGCCGCCGCCGTCAGTGCTCCGAGCCGCCGTCCTCCGCCACTCCCCGACACCGCCCCGAGTCGCCGCTGCCCTCGCCGAGCGCCGATCCCCCACGTCCGACGATCGAAGAACGAAGAGACGACGACATGCGTAAGTTTCGAATGGCAAACTTGTAAATATCGCGTATTTTCGTATTTTTCGTATTTTAAATAATTAATAATTGGATTTTATGGTTTTAAATCCATAACTTAAAATATAGACCCCAGAAAAATGTGAGGCTAGCTCTAGAAAATCTGAAATAATATTCTGGACCCAATGGCGCTAGTTTCATCTCAATCCGACCCTTAGTTTTTCCAGAATTAATTTTTAAGCCTAAAAGTTAAATCCGTTATTTTCATTTAAAAATCAGTATCTTCTTATTTTAACGTAAACTAATATGTGATAAAAATATATGCTAAAGTACTCTTCGAGACGGTCGTTTTGACACCTCACTTGCAACTTTCCGATGCAGATTGCATCCAGAATAAATTGTGGAATAAATACGTTACTAATTGGAAAACAGATTTTAAATTGTTTTTGAGCTTTTAAAAAATTCTAAAAATTACTATAAACTTCAGAAAAATATTTCCTCTTGCAGTAAAACTATTTTTATCATATCTAGTCTATATAAAAATTTAAAACACTTTTTGACGACGTTTCAATCGATTATAAAAATCGAAACGATCAGATTAAATAGGTAGAAAATAGGGTAACCCGTAACTAATGTTTTCTTGTGTTTGCAGGTACCAATTCTCGTACACCAGCATCTTTAAAAAGCTCTAGCTCCAATCTCGTCTTACCACGACGATA
The DNA here is from genome assembly GCA_030789695.1 of Scilla litardierei. Classification (NCBI taxonomy): domain Eukaryota; kingdom Viridiplantae; phylum Streptophyta; class Magnoliopsida; order Asparagales; family Asparagaceae; genus Scilla; species Scilla litardierei. The sequence goes on along the minus strand of CM061138.1, from coordinate 42,015,567 downwards.
TAAAATAAGGTAAGTCACTCTAATTCTAGCTTTGGAAATTTAGATAGTGTACTCGTATGAACTTAGGACCTCATTTATATTCTCAGAAAAGCTATTGACCTGAACAATTGAATAGAGACCTAATTAACTATAGAACTACTCAATAGTGGAATGACCAAAGGACTAAATTGAGATAGTACACTTTTATGGAATTAGATATCATAGTTGTTGGACTTCAAAGCATTGCTCAGGACTGATATTCTCTGTTGAGGCTTCTGCCTTGACTTTTCAGCAAGTATTTTTAGTAATGAATTGCAAATCTGGCCGTTCCAACTTAGTGCTAAATCTGATGTACTTGTAAATATCTGGTAGCCCATTTAACTTGTTTTCATTCTTGTTGCTTTCTAATTTAAATGGACTAGTTATATCAATATCGATCATTTGGAACAATTGGTCACATGCTTGTAACTTAATTTGGACTGCTATTACTATCTGCATGTTAACAAGCTAAATTAATTGGGAAAAACGAGTATGTTACAAACACACATGTGATGACCATCGACTAAAGATGGGGTATAACCATCGAATACAGATGGGGTGAAACCATACATCGACTACAGATGTAATGGGACTCAGTCAATGAATAGAGATACTCAAAAAGCCAAGTTGGCTACCCCCGTCAGGTCATGTGTGACTAGTCTGGCTCGTGTTCCAGTAGGGTCACATATGACTAGTCTGGCTCGTGTTCCAGTATATGGCGGTACACTTTGGGTGGGGTTGGTCCATTGCAGTAGGGTTTGTGAGTGTGTCTCGAACACGATTACGGCCCCTCAGGTGGAGGCAGCCATTGTGTTGGAGCGTCACGGTAAAACCACCGGTGATAAGGTGTATCGAGAACATTTCACCTACCCAGGCATGGACTTATCACGAGCACTTTACGGAAAACACACTATTGAGCTCTCGGGCATTTACGGAACGCATTTACGGAGCACCCTATTGGGCCCCTGCAGCATTTAAGACTGATGCACTAGTTTGTTGTTTATTATGCCACTATTTGCTGAATTGATACCATTGTTCTACGGACTAAGTCGAGACTACTCGAACGTGACAGAGCGGCGTAATAACAAGCGGTCTTAAGATACGACCGAATCAGTGTCTAGAAAGGAATGGGAAGGGGGTTGGTCAACCAAGGGACTTGTTCCTACGGTCTTTGAAATGACCTGTGCCTTCAAGCCCTGACTGCCTGGCTGATTTGGGAGTTAAATTAGACTTCTTATTATTAGGCCTGGCTACACTATTAGATAGTCATCTTTTAACACAGTTCCATACTTTTGCACTACTTTGTTTCTATTGCTAGAATTGTTGTGACTTACCTACGGTTCCATCTCCGTGGCACCGCAGACGACGTACATATGGAAGCAGATGCTCTTGAGTTAATAGCGCCAGACTTCGACCATGAGACCGCAGCTTCCAGAGCTATTTTCAGTTGTGCACTTTCTTTCTTTCAGGTATCATTGTTGGAGCATTTGTACAGTATGGATTGTAATAATTGGACACTATTTGGGTATTTTTGTACATCTCTGCATCGTGGATATTTTGTTTTCACTGGTTAACTGCAGGACCTGCGCAATTATCAAATAAGTAACGGGCCCCCGAGAGCGGGTCGTTACACAATAATACGACCCACGACCATATACTAAATTAAGACAATATATCGGTTCATATAAGCACGTAGGCAGTACATACACATACTCATAGTTATTTAAATCTAACACATTAGGAATTCATACCCTAGTAATGCAATACCAGCGACATATATACACCAATATCCCAACCTATATATACACCACCTACCCATACAAGCACACATATATTCACACACATGCACCTTCCCCCATATGTCCAAAGACTATATGGATGCCCCACTACTCTGTCCATACAAGGATAGATATACATACATTGGTGTATTTCCCACATGAAACACAACTATAATTTAAGAGATAGTAAACCGCAAACTAATATACGTACACACCCTCTCTCACGCCTCTACAAACATATAATATCCCTGCTAGCTAATATGTATCTACTAGTATTCATCCACTAATAAACATATACTTATCACCTATACCTTAGAGTCACACAAGTATAACACATACCTATACACATACCCGTATCATCTATCTATATCGAGACTACACACACACACACACACACACACACACACACACACACACACACACACACACACACACACACACACACACACACACACACACACACACACACACACACACACACACACTCGCGCGTGCGTGTGCGCTCAAGTATTTATCCACCTGGTATAAACGCTATAAACGCCCACACACTTTAACCATTCAAGACACTTGCAACTTCATGCCATTCAAGTATAAATACACATACTATATACAAGTATACCACAACATATATAAATTAAATCTCTGAACACAACAAATGCTTTTATACACACGGGTTCACACAGTTATAGATACACACGTACATCCACAATATATATCAATAGTATACTCCACTGCAGGAAGTTCATCCACTGACCTCCTAACTAGGGGCTTAAGTGTGGTTCACTTAAGGCTCTAAGGTCACTACCCACCTTAGGACTAATATATCCCAATCATATACTGGATCATTACATGTACTATCCTTACGCACATCGCAGTGCGGTAACCTGCATGGACCGCCAAAAACTGTCACGCCCCGTTTCCCAGAATACCCGGCATTTAAATTTTTTTTCCAAGTATCCTGACGAGTAAGGGTGATGAGAGAGGAAAAGGAGAGAAAGAAGAAACCGAATAAGCAGGCCACGGTGCATATGCTGGGATAGTACAAGTGAAGCTACACTATAATATCAACAACTTATAAATAACATAGAACAACACCAACAAATTTATATAACAAATTTCCTTTATATACATAACCCATTTACATCATTTCACATACACCAACACCCTCCACCTCCCAAGACCACCAAGTCACTCTACAAGCTACCGCTCACACCAAGTACTACCCCTGAAACCCAACTCCAAGTCACCTCCAACCAAGCTACCTCTGCTACCTGAAAAATAGGGAGGAACACGTCAAAACGTGTCCCAGTAGGAACCAACTTGGATTTGGAACACCATGTTAAAGTTATCAATACTGAAGGCAACGCAAGAGACATAAGACATGTAAACTAAGTAATATGGCGTAAAGTAAATAGCCAAGAAAGAGGATCATACCTGCGGTCCAATGTCGGGCTACTGCAAGAAAATGGTTTGCACGAATAATAAAGCAAGTGTTCACACCAACATAATCTAAAAGGAAGGTATTAGGGCCACAGTGTAACACAATATATGATATCACAAGCGTAGTAGTCAAGGACAAAGGACATGCTGCAAGCAGAAAGAGTAGCATGCAAAATTCTTATTTTATAGTTGAATTGATTGGAGACTTGGGTAAACTGTATGATACCAGGATCTGGACTTCACCCCAAATTTGGGGTGAATATAGCACACGGCGCAGTGGACACGGTACTGTACAACACCAGGCCTCTCAGCTCCCCGTCCCTGATAGGAGTGAGGATCTCTACATAATAACACAACCTCCGTATATCTCCTCCACTCCTGGTAAAGGCGAGTGGATATAAAATCCCCTCCACTCCCGATAAAGGCGAGTGGGTATAAATATCAAATCACATAACCATTTTCCCCAACTTCTAAGTTCAGGCCTCATATCCACAATTTACTCAAATCCCACCTAAAACCCGGGTTTTACTAACTCACCCTCATTAGAGAGGACTGAGACATTCAAGAGTTTCATTGTATCATTTTAGTAATGAAGAAGTCATGTTGCATGGCATCACATTCCATATCATAGCAACACGGGTCATGCACGCAAGTGTCATGCCATCCATCATAGCCATATCATCCCATCATCACATCACATATGGTACCATGCATGACATGCTCCCGACATTACACGTTTAAGTCAAATCTCATATCATAACCATAAAATTGGGTATTTCTCACAATTCTGGCATTTGCCTTCACTTAGGCAATTTCACAAGAACTTGGCAGGCAACACAACCATGATCATTGTAATAGCAACAAATTCCATAGCTATTTGCATAAATAAGCTATATTTAAAGTAACAACAATAATCATGAATTATAGAGAGTGAATTAGCAAAATATACAATTCATAACACCACTTTAATGTTTTAGCTTGCTGGAATTTACAGAAAGTGGCAATACATGGGCACATATTATCAGTTTTTATTCTGAATTTGACAAAATGTCCTAAATGAAAGTTATAGATCTGTTAGTCCTAGAATCACATATAAAATTTCATGCAAACACATTAAGCAGGTGATTTATGGTGAATTATTTGGTGAAGTGTGTCAAGTTTGTTTTCTAGACAGATTTCAGAGCCTATAAAGATTGCTGTTTTTGGGCATGTTTTAGCCAGAATTTCGAAATATAAGCACACTGATGAAATTATAAATAAACGTGTTAAGTTTCCAACAAGACTAAGAACATAACATTACATCATGTGTGCATGTGTTTAGGTCAATTTTGCTAAACTGTGTCAACACTGAAAATCAAACAGACATGTTGTAAAGATGGAATTTTTGTTCCTAATTTCTGAATTGAACATATATCAAAATTTATATGATTTTGGGGTAGAACTTCAAGATCTACAAGCTCATATTTTTTTAGAACTCTAATTCGAGCTACAGTAACCAGAATCAAGGTAAAAACAGACATCAGAAATTCAGAATTTTAAAGGAGATAGGTTTGCCAAGAATTTCAAGGGGAGAATTGTGAAATTGAACATGATACATAGATTTTTAACTATACCTATTACATATTAAGTAAATCATGCTATAAAAACATGAGAGCAAGAACACTTTAATGGAATTGCAAATCCAAGAGGATTCCTACCTCAAGAGAACCCATTTCTTCTTCCCTTCTCTTTCTCCTCCTCCTCTTCTTCCTCCTCCTCCTCCTCTTCTTCTTCTTCTTTATTTTTATTTGGAATAACATAGAAGGGTAGGAGGGGGAGCACGAAAATTGGGGGTGGGAGTTGAGTAGGAGGAGATGAGATGAGGACAAGGGAAGAAAAGAGAAGAAAAGAAAAGAAGAGTTAAGAAGAAAGGAGAGAATTCTCCTAAAATATCTCTTACTAGAAACCTCTCTAGGATAAACATGCACTAAGTTAAATGACCAAAATACCCCTCCATATTCTAGGTATTTACAAGTTTACCATTACTTTATGCACACACAACTTTAGTATGTACGCACATCAGCTTTAGTCCAAATGACCGTTTTGCCCTTAACCTTTCTAAAAATTTACGGGTGTTGCCATTGACCCCTAACCTCTTTCCAAACTAGTATGGCTCCTCTTACACACATTCATGCATATCCATGTGTTGCATTACACACGCACGTCCAATACATTCCTGTTGTTTTGCACCAACGACGTCCTTCACACTTCTCCTGCACTCAATCTCTCTTTCTCGTCTCTTAGCCACGCATTATGGCCTAATCCCCTTGCACTACGTTATATTTATCGATATCTACGTTTATTTCATGCCTACGTATGCACTGTAGGTAGAAATACCACGTGTACACAGTAGAATACATGTATAGTGAAAAACAGGGCATGACAGAATGATGAGAAAAAGTGGGGATTCTTGGTGGTGGAGTGGGTGGTGCTTGTGGTGGTGATGGTGGTGCAAGAGGTGGTGCAAATGGAGGAAAAGGGGAGGGTAGAATTTTGGCCTGGTTGTGTGGGGGGAGAGGGTGAGAGAGAATGAGAGATTTTCTTTGATTTTTGGTTTTTCTTTTTGATTTTTTTGTTTTTCTTCCAAAATCCTCTCATCCACACACTTGTTCAAAGCTTAATACACTTGTTAGCTAAGTGTTCATGCATGATGACACCATGCTAATGTGGTGTCATGGTTATAGATTTTTTGGAATTTGTATTTGTAAAAAAATAAAAATACATGTTGAAATACCATATACAAGTATTTCATCGTAATACTCTTAGTTACTAATATAAATGATGAGTTTAAAATCTTTTAAAAATAATTCCTACACCAAAACATTTAAATAAAAATACGAGGTTACTTCCAAAATTATACGTACGCATTTACGCCAAATACACATAAATACGTGTACATATGAAAACGGGGTATTACAAGGTTGAGGTTCCCATTCAAGAATGTGATGTTAGATTTCCAACATCTCTCTAATGACTCCCATAAGGTCATGGTCGGAGATACCGTTAGTTCCGTGAGCATTTCGGGTGTTGGGTCGACCTGCCATGCTGCAAAACAAACCACAAGGTAAGTTAAGTGAAAATTTTATTTTAGTTGTACACTTAGATATTAATGTCTTCCAAACCGATCATAAAGTATTCACAAGAGCATGATATGCATATGCCACCACTAAAACATGTCACACCCCACTTCCCATTCTACTTGGGAGCGAGGACGCGAGCGGGTCTGCAGTGTTCTTAAAACAAGGAGGAGTACTTTTTTCTTCTTTTCTTTCTTCCTCCTTAGTTTAAACACACTAAGTGTCTGTGTGAAAATTGCATGGCCTTGCATGCCGATTTAAAAAATAACTCAAACGACATTATTACATATCAAGCGTATGGTAATTAAGATACATCATGGGCCTAGCATGGCCAATACAACAAATTACAACAAATTACATTATTCAAATAGAAAGAGATGATGCGAAGGTAAATAAAAACGTCCTAGTCTTCTGTAGGTTGGGACGCTGATTTGTCCATATTTTACATCTTTTCATAGCATCATTTTATTGCATTTCATGTCATATCCGCATCCAAATCCCGTATTTTTATACGATACTGTGCTTCTAACGCTATATTCGAGTTTCACAGAGCTTTGTGAATTTTCAGGGATTTTGGAGCGATTTGGAGCCGTTTTGGGACTGGACACATCCAGCACGTCCGTGACGCCGTTGGCGAGGCTCTACAAGAGTTCACTGAGGTTTGGAAGTATGTGGGAGGAGAGGAGGAGAAGCAAGCGAGAGAAAGGAGCCAATGCCCAAACCCATGCAGTTTTCCCATGTGACTTGACCCGAGTAGCACTAGCTACTCGGTCGAGCTGACACACGAATCCAGCAGGAAAACATGCACGTTCTACTTGACCGAGCAGAGTGATGACTCGACCCGAGTCGATCCAGTTTCGAACTTCCTCCCACCAGTATCTTACTCGACTGAGCATGATCTACTCGACCCGAGAGGCAGAGTGATATTTTGGAGAAGAATATTTGATCCTCTGACGACTCGACCGGGTAGGGCCTACTCGACCTGAGTAGGGAGAGCGACATTTTGGAGAGGAGTTCCGACATACAGACGACTCGACCGAGTAGGCAGGCTACTTGATCGAGAAGCCCGAATCCGTTTTCAAGCAAGCAGCAGCTATGGTGCCTGCTCGACCGAGCATGCGCCTACTCGACCAAGTAGCCGACTCGGTCGGCGACATGTGGGCCCCAAACTTTCAGACTTTCAGATTTTCTTGCGAGGTCCACCCTCTTACGTATTTAAGACAATTTTCCTGACGTTTTCTGTAGCTTTTGAATTGTTTTTAGTGGAGGAGAGATTTAATTAGTGTTTTTAGATCTAGGGTTTCTATTGTGCCGTCATTGCTAAAGATTGGATTTTTATTGTCTCTTGCGCTTTGGAATCTATTGGATCTCGCTTATTTTCTATTGGCTATTGGTCTCTCTTGATTTTGGTACGTAAAATTCTCATCTTTTATTTGTTTTAATTGCTATGATGTTTTCCATGGTAAAAATTGCATCTTTATTTGTTCTATTTGCCATGTGTGAGTAGTTCTATGTAGGTCTAATGGGTTAGCTCTAAGATCTTAGGAAAAAGATGTAGATCTGGGATTTTTAGGCTGTGTTGTGAATAAAAGGGGAGTACTTCGGTTGATCCAGCCAAATCCCTAGGAGAACTCGTACTGAGATCATGCCCACAGTCGGTGGAATTGATTAGCTTAAGGAGTATCCTTAGGATTTAATTAGGGATTTAGTGGATCCAACCAAGGCTCGTGGCCATGTCCGGCTCGTGCCTTGAGGGGATCTACCGACAAACTATATTACTACATTGACGGCTACCGCCATTGCGTCAATGAGAGCCACCGAAGTACCTCGAAACTCTAATCCACGAGAGTGGTACGAGCTGAGAGACCAATTCCATAAACCCACAGCAACGTAAAAACCCTAGCCTAATGTCGACTTCCAACGGTTCTAGCGGTGATCCCTAAAGCCCTAGTCTCTTCTTATATTGAATCAACATCATCACAACCAACCTTTCTAAACCGACTGCTATCTCATTCTGAGATCTAGAAATAACCTGAGACCTCAATACACTATCAATGTCCCTGTAAGATTCGACAATCTTTATACTATAATTTGACACCGTCCGCTTGCGGATAGAGCCTGAAAGTGATACCTAGGAACCCTTAGTGCCTAGCAACCGTGACATTGCTAGGTTGCTTTTTAGGTGTTAGTTTTGGGTGCATCAAGTTTTTGGCGTCGTTGCCGGGGATAATTACGGTGTTACTCAGTTTATTTTTATTTCGAAGAATTTGCCAGCAACTCAATTCATCCCCTATCTTTCCATCCTTTTTATTCTTTTTTATTATCTTCTACTCATGGTATTTTCTGAGTTGTTTTGTGCATGATTACTCGCTTCGGAACTACTAATAAAAACTACTAGTTGATCATGAAATCGAGAATACCGCAAGAACTCTCAGAGCCTTGACTAGGGGTCAGACACCATCTGATTTGATGGCAAAAATACCCCACTCCACCTCGCACCGGGTCCATCTGGGACCATATGAAACCTAGCTACGGGAATAATTCTTCCCTTCTGAGGCCGCAACTGGTAGCAAGTAGCTTTGAGATAAAGACCGGGCTTATAAATCTGATGCAGCAAGATCCCTTCCATGGAAATCCGCACGAGAACCCGAACCATCACATCGACACTTTTCTGGCAAAGTGTGATAAATTTAAGACCAAGGATGTGAGCGAAGATGCAATAAAGCTAAGGCTCTTTCCCTTCACTTTGAGGGATAAGGCTTCATATTGGTTACGGGCCCACCCATCCAACAACTTCACTTCTTGGGAGCAACTGACGCTTGCTTTCGTGGACAAATTTTACCCACCGTCCAAAATGGTGAGGATCAGAGGAGCTATCTCCAACTTTAAACAACTGCTGCAAGAGTCGCTCTACGACACCTGGGAAAGGTTCAAGGACCTTCAGCATCAGTGCCCACACCATGGGATCCCATCATGGGATCTAGTCTAAAGCTTCTACAGCAGGCTACAGCCCAGTACGAAGATGATAGTTGATGCCGCCGCACAAGGCGCCCTTCTAGACAAATCAGCTGAGGAAGCAATTGACCTGCTTGAACATATGGCGACGAACAACCAACAATGGAGCGAGGAGCGCACCATCATCACCAGGACTCCGAAGGTAAAAGCTGTTAGCCACCTCGATTCTCATATTGAAACTTTGTGCAAACAGGTGGCAAGGATCGAACAACGGTTGTATACCATTCCAACAACTACCAGCACTCCAGCTTATCATCCTCAAGAAGAATACAAGGAGCAAAGCTACGCCCCCAACGAAGGATCATAAGACGAAGCCGAATCACAATCTGAGCAAGTTCAATATGTACAAGGAGATAGACGCAATCAGTGGCAACATCCGGTGGCAAGAAATTACCCCAGACTGTCCTATGGAAATCCAAATGGAGGGATGCAACCTCCACAGTTTCAGAGGCCACCACATCCTCCTTCTCAACAATAAGGACCGTCGCCGCCTCAGCAGCAGCAGGGATTTAGAACATCTGGGCCATATAGACCACCGGGCTACCAATTCAATCGCCCACCCCAGCAAAATTGTGCATCAGCGCCACCACGTTCTAACTTGGAGGCTACCTTGGAATCGTTTATAAGCGGACAAGTAAAGTTCAATCAAGACACAACCGCTCAATTCAAGAACATCAACACATCACTTGAAGAGCTAAGAGGTCAGATGTCCCAACTATTGAAGCATCAAGGGAGGTTGCTTTTTCAACCGGAGCCAAATCTAAGAGCTCAAGAAAATGCCATGGTCGCCGTCACCACGCGAGGATGTAGGATAACCGACGCTGTAATGGTGCCGGTTACAAGGAAGGAACAAGCTACAACTGAAGATGTCCCTATTGGCAACGATGAGGAAGATGCTACTAATGAGCCTATCACGAATGGAGAGAGGGAGGCTTCGCCTTTAACCTTACCCACCATCACACCGGCACCAAAGGATGATGCAACCACTTCCAATGAGCCAACTCCTAAGGACGCCGCCAAGGACAAGGGAAGCCGACCTCCTCCACCCTACCCACAGAGATAAGCCTTGGCAAAGATGGAGAAAAAGTACGCAAAGTTTATGGAGCTCCTAAAGGGTATTCAACTCAACATCTCTTTTATGGATGTCATTACAGAAATTCCCATCTACGCAAATTTTTTGAAAGACATCATCACCGGAAAGCAGAAACATGAAGAAGTGAAGCTTTTGGAGGATTCAACTTCCATCATCCAAAAAACCACCTCCCAAAGAAATTACCGGATTCAGGAAGCTTTTCAGTGTCATGTTCTATTGGAGGTACACCTATTAGCCGTGCATTGATTGACCTGGGAGCGAGCATCGGCTTGATGCCACCCTCCATATTCAAGAGGCTGCACACCGGAAGCAAGCTGGAGCCCACCAACATGTCTACACAACTGGCAGACCACTCAATTACATATCTGGTAGGTATTGCTAGAGATATCATTCTACAAATACCGCCCGGATTATGTGTGCCGGTGGATTTCATTATAATGGATATGCCGGAAAGGGGGAGTTCCCAACTCATACTTTGCCATCCTTTCATGGCGATAGCCAGTGTCTTGATAGATGTTCGTGAAGGGACTCTCTCCATGAATGTGGACAATATTGAAGCTCAATTCCGGTTACAAAAATCCATGAAGGAGCATGTCCAAGAAGAAGGAGCGAGCTATCTTGAGCTCTTTGAAGATGATGTTATAAGTGAGTACACTACTGAAAGGGTCATGAAGGACCCGGTGAAGAGAAGCGTTGATGACGATGGCAACTCCATCTACAATAAAGCGGTCGCTGCCTATCTTTGTGTGCTTGATGAGAAGCCTCCGGACCACTCACTGCACCAACAAGAGCCGGGAGACGTTGTCAACAGCAGGAAGAGAACCACAGAGAGGAAGCGCACCAAATACCACTACATGGTATCGTTGGCAAGCATGATGCACACATCTCATATGCGTTAAATATCATTCGTTGAAGATCTGGAGGGAGTCGAGCTCATGACTCAAAACGAGCGCTTATCTGGAGACAACCCGACTTTCAATCTCTTAGATTTTCTTTTTCACTTTGGTTTTGCTTTGTAAAATACAAAAAATTATAAAAATTTGACGAGCTCCTCCCTTTACAGGTTGAACATTGAGGGGAGCCTGCAAAACGATGCATTGAAAGCAAGGAAGCCAAGGGAAGAGCATCCGAGAGAAGAACAAGGTTGGGAGAAAAAAGAGCTACAAGTGACTCGACCGAGTAGACCCCTACTCGGTCGAGTTAGCAGAGGGCGCAAGAAAAGCGAAGAAATCAGTGTTCTGTCTATGCGGCCCGAGTAGACCCTACTCAGTCGAGTAGCCACCTGCTAGATCGAGTATTTACTTTCTCGGTCGAGCTAAGGAGAGCACAACAAAATGGTAAAAATTGGTGTTCTGTCTACGCGGGCCGAGTAACATCCGACACGATCGAGCAGCTGAGAGAGTATTCTAAACTTAAATTTCAATATATTTTTAATTATTTGACTTGATGGAGCAGTTAAGCTGCTCGGCCCGAGCTGCGGGTGACTTACTCGTAGGGGCCCACCTTGAAACCGAGTTGTTTTATGTCACGCCCCATTCTCACATATACCTATACGATGTCCCATAGCGGGGAAAAGAGAGGATGGAGCCTGACAAGCCGCGGTATACACCAAGCGTGTAAGGTAAACACACAATAAGCAGGCCACTGCGTATGATGGGATCATACATCACAGAAAGAAAGAAGCAACACACATAGCCATCACAAAGAGTACATATCCACAAAACCACATAACTAAAGAACGTACCACACACCAGCGTCAAGTACAAGTGAACTGTCTCTAGTACATACATGAGAAGTGCTACAAGCCACCAACATATAACATAACTACAAAAGACAAATCATTCCCCACTCAACCCAACTCACACTATAAGACACATACCAAAGGAGTGGTATACCCAAACTCAAACCCGCATCTAAGGAATCTCCTGTGGGAGACTTTGCTCTGGTGACCTCTGCTCAAGACCTGAAAAGTAAAATGAGCACGTCAAACGTGCCCAGTAGGAAACTAACTAGGGCAGGAAAAATCATTTAGGATTATGAGTGTAACGGCAATAAGAGTACAAGCAACCAAGGTAAAAAGTACAACACACAAGTGTGTAACAACAACAACACATATATGGTTCATTAGTTAGTTGATGTTAGTGATATATTTGGAAGCATGGGTATCACCTAAAGATAAGGGCCTGGACCTCACCCCAAATGTGGGGTGAATAAAGCACACGACGCAGTAGACACGGGCACTGTACGCCGGGCCTCTCAGCTCCCCCGTCACTGGCAGGAGTGAGGCTCTCCACATAATAGCACAACCTCCGTATGTCCCCTCCACTCCCGGTAAAGGCGAGTGGGTGTATATATCACATATCACATACCATTTCCCCAACTTCTCGGTCCAGCCCCTTATAATTAAGTTATACCCAAACTACCCCCGTCCCCATACCAGGATTCTCACCTGCCTTAGAGCAGATCGAGACATCCCAGTCAACATGTCAAGTGTCATAATATTCAATAATCAGGTGCAAATTCATAATGAACTACTTGGCACAACATTTCCATAGCCATTTCCAAATTGCTTCAATTGCACATTCATTTGAGCATTTCGACGAACATGTGGCGGTCGCCATATAAATGTAAAGTACCACACCATCAATTTTAGTAACAATCACATAATTAACTTTATCAAAAGATATCAACAAGATTCAAGCATGTTAAAATAGAAAACTTAACAACATTACCATTTCAACATCACCCAAAATAGTGTAACTTGCTGAAATTTGCAGGTGCAGCTTATAAGAACAGCATATTTAACCATTTTATCATATGAATTTGTCAAAACTTACTGAATGAAAGTTGGAGATATAATAGTCATAAGTTCACTCATACAATTTCAGGTAGAAATATGAAGTATTGGATTTATAGTGAATTATTTAGTCAAGTGTGTCAAAACTGTTCTGCAGACAGATTTCTGGACCTGTCTTTAAAGCCAATTTTAAGCATCTTGTAGCCAGAATTACGACATATGAGCACTCTGATGAACATCTAGAAAAAATTCTTAGGTTTTCCAACAAGACCAAAATCAACAAAATCTATAGAGTGTGCAGGTAGTAGTTCTCGTTTTTCTGAACTGTGTACAGCTTGACAGAATTTCAGACATCTTGCAATCAATGAATTTTTACTTTTACTTATTGAACTCAACATATGACAAATTTTATATGAATTTGGGGTAGGACTTCAAGATATACAGCTACATATTTTTTTCAGATGTTGATTCCAACTACAGAAATCAGAATACATGCAAAAACATTCAGCTAGTTTTTAGGACTTCAGGGAGTGGGGTTTTGCTAAGAAAAACAAAGAAAGATTGAATCTTTTTAATATTTTGCACACATGTCAAAAGAATTCCAGAGCATGAGACATATAATTAACATCATAACACCCACATAAACCCTAAATAAAATTCCTTAACCATGGTTAGAATCCTACCTCAAAGCAATCCTCTTCTCTTTCTCTTCTCTTCCTCTTTTCTCCACCTTTCTTCCTCCTTGAAAATTTAGGGTTTCTTGAATTTTTTTTGGAAGCAAGATGAGGTTTTTGGAGCGTTAATGGAGGGAGAAAAAGGGGGCAAGGGGTTCGGCCAAACTAGGAGGAGAGTGGGGTGAAGTATGGTTAAAATTAAATAAAAGAAAGAACGTTAAAGAATGTTAAAGAAGGGTTTGGAATTTTCTTACAAAATATCTCCTACTAGAACTCTCTTTAGGATAAGCATGCATAGATTAATATTACTTAAATACCCCTCCAAAACTACCCCCCAAGTTCCAAGTATTTACAAGTTTGCCATTACTTTATGCACATACTCCTTTAGTATGTACACTTAGCATTTTTTGGCCAAATGAACGTTTTGCCCCTAGCCTTTCTGAAGATTTACAGGTGTGCCATTAAACCCATCCCTTTTCACACTAGCCCCTCTCACACTAACCCACTTTTTCAAAATTTACAAGTTTGACATTTCTTTACACACCCACTTTCACTCTACACACCCACTTCCACTCTTCTGACCAAATGACCAAAATGCCCCTACACTTTTCACGGAATTACACGACTGCCACGAGCCACATTTACGCCATATCACATCTTATCAACTCATAATACTCCCTCTACTTGCGCGTAGTGGGCTACCGTATCGGTCGCCGTATAGGACTAAACAGGCACTGACATTTTATATCTAAACCAACTCGATTTTTTAAACCTTAATCATACTCATTTCTTCCCCCAATTACCCTGCTCCAGCAACCTAATCCCCCTACTCGATCGGAACTCGCCACCGCCTCTGCCTTCCACGCTGCCGACCGCACCGCCACTCCGGTCCACCCTCCTCCACACTCTCTCTCTTATCCTCTCTCTTTCCCCATCTACCTCTCCCTATTTCTCTCTCTATATCTCCCCCCCCCTTTCGGTGATCATCGGAATTACGCTGTCGACGCCACCCAGCGTCGCCGACGATCCCACTTTACCCCATCCCCATCTCACCACCCCCCTCAATCTCTCTCTATTTTCCCCCAATCCCCAAACCCTCCCCCCTACAGTAGCCCTTGGGCAACCCGACATACTCGCCCGAGCATATCTAGTGCCCGAGCCGAGTATAACCACCCCCCTCCGCGACTCCATTTCCCCTAGGGCAACCCAACGTACTCGGTCGAGCACACTTAGTGCTCGGTCGAGTACCCCGCATGCCCTGCCCGACCTACTCGACCGAGCACAGCTTGTGCTCGGTCGAGTTCCTTACCCCCCCAACCCGACCTACTCGACCGAGCACGCCCCCTGCTCGGTCGGCATCCATCCTGCTTACACCTACATCATCCCACGTCTGTCTCCCCCTACACGCTACTTTTGCGCCAGCTGATATTATTTTATCTCACTATTTCAGGTGCATTGTGCTTACCAGGCCACGGACAGGAGCAGCTAGGGGGATACCTCGGATTTGCAGACAGGCACGTGCACGATCACAATGCTCTCGCAGCGACTCTCGTGTCGGTACACTCTACCCTCTCTTTATTTTTTCCGACACACGCCGCGTGCTTGTTGCATGATGCCTCCTTGCACTAGGCCGAGGGAGCCAACTCCTGCACGGTGGGGGAAGAGGAAGGCCACTGGCGTCTCCTCTTCTCGGCCCCCATGCCACGCTCTCCGCGTCTTCACACCCACCACCGAGGAGGAGTACGTGGGTGATTCGTCGTCCTTGTTTGTCTCCTCAGACTATGCTACCACCCTTCCACTAGCCATTCTCCCCGCCCACGATCACCCTCCACAGCGCCCACACATTCACTCCACTTCTGCACCCATCCCCACTACTGCACCACCCGCCTCTCCCGCGGCTCTGCCACCACAGGTGCGGACTTTCGGCATCACCTTTCGAGATGATGCGCACCGTGACCGCTTCGTCGCTCTGTCGTAGTCTACGATCGTACCCACCTGATTCATCGATCTCCACACCCTCCAGCACCTAGGACTCCTGCAGTGGGTCCTTATGCTTTACACGACGATCGGTTTCGACCAGTTACTCGTCGCGCATGCCTCCACTTACACCCGCCTCACCCTAGAGGCGTTGAGTTCCATTGCCCGCACACCAGCGGGCGATGAAATTAGCTTCCGGATGCTGGACCATGACGTCGTGGTCACGCACGCCCAGATCCGTGCCCAATTCCACTTCCCAGCCATTCCCGACCCTCGCGCCGCATTCTCCCTAGACAACGAGCTTGCCACGTTTGATGCCACTTAGTTTTGGCATCGCATTACCAGTCTGGACCACTACCATCCCAGTAGGGCAAAGGCATCGTGCATAGTGCACCCTTGCCTTCGCTATGCCCAGTGTCACCTCGCCACCACCATATTCTGCCAGCCAGAGGTCGGGACCATATCCCTACACGAGCTTTCCCTTCTCATGGGAATGACCTGACTACTGAGCCACCACCCTGACGGGTCCCTCCACCCCTTCATCCTTTCTGACGCAGCCCACTGGCTGTGTTACCGCCTCCTCCAGACCGCCCGCACCAGCTTCACCACGGATATCTGCTGCGGCAGATTTTTCACTATCTTTGCACGGATGCTGGGCCTAGATCTTCCTGATGGACTAGTGACTCCCCCTGGCCCCACGCGCCTCACTTTGGATGTGCTTGAGCACATGCACATCATCAGACCATATGGGGAGCATCATTGGGCCTATCTTTTAGGCACCCACCACACGCCCCACTTGGTCCTGACTGCCCCCCACCTCACAACCATAGTTCCAGTCCAGCAGAGCTGGATGATTGATAGGGTCTTTCCACTTCCTGCCCTACACTTCCTCGAGCCCCCCAGAGCGCCCGTCAATGTCAATGCCAACGACTGGGTGCTCAACTCTTCTGAGGACGAGGAGCCCGACCTGGCTGCCATTGTGGCAGCATAGCAAGCATAGCCTGTGCACCGGTGCCACCAAGGGGCACAACCGTCTCCACCTCTATCGTCGCCACAACCACCACCACCGTAGGGACCGCGGGGACTATCACCACCCTCTACCCCAAGGCCCCTGTTGCTGTCTCCTCCATGCCTGCCTCTGAGGGCATGGCAGCCTCGTCTGCTTTCGAGCCTACTACTCTACACTTTCTGGAGCCGGACCCAGCCATCACCCTTCCACCACTTAGGGACCTTCTAGCTTCTCTGCCTATCTCCTTAGGGTCACCTCTGTCACTACTCACTGGTACCACCACTACACCAGCAGTAGCCATCCTCACCGAGAGCGTCTCGACTTCTGTCCACACATCTATGTCAACAACGGCTCCTCTTTCTGCTGACGCTGTTACCGCTGCTTCCACTGCTGATCCGGATCTCGACCACACTACACTACTGTCACGACCCGCTTCCCTAAAATGGAGGCGAGACGTGAAAAGGTCCGCACGAGAGTGGAGCTGTGAAGCCCCAAACCCGATAAGCGTAAATAAAACATAAGCAGGTCCCTGTAACCACAACGGAACAACAATAATAACACAAGGAGAGACAGAAATAAAATTCTCATATCTCATAAATTGTCCAACATGAAAATAAGTCCAACATCCAGAAAAGCCACCAGGCTAAAAGAAAGAGTCTAAAGGCCCAGAACAAGGCCAACAAAGGCAACGACATAACAAAGTATAGGTGCTACGCACCGATAACAAAACAACTGTCTAAACAAAAGTAAAACACAACGAAAACACTAGGACTGGCCCCCAGTGTCCACGTACTCCCTGTCAAACACAAGCTCGGGCTCGGCGTCAGCAAACACCTCGTTCTCAACAAGGTACTCAGGCTCAGGATCTAACATGTGTCACCCAAAAGAGTAAAGGGGCACATGTCAGCAAGTCTAAAAGACTTGGGCAAGGAAACTGAAAGTAAGGCAACTAGCAACCTAGCAGTTATAGTATGCATGACATGGCAGTTATAACATGAGTGCACAAATAAGACATGGTGAACAACAAGTACAAGAGAACATTTATCGGGACAAGACAAGAGTAGCCAAGCTACTAACAATCTCAATCAATTCACTATTCACGTTTCACGTTGTTTTGTAGATGTTTACGCCCTTCAGCTGAATGGTACATCATTCACACTGATCGGCACTAAACACTACCCCACCCCAGAGTTTACGCCTTACAACTGCAGTTGCTGATCGGGCAGACTCCCAGTTGAATGGCCGCTTAACCCTTACCCCATCCCACACGTAAACAAGCCAGGGTCCCTGCACATGAGCCCAACAAGTGAGCCAGGGTTGCCCCGCACGGGAGCTTGTTTCTTAGTTCACAATTCAATATCGAGCGTTGGGGTTAGCAACTCATTATGCTCGCTTCTGGTCACGAGCCAGGAACACAAGTATTGTAGCGATGCTACGCAATCACGGGATCACTTAAAGAATGCAATGACATGACAATTAAATTGCGTACCGTTAATGGAAAGTAAACATGACATGGTAATTGTGCAACATGCTAAATGTCAGAACTATCTTCGTTGTCAAACTAGTTCCCCAATTTGCGCCTAGGCGAGTATCATTTCGTCGCCTAGCCTCTTTTACACCTACAACAAGCAAATGGCCTAAAACATGGCCTAAACCCTAAGTGGCAAGTTTCACTTGCCTAGCACCGGGGATGACGATCACGAAGGTTTGTCTCGCGGATGCCAATCTACGGGGGAAATCGCTGTTATGGGGAAACAATCATCAAACAACATGAAATTTCATTAGGGTTTCATAAAAATACAAATAGGTTGTGAAAACATCGAGAGATCGATTTCTTACCGAGAGGAAGCGGAAGAAACACTCCGGAGAACCCTAGGACCAGATCTGGAAACAAATGGAGAAGTTTGGAGAATTAGGGTTTTTGGTGGATTTTGGGGATTTGATGGAAATTTGGGGAAAATGAGAGGTAGATAGAGTTGATGGAGGGTTTAGATGATGAATCTAGGGCTTGGAATGGAGGAATAGGGCTTGGAGGAAGATGGGGGCTCAATGGGGGAGATTTTAGGGTTTTGGGTCGAGTGGAGGAAGAAGAAAACGTTTGGGATGGGTTTAAATAGGTTGGGCTGGCGGCTACCCAGAAATTAGGGTTTTAACACAGATTAGTCGGTCAAAGAGCAACCGCTGACTGACTAGTTTGGCAACTAGTCGGTCGGTCGACCAACGCAGACCGACTAAGTGTAAACAGTAACTTCTGAACGAAAATAGGATTTAGAATTACTCGGTCCATGAACAAATACTGACCGACTAGTTTATCATCTAGTCGGTCGATGAACGTTCTTAGACCGACTAAGAGTAAACAGTATTGATACTAAAATTTAGATGATGTGTTAGTCGGTTAAAGAAGCATTGCCGACCGACTAGTTTGCAACCTAGTCAGTCAACCAACGTTCTTAGACCGACTAACGATAAACAGTAACTCCTAAGAAATTTAGAAAGCAAACTAGTCGGTCCAAGAAGGATTGCCGACCGACTGGATCGTCATCTAGTCGGTCGGTGCCCCTTCTTATACCGACTAATAAGCACCAAAAGTTCCGAGACGGAGCGCTGGGCCCCGGGATCGATTCCTAAGACTCCTAGGCTTGATCTAATAGTAAGATACGACCGTTATGAAGTCCGTCACGAATGACATACTTCGAAATCGACAATCCTAAGGAAGAAACGAGAAAATACGACGAATCGATCGAAAATGAAAGCTACGGAGACGAAAACCACACATGAGGAGAAAATTCACCAAAACATATATTATATTATAATAAATCCAAATACATGAAAAGCAGTCGTTACATCCTCCCCAACTTAAGAAAAATTCCGTCCTCGGAATTTCCAAATACTCACGAGTCCGGAAACAAAAGTGGGAAACGCTCTCGCATCTCATCCTCATTCTCCCAAGTAGACTCTCCAGGTGAGCCGTGTCGCCACATCACCCTCACAAGATTGACAATCTTGTTCCAAAGCGATTTCTGACGCCTGTCCAGAATCTGCACTGGATGCTGGTCATACGGCATATCGGGACGAACGGTAATCTCCGAAAAATCCACAGCATAAGATGGATCGCTAATGTATCGACGAAGCTGCGACATATGGAAAACATTGTGAACTCCTTCCAAAGATGGCGGCAAGGCCAAGCGATAAGCTACCTGGCCAACCCTCTCCAAAATGTCAAACGGTCCAATGTATCGCAGGCTCAACTTCCCTCGCTTCCCAAAACGAATCACACCACGATTCGGGGAAATCTTCAAGAACACATGGTCGCCCGGCTGAAACTCCAAAGGATGACGTTTAGCATCCGCCCAATGCTTAAAATGGTCCTGAGCAATTCTCAACCTCTCCCGAATATTCCTGACGATATCCACGGCCTCCATGATCATCTCAGGTCCCAACAGCTCCCGATCACCAACGTCATCCCAACTCAATGGCGATCGACATTTCCTCCCATAAAGAGCGGCGAAAGGCGCCATGCCAATACTCGCATGGAAGCTGTTGTTGTAAGAGAACTCCACCAAATGCAGATGGTCCTCCCACGAACCCTTGAAATCCAACATGCACGCCCTCAGCATGTCTTTCAAAATCTGAATCGTCCTCTCGGACTGGCCATCTGTCTGCGGATGGTACGCCGTGCTGAAACTCAGACGCGTACCCAAGCTCTTCTGCAAACTCTGCCAGAACTGAGATGTGAACCTCGTCTCTGTCAGACACGATACTCACGGGGACTCCATGAAGTCGCACGACCTCCTGCACGATTCACGTCACATCACTATCCAAACTAGGAAAAAAGAAATAAAAACGGAGAGTAAAAGAATTTCACCTCCATATATCTCCTCGCTAGCGCCTCAGTGGACTGTCCCACTCGGAACGGAATAAAGTGCGCAGATTTGGTCAATCGATCCACGATCACCCAAATCGCGTCATTCTGCTTCGGACTCCGAGGTAGTCCAGTCACGAAATCCATAGTGATGTGTTGCCATTTCCACTCCGGAATCGGAAGCGGTTGTAGCAACCCGGCCGTACGCTGATGCTCCGCCTTCACTTGCTGGCAAACCAAACACTTGGCTACACTCCGAGCCACGCTCCTCTTCATACCATGCCACCAATAATTCAGACGAAGATCCTGGTACATCTTGGTGCCACCAGGATGCACAGAATACGGCGAACTGTGTGCCTCCACCATCAACTCCTCTCTGATATCCCCAGCGGGCACACACAACCATGCTCCAAACCTCAGCGAGCCATCCTCATGAATCAAAAAGTCAGTCCGCAGACCGGCTTCCACCTGCTCCCGAATCTTCACCAGCTTCGGATCCTCAGCCTGGCCAGCCTTAATCCGATCCACGATCGTCGACTGTACCTGCATGTACATCAACGATGAATCCTCCCCAGGAAGAACAATCTCCACGCCAGACTCGCAAAAATCCTGCTGCAATCTCCACTGCGAGGTCAAAATCATCACCGCTGGAAGCCTACTCAAAGCATTTGGAACCACATTCACCTTGCCAGGGTGAAACTGCAAATCAATCTCATAATCCGCCATAAGCTCCAACCATCGACGCTGTCGCATGTTGAGCTCCTTCTGAGTGAAAATATACTTCAAGCTTTTTTGATCGGTGAAAATCTTCACTTTCTCACTCAGCAGGAAGTGCCTCCAAATCTTAAGAGCAAACACAACGGCAGCCAACTCCAAATCATGCGTCGGGTAATTCTTCTCATGAACCTTAAGCTGACAGGACACATATGCCACAACATGCCCATGCTGATGCAACACACAACCGAGACCCTTGCCAGAAGCATCGCAAAAGATCTCAAATCCACCGCTGCGATCAGGCACAACAAGAATAGGGGCAGTCGTCAACCTCTCCTTCAGAATACCAAAAGCATTCTCACAATCACCCGACCAAACAAAAGCAACTTCCTTCCGCGTCAACTTGGTCATCGGCTCAGCAATACGAGAAAAGTCCTTAATGAATCACCGATAGTAACCAGCAAGTCTAAGGAAACTCCGAATCTCAGACGCAGACGACGGAACAGGCCACTCTCTGATGGCCCTAATCTTCTCGGGATCCACTGAAATACCATCTCCAGTCACCACATGACCGAGAAAAGCAACTCTATCCAGCCAAAACTCGCACTTCGAAAACTTAGCATACAAACGATGCTTCCTCAAGATCTCCAACACCGTCCTTAAGTGCGAGGCATGCTCTTCCTCTGACTTCGAATAGATCAGAATGTCGTCAATGAAGATAACGACAAACTTATCCAAAAAGTTGTAGAAAATCAGGTTCATCAGATTCATGAAAACTGCGGGCGCGTTAGTTACGCCGAAAGGCATAACCACGAACTCATAGTGTCCATACTTCGTCCTGAACGCTGTCTTCGGAACATCACCCTTCTTCACCTTCAACTGATTGTAACCACTTCTCAAATCCAATTTAGAAAACACCCTCGAACCTCCAAGCTGATCAAAAATATCATCGATGCGAGGCAACGGGTATTTATTCTTAATGGTCACCGCATTCAACTCCCGATAGTCCACGCACATGCGACGCGAACCATCCTTCTTCTTTACCAGCAACACCGGTGCTCCCCACGGAGACACGCTAGGATTAATATAACCCTTCTGCAAGAGCTCATCCAACTGCTTCCTCAATTCCTCCAATTCTGCAGGTGCCATACGATACGACGCCTTCAAAATCGGCTGCGCACCTGGAACAAGATCGATAGAGAATTCTAAAGCTCGATCAGGTGGCAAACCAAACATCTCCTCGGGGAAGACGTCGCCAAAATCTCGCACCACAGCTGGCCACTCCAGCTCCATCTGCATAGCCACAGCCTCCACCGGCCTGGCCCGAAATCTGACAGGACCAAGCGAACTGCTACCATGACTGAACTCAAATACTGGATGTCTGGGAATCTCGAACACCACCTTCTTCCTCCTGCAGTCAATCGTAGCATAGAAGCTCGCAAGCCAGTCCATCCCAAGAACTGCATCATAGTTGATGATGTCGTGGACAATGAAATCAGCGAAAAGCTCATGTCCACAGACCACCAACGAGTAAGAATTGCAACCACGATGCACCGAGACCACGCCATTCCCTGTAACGATGTTCCAACTCTTGGAAAGAGGGGACGTCGACAAGGAATGCCTCTCCACGAAGCTCCGAGAAATAATGCACATCGATGCACCAGAGTCAAAGAGGACTCGTGCAGGAAATGTGCAAACCAAAACCAAACCTAACAATCAATTAACAATCAAACCCTAGTCTAGCAAACAACCATGTTCAAGCAAACAACACAATCTAACAAGCAAAACCAGCTAGAAAAGTAACAGCTAGATTGAGGATTACCTGCGATAACCTCATCCATAGCCTCGCTCTCCACAGCGGTCATCAGAAAAGCCTGCCTCCTCGGCGGAACAGCCTGCTGAAAAGCCTGCCTCTGCGGAACAAGAGCTGCTCCACGACCAGCAGGAACAGACGCTCGCTGTTGCAACGGCTGAGCTGCAATAGGTGCCCTCCGCAGCTGTCCCGCATGCCGACAATCCTTCGCGACATGGGAAGCATCACCACAAACCAGACACTGGCCCAAAAACTTCCGACACTGATCCTTGATGTGGCCAGGCTTGCCGCAGAAATGGCAAGTCTTCAGAATAGGCCCTCCTGGCCTCTTAAACTGAGCAGACTGATTAGGCCTGAATCCAGGTCTAACCACAGCTCTCGCCTGTTCCACAGGCCTCTTCCCAGCACCAACAATAGACCCCCTCCTCTGGTTCACGAGCAGCTCCTGCCTCCTGGCTGCTACTAGAACCTTCTAATAAGACTCCCGGTCAGAAGAGGTCACAAAACTTTGGAGCTCCGAAGCAAGTCCCTGCAGGAACCTCTGAGCTCTCTCCTCAGCGTCCTGCACCATCTTTGGTGCAAACCGACTCAGCCTCATGAACTCTTGGTGATATAGGTCCACCGACGAGCTCCCTTGCTTCAAATCGATAAAACGCTACAGCATCTCTTCCCTGGCAGCTTTCGGAAAGAACTCACCCTCAAATCTGGCCTTGAAGGTAGCCCAAGCTATCGGCTCCACCAACATCTTCTCTTCCGCATCCCACCAATTCTGAGCATTATCCTTGAGTTGCCTCTTCGCCAAATCAACACATCCAGCCGGGGTGATCTTGGCCATCTTCAGATTGTCCTCGATGTTCCGAATCCACTCATCGGCAGCCAGAGGACCCTCAGAACCATCAAAATATGCGGGACCCAGCTCCCGAAATTGCTTCGCTCCTGGCTCAGAGCGAGGGGCTTCCGGAAGAGCCCGGGCAGCTCGAGCAAGTGGAGCATTCTGGACTTGCAGAAGCACGCCCTGCTGCACTTGCATCATCTGGAGCATCATCCGCATCATCTCACCGTTGGTGGGTTCCCGCTCAGGCTCCTCATCATGAGGGAGCACCCCGCTGCCCCCACCACGGGTGAATCGTCTTCCTGCCATCTAATGACACAGAAAACGAATCAGATTAGACTCATAGCTTATGACATCGGACGTCGAACTTAGTTTATTGGACATTCTAATATTATTATCGCTATTCCAAAAATCACAGTTACAGAAGGACCTGCATGGGCCACCAACAAAACCTGTCACGACCCGCTTCCCTAAAATGGAGGCGAGACGTGAAAAGGTCCGCACGAGAGTGGAGCTGTGAAGCCCCAAACCCGATAAGCGTCAATAAAACATAAGCAGGTCCCTGTAACCACAACAGAACAACAATAATAACACAAGGAGAGACAGAAATAAAATTCTTATATCTCATAAATTGTCCAACATGAAAATAAGTCCAACATCCAGAAAAGCCATCAGGCTAAAAGAAAGAGTCTAAAGGCCCAGAACAAGGCCAACAAAGGCAACGACATAACAAAGTATAGGTGCTACGCACCGATAACAAAACAACTGTCTAAACAAAAGTAAAACACAACGAAAACACTAGGACTGGCCCCCAGTGTCCACGTACTCCCTGTCAAACACAAGCTCGGGCTCGGCGTCAGCAAACACCTCGTTCTCAACAAGGTACTCAGGCTCAGGATCTAACATGTGTCACCCAAAAGAGTAAAGGGGCACATGTCAGCAAGTCTAAAAGACTTGGGCAAGGAAACTGAAAGTAAGGCAACTAGCAACCTAGCAGTTATAGTATGCATGACATGGCAGTTATAACATGAGTGCACAAATAAGACATGGTGAACAACAAGTACAAGAGAACATTTATCGGGACAAGACAAGAGTAGCCAAGCTACTAACAATCTCAATCAATTCACTATTCACGTTTCACGTTGTTTTGTAGATGTTTACGCCCTTCAGCTGAATGGTACATCATTCACACTAATCGGCACTAAACACTACCCCACCCCAGAGTTTACGCCTTACAACTGCAGTTGCTGATCGGGCAGACTCCCAGTTGAATGGCCGCTTAACCCTTACCCCATCCCACACGTAAACAAGCCAGGGTCCCTGCACATGAGCCCAGCAAGTGAGCCAGGGTTGCCCCGCACGGGAGCTTGTTTCTTAGTTCACAATTCAATATCGAGCGTTGGGGTTAGCAACTCATTATGCTCGCTTCTGGTCACGAGCCAGGAACACAAGTATTGTAGCGATGCTACGCAATCACGGGATCACTTAAAGAATGCAATGACATGACAATTAAATTGCGTACCGTTAATGGAAAGTAAACATGACATGGTAATTGTGCAACATGCTAAATGTCGGAACTAGCTTCGTTGTCAAACTAGTTCCCCAATTTGCGCCTAGGCGAGTATCATTTCGTCGCCTAGCCTCTTTTACGCCTACAACAAGCAAATGGCCTAAAACATGGCCTAAACCCTAAGTGGCAAGTTTCACTTGCCTAGCACCGGGGATGACGATCACGAAGGTTCGTCTCGCGGATGCCAATCTACGGGGGAAATCACTGTTATGGGGAAACAATCATCAAACAACATGAAATTTCATTAGGGTTTCATAAAAATACAAATAGGTTGTGAAAACATCGAGAGATCGATTTCTTACCGAGAGGAAGCGGAAGAAACACTCCGGAGAACCCTAAGACCAGATCTGGAAACAAATGGAGAAGTTTGGAGAATTAGGGTTTTGGGGGGATTTTGGGGATTTGATGGAAATTTGGGGAAAATGGGAGGTAGATAGAGTTGATGGAGGGTTTAGATGATGAATCTAGGGCTTGAAATGGAGGAATAGGGCTTGGAGGAAGATGGGGGCTCAATGGGGGAGATTTTAGGGTTTTGGGTCGAGTGGAGGAAGAAGAAAACGTTTGGGATGGGTTTAAATAGGTTGTGCTGGCGGCTGCCCAGAAATTAGGGTTTTAACACAGATTAGTCGGTCAAAGAGCAACCGCTGACCGACTAGTTTGGCAACTAGTCGGTCGGTCGACCAACGCAGACCGACTAAGTGTAAACAGTAACTTCTGAACGAAAATAGGATTTAGAATTAGTCGGTCCATGAACAAATACTGACCGACTAGTTTATCATCTAGTCGGTCGATGAACGTTCTTAGACCGACTAAGAGTAAACAGTATTGATACTAAAATTTAGATGATGTGTTAGTCGGTTAAAGAAGCATTGCCGACCGACTAGTTTGCAACCTAGTCGGTCAACCAACGTTCTTAGACCGACTAACGATAAACAGTAACTCCTGAGAAATTTAGAAAGCAAACTAGTCGGTCCAAGAAGGATTGCCGACCGACTGGATCGTCATCTAGTCGGTCGGTGCCCCTTCTTATACCGGCTAATAAGCACCAAAAGTTCCGATACGGAGCGCGGGGCCCCGGGATCGATTCCTAAGACTCCTAGGCTTGATCTAATAGTAAGATACGACCGTTATGAAGTCCGTCACGAATGACATACTTCGAAATCGACAATCCTAAGGAAGAAACGAGAAAATACGACGAATCGATCGAAAATGAAAGCTACGGAGACGAAAACCACACATGAGAAGAAAATTCACCAAAACATATATTATATTATAATAAATCCAAATACATGAAAAGCAGTCGTTACAACTACCCATTACCTCCGCCGAGATCCCTGCGAGTTCACCCTCTCCGACCCTTTAGCTCAGGCACCGTATATCCTCTACACGGGGCCATCTCATGAGAGTGGTGTCTTACAGCTCCCGACCTCCCATCGACTCTCGTACCAACGACACGCGTCTGTCAGCGGTGGAGGCCGTGACTTCTCGCCTTAGGCGAGCTCGACCACCGCCCACCAGCAAAGAGTCGAGACAGACCTCACTTCGATTATAGACCTGATGCAGACACGGGGCCCACCTCCCGTGATCCTTGCCCATGCCCCTCCCCCAGGCCAGCCCATGTCTCCTCTGTCGCACCACTCAGTGCCCCAGACTCTCAGGCTTCTGCAGTGCCTGTCACTTCTGGCCCCGAGTCGGTTGCCACACTAGTGGACACCACAGTCCTCGGTACACACACTTCCACACCTGTCAAGACTGCCATTTTCCCATTTTTAGCTGTGTCTGCTACCACTTCTACTGATCTCCCGGCCGACACACTTGTCGAGCCACAGTCCGCTGCCACAGTTTTTGGTCCACAGCAGGCGGACCCATCACATCCCTCCACCATTTTTGCTCCTGTCTTCCCCCAAATATTTTGTGCACATCTGTATTTTTGTGGCCTTATTCTTGCATAGCTTGGGGGAGGACCCATTTTGCATTTTTCACTTTCCCATCACTTTGCATCATTCCATGCATTTACATCATCACCTTCTCTTGCACCATATCACTTTTTCTTTCCTTTGCACAGTTTTATTTTCCATTCACTTTCTATCTCTGTATCCACCCTCCCACACTCGCCTCATTTCCCACTTGCCAGCGTGTTCGCAGCAGTGAGGACACTGCTGCGTTTAGCTTAGGGGATGAGCGCTATCGCTTTATTTTTCATTTTTTATATTTTTCTTTCATTTTGCACATTTTTACTTTACTTTTCCACCCATTTTCCACCATTCCATCTTTTTTCTCATTCAGCATCACGTTTTTCCACATGTTTGCCATGCCTGCATGCTTGTTTTCATTTTCTTATTTTCTCCGCCTTTTTTTCCTTTTGCTAGAATTGTTCTACATGATGATATCTCTTATAGCCCTCAGTAGCTACTCACGATGCTTATATCTTTTGACGTGATATTTAAAGTAATCTCAGTCTTACTATCTATATGCTTGCATATTCTCTTGCTGATCTTTCTAACTGAATGCCTAATATGAATTGAAACTGAATGCGTGAAGTAGTATCTAGTACGTTCTTTGTTGGGCAATGCACCTCGGTTCAAGCATCATTAGAATATTTGGAATACCTGTTTGTTGTCTTATCCACTTCTGTTTGCATGCCTGATATTATTGTGCTTTATATCGCATGCTTTCATTATTCGTTGAGATGAATGAAAATATTCATGCTAGCTATGAGTTTAGTTAGAGTATTATCACATTGAACCATTGTGTACATCTGATGAGTGAACCGAGTGATATATTATCTTTCTTCTCCACATATCCTTATAATTATCTACATATCATTTGGTTTCACCCCCTACAGCTATTTTTACCGCACCTAACTCCCAAAAATCCCAAAAGAAAAAGATAGCTTTCAAAGACCCAAAAATATCAAAAACAAACAAAAATAAAAAAATGATGAGAAAAAGAAAAAGAAGAGAAAAATATTCCTATCTCTTTATTAGAAGCTACTACAAATACTTGGGAAAAGACCAAAATTTCCAATCATATTCCTAGATGCGACGCCTCAAGCTAAGCTTGGGGGGTGAACCATTTGATTATATGAGTGGGTATGACATTAGAGTGGAAATGGTGCACAATGGGGAGATTCGATAATGCTTAAACTTTACGAAATATTTTAGCTTTGGAGATTTTTCATGATTTGAAATGAATATGTGGATGCCATGACCTCTTTCCATTCTCTATTGCATGTTGGTGCGATCTCTTTGTGCTTCACTTATATCTATTGATTGAAAAGTGTGTTGCCAACTCTTTTATACTAAACTCTATGGATTGCATGATGTTGATATGAGTAGACGTCATGATTTTAGAGGATCCCTACCTTTGTCTTTATTGCATGCAAGCCATATGATTAGTAAGATTTGAAAATACTATTAGCATGTGCTTTTATTATTCGAAGCATTGTGACATGTTGCTTGGGCTTGAGATCTGACTGAACATTTTAGCACCCCTCTCCATCTCCTATCTCTTCTATTTTCTTTTATTATCGCCGGTGAGCCTAGTATTCGTCTTCCTCGAGGTAAGCTTGGGAGATTTTGATGTGTCCATATTTTCCATCTTTTCATATCATCATTTTATTGTATTTCATGTCATATTCGCATCCAAATCTTGTATTTTTATATGATATTGTTCTTCTAACGCTATATTCGAGTTTCACAGAGCTTTGTGGATTTTCAGGGATTTTGGAGCGATTTGGAGTCGTTTTGGGACTGGACACATCCAGCACGTCCGTGACACCGTTGGCGAGGCTCTACAGGAGTTCACTGAGGTTTGGAAGTATGTGAGAGGAGAGGAGGAGAAGCGAGCAAGAGAAAGGAGCCAAAGCCCAAAACCCATGCAGTTTCCCCAGGTGACTCGACCCGAGTAGCACCAGCTACTCGGCAGGAAAACATGCACGTTCTACTCGACCTAGCAGAGTGACGACTCGATCCAAGTCGATCCAGTTTCGAACTTCCTCCCACCAGCATCCTACTCGACCGAGCATGACCTCCTCGACCCGAGCAGGTAGAGTGATGCTTTGGAGAAGAATATTTGATCCTCTGACGACTCGACCGAGCAGTGCCTACTCGACCTGAGTAGGCAGAGCGACATTTTGGAGAGGAGTTCCGACATACTGACGACGCGACCGAGTAGACGGGCTATTCGACCGAGTATCCCGAATCCGTTTTCAAGCAAGTAGTAGCTAAGGTGCATGCTCGATCGAGCAGGCGCCTACTCGACCCAGCTGCCGACTCGGTAGGTGACATGTGGGCCCCAAACTTCCAGACTTTCAGATTTTCTTACGGGGTCCACCCTCTATGTATTTAAGACAATTTTCCTGACGTTTTCGGCAGCTTTTGAATTGTTTTTAGTGGAGGAGAGATTTAATTAGTGTTTTTTGATCTAGGGTTCCCATTGTGACGTCATTGCTAAAGATAGGATTTTTATTGTCTCTTGTGCTTTGGAATCTATTGGATCTCGCTTATTTTCTATTGGCTATTGTTCTCTCTTGATTTTGGTACGTAAAAGGGAAGTTCTTCGGTTGATCCAGCCAAATCCCTAGTAGAACTCGTACTGAGATCATGCCCACGGTCGGTGGAATTGATTAGCTTAAGGAGTATCCTTAGGATTTAATTAGGGAGTTGGCGGATCCAACCAAGGCTCGTGACCATGCCCAGCTCGTGCCTGATGTGTCCATATTTTACATCTTTTCACAGCATCATGACATCGCATTTCATATCATTTTTGCATTCAAATCCCGTATTTTCCTACGATATTGCAATTCTAACGGTATATTTGAGTTTCGTAGTGTTTTATGGATTTTCGAGGATTTTGGAGCGATTTGGGACCCAATTTGGATATGGACACATCTGACACGCCCGTGAGCCCGTTGGCAAAGCTCTACAGGATTTTGCTGAGTTTTGGGAGTCATGGGAGGAGTGGAGGAGAGAGCAAAGAGAGAGGAGAAGTTGCAGGTGCTTCAGCACAAATCTTCCCAGGCGACTCGACCGAGCAGAGCAGCTGCTCGGTCGAGCAGATGCAACATGAAGGAGGAGAGCTGATACGCAGATTACTCGGACCGAGCATAAATGGTGCTCGGTCGAGCAGCCTCTATTTTCGAAGCACGATCAACCTCCTGCACGGCCCGAGCAGAGCTTTTGGCGACCGAGTCAGCTGACTGCTCGACAGAGCAGAGCTGACTCGGGCTGAGCCGACAGAGCGGCATATATTGGCGGAGCACGACTTACTGTCGTGCTCGACTGAGCAAGATGGCTGCTCGACCGAGCAGCCGACAGAGCAACTTACTGCTCGACCGAGTCACTGACTCAGTCGACAACGTTGAAGGCTATTTTTGAAAATTGTCGGTTGCCGTCTGTTGCACGCTTGGGGGAGTGAAGAGTGGAACTGGCTGCTGCGTTGGGAGAGTTCGATTCTATTGTTATTTTTTGGAATTATTTTTAGAGAGGAGAGGAGATTAGAAACGACTTGTTAGATCTAGATTAAATTCTTGGAGATTATTGGATTAATTTTGGAGTTCTATTGCTATTCTTGTGTTCTGGAATCTTCAGTTTTCTTTGGAACCATTGCGCGTTGTTTTTCTTCGTCTTTGGCACGTAAGCTTCTAATCTTTATTCGATAAATTTTCTATGATGTTTTCTCGTGCAAAAATCATATTTTTATTCTTTAAAATCGCCATGAGTGAGTAGTCTCTTCTAGGGTTGATGGGTTAGCCCTAAGATCTTAGGAGGGAGATGTAGATCTGGATCTTTAGGTTGAATTGGGAATAAAGGGAAGTATTTCGGTTGATCCTACCAAATCCCCAGGATAACCCGTACTGAGATCATGCCCACAGTATGTGGAATTGATGAGCTTAAGGGGTATCTTTAAGATGCAAATAGGGAAATCGGTGGATCTAACCAAGGCTCGTGACCATGCCCGGCTCGTGCCTTGAGGGGATCCACCGACGAACTATATTGATATGTTGTCAGCTACCGCTATTGTGTCAACGAGAGCCACCGAAATACCTCGCAATTCTAACCCACGAGAGTGGTACGAATTGAGATGTTAATCCCCTAACCCCAATACAACATAAGGATCCTATGCCAACATCGATCACCGATAATCTTAGCGGTGATCCCTAATACCCGAGTCTTTTTTATTATTGAATCAACAATAATACCACAACCAATCCTTTCAACCCGACAGCTATCTCGCTTCGAGATATAGAAATAATCTGAGAAGCCAAACATACTGTCACCGTCCCTGTGGGATCCGACATATTTTATACTATAATTTGACACCGTCCGCTTGCGGATAGAGCCCAGAATTGACACCTAGGGACCATACTACGCCTAGCGACCGTGACACCGCTAGGTGGAATTTAGGTGTAGGTTTTGGATGCGTCAGTACCTTGAGGGGATCTACTGACAAACTATATTGCTACATTGACGGCTACCGCCATTGCATCAATGGGAGCAACCGAAGTACCTCGAAGCTCTAATCCACGAGAGTGGTACGAGCTGAGAGACCAATCCCATAAACCCAATGCAACGTAAAAACCCCTAGCCTAATGTCGACTTCCAACGGTCTTAGCGGTCCCTAAAGCCCTAGTCTCTTCTTATATTGAATCAACACCATCACAACCAACCTTTCTAAACTGACTGCTATCTCATTCTGAGATCTAGAAATAACCTGAGACGTCAATACATTGTCACTGTCCCTGTGGGATTCGACAATCTTTTATACTATAATTTGACACCGTCCGCTTGCGAATAGAGCCCGAAAGTGATACCTAGGAACCCTTAGCGCTAGCAACCATGACATTGCTAGGTGGATTTTTAGGTCTTAGTTTTGGGTGTGTCAGACTCCACGTAATCATCGAACGCTGGCTTGACCTCAGTAGTAGGATCCTCTGTAAACTCACTCTCAAGTCCTGATGGACATTTTATAAGACAACAAAATAAAATGACCGTCAGCGAGGGTTACTCGGCAAGTATAATCCTATAGTAAATGAAAAGGTAATAACATTCGTATAAGAGAGGCATGAGGTAAAGCAAGCATGGTATGTTAAAACGTGGTAGGAAATGTTATACTAACATGGCAGGGTAATTAAGAGCATGGTATAAGTATCATATGCACATTTAACGAGTTTAATTCGTAAGAACTACATCATAAATGAAAATGACGTAATGAAAAGTATGGTGAGATATATAAGTTATGAAACGATATTAGCTAGTAGTTAGAACCTTTAATAGCATTAGCAATAAGAAATAAAAAGAGTTATTTGCAATCGGTAGCAGTTAAACGATTGGTAGCAATTTGCAACCTGTAGCAATTTAATCATTTGATAGCGATTTGGAACCTGTAATAAGAAGACTGTACAAGATATTTAAGCAATATTTGGTAACCAACTATTCTAGTGCTAAGTCCGGGTCTGAGGGCACATTGTGCAGCTAAAATGCACACAACCATCGGGAGCTCTCCGTGGCGCTACTTACCGATCGCATTCCATTGGGCGACGGTCAAGTACTTTCCTCCACTCCGTGTGAGTGTGGGTAAACTTGCAATGTCTATCCAGTCACTCACATGCCCTCAAAATAACTGGACTACCTCAAATCCCACGGGTCAAGTCGAGTGTCGGGTCAAAGTATATGTACTATATATTACAATTAAGTTCCATCAGTCGTTTAGTCTATTCTGTTTATTTGCATAATATCAGATGCGTACAATTGTTCCATGGTGTCTCAATAGTCCATATAATAGTCCACATTATTTTTTATGATTTTACAATTATAATTTAACCATTTTGCCAGGAGTGGAAAAAGACAATTATACTTAAGAAATGAGCACAAAAATGATTACAACTAAGCAAATGAACTTAAAATATATTTCTATAACTAGTATATATTTTTCAAGAGTATAAAATAATTAATAGGCATTTTTATTAATTTAAAAAGGCCAAAACTAATCTTTAAATCAAGAATTGATTTTTACGAAATATATTCAAAGATTTATTCAGACAAACTATACGTCGAAATTCCTCCAACAAGGGGTAAAAATGACCGTCTCATCTAGTACTACGACATATATTTTTCTCGTACGTCAGTGTACGTGAAAGTTTTGAGATATAAATTTTAAAGAGAATTTTGTTTATTTAGGTTTTATCTTTGAAAAATCATTGCGGGAAAGATACTTGTCTTTTGGTGATGAAACTAACTCCAATGCATCCGTTTCGTCGAATTGGATTTTCTGGCTCTTCCTGTGTATTTTTCTGACAACTAAACAATTAATTACGAATTTAAAACCAATCTCTCTTAATATAAAATTATATATATATGTATATATGTATATACATATTTTTATACGGTCACGTCACGTACTATCGCGCTTACTGCTACATGGGGGCTCCTCGCGTTTGTGGAGTCACCGTCGACGACTATGGGCTGCAGGGGGCGGCAGAGGGCGGCGATGTCGGTGAGGGGGGGGCAGAGGCAGACCGATGGGTCGACGGCGGCGGGCTGAGGCACCGGTTGGCGATGCTGCGGGCGAGGGAAGCCCGTAGGGTGTTGTGGCTTGTGGGTTGAGGTTGTCGCGGAGTTGGTGGCCAGGCGAGGTGGTGGCGGGCTGCTGGAGGTGGTCGTCGGTGGTGGCAGAGCTGGTGCGGGGCAGCGGCAGTGGCAGCGGGGTGCGGTGTCGCCGGCAGAGGCGGAAGCAGCCACAGCGAGGGGAGCTCACTGTGGGGGGTTTTAAGGCTGTCGGGGCTGGATGGCGGAGCAGGGGAGGTGGCGGTGGAGGTGGTGGAGGTGGTGGGGGAGCAGAGGGTTGTGCGGCGGAGCCGGCGACTGTGGTATGTGGATCTCCCAACGGCAGCGAGGAGAGACGAAAGGTGATGCTGCTGTCGTGGGTTGTCGTCGAGGTTTGGCTGTCGTTCTTCGACGGAGGGGCGAGAGATTGGAGAGGGAGAGGGCTGGCGTCGGGGTTGGCTTGGGGTGCTGGGTTTCGTCGTTGTGAAGATGAACGAGAGGAACTGGTAGGTTTATATACGTATAAAATAATATATAGTATAATATAGTAATTAATGTAGCAATTATATTAGTTGGTTGTATACGGTGCATTAAAGGGGCGGGGTTGGGCTAATTAAGGTTAAGGCAATAGTAATAACGTAATTAATATAGGTAATTAGTAAAAACTATATAATATTATTATTTTAATATTAAAAAATTGTTTTTCGCACATGACTCTGAAAATTCCCAAACAATTACCACGGGTTCGTATCGTCGCGAGGATCACGAAAACGAAGTCCATTTCAAATTTTGAGCTAGAAAAATACGAGTTTTGGGCCAAAACGTTTAGATTATGGGTGTACGGGTTCTTGATCGATTTGACACCAGAAAAATCCGTAAAAATTACTAGGAGTACTAAATGACCATAGAATTAAATTTTGATCGTTTTGATGACATTTTGTCATGCCTTATTTTGAACTATATGTGTATTCTACTGAACACACATGGTATTTCTACCTACGATGCATATTAGGTATGAAATAAACGTGGATATCGATGTATATAACGTAGTGCAAGAAGGATTGGGCCGTAATGCATGGCTAAGAGTCGAGAAAGCGAGATTGAGTGTGGGAGAAGTGTGAAAGACGTCGTGAGTGCGAAACAACAGGAAAGTGTTGTACATGTGTACGTGGTGCATGTATGCATGTGTAGGCATGCATGGGTGTGTGTAGGGAAGCCATGCAAGTGTGAAAGAGGTTAGGGGTCAATGGCAACTCCCGTAAATTTTTAGAAAGGTTAGGGGCAAACGGTTATTTGGACTAAAGCTGTTGTGCATACATCCTAAAGTGGTGTGTGCATAAAGTACTGGCATACTTGTACTTGGATATGTGAGGGGTAGTTTGGTCATTTAATAAATGACATGGCTTATTGGATAAGCTATGGAAAAACCTACTCTAGATTTCTCTCTCTCTTTCTCTCCCTTTCTTTTCTTTTCTTCTCTTTTCTTCTCTTATCCTTATCTCCTCTCCTCCCACTCAACTCCCACCCCCAATTTCGTGCTCCCCCCTCCTACCCCTCTATGTTGTCCCAAAAAAAGAAGAAGAAGAAGAGGAGGAGGAGGAAGAAGAGGAAGAAGAAATGGGTTCTTTTGAGGTAGGGATCTCTTGGATTTGGAATTTCCTTAATTTCTTGCTATCATAATTTTATAGCATTATTTACTTAATATGTAATAGGGGTAGCCAAATTAATGTGCTATGATTCAATTTCATGATTTACCCCTTGAAATTCCATGCAAAATCACTCTTTTGAAAAATCTGAATTTCTGGTGTATGTTGTAACTTAATTTCTGGTCACTGTAGCTTGAATTAGGTTTCGAAAAAAAATATACATGTAGATCTTGAAGTTCTACCCCAAAATCATATAAATTTTGATATATGTTCAATTCAGAAATTAGGAGCAAAAATTCCATCTTTACAACATGTCTGTTTGATCTTCAATCTTGACACCGTTCAACAAAATTGACCTATTTACTTGTGGAATTTTATGTTCTTGGTCTCGTTGGAAACTTAACCAGTTTATCTATAATTTTATCAGAGTGCTTATATTTCGAAATTCTAGCTAAAACATGCTCAAAACAGCATTCTTTACAGGTTCTGAAATCTATCTGGAAAACAGAATTGACACACCTCACCAAATAATTCACTATAAATCACCTACTTAACACTTTTGCCTGAAATTTTTTCTTAAATCCAAAACTACCATACCTACAACTTTCATTTGGGAAGTATTGTTAAATTCTGATTATAATTGGGTGATATCCTCCATCTTGTATGGCTGCATGTACATTTCCTGTAAGCTGAAATGGTTAAATGGTGTGATAAATTGTGTATTCTTGCTAATCCACTCTCTATGATGCATAATTATTGTTTTTACATGGAAGGTAGACCAATGATATGTTTTTTCAATGGATTTGCTAATGTGCTTATGGACATACACGTCACGTTCACAACGTGTTTGTGAAAATGCCACAATGAAATGAAAGTTGAAAAATATGAGAAATGGGCTTGAAAACACTTGTGTTATGAAATATGTTGTGAAATAGTAATGATGGGGTCATGTAAAGCATGGGTTCATATGTTATGAGTGATGAATTGAAATGATTAAGGGCATGTCACTTCGGTGCATGACCCATGTTGATAGGAGTGTGGAATGTGACGCCATGCAACATGATTCATTCTTTACTAAAATGATAAAATGAAATTCTTGAATGTCTCAGCCCTCTCTACTGAGGGTGAGTTAGCAAAACCCGGGTTTAGGTGGGATTTGAGTAAATTGTGGATATGATGCATGGATTGAGAAGTTGGGAAAAATGATTATGTGATATGTGATATTTATACCCACTCGCCTTTACCGGGAGTGGAGGGGACATACTGAGGTTGTGTTATTATTTGGAGATCCTCACTCCTGCCAGGGACGGGGAGCTGAGAGGCCGGGTGTTATACAGTGCATGTGTCCACTGCGACGTGTGCTATATTCACGCTAAATTTGGAGTGATGTCCAGATCCTGGTATCATACAGTTTACCCAAGTTCCAATTAATTCAATTATAAAATAATAAAATAAAAACTTGCATGTTACTCCTCCTGCTGGCAACACTTTCCCTTCCCTTTTCCTGTTCTTTGTGACTATGTGTCATGCCTCAGGCACTTGCACTTATCTTATTAGATAATGGTTGCTTAAACACGTGTGTTATTATTATTATTATTCGTGCTAACCCTTTTCTTGCAGTAACTCGACATTGGACCGCAGATATGATCCCCTTGTTTAGCTATTTAATTTTCATTATTGTACTTAGTACATGCTCTATTTCTCTTGGCTTTCCTTGTGGATTGATTAACCTTAGAACGGTGTTCCAAATCTAAGTTGGTTCCTACTGGGGCATGCATTGACGTGCTCCTCCCTATTTTTCAGATAGCAGTGTAGCATGGTTGGTGGTGACATGGAGTTGGATTTCAGGGCTAGTACTCGGTGTGAGCTGTAGCTTGTAGAGTGACTTGGTTGTCTTGGGAGGTGGAGAGTGTTGGTGTATGCGAAATGATGTAACTGGGGCATGTATATAAATGAAAGTTGTTACATAAAATGTGGTTTTTGTTATTTTATGTTATTATGAGTTGTTTGATATTATAGTGGAGCTTCACTTGTACTATCCCAGTATGTGCGCAGTGGCCTGCTTATTCAGTTTCTTCTTTCTCCCCCTTTTCCTCTCCCATCACCATCACTCTTCATGATCCTTGGAGAAAAAAAATTTAAATGCCGGGTATTCTGGGGAATAGGACGTGACAGCGTTTGGCGGCCCATGCAGGTCACCGTACTGCGATGTGCGTAAGGATAGTACATGTAATGCTTCAGTATTTGATTGGGATATATTAACCCTAAGGTGGGTAGTGACCTTAGTGACCTTAGAGTTTTAAGTGGTCCACCCTTGCACCCCTAGCTTTGGGAAGTCCGGGATGAACTTTGCAGTGTATTATACTATAGATGTATATTATGGAAGTACGCGTGTATCTATAACTGTGTGAACCCCTGTGTATAAGTGCATTTGTTGTGCTTAGAGATTTGAATTATATATGTTGCGGTATACTCGTATATTTGAACGACATGAAAGTTACATGCACCCTGGATGCTTGTAGTGGTATATGGTTATGCGTGGGTGTACATACTAGGTGGGCGGATACTTGAGTGTATGTATATTACGTCTTTAAGGGAGTGCATGATACAGATATGTGAGGCATGTATGTGGCATATTTGTTGACTCTGAGACATAGGTGATATATACATGTTTATTCATGGATGTATATTAGTGGATACACATGAGCTAGTGGGGACATATACCTCGTAGGGGTGTGAGTGAAGATATGTATGTGTGAGATATGAGCGCATGTATGCATTTTCCTATCTATTACCTTATGGTTGTGTCCCCTTGTGGGGAACGTACCAAGGTGTGTATATCTACCCTTGTATGGATAGATTAGCGAAGTGTCCATATTGTCTTGTGGATATATATGGGGAAAGTGTATATGAGTGTATATATGCGTATTTGTATGGACAGGTGGTGTAGATATAGGTTGGGATATTGGTGTATATATATCGTTATTGTTGCATTGCTAGTGTATGAATTTCTCATGTGTTAGATTTGAATAACTGTGAGTATGTGTATATGATGCCTATGTGCCTATATGAACCGATATATTGTCTTAATTTGGTATATGGTTGTGGGTTGTTTTATTGTGTGAAGATAGCTGTTTTGCTTTGGTCATATATGATGTGCAAGTGGTGATATAGGTAAGTGATGGATGCACGAGTAGTATGAGTAATGCTCCAGGGTGTTTGGATTAGATGTATCCTAAGGTGGGTAGAGGTGCTTTAGACCCGTCCACCCTAAGTTTAGGCCCTTAGCTCCATACCGTGCCTAACAAGGGATATGGATACAAGTGTGATGTGTATCATATGTAGAATGTGATGTTGGATATTGGACTCCCCGGATTTGGTTTTGGATGATGAACAAACATAAATATATCGTGAACTAACACTTTGTGAGCGCAGTTATGGAGATCGTCGCCAAACTTATATGAACATCCAAACTGACGTCTCAAGACTTCTCAAAGCACGTGATCGTATGCCTAAAGCTTTGTTGAAGCTCAAGGACCATTTTAGAAGTCATGAAGATTCGATTGAAGCTTTTGAAGACGGTTTGTCAAGTTTATTTAATGTCTTCTAGCTTCATTTTCGTAGAATGTTAAGCCTTAAGTAGGTCTTACGTTTTTAATCTTCATAACGCTCATATCTTAGATCTAGGATCTTAGTAGAAGTCCATACGAACTTTTCCGAAGCTTCGCGCTTCGATTCGCGACTTTTTGTGCAAGTTAGTTGGTTCAAGAAGAAGAACCAACCGACTAGATGGTGATCTAGTCGGTCGGCAAAGCTTCATGGACCGACTAGTTTGCCTTCTCAATTTCTAGCTCAGTTACTGTTTACAGTTAGTCGGTCAAAGAAGGTTCACCGACCGACTAGTTGTGACACTAGTCGGTTAGGAATCCTTCTTGGACCGACTAGTTGAACTTCCATTTTTGAGCCTGAGCTACTGTTTATCGTTAGTCGGTCTATGTACATTTGTCGATCGACTAGTTGATGAACTAGTCGGTCAACATTTGTTCTTGGACCGACTAATTCAATTTGTTCTCAGACTATTTGTTTTATCTCTTAGTCGGTCTAAGTTCACTCACCGACCGACTAGTTGTGAAACTAGTCGGTTGGCAAGTGTTCTTTGACCGACTAGTTCTGTTAGTCTGAACTTCGATCTATTCATTGTTCACCTATTAGTCGGTTCATGTTGATTGACCGACTGACTAGTTGATGAACTAGTCGGTCAGTGGTTGTTCTTTGACCGACTAGTTTGGTTCAGAATAGAGCCGTTGGAGCTTTAATTGAAACGTTTTTCTCTCTCTCTTTCCTCTAACCTATAAATACTTGGTGTGCTGCATTCATTGCACTAAAGGCTGATATTAAGATAAGTTTAGAGATCAAAGAGAAAGCATTCATTCCTCATTCAAAGCTCTTTCATTCCATTCAAGAATCTCTCCCTCACTCTTATTTCAAAAGAGAGATTCATTGATTGTGAGCCTTCCAAGCCAAGTGCTTGATTCTAAGTCACCAACATCCACCTAGGACTCCATTGCTGGTCATCTACTTGGAGCTAGGGTTTGGTGCCTCTTCATCTTCACCAAAATCCGTTTTGCCCTAAATCGTAAGTTTACTCAAGGCATATGATTTTGTCGGTAAGAATTTCTATTTCAATTTACTTTGATATTGTAAGTGTTTCACTCTCGGTTGTGAGAATTTGTTTGTGATCCCGGGTTGTGGGAGTCACAATTTTCATTTGTGTATGATTTGACTTGTGAAGGTTTTTCACAAGTATTTCATAGTGGAAATCTTGATTAGGGTTTCTAACTCAAGTATCCGGAGGGGATCCGGGTGTTTGGGACGTAGGATCACCGGGAACAAGTCGGGGAGACTTGGGTGGATCCGAACCCGTTAAATTGTTTGTTTGCGATTGTTTGTCTTTGTTGTCTAATATTTACATTTTTGCATTTCCGCATTATTGGTAGAGATTGCAAGATAATTAGGAATTATCCATTTAATTATTTTAAAGTACTATTCACCCCCCTCTAGTACTTGTGTAGTAGCTTAGCAGGGCATTACATTTGGTATCAGAGCCAAGTCTATAGCTATCGACAACAAGACCGTTCGTCCACCTTCAGATTATAGCACCTTCAAGAACCGTGAAGGAGCTTCTTCGGTAATGGAAGGACACTCCTCAAAGAGGCCTCCCTTCTTCAATGGTACCAACTACGGGTACTGGAAATGCCGGATGGAAACATTCCTCCGGAGTGCTTCACTGTGGAGGGCCACGATGAAAGAGTATGTCGAGCCCGCCAAAGAAGATTTCGAGAAGTGGACTCCCGTGGAGATCGCCGCGGAGGTAAGCAATGCCAAGGCAATGAACGCCTTGCAATGTGCCTTGGAGCCCGAGGACTTCAACAAGATATGCACATGTAAGAGTGCATATCAAATATGAAACTCCCTCCTCATATTGCATGAAGGGACAAGTAGGGTAAGAGACTCTAAACTCGTTGTAGTTAATAAAGATTACGAGTTATTTCATATGCTACAGGGTGAGAAGATGAAGGAGTACTATGCTCGCCTCGTCGACATCACAAACGAGTTGGAGGCTCTTGGTAAGACCTACACCCAAAAGGAGAAAGTCTCGAAGATCATCGATGGACTTCCTTCTTGTTGGGAGAAACGGACCTTCGCCATCGAGGAAGGTAATGACATGAAAACCTATACCGTTGTTCAACTAATGGATATCTTAATGTCATATGAGGTACGCAAGGATAGCAAGTTGAAGTTGCAGGACAAGATGAAGTCCTACTTAAAGCAAGACGAGCCAAAGAAGAAGGCTATTGCTTTCAAGGCCGCTCCATCAACTTCCACATCGACTGATGATGAAAACTCGGAAGACGAGTTGGACTTGGATTCCATGGCACTTATGGCAAAGAAGTTCAACCGGTTCTTCCGGAAAGGTAATTACAAGAACAAATCCAAGTTTAGTTCTTCTAACGCCTCCTCTCCTTTGTGTTATAAATGCAATAAGCCAGGACACAAGAAAGCAGAGTGTCCTCAAAATAAGCAAAAGGAAAAGTGGAAGGCGTCAAAATTCGACAAGTCCAAGAAGTACAAGAAAGAGTACAAGAAGGGGCTTGTCGGGACATTCACCGACTCCGAGGATTCCTCAAGCGGAGAGTCGGACGATGAGCAAGTGGAGCAAGCACACATGTGCTTCATGGTTAGAGAGGAGCAAGATAAAGATTCCTCTTCCGAGGATAGCGATAACGAAGGCGATGAGGTAACCATGGATGACCTTAGAAATGCTAATGAGCAATTATGGTCTAAATACACTAAATTAGTAACTAGGTATACTAAAGTAAAAGATGATTTAGCTAGCATCCAAACCTCGCCTAAAACTATCATCACCAACAACGACACCGTTGTTGAAGAGTTGAAAAATGAGATTGTAAATCTCAAGACTCAACTTGAACATGTTAGCATTGAGGATCCGGAAGAACACAAGATTACGGATTTGACTTCTCAAAACTCGACTTTGAGCATTGAGAATGAGAATCTCAAATCTCGTGTTTATGTGCTCACATCGCAAGTATCCACTTTGGATGCTTCTATGCGTTCTCTCACCGAGAAATATGAATGCACATTGGGCCGAATTAATAAATTCAATAAGGGTAAGGACCATTTGGATAAAATCCTAAATGACTTACTCCCGTCCAATCACCACATTGGCTTGGGGTATACGATGGGAAATTCATCCAAAGCGGCCACTACTTTTGTTAGGCCAACTTCCGATGCCTCAACGAGTGGTAGCAAACACTCTATTGGTAGTTCATCTACCAATGGTGCTTCCACCTCGTACACACCTTCATTTGGAAAGAAACCCACTTTGGGTGGACCTCCAAAGAAGGGTCATGCCTACATGTACACAAATACCATGCCATGTAGGAACACACGTCCTACTCCGCATGCTCACACATATGATGATTTTTATGCACCACATCCACGGGCACGTGCACACCATGTGAGACACCCTCACGCACATGTTCCCCCACATGCATATGTTCACCCACATCATCGTATGAATAATTATCCACATGCACCATTTCATCATGTTCCTTATGTCTATCCACGACATGCATCACGTAGAAATTAACAACGCATGCATGCTCCCAATAGGATTAG
Organism: Scilla litardierei; assembly: GCA_030789695.1. NCBI lineage: Eukaryota > Viridiplantae > Streptophyta > Magnoliopsida > Asparagales > Asparagaceae > Scilla > Scilla litardierei. The sequence continues at coordinate 41,972,467 of CM061138.1, read as the reverse complement.
GGCTCCCAAAATCTACACCATTTGGAGCCCAAAGGACACAAGCATGGATGAAAAACAAGTTTACATGAATGATTATTTTATGAATGTAGTGGATAATGATAATTATGTGGGGAAGTCTAAGTCCAATTGGACTTGGCTTCCAAAGGTCTAATCTTTTGGACCCAATGACCTTGGGTACCATGATACGATATTTTCTATCTTTAGGTACTCAAGAAAAAGTAACGGAACAACAAATTTAAATTTAGCTCCAAGAGGAATTGGATACTCGATAGAGGGTGTTCAAAACACATGACGGGTGACGCTCAATTGCTTTCCGGAGTGGTGCCCATTGCAAATGGGAACCGGGTAGTCTTTGGAGGCAACGAGAGCGGAACCATCATAGGTGTTGGTAAAGTGGGTAATCCTTCTAAACCGTTAATAAGTGATGTTTACCTTGTTAAAGGATTAAACCACAATCTCATTTCAATAAGCCAACTTTGTGACAAAGGTTACAAAGTTAGCTTTGCGAAAGGAATGTGCCATATTTTAAGAAAAGATAATAATGAATTATTGTTTTCCGGCACACGCCATAAGGATATATATCCTAGATCTTCCAAGATCACATGAACAATGTCTCATTGCCAACACAAGTGAACAATACTTATGCCTTCGACGTTTTGGTCATGTGAACTTTGGAATACTATTTAAGCTTTCCAAGTTAAATTCTATTAGAGGCTTCCCTAAGCTTGTCTTTCAAAAGAAAAGCTTTTGTGACTCGTTTCAACGAGGCAAGCTTCCAAAATCGTCTTTTAAACCTAAGAAAAGTATTTCATCTAAGCGGCCACTAGAGCTATTACATCTAGATTTATTTGGGCCAACTAGAGTTGCTTCATTAGAAAATGCACGATATAGACTTGTCATCGTTGATGACTTTTCTAGGTTTACTTGGGTATTTTCTTTAAGTAATAAAAATGATGCTTTCGAAAACTTCACAATATTTGTCAAGAAAGTACAAAATCTCATTGGAACCACCATTGTCACTATACGTATTGATCATAGAGGGAAATTTGAGAATGAGTCTTTTGAGACATTTTGTGATGAAGTTGGTATTACACACACCTTTTCATTCCCTCGCGCATCTCCTCAAAATGGTGTTGTTGAGAGAAAGAATAGGACGCTAGTGGAGTGTGCTCGCACTATGCTTGATGATAGCCAACTTGGCCATCAATTTTGGGCGGAAGCGGTACACACCGCTTACTATGTGTTTAATAGAATACTTTTGAGGCCCGGCACTAAACAAACTTGTTATGAATTGTTGTTTGGTAGATTGCCTCAAGTTAAACATTTTCGTGTTTTTGGTTCAAAATGTTTTATAAAAAACACGTATGGTAGTTTGGACAAATTCGATCCAAGGTCCGATGAGGGGATATTTGTTGGATATTCCTCACGTAGCAAAGCCTACCGGATATACAACAAACGAACCTCAACGATCGAGGAATCTCTTCATGTTTCATTTAATGACGGATTTGTTCCAACTAGAATTACTAATGATGATGACTTCATGATGTCTTATGTGATTCAATTGGTAATTCTAACTCTATTAATTCTATTGATTCTATTGATACTAACCCGACTAATGAAGTTTTTGAGAATGTTTCTAGTGATCAGGGAATTCCCAAACGGCTTCATACCGTTCGTGACCATCCTCATGAGCAAGTCATTGGCAATATTCTTGATAGTGTCAAGACGAGATCACAAGTCAACTACTTCGCTCATTGTGCCTTTGCCTCCTCGATTGAGCCAAAGAATATTAATGAAGCGTGCGAAGATGGTGCTTGGATCTTAGCCATGGAGGAGGAACTCATTCAATTCGAGAGGAATGAGGTTTGGGAGCTTGTTCCATTGCCTTCGAAGAACCACACCGTCATAGGGACAAAGTGGATCTTCAAGAACAAGACCGACGAAAACCAAATCGTCGTCCGGAACAAAGCTCGGTTAGTAGCTCAAGGCTATCGGCAAGAGGAAGGTATTGATTTCGAAGAATCCTTTGCTCCGGTAGCTAGATTAGAATCCATTAGATTATTATTATCTTTTGCATGCCATAAAGATTTTAAATTATTTCAAATGGATGTTAAAAGTGCGTTTTTAAACGGAGATGTTGTTGAGGAAGTTTATGTTTCTCAACCTCCGGGTTTTATAAATGAAAATTTTCCAAATCATGTTTTTAAACTTAAGAAAGCACTTTACGGTTTGAGACAAGCTCCTCGAGCTTGGTATGACCGTTTAAAGAATTTTCTTTTGGATTTAGGTTTTAAAATGGGAGAAGTTGATTCCACATTATTTGTTAAGTACTCGAATAATGATATAATTTTAGTTCAAATATATGTTGATGATATCATTTTCGGTGCTACTAACTTCACTCTTTGCGAAGAGTTTTCTAATGTGATGAAGGATCAATTTGAGATGAGCCACATGGGTGAGCTCAAATATTTCTTTAGTCTCCAAATTCGCCAAATGAACGATGTAATCTTCATCCACCAAACGAAGTACACGGTGGAGTTGCTAAAGCGATTTGGAATGGAGAATGCCTCCGGGAAGAAGACTCCAATGAGCACGACTACACATCTTGATAAAGATGCGGGCGGAAAAGATATAGACATTCGTCTATATCGAGGTATGATAGGTAGTTTATTATATCTTACCGCAAGTAGGCCCGATATTATGTTTGTCGTATGTGTATGTGCTCGTTATCAGTCTCAACCTAAGGAATCACACTTTGTAGCGGTAAAACGTATTTTCCGTTATTTAAGATACACACTTGATTTTGTATTACTTTATCCAAAATCTAGCACATATGAGTTAATCTCATATAGTGACGCAGATTATGCGGGATGCAAGTCCGACAAGAAAAGTACTAGTGGCACTTGCCATTTTATAGGAAATTCTCTTGTCTCTTGGTTTTCCAAGAAGCAGAATTCCGTATCACTTTCAACCACCAAGGCGGAATATATTGCCTCCGGTGCTGCGTGTGCTCAAGTTCTTTGGATGAGACACACACTTAAGGACTTTGGTATAAACTGTGATACTTGCCCTATCATGGTGGACAACCAAAGTGCAATTTGTCTCTCTAAGAACCTGGTACACCATTCCCGTTCTAAACACATAGATGTCCGACACCATTTCTTAGATGATCATGTTGCTAAAAGGACATCATATTAGTGTACGTTGAAACCCAGAAGCAAATCGCCGATATTTTCACGAAACCCCTAAAGGAAGACTCCTTTGTGTGGTTACGTCGAGAATTGGGGATTATGGGTGAATCCGAGATTTAGGATTCATGTTTTGTTCAATAATCTTGCATGCTATTCAATTCTTTATATTTGCTCATGCTAGATTAATTGAAATTTTCTAGATTTTTGTTGAATTTTCGGAATTTTCGCTCGATTTATTCATAAACGTCAAATTTCAGATTTTTGATTTTTAATGGGGTAGTATAATGATTAATGAGAGTTTTACGATGTTTCGTCCATGTGCGATTAGGAGAGAACTCAAAATTTCAAATTCTAAAATTTTTGAACTCTGTTAGTCGGTTCATGTTCATTGACCGACCGACTAGATCATCATCTAGTCGGTCAGTGAATGAACTCAGACCGACTAACTCAAGCCCTAAATTTGGCTTCAGTTACTGTTTGCACGTAGTCGGTTCAAGCTCATTGGCCAACCGACTAGATGGTCATCTAGTCGGTCAGTGCTTGAACTCTGACCGACTAAGTGCTCAGGGACAGTTGCAACTTTTGCTCTTCCGATCGACTTAAAACTCCATCTAACCGACTTCTTTCATTTCTAGTCGGTTCTCTTCCCTCTCTCAGCCAAAAATCCCCCGATCCCCTTGGTCTTCCTCATCCCTCCTCCGTCGTGTCCGATCGTTTTCCGACCAAAACTCCGGCCATCTCCGACCTAGGGTCCGTCGATCTTCCTCCCTAGGTATCTCCTCCCTCTCCTAGCTCTAGGGTTCATTTTCTAGCTCATAGGATTAGGGTTCATCTGGTTCTAGGGTTTCGGCTAGGGTTTGTTTTTAGGGCTTTAGATCTCGATTTCTAGTGTTGATTCGTACGTGTCTTGTCGCGCTTATGGCACGAACACGTATTCCGATCCGACCCTCAAGCCCGTCCCCTATGACCGTAGAGTCACCTCCTAGAGAACCCTCGCAACCCAAACGCCGATCGAAGACCACCCAACCCTCTTCGTCGTCGCCTCCTCTTAAGCGAAAGAGGACGTCGATAGCAAAACCCCGATCCCAACCTAAGCCTAGGAAGCAACCTGTCTCTCCTGCTTCGTTCCGTGCACCCACACCTCCTGATTCCGACACGGAATATATCCCCGAGACCGAGGCTACCCATAGGGATCCTACTCCTCCACCCCGTTCTTCGACACGTCAGCCTAAGGGAAAGGGTCTGATGCCAGTTGGCGGTGTCGATATCTCTTTATGTCGCGACGACCCTATGTGTCTCGTGGAATATAACCGTATCGAACACTGTCCGCTGCTTCTGGAGCATTTCGTACAGTTTTCAGACTTCCCAGGCCTTGCTGATCTTCTGTCGTCTTCCGGTCTTATCGATTATCTTTGATATGACCCTAAGGCGAATCCTCACCCATATCCTCGCCTTGTCAAGCTGTTTTATGCAAACCGCGTCCGGGGTCAGTACGACGAGACCCACTCCATTGAGACGACTGTCTTGGGGACACTGATTGTCCTCACGGCAGAAATCTTAGGGGAGTTGATTGGTTGCTCCTCGTCTGGCCTCCTCCCTTCCGATATCTCCGTCGATGACATCTCTTCCCTTGACCAGGTCATACTTTCTGAGATTTTTCATGAGATTGAGGAGCTTGTTCGTGTTGCTGCTCGTGCCCCTGCGGGCACTTCTGGTGCTGTTGTTTCTTCTACTGGTGACCCCGAGAGCACACTTGGTGCCACCATACCTGCGGTGGATACTACTTCTGGTGTTCCCGATGCCACTACCGTTGTTGCTCCAGAGATCACCACTCATGTCGTGCCAGAGATTTCCACTTCCATCGCTCCTGTTGACACACCTGCCATTCCAGTGACCACTCCTGCTGCAGAGCCTGCTGTTGCTATAGATCCTCCCGCTGCCTCCTGAGCTTCTCTGAGGACTCTCCTAGTGCACTTTGGATGATAGATCTTATAGTGAGAGTGTGGGTTAGGATAGTGTGGGTGGTTATGATTTTTGGATCGTTTTGATGTATTTTTTTGTATCTCATATGATGTTTTGAGATTTTTGTATGTAGTGTGATACTCTGATATCAGCTGTGTGATATGATGTATTTTGTGCTTCGATCGTTGGATCGCTTATGTATGTTGTCGATGTATCATTTTGATGTACTCATGCTTTATATATATATATATATATATATATATATATATATATATATATATATCGATGTTGACATTTATTCTCATGTGCACATTATATTCCTTTTATGTCTCTGATGTTTGATTTCGTCGCTCGACGATAATTACTTGGTTAAATAGAAATTATTTCTATGGAAACATAGAATTGTTTTCCATGCACTACATTAACCAAGAATGTTGATATTGGAGAATATATTCCATAACTCAATCCGTAAAATTGATTTGAGTTTTGATGATTTTATTTATCGATTTTCGACTTTGGTCTCATTGACACGCTTTGATTTAACTCGTTTTTTTCTTTGGTGTCATTTGGACCGTGGTCGTATTCTACGACTCCCGTGCTTTTATTTGAAGCCATTGTTGTTGTCGTTGATCTCCTCCCACTCTTTTTGCTAATGCCAAAGGGGGAGAGATATAATAATGACGATGAGCTAAATGATAATTTAGAGCATTTTTCCAAGAATCTAATTTGATATATTAGATTCAGGGGGAGTTAAGATATATAAATGGATTTTCAAATCCGATATTTCAATAATCGATTCACATTTTATACTTTACTCGTCTGCTTGATGCATATGATTATTGTTTAATTTGGAATTAACGTGTCATCAATGAAGGGGGAGTAAGTAAATTACATTTGAATCGTTATTTTTTATTATTATTTATGTTGGTTTGTCATCACCAAAAAGGGGGAGAATGTTGGATATTGGACTCCCCGGATTTGGTTTTGGATGATGAACAAACATAAATATATCGTGAACTAACACTTTGTGAGCGCAGTTATGGAGATCGTCGCCAAACTTATATGAACATCCAAAGCGACGTCTCAAGACTTCTCAAAGCACGTGATCGTATGCCTAAAGCTTCGTTGAATCTCAAGGACCATTTTAGAAGTCATGAAGATTCGATTGAAGCTTTTGAAGACGGTTCGTCAAGTTTATTTAACGTCTTCTAGCTTCATTTTCGTAGAATGTTAAGCCTTGAGTAGGTCTTACGTTTTTAATCTTCATAACGCTCATATCTTAGATCTAGGATCTTAGTAGAAGTCCATACGAACTTTCCCGAAGCTTCGCGCTTCGATTCGCGACTTTTTATGCAAGTTAGTTGGTTCAAGAAGAAGAACCAACCGACTAGATGGTGATCTAGTCGGTCGGCAAAGCTTCATGGACCAACTAGTTTGCCTTCTCAATTTCTAGCTCAGTTACTGTTTACAGTTAGTCGGTCAAAGAAGGTTCACCGACCGACTAGTTGTGACACTAGTCGGTTAGGAATCCTTCTTGGACCGACTAGTTGAACTTCCATTTTTGAGCCTGAGCTACTGTTTATCGTTAGTCGGTCTATATACATTTGTCGACCGACTAGTTGATGAACTAGTCGGTCAACATTTGTTCTTGGACCGACTAATTCAATTTGTTCTCAGACTATTTGTTTTATCTCTTAGTCGGTCTAAGTTCACTCACCGACCGACTAGTTGTGAAACTAGTCGGTTGGCAAGTGTTCTTTGACCGACTAGTTCTGTTAGTTTGAACTTTGACCTATTCAATGTTCACCTCTTAGTCAGTTCATGTTGATTGACCGACCGACTAGTTGATGAACTAGTCGGTCAGTGGTTGTTCTTTGACCGACTAGTTTGGTTCAGAATAGAGCCGTTGGAGCTTTAATTGAAACGTTTTTCTCTCTCTCTTTCCTCTAACCTATAAATACTTGGTGTGCTACATTCATTGCACTAAAGGCTGATATTAAGAGAAGTTTAGAGATCAAAGAGAAAGCATTCATTCCTCATTCAAAGCTCTTTCATTCCATTCAAGAATCTCTCCCTCACTCTTATTTCAAAAGAGAGATTCATTGATTGTGAGCCTTCCAAGCCAAGTGCTTGATTCTAAGTCACCAACATCCACCTAGGACTCCATTGCTGGTCATCTACTTGGAGCTAGGGTTTGGTGCCTCTTCATCTTCCCCAAAATCCGTTTTGCCCTAAATCGTAAGTTTACTCAAGGCATAGGATTTTGTCGGTAAGAATTTCTATTTCAATTTACTTTGATATTGTAAGTGTTTCACTCTCGGTTGTGAGAGATTGTTTGTGATCTTGGGTTGTGGGAGTCACAATTTTCATTCGTGTATGATTTGACTTGTGAAGGTTTTTCACAAGTATTTCATAGTGGAAATCTTGAGTTAGGGTTTCTAACTCAAGTATCCGGAGGGGATCCGGGTGTTTGGGACGTAGGATCACCGGGAACAAGTCGGGGAGACTTGGGTGGATCCGAACCCGTTAAATTGCTTGTTTGCGATTGTTTTTCTTTGTTGTCTAATATTTACATTTCCGCATTTCCGCATTATTGGTAGAGATTGCAAGATAATTAGGAATTATCCTCTTAATTATTTTAAAGTACTATTCACACCCCCCCCCCCTCTAGTACTTGTGCAGTAGCTTAGCAGGGCATTACATGTGATGAATGTAAGGATTTGGGATTATACAATGCATGTATAAGTGGGGTGGCTATGGGTTTGCGCGGTTAAGCGGTGTTATGGTTTATTGTGTATATACGCTTACCCCGTAAAATGGTGTTTATAAGACCATTTGGATGTATATGTAGTGTATGTATTCTTCTACATATGGTGGCATGAGGGAGGACTTTGTATTGGTATATGAGGTACTTGTATGTATGTAGGTGTGTTGTAGCAAGCGTGGTATGATTGTGTATATGTGTGGTTATTAGTGAATATGTATTGGTGTATATCTTATGAGTGGTTATATGTATATGTATGTGAATGATCCCTATTCTGATATGCATGTAAGATGTGCATGTATATGGGATATGGCTATCTATTGAATGTGTATGACTATTGAAATACACTTTTTTGTGCATGTACTAGTATGTTAGTAAAAGTGTGGACATATTGAATGTTAGGTATATAGTGGTATGGGTAGCTACCGACTACCTGCTAGTATAGTTTAAGTAGCTTGACTGTATAGGTGTGTCATAGCAGGATATTTATACTAAGTGTGAATGGGTATGTGCGCTCATACATGGTAATGTGTGTGCATGGCGTTTTGGTCCTAGTACGTATATATATGCATGTTTGTGTGCACACCTACTATTAGAATAATAATCTGGTGGGTATAAGCGAACGTGTATTTGGCATGTGTAGGCTTAGATATCTATATATGGAATTGATATGTATACCTCTTCGTGTATATAATGCGTATGTACATATAATTGGGTCATATAGAGTATGTATGTGGTGTATTAGTTGATGTTTATATGTGAATATGTATTATGGTTGTATGGATTTCTATTATACGTATTACAATGGAGTGTAGGGATGTGTTCATGCATGTGCAGTGTGCAATAGAGGCAATATATGGTTGTGTGTATATTGGTTGAATAAATATATACTTATACATATATCCTTGTTTGTTTATCTGTGAATCTTTCCGACATGGTTGCTTATCTATGTGTATCTGGGAGAAGCGTATCCCTGTATGTATGCATGTAAGTGTAGGTCTGTACTAGAGCATGTATGTATGTATAGTCATATGCAGTGTGGGTATGAATGTGATGAGTATGAAATATGGGTGTGTGTGTGTGTGTGTGTGTGTGTGTGTGTGTGTGTGTGTGTGTATTTGATGAATATAAGTGAATGAAACTATTTGGTATGTAGGTATCGAGATGTGTGTGATTGTTTGCATATGTATACGCATGTGTGGAGTGTAGATGGATATTTATATTTCTTTGACTATTATGGCAGTATGTGCGCAGGATGTGCAAAGGTAGTTATATATATAGCATATGGCGGTGAATGTATTATGTTTGTGCACTCTTGTGTGTATTGCTTGTGGTATATGTGCATATCTGTGTGAGGCAGTAGGTGCATCGATGTGACTGTGAGATTATGCGTATATCTATCTATAGTTATGATTGCGGACCTAAATGACTTGATCATGCATGTGTTAGTGTGTGCTCGTCGATGTATGTTGGATGTGACTAAATAATGTGTATATGTAGATATTTATGTGCATATAATTATGGGTGAACTTATATGTGGGTGAACTTATATGACTAAGTATTGAATGTATAGAGATCTGGTGTACATATGGTGTGACACCATGATTGTGATCATGTTTGTCCAGTTACATGTGTAGACTGATGTGTATAACCACATGTCTGTGCATGCATATTGACGTATATGTAAATAGATATGACGTGATGTCATATCATATAGGTATGAGTAGTGATCTGGATAAGTATAATTATATGTATAGAGATCTATTTGTGGTGTGTGTGTCGTATCTGTTAGTGTGTATATATGTACTTAGATATTTGTGTGAAGGATGCCTATGTGTATATATATGTAGTGAATGCATATAGTGATGTGGATGTGCTATTAGGTGAATAATAGGATGTATCTGTGATATGTATGTGATGCAGATGTGTATGGACAACAGTGAAGCATATGGTGTGTGTGTCTATATATGTATATATATATGTATATATATGTGTGAAAAATGGAGAAGAGCTGATAGCGCTGGAAATTTTTCCAGCGCTGTCCACATTTTGGGCGAGATAAAAATATTTTTTTTGAAATTTGTTTTTGCAGTAGTTAGATATACGTGTTAGGAAGCTCCCCACAAAATTTCAGCTCGATCCGACACCGTTTGAGCCTCCGTTCATCGATTTCAAAAACGTTACGCAAAACTGTGGACAGATTTGCGTAACGTTTTTGAAATCGATGAACGGAGGCTCAAACGGTGTCGGATTGACCTGAAATTTTGTGGGGAGCTTCCTAACACGTATATCTAACTACTGCAAAAAAAAATTTCAAAAAAAATATTTTTATCTCGCCCAAAATGCGGACAGCGCTGGAAAAATTTCCAACGCTGTCAGCATTGGCCCATTAACCTCTATATATATATATATATATATATGTGTATATATATGGGTAAAGTGTTCCTAGGGTGACTCCTTAGATTAAATCTAAGGAGTCGCCCTCATTTTCCCCTATATCCCACAATTTTTTTGGATTTTATTTTTCATGGGGTTGTTGTTTATATCATGGATGGTCAACATACCAAAAATCAAGGCATTCCAATGCTTTTAGAACCCTCATCTATTCGTTGCAACTTCATAGGTTTTTCAACACGTTTTTAGACCGTTAAAGTTGCAACGGGTAGATGGGGGTTCTAAAAGTATTGGAATGCCTTGATTTTTGGTATGTTGACCATCCATGATATGAACAACAACCCCATGAAAAATGAAATCCAAAAAAATTGTGGGATATGGGGGAAAATGAGGTCGACTCCTTAGATTTAATCTAAGGAGTCACCCTAGGAACACTTTACCCATATATATATGTATATGTATAGGGTAAAGGGATCCTAAGGTGCCTCCTTAGATTCAATCTAAGGAGGCGCCTCCATTTCCCACTGTCTCACACATTTTTTTTGAAATATTCTTTCATGGGTTTATTGTTCACCTCATGGATGATCAACATACCAAATTTCAAGGGATTCCAATACTTTATGAACCCCCATCTACCCCTTACAACATCGTGGGGTTTTCAGCACGTTTTTAGACCGTTGAAGTTGTAAGGGGTAGATGGTGACCCCAAAAGTATTGGAATCCCTTGAAATTTGGTATGTTGACCATCCATGATGTGAACAACAACCCCATGAAAGAATATTTCCAAAAAAATTGTAGGAGATGTGTGGAAATGGAGGCGCCTCCTTAGATTTTCATCTAAGGAGGCACCTTAGATCCCCTTTTTCCTATGTATATATCTATATATATATATATAGCGATCTTCTGTTGCGAAAAAACCCATGCGAAAGCCGTGCGAAAACATTTTTTTTATTTTTTTGAAATTTTTTTTTCAAAAATTCTTTTTTTGATGTTTAATCCATACAAATATATACCCCAGGGAAAATAATGGGTGAACCCGTTGGGCATTAGAGCACCCATCCACCCGTTACAAATTTAACGGTCTCAAAACGTGTGAATTTGATGAAATGCCTTGATCGAAGGCCAAATGACATTATTTCTCAACCATTATTTTTTGAGGGGGGTATAACAACATATAATGAGGGTGGAAAAAAGAATGTTTGAAAAAAAATTTCAAAAAAAAAGATAAAAACATTTTCGCACCGTGCGAAATGTTCTCATTTGAAAATTTTCCTATGTATATATATGTATATATATATATATATATGTGTGTGTGTGTGTGTGTGTGTGTGTGTGTGTGTATGTGTGTATATATGTATATGTGTGTATATATATATACATATATATGTATGTATGTATATATATAGAGAATAATGGATATCATACGCCATATGAGAGTGTGTCTCATATGCACTCTCACATAAAGGGTGGCAAGTACACCAAGTACAAGCCCATGTGGGCTTGTACTTGCCCCCTTTATGCGAGAGGGCATATGAGACACACTCTCATATGGCGTATGATACCCATTATTCTCTCATGTGTGTGTGTGTGTGTGTGTGTGTGTGTGTGTGTGTGTGTGTGTGTGTGTGTGTGTGTGTGTGTGTGTGTGTGTGTCGTGAGTATGCATTCTTGTTTGTACTTCATGGGTAGTAAGTCTGAGGACGGACTTTATTTTAAGTTGGATAGGATGTCATGCCCTATTTTAAACTATACGTGTATTCTACTAAACACATGTGGTATTTCTACCTACGATGCATACGTAGGCATGAAATAAACGTGGATATCGATGTATGTAACGTAGTGCAAGAGGGATTGGGCCATAATGCATGGCTAAGAGTCGAGAAAGCGAGATTGAGTGTGGGAGAAGTGTGAAAGACGTCGTGGGTGCGAAACAACAGGAATGCGTTGTTCGTGTGTGCGTGGTGCATGTATGCATGAGTAGGCATGCATGGGTGTGTGTAGGGAAGCCATGCAAGTGTGAAAGAGGTTAGGGGTCAATGTCAACCTCCGTAAATTTTTAGAAAGGTTAGGGGCAAAACGGTCATTTGGACTGAAGCTGCTGTGCGTACATCCTAAAGTGGTGTGTGCATAAAGTAATGGCATACTTGTAAATACTTGGATATGTAAGGGGTAGTTTGGTCATTTAATAAATGACATGGCTTATTGGATAAGCAATGGAAAAAACCTATTCTAGATTTCTCTCTCTTTCTCTCCTTTTCTTTTCTTTTCTTCTCTTTTCTTCCCTTATCCTTATCTCCTCTCCTCCCACTCAACTCCCACCCCCAATTTCGTGCTCCCCCCTCCTACCCCTCTATGTTGTCCCCAAAAAAAAGAAGAAGAAGAAGAGGAAGAGGAAGAGGAGAAAGAGAAGAAGAAGAAATGAGTTCTTTTGAGGTAGGGATCTCTTGGATTTGGAATTCCCTTAATTTGTTCTTGCTATCATAATTTTATACCATTATTTACTTAATATGTAATACGGGTAGCCAAATTAATATGCTATGATTCAATTTCATGATTTACCCCTTGAAATTCCACGCAAAATCACTCTTTTGAAAAATCTGAATTTCTGTTGTATGTTGTAACTTGATTTCTGGTCACTGTAGCTTGAATTAGGTTTCGAAAAACATATGTACATGTAGATCTTGAAGTTCTATCCCAAAATCATATAAATTTTGATATATATTCAATTCAGAAATTAGGAGCAAAAATTCCATCTTTATAACATGTCTGTTTGATCTTCAGTCTTGACACAGTTCAGCAAAATTGACCTATTTACCTGCACACATATTGGAATTTTATGTTATTGGTCCCGTTGAATTAACAAGTTTATCTATAATTTCATCAGATTTCTTATATTTCGAAATTCTAGCAAAAACATGCTCAAAAACAGCAATTTTTACAGGCTCTGAAATCTGTCTGGAAAATAGACATGACACACTTCACCAAATAATTCACTATAAATCATCTACCAAATATTTTTGCCTGAAAGTTTATATGTAAAACCAAAACTACCATACCTACAACTTTCATTTGAGAAGTATTGTTAAATTCTGATTATAATTGGATGATATCCTCCATCTTGTAGGGCTGCATGTACATTTCCTGTAAGCTGAAATGGTTAAATGGTGTGATAAATTGTGTATTCTTGCTAATCCACTCTCTATGATGCATGATTATTGTTTTTACATGGAAGGTAGACTAATGATATGTTTTCCAATGGATTTGCTAATGTGCTTATAGACATTCACGTCACGTTCACAACGTGTTTGTGAAAATGCCATAATGAAATGAAAGTTGAAAATTAGGAGAAATGGGCTTGAAAACACTTGTGTTATGTAATATGTTGTGAAATAGTAATGATGTGGTCATGTAAAGCATGGGTTCATATGTTATGAGTGATGAATTGAAATGGCCATGATTAAGGGCTTGGCACTTCGGTGCATGATCCATGTTGATAGGAGTGTGGAATGTGACACCATGCAACTTGATTCATTCATTACTAAAATGATAAAATGAAATTCGTGAATGTCTCAGTCCTCTCTAATGAGGTTGGGTTAGCAAAACCCGGGTTTAGGTGGGATTTGAGTAAATTGTGGATATGATGCATGGACTTAGAAGTTGGGAAAAATGATTATGTGATATGTGATATTTATAACCACTCACCTTTACCGGGAGTGGAGGCGATATTTATACCCACTCGCCTTTACCGGGAGTGGAGGAGACATACGGAGGTTGTGTTATTATGTGGAGATCCTCACTCCTGCCAGGGACGGGGGAGCTGAGAGGCCCGGTGTTATACAGTGCCCGTGTCCACTACGCCATGTGCTATATTCACCTCAAATTTGGGGTGATGTCCAGGTCCTGGTATCATACAGTTTACCCAAGTTCCAATTAATACAATTATAAAATAATAAAATAAAAACTTACGTGTTACTCCTCCGGCTGGCAGCACTTTTCCTTCCCTTTGCCTGTTCTTTGTGACTCTGTGTCATACCAGGCACTTGCACTTATTTTATTAGATAATGGTTGCTTAAACACTTGTGTTATTATTATTATTATTATTATTCGTGCTAACCCTTTTCTTGCAGTAGCTCGACATTGGCCCGCAGGTATGATCCACGTGTTTAGCTATTTAATTTTCATTATTGTACTTAGTACATGCTCTATTTCTCTTGGCTTGCCTTGTGGATTGATAACATTAGAACGGTGTTCCAAATCCAAGTTGGTTCCTACTGGGGCACGCATTGACGTGCTCCTCCCTCATCTTCAGGTAGCAGGATAGCATGGTTGATGGTGACTTGGAGTTGGGTTTCAGGGATAGTACTCGGTGTGAGCTGTAGCTTGTAGAGTGACTTGGTTGTCTTGGGAGGTGGAGAGTGTTGATGTATGTGAAATGATGTAACTGGGTCATATATATAAATGAAAGTTGTTATATAAAATGTGTTGTTGTTGTTTTATGTTATTATGAGTTGTTTGATTTTATAGTGGAGCTTCACTTGTACTATCTCAGCATGTGCGCAGTGGTCTGCTTATTCAGTTTCTTATTTCTCCATCTTTTCCTCTCCCATCATCCTCACTCTTCAGGATACCTGGAGGAAAAAATTAAATGCAGGGTATTCTTGGGAACGGGGCGTGACACGTTTATAAAGAAAAATAATTGACAAGGCTATTCACATTATATTCAAAAGAAAAATTATTTAGAAACTATCTATAAATTTTTTTGACGAGTCTTAAAATCATGGAAATGAGTTATAATTATTTTTATGATACCAAATGTTTCTTATAAGTAATTTAAATTTTTTTAGTTGTCATACTCCTGCCTAATCATTTTAAAATACTTTTAAAATGTAAAAATACGTAAAATACATAAATACTCGTATTGATGGATACGTGTCGTCATACTGAACAACCCAACGAGAGTTGCTACATGGAATGCACATACCAAACTGTCGATGGTAGCTCTCATGTGATGAAAGGCAAGTTGGTCATTTAACTTGAGGTCATTGTACGAGTATGTGCGTGAACAGTGTCACTTATATCTCTGACCTAGCTTCGAGGCAGGGCTTGTTGAAAGGTATCTGGTAGGGTGACACTTGAATCATACGAGGGGAATAGTGGCCAAGAGAGGATTCATCTCTCTCTATGTGGGGAGTTAGTGTCGCAGAGTTAATATTGTCCTTTGTGGAAATCCTTGGTTGTGGTATGTTGGATATGATCCAACAAAGACAAAGCTAAGAACGAATGATGCTGATCGTTCGCGAAGCTATTAGGGGTTTACAGCCAACCATACCCTAGGCTTCATCGCGACATAGTGTTGACATAGGGATTAAAACTACGGAATTCATCATTGACATAGCGAATGGTATTCCTGACAATGTTTATGTCAAGGAACAGACCACGTAATGATGATACCGAACCAGGGACGGCAACTGATGCTCGCGGTCACTGTCGTCAGGGGCTATGAGTTCCACCTGTAGTATCACAAGGCTGTAGGGTCTCAGAGAGGCTGATATCCTCATCCAAGTAATAAGAGAAATATACATATGATGCATGGGAATTACAATGGATGCAATTATTTGCAAAGTGAATTTCGGTCACATATGATCTGATGCGAAAATAGAGTCTTGAAAACATAGAACATCCAAACCAGGGTCTGGAAATGTCCCAGACCTAGTTGCCTGAGCCTGAGCACGGACTCCGGCTAGCCCATGCTTCTGGCATGTGCTAGCTTGAGTGTAGCTCGTGTAAAGCCCAAGCTCTGCTCGAGCTAAGACCCAAGTTCAGAGCTTGGGCATGCCCGGTCACTAGCTTAGGCATGCACAGAGTGCCAGGCCGAACCCAAGCCTGGATCTGGGCTTGGGTGCACACGATCACAAACCCGAGTGCGCCTGGGTGCCAAGCTTGGACCAATCCCAGTGTTGGGCTTGGGCGGGATCTGGGACAGGTGGGTGCCCCAAGCAGGCACATACCCGACTCAGGCGCACCCAACTTCACAGTCGGTCGGGTGCCCGAGTTCAGGTGTACCCGATAAGCAAGCATAGTCCAGGACTTGGTTCGGGCGCGCACGCCGGGTCAAACCCGTGCGTTTGGGTAATTTTTTTGGGCAAAGTTTAAGGATTCGTTTGAGAGGTCAAACGACCTCAAAACTGAGCAATGTTTGTTTCTATGTGATCTTCGTATTAAGCTCTTCGAAATAATATATCATTTTTCTTCATGAGCTTAACGGAGATGGAGAATCAATTACTCAAAGTTTAGTCCTTTAATGGAAAAAACTTGAGTTAATTAAGATTCTAACTTTTTAGTATCATACCGGTTATGGTATTGATCTGAAGCCTCAGCTCGCCCTATAAATAAGGTTCCCCTCTTCCTCCTAAACCTACGCCAAGCCTACATTAAGTGAGCGCATTTTAATTAAGTGAGCAAAACTAGATCTAAAGACGACCAAATTTTACCCGATCTTTTTCCTCTTTATTCTCTCTTTCAGATTCTAGCAAAACTTGAAGGGAATTCGGATCAGATCTGAATCTTGAGGTGGGTGTTCCAGCCAATGTGAAGCTTTCTGGAGCAAGTGGCCGGTCGCTTCTTGACGAGGTGTTGCATCACTTCAGGATGTTGTCCTAAGGAATAGTTTTTGCGACTGTAAAACTAAAGGTGTGTCTTTTATTTTAATAGCAGTTTATATATTGGATCTTTCTTTGTAAGGTCGGTTTGCCTCCCTCTTTTGATAGTAATGGTCCTATAATGGGTTTTTATTCCGTAGGGATTTCATAAAAAAAATTAATGGTTTTCTTCTTCCGATGTTTTTCACGTCTGCTAAGCTCAGGGCTAGACGATGGAAAAAAACCATATGGGTGCCGGCCCAAAACCCAACAACTTATTCATTCGGATGATGCTTGATTTGGCCATGAAAATGAAAGTCATCTGATGATGACGTAACTCAGTGTTCAACATTGCAAGCTATAAATCGGGAAGTCAATGTTAAATTGTGTTTGATGTTAGAAGAGGATTAACCATGGCAAATAGCCATGGTACTATATTTATAAAACTCTCATCTTGAGTTGGGAGTCCAAGGGCCTCCCCACTAACTTAATGGGGAGTAATGGAGAGTGATGAGGGGAGGGAGGCCAAAGGCCTCCCTCAACTCACAACACTCCCCCTCATCTCTCCATTACCTTGGGTTAAGCATATGAATACTTCAGGATTCAGTATGCCAATGGGGTGGATACTTCTGGATCCAGAGCCACTGTGGTTGCCTCGTTAAAACCTTAGCTGTGGAAAACCCAGTGGGAAAAACCAGTAGCTTAAGGGAAAAGAGTACAACTATCGAGGGACTCCCCCCCCGATATGTACAAGCTTCAGGCTTGCAGATCTCCTATGTATCTATACAATCATCTCCTATTCGTCTATACATCCATCATGTTCTGAAAGAAAATACAATTATCACTCATCTACACAAGTTTCACTCATCTAGCGGCTACTGGAAGGCAGCGTCGCTCTGGAGTGTAATGCTCTTCGAAGTTGGTAGATGACTCCACTAAAGTATTCTTTGAATCAGTCTTCAATGTGTCTGCAAGGTACTGCTAGACCTGGCTGAGCGTTTTCAATACTTGCTTCTTGGATGATGAGCTTCTCAGAAGATGTAGACATTGGATGATGATGTGTTTATATTTAGGAGGTGGCCGGCCTATTGTGTTTCAGTCATCGCGATGATCTTTAAACCTGCATATGCCATATATATTCCTTGACCCTTGGAAGTTGCGCAAAAGCAGCTTATCCTTGGTCTAGTGTTGCTCTCCAGGACAACACTGTATCTGGTTAACAACTTTACTGGAGACGTTCTATCAAAGATACGTGCAGTTGGGCAGATAATACACTAGAGCTAGGCTCTTCGGGACCTAGGATGTCCTCCCCCTCTTTCAGCTACTGAAAGGTGTCATAAATAAGTATCCATTTTTAATAGGTTGCAAAAGGACATCATTCTTCATAAACTCCAGGTGTATGAAGAATATGAAAGGGTTCCACCACGAAGGTGTTTAATATGTAAGCCGAGACATCTTCGGTATGATTAATAATAGTTCATCTTCAGGATGAGTAATGTCATCTTCAGGATGATGATTCATCTCTAGGATGATAGTTCATCTTCAGGATGATTAATGTCATCTTCAGGATGATGGTTCATCTCCAGGATGATAGTTCATCTTCAGGATGATTAATGTCATCTTCAGGATGATAGTTCATCTTCAGGATGATTATTTCCATCTTCAGGATGATTAATGTCATCGTCAGGATGATCAATGTCATCGTCAGGATGATCGTTATACCTAGGTTTTTCATTTCCAAGGTACGCTTTAAAGCTATTTGAAATCTCAATGGTCTCTGCTGGAGATCCTATTAGCTTTAAGTCGACCATATGTATGGCAAATATAACAAATCCTGTCAACGATCTTTCGAAAAAGATACAAGGGCAGAATATTGCTTAAGATCAACTAATGACCTTTGTAGCCTTTATGGAGAAGACGTTTCTACGTTTCTATTTCATCTCTAGGGGTAGAGTATACCCTTCTGGAAGTTTTATATAGATCTCTATTTCTATATTGCCGTATATATATGCAGTCACAACGTCCATGAGCTGCATGTATTGGCTTTTGCAGAGAAGTGTAGGCTTAGTAGGAAAATGATCACATTTCCTTCATTTCAATTTCTTTATGAAATTCGAATTATATTCCACAGGTTTTTACACATTCAGGTGTATGGACTACTGGTCCAAAGACTTTGCTTTTCAAGAGTGAGTCCAGCTCTACTCTTATTGCCTCGTCCCACTTTGGCCATTCTATGCGTTTACGCTATAGAAAAGTGGGTAGATGTCATCGTCGTATTCAGCGACGTGAATGGCAATAGCGAAAGCAAAACCGTCGTCGACGACTGTGCTATATTTGACCAGTACCTCTCCAGTACGTACGTAATATAATGATGTTTCTCCTGCTGTTTCCTCTGCAGGGGAAATTAGGAGGGGAGAGGTTGCTGGTCTGAGCTCAGCATCCTGTGTGGTTGGATCATTTTAATATATCCAGGAATTTTCCTCTTTTGAGGAATTTTTATATTTTGAACCTGGTAGGCGTCCTCTTTTCAATTGAGGTACAGCCAATTCTGCTGCCGGTGGATTGCATCCATCTTTGGGAATGTCAATCCTAGCTGGCGTGTTGGCAGCAGGGACGTGTGAACGAACAATCTTCTGGTTGTCCGAAAATTTATCCAGCATTTGATGTTCTTTAGTCTGAATGTGAAGGATCTTCTGGATCTCAACTTCACTCAGAAAAAGTATGCGGATCATAACGAGATTAGGGTTTTTGTGTCCCATGATATGGTCTCAGAAGCTTCAGGCTTCTTTAGACTGTGTGCTTATTTCAATGAGATTTTGCTCATCAAATTCACATTTATCAAGACTTGGTGGTAAACCATAAGCAAGCAGCATCAGTAATAAGATATGGCAACAAGCGGGCCGTATCGTGATAAGCGATGCGGAATGCAGTGTGTTGGTCCCTAAACATCAACAGGCAACTGCAATTTTACAATGGACATGAAATCCATTGGAGTCTCTTTACCAGAGACTCTGCTAACCCATTATGAGTATGAACATGCTGCAGGATGTTCAATTTCAATGCCAGTTGCTAGGTAGAAGTCTTGAATGATATGTGTAGTAAATTCACCCACATTATAAGCTTTTGAGAAAGCTAGGTTGCGAGTGAATATAAAGGCACACATAAGACCATATAGTAGATGCATATATCAGTACAGTAATGAAGTACCGAAAATGGGCCATTTGCGGGGTGAATAGGCCCGCAAAGGTCACCATGTATTCTCTCAATGAAGCCAGGAGACTCCAAACCCTCTTTCAGGAGGGAAGGTCTCTCTATTATTTTTTCCTTATGACAAAGGGGGACAAGGAAACTCAACCTTTTGAAGAATCTTCAGGTTGTTCAATGGATTCATTTGATGATGCGTCCATCATCGCTGATCCAGGATGACCAAGTCCATTTTGCCAGAGTTTAAAAACTATGGTAAAGAAAGGCACTTCTGGTGCTCAGTCGAGTTGGCTTTCTATAGGATGAATATCTGTAATTTTAGGGGCCCGATGGGGATCCAGTGAAATCGTAAGTAGATGGTCTTCTGGCCATTCTCTTGACGAGTTACATATTGATATTCAATATATATTATCCACAATTTTCAAGTTATTTTCTTTAAAAGAAATATCCTTGAAAATTGGAGATTTCCTATATGTTTAAGAGGAGAATTTGCATCTTATAGTCTCGTTGTATGTGGAAGCAATATCAATGCTATACCAGTGCAACGAGGCACTGTCCACAATATTCCATACTTCATCGAAATTTTATTTAAGTCAATGAAAAAGACATTCAAAATAAAAGTTCGTAATTAAGCAAATTAAAGATGAAGCAACATGGAATTTTAAATGCATAGATAAAAGATGAAGCTTAATCGAGCAGGTCGTCGTTTTCGAAGTCTTTTGTAGTGAATATCGTTAGTGGCTGAACAGCCGCCAAGTTTGTTTCAGGCAGAGACTTCTGGCTCGCCTGATATAGTTCCTGGAGGTGGCGAGGAGTGAGGCAGATTCTGGACCAATGGCCAGTCATGCCGCATCTATGTCATTTATCCTCCTAGTTCTTCTTAGGAAGTGACACTTGGTCAGTGTTCTTTTGCTTCCATGTGAAGTATCTTTTTCCCTTATAGTTTTTATTTGTCTAGGGAGCTGCGCCTCTTGGTTGCTTCATTACAGCTTTCCCTTTGTTGTTTTTAGCCTTCCTCTTGTTTTTCCACTTCTGGGGAGAAACGTGGTGGGCTTCAGGGATAGTGACAGTGCCGGCTGGACGTAAATTATGGTGGCGAGTAGTAAGTCTCGATTCTGCTCTGCCCTAAGTAAGCATAAGATCAGATCAGAGAATTTCGTGAAGTTCCGTTCACGATACTGCTGCATGAGGATTGCATCTTTCTCGTGAAACGAGGTAAATGTCTTTTCCAACATGCGTTGTTCTGTCACTTCTTCACTGCACAACTTCAGGCGTGAGGTGATGTTATGAAGTGCAGAATTATACTCAGCGACGGACTTATAGTCCTAAAGTCTGAGGTTTTCCCACTCATAACTGGCACGCGGTAATATTACATCAATTTGATGTTTATACCATGCTTCCAGCGCTGTCCACAGCTCCATTAGGTCCTCTACCTTTAGTTATTCGGCCTTTAAGGTACGATCTATATGTCTCCTAATATAGATAATGGCTTTCGCCTTATCCACATCAGAGACGGTGATAGGAGTTCTGCTAGATGATTGTTCCGCTTCTGGGGCCTTACTAGCAGAAGCATCGGTCGCTGCTGGGACCGATGAAGGAGCCAAAATTGAGCCAATGAGGGCCAGCGAACGCATGTGGAACTTCAGGTCCACTCGCCAACTCAGGTAATTTTTTCCTGCAGAATCAAGGACCTCGAAATCGACGCTTGCCAATTTTGCTATTTATCTACGCAATTTAAATTAAGCATGAATTAATTAAAATTGAAATTCACGCATAAAAATAAAATAAGTAAAATGTGGGGATCGGCCAGATACCCAAAGAAATACAAAGTCCAAAGTCCGAATATACAGTCCGTAAAGAAAATGAAAAATACAACTTGGAAACCCAGAAGGGTCCCTATATTTTCCAATTTTCGCCGCCGTCTTCATTTGTCGGTACATCGGTCTTTGGCATTAATACATTTAATCCTCACTTACAAATTCTCTCAAAAAAGAAAATAAAATTGCAAGGAATTTAAAGGGTATCAAATTGGCCGATCCCAAAAATCACATTTTAGCTTATATTAACATCCACACAGTTTATAAATGGTACATGCACAAAATAAACCACGCATGTATATAACACATGCATATATAATATAGAGAAATAGACTATAAAATATAATAATCTCTCGGACCACGGGGAGACGTCATACACCGTTAGGTTAGTTGACTAACGGCAGAGCGGTCGCAGGATCCTTAAGATAATTATATTTTGAAAAAAAATCCTAATATTCCATAAATTAATAATAATGCAAGAGTTTTATAATATTAGCAATATGATGCGAAAGGCTCATAACGAAGAATTAAAATAAATTAATATTTTTAATGGGGCTGCAGGCCCATAAATATTAATCATTTTAATATATTATTTATATTTTGGCCGCAGGCCCATTTGCCAAAAATTAACAAATTAATTATTGCAATAGAATTTACTTGGCTGCTGGCCCTAATAAGTCAAATTAAAATATTGTTAACATTTGGGCTGTAGGCTAAGTGTCAAAATTATAATTAACACATTGAAGATTGCAATTGGCATTACCGGGCTTCAAGCCCATTTTCGGTAGGCAAAAATAATTATTAAGTAAATAGGGCTGCAGGCCCATAGAATATATTAACAAGGTTACTAATGGACTGCAGGCCCAACAACAAGGCTATCTAATTTATTTAAAATAAACAGAATAGAGCCTTTAACCCCATTTTTGGGCTCGCGTACAGGGACCCCCCGTCGGGTGGGGGGGGCGGCGGCTATGGGGATGCCCCCCCCCCCCCAAAAAAAAAAAAAAAATAATTTAAAACTGTGTTGGAAAATATGATATGACAGGTTGAGCGGTTTACAGAAATGGCAAACAATTTTAAACTATAATTTCTGTAAAATAATAAGAATTTAAAATTGTTTTAAACCGCACATATCAATTTCTGTCATATCACAGTATTTCCATTAACAATTTCTCTATACCTCCACTCATTGTTTATACGCGGTTTACAGAAATGATCCGGTTATTGTTTATAGGATTTTCCATTAACAATGCTCTAAACGCGGTATAATTATAACTTTTTCGTGTGACTGGTCTTAGCATTTTTCGGCGCGGGGAAGCCCCCCGACTGGGCGGCGGACGTGAGGAGCCCCCTTCGGGGGGATGGGGGGTTGGGGTTTAATAATTAGTTTTTTTAATTAAAAATCTGTTATAAACCACAAAACAGGGAAATTTGGGGGAAAACAGGTTTGGATTTTTTATATGGATTAAGAACACCAAAAAATCAAAGGATTTTTGAAATGAAATCCGTTGAGGTTTTTTTTTTCTTCAATTAAAGAGATGTATGTTCTTGATTTTTAGCAAATAATATTTAATATATTGCATAATCCAATTATCTATGAGCCAAAGAAATTACCTCTAGATCAACGATCTAGAGAAGAACCAAGAGAATACGTCGAGAGAAAAATAATATCCCCGCTCCCGCAACGCCTTGCACGTAATCAATCGATTGTCGTCGCAACTTTGCCGCAACAAACAAGATTCCTTCGCAAGTAGGAGATTAATTTTGAGGGGATACGGAAGAAAAAGCCCAAAAGAATGAGAGCTTCGGTGCTGATAACGTGTTAGAAGAGGATTAACCATGGCAAATAGCCATGGTACTATATTTATAAAACTCTCATCTTGAGTTGGGAGTCCAAGGGCCTCCCCACTAACTTAGTGGGGAGTAATGGAGAGTGATGAGGGGAGGGAGGCCAAAGGCCTCCCTCAACTCACAACATTTGATAATATATGTGCTATCCAATGCATTCTAGGCGTTATATTGCACGCTAGACCCGTTCCAACTTCCAAGAACCACACCACATCCATCAAATAGTAGGAGCTCATGGTGTTAAAATGGCCCGGCCCGGGCCCGGCCCGGCCCATCGAAAATCCGGGCCGGCCCGGCCCGGCCCGCCGGCCCGGGCCCAGTCGGGCCGGGCCGGCCCGGCTCCCCCACCCCCTAAATAAGCTCAGAGAGGCTTATTTAAAAAAACCCGGGCCGGCCCGGCCCGGCCCGGCCCGTGGGCTGGGTACCCCAGCCCAGCCCGGCCCGGGTACGGGCCACCGGGCCCGGGCCGGGCCGGCCCGGCCCGGCCCGTGGGCTGGGTACCCCAGCCCAGCCCGGCCCGGGTACGGGCCACCGGGCCCGGGCCGGGCCGGCCCGGGCCGGCCCGGAACACGGGCCGGGCCGGCGGGCCGGCATGCCCCCGGGCCGTTTTAACACCATGAGTAGGAGCCATGTCTGCCCGGCTCAAGCCCCTTCAAGGTCATGGGTTGATCCAAGCTAGGGATGAGAATGGGCATATCCAAAGTCCGATTGGACTTCCAATTGGGCATGCAACATCATCATCCATACAAATCCTTCACTAATTCTAGAAAAAATTAGTTCTAGAATTAGTGAAGGATTTATAGGGATGATAACGTGGCATGTCCAATTGGAAGCCAAATCAAACTTTGGGCATGCACATTCTCATCCCTAATCCAAGCAAGAACTACTAGTTATGTAACCCATCACATCAAAATTATCATATCAATTCTGATTTTACAAGTCTACCCAATGTTGTCCCTATAAATACCCTGTTTCCAAAGGTGGGAAAGGGGTGGTAAGCTTTATGCCTCGAATCAGAGGTGACAGCTCGACCACTGAGCTTGTTTATGCTGCACGTATCCACTACTAGGCCGGTCTACCAACAGTTCGGCTCGAGTTCGTCATCATCCCGGTTAATTTAAGCATCAGAGGCGGTTTGGTTAGGCACGACTTATCAGCCTCCCAGCACCACGAACTCGAGGGTTCTCAGACCGAAGGAAGGCCCCGTACGTCTCCAAGCAATGAGCCGTTTATATTCTTTTTCTGTTAAAGCTTTTCATAATTAATGCTTTTTTTGTTTTTTTTTTCCTTTCTTTTTGTCCTTTCAAGCAAAAACATAATGAACCTTACAAGCCGTAGAATGATGCATGCGAGTTAGTAGCATGCATCATCTTTACATTGTAAGCCTTGGAAAAATCACAACTTTCAGGGAGTGAAAACACGATACTAGAACATAAATTATGGTTCGATAACAGCTAATTAAGTTCCCCTCCTCTCTCCAAATTCAAGCATCTCATCCAACACCTTGTCATCCAAGCATTCTATCTCTATCACCTCCCTCCCTTGCTCCTCCCCCATTGATCTCCCCACGTTTGTCGAAGCAGAAGCAGAGGGCCGAGAAGCAGATGAATATACTTCGTTCGGAAAGTTGAGCACCGCATGCGGGCCTCTCATCGCATATGCCGCTCGGTCATAGGCCCTGGCCGCCTCCTCGGCGGTGTTAAACGTCCCGAGCCAGACTCTGACTCCTCCCCGCGTCGAATCTCTGATCTCCGCCGCGAACTTCCCCCACGGCCGGCGTCGGACCCCTCTGTACCGGACTTGATCACCCAGCTCCTTTCTTCTTGGAGAGCTAGTAGTGTCTTCCATTGTTAATTTCTTTGTTTGTTGCAGCAATGGACTGCAACTTATAACGTCCACATATGTTCTGATTTTAAACTTTGGTCCAATTCGGATTCCCGGCACGTGAGGCCGATGCATTTGGGTTCATTGAATTTTACGTGGAAGGGTCGGTCTCAATCCGATGGCTAACTGAAGCTAAAAGCTTTATTAATATTCTTATATCAAATTTAGTTATTGGAGGGAATCATGGGACCGTGAATTCACCCTCGTGCTCGACTCACGCCACCCATTTTATTTTATTTATTTTTAATTCTTTTCGACTCTCTCTTGACCCCAGACTTGGACAACGTCAGCTGGCCACGAAAGACACTTGAAAGGAAAGTGGAAGGTTCTTCCTATAAAGTTTTGCTACCTGGATGATGTGATGATGCGTGGGAATCAAGAAGAGCTAACAACCCCATTGCCTTTTGATACTTGCTGATGCTCGTGATCAAGACAGATGAAGATCAAGCCTGCGTTTAGATACGTTGGTACGTCACATGGTTCATGATGGGAAGATGAACATCAGGAAGAGTGGAGAGTTTGACTCTTAATTAGCCGCCATCTGAAATAATTTTTAGCTTTACAATTGTAGCCTATAGGGAGTCGGTTGAATCAAGTGGTCCTTACACTCAACAGTGGTCAAGGTTTTATTTTACCATTTAGAGGCCCATGGGCTGATGTTAGGGATGTCCTAGAAGAAGGTCCATGTGTCATGAAATTTAGCAATGTAAGCTATATATTGTGCTGGGAATAGACAAAGGCTGGCCCAAAATCAAGGGGACAGTGCTCACTTTTTTTTTAAATAAATAAAGAGAATGACTCTCAGAAATTAAACAAATTATTAGAAACATTTATTTTGTATCAAGCACTAATGATTAATTAAGGAGTTTTCTGCAGGCACTATATATTAGGAGAATTTACGGAGGAACAGTTGAAGGGACAAGATACGGGGCCAACGCGAAGTCTCGTTCTCCGCCGCATTTCGCGCCTGAACGGACTCTTCAACGAGAAAAACTGCCGGTGAAAGCGAGGCACGGGCGCAGAGCGGTGACTGGACACCGCTGTTCTCCCCACTGTTGTTGACGCACGTGACATCGCAGGGCCTCCGAATGCCTAAATTGCAGCTCATCTGATCATCTGGCTTCCCAAGGACAAGGAGGCAGGGGGCTTCCAAGTAAACTTGAACATCACGTGCGTGCACGTGGCAGTACCACGCGGTTTTCTTTCGCAGGCGGGGACGCGTGTCGACTTCGCGTGGCTTATCGGCGGTGATTTTGTAGCCAGTTCCATACTCGAAAACCCGATAGCAAACCCGATAAGCCCATCGCTTGGCCAACACAAAGCATGTCGCATGTTAAAATGAAGCTCGTTAGGATAAATTTCGAAATAATTTAGCTGCTGCTGTTATAACAACAAAACTTTATAGCATTGATGCAAGACAAAGTATAGATGTGATCGATTTTATATATAGGGCAAAACAAAGATTATAAAGTTTGACAATGTTCACGCGCTACCACCGACTATGGAGTGATGATGCATTGATGTGGGCATTGGTCAAACTAGCACAAACCCCACTTTTAGATCCCTTTACAGCAACACCCTGTATCTTTAGTCAACAGCCTTATGATTTATGAAGTCGTGTGTCTCCAATATCAACAGTGTCAACCTCACTTTTAAGTTTTAAGTAAAGCAGATGAAGCAAATGAACATTGAACATGGTCTCCCTCCCCCTCCCTTCACATTCAAACAGTGTGATGGATCTTTGACCGTTAAAAGGCTCCATCTCTCACCCCCCGAGTGTGAGAGAATCTCATTGACTAATGGAGTAACGCAGATTCGAATAACATTAGATGATCTCCGCTGAAGATCAAGAACAAGTTCCTTCCGCGTTCTCAACATTTTCAAACATAGAGAGAAAAAGTTGGAGGGAGAAAAGGGGGGAGATCGATCAATAATTAGGGCCTTCTCACCAAATTCTTCATGAAAATGATTCAGGCATACATCCAAGTCAAAAGTTAATCCAACCACTTTAACAGACTTTTTTTTCTTCCTGTTTATGTAACTTTTATCCATGTCTTTTCGCTGTCAAGTTAATCGCACAACCCCATGTCCTATTTAATTTAAACATCCTTGTGTTCTCGGATTAGTGTTCGAAAATTACGTGGAGCCAATAAAATTCATACTAGGATTGAGATTTAATAGGATACTCACCCCCTAAAACAGCTCATCTTCATATGTCATCTCATACATCATTTTTCTAATAGTTGGTTCTGTTCTTCTCTCACTTCTCCGCCCCACACACAGCTGTCTCAGATTCCAAACTCCACCAATATTGCCTCCATGGACCCAACTCTACCAAATCTGAACACACCCCCAACCTCTTAATTATATGAATTAGTTAATCAATCAATCAATCAGTTAATTGATTAACTCCCTTCCCTTATAATTATATCCCCTCTCCTCACTTTCACCTCCCTCCCATTCAAAACAAAAAACAAAAAATTTCAAGACATCGCTGACTCTCTCATGGATCCAAAGCCATCGCACTCGACTCCATCCTACACTAGCTTGCCCATCCTCGCAATTTCCATCCTCGGCATCCTCACCACCGCCGTCCTCCTCCTCAGCTACTACCTCTTCGTCATCAAGTGCTGCCTCCACTGGCGCAGCCCCGACCTCCTCCTCCTCCGCTTCCCCTCCTCCCACCGCTCCCGACGCCTCCGCCGCCAATTCACCCGCCGCCATCCCCATCCTCCCGACCCCACCCAGCCCCGCGGCCTCGATCCCTCCACCATCAACTCCATCCCCACCTTCCGCTTCGCCAAGGCCGCAGCCTCCGCTCCTGAAGAATGCGCCGTCTGCCTCGCAGACTTCCGCGAGAACGAGCTCCTCCGTCTCCTCCCCAACTGCTCCCACTCCTTCCACATCGACTGCATCGATGTGTGGCTCCAGTTCAACCCCAACTGCCCTCTCTGCCGCAACGATATCAGTCTACTCCCTATCCTCCTCCTCCAGCAGCAGCAGCAGATTAGCACCCTTTCGCCATCAGAGCAACAAAATTCGAGCGTGGTGATGGATGTAAGAGATGACACTTCAAGTACGAGCGAGCTGAATGCGGCAAGTACTCCTAGGCCGGCGACGCCCAAGTCGAGTTCTTCGTCGTCGAAGACGACGAGGAGATTTTGGCAGATGGCGAGCATGGGAGACGAGTGCATTGACATGAGGATGAAGGACGAGAGATTTGAGGTGCAGCCACTACGGCGGTCATTGTCGATGGACTCGTCGCACGACCGGCAGCTGTACGTTTCTGTTCAGGAGATTTTGAGGCAGAATCCGAATTTGTTTCGCGAAGTTCGCAACAATGGAGAAGGATCGAGCGGCGGCGGCGCCGCCGCCAATGCAAGCGGGAGGATCCGACGGTCGTTCTTTTCGTTTGGTCGGAGCTCAAGAAACGCCGCTTCGGTGCTTCCAGTATCTGTGATGAGTTTGTGAGTGTAGAAGATTCAGGGGAAAAAAAATAGGTAGGGATTGTACATTTTGGATGTGAGAGATTTTTTTAAAAAGATTTTTAATGCAAATTATTAATTGAGGAAAAAAGTACTCTCATTTTCCTCTTTCCATTTCTTTTTCCGTTTTTAATTGGGCTTGGATTTCTTGAATGAATGTCTTTTTATTTTGGCTTGAAGTTTTATTTCCATGGCTTTGACCACATGGTTCTTAATTGTCATTTTGCTCGTTCCACACCGTCTCCATTGGTGGACCTGGATAAAGCTTACGCTGTACATGTGCGCATTTCGTATACTTCACTCGCAGCATTTCGTATATTTATATATATATTCATGCCAGCATGTTCTGCAAACATATCAGATGAACTGTAAATTTCTACATGCAACATATATATAAGATTTGGCCAAACAGTTTTTGTACCTCAGGAGCGATTCATCAAAACTAGGGGGCTTGGTGAGCTTTGAATCTTTGATGTTTCACTTCCCAAGTTTGTAACAAACCTCTGACTGCTGCCAGCAGGATAAAAAGGACACAAGCATGTGGATGTGGTGTTGATGCAGCCAGAATTTGCCTTGATTGCTCTCAGGGAGGAAACAGGCCTATACTAGGCAACAAGATTTGCATGGTTATGACCCCATCCCCCTTCGCCTCTCATCACCTCCCTGTCAGCCCTTCAATCATGAATCCAAATAATAATAATGAAGAATTTATTGAATTAAGAAGAAGATCCCTCAGTTTTAGTGTTATTATAAATGGCCTGTGCTTTCAGTTGAAACTGCAATAAATGTTGTCCAGCATCCTGAGAGTCCGACCAAAGGGAGCAACTTGAAAAAACTTTGCAGTAACAACACACAAGAATGGTCCCTCTCCATGAGGATGCTGTCTCGTGCGTGTCTATGCTGCTCCATAATTTCCATGCATCGATTTAGAAACATCAATTAAAGAGATGAGGAGAATCTACTAGCATTGAGAGACAAGGAAACAAACACAAATGGACGACGAAGTGGCCCATACACCTGCAGAATCCTATGGAAAAAGAAACAATGGCTGTATAATCTAATCAGAGCTCACATCAAATAACTGTATGCAGCTACGCTTTCTATATCTATGTATGCAGCAAATTAGGGTTGTTTGATATCATACACATGATTAGAAGGAAGTTTATATATAAATGGTTCGCATTTAAAAACCGAATCAGATTCCCCTTCGAGAAGCACGATTAACGTAGAAGCAAATGAATACTGAATAGAAGTTGACTCTATCAAGTCATTAACCATCAACAATCTTATAAATCTGTCTGATTAGCTGTCATGGTGCCCAGAGGCCCAATGACTCTGTTAAATTTGATTACTCGAGACGTTGACATATGACACTTGGGTTTTATTAGGGTTTTTTAAGTGAAAGGAAAGATTCGTAATCAAGTGGATGTAGATATGGCTTGTCATTTGCAACTCTAGGCTCTACCTGCCACACGGTTTGTTAACTATGCATATAGAAGATGATAATGTAAACTGAAAAGAGCCAAGTGCCTCTTCTTTATTTATAAACAAGCTGAATCAACCATGGACCATACTTGAGAAGGAAAGAACACTCAATCATACTAGCTTAGTTTTTATAAAGCAATCATGAACAGATATGCTAAACTATCTCCTACCTTATAAAAGGGAGAGTATCGACAAAGAGATGGAGCCGGGGTTTTCTTTTTCGTAACCT
The DNA here is from genome assembly GCA_030789695.1 of Scilla litardierei. Taxonomy (NCBI): domain Eukaryota; kingdom Viridiplantae; phylum Streptophyta; class Magnoliopsida; order Asparagales; family Asparagaceae; genus Scilla; species Scilla litardierei. The sequence goes on along the minus strand of CM061138.1, from coordinate 41,941,566 downwards.
GCTTTTAGGGGGGGGAAACTACCAAGTATTCTATTCCACGATGCCAACAATGAGGATAATACAAAAATAGTACTGTCTATTACATCAGCCTAAGTAATCGGATAAAGTTATTTACAATTGAGAAGACAACCCGCAGTTTAGTGGACATTTGCTGTTATAATAGCAAGTAGGCAATTACAATCTGATATTGGAAATACTTAATTTTGAATGGAAATTTTCAGGCGTCGGTATCTATAAGTTTAATATAGAAAATTACAGTATTGGACTAATGTTGGTACCTTAAGACATTCTTCGGCCCCTGTTTTATCACAATGATGAGTAGAAGAATGACAGATACTTACTTAATAGAAACAGAAGGAAATACATACAGAAGTAGGAAACCAATATATCAACAGCTCTTAGAAGGCAGGTGCTTAAATCAAGAGACAAGTCCCAAAACAAAGACCTTACCGTCATTGTATCACAACGACTAGTGGTTGCGACTTGCAAAATTATTGATGTGGGCAAACTATCCTCTTTAACTAAAAGGCAAGTTGCCAGGACCTATGGTTATAATAATAGGATATAACAATTAAACTATTCTTTCACATTAAATTACAAGTTTATAACCCTCCAACTTTAATAGTCAACTGTATCTCACCCCTTTTTAAAATTAAACCAGTAGACTCTAATCTAAGTATTAGAAGGCATTAATTCGCTTCTACCATTGGGCTTAATCAGTCATAACCCAACATGTACGCCAGAATAAGTTATTAGAATATGATTCAAATCTCATTTGGTGTCAGGACTTTTACTTAGAATATAACCTTGATGGAACCTTTCTTGGAAACACTAGGAACAGCCATGGGCCTGCAGACTAAGTTAACTGGAAGCATATTGAAGGATATGAGCTGGGAAAGCCACAGAGCTCCAGACACAAGAAAACTCAGTTTATGCATACCAATGCATAAACTGAAGAGAGAGAGAGAGAGAGAGAGAGAGAGAGAGAGAGAGAGGTGCATATCAACAGCAACTCCATTCAGAGGTTCAGTGAATGACCCAATCTCTTGATAGCTCATCTTGAAAATGACTATTTATATCACAAGTAACTTGGGGAAGAAGATTACCCATGAAGAAGCTTCACGTGGAATCATCAGATACCTTCCCATTGTATTATAATCTAATCGAATCCCCAGAGAAACTGCATATTTGAAGCTCTCCTGGAAATAGGATTAAGTGCCAGGAAATAACCGATTCCACATGCCCAGGGAAAACCTTTTCTGAATAATGATTTCATTGACCTTCATATAACTGTTCTAATCAAATATGCTCACATTTACCTTAATTTTGAACCCGAGCATCTTCATTCCGCATCGTGCCATTGTCGTTACCTGCAAAAGTAGGTGTGGTTTTATATATTGTAACCATAGCTCGGCTTAAATACTGGAAAGGAAAGGATGATATCAGCAAGATTCAGAGTATGGTAGCTAAACAAATGACATTTAAATAAAATACACCGACCCACAAGCGTCATATGTATCATAAATATAGGTGAATGCATATGGACAAGTTTAAGTCCAACTAATCTATTAGCAATGATATCAGGCATGCAGTTTGCGACTGTTATTACCGGCAGGTTTGATGTTGATATCAGGTAGACCAATTAATCTTTTTTCTCCTTATAAATCATTTAAGCGACTGCTCGAAAAATTATTCATGCCCTAACATGGGCAATTGGTTCAGGGTAACTGGTATACTTTGTAAACAACAACGGTAGTAGATGGTGGCATGCAACGGAAAAGGCCTACCAAGAAAGTGCCAGAATACCATCAATTTATCTCCATAATACTCTATTGTAGTTTAACGTTCACCAGTATTGGGTGTTAGATAAAAAAATAAAAGAAACCAATACTAACATCGTATGTGGGACAACTGAAAGTGAATGTAACGGAATAGTTCAACTTACCATTTAGAAAACTTTGATAATGTTATTGAACTCATGAAATTAAGAATCTTGGTAATAATGTCAGGCTATATGCTTAATTGCGATTGAGATGTCTCTGAATCCCAATTAGCGTTATTTAGTTGGATGTGTCTGGAATCTCAACTCATGCATGTTATTTAAGCTCATTAATAACACGCAATAATATCCTTGAGACAGGTCCCAAAATCAAAATCCATAAACTTTGTGAATGAGGAAAAAGATGAAGTGACCAATAATTGGACGCCAACAAGTGCAACAAATTAAACAATGGTATTCCCTTGAGCCCCATAGTTGGATCCTAAATTTTCATATGCAAGGCAACCAAACAGGTAGCTTCATAGGGAACTTACACAGAAGGATCTGAAAGAAGGGAAAACACAAAGCTTGCTTTTCTTGACTTTTAACATGGACATTGCATGAACTTCTAATTTTCCAATCATATATACATCACTTACACTGTGATAATGGCAACGCATTTGCAGGAAATACAGCAGATGGTGATCCCTCGGCCTTTCTTTTTAGTTGTTCGAAAAGCCGGTGAGCTTCCCTTAACTCATCACTGGCATTATTGCTCTGGCTTTCCCATGCTTCTATCACTCGTCGTTGGAAATCCATTGCAGTAATATAGTGGATTTGCCTCGTCTCCACTGGCGAAAAGCTGCATTTTGATGGGTGAAAGAACTATTATTTCAAATGAAAAAAGTTCCAGTCAACGTAAAAGAATGGTGAGACATTTCAAAGCAAACGGATCATATATAAAAACTGTCATATGCATCATTTGCAATAAACGAGAGATAATACGATTTTGCCATTTGCTAGGGAAAATGGAAGCTAGAAAGAGATCATTTAATGACTGCAAACCCGTGTAGACTCTTGTAAACTTGTATAAGTTCCATCAGCATTATACTGAAAATGTCCAAGATATATCCACCCAAATTGTTACGTCGAGTCTAGGTTAACTTTGCTTGTAAAGACCAGAACTTCCATTGCGTTCTTCAATTTAATGAAGCAAATTGAGATGATAGCCACTTTCATAGTACCGTACATCCAAGTTCTAAACAAAGCAATTATTGGACAGCTTGCATTCTTTTCAACAACAAAAAATTAGCAGACAGCGTACATTTTTTCACAGAATCCACTTATGAAACATGACCATCGCTAACAGATATTGGCTTTTTTTTTTCCTTTTTTCCTTTTTTCCTTTTTTTTTTGTGGGGGGGGGGGGGGGGGCATGAATGACATTTGCGGGCATGGATATATGTGTTGAGTGCACACAGGATCATCATAGATTCAAGATCTAAATAACATGTTTGATATAGGGGAGTTGGGGACATGCATAATATGGCCGGGTCTGTGTGGCAGGTGCGTGCACACATGTTAATAGTAATGAAACCATTACAGTTATTAAAAACTCCTAGTAAATTGCTCGTGATATATCAACACTTGAAAATATATAACAAAGCTTCATCTGTTCTAGTGAGACTATTGTAATATAGTTGCATTGTTATTGCCAATCAAGTTGAGATCATGATCTCGGTTGGTAGATCTCGATCTCAATTGATCAATCGATCGAACAGGGGCTATGTGTGTGTTGGGGTGGGGGTTGGGGGGAGGGGACTAAGCTCTATTCCGATGGACATACGGATCCAGTAAAGTTGATTTTAAAATTAGGCAACCTAAATGAAAACTTCGTTACAATCGATATGATCTAATATGTCTAAATTGCCAATAAATAAAATTTCAATTCATATGAACATGTTTTACTCGTGCATCAAGTGGTTGTAAAATTAGTTGAATTTTATGACTATTCTGACTTTGATAACAACTTGATGCATCGGTAAAACATATCCAAATCATTTGAAATCTATTTGTAAGTAGCTTAGACATGATAAATCACATCCATCGAAACAAATTTTCTATTTAGGTTGCCCACCTTTAAAATTGACTTCAATGGATCTGTATATTTGGTCCGAGCTTAGTCAACACATAAACTCACAATTTTAAATATATATATGTATGTATGTAAATCTTCATGTGAGAAGATTACGCACGGTGCGAAATCTTTTTTTTAATTTATTTTCCAAAAAAATTCCACCTTCATATCATGTTGTTATGCACCCCTCAAAAATAATAGTTGAAAAATAATGTGATTTGACCTTCGATCCAGGCATTACAAAAAGTTCTAATGTTCTGAAACCGTTAATTTTGTAACGGATGGATCGGGGCACAAATCCCACTAGGGTTCACCCATTATTTTCCATGTGGTATATAATTGTATGAATTAAACATCGAAAAAATTCAACAAAATTTCAAAAACATAAAATTGTTTTCGCACCGTGCAAAAAGCAACTTTTAACACATGAAAATTACCATATATATATGAGGAATATGGTGGTGTGCTGACAGCATATGAAAATTTCATATGTCACCGAATTGAGAGGGGACCGCGCTCTCCAACGAAAAGATAGATAATCTCACCCTCTTACAAATTTTTCACTTCATTCTTCCATTCATTCTCTAATCCCTCTAACCCTATATAAATACTAAATTAAAAATAAGAAATTCACAAAAAGAGCCCTAAATCCGAAAATTACAAAAACGCCCCTGATGATAGCACATATTATGTTACCGAATATTGCCTAATGCATATCTAATTTTGAGCTATTATGATAGCATCTGATGTGATATTGTACTTATAGATACTACACATATTTTGTCATGTAAGTCCGTCGGGCGGATCCCGCTCCTAAACATAAGGGAGGGCTCAGCCATCGGGTTCTGGAGCTCTGCTAAACTCCTGCAGTCACCCCTTATGGATGAGGCGCTCGATCTGATCCCGAAGGATCCTACAGTCGTCAGTGACATGGCTGAACCCCTTGTGGAAGTCGTAGTATTTGCACCTTGGGGTTATCTTGCAGAGTGCGTGGAGGATCGAACTCCTTTACCGCTCTGGCTAGTATTTCTGACAGCGTGGCCGACAGAGTGGTGTCGACCTTTGAGGATCGAGACGACGTGACAGACTATTGACAACATTAATCATATGCATTTTTTTAGTAGGAATCCTATCGGATCCATTGTGGTACGGTACTCCACATTTCGGGGTTATATCCCATACGAATACGAAGAAGAGAGACCGCTACAAATGAGCGGCATATGAACGGAACGAGACTCTTCGAAAGACGAGACTCGGATCGGAGATCAAAAAGCCCTTTCTTTACGTACTATTCATTTTATGATTTTTGTTGTTTCTTAATGCCATCTCTACTGTAGAACCGGACATTAGAGTTTCTTCTCATCCAGCTCCTTGCGAATGAAACGATTCAATAAAGAAAATGATGATCCTTAGAGCGCTCAAAATATTGGGATCCCCTACCTCGCTACGAATCTGCCAATCAATCGATGAGAAAGAGCTATTCGTCGTTACCAGCCATATTAAGTAGGGATGAACGACGGCAATGGATGGGAATTCCAGCAACTCGGGCTTCTCGACCCGGTTTTGACGGGAAGGCTGTATAACTTAGATGTTACGCATTTTAAGAGAGCTAACACATTTATATTTGGAGGGGAAATTTAAGTTGACCCCTTGTAGATCCAAAGCATAGTTCAAAATCAAAAAATGAGTTACATCTGTAGTAAGTTACAAATTCTAACTTCATTAATTAGGCTTTAATCTTATCTCCTGTGCATTCTCTAAGCATTTTGCACATCATTTGAGTGCTTGGTATCCTGAGACTTGTGAAATTCTTACAATTAATAATTAATAATGATACTCACAATTCCGTATGGAATCAAATAAAAATTTGCAAAAGTTTATGATTATGGGCGACGAAATGATTAGAGTTAACCCCATAAGATTAGTCCTAGAGCCAATAAGAAAGCTTTACATACATCATACATGTTATCAACAAGCTTTGCATGATGATGATGCTACTGCGACTTAATCAAATATTTCACATGAGCTTGAGGACCGGCATTTATCAATAACCTTCATTATTCATCCTTTACTTGTGTGACTATAGAACTAATCATATTGTTCTACTTGGTTGTATTGTTCCTATCATTATTCACCAGGTGGTGAATAATGATAAGCAGGTGACTGATGCATCTGCATCCAGCTTAAATTTGAGAATCTTTTTTAGATTTTATTTTTAAATATTATTTAAGACAAAGAGTTAATTAGAAATTAAAATCCTCAAAAAAAATCATTTTTGCATTGAAGTGCGAGAATAGGTTTGGTTGTGTAAACAAAAGGTCCAAAAAATCTCCGCATACGAGACATGTGAGTCGATGGTCATCAGATTTGCAGGGTGAGACTCAAAACATTGTCAAATCCCTGATTTTTTTCTTCTTCAAATCCCAACCAAAATCTTTCGTCTTACCGTCCTCTGTCACATGTGTTCTTCCTATATTTCCCAAATTCTTAATTTTCCCATTGGTTCTACATCAACATCAATCCTAACATATGCGATAATATACGCTGCGAAAGGAAAGAGATTGAACCCAATTGTTATCTGATGGGTCAAATATGTCACCTGGCCCAGAAAGGCAATGCCATCATTGCTAACTAAAAGACAAATGCATAAGGTAGATAAGAAGAAAAACACCATAAATTATTAGATAGGCCATAATTGAATGTTAGGAAAAAGCATGCAAGCTGAATTTGAAATGTGCAAGGATTAACACTACTTGACATGTTTGTGAGAATGTGAAAGAATGTAATGATATGCCTGCCTCTACCAAGTTATACAAGGATAGAGTTGATGTCAACATCAAGAAAATCCAATAAATGCGCATTTTATTGAACTGCTAGATAGCACCATTTGTTTACCCGCGAGATTTCAAGCTTTTCCACACAAAAAACACACCTGAAAGCGGTAAAGCACACTGTTATATAGCTTGGAGATGGGGATCGGTCGGGAGTCTTTTTTTTTCCTTCTCTTTTTTGGTTGGGGTGGATGGGGATAAGTTTCGCATAGCAATTCACATATACTCATTAGTGGCATGGTTCTCAAAGAAATAAAAGGACTTCTTTCCACGATCAAATTCATGCGCTGGATGTTGCTAATTCTTTGCATAACAAAATTTGCATGGAATAAACTTTAAACTTGGATCTTTCACCCATTTTGTGTGGCAATATTAGTGCCATTAGCTTGACAAATAACCCCATAGAACATAGCTAGAACAAATCTATAGAAATTAGATATCACTTTGTTTGTGACGTCTGACACATGCATCTGGGTTTGGGCTGACACCAACCCTCAACTAGAGCAGATCCCGAAATCCATAGACAATGATAGATTGTGTTTCATTAAAAATGACTGCGGCTATGCTTGTCTTAGATAGGGTGTGGGTGCATATGCGCAAGTGAAATTATATATATAATAGAAAACGAAATTTCAGGTGTCATAGCAGGGAATTTTCCTTCTATGGCTCATCTGCCATTCTAATATCTTCACATTCATTCATATTTGATATGTTTCGGAATTTTAGTAGGACTAATAGGAATTTTTTGTATTTTCTAGAATTTTTCTAGCTATTTTTCTTAATTCTCCCTCCTTTCTTTTCTCTAAATTTATATTTCTTCATTTTTTTCCTAAGCCCAAACCCCACAGCATGCCTCCTCATTTTACATTTCTTTTTCCAAATCTGAAAACCAACACCCGAGCCCAAGGCCACCTAATTATTATTCAGCCAACTCATCTTTTCCCCCTTACTTCATTCACAATCTGATACGATTAGGGTTAATCGTATCAAAAGTTCAGATTTTTAGTGGAAGATGAAAAGAAATTTGAAGTTGAAATGATATTGATAATGATAAAGAGACAATTTTTGATCTAAACTGGAGTAGATCTTCTCCCTAACTTGAGATAATGGATCAAGCCTAATCCCCCAAGCCCTAGCCGTCAAATGACGATTGTCTCAATAATTGGATAATCCCCACAACTAGGGTTCACCCCTTTAAATACCCTCCTAACAAATTACTAAACACACCGACGACTTAAACACAAAAAGGGTAATGCATAAAGCAAAAACTATGAAAATACTAAGTCGATCCCACGACCGCTCCCACGCCCGAGTCCTTGCGCCTTCTGCGGTACACGACCGCATTATTACTCCCCCCCCCCAAAAAAATCGAACTCTGTCCTCAAGGTTGAAATCTGGAAACTGCGCTATAATGGTGTCCTCCAGCTCCCACGTAGCCTCGTGATCTGGCAGCCCCGTCCATCGTACCAACACCTCTCGGCCCCCACCCTCGATGCGTCGCACCTGTATAATATCCTGGGGCTCCATAAGCACCTCCGAATCAGCTGCCAAAGTAGGTGGCAGAGTGGCTACCGGCGTATGCGCTCCAACCGCCCGCTGTAACTGAGAGACATGAAAAACCGGATGCAATGACGATCCTGGGGGCAATGTCAACTTATAAGCCACGGGCCCAATCTTCGCCTCTATCTGAAATGGCCCGTAAAAGAGAGCAGCTAACTTTTCTTTCCGGCACCGTGCTAATGATCTCTGACGGTATGGCCTCAGCTTCAGATATACCTGGTCTCCCACCGCGTAGTCAACCTCTCTGCGATGTCCATCCGCCTTTGCCTTCATCAGCTGCTGAGACCTTGTAAGGTGCTTCTTCAACTCTTCCAAAATCCCCTCGCGCTCCTCGAGGTACTGGTCCAACTGCGATACGGGTGTCGACCCACTACGTTAGTGTATCAACGCAGGTGGGTCCCTGCCGTACAACACCCGAAATGGTGTCGTCTGGGCTGCAGAGTGGAAGGACGTGTTGTACCAGTACTCGGCCCATGCCGACCACCGATACCAACTCCTCGGGCAATCTGACACAAAGCAGCGAAGGTACGTCTCAACGCTCCTGTTGACGACCTCCGTCTGTCCATCCGTCTGGGGGTGATAAGCTGTACTCCTCCGCAGAGCGGTTCCCTGGACCCTAAACAGCTCCTTCCAGAACTGGCTCAAGAAGACCGCGTCCCTATCCGACACAATAGAAGTGAGGACCCCGTGAAGACGAACCACCTCCTGTACAAAGGCCGTCGCCACTGTCACTGCCGTGTAAGAGTGTCGCAGCCCAATGAAGTGCCCATACTTGCTCAAACGGTCGACCACCACCAAAATCACAGTGTATCCCTCATACTTGGATAGACCCTCTATGAAATCCATGCTGATCCCCTCCTAAACCTGCTCAGGAAGAGCTAAGGGCTGCAACACTCCGGCCGGCGCCATGGCCAGGTACTTGTGACGCTGGCAGATGTCACAGCTGGCCACCATCTCAGCGATGTCCTTCTTCATTCCCCGCCAGTACAACTCTCTGGCCACCTGCATATATGTCTGCTGGACTCCTGAATGGCCCCCCACCGCGCTCCCATGGAACTCCTGAAAGATCAACTGTTTGTGTACTGAAGCCCGCGGTATGACTAGCCTCTCTCGATACAACAGTCGATGCCCCTCTAAAGAATAGCCCGGGTGCTCAGCCACCCCCGAACCAACTCCTCCCGGATCCTAGATAGCCCCTCATCGGTATCACCTCCCTCCATAAGGGCACCCAATCCGCTAACAGCGGTACTGACAAGGCTGCCAAGGAGGTAACCTCCTCTCTCCGTGATAGCGCATCCGCAGCATTGTTCTCTAATCCCAGCCAATAGTGTATCTCAAACCTGTAGTCCACAAGTTTAGATAGCCACTTCTGATAGTCCGCCGCCACCAGCCTCTGCTCCAGCAAATACTTCAACGACCTCTGATCGGTGCGTACAATAAACGGTCGCCCCAACAGGTAGGGACGCCATTTCTGAATCGATAGGGCGATCGCCATCAGCTCCCTCTCATACACGGATTTCTGCCTCACCCGTGATGACAAAACATGGCTAAAGTAAGCCACGGGTCGCTAATCTTGCATCAGCACTGCTCCTAACCAGTATCCCGAGGCATCGGTCTCCACCACAAAAGGCCTGCTAAAGTCGGAGAGAGCTAAAACCGGTACTGTCGTCATCGCCCTTTTCAATGCCTCGAATGCTGCAGTCGCCTCCGCGTTCCACTGGAACCCATCTTCAGCTGCTCTGTCAGGGGCCATGCAATGGTACTGTAACCCTGCACAAACTTGCGATAGTATCCTGTCAAGCCCAAAAATCCCCGCAACACCCTCAGTGTAGTCGGCCGCGGCCAATCTTGCATGGCCTCAATCTTGCTTCTATCAGCTGCTACCCCTGCTGCTGAAACCACGTGCCCCAAGTACTCCACCTTTGCTTGGACGAACGTGCACTTTTTCCTATTGGCATACAGCTGGTGGGCCTGTAGCTCCTGCAACACAGTCTCCAGGTCTCGCATGTGCTCCTCCATTGTACGGCTGTACACCAATATGTCGTCGAAGAACACTAAGACAAACTGCCGGAGGTATGGCTGGAATATCTTGTTCATCAATGACTGAAATGTAGCAGGCGCATTCATCAGCCCAAAGGGCATGACGAGGAACTCATAGTGCCCCTCATGAGTCCTGAAAGCAGTTTTCTGCACATCTTCTGCCTTCATCCGGATCTGATGATATCCCGACTTCAGGTCCATCTTCGAAAAGATCGACGCCCCATGTAACTCATCTAACAACTCATCTATCACCGGTATAGGAAAACGGTCTGCCACCGTCTCCTTATTGAGGGCACGGTAGTCTACACAGAACCTCCAGCTACCGTCCTTCTTCACCAAGAGCACCGGGCTAGAGAAGGGGCTAACACTTGGTCTAATCACTCCCGCCTGTAGCATCTCCCTGATCAACCGCTCGATCTCATCCTTCTGGACATGTGGATACCTGTACGGCCGAACGCTGACTAGCGATGCTCCCTCCCGTAGCACGATGGTGTGCTCGTGGTCCCTCTGAGGCAGAAGTCCCTGCGGCATCTTAAACACATGCACATAGCTGTCCAGCAACTCCTCCACCTCCGACGGCGTCTCCTGCTCCTGTGCCTTCGCCACCAGCTTCTGATAAGACACAAAGTACGCCTCTCCTCCTACCGACACTGCCAAGCCAAGGACTTCAAAGATGCCGCTCGGCAACAGACTGGGGTCCCCTAGCAAAATCACCGTCCTACCATCCTCCCGATACTCCATCCTCAACATCTTCCAGTTGAATTTGGTGTCGCATATTGTCTGTAACCACTGCATCCCCAACACCAAGTCAACCTTCCCCAACTCCAGGGGGTAACAATCCACCACTACCTGAGCTCCCTGCACTGCCAGAATCACTGCCCTGCAAACACCCCTGCTCTCCTCCCTCTGGCATGTGCCCAAAATCACCCCGAAGGTGGCTGTCCCACTCACCTCTAGCCCCACCTACTCCACTAACTTCATGTAGATGAAGTTGTGGGTTGCCCCACTGTCTATCAATATCGTCACCTCCTGGTCTGTCAACCTGCCCACTAGTTTCATGGTGTGATATGGAGTAAATCCCACCACGGAGCTAAGGGACACCTCCACGATCGCCAAGTGTGGCTGCTCCTCTGTCACCTCGTCCTCTACGCCAAGTATGATCGTATGGTCGCCCTCTTCCTCCTCCTCAGTCGCCACCTCCAACTGCATGGCTCGTCCCGCACACCTGTGTCCCGGTGTGAACCGCTCGTCACACTTGAAACACAGCCCCTTAGCCCTGCGCTCTCGCATCTCTGCCTCCGTCATCCTGTGGGTCTGACCCCCCGTACGTGTCTCCGGCCTAGTCCCTCTCGCTAGTGTCATTGCGCCTGTAGGAGCCTTTGGTGCCCCTGGTACTGCCGGGCTCCGCCAAGCAGGTCCTCCCCAAGCTCCCCTCGCCATCCTATCCTCCACCAGCTTGTCCTCCACCTTCCTGGTTATCCTCATCATGGCAGACAATCCACTGAGTTCTTGAACCCGCAGCTCGGCTCTGATCTGCGGCTTGAGGCCCTTTAGGAAATTTCCTTCTAAGGACTCAGCGAAAACTCCCTCTACTCGGCTCGCAAGCCGCTCAAACTTCTCCACATATTCCCTCACGGTCCCCTCCTGTCGCAGTGTATACAACTGCTCAAATAGGCCGCCAGCCTGTTTCTCCTGAAATCTCTCCATAAGGCACTTCGTCAACTCTATCCAAGTGTGGATAGGCCGCTGTCATTGGCTCCAGCGGAACCACCCCAAGGCTTCCCCCTCAAAGCACATCGCCACCGTCTGCATCCTCTCCGCCTCAGACAACCCCAACACATCGAAGTACCTCTCCGCTCTATAGATCCAAGCATCTGGATCCTTTCCCTCAAAAGGGGCATGGTCAGCTTCCTCAACCGGCTATCTGGTCCACCATCACCATGTGGGCCTCCCCCCGTTGTTCCTCCTGGTATCTCGGACGAGCAGGCTCCTCCAACCTCCACCTGGGCCGATCTGGCTGCCCATACGCTCCCCAAATCTCCTCCCGGGCCCTCTCAGCATCCCTCTGCTCCTCGGCATCACATGCATCTCCATCACCCCACTCCTCCTCTTAGAGGTTATCGGCATAGCGTGTGTACTCATACTCTGGCGCATGCCCCACATCCTCCCCGGTCTCCTGAAGTTTTCATACATCCTCATTGGCGCGCCTCAGAGCCTCCAACGCTCCATCCATGCCCAAGGAAAGACCGGAGGATCCCTGTCGGCCCCCCAAATAGCCCCCGGGGCCGTCGCAACTGGGCGGAGCCCCTAGCGTGTCGCCAGGGCCCCGCCGGCTTCATACCGGCCTCGCCGGCCCTCGCTGGTGGTCTGGCGGGTCGCCAGACCCCCGCAGGGGTCAGCGCGACCCCATACAAGGCCGCGCGGTTCTGCGCGGCCCAGATCTGGGCCGCGCAGGGTCGCGCAGCCTGTAGGAGGGGCGTGCGGCCCCTGGCGGTCTGCCAGAGGGCCGCCGCCCCCAAAAGGGGCCCCCCGCATGCCGATTCGCGACGTTGGCCTCCCGGAATTTCACGATCCGCTGTTCCAGCTCCACGTACGCCGGATCTCCCCCTTGTTGCCCTAGATATGAAGAAAGATTCAGATTTGTCGATGCCGAAGCCCTAATTTCAGATTGGGGGTTGTTGTTGACGAAAAGCTTGAAGGAGGTCTTGGATGTCGGTGGATTTCACAAGCCCTTTCATCTCTTGGTGGATGCCTCTGATCTCTCCTTGAAGCCCATCGATCCGCTTGTTTACTTCGTCAAGTTTGCCGTCGAATTTCTCCTCGACAAGCTCTGACGCCGTCTTTGCCCTAGTTCACACCATCGGATCTTAATGCTCTGATACCAAATTGATACGATTAGGGTTAATCGTATCAAAAGTTCAGATTTTTAGTGGATGATGAAAAGAAATTTGAAATGAAAATGATATTGATAATATAAATAGACAATTTTTGATCTAAACTGGAGTAGATCTTCTCCCTAGCTTGAGATAGTGGATCAAGCCTAATCCCCCAAGCCCTAGCTGTCAAATGACGATTGTCTCAATAATTGGATGATCCCCACAACTAGGGTTCACCCCTTTAAATACCCTCCTAACAAATTCCTAAACACACCGACGACTTAAACACAAAAAGGGTAATGCATAAAGCAAAAAACTATGAAAATACTAAGTCGATCACACAACCGCTCCCACGCCCGAGTCCTTGCGCCTTCTACGGTACACGACCGCATCGCAATCCCACAAGCTCAGGCCCAAGTCTTTTAAACCCCAACTAAATCTTTTCCCTAAGCCAAGCCCCACTTCGGCCTACTGCCCTCCTCTCAAAACTAAAACCTAACGATATTTCCCCTCTTCACAAATAAAATACAAAACCCCAACAGCCGCTTCTTCACCTCGTTCGACAACCGACCAACTCTCGACAAAGATACCTGATCCGAATAGAACTCATCTCCCCGACGAAGAGTCCTGATGAGTGTTTATTATGTATAGTTTTCCCCTCTTTTTCATGCATGTTTTACATCGTTTTATTCTCTATTCCTCCCATTTTTCCCGTTTTTATCTTCTCTTTCGCTTTTATGGTCCCTCTTGTGCTTTGCACGATATATGTGCCGTTTAGAGACCATATGGTGAGATTCTAGCGCAAAGAGGCAAAAGGAGCGAAGCCAGGGATCAAAATGTGCAAGGGAGGAGAAAATTGTGAACAATAGACACCCACGCGGCCGAGTCAACCATATCCACGCGGCCGCGCCAATATGCACTGGAAATGAGATCCATGCGGCCGCGTGACACTGACACGAACGACCGCGTCAAAGAGCCCCAGAACACAACTCCACGCGGTCGCGTCAAGAATATGCAAATGGCTGCATCACTGAGGAGAAGGATTGAAGACTTAAAATCGACGCGGCCCGCGCAACAGAAGACGACGCGACCGCGTTCTTTCGAAGACTGAAGCCAAACGACGCGGTCGCGTCCTCATCAATGCAACCGCGTCGCCGAAGCCCCCATTCCCCAGCTTACGAAAGGAAACGACGCGACTGCGTCGTTTTCGACGCTATCGCGTCAGATCGGGTTGCTGAGGCAGCTAGGGCGCGTTTTGGGGGCTGTTTTGGTCTTTTGGGTGTTGTATTTAAGCCCCTTCTTCCTCCTGCAAGTGATCTTTTTCTTTTATCAGTTTTTAGCTAATTTCTAGGACTTTGGAGGGTTTTGTAAGAACTTCTAGCTCTAGTACTTTGTTATTCACGTTGTTATTATTGCTTTCATTTGTAATAGCTTAGCATTTCTTATTGAAATTCTCTCTTTTTATTATTGCTGCTGTATTTTATCATCCATTACTAATCTAAGCTGAATCCATGGCTTTTGTTGCTTACCCATTGCTAGAGACAACTTACATTGCCATGAATAGTGAGTAGTTTTCCATATAAGGCAATGAGATGAACCACGTTGGATTAGGGCTATGGGTTGGACGATTTGATTAGCTTAGTTGCTGGGCTAATTGAGATTAGGGATATATTGTGATGATGATTATCGTCGTAGATTCGACCCCCTCCCTTCGGGACGATCGGATTGGCCGCCGGCTAAAATCGGAACCAATCCAGGGATCCAATCCCTAAGACGATACTATCGGTGTGGCTGACGAGAGTCGGGTGTCGATTAGAGCCCTCCCAATGTAGGTCCGATCCCCGAACGCCACTGTGGGTGTGAGGAAGATTGGGGATATTTGTCAAGCGTAATGCGCCCAATGTACACCGATGCATCGACGAGAGTTAACATCGGTGTAGATTGGATTGGCATATCATTGCATCGCAACAGCGGGGGTAGGATTTGACATAAGGGAATAACCTATCATGCATCTCAACAGTGGTGGATAGGCGAATGCCCTTAGGTCACACGACCTCTTCCGAGTCCAAATAAGTCTGGTAACTGGTTGATTACTAGTCTGACCCTAACCTTAGTTCAACGGCGGGGATTCCCCACGCCTTAGAGCCTTTATCTTTTGATTCATTCTCTTCATATTTCACCAACCAACCATCATTACGATCGCATAGCTTTCGAACGAAGACTCATAGACCGATACTTCCTGACCGCCTCCCTGTGTTCGACCTGTCAACGCTAACGCTACACACGACCCGGGCGTGCGGTATTATTATTAGCGTTGTCGTTGAGACGACGACCAAGTCCCGCACAGAATAGAACTCCTTCGCAATCTCATCACGTGCTTTCTCTCTCCTTACACAAACACACTCTCTCTCTCTCTCTCTTCAATATTCTTGGGTTTTGATTCATGCAAAAATTATTTTCTCTTCTTCAAATTTCTCCGATTTAATTGATTAGAATTCTGGGTATTTCGGATCTCTTAGGATTCCTTGGCATCTTCATGATCGGAAGATTATTTCTATCCCCAATCTTTTCGGTTTATGTTTTAATTTTTTTTGTTTAGTTTTTTTTTGAAATTATATGAACTTGGAAATTATTGGATTCATGGGATTTTTTATTAATCGGGGATGTGAAGATTCATGTTTATGATGATTGAATTTTATTCATAATACAATGACAAATTTTTCAGCAACTCAATGGCCTTGCGGTAACCCTCACTGATGTCGTTTCCGTTCTTTCTTAAAGTTGGATTTTCTGTTTTACGTTTGGTCGCAAGGGAGGGGTTGGTCGCCCTATCGCTGATGTGGATGTTGTCTCTGGGCAAATTCTTGCTAGATGTCATTTGTTGGGCCTTGGCCCTGTGTTGACCTCAAGGGCTTTATCCGCTGTTGTGGCTTTCCTTTGGGCTTTGCCCCTTGCGTGAATGGTTAATGGGCTTAGGCCTTGATGATATTTCCTTGGGTTACTTGTGGTAGAGAACATGCTTCTTTTGGGCCATTGTCGGCTTGATGGGCTCTTTAAGCCGGCATTAGGTTTCCTAAGGATTTTTCTGCATGTCTTTTTGTTCAAGGGTTGGGCCTTACTGTTGCGACGTTTGGGCATGTGTATGTTACTGTTCATATATATAAGTTGTGGTGAAATCTTCTCTGTGCTGATGGAATGTAGACAGTTTACGATTATTGAGAACATGAATCAGATCACACATACTCCCACATACTGAAGTTTCCTTTTTATTCTGTTTTAAATAATAATTTCAGATTTTTAAATTGTTGAAAACTGAATCTGCTTTTGACTGTTTACTTGACTTAATTGAATAAATTCAGTAAGAGACTTCTATTGGCCAAGGATACGTACTTGCCACTGTCACTTGAAACAATTGTGAAATTATTTATAGCATGCAATGATCAAGTGACCTAATATTGACAAGCTCGTATTACATTGTTCATATATAATATGGTTATTATCCAATAATAGTTGATTATACATTATTACATGGAATAGTATACAATGATCACTTACTTCAACATCGAAGACTGATGCATACTTTCAATACTGTATCTGTTCATTGGCTATTACATTCTGATCACAGATTCAAAATTTTGTACATGTTAATGCATGGAAACTAAGTGCTACATGGGAACCAAGTGTCGCGGAACACCGGGGGCCACTTTTGGACCCACGGAAGCCGCTTCTGGGATTTCTTCTTAGTTTATATTGATAACCATCAGAGTATCAGATAGTGTTGTTGACACTAGTACCATGAAAACTTGAGAACGTCTAGATAAACTAGAAATAATCATAATACCATGACATTACAATTGACTGATGAAATTTTGGAATAACTCATATTAGAGAGTTTGAAGCCATGCTTCATCACAATTTCTAGTTTGAATTCTATCATGAATCTGTTACCTGCCGGAGGTATCCTGAATCTTATCATGAATCTGTTACCTGACGGAGGGATCATATTATGACATTACACTTGACTGACGAAATTTTGGAATCTATTGACAACTATTTTTGAATTCTAGGGCTGACTAGGACAAACAGGTTGATAGAAAAATGGTTGAGATTTAATCTTGGGGAAGAATGGTTGAGATGAGAGTTTGTGAAAATTCTGAGAGGGAAAACGTTTGTATTTTGGGAGGAGCTTTTTGGAGAAATAAATCTTCATTTAATTTTGTAAAATTCGAGATCTGTGAATTTAAGATGTCTTGGAAGTTGAACAGCTGCATTTATGTGATTTAATTTACAATATTTATAAAAAAATAAGTAAAAGTTATATTATCAATGAATTATAGGTTGCCTATTTAAATCATCCTTATTTATCCGGGCATTGAAATTCATCGAGAAGAAACTAATACACTCACAAATGGGATAAGAGAACGTCATAATAAATACACTCACACTAGGCTCCACATGACGTCATTATTAGTGCGCCCGGACGCCAAAGGCGCGAAGGCGCCCGTTATGTTCCGCGCCGAATTTTTTTACACTAATTTGTTACTCCGTGCCGAAGGTGCCTGCGCCGAATTTGTTGTTCCGTGTCGAAGGCGTCCGTGCCGAATTTGTTGTTCCGTTCCAAAAGCGCACGTGTCGCTAAATATTTTTAAGCTAATTTGTTCTTTTAAATTTTGGCCGTGGAAATAATTTTTGGGGAACAAAGATTTTATGGGGGAAAATCTTAAGTGCGTCGAATGCACCCGCGCCATTTTTATGCTAATTTGTTGTTCCGCGCCAAAGACGCCTGCTAAATTTTTTACGTTGATTTGTTGTTCTGCGCCAAATTTGTTGTTCTGTGCCGAATTTGTTGTTTTACGCGAATTTGTTGTTCCACACCTATGGCACCCGTGCCGAATTTGTTATTCCGTGTCGAAGGTGCCTGCTCTGAATTTGTTGTTCCACGCTGAAGGCACCTATGCCGCTAAATATTTTTACACTAATTTGTTGTTTTTAAAATTTTAATAATTTTTGAAGAACAAAGATTTCGCGGGAAAAAATCTTAAATGAACCGTGCCCACGGGTACAGGTTTTTTACGCTAATTTGTTGTTCCACGTCGAATGTGTCCGCGCTGAATTTATTTTTCTACGCTAATTTGTTGTTCCGCGCCAAAGGCGCCCACAAAATTTTTTAACGCTGATTTGATGTTCCGCACCGAAGGCGCCCGCGTCGAATTTGTTGTTCTGCGCCAAAGATTGTTCTTTTAAATTTTAATAATTTTTGGGAAACAAAGATTTCGCGGAAAAATCTTAAATACCGGTTTTTTAACGCTAATTTGTTGTTCCACGCCGAAGGCACCTGCTCCAAATTTGTTGTTCCGCGCAGAAGGCGCACGTGCCGCTAAATATTTTTACGCTAATTTGTTGTTCTTTTAAATTTTAATAACTTTTAGGGAACAAAGACTTCGCGGCGAAAAATCTAAAATAAATTGTGCCCGCGGGCACGGGTTATGACTAGTAACTCATATTAGAGAGTTTGGAGCCATGCTTCATCACAGTTTCTGGTTTGGATCCTATCATGAAGCTGTTACCCGACGGAGGGATCCTGAATCTTATCATGAATCTGTTACCTAACAAAGGGATCCTGAGTCTCTTTCACGAATCTGTTTGGACTCAGCCAGGGATAGCTGCACGTGGTACAAAGTGGTCTTTGGGTTGCATATCGTACTCTTCGGTATGAGTCACAGCTTAGGATAGGTACAAAAATCACATATGTAATAAATTACAAGCTCTTAAGCATGTCCTTTCTTTAGTTTGTTACACTTCAGTTCAGTAGTTTTAATTATCTTTTTAATTGTTTAACATGTTCATAACATGACACACACAACCTGTTACACTTTTAAACCTTAAACTGGTATATTTTTATATGCATGGTGCTATTATATTCTTACTTCGTACATAAACCGTTTCCTTGGATTAGATATAATCTACTTTTAATCCAGTGGTATATTTTTAGGTATAGTAGGAAGCTTCAGAGTTTAAAATTAGCTTCCAAGTTTATGATTAGCTTCCATCTCTTCGAGCTGTACACCGAGTTTCTAAGACTACTTATTCAGGTAAGTTTTACAATATATATCTATTTCACCAATATTGTTTTCACTGGTAAAGAGCAGGTCCTAGAAATTCTTGAAAATTGTAATTATCCCCGAAATCCAAATCATTATAATATTCAAACTGTTAATCATGATCTTCATAGCAAAAAACAAGTGTGCATGAAAATTATTTGATTTCCCCGCTATGTACTGACAGATCTAGTGGTCAAGTTTATTCTTTATTACAACATCATGCACTTCGGGGCCAGTAGATACATGGGCTCTTTAAACTTCATGGCTTGTCATCCACATGTTTCACAGCATGGAATCACTTTGTGTACTTTTGCATCTGGTGCGGAAGATAAAGTTTTAGGCACTATATGACAACTGACCTCTTCTATTAACTACATTCTATGTGCGTGTGCGTGTGTTCATGCATATATAAATGCAAAAAAGTGTTTCTAAGGCCACCCTACCATTTTTCGGTGAGGCAGATGGAATCGACGAAAAAAAGGTTTCATAATTAGGGTCATGTCCATAACGGGATGAATGAGCAAGCATGCTTCGTCTTTCGAGCTCCTAGCTCCTGCTGCTTTTGATTGAACCTACCCGGACCTAACTCCGTATTTGAAGCATGTAACCATCTGATTCAGGAGAATCCACATGCATTGAAGACATACAACACAGCCTAAGCTTAAGCAAGTACCTGCAAATCTGTCAGCTTCAATCAACTGACGGAAATGGGAAAAATAAAAATTTTCAGTAAGGATAGGCCATCTGAAAGTTTAGCTCATTTGCTTTGAAGTGAATCCTGGTTTGTGGGAGAATAGGTCAAACATGTCTGATGTGCCAGTGTCTGGATCCAATCTGAACTCAAGTTTGAAAGCAAATCTATCTGTAATAGATTTGAGTCTGAATGGACTTCGGAGAATTTTGTTAAAGATTCATAGATATCCCATTAGGCTAAGTCTTAACCTAATAAGAAAAGAAGAGTATTACATCTCCACTATATAGAAGGGAACTCTTGATATTAACCAAAAGCCGGTCAATAGTTTAATCCTTCAAGAAGCCCTAGAACACTATTAGCAAACCTCATCCACTTTACGGAAGCCCTATCTAGTCGTGAACATCACCCACTTCAGGAAAACCCTGGGGATGGACAGGTCTTGTACTTTCTGAAGAAAGATATGAGCAACAGAGCAGTAGAAAAACATATTTTCCCCTGGTTTATCAGAAAAAGAGTTTTCTGAAAAAAGCCTCAATGAAACAAAATAAAGAGATGGAGATTTCTCCCTCACAAAAACCAAATGTTCGTATCTTTTGCATCCATCATTGAGCAGATTAAGTGAAACATCTATCATCTATTTGATAGATCGTTACCTAAGGAACCCACCTAAAATCTTTATTATCCTGATGAATAATCCACGCTGTTCATCATGACATCCATGTCCTCAGTAGTTGTGTTTAGAAATATCTTGTTTACATACTACCAGATGGTATTCTTTTGTTCATTCTATTGCTGAAAAATTGTCCATTTTATAACCACTTTATGCATGGTTGAAAATTACAAATTACTAAATTGTTATATACAAGTATTTTAAAGTATGTAGATCATGATAGAAGATGTGGCCTATTGGGCTATCCATTGGGATGGTCTCGTATGAGACTTAAATCCAACCCTTAATATGGAGTCACCTACAAAACACTTTTCATTATTGAAAGGATTCAATTTATGGCTTGATAAGCAAAAGTTTCTCATCTTTTTAAACAATGAATGGATGATTATGGACTTAAGGTCATTTATAGGTGAAAATAGAAACGTTTAAAAATTGAAGTTAATCAAATTCATCCTTTCCTTCATGGCATCTTATTCTCCAGTAAATTCAACAATTTCATATGATTCAACAATTTCATATGATTCGAATATGGGATTCGTCAAAGAATGGTAACCAAAAACAACATCTATGGGAGTAACATGTTCCTCAAAAAGTAAGGTTCTCATGGAAATCCGAAGGTGTGTGCCATATCAAATCAAACAGTAATGGACTTAGAGGTGACATTTTTAACAACTAACACAGGACTAATTAAGTTTACCTAGCACAGCAATGTTGTTTGCATTTGCTATATGGTGAGCTTGTCCTTACTAATGTTAGGAAACGATATCATGTTAAAACGTATATATATAATACTACAAATGCCAGTACTATAAATATGCCGAGAGAGAGTATGAAATGGATCCGCACTGACCCACGTCCTGACTGATCGGCATGAATAAACTTGTGCATGAATTCTTCAATTTGAGATCAATACTGTGTGTGCCTGGACCTTAAAATGAAGGCCTAGATAAATATCAGGCCATGCATAGTCAATCCTCGTGCAGCATGTCTTGGACCAAGGCATGGTCTATTTAGGAACTAATGATGGACCAAATGCAGGCCTGAACAAAGGCACAAATCAAAGCCCCTGAATAATTGGATATATTAATGATTCTATTATCTAGTTAACTTCTTTATATATATATATATATATATATATATATATATATATATATATATATATATAGCAAAAAATATACCTGAGGTTAACCTCAGATAGAAATACCTGCGCACACCCCCTCTGTCCGGGTGTTTTAAGTATATTTTTTTGAATTTTTTTTGCTCTGGACAGTTTTGCGCAACGTTTTTGAAATCGATGAACGGAGGCTCAAACGGTGTTGGATTGACCTGAAATTTTGTGGGGAGATACATAACAAGTATATCTACCTACTGCAAAAAAATTCAAAAAAAATACTTACAAACCCCGAACAACGGGGTGTGTGCAGGTATTGCTGCCCGAGGTCAACCTCAGGCACATTTCCCTCATATATATATATATATATATATATAATGGAAAACATGTGACGTCTGTTCAAAAATGTTCAAAAATGATCAGATGTGCTGGCGTGGTATGTTCCTATTGGTTAAGGAAAAAAGAAAGCACATAAGTTATGCTTTCTTTAAAAAAAATCATCGACTAATGGAAAAGTACATGTGGCGTCTGTTCAAAAATGATCAGATGTGCTGGCGTGGTGTGTTCCTATTGGTTAAGGAAAAAAGAAAGCACATAAGTTATGCTTTCTTTAAAAAAATTCATCGACTAATGGAAATGTGCCATATGAGTGCGATTATGTTTTATAGGTGCTACATATTTTACATTAATTTATATATATAATAATGGGTATCATATGATATATAAGGCTAAGCCTCATATGCAACCTTGAAAACTCAATCATCATGGATTTTTTCAGACAAATGGAACCATTTATTTTGATCTTCATATCATAAAATACCAAAATACCAAATATTGGATCAGCCCAATGGATTTTGCACATTCATCCAATGATAAATTTAACGATTTTATAAGAATAGAACTTTTTATAATGAGTAGCTGAACAAGCAAAACTTCTTAAGTTCATCCGATATTCAGTGGTTTAAGGTTTTAGAATATGAAGATCAAAAGAAACGGTTTTGATCGTCCAAAAAGACAGGAGAGTGGAGTTTTCTAAACCGCATGCAAGGCCTTAGTTCATATGTCATATGATACACATTATTCTTATATATAGTAGATAACATAATCCGATGTTATTCTTTTACGTTATAAAAACTAATATTAGTCCCATTTGATGCTTTAGGATACAAATCTAAGTCTATGCTAATTGATATAATTTTTAACTAATCTAACATAGTATTAAAAATCATATAGTGTCTCTAGAATTTATTTTGCGGTTATTTTTTCCGATTTTCGTAGTTTTGGTTCTTTTAATAACCTTTGGAAATATATTTGTATTTACGTTGAACTGGTGTAGTAAGCAAAAGACAGAAATTATGGCACAAAATAAAGGTCTAAATCCAGCATGAATGGGCAAACACAATACAAGCATGATTGGGCGGGCCAAGACAACACATGGATTAGTCTTGTATTTAATGGATTGGTACATGGATCCATAGTTCTCAGCCCATATAAGCTTTGGATTGTGCCTTAGCCTCGGTAATTTTGTATGGATTGTGCATTAACTTGGTCAAGCACAACACGGCACGACCCACTTCCAACCTTAACAAAAGGGATTTATCTGTTAATTTTAACCAAAATGGAATTTGATAAATTTGGTTTAATAATTTTGTAAACATTGTAAAAAACATATGCATTTCAATTCAAACTTTTTCTATGGTATTTCATCCTCTTCCGGTCAATCTTATATGCTATTTAATTCCCAAGTTTTTAGATTATCTTGCCTTCATTCCACATTATAGTTCTGATCTTATCTTCAGTGTACACTTCTAATTTAATACCAAATTCGGAAATGTTTGTAGTTCATAATTCATTTATATGTATTAGATAACATAATCTGATGTTCATGTCACGATTATAAATACTTTCAACTCCATGTCCCAATCTAATTATTTATTTTTCTACATAACATAACATGCTATTTTCCTAATTTTCTTGGTCATCTTGCCGACATTCGACATTATGGTTCCAATCATATCCGTATTGTGCACTCTTATAATTTAATACCTAATCAAGAATATTTTTTATAGTTCATACTTCATCGTATGTATTAGATAACATAATCTAATGGTCATATCATGATTATACATTCTTTCAACTCCGTGTCCCAATTTAATCATTTATGTTCTATATAACATAATTTGATATTCATATCATGATTGTAAAATACATTCAACTCCTTATCCCAATCTAATTTTCTAATTTTCTAACTTTCATTAAATTTAGACATAATGTTAATTATTATTTGTGTTAGATGAAATATAAGTGGCTATTCAAGTCATAATTCTATAGAATTCCAATTTTTAAAGTTTCTTATTTTTAGATGAGAACTTTATAGGAATTCACATTTATTGTAACTTTTCTTCTTGCGTTCCCCATAAAACTCTTCCATTGTATATCATCTAATAACCAGTAATTTAAACTTACATTTTTCATAAAACTTTCATTTAGATAAATAGACCATGTATATGTATAAATAAGCAATATTTTAAACTAGCATCCAAACAACCAATGACTCTTTTAGACAAGGTAATATTATTTTGAGAAAACTGGATATATAATGCTAGCGTAGTAAATTTCATATGCTGACAGCACAAAACCTATTTCCCATAAATTTTTTGAAAAAAAATCAAGATTGGTGTACACATTCTAAAGCCCAAAACCCTAAATATGAGTGAACCCTAGGGGATTTAACCATCGATCTATTTGTTAGCTGTTAACAACATTAGTCTGAAACCGTTGAATTTGCAACAATAGGATCAATGGTCAAATAATGTCGGATTCACTTGATTTTTGACATGTTGATCATCCATGATGTGTCGAATACATCCAAAAAAATTAAAAAAATTAATAATGTATAAGTGCGTCAACGCTGAAAAATTTTCCATACTAAGAGCATATATAAATTATTATGTATTATTTTTTTTAGAAAAAAGTGTAAAGAAACATTTCATATCAATTTTTCCCAATAACAACTAAAATAGAAAAAATAAATATAATCATATTCATTTATAATGAATTTTCCAAATACCTTCCTACCATCTCTAACACATACAAATTGAAGTAGTGAGTTACTTTGCGAACATACCGTTTTGTTCAAAGCACACACCACTAATTTACAAGTGTACCATTGAAAATTTACAGTTGTGCCATTGAAACTACTTACTCTTTAACCCTTCATATCCATGTCATTTTACAGGCGTACCATTGCTTATGCTTTATATCGACGCTACCCCTCCTCTCACCGCATCTGCCTCCTCTTCCTCACGTCGTCGATGCATCCTCTCTCAGCAACTTGTCAATCACTACTCTCAAGATCATCCCCATCATCCCATCGCAACCTCCTCTAATCCCAACAAACCCGCAATCCCTTTCATCCCTTCAATCTCCCCCCCCCCCTCAAATCCCTCCACAATCCCGAAATCTATCCACATACGCCGTATACAAATTTTTCCCAATAACAACTAAAATAGAAAAAATAAATATAATCATATTCATTTATAATGAATTTTCCAACTACCTTCCTACCATATCTCACACATACAAATCGAAGTAGTGAGTTACTTTGCGAACATACTGTTTTGCTCAAAGCACACACCACTAATTTACAAGTGTACTATTGAAAATTTACAATTGTGCCATTGAAACTACTTACTCTTTAACCCTTCATATCCATGTCATTTTACAGGCGTACCATTGCTTATGCTTTATAGACGCTACCCCTCCTCTACCGCATCTGCCTCCTCTCACGTCGTCGATGCATCTTGTCAATCACTACTCCAAGATCATCCCCTCTCTCCCATCATAACCTCCTTAATCCCAACAAACCCGCAATCCCTTTCATCCCTTCAATCTCCCCCCCCCCCTCAAATCCCTCCACAATCCCGAACTCTATCCACATACGTCGCATCCTCTACCTGCTCTTTCAAGCTCCACACAATTTCCTCTGACGCCCTCAGCGGCCAAAATTCCTCAACTCCACTCAAAATCCTGCAATCATCAATCCCCAATCAAATCTCTATTCAATCAATTAGTTTTTTCTTCGGCTTATTTTACATCATCTTTTAGTTCTTAGGAATTGCTCATCTGCCGCCCCCTTCCCTCGTTTGCAGCCTCCCTCGCTCGCTCCCCTCATGGTTCGCCCCCCAGCCACTCGTTCGCTCTCCTGCCCCCGCCCGCGCCCCCACGTCACCCCAGCCCCCTCACCCGCTCCCACGCCTGCTCCCCAGCCCACTTGTCGCTCCCACGCCTGCTCCCCAGCCCACTTGTCCGCCCTTTCACATTGTTGTCACCCCCAGATTCACATGCACAAACATAAAGGTGTTTTTAGAAATTAGGTTAATATGTGTAAAAGCTGGGCAATTTGAGTAATTTTTAATGGCAACCCTATAAATAAATGGTATGTGTGCAGAGTAAAAAAATTTAATGACAATCTTCTAAATAAGTGGCATGTGCACTGAGCAAAACGGTGAGTTTGCAAAATAATTGCCATTGAACTAGCCTCAAAATCCATTATCAACTAGAATTCATTTCTGTTTCGAAACAAAATCATATGCATTTATCTTTACACTCCGATGTACAAAATTGTACTCAAAATCAAAGACATTTTTCCTTCGAAAAACATGTCCCACTATTTCTACCAAGATTTGAAATTTCAAAGTCGATCTCTACAACTACCACTAGTTTGTGGCATCAACACCAGCTGTATGGATAATTATTATGAGATAAATATAAGAAGTATTGGACTTTAGGTATATGTTGCATTATCTCATCTTTAGCATTAGTTCCGGTAGAGATTCATATTCACCAAGTGTTTTACCTATTCATATATTATATTCATCACCAAAGAGCTTATCCCTTCTAATATCAATATCTAACACAGTTGATTGACAGTTGATTGACAGGTCATCTACATGAAAATATTTAAATCAATCAGTTCGGCTTCAATCTACTTTTATACTTAGATCTTGATGTTGTAATCACCATATTAACTGGAACAACCAATACCATTTCGGGTCTCAAATAACTTGAATGGGTTCCCCTCGACTGCAATCATGTCAAAGAAGGGTGTTTATTTTACATTACTTACGCAAATCCGATCCAAAAAGGCTAATACATATTGGTACCAAACAATTTCGTTTTAACTTTGATTTTGATCGATAACCCAGGTTTCAACTATTATTTAAAATAAGTCAGAATTTGAACGTTTGGTATCTCATATATCAAAACTTGTATTTATTGTTGGTTAATATTAGTGGTATCATCCACTTTAGATGAATATATCAGCCGGTTTGAAATTCAATATGATTCAACGTCTCAAAATCTATTTCTTCTATTGACCAATTTTTAAACTATGGACCTTTCTATCATGTACATAAAAGATACATAATAAATTATTTATAACTAATATTACATTTGACAGAGTTTTTTGAATCCTAGGGCTGACTAGGACAAGCTGACTAGGACAAAGGGTTTGATAAAAGACGGCCAGGATTTAATCTTGGAGAATCAACGGTTTGGATGAGGGTTTGAGATGATGGATTTGTATTTTAGTACATACTTTTGATATTTTGTGGGTCCAGCAACAGGCTTCTTAAATCATTTTAACTCAGAAATAAAATCGGGAATAGCAACAGTCTTTTTGGGGAAGAGCCAGAGGCGTTTTGGTGGATAGTTCCCAAAACCCCCCTCTTCCCAACATCATTTCTCGCAAGGGGAAGAGCAAGAGGCGTTTAGATGAAGCTTTAATTAAACCGTCTCCTTTGCTCTTTCTTCCCCAAAGCAGCACGAGTTCGCTATTTGCTTTCCCAAACATCAACATCATTTCCCCAACATCAACCCTTCTCGCTCTTAGCTCTTCCCAAAAGCAGCAAGGGGAAAGACAGGTTCGCTATTTGCTCTTCCCCAAAGCAGCACGAGTTCTTTGCTGGTGTTTAATTTGACCTGAAGGTATCTTTGTTCTTGCTTCCCTGCTGGTGTTTAATTTCATCTGAATGTATCTTTGTTCTTTCTTCCCCGAGCGGCAAGATCATTTTTGAAGCAAAAGCAGCGAGATCATCAATTTGTGATTACTGGCGTGTCTACTAAGGACAGTAATCCAGCTTAATTAATTTTCGCAGCGAGGTGAAGAAAACTCCTCTGGCTCTATCTCTTCCCAAAATCAGCAAGGGAGAAGACAGGTTCGCTATTTGCTTTTCCCCAAAGCAGCACGAGTTCTTACTCATTTTTGGAATCTTTGGCTTTGTTCTTGCTTCCCTGCTGGTTTTTAATTTTGATCTGAAGGTTTCTTTGTTCTTTCTTCCCCGAGCGACAAGATCATTTCTGAAAGCAAAAGCAGCGAGATCATCAATTTGTGATTACTGGCATGTCTACTTAATTAATTTTGAAAGCAAAAGCAGCGAGATCATCCAGCTTAATTACTGGCGAGATCATCCAGCTTAATTACTGGCTCTTGATTACTGGCGAGATCATTTCTGAAAGCAAAAGCAGCGAGATCATCCAGCTTAATTAATTTTTTGTGTGTTTATATATTAATTTGTGAAAGCAGCGAGATCATCTCTTTTGTCCTATTTAATCATTAATTTGTGATTACTTTAGTTAATGCTGATTTTCATTTTCTACATTTGTTAAGAAAGCATTGCACTTTAAAAAGGTGGTGGTGGTTATTATTACGCAGTGCTGTCTGTTAATGCATTACAAATTTTCACAAATTTCCATAATTTCAACAAACTGGCACATACTGCAATTGCATATGCAATTGCCCTCAGTAGACACATACTGGCAAGTATTTGTTTCTGTGTGCCTATACTTTATGGTTATCAGTGTGAGTATACTTTATGCATATGCAAATGCTTATCAGCATGAGTATACTTTATGGTTTCAGTGTGCCTCAGCTCGGTATATTGGATTGTTTTAAGTGAATTGGTCCATTTCCATCAACCAAATTGATAATATACACATGCCATTTTAAGTAATGTTAAGTAATGGTAAGTAATGTTAGCTTGAAAAAATTACACCTCTAAAGTGTTAACTGGCATGTCAAGCTTGGGATTGATCATTTCAACTAAGGACAGTAATCCGCTTAATTAATTTTTAAAGTTTTTTTTGGTAAGAATTTTTTAAGTTTTGATTATTAAAAAATTGAGTAGTAATTCTTTTCTAAGTTCTGATTGGTGCATTTTTGAACTTGAGAAGAACCCTCCATTGCAGTAAGTATGAACAATGAGCTTAAATATGTATCCTAGCTTATGTTATTATGGTCAGGTTTGATATTTCACGTATCCTATCTTATGTTATTATGTTGCTCGCCGATGTCCTCGAGTATGTCGCTGCCGATGGTGAATTTGTTGGTTTAATTAAGTGGTTTCATTTGTAGGAACTATTTAGTTGTTTCAATTCTCTGTATTTTGTGCAGAGACCATTCATCTTTCATGCACAGGACAATTTCATCATCAATTGATCTTTTAAGTTGATGTTTTTTTATTTTGGTCTATTTAGTGAGAATTGACGGTGAAGTTCTCAAATCTATGTTTTGGAGCTTGCTGCCGGTGAGGAACCACGAGGAGCTTAGGAAGCTGCTTGCTGGTGTGATGGTTGCTAGCGGAGGTGTCTTGCTGAACATTCGCTCTATTTTGCTGCCTAAAACAGGGACCATTGAGCTTAACTTTGAGCCAAGTCTCTGAAGGCCGAGGCCAATTCCAATGCTGGTGTGTCTAAGGAGCAGGCTAAAGAGCAATGGTGATGGGTTTTCTTATTAGGGGGTTTCGTTTTTTTTGGGGGGGTGGGGGGTGTGTGTGTGTGTGTGTGTTGTGTTTGTGTATATATGGGATTGGAGGCTATGAAGTGTTTTGGGGGGGGTTTGGGATGTAGAGCTTTTTGTTGTGATCGGATCTTAAGTATCAAGCTCATCTCAGCATATAGTTCTAATTTCTTTTTTGGCTATTTTGCTCTTTGTGTTGTTGATCTTGAAATTGTTTCCAATCTGTTTGTTGTTTCGCTTCACTCACATAATACATCATCTTTGTTGGAGATGCTCTTACATCAGTATTTTCCCCTAGCTTCTTAATTACTCTCCAAAATCTAAAATTTGAGAACTTCCATCAGTATTGTTCCGCACTGAGAGTGCCTACACCGAATTTGTTGTACTGCGTCGAATTTGTTGTTCCACGACAAATGCGTCACATCGTCAATGCCACTAAATATTTTAACGCTAATTTGTTGTTCCACGTAATTTTTGACTGTGGAAATAATTTTTTGGAAAATAAAGATTTTGCCTGGGGAAAATCTTAATTGAATCGGGTCTACGCCGAAGGCGCCCGTGCTAGATTTTTTTACACTAATTTGTTGTTCCGCACCGAAGGCACCCGCGCCGAATTTGTTGTTCCGCGTCGAAGGTGCATGCGCCGAATTTGTTGTTCCACGGCGAATGCGTCCGTGCCGCTAATTTTTTACACTAATTTGTTATTCCGCACCGTAGGCGCCCACGCCGAATTTGTTGTTCCGCGCCGACGCTGCCTTGCGCCGAATTTGTTGTTCCATGCCGAATGCGTCAGTGTCGCTTAATATTTTTACGCTAATTTGTTGTTCGGCGCAATGTTGACCGTGGAAATGATTTTTTTGGGGAACAAAGATTTTGCGGGGGAAATCTTAATTGAACCGTGCCCGCGGGAGCACGGGTTATGACTAGTATAGTTATATAACATATGTTTATTTCTAGTATTACCTTTTTATCATGTCTTCTTTTGCTCAACATGCATAGCATTTGCCCGAAAAACTAGTCAACCATGAGATTCCAAATTGAAGAGCATGAAACCAATGTTGAAAAATGTGTTACTTAATGTGTTATAATGCTACGTTATGTGAAGGCCACTATTTGATACATAGCAGCTATGTAACGCAATAACATGTAACTTAATGTTATTTGGTTGTAATTTGTGTTACCATAATGTTATTTTGTGGCGTAAGCCTGAACCAAAACCCCCATAAAACCCCCTATCCGCATTTCTTTCCCCAATTAAATTGTTAAGTCGTGTCCAAATTCAAAACTAACCTTTCTTTGCAGATCACCTACAAGCTGGGGAGAGAGCTATGGTACATGGGTGCTAGTGAGAGGGTCCCTAAAGCATACCTTCGATTTAATCGACCTGGATCTGGATCTCTTCAAGCTTCAAAACACGGTCAGCTTCCTCTCAATCTGGATCTCTCGCAAACTCAATCGCCTCTCTCTTCATCTTGATCTAAATCTAAGGCTTTAGCCCCCTTAATTTCTTTTTTAATAAAGTTGATCTGAAGTGGAGCTTAATTTTTTCAAAATAGTGAGCAAAAGGTATCTCTGGAAGCACATAGGTAGAAAGAAAGGCAATGAGAGTTTGAGAACAAGAACTCTTGAGCCCTCTTTCCTTGCTGGTCTAAAGAAGACCAGAAGCCTTTTTTTAATGTTGAAAAAGACAGTAATTTATAGGCTGCATAATATAGTTCTATTTCTTAACTCTGCTTATTTTGTAACTTCTATTAGACCTTAAGTTGACAATTAAGACATCAGTGTTTGCTTTAGGGTGGTTATTATGTTATATGGCCTTTTTTTGAATCCCCACGTCTTATATTTGATTCTATTTGAGCATGATTGGTTCTAGTTGCTCCTTCGTGTTGAAATTGTATAATTATTATCCATTTCGATTAGTTTTTAAGATTTTATAAATTTTATTATAAAATTTATCATGTTTATTAATATCATATTAGAAATATATTCAATAAGTTTTAAATTAAACAAATCAAAAATCATGTAATCTACGCTATGCGTTTATAAGGCATTATGTGCCATCCAAGGTAGTATTACGATTGGCTTCCGTTATTTTTCAACATTGCATGAAACAATTAGAATATATGCAAAGCTTGATTGGTGTTCTTTGCTAACTTAATTCGTGTGGCATCCACCGTATACTGAAGGAATCAAATCAAGATGTTGATAGCGTTGATCAAGGGAAGTAACATTAGACTATATCTTGGACATCTTGACATTACATAATGTCATTTTATCCTCTTAAGTTATATTTATTTGCATCAGATTTGTCTGTGGGTGCTAAGGAGTAATTTAATTTAATCATATACACACCAAATATTTGTGTTTGCTAATATAACAGTCAATCAGGGATTCAGCCCTTGTGTAAGGAATCTATTATGATGCTAGCTTGAAAAGGCTACTATTGTTTTTTCATTCAGCATAAAACTTTTGTTGTCTTGGTCTTTCTCTTAATTACCATCCTATTACTTTTGGGTAGCTTGTTAGCCACTCATGGAAACAAAAAATGTGGATATCATCAACAAAAGGTGCCAATGGTTCAGCTAGTGTTTATCTTCTGGCAACACAGAATACATCATAGTGCATTTCTTACACAAAACTACCAGTTCACCTGCCTTATCTTTGATATGAATATGTGTAGCTGGGTGCTTATGCACTAGGCTGTACTTGAGGCATAAAGAATTATGAAAAATATAACACTATAATATTAATTCATCGGCCTCTGCTGACTGGATCGTCCTTATAATCAAGGCCTTGAGCCTATGGTTACCATGTTTCATAGTGTCAACATGAAAATAAACAAAAGAATTACAAATCAATACATCCGTGCATGGGAAATACAAACAGAAGTAAGATGCTCAACATCCTATAGCATAATAGTATCAAATTAACCAGGAGCCAAAAGCACATAAAACAGAATAATGGACGAAGTATTTATAAAGAAAAAAGTTTACCTCGCTTTTGCAGCATATGCATTAGCAAGACACTGGCAAGCATCGATAGAATCCTCATGGTGTGGCCCGAACCATCTACAAAGGATGTTATACGCAGTTCCTAGCACCAGAACAGCTTTTGCAGGTTTACCGACATCCAAATAGGCTTGCCCTAAATGCTTATTAACAAACCCTAATCCAAAATGCATCTTCCCGAAGCTATCCCTTAACCTGTGTTCCCCTCTTTCCAAATATGAAATAGCCTGGTCAGCCCTTCCTGTCAGTAGAAGCAGCCACCCCATCCTCGCTGAGATGCTCCCCTCCAAGTGCTGCTCTCTTGGCAATCGCCCAACAAGCTCCAGAGTCCTCTTCATCAAAGACAAAGCTGTCTCAAACTCATTCATCATCTCATACATCATCGATATCTCCGCATAAGTCTCATAAACCTTGGAAGAGGGAACATGCTCCTGTTTGTCTAGAACACCACAAGCAATCTCCAAGCACATCTTCGATTCCCCAAACTTCTCTTGGCTACACAAGGCTTTTGACATGGACACGAACACAAATGCCCTCAATACGCTCTCCTTTCCCACTTTTTGAATTACACCCTTCAAAATTTCAATTGCCTCGCCAGACCTCCCCATTGACATCTTTAAATTGGCCGCTTCAATTTCCAACTTTAACTGTTCGGCTTCCAAACCTAAACGCGTAAAAATCCCTCTCGCCAGCTCATTTTGCTCCAATGCCTTGTCATACTCATCCAATCCGGCATGAATAACACCAATAAGCTGCCTAACCCTAGCAATCTCAACCGAATCATGCCCATAACAAATTTCAAAGATTTCTAATGCCTTCAAGCACAACGGCAACGCTTCTTTAAAATTTGAAACAACCAAATAAGCCTCCGCTAAATCATAGTAGGAACCGCCCATTTCCCGACTGTTTCGATCAAATATCAATTTTCTTATTTCCAAAACCTTTCTGAGACTGATCAAAGTATCCCATTTTCGACCCATTTCGGAGTTAGTCTCCACCAACTGGAGCTGGACCTCAAGCCCAACCATTTTAACCTCGGACTCATGGAAACCCTCTTTCTCCATTCGATCGAGAATCGTAACAGCGGTGCCCAATGACTCCAAGCTATCGTCAAACTTCTTCTGCTTGCAACTGATCGATCCCAACAAGCGCAGGGCTCTGACTACCGAGATCGAGCATCCTTCGTCTCTTTCAAGAACCTCCAGAGATCCAACCGTGAAATCTAGGGCTTTTAGAAGCTCATCGGGGCTAAAGGAATCGAATTTCAGAAAGGAATCGATGGATCTGAATGCGCTCAAGATTTCCCCTTTGGTGTTCAACGATCCGAGGGAGGCTAAGAGGTTGCCATGGTTGAGAGGAGGGGCAGAGTGGGAAGGGGTATGAATGCTTCGGCGGTAGTGGGAACATTTTGGGAAGGGAATTGGGGATGTTGTCGGGAGAGGGTTTTGGAGGGAGAGGCGGAAAAAGAGTGAAAGGGTATTTTGGGAAAAGAAATTGCGTTTGATGAGACGATAGATGAGAGAAGAAGAAGCTCTTCTCATGGCTACGGAAAAGGAGGCCTCCGCCGGGGGGCGTCCGATAATAAATATTGCGGTCGTTCTAAACCCGACTAAACCCCCGGCGGTTAATCGGCGGAGTGAAGAGCACAGAAACAGGGATTTCAGTGTTCGATGTTTGGGAGGGATTTGCTATGCGAACAGACCTCTTAACTTTTTACTCAGTATACCGATCCAACTGTTTTGAAAAATATAGGGTTTTTAGCATATTTGTCTCTTAAATCTTGTATATTTTGATATATGTCCCTCAAATCTTCGTATTTGCTCATAAGTCCCTTCAAATTTTAAACTTTAACCTTAATAGTCCCTCCAACCTGTTTTCTGTTAAAAAAATATATATTAATTAACGATTAATTATGGATTATGGTTAGTTAATTAAGAAATTATGTTAAATTAATCATTAAACCCCAATTAGTTAGAGTTAATTATCCAACCCAAAAAAGAGGGAGGAGGCGCCGCCCCGAAAACATGAGGGGAAGGGGGGCGCCGCCCCTCCCCCAAGAAAAAGGGGGGAGGGGTGTCGGGAGGGGGCGGCGTCCCCTCCCCCTCCGTTGTCTGTCTGAGACGGATGGGGAGCCCCCCCCCCCCCCCCCCCCCCCCCCCGGGAAAACAAGGGGAGGGGCGCTCCCCTTCCCCCTCCGCCTCGGACGAGGGGGGAGGGGAGGCACCCCCTCCCCCTCCGTTGTCTGAAACTCTGAAACGGATGGGGAGGGGGTGCCGCCCCTCCCCCAAAAACAAGGGGAGCCCCCCCCCCCCCCCCCAAAAAAAACAGGGGGAGGGGCGGCGCTCCCTCCGCCTCAGACGAGGAGGAGGGTGAGGGGGCGCCGCCCCTCCCCCTCCTAACCCTAA
The DNA here is from genome assembly GCA_030789695.1 of Scilla litardierei. Taxonomy (NCBI): domain Eukaryota; kingdom Viridiplantae; phylum Streptophyta; class Magnoliopsida; order Asparagales; family Asparagaceae; genus Scilla; species Scilla litardierei. The sequence goes on along the minus strand of CM061138.1, from coordinate 41,906,576 downwards.
TCCTAATCTTAACCCTAACCCCCAATTAACCCCTTAATCTAACGGAATATTCCCATTCTGTTAGTTTTTAACAGAAATTTAGGGAGAGTGACTATTAAGGTTACACGTTTAAAATTTAAGGGAATTGAGCACAAATACCAAGATTTGAGGGACAGATATCAAAATACACAAGATTTAATGGTCAAATATGCAAAAACCCCAAAAATATAATTTTCCCTTAGTTCACGGACCGGATTTCTCAAAATAATCTAAAGTTCAAAATGAATTGAAGTGTGAGGTACCGGGTTCGAAGCCCTTATCCTCCCTCCCACTATATGTAATATCCTTTCTAGTGTAGGTAGTGTAGCGGCTCCCTCGGGCTCTTGCGCCAGGCTGCCAGCTGGTCTTCGGGCTCGGTTTCCGATGAACCAAAAAAACTGAATTGAAGTCACGTTCTAAAATACTAAATTTTCGAGCTCCAGTGCTCACATTAGTGGTTGAATCACTCGGCTGTCTCGGTGGAGGCCCGGGTTCGAACCCCACTACCTCATATCCCCTTTTATTTTCGTGGATACCTGACTTCTCTGTGTTCGGGTGCATCCGTGTTCCACGACCCATGTTTCTTGTTTTCCTATGTATTAGAAAAAACTAAATATTCTTCTTTATTCCTGAGTTCACTTCCATCCATTCATTTCCCTCTGTTCACATATCAATTAATGCTTACTGCTTACACGTGTCTTAATTATACACTAATTATCTTTTAAAATCTAGAACCAATTTTGACAACATGACAAAAAAAGTTTAGCAAAAAATTACAAGATTAATGTTGGGAGAGGGGTTTGGGGCGGGGGGGGCGGATTGGGGGGGACACTAAGTGGGATCCTTTGAACATGTGTTCTAGATCTAAACTAAAACATGGGTTTTAAATAAAGAACACGTTGAATCTAATTAAAACATGGTTTTTAATGAAGAACATTTTAAACCTAAACTAAAATAGGAATTTTTTTTTGAATTAGAATGTGTTGGATCTACTAAAAATATGAAGTCTTCAAAATGATACACAACCTTTTACACTAAGATAACAACTTCCTCATGATTTCAACTAACCAACAATTTAACAAGATAGCAAATGAGGATGAGGAATCCTACTTGAATATGAAGAGGGATTATGATGATGGAGATGATGAAAAGCTCCTCAAGCTCCTTGAAACCATTTCCCTTCTCCTTCTCCTTCTCCTTCTCCTTCTCCTTCTTCTTCGTCTTCTTCTTTCTTTCTTTCTTCTTCTTCTTCTTCTTCTCCCCAAAACTCAAGGCAAGGCAAGGGGAGCAAAAGAAAAAAGAAAAGGAAAATGAGGGAAAAGAAAAGAAAAAGAAATAGCGTCTAAACTTCAAGATATTTACCAAAAAGACTGTCCATAAAAGGAAATCTATCCTCAAAGTATCTTCATCCTCATTCTTATTTACAAGTTAGCCATTACCATAAATGGTAAGTCCTCACTCAAAATATCCACAAGTTTCATTTATTTACAACTTTGCCATTTTCCAAAAATGGAAGGTTTTTCTTCGTGTCATCTTTTTCTTTTATTTACAAATTTGCCATTTAAAATTACCATTCATCTTTGAGTGTTAATTACATCACATGTCATGGCAAGAAGCCTCTTCACAAATGCCCTTTCACTTTGTGTTCAATTTACAAAAATGACATTGCACAAAATAAGTGTGAAATTACTCCTACACTTGGATGTTCAATTACTTACCCGCGCCATTCCTCATATGAATCATGATGGCCATCCCTGCACACCCATTGGCACTTATACCAAACATTAGGGGTGGACAAAGATCCGATTAAACGATTGAATCCACCCGATCCGATCCGAAAAAGTAGATCGGATATCCGGTCCGATGAAAGTGACTTGATATTAATAAGCAGATCCGACCGATCCGTTTGAAACTGATTCGGATTCGGATTTTAGTTTTCATCCAACAGAATGTGATCCGATCCGATTAGGTTTTGAGCGGATTGTTTTATTGTCTAAGTTCATCCAAATATCCCATTCTTAATCCGATCCGATTGTTTTTCACTACTAACTAAAAGCCCCTGAATCAATGCATCATGGCTATTGGTTAAGAAGACTAACAAACTCAATTGCATCCCCCCATCGGTCCCATCCGGTTCCCTAGACCCATGCAGATGCAGTGCCTCCTCGTCTCTCTCTTCCCTCACGTCTGTTCAGTTTTCATTCATGTACTGTATAACAGTACAAATAAAGCATGCTCTCCTCGTCCTCCTTGAAGATTCGGAGGTGGAGCATCATGAGGAGACTAGGACAGCAGCAACAACTACTGAAAATTGATATCTTTGTGGAAGGAGAGCTCTGATTTTTTTGGTTTTCTATCATTTTTGCTGGAAGGAGAGCTCTTGGTTGTCAAGCTCATCCTCCTTGAAGTTGATGCCAAACTAGTATGAAGATATTGCAAACAGAGATATCTTGTTTATGTTATTCTAGCAATTTGTATTTTGTAAGGATATTTTGTTTCGACATTGGAATTGACTTCAGTGTTTAAAAGGTAAACTTTCAGAATCTAATGAAACGAGTTACAAATTGTGGCATCAATAACTTTAAAATTTCAATAAAGGTAATATTAATCCGATCTGAATCGTATCCGATCCGAAATTCTAATCATCCGAATTTTCAGATTAACTTTTTTTATTAATGGATGTGGATCAGATTTTTCATCATCCGATTCAATCGGATCAGATGGTGGATTGAGGCATAATCCGATCCGAATATTCGGATGCCCACCCCTACCAAACATAGAGTACGTCTCAACGTCCGCATATACGACTCAAAAGATGCATACACAAAAGCAGTGCACTTCTTTGTGTTACACCCTACGGGGAGTTACATCCTACCATCATTAGAAAAAATTCCATCCCCTGAATTACAAAGATACTAATAAGAGAACATTGTACATATACACAAGTTAAAGAGCCCAAAGGAATACCATGATACAAGGGTTACTACATGAACAAGTAAGGGCACTTCTCTCGCATCTCATCTTCATGCTCCCAGTTAGACTCTCATGGAGACTCCTGGCGCCACATGAGAATAGCATTGTTTCGCAGCATCTTCTGCCTTTGATCCAAAATAGCCACAGGCTGCTGCTCATAGGTTATGTCCGAATGCACCTCGATCTCTGAGTGGTCCACCACGTGCATGGGATGTCCAACGTACCCCCTTATCTGGACACATGAAACACGTCATGGATACCCACTAGTGATGGCAGTAACACTAATCGATATGCCACCTCGCCAATACGGGCTGAAATCTCAAAGGGGCCATCATATATGGGGCTCACCTTCACATGCCGACCAACCCGTATGGTGCCCTGCGTAGGTGAAATCATCAGGAATACATAATCACCTCGATGGAACTCCAAAGGTCGCCTCTTAGTGTCTGCACAATGCTTATAGCGGTCCTGAGCAATACGGAGATTTTTATGAATCGTATGTACCAGGTCAACCGCTTAAATCACCAGATCTGGTCCCAGCAGCTCATGGTCTCATATGTCATCCCAACTGAGGGGTGACTGACACTTCCTTCCGTACAAAGCCGCAAAAGGTGCCATACCGATGCTCGCCTGATAGCTGTTATTGTAGGCAAACTCAACTAGGTGCAGATGGTCCTCCCAATACCTCTTAAACTCTAGCATGCAAGCCCTCAACATATCCTCCAAAATTTGACGATCTCCTGCGTGGAATGGTCACATCATAACTTGTTAAAGAAACAACTAGAAATAATATGGGTGAGTTAAAAAGGATCATACCTCCATATACTTTCTAGCCAGAAATTCTGTAGACTGACCGACCCGAAAAGAAATGAATTGCGCCGATGTAGTCAAGCGATCAACGATAACACAAACCACGCCATATCCCTTAGTGGTTCGGGGCAGTTCGGTCACAAAATCCATTGTCACATGTTGCCACTTCCACTCAAGAATGGGAAGAGGATGTCGTAGACATGCAACCCTTTGATGCTCAGCTTTCACCTGTTGGCAGATAATACACGAAGCCACAGTCTTGGCTACACCTCGCTTCATACCATGCCACTAGAAATACTACCGCATGTCATGATACATGTTCATTCCCCCGGATGGATAGAATATGGAGAGCTGTAAGCTTCCTTCAACAACTCTTCTCGCACTGCACCAGCAGCTACACAAATTTGACTCCCGAATCTCAAAGAGCCGTCCTCATGAACAAAAAAATCAGTTCGAAGCCCACCTCTTACTTGCTCTCGCACCTTCTTCAACTTCTCGTCTTCCATCTGTGCTACCTTAACCCGGTCCACCAGATCAAACCAAACCTGCAATCACCAACCCAACAGCCCTTTCACTTGGAAGTACGACCTCAATCTACATCTGACGTAGAGCCCACTGGAGTAGTAGTTGAGAAGTCGGCCCATAAATAGCAGGGAATCGACTGAGAGCATCTGGAACTACGTTAACCTTTCCCGGGTGGTATTGAAGGTCAATGTCATATTCTGCCATCAGCTCAAGCCATCTATGATGCCTTGTGTTAAGCTCCCTCCGAGTGAAGACATACTTCAAACTCTTATGATCCGTATAGATATTCATATGCTCTCCTAAGAGGAAGTGTCTCCACAACTTCAAGGCAAAAATCACTGCTGCTAACTCCAAGTCGGGAGTTGGCTAGTTCTGCTCATGTATTTTCAATAGTCAGGATGCATAAGCCACAACACGACCATACTGATGTAGTACACATCCCAACCCTTTACCAGAAGCATCACAAAAGATCTCAAATCCTCCCGATCTTTCAGGGATAGTCAGAACAAGAGCAGTCGTTAACCGTCGCTTTAACTCTCCAAGTGCACGCTGACACTCCTCAGACCAGACATATGAGACATCTTTCTTGGGAGATTAGCCAGGGGAGCTGCAATCTTCGAGAAGTCTCTGATGAACTTTCTGTAATAACCAGTAAATCCCAGAAAACTACTGATTTCAGTGACTGTTTAAGGAGCATGCCACTCCTCCACTATGGCGACCTTCTTGGGATCAACAAATATCCCTTCTCCAGAAACTATATGCCCAAGGAAAGCAATTCTAGTCAACCAAAATTTGCACTTGCTATGCTTGGCATACAGTTGATGTCGCCGACTCATGGTCTCTAAGACGATCCTCAGATGTTCAGCATCCTCTGCCTCATCCTTTGAATACACTAGGATGTCATCAATGAAGACTACTACGAACTTATCCAAATATTCAAAGAAAACATGGTTTATCAACCTCATGAAAGTGACTGGTGCATTAGTCACTCCAAATGGCATCGCCAAGAATTCATACTGTATATAACGGGTTCGAAAAGCAGTCTTGGGAACATCAGACCCCTGAACCTTCACTTGGTGGTATCCACTTCACAAATCTAACTTCGAATAGACCCGTGATCCAAGATATCATCAAATACGAGGGAGCAGGTACTTATTCTTCACTGCTGCTTTGTTCAACTCCCTGTAATCAATGCACAATCTTCGAGACCCATCCTTCTTATTCACCAGAAGTACTGGCGATCTCCATGGAGATACATTAGAACGTATCAGCACTCGCTCCGATAAGTCTGTCAAATGGCTGTGAAGTTCATCCAACTTGGGGGGTTGAACCACGCAGTCGCTTGAAAGCGGGTCGAAGGCAAAACCTAATACTGCTAGGGTTGCTATTTAAAGGAATGGACGCCTTCATTTGTGGGGGCCGAGCTTTTAGGCTCGTTTTTGTATCTTTTTCTATTCTATCTGTAATTTTAGAAGTAGATTAGAGTTTAGATGAGATTTTGAGAGCTTCCTCTCTTGGATTGTAACTAATGATTGACAACTCTTGCGTGTGATTCAATGAGATAAGTATTTCTTTGCTTTTATTCTGCGTTTTTATTGTCATTTTGATTGTTATTCTTGTTCCTCTCGTGTATTTCTATGATTCTATGAATGTTATAGATTAATCCATCGATGCACGTAGCTAACAAATAACATACTACGAAATTTGTACTCGATTATCCATCCTCCATGCGGACGACCCTAAATCGCTACAATGACAGCCGTGCGCTTGCAGTTTACAAATATTAAAACTCTTATCATGCCACATGGACAAAAGTGCCACAGAAATGCCGGGGCCACCTATTGAATACATGGGGCCGCATCTTGAATCTATGCATGGTAATATAGACTGCATTGAGCTACGTGCTACATGGACCAATGTGCCACGGAAATGCCAGGGGCTACCTCTAGAATCCATGGGAGCCACCTCTAGAATCCATGAGACCATGTAAATAAAGTGTATGTGGAAAATTTGGTCCTCTGTTAACATGTTATGATTGTTCACCTATGTTTCCGCTCATGTTTACTTTTACGCACACAGTTTACTATCTGCCACCTTACTTTACTTTCTGTTGAGTTCATGTTGCAGTGTAGTACCTTCTTTTTATTCTCATTACATATCTGCAATGTTGTACATTACTTTATGCATAGACCTCGTGTCATCCCCTAGTAGACAAACCTTAGTAGATATGAAAGTTCTGAGACTGGACCCCGTCTAGCCTAGTTAGACTTTCCTATTGGGTCACACGTTGACGTGTCTCATTTACATTTTACAGGTTTAGGAGCACTACAGCTAGAGCATGTCATGGCTTAGGAGTTCGTTCCCATTTTCGAGGTAGAGATAGAGCCCACCACGGATGACCTTGTACAATTAGACTTCCATGGGTAGTTTAGTGAGTGCGTTATACAATTTGTGGATACCCTTGTCTTTTTGTGGGTTTATGTGGAGTTCTCTTTGTTATTTCCACTTTTGTACTTGGTGCTGATATGATGTATGTAAAAGATGTAATTTTGTGTTAATAATATAAGATGTTAGACTTTGTACTTTTGTCTGATGTTCTCTATGTTGTTTATGTGTTGGAGCATTACATGTACTTCCCAGCACGTGCATAGTGGCCTGCTGGTATTTGTTGTATTTCTCTTCCCTCTCTCTTTTCTCTTTCTTCGTCAGACTCGCTGCTTTGAGAATACATTGGACGGATTCGTATGTCTCGGGTATCATGGGGAGCGGGGCGTGACACATTCTGCTGCTTATCTCATTATTTCCAGTAAGTTACATGATTACGATGAAATTAGTCAACACTAATCTTGATCGTATGGAGAATTTTCTAGAGGAACTTTATAATTTCGTAAGCACTATTCACCCTCTTAGTGTTCTCATTACCATCACATGATCACAACACGTGGTATCAGAGCATGGTACACGATGGCATCAATCGACAACAAGTTCCTCGTATGTCAATCCACCACTAGTCTACCATTCCTCACTTGATCCCACTACATGAGTTGGAAGAATCAGATGAAGATGTACTTCTTGTCAATATCACATGATCTTTGGAAGACGATGGAGAAACCATACATAGAGCCAACAAATAGAAGAAGAGAAATGGACCCAGAAGGAAAAGGACATGATTGTACTCAATGCCAAAGCAATGTCAGACTTTATTGTGCAATTGATACAACAGAGTACAACTGGATCTCCATGGCTACTTATGCATATTAAATATGGAAGATGCTAGAGGTAACTCATGAAGGTAACAAGTAAGTTAAATCATCAAACTCTTCTATTTATGCCCACGCATATGAACATTTCAAGAAGGAGACAAGTGAATCAATAACGGACATGTATACATTGTTCATCGATATCGCCAACACACTTGCGGGGCTCGGAAAGAAATACTCAAAAGAAGATTATGTGCAAAAGATTATTCGTTCCCTCACGCCCGAATGGAAATCATAAGCAACGGCAATAAAAGAAGGGAATGATCTCACTACGCTCATATTGGAAGATGGCTTTATCAACAACTCGTGGCATATGAACTCCAAAAGCAATAAAGGAGGGACAATGAGCAAAACAAGAACAAGACTATTGCTCTCAAAGCTGCTCTAGAGCTTAAGGCATTTGGGGATGAAGTTGGAGCAACTTTCTCTTATAACAATGGGATGTAGCACACTGCTTAAGCCATGTAAACTCAAACGTAATAAGAAAAGATTATCTGACAAATCTGGTGTTTGTTATGAATGCCACAAGCCATGGCACATGAAAAGGATTGCAACGAAAGAACAAGGGAAATAAAATAAAAAATTACATGAATCCAAAAAATGTGGCCTTGTCTGCGTGGGACCGAGAGTCAAATAATTTAAGTGATGGACTCCTCATTAGAAGACGACGACGACGACGACGACGAAAGAAGAAAGAAGAAAGAAGAAAGAAAACATGCATGTGCTTCATGGCCCGAGAAGACACTAATGTAAACTCTAATTGACTCCGGTGATAATGATAGTGACGATGATGATAATAATTGGAAGGATCAGTTTCAAAAGTTGTATGCTTAGATGAAGATGCCTTAAGAGAACTTTTGACTCTTAAGAAGAAGCATAAAACTTCTGATGCTAATTCTTCTAATTTTGATTTAGAAAAAATCAAGGAAGAAAATTTAAAATTAGTTAGCAAGAATAATGAGTTAATTGAAAAGAATAGATTACTTATATTATTAAGCATAAAGATCTATGTAATGTGTTTATTGAATTAGAAGATACCATGAATGCCATTAAGGCAAAGCACGATAACTCATACAGAAATGTGGATATGTTTAACAATGGTAAAGAAAATCTAGCTAATTTGATTAGCTCACAAAGAACATCAACTAGCAAATTTGGTCTATGATACAATGTGACAAATCAAAAGGTCACTCATCATCACGCTAGGGTTCATAAAATTAAAAATGGGTTTATCAAAGTTTGGATACCTAAGAATGGGACCATACAAATGAAAGATAAATACTTTGAAAGTTTTATGAACACTGTTCATTATAATGTTAATTGTAGATTTGTTCATGATGGAAAGTATAAACCCAAATAAGTTTGGTTCCACATTTGTTGATTTTATCTTGTATGATTAATCCCATGGACTCAAAGAAAATAGTACCACGATCTTCATTTTCTGGTAATCAAATTTGATGGGATTAGAAGGTTGCACCCCAAAATTTCAAAAAACATGCATACTTTAATGGGTAGATTCAAAATAATGAGCAAATTTGCAGTGGAGCCCACATATTTGGGCACACATATTTTTCTACGCACGTTTTACATTTTTAATTACATGGTCTTCATATGTGTATACGTTTAGTATCATTTACTCACATTGCTATCATATCAAGTCACAATACACTTTAGACTTACTTGGCATATAGATATTAGCATGAAGAATAGAATATTTTTTAAAAAGCTTGCACATTTTTCGAAAGGAAGAGAGATAACTGTTATTGAATATCCTTTTTAGTGATAACAAAATGTGGAGAAATATTAGATGAATATGCATAAATAATATGACTTCCAACACTCACACTTGGCATCTAGAGCATTGGGTTGCACTAACAAGTTGTGTTGCATGAAGTGTGCGTTTTATCATATATTCGTATTATTTTGCATTCATTTTTGTCATCATCAAAAAGTGGAAGACTGTTAGATATTGAGTCATCCAAATAGTTTTAACGATGAGCAAACACACGAGTGCAGTAATACAAAGCAAATTAAAGAAGCATTCAAACGTTTGGTGAGCTCAACAAGGCCAAGAAGTTATGGAGTTAAAGCAATGAACTTGAATCATGGAATATACATCAAGAGACTTCTATGTAATATTTTATATTTGTTGTAATTTTCTTTTCGTTGTCTTAGAATGTTAAAGCCTCAGTTGAAGCTCACAAACACATATGAGCACATTAAAAGGGTTTAAAATGTTTTCAAAAGGCTTAGAATAGTGTAACACATAGGTTCTGATACAAATCTGCGTATCAGAATAGTAGCCTACTACTGGTTGAATATGAGTCGATTACTACGTAACTGGCAGCACTGGAGACTTAATTGAATGCAAAAGTAGTCGAGTACTGTGCTGCAGGGTGTTGACTATATTGAAGCCAGTAGTTGACTATCAAATGTATAATAGTCGACTACTACCATGTTGACAGCATACAATGGTCAGATTTTCGACCTTTTTTCTAATCGTTAAAGGGTCATTTTGGTCAATATTTTAGTTCTGAATGTTCCTCTATATATTGAGGGTTTTCTATTTTTCAAATCCAAGAATTTAAGCTTATTTGAAAATATAAAAACAAGCTTTTAAGCTCAAAAGTCTTTAAAACCCCATCTATCTTTGTCTAAGATTTTGCAAGTTTCAATCTTTACTTAGTCATTCATCTTGATCTTCATAAAGATACACTTATATTCTTTGGAGATCAAGATCCGTCATATATCTACATTTATACATGTTGTGGGTCAGATCCGCCAACAATGCGATTTATTTGTTATTGAAAATCACGGGTACAATGATTTCAAGTTTTTGGCTAACGGCGAGGATTTCACGGATCAGGACTTGCTTCGAAGATGAAGGGTTCAAGGTCGCCTGGAGGTCACCGTCTCCCGGTAGCTGTGGCGAGCTTCTTGCGAGAATAACAATTCGTCAGAAAGGCGGGGCTGGCTGTCAGCTCGTAGCCTCTCCGATGCTCAAGTCAGTAAGTAACGTGAAATGTAGGCGTCGGGGACGCTTGGCAATCTTAAGACAGATAGGTGAAGCGTGACGAGCTTATGAGGAAGGCACATATATATGAAAGATATCCGACCTTTAATATGAGAATAAGTTAGAGGTTTTAACTGATAAACCCCCTCTATGGAGGCAGGAGAGGGGTATTTATAGGGTTGAGAGGCGGTTGCTCGCCATCCTGTCAGCTGTCGAATTAACCCAGTTAACACTCGAGTGGTGAAGCGATAGGTTGGCGAGCTGTGTCGGAGATATTTTCCGCATTAATGGTGTCAGACGGTGTCAGGTGCATTAATGAGATGCGATGGACGGCCATCAGTTCTCGCCATTAACCTCTGGTATTAACGGATTGGATGTGAGCCTATGTCACCCTGTCAGGGATAATTATGCATGGCCGCCCTCGGGGGCGAGCCAAGCTCGGCTCCTCCGGACGGTGCTTCTTGTTGGAAGGTAGCGAGCTTATCCTTGGTGTGGAGAGCTTGACGGTTGGTTGAGCGAGTTTCTCTGGTTGACCTTGGAGGCGAGCTAGTGGCAAGGAAAGGCTAGGCGATCTTCCGCTCGGTCTAGTGCCACTTCCGGGGAGTCGGTGAGGTGTTTGCTTGGGCATGTAGTGTATACGGGCTTAATTTCATAGGCCGGCCTAAAGGTCGTAACAATTGCCCCCGTCATTCAAGCTTGACGTGGCAAGCCTGGCTTCAGCTTGGATGACGAATTGTACTCCCACTGGATGAAGGCTGGTCAGCAGCATTCAACAAGACCTGACTGCTGAATCTCAAAAGTCATGATGGCGATCCTGCGACGGGAAGAGTTCGAGATGTTTGTTCGATGAATAGATGATGCATGGCTGAGGTGATTGGGGGAGAATTCGAGGTGCCAGCCCAGACCCGCTCAGATATCGCCACGTGGCCCACGTCAGACGGTTGTGATCTTCGGCCTCCTCCTATAAATAGAGACAGAGAGGGAGTGGAAGAGGGTTTTACCTGAATTTTCGAAACTTCAGCTTTTTCCCCTTTCATCGTCGAGAGCAGCTGCCGTCGACCGTCATCGTACATCCGTTCGTTGGAGTTCCGTTTGTCTGTTCTACTTTAGGTACACTCTCGATCCCATCGATGCCTTCGTCTGCTTCTTCCGTAGCTTCTTTCTCTTCAAATGTACACGTCGAACAACACCTCGGGGAGGTTGGCAGTGGTGGCGCCACCGAGTCAGAACCGATGGTGTCAGAGATGCTGTCGATGTCCTAGACAGGACAGCGGGAGGGAGACATGACAGTTGAACAGGCCGTCGCTTCATCGTCGGTGATCAGGATGGACCTTAAGAAAGGGAAGGCGCCCAAGTCGACCGCCAAGGCCACCCTGGTCACATGCAGCTGTGGAGCCACGGCTGCTGTCCCTGCAGAAATCCTGGCCCAAATGTCTCAGCCGCTGCCCGTCGCGATCCCTGAGATTTGTGCCAAGTATATACGGCCCATACACAGTCCGCCTCCCTGAGCTTAGTGAGCGGGTTTACTTCCCTATGGACTACGAGGTTGGCGTGTACTACTCGACCTTCACATTGGGGCTCCGCTTCCCGCTCCATCCCTTCCTTCTTCTCGTCCTACATTTCCTTGAACTCCCTCTCTTTCAGTTGATGCCGAACTCCATCAGCGTGATGGTCGGCTTTCTCGTCCTCTGCTTCGCCCACGGGATAAGTCTGATGCTGCAGCTCTTCCAATACTTCTTCGAGGCGAAGAGGAAGGAGGAATACTATTATGTCTGTGTGAAGAGGGGTAGATTTCTCATCCTCGAGCTGCCAGGCAAAGTGAGGGACTGTAAGGAGAGATTTTCCTTTGTCTCGACTCTGGCGGACTTGGCTCTGAGGTCGAACTGGGGGACTCTGACTCCCTCAGTGAATGCTGAAGTGGTCCTAAAGGGGAGCGACCTGGAGAACGCCAAAATTCTAGAGGAGATCCCAAGGGAGAGCAGAGTCTTCAAAGACCAGGTCGCAGACGAGATGATCGCCCAGCATGTCTGGTTTGAAGGTACTCCGAGTTTCGTGAACAACTTCTGAAATGCTCACCATAATCTGTTTTCTTTTTGCAGGCGCAGCCATGCGCATGCCCATGGAGGAGGTGATGAAGATGGCGAGGCAGGCATCGTCGAAGCAGCCGCCGAGTAAGGGCAAGGGCCAGCAGCCCACCTCAAGGAGCTCGGCACAGGCCAGGCAGAAGTGGAGTCTGGAGGCGGCTACCACCGCTCGGGTCGACAAAGGGGAGCAGATCAAGAAATCGATGAAGGAGCCTGTGGCCATGACTCCTACATCCTGCACGAGCGAGGCGGCAACTGGTGGACTGGTCCACCTCGACCCGGAGGAACCCGCGATCAGCCCTGTGGCTGCTGAGTACCAGTGCCCGTCGATCAGCACCACGACCGCTGTCCCCACTAGTTCGACCGCCCCACTGAGACCTCCGACGGTGATGAGCACTACAAGTCGTCCTGTAGTCGCGACCTGGCCCATATAGGTGCCCGCCGTTCGGGCTGGGGAAGCCGGGCCATCCGAGCTGTGAGGCCACATTGGCCACCTTCAAGTCGACGAAGGAGGTGGTTCTCGCCATTTCGTCGGAGATGATCGTTGCGTCGTGCTACCTGGTGGGGGCCCATGAGTCTGTCTTCGACGAGGCCGGCATGGCAGCCCGCCTGGCAGAGAATAGCATGCTACTGAGCGACCGAGAGTCCCTGTTGAATGTTGGTGATGAATGCCTATGCGACACGGCCATCTGGCAACCCTTCGCCTAAGATGCTGGACTTCTTATTTTTCTGATACGCTTATGATTTTTGATCCTCTTTGTAGGCGGTCGCCGCTCTGGTGTTTATCCAACAACACACGTCAGAGATAAACCGGCTCGATGCGATGCTCAGGAGGAAGGTAGCCACCCTCAAGGACACCGAGGCGAAGCTGAAGGATGCCACCGAGATGCTGGCGAATGTCCGGAGGGATTATAAGACCCAGAAGGACGAGATCGCCAGGCTGGACAAGGCCGTCGGGGAGCTGCAGGAGAGGGCCCGTGAAGAAGAGTCCCGAAGGGTCGCTATCGAGAAGCTCCTGGCCTCAGAGAAAGAGGCGACTGCAGCGAAGATCGTTGACCTGGTGCAGCGGAACGTTGAGCTGGCGAAGGTCGACCTAGACAAGGTCAGGGTCTAGGCCATTCTTCAGTACCATAACAGTGAACTCGTCCCCGCCCTGATGGCCACGAGGGCAGAGGGATTCGACGACGGCCTGGAGGCCAGCTTCGAGAGGGCCAAGGCGATGTTGGGAAAGCTCCATTCCAACATGGAGATTGACTTCGTCCAGCTGTTAGCGGCGTTCGATGACAAAGCAGAGGCTTTTACTGCCTCTGAGACCGAGATGTCGGAGATTCCAGCCGGCGGCGACCATGGAGGCGACCAGACAGACTCCCAGGTCCCAGAGGGCGGTAGTCAAGGGAGAGGTGGCCGAGTCGAGGCACCATAGGCTGGGGTAAGAATGTATGACCGGCCCTGCGGTCAAGCCTGGAGTCTTTTTTTGTTTTGGTCCTGAGATGTAAAAAGTTAGACAAAATAAAATTGAAATTTTTTGCTCACTATCGCTGCTGGTCATTTTGTTCGTTTTGCGACCTGTGCCTTTGTATGTGTATGCCCCCAACATTCTGTTATTAACGAGTTTAAGGCTGAGGAGAAGTAGAATGTTATAGAATCGCATGTCTGTTTCGGGTCTGGTGGCCAGCCGCTGAGAGGGGGGCGATAGGGTGGAGTCGACCCCGCGGCCTCTGTTGGTAAGCAAGCTGCCTCGGAGGTCTTTAAGAGGGCGAGTATTGGGCTATCACCGACCCTGCAACATCTGTAATCGGTCAGGTATTGGGCCGTCACCGACCACGCATGTCCGCTCCAGATCTGGTGGCGAGCTGCCGAGAGGGGCGGTGATAGGGAGGAGCCGACCCCGTGGCCTCTGTTGGAGGACGAGCTGCATCAGAGGTCTTTGAGAGGGCATGTATTGGGCTGTCACCGACCTTGCAGCCTCTGTAATTTAGCGAGTATTGGGACGTCGCCGACCCCACATGTCTGCTCCAAATCTGGTGGCGAGCTACCGAGAGGGGGACGATAGGGAGGAGCCGACCCTGCGACCTCTGTTGGTGGACGAGCTGCCCTGGAGGTCTTTACGAGAGCAGGTATTGGGCCGTCACCGACCCCACAACCTCTATAATCGGGTAGGTATTTTGCCATCACCGACCCTACATGTCCGCTCCAGATCTGGTGGCTAACTACCGAGAGGGGGCGAGCGAGGAGTCGAACCTGCGGCCTCTGTTGGTGGGTGAGCTGCCCCAAAGGTCTTTGAGAGGGCGGGTATTGGGCCATCGCTGACCTCACATGTTTGCTCTGGATCTGGTGGCGAGCTGCCGAGAGGGGGGCGATAGGGAGGAGCCGACCCCGCTGCCTCTGTTGGTGGGCGAACTGCCCTGGATGTCTTTGAGAGGATGGTTATTGGGCCGTCGCCGACCCTGCAACCTCTGTAATCGGGCGGGTATTGGGCCATCACTGCATATCCGATCCGGATCTGGTGGCGAGCTACCGAGAGAGGGGGCGATATGGAGGTGCCGACCCCTGCGGCCTCTGTTGGTGGATGAGCTGCCCCGGAGGTCTTTGAGAGGGCGGTATTGGGCCGTCACCGACCCTACAACCTATGTAGTCGGGTAGGTATTAGGCCTTCATCGACCCTGCATGTCCGCTCTGGATCTGGTGGCGAGCTGCCGAGAGGGGGGAGATAGGGAGAGCCGACCCTGTGGCCTTTGTTGGTGGGCGAGCTGCCACAGAGGTCTTTGAGAGGGCAGGTATTGGTCCGTCGCCGACCCTGCAACATCTGTAATCGGGCGGGTATTAGGCCGTCGCCGACCCCGCATGTCCGCTTCGGATCTGGTGGCAAGCTGTCGAGAGGGGGCGGTAGGGAGGAGCCGACCCCACGGCCTCTGTTGGTTTGGCGAGCTGTCCTGAAGGTCTTTGAGACTGTTGGTTGTCTTACGAAGGTTTGGGCTTCAGCCGACCTTCACCGAGGCGCTCTTGCTTTTTAGGGGATGGCTGAAATGCAAATTCAGACAACTAATTGAGTGTAAAACACAGTAATTTATTAAAAATTTTGACTGAATATATAAGTGCATTTATTGAAAATATTTAAGCAAATGATCGGCATTCCAATGATGGGCCAGTTCCTCGCCTTCCATGGTTGCTGAAATGTACGTCGCCGATCTCACGATGTCTATAATGGTGTAGGGGCCTTCCCACTTTGCAGATAGCTTGCCTCGATGGTCAATCTCGGGTCTGAAAGTGGCGTCCTTGAGGACGAGGTCACTGACTCTGAAGCTTCACTCCCTAACACGGGAATTGTAGTACCTCGCCATCCTTTGGTTGTGTCTGATCAAACTTTTTAGCGCACGGTCGCTTACCTGGTCGACGAGCTCAATATTGATGTCAAGGCCATCTTCATTGGATTTTTCATCGAATTATAGGAGCTGACAAGATTCCTCGTCGACCTCCATCGGGACGACAGCCTCCGCCCCATAAGCTAGCATGAAGGGGCTCTCGCCGGTTGACGCTTTGTATGTTGTGCGGTAGGACTAAAGGATGTCGGGTAGTTCGTCAGGCCAAGACCCAGGGGCGCTGCCAGCTTTCTTTTTCAACGGCTCCAGAATGCACTTGTTGGCTGCTTCGGCGAGGCTGTTGCACTACGGATGTACCATGGAAACGAAATGAGGGTTGATGCCCCAATCAAAGCAGAAACTCCTGAAGTCTACGGAGTCGAATTGCTTCATGTTGTCTGTCACTTTGGAGCGAGGTACCCCGAAGCGACATATATTTGACTTCTAGACGAAGTTATTCATGTCCACCCAGGTGATGCATGCCAGTATCTCTGCCTCGATCCATTTTGTGAAATAGTCAACGGCGACGACAAGAAATTTCCTCCCTCCTGCTACCATAGGAAACGTGCCAATGATGTCGAGCCCCCACTTCGTGAACGGGACCGGGCTAAGGATCGGGATCAGATCGACTGGCGGGGGCTGTCGCATGTTTGAAGAATCTTTGGCACTCCCCGCACTGCTTGACGTAGTTGGTTGCGTCCTTCACCATGGTCGGCCAATAATAGCCTTGCCGGATCGCCTTGTGTGCCAGGGTGCGGCCTCCATAGTTATTCCCGCAGAGCACTTCATGGATCTCACGGATGACCTCCTCTACCATCCTTGGCCCAAGGCACTTCAGATAGGGGAAGACGTCGTATCTCGCGTGGCGCTTTCGGTAGAGCACGCCGCCGAAGATCACGAACATCAAAGCCTGCCTCTCGATCTTTCGTGCCTACAGTCTGTCCTTTGGCAGGGCTTTGCTCTCCAGGTAGGCAACGGTCGGTCTAATCCATGACTTCTCCCGGTCGACGCATAGCAGCTCGACATCCATGAGGTTTAGTGTCAGCAGGTTCTCGATGTAGATGGTTGTTCCAATCTCGGCCGGAGAAGAGGATGCCAGTTTTGAAAGGGCGTCGGTGCGGATGTTATTCGACCTCGGGAGATGCTGGACCACGGCCTTCTTGAATTTGAGTAGCACGGCACGGGCGCACTTTAGATAGAGCTTTATCAGATCTTCCCTTGCTTCGAAGCTACCTTTAATTTGCTGGACGATGAGCCTCGAGTCGCTGATTAACAGTATGTTCGTCGGCCCCAGTGCCCTGCAGAGCTTCAACCTGTTCATAGCGGCCTCGTACTCCGCCACATTATTGGTCGCCGAGAAGTTGAAGCGGAGTGCGTACTCCAGCAGGCTTCCCTCCGGGGTCTCGATCATGATGTCGGCTCCACTTCCCGACCCCGTGGCTGACCCATCAACATCGACACCCCACAGCTCGCCTCTGGACTGCGCAGAAGTAGATGGAGGATTCTCCTTGGTGAGCTGTTGTTGTTGTATGTCCGGTAGGGCATCGGGTGATGCACCACCAATCTCTTCAATAGTGCACTCCGCCACGAAGTCTGCCAACGTCTGACCCTTGATCGTTGTCCTGGGCTTGTAGATGATATCCAACTTGCTGAGTGCGACACTCCTGTTCAGCATTCTGTCCGACCTCTCCAGCCTCCTCAAGTTCTTCTCAAGCGGTAAGTTTGTGTAGACAACGATGGAATGCGCTTGGAAGTCGGCCGGAGCTGCCTTGCTGCTAGTATTATGCAATAGGTGACATTCTCAATCGGGCTGTAGTGGGTCTCCACCTCCCGGAGCACCCGGCTTGCATAGTAGATCGGCCTCTGAATCCCACCTTCCTCTTTGATTAGGACCGAGCTAACAGCTTCTTCGGTGACGGCGAGATAGAACCGAGCTGCTCTCCTTCCTCCGGCTTAGCGAGCAGTGGTAGGCTCTGCAGATAGGCTTTAAGCTTGCCAAATGTTTGGATGCATTTGTCATCCCATTCCACTTCCTTCCTCACGCCCTTCCTCACGTCGAGGGCCTTCTGCAAAGTTTTGAAGAACGGGAGTGACCTCTCGACGGACTTCGACAAGAACCTCCCCAGTGTACCGATCTGGCCATTTAGTTTCTGCAAATCTCTGATCGTCTTTGGCTCGCTCATGTTGATGAGGGTGGCTATCTTGTCGGGGTTAGCCTCGATTTCTCGCTTCATGATCATGAAGCCGAGGAACTTCCCAGACTAAACGCCGAAGATGCACTTCGCCGGGTTGAGCCGTAGATTGTAGCACCGCACTTTCTGGAAGGTCTCCTCAAGATCAGCGAGATGATCCTAGTCCTTCTTGGACTTCACCAGCATATCATCAATATAGACTTCCAGATTCCTATCGACCTGGGGGTGAAAGATCTTGTTCACTATTCACTGATAGGTCGCCCCGGCGTTCTTCAGGCCGAAATGCATCTTGGTATAGCAAAACATCCCTCGATCAGTGATGAACGACGTCTTCTCCTCATCGTGCGGCACCATTTGGATTTGATTGTAGCTGGAGAAGGTGTCCATGAAGATCAGCAGCTCGTATCCGGAGGCGTTGTCCACCAAATGGTCGATCCTCGACAGCGGGAAGCTATCTTTCGGACAGGCTTTGTTGAGGTCAGTGATGTCCACGCACATCCACCATTTTCCACCGGGCTTCTTCACCATGACCGCATTGGCGAGCTACTCAGGGTAGCTCACCTCTCTAATGAATTTGGCCTCCAAGAGTCGCTCTATGTCCTCGCTCGCTGCCTGTTTCTTCTCGCCTCCTGCCCCTCTCTTCTTGTACTGGATTGCGCGTGCTTCGGAGTCGACATGTAGCTCATGGGCGATCACCTCTTGGTCGACTCCGGGCATGTCTGAGGGCGACCATGTGAAGATGTCTGCATTCACCCTAAGGAAGTCAATTAGACCCGCCCTCAGCTCTGCGATGAGCTTCATGCCGATCGACACTGTCTTGCCCGCTTCCTCCGCCACCGGCACCTCCTCTACGTCCTCCACTGGAGCAGGTCATTGATGAGTGAAACCCTTCCAATCGTCGAGGAGGTCGATCGGCATGGCTTGCTCGGACCTCTTGTGTTTAGTGGACCCAACGTAGCAGCTTTAGGAGAGCTTTTGGGATCCCCGCACCAGTCCAACCCCATGCGGAGTCTGGAACTTCTCCCTCTGATGCAGGAGAGAGAGGAGAACTTTGACGTTGGTTATGTAAGGTCGCTCTATGATGCCGTTGTATGCCGAGGTGATGTCAACGACAACGAACTGTGTCATTCGAGTGACGATCTTCGGCCTCTCCCCCAATGTGATCGGCAGCGTGATCACTCCAACAATGGGCATCGAATGTCTGGTGAAGCCGACAATCGGGCCTAAGCACAGCTTCAGCTCTGCCTGGTCCAGCTCCATCTTCTGAATCGTGGACAAGAACAGGATGTCGTACGAGCTACATGTGTCGACCAGGAGCCTGCTCACGATCGTCGACCCGATGAGAGCTTCAATGACAATGGCATCCTCATGCGGTAGCTCAACCCCCACTAGGTCGTCATCAGAGAAGGAGATAGGGGAACGAGCCACTCTTCTCCACTTTGCCCCCGTGCCGGCGTTCGCCGTCATGACTTGTTGAGCATACGCCTTCCTTGCCGATGCTGATGTGACGCCCTGGGCCGACCCGCCGCAGATTACATCCACACGTATAAGCGGCTCAGGCCTGTGGTGGGCCACTTGCTCAGCATCGTGGGTTGGTTGATCAGGCCCTGCGATTGCCCTTCTCCCATGGTCGGGTCTCTCTGGGTCAACAAATCTCTGGAGATGCCTGCCCTGGATCAGCCGCTCAATATCTTTCTTCAATGTGAAGCAGTCGTCGGTGTCATGGACATTGTCGCGGTGGTACTGACAATATTTCTGCATATTCTTCCCGCCGACTCTTGTCCTCATCTCCGGGGGCGGGTCTTTGAGAAGCCCGCCAGTCATGGCCGTCGCCATCACCTCAGTCATGGGGCGTTGAGTCTGGTGTAATGTACCACCACCTGCGCACTTTCTGGCCTGCCTCTCGGAGCGAGGTTTCTGGGCACAAAGAACCCCCTCAGAGATCCAGGGTGATCTTGCGCTCAGGGACCCCTTGGTCACTCCATCGTGGGGCGATCTTGGTCACGCCCCCTGTTGCGGTCCTGATCGTGCCCTTGGAGGCGTTCATCCTGCCTCAGCCGCTCACCGGGCCTCGCTTCAACACGGGGAGCTACGACGGGTGGGGCCTTCTTCACCGTCCCCAGGGCCTCCTCGCTCAACATGAACTTTTCTGCCCGAGCGAAGAGGGCATGTAATGCCCTATTTTAAACTATACGTGTATTCTACTGAACACACGTGGTATTTCTACTTACGATACATGGGTAGGCATGAAATAAACGTAGATGTCGATGTATGTAACATAGTGCAAGGGGGATTGGGCCGTAATACGTGGCTAATGGAAGAGAATACGAAATGTGAATGCGGGAGAAGTGCGAATGACGTCGTGGGTGTAAAACAGCAGGAATGTATTGGACGTGTGTGCGTGTTGCATGTCTGCATGTTTAGCTATTCATGGGTGTGTGTGGGGAAGCCATGCTAGTGTGAAAGGGGTTAGGGGTCAATGGCAACCCCCGTAAACTTTTAGAAAGGTGGTGGGCAAAATGGTCATTTGGACCAAAAGTGCCGAGTGTACATACTAAAAAGGTGTGTGTGTAAAGTAATGGCATACTTGTAAATACTTGAATATGTGAGGGGTAGTTTGGTTTTAATAAATGACATGGCTTATTGGATAAGCCATGGAAAAATCCTATTCTAGAATTCTATCCCTCTTTCTCTCCTTTTCTTTTGTTTTCTTCTCTTTTTCTTCCATTATCCTTATCTCCTCTCCTCCCACTCAACTCCCACCCCCAATTTCGTGCTTCCCCCTCCTACCCCTCTATGTTGGCCAAAATCCATCAAAAAAAGAGGATGAGAAGAATAAGAAGGTGGAAGGAAGGCCAAAATCCATCAAAAAAGAGGATGAGAAGAATAAGGTGGAAGGAAGAGAAAGAGAAGGAGCGAAGAAAACCAAGCTTTGAGGTATGGATCTCTTGGATTTGGAATTCCCTTAATTTGTTCTTGCTATCATGATTGTATAGCATGATTTACTAATATGAAGTAGTGGTAATCAAATTAATGTGCCTTGATTCAATTTTCATGAATTTCCCCTTGAAATTCTTAGCAAAAGCATCTCCCTTGGAATTCAGAAATCCTGATGTCTGTTGTAGCTTTGATACTCGTTATTGTAGCTCGAATTAAGTTTCGAAAAAATTATATTCTGATAGATCTTGAATTTATTCCCTAAAATCATATAAATTTTGATATATGTTCAATTCAGAAACTAGGAGTAAAAATTCTATCTTTATAACATATCTGTTTGATCTTCAGTCTTGACACAGTTCAGCAAAATTGACCTAAATACCTGCACACACACAATGGAATTTTATGTTCTTGGTCTCGTTGGAAAGGCAACAAGTTTATCTATAATTTCATCATAGTACTTATATTTCGAAATTATGGCTAAAACATGCCCAAAAACAGCAATCTTTACAGACCCTGAAATCAGTCTGAAAAACAGATTTGACAGACTTCACCAAATAATTCAGGTATATTCGACTTACATCCTACCTGTTTATATATTTACATATACGTCTATATCCATGCACAAACACATAACAATATACATTAATCTACACACCGTTACTTGATAAACAGGGTCACTATCACGGCACCGTATGTACACCGGATCTCTATACACTCAATACTTAGTCATATGTAGGGATGGCAATTCTACCCGCGGGTACGGATACCCGTGGATACCCGCCCGTTTGGGTACGGGTATGGGTAGACTTTTGTACCCATGGGTACGGGTATGGGTACCCATGTTTTACCCATGGGTAAAATTGGACGGGTATGGATATTATATATCCATACCCACGGGTACCCGTACCCGGTCGTTTTAATATATCCTAATTCCTAAGTTCCTAACCGATTCAAATGCTTCCAACAATGTGATGACTTCGGCTATCACTTGCCAACTGCTTACAAGTTGCAAAGTATTTCAGCATGTTTCATTTTTTAAACCTGACAGCGCATAATGTCAATTTTTGGGACCAAAAGTATGTAGATCAAAAGTCTGATAACAAGTCAAAACTTCTGGATCAAACAATATCAATGATTGTAAGATTTTTCATTTTACAGGAAACTTATAGTTCAACAAGTGCAAGTGTGCAACCATAAGCTTGCGGATACCACCTGAACCTTTTGTCTCATCCTCTTCTGGTTAAGATGATGGCATATAAGAGAATAATAGTTGAAGATCGTGTAAAACTCAACTAAATAAAGTGCTAAGATATGCATACTCTCAATTTAATCTATTATATCATAATGGACGTTTCATTTTTAAATTGCGATCTTTATTTTTCCTTGAATATTTTCACTTTTAGATTATGTGTGGCAAATTAATGTCATGTATTGTGCTATTGCTGCATAAGGAGAATTTCCATGAATATAATTGGAGATTTTCCAAGGTTTCACTGAATATCATGTGATCTGATATGGTCAAACACTCTAAATATTATTATTTATGTGTTTCATTCAATATTTTCTACATGTTGTGCTATTCTGTGAGCCAAGTTGTAATTGCGTTGGCTGTTGCATTGTAAGGCTTAGTGACAGAATGCTTTCTTGTATATATGCCTTAAAATCAACACTAAACTTTACATGTCTTTGTCAATCTTTTAAACCAGTGAAGATAAGGAAACTGCTAATTTGAACTTGATTGGTATAGTCTCTTGCATACATGTGTATTTTACTACTTTGATGTTTGAAAAAAATATAATTTTCAATAATTTTTTACGTGTCACTTAAAAATCTTGCAGTATGGATACGAATATGGATGTTTGTCAATCTTTTTACAGGTGATGGGTATGGATACCCATATCCATTGGGTATATGGATATCCATATGATGGGTATGGATATCCATACCTATGCCCAGCGGGTACACGGGTACCCACGGGTATCCGTATACCCGATGGGTATGGGTATGGGTAAAAAAATTTACCCATCACGGATATGGGTACGGATATGGATACGGATAAATCGAGCGGGTACGGGTATGGATAGTGCATATCCATACCCGCCCACCCGTTTTGCCATCCCTAGTCATATGAGTTCACTTGCATTCATCGGTACATATATATCTATATGCACACAATATTTAGTCACATCCACATTCATGTGCACGTACTAACGCATGCATGATCAAGTCATTTAGGTCAGCAATCATGACTATAGATAAATATACATATAATTTCACATTTATAGTGATGCATCTACTGCCTCACACATATAGGCATATATACCACACACAATACACACACGAGTTCACAAACATAATACGTTTCCTTACATGCCATATCTAACTAGATTGACATTTCACATGCACATACTGCCATGGTAATCAAATAAATATGAATACCATCTATACACCACACACTGGTATACATATATTTAACAAGCGCATACATCCTAATACTCACATTTCAAATAGTTTCACTCACTTATATTCATCAAGCATATATACACCTATATTCCGTATCTATCATATTTACACCAACATTGCACATGTATATACATACACACATGCTCTAGTACAACCTATATATATACACATACAAACAAGAATACATTTATTTAAGGCACGTCGAGATACATCTGGATAAACAACCCTATAGGACAGATCAGTAGGTAAACAAACAAAGATATGTATAAGTATTTATATATATTCATTCATCCAATATACACATCATTATGTATGCTCCTACTGCACACTACATATACATGAACACATCCCTACATTTCATTGTAACACGTATAATAGAAATTCATACAACTATGATACATATTCACGTATGCACAACAAGCAATACCCTACATAGATGCTCCATATGCATATACTCATTATACACCCACAGATGTATAAGTATCAATACCATACATAGATCCCTAAATCTACATATAGCCAAATATATGTACACACATACACACAAGGCTATTATACTAATAGTAGATATGCACACAGACATGCATATATACTTATTAGGTTCCATGCAACCATGCACATACATTCCCATGTATGTACACACACATCTATACACGTATATAAGCAAGTAGAATATGATATGGAGAAGGAAATTTGGGAGTGAATATACCCACTTGCCTTTACCGGGAGTGGAGGGGACATTCGGAGGTTGTGTTACTATGGGAGAGCCTCACTCCTGCCCGGGATCGGGGAGCTGAGAGGCCCGGCGTACAGTGCCCATGTCCACTGTGTCGTGTGCTATATTCACCCCAAATTTGGGGTGAGGTCCAGGTCCTGGTATCATACAGTTTACCCAAGTTCCAATTAATTCAATTATAAAATAATAAAATAAGAATTTGTGGGTTACTCCTTCTGCTGGCAGCACTTCCACTTCCATTTGCCTGTTTCCTTGTGACTCTGTGTCATGCCTCAGGCACTTGCACTTATCTTATTAGATAATGGTTGCTTGAACACTTGTATTATTATTATTATTATTCGTTCTAACCCTTTTCTTGCAGTAACTCGACATTGGACCGCAGGTATGATCCTCTTGTTTAGCTATTTAATTTTCATTATGTTACTTAGGTACATGCCCTATTTCTCTTGTCTTGCCTTGTGGTTTGATAACCTTAGAACGATGGTCCAAATCCAAGTTGGTTCCTACTGGGGCACGCATTGACGTGCTCCTCCCTATTTTTCAGGTAGCAGGGGTAGCATGGTTAGCGATGACTTGAAGTTGGGTTTCAGGGGTAGCATTTGGTGTGAGATGTAGTTTGCGTTGTGACATGGTTGTCCTTGGAGGTGGAGAGTGGCTGTGTATATGTATTGATACACTTGGACTATGTATATAAACGAAACATGTTATATATAAAATGTTGTTGTTTTATGAGGCTGTTTGATATTATAGTGGAGTTTCACTTGTACTATCCCAGCATGTGCGCAGTGGCCTGCATTTTCAGTTTCTATTTTATCTCTCTTTTTCTCTCACATCACCCTCACTTTTCAGGATACTTGGAAGAAGAGAAAATTTAAACGCTGGGTATTCTGGGGAACGGGGCGTGACCCTTGATAGCAATACGTAATACGGAAAATATTCGGGACGTGAATAAAACGTGTTTAATTCGATCAATTTCAAAAGACGTTTGGTCAAAAATTCGGTCAAATATGTACAATACGGAAATAATACATAAACGGGTTAAATTGTGTTTAATTCGTTAACCAAGATAAAAAACGCGACTAAAAATACGAATACTGTGAAGATATCATTCATCCAAATGAACTTAAAAATCAACAATATCAATATGAAATAAGAGTAAAATAAGTTCTATATTCATGATTTAAATTGTATTTATAGTTTTAACCAAAATGACATGATCATACTACTATATTCCATGTAGCACGCACTAAACCAAAGTATGATAATTAAATCATAGTTCAAAATGATTTAAAAGTGCCCCTAAAACACGTTTAAAACGCATAAAATGCGCAATACGGGAATAAAACGCATTTTGTTCGTCAACCCCAAAAAACGTGTATTTTTTCGAATAATTCAAATGGACGACCGTTTAATACGGGAACCATTTTAGACGGGGTTTAAACTTAAAAAACATAAAAATTCGCGTTTTTACTAACAAGGGGCGTGACAGGCCAGGGAGATCGGCGGGCGGATCTTGGAGCAGCGACTTGTGAAGATTTCTATTCGTCAATCCCTTCTTGAAGGCCACCATGAGGAGCTCGTCTCCGTAGCTTATTACACTGAGTCGCTCTTCGTTAAAGCGCTGCAAGAAGTTACGGATGGTCTCCCCCTCCGTTTGTTTCACCGCGAACAGATAGTCTGACGCTTTCTTCTTTCTCCACCCCGTCAGGAACTAGTGGCAGAACTTCCCTGAGAGGTCGCCAAACGAATCAACGTAGCCATTGGGCAAGCCGTTGTACCACTCCACCACCGCCTTCTTCAAGGTCATCCAGAAAGCTCGGTAAAGGAGGGTGTCACCTGCCCCATGGATCTCCATAACTCCCCGGTATAGCTGCACATGCTCCAGGGGATCGCCTGAACCGTCATACAGTTCAATCTGAGGTAGCTTGAACCTATGGGGTACCGGGGTTGAGATCAACTTTTGGGTCAGCGGATTGGCTTCTTTGGGGCAGGGGGAGGTGTCGGCGACCTTCGAGGAATGTTCCTGTCGCTCAGATGCTACCGTCGCTGGTTAGAACTGCCAGATGAGCCACCTTGGCGCTCAGAGGCGTTCCTCCCTCTCTCCCGAGGGGTAGGACTGTGGTCACGACTCCTCCGCTGCCTGTCTCCATGCCTAGGAGAACGGTGATCTTGTCGGGGGGCTCCTGCTACGATGTTCGCACCCTCCTCGCCTCGGGCTAGGCGATCTCCCACGACGATAGCTTTCCACATGATGGTCTAGCATGGCGTTCCTCTGCACCATCGAGGCCGACGCCAGGGGGACTCCTCGGTTTTCCTCTTGAATCCTCTCCCTTTCAGCATCGAGGAGACGAAGCCGTCGAATGAACGCTTCCTCCTCTAGTCGCCTCTGATGAGCGGCCTCCTCCTCCTCCCTATCGATCTCCCTCGGCAGAGCAGCTACTTTCGCTTCTTCAACCCGCCTCTGCTGTGCAGACGCTTCTTCGTCAAATTGGGGGATGATGTCTCTCCTCACATTGTGGAGCTCGGAGGGGCCTTCTACCCAAGGTGGTCCTGCTGGCAGGGCAATGATCCACTCATCCATCATCTTGGTAAAGCTCTGAAAGCTCTTGTAGATGCCGAGGGCCGCGTCCTGAATGACCGCGGCCGACCCCTCAAGGGGTTGATTCATTAGGAGAGTCCTTCGGGGAGAACGGGGCTCTTCGGCCAAGGACGGCCTCAGAGTGTCATTGATGATGGTCTCAAGTTGATTCGGCCTCCTCAGAGGTGGGGGGGGGTGTGATGTCGAGTGATGTGCAGTGACGAGAATTTCAATGAGGACGTCTGGAGCCTGACATAGGTATAACCCGTGTTCCCACAGACAATGCCAATTGTTGCAGGTTAGATCTGCCAACAATAAGATTTATTTGTTACTGGAAATCACAGGTACAATGATTACAAGTTTTTGGCTGACGGCAAGGTTTGCACGGCTCAGAACTCGCTTCGAAGGTGAAGCGTTCAAGGTCACATGGAGGTCATCGAAGGTCGCCGTCTTCCGGTAGTTGAGGTGAGCTTCCTACGAGAATATCAATTCATCGGAAAGGTGGGGCTGGCTGGCTGCCCATAGCCTCTCCGATGCTCAAGTCAGCAAGTGACGTGAAATGTAGGCATCGGGCACGCTTGGCGATCTTAAGACAGATCGGCTAAGCGTGACGAGCTTATGAGGAAGGCACAGATATATGAAAGATATCCGACCTTGAATATGAGAATAAGTTAGAGGTTTTAACAGACCAACCCCCTCTATGGAGGCAGGAGGGTGGTATTTATAAGGCTGAGAGGTGGTTGCTCACCATCCTGTCAGCTGTCGAATCAACCCAGTTGGCACTCGAGTGGTAAAGCGATATGTTGGCGAGCTGTGTCAAAGATATTTTCTGCATTAATGGTGTCATCCGGTGTCAAGTGCATTAATAAGACGTGATGGGCGGCCATCAGTTCTCGCCCTTAAACTCTGGTATTAACGGATGGAAGGTAACGTCACCCTGTCAGAGATAATTATGCATGGCCGCCCTCGGGGGCGAGCCAAGCTCGACGACCAAGCACGGCTCCTCCGGCCGGTGCTTCTTGTTGGAGGGTAGGTGAGCTTATCCTCGGCGTGGCGAGCTTGACGGTCGGACGGGCAAGTTTCTCTGGTTGACCTTGGAGGCAAGCTAGTTACGAGGAGAGGCTAGGCGATCTTCCGCTCGGGCTAGTGCCCCTTCCGGGGAGCCGGTGAGGTGTTCGCTTGGTAGTGCATACGAGCCTTAATTTCATGGGCCGGCATAAAGGTCGTAACAATACACAAATAGGTTCAAGTAAAATGTTATAGGTAATTATATCTACAAAAGCATTGTATGTATTCTCGCTTGGATTTAATTTGCAATTATTTTCAAATAACAATATTCAACTCCCCTTCTGGTGTTTGTTTGCCATCTATAGAATCCCCAACACTTTTTGCTATTTCCAGTAGGTTGTAAACCTATAAACGATGCAGCTTCAGTGTTTCAGGCTTAACTTCAATCTCCATTGAGCAACGTGCAGGATTAATGGATAAACCATATGGGTATGTTTGTTGTTACATTTCTGCTTTGTCCTATCCTATTGTCACTGGTAAATAGCAGAACCTACAATAGTACATACGCAGTCACGACAACTGGAAGTGGGGAGTGCCAAATATTCCAAGCGATCTCTTCATATTTTAATTTAATTAAAGATACACTTGTATCTATATCTTCAATTCTCATATTTAAAGTACTATACTTCTTTTTGAGTAATATGTTTTCTCTTTTAAAGTTATTATTTTCTTCAATAAAATTCATATTACCTCAAAGAGTGGCATCTATATTCGAACATTTTGTAAGAGAAATTTCATGCCCATTTATCAATAATTTGGAATCCATATATAACTTCATGCATGTAGCGTAAATTCATTAAATGCACTAAGTAATTCATCATTATCATCAAAATCAGATTCTACATCGTATTCATGTGTCATAAAGCATGTGTGAGCATTTTCTTCTAAATTTTCTTCTTTAGCATATGAGGAATCCGAGTCATCCCAAGCAGCAACTAAATCATTTTTTAAATCTTTTGAATTTGTCGAAGTTGGTGCCTTCTGGCTTTGATAGTTGGTAATTCTTCTTTGTATGCATTGGTTCATTGCACTTACAACATAGAGGAGATTCATTAGTATTTTTAAACTTGTTTTATTTATACTTACATTATTTGAAGAACTTTCTAAATTTCAATGCGATCAATGCCAAGTCATCTCCGTCGTCACCAAACTCGTATGTGTCTGATGTTACCTTGAACGCTAGAGCCTTCACGGTGTGGTGGTTGTTTTGCATTCGGTCTTCTATTTGAACTTCATATGTCATGAGGTTCTATGTTAAGTCATACATTGTTGTTGCGGGTCAAGTCTACACAATAATAGAATTTGTAAAATGGGAGAATCGCGGGTGCAATGTTTACAAGTAATGGGTTGACGAGGCTAGCAAGACCAAGAATGCACTTCGCAGGCGAAGGATCCAAGGTCGCCTGTTGATCGCCGAAGGTCACCGACTCCCGAGAGCTAATGTGAGCTTCCTGCAAGAATAACAACTCGTCGAAATGGCTGGGTTGGCTGTCAACCTGTAGCCTCTTCGATGCTCAAGTCAGTGGATGACTTTTAAGGAGTATGTCGGACACGATTGACGATTTTAAGGCATATCGGCGTTACGTGGCGAGCTTATAAGGAAAGCACAGATATATGAGAGATATCCGACCTTGAATATTGAATAGGATTTATAGATTTCAACTAACCAACCCCTCATTGTGGCTGGAGGGGGGTAATATCGGGTCGAAAGTCGGTTATTCGCCGTCCAATCACCTGTTGAGTCTGCTTAGCTGGAGCACAAGTGGAGACGCGATAGGTCGGTGAGGGTGTCAAGACTCCCTGGCCGTGCTTCTCGTTTGGAGAATAGGCGAGCTTCTTCCATGCTAGGCCGATGAGCTTACAGCTTGATCGGCTGACGAACCATTATCTTGATTCTGTTGGCGAGCTTGCCGCCAAGTGTGGCGAGCTTCCCAGTGTGGGGACAATCGTCAGTTCGGGCCTGTTTTCCTTCGGAATGGTCGGAGGGTTGTCTGCTTGGGCTTCCAATATATATGGGCCTTTATTATCTGGGCCGGCCATAAGGCCATAATAATTGCTCCCATCATTCGACTTCGAAGCGGCAAGCCCGGCTCACCTCGGATGATGTGTCACACTTCCATTGGATGAGGGCTGGTCGGCAGCATTTAATTCGAATTGACCGCCAAATCTCTCAGGGTGATGGCGATTCAACGATGGGGGAGGATTGAGGCGTTCGATCATTCGGAGCGTGACGCATGGCTGACGTGATCGTGGGGGAAGTCGAGGCACTAGTCTCACCCAGATATCGCCATGTTGCCCGCCTTCGATGGCTGAGATCGCCCGACTCTCCCTATAACTAGAGACGGGGGCAGCAAGATGGAGTTTCCGTAATTCGCGTTGCTCCGTCGTTGTAGAGAGCTCTTGCCGTCGATCGTAACGCTGTCGTTCGTCCGTTGTCGTCGGAGTTTCAATCATCTTCTTGCTTCCTAGGTACTCTTTCGATCTATCTGTGACTTCACCTCCTCTTTCAGCTTCAAATTCCTACATCGAGGGGTGGTTCGGTGAACTTGATGAAGGTGGCATCGCAGAATCGAAGGAGCCGATGGTGTTGGAGGAGCCGACGATGTCTTGGCTGGATGAGTGGAGGTAAACCTAGCCGTCGGGCATGTTGCTGCCTCGTCGTCGACGATCAAAAGGGACCCCAATAAAGGAAAGGGACCTAGGTCAACTGTCAGAGTTCTGGACAGCGGTGAAGTTACAATCGTGGTCCCAGCGGAGATCCTGGTATAAATGTCCCAACTGCCGACCTCCTACATCCTCTAAATTCGCTCCAAGTACATCCGACCGTCTTACACAGTTCGCCTCCCCGAATACAACGAGCAGGTCTGCTCCCCAAGGGACAATGAGTTTGACGTATACTACCTGACCTTCGGCCTTGGGCTCCGATTCCCACCCCATCCCTTCCTCCTCCACGCGTCCTTCATTTCATCGAGCTCCCCCTCTTCCAACTGATGCTGAACTCCATAAGCTCCATGGTCGGCTTTCTCGTCCTCTGCTCTACTAGCAGCATAAGTCTGACCATGCTGCTGTTCCAGTACTTCTATGAGGCGAAGCAGAAATAGGCGTACTACTACATCTGCATGAGAAGGGGTCGGCCTCTCGTCCTCGGTCTGCCGGGCAAAGTGAGGGCCTGGAAGGAGAGGTTCGCCTTCGTCTCGATGCCAGTGGACTTGGCTCTCAGGTCGAACTGGGGGACATTGAATCCCTCGGTGAACACCAAAGTGGTCCTCGAGGGGAACGACCTGGAGCACACTAAGATCTTGGAGGAGATCCCCAAGGAGAGCATGGACTTAAAGGGCCTAGTCACGAACGAGCATATTGCCTAACACGTCTTGCTCGAAGGTACTTCGAGCTTAGCGATCAACTCATGATACGTTCACCCTAATTTGTCTTCTTTTTGCATGTGCGGCCATGAGTCATTCGAGGGATGAGATAATGAAGATGGCCAGGGACGCGTCGACCAAGGTGCCAGCGGCCAAGGGCAAGGGCAATGAACAAGCGCCCAAGGGCTCGACGAAGGTCGAGCAGAAGCGAAGCCAGGAGAGGGCGACCACCGCTCGGGCCGAGAGGGAGGAGCGAAGTAAGAAGTCGAGGAAGGAGCTCGTGTCAACCGCTCACTTTTCATGTACGAGCGAGGCGGCGTCGGGTAGACTTGTCGACCTCGACCCGGTCGTGGAGCCGGTGGCCGACCCTGCATTTGCCACGCCCCAAGGCCCGCCAGCCCACGTGATCTCCACGGTCCCCCTCTGTACAGTCGCCCCTTAGAAATCTCTGGGTGGATCGGCCCAGACCAGCCGGACTCCGACTGTCGAGCGTTGGCCCTTCGGGTGTCCGCCATGCGGGATGGGGAACCCAGAACACCGAAGCTACGAGGTGGCACTCGCCAGATTAAAATCGAAGAAAGTCGAGGTCCTTGCCCTTCCGGCGAGGGAGTTCGTCGTACCACTCTACCCGGTGGGCATCAAGGAGTCAGATTTTAATGAGGCCGGTGTAGAGAGATGATGCCCTCGAGGATATTTATCTCTGTGTGAATAGCACAAACGTCTTGTTCGAAATAACAGTAAGCTGTTTGGTAATAATTTATCCAAGTTATTTTATAACGTAGTAAACATTAGATATTAACTTAGGTAAAGTCCTGAGACTTTATGCAAGACCAAACATGTATCGAGCTGAGTATCTCGATCATGGAGAAATGTTTGAACGTCTGTAGCATAAGTCTAAAAGGGTTCGTGGTCGTAAATGTTTCGAGAAAAGGATATCGATACATCGGATAGATCATTGTGTCTTAGTCTTCACCGTTTAGCGGTGGCGATGATCTCAAGATCGTTTGACTTGGCGAAGTCGAAGACGAGACACATGTGCTTATTAGAGAATGAGTTCACTGAACGATCCACATGAGTTATCATATGGTTATATTGACCAATCTCTCAATGATAACTCTTAGTGATGATAGGCAAGTTGGTCTTTTGACCTGAGGTTATTTTACGAACCTGTGCATGAATGGTGCCACTTAGATTACTGACCTAGATTTGAGGCTAGGCCTGTGGAAAGGCCTTTGATTGGGTGTCACCTGAAGCATACGAGGAGAGTAATGACCAGGAGAGGATTCGTCTCTCTCGGTCAATGGGAGTTAGTGTCGTAGAGTTGGTTCGGTCTTTGGTAAAATCTCTGATCAGAATATGTTGGAAGAAGTCCAACATTAGTTAACTAAAGATCAATGGAAACTAACGGTAGTCAAGGTATTGGGGTTGACAGTTTGAAGTACCCTAGACTTAATCTACACGACATAGTTTAGACGAAGAGACTATAACAGCAGAACTCATCACGGACACAGTAGGGTGGTCCCAACAATACTTATGTCGATGAGTCAACCACATAATTATGATTCTTAAGCAGGGACGGTAACCACTGCTCGTGGTCACTGCCGTATAGGGCTTCGAGCCAAACCTGTTGTAAGGGTCAGGCTGTAGGGTCTCACACAGAGTGTGGCCTTCGTCTAGTAATAGGTAGAATCATTAGGGAGAATAATTTTCATTTGATGCAAGGGATAGAAAATTGCATTTTGATGCAAATGACAATTTAAGCTAAGATAGGGGACTAATTTGCATATGATACAAAAGAGATTAAATATGTATTAAATAGGTTAAGACCATATTTAATAAAATAAACGCAAGGAAAAGTTCACGGGTAAGACGGGAATTTCCATGTCTAAACCCAGGTTCGAACGGCGTCCAAATCGGACACCAAATGCTCAATTTAGAGCCAAAACAGCCAAATGAGCCCAAATGGGTCAGCCCAACAGGTTTGGGCTGAACCCAGGCTGAGGACGGGTGCGGGCACCCGCTTGGAGCGGGCACAAACCTGCGCCCACAACCAGCGAGCGCGGGCGCACGCTGGAAGTGGGCGCAAGCCCGCTAGGAGCGGGCGCAAGCCCGCGCCCACTCCGTCAGGCGCAGGCGCACGCCCAGTGCACGCGCCTCGAGGCACGTGCGCTGCACGCCCTCAGCGCAGTGGGGTCCACTTCCTAGGGCATCGAGCCCAGTTTTTGATCGCTGGCTGTTTTGAAGTTTGTTGGGTGTATGCTGATCTTTGGACGATCAATTGGAAGGTCAAACAGACTCGGATTGACGAGCCGTTTTTTCCTATGCGTTCACCGTTGAACGCCCTTGATAAGTTGTATCAATCATGAAGCTCAACGGCGAGTGAGTTAAAATTTACGAAAGTTTAGCCTTTGTGAAAGGCAAACTAAATTGAATTGATTAACTCCAAATTTAGTCCCACATCGGATTTTGAGTAAATGGAAGCAGTCAGCCGCCTATATAAATATGGGTCTACTCCCCTTCTCAAAACTCGTCCCAAGCTCCAGATCTGAGTGGCTCCCGTAAATGTTTGGAGCACGCTCGGATCGAAGCTTAAATTAATTCTTCTTCTCCCTATATTTCGGCCTTACTCCTAAAGGGCTCTAGCAAAGCCACGAAGGAGTTTGGATTCGGATCCGAAATCTTGGCGAAGGCTTTCACTGGCGTAAAACTTTCTTCGGCGCATGGTTGGCTCGGTGACACGAGGATTGCTCGCCTCGGGATGCGGAGCGGTTCAAGGAGCGGCTCGGCGTGGGACGGGGAGCGGCTCGGAAGACGGTGCGGAACATCTTGCCTGCCCCAGGGCAAGATTCCAGGTATGTTTTTAGAAGCTTTCGTTTTAATTATTCGCAGTAGTTTAGATCCCTCTTGGGGTGGTCAAATCCACACCGAGTTGGCAGAGATCCTGGCTAAGGGTCTTGTTCCTTAGGGCTGCATGTTAATTAGATTAACATAATTTTATTTTCCGCTGCATATTTTTGCTTCAGTGTTCCGTTCGACTTAGGACGGGCACAGATTTTAGCCATGAGGGTCCGCCCAAACCCTACAGTGGTATCAGAGCGATGTCTGTATGCTGATATAGGACTGCGATTAATTAATTGAACGCTTTTAAATACAGAAAAATGTTTTCTTTAAATTTATGCGATAACTTTAAAATGATTTTAGATGTTTAAAAATTTTATATGATAAATTTTTAGGCATGAAAATTTTAAAATGCCGTTTTAAATTTATGTGATAATTTTAAAACTGATTTTAAAACTTTAAAAATTTATGCGATAAGTTTAAAATGATATTAGATGTTTAAAAATTTTATATGATAAATTTTTAAGCGTGAAAATTTTTAAAATGATGTTTTAAATTTATGTGATATTTTTAAAACTGATTTTAAGAGTTTAAAATTTTTATGCGATAACTATTTTAAGTAGCATGCAAATTTTGTGATCTTTTAAAACAAGTTTTTTATTTT
Organism: Scilla litardierei; assembly: GCA_030789695.1. Classification (NCBI taxonomy): domain Eukaryota; kingdom Viridiplantae; phylum Streptophyta; class Magnoliopsida; order Asparagales; family Asparagaceae; genus Scilla; species Scilla litardierei. The sequence continues at coordinate 41,871,693 of CM061138.1, read as the reverse complement.
TATGAGATAAAATAAAATGTTTTAAAATCATATTTTTAAATTTAAATGTTAAATTTAAGTATGCATGCTAAACTTGTTTATTTGATTAATATTATACTATTTAATTGTTAAATAGTCGTACACTTTTCTTTTATGTGATAAAATTAGTTTAACTTTATGTTAATGGCTATGCATATGTTGTCACTTATTTGATAACACAAGACAACCCTCTTATGTTAGCCATTAAGAACTCGTTAAAATTTATGAGATAAATTCTAATAACATGCTATGTTTTAATAAAATATTAACAACACTTTAAGACCTAATTCCTGATTAGGGTAGTCCCTTTAATGAAAATGTTAATTCTAATTGTTATGAAATTAATTCTCATTAAAGGACTTCGCTTTTAGCGTTGTTAATAAATTTATTAAAATCCTAATAACGATTAGGATAACACGTGAACCTTATAGTTGATAAGGATTTAATAAAAGCTATTAAACAAATCCTAAAATTTTGAATTTAAGGATTCAACTAGTTGATATGATTAATTAGTTGTTAATAAATGCTGTTTAGTCTATGGCACACATATAAAAATGACAAGCTTCATTCAATAGACCATGATCCAGTCAATGTGCTTAGCTAAGTTTGTTGGATCACCCTAGCTAGTCTAAGGGGTAAGTGATCCTGGCCTAGTCAATTCCCTGGCTGTGTTCCGCTGGACCGCAATGATGTGAAATATGACTATATGACACCCCGAACTATATCTAAGTCAAATGTGTTAATAATCTTCTTCTAGATTAGCCGTAGCCCTCCTTGTTTTAGGGGTTGGTAACTATAGGACCCATGTTCCAGTTGTTGAGCTACACTCAAGCTGTGACATGGCAACATTATAGAAACCAACTCCTTAAATACATAAGATGAAATCTTGACTTGACCCAAACCGTCGTGTCGTGAATACACCGAGCGCCGGCGTAAGTTAAGTCAATGATGTAGGCTGGCTATATGTAGTCTAAGACCTGACCCAAACCGACGTGTCGTGAATACACTGAGCGCCGGGGCAAGTCAGGCTAGACACGAAAACAAGGGTCAGACTAAACTAGACATTGTGATTTGGATGAGCACACTCATGATCACAAATGGCTAGGGGTAAAAACCGATAAGAGAGTCATATCTGATATGATCGATGAAGAGTCATCTTCCGATTACATAGTCAAGCAATTTGTTGTGAATACACCGAGGTTGTTAGGCTCAGGGTGATTGGATCTCTTACCCATTTATTTAATTTGATTAGATCGTTCATTATTAAGGCTTAAGAATGATCGTGAAAATAGTGGGAGGATATAGATAGATAAAAGCCATTCTACCTGTATTTAATATTGAACATATGCTAAACTAGGGCAAGACTATGTATATCAAAGGAATCAAAATATAATATTTTAATGGAATAAGTTAACTGGTCAAATAGGTTGATTAATTGAATATCAGGGTAAATTCTAATTGATAGAATTAAACTATATTCTCGTTGATATTAAAATGACCTTCTAAGAATAGACTTAAGAAATATGATTTCATTAAGTTCTGGGTCCAACAAATAAATTCACGCTACATGTCACTCGTCTCTATATGGGGCAGTTTGAACATATAGGATATTCGAAGTATGTTTCTCCCTACAACTTGTTAAGCTACACTTAAGGTTGTATGGAAAAACAATTTTGATCCGCAAAGTTCGAGAATTCGATCAAACGGTTCGAGTCGAATACGAGTGCATGAACGTTGCAAGGCCATGTATCCCAACCGGATCTTGAGACAAGCAACTTGTTGAGCTACACTCAAGGTTGCAAAGCTCAGTCGTTTGGATACATGAGATGCTTGCTTAGCTATTCATTTATGTTGGGCTATTTAATATCTAAATGTGATTTAGAAAAGGAAGAAGGCACTCCGGAAAGTCAATCGAGTTAAATAGTTTAATTTATCATTTGTAAAGGCATAAGTTGGCGGGAATGAAAATGTGACATATTTTGATGTCACGATTTCATAACAATTGTTATACAAAAGGTTACCACATTAGTGTGTTAAAAGGTATGAATCACACTTAGTTGGACTTGGTGCGATCCATAGCAAGTGACTCTGAGTTAAGTCCTCCTTCTGGGTTAAGTCCCAGATAGTAATGCCTAGGTTTTGATAATGTTCTATGAGGACATTATCAATAAGATATTTATTAAATCAATCGTAAGGAAGTTGTATAATTACTCGAATCTCGTGAGACGAATTGTCGAGTTAGACATCATAACTGATGATGACTTAGTCAACTTCCGGGATGAAATTCGAAGTAGTAACTCCGATTTATAACTTGATGCAATCAGAATAGGTCCGTGTGCGTAAATAAATTTTGGAATTTAGTTTACGTGCCCAAGGAAAATGTTTCCTCACTTTCTGCAAGTAAATTTTAAGTTAAAAGATTGGTGCAGAAAGAAAATAGTGAAGTACAATCATGTTGGTCGAGAATGGTTTTCATCCTAATTCTTATAAAACGGATTATGATGAAACAGTTTTCGCCAGCAGATGTGTACAGATCTACTCGAACCAAACTCGATGTAAATGCTCATGATGACCATGAAACTGGAACATTCGATTATATGTTCGTTTTTCTAAATATACCTTAGACGAACCAACTTATATGAATCACAAAGAAAGTTTTCAAGGTCAGCGGGAGCAAACAAATTACATGCGAGGCATCAAAGGGATGGAACATATGTTTTGACAAAGTAATCAAAGAGTTTGACACTTTATCAAAAATGATTATAAACCATCTTAAATTAACCAGTAATTAATTTAAAATTATTATTGTAAGGTACGATGATCTGGATAAGATCCAAGGAAATAAAATATTATGGATTCTGAAAGACCAAGTGAATTACTTGAATAAGATTCAAATGGTTGGTCCAACATGAACATAGAAACCCCTTAAGTCTATACTGTAGACGGTTTTAGCAGATCCACTCACAAAAGCTCTACCACAAGAAGCCGAAAAACTTCTGTGTAAAAACGGTATGAGATACCGGGATAAATGTGCCTGAGTGCAAGTGGGAGATGTAGAGAGATGATGCCCTCGAGGTGATCGGTCCATATTTTACACCTTTTTTCTGCATGTTTTCACGCCATTTCGATTGCTCATATTGCGATTTTCACGAGTATTCGACGATATTGTGTTACTTTTCACTATTTCTTGTTTTTGTCGGATTTCAGAAAAAATGGAGCAATCGGAAGCAAAAATGAGCTTAAAGGACTTGCACACGTATCGGAGCGTCACCCATGGCCTTATCAAGAAGCTAACGGTGCTGGATGATGAGTGGAAGAAGAAGGAAATCGATAGAATCGACGAAGCGGCGAGGATGAGAATAGTTGACTCCAGAAACAGTCCACTCAGCCGAGTAACAAAGCTCACTCGGCCGAGTGAAGAAGCGCATTCGACCGAGTACAACTGATACGAAGGGATCTTGAGCCACAATGTACTCTACCGAGTGGTTACATCTACTCGGCCGAGTAGAGATTGCCACTCGTCCGAGTGAGTCAGGACTTCTGAAAGAAATCAAAGCCGACTCTCTGGAATTCTGGGGAGAATATTATAAGACCCTACTCGGTCGAGTAGAGAAGTCCACCCGCCCGAGTGAAGAATCCCACTCGGCCGAGTGATGCCGATGACACGAGCGCCCAGATTTTTCAGACAGCCTTTCACTCTTTTGAAATCTTCTATCATTTCATTGCTTAAAAGTATTTTTCTCATATTTTTTATGGATAGTATACTTTATGACGGTTCCAACGCCACCAAGAACGTGCCAATTGGAGGTCAGATGAAATCTGGAGAATTTCTGCAAGTTGATGCTGCAGTGCTGAAATTTGCGTATCAGTGTCACTCGGCCGAGTGACACTTTCACTCGGCCGAGTAAGCTTTCCACTCGGCCGAGTGACCAGTTTTTGACAGTTTTTGACAGAGTGCTGTTTTCTGGAATTTCTGTAGGAATTCTCACTCGGTCGAGTGAGCTTTCCACTCGGCCGAGTCGCTGCCAGCCCAGAACTTAAATTACACGCGGATCTGATTTTGGGCACGGGTTTCGGATGGCTATTTAAGAGGTTTGTAGCCGTCATTAGAGGGGGTTCCCATATGTTTTCTTAGGGATTATTTTATAGGTTAGGCCATGCCCTAGCGCCCCTCTTGGATCTAAAAGCTTGTAATTGGATTGAAGTTCTTCATCAAAGCTAAGTATATTTCTTCTTATTATTTGAATTTTTGATTTGCTATCTTTTCATATGCAAGCAATGTCTCATATTGATTTCTATATCGTTGTTGCTATGCTTGGTTGATTGTTGTTCTAGGGCATATGGATGAACCCTATGGATCTAATTTCTGAATTGTGAAGAATGAATTTCTATATTGCTAGAATTGCTAGAAGGTTAGATTAAGATCGATTTATTATGGATAACTACGAATTTCCATCGATTTGGAGTTTGAAAGAGATTGGATTCTGATCGATGGGAAGGCCTAGATATTCGATTTAGGTTTATAATCGAGATTCTCTAGACTAATTTTCATATGATACAAAAGAGATTAAATGTATCTTAAATAGTTTAAGACCATATTTAATAAAATAAACCCAAGAAAAAGTTCATAGGTAAGACGGGAATGTCCATGTCTAAACCCAGGTTTGAACGATGTCCAAATCGGACACTAAATGCTCAATTTAGAGCCAAAACAGCCAAAGGAGCCCAAATGGGTCAGCCCAACAGGTTTGGGCTGAACCCAGGCTGAGGACGGGTGCGGGCACCCGCTTGGAGGAAGCACAAACCCGCGCCCACATCCAGCGAGCACGGGCGCACACTGGAAGCGGGCGCAAGCCTGCGCACACTCCAGCGGGCGCAGGCGCGCGCCCCAGAGCCCGCGTAGAGGCGCGTACAGTGCACGCACCTCAAGGTGCGGTGCATTGCATGCCCCTCAGCATAGTTGGGCCCCCTTCCTAGGGCTTCGAGCCCAGTTTTTGACGGTTGGCTGTTTTGCAGTTTGTTGGGTGTATGCTGATCTTTAGACGATCAATTGGAGGGTCAAACGGACTCAGATTGACGAGCCGTTTTTTCCTATGCGTTCACCATTGAACGCCTTTCGAATTGATAGGATGTATCAATCATGAAGTTTAATAGTGAGAGAGTTTAAATTTACAGAAGTTTAGCCTTTGTGAAAGGCAAACTAAATCGAATTGATTAACTCCAAATTTAGTCCCACATCGTATTTTGAGTAAAGAGAAGCAGTCAGCCGCATATATAAATAGGGGTCTGCTCCCCTCCTCAAAACTCGTCCCAAGCTCCAGATCTGAGCGGCTCCCGTAAATATTGGAGCTCGGATCGAAGCTCAAATTAATTCTTCTTCTTCCTATATTTCTGCCTTACTCCTGAAGGGCTCTAGCAAAGCCACGAAGGAGTTCGGATTCGGACCCGAAATCTTGGCGAAGGCTTTCACTCGCGTGAAACATTCTTCTATGCGTGGTTGGCTTGGTGACACGAGGATTGCTTGCCTCGGGATGCGGAGCGGTTCAAGGAGCGATTCGAGGAGCGGCTTGGCGTGGGACGGGGAGCGGCTCGGAAGACGGTGCAGAACATCTTGCCTGCCCCAGGGCAAGATTCCGGGTATGTTTTTAGAAGCTTTCGTGTTAATTATTCGCAGAAGTTTAGATCCCTCATGGGGTGGTCAGATCCACCCCGAGTTGGCAGAGATCCTGGCTAAGGGTCTTGTTCCTTAGGGCTGCATGTTAATTAGATTAACATAATTTTATTTTCCGCTGCATATTTTTGCTTCCGTGTTCCGTTCGACTTAGGACGGGCACAGATTTTAGCCCTGAGGGTCTGCCAAAACCCTACAGTGGGGTAGCGGCCTGCCTGGTGGAGAACAGCACACGGCCGAGGAACTGAGAGTCCTTGGCGAATGTTGATGCCGAGCGTCTCTACGACATGGCCGTCTGGCACATCATGCAGGTTCGTCGCTTTCTTTTTTCAACCGGCCGGTCTTCCTTCTTTCAAATGTGCTTATGCCTTGGTTCCTTCTGTAGACGGTCGCAGCTCTGGTATCTCTCTTGGGTCACACATCAGTGGCGAACAAGGCTGAGGCAGCTCTGGGGGAGAAGGCAGCCGCGCTCAAGGAGGCCAAGGCGAAGCTGAAGGACGTCAACGACAAGTTGACGAAGCTACGGAGGTACTACGCGACCCAGAAGGAGACAATCGGTGAGCTTGAGAAGCTCGTGGAGGAGACGGAGCACGGGGCCAGGGTCGAGGAGACCCATAGGGTCACCGCCGAGAACGACCTAGCCATGTAGAGGGAGGCTGGCGCAAAGAAGACCGTCGACCTTGAGCAGCGAGTGGCATAGCTGGAGCGAATAATCAAGTCCAAGGCCGTTCGCCAGTACCAAGTCCGGGAGACCATTCCCGCCCTAACAGATATTAGGGCCGAGGGCTTCAATGAGGGTCAGGAGGCCGGACTTGAGAGAGTCAAGATGAGGTTAGGGAAGCTCTACCCCAACCTAGAGATTGACTTCTCCAATTTGTCGGCGGCCTCCGACGACGAAGGGGAGGTTTCCCTCGCTGCTGACGTCAAAGGGGCGGAGACTCCGGCCAGCGGCGACCAGGTGGGTGACCTGGCAGATGCTCAAGCTCCAGAAGGTGGCGACCAAGAAGGTGTCGATCGAGTTGAGGCGACGTAGTCTGGGGGCATCAATTTATGGCCGGCCTTGAGGCCGGGCTTGGAATTTTTTGTACCTTTGTAGTGTACATACAATGAAATGAATTTGAAAGTTCTTTGCTAGCTGGTGCTGTTCGTATGCCTTATTTGCTTGTTGTTGTTGTTCGTAAGCCTTATGTCTTTGTATGTGTATGCCCCCAGCATTCGGCATGGACGAGCTTAAGGTCGAGGAGAGGCAGAATGTTGTAGAGTCTGAGTTTTTGCAAAGTAATTCCTTGGACAGTTCGGTTGGTGAAGTTCCTTAGTAGGTAGCCGTTGGAGTCTTTGGGGGGACGGGTCGGGGACGTAGCCCATCCTGTGCCCTTGGAGCCTTTCAGGGGCCGTAGCTCCAGATCTTCCCTGGTTTGGGTAGCGAGGTCCGACCTGCTACGGATAGCCAGGCCGCGATCTACCCTGGACATTTAGTCTTTGTGGGAAAGGTTGGAGCCGTAGCCCGTCCCGTGCCCATGGAGCCTTTCAGGGGCCGTAGCACCGGGTCATCCCTGGTGTGGGTAGCGAGGTCCGACTTGCTACGGATAATGTTCAGTCGTCTTGTGCTCGCGCAATCGGGAGGCACGAATGTCGTCTTCCAGCAAGCGCACGGTGTAAACATTGGCGAGCGGGTATCGTATCCACATGGAGGTATTTGTCATACTACCTATCGATCTTAGGCTGTGTTAGACGTTGAATATGTTTTATTTTGGTGGAGATGGGTTATGGAGTGTCGTGATGGTGGAGGATGTGGAACGCAAGGGTGTCACTGGCAGCGGGGCACATCCAAACACAAAAGAAAACAATAGAACAAAGAGAAAACAAATGAGGGGAAATATCATTAGGGTGTCGGGAATCTCCGCTAGGGCTTTTGGGTTTGGATAACGGGTCAAGGATCTATTCGTCAAACGACGAATACGGGTAGGAGTGTAACATCTGGAGATGGGAACGAGCACTTGACTTTCGTCGTCACGCTTGTCTAACACCTCCCCATGCATAGACGTGCTTTTACAGTTGGCTTTACATAGGGATGCATGCATTACGCTCGATACTTGGTTTCCGTACTATAAATCCGTATTCACTCTCATGATCTACAGACTGGAGTATCACTCTACAGTTGGTTCAGGCAATCGGGCTACTCTCGTAGTCACTGACTAGATGATTTGGGATTAGTGATCGCCCCTGGCTCTCGAGTAACTCTCGTGAACGCGAGCCCCAGAAACAGCCACTAAGCCCGAATCGGATTCGTGTGGATTTTCCCTATGATACGGAGTTACTTTCAAGATCATCCGATCCTAGGCTAATCCCCAAAACCCCTTATCCAAACTACCGTATGGCAACCCTAGATTCGCCCAACTAAAGTTAACCCAACATCCAAACCCTAGAATCCTAGGGTTCTTCCCTAATCCTAGCAATTAATCTACTCAATCATGGGAAAAGATACAGAAAAGATAGAAATAACATCACAAGCATGTAAGGGGAGAGCAATGGAAGATTCAACACAAAAAACAAATATGAAAAGCAATAGAATGAAGATTAATGAAGAATACTTAGATCATAAAAGATCTGATGCAAAATCAGCAAGGAGGGGGCCTAGGGCATGGCATAGCCTCCGAAAAGAGCCCCCAAACCCTAGAAACTAGCTCTCCCAACCAAAGAGAAGATCCCCTAACATTGGCTGCTCAATCCCTATATACAGCCCCCCCTCCCAAAAAACCCCCCCAAATAACCCTAAATTGGGTTGGACCCGGGCTTGCTACCCAACTAGCTCGAGCTGGCTGCTGCAGGTCGCTCGGCCGAGCACGGACACGTGTCTGCCCGAGCACAGATTTCAGTACAGATTTTCCAACTTGCAGAAATTTTCTAGGGCTAATCCGACCTCCGTTTGGTGCGTTCTTGATGGCGTTGGAATAGTTATGAAGTATATTATCTGGGAAAAATATGAGACAAATACTGTAAAATCCCTGGTGATATTAGGTCTTCAAAGAGTGAAGGGCTATCCTGAAATCTGTGCCATCTGCCATTTCTACTCCGCTTGGCCGAGCGGCTTGGGTCGCTCGGTTGAGCGTGACCTAGCGCTCGGTCGAGTGCCTCTTGGAGCTTCAGAGCATTGTCTCAATGAAATTGATGTCGCTCGGTCGGGAATTGGTGTCGCTCGGTCGAGCGGTTGGCCGTTCGACCGAGCGAATTAACGTGAAACTTTCCAGAGAGTTTGACGGTAGAATTTGGAGCTCCCTGGCAGCTGGCTCGGTTGAGCGTTGGGTGCCGCTCGGTCGAGCGAGTTGGGTCGCTCGGCCGAGCGGCCCCTCACAGCTTTTCCCCTCCTTCATGGTGTCCTAGCTCGGTCGAGCGCATGGACCGCTCGACTGAGTGACCTAGAACTCAACTCCAAGTTTCTCTTCTCTTCTCCTTTGCTTCTTCTTTCTTGCTCCTCCTTTGCTCCCCAGCAGCTTTGAGTCGTCAAATGCGCCGCCGCTGGTGCTTCGGTGTCGGTGTCGGTGTCCTCTTCTCCAATATGCTCCGAATTGCTCGATATTCCCTGAAATGCTAACAAACGCTCTTAAAGTCAAATAGTTTTGGTTATTAGCGTAAAAGCGTATAAAATCGGGATTTAAGCAATTATTTTGACGTGTAAGCATATATATATATATATATATATATATATATATATATATATATATATATATATATAATGTGGAATATTATGACACATCAAAATCCCCCAAACTTACCTCTTACTCGTCCTCGAGGAAGACTAGTAAGAAGCGAACCCGGTAGAGGAATACGATGGAGAGGGGAGGCGACGAAGTGTGATGACATCAAGGGGCTCATTCTTAAAACTCAGCAAAATATGAACCCAAGGAATAAAAGATTACGTGAACACACATCAATATGTAATAAGAACACATATACACACAAAATACTTAAGTCTCGCTCAAGTGAAAATAATGTGGATTTCAATAGATATAACGAACTTGATAATCAGTAAAATGAGAATAGAGCTACACCCTATTATAATTTATCAAGAAATATACTAAGTCCACAGACATGGATCCAATGTTTACAACTCATTCTCTAAGCATTGTAAAAATGTCAAGATCAAAAAGTTTCAAGCCTGCATGCTGTTTTGTTAAGCTTCACGGAATGAGTTAGTGAATTCAATTAAGGTAAGGCGTCACCACACTACGCCCGTTTCATGACTCCTAGAATCCATCAACTTTGCCAAATCTCTATTCGATATAGAAATTGTGGTAAGGATATGGAATTTTTCTTTTTACAATTGTTTTTGGCTATACAATCTTCTTATATATATATATATATATATATCTTTATTTATATACACGAGATAACTCAATATATACAAGAGGCATCATATGCATCTCATACCAGACGGTCTTAGGGCAGTGGGTTACAAAGAACCCCTAGGGCCTTTTATTTAGGATATTTGTTTGGGTTTTGTATTATTGAGATATGTGCAAACTCACGTAAACGTGATGGAATGCAAAACATGATCAAAGATCATTTATTGGCTATTCACAAAAGTAAAAGAAAAAGCATAGGATCTGGACATGGCTCGGTTTCAGGAATTCCAATCATCACTACTTTGGTTGTCGTGTTGTTATCCTATCTCTTTTGAACTATTAAACATCCATGAAGCAATAGAATTATCAATCAAATCACGCAAGAATCGAATAATTTTAAAATTTTGATTCATTCATTTTCAGCTCAACTGTTTCGGATATGGTTGTGAAAATATGGATTCTACTATGTAAAAGCATATTAACAATGATACCCTAATCAAGGAGTGAAGCTCTAGTCGACCAGATACCAGAGTTCATGAAAAAATAAATCCATAATATTTCATAAGAAATGAAGCATATGAGACATAAATATATAAGTGAACATGGTTCATATGGAAATTTCAAAGTGTGTTTCACAATGAAGCAAAGTGCGTGCATTGTGCACTCCCCCAAGCTTAAACGTCACATTGTCCTCAATGTGTGTAAGACATTGATAGAGGACAACGGCAAAATAGGGAGTTGCACAACAAAATAATATCTCTCCCTCAAGCTATTTTAAATGGTGCCAGGTATGGACAGATGGGCATGAAAATTGGGGAGTTAAATCAAGGTAAGCACCATAATATAAGGGTTGACAGTTAAATCATGGAATTTGGTTGGGGTGCAAAAGATAATTAAGCAATCAACATATGGGGTGGATTTATTAAACTAGGAAAGCATAAAAGTCCTATACGTTCCTCTCGCTATCGAGAGGATTCGTGATTATTCAAAGTATAAAAATTTACACTATAGCTACACTACCGGATTGATACCACCTGTAGTAAAAGGCGGATCCAGTATCTTTGTTGGTGCAGACAGCTGCTCCAACTGCACCTTCCGTGGCTCCACCAGATGCGTGTCTCCACGGAGTCCATCAGATTCTAGCAATGCGGCTCCCAGTATCTCTCCAAGGACTCCACATGTACCCTGAAAGGGATAAGCCACAGCAATCGGATGTGGATAATTTTTCCCCATAATAAAAGTTTTCCAAAGAAGGTCATCAAATGAAATATGTAAAATAAAAAACGGTTGACGACACTTCCCTGAAAATGTATCTCTGCGCTCGTGTACCACGACATACAATTCCTCGTCGTTCGTTTTGGTTTCTTCAGGCAACTCTGGCGTATGAGTGTGGGTCTCATCAGGTGACTCCTCATAGTGCTCTTCGGTAGGTTCCCCAAGCGGTGACACGTCCAAGCATACCTCCGGTCCATAATCATACGTGTTCTGCAAAGGTACGACGTGTCAAAAAGATCTGAATCAAAACAAATATCAAATGGAATGTAGGAGAATTGGAATGGGTAAAAATATCTCCCTGAGTGGGAGCAGTGAGCTCTGGAGGGTGGTCCTCTATCGGATTCTCAGCCATGGTGATGGAAGGTAAAGGCGGTATAATCTTCTTTGTGGCCTCCTACTGAACATCAACCTCTGACTCTGTAGTGCTACTCCCCGAGTGTCTCATCTCAGTTGTCTCATCAGGAGCCTTCTCAATAGTAAGTGCAGGTGGCGCAGTGGGCTCGAGTATCTCCTCCACGATGTAGAAATGGGTCTTGTTACCCTCAACTAGAGCAAATACTTCATCACTGATTCTACCTGCAGGAGAGAGGCTATGAGTAATAAAATCTTGAAATTCAAGCTCAAAAGGATCACCTGTCGTTATTGTCAATGGCTCGGTGGATTGAACTACATCCACGATGCTTCTCAAAAGGCCCAGAAACGTGTCCCCAGTTTGCTCAACCTGATGGAATGCTTCAGGAACGGGAGACGGCTCGGGCACGACACCAGAAACAATGTCATTGTTGCCTTCGCTGCTCTCATCCTCGATGTAATGATGCGCATATTCTCCCCTAAGCTGAATGCCATCATCACTCTCCATAGCCAATACGAGTTCTTCGTGTGCTTGTGATGTCGGGTGCTCATGAGACGCAAGAGTCCTGCAGAGTTCATCGACCTCTTGTTGCAACTTAAGGGTCTCATTCTTCTGAGATCTACTAAATGCCACGCTCTCCTCAAACCATATGAATGCCAAATTAATGGGATGATCGGAACTCAAGAGGCAGACGCGACTTTCATAGAGCATGTGTCCCTCCATGTCACAGGACTCTCAGTAGGCGTAGAACCCTGAGCAGTGGTCATATCCTTCCATCTGATAGTATGGGTCCCGCGGATAATATTCGTATTCTTCCATGGGAACCTCATAATGCGTCGAATAATCTTCGCCTGAATAATCCCAAAATTGTTCCATTGCACATGAATAGTCAAAAACAACAACCTGGAAAAGATATTAGTTGTACAAGAGAATATAAATAGTAAGAAAGCAGGTAAAAGGAAAAATATATCTGTTTTTGTTCCTCTTTATAAATTGTCTTTTAATTCGAAGTCTAACAACCTAATTGTGATAAATAGATAATATAGCGAAACGCGTCCCCGGCAACGGCGCCAAAAACTTGTTCGGTCGTCCCGTGCTCGTGCAATCGGGATGCGTGAATGTCCTCTTACCATAAGCGCATGGTGTAAACCGTGGCAAGCGGGTATCGTATCCACAGGGAGGCGGTTGTCACACTACCTAACGATCCTATGTTGGGTTAGACTTCGAATACGTTTTATTTAGGTGGAGATGGGCTATGGAGTGTCGTGATGGTGGTGGATGTGGAATGCGAGGGTGTTACTGTCAGCTGGGCACATCCAAACACAAAAGAAAACAATAGAACAAAGAGAAAACGAATGAGGGGAAATATCGCTAGGGTGTCGGGAATCCCCGCTAGGGCTTTCGGGTTTGGATAACGGGTCAAGGAACCCTTCGTCGAACGACAAATGCGGGTAGGAGTGTCACATCCGGAGATGGGAACGAGCACTTGACTTTCGTCGTCACGCTCGTCTAACACCTCCCTATGCATAGCCGTGCTTTCGCAGTTGGTTTTGCATGGGGACGCGTGCATTACGCTCGACACTTGGTTCCCGTACCATAAATCCGTATTCACTCTCATGATCTACGGACTGGGGTACCACTCTACGGTTGGTTCAGGTAGTCGGGCTACTCTCGTAGTCACTGACTAGAGGATTTAGGATTAGTGATCACCCCCAGCTCTCGAGTCACTCTCGTGAACGTGAGCCCTGGAAACGGCTACTAAGCCCGAATTGGATTCGTGGGGATTTTCCATATGATACGGAGTTGCTTTCGCGATCATCCGATCATAGGGATAATTCCCCAAGACCCCGTATCCAAACTACCGTTGGGCAACCCTAGATTCGTCCAACTAAAGTTAACCAACATCCAAACCCTTGAATTCTAGGGTTCTTCCCTAATCCTAGCAATAAATCTACTCAATCATGGGAAAAGATATGGAAAAGATAGAAATAAACATCACAAGCATGTAAGAGGAGAGCAATGGAAGATTCAACACAAAAAACAAATAAGAAACACAATAGATTGAAGATTAATGAAGAATACTTAGCTCAAACAAGATCTAATGCAAAATCAGCGAGGAGGGGGCCTAGGGCATGGCATAGCCTTCGAAAAGAGTTACCAAACCCTAGAAACTAGCTCTCCTAATCAAAGAGAAGATCCCCTAACAATGGCTGCTCAATTCCTATATATAGCCCCCAAACCCCCCAAAATAACCCTAAATTGAGTTAGACCCGCGCTTGCTACCTAGCTAGCTCGGGCTGGCTGCTGCAGGTTGCTCGGCCGAGCACTGACACGTGTCTGCCCGAGCACAGATGCCAGCACATATTTGCCAACTTGTAGAAATTCCCTAGGGCTCATCCGACTTCCGTTTGGTTTGTTCTTGGTGGCATTGGAATTATTTTGAATCTAATATCTGTGAAAAATATGTGAAAAATACAGTAAAATCCTTGGTGATATAAGATCTGCTGGGTTTTCTGGGACCCTTAGGACACAAAAACTCTAGTCCCGTCCTAAGTCGGACGGAACATAGACAGAAATGCAGCGGAAAAATTTTATGTTAATCTAATTAACATGCAACCCTAAGGAACCAGACCCTGTTAGCCAGGATCTCTGCCAACTTGGTGTGGATCTGACCACCCCAAAAGGGATCTAACTACTGCGAATAATTAAATGAAAACTTAAACACATACCCGGAATGTCAACCCTGGGGCAGGCGAGATGTTCTGCACCGTCTTTCGAGCTGCTCCCGTCCCACGCCGAGCCGCTCCTTGAACCGCTCCCCGAACTGCTCCTCGAACCGCTCCGCATCCCGAGGCCATCAATCCCATGTCGCCGAGCCAACCACGCGCGGAAGAAAGTTTCACGCGAGTGAAACCTTCGCCTAGATTTCGGATCTGAATCCGAACTCCGTTGCGGCTTTGCTAGAGCCCTCAAGAGTAAGGCAGAAATTTATAGAGAGATAGAGAATATTTATTTTAGCCTAGATCCGTGCGTGCTCCAACATTTACGAGAGCCGCTCAGATCTAGAGCTTGGGACGAGTTTTTAGGAGGAGAGCAGACCCCTATTTATATAGGCGGCTGACTACTCCCCTTTCTCAAAATCCGATGTGGGACTATTAATTTGAGTTAATCAAAATCAAGTTAGTTTGCACTTCACAAAGTGCAAACTTTCGTGAATTTTAACTCACTCACCGTTGAGCTTCATGATTGATACAACCTATCAATTCGAAGGGTGTTCAACGGTGAACGCGTAGGAAAAAACGGCTCGTCAATCCGAGTCCGTTTGACCCTTCAAACAATTGTCCAAAGATAGCCAAAAGTCATGCTTCTCTTAGAAACGTAGCCGTCAAGAAAATCCCAGGTTTCAAAAACCCTAACCAGAAAATTCGGGCTTGGTGGGCCTCCATTTTCGCAGGTTTCAGCCCAACAGTTTGGGCTGACTTGTTTTGGCTATAACTTGTGCATTTGGACTCCGTTTTTGACGCGGTTTGAACCTGCATTTAGAGCGGGACGATCCCGTCATCTAGGTAACCTTTTCAACGCATTTATTTAATTAAATATAGTCTTATATAATTTAAGACACATTTAATCTCTTTTGCATCAAATGCAAAATAGTCCATATCTAAGCTTAAATTATCATTTGCATCAAATACAAATGATCCGAGGGCATATTCCTCGACATCTCCCACTTGCACTCAGGATCATTTATCCCGAATGCAGGAGATGATTTTTGCAAACATCTTTTGCAATACTTTATCCCTTGCATCAAATGCAAATTATTCTCCCTAACTAATTTCTACCCATCACTAGACGAAGAATCGCACTCTGTGTGAGACCCTACAGCCTGACCCTTACAACAGGTTGGGCTCGAAGCCCTATACGGTAGTGACCACGAGCAGTGGCTGCCGTCCCTGCTTCAGGAATCATCATTATGTGGTTAACTCATTGACATGAGTATTGTCGGGACCACCCTGACTGTTTCCGTGATGAATTCCACAGTTATAGTCTCTTCGTCTAAACTATGTCGTGTAGATCAAGTCTAGGGTACGGTCAAACTGTCAACCCCAATAACTTGACTCCGGTTATTTTGTATCGATCTTTTAGTCAAAAATGTTGGACTTCTTCCAACATACTCTGGCCAGAGTTTTTACTAAAGACCGAACTAACCCTACGACACTAACTCCCATTGACCGGGAGAGACGAATCCTCTCTTGGTCATTACTCTCCTCATACGCTTCAAGTGTCACCCAATCAAAGACCTTTCGACGCGGCTTGCCTCGAAGCTAGGTCATTTGATCTAAGGGGCACCGTTCACGCACAGGTTCGTCAAAATGACCTCAAGTCAAAAGACCAACTAGCCTATCATCACTCAGAGTCATCATTGACAGATTGGTCAATATAACCATATGATAACTCTTGTGGATCGTTCAGTGAACTCATTCTCTAATGAGCACCTGTGTCTTGTCAACGACTTCGCCAAGTCAAGCGATCATGAGATCATCGCCACCGCTATACGGTGAAGACTAAGACACAATGGTCTATCCGATGTTTCGATATCCTAGTCTCGAAACATCTACGACCACGAACCCTTTTTAGACTTATGCTACAGACGGTCAAACATTTCTCCATGATCGAGATACTCATCTAGATACCTGTTTGACCTTGCATAAAGTCTCAGGACTTTACCTAAGTTAATATCTAATGTTAACTACATTATAACATAACTTAGATAAATTTTTACCAAACAGCTTACTGTTATTTCGAACAAGATGTTTGTGCTATGCACACATGAAGATAGATAGCCTCGATGGTATCATCTCTCAACATCTCCCACTTGCACTCAGGCCCATTTATCTCGGTATCTCATACCGTTTTTACACATAAGTTTTCCCGACTTCATGTGGTAGAGCCTTCATGAGTGGATCTGCTAAAACCGTTTACATTATAGACTTAAGGGTTTCATGTTTAGACCAACCATTTGAATCTCATTCAAATAATTCATTTGGTCTTTCAGAATCCATAATATTTTAATTTACTTGGATCTTATCCAATTCATCGTACCTTACGATAATCATTTAAATTAGTTACTGGTCATTTCAAATGGCTCATATTTATTTCTGATAAAGAATCAAACTCTTTTGATCACTTTGTCAAAATATATGTTCCATCCCTTTGATGCCTCACATGTAATTTACACGCTCCCACTGACCTTGAAAATTATCTGGTTAATTCATATAAGTTGGTCCGTCTAAATCATATTTAGAAAAAACGAACTTGTAAGTGAATGCTCCAATTTTCATGGTCAACTTAAGCGTTTACATCGAGTTTGGTCCGAGTAGTTCTGTACACATCTGCTGGTGGAAAAACGGTTTCATTATAATCCGTTTTATAGGAATTAGTATGGAAAAAACCGTTCTCGACCAACATGATTGCACTTCCCTATTTTCCTTTTCTGCACCAATCTTTCAACTTAAAGATTTACTTGCAGTAAGTGAGGAAACATTTTCCTTGGGCACGTAAACTAAATTCCAAAATTTATTTACGCACACGGACCTATTCTGGTTGCACCAAGTTTTTAAATCGGAGTTACTTCTCCGAATTTCATCCCAGAAGTTGACTAAGTCATCATCAGTTATGATGTCTAACTCGACTCTTCGTCTCACGAGATTCGAGTAATTATACAACTTCCTAATGTTTGATTTCATGAATATCTTATTGATAATGTCCTCATAGAACATTATCAAAACCCAGGCATTACTATCTGGGACTTAACCCAGAGGAAGGACTTAACTCAGAGTCACTTGTTATGGATCGCACCGAGTCTAACTAAGTGTGATTCATACCATTTAACACACTGATGTGTTAACAGACTTGACCTGAGAGAAAATCACATTTTATTTTAATTACACAAGATTTTATGTAGCAAAGTATTTAACCATTCGATCTAATCGAATCAGTTTAAATACTTTTGTCTTTTCGTTCTTTATTTTTTAGACTTGTGTTTCATCAAGAATACGTGTCTTAATAAAATATACGAATAACTTATTTTGGTTGATCTAGACTCGGGTACATCAGTATGTACCAGACTGAGTTCGACAACTCATTTTCCCACTGTCTTACAGATGGGTTTCGGCCAATTTTATCTAAGAGGATAAGACTCACAAGTGTCCGTAGACTTCATAATACGAGAGGTCAGACCCCTCTTTATGTGACTTGTGAAGCTTAGTCTCTCGATACGGCCTAGTCTATTTTACCATATAAGTTTGCTACTATCTTGTGTATTTATATATTAACATTTTATATATATATATATATATATATATATATATATATATATATATATATAGTTATTACAAATTACTTAACACAAAACATTGCTTCCGAAGCAAGGTGACGACATTCGGCCAAAAATGTGTTAGACGTTTTTGTATAACTATTTATTCTGAAATCGTGACATCAAAATATATCACATTTTCATTTCCTCCTACTTATGCCTTTACTAATGATAAATTAAACTAACTTTCTCAATTGACTTTCCGGAGTGCCTTCTTCCTTTTCTAAATCACATTTAGATATTAATTAACCCAACATAAATAGCTATGCAAGCATCTTATGTATCCAAACGCTTGATCTTTGTAATCTCGAGTTTAGCTCAAGAAGTTGCTTGTCTCAAGATCCGGTTGGGATACATAGTCTTGCACCGCTCATGCACTCGTATTCGACTCAAACGGTTTGATCGAATGTTCGAACTTTGCGGATCGGAATTGTTTGTCCATACAACCTTGATGGTAGTTCGACAAGTTGTAGGGAGAAACATACTTCGAATATCCTATATGTTCAAGCTGCCTCATATAGAGAAGAGTGACATGTAGCTTTAATTTATTTGTTGGACCCAGAACTTAATGAAATCATATTTCTTAAGTCTGTTCTTTAGAAGGTCATTTAATGTCAACGAGAATATAGTTTAATTCCATCAATTAGAATTTAACTTGATATTCAATTAATCAACTATTTGACCAGTTAACTTATTCCAATATTATATTTTGATTCCTTCGGTAAACATAGTTTTGCCCTAGTTTTTGCATATGTTCAATATTAAATATAGGTAGACTGGCTTTCATCTATCTATATCCTCCCACTATTTTTACGATCGTCTTAAAGCTTAATAACGAACGATTTAATCGAATTTAAAATTTAGTGAAAGAGGGATCCAATCATCCCGAACCTCACAACCTTGAGGAGACTCAACAAGTTGATTGGTTCCATGACTGGTAGACTAACTCTTGGTCAATCACATCACATGTGATTCCCTGTCGATTTTTACCCACAGTCACTTATGATCTTGAGGAGACTCAACAAATCATAATGACTGGTCTAGTCAGACCCTTGATTTCGTGTCCAGATTTGACTTAGATCGATACTCGAGGAGACCCGACGCATCGATTTGGGTCAAGTCTAGACTACATCACATGTATGTTGGAGTTTGTTCCTTAAAGATAAACAAGTCATAGCTTGAGGAGACTCAACAACTATAATTGTCTTCTTTGAGTTACCAAGCTCCAAAATCAAGGAGGGATACGAATTAATCTTTAATAAAATTTATAACGCATTGACTAGATATAGTCCAGGGTGTCATACAATCATGATTCGCGACATTGCGGGCCAGCGGAACACAGTCAGGGAATTGACTAAGCCAGGATCACTGCCCCTTGTACTAGCAAGGGTTGACCCAGACCTCTTAGCCAAGCACATTGACTGGATCATGGTCCATTGAATGAAGCTTGTCATTTTTGTATGTGTGCCATAGACTAAACAGCTTTTATTAACAACTAATTAATCCTATCAACTAGTTGCATCCTTAAATTCAAAATTTTAGGATTTGGTTAATAACTTTTATTAAGTCCTTATCAACTATAAGGTTCACGTGCTATCCTAATCATTATTAGGATTTTAATAAAATTATTAACCAACGCTAAAAAAGCGAAGTCCTTTAATGAGAATTAATAATAACAATTAGAATTAAGAAATCATTAAAAAGGACTACCCTAATCAGGAATTAGATCTTAAAGGGTTGTTAATATTTTATTAAAACATAGCATGTCATTAAAATTCAAGTAAATAAATTTTAATCATTTTTAATGGCTAACCTAAAGGGTTGTCTTGTGTTATCAAATAAAGGACAAGAAGACATATCCATTAAAAATTTACACTAATTTTATCGCATAAAAAGTGTACAACTATTTAACAATTAAATAGACTAAAGTTTATCGCATAAACAATTTTAGCATGCATACTTAAATTTAACATTTAAATTTAAAAATACGATTTTTAAAACATTTTATTTTATCTCATAAAGTAAAAGCTTGTTTAAAAAATCATAACATTTGCATGCTTCTTTAAAATATTTATTGCATAAAAATTTTAAACTTTTAAAATCAGTTTTTAAAAATATCTTATAAATTTAAAACATCATTTAAAAAATTCCATGTTTAAAATTTATCACATAAAATTTTAAACAACATCTTAAACTTATCGCATAAAGTTTTAAAGCTTTAAAACAATTTTAAAATTTATCACATAAATTTAAAAATTCCATTTTAAAACTTTCATGTTTAAAATTTATCATATAAATTTTTTAAACAAGAAAAAAAAATTTAAATTTATCGCATAAATTTAAAGAAAACATTTTTCTGTAAAAGCATTCAAATAATAAATTCACAGTCCTAGATCAGCATACAGAGATGGCTCTGATACCAATGCTGGGTTTTCTGGGACCCTTAGGGCACAAAAACTCTAGTCCCGTCCTAAGTCGGACGGAACATAGACAGAAATGCAGCGGAAAAATTTTATGTTAATCTAATTAACATGCAACCCTAAGGAACCAGACCCTGTTAGCCAGGATCTCTGCCAACTAGGTGTGGATCTGACCACCCCAAGAGGGATCTAACTACTGCGAATAATTAAATGAAAACTTAAACACATACCCGGAATCTCAACCCTGGGGCAGGCGAGATGTTCCGCACCGTCTTCCGAGCTGCTCCCGTCCCACGCCGAGCCGCTCTTTAAACCGCTCCCCCGAACTGCTCCTCGAACCGCTCCGCATCCCGAGGCGATCAATCCCATGTCGCCGAGCCAACCACGCGCGGAAGAAAGTTTCACGCGAGTGAAACCTTCGCCTAGATTTCGGATCTGAATCCGAACTCCGTTGCGGCTTTGCTAGAGCCCTCAAGAGTAAGGCAGAAATTTATAGAGAGATAGAGAATATTTATTTTAGCCTAGATCCGTGCGTGCTCCAACATTTACGAGAGCCGCTCAGATCTAGAGCTTGGGACGAGTTTTTAGGAGGAGAGCAGACCCCTATTTATATAGGTGGCTGACTACTCCCCTTTCTCAAAATCCGATGTGGGACTATTAATTTGAGTTAATCAAAATCAAGTTAGTTTGCACTACACAAAGTGCAAACTTCCGTGAATTTTAACTCACTCACCGTTGAGCTTCATGATTGATACAACCTATCAATTCGAAGGGTGTTCAACGGTGAACGCGTAGGAAAAAACGACTCGTCAATCCGAGTCCGTTTGACCCTTCAAACAATTGTCCAAAGATAGCCAAAAGTCATGCTTCTCTTAGAAACGTAGCCGTCAAGAAAATCCCAGGTTTCAAAAACCCTAACCAGAAAATTCGGGCTTGGTGGGCCTCCATTTTAGCAGGTTTCAGCCCAACAGTTTGGGCTGACTTGTTTTGGCTATAACTTGTGCATTTGGACTCCGTTTTTGACGCGGTTTGAACCTGCGTTTAGAGCGGGACGATCCCGTCATCTAGGTAACCTTTTCAACGCATTTATTTAATTAAATATAGTCTTATATAATTTAAGACACATTTAATCTCTTTTGCATCAAATGCAAAATAGTCTATATCTAAGCTTAAATTATCATTTGCATCAAATACAAATGATCCGAGGGCATATTCCTCTACAAGATCTTCAAAGAGTGAAGGGCTGTTCTGAAATCTGCGCCATCGACCATTTCTACTCCGCTCGGCCGAGCGGCTTGGGTCGTTCGGTCGAGCATGGCCTAGCACTCGGTCGACCGCCTCTTGGGGCTTCAGAGCTTTGCCTCAATGTAATTGATGTCGCTCGGTCAGGAATTGGTGTCACTCGATCGACCGGTTGGCTGCTCGATCGAGTGAATTAACGTGAAACTTTACAAAGAGTTTGACGGCAAAATTTGGAGCTCTCTGATGACTGGTTCGGTCGAGCGATGGGTGCTACTCGGTCGAGCAAATTTTGTCTCTCAGTCGAGCGGCCCCTCACAGCTTTGCCTCCTCCTTCATGGTGTCCTAGCTCGGTCGAGTGCTTGGACCGCTCGACCGATCGACCTGGAACTCAACTCCAAGTTTTTCTTCTCATCTTCTTTGCTTCTTCTTTCTTGCTCATCCTTTGCTCCACAACAGTTTTGAGTCGCCAAATGCACCGTCGCCGGTGCTCCGGTTTCGGTGTCTCTGTCCTCTTCTCCAATATACTCCGAATTGCTCGATATTCCCTAAAATGCAAACAAACACTCTTAAAGTCAAATTGTTCCAATTATTTGCGTAAAAGCGTATAAAATTGGGATTTAAGCAATCATTTTGACGTGTAAGCATATAATAATGTGGAATATTATGACTCATCAGATTGCTAGGCCGCGATCTGCCCCGGAGGTTGGAGTCTTTGTGGGGCAGGTTGGGGCCGTTGCCCTGCGCCCTTGGAGCCTTTCGGTGGCCGTAGCACCAGATCTCTGCCGGATTTTGGTCGGAGCCATAACTCGTCCATCCCCCCTGAAGCCTTATCCTTGCTTGCGGCGCATGAGCTTGCTCCCAATGTTCGAGCCGACCTTGATCGGTGACTTTATCTACTAGGTCGTCCCGTGAGAACTGGGGCTCTCGAACATTTAGCCGAACTTCATGAGCTCACTTTTAATTTTGGAGAGGCCCTGAAATTTAAATTCAGACAACACAATGAATGTACAAACACGAAAATATTTATTGATAATATTGGTTGATAATATTTCAGCAAGCGCTCTGCATTCCATAGAGGAGCTAACTCATCACCCTCCATTGTCACCAAAGTGTAAGTAGCAGGCTCTGCAATGCTGATCTCTGGTGTGAATGTCACATCTCGGAGGACGAGGTCTTCGAATCTGAAGCTTCGCTTCTCCACCGGGTCGAGTACCTGGCCATCTTCTGACGGCCCTCGACGAGGCTTGTTGTTACTGTCGAGGCCTTTTAGATTGGCTTCTTCGTCGAAGTACTCAAGCTGGAGGGATACCTCGTCGACCTCTGCCAGTCAGTTGATGCGCATGATCGGCTTGGTTATTCGATAGGCGACCTACTCGGCGTCGTGGGTCGACGGAACAGGCCCTCAGGGTACTCCTCCCCCGAACTCTGGCCTTCTCTGGTCGACGAATCTTTGGAGATGCCCGTCCTGCATTAGCCGCCATATGTCATTCTTCAAAGTATAGCACTCGTCGGTATCATGGTCGTGGTCCCGGTGTCACGTCCCAATCCCCAGAATACCTGGCAGTTAAAAATTTTTATCCTGAAGAGTGAGGGTGATGAGAGGGAAAAAGAGAGAGTATGGATAAATAGAACACGTTGGCCACTGCGCACTTGCTGGGATAGTACAAGTAAAGCTTCACAACAATATCAAAATAACCTCATAAATAACATAGAACAACAACAACATGTTATATATATATAACAACTTCCATTTATATACATAGTCCAAGTGCACCACTACATATATACCATCACTTTGGTGATATCGACAGTACTTCTGCGGATTTCTTGTGGATGGCTTTGACTTCATCTCCCAAGGTACGTCTTTGAGGAGCCCGTTTGCCAGGGTCTTCGTCATCACCTCTACCAGGGGGACACTGAGTCTCATGTAGTTAACCTCTTGCGCTCTTTTGGGCCCGCCTCTCCGATCGGGGTTCCTGGGGGCGAGGAACCCTCTCAGTGGTCTGGGGAGATCTTGCCCTCGAAGGCCCCCTGGTCGCGCCCTCGAGGGCGGTCTTGATCACGCCCTCTGGGGTACTCCTGGTCAAGCCCTTGGAGGCGATCATCCCGTCTCGGTCGGTCACTGGGCCTCGCTTCAACACGTGGGGGCTTTGTATGGTACGACCTCCTTCATCACTCCCAAAGCCTCCTCGCTTAGCATGAACTTCTCCGCCCGGGCGAAGAGGGCGTCGAGGTTGGCAGGCGGGTCATGGAGCAACGACTTGAGTAAACCCATATTCGCCAGTCCCTTCTTGAAGGCCGCCATGATGAGCTCATCTCCGCAGCTCGTCACGTTGAGTCCCTACACGTTGAAGCGCTGTAAGAATTTGCAGATGGTCCCCCCTCCTTCTGGACCACCGTAAACAGATAGTCCGATGCCTTCCTCCTTCTTTGCCTCGCCAAGAACTACTAACAGAACTTGCGGGAAAGGTCGTCGAATGAATCAATAGAGTAGTCGTACATGCTGTTGTACCACTCCGCCGTCGACTTCTTCAAGGTCGTCTGGAAAGCTCGGCAGAGGAGGGCGTCGTCCGCTCCTGGATCTCCTTCACTCTCTGGTATCACTGCACATGCTCCAGGGGATCGCCCGAACCATCATACAGCTCAAACTGAGGTAGTTTGAACCTATGTGGTACCTGGGTTGAGCTCACTCTTTGGGTCAGCGGGTTGACTTCTTCGAGATGAGGGGGAGGCATTGGTGACATTCGGGAGGCGTTGGCGACCTTTGGGGGACATCCATGCCACCTCGGTATTCTCGCCGCTGATTGGAATCGCCGGATGAGCCACCGCGATGCTCCGAGGCGTTCCTCTCTTGCCCCCAGGGGTCGGGCTTCGGTCGCGGTTCCCGCTCCGTCGGTCGTTATGCCTAGGGGAGTGGCGCGTCGACCGGGGGGACTTCTGCTACGGTGGGCGCACCCTTCTCGTCTCGGGCTCGGCGACCTCCCACGACGGTGTCTTTCAGCAGCATGATCCAGCCTGGGACTCTCTCGTATAATCAAGGTCGACGCCTAGGGGACTCCTCAGCTCCCCTCCTGAAGCCTCTTCCTCACGACATCGACGAGTCGATGCTGACGGACGACTTCTTCTTCATCCAGCCGCCTTTGATAAGCGGCGTCCTCCTCCTCCTCGAACCGCTTCTGCAAAGCGGCCACCTCTCATTCGTCGAACCGCCTTCGATGTGCGGCCGCTTCTTCTTCAAATTTGGGAGGAGGTCCTGCTTCATATTGCGGGGTCTGGATGGGCCTTCTGACGGATGCGGCTTAGCTTGCTTGGCAGCGGCCTAGTCTTCCATTATTTTGGTGAAGTTTTCAAAGCTTTTGTAGACACCGAAGGCCGTATCATGAATGACAGCGGGTGACCCCTCAAGGGGTAGATTTATTGGGGGAGTCCTCCCGTGGGAGCGGTTCTCCTCGGTCATTGGCATCTTGCCACGACGGTCGCTGTGGTGACTGCATGAATTGTCTGACATGGGTGTAGCCCTAGATTCACACAGACGACGCCAATTGTTGCAGGTCAAGTCCGCCCAACAATAGAATTTGTAAAATGATGGAATCACGGGTACAATGATTACATGTAGTGAGTTGATGACGAGGCTAGCACGACCAGGAACACACTTCGTAGGCGAAGGATCCAAGGTCGCCTATTGGTTGCTGACTCTCGGTAGCTGAGGCGAGCTTCCTACAAGAATAACAACTCGTCAGAAAGGCTGGGTTGGCTGTCAACCAGTAGCCTCTCCGATGCTCAAGCCAGTGGACGACTTTTAAGGAGTATGTCAGATATGCTTGACGATCTTAAGGCAGATCGGCGTTACGTGGCGAGCTTATGAGGAAGGAACAGATATATGGGGGATATCCGACCTTGAATATTGGATAGGAGTTATAGAGTTCAACTAACCAACCACCTCCTTGGTGTTTGGAGGGGGGTATTTATAGGGTCGAGAGTCGGTTGTAGGGTCGAGAGTCGGTTGTTCGCCGTCCAATCACCTGTCGAGTCTGCTTAGCTGGAGCACAAGTGGAGACGTGATAGGTCGGCGAGTATGTCAGAGATGTTTACGCATTAATGAGTGTCAGATGGTGTCAGAGACATTAATGCATTAATGGGAGATGCGATGAGCGACCATCAGTTCATGTTCTTAACCTCTGGCATTAATGGGGGCGTAGATGGACCTACGTCACCCTGTCAGAGATATTTGTGCTAGGCCGCCCTTAGGAAGAGCCAAGCCTGACGTCCGAGCTTGGTGTCTCCGGACTCTCTGGCCGTGCTTCTCGTTTGCAAAATATGCGAGCGTCTTCCATGCTAGGCCGACGAGCTTCCTGCTTGATCGGCTGACGAACCATTCTCTTGATTCTGTTGGCGAGCTTGCCACCAAGCGTGGTGAGCTTTCCAGTGTGGGACGATCTTTCGTTCGGGCCGGTTTTCCTTTGGGATGGTGGGAAGGCTGTCCGCTTGGGCTTCCAATATATATGTGCCTTTATTATCTGGGCCTCCTTAAGGCCGTAACAATTGTCAATTTCAAATAACTAACTTATAGTAACATTGTTAATTTATCTTTAGCCAACCTATTACTAAATTTGATGGAAATATTTTCGAGTACTTTTGAGTTTACATATTGTTCATGAATTAAATCCTAGAATTAATTTTGAAAAAGCACCGCTTAATTTTTGCATTTTCCATCATCAACCTAATAAAAAAAATTCCATGTTTATCTTTTGGAAACTTCTTTGCGCACTTACCGTTTTACTACACGTACATACAGCTATATTGTTTATTTACAAGGTTGCCATTTAAAATTACTCTCCACGTACAACCATTCGAAAATGACGAAAATGCATCGATTGTAGGCTGTGAGTCAAATGGCTGACCACCGGCAGGCGACAACGCCCGACCCCTCCGTCGACCTCCATAGCACTTACCCCATCAGTCGCCTCTGCCGCTTACTACACAGCACCGCCCCCTCCGCTGCATCCCCATCAATCGAACCTCTTCATCTTTTACCCGCACCCTCCTTCATTCCACCATATGACCTCCCCAGACCTGTTGCCGCCCCATTCACCGACCACATAGACCCGTCGCCGACCTCTACTCTGACCCCGCCTCCCTCCGGCCCCTTCCCCCACTTTCCCTCTTTTCCATCGCCTATTTAAAACCCTAAAAACCGACGGCTGGCGACGGCTGACGACGGGTGGGAAGAAGACGAGGGTGAGAGGTGTAAATCAAACACAGCCCAAAGATTTTGAGCTGGTGATTCCCCTGGTAGGTCTAATGACTAGTCTTAATTAAGATTACAGTGGGTCCTACATCCCAGTCATCTGTGAACGTACGTAGGTCGCCTCTTGGAGTCAATCACACAGTCTCATTACCATCCATCACAAGCATTGGACGAATCGTCGCGGGAAAATAAAAGGCCGGGGCAGGCGTTCCCGCGCTATCCACGTGGACACAACACCAAGCATTCCCGCCAGAACCCTTTCCCGCCAAAACGAACCGTTGCCTCCCCCCTTCCCCCTTGCCCTATTTCTACTAGTAGTCGATCCCCATTCATTCATCCGCCCGCATGCACCGCATTCGTCCACGGGGAAAAAAATCAGAAAAAAAGGGGTAAAAAATGGAGGCCACCCGCAAACTCAAAGGCAAGAAGAACATCAAAACTCCATCGATCCCTTTCTCATCTCCGGTCAAATCCCTGCCGCCGAAGCCATCGGCCGCCGCCGCCGCATCTGATCAGATCGGTACGCCGGAGAAGCCGGTCAATCTTCCGCCACGGACCCGGAACCGGAGTGTTGCCTTGTCGATAAAAGAAGTCAAGCAGATCGCTCAAGGCCTTCAGAGAAACAACACACGATCCTCGGATCGATCGGATCTTGCCCGACCCAGTACCGATCTCGATCTCGTATCAGTAGAGATTCCGAAGCCCCCGAGGGCTAAAACCCACATCAATCTGCCAGAAAAGTAAGCTCGTTTATCTTACTAATTTATTTTATAGGGTTTTAGGGCTCGGCCTGATTTTGTTAAATTTTTTGGATATTTAGGTATGAGACATTGGCAGAGTTCTTCAATTCTATGGATAGCTCGATCCGATTGCTTAGAATGAAAGGATCGTCTCCTACGTTTCCAAATATTTCCGCTAGCATCCAGAATTTAACTG
The DNA here is from genome assembly GCA_030789695.1 of Scilla litardierei. Taxonomy (NCBI): domain Eukaryota; kingdom Viridiplantae; phylum Streptophyta; class Magnoliopsida; order Asparagales; family Asparagaceae; genus Scilla; species Scilla litardierei. The sequence continues at coordinate 41,843,815 of CM061138.1, read as the reverse complement.
AAAGGTATAATTTTTTTTGCTCAAATTGATAATAGTTTATATGTTTTTAATGCCAGTTTTGAGTTAAAAATTTGTGACATTGTATTGATACAGGAGATTCACATATGGGCATTTAGCGCAATTGAAGTATATTTTGCCAGAAGCTATTGTAATCAAGAAGGTGCTTTTGCATGACGAGGTTACGAGCTGTATGAAGCCAGAGCTTCATGTCGCTCTTCAAGTCGATGCCTTTGAGGATGAGGTGATGGGGAAAGGGGAGAATGGGTACTCAGTATTGAGAAGAGTCTTTAGAGAACGACTTGCGGATTTTTCTAAGAGGCATCCAGAGGTAACAACCTTTGCATTATCTGATCTTGTATTCAAGCTAATTTTGCAGATAGTTAAGCTTGATTGCTTGATATGGTAGTATCTAGGCATTTTAATTCTACAATGATTTGAGAATTTATGCTGATAATCAAGCTAATCTTACTTCTGTTTGTTATCCGGTAATGATTTAATTCTACAATTTGTTAGAATAAATTTTATGCTGCTTTCTTTTCAGGGAGATGAGATTCCAGAGGAGCAACTTCCACATCCATTCAACCAAACACAGCCAAATGTAACAACGAATGAACCAAGAGTCTCATCGACTGTTCCTCCAATAATCTCTTCAAGATCCAACGTTCAATCCACACACGAATTTGCAGCGCCTTCTCACATGTCACGATCCTTTCAGAGGAGATTTTCTCAGAGAATTCACATCCCTGATGCACAGAAAACCCCTCTGGCTTGCTCTAGCAATGCATCGTCTAAAGAAGATTCTCATGTTTCCGTTGCTATGTCTCCTATGAGATGCACTTCGAAGCCACCCTTGAGAAGGAAATCATTGCTTTGCCCCATTCTATCATCACCATCGAGTACACTTAGAACTGATGAGGAAGAAGAAGCTAAATTGGGCAAGGAATGTGACGACGTTTCTCAGAATCAGTCCAATTCTCTGGACGGAACACCGGCCAAACTAGTTTCCACTCCGGCCAGGCTTATGACTGTGACTCCAGAAATCAAAACACCAAAAAGAAGACGTTCTTCAATCGATTGTGTTACCACACCCCAGAAGAAGTCAGCCAAGCGATCGATAGCAAACTTGCTTTCCACCCCAAAAAAGAAAGTAACAGAAGAGGATGAAGAGACCAAAGCGGAGAGTTCGTTGGCTGTTGATGATATCCTAGGCTTTCTACCAAAATCTCTCTTGCAATCGGTACATGCTTGGACATAGCTTTGGGGTTTAAAATAGATTTTAGCGTTTCCTGTAATTACTTCTTACTTGCACATTAGTTAAGGGGTATGTCTGACTCTTGATGGTTATTGACAGATAAGGGAAAAAGAGAGGAAAGCATTGGAGGAGAAGGATGCTGGTGTTGCCGAAGCAAAGAAAAGGCAGAAGCTAATAGCATCATTGCCTAGTACTTTTGACATGATCCTCCTAATTTTTCAGTCTAGCACTCGATCAGTTTTGACAAAACAAGAACTTACTCACAAGATAATCTCAAATCATTGTAAAATCGTTGATAGAGGTAACGTCAAATTATCAGTTTGAGATCTGTTTGACCATCTACTATGATGTCAACTTACCTTTTAGGTACTGACTTACTATCTTGGATTTTAGGTGAGGTGGAAGAACAACTGAAACTACTGCAAGAACTAATTCCAGATTGGATCTATGAGGAGACGGAATCAACTGGCGACATTCTTTATAGGTAATAACCTTTCTTAGGGAAAATCGTTACTTTGGTAATATGTTATTATCTAATTATATATACAAGTTTTTACTAGAAGATGGTCTTTGTTTATTCTAATTTTTAAGATATGCTAGTCCAAGCCATGTTGCTAATATATCATTATGTTTGTTTTCCCCTTAGCGTCAACAAATTATCAAGCCCAGGAGAGCCACGACAAAGGCTTGTAGAAGCAGTGTAAGGACATTTTCATCGAAGAAGCTAATTTTGGGAATTGGATGATCAGAAGCCTACATGTGTAAATATGCCTCTGATTCTACTAATTGTTGAATTGAAGCAAGTTTTAACCATGATCTTGCTTTGAGTGCGGGAAGTGTAATGCTCCCCAATCCGCTTATGCTGCTTCCGGCATTGCTTTGTATTGCATGAGAAAAATAAGAAAGTTTTGTGCTCGTTATATCCCTTGTCTCTAAAGCATATGCTGTTCAGTTCCCTTGTATTTCCTACAGAACGTTGGTTAGAATAGTTGTGATCCTGGGATGTGAACGAGAAACTTTTGATGTCTGCAACAAATTCGGATCTTTCTCTTATGGCATCTATGTGATTAACAAGATGTTTGATGCGTGCAACTTCGTATTAACGTATTGCAGTCTAAGTAGGTGAATACACAACTATTGGTGGAATCAATTCGATGCCAAGCTTGGCTAGTTTCCAGCATACGATGGATGTGGCAGTATGACTCAATCAAATTTAAAGCGATGTCTTGGTATTTTTTCAATCGATAGTCAAGAGTGTACTGTGGTCCTCCACATCATGCATGCTTTTTTACTTTTATTTCTTGGAGTATTCAAATGCTTATATTGATCTATGAGTTTAAAAATATTAACAATTGGAATAATCGAAAGACTTCATCAATATAATTGCTCTTAACCCAGCTTATCATTTACCATGAAGCAAAATCGAAAAGAAATGGAAGATCAAGTGATTTTTTTTCAACATATGTTTCTTCCTTTGTAATCTGAAAGGAAAGACAAACAAGAGAATTTGGTGCATGCAATCTCTCTTTGCCTCACTCTCACTCTCACAAATCAGTTATTATCATTGTAAATATAAAGATGGAAAATAAAGAAGCAATACAAAACTTAAATTGGGATACTTCCAAAGATTAAGTATCAATACTAACTATCAACTCATTTTGTTTATGGGTGTTTTCTCACCACAGAATCGTTTATCGTGGGTTGGACGATCAACGTGGTCAAGGGATCAGGTGAGACCCCTGGTCCCGTCAAGCGTGCGATTGCCGAATGGGGGTAGCTTGGATCCTCACGCCAGCTCCGAAAATTGTAGGCTCGGCGTGTCGAGGGCGAACGAGCTCGTCGTTTGGAGCGCCCGGCCTCAGTCAATGAGGTGCAGAGGGGTTGCCTCGGCTCCGTGGAGAACGCTCGGCCTCGGTTGACAGCGATGCTCGTCGGGGGCGAGCGGGCTCTACGCCGGGTGCGCCTGGCCTCAGTAGGTGCTGCGCTGAGGGGTAGTCTCGGTGCAGAGGGATCTGCTTGACTTGGACAGACGAAGAAGCTCGTCAGTGGGCCGAACCTTGGTTCCGGCCAAGTCCCCTCCAATGCCTAAGTCGGAACGCGGCGGGACCGGTACGACTCACAGGGTGGCCGATACACGTATCCTTGGACCGAGCTAGGGCAGGGAATGTATAATGGAAAACAAGGTCTTTTAGTAGAATACCTCCGTCTGTTGGTATCCGGGGTCAGGTCCCTTTCTTCGTTGCCCCTCGAGTCTCTTTATAGGGATTCTCCCACGATCGTTTCCCCTCCACGCCCTCCATTTCCGCCCCCATGATCCGCCTCCCTTAAGGCGCCTTCATGCGTCATGAATGTGGATTAATGGGGCCCCTTAATGGTCATAAAGGGGGAGTGTTTTGGGGAGTGGTTAACTCCCGCTGGCGTGGGCTGACCGAACGCACGTCCGATCGTGGCCGACCCGATACCAGGTCCTCGCGAAGGTCTCGACGGTTGGCCCAAACTCCTTTTGGGGGCCTCCTGCTTTCAATGTGGGCTTGGGCTGCTTGTTTTTGGGCTGCTTGTTCTTGAGCCACTCTAGGATGGTCGTATCAATTGCCCTCATCGCTCGGGCCGTTCAGATTCTGCCGGTTCGGTTCGGACAATGTGACTTGTGTGGATTTTGACAGGCGCGTCAGTCGAGACTATACCATTGAATGGGGGCCATCATGACGCTGGCCGGTTGAACTCCTTCCATCCCTGGTGCGGGTTTCGAAGCGCCGTCGGTCTCCAGAAGCCGCCACGCGTCCTCCTTTGAATGGCCTCGATTCTGGTATTTTTCCTCATATAAAGACTCCGCCCTTCCGAATTTGATCTTTTGCGCTTTTCGATCAGACCATGTTCTTGCGAGTATCTGCGTATTCCCCTTCGTCTTCCTCCCTTCGGATTCAAATCAAGGTAACCTCTTTCTCCTTCCTAACCTCTTTCTCCTTCCTTTGCCCCACTCGATCTGTCCTATGGCCGCACTTAGAATAGGTGGTTCCGCGTCGGGGTCCGGGGCTCCTCCGGTTCCTGAGTCTGGTACTCCTTCGTCCTCAAGGCCCGGTAACCCGGTGACATGCCCAGTTCCGGAAAAAGGGAAGGGTTTGCTGTTTGAGGACCCGGTCGGTAGAGATGAGGTCCATGCTGCGGAGAGGTTTGACGTTCCACTGGTGATCCTCAGGTCATCATCCACCGTCCCCTTCTCGACGGCTGCTGAGATCCGGGAGAAGTATTTGTACCACCCGTACGACGTCCAAATCCCCTTTATCGACGAAAGGATCTGTTTTCCAAGGAGCTGTGAGGTCGGTGTCTACGTCGAGATGTTCCGCATGGGGCTCCGCTTCCCCCTCTATCCCTTCATCATCCTGGTCATGGAGTTCTTGACGGTGGTCATGTGTCAACTGACTTCGTACTCAATGGCGGCACTGGTCGGGTTTATAATGGTCTGCAGCGTGCACCGCTTGGAGCCGACCCTGCCCCTCTTCTACTACCACTTCTAAGTTCAGACGGTCGGTCGAGGATCATGGTAGCATATCCGCGCCTAAGCGGGGAGGGAGTGCTTGCTCGACCTGACCCGCTGGGTGGGGGGCTGGAGTTCGAACTACGTCTTCGTAGTATTCCCCAGGGATGCGGTGATCCTGACAGGTTAGGGGGGTCTATGTCGGTATGACTTGACGTTAACCCTCTCCGAGGCCGATCAAGTTGCGGTCCGGTTGTTGTCGTCTCTGTCTTTAGTGGAGAAGTCCGTCTGGCTCCTGCTGGACGACCTACTCCTTAAGACCGTCATGTGGTCCCTCGGTAGGTGTCTCATTTTCTTTTTGCTGCGCCTTTTGCTTACCCTGATCTTCTCTCTCCCTGCAGAAATGACGGGCCGGTAATTCAACCGTGACGTCAGCGAGCTCATTCGCCGAGGATCCAGCAGCGGCCGAGGAAACCCCTCTGGCCACGCTCCTCGCCGCATGGTGGAGGACGAGATCCACCGGGCCGATCCAGCAGTCGGGAGGCTGGAGCCAGCAGCCGCTACAGTGCCGCCGGCCCAGGTTGCGGTTGAGTCTCTCCCGGAGGAGACCGTGGTCGCCTGTCCACCCAGCTCTACCCCTGCCGAGGGGGCAACGTGGGCGCCAGCCCGGGGCCCCGAGTGCCCGTGGGTGGTCGTGGCGTGGAGCGGAAGCGTCCCCCTCCGGATTCCGGGGGCCTTGAGGAGAAGAATAAGAAGAAGAAGGTCGTGGAGGTCCGCCCTCCGGCGGCCCCCAAGGTGACGATCGCCTCGGGCGTGACCCTCCAGCTGGCGGTAGCGGCCGAGCCTGTCATTCCGGTCGAGCCCCCTCTGGCTGGCGCGGGTGGTGCCCTGTTGATGCTCGATGCTGGCCCCAAGGTCGCGCCTGGGGAGCCGGTCTTCGTCGACCGGGGCGTGGCTACTCAGCTGGCGCGGAGCACCGTCCTCCCAAGGGACCGCTCGCTCCTGTAAAAGACTCGCTCCGATCGGCTGGCGGACTCCCTAGTTTGGCAACTCCAGCAGGTTGGTCTTTCTGCCGCGTCCGTCCCCGCCTCGCAGTATTCCTGAATTATTCTTGTTTTGCAGGCCACCGTGATGGCCATGGAAGTGCAGTGTCGCGCGGCCTGCGCGACCGGTCTCGAGGAGTCCTTGGCGCGGGAGCGCCTGAGGGCCGGGAGGCCGAGGTGGCGGTCGAAGAATCCCTCATGGAGGCTCGCCAGCTGTGGCGTCGGATTGGCGAGCTCTCCTCTGAGATGATGGACCTGAAGGGCACCCTGGCCGAGGCTCAGAGGTCAGCCTAAGAGGCGGAGGATGCATCCCGCCGGGAGAGAGAGGAGCTCTGGGCCGAGCTGGGAGCACTACGACGAGCTCATCCTACCCGGCTCATCGAGGAGGTGGAGAGGGGCTACGAGGGGGTCCTGAGACCGAGGATCGCTGATGCCCTCAAGGAGGCCTTTGATTCATATGAGGACCTCTTGGCCTCCCGGATCGTGGAAGCCTTCCGGGACTCCTTCGAGAGATTCGAGGAACGGGTCTGACAGGCGCTTCCCCGTCCCCCACCAGGTCCCGAGAAGCCTCCTTGATCTGAACAAGGAGAGGCCCCAGGTGATGCCTCCTCCCGGGCCCCGGCATCATGAGCGGCGTTTCTCCATCCTTGCGCACCCCCCCTTTTAGCCATGTAATTAAGGAACAATTTTTGAAAACAATACATGACTTGTTTTGCGGGCCTTTGTACCTTTCCGTCTGCTGTCGTGTTCTTTTATGTCGTATTTTTTGTTTCCGTTAATCGTTCTCTGGGTTGTCTCCCTTTGTTTCCTTCAGTCATACGAGCGATCAGGTGATCGACCCACTAGGGGAGTTGCCTCCAGCCTTATGGTCGATCGGTTCGGTTGGTCCGCTGGGGGAGCTATCCACAGGCTTACGGTCAATCGATGCACCGGCCTGCTAGGGGAGTTGCCCCTAGCCTTATGGTCGACTCTGGTGATCGACCCGCTGGGGGAGTTGCCCCCAGCCTTACGGTCGATCGGGTCGGTTGGTCAACTGGGGGAGATATCCTCAGTCTAATGGCCAACCAATGGACCGGCCTGCTGGGGGAGTTGCCCCCAGCCTTACAGACAGTCGGGTCAGTCTACATGCTGGGGGAGCTACTCCCAGGCTTGTGGTAGATCGATGGATCGGCCTGCTGGGGGAGTTTTCCCCAGCCTTACGGACGACCCTTGGGATCGGCCTGCTGGGGGAGTTGCCCCCAGCCTTATGGACGATCCTGGGGATCGGCCCGCTGGGAGAGTTGCCCCAGCCTTATGGATGACCCTCGGGATTGGCCCGCTGGGGGAGTTGCCCCAGCCTTACGGATGATCCTTGGGATTGATCCGCTTGGGGAGTTGCCCTAGCCCTATGGACGATCCTCGGGATCGGCCCGCTGGGCGAGTTGCCCCCAGCCTTACGGACGATCATCATAGTAGGCTCGCCAGGGGAGTCCCCCACTGCATTGTGGCGGGTTGAGGTGTTAGATGCGGTGAGAAGAAGCAGAGTTGCACCAATGCAGACCAACATTTCATTCTTTGATCCGGGAGTACATTTGGAGGAAAGTAAAATAGGGAAGATAAAGGCAAGCTAATCTTGCCTGGGTGAGGCTACAACTGACCGTCATGTCCTCTCAGTCGATGACGCGCATAGCTGGCTGGACGACATTCACCTTCTTTTCTTTGTCCGTCTGCCTGGATGCCCTTTCTCCGGGGTTCGCCGCTGGGTCCTCGACGAAGTTCTTCAGGTGGCCGCGGCTGACCATCTTCTCTATATCTTTTTTCAAGTGCTAGCAATCGTCGGTGTCATGGCCACTGTCCTTGTGGTACTTGCAGTATTTCTCCTCGTCCCTTCCGCCTCTCTTCATCTTCGGGGGTGGCCTGCCAATGTGTCCCTCTTTCTGAGCATGCGCAAGGACGACATCCGGAGTAGTGTTCAGTCTGGGGGTCGTGCCTCCTCCTTGCGTGGCTTTCCCTTGACCCTCTTCTCCCGCCGGGATTCATCAGGCTCACGGCGTTCGCTTTCGTCTTGCTTGGAGCCCCGTCTGACCCCTGTTGGGTGACTTTCGTCATCTGCGGCCAGCGCTTCCTCCGTCAGCATGTAGCGTTCCGTCCGGGCTATCACTTCGACGAGGTCCTTCGGGGACTCGTTGTGTAGTGACTTCTTTAGGCCCCTGTGCTGGTGCCCTTTTTTCAGGGCCGTTTTCACGACCAGCTCGGGACATCTTTCCACATTCAGTCTCTTCGCATTAAAGCGACGCATGTAGTGTCTCAGGGTTTCTTCGGGACCCTGTACCACATTGAACAGAAGCTCTGAGTCCGGTTTTACCTGACGTCCGGCCATAAACTACTTGCAGAATTTCTGGGAGAGGTCCTTGAAGTTGTCGATGGAACGGTTGGGGATGTTGTGGTACCAACTCCGGGCGGATTTCTGGAGGGTGGAGTAGAAGCCTCGGCAGAGCAGGGCGTCGTTGGTGCCTTGGAACGCCATGACCCCCTCATAATCCATCACGTGGTCTTCCGGGTCCCCCGTGCCGTCATACTTTTCTAAGGTCGGCACCTTGAATCTGGAGGGCACTCGTGCCTCGGTTATTCTCCTGGATAGCGGGCAAGGGTCGTCCCTGGAGCCCCCCGGACGTCCCCCTGTATCGACACGAAGGTCGGGCTGCTGAGGCGAGCTGATGGGATCACATAGGGAGTTCGCTCGAAGCCCATCCGAGCCGGAGATGGGCGTTGGTTGGCGAGCGCTTCTCGTCTCCCGGCGGTATTCCCGGTTCCTTCGCCTCCTGCGACGGGGACTCTCACTCCGATTGGGTCAATCCCCGGGGGCTCGACGATCGGTTGACCGCTGGTAAGCTGTGCGTGGTCGTCGAGATGAGGTCGTAGCCGACTCTTCTCCAGCTTGTTCGGGCCCTCCCTCGGCCTCACCCCGGAGTGAGGTTGGTGTGAGGGACCGCACCGGGACGAAGTTTGGCAGGGTGAATCGCCGTTCGGGGTTGGCACCCTCGCCACCGTGGTCGGTGACTACGGCCGAGCGTAAAGGTCGGCGGATCCATCTCTGACCGGGGGCGTCCGCCGATGCTTCTTCCGGGAGAAACGGGCCGCCCACGAGCTGTTGAATCGTCGCAGCCAGTGTCCGGAGGCGGGCATTGGTCTTCTGAGCGAAGAGGCGGAGCTGCTCTTGGGTCACCGACCGCGAGTCACTGGTCCCTCCAGTGGTGTGGCTGTTCTGGTTCTCGGGCGGGAGGTAGTCTCCTTCCTCGTGGATGGGGGGCATGCGCCCCGTGCCGTTGCAAACTGGTTCCATCCTTGTGAAGTGGTGGTTTGACGTGGGTTTTCGTTCGGTTCCCACAGACGACGCCAGATGTTTACGGGTGTTTTCTCACCACAAAATCATTGACCGAGGGTTGAACGGTCAACGTGGTCAAGGGATCAGGTGAGACCCCTGAATCCCGTCAAGCGTGCAATTGCCCAACGGGGGGTAGCTTGGATCGTCACCCCAGCTCTGGAAATTGAGGGCTCGGCGTGTCGAGGGCGAACGAGCTCGTCGTTTGGAGCGCCCGGCCTCGGTCAATGAGGTGCGGAGCGGTTGCCTCGGCTCCGTGGAGAACGCTCGGCCTCGGTTGACAGAGATGCTCGTCTGGGTCGAGCGGGCTCTACGCCGGGTGCGCCTGGCCTCGGTAGGTGCTGCGCTGAGGGGTAGCCTCGGCGCAGAGGGATCTGCTTGACCTGGGCAGACAAAGAAGCTCGTCAGGGGGGCCAGACCTTGGTTCTGGCCAAGTCCCCTCCGATGCCTAAGTCAGAACGTATCTGAATGATACACGGCGAGACCAGTACGACTCACAGGGTGGCCGATACACGTATCCTCGGTCCGAGCTAGGGGAGGGAATGTAGAATGGAAAACAAGGTCTTTTAGTAGAATACCTCTGTCTGTTGGTATTCGGGGTAAGGTCCCTTTCTTCGTTGCCCCTCGAGTCTCTTTATAGGGATTCTCCCACGATCGTTTCCCTTCCACGCCCTCCATTTCCGCCCCCATGATCCGCCTCCCTTAAAGCGCCTTCATGCGCCATGAAGGTGGGTTAATGAGGTCCTTTAATGGTCATAAAGGGGGAGTGTTTTGGGGAGCAGTTAACTTCCGCTGGCGTGGGCTAACCGAACGCACATCCGATCATGACCGACCCGATACCGGGTCCTCGCGAGGGTCTCGACGGTTGGCCCAAACTCCTTTTGAGGGCCTCCTGCTTCCAATGTGGACTTGGATTGCTTGCTTTTGGACTGCTTGTTCTTGGGCCGTTCTAGGATGGTCGTATCACATTTGTCACCGAACTTTTTTCTTTTCTATTTTAGGTAAAATTTGGCGCTAAAAACACTGTAATTTAGTGGTGTGTTCAGCCCGTACCTTAAAAATAAAATAGAATGTCCGGCCACCCTCCCTTCAAAAAAAATAAAATAATAAATAAATAATAATATTAATAATAAAAATAATAAAATTTTAAAAAAATGCATGCGCTCTACACGTGAGAGACCCAACGTCCGTCTCACTCTCAGGTCACGTGTTCAAAACAAACACGGCAACGGGCAGCCTAAACGCCCTCTCACCACCGGCGACCTTCAATCAGAACCATCGTTGCGAAGATGAAGATTCTGGTCGCCGTCAAGCGAGTCGTCGACTATGCCGTCAAAGTCCGAGTTAAACCCGACAAGGTATAATTTTATCCCCAAATCATCCATTTTAAATATTTTTTTAACACTACCCCTTATTTGATCCTTTATTTGCATCACAAGAGTGGAGTTGAGACGGGCAATGTGAAGATGTCGATGAACCCCTTTTGCGAGATCGCGCTGGAGGAGGCGCTGCGGATTAAGGAGTCCGGCGCCGCCTCCGAGGTCGTCGCTGTCTCAGTGGGCCCCGCCCAGTGCGCTGACACGCTGCGCACCGCGCTTGCCATGGGGGCCGACCGCGCCGTCCACGTGGACGCGGGGCCCAAGCAGGTCTACCCTCTGTCGGTGGCCAAGATCCTCCGGTCGCTGGTGGAGGCCGAGAAGCCCGGCCTCTTGATTCTCGGCAAGCAGGTACATAAAAGTTGCATTTTTTTTCTGATAACTTTTTGTTTCTGAAAAAAATTATTCATTTGCCCTTAATTGTCATTAATGAACTTGTTGTAGTTAAATGGGAGAGTTTTTGAGTGAAATTGGAACATCAGTTTGGTCTGTGCTTGTATATACTCAATTGCCTATCTTAATTGAAGCAACATTCGATCGAATTTGTAAGATTGGTGGCGCCCAAAAACAGTTTGCGTCAAAAAGTTCATTTGATCACCTTAGTTGTTGTTTAGCTATGTGTTAAGTCAAGGTTTCCCCTCGGCAAGGAAAGAAAGAAAGAAAGAAAGGAAGGAAAAAGGAACATGGAGCAAAAAAGAGTTAACCTGCCCAAACACAGGAAAATAGCATAAGGACTAAGAAGTGTTAAGCTGGGTATAGCAAAAGGGCTAAGAAGGGTTGATCTGAGTTAACCCTGTAATATGATGGGTTTACTAATCTTCCTTCGTTAAACGGTTTGCGAATGACACCCTATATCCATATAGAAACTTGTTCCTGTTTTCCGAACACGAAAAAGAGCAGAAGGATTAAATTCCTTCTTATCTAAATTTAATCCTTGTAGCTCCAAGTTGATTAACTAGTCTAACCCATTTTCTTAAGCTCTCCTTAATAGCCTTTGCCAAATGTGGCTTTAATGACGATAGCAAACCCACCTGCCTAAGTGGATGTGTAATATCGCATGCACTATGTTGTGAGAAAATGGAGTCCCACTGAGCTTTGCTTTCTGGATGCATGCCATGTTCGTTGTTGTAGAATAGTGGCGGTTTGGAGTAGTTTTATCAATTATAAGTATCTTCTGAATGTTCAACGCGATGAATATATCACCAAGCTTTTCCCAACCATATGAGAATCATGAAATTTAAGATAAATCTTCATATCTCCAATAACCATTTGAATATGTATTCGGTCCGTCAATTACCTTTGATCAAGAAATAGCGGGATGGAAATTCCAAAATGATACCTTAATGGAAAGAGAAAAAGAGAGCAGAATTTTTTTTGGGATATAAGAGAAGAGAGTGTAGAGAGGGAAATGGTTTCTCTGGTAGCAAGTTTTTTGTGTGATCCTGCATAAGCCATTCCTCATTTTAAATTGATGATTTTTATTCTTATTAAGAGAATTTGTTGATAAGGAGAGGTGCACTTTTGTTAAATTTTACATAATTAAACTATCACACAAATACAACAATACAACACCTTCATAATCTATTAAAGCTATCCCACAGGTCAAATAAATCAATTTTGTTCCTACTAAGTGATGCAAAGAAGCCTACCCTAATTGCAATATGTTTTGCGACCAATAACATTCTATGCCCCATTTTGATTCAAAGCACTAACGATCCATGTTCCCGGTGACATTGATTGCACACGAGAGTCAAAACAACTAACGAAGAATGTGTTTGCGTTTTGATGTGTTTTAAGGCATGAAAAAAGCTCTAACCCGATTAGTTATGGTAACATTAAAAGGATAATGTATTTCAAACCATGTTGCGTGGACACGCTGATATGCGGATGACATGACATGACACCGCAACATTTAATCAAATTCTAAAAAGTATATTAAAAATAAAAGTATCATTTTCAATGCACACACATATTTGACGGGCATATCCTATGCGTATCCAATATGATACGGTTTGATGATTGAAGTATCTTTGCTTCCTAGATCTCAAACAGTTGCTTACCATTTGCATTGGTGTATTAAGCTTTGAATTTGACATCTTTGCGCTATAACAATATGTTGGCTTCTAGAAGGAATGAATTATGAAACGGCCCAAGCACATCAACAATTTTAGTTTCAGATGCACATTCCAAGGATTGCTACTTGAGGTAGCTTAGATAATTCGCAAATAGATTCTGTTGAACATGATCTCATGGTGGTCACCCGATTCTTTCCATTATGACTTCACTGCGCAATCATATTAATAAGCATTAATTTGCATTAATTTGGGTTGCAATGGATCTATCATTGGTTGCTATGATACTTTTTGGAATATCCATTTTCATAAGCATTAATTTGCATGTATATTTTCTTACCTTTCATTTGAGCATGTTGAAAACTCTTTTCGCTTAATTTAATCTCTACTTAGGAAAATGATGTGACAATGAGTGAAGAGAATAAATCTAGCCCTAAAATAATTGGCAGTATAAGAAATATCATCATTAGATTCGTTATGATTAATTCAATTTATTAAGACTCTCTTAATTTGTTTTGTCTGTCAGTTACTTTTCCCATAGAAATAATTTGTGTCTTCAATCTCATTCACCCTATTTTACACCATATTTTCCATGCACCATAAAAGTGCATGAACACGCCATGTATTATTCAGGACTTTGCCTTTTCCTAGCAAACTGTTGGTTAACAGTTTCTATTTGATTGCTTGTTCTCTGGACTTGTAGTTCTATCTGTTTCAGTGTTATGAGAACATTTTTAGATTTGTATGTTTATCTGTTTTTTTTCTTAACCGATGGTCTTTGTGATTGGTCCATGAGGTTAATTTCAACATAGCTATCTTCCTTTGACTGGCAGTAATGTTTCTTTTCCACTAATATTATCTTAGCAGTCCTTTTACTTATCATTACCTCGTGTTATACATTGTCCAGGCTATTGATGATGACTGCAACCAAACAGGACAAATGGTTGCTGGATTGCTCAAGTGGCCACAAGGAACCTTTGCCTCAAAGGTCAGATTGTTAATAAAATTGTATATATGTCTTTCTGCCCCAAGTCTTGGAGGTTGAAATTTTGTTTTTTTGGTACATTCAGTTTAAGTAGCTTGTGTGGTCACTATTAGACATTGTATAGAATATCTATGTAAAAGATATTGCCTGTTTGGGCAACTTATCAATGCCGTTCCTTCTGAGTATTCTTTCATTGCCAGTCCCAGCTGAAGATAATGGACGAGCATTGCATTATCTTGTTAATGGACAACATAGAACTTGGTTGGATCTCCCTAAAATGAAGTTAGAAGCATGCCCAAAAAAGTGTGAATAGAAAAAATTATGAGAAAATGCTGAGATGGGTGAGTGCTAATACACCGAGAGAGAGTTTTAAAAAATATTAGTGAATCCATAAGAAGCCAAAGGTTATTTGTAATCTTATTGAGGATAAAATGAGGGAGAACTGATTGAGACGGTTTGAGAATGTGCAATGGATGCCAGGGATAAAATTGCAATTGATGGAGCTTACATAGGCCTAAATAAACATAGATGGAATCACTGAAAAAGGTAATTAATTGTGACATAGCTTACCCAAAGGTTTGGAAGAAAGGCTTTTGTATATTAAATTGACTTTACGATTCTTGAAGTATTGTTCTTTGAGGATGATCGGCCATACTGGGACTGAGACTCGTCACAGACTCCTACTGAAGGCAGCAGTGGGGAATTTTCCGCAATGGGCGAAAGCCTGATGGAGCAATGCCGCGTAGAGGTAGAAGGCCCACGGGTCATGAACTTCTTTTCTCGGAGAAGAAGCAATGCCGGTATCTGAGAAATAAGCATCGGCTAACTCTATGCCAGCAGCCGCGGAAAGACAGAGGATAACCTATTTACTTCGTGAAGCCTTGCGATCACTTATAATTGAGATTTGGAGCATAATAAAAGTAGAGTGCTCTTAATTTTATTTCATGTCAGTGTCCTCAATAACTTCTATGATTATTTTTGTGACTATCTATGAAGCATGGACAGGGACATGTGATGCTATACAATACGACACACATAGGGGGACATGACAACTTGATAAAAAGCGGGACACATTGACACTGTTATATAATTGCATACATGCATGCATAGTAACTACATATAATACACATCAAAATTGATTGTGATTGGGATGTGTTCATTTAAATAGAACATATAAAGTAAAAAGTTGCAATGAGAAGTATCCATAGCTTCTAGTTAAGTAACAAATACAGACCAAAGCGATTTAAAATAATCTTGTCGATACCTAATTTAATTCTAGTGATGTTTAAGTTTTGCTAATATAATACATGCTTAGCTCAGAAGATCATGTTTATATTTTTTAAGAGACGTGGTTTTCGACATGTTGTCATCTGGTTTTATTTAAAGCTGATACAGTATGGATGCCCATCTTTTTGGTTCTTCAAACTTTGAAATGACTTCAGAGGATACGATACGTGTTGGGAAAGAATCACGCAGGTGTTGGTGTCCAACATGGACACGATACCCATTTTGAAGTGTCTGTTCTTATATATTACCATTGACATTTGCCCTTGTTACCTTGGTCAGATGGTGAAAGGATGTAAATGTCTTTTTAACACTCGTACGCTCAAGTCCTGGCGATGAATTTTGTTAAAGAAATCAAATATTTTTATTAACACATGAAATAAATTTTGTGATCATTTTTAATGTTTTCACTTGATTGATAACACACAACCAATAGAGAACTTGATCATTCTGAAATCTGAATATGTTTGTATTTTGGTCATGCGGTGTTGGAAAATTTAAGAGACTATTATATGTTAATAGTTAATGTATTGCACATAATGGATTCAGAAATCTCAATTCTTCTCAAAAAAGACTCATGTCTCAATTTGTTGCCTGCATTATGTTAATAGTTAATTTTTGGCCATATGCTTCCCATATTCTTGTACGTGTCTTGATGCTTTTACATTAAGTTAATAGTTATTTTTCACATAGTTGCACAATCATTCATATCAATTTTCAGATTTTTTACTTTTCAATATGTTGCTTATGCATAGTGTCACACACCTCATATACAGCTGTGAATAAAAAATATGTAGACTGCATGGAAGTTTCATTCTCATAACTTTGAGCAAAGATATGCAGGAAACAAAATAACTGAATGTAGCATACCTGATATGGATTGTCCAGAATATTTCAACCATTTTGTTGGTATGAAGAGAGTTTCTTGGTTCACTGACATGCGTCCTTTCACCGGGCTTCTTTATTATTTCTTTTTCTACTTTTTGCATTGATTCACTGAAATGTTCACTGAAATTTCTTGCACTGATTCATTGTGAATCTTTCTGTTAATTAGAATTCACAATAGGTTGTTGCAGTTTGCTCTATTGAAGAGTATTTAGTGCTTCTCTGCCACCTGTTGCTACACCATTTTGTATCTTATCTTTGATTTATATGTTTAGCCCTTAATTACCGGATGCCCTATACATGGATGTGACACTTGTCTTGGGAGATTCGTTTACGACACTGAGACCATCCCATGCTTTTGATAAAAAGGGAGAGAATTCTGACACTTTTAAGGACACCATGTTTAAGCTGTGTACACCCTTTTAACTCTTTTATGATACTTAAGTCCAACGGGAAACTCGTGTGACACTGATCTTTGTTGTTTAACAAACTTTAAAATGACATTCAGAAAATCAGTTAGTGTTAGATAAACATTCAAATAAAACATTTATACTTAGAATTTTTTTTTGTGAAAAAGATGACTTGTCTTTTTTTATTCCAAGCTATGCGTGTGATTTTTCATTTGTAGTACTTATTTTTTACTATTTTTCTAAAAAATTTAAAGTTTGCTTGAAAAATTCGTTGTAATTTTAGTTGAGATGTATGTGGAACTAAAGACATCATGCAGATACAAGTATAGTACACATGTACATTCACGTTTCCCCTGCCTTTTTAGTCCACCAAAAAGGTGAAAATCGGATCTCAGCATGCTTGTTATGTCTATTCTACTGCCTAATTATTCTTTAATCAAATTCCACGTGAATTTCTTCCTAGAACTTCTTTCAACAACTGGTACTAACTAAACCATTTTTTTATTTTTCTTAACAGGTTTTTTTAGACAAGGAAAAGCAGGTAGCAACTGTGGAAAGAGAGGTTGATGGTGGCCTTGAAACTTTATCTCTAGATCTTCCGGCAGTAATCACGTAAATTTCTCATTTGAACACTTCAGCTTTTTAAGCTTTCTAAGTTGCCGGCTTCATGAGATTTGGATTCTGTTTTGTGCTACAATAATATAACACAATGTCATGCATCAAATATGAGCGCAACGTGCTGGGCACAACCTCCACTAATTTGGGAGATTGTAAGACCTAACACTTAAATATTTATCTACAACTAATTTAATCTGAGATAACAATTATTACACTCCTCATCCATACACATAATGGACCTTATATCACCCTCTATTATCTGTGTGCAATTAACAATCCAAATTCTTCAAATTAGATATAATCTGAGATTCATTCTTTGCTTCATATGAACAACCATCAAAAGTCTCATAATGTGATTGCCTATATGACATACATACATTACCAAAAATTAGTTCACTTAGTTTCACGTCATATATGTCTTGACACGCAGTTTATTCCCCCCAAAATCATAGGTATTATACATAAGAGTTCCCCAAAATACATCACAACCAAAAAGGGTGCACCCAGAAGTGTGATGGATTTTCCAATGACCACTTCTAAATTAACATAAAATTTCAAAATAACATTTCTCTATGCATAATGTGTTAGTGGTTGTGCACTAGGCCAAATATTTGGACCTTTATGTTATGTCATTTTCATTTATAAAATGTTTCTCTTATTATTGTTATTATTATATTGCTTGCATGTTTCTTTATAATAATGTTTGAATAGTTGTTTATGCTATTTTAATCATCCCTAGTCATTCATCAGTAATGGTTTAATGAAGAATTAAGACTAGTATGAGTTTGATAGATAATTATGAGATAATTATATGTATGGTGATACAAATCAAACTTATAGGTACTTGTTGGAGAACATGTACTGGATAGACTCGCTATGAAATCATTACATGGATTAGTGTCATAAATGATCTCATAATAGTTATGTCATTGAATCCTTCGACCTGAGCTCATCACAGTTTCCTACATAAGGAACATCATATTTTGACATAATCAAACGTTATCTTTAATCAGATAATCATAAAGGTTATGATCGAATATGATGTGAATTATGCAGAGGAAAGTGAATGAGCAAGATGGAATTTGTCCCTCCCTTATGAGAGATATCTAATGGGCCCCTCGATAAGTAGGACTGAGAAATGCATGGCCATGCTCAAATGAATGTCATTTGATTTTATCAGTCTACTTAGAAAGCGAGAAATTAAATGTTTGAACTATATAAGTATGACATTGCCCATGACTTATGTTCAAATAAGATATCGTGTGACAAAAGGATAATGACATGTTCTATTGGTTAGGTTAATATCGGACTAACGATATTCATATTAATTGGGTAGTCAAAATGTCTTGCTAGAGACCAATTATGACTTGTGAGCTTCTAATGAGATTAGGCCCACTGCCAATTTAATATGAGCCTATTGGGTCGCACACAAAGAACGAATTGGATATGATAGGGTTTAAACATAATTTCGAATATGATTTGAAATTCGTAATAAGGTGAAATATCTTAACCGTCAGATATCGTATCTCGTTAAGATATTATCCCTAAGATATCGTCGCTTAACTGAAATACGTTAATGTGTTAACGTGGGATTCTTATCCCTAAGATAGCGTCGCGTAACTGAATATGGTTAAGGGGTTAACGTAGGATTCTATATAAGATATAGAATCACGATTTTCATTTTTACGTTTTTTTATCTCCTCCGTTTTTGAGAAAAACAAAGAGCGAGAGAAACCCTAGTTGCGGCAAAGGAGCTAGCACCCTCGCAAGTCCTGTTCGTGACGTTCGCGTGTGGATACCGATTGAGGGTGGTCGTTCGCAGAACAGCACCAATAGTCCGGCAGATTCAGATCGTCGACAGATTCAGATCGTCGCAACACCTATAATCTGACAGATTCAGATCGTCAGAAAGGTTAGTAATCTATTCGAATTAATTAGAATCGCATGGATCTTGGTAGGTTTCTATTTTCCGCTGCGTATAAATTAGTTGTACTATGATAGAAACCCTAACATAATGTTCCTCCAGTGTGTGCACATAGGCAATGAATTTATACCAACGTTTGAGGTTTCTGAAACCACAACCGTTTCAGATCAATTTCGAAGCGCATTGATCTAAAATAACATGCAAAACATGGTTTTGGCTGAAATCCCAAAAACTATAAATATCTTAATAAAAACTGAAAGAGACAATCTCATAACCAAATGAAATCAAGGTCGGATCCAACAAAAAAGCATTAAAAAATAGTTTTTTGCAAACACTAAACCAAAAAGAAGAAGAAGAAGAAAAGGTGAGGAAAAAGATAAAGCTTATCTGGTCGAGTTTCAGATCAAGCATTGCATTGCTCCTCAAAACAATGATTACCCTTCTCACAGATCCTGCATCGTCTCTCAAACTATCCTTCAGATCTAGAGTTTGAGAGAAGAGGCCAACATTGGTTTATATAAAACATGTCTAATTAGGATGGATCGTGAATAAGCCAATTCGAATTGAGCTTATGATTCTTATTTTTTCAAAGGGGATTAGATTTAGGTTAAAAGACCTGAAATCCAATCCTCTGATTAACTACTGAAAGTTTTACCATCTGACCCCTTAACTCTATATGTTTTCACACATATATACTTAAATTCACTGAACTTTAAGCTGTATATCTATTAATAATAAGAATTACATGCCCTCGTGAATTAGAATCAATCAAATTATATTGTTTTTAAAGGATAAATTGCATTAAAACTCCCAGAACTATATGTTGCACTAATACCCTTCATATATAATATTAGCCCGCAGACACTCTCACTTAACGAAAAATATTAAAAATCAAATTTTCTTCCAGTTTAGCCTTCTTTGTCCTCCTTTGTCTGCTACAATTGCTCTTTTTTAATCTCTTTGTTATCTTTCATCTTCTTCCTTGCAAATCCTTTTTTGAGCCTTTCTAGGATGAGATGAGTGCTCCTCCGGTCATTTCACATCCAGTAAATTTACCACATGTACCCATAAACAAAGAGGCGATTGTCCGCATTAGATGAACATGTAATATCAATCAGACATGATGGTTATCAACGTTACTTGAGGAGTTGAAAGGAAAGGCCATCCGATAGTACTTGGATTTCTACAACAGATTTTTAGAAGATAGATCCAAACTTGCTTAAGTATTATGACAGTTACCAGACCTAACACTCGTTGGGACCGAGTTCTTCTCACTCGGAGAGAGTTGACGATGATATCACAATATACACACGAAGACAGAGACGTGAGACTCAACCAAGTTCTATGTGATTGGGTTCAAGCCCAAGCGAAGCTACTTGCTTAGACCTTATTTTGTAGTTTTTTTTCTTTTTAGGAATACGTTTAGTACCACATCAGTTGGGAGGAGATGGAGATATCAGTTGTAAGCCAATAAATAAGCACGTTTAACTGATTTTATAATTCAATGAAAACTTTGAGAGATTAAAAATCTTAAAAAGTGAGAAATGTCTATGTTGGCTAGAAGTCAACTTCTTGATGAGAAGCCTAAAAACCATAAAAAACCATAGATCTCATTGTTCCATCTCAAAATTTTCCATAAATTTCCCCAAATCTTTTTTGATTTTACGTCGCTTCCTCTTTTTCTTCACGCTTTCACTCATTTCATCTCTCACATGAAAGAGAAGAGGAAGTCAGATGATGGAGCTTGGGAGAGGGGAAAGATGCGAGTGATAAGATAGAACAATGATAGTAATCAATAAAGAAAGAAGACATAAAATTGGAAGAGCATTTTAACTTTTAATATTTTTTGTTAAGTGGGTTCTAAGTGCTAACAACATAGATTAGAGGGTATTAGTGACACATTACTCATAGTTCAAGAGCACTAAGTGTAATTTATGCCTTTTCTAACCAACAAAAATGATTGTTGTTCATTAATAATAATCTTAAATTTTAACTATTAAACTCACTCTTAAACATATATTATACTTCTTGTTAACATTAGTGACGAAACCCATACCGAAAACAAAACCATCAAAACAAACAAAACAAACAAAACTGCACAAACCATAATTTTAATGGAGGAACGAACTGAAACAGAAACTGTATTCTCAGACATTGACTTGTACACATGAGATCATTTTAATCAATTATAATTGCATACATGACCAGATGCAAAGGAAACTAAGCCATGTTGCGTCCCTTTGAGTTACCATTGGCATCCAATGGCAATGCTATATGGGGTGGGCCTACAATGGCATCCCTACAACAACATAGAGAGTTAGGGTCTACAATGGCATCATTTGGCTGTTGCATAGTTAAACATCTGACCATGGGTTGCAATTTGCCTAGCTTTCACACATGCGCCCATGCTATTATGATATGCTTGTGCAACATGAACTAGACTATGAAGGCTTACCATTTCCTTGGTAGATCCAATAAGATCAAACTAGAGCAAGCATAAATCAAACCATGTTATACAGTTGCAAGTGAAATCACTTCATTTTAAACAATTCATCCCATTTAATACTTTTCAAAAACAAAAAGTCCAAGAACCAACCATGTATAAATATCATTATGCAAACTACACAATATGAATTTATCACTTCTTGACTATTGGTGGGTTCAAAACATTAATAATGTATAAGAATTTGAGGTATTTAAATGGCCTCCAGAAAATCCTAGAGATAATCTTGACGAAGGAGATAACGATACCCTCCTTGAAGATGTTCTTGACGACATCGGTATTCAAAACATCAATAATGCAATGGCATGATAATTCTACAACTGGTGACTCATTTGTTATAAAAGGAAGATTCTTCATTTATTCTCCACTCAATCGTCCCACCCAGAAAAATGATTCCAGCTCTACTCAGCCGCCCCACTCAAAAAAATGATTCCACTTACCTTTATTCCTAACTTACCTTTATCCTCCACTACTTTATTCCCATCTACTTTATTCGTCACTTACATTTATCCTCCACTACCCTTTAGCCAAAAAGAAACAAACTCTTTAGTAAGAAATGATGGCAAATGCAGCAAGAAATGATGGCAAATGCAGCAAGAAATACTCAGAGCGACAGAGGCGATCAGAGCAGGAGGCAAGTTCAGAGCAAGAGTTTCCACCTTTAGATTTCTTTTCTACTCTGTAAATTTCCATTTGTTGTTCATTTAGTAATTCTCTTTACTCAACAGTCGGGAGCCTCTTGTACTCTAATATCACTGTAAGCTTTAATATTGCGCTTAAAAGAAACTTTCCTCATTTCTTTCATTTGAGCCTGTTTGTTTATTTACTTATTTGTATTTTGCTTCTTTGTAAATAACATATGCCTTAAAACTTTAATTTAAGCTGTAATAGCGTAAGAGTCAATGTGGTCTCTCGAGTCCTATAAGTACCTATTAGAAGCATGATGGCCATTTAGGGGAACAAACGTGAGTATTGTTTGGGAAACCTTCTAATATTGCTACATTAAAAAAAGAGTACATGCGAGGAAGATAAATGGATGAATGAATGAACAGACACTAGTAACCTAGGTCTTAGAGGAAAGGAAGTATCGAGTAAGAGTGCCTAAATTAATGGTTGTCTTTGCAAAGGTTTAATTATTTTCATGCGAGAAAAATACCCCACACACCTGTTTTTGGACACGGGGTGATGATACATCACATTCTGTTACCCAACGTTGTTTTGTGTATATCCAGCCTTTTAGCTATCATGATGGCATTTTGTGTGTTGTAATACCTATGGATGCTTTATATATTTTGCTTGATAGGCATTGGTTGTATGACATAGATGTTGCATATTTTGGGAGATCGAGCACACACATTTATATTTGGAGGAATGTGAATTTTGTTGACCCTTTGTAGACCCAAGAATAGAATTGAAAATCAGAAGAATGTATTAATCCTTAAAAGCCATTAATTCAGAGACATCATTATATTAATTCAGAGACCTCATTGTATATCGAGACTTATGAAAATTTTGCACTTAACAATGAAACTCACAAGTCTGCTACAGAATTAAAGAGAAATTTATAGGAATTTACAGTTATAGACGACGACGACGAGATGATTCACATTTGCATATAAAGGTTCATACTAGAACCAATGAGGATGCTTTGTATGCATCATACAGGTTATCGACGTGCTTTATTAAGTGATAATTTTGATGTGACTAAGTTGAGTATTTAACCGAAGCTTGAGGAGATTGAGCACATCACATTTGTCATCCTAGATTCTCCACATCCTTCTAACTTAGAGGTTTTATATGCTTTCACTTCTTTTGTTATTTGAAAGATTTTTTCACAAGGTATTCATCTGCCGATCTACATTCTATTACACTTAAACGTTTATGGACGCATATTATTTAGCTTAAAATGACTACTGCTTTCTGCTCGGTTATATTATATTCCTATAATCGTTCATCAAGTGGTGAAGTTCATAAGCCGAAAAGAATGATAGCGATCAAATTCAAAAGAATGATAGAGATCAAATTCAAGATGAAGTCTTTTAAAAGATTTTATGTTGATGGGATAGAGTTTTGAGTCCTTGGAGACTTCTAATTAGTTTGAGTCTTTTTTGTTATTTTATAGAGTTTGAGTTCTTTGAGTTTTTTAGTTGTTTTGAGTATTTATTTTGAGTGCATTAGTTAATCTAGAAGTTCTAGTCATATTAGGTTTTGAGAGTCAAGTTGTAAGCATATTTAAAGGCCACAAATTTATTTGTTTTTGATAGAAATCAATTACTAGAAATTTTAGTGTTGACTTTTTGTTTCTCCAGAAAATTAAATATTTTGCATCGATGTGCGAGATGGGCTTAGTTGACTGGGCGAGAGGTCCGAAAAATCTCCACGTGTATGGCGTGCGAGTGGATGATCGTAATATTTTTGGTGTATGAGATCCGAAAAGTTATCAATTTTCAAGTTTTCCTTCTTTTCCAAATTCTCACCATCTCTCTTCCCGCTTGTTCTGTGTTAGACAAAAAATCATTGAAATAGAAAAACAAAGAGAAGAAGTTAGGAACAATCTTTTTTATTATTCATACCATTATATAAACGTCTCTAGGGATTATATGTTACTGTAATAAACATGTGTTGAGTTTGTTGGAGTACTGGAAGAGTCCAGTATGTAGAAATTTTGGTGCGAGATGCTACATGCGCCTACTTTTTTTCAAATTGTGGTGCGAGATTATAAGGGCACAATATTCAGTTTCGGACAATTTCCCTAATTTACGAGTTTTTTTGTGCCCCTGCGACGACTGACCTAGGTTTTCTTTTCGCACATCAATATTGCCGCCGGGAGACGACTTCCGCGTCATTCTCGCGCCCGGAAAACGACTGCCATGTCATCATTTCACCCATTAACTGACTGTCCTCCACGGTTTTGCACCCGGGAGACGACCTTCGCCGTGCCCTACAGACACGTGTTATGACTAGTTTACTTATAAAGTTGATATCAACAATTAAACATAAGAACATCATTCACAAAATGTAACATGTGCAAAATCTTGAAGCGTGTATAAAGCACTTCAAAAAGAGAAAACCATAAGCCTGGGTTTAAGCGGGGCTTCATTGGGCTTTTCGCTACCATGTAAGTTTGTAACTCACACTTTTGGTTGGAGAAGCACAGAAGAACTCTCTCAATTTTGTATGAATTAAGATCTCATACTTCCTTACAAGTCCAAGATGCTCACTTTATTTGGGGTTTTCAGGCTCTTATACAATTGTCGCTCTCCCTTCTGACCACTAGATTGTGTAGTCTCCATTTGTAGAGTGTATAAACAAAATTCATGTATGATCTGGACACCATCTTTAACTCCTAGTCATACTTGAAGTAGAACATGGTGCCTCTTACATGTATGACTGGATATGCTTCATTTTTTGAAAACAATCTGCAACCCTGGTCTTGCCGGGTGTTGCGCTATAGCTGATGGTTCTTAAGCATAGTATCTCTATCTTGCCGCCGGATAATGAAAACTCTCCAAGCCACTTGATTCGCTGCTGACTTGTATCGCATTTCTTGTCCATTTT
Organism: Scilla litardierei; assembly: GCA_030789695.1. Lineage (NCBI taxonomy): Eukaryota > Viridiplantae > Streptophyta > Magnoliopsida > Asparagales > Asparagaceae > Scilla > Scilla litardierei. Next base: position 41,819,069 of record CM061138.1, on the reverse strand, counting down.
GGTTATAGATTCGTAAACTAGGTTTTTAATGTTTCTTCTGCAGCACTGATTTGAGATTGAACCAGCCGAGATATGCTACACTGCCCAACATAATGAAGGCGAAATCAAAGGTCATTAAGAAAATGACACCCGAAGAGCTGAATGTTGAGACCAAGTCAGATTTGGAGGTTGTACAAGTCACAGAGCCTCCGAAGAGGAAAGCGGGCATCATCGTTTCCTCCGTGGATGAGCTGATCGATAAGTTAAAAAACGAAGCCCATGTCTTGTAAGCATCATTTGTGCATCATTTGTATTATAGTCCGGTGGGAGCCTGCATGGTCACCTTGACCGAAAACTTTAGCTGTACGTCAGGGGAGAGAGTTTGCCTGAATTAAGAGCGACACTGGTAGTGTTGCATCTTGCACAGCGTAAATCGGCTCCCTTGGATAAAAAGAACAGAACTTAATGAAAAGTTCCGAATCAGCGAACTTTTATGCTTGCAGAAAATTATGAAATTCGCAGGTTGTCTTGGGACACAGAACCATCTCAATCTGGGGTTCATGTCAATACGGCCATGTTCGACTAACTGGGAGCCATGCATGGATGAATTTACACTTACAGGAAGATGCGTAGCTATTGATGTCATATGATAGACGATGTGTATCATACCATCTATTATACATTTGACAGTGTTTTTTGAATACTAGGGCTGACTAGGACAAGATAAAGAGTGGTTGAGATTTGATCTTGGTAAATCAATGGTTGAGATTGGATTTTGTGAAATTTTTTGGGGGAAAATGCCTTGGGAACATAAACTTTGAAATTAGAAGTGCCTTGGGAAAGAGTGTGAAAATTAAATTTGGGGGGAGAAGTGCATTGGAAACCTAAACTTTGAAATTAAAAATGCATTGGAAAAGATTGTGGAGAATCATAATCCATTAAATTAAACAAAATAAAAAATTTAGCGTAAAACAATTTAGCAGAATAACAAATTACCGTAAAGATACCCTGATGTTTGTTGTTCCGGCGCCCGAGCTAAATTTTTTTACGCTAATTTGTTGTCCCGCGTCAAAGGCGCGGGCGCCAAATTTGTTGTTCGACGTCGAATTTGCTGTTCCGCGCAGAAGGCGCCTGCGCCGAATTTGTTGTTCTGCACCGAAGGTGCCCGTGCCGCTAAAATTTTTACACTAATTTATTGTTCTGTTAAATTTTGACTGTGGAAATAATTTTTGGGGAACAAAGATTTCGCGGGGGAAAGAACATGCGCCTGCGCCGAAGGCGCCCGCGCTGCGCTAATTTTTTTTACAAAGATTTGTTGTTCTGCGCCGAAGGCACGAGAGCCAAATTTGTTGTTCAACGCCAAATTTGTTGTTCCACGACGAAGACGCCTGCGCCGAAGGTGCCCGTACCATAAATATTTTTACGCTAATATACTGTTCTGTTAAATTTTGGCTGTGTAAATAATTTTTCGGGGAACAAAGATTTCGCGGGGAAAATGTTAAATGAACCGTGCCCGCTGGCACGGGTTATGACTAGTCTATAATATATTTGACAACTGTTTTTGAATCCTAGTGCTGATTGGGATAAGCTGACTGGGACAAACAAAAAGGGCTTGGATTTAATCTTGAGGAATGAATGGTTGAGATGAGATTTTGTGGAAAGTTTTGGAGGGAAATACATTTTTAGGAAAATGAAAGTTTATGGGAAAATAAAACTTTTTTGGGAATGAAAGTTTTTAGGTAATAGCAGAGTGTACACAATCAATGCATTTGAGAAAAAACTTTAACTTGCACTTAATGCTGCAGATCAAATGCTGTGCAGATCGAATAATCTCTCTCTCAACGCGGGGCCCACCGTCTCTTCGACGCATGGGGCAACAAGATGAGAATAATTTTCCGCGTCGAATGCGTCCGCTTTTACACTAATTTGTTGTTCTGTGCCAAATGCGCTGGCACCGAATTTGTTGTTCTTTGTTGAAGACGCCTGCGTCGAACTTGTTGTTCTGCGCCGAAGGCGTCCGTGCCGCTAAATATTTTTACGCTAATGTGGTGTTCTTTTAAATTTTTGGCTATGGAAATAATTTTTTGGGAAACAAAGATTTCGCGGAGGAAAATCTTAAATGAACAGTGCCCGCGGGCACGGGTTATGACCGAAGGCGCCCGCGCTGACTTGCTAAATTTTTTACGCTAATTTGTTGTTCCGTGCCGAAGGCGCCCGCGCCGAATTTGTTGTTCTACGCCGAATTTGGTGTTCCGCACCGAAGACGCACGTGCCGCTAAATATTTTTACGCCAATTTGTTGTTCCGAAAATTTTTGGCCGTGAGAATAATTTTTTAGGGAACAAAGATTTCGCGAGAGAAACTTAAATGAACCGTGTCCACATGCACGGGTTATGACTAGTGCGGTATTATTTGTAGGGATTTAACATATTGTCAGATGTAGTTAGCCGTATGAGATTGATATGGTATATATTGGGTGATATGTATAATCCGCCCAAAAATGGTCGTGTCAGTATTTACGGAGTCATGTTGGGGTTTAAGTTTGAATCATTTCATAAGCAGAGCTAAAATTAATAGAATTCTCTTCTTGACAAATCTGTAAATCTCTGCGTCTTTTAGCTCTCAAAACTTAGGGTCGAGGTCATATGAAGCGGGGCCCCCGAGCAAAATTTCCTAGGGTTTTTAACATATTCGTCACTTAAATCTTGCGTATTTTGATATCCGTCCCTCAAATCTTCATATTTGCCCGCAAGTCCCTCAAAAGTTAGTATTTAACCTTAATAGTCCCTCTCACTAACTATCTGTTAAAATCTTAACGGAAATGAGAATATTCCGTTAAATTAAGGGATTATTAAGGTTAACGTTCAAAATTTAAGGGACTATTAATGTTAAATACTAACTTTTGAGGGACTTGAGGGCAAATTAAGGTTAAATACTAACAGAATATTCTCATTTCCGTTAAGATTTTAATAGATAGTTAGTGAGAGGGACTATTAACGTTAAATACTAACTTTTGAGGGACTTGAGGACAAATATGAAGAATTGATGGACGGATATCAAAATACGCAAGATTTAAGGGACAAATATGCTAAAAACCCAATTTCCCAATAGATATATCCAATTGATCCGTATTCGTACAGGTTGATGGGTATTTTGGGTATTCCGTATTGGGTAATAACCCTTATATCTATTATGTGATTGTGGGGAAGCAAGCTGTGATTTTTATTTTGAGAGTTTCCTCGTATGTGAGTTCTATCTTTCTGAGAATTTCTGATCTTTTTTGTTGTAATTTGTATCCCTCATCTGACATTGTGAAAACTATCTAATGCTGCCCATTGACTTAGGACTTTCTTTGAACCATGCAAATCCCTGTGTTTGCAGTTTTGGGATTATAATGTTCTTTCTTCTATCTTGGTATCCATTTTTTGTTGTGCCTTAAACCCTAACAAACTGGTTTCAAAGCTGAGGGGGTTTTAATCGATCTCGAGTAAATATAACGTCACGCAACATTAAGATTAAGAAGTTCTCTAGCAAAAATAACTTAGTCTTTGGCAAATCAAGAATGACCCTGATAACTACATTTGATAACTACATTGTATCAGGACACCCTTCTTTTTTGGTGATGCCAAAGGAAGAGAATTGCCAGTAAGAATCTGTCAGATTTAGAGAGGAGAAGATCACCTGAGAACGCAGCGGGAGGAGGAGGAGCACAATGGATCATATTGAAGATCACCGAAGGGAATTCAATCTGAGGCGACGCGTTCTTCCTCTAATCCGCTGCTAAGGTGATGTATGTGTTCATCCCATAATTTCTAACAGAATCAAAATCAATGGAAGCATCAATTCTGGAGGATTTTGCATAAAGTCGAGGAGTGTATGTGTGTCTATGTACAGTGTCGGATCTTAAAGTGTTTAAATGTTTAATGTTTGCGATTTTGATTTATAAATGTTTGTCATCGTCAAAGAAAGAAAGAATGTTGGTGTAACGGCCCGTATTTTTCCAATACTTTTAAATTAAGTATTTAACGTAATTTTTTTATAAATGTATTTTGTAGTGATTGATCAGGAGTTTTTAACTGATTTCAAAAATTCTTATAAAAATATTTTTAAGAGCTAGACTAATTATAATGTATTTCAGTAATTTCAGATTTCATCAAATACTCAAAACAATTCTGATAAAAATCCGTTTTCAATAATTACCGTTTTGGCTTAACGAATTTATTTTCTATACAAACGCCTTCAAAACATTTTCAAACTTCCACATTAGCGTCCTATGATCATTTAGGGCTCCCCACATTAATTTTGTAATTTTCTGATCATTTCAATAGAGAACCTGAAAACCCGCTTTCTAAACGTTTTGGCCTAAAACTAATATTTCCGTAGCTCAAACCCTGAAACGGTCTTCATATTCACGATCCTCGTGACGATACGATCCCGTGGGTATGTTTTCGTAATTTTCGGGATTCGTTTGCAAAAACTAGTTTGTATTCCTCCGCTTTGCTAATTACAATCGCTAATGACCTTTTTAACCCTAAATCATCATCCCATCTACCCCTTTTTTTGTGATTAGATCTGAAATGGCTCAGATCTAACCCCTCATCTACCCCCATCTACCCTCCTCATCTACCCCTACTAATTACATTTTTGACATTCCCTAAACCTATAAATAAAACCCCCTTCCCTTTGTTTTTTAACCCACACACTGTCTTCCTTTCTCCTCTAATTTCTCGTTCGAATCACCAAGGCCTGCGTTTTCTTCTCCGTCGCTCACTCTTCCCTCACTCTCCCACTCTCCGATTCTCTCTCTCCCCCAGAGCCCGTCGCCTCCGACCAATGCCCGCCGCCCTCCGACCCACGCTCCGCCATCCACAGCGCCGCCTCGCCGTCTTCCGCCGTCCACAGTGCCTCCCCTCCACCTCCAACGCCTCACGCCTCCTCCACCTCCGCTGCTCTGAGCGGAGACCGCCGCCACGCCGCCGCCGCTGGACCACCATCACCAGCGACGCCCCCTCCGCCGTCGCTCCACCGCCCCGATCGCCGCCGAGCCCCTCCTCCGTCGCTGTCAAAGAGCGGAGATCGACGGTAATTCGAGATGGCAAAACCGTAAATACGAGTATATTTTCGTATTTCGTTTTTTTAAATAATTAATAAATGGTCAATTATGGTTTTAAATCCATAACTAATTATATAGGGCCCAGAAAAATGTGAGACTAGCTCCAGAAAATCAGAAATAATATTCTGGATCCAATGGCATTAGTCTCATCTCAATCCGACGCTTAGTTTTTCCAGGATTAATTTTTAAGCCTAAATATTAAATACGTTACTTTCTTTTAAAGATCCGTATCTTCTTATTTTCACGTACACTAATATGTGATAAAAATATATGTGATTATACTCTTCGAGACGGTCGTTTTGACTGCTCAATCAAGTATTTTTGACTAGCGTAACCCCCGGAATAAATTACGGAAGTTTTACGTTACTTAATTTAAATTAGTTTTTAAATGGAGTTTGAGCTTCTAAAAATTATAAAAAATTACTATAAACTTCCGAAAAATATTAGCTCTTGCAGTAAAACTATTTTTATCATATATAGCCTATATAAAAGTTTAAAACACTTTTCATCACCGTTTCAACCAGTTTCAAAAATCAAAACGATCATGTAAATAAATAGAGTATAGCGTATTCCTTAACTAATTGTTTCTTGTGTTTACAGATATCAACTCTCGTGCACCAGCACTAGATCCAGTCCCGGCTCACTACCATCACATCGAGATCGGTAAGTCACGGTAAATTCTAGATTCGGAAAAGTAGATAGTGTCCTCGTATGAACTTCTAAAATAACAACTTTTGTGTTTCATGTTTGTTGGACTTGTCTTTATCCTCAAATTTGCTAGTATCCACCTTGCTTTGCTTTAAGAAAGTCGACCAACGAACCTAGCTTAACTATCATCATGAGCAAGGAACTAATGACATCATATGGCCCATCTTATGGAACATCTCGTGGAATGTTTTGTGAAATATCTGGTGAAACATCTCGTGGAATATCTTGTGGAACATCTCGTAATAGATACACGTCACTGGGATTTGGGGTAACTCATTGTAGGGAAAGTGTGGGAGCTATGACCGGGTCACTCTCTCTCTCGCCTCGTCTCGTCTCGTTTTCAAAGTATGTTGTGGTTGACACCCGGGATTTGCTCCCCGTGGCAATGGAGATGACCCATGGTTGCATATCATACTTTCATACATGAGTCACATCACATAGTTCAGGGCATCTTATTCAGTACTTTGCATGTTTTAATTGCTTACAGTTCATGCCTTCTAGTCCTACCATTGCTATCACATGATTGCTCTTATACGCCACTTTTTATACTCTCTGACTTGAGCCACGTAGTTTAGTAGCCTCTTTGTTGATGGCACGCATATGAATGATAAGCTTCCTTCAATGGACCATGATCCGGTCAATGTGCTTGGCTAAGTTTGTTGGATCACCCTAGCTAGACTGTGGGGTAAGTGATCCTAGCTTAGTCACTTCCCTGGCCGTGTCCGCTGGACCGCAAGGACGTGAATCATGATTATGTAATGCCAACGATCTTTTGCTAATACAGTCACTTTTACACTTGTACAGTCATAGTACTCTACTTGACAGTTGTAGCATGTTTCACTTGCTTAGCCTGCTTTACACTTGCTCTACCACAGTACAGTTGTTCCCCTTTCCAGTTTGGTTTACTTTACTACTTAGTTGTGTACAGTTGTTGCTCAGTACTTTACTTTCACTTTGGTCTGCTTATACGTAGTATCTTTTTGTCATACTTGTGCACTGCTTCTTTTCTATATTTAGAATTATTGTGACTTACCTTCGGTTCCATTTATGGCACCGACAGCCGACGACCAGATCACTGAAACAGCCCCTGAGTTTTGAGGAGCCAGAGTTCAACCCAGAGGCTACAGATTTTAGCTACTTTGTGTTGGCGTACGTGTGATGCTATGTATTTCCTTATTCGCATTTCCTTTCTGTACTTTCTTTATGCATTTGGAGAGAAAGAGCTGTTTGTTGTTGTATTTTAATTTGTGGACTGTAATAATGTACGCTGGCTTGAGTATTATTGTACGTTTCTGCATCGTGGCTATGTTGATTTCACTGGTTAACTGCAGGACCTGCGCAAATATCAAATAAGTCACTGGCCCCCGAGAGCGGGTCGTTACAGTTGGATATTAGATTCCCTCAATATATGTTTTGATGATGATCAAACATAATGTTTGGACTAATGTGTTTGAAGTATTGGACACTAACAACATTATCAAGGCAACAAGATTGAAAAAGACATCTATGATAATAAGATGGACTAATGACAATATCAATCAGGTGTTCTAATTGTTTGTTCCCCAGTAATTTTATGAAGATTTGTTTGTTGAAAGCTTATCGCTAACCGTAATTATTTACTGTTTAAGTATCACTTCCACTAGGTAGTGACCCTGACAAGTGGGACTCTAATAGATATAGATTCAATCAAACACGTGCAATAAATATAGATTCAATCAAACACAAAGGACATGAACGATTTACATTGGTTTAGTCTCACTGATGTGATGAGACCTACGCCCGGCCTTTCGTTATCAACGTGAATCCACTAGATCATAGATGTATCGTTTGCCAGTTGATTACACCCGATGCCTTTATATTTCCTTCAACAAAAGTGTAACCATCTCGATATTTGAGTCGAGCACTCTAGAACAAAAGTGTAACTATCTTGATATTTGAGTCGAGTACTCTAGATCTCAAATTATCTCATGCTCACTCAATGAAAGAATCTCTCAAAACTCAAGAAACAAAAATATATGTATCTCTAGAATTTTAGACACCTTCGAATCTCTTGCAATGCAAACACGCCCATGTACTCCACCACAGAATCCAGTGTTATGGTTAAAGATGCCGTTTAAGTTGTGCCCGTTCGATTTGATCAAGTATCAAATCAACAGCTCAAAACAAAACCCATCTAAAATTAAAACCCATTTGACACGGTTACGTCAAATATGGAACGATCGTGTCAACTGCGCTGCTTAAAATCTGAAGTCTCTTCCAAAACCACACGATCATGCTAACCATAGAGCAAGCTTGACACGATTGTGTCACTGGCCCATCACATCTCTGCCATGTCTGCACGGGCGTGCCAACCTTACTCTATGGTTGACACGATCATGTCAAGCGAGTTTGAAGCATAAAATTTAATAAGAAGGGCGATATATTCAAAACCTTCAAGCAACGGAAGGTTCGAGTAAAGATGCAGACTGAGAAGAAGGCCACGTGTCTCTAAACTGATAGTGGCTTGGAGTTTTGTTCAAAGGAGTTCAATGATTTTTGTAGAGAGGAATGCATCTCCAGGTAGCGCACAATAATGAAGTCAGTTAAAAGAGAGAAAATTGGCTAACTAGCATGGGTCAACTCTCTCTTTTAATTTCTACCACCCAATTTAAAATCTTTGGTAGAATACCACACCCCCTGCGAAAAGACTAAAATACTCCCCATTAATTATTTTCAATATATACTAGTGTATATTAACGTATAATAGTGTATATTAGTTAGGGGGGGGGGGGTATATTAACGTATTTGTTGGTGTATATATAAGTATGTGGTAAAGAAAATGCTCAGATACGTTACCACATACTTATATATACGCCAACAAATACGTTAATATACCCCCATTAACTAATATACACTAGTATACGTTAATATACGTTAATATACACTAGTATATGTTGAAAATAATTAATGTGGGTATTTTAGTCTTTTCGCAGTGGTGTGTGTTATTCTAGCAAAAATTTTAAATTGGGTGGTAGAAATTAAAAGAGAGGGTTGACCCATGCTAGTTAGCCAATTTTCTCCTGAAAAGATGAACAGATCGATGTTGGAGAAAGTAAAGTGTATGATATGTAATTCCATGCTTCCTAAATCTTTTTGGGCCAAAGCAATCAACACAATAGCATAGCGGGATCATTGCTCTCCTGCAACAACTATTGATTGCAAGACACACCAATCGAGGTAAGGCTTGAAGATCATGCAGATTATAACAATTTTAAAAGAGAATTACTATTTACACCGAATATTCAGTTTATGGAGATGACAAGTTTCCGAAAATAGAACGAAAATCAATCATTCACTCAAATCCCACTGCCGCTCTCTTAAAAAAATTTCCCCTTTCGATAAACTATCACCTCCCTGCACCGAAGCAAGGGGTGTATACAGACATGGCCTTTTAAATGTTTTGGTTACAGGTTTACCATCATGTTAATGAGGAAGCATTAAATGCTTGGGCTAAAATGATATCTTCCTTGGGCATGATGATGGGTCAAGGGGGGTAAAATCTGTTTTCCCGAATCAAATGATACATATCAAGATGTAATTTTTGAGGAAAATTCTATGCTTCATGCGAGAGAGAAGCCTGTTTCTGCAAGGACAGAAAACAATGCTAGTAGAGATACGGAGTTTGTTATATCCCTAATTAGGACCCACGGGGATGTTTTAACTCAGCAAAACGAGGAAGACAATGTGCATGAATCAAATACAAAGCGGCCGTAACAAAAGCAACTGAGCACCGTGTGAGTTGTTACTAGGCCGGGTCAGGTTTCACTCCGTAGCCCACCCAACCGACCCGGCCGACGCGCACGGCTTCTTGGGCCAACAAATTGAATCCGGCCTGCCAGTGTGGACCGTGACAGCGACAGCAGAATGTAGGCGGCAAATCTTTTCGATTGTATAAACATACGCCATGCTGACAGCTACTTCCCATTTCCAATCATCATTCAAAAATCTTATTTTAAAGGATCACAGATTTCGGTGCGGATGGCCAAAACGAGACTCGGACCCCTCTGATCTTTTTTATTTTCTTTTCCCATTTCCCCCCTTTATATAATAATAATAATAATAATAAAAGGAACCCTCAGTTTTTTATTTTCTTTATTATTATTAGCTATTCCTTCTCTCGTTCCTTCCCTCCGATTCTATGCGATATCGAATTCGAATTCTCTTCTAAATAATTTTATCCAATTTCTAGGTTTATTTCTTTTAAACTACCTCTCTCGAAGCAGGGGAGGGGGGAGAGAGAGAGAGTGGTTGCGATGGATTCGATCCAGGATGGGGAGCTTGATCTCGATTACTACGCTCGGATCATGGAGGGCGCCGAATCCATCGATCTATACTTGAACGATTCACCCAGGTACACACTCCTTTTGTCTAGTTCCTTTTTTTCCCAAAGATTTAATGCCTCATGTTTATGTGAATGGATTGATCTTTATCAAAATTGATATTTTTAAAAGGCCGTTCAGTTTCCTCTGTTTGATCATTGGGAATGTGAGTCGTTCCTAGGGTTTGGTGCTATGTTTGGTTTCAATGTTCCTTCAGTGCTTGGAATCAAATGGAACCTGTACTTTTAGTTCATTGTGAGTAGGGGCCTATTTCTTTTGTTGAAAATGGGACCGTGGAAAGTCGAGGGGTGGTGGAATCTTGATGTGAGAAAAGTAAGGTTTTGTGTTTCTTTTGGCGTGAAGTGGTGTGGAAAGTTGGTTTGAGAGTTTTATGTAGGTACTACAAAACTTTCTAGTGTTTCTTTAGTTTTGAAATTTTCATAGAAAAGTTTGGTGTGCGGTCCACGGGTTGAAATAATAAATTACTTGTAAGTATCCTAATTTAATTAATTTGAATTATTTTTATGTTATTAATAAATGGTGATTTTAATTATTATTTTATTTAATGGAAATTAATAAAATTAGTAGAAATAATTAAATCTACTTTAGTTATATACTAACACATTTAATTAAACTAATTACTAAACTAACCTATTTAACTATAATCTTTAACCTAACCTATTTAATTAATAACTAACATAATAACTTAAAATCTAATTAACCGTCGGAGGCACTATGCTGAGGAATGCACAATGCCTCCGATACGACACAATTTTATCGGAGGCACTGTGCACTCCTCATGCACAATGCCTCCCACTGCATTAAAAAGAAGAAGAAAAAGGCGCCTATAATTGGCCGCGAGAGAGAGGAGAGAGAAATTAACGGGGCCCATTCTTCACTTTCTCACATTCTCGGGCTGTAATCCATGGATTTTCTGCAGATTGCGCAGCTGAGAAAGTTTGCGCCAGCGGAGAGTGTAACGACCCACTCGCAGGGGGCCATTACTTATTTGATTTATTTGCAGGTCTGCAATTTACTAGTGAAATCAATATAGTCACAATCCAGAGATGTACAAAATACTCAAATTATCGTACACACATTATTACAGTCCAAATTTAAAGTACAACAGTAACCAGCACTCTCTTACAAAATACATAAAGGAAGTACATAAAGGAAATGCAAAAGAGAAATACATAATATAACACACACACCAACACAAGCGGCTAAAACTCTGCAGTCTCCGGGTCGAACTCTGGCTCTTCGAACTCAGGGGCAACTTCCTCGATCTGGTCGTCGTCTGCCGGTGCCATCAAGGAACCGTAGGTAAGTCACAACAATTCTAAATATAGAAAAAAGCAGTGCACAAATATGACAAAAGTAACTACGTACAAGCAGACCAGAGTGAAAAGTAAAATACTGAGCAACAACTGTACACAACTGAGTAGTAAAAGTTAACAGATCTAAAAGGAGAGAACAACTGTACTATGGTAGTGCAAGTGTAAAACAAGCTAGGCAAGTGAAACATGCTACTGCTGTAGCTAAAAGTACGACAAGTAAGGTATTGGTGACTGCACAGGTGTAGTATGTAAAGTGCATGTGTTACAAAGAAGTGATCATGCAAGCTACACTAGAACTACGTGACTCAAGTCAGAGAGATATTATGTGACCATTGAGTTCATCTCTTGCCTGGGTGCGCTTACCCAGACGAATGCCGAAACACAGGTAGCTAGACAGGATGCTAACACGGGCAGCATATTTATGTTTGCCGAAACACAGGCAAATAAACAGGATGCTGAAACACATGCAGCTAGACATGTAGACGAACTCTAATCACTCCCACACTCTCTCAAACTATGAGTTACACCAAAAACCACGGAGAAGTGTCGAGTGTTATATGGGAGTCTTCACAAGATGTCCCATACGATGTATCACACGATGCTAGTCAAACCAAGACCACTGGTTGACTTTCTTATTGAAAACCAGAAAGGTAGGAAACTCATTTAAAGCAGACGGTGCCAAAGCACAGCGGATGCTAAGGATTTAGAGGATAAAGACAAGTCCAACATTCGGGGTGTCGATTCCATGCTTCGAGCATGTGGTAGTATTGTTTAGCACCCAATTTACCCAAGTTGATGGTTGTGTTACAACCATCAAAGTTGAAAGCTGGCAATGTAATTGGATAGTTGATTACCTTCTTATTCGGTTAGATCTCTAGTTTGGTTCAAGTAAAGTAGCCGTTCTGAGGCTATAGTGGTGTTCTAAGTTCGTACGAGTACACTTAACTAATTTTCTAAATCTAGAATTCATCGCGACTTACGGTCTTCAAGGTTGTGGTAGCAAACCAGGACTAAATCTAGGGCTTCCACGGAAGTTGATGCACAAGGACTGGTACATGAAAACACAAGTTGGTTAAAGAACACGACATTTCCTATCTAAATAATTTGATCGTTTTGATTTTATAAACGATTGAAACGGTGTCGAAAATAGTTCTAAATTTTTATATAGGATAGAAATGAGAAAAATAATTTTACTGAAGGAGGAAATATTTTTTAGAATCTTCTGGTGATATTTATATTTTTTAAAAACTCAAAATTAATTTAAAAACTAATTTTAATTAGGTAACGTGTTTATTCAACAATTTCTTCTGGGTGCGATACTAATCAGAAAGTTGCAAGTGAGCTGTCAAAATGACCGTCTCAAAGAGTACTATAACATATATTTTTTCCACATATTAGTTTACGTGAAAATAATAAGTTATGGATTTTTAAGTGGAAACAACGTATTTAAGTTTTAGGCTTAAAAATTTATTTTGGAAAAACTACTCGTCTGATTGAGATGAAATCAGCGCCATGTGATCCAGAACGTCATTTCTGATTTTGTAGAGCTAGTCTTGTAATTTTCTGATGCGTTACGGATTTAAAACCATTTATCATCATATAATATTTTATAAAATATTAAAATACCCTTAATATACGTATACATATATACGTAATACGTTATATTAAATCTCACCCGTCGCTCCTTTACATGCACCAGCGACGGGGGCATCGTGCGAACGACGTCGAGCTTCGTGGAGGGCGGCGGGGGTCTCAGGCGGCGACGACGGCAGGCGACGGCGGCGAAGGCCACCGGAGGGGGTGAACACGAGAAGAGGGAGAGCGGGGCGTTCGGGGGTGTTCGTAGCGGAGGACGGTGGAGGAGCACTGCCGGTAGCGTCGGGGTCGGATGTCGGTGAGGCTGACGGTGGAGGCGCAGCTCGAGAGAGGTGGGACGCTACAGGAGGGCGTCGGGGATGGGGTGTACGGACGGCGGTGATCAGAGAAGAGGCTGTGGGTGTGCTTCGGGCTGTCGGGGGAGTTCGCTGGCGCTCGTGGTGACCGGGCGGTGGACGGCGAGAATATCAGCTCGAAGTCGGAGGGAGGCGGCGACGAGGGGGTGAACTGGGGGAGGAGAGAGGGAGATCGAAGGCGGGGGCTTTTGGGGGCTGGCCGTGGCGGTGGCGGGTGGAGCAGTCGGCGGCGAGGCGGCAGCGGGGAATGTCGGAGCGGCGGGCGTGGGTCGCAGGCGAGGAGAGAGGGAGCGGGGGTTGGGAGAGAGAACGATAGTGAGAGATTGAGAGGGAGAGAAATTTCGAATGGCCTGGGTTTTGTTCGAACGTGAAAAAAGAGAGAAAGATACTATGTGTGGTTTAAAATGGGGATTAACGGGGATTAAGGGGTATTTATAGGGTTAATTAGCAATTAATAGGGTTGTTGGCCTTGTTGACTAACCTAGACAATTTTAATACGGTACATTAGAACTCTTGACTAATTTTAGAAAAAAATTGCAAAACGTTTAAACGTTTTAACCATGGGGGTTAAGATAATTAGTAATTGGGTAAAATTGTAATTAATGAACAAGTTAAGGTAATTAGTAACGTTAATATTGAAATATCATTTTCTTTATGCAAACGACTCCGAAAAATTACGAAAAATAGCTACGAGATCGTATTGTCGCGAGGATCGTGAATACAAGATCCATTTCAGGATTTGAGCTACAGAGATACAAGTTTTAAGCCAAAACGTTTAGAAAGCGGGTTTACAGGTTCTAGATGGATTTGATGTCAGAAAATTACGAAATTAAAATGGAGAGCCATAAATGATCATATAATGATACCATAGATGTTTGAAAACGTTTTGATGATGTTTGTCAGAAAATTGAATGTAGACGCGCAAGGCTTCTTGGGCCAACAAATTGAATCCGGCCTGCCAGTGTGGACCGTGACAGCGACAACAGAATGTAGGCGGCAAATCTTTTCGATTGTATAAACATACGCCATGCTGACAGCCACTTCCCATTTCCAATCATCATTCAAAAATCTTATTTTAAAGGATCACAGATTTCGGTGCGGATGGCCAAAACGAGACTCGGACCCCTCTGATCTTTTTTATTTTCTTTTCCCATTTCCCCCTTTATATAATAACTAGTCATAACCCGTGCCCGCGGGCACGGTTCATTTAAGATTTCCCTCGCGAAATCTTTGTTCCCCGAAAAATTATTTTCACAACCAAAATTTAACAGAACAACAAATTAGCGGAAAAATATTTAACGACACGGGCATCTCGGCGCGAAACAACAAATTCAGCTTAGGCACCTTCGGCGCGGAACAACAAATTCGGCGTCGAACAACAAATTTGACGTCCACGCCGAGCGTCAAAAAATTTAGCTGGCGCCTTCGGCGCGGAACAACAAACCTCAGGGTATTTTTACGCTAATTTGTTCCGCTAATTTGTTTTACGCTAAATTTTTAAGTTTGTTTAATTTAATGGATCATGCTTCTCCACGATATTTTTCAATGCACTTTTAATTTCAAAGTTTAGATTCCCAAGGCACTTTTCCCCCAAATTTAATCTCCACAATCTTTCCCAATGCATTTCTAATTTCAAAGTTTATGTTATCAAGGCACTTCCCCCCCAAATTTAATCTACACGATTTTTCCCAAGACACTTCTAATTTCAAAGTTTTGGTTCCCAAGACACTTTTCCCACCAAAATTTAAGTTTTCCCACCAAAATTTTCACAAAATCCAATCTCAGCCATTGATTTATCAAGATCAAATCTCAGCCACTCTTTATCTTGTCATAGTCAGCCTTAGAATTCAAAAAACGTTGTCAAATGTATAATATATAATAATAATAAAAGGAACCCTCAGTTTTTTATTTTCTTTATTATTATTATTATTATTATTAGCTATTCCTTCTCTCGTTCCTTCCCTCCGATTCTATGCGATATCGAATTCGAATTCTCTTCTAAATAATTTTATCCAATTTCTAGGTTTATTTCTTTTAAACTACCTCTCTCGAAGCAGGGGAGGGGGAGAGAGAGAGAGTGGTTGCGATGGATTCGATCCATGATGGGGAGCTTGATCTCGATTACTACGCTCGGATCATGGAGGGCGCCGAATCCATCGATCTATACTTGAACGATTCACCCAGGTACACACTCCTTTTGTCTAGTTCCTTTTTTCCCCAAAGATTTAATGCCTCATGTTTATGTGAATGGATTGATCTTTATCAAAATTGATATTTTTAAAAGGCCGTTCAGTTACCTCTGTTTGATCATTGGGAATGTGATTCGTTCCTAGGGTTTGGTGCTATGTTTGGTTTCAATGTTCCTTCAGTGCTTGGAATCAAATGGAACTGTACTTTTAGTTCGTTGTGAGTTTGTCAAGTCAAGTTCCAAGTCATGATTATATCCGTTGTTTGGATATTTTTGGTCGTCGTTTACTTCTATGGGCATTTTCCACAAATTGAAAGTGGGCGAGAAATTGCGCAAAATCCACTGTTTGGGCACCTATTCATCAACTGTTCGATCCTAGGGTTTGGTGCTTATGTTTGGTTTCAATTTTCCTTCGGTGCTTGGAATCGATTGGAACTGTACTTTTAGTTCATTGTGAGTAGGGGCCTATTTCTTTTGTTGAGAATGGGATTGTGGAAAGTTGAGGGGTCGTGGAATCTTGATGTGAGAAAAGTATAGTTTTGTGTTTCATTTGGCGTGAAAGTGGCGTGGAAAGTGGGTTTGAGAGTTTTATGTGGGTCCTACAAAAATTTCTAGTGTTTCTTTAGTTTTGAAAATTTCATAGGAAAGTTTGTTGCGTGATCGACGGGTTGAAATAATAAATAACTTGTAATTATCCTAATTTAATTAATTTGAATTATTTTTATGTTATTAATAAATGGTGATTTTAATTATTATTTTATTTAATGAAAATTAATAAAGTTAGTAGAAATAATTAAATCTAATTTAGTTATAAACTAACATATATAATTAAACTAATTATTAAACTAACCTATTTAACTATAGTCATTAACCTAAACTATTTAATTAATAACTAACATAATAACTTAATATGTAATTAACCTCGGAGGCACTGTGCTGAGGAGTGCACAATGCCTCTGATACGACAAAATTTTATCGGAGGCACTATGCACTCCTCATGCACAGTGCCTCCGACGGCATTAAAAGAAGAAGAAGAAAAAGGCGTCTGTAATTGGCCCCGCGAGAGAGGAGAGAGAAATTCACAGGGCCCACTCTTCACTTTCTCACATTCTTGGGCTGTAATCCACGGATTTTCTGCGGATTTCGCAGTTGAGAAAGTTTGCGCCAGCAAGGAGCCACATCAGCATATTTTCCGCGAAATTTTTTTGACGAAAGAAACATGCAACCAAGAAAGCGGAAGTGAGAATGATGAATAGTTGATGAATAGGACCTGCTCAGTGATTTTCCCCACTTACTCACCCACATTCAAGCAAAGAAACATGCGCTAGGTCAAGTGAAGTTCTAAGCATGATTATATCCGTTGTTTGGATATTTTTGGTCGTTGTTTACTTCTATGTAGAAAGTTGTTGTCAGAGTCCACTCGAGATCCATCAAGATTTGATTTTGGTGTCCGTTGGTAAGGACAAGTTTTCCAAAAGGCTAAAATTTAGAAATATTCATAAAGATCGATCAATTTTAAAAATATTACAAATATCGACTGACTATTGACACGTAAGCATTTCTTGTGGATTTTCTACTGAGAAGATGGACAACTGCAATTTGGCTGGGGTAGACAACCCCGGGTCAATTTTGTTCACACTTGCCAACCGTGGTCGATTGGCCTCATGCATTTTCTTTGTAACAGGTTGAGAGCGGATTTGGTTTCTTTTTATTGATGGCAATTGTCGAAATGCATGAGGCTAGTTGGCTGGGTTTGGCAACCCCGGCATTAGTAAGTTGTCCAAATCAGTGCAAAAACGTGGAAAAGGCTTGGATTTTAAATGAAAACATTGATTTTTATTGAGATGAATGGTATTTCGACTAATGCAATAGATGATGTAATTATTTTGATTTACAGTTCTTTAAGGAAACAGTTTATCTATAGCATCTCTTTGCATGTTTCCGTAGTTGCAAATATATTCAGTTTTCATAGAAGATTGGGCAACACACATTTGCAACTCTGACTGCAACCCCCTCTGTAAAGGTAATCAACTAACTACAAAGTTTTCTTTGAATCTGTGAATGGCCATACTTGCGTCATCTTAACCAACATGTACTGGCTTATTACCACTGAAACATAAACGTAAATGTGAAGTTTCTTGGATATTCATGAAGATATGCTTTATTGCTGTCCAATGGTCTTTCTTGGGGTTTCAAAGAAATATGCATAAGATTCCAATGGCATGTGTTAAATCAGTCTTTGTGCACACCATGGTATACAGTATGGGATAATGAACCTTCTTCATATCATATTTTTCTTTTTTACTTGAGGGACTTTGCGACGAGCTTAACTGGATGTTTGGGAATGAAATTCTATCATAGGGTTTGGTGCTTATGTTTGATTTCAATGCTGAGACAATACTTAGAATTATTGTTTTGAAAAGCTTGAAATTTCAGTAAATGGAACTATACTTATGTTTATTGCGAGTCCATCAAGTGTAGTTCTAAGTCATGCTCATGTGCATTGTTTGGATATTTTTGGTCGTAGTTTACTTCTTGTAGAAAGCTGTAAATGTTACCTCAAGATCCATAAAAATTGATTTTGGTAATAATGTTTCTGAGTGCATAGTTTCATTAGTTATATATGTTGTATTGCTGCGTTTGACAGTTGTGTGCTTTTTTTTATGCCTGAACTGACAAATTTGTAAAAGATGACATTGAGAACAAAAAGAAAACTCAAATATACATGGTGTGAGTTACAAAAAAAAATTACTAAAAAATAATAAGAAAGCCACAATAAAAACATATTAAGGATTTATGGGGAAAACCCTTTGATATGATGGGGAAAAACAAGGGGGCAAGTTCGACCGAGTTCACTATTCTTAGCAAAATTGTACATCAATCTTCTAGATTCCCATTTCTAAAGACTTGAGACCCATTGAAAGTAAAAAAATACATGAATTCCTTAAGATTGAAATACAAGCTTTACCACAATAAGTCTCTTAACCATGTTAAAGAAACCTTGATACCATGGAAGCAACTACAGTGAGATTCTTTATGGGAGATTGCAAACACTTCAATCTTGGAAAAAAATCCCAAACTTTCTCTCTTTCTCATTCTCTTTGATTAATTTTCTTCACATTCACTTTCCTTTTGCTGCTGAGGTTTTTATACAACCATCCTCTACATCATTATTTTTCAAATGGGACTAGAGGAACCAAGTCAACAGCTAGCACGTTTCATATTTTTTTAATGTTTCCCTCACATGCAGAGAGGAGGATTTAATCTGCACTTCTCTTGGGGTTTGACTGTTTGGAGCCCACTTTTTAGGCTTGCCACCTAACAATCTCCTTCCATCTTCAGTTAAAAGTGGGGAACGTTAAAAGTGGGGAAGTACATGTTGATAAAAAATCGTTGGAACCCCGCGGAACAACAAGCCCTAACAACTAGCAAGGGAGCTAAAGCTTGAAAAATTGGGTCACACAACAAACCAAACAACCAATTCCTCTTCGGATCTTGCGTAAGCAAATTAGTAAATGAAATGCGACAAACTCAACAAGCAGAAAATAAATGAGGCGGAGGATTTTACCCTGGTTCGATTGCGAACAACCTACTCTAGCATTCCGAGACGATCCACTACCAATCAAGGAGAGCACACGAGCTTACACCAACATCTTCTTCTTCACACGCTTGTGAGTAACTTGGCAATGCCTAGCCACCACAAATCTCACAAAGGAAGAAGAAGAGAAAGAGAAACACTAGAAGTCCTACTCTCTCCTAAACTCTACAAAGCTCACACTTTTCTCTTCTCTGAAAATGGATGGCATCAGCTTCTTCTCTTCTTTCTCTCGCAGAGAAGCGACAGCCCACAGTTCTCTGGAAAAATGGAATTAGCCGCACACACTGATTGCTTTCCTAGCCACCAGTCTTCATTTTCACAAGCCGTCAGTGAAGAGAAAAACATGCCCAACATTGCCTTAAAGTCACCAACTGCATACATTAAAACCTGGCCCATTCTTCACTGTTTGGTGGAGATTTTGCAGCACTAAAAAACAACACTCTACCTTGCTACAAAATCTCCAACACCCCATCCAAGCTCTACATTGATCACAACTCCTTGGTCACTCTACGAATCTCCTCGTCGTCTCAGAATCCGCGCCCTTAGACGCCACACTCAAGCCAAACAGATCAAGCTCAAGCAAGTCTTGAGCTTGATGGCAGAAACAGGCTTGGTGAACATACATGCATGGTTTTTTTTCAATCGGGACCTTCTGAAGCTCTATCTGCTTGATCTCCTCCTCAAGAAAGCAATCACGGACCTCAATGTGCCTCGTTCTCGAACTGTACGCCTGATTCTTCGCAAGATGAATATCACTCTAGCTATCGCTAAAAACCAACGACAACATTCACAAATCCTCTAGCAGACATCTCAGATACTTGGCCTCCTTCACCGCTTCTACCGCGACAATCAACTCAGCCTCTGTGGTTGACAACACAACCATCGATTGTAGGACAGATCGTCACGACACTGCTGCGATATCTAACATAAACATGTAACATATGGTCGATCTCTGCCTGTCCCTGTCGCCAGCATAATTAGAATCACAATACCATGTCAACAACATACCATCACCTCTGCCATAGTGTAAACCGACACCAACTGTGCCTCGTAGATATCGCAATATCCACTTGACGACCTGCCAATGCTCTTTGCCGGGGTTCGCCATATATCTACTTACTACTTCCATGGCCTGTGCAATATCGGGACCCGTGCAAACCATCGCATACATCAAGCTCTCTACTGCACTAGCATATGGCACATGAGACATAGTCTTCTCCTCATCATCGGTGCTCGGTGACTGCAACGTCGAAAGCCGAAAGTGAGCTCCAAGAGGTGTCCCCACGGGCTTCGCGCTCTCCATTCCATAACGGACAAACACCTTCTCAATATATCCCTTCTGTGACAACCTCAACTCACCATTTCCCCTCTCCCGAGATATATCCGTTCCTAGGATTTTCTTTTCCGGGCCCAAATTCTTCATATCGAATTCCTTACCCAACTTCACCTTTAGCTTCTTGACCTTCGACATGTTTGAGGAAGCAATCAACATGCCATCAACATAAAGTAAGAGATAGATGCACGAGCCATCATCCAATGTGCGCACATATACACATTGTTCCTTCATGCTTTGCTCAAATCCAGCAGTCATCATGAAACTATCAAATTGCTTCTACCACTGTCTGGGTGACTACTTCAACCCGTACAAAGATTTCTTCAACCTGCAGACCATCCTCTCATTGCCTTCCACCACGAACCCCTCTGGTTGGTGCATGTAAATCTCCTCATCCAAATCATCGTGCAGAAAAGCAGTCTTGACATCGAGTTGCTCCAACTCCATGTCCATGGATGCTACTAGTGCTAACAAAACACGAATGAAAGGGTGTCTAAATACTGGAGAAAATATCTCATTGTAGTCCTCTCCCTTCCTCTGTGTAAAACCCTTAGCCAATAGCCTTGCTTTCTACCGTACATCACCACCATCTTCGGTCGAGCTTTCCTTGACCTTGTAGATCCACATACATCCAATGGCACGCTTCTCATGTGGTAGAGGCACCAACTCTCACGTGTCATTGTGGTGGAGAGACTCCATCTCTTCCTCCATAGCTCCATGCCAACTCGCTGCATCACTCGAGCTTATGGCTCCACCGTAGGTCATTGGCTTCTCGTGCTCAATGGTTAAGGCATATGATGCCATGTCATCAACAGAGAACGTTGTGTAATCCCAAGCTCCAAGCCTCTCGGGGGCCTTCTTGGTCCACTTGGACCTCCACACCTTATCTGCAATAAATTCATCACGTATATGAGATTAGACTGGTGTCTGCATATGGTCCTCAACATGGACCTCATTATGTCCCGCAACGGGGATCTTGACCATCGGCTCCTTGCCGGGTCGCCTCTGAAATGGGATCGGGAGATTAATCGTCTCTGGCGCGGTCTTCTCGGGCGACTCATCCCCCTTCCAATGAGTATGCTTTGCCCTGAGCATCATAGACTCATCGAAGGAGAAGTGCCTACTCAAAATCGCTTTGCGGCCCACCGGGTCCCACAAGCGATATCCTTTTATACAATCGTCATATCCGAGGAAAATGTACTTCTTGGCCATCAGATTCAACTTATCGCCCCTCTCATGTGCATATGCCGGGCGGAGTAGTCACCAATTTTCCCACTCCACTTCTCTTCTGGAATTTGGTAGTCAATCGCCGCAGACAGAACTCTATTCACTATATGCACGACGGTAGTGAGTATCTCACACCAAATTTTTTTCTCCAAACCAGCCGAGTGCCTCAAGCATCACACACTCTCCAACAACGTCATGTTCATCCTCTTTACAACCCCGTTCGACTGAGGATCCACTGGTGTAGTAAAATGACGTTGAATCCCATGGGATCGGCAGAATCCTCTGAACTCCCTCGAGATGTACTCACATCCATTGTCAGATCTAATGATTTTTATTGCCTTGCCAGTTTGCTTTTCAACCATCGTAATCCATTGCTTGAACATGCCAAAGGTTTGATCTTTCATCTTCATCAAGTACTTCCAAACCTTTCGGGAATAATCATCGATGAAGAGGATAAAGTACCTAACCCCACCTCCTGACGCTACAGGACACGGCCCCCACACATCGAAATGGATGTAATCCAGCAGACCTCGGCTAGAGTGCACCCTCCGTGTTGAACTGCACCTTTGTCTTTTTCACGTACACAGCTTTCACAAAACTCCACACTCTCATCGCTAGCTTCAATCAATTTTCTTCGACGGAGAACATCGATGGTCTTATTACACGGGTGACCCAAACGATAATGCCATAACTTCGCTGAATTTTCGTCACTCGAGCTAGTAAAGGTGGCATCGACTTCGCCTTCTACTGTGGTACCTTGTAGGGCATATTGATTCCCTACCTTTCTTTCCTTCATCACAACCATGGCTCATTTGGATACTCTCAGCTAGCCATTCTCTAGAAGACTTGCATCCAACATTATCCAATACACCGATGGATATCAAGCTCTTTCGAAGATCAGGTACATGCCTCACATCTGCTAGGGTACGCACTTTGCCATCGTGCATCTTGATCCGGACAGTTCCAATACCCGTGGTCTTATACGCCACATTGTTTTCCATGAGAATAGAGCCTCCGTCTTCTTGGCAACGGTAAGTGGAAAACCAACTCCGATGTGGAGTCATATGGAAAGAACACCCGCTGTCCATCAACCACGCAACTTGTGCCTCACCAGACACCTCCGCTGCGAACATCTGTGGATCTCTATCCCTTTTAACATGGTCTCTGTCATCATGAATCTGCATATCCTCAAATCCCAATGAAGCTGAACCAGAAGCATCCTTGTCTTTCTTTCCAAATCTATTGGGGCATTGGTTCCTCCAATGGCCTCTCTGCTTGCATATGAAACATGAGGAAAATCTATATATATAATATTGATAATCCTTCCTATCACGGGAATGTTGGGACTTTGAGCGGTCCTTATTCTTGAAATGGCCTTGACCCCCTCTTCTGTCATGCCTCCCTCTCACATGCAATGCTTTATCGTGGTTTCCTCCAAAGTCTCTACCTTGGACCTTCTCACTTAGCATCTCGGTATGGAGCGCCGTCTTCACTTCTTCCACGGTGAGCGTCGTTCGTCCTTAAATCATGGACCGAATAAATTGGGACAACTCCTCGGTCAAAGAACATAACAAGATCACCACTTGATGCTCATCTTCGATCTTGACCTCCATTCCCCGTAACTCCATCACAATCCGGTTCAACTCATCTATGTGGTCTTTTACCGCCGATCCGGGCTTCATCTTCAAAGTGTACAGCTACTGTAATAAGTAGATGCGGCTTGTAAAGGATTTCTTTATATACAACCCATCTAGCTTCTTCCACATATCTTTGGCTATAGCCTCGTCCAACACCACTCTCAAGACGGTGTCGACTACGATAGTTGGATGGTGCTATATGCCATTCTCTCCATCTCTGCCCTTTGTGATGCCGTCCATCCTTATCAATGTTTTCCTCATCGAACACAATCTGAATCGTCTGCCTCAAATAATTTTTCACCCTCGACTGTCATTACCTAAAATCATTACGGCCGGTGAACCTCCTAAAATCATTACGGCCGGTGAACCTCTTAATGTTCAGTGCCGCCAAACTAACCATCTTCGCTATTCAATTTCTCCACAAACAACCGAGAGCTCTGATACCACTTGTTGATAAAAAATCGTTGGAATCCCGCGGAACAACATGCCCTAACAACTAGCTATGGAGCTAAAGCTTGAAAATTGCGTCACACAATAAACAAAACAATCCCTCTTCGGATCTTGCGTAAGCAAATTAGTAAACGAAATGCGACAAACTCAACAAGCAGAAAATAAATAAGGCGGAGGATTTTACACTGGTTCAGTTGCGAACAACCTACTCCAGCATTCCGAGACGATCCACTACTAATCAAGGAGAGCACACGAGTTACACCAACACCTTCTTCTTCACACTCTTGTGAGTAACAACTTGACAATGCCTAACCCCCACAAATCTAACAAAGGAAGAAGAGAAAGAGAAACACTAGAAGACCTACTCTCTTCTAAACTTTCCAAATCATACTTTTCTCTTCTCTGAAAATGGATGGCAGCAACAACTTCTCTTCTTTCTCTCGCAGAGAAACGGCAGCCCACAGCTCTCTGGAAAAATGAAATTGGCTGCACACACTGATTGCTTTCCTAGCCATCAGTCTTCATTTTCACAAGCTGTTAGTGAAGAGAAAAACAGGCCCAACATTGCCTTGAAGTCACCAACTGCAAACATTAAAACCTGTCCCATTCTTCACCGAGCACTAAAAAACAACAACAATACCATATTACACCTTTTGAAGTCCATGCTGATCACCGGCTGACAGAAGTTCTCTCTCCCTATGTAGTCTTTCCAACATCATATTCTATGCCATTCTTATCAGTGTGGATTATCTCAAACTGTAACACCTTTTTATCAAGCATATTTCTAATCTAGTGTTACCTTATGTTGATATGCTTGGAAATATAATGAAAACTTGGATTCTTACTTATATGGGTCTCACTTTGACTCTCACTACTTATTTTGCTTTACACCCAATTCTTTTAAGAAATACTTCATCTATAACATCTCCTTGCATGCTTCTGTCGCTGTTGGCTTCGGAAATAGATAGGACAAACCAGTTTTGAGTTCCAAGAAAAATCTCCCTTTGCAAAAGTAATCAAGTAACCAAATATGGATGTTTTTTCTTGTTACGCAATAATACGATGATAAAAAAACAATCGAATGAAAACGACAAAAGAAAGACACAGAATTGTTTACCCAGTTCGTCCGAAGACTACGTCTGGAGGCGCCGCCAAGCCAGGGATTCTCCACTAATTTGATGAGACAAGATTACAGATTACACACGATGCTACGAGGGACGCAACACTCGAATAATACCGCACAAAGAAATTGAGGACACAACCTCAAAAATAATTAGCAGCACTCACGCACAAGCACCTCTATCTATCAAAAAGGCATACAGAATTATATCTCTCAAAGAAAAAGGCACGCATGTCTTTTTCTCTTCAAAACTTCTGTTAATCCAACTCACCTTTTTAAACACAGAGAGCTTTTTATAATGCACAGAGCCTTCCACCAATATTGCAAGCATGAACGCACAGAACACCAAAAAAAACCAATTCTGTTTTTTTCAAGCCTCAACTGCTGAACAAGCTTTCAACCTATTTCGTTGTTGATTGATGCAAATCGCAACCAAATTTTTGTTGATCAGAGGAGATCGCAACTCCTACTCTTCCAAATCGCAACTGATTTCGGCCGACGGATTTGTTCAGGCTCCAAATCCCAACAATCTCCCACTTGGAGACTGAACCCATGTGTAATCATTTCTTCATCTTCTCATCAATAAGTAAACCCCAAAAACAACGGCGGTGCCAAGCCTCGAACTCCTCAAGCTCCAAGGCCAGTTGAAGCCATGCATAGCTTCAACTTTTCTAAGGTCACAGCCTTAGTCAGCATATCAGCAGGATTCTCATTTCCTCGAATCTTCACTAGCTGCAAAATCTTCTCTTTCAAGAGATGTCGAATGTAATGATACTTCAACTATGCTTCGTTCTCGAATGAAAAGCAGGATTCTTGGCTAAGAAAATAACACTCTGACTATCGCTGTAGAGAATACTATTCTTCTGATCTTTTCCCAATTCACTCAAAAAATTCTGCAACCATACCATCTCTTTACTAGCCTCAGTCACTGCTACGTACTCCGCTTCTATAGTAGACAAAGCCACGATCTTTTGCAACTTAGAAGCCCAAGAAATCGATGTACCACCCAATGTAAACACATATCCGGTCGTACTCTTTCTCTTATCAAGATCACCTGCCAAATCTGCTTCAACATATCCAGTCAGCCTTATACTCTTACCTTCGAAGCACAATGCCTTCTCTGTTGTACCTCGCAAGTACCTAAGGATCCACTTTACTGCTTACCAGTGTTGCTTACCCGGATTGCTCATATATCTGCGCACAACTCCCACTGCATGCACAATATCTGGTCTAGTGCACACCATATCATACATGATACTACCAATTGCTGAGGCATATGGGGTCTTCTTCATATAGGCACACTCCGAATCACTACTAGACGACTCCTTTTTGGAAAGCCTAAACTGGCTACCTAAGGGAGTACTCACAGGCTTTGCATCTTGCATACTGAACCTCTTCAAAACTCTTTCGATATATTCAGCTTGAGAAAGATACAACTTACCTGCCACCTTATCTCGATTAATCCGCATACCTAGGATCTGTTTAGAATCTCCAAGATCCTTCATAGCAAACCGTTCGGACAATTCCTTCTTCAACTGATTCACCTCTTGCGCACAAGAATCTGCTATCAACATGTCATCAACATATACTAGCAAAATGATAAAGTTATTGTCAAACCTCTTGAAGTAGCAACAATGGTCTGCATTACATCTAACAAAATCAATTTCATGCATGAACCCATCAAACTTCATGTACCACTGCCTTGGAGCCTGTTTCAAACCGTACAAGCTCTTCTTTAGCTTACACACAAGCTCACTATTACCTTTGGACAAGTACCCTTCTGGTTGCTTCATGTATATATCTTCCTCCAGATCCCCGTGAAGAAAAGCTGTTTTCACGTCTATCTGCTCTAAAAATAAATTCTCCGCAACAACTATACTGAAAACTAATCTAATAGTAGTTAGCTTCACAACGGGAGAAAATATATCTGTATAATCAATACCTTGTTTCTGCTGAAAACCCTTCACGACCATCCTTGCCTTGTAACGCTTGCTTCCATCGGCCTCTTCTTTAATTCTGTAAACCCACTTGTTATGCAATGCCTTTTTACCCTTTGGGAGCTCCACTAGTTCCCAAGTGTTATTAGACATTAAGGAATTCATTTCATCTTCCATTGCAAGCTCCCACTTGCTCGAATGCTCACTCTGCATAGCCTCAACATAACATTCTGGCTCACCACTATCAGTTAACAAAAGATAATGTAAAGAGGGGGAATACCTTGCTGGTGCATGCTGCTGCCTTTCTGATCTCCTCATAGGAGCTACATGCGTACTCGTTTCTGCTTCAATAACCGCCTGCCTCAAGGGAGATACTGGCGAATTCGGTTCTGCCTCAACAATTGCTTCTCTCAAAGGAGATACTGGCGAATTCGGTTCTGCTTCAACAACAACTTGATCATTCTGAACAACTTTGTTCCCACTTGAATTCGAGATATCTAATTCAGCAACCTGTGGGCTTTCAACCTGAGTACCTTCACTTTCAGTATCTGATGCGCCCAACCTGTCTTTGTACAAAACATGTTCATTAAATATGACATCTTGACTATGAATTATTTTCCGATTCTGATCATCCCAAAACCTATAGCCAAATTCATCACCACCATATCCAATAAACGTACACTTCACAGATTTAGCATCCAATTTACTTCTAGCAGTAGCATCAATATGAACATAAGAAACACAACCAAAAATTTTAAGGAATGATAGATTTACCTCTTTACCAGTCCAAGCCTCCTCTGGTATGCAATTATCTAAAGGAACTGATGGTCCTCTATTAATCAAGAAAGCGGCTGTGTTAACTGCTTCTGCCCAGAACATCTTCGGTAACCCACACTTCAGTCGCATGAACCTAGCACGTTCGTTCAAGGTTCTGTTCATACGTTCTGCAACCCCATTCTGCTGAGGGGTTCCTCTAAGAGTCTTCTCCATGCGAATACCATTCATAGCACAATACTATTTGAATTCAGCAAGCTCATATTCACCACCATTATTTGATCTTAAGCACTTCACTTTCAGACCTGTTTCATTTTCTACCAAAGCTTTCCATTTTCTAAAAACATTAAAAGCATCAGATTTATGTTTCAGAAAATAAACCCATACCTTCCTCGTGGATTCATCAATGAAGGTCATGTAATATGACGCGCCACCAAGGGATGTTACAGGCGCTGGTCCCCATAAATCACTATGCACCAGCACCAGCTTCTGTTTCTTCAAGGTTCTGCCACCCTTCGAAAAACTGACCCTTTTCTGTTTCCCAAATACGCAGCCTTCACATAAACCAATGTCAACTGTTTTTAGACCTGACAGTTTACCTTCTGAACACAACTGTTTCATCCCCTTCTCACTCATGTGGCCAAGTCTGCAATGCCACAAGTCTGCATCTCTGTTTGCACCTGCAAGATCAATACTATCATGGTTGATAGTGGTCATATACAAAGTATCCTCCTTTGACCCTCGAGATACCACCATGGCCCCTTTGGTTATCTTCCAAGCACCCGAGCCAAATGATAAATGATAACCCTCATCATCCAACTGTCCTACAGAAATCAGATTCCTCTTCAAACCAGGAATATGTCTCACGCCACGCAGCTGCCACACAGGTCCATTCGGTGTTTTGATCCGAACATTTCCATTTCCTACAATCTTCAAAGGCTCATCATCAGCAAGATAAACCTTTCCAAAATTTCCAGAGGTATAATTCTCCATTATCTCACTATCAGGACATGCATGATACGATGCTCCAGAATTCAAAACCCACGATTCTAATGGACTGCACACACTCCAGATCAATGCATCATTGATCTCCTCTGATGTCACGTTTGCTGAGTTGTCAATCTTCTTTTCCTTCCTCAGTGCTTTACACTGATTCGAGTAATGACCCAGCTTCTTGCAATTCCAACACTCAATGGAACTCTTGTCTTTCCTCGACTTGCTCTTATGTCTTGACTTCGATCTGCCTCGATTCCAATTCCTTGATTCTGATCTGCCTTTATTTTCTGTACTCAGAACTGATCCCGAAGTGATACCCGATTCTTTTCTGCGAATTTCTTCACTTATAATCAGATATCTTACTTCGTCAAACTTCAGTTTCTCCTTCCCTGCTGAAGCACTAACAGTAGTAACCGTACCGCTCCAACTTTCTGGTAGAGAAGACAACAGAATTAAGGCTCTAACCTCATCATCAAAATCAATCCCGATCGAGCTTAATTGGGATGTTATCAGATTGAACTCATTTAGGTGATCAACAACAACTTTGTTCTCCATCATCTTTAGGTTGAAGAGACGCCGCATCAGGTGAACCTTGTTCGCTGCTGAAGGCTTCTCGTACATGTCTGCTAAAACCTTTAGTATGCCTTTGGTGGTTTTCTCCTTCGTGGTATGGAACACAACATTCCTCGAAAGAGATAGACACACCACGCTCATCGCCTTCCTGTCCAACACATTCCATTCTTCGTCTTTCATCTCTTTCGGCTTATCCTCTAGAGGTTGCCACAAATCTTTACCATAAAGATAATCTTCGATCTGCATCCTCCAAAACCCATAATCCGATCCGTCAAACTTTTCAATCGTTGTTTTTTCTCCACCCATCGTATCTGATTCCACCTAACCTGGTGCTCTGATACCAATTGTTACGCAATAATACGATGATAAAAAAACAATCGAATGAAAACGACAAAAGAAAGACACAGAATTGTTTACCCAGTTCGTCCGAAGACTACGTCTGGGGGCGCCGCCAAGCCATGGATTCTCCACTAATTTGATGAGATAAGATTACAGATTACACATGATGCTACGAGGGACGCACCCCTCGAATAATACCGCACAAAGAAATTGATGACGCAACCTCAAAAATAATTAGCAGCACTGACGCACAAGCACCTTTATCTCTCAAAAAAGGCATACAGAATTATATCTCTCAAAGAAAAAGGCACGCAGGTCTTTTTCTCTTCAAAACTTCTGTTAATCCAACTCACCTTTTTAAACACAGAGAGCTTTTTATAATGCACAGAACCTTCCACCAATATTGCAAGCATGAACTCACGGAACGCCAAAAAAAACCAATTCTGTTTTTTTCAAGTCTCAACTGCCGAACAAGCTTTCAACCTATTTCGTTGCTGATTGATGCAAATCGCAACCAAATTTTTGTTGATCAGAGGAGATCGCAACTCCTACTCTTCCAAATCGCAACTGATTTCGGCCGGCGGATTT
The DNA here is from genome assembly GCA_030789695.1 of Scilla litardierei. NCBI lineage: Eukaryota > Viridiplantae > Streptophyta > Magnoliopsida > Asparagales > Asparagaceae > Scilla > Scilla litardierei. Next base: position 41,788,863 of record CM061138.1, on the reverse strand, counting down.
GTTCAGGCTCCAAATCCCAACAATTCTAGGGCTTGAAAGGAAAATGCTTACCACACTGATGTCATGTGCTTAATCTGGCCTGATGCACACCGTGTGATACATTAAGCTTCTAATTGCTGAAGCATTATGAACTTTTCCAATCTCACATTTTCTTTATCACTCGAGGGACTTTCTGATGAGCTTAACATGAAGTGACAGCAAGTGGAACAGACAGACTTTGCCCTTTTCATACCCAAATTTCTGAGCACCTTTTCAACAAACTATTACTTTGATAACAATAATTTTTAGTTTCGCTGGTCACATGATACCCTCATTCTAAAATCTATTGTTCTGTTCCTAAACTTACATGGCGAAAGGTTTGCTTAGTTCTTTCTTCAGCATAACAATTTTAAAGATATCTTATCTAACAAGTAATCTAACAAGTAATCTATCATAAACATAACGTAATAAGATAATAAAATCGTTATCGAACCTCTTGATGTATACACAATAATCTGATGCTTATCTTTTATATCTATGATCAATCATGAAATAGTTGATAAGCTTATTTCAATCCATACTAGTGTTAAATTTGCGGGTTTAAAACACCTTGGGCTTGGGCTCCACTGTGGTAAGATATTGTCCGCTCTGGACCAGCACCAGCACTAGCACGGTTTTAAACATGGGGTTCCCCCAAAATGCCTCTTATCAATGGAATGCCCAAGCCACTTTTTTAAACCCTCGGATCCTCCCCATGTTGGCCGACGTGGGACTATTTGAATCCCAACAATTCTCCCCTCGAACTAGGACCACATCATGAGCCTTCCCTCGAATGATCTTCCATCCGCTGTCCTAATTGAGCTCCGACCAAGTGTACTCCATTTGGCTGCCTCCCCATGGCTAGGAAGGTCCATCCCTTTGGTGGCGTCGAGCAGCTTCCGCTTGCGCCGAGCTCCGCCTCCGAGCAATACCCGCGAGGCCCCGCCTCTGAGCTGAGAGCTCTCTTCCTCCATTAGCCTCGACATGCATGCCTTACAGAGACCGAAACTCGGGGTTTGTTTCGGTATCGGTCGGAACGTTGCCTTTCCGGCCGAAACCAATTTAAAAAAAGAAGAAAAGAGAGGAAAAAGAAGAAAACAATGAAAAAAATATCAAGGTTCTTCAGCTACATCAAAAAAAGAAGAAAAAAAGAAGAAAAAGAAGAAGAAAAAGAAAAAAAGAGGAAGAGGAAGAGGTTAAGGAGAGAGAGGGACTTACATCACCTCCCGGCTCCCCAAAGAAGAAGATCCCACTGCCACAGGAAGATGAAGAGGAGTTAGGTCACGTGAGTATTAAGTAATGAGGGATGCTACTCATATTACATATTTTGCTAAACATATTGCATTTATTTACAAGTTGGCCATTGTCATTTACAATTTTAATGGCAAACTTGTAAATAAAAATGCAATATGTTTAGAAAAATGTGTATGTGACTAGCAGCACCACTAGTGTATATTGAAAGTGAAATTAATATTTACAACTTTGCCATTGTATAAGCAAAATATGTATTTCTAATTTTTGATAGTATTATATAAATATGTAAATACATATCAGTATACAAACTTGATATTATTTAATAGCATTTGTTTAATACTTTAGTTGTTAAGTTTTTGATAGTAGTAAATAGTATTTGATAGGTATTTAAGTATTTAAAACTACCGATACAGACGAAACAAAACTCACTTCCGAAACCACCGAAACAGGCGATACCGATACCGATACCGAAACCCAACTTTTCGAAAGCTCGATGCCGAGACCGAAACCGAGACCTAAAACATTGGGGCCTCCCACTTAATTCATGCATATTCTTTGAAGTCCATGGGAGAACTAGCTTCTAATCCAATCATATATATATACATGAAAATAGACAAAATATTTTGGTACCATTTTCCTTTCGGGTCCATGTGATTAGGTATTAATAAGATAAGCATTAAGCACATGGATATCCTAAAATAGCGGGTTCAAAGATAATCATCTATTAGAAACCCAAATCCGATTAGGATTTGTTTTCCTAGCATATATAAACAAGTGATTATAAGATCTATGCATATCTTTCACAATCACGTTTATATATACATGTCTATCAATTATGTCTAAACTCTTTGGTACCCATATCGCATCATGCAGTTTATGCTTAGACATGGAATATTTTGTAACATAAGGATGCATAAACACATGATTAGCAAAATCCAATTTACGATGAGCACTTATAGAAGCATTGGATTTCACAACCTTCTTGCATGCAAAAGATCTATACATATAAGCATGATTTTTCTTTTTCTTAGCATGCAGAGAATTAACATGATTCTGTTTAGCAATAATAATATTTCTAGGAATAATTACATGCTTACATGAAGAACTTGAGCTAACATGGTTTTTAATCAAATTATCATACTTAAGAACAAGCTCTTCATGCTTACTTTTACTCAAAGATAAATCATTAGCAAGTACATCAATTCTAGCATTAAAATCTCTCATAAGCAAAGTACTATTAACTCTTAATTTCTCAATCAACAAATTAGTATCGTTTAATTTTGAAAGAGAAATACTATGCTTATGCATCAAATAGTCATGATCATGCAATTATATATCATGCTTAACTTTTAAACAGTCACGCTCATACTTTAATGAACTAAATTTATTTTGCAATAACTTATAACCCTTGAGTAAATTATCATAAGCATCATTAGAGGTAGAGTTTACCTCATCACCATCTTCTATCACCATCTTCTTGTGTCATGAAGCACCAGATTATCTCTTTTTGTTGTTTTCCCTCTTCTCCTTTTGAGAATGAATTATTTGAGGTGGATTCATCATAACCCTCAAGCATGTGTCAAAGTTGGCTTGTACTTGTAGCACCCGATACATAGATTAAAATATTGTCATTTAAAGATGAAAATAGAATTTTCATTACCTTTTCATCGAGGGTGGCCATTTGCTTTTCTTCTTTTGTCCACTTTGAGGTGCGTGTTGTTGGTTTACAATAAGACTTCTCTACAAGACTATACACATCATAGTCAATATATTTGATGCAGATCTTCATTTGGTTCTTACATTGACCATAGGAAATGTAGTCGAACATTGGGGGTCTCGTTGTACTTCTCATTGAAGCATGTCGCTTGTTGATGTCATTTAAAAACCAAGCTTTAAAACCACATGTTGGGATCATGTGGATGTCAAGTAGAACATTAGAGAGGATGAATGGTGTTCTTGAAACAATAAAAATCCTCTAGTAATTCTACCTAAGTTATCAATTAGAGTTACCTAATTATAACTTAATCAACAATATTATCTTGCAAAAATATAAGCAACTGAAATAAACATAAGTGCAAGATAAAGACAGTGGATGCAAACCAAACAACAATCGCTAACAAAGAGATTTATTCTGGTTCGGGGCACTTCCCTTACATCCAGCCACACGTCTACTCTTGGGACAAATCCACTAATCACGTCTCAAACGAGACTAAGGATTACAACACGTCCTCACAAGGACAAATACGTTCCAAATGGAACAACCCATCCAACAATTCTCAACGAGACAAACACCTTTCTAAGAAGAGAAAAGAAATATTTACAACTCGTTTTACATATAGCCAAATGTTGAAGCTCTAGTGTGTTGTAGTGTGGCTATAGTGGATCTCCAAATGATGTTGAATTGAAGCTTTTGAAGATCTAGAATTTGGCCTAAGAAAGATTTAGAAGCTTTGGAAATTTTTTGGGAAAGAAGATGATTTTGTTGCTTAAAAGCTTTTGATCTTTAAAACTCTTTGTCTTGAAAAAATGATCAATTAAGTTGAAAATAACTTCGGCAACAAGCCCTCGTTTATAGAGGAACATTCGGGTCCAAAAAGTTGACCAAAATGACCCTCCAACGTCAGAATACATACGATATGGCTCTGAAAACTTAGGAAATGACTTTTAAAATATTTTTAAAATATTTTATGTGTTCCTAAGTGTGTGTGAGCTTCAACAAAGACTTTAATATACTACCATGCCATAAAATAAAATTACATCAAAAAATATATTACATTAAGCACTTGATGCAATCTTGATCTTCATTGCATATGTCCTAGCTCCTTTGAGATCCAATGTTTTTGTTGGCTCTATTCTCCCTTCATTTGAATGTTAGCTCATCATCTATATCTACACTCATGGAATCATTAATATTTAATATGTTTGATCATCAAAATTACCATGTAAGACTCAAAAACCAACACACTCTTGTGCTACGCTCCACCTTTCCCGTCTCCATCATAAATCCAAAACTTCATGCGTCGTTGAGCCGTAGCCCCTGTTGCCACCCGATTAGATGTGAAATTGAGGGTGGTCCCACTGTCAATCAAGACTGTGACGTCATGCTCTGCTATCCTTCCTGATAACTTCATGGTATGGTTTGGAGTAAACCAACTACAGAGTTGAGCGACACCTCTATAACGTCGAGATGGAAATGCTCCTGATCTACCTCCTCCTCTATCTATAACTCCACAACCGCCTCATCCTCATCGTTCACTATCATCAATTGGAGAGTGCGGTTACCACATCGATTCACTGCTGTAAACTTCTCATCATATTTGAAGCAAAGGCCATTTGCTCACTTGTCCCGCATCTCTGCCTCTGTTATGCACTTGAATTGCCCTTGGCCGTGTCTCACTGCCTCTCTCTGCTGGCAGTGGTCTCTTGTAGCGGTGCCTTCTGTCTAATTGTCGACACTTGGCCGCAGGACGTAGATCCGCTCTATGCTCTCTTGGCTCGTCGCTCCTCTATGAGTCGATCCTTCACCATCCGAGCCAACTCCATTCTGTCCAGCAGCTCTATATCACTGTATGCGTAGCTCAGCCTGTATGTTTGATTTGAGACCTTTCCTGAAACACCCCTCCAAGGACTCATCTGACAGTTCTCGAACTCGGCTTGATAGCATCTCAATTTTCTTGATATGCTTCCTGACGGTCTCCTCATGTCTAAGGACAAAAAGCTGCTCATGATCTCCTCCTGGGTGACTCGAAATCTTTGTAGCATGTACCCCTTAAATTCCACCCATGATCGCACATGTCGCTGCTGCTCTCTCTATCGGATCCAGGATAATGCTTCACCCTTCGAACATATCTACACCGCCTTCAGTTTCTCCGCTTCAGTAAGGCGCACCACCTCAAGATATCTCACTGTCATGTAGATCCATCCATAGGGATCATCTCCTTCAAATATCAACATCTTTAATTTTCTGATCATTTTGTCTGTATTGAAATCAATATGTGCTGATCTCCATCCGTATTGGTCATAGAAGTATTGCTAGTGTGGGTCCCGTGGTGCATCAAAGTCTCAAAATCTGTCTCCTCTTCTCCACCATCATTTTCCCAACCGTCATCTTCCCAATCGGATCCTCCTCCTCATCTGCGTACTCTGAGACATCGTCACATTATCTGTTAAACTCCTTATAGTCCAGATCGTGCCGTCGGGGTCTCTCACTTGCAAAATCATGCCACGGGCCCCGAAAGTACTCTAGATCATCGTCGAAGTCCCGACGAGTCCGTATGTGCTCCTCTAACCCCCGACGGACAGCGAGGGGGTCACGTGGCCCCTGGTGACTCTCCCACAGGAGGCCGAGGCCCCGGCGGGCCGATAGGGGACCGCGAGGCCCCTGGCGGCCCAGCCAGGGCTTGGTTGGGCCCTCGACTCGCCTGGGCCCTCACGGACCCCTGTCGGCCTGCCGGGGCCTTGGCCGCCTGCGGGAGAGTCACCAGGGGGTTGTTGTGGCCCTGGCAGCCTCGTCGGCCATCGCCTTCCTCTGGCACGGCTTCCGAGGGGATGCAGGGCCCCTGGTGTTGATGTGGCATGCCCGCCGCCCCTTGGTGTCATCCTCCGCTTCCTCGGACTCCAAATCCGCGTCGGATAGAAGCTCTTCTCTGAAATCCGCGACATTTTCCTTTCCTTTCTCCAAAAATTTTGCCTTCCGCCCGAGATTTGGGTTGTCCTCTAGATATGGATTCTTCACATTTGACAACACGATAATTTATTGCGATATTTGTTGATTTGATTGCACAAGAGCTTCCAAAGCCACGTTCATCCTTGTTCCCAATGATTTCACTTCGGATCTGACGGAAGCCACTGACGATCTAATCTTCTCTACCGAATTCTTCAATTGTCATATCTCACTCTCGTATCTTTCTTCCAAAGCTTCAATCTTTTTCGTTACCGTCGTCATGGATGTTAAGATCGAGTGCTTTGATACCAATTTGATGTGATCCGGATGTGAAATAAAGATTAACAATAGTATTTTTATGATGGATTTGGGAAAAGTTGGGATTTTTAATAAAATCTCAAAAGGAATATACAAAGATAGTGGATTTCTTTCTAGAGGAGGCCGCTCTCCTTGCTTTTACTTTGAAGGAAAAGCCTAACCCGCCCAGATCTAGAATTCTAAGGACTCCCAAGGATTTCTTTCACAATATTTACTGTAGATCCTCTAACCCTAACCGTCACATAATAAAAACATGTTTCAGTCCTGAAATTCCAGAAATTACAAAATTGCCATTGAGTATCAAAATTACAAAAACACCCTTGGTTTAGCCCCACTGGTTGCTGCACGTCCCCTCCTCTTGATAGGTTATAATCGCATCAGACTACCAAAGTTTCCCTGCTATTTGGTAAGGAGTTAAGCAATAATAAAGCTTGCATTTCATGATCAAATGCCATCTTCTTGCTTGAGCATTTATTAATAACATTTTGCATCTCATTTAAATATCCAATGATAGAAAACTTTCTATTTATGTTAAATTTACAAGTTTTTAGATTTCAAAATCTTTGTTACTAGCCATATTTCTTTTGTAGAGGCTCTTTAATTTCTCTAATGGAAATTTTGATATGGTCTACTAATGTGGAATGCGATAATGGAAGGGTTTAAATCTAGACATGGATGTGCAAGTGGAAGGGTAAGGTCTAGGGTTTGCGGTAGTAATTTGGTAATTGGTTCAAAACAAAACTAGGGGTTTCTAAGATAAGAGATAACATTACAAGGATAATGGTTTAGGTTTATGATATGATTTTCTAGGGTTTTATGTAGAAAAAGACGATTTTTGGTGGAAAGGAGAGGTTTTAGGGGGAAAAGGATTTTTAGGGTAAGAAAGGGATTTGGGGGAAAAGATTGTAACTTTATTGAAGATAAACCGAAATAAATGGGGGATACAAGATTAAAGTTGAGACCTTTTGAGAGGATCTCGCTCTTCTAAGCCGCCGATTCGAGACAGAGTTGCACTCTCTAATGAAAAGAGGGAAACTCAACATCTACGAAGTTTCTCACAATAATCAAGCATGCCCTTTCTAATCCCCATATCTCCATATATACAATAAACCGAAAACTGAAAATTACAAGACCCCTAAAACTAAAAAGTACTAAAAAGCCCCTAGAAATCCAAAAATTACGAAAACGTCCCTAAATGAGCCAAAATTATAGATCTATCATTATTCTGTCCCCAAAAAACCACCATGTCCTCAATGGATGGCCTTACTCCAAGTGGAGATGCTCATCTCCCCCAGGGTCTTCTACCTCCATAACATTGTCTCCATCATCGTCGTCCATGAATATAATCTGGAGCTTGCGAATGCCACAATGATGCCCAGGGTAAACTTCTCATCGCAATTGAAGCACAACCCCTGCAGCCTCGTCCCACTCATCTCAGTCTTAGTCAATTTCTTGAGCCGCCAACCCGATTGTGACTCGTCGTGTTTCTCTTTGTTAGCCCGATCTATCCCGGTTGATGCCTTGTGTCCTCCTATCGTCGGTTGGCTGTGAAAAGAGGAGCCATCTCTAGGCCCTCTAGATCGCCTCTCATCTGTAAGGCGATCCTATACCGATGCACTAGGTCCATCGTCAGTACTAGTCCTCGAGGCAGATGTAGGTGGATCTCTGCTCGTTTGTCGGGCTTGGGCCCTTTCATGAAGCACTAGCTCAACGTCTCCTCAGATATGTCTCTGGCCCACCCTGAAATTGCCTCAAATTTCTTCATATAAGCCCCGACGGAGCCATCCTGCTTTACTGCCATCAGCTGCTCTAGTAGGTTCTCCCACAGTGTATCCCGAAACCTATCCACCAAACAGTCCTTTAGCTCATTCTATGATCTGATCGGCTCTCTCTGCTCCCTCCATAAGAACCAAGACATCGCCTCTCCCCCGAGGCACACCGTGGTCGCCTACAATCTCTGCTTGTCTGTTATATGCGTCACTGAGAAGAATTTCTCCGTCATGTAAATCTAGTTATGGTTGTCATCTTGCCAAATATCAGCATTTTCAGCTTCCTTACTCGACTGTCACCCTAAAGTTCCCCTGATCTGCACGTCCACCAGTGTATCTGAGATGATGGGGCTGATAGGTGTGTCGCTCCCACTCCTTGTGTCGCTCCAGCCCTCTCCGATGGCCTTCATCTCGGTCCGCATGACCACCCCGGTCCTCGTCGCCCCTCACAAAGTCTTGTTCCTCCTCCTGATCCCAATCTCTGCCACCATCCTCGGGTACTCCTCATAGGCTGGATTACACGTTGTTGCATCTCTGCAGCATATCGGGGCCTGTGAGTACCCTAAAATTCGTTCTTGTCGTTGCCGTGCTCCCACACGTACTCCGGAGGGTCATCGGTGTTGTAGCCCATCACCGGGGGGTCACGGGGCCCTTGTCGGCCCCCCTGAAATAGCGCCACAGCCCTGCAGAGGCATGATAGGGGCTCCTTACCCCTGTCTGTGCCCTGCAGGAGCAGGATGTCCCTGCCGTGGGTTGGCAGGGGAGGGACACCCTTGCATGTAGGCCTGTCAACGGGCACTTTCGGGTTCGGATTTACCATATCCTAACCCTAACCTGAAAATTTCGGGTTCGGATATTTTCGGGTTCGGATTTGGTATATCCTAAGAGAAACCGAAACTTCAGATTTCGGTCGGATTTCGGTTGGATTTCGGATATCCTAAATTCTCTGACCTTTTCCAAACCTGTCAACAAGTTATAATATCTATCAAACAAATTATGCTCAACAAGTTCTATCTTCAACCTAAAACAATAAATTTTTTTAAAAAACATATTTCTAACCAAATCACGACAGTTCATGGTTCAAAATATAACCGTTACAACGTCACAACATGTACGATTATACATCCAAAGTTCAAACCACATAATTAAACATAACCCGTCAAATAAAACATAGTTCAAAGTTCAAAGTTCAAACCTACATAACTAAACAACATCCCATCAAATGAAACACAGTTTGAAGATGAAACCAATAAACATCACTATAAGTCTACGACAACGCCATGAAGCAAAATATATTTAATTTCATATTTGTATTTCCAAAAAGCAAGACTCGTATCTCTTTCGCATTTCCGCTTCCAATCTGCAATCTCAACAACAAACAAAGCATAAAGATATTTAGTATCCGAGTATAATGATCATACATACAACAAGAAAAGTATAACTCATAATGTAAAGCATAATTGCATAGTGTTCTAACATGCACGACTTGTTAACTTAATGTGTTCTCGTGTAAACAAGCTTACATATATAAGAAAAAGTGTACCTCATAAGAAAAAGTATACACGCATACTTAGCTCGCCACACTTGATGCTTCTCCTCCATCCACAAGTTCATCAATATATGGATCTATTAAATGATAACAAAGTATTTATATATATTCGGGTTCGGATATTTTCGGGTTCGAGATGAGCACATCCTATCCCGATCCTAAAATTATGATCGGATTCGGATATTTTCGGATTCGGATATTTTCAGATTCGAATATTTTCGGATTCGGACAGCCGAAAATCGGTCGGATATTCGGTTTTTCGGATATTCTTGACATGCCTACTTGCATGGGGTCCAACAGGGGTGCAAACCCCTATCTTATGGCCAGGGGTCTAGCATCCCTGTTCAAACCCCTGCAGGGGGTCCAACATGAGCAGAAGCTCCTGTTTTACTACAAGGGGGCCTGGCGCCCCTGTCGAGTCTTCCTAGGTGTAACGACCCGCTCCCGGGGCCCGTTACTTATTTGATATTTGCGCAGGTCCTGCAGTTAACCAGTGAAACCAAAATAGCCACGGTGCAGAGATGTACAAAAATACTCAAATAGTGTCCAATTATTACAATCCATACTGTTCAAAATGTCCAACAAAGATACATGAAAGAAAGAAATTACATAAGTGAAAATAAAACTGAAAGCCGTGGTCTCATGGTTGAACTCTGCCTCTGCAACTCAGGAACATCTACCTCAATGTGTACGTCGTCTGCGGTGTCATGGAGATGGAACCATATGTAAGTCACAACAATTCTAGCAATAGTAGTAAAAGCTGTGTACAAGTATGACAAAAAGTACTACGTACAAGCAAACCAAAGTGAAAAGTAAAGTACTGAGCAACAACTGTACATAGCTGAGTAGTAAAGGTAAACTGAACTAAGAGAATAAACTGTACTGTGGTCGTGCAAGTGTAAATCAGGCTAAGCAAATGAAACATACTACTGCTGTAGCTAAAACACGACAAGTAAAGTACTGTGACTGCACAAGTGTAGTAAGTAACGTGCATGGAATGCGTAAAGTAAAGATGACTTTAATGCATAAAGTAAAATTGATCGTGCAAGCTACACTAGAACTACGTGACTCAAGTCGGAGAGTACAATATGTGACTATTGAGTTCATCTCCTGCCTGGGTGCGCTTACCCAGACGAATGCCGAAAACACAGGCAGCTAGACAGGATGCTGACATGCATCATATTTATATTTACCGAAACACATTAAGCTAGACATGATGCCGAAACCCAGGCAGCTAGACATGTAGATTGAACTCCAGTCACTCCCGCACTCTCTCAAACTATGAGTTACCCCAAACCCAGTGATGTGTCATGTGAATCAAGTACATGTTCCTTACAGGGTGTTCCACGAGATATTTTGTTCAACAAGATGTTCCACACATGATATTCCACCAAATATTCCACAAGATGTTTCAACAAGATGTTCCACACATGACACTCCATATGATAATCCATTAACATTCACCGAGTAATAAATGGCATGCATCAGGTGATGTGTTTATGAGCAATCGTGCAACAAGTGTATACGAGGTCCATGCAACATTTTCAAATGATAAGTGTTAGAACAAAGTGGACAAGAGTGAATATGAGTTTACATGCGATGAAAGGTTAAAGAAACTTATTTGCTGAAAACCAGAAAGGAAAGCAAAGCGGATGCTAATACATTTGAGGATAAAGACAAGTCCAACAAACATGGACTACAAAAATTGTTGGTTTAAGTGATTAGTCGTTCTGTAGTTGATTATCTCTTTAGTTACTTAAGTCTCTAGTTGTTCAATCGATCATTAGTTTTTCTGAAACCATTTGTAAAACCCTAAGTTCATGTTTGTACACTTGCTTAACTTCTAAAACTAGAATTAAAGTGACTTACTCTCGATATCGTCGTAGAAGATGATGTTAGAGCTAGAGCTTCCAAGGAAGCTGGTGCACGAGAATTGGTACCTGTAAACACAAGAAATAATCAGTTAAAGAATACACTGTTTTCTATTTAATTAATTTGATCGTTTCGATTTTATAAATTATTGAAACGGTGTCGAAAAACGTTCTAAATTTTTATATAGGATAGATATGAAGAAAATAATTTTACTGTAGGAGAAAATATTTTTCAGAAGCTTATAGTAATTTTTATAATTTTAAGAGATCAAAAATAGGTTTAAAAACTAATTTTAATTAAGTAACGCAATCATTCAACAATTTCTTTCGGATGCAATCTGCATCAGAAAGTAGCAAGTGAGCTGTCAAAATGACCGTCTCGAAGAGTATTATAACATATATTTTTCTCACGTATCAGTTTACGTGAAAATAACAAGTTAATGATTTTTTTAAATGAAAAAGACGTATTTAAGTTTTAGGCTTAAAAATTTATTCTGGAAAAACTAAGCGTCTGATTGAAATGAAACTAGCGCCATTGGGTCCAGAACGTCATTTCTGATTTTCTGGAGCTGGCCTTGTATTTTTCTGAGGCTGATATAATTACTTATCAATTATTTACTATTAAACCCATATTATCTAATTACTAAAATACGCAAATACATGTATTTATACGAAATACGTTTTCGTATTTAAAACGCTTCGAATCACCTTCGCCCTTTGTTTCGCTTACGTTGCATGGGGGGTATTCGACGTCGGGGTGCAGCGGCGGGAGGATCGCGGGGCGGCGTGGCGGAGGGCGGACGCGGGCGGAGGCCGGCGTCAAGGGGGCGGCGTCGACAGTCGCCGGAGGAGGGCAGGCAGCGACAGCGAGGGTGAGAAGAGGAGGAGGCAGCGGCGGGGTTCTTGTCGTCTCGTCGGAGGGAGTCTGAGGCAGTGGGCTCTCGAGGGTGCTGCTGTGGCGGCGTTTGGGCGGTCGACGATGGTGGCTGTCTCGTCGGAGCGGCAGTGTGGCCCGAAGCGGCGAGGCGGCAGTCGCCGTAGGGAGAGAGGGCGGGCGATGGCGGCGGACGTCGGAGCAACGGCGTGTTGGGGGCGTGTCGTCGTAGCTCCCTCGGTGCAGCAGCAGAGGGGCGCTTTGGATGGTGGCCTGGTGGCGGCGAGAGCACCGTGGGGCACTGTCGTGGGCGAGGTGGCAGCGAGGGTTGAGGCGGAGCAGGGGAGCTTACGTGGTCCTTCGGCGGCGTACTGCGGCCAACGGCGGCGTACTGCGGCCAACGGCGGCGACGAGGGAGATATGGAGAGAGGTCGAGGGTTAGTGCCTGAGAACGAAGGAAGGGGAGATGTTGGGTTCGCCTGCGGTGGCCTTAGGGGCGAGGCGAGGCGTTTGGATCTGGGGGGTTCGAGCTGGCGGTTTAGAGGGGATGGGAGTGGGCTGTGAATCGAAGAGAAAGGGAAAGCTTGGGGGTGTTGCTGCTGAACGAGAGAAAGAGAGGGAGAGAGGGAGACACTGTGTGTGCATTGCGAAAGTTAGGGGGGCCGCTTTTGGGTGGAGCTTGGCCGGAGCTTGGTGGAGGCGGAGGAGAGTGCGGGCTGAGCTCTCGGCGGAGCATGGGTTGGATTTCCGGGGGGGCTATAGGATGGCCGTGGGAGGAGAACGAGAGAGAGGTTAACTGCGTGTGTGGGTGTGGGTTCAAGGGGGGTTCGCCCGTACGATGGTGAAGCGAGGATGAGGGGCAGCAGTCGGAGGACGTCGACGTAACCGAGGAGAAGAACAGAGCTGTGCATGCATGGGTTGCGAGGCTGCCTGGGTGAGGTTAATGAAAGAAGAGGGTGATTAAATAGAAGTTAGTAATTAATTTAATATTAAGTTAGTCAATGATATTAATTAGGGGTAATTAATGGGTAGTTGGGAGGGATTGACTAAGTTTAAGGGGATGTATCTGGTGAAGGGGGAGATAAACGTGTATCCACGTTTATCTTTTGGGATGACACGTTTAGGTCTAGGGTTAAAGTTAATTAACTTGGGTTAAAATTAAAAGTAACTAGTAGATTTTAGTAGTAAAATTACATACATGAAATTACGATTTTGCCCCTAGTAGCAAACATGTCCGAAACATTACGAAAACATACCCACGGGTTCGTATCGTCACGAGGATCGTGAATACGAGATCCATTTCAGGGTTTGAGCTACGAATATACGAGTTTTAGGCCAAAACGTTTAGGATGCGGGTTTGCGGGTTCTCTATTGATTTGACTTCAGAAAATTACGAAATTACTGTGGGAAGCCCTAACTGATCATATGATGATACTGTAGAAGTTTGGAAACGTTTTGATAATGTTTGCATAAAAAATTAATTCATTCAGTCAAAACAGTAATATTTGAAAATGAATTTTTATCAGATTATTTAGATGTATTTGATGAAACCCGTACTTACTAAAATACTCCATATCTTGTTTGGTACTTCAAAATATTTTTATAAGAAATTTTTTTGAAATCACTTTAAAACTTCTGATGAATCATTATGAAATTGTTTAAAAAAATTTGAAAATAGGTTAAATACGTAAATAGTTGTGTTGATGAAAACATGCCGTTACACTAGGGCTTCGGGGGTCGCCACTTTTCATCGTGGGCTCCTCCTCATCCTCTTCGTAATACTCGTCGACGTCAGAAAGCATCCCCTCTTCATATTCCATCATTTTCTCCTTTCCCTTCTCCAAAGCCGCCATTTTTCGGCCAAAAGTACGGTTTCCTAACTCGTCGGATTGCTTAGCCGTCGCGAACCCCGAAAGTTGTTTTGAAAGTTGCGCTAGGACTTGCGCCACGCGCTCAATTTTTTGCTCCACCGAAGCAAACTCCTTAGTCGTCGCCTCCATATCGCAATCCGTTATTGCTCTAATTTTCTCTATGATTTTCCTCAAGATCTCGACCTCGCCATCGTATTTTTCATCCAAAGCATTGATCTTGTCATTAGATCTCATCGCCGCCATGGATCTCACGGATCTGATACCACTTGATAGGATTTTCTAGGGGGTTTATGTAGAAAAATATGATTTTTGGTGGAAAGGAGAGGGGTTTTAGGGGAAAAAGGATTTCAGGGTTAGAAAAAGGGATTTGGGTGAAAAGATTGTAATTTTATGAGAGATAAACTGAAATAAAGGAGGATACAAGATAAAAGTTGATACCTTTCGAGAGGATTTTGCTCTCCCAAGCCGCTGATTCGAGACGGGGCTGCGCTTTCCAATGCAATGAGAGAAATGTCAACCTTTACGAAGTTTTTTACAATAATCAAGCATGCCCTCTCTAATCCCCATATCCCCATATATATTATATACTGAAAACTGAAAATTACAAAAAGACCACTAAAACTGAAAATTACTAAAAAGCCACTAGAAATCCAAAAATTATGAAAACGCCCTTAATGGGCCAAAATTGCAGATCTATCAGTTTATCATCAGGAGAATTATTTATCCACTTTAGGTATGTCATATGCAAATAGATTATAAGAAGAAATTATGGTTTTTCGCAAATCATGGATAATTATCTCAATTTTATTCAATCAACTCTTTATTCGTCAGAGATAACAAAAGATCATAAAGGCCTTCTATTGAAAAATAAAACTTGAAAAATAAGAAAACTAATCCTACTATAATTCAAAAAGGTGTTCTTTTGTAAAACTAATCCTAAATTCACCACGTAATTATTTGAGGTTGGGTTTGTGACGTACGAAGGCTACAACAGTTTGCAGATATCCGTAGTGATTCGGATGCATAATGAATTTATTCTCTATTTATGGAAGCTTATTTCCTCTCTTTTAGTGGGTGTTTCTTTTCCCCTTTGGGGCCTATGATGTAAGCCTACAAGCTTTCTAGAAAAGAAGAAACTAATTAAAATGTATAAAATGATGAAAGGGATGCGTATGTCTTGGAACGAAGTTCTTTTTTGTTGCTTCTATCATATAGCTACATTATGTTTCCATTCCTTCTTTCTTTACAACAAATTTAAATGGTAAGATGAAAGAAAATTACTAGGATTTGTAGATTACAAACAAATCGCTAATTCAAAACAATTCCTAGAAAGATTTTCCACCAGGAAATTGATTATTTCTCTACGATTCATTTACACGGACATGGGTGTCATAGTCTGACATGGTGTCGGATATGACAGTGCTCTAAACTCCAAATCCTAAACCTGATGACACCGGTATATATATGCATGTTTTTATTCAATAGACATGCATTTAACTCGTATCGGTGCATTCATTTGGTTACTTATGAAAGCATCTATTAGTAAATTTTCTGTAAACCATCTGTGTTTATCAAAGCGGGACATACATACTTCATATTAATAGATTGACACTTTTAGTCGTGTGTGACATGGGTAGACACATGTTGTGGCAAAAAGTGTGACATACCGAATGTTTGTTGGGAGAAGTGTTATACATAGCTTAGATATATTCTGTTAAACACACTCTTCATTTTTTTGATACATCGAAAAGCATGTAAAAGCGTGCGCTGGGCCTCGATCCCTCGCCTCACAGGAGGGAGGGGGGGGGGGGGGGGGGAGAGAGTGCCAACCGAGCAATCGCTCGGTGGCAACATACTCTTCGTTTAATATGTGGAATACTGGTTTACTTTTTTTCTTAGTAAATATTCAGCAAATGCAATATAGCTTTTAATTTTTGATTTACTTGCAGCACTGGTTCAGATTTTGATGCTTCTTTTCCCAATGTCATTACCGAAGAAAATGTTTCTACTTTCTAGGAAAAGGTATGGACCCAAATGACCCTCCTTACAGATGATCTGAAGACTTTATAACTATTTTAAAAACATTCTAGTGCAAACTTTATTATTAGTTTCCTTTAAGTAATTTGCTTACAAAATTCAAAAGCTGGATAGTTTATGATACAAAACTGTAATTCTAAAAATTTAATTATTTTTTGAGTTGTTACGTTTTAATTCTAACATGATGCAAGAGAGGGTGAATCAGAAATGAGACCCTATCGTATTTCAGGCAAGAAAGAAAAGTTTTGACGGTGTTGATCTGAATAATTTTACATTTCGGAATTGTTATGTTACATCTTGGGTTATATAATTGCAATCGAAACTGCACAACATTTCGCCAATTTTAAATGTCTTAAATGTCTGAGGCATGTCTGTCAATCCCTCCCTCCCTAAATAAATGCTTGAAGATGAGTTCTCCAGGAAGTTTACTTTAAGTACTAACTTTTCTGAGGATATACCTTGTGATCAATGCCATATATGGTCCTCCTAAAAACATCATGATTATAACACTGTACCAATTTATTCGAGTGCCTTCATTTATTGAAACCTTTGAGGGGAGTGACAATTCTGTAATTATAAGATAGTGGTAGGTCTGTAATTACAATGCAGTGGTAGTTCTGTAATTATAGGATGGTGGCCATTGGGTAATTTTATGACAGTGGCAGTTTTGTAATTTCAGGGCAGCGACTCAGTGGCAATTTTGGAAATTTGACAACCTTGGGGAGGGGTAGTTTGGTAAGTTCGGGACGATGGCTCATTAGAGAGTTATATTATAATAGGAGGGGGGATATCATGAGAGAATTATGATGAATATTGTGGAAGAATTATAGTTGTTATCTAGGTTAGATTTGCCCTGGTTTAATTGGGAGAGTGGTCATAATTGAGGCCAAAACCTTGTAGTTTCTTTGAATTCCAATAAAAATCCTATTTTTGCACTATTTTCTTCCCCAAATTTATCCCCAATCCTATCACTGACCCACAAAAATTATAAAAAGAACATATGACATGCATATTCGATACATGTTTCTGACATGGTATGGCTCTGCTATAGAAGTTTCCATGTTACATAGCTGTTACCTGACTTATAACAATATTATCTAAGCTTCTCTTATTTTTCACATCTCATAAGTTACTTTCAAATAGAAATAGATTTAATTCAAATTTATCATTTGATTATTTGATTTGTTGGAACATTTGTTGGAACACTTTTACAGAGATCGCGACGAGCAGATTGTTAGGCAGGGTTCCAAAGCATGTCGTGAGAAAATGCGGAGAGACACGATGAATGAAAGGTATACATCTTTTGAGCGACTCTACCATAAGGTGTATTCCGTGTCATTTGACTTTAAATTTCTTGTTTTAGTAAATGAAATATTTACTAATTTTATTAATGGTAAAATACCCAAGTCTAGACTAAAATGCTGCTTGTATGCAAGGTAATGATGAGGTATGGCCTTTTCCTTTGGCAAGAAAGCTGCACTTGATTACATGGACTGCAGCTTTCTCACATTAAATTGGTAAATTATACACGCTTAAATTGGTGTCCCATGTAATGATGAGGTGGGCTGCAGCTTCTATTTCTCTCGCCAACTCATCATTACATAGACTGCAGCCCATCTAGCTTTCCTGCATCAACTCCATCTTCTGTGTGACTCTCTACCATAAGGTGTGTACCGTGTCATAATTTTTTTTGGTTTAATAATTGCAATATTTACTAATTTTATTCATGGAAAAATACCCAAGTCTAGACTAAAATGCTGCTTGTATGTAACAACCTGTTCTTTTCGGTGAAAGTGGACGAGAAAGTTCAACAAAGTCTTTTTACACTATTCATGTCCCTATTCATATACTGTTCACAATTTTCTCAGTCCATAGTATCGTGGTCTGTTCTTTTGGTTGAGAAAAAACATGAAAATTTGCCTACGGATATCACGCGGAATTCAACCGAGAAAGTGGGATTTCTGAGCACGTGGGCCCCGCTGCGTCATTGCTGCCAACTCACAAACGAACCAAGGATTTTTTATATCCTTTCAAAATGTATCGGAACCACCGTGCAATCAGTGCACAGTGCTCCGCACAAGTCCCTGCAAGAAAGGTTGGTGATTAAATTTTTTTATTAAGTTTTATAATTTAATTTTTTACTTTAATAATTAGTGTGGACTCCATATCCAACTTTCTACATACAACTTTCCAACCAACTTTCAACCAAAAAAATACAATAAAATTGTGTGGGACCTACAAAACTTTCTTAACTTCACTTTCCGACCACACTTTCCACTAAAAAAACACAATACCCAACTTTCTCATACACTATTCACAATTTTCTCAAATCTCCATTCTCACAAAAAAGAACAGGCCCTAAGGTAATGATGAGGTGAAGCTTTTTTCCTTTGGCGAGAAAGCTGCAGTCCATGTACTCACACTTGATTGCAGAGCCAGCATCTTAAATAGGATAAAACGCCCGGCTTTTTAACAACAACAAATTCTGTTCATGTAGTCATAGGGTTCTGGTTCAGCCACACCTCCTTCAATATTTTCCGAACCTTTTGCCATTGAATGGTTGAAAGCAATGTGGACAATTATCAGCCTATTGGAGTAGCTTGTCATTGTGGAGGCAAAATTATACACACATTTTAATTGGAGGGTATTAAGACAGTACTTCTTTTGAGGATCACGAACGGATGCACACCAACTAACTAATGACGTATATCCATATCAACAACGAGAGAATGGAATCGTTAGAAGTTTCCTTCCAGGAAAAATATCAGATCAAACAACCAACCTGATGGTGCCAAGTAACCAAACATTTCAGATTTAGGCATCTACTCCATTGAATGTTTACAATTTTGCTTGGCAGTTGTTGCAATCCATGTTCCGCTCTTCTTGAAAAAAAATTGTCATCCCCTCACCACTAAGCATATTCACATGCCAATTGTATGCAAGATATGCTCAGAAATGGCATAAATATAGGACTCCATAGTAAGCACATCCACAATATACGGTACTTTGACCCTCGTGTGATAGAAAGAAATAAAAAATAGTTGACGGGATACTTCATATATTCTTTAGCTACTTCTGACGGCAATCTACAAAAGTGGGGCCTGGACAATGGATGACGATAACCATGTGATCTAACGCATCCCGTTGTGAATTATACATGCTTAAATTGGTTCTGAACGCATTATCATGCCGCACTTCACAATTTTAGGATTTTTATTTTTTCAGAAAAACTCAAAACTTTTATATGGTTTCAATGCTTGGATGAGTTGGAATGATAAAAAATTTCAATGATTGCAAAATTTGATAGTCTAGTAGTAACAGAATATCCGAGCTTGTGTATCTATGCCCCTGAAAGATTTCATTGTCAAACTTTCAGTATCGTTGGAGTCAAATAAATTGAGATTTGAGAAGCATTCAGATTAAAAGTTAATTTATAACCAAGGTATAACAACAGTCTAGTTCAGATAAGGATCTATTACAAGATAAGTCCTCATCTTTTATACCACAAATTGTGACCAGTTCTTAAACAGTTGTGAAAAGGTGTATCACTATAACTAAATAGACCCTCGTCAACTTTATGGTTGCATTTTATTATAAACAGTGGAGGACACATCCCTATCCCCCTTCCAAGATTTGAACGAAATTGAAGTACAGAACAGTGTAAATAAATACATAATATTATAATATATAGTACAAAAGATAATGTTTCCACCAAACATACGTCATGGAAACAAAAGAATTCCTATGGGGTGTACATGATATCAGCCAGCACCTGGGAATGTGATTTGATTATCTTGTCTCCCATCAATCAACTCATTCGAGATTGTTAGGACTCCTATTGTCAAGGACAAACTTGTGGAGTTTGAAGTATTTTAACTTATGGATTTTTTTTTAACTTTAGGTTTTCAGAGCTGAGCAAACTTTTGGAGTCTGGAAGGCCTGCAAAAACTGATAAATATGCCGTACTGGAGGATGCCATCTGTGTTCTGAATCAGCTTAAATCCAAAGCTAATGAGCTTAAGGATGCAAACACAAAGCTTGAAGAAGAAATTAAAACTTTAAAGGTGAGTCAGTCCTATTCATATAATTTACATGGGAAATGTTTTCTTTTAATAAATGAGAATAATGGGTAACATATGACAATGGAGGCTTAGCCTCTTATACCAAGACACAAAAAAGTGGGCGGTACAATAGGTACAAGTCCCACATGGGCTTGTACTTCCCCACTTTTGTGTCTTGGTATATGAGACTAAGCCTCCATTGTCATATGATACCCATTATTCTCTTAATATGTTGTGTGTCCATGGACCTCGACTGGCATATTCACTATAGGTGGACTATATCTATGGGGGCCCTCTATTACTCGTGCTTCTTTGCCATTTATGCCAACCTTGCAGTGCATTAGATTCATGCCTTGTAGGTCTCTCATTTGCCAATTTTCTGTCAGTTGGGTTTCTTATAAATGTTAATATTTACTCTGGGAAACTTCCATATCTTCTCATATTGTCATTTCTAACAGTTTGGTTACTTACCATAGCTAGTTATTTGCTCTAAATATGATCACAATCATTCATCATTCTTGCCTAGTCAGTCCTTGCTTCTGAATGCATGCATCCCTACTTTGATAAGCTTCAAAACAAACCGTCATGAACTTTCAGGAGGAGAAGCATGAGCTCCGAGAAGAGAAATCCCTATTGAGAGCAGAGAAGGAAAAGATGGAAGGGCGCTTGAAAGCCATGTCGATGGTATCCCATGCTCCAGCTGCTTACCACCCTGGTGTCAACAAGATGATTGCTTTTCCTAGCTATGGAACCTTTCCTGTGTGGCAGTGGATACCCCCTGCTGTTCGTGATACCTCAAAGGATCATGAGTTGAGGCCACCCATGGCTTAGTTACATTCTAAATAAATGGTAAAGGATTCTGTTGGAAGTTGCTATTTCATTAAAATAATTTGCTATCTCTATTTGCGTTCTCTGGCGATGATCTACACCTCTGATGTAATAACTTCAGAGCTTGATAAAAGAAAGAACATTGAAGGCACATATATGTTTTTAAAAAATTTTACTCTTCAAAGAAATTAGTATCTGCCCATCCATGTATTTCCAATGCGAGTCATGGAACATCATACAACTTCTTTAGAATCATTTGGGCATGCAACAGAAGCTGCATTGCCATTTTTCCTCCATGCAACGTTAGTTCGAGTGATTTTAGCTGTAGCATGTCGCTGTTAATCTATCTAACAGTAAGAGTCATGCTAATGGAATGGATAATCTTCCTCCTTTCCTGCTTTCCCGCTTTCTTTTTTTTGGGACATCACTTCAATTATGGCTTACGTCTTGTTTCCCATCAGAAAGTATGGGTATAAATCTCCTGCATGTGAATTGTGTAAGAAGAATATCTATGAAGTTATACTTCTGTACTAAACTGTCATGAGTGACAAAATTGAACGAGATTTTGGCAATTACTATGTAGATATTTGGAATGCCATTCCTCTTTGCAGTCAGCCATTATGAATTTGTTTGCTCTGCTCATAATTTTTCTTTGGCATTTTTAGTGCCACCAAACATCTGCTATTCTGGAGAATGACTAAAGCTAGGTTACTTTTAGGTCACCCCCCTATTGGCCATGAACGAGAATTTACGATACAAGTCTTTGATCCTTTGCTTGCATTTCTTTATAGCTAGAAAGTTATTAAACCGATCTTGAAATCTGTCAGGTACTTGATTTTGCTTTGACTTTGATCTTTGAGGAGTAGAGTTGCCTAGTAGAGGTCATCTTTGATGTTATTTGACTTATTTGTTCCAACTTTATCATCATCTATCAGTTAACACTCTGTAAGATAGAGGATGATTGCCACTCAGTGGTAATAATCTTTCAGTAGCGACCAGGATCATTGGGCGACAATAGCTAGGTTGACTTTATTTACAAAGAAGTCAAATATCGGATGATCCTTATGCCTATCAGGAATTTCATGTCGGATTTTTGAGGTATCCAAGACGATACCGGCAGCGTGAATATTGCCCTTGTTTTCTTGGTGTTGGACCATATTGGGTTTATAGCGCTTTAAATGGGCTGATGCGGACACGTTACCACATGACATTATTGTATGAGTAACATCCTAACCCTGACCTTGTTTATAGCTAGATTGGGTTTCCCAATTTCTGAAAATAGAAGCTAGAATGACATGGATTTCCTTTGTCCACACCCCCCGACAACCTCGATAACTTGTGAATATCAAGTCGTCCTTTTGTTGTTACTTAGTTAATCTATATAATGGGTGTCTCCTATTGATTGTTACGTTAGAGTAAAAGGAATCTAAACTTTTCTGGTTTTACATCAATCATTAAACTGAAATATTGTATATGTATTACACCAACCATCATGTTATAAAATACTTTTCCGAAATATGACTAAAAATTATGACAATTTTCTGGAAAAACATGTTAAATGTTACTAGTTTTTATAAAACTTAATTATTTTAAAGAAGTGATGCTTAAAATGGGGACATTATTGATGCCTACGATATTCTTGTACTGTAAATCTTCATCAATACCAATATCTTCTAGATTTCTAACCCTGATCTAAACCCATGTTTAGTCAATTTGTGTATGCAGCTCACTTATCTCTGTACCAAAAAAACAAACAAAGAAGGGAAAAAATTACTTCTTGTGTGATGTGCTCCCAATCAAGCGGTTCTAATTATTGCTGTTTCACAATGCAAATTTCCTTGAGTAAAGTGTTTTTTATTTTAAGGTATCTTAAATGAAACGTCCCTTTGCTATACCAGCTGAAAAATATTAATCTATCATTCCTCCTGAATTCTGACTCCCTCACCAGCCAGAAAAACGAACTGCGCATGGACATATTCAAAACAAAAAGGGCAAAAGACAAAATCAAAAAGTAATCGAAAAGGATAAAAGAAGGAAGGGTGAATGAAAGAACGAAGGATTCTGTTTTAACTCTACGTTTGTGGGTTGCGTGACTCTGTTCATCTTTGATGGTGCAATCCTAATGATGCCTTGTTCAAGCAAAGTAGTGTGGTTGTTGGCTTAATTTGGGAAGGCTGCTGGAATTTCCAGCAACCACCCCTTTGAATTGTCCAAATGAAGACCAAAAAAGGGGGTTGGTTCACCAACCCCTACGCCCACCCCCTTCATCTCTATAAAAGGAGGGAGGGTTTTGGTTATTTAGCATCGAAAAATTGGAAATGCAATTGAGCTTCTATTGAAGCATTGTGAAAACTTGTATGAGGTCCTATTGGAAGTTCCATACGATTATTGAAAGCCATCTTTGAGAGAGCCAATTGTGAGGATTTCTTAGGAGTAGTTGAGTGCCTTTTGTTTCTCCTAATTGAAATCAACAGAAGTGTTCCTTTGGTCGTTAAGGCGTCCTAAATCTTTTGTATGCTCTCTCTATTTGTTCTTTGTGCAAGATACTTCAGCGATCTGATTGCTTCCGCTCGACGCACAATAATTGGTATCAGAGCTTTAGCGACGAAGATCTAGACGAAGAAGATGGGCAAAAGTGGTGACAACAATCCTTCTACTTCAATGGCGTAATTTTCAACAGCGTGAACTATCGTATCCAGTACGAAGTTTGAAATTGAGAAGTTCGATGGGCGTATCAACTTCGGCATGTGGAGATGCGAAGTACTTGATATCTTGAACCAACTTGGTCAAGATCAAGTACTAGATGAGAGGCCGACTACGACGTTGGATGCGGAGTGGAGGATGATGAACCAGACCGCTTGCGACACCATCCGACTCTAATTGACAAAGGAAAAGAAGTATCCTTTCATGAAGGAGACGAACACGAAAGCGTTATGGGATGTGCTTAGTGAGAAGTACATGAAGAAGAACATTCAGAATTGTCTACACCTAAAGAAGAAGCTTTTTGGCCTCAAGATGGAGAAAGGTGTTTCAGTTGAAGAACACCTCGATTACTACAGCAAACTCCTCATAGATTTGAGTAACATCGACGTCAAGGTGGAAGATGAGGAGAAGGCGATGATTCTCCTCAACTTTCTGCATAAAGATTATGAACACATCGTTTCGATCTTAACATATGGTAAAGAATCTATCACCTTTAATGACGTTTCTAACACTCTTACTAGCAATGAATTTAGAAAGAAGGATGATGAGAAGATGAGGGGCCAAGGGTCCGAAGCGTGTACCGTAGTTAGAGGTCAGAGAAATGAACGAGGTGGAGGCCGCAAAGGGAACCATATATTCGAGACGAGGGACAATAGTAGAGCTTTGCGCACAGACATCGAGATGGATCAATGTGTAAAAAAGGAAAGAGGACATTGCGGGAGGGAGTGCCCAGAGGCCAATAAGAAGGATGCTACCGCTAACATCGTCAAAAGCAAGGAGGTGGATGAGTGGGTCCTAATTGGTGCGACAGAGGGGTGATGAAGGGGGGATGGGCGCTCGACTCGGGTTGCTCGTTTCATATGACACCCCACAGAAAGTACTTTACTACTTTCCATGAAGATAGTAAGAGTAAAGTCCTTCTTGGAGACGATGGAGCATGCACGACGACAGGCATTTGCACGGTCCGCATAAAGATGAGTGATGATGTCTGATGCGGATGCGGATCCGCACTCCGCATCAACCGGCGGCTACATGGGTGGGACCCACCCACCCCTCGTGACTTACGTGCGCCGTAGGAGGCGGGGTACCACGTAGGTGGAGGTTAGGCTAGGGGTATTCTAGTCTTTTCAGACTAGATTAGTAAATCCCCTATTTTCTATTTATTAGGGCTAGCCGTCTTTTATTTTCTTTTATGCTTATTTTGTGAAGAACAATTGTAGGCATCGTGTGAGGGTGTTTAGGCTTTGATCCGTGCATTCAAAGCTAGGAGAGCGAGTCTCCTCTCGAAAGAGACTCAATTATCAATCAATCTTTGTTCTTCGCAATTTATTTCCACCTAAAAAAATCCACTTTTTATATTTTCCTCTTTTAAAAATCTGAACTTTATTGATTCGATCCACCGGATCGTATCAAATTGGTATCAGAGCCCTAGATCCAAATGGCGGCGAGCACTAGATCGAAGGCGGATGCGGTCGAAGAGAAGATTCAAGGGCTACGGGAGGATCTCAACCGGGAGATCGAAGAACGCTTCGAAGGATTGAAGAAAACAATGGGGGAATCACTCAAGGATTACGCCCATTCACAAGAAGACATTCAAATCGAGCTTCGGGGGATGAGGACGGATGCCGCGCAACAAAGACGTGATCTCCGAGAATTGAAAGAGATGATACAAGCCCTCGCGGTGGCGAAAGGGGGAGATCGAGGCAAGGGGATCCAAGAGGGGGGAGATTCTACCCTAGAATCGGCCTCCCTAGGGCACACACAGTCGACGGTGGGCTTCCCACATCAAGGCGACGGCGCGGAAGGGTCAAAGCAGGGCACGGCAGGCCCTATCGGGCCTGCCAAGAGCCGACGGCCCCACCCAGGCATCCCCAGGCCTGGGCGAGGCCGCCCGGCCGTCCGGGGGTCACGGCGTCCCCGGCGAGCCCTCCCAGGCCTTCCCAGGCCTGGGCGAGCCCGTCGGGGCCACCAGAACCCCCGGCGGGCCCCGGCGGGCCGTGGGTGCAGGCGGCACCCCCCGCCAGGGCCGCGGGGGGTGCGGCACCCCCATCCAGGGGTGCAGGAGGCGGCAGGGCCCATTTAGGGGTCCGGCAAGTTGGGCCGGGCCTTCCCAGGGCCCGGCGGGTTGGGCCGCCCCTCCTGGGGGCCCGATGACTACTCCTCGACCATTTGGGGGTGTGGCTGGGTTCGTATCCCATCATGAGGGAACCCCAGGGACAATAGGAGGCGGATGGGCCTCCGGGGCAGCGATTGGGACCCCGGCGGGCCAATTTTGGAGGACGGAGACCACCCCACCTGGGCCAAGGCCCAACTTTGCACGACCACCAGAGTTTCCCGGGCATTACTACCAGCCCGAGGCGTGGGAGAGACCCGCATGGCTAGAGGAGAGGTACAGAGATGACGGGGGAGGACCGGTTGAGGCAGTCGGCGGAGGATTCGGCCGTGGGGGTGACCGCGGGAGAGATGGTGGACCTCAGGGGGACATCAATGCCGATCGCCGCCTTCTGAAGCTGAAGATGTCGATTTTTGACGGCACAGATCCGGATGGGTGGATCTACCGGGCGGAGCGTTACTTCCGGGTGATGCGGTTGACGGAGGAGGAGGTTCTGAGGGCCATCGGAATCTACTTCGAGGGCAAGGCGTTGGCCTGGTACAGATGGAAGGTGGCGCGGACCCCCTTTCGCACTTGGGAGGAGCTGTCTGCACTGATACTAGACCGGTTCCAGGAGACTCCGGGGGAGATTTCTACGAGCAGTTATCTGCTCTGAGGCAGGAGGGGACGGTCAGGGATTATGTGGAGAAGTTCGAGATGCTGAATAGTAGGGTGAAGGGGGTGACCGATGAGGTGATGATCGGAAATTTCATGAGGGGGCTGAAGCCCTCCATACGAGCAGAGCTGAGGATGCAGAGCCCGGGGACACTGGAGGATGTCCTTCGACTGGCCCACAAGGTGGAGGAGAAGCATGCGGAGGAGAGGAGGATACGAGGAGCATGGGGGGCCAGGGGTCCCGCCCCACCCCCGCAGCGGCAGCCCCGAGAGCACCCACAGCTGCACCTGAGGCTAGAGGAGAGAGCCGCCCTGCGACCCTGGGGCGACGGATGATGGAGGCGGAGGTGAGGGAGAAGCGTGCCAAGGGGTTGTGCTTCCGTTGCGACGAGAAGTTCACCCCTGGACACCGGTGTGCTAGCCGCCTACTGCAGATCGCTATGGTACCGGACGAGGAGGGGTACGTTGGTGATGAGGAGGAGTTCGAGGTGGAGCAGGAGGCGCCAGTGGAGGAGAAGTCTCACCTAGACTTCGCAGAGGTGTCCCTAAACTCTGTGGTGGGGTTCACTCCGAACCACACCATGAAGTTAACGGGGCAGTTGGGGGACACGACGGTGACGGTACTGATCGACAGTGGGGCCACCCACAATTTTATATCCAGCCGGATAGTGGAGAGACATGGGCTGCAGTTGAGCACGCAGGAGAGGTTTACCGTGCTACTGGGGACCGGGAAGATGGAGGAGAGCAAGGGACTCTGCAAGGGTCTGTGCTTGACCTTGCAGGGGGTGCAGATCATGGAAGATTTCCTGCCACTGGAGTTGGGCAACGTTGACATCATTTTGGGCGTACAGTGGCTGAAGAAGCTGGGGGACATGCGGGTGAATTGGAAGCGCCTCAGGATGGAGTTTGAGGAGGGGGACCGGACGGTGGTGCTCACAGGGGACCCGAACCTATGCTTATCGATGGTGGCCTTCAAGGCCATCACTCGGGCCTTACAGAGAGAGGGGGAGGGGTACTTGGTGGAGTGCCGTGTAGCAGTGGCAGAGCAGGAGCCGCACACAGGGGTTCCTGAGGAGGTGGAGCAGGTGTTGGGGCGGTACCAGGAGGTCTTTCAGGACCCGCAGGGGCTACCACCAGTGAGAGTGCACGAGCATGCGATAGTCCTGCGGGATGGTGCAGCACCGGTGAGTGTGCGCCCTTACCGCTACCCACACGTGCAGAAGGATGAGATAGAGCGGATGGTCGGGGAGATGTTGCAGGCCGGGGTGATCCAGCCCAGCGTTAGCCCGTTCTCGAGCCCGGTACTTTTGGTGAAGAAGAAGGACGGGAGTTGGCGCTTTTGCATAGATTACCGGACACTCAACAAGGAGACAGTGGCTGACAGGTTTCCGATCCCAGTTATAGATGAGCTACTGGATGAGCTGCATGGAGCAGAGGTGTTCTCCAAGATTGACCTAAAGGCGGGGTATCACCAGATCTTGATGAGGCCAGAGGACGTGCCGAAGACAGCCTTCCGCACCCACGAGGGCCACTACGAGTTTCTCGTCATGCCGTTTGGCCTGACGAATGCTCCTTCTACATTTCAGGCGTTGATGAACGATGTCTTTCGGCCGTACCTGAGGAGGTTCATACTCGTCTTCTTCGACGACATTTTAGTCTACAGCAGGACCATAGGGGAGCACGTGGGCCATCTGGAGGTAGTGTTTCGGGAGTTGCTAGGGCATCAGCTGTATGCCAACCGAAAGAAGTGTAGTTTCGGTCAGGGACAGATAGAGTATCTGGGGCATGTGGTGTCGGCCGCAGGGGTAGCAGCAGACCGGGCCAAGATAGAGGCGATGTTGGACTGGCCGGTCCCCACTTCTCTGAGGGCACTACGGGGATTTCTCGGTTTGACAGGCTACTACCGGAAATTCGTGAGGGGATACAGCACCATTGCCCGCACATTGACGGATCAGCTGAAGAAGGATGGGTTCCAGTGGGGGAGACAGCGACCAAGGCCTTCGAGGCCTTAAAGGAGGCGATGACCACGTCACTGGTCTTGGCGTTGCCCGACTTCAGCGTCACGTTTGTGGTGGAGACTGATGCGTCAGGCGTCGGGTTGGGGGCGGTCCTGATGCAGTTAGGGCGGCCGATAGCCTACTTCAGTCAGGTGCTTTCAGCTAGAGCCCGGCTGAAGTCTGTTTTCGAGAGGGAGTTGATGGCTATCGTGCTGGCGATTCAGAAGTGGCGGCCCTACCTGATGGGCAGGGAGTTTGTGGTCAGGACAGACCAGCGCAGTTTGAAGTATCTGCTGGAGCAGCGGATGGTGACAGAGGAGCACCAGCGCTGGCTATCCAAGCTGGTAGGGTACCGGTTCGCCATTGAGTATAGACCGGGGCTGGAGAATAAGGCGGCCGACGCCTTATCGCGCAGAGAGGAGGGGGTGCACTTGAGGGCACTCTCATTGCCCGTGTGGATAGACGGGGAGCCCATACTGCAGGAGGCCGAGACGGATCCGGAGTTGAGACAGATTCGTGAGCAGCTGCAGGGAGGTGGGGAGACCCCGCAGGGGTATTCCCTGGAGGGGCGGAGGCTGTTTTACCGGGGGAGGTTAGTATTGCCGCGGACGTCCGCATTTATACCCGCGTTATTTCAGGAGTTCCACAGCTCGGTGGTTGGGGGACACTCTGGGGTGCACCAGACATACATGAGGATGTCCCGGGAGGTTTATTGGCCTGGTATGAGGAGAGCGATCGCACATTTGGTTGCCGCTTGTGACGTGTGCCAGCGTCACAAGTACATGGCCATGGCACCAGCCGGGCTTTTGCAGCCTTTAGCACTACCTGAGCGGGTCTGGGAGGAGGTGACGATGGATTTTATCGACGGGATGCCCAGGTCAGAGGGGTACTCAGTGATTTTTGTAGTAGTGGACATGCTGAGCAAGTACGCCCACTTCATACCACTGAAGCAACCGTACACGGCGGTTTCAGTGGCTGCAGCCTTCACTCGGGAGGTGATACGGTTACATGGGATCCCAGCTTCCATCGTCACAGACAGAGATCAGGTGTTCCTGAGTGGGTTCTGGCGGGAGATATTTCGTGTCCAGGGGACAGTGCTGAAGAGGAGTACCGCCTACCACCCTCAGACCGACGGGCAGACGGAGGTAGTGAACCGCAGCATAGAGACGTATCTGCGGTGCTTTGCGTCAGAGACACCACGACAGTGGTATCGGTGGTTGGCCTGGGCGGAGTATTGGTACAATACTTCGTACCATTCAGCAGCAGGGACGACACCCTTTCGGGTGCTATATGGGAGAGACCCACCAGAGCTACTTCGATTCGGGGAGAGACAGACACCGGTCTCCCAGGTAGAGGACTACATGAGGGAGCGGGAGAGTATTATGGAGGAGCTGAAGAAGCATCTATTACGGACTCAGCAGGTGATGAAGACCAGGGCGGATGGCCATAGGCGAGATGTGCACTTCCAGGAGGGCGACATGGTCTATCTGAAGCTTAGACCTTACAGGCAGAGATCGTTGACGAGGAGGCGGAACGAGAAGCTGTCAGCGAGATTCTATGTGCCATTTGAGATTTCGGCCAAGATCGACCAGGTGGCTTACAGGCTGAGGCTACCATCGACTGCGACGATCCACCCCGTCTTTCATGTGTCGCAGCTTTGACGAGCTATTGGGGAGCAGACGGTGTCCTCTACCCTACCGCCCACACTTACGGAGGAGATGGAGGTGATGCTGGATCCACTGGAGGTTCGAGCCGTTCGACAGGGGGCGCGCAGACAGAGGGAGGTGCTGATACACTGGGCGGGGCTACCGGACTGCGATGCGACATGGGAGGCATATCGAGTGATCCAGGAGCAGTTTCCCGACTTCCACCTTGAGGACAAGGTGACTCTTTTAGGGGGGGTATTGATGCGGATGCGGATCCGCACTCCGCATCAACCGGCGGCTACATGGGTGGGACCCACCCACCCCTCGTGACTTACGTGCGCCGTAGGAGGCGGGGTACCACGTAGGTGGAGGTTAGGCTAGGGGTATTCTAGTCTTTTCAGACTAGATTAGTAAATCCCCTATTTTCTATTTATTAGGGCTAGCCGTCTTTTATTTTCTTTTATGCTTATTTTGTGAAGAACAATTGTAGGCATCGTGTGAGGGTGTTTAGGCTTTGATCCGTGCATTCAAAGCTAGGAGAGCGAGTCTCCTCTCGAAAGAGACTCAATTATCAATCAATCTTTGTTCTTCACAATTTATTTCCACCTAAAAAAAATCCACTTTTTATATTTTCCTCTTTTAAAAATCTGAACTTTATTTATTCGATCCACCGGATCGTATCAATGTCACACGGGACATAGGCGATGTTCATTATGTGCCCGACGTGAAGTACAACTTGATATTGCTTGGTTCCTTAGAAGCACAAGGGTGCAAAGTAACTATGGAGGACGGCGTTTTGAAAGTGACATGAGAAGCAATGATCCTGATGAAGGGGAAGCGTGAAGGCAATCTCTATTACTTGAATGGTACGGTGATGATAAAGACGACGAGAGTTCCAGATGAGCGAGCTACCAACTCAAGCTCGCACGCACCAAATACGACGTCATTGGATGATCTCCGGAGTGGTAGTGCTAATAGATGTGATGGTTCAAGTCAGTATGGTGGAGATACCTTATCTTCACAACTTGCACATTGGATGGATTCTATCAAAGTTTGGAGACCAAGCTATGAGAGATGCCAACCTGTAAGAAGGGTCGCGTTTACTTTTTTTGTCAGGTGTGATGAGTCTCCGACCTTATTCGGTGAGTTGGAGCACAATGGCGACCTATGTGGACGAAAAAAGATTGGTGTGATGAGATGTAATCAACGACGACTGATGAAGCCAAGGATCGGGTGGAGCTTCTTGGCACTAGTGATTGTTTGACGGCCGAGCTTATGAAGGTCGATATTGGAGTCAAGTTCGAGTATGGCTCGGACTTGTATGTTGACGATATGGGATGACTTTGGTGGCCCCTTCTGGGGCAACGAGGCTCTGTGTAACCATATGAGCCTTTCGAGGCAAGATGACGTGAACACGAGATGATTCTCACCGAGGAGGAGCGTTGACGGTCGATTGTGTGACATAGACCCAATATCTCACCAATGTGGAGATTTGTGGTTGTTGGCTTAATTTGGGAAGGCTGCTGGAAATTTCCAGCAGCCACTCCCTTTGAATTGTCCAAATGAAGACCAAAAAGAGGGGGGGTGCAACAACCCCCACACCCTTCATCCCTACGAAAGGAGGGAGGGTTTTGGTTATTTAGCATCTAAAAATTGGGAATCCAATTAAGCTTCTATTGAAGCATCGTGAAAACTTGTATGAGGTCATATTAGAAGTTCCATAGGATCATTGAGAGCCATCTTTGAGAGGAGCCAATTGTCAGTATTTATTAGGAGTAGTTAAGTGCCTTTTGTTTCTCCTAATTGAAATCAATAGAAGTGTTCTCTTGGTCGTTAATGCGACCTAAATCTTTTGTATGCTCTCTATTTGTTCTTCGTGCTAGATACTTCGGCGATCTGATTGCTTCCGCTTAGTGCACAACAAGTAGCACTTGTAATCTTTGATTTAAATTTTTTCTGTTTTAAATTCTCTGTCATTTTTAATGTAACAATTTCTAACATAATCTTTTTCGAGTACAAATCCTAACATAAATTTTGAGAAGCTGACAGTGCTGGTTAAAATTGTTTTGCAAGCTTATTAAATTATTTAACGATATCAAATTCTTCTGTATCATGTTCACGATGCATGCGTTGTTAGTCTCTATAGAATTTTTAGATATGTCCTAATTTATAGCTTTATTGGTTAGAACTGCCTTCTCTCAGTTGAAATTTAAAGACGAGTTCTTTGCAGTCTGATGTTTAAAATTTTAGTTTGACTCAGCCACCACATTGAGCACACTTTGAATCACAATGATTGTGCTCTAGGATAGATAATCAACATAAACATTCAGGGCCAGAAAATAAAGAAAGAATGTAATGCATTCAGCTAAGCGTTATCATTAAACTTCCATTGGCCCCTTGATATACTGTCTTTTTTCTTTATTGTACTTGATCGAATCATCTATTGCATCCTTTTGTTCACCATTATTCAAAAATGGAGGCGTTTGAGTGTTCATGTCTAATTCTTGGTCTTTATCTTTGCCCCACAGCAGCAGATAGAGACCAATGATGACAATAACTCCTCCGATTATGCTACAAAGACAATGAGAAAAATGTTAGAATTAAAAGCTAAATCAATTATTTCTGTTATTTGCTTGTTTATGGGCATATCGTTATATTAACATGGAGAAAGATGCCTAAATATAGTGTTCGAGTTCTGGAATAAAAGCTTGAAAGTTACCTTCCTGTGTAGAGTTTTTCACCAAAAACGAAGTATGCTAGAACTGCCACTAGTATTGTTGAGAGGGGATTGAACATTGTCACAAATACAGGACCCTTTTCCTCTGTGCACCACAACTGAATGAAGAGTATCACACCAGAGCACACCACTCCCTGCATCAGAGATCTGAATGGTAAGGTCTTCTGCGAATTCTTTACCGGTTGGAGACAAGTGAATTGCACGAAGTTTACTTACGGCATATAAGATACTCCAAAGGTTTATGTCAAGTCCAATAGTCCATGCTGCTCGGCTGTGCGCTATGCATACAGTGAAAACAGCTGATTGCGCTGCTCCAATGAAATTCATCCATGTGGTAAGCGAAAGTTGTGCTGGATACCTTTTTAAGGTTATGGCCTGCAGTAAAAGTTGAATAATTGTCAATAGACTGTCTGCATGGAAGTAGAGAAACATGTCTTATTAATTAGAGACTTGCAACATGAATTAAAAGATCACATTTTTACTAGAATGCAAACTTTTGTATACTGATATATTTCCTTTTCCATTCAAATATATCTATCTATTCAAGGGAGATGCGTATTTTAGCTGTTATGGCCGTTTATATTGTGTATGATGTGTAGAAATTGTTACTGTTTATCTAGCTTGTTGAACCCAGTGATTGTTTAGTTACTTTAAAGTCTACATTTCCATATTCTATCTTTCCATTGGCAATAATCTGTGTGGGCTTGCAGTTATATCTACTGCATGAAGTTACCTCTTCAGCTTTTACTGTGTAGATTTTGCTATATTGCAGATTAGTTTATAATAATGCAGATATTGACAGTTTTTGAATGTGTTCAAGTCTTTTAAGAGTTTTCTAATTGTATCTGTTTTATCTGATTAAACTTTTCAATTTATATTATAGTGGTGATCGTCGTCTTTACTTTTGTATTTACAATTAGTTTTCTTTAACTTATGCACTAGTTGAAAATGTTTGATAGGTACACCACTTCAGTGATGTTTATGATGCGTTTCGCTAGGGATTTGATGATAAAAAGGGGATTTTTATTGGAATTTCAGATCTAGAACTAAAAAGAAACCCTAATACAATTCAACTACTCGCTAACTAAGACTAGGAAATAATTCTTAACCTAGGGGGAAAAGCCAAATCCTAATACAATTAATCTAAGGGGATAAATAAAATAACTCTCACAATTTTCGCATGCCAATTTGGGCCGGCTCAACCCCCTTAAATAGAAAAACACACCTATTTGTTATTTTACTCAAATACCCCTCCCCCAATTACTAGCCGCATCACTACTACGCCCCTGAAAAACCACCTTGTCCTCAAGGTGGTGCTTGAAGTCCGTGGGCCATCCATTCCGCCCGGTCGATTGCAAGCCTCCTCCTGGGTCAAATGGGTGGGATTGGTCCCCACCGTTTTCAACGACGTCCGGAAAACTATCGTTGGGCCAAGGCGGGATCCAAAATGCGCTGTCGGGACCCCACAAATACGCTGGAGGGACGTCGTCGTCGATGCGCTGCCAGAATCCTTCCCCGGGCCCCATAGATGGCTGAAATCCTGAAAACGACGCAGATCGGGACCCGTGTTGGGCCCAAGGGGGCCCCGAAGTGTTCGGCGGGGGCTGTCGGCCCCCAACTACGCTCATCATCCCCTTCTGAAGCTCCGGGGGGTGTCGGAACCCCCCGCTGTGACCCGCCGTAGCCTCCCAAAGGGGCGGCGGCCCTTGTCGGCCCATGATTAGGGCCGGCGGGGCTCCGCCACTGCCCCTAGGACCTGCCGCAGCCCCAGGAGGGGCGGGTGGCACCTGCCGCCCCTCCCTGGGGTTCGCCGGGCCCCACCGCTGCTGCCGGAGGGGCTGCCGCCCCCCTCCGGTGGTCGTCGCTCCTTCCCGCGGCGGATAGGAAGCCGGGAAGGCCTCCCACCCTTGTGGATCCGCTCCGTTCTGTTGGTTGTATGGGTTGAAGCCTCCGTCTTCTTCATTTTCTGGATCTTCCTCGTTAAAAATCACATTTTCTGGATCTGAAAATTTCAGATCTGGATCGCTAACAGCTGCAGGCTTCAGATCTGGATCGGAAGAAAATTTCAGATCTGGATCTGAAAATTTCAGATCTGGATCTGGAGAAGATTTTCGATATGGATCTGTATCTGAACGGTGAAGATTTGGATCTGAAACGTGAAGATCTGGATTTGGTAGATCTGGCGGCTCCCTTTTGCTTGGACCCACCTTCGGTGCCAGATGTGCGGTCAACACCGCTATTGCCTCCGCTAGCGCCGCCAATTTTGTTTCAGTTTTTGACTGGTTCTCTTTCATTTCCTTGCTGATCCGTTCCATAAATCGTGTGCTCGCCATGGATCAACCGCTCTGATACCAATTGATGCGTTTCGCTAGGGATTTGATGATAAAAATGGGATTTTTATTGGAATTTCAGATCTAGAACTAAAAAAGAAACCCTAATACAATTCAACTACTCGCTAACTAAGACTAGGAAATAATTCTTAACCTAGGGGGAAAAGCCAAATCCTAATACAATTAATTTAAGGGGATAAATAAAATAACTCTCACAATTTTCGCATGCCAATTAGGGCCGGCTCATCCCCCTTAAATAGAAAAACACCCCTATTTGTTATTTTACTCAAATACCCCTCCCCCAATTACTAGCCGCATCAGATTAACTTTCAAAAGTTTCAATGATGATTACCGTTCAGTATTTCATGTTGGATATCAGATTCTTAAAATGCATCAGGGTTTGTAAGACATCCTTTTTAATACATAATAGAATCTTTGAGTTTCTCGTCAATGTGAAGACATGCAATCCTCATTGTGACTCAATCATATGAAAAAGTAGTAGTTATGATTATATACTATGCCTCATCCAATCTATCACATCGTTTTTTTCATCATTTAGTTTTTTTTTATTTTATGGCATCAATGATTTTATCTCAGTAGCCAGCCCTTTTGTTAAAATATATGATGCAGAAAGGAGTACCTGCATGATGTACCATATGGACCATGTTATGCAGCTTGCTACCGTAAGAATCGATCCTTTCAACCAACTTTCATGGACAATGCTACCATGAATATGAATTAGTGCACCTGATAGGTTCCTCAGTGCCG
Organism: Scilla litardierei; assembly: GCA_030789695.1. Taxonomy (NCBI): domain Eukaryota; kingdom Viridiplantae; phylum Streptophyta; class Magnoliopsida; order Asparagales; family Asparagaceae; genus Scilla; species Scilla litardierei. The sequence goes on along the minus strand of CM061138.1, from coordinate 41,752,802 downwards.
GTCCTTTATATAGTGTCATAGTTGTAACACCAGCCAAGGAGACCACCGTGCCTACTATCTTTGCCATACCACGAGGACTCATAACATCAAGTTTTTCCAATCTAAAGCCCAAAATAGATAGTGCTTAGAAAAGATGAAACTAAGTGAGAACAAAAAGTACATAAATGGGAAATTTTGAGAAAAAAGTATTGTTCGGACTTGGGTATATTAAATACCTTAGGAAAACGGCAATGACAAAGGTCAAGGAAGCAATGGTGTTGACCATAGAGGAAAGAAATGCTGGTGATGTGTATTTCAAGCTTGCAAAGTACATGTTTAAGGTTAGGCTGACCCTGCGCTTTCAAAAATCTTGATATTAGTTAGTAATCAATGTTTGTCCAATTCTTCTTATATATACGGTAGGTTTTTCAGTATCATTACCCAAGCAGTGAAAGCACGGAGATCTCCAGAAACAATGCCCATGTCAACTTTGGTCTCGATTTTCTGACGCAAATGGAAGATAAAGTATGAGTAGAAATCATGGTTGCATTGATGCTTATTTTGTAGCACAACTTTCTATTTCTTGTTGTTTGTACTTTTGAGGTTTATATACTACATATCCTGATATTGGTTACAGTTTGAAGATTTCACATAGGAAGTGAATATTTATCATTTCTTGACATTTGACTAATAGATTAAAGGCAGTTACAAAATTGGGCATACCTTTCAAGAAAATAGGCAAAAGGTAACATGAAGAAGCCACCAACGATATGCCTGTATGTTATGTAGACAAACGGATTCATTCCTCGGTTGAAGGAAGCTTCAGTGATGAAGTAGAGAAACGTGTAACCCAGCTGGGCCAGGGTCATCAGTATATGCGGCTTGAATCTCCTGTACATTCCTCTCAGCTGCAATCCGAGCACCATAGCTTTCTGCTTTAGGCCTTTCCGGCACAAGACAGGCAGTCTGCAGATGTTCTAAATGTATAGATTTCAGCAACATAAGATGCTGTTATATAGCGAGAGAGGAGAAGATGCCGGTATTCAGATTGCCTGTCCTGATTCTTTCCGCGTGTTGCTCAGCATCGTGTTCCTTCTTCATAGTAGGCGCAGGCAAATCAATCAGTAATAAGCTAAATGGAAGAAATATCGGATAATTATTCTCGTAACATCTTTACCTGATGAAAAAACTTGGTGATTGTTTGCGCACTTGGTCCGTGGAGGAAAGATGGATGCAGATATGAGAATATTTGAGAATGCTTGCTTTGTTCGTGATCTCTTTATATGGTAAGTGAATTGAAAGCCTAATCGCCAGTCGGCAGGTATGTCCTGACTTTGTCAGTGGAATCATACCAATAAGAACCACTGGGAACCAATTGTTGTTTTTTTGCTGTAGTTTGCTAATTGTTAGTGATGATTAATCACGATGCTGGTTAGGAAAGTTAAAAGCATGCTTTGTAGTGGAGAACTGAATCAGTAGTAGTGGGAACTTACTGACAGAATGTGCTTCCCAGGTGTACCCACTAGCATGTAACGGTTGCAGTAGGTCCTGGACTGGTGCCAATTTCCATGATTGGTATTCTCTGTGTTCTGATTTGATTAGCAAATTCATGAAGATAATTTTGTTAGCAAGAAATGTTGGACATGTTTGATGACATATTTGATGGACATACCTCCGGGACTTATAACCGATACCATTGTTCCTGTTTAACATTTTTGCAATAATATGAAAATCTGAACATCTGAAAAAGGATTACTTTCCATGCGTTACGTTCGTATTGGAAAGTAATCCTTTTGTAACTGCCCATTTTGTGCAGGCACTACTTACGTTAACGTGCTTTGCTGTATAAGGTGCAAATGGTTGGCATCCACTGGCAAAAACTAACAGTCGGGCATGGAAATCTTTTTCCTGTTACACCAGTAAGACAAACAAGGATGAGTTCTAATATTTCCTACGCAAAAAAACGAAGGAAAAAAAGAGAGAAAAAACAAGGGGTGTCATAAACATTACGTTATGAACTGTTACAAATCTAAGGGGAATGCTTTTCCTCAGCCAGTCTTATCTTGTGTTTCTTCCTTCCTTTCTTTTCGTTGCTTGCCGCTTAAGAAGTGCTTGAAAAGCATCATAAAGCTATTTCAATGGCAATATGACTCCAATCCATATTCATAAAGCATGACAAGGTTGCTTTACGTAACTCTATTATTCTCTTATGGCAACATCCACACATCCATAATGAAGCTCGGTGCTTTATGACGAGGGAGTCGAATGTGCTTTTATTGCCAACTTGATCATGATGCCTAGGGGTTTGCCACTAGGTCGAATGACTCCGGTCTGATCCAGATCCGAAAACCGATCCAACACATGCAGTATCCGAAAACGAACCACTGTTGAATTCGGATTGTCGTTACCAATGCCATCAACCAGATCTGCAGAGCCACAGAGAAGACAGAAAGAGGGCTCATAATAGATGCTATGATATGAACATGTTAAGTAATCTCATAGTTTGCAACACAAGACGGATAGCCACATGTCCACTTCAAAAGGTTCTGTCCACATTTGAAGGATCACAATGAAAAGACGCTTACATAAATACTGTATAACCAACTATGTAGGCAATAGAACGGAAGGATGAAACATCGAAACAGTTGTGCTTGCTTGTTGCTTTCGATGGAATCAATCCTGCGAACAAATAACATTGAGATGTTCTCGGTGGAGTCTGAACTTTGGCCAAATATCCTCCACTTGCAAATACAAGAGTCATAACATTCAAGTATCTGGCCATTTCCATTCCCAGCCATCAATGTGATATGAAATGGAGGAAACAACGTAGGTGATTGTCTGGCATATCCTCTCTTGTGGGCAGACAATATTCTACACTGACGAGAAGTCTGATCCTTTCACTCGCCATTGCGTAATTTGCGTGATTATGATTAATTGCTACTAAACCTATCATATAATTATCTTTTTCCAAGAGTTTTTATTATTTTTGTTGTGAATAGGTACATTGGGCCCATTGGGTATCCACCCATCATTGAATGCTATATATATACGGACAGGGGGCTCATAACCCTCTACACCTTTTACCCTCCGCTTTTCCCTTCATAACACATTATCAGCACGAATCTGCTCAAAGGAAAAAGACGACGGCTCTCAAGGAGGAGTTTGTTGTTTTTTAGTGCTGAAAACCCCACACCTTGCACAGCACATGGGCCACCTCCCACATGCCATAGTTGTTGGGAATTAAAGGCACCATGGCCTTTGTTTCCTTGGGGCATGCAACTGACAGCCATATGAAAAAAAGCCTGCAGCTATTTTTTTGGGCCACTGGCAGAAAATTGAGAGATGCACTCTAGGTTTTCCAGAGAGCAAATGAGAGAGGCACTCTCGGTTTTTCCAGAGAGCCAGAGAGAAGGCGAAAAACAGAGCCAGCTCTCGTTTTGCTTGGAGTCTTGGATCAGAGATGAAAAGGTGAGCAAAGCTAGGGTTGTTGAAAGCCAAGGAGCTTTGCTTGTGAGATACAAGGTGAGTGTCTGCATTTCTTCTTCCGTGTTTGAGATCTAAAGTCCCTTGGGTAACTTCCTGGTTTGGAGCTATGTTACCAAGGAGTGATCTCCATTGGTGTGGGATTGGTCCCTTGAGGAGCTCTACATGTTGTAGAAGCTTTGTTATCAAGGATTCCCACTTGGTTGAGAGTGTGTGAGCTTGGTGAGAGATCTAGGTTTAGGTCTTGTTGCTTGGAGCTATTCTCTCATTGTGGAGGAAGATGATGTGGTCGATGTATGCCTTGCTTGATCAGTAGTGGAACCGGACGCATTGGATGCTGGATGTAGGTTGTTCGCAACCGAACCAGGATAAATCTCCGTCTCTTTTGTGTTGTTCTTAATTTCATATTATATTTGCGTGCTTACATTATTTATCGCAAGATCGTCGAGGGAGTTGGTAGTTGGTGACAACTCTCTTTTGTGCCCGTGAGATGTTTGGTTTTGTGCCTAGATGGCATCTCGGTGGAATTCGGGCTTGGGATTGTTTGGCCACCGTTTCCGTGCATTGTAGGTAGCGTTGTGTACCTAGCCTAAGTGTTGGGGAGGTGCACGGGGATCCAACAGAGTTCATCCCCAACGTCATTTTTAAGAAGATCTTATTCTTCTCAACGAGGAGCGTAAAGGGAATCCTTCATCGACCGTTGTCTAGATTCCATAGCCGAATTTAGAAGGTAAATCCTCAATTTTTTAGATCTAGACTTGCTTTTCCTGTAGATCTGCATAGCTCATGAACATGATAAAAAATCGAATTTTTTGATCTGCATGTCTAAAAAACATTAAAACTTGGTTTTTAATGATCCATGGTCGCTCCCTGAAGGTGTGGCGGCCGTGCCTTCGTGCACGACCAGGCCGCGCCCACAGGGCGCGGCCAGCCGCCGTGGGCCCCCCTCTCCCTAGGGTTTTTCGAAACCCTAGCCCTTAACGGCCTTTTTTGGGGATGCCCATTAACTCTTTCTTGGTTGTTTTTTGGCCATAAAGCCCGGAAATTAGCCTATTTTTTCACAAAAATTTCTTTTTAAATTATTTGGGCCTCTAAAGCCCACTAATTAAAGAAATATTTAATTATGATAGAGTTGGGCAAGAAAAAATAAAAAATAAAAAATAGATCATAATTACTTGTTTTAAATTCTATTGTTAGAAATTTAAGCACACACTTCACTTGTTAGATTATTTTTAAATCTATGCCTGTGATGTCATATATCTGTGTGGTTGTATATGTATATAATACCTGCGTGGTTGTATATATATATAATATCTGTGTGGTTGTATATGTATATAATATCTGCGTGGAGGTGCTATTAGACTATGTTTTTAGGGATCAGCTAGGTTTTCGACACTTTTCCCTTTCTCTGCAATTTTTTCCTTTTTGAGAGAACTTGTATGTGAGGTTATAAATGTAAAAGTCAAAGCTGAAGGACCACCCCATGGAGATGAAGGCGCTAGCATAAAGAGAAAGGGGCTTTTCTTAAAGTTCCCAAGTTGTCTTTATTTTATGCATTTTTTTATTTATGGGATGTATCTTCGGACTTTTTCTTTTTCTTTTTAGTGCTCGGCTTGCTGATCTCCATAGTTCTAAAATTAATTCTTTCCTTATATTAAATGCATGTTGTTGTGAAGGGAAAAGTAGGGAAATAGGTGTAGAGGGTTAAGAGCCGCCTACCCTTGTATTTATATCTTTCAATAGTGGGTTGGATACCCAATTGGCCCAATGGGCCTATTCATAACACTTCCCCTTATTCAACCAACATTGAATAAGAGGTGGATTCTTCAGGATCCGAGTTAGGATAACTGCCTTGTTAAATAAAGAACAGTTAATCCATAACTTCCCTTGTTTTGGGGATGTGTCTAAGGGTGGATACTTCAGGATCCAGAGTTAACGAGGTTGCCTCGTCAAAACCTTGACTACGGAAAACCCTGTGGGAAAAAACCTGTAGCCAAGGGAAAAGAGTACAACTCTGCGGTTGACTCCCCCTCATCTGACCAAGCTTCAGGCTTGCAGAGTTCCTATGGATCTATACATCAGTTTCCTATGTATCTATGAGTTCATAGTCCTCTCATCCTGACCCAGTTTACATTTACTCACTCTCCTCATCCCAATCCCGTATACAAGTTTCTCAAAGATACTAGTAGTCAGGGATTTGGTAAGCAAATCCGCCAAGTTATTACATGATTGTATCTTCTGTACCTCAATCTGCTTCTGCTTCTGAAGGTCGTGCGTCCAGAAGAACTTGGGGGAGATATGCTTCGTCTTGTCGCCTTTTATGTAGCCGTCCTGTAGCTGGGCTATACATGCTGCATTGTCTTTATGAAGTGGAGTAGGCGCAAGAACGCCAGTCATCAGGCCGGTGGCGGTGAGGATGTGCTGGATCACAGAGCGTAGCCAAAAACTTTCCTTGCTTGCTTCGAAGATGGCTAGGAGCTCTGAGTGAGTGGATGAGACGGTCGTCATGGTCTGCTTCACAAATCTCCAGGATATGGCTGTGCCACCATAAGTGAACATGTATCCTGTCTGAGACTTCTCTGTATGAGGATCGGACCTGTATCTTGCATCAGCATAACCAACTAAACCAGTTGATGCCCCTTTCCTGTAGAATAGACCTAAGTCTATGGACCCTTGGAGGTAGCGCAGAAGATGCTTTACTCCGGCCCAGTGTCGCTGTGTAGGTGCAGCACTATATCTGGCTAGTAAGTTGACTGCAAATGCTATGTCAGGGCGAGTGCAGTTAGCTAGGTAAAGGAGTGCACCGATAGCACTTAGATAAGGCACTTCAGGGCCTAGTGCTTCCTCCCCCTCTTCCAGCGGCCGGAAGGGGTCTTTATGTACATCCAATGATCTGACGACCATTGGAGTGCTGAGGGGGTGGCACTTATCCATCTGAAACTTTTTCAATAAGTTCGATGTGTAAGTTGACTGATGTAACAGGATCCCATCGTTAAGATGCTCTATTTGAAGACCTAAACAGAATTTTGACTTTTCGAGGTCTTTCATCTCGAAGGTTTCTGTCAAGCTTCTAGAAATCTCTGCGATCTCTTCAGGAGATCCGATGAGGTTCAAGTCGTCCACATAGACGTCTATGATTACAAATCATGTTGCCTTTGCTCTTATAAATATGCAAGGACAGACTGGGTCGTTTGTGAATCCTTGTTTTGCAAGGAAATCACTCAGTCTGTTATACCACATCCTTCCAGATTGTTTTAGACCATATAATGATCTTTGCAGTTTCACTGAGTAGATGTCACGTTCTCTCTCTTTTAGTGCTGCAGGCAAAGAATAACCGTCAGGCAATCTCATATAGATGTCTCGGTCTAGGTTGCCATATAGGTATGCAGTGACCACGTCCATAAGCTGCATATCTAAACCCTCTTGGGCTGTTAAGCCAATGAGGAATCGGAAGGTGATCGCGTCCATGACCGGGGAGTATGTGGCTTCAAAATCCACCCCTGGACGTTGGGTAAAACCCTGCGCTACAAGCCTTGCTTTGTAGCGAACGATCTCATTCTGTTCATTTCGTTTTCTAACAAATACCCATTTATAACCCACAGGTTTTACACCTTTTGGTGTCTGGACTATGGGTCCGAAGACCTTGCGTTTGGTGAGTGAATCCAACTCCACTCCTATTGCCGCTTTCCACTTTAGCCAATCATCTCTGCTTTGACATTCTGTCAGAGAGCGTGGTTCAATATCATCGTCGCAGTACGCGACGTTGATGGCAATATTACACGCAAATGTGCCATCTATGGTTGTGCTCTTTCTATCCCAATACTCCCTAGTTTGTACATAGTGTATCGAAACTTCATTTTCTCCCGGGTTTTCCTCTTCACGAGAGTTTGGAAGAGATGGGGTAGCAGGGCTTATAGTAGCATCCTGTGGTGGTATTTGTTTACCATTGCCAAGGGTCCTACTCTTTCGAGGGACTTGGTCCTTGGACCCCGGTGGTCGCCCTCTCTTTTTGAGAGATCCAACCATTTCTGCTGCAGGCGGATTGCATCCATTTTGCGGTATGTCAATCCTAGCTGGAGTGTTAGCAGAGGGACGTGTGATTTGACAATCTTCCGGTTGTCAGTAAATTTGTCCGGTAAGAGATGGACAGTGTTTTGGATGTGGAGAATCTTCAGGACCTCCTCACACTAGCTTGTGGGCGGATCAAAGTGACATAATGTCTATGTATCCCAAGTGATACATTCTGAAGCTTCGGGCTTCTTTGTCTGTGAGCCTAGTCTTGGGAACGATGTTTCATCGAATTCACAGTCTTCTAGACGTGCCTTGAAAACGTCTCCCGTAAGGGGTTCTAGGAATCTAATTATGGAGGGGGTGTCAAACCCAACATAAATGCCTAGGCGACGTTGTGGACCCATCTTTGTCCTTTGTGGTAGTGCTATGGGGACGTATATGTAATGCCCTACAAGCTACTGCACAAGTACTAGAGGGGGGTGAATAGTACTTTAAAAATAACAAGGAGTATAATTCCTAATTATCGTGCAAACAACTACCAAATCAATTTGCGGAAGCTTAAATTGATGACAACAACAAAATTAACAATGCTAACAATAGATATTACTGGGTTCGGATCCACCCAAGTCTCCCCGACTTGTTCCCAGTGATCCTACGTCACAACCACCCGGATCCCCTCCGGATACTTAGGTTAGAAACCCTAACCCAAGATTTCCACTATGAATATCTTGTGAAAAACCTTCACAAGATCAAATCATACATGCAATGGTAATAGTGAATCCCACAACCCGGGATCACAACCTTCTCTCACAACCGAGAGAATCAATAGCAATGAAAATCAGTTTATATATGAAATAAACAATCTTACCCCAAATCCTATACCTTGAGTTTTCTTACCAAATAGGTGCAAGGAGGGATTTGAGGAAGAGGAAGTCACCAAGACCTAGCACCACTGAAATGAGCAGCAATGGGTGCCTAGGAGTGATTAGGAGACTTGAATCAAGCTAGAGCTTGAATGGCTCACCAAGAACAAACTTCTCTCAAGATGGATTCTAGATCTAGAAAGTGAGAGAATGGATTTCTTGTGAGGGAGAGAGCTTTGGAAATGAGTGAGAATCTCTAACTCTTTCAATCTCAATAAATCTCTTAATGGCAGCTCTAACCTAGAGAGAAATGACCAAGGTTCGTATTTATAGGGTCCCATAAAAACGAGCTAGGTCAAATCCCAACGGATAGAAATCTGAAGCAGTTAGTCGGTCAAAGAACAACCACTGACCGACTAGTTCATCAACTAGTCGGTCGGTCAAACAACATGGACCGACTAAGTGATGAACAGTGAAGAGATTGAATTTCAGACCTAGAAATCTAGTCGGTCCAAGAAGACTGTCTGACCGACTAGTTTCACAACTAGTCGGTCGGTCAGTGAACTTAGACCGACTAAGAGTCAAAAACTATTAGTCTGAATACAAATTGATTTAGTCGGTCCAAGAACAAATGTTGACCGATTAGATCATCAACTAGTCGGTCGCCAAACGTTCTTAGACTGACTAACGATAAACAGTAGCTCAGGAGAAAATTGGCATGTACAGTAAAGCTCTACTAGTCGGTCAAAGACGCATCACTGACCGCCTAGTTCACAAACTAGTCGGTCGGTGAGTCAACGTAGACCGACTAACTGTAAACAGTACTGAGCAAGAAAAGACTAACTGAAACTAGTCGGTCCAAGAAGCTTTGCTGACCGACTAGATCACCATCTAGTCGGTCAGTTCTTCTTCTTGAACCGACTAACATGCACAAAAAGTCCGAATCGAAGCGCGATGCTTCGAGGAAGTTAGGATGGACTTCTACTAAGATCCTAGAGCTAAGATATGAACGTTATGAAGATATAAATGTAAGATATACTCAAGGCTTAACATTCTATAGATCGAAACTAAAAGACTATAAATAAAACCTTAAGGAACGGTCTTCGAGAGCTTCGATCAAATCTTCATGACTTCCAAATTGGTCCAAAAGCTTCAACGAAGCTTTAGGCATTGAATACGAGCTTTGAGAAGTCTTGAGATGTCGCTTTGAGTGTTCTCGTGAATTTGGCGACGATCTCCATAACTGCGCTCACAAATTGTTAGTTCATGAATTATTTATGTTTGCTCATCATCCAAAACCAAATCCGGGGAGTCCAATACTCAACATTCTCCCCCTTTTTGGTGATGACAAACCAACATAAATAATAATAAAAAATAATGATTCAAATGTAAAATACTTACTCCCCCCTGCATTGATGACACGTTAATTCCAAATAGAATAAATATAAATTGCATCAAGCAGACGAGTGAGATATATAATGAGAATCGATTATTGAAATATCGGATTTGAAAATCCTTATATATATCTTAACTCCCCCTGAATCTAACATATCAAATTAGATTCTTGGAATTTGAGTTAAATTTTCATTTGCCCTAATCATTATCATTATCTCTCCCCCTTTGGCATTATCCCAAAAATGGGGGGCATACAACGACAACAACTAGGATAAAGAAAATTCAACCTCGGGAGTCGTAGAATATGACGATGGACCAAATTGACACCAAGGAAAATAGTCGAAAACGAATCAAAGTGTGCCAAATTGTCCATTTTCGAAAAACGAAAATTAAAATCATCAAAATACCAAATATAAATTCACTTATTGAATAAAGAAACGTACTCTTCAATACTCAATATTCTTGGTTAAATTTGTGCATGGAAAACAATTCTATGCAATCATAGAAATAAAATCTATTTAACCAAGTTTATAATCGTCGAGCGACGAAATCACATATCATAGACATTGAATGAATATTAAATGTGCACAACGAAGTAATAGAGAACATCGATGTATATATATAAGAATATCATGAGTACATGTAAAAATACATCGACTACATCATATAAAGTGCAACATCTATATCACCAACAAAAAGATACAACAACATCATCGACATATCATCATCAACATCCAACCAAAAGAAAGAACATCAAGAACACCGACATCCAAAATCCAAAATACATCAAAACACCACCGACATCCTATCCTAACCCAAAACACTCTCAGAAAGATGTATCATCCAATGATCACCGGAGAGTCCTCGAAACAGACGATCACGAGGAAGTGTCAGGATCAGCAGTCTCCGTGGGTCCAGTTGAGGGAGTGGACTCAGGTTCTGCTGCAAGGAGTGGTGTGCGAACTGAAGGGATCGTCGGGGCAGGAGTGGAGACATCGACGACTGGCTCAACGGTAGGAGTATCAGCAGGAACATCAGCAGACTGATCCACTGGAGCAGAAGTCTCTGGAGGACCTGAAGAAGTGGTATCCCCAGCAACAGATGTGGTAGCAGCAGCAGGAGTGGCCTCAGCGCCACGAGCAGGAGAACCAAGGAGGTCATCGATATCCTCATCATCCATCTTCTCATCCTCAGAAACAGGAGGAGGGACCTTAACACCAATAACACGAGCAATGCGACACAGAATCTCCTCGGAACGAGCATACCGAGACTCGAGACGATGAACGTCACGAGCGAGACTCTCAAGAGTGGTGGGAGGTCTGGAAGCAGCAGCTGCAGAAGAAGTGCCCTGAGAAGCTGAAGGAGTCGTCCGCTGCACGTGACGCAGTGCCGCAAGAGATTTCTTTACGGCCGTCGCGTTCAGTGGAGGACCAAGAGGACGCTCATCGTCAGGAGGCAAAGGCACGCGAAAATGACGGAACACCAAAGTCAACAGACAAGGATAAGGGATATGCGTAGATTTAGTGGTCTTGCGAATACACTCGAAAGAGTCCATCTTATCGAGTATAACGCGAGCCCAATTAATCTCGCAACCCAAGAATAGAGCGTAAATCAACTTTAGGAACGGCTGGGATGGCAGAGAAGATGAGCCATACTTGGGAAGCAAGCACGACTTCAGAATTAGATTGAGGACCCATGCATTTGGCTTAAATGACTTAGATGGAACACCAATGAAAGCTGGAGGGATCACATGGAAGATATCAGCGAGAACAGACTGATCCAAAGAGGAGATATCATCAACTGAAATGTCTGACGGGAGGAGACCAGACGACGAACAACCAAGCAACTCCCCCAAGATTTCTGCCGTGAGGACTATAGGAGTCCCCAAGACAGTAGTCTCGATGGAGTGGCTCTCATCGTAGTGGCCCCGGACACGATTTGCATAGAAAAGTTTGACCAGGCGAGGATAGGGTCGAGGGTTCGCCTTAGGGTCGAAGCGAAGGTAGTCTAGGAGCCCACTATAGGATAGGAGATCAGCTAAGCCAAGGAAGTCGGAAAACTGAACATAGTGCTCCAATAGCATCGGGCAGTGCTCAATACGGTTGTAGGCCGCTAGACACATAGGGTCGTCGCGACACAACGATATGTCAACACCACCTGCAGGCATTGGGGCATTTCCCTTAGGCTGTCGAGTCCTAGAACGAGGTGGAGGAGTGGGTTCCCTATGGCCAGACTCATCCTCGGGTCTAAACTCAGTATCGGAATCAGGAGGAGTAGAGGGGGTATGGAGTATAGGCTTTCTAGACTTAGAATGTTTACCGGGTTTGACGGTAGCCGTCCTCTGTTTCTTCAGAGGAGGCGAAGACGGAGAAGCTTGTGTTGATTTAGCTCGGCGTTTGGGTTTGGAAGGATTCCTAGGGTTAGATGGCCCTACGGTCATGGGGGATGCCCCAGAGGAAGTGATAGGAATCCTCGTCTTTACTATGATCGTGACACAACGAGATCAATCAATCGATACAACCCTAAGCAACGAAACCCTAAAGCTGAAAATGAAACGGGCTCAAGCAATAACAAACCCTAGAATGAAATCGAGACCTAGGACAAACCCTAGAGCTGAAAACGAGACCTAGGAGGAAGAGAGATACCTAGGAGGAGTGATCGACGACGATCGACGGCGGAGGATGGTCGGAAGAACGCCGGAGATCGACGGGGAAGACGAAGGGTCACGAGCTGGGTTGGGGGTTTACGAGCTGGAGGAGATGAAAACAACCGACTAAAATGAGAAAGATTCGATCAGATTGGGATTAAGTCGGTCGAAATCACGAAAAGACGTGACTGCCCCTGATCACTTAGTCGGTCTAAGTTCAAATGCTGACCGACTAGATGACGATCTAGTCGGTCGGTTGACGAGCTTGAACCGACTAAAAGTGAAACAGCGACCAGTCGAAGATTCCCTGAATGAGAATTAGTCGGTCTACGTTCAAATACTGACCGACTAGAACTAAATCTAGTTGGTCGATAAGTGAACTTGAACCGACTAATAGAGCTAAGCTTGAGAGGAAATCCTAATAGCTTGAGTTAGTCGGTCTGAGTTCTTTTACTAACCGACTAGATACGAATCTAGTCGGTTGGTGATTGAACTGATACCGACTAAATGAGTCCAAAAGTTTAGAGATAGAGCTAGTCGGTCTGAGTTCATTAGCTGACCGACTAGATGCAAATCTAGTCAGTTGGTTGATGAACTGAGACCGACTAGATGAGTCCAAAAATTGACAAATAAGTTCTCTCCTAAATACACTTGGACGAAACATCGCAATCCTCTCAAAAATCATCTAAACTACCCCATTAAACATCGAAATCTCAAATACGACATTCAAATATGAATTCGAGCAAAAATTCAAAATAACACATAAAATCCCGAAAAATCCAATAAGTCTAGCATGAACGAAATATTGCGAAATATAATAGCATGCAAGATTATTGAATGAAACATGAATCCTATATCTCGGATTCACCCATAATCCCCAATTCTCGACGCAACCACACAAAGGAGTCCTCCTTTAGGGGTTTCTGAAAATATCGGCGATTTGCTTTTGGGTTTCAACGTACACTAAAATGATGTCCTTTTTAGCAACATGATCATCTAAAAAGTGGTGTCGGACATCTATGTGTTTAGATCGGGAATGGTGCACCGGATTCTTTGAAAGACAAATAGCACTTTGGTTATCCACCATGATAGGGCTAGTATCACAATGAATACCAAAATCCTTTAGTGTGTGTCTCATCCAAAGAACATGGGCACATGCAGCACTGGTGGCAATGTATTCCGCCTCGGTGGTTGAAAGTGATACCGAATTTTGCTTCTTGGAAAACCAAGAGACAAGGGAATTTCCTATAAAATGGCAAGTGCCACTAGTACTCTTCCTGTTGGATTTGCATCCCGCATAATCAGCGTCACTATATGAGACTAACTCATATGTGCTAGATTCCGGATAAAGTAATCCAAAATCTAAAGTGTAACTTAGATAGCGAAAAATACGTTTTACCGCTACTAAGTGAGAATCCTTAGGTTGAGACTGATAACGAGCACAAATACAAACGGCAAACATGATATCGGGCATACTAGCGGTAAGATAAAGTAAACTACCTATCATACCTCGATATAGACGAATGTCTACATCTTTTCCGCCCGTATCTTTATCAAGATGCGTTGTAGTGCTCATAGGAGTCTTTTTCCCGGAGGCACTCTCCATTCCAAATCGCTTTAGAAACTCCACCGTATACTTCGTTTGGTGGATGAAGATTGCATCGTCCATTTGGCGAATTTGGAGACCTAAGAAATACTTGAGCTCACCCATGTGGCTCATCTCAAATTGTTCCTTCATAGCATTAGAAAACTCTTCGCAAAGAGCAAAGTTAGTAGCACCGAAAATGATATCATCAACATAAATTTGAACTAAAATTATATCATTATTCGAATGCTTAACAAAAAGTGTTGAGTCGGCTTCGCCCATTTTAAAATTCAAATCCAAAAGAAAATTCTTTAGGCGATCATACTAAGCTCGAGGAGCTTGTCTCAAACCGTAAAGAGCTTTCTTTAGTTTAAAAACATGATTAGGAAATTTTTCATTTACGAAGCCCGGAGGTTGAGAAACGTAAACTTCCTCAACAACATCTCCGTTTAAAAATGCACTTTTAACATCCATTTGTAATAATTTGAAATTTTTATGGCATGCAAAAGACAATAACAATCTAATTGATTCTAATCTAGCTACCAGAGCGAAGGATTCTTCGAAATCAATACCTTCCTCTTGACGATAGCCTTGAGCAACTAACCGAGCTTTGTTCCGGACGACGACTTGGTTTTCGTCGGTTTTGTTCTTGAAGATCCACTTTGTCCCTATGACGGTGTGGTTCTTCGATGGCAATGGAACAAGCTCCCAAACTTCATTCCTCTCGAATTGAATGAGTTCCTCCTCCATGGCTAAGATCCAAGCGCTATCTTCGCATGCTTCATTAACATTCTTTGGCTCTATCGAGGAGGCAAAGGCACAATGAGCGAAGTAGTTCACTTGCGATCTCGTCTTGACACTATCATGGATATTGCCAATGACTTGCTCATGAGGATGGTCACGAACGGTATGAAGCCGTTTGGGAATACCTTGATCACTAGGAACATTCTCAACAACTTCATTAGACGGGTTAGTCTCAATAGAATCAATAGAATCATTAGAGTTAGAATTACCAATTGAATCACATAAGACATCCATAGAGTCATCATCATTAGTAATTCTAGTTGGAACAAATCCTTCATTAAATGACACATGAAGCGACTCCTCGATCGTTGAGGTTCGTTTGTTGAATATCCGGTAGGCTTTGCTACGCGAAGAATATCCAACAAAAATCCCCTCATCGGATCTTGGATTGAATTTGTCCAAACTACCATACATGTTCTTAATAAAACATTTCGAACCAAAAACACGAAAATGTTTAACTTGAGGCAACCTACCAAACAACAATTCATAACAAGTTTGTTTAGTGCCGGGCCTCAAAAGTATTCTATTAAACACATAGCAAGCGGTATGTACCGCTTCCGCCCAAAATTGATGGCCAAGTTGGCTATCATCAAGCATAGTGCGAGCACACTCCACTAGCGTCCTATTCTTTCTCTCAACTACACCATTTTGAGGAGGTGCACGAGGGAAAGAGAAGGTGTGTGTAATACCAACTTCATCACAAAATGTCGCAAAAGACTCATTCTCAAATTCCCCTCCATGATCACTACGAATAGTGACAATGGTGGTTCCAATGAGATTTTGTACTTTCTTAACAAAAATTGTGAAGTTTTCAAAAGCTTCATTTTTATTACACAATGAAAATACCCAAGTAAACCTAGAAAAGTCATCAACGATGACAAGTCCATATCTAGCATTACCTAATGAAGCAACTCTAGTTGGCCCAAATAAATCTAGATGTAATAGTTCTAGAGGCCGCTTAGAAGAAATGCTTTTCTTAGGTTTAAATGAAGATTTTGGAAGCTTGCCTCGTTGACACGAGTCACAAAAGCTTTTCTTTTGAAAGACAAGCTTAGGGAAGCCTCTAATAGAATTTAACTTGGAAAGCTTAAAAAGTGTTCCAAAGTTCACATGACCAAACCGTCGATGCCAT
Organism: Scilla litardierei; assembly: GCA_030789695.1. Lineage (NCBI taxonomy): Eukaryota > Viridiplantae > Streptophyta > Magnoliopsida > Asparagales > Asparagaceae > Scilla > Scilla litardierei. The sequence continues at coordinate 41,736,903 of CM061138.1, read as the reverse complement.
AAGTGTTGTTCACTTGTGTTGGCAATAAGACATTGTTCATGTGATCTTGGAAGATCTAGGATATGTATATCCTTATGGCGTGTGCCGGAAAACAATAATTCATTATTATCTTTTCTTAAAATATGGCACATTCCTTTTGCAAAGTTAACTTTGTAACCTTTGTCACAAAGTTGACTTATTGAAATAAGATTGTGGTTTAATCCTTTAATAAGGTAAACATCACATATACTGGGTTTAGAAGGATTACCCACTTTACCAACACCTATGATGGTTCCGCTCTCGTTGCCTCCAAATACGACGTGGTTTCCATTTGTAATGGGAACCACTCCGGAGAGCAATTGAGCGTCACCCGTCATGTGTTTTGAACACTCGCTATCGAGTATCCAATTTCTCTTGGAGCTAAATTTAAATTTGTTGCTCCGTTCCTTTTTCTTGAGTACCTATAGATATGAAATGTCGTATCATGGTACCCAAGGTCATTGGGTCCAAAAGATTAGACCTTTGGAAGCCAAATCCAATTGGACTTAGACTTCCCCACATAATTATTACTATGCACAACATTCGAAAAATAAGCATTCATATAAACTTGTTTTTCATCCATGCTTGTGTCCTTTAGGCTCCAAATAGTGAAAATCTTGGGAGCCCTCATCCTATTGGGTGCATGCATGCGACTGTGATTTCTACGTGATGCATGTTGTGGATAGGCATAAGGAACATGATGGAATGGTGCATGCGGATAATTATTCATATGATGTTGTGGGTGAACATATGCATGTGAGGGAACACATACGTGAGGGTGTCTCACATGGTGTGCACGTGCCCGTGAATGTGTTGCATAAAATCATCATATGTGTGAGCCGGTGGAGTAGGACGTGTGTTCCTACGTGGCATGTTATTTGTGTACATGTAGGCATGACCCTTCTTTGGAGGTCCACCCAAAGTGGGTTTCTTTCCAAAAGAGGGTGTGTGCGAAGTGGAAGCACCATTGGTAGATGAACTATCAATAGAGTGTTTGCTCCCACTCGGTGAGGCATCGGAAGTAGGCCTAACAAAAGTAGTGGCCGATTTGGATGAACTCCCTATCTTATACCCCAAGCCAATGTGGTGATTGCCCGGAAGTAAATCATTTAGGATGTTATCCAAATGGTCTTTACCCTTATTGAATTTATTAATTCGGCCTATCGTGCACTCATATTTCTCGGTGAGAGAATGCATCGAAGCACCCGAAGTGGATATTTGCGATGTGAGCACATAAACACGAGACTTGAGATTTTCATTCTCAATACTCAAAGTTGAATTTTGATAAGTCAAATCCGCTATACTATGTTCTTCCGAATCCTCAACACTAACATGTTCAAGTTTAGATTTGAGATTAACAATCTCATTTCTTAACTCTTCAACAACGGTGTCGTTGTTGGTGATGATAGTCTTAGGCGAGGTTTGAATGCTAGCTAGGTCATCTTTTACCTTAGTATATCTATTTACTAATTTGGTATACTTAGACCATAATTGAGAATTAGCATTCCTAAGTTCATCCATAGTTATCTCATCGCCTTCGTTGTCGCTATCATTGGAAGAGGAGGATCCTTGATCATGCTCCTCTCTCGCCATGAAACACATGTGCGCTTGCTCCACTTTCTCATCGTCCGACTCTCCGCTTGAGGAATCCTCGGAGTCGGTGAATGTTGCTCCGACAAGTCCCTTTTTGTACCCCTTTTTGTACTTCTTGAACTTATCGAATTTCAGCGCCTTCCACTTCTCCTTTTGCTTATTTAGAGGACAGTTCGCTTTCATGTGTCCTGGCTTATTGCACGTGAAACACAAAGGAGAGAAGGAGGCGTTAGAAGAACCAAATTTAGCTTTGTTCTTATAGTTACCTTTTCGGAAGAAACGATTGAACTTCTTGGCCATGAGTGCCATGGACTCCAAGTCCAACTCGTTTTCCGAGTCTTCATCATCGGTTGATGTGGATGTGGATGAGCGGCCTTGAAAGCAATAGCCTTCTTCTTTGGCTCGTCTTGCTTTAGGTAGGACTTCATCTTTTCCTGCAACTTAACCTTGCTATCCTTGCGTACCTCGTATGACATTAAAGTACCCATTAGTTGAACTACGGTGTACTTATTCATATCATTACCTTCCTCGATGGCGAAGGTACGCTTTTCCCAGCTAGAAGGAAGTCCTTCGATAAGTTTCGAACACTTCTCCTTTTGGGTGTAGGTTTTGCCGAGAGCTTCCAACTCGTTTATGATATCGACGAAGCGAGCATAATACTCCTTCATCTTCTCACCCTGTTGCATATGAAACATCTCGTAATCTTTGTTAACAACAACGGGTTTAGAGTCTCTTACCCTACTTGTCCCTTCATGTAGTATGAGGAGGGAGTTCCAAATTTGATATGCACTCTTACATGTGCATATCTTATTGAAGTCCTCGGGCTCCAATGCGCATTGCAAGGCGTTCATTGCCTTGGCATTGCTTACCTCCGCGGCGACCTCCGCGGGAGTCCACTTCTCAAAGTCTTCTTCGGCGGGCTCGACGTATTCCTTCATCGTGGTCCTCCATAGAGATGCACTCCGGAGGAAAGTTTCCATCCGGCATTTCCAGTACCCATAGTTGGTACCGTTGAAGAATGGAGGCCTCGTTGAGGAATGTCCTTCCATCACCGAAGATGCTCCTTCACGGTTCCTGAAGGTGTCATAGTCGGAAGGTGGACGCACGGTCTTGTTGTCGTTGGCAGACATAGCGTAGACTTGGCTCTGATACCAAATGTAATACCCTACAAGCTACTGCACAAGTACTAGAGGGGGGGTGAATAGTACTTTAAAAATAACAAGGAGTATAATTCCTAATTATCGTGCAAACAACTACCAAATCAATTTGCGGAAGCTTAAATTGATGACAACAACAAAATTAACAATGCTAACAATAGATATTACTGGGTTCGGATCCACCCAAGTCTCCTCGACTTGTTCCCGGTGATCCTACGTCCCAACCACCCGGATCCCCTCCGGATACTTAGGTTAGAAACCCTAACCCAAGATTTCCACTATGAATATCTTGTGAAAAACCTTCACAAGATCAAATCATACATGCAATGGTAATAGTGAATCCCACAACCCGGGATCACAACCTTCTCTCACAACCGAGAGAATCAATAGCAATGAAAATCAGTTTATATATGAAATAAACAATCTTACCCCAAATCCTATACCTTGAGTTTTCTTACCAAATAGGTGCAAGGAGGGATTTGAGGAAGAGGAAGTCACCAAGACCTAGCACCACTGAAATGAGCAGCAATGGGTGCCTAGGAGTGATTAGGAGACTTGAATCAAGCTAGAGCTTGAATGGCTCACCAAGAACAAACTTCTCTCAAGATGGATTCTAGATCTAGAAAGTGAGAGAATGGATTTCTTGTGAGGGAGAGAGCTTTGGAAATGAGTGAGAATCTCTAACTCTTTCAATCTCAATAAATCTCTTAATGGCAGCTCTAACCTAGAGAGAAATGACCAAGGTTCGTATTTATAGGGTCCCATAAAAACGAGCTAGGTCAAATCCCAACGGATAGAAATCTGAAGCAGTTAGTCGGTCAAAGAACAACCACTGACCGACTAGTTCATCAACTAGTCGGTCGGTCAAACAACATGGACCGACTAAGTGATGAACAGTGAAGAGATTGAATTTCAGACCTAGAAATCTAGTCGGTCCAAGAAGACTGTCTGACCGACTAGTTTCACAACTAGTCGGTCGGTCAGTGAACTTAGACCGACTAAGAGTCAAAAACTTGGTGGGCTCCCGCCACATCCCCGGCAACGGCGCCAAAAACTTGGTGGGCTCCGAAAAGGTGCTCTCTCTCAAGTGCAAGAGTCCGTACAAGTAGTAAAATCTGGGAGTCCAGATGTCAAATCCACGGGAAGAAATCTGTTGCAACCACAATTCAAATCAAACAGAATGCCAACGAAGAGAAACTAAACACTTTTAATGGTGGTGATGGTGATGTGAACATGTGAACAATATAAACATAGAAATACGTGTATGAAAATATCTATAAAAAATATGCACATGGTATGGGTTCGTTAGGATCAATGATTCGTATTAATTTGGTTGACAAGTATAACGCAATGAATTCTCCTTTTGGGAGCAATTCACCAGAAAATACTCAATATAACTCAACGAATTCTCCTTTTGGGAGCAATTCATCGGAAGATGCCCTTTTGGGGGTTCAAGCAAAGTATTCAATGAGGTCGTCGCTAAAGCTATAATACGATATGAAACTCTCTTTTGGAGAGATCAAAACTATGGTATGAAACTCCCTTTTGGGGAGATCAAAACTCACCCTTTTGGGGCGATCATCAACTTAATCAATTCTTTTGGAATCTAAAAAAGTCGATTTACGAACAAAGATTACAATTTTAGCGACGTTTAACGATTTAGCACAAGGAATTTCAACCAAACTAACACAAATTACATCCCCTAACTACTCCATACCAAGCACAATTAAGTTTTAGCTACTCATAATATCAGAATAAACAAGTTCCATAGCCAAATACATCAAGATTATAGCAAAATACGATGAAAAACACTAAAATACGAGGTAGAAGTTTAGAAATATATCACCAAATATCCAAGTTTCGACTTCAAACTCTCTGGAAATAATAAAACAAGCCTCTGGAATTTTACAGAATTTTTCAGGGGAGAATACGGCTCCTAGAGCCTCCAATACGCCCAAAATACGCCCCAATCTGCTTGAATACGCCCAAAAAAAACCCTAAATACGCTTATATAATAAGATTGCGGGTTTACTGTGCTTAGCGGGTCGAAACCCGCTTCATTTTCTCCACCCGAACTCATCTCAACCGCACATCCAGATCGGATCAAACCGTGGCCGTCCGATCAACTTTCAAAAATGCGGGATTCAACATGGGATCGACACGTGGCATGCTTAACGGGTTTTCGCTCGGCGCCCGCTACCCGCTAATGAAATCAGGTTCGATGGCCATTCGTATTCGCTCCTAACCGTCGGATCAATGGACGAACGGCTGCGATTGCTCGATTTCGACCGCTTCTCAACTCAAAATGCGGGGCGCACGTGGACCGTTGGATGAAGAACGGATGGCCTGGATTTCGCCACGTCGCCCGCGTATTCGAACTCGCAGCGGAGATCCTGGCGACCGTTGGATGATGATCGGACGGCTGCTATTGAGCCACGTCGCCAGTGTTTCGCTGAGATCCGCGTTCAGCTTGGAAACGGATCCGCCGTTGGATCTCAATCGCACGGTGCAAAAGAGGCCACGTGGCCCCGTCTTATTTCCGCCTCTACGTCGCTACGGGCCGTTGGATCGAGCGGGAAGCGGCGGATGGCTGACACGTTGCGCGCGGTGATTGGTCGGCGACCGTATTTTCGTATTTTCGTGCGTATTTCTCCATTTAAATGGTATTCTGCATTCAAAAATTCATAGTAATTAGTACAGGTCTCAGAAAAATACAAATAAATAGTCGTTGGAATCGTGAGATCGAGACCAAGCTAGGAAAAATATAAAATGTGCACAATTGCATCGTTAAATGCTGTTTTGTGCTCAAATAAGGTGTTTTCTCTAATAAATAAATGTGTAGAAAATATGTATGTACTAGAGAACATTATAGCATTATATGAGCACAAAATAGGGCTAAATGGGGGGTTAAATATGTAATATTGAACCCGAATCATCGGTCAAACAACATGGACCGACTAAGTGATGAACAGTGAAGAGATTGAATTTCAGACCTAGAAATCTAGTCGGTCCAAGAAGACTGTCTGACCGACTAGTTTCACAACTAGTCGGTCGGTCAGTGAACTTAGACCGACTAAGAGTCAAAAACTATTAGTCTGAATACAAATTGATTTTGTCGGTCCAAGAACAAATGTTGACCGACTAGATCATCAACTAGTAGGTTGCCAAACGTTCTTAGACCGACTAACGATAAACAGTAGCTCAGGAGAAAATTGGCATGTACAGTAAAGCTCTACTAGTCGGTCAAAGAAGCATCACTGACCGACTAGTTCACAAACTAGTCGGTCGGTGAGTCAACGTAGACCGACTAACTGTAAACAGTACTGAGCAAGAAAAGACTAACTGAAACTAGTCGGTCCAAGAAGCTTTGCTGACCGACTAGATCACCATCTAGTCGGTCAGTTCTTCTTCTTAAACCAACTAACATGCACATAAAGTCCGAATCGAAGCGCGATGCTTCGAGGAAGTTAGGATGGACTTCTACTAAGATCCTAGAGCTAAGATATGAGCGTTATGAAGATATAAATGTAAGATATACTCAAGGCTTAACATTCTATAGATCGAAACTAAAAGACTATAAATAAAACCTTAAGGAACGGTCTTCGAGAGCTTCGATCAAATCTTCATGACTTCCAAATTGGTCCAAAAGCTTCAACGAAGCTTTAGGCATTGAATACGAGCTTTGAGAAGTCTTGAGATGTCGCTTTGAGTGTTTTCGTGAATTTGGCGACGATCTCCATAACTGCGCTCACAAATTGTTAGTTCATGAATTATTTATGTTTGCTCATCATCCAAAACCAAATCCGGGGAGTCCAATACTCAACAATATACTGCACAACCAAATATTCTCAAGTGTGAGACAATTGGTGGGGCTCCAAGTGCTAGTTGCATTGGAGAAGATGACTGACCTCCAGAAGGTCTTAATTTTATTAAAGATGCAGCATGCAAAATTGCATGACCCCACGCATTCACTGGCATCTGGGATTGAAGTAATAATGGACGAGCAATCCATTGCAGTCTCTTAATTAGAGATTCTGCTAACCGGTTTTGGGTGTGAACATGTGCTACAGGATGTTCGATTTCAATTCCTTGAGCTTGGCAGTAGTCTAGAAAGACTTGTGACGTAAACTCCCTGCATTGTCCAAACGGAGTTTCTTTATCTGGTGGTCGGGGAAGTGGGCCCGTAACTTGATTATCTGAGCTAAAAGCTTAGATAGTGCTAGGTTACGGGTGGACAGTAGACACACATATGACCACTTAGTAGATGCGTCTATCAGGACCATAAAGTACCTGAACGGACCACTTGATGGGTGTATTGGCCCACAAATGTCTCCGTGGATTCTTTCCAGAAAACTGGGGGACTCCACATCCACTTTCAGTGGAGAGGGTCTTGTAATCAGTTTACCCTTGTAACAGGGTGGACACGGGAATTTGCCTTTTTGAAGAATCTTCAGGTTCTTCAGGTCTATGCCCCTGGAGTTCTTTATGATGCGGTACATCATAACAGAGCCAGGGTGTCCCAGTCTACTGTGCCAGAATTGGAATTCTGGTGTTTGGGGCACTGCAGGTGCTCCGCCATGCATGTTTCTGGAGTTTGTATACTTGTTTGGTAGAGTCCCGAAGGGAGTCCCTTGAAACGTTCCACAATGGTTTTTGAACCATTTGTAAGAGACGTTACAAGCAAGTATTCCCTTTTATCTTCCTCGACCATCTCTAAGTGATATCCGTTTAAACGGATATCTTTAAAGCTTAGGAGGTTTCGGATATATTTAGGGGAGTATAGCACATTTTCAAGTGTGATTTGTGTGTTACCGGGGAGCAATATAATTGCTTCCCCTGATCCTTCGATTATATTTGCTGGTCCTGAGATTGTTCTCAGTGGACCAGAATAGCTACTTATGCTCGTGAAGTAGTCTATGTTTTGAAGGATCGAGTGCGTCGATGCACTGTCCACTAGGCAGATTAATTCCATATTTAAAAAGAAAAACATTCAAGCAGTAAATGATATTAAAAGAAAAGATTCTACTTTCATAAAAATAAATGCTCAAAATATTGTTTGACATGGAAATAAAACTAGATACGATGCATAAAAAGAAGATACATTGCTAGTACATAGAAGTGGTCCAGAACTAGAGAGTGTCATCTCCCATGAAGTCTTCAGGAGTCCATGAGGTCTCTGGCAACGCTGCGCTCTCAATCAGGTTTGTCTCAGCTCGAGGCTTGAGGCTTGCCTGGTAGAGGTCCTGGGGGTGTTTTGGTGTGCGACAGATTCTGGACCAGTGGCCCGTCATTCCGCATTTGGAGCACTTGTCCTCCCAGTCTTTCTTGGGAGTGCCACCTTTGTTGGACACCCTCTTTTGCTTCTTGTCCACGAACTTCTGGTTCTGAGGAGGAGCTGGGGGAGTGGCCTTCTTCCGCTGCTTTTGTTCTTTCCATTTCTGGAATTTCGCCTTTTTGTCCATCTTCTTCTTCTGGAAAGACTGGAAGTGAGCCTCTACAGGAGGTGGCAGTGGAGCGGAGCCAAGGGGCGCAGGTTGTGAGTGGCAACCAACAGGTCTCTGTTCTGTTCAGCCATAAGCAGGCATGAAAGCAGATCAGAGTACTTCGTGAACTTCCTCTCACGGTATTGTTGCATAAGGATCATGTCCTTCTCGTGGAAAGACGTGAACGACTTTTCCAGCAACATTTTCTCCGTCACCGTTTCACCGCACAACTTCAGGCGTGAGGTGATACGGAAGAGAGCTGAGTTATACTCTGCTACGGATTTGTAATCATGTATGCGTAGATGAGTCCACTCGTATTGCGCACGGGGGAGTATGACATCTCTCTGATGTCTGTACCTCTCCTCGAGTGCGTCCCACAGCTCGTAAGGATCCTCTACAGTGAGGTACTCGTCCTTCAGGGTCGAGTCTAAATGTTTCCTGATATATATGATGGCTTTCGCCTTTAATATATCGGAGACTTCCTCTGTATGAGGTGCTTCCACTGAAGCATCCTTGTCGGCTGAGGCAGTACTTGTTGTTGCCTTCTCAGTCTTTGTGAGACTGAAACCATGAGAGCGCAGATGAAACTTCAGGTCCAACTGCCAACTCAGGTAGTTTGACCCATCGGCCTTCAGGACCGAAAAGTCGACATTTGCAAGTCTGGCCATTGAATGATCTAGCAATATAAAAAAACAGCATGTATCATTTAAACTGAGTAAAATAGACATCCACTCATGCATTTCAAACATTTTTCATAGCATGGATCTTATTAAAGTAAATTTAACATACATGCTTTTTACAGTTTCATGATGTGAATAATTAACAAAGGTTAACATTCACGCATGCTGTTAGGCAGTTTCATTGTAACATTAAACATGATATTAAAATAATTAACATCCACGCAATTAATGCATAAGCAATGAAACAGAAAATGACTTAGGACTATGGGGATTAGCCAGCCGACACCGAAATAAAAAGAAGTACAGTCCGAAGTTACATCAAAAATAGCATGAAAGAATAAAATACAACTCGGGAACTTCAGAGAGAAGCCCCTATCTTCATTGTGCGAACGCCTTCAGCTCCTTTTTGGTGTCCTTCGGTCTTCTTTTTACATTTATATCCTCACTTACAAATTTCTCTCAAAAAAAGAAAAATTGCAGGAAATTAAAAAGGTGTCGGAAACCTGGCTGATCCCTAAAAACATAGCCTAATTTGCACATCCACGCAGATAATATATTGGAAACATACAACCACGCAGATAATCAATCACAGGCATGTAAAGATTAATTTAAATAATCTAAATTGTGTGTGACGTGCAAAAAATTTATTTTGAAAAACTTTTACATTTGATCCATATTTTAATGTTTTGTTTACCGCTTTAAAACCCTTTAAAGTTTCTTTTAATTATTTTGGGTTTTTTAGGGCCAAAAATAAAAGAAGAAAAATTATTTATGTAAATGGGCTAATTTTCTGGCCTTTTGGGCCATGAAAACAACCCATTAGGGTTAATTGGGCCTCCCCCGAAAAATTGGCCCGTTTAGGGTTAGGGTTTCGGAAAACCCTAGGGGGGCCCGCGACGTGTCGCCGCGGCGGCTAGCTGCGCAGGACGCGGCCGCCGTGGCGGCGGCGGGCCGCGGCCTGAGGCCGCGGCTGCTAGGCCGCGGCGTAAAAACGCCGCCGGCGGCGGCGGCGCTTGTGAAGCGCCACCGTTTCGCCCTACGGGCGTGCAGATTTTGGATCAATGGTTGGGGGTAAAAAACGGATTTTTCAAGTATTTAGATCGCTAAAAAATAGATTTTTATTGTTTTTAGGCATGCGGATCTAAAAAAATGTGATTTTTACCGTGTTTTTAAACTTTTTGATCCTAAAACATGCAGATCTAACGTGAAAAGCAAGTTTAGATCTAAAAAGTTTTGATTTTTACCTCTAGATTCGACAAGGGAATCTAGTCGACGGTTGGTGAAGTATGCCCTTTTCGCTCCTCGTTGAGAAGATTACGATCTTCTTGAATCTGAGCGATCGATGGATCTCCTTCCCCGCGAGCCGCCGTCTCCTCCAACGAGCGTGATCGTGCTGATAACGTGTTGTGAAGGGAAAAGTAGGGAAATAGGTGTAGAGGGTTAAGAGCCCCTTACCCTTGTATTTATAGCTTTCAATAGTGGGTTGGATACCCAATTGGCCCAATGGGCCTATTCATAACACATGTATGTTTAAATTTAATAGTCAAATAATTCGTGTTATTTTTATGTTGCTAGTTGCACAGATGGTCAGACTTGCTAATATTGATTTCTTGGTCCTGAAGGCCGATGGGTCGAACTACTTGAGTTGGCAGCTGGAGCTGAAGTTCCACCTGCGCTCTCATGGGTTCAATCTAACACCACAGCAAAGGTAACAATCAGTACTGACACATCTGAAAAGGATGCTTCTAATGAAGCCCCGACTGCAGAAGAAGTTTCCGTTAAGGCGAAAGCCATTATTTATATCAGGAAACACTTAGACTCGACCCTGAAGGACGAGTATCTTACTGTAGAGGATCCTATGAGCTGTGGACCGCACTTGAGGAGAGGTACAGACATCAAAGGGATGTCATACTCCCTCTTGCACAGTACGAGTGGACTCACCTCGCATACAGGATTATAAATCCGTAGCGGAGTACAACTCAACATTATTCTGAATCACCTCACACCTGAAGTTGTGTGGTGAGAATGTTCCTAAGAGGATGTTGCTAGAGAAGACGTTTACGTCTTTTCATGAGAAGGACATGATCCTCATGCAACAGTACCGTGAACGAAAGTTCACAAAGTACTCCGATCTGCTCTCATGCCTACTAATGGCTGAATAGAACAGAGAGCTGTTGATTGCCACTCACAATCTACCCCCTCTTGGCTCCGCTCCATTTCCACCTCCTGCAGAGGCACATTTCCAGTCTTCCCAGAAGAAGAAGATGGATAAGAAGGCAAAGTTCCAGAAATGGAAAGAACTGAAGTAGTGGAAAAAGGCTACTCCTCATGCTCCTCCCCAGAACCAGAAGTTCGTGGCAAAGAAGCAACAGCGGACGCCTAATAAAGGTGGTCCTCCCAAGAAAGACTGGAAGGATACATGCTCAAGATGCGGAATGACTGGCCATTGGTCCAGAAACTGTCGCACAGCCAGACACCTACAGGACCTCTACCAGGCAAGTCTCAAGCCTCATGCTGAGACAAACTGATAAGTGGAGCAGCGTTACCAACTACTGCATGGAATCCGGAAGATTTCATGAATGACAACACTTTGTAGTCATGGACCATCTGTATCTTACTTTCTACCACTGTATCTTATTTTATCTCTTTCTATTCCATGTTAGCTACTTTGTTTGTCAGCTTTTAAATATTAATGTAAGTATTCTCTTTTCGTAGTATTTATTGAATGCTTTTCATTTTTAGATATGGAATCTATATGCCTAGTGGATAGTGCTCAATATACTCTATTCTTTAGTGTATAGACTACTTTACGAGCATTGGTAGTTACTCTGGTCCATTGAGAACAATCTCAGGACCAGCTGACATAATAGAATGATCAGGGGAAGCAATCATTTTGCTCCCCAATAACACACACATTAAACTTAGAGATGTGCTATACTCACCTAAATCGATCCGAAATCTTCTAAGTTTTAAAGATATCAGTTTAAACGGGTGTCACTTAGAGACGGTCGAGGATAATAAAAAAGAATACTTGCACGCAACGACTCTTACAAATGGTATAAAAACCATTGTGGAACGTATCGAGGGACTCCCCACGGGTCTCTACCAGACAAGTATTCAGTCTCCAGAAGTATACATGACGGAGCACCGACAGTGTCCTCAAATACCAGAATTCCAACTCTGGCATAGTAGACTGGGACACCCTGGATCTGTTATGATGTACCGCATCATAAATAGCTCAAGGGGTATAAATTTGAAGAACATGAAGATTCTTCAAAAAGGTAATTTTCCATGTCCACCCTGTACAATGGTAAACTAATAACGAGACCCTCTCCACTTAAAGTGGACTTGGAGTCTCCTAGCTTTCTGGAGAGAATCCATGGGGACATTTGTGGGCCTATACACCAATTAAGTGATCCCTTCAGGTACTTTATGGTCCTGATAGACGCATCTACTAAGTGGTCACATGTGTATCTATTGTCCACCCGTAACTTGGCATTTTATAAGCTTTTAGCTTAGATAATCAAGTTGTGGGCCCACTTCCCCGATCACCAGATAAAGAAACTTCGTCTGGATAATGCGAGGAAGTTTACAACACAAGTTTTTCTAGACTATTGCCAAGCATCAGGCATTGAAGTTGAACATCCTGTAGCACATGTTCACACCCAAAATGGGTTAGTAGAATCTCTAATAAAGAGACTGCAATGGATTGCTCGTCTATTACTACTTCAATCCCAGTTGACGGTGAAAGCATGGGGTCATGCAATATTGCATGCTGCAACTTTAATAAAATACAGACCTTCTGGAGGTCAGTCATCTTCTCATATGCAATTAGCACTTGGAGTACCACCAATTGTCTCACATTTGAGAATATTTGGTTGTACAGTAGATGTCCCATAGCACCACCAGAAAGGACAAAGATGGGTCCACAATGTTGTCTATGCATTTATGTTGGGTTTGACACACCCTCTGTAATAAGATTCCTAGAACCTCTTACGGGAGACGTTTTCAAGGCATGTCTAGAAGACTGTGAATTTGATGAAGCATCATTTCCAAGACTAGGCTTACAAAGCAAGAAGCCTGAAGCTTCAGAGAGTATCTTTTGGGATGACAGAAATTAAGTCACTTTGATCCGCCTACGAGCCAGTGTGAGGATGAGGTCCTGAAGATTCTCCATATCCAAAACACTGTCCATCTCTTGCCGGACAAATTTACTGATAACCAGAAGATTGTTAGATCACGCGTTCCTGCTGCTAACACTCCAGCTAGGATTGACATACCGCAAAATGGATGCAATTCGCCTGCAGCATAGATGGTTGGACCTCTTAAAAAGAGAGGACGACCACCGGGATCCAAGGATCAAGTCCCTCGAAAGAGTAGGACCCTTGGCAATGGTTAAAAAATACCACCACAGGATGCTACTATAAGCCCTGCTCCCCCATCTCTCCCAAACTCTCAAAGAGAGGAAAAACCGGGAGAAAATGAAGTTTCGATACATTATGTACGAACTGGAGAGTATTGGGACACAAAGAGCACCATTATAGATGACACATTTGCGTGTAATATTGCCATCAACGTCGCGTACTACGACGATGTTATTGAACCACACTCTCTGACAGAATGTCAAAGCAGAGATGATTGGCTAAAGTGGAAATCGGCAATAGGAGTGGAGTTGGATTCACTCATAAAACGCAAGGTCTTCGGACCAATAGTCCAGACACCAAAAGGTGTAAAAACCTGTGTGTTATAAATGTGTATTTGTTAGAAAAAGAAATGAACAAAATGAGTTCGTTCGCTACAAAGCAAGGCTTGTAGCGCAGGGTTTTATCTAACGTCCAGGGGTGGATTTTGACGCCATATACACCCCAGTCATTGACACGATCACCTTCCAATTCCTTATTGGCTTAACAGCTCAAAAAGGTTTGGATATGTAGCTTATGGACGTCGTGACTGCATACCTATATAGAAATTTAGACCGAGACATGTTTATGAGATTACCTGACAGCTATTCTTTGCCTGCAGCACTAAAAGAGAGACAACGTGACGTCTACTCAGTGAAACTGTAAAGATCATTATACGGTCTGAAACAATCTGGAAGGATGTGGTATAACAGACTGAACGAATTCCTTGCGAAGCAATGATTTGCAAATGACCCAGTCTATCCTTGCATCTTTATTAGAGCAAAGGCAACATGATTTGTCATTATAGCCGTCTATGTGAACGACTTGAACCTTATGGATCTCCTGGAGAGATCACTGAGATTTCTAGAAGCTTGACAGAAACTTTCGAGATGAAAGACCTCGGAAAGTCAAAATTCTGTTTAGGTCTTCAAATAGAGCATCTTAACGATGTGATCCTGTTACATCAATCAACTTATACATCGAACTTACTGAAAAAGTTCCAAATGGATAAGTGGCACCCCCTCAGTACCCCTATGGTCGTGAGAGCATTGGATGTACATAAAGAATCCTTCCGGCCGGTGGAAGAGGGGGAGGAAGTATTAGGCCCTGAAGTGCCTTATTTAAGTGCTATTGGTGCACTCCTTTACCTGGCCAACTGCACTCGTCCTGACATAGCATTTGCAGTCAACTTACTAATTTTCTGAGATCGTTTCAGTCTAGAACCCGCAGACCCGCTTTCTAAACGTTTTGGCCAAAAACTAGTATTTCTGTAGCTCAAATCCCAGAACGGATCTTGTATTCGCGATCCTCGCGTCGATACGATCCCGTGGGTAATGTTTTCGTAATTTTTCGGACACGGTTACTAGTAGGGGCAAAATCGTAATTTCGGTTTTGTATTTCACTAATTACTTTCGCTAATGGGATTTTTACTTATTACTAGTTACCATTACTTACATACCTAACCCAAACACGTTAGCAACCCATGTGTTTCATGGGTTGGCTAAAATCCATGCTTAGTCTAACATAACCACCTAACACATTTAATACTCTTTGACTAACACCTAATCTAAACACTATAAATACCACCCTTATACTCTTTAATCCTCAGTTTAAAACTCTCTCATCCTCAGCTAAACCCTAAGGCTCACTTCTCCCTCCCCCGTAACACAGTCTCTCGTTCTCTCTCTCCCTCAGCCCGCTCTCTCTCCCCCCAAGGCCGTGCAAAAAGCCCTCCCCTCCTCTCCGCACTCGACCCCTCCCACAGCTCCGCCGTGCTCCGAGCAACTCGAAAGCCCCCGACGTCCGACCCAACACCCCTCCACCTTCGACCACGGGCCACCCCGAGCTGCCTCACCCCCGCTCCGCCTGCTCAAGCCCCGAAGCCTCCCCACCAGCGACAGCGTCTTCCCCGAGCCCGCACCGAAGCCCCGATCCGCTCCGACGACGTCGCACCACTGCTCACCGCCGCCTCCGCTCCTCCGAGCATCAACAGAGCCCCCTCGCTCTTGCTGCATGCTCCCGACTGCACCCCCCGGAAACCCACGCCGAAGCTCGTCGCCTCCGACCCGCCATGCCTCCCCCGAACCCGTCTTCCTCCGCCTGCGACACCGCCTTTCTCAGCGCCGCCACCGACGAAGCCATCTCCGGACGAGCCCGCCACCGATCACCCCGCCTCCGAGAAGCTCTTCCACCGCCACCCCCGTTTGTCGATCACTGCCATCGCCTGACGATCCGCCTCCTCCACCGCTCGGGAGCGCCATCGCCGCCGCCTTCTCCGACGGGACTCGCCGCCGCTTCGCCACCGTACACCGCCCGCCACCGCACCCTTCGACGATCGAACCCACCCCCATTGCAGCATTCGAAATGAAGGGGTAAGTTATAATACGGGGTTATTAAAGACAAATACGTATAAACGTAATTTTAGCGTATTTTTATAATTATTAAATATGGGTTTTTGATACAAAAATTGATAACTAATTATACAGGGGCCAGAAAAATGTGTGGATAGTCCCAGAAAATCAGAAACGACATTTCGGAGCCATTTGCGCTGGTCTTACCTCGACCAGATGCTTACTTTCTTTGGAATGATTTTTCGAACCTAAAGATTAAATAGGTTTAATTCATTCTAAAAATCGCAACTCGCTAGTTTTACCTACACTAATATTTGATAAAATTATATGTGACAATAGACTTCGAGACGATCATTTTGACTACACATTCATGTAATTCCGATTTGTATTGCTCCCGTAAGAAATTACGGAAGATACACGTTCCTTAAGTTTTTAGGATTTTTAAGCTATTTATAAGTTTCTAAAAATTATAAGAAATTACAGAAGCTCCTGAAAATTCTCCCCTCTTGCAGTAAAATCTAAATAATTATTTTAGGGTTTATATAAAAATTTTAAATATTTTTCCGACACCGTTTTAACGAGTTTAAAAATCAAACTGACCTAATTGTTTAAATAGAAAAGGTCGTGTTTTTACTAATTAAGTATTTTGTGTTGCAGGTACAGACTCTGGTGTATTAGCCTCAGAGGAAGCACTAGATCCTCTTCCGGCTTACGACAACGGTATTAATTTTGGTAAGTCACGATAGGTTCTAACCTTAGAAATCCAGCCACTGTGCTCGTACGAACCTTGTAGCACCGCACTACTACGTGCTCGAAGCACGGAAACATACACCACTTACTTGTGTTGGACTTGACTTGAAACATTTCATGGAACGATCATGTAAAGAACTTGTACTTGACACATCACCGGGTTTTGGGGTAACTCATAGTTTGCGAGAGTACGGGAGTGACTAGAGTTTGGTCTACCTGTCCTGTCGCCTGTGTTTTCGGCGCCCTGTCCTGCTGCCTGCGTTTCGGCAAACCATAACTGCTGCCTGGGTACCGGCATTCGTCAGGGTAGCACCCAGGCAAGAGACAAACTGAACGGTCACATATTGTACTCTCCGACTTGAGTCACGTAGTTTTAGCAGAGCTTGCACGGTTACTTCTTTACAGTCATGCACTTTACTTTCTGCACTTGTAGCACTTTACTTTCTGCACTTGTACAGACACTACACCGTACTTTACTTCTGCTTGTCATACTTGTACAGTACTCCTTTTCTTTGTTTGGAATCTTTGTGACTTACCTTCGGTTCCACTTGTGGCACCGACAGACGAAAATCTGGTTGAGGATATTGCTCCAGAGTACGAGGAGCCTGTGTACGACCCAGAGACCACAGAGTTTTAGTTACTTTTCTGTCGGAGTGTGTATTGTACTATGTATTTCCTTTTCTGCATTTCCTTTCAGTATTTCCTTTCATATATTGGTGTGAGAGAGTGCTGGTTGTTGTACTTTAATTTGGACTGTAATAATGTCTGTAAGCTGGTTTGAGTGTTGTTGGTACATCTCTGCGTTGTGACTATGCTGATTTCACTGGTAAACTGCGGAACCTGCGCAATAATCAAATAAGTAACGGGCCCCCGAGAGCGGGTCGTTACAAGTTTGGTGGCCCACGCAGGTCCGTGCAAAATACCTCTGTGAACAGTATAGTAAAACCAGGATGTATCGTGTACGATACTCGACTAAGCTGGACATTTTTTCTATGAATGCAGGTTTGACACTCGGAAGACGGACGGGAACATCTCGGAGAGCCCCAATGGAGTGTTTGATCTACCTAGCCTTAATAAAATTCATTATCAAAATCGAAATAAGATTAGTTAGTTGTTAAAAAAAATCCTTCTGTGTCGGTGGCACCCATATGAATGATGATCTTCCTTCAATGGACCATGATACCGGTCAATGTGCTTGGCTAAAGTCTGTTGGATCAACCTAGCTAGACTGGGCATAAGTGGTCCTAGCTTAGTCACTTCCCTGGCCGTGTCCGCTGGACCGCAAGGACGTGAATCATAATTATGTGACGTCATCGACCTTATTCACTACCAACCTCCTTTTAAGCCTGATGACCTTTCATTTGACATTCTTAGAATCTTTCTATTTCTAGTTTGCTTTAACCCTAGCCACGTTTATTTTAAGGAGGGTAGCGTTTGAATTTTTCAATCATCAGAAGTTCGAGCTCCTCAGCAGAAGCAGATCGAAGGACGTTCAAAAGTACTCGAGGATGATGCTGGAGATTTTGAGACGAGCCAAACGTTGCGGTGCACATATAGGCTGTTACGTTTTTGAGCTCGTGTTCCTCTTCTAGACCCTACTTTCATCTTGTACCCATTTCTCCATGAGTTAAACCTTCTTTTTCACCTACCATCCCCCTCATTATTGCCTTTGTCCTCATCCTTGCCTCGAGCCCCGTTCCCGCCTACCCTACACTACCTACCCATGACTTCCGGCGCCCCCTATTTATTTCCTTTGCCCGCTTTCCCCACCTCGATCCCCGTTCCCGCCTAACGCCGACGACTTTCGGTGGCCCCCTTCTCTTTTTAACCCCTCTTCTCCTTCCTTCCCAAGCCACCCCGTGGTTCCCTTTTCGCTCAGACATCGCCCCTCCTCCTCCCGGCCTCTTCCCCAAGCGAACTCGACCCACCTCACCCGAAGCTCCGCCAGCTTCCGCTCCACTCCATCGGAAGTTCCTGCCATGGATCGTCAACCAGCCGCAGCTCTCATCGCCGAGGACCCGCAACCACCAATGGCCCTTCGACGTTCTGTTTTGAGATTTTTTGGCCTTGGCGACAACCCTCGCCGCCACCCTCGCTACCGCCGCTTGGCTGAGATCTTGGGAAGCCGTGATCATTGGGCTTCTCTTGAGCTCTCTGCCCTGGGTCTCACCTAGATTGAGATTCCGTTTAGGCTTCCTCATGCGTCTACTTCTTTTGGTTTGCGAAAAAGCGTGTTTTTGGCTGTTCATTTGTTGGGTGATGTTAGGTGTTGCGAATGTCAAGTATTGGTCTACGGAAGGAGTAATGGCGATGATTATCGGCATGATATTAGCATTGGGTGTTGAAGTTGGATGTAGGCCTTGTGCTTGGCTCTGGTTGAGAGTTTGGATCCTGCCTTATTGTGGGATATTATGGAGATTGATGGAAGGAATACTGGCAGTAAGTACTGACTTTGGGTATTGGCCTTGTACTTACCTTTGGGCGTTGATTTGGACGTTAGCATGTGGTTGGGCCTTATGGAAATTGATGTTGTTGGTGGATTAGTCGATACATGCTATATTATGAACAACATCTGTGGCCAGACCCCGTTAGTCACCAGTAGCACGAATAAACTTTATAGTCTTCCGGTTTATATGGTTTAAATAGCTTGCTACTGGCTTATCACCTCAGGTTCCAAGTTGTCGAACAGAAGTTGTCATCATAATAGCCCTCATTTTCATGTGATGTTATCATCTCATGTTAATTTTCGACTACTTGAGAAGTCAGAGTAACTATTGTGATGATACTAGGTTTCGAAATTAGTTACGGAAGCTATGGTGATGTCAATAGTATGTATTCATATATAACATCTCTTGTTTTCTTGATGCTATAATATCACATTATATTTCATATTATTTACAACCTGATTTACTAGATTTCCATCTTTTTCTATCTTTTATTTGCTTGAGCTTCTTCATAAAATCAATTATTTGTTTCAAAAAATATTTTTAAATTCCGAGGACGGAATTATTTTAAGGAGGGTAGAATGTAACGACCTGAATTTTTCCAAAAACATTTAAAGCTAAATATTGGAAGTAATTTCGTTTTTTAATTGTGTTTTGTAATGGTTGATCAGGAGTTTTAAACTGATTTCAAAAATTCTTATAAAAATATTTTGAAACACTAGACTTATTATAAAGTATTTCAGCAATTTCATATTTCCTCAAATGCCTAAAACATTTCTGTTAAAATTCATCTTCCAAAATTACCGTTTTGATTCGTCGAATTTATTTTCCTATCCAAACATATTCAAAACGTTTTCAAACTTTTACAGTAACATTCAATGATCATTTAGGGCCTCCCACATTAATTTTCATAATTTTCTGAGATCGTTTCAGTCTAGAACCCGCAGACCCGCTTTCTAAACGTTTTGGCCAAAAACTAGTATTTCTGTAGCTCAAATCCCAGAACGGATCTTGTATTCGCGATCCTCGCGTCGATACGATCCCGTGGGTATGTTTTCGTAATTTTTCGGACACGGTTACTAGTAGGGGCAAAATCGTAATTTCGGTTTTGTATTTCACTAATTACTTTCGCTAATGGGATTTTTACTTATTACTAGTTACCATTACTTACATACCTAACCCAAACACGTTAGCAACCCATGTGTTTCATGGGTTGGCTAAAATCCATGCTTAGTCTAACCTAACCACCTAACACATTTAATACTCTTTGACTAACACCTAATCTAAACACTATAAATACCACCCTTATACTCTTTAATCCTCAGTTTAAAACTCTCTCATCCTCAGCTAAACCCTAAGGCTCACTTCTCCCTCCCCCGTAACACAGTCTCTCGTTCTCTCTCTCCCTCAGCCCGCTCTCTCTCCCCCCCAAGGCCGTGCAAAAAGCCCCTCCCCTCTCTCGCACTCGACCCCTCCCACAGCTCCGCCGTGCTCCGAGCAACTCGAAAGCCCCCGACGTCCGACCCAACACCCCTCCACCTTCGACCACGGCCACCCCGAGCTGCCTCACCCCCGCTCCGCTCCCTGCTCAAGCCCCGAAGCCTCCCCACCAGCGACAGCGTCTTCCCCGAGCCCGCACCGAAGCCCCGAATCCGCTCCGACGACGTCGCACCACTGCTCACCGCCGCCTCCGCTCCTCCGAGCATCAACAGAGCCCCCTCGCTCTTGCTGCATGCTCCGACTGCACCCCCCCGGAAACCCACGCCGAAGCTCGTCGCCTCCGACCGCCATGCCTCCCCCGAACCCGTCTTCCTCCGCCTGCGACACCAGGCCTTTCTCAGCGCCGCCACCGACGAAGCCATCTCCGGGACGAGCCCGCCACCGATCACCCCGCCTCCGAGAAGCTCTTCCACCGCCACCCCGTTTGTCGATCACTGCCATCGCCTGACGATCCGCCTCCTCCACCGCTCGGGAGCGCCATCGCCGCCGCCTTCTCCGACGGGACTCGCCGCCGCTTCGCCACCGTACACCGCCCGCCACCGCACCCTTCGACGATCGAACCCACCCCCATGCAGCATTCGAAATGAAGGGGTAAGTTATAATACGGGGTTATTAAAGACAAATACGTATAAACGTAATTTTAGCGTATTTTTATAATTATTAAATATGGGTTTTTGATACAAAAATTGATAACTAATTATACAGGGGCCAGAAAAATGTGTGGATAGTCCCAGAAAATCAGAAAACGACATTTCGGAGCCATTTTGCGCTGGTCTTACCTCGACCAGATTGCTTACTTTCTTTGGAATGATTTTTCGAACCTAAAGATTAAATAGGTTTAATTCATTCTAAAAATCGCAACTCGCTAGTTTTACCTACACTAATATTTGATAAAATTATATGTGACAATAGACTTCGAGACGATCATTTTGACTACACATTCATGTAATTCCGATTTGTATTGCTCCCGTAAGAAATTACGGAAGATACACGTTCCTTAAGTTTTTAGGATTTTTAAGCTATTTATAAGTTTCTAAAAATTATAAGAAATTACAGAAGCTCCTGAAAATTCTCCCCTCTTGCAGTAAAATCTAAATAATTATTTTAGGTTTATATAAAAATTTTAAATATTTTTCCGACACCGTTTTTAACGAGTTTAAAAATCAAACTGACCTAATTGCTTTAAATAGAAAAGGTCGTGTTTTTACTAATTAAGTATTTTGTGTTGCAGGTACAGACTCTGGTGTATTAGCCTCAGAGGAAGCACTAGATCCTCTTCCGGCTTACGACAACGGTATTAATTTTGGTAAGTCACGATAGGTTCTAACCTTAGAAATCCAGCCCACTGTGCTCGTACGAACTTGTAGCACCGCACTACTACGTGCTCGAAGCACGGAAACATACACCACTTACTTGTGTTGGACTTGACTTGAAACATTTCATGGAACGATCATGTAAAGAACTTGTACTTGACACATCACCGGGTTTTGGGGTAACTCATAGTTTGCGAGAGTACGGGAGTGACTAGAGTTTGGTCTACCTGTCCTGTCGCCTGTGTTTCGGCGCCCTGTCCTGCTGCCTGCGTTTCGGCAAACCATACTGCTGCCTGGGGTACCGGCATTCGTCTGGGTAGCACCCAGGCAAGAGACAAACTGAACGGTCACATATTGTACTCTCCGACTTGAGTCACGTAGTTTTAGCAGAGCTTGCACGGTTACTTCTTTACAGTCATGCACTTTACTTTCTGCACTTGTAGCACTTTACTTTCTGCACTTGTACAGACACTACACCGTACTTTACTTCTGCTTGTCATACTTGTACAGTACTCCTTTTCTTTGTTTGGAATCTTTGTGACTTACCTTCGGTTCCACTTGTGGCACCGACAGACGAAAATCTGGTTGAGGATATTGCTCCAGAGTACGAGGAGCCTGTGTACGACCCAGAGACCACAGAGTTTTAGTTACTTTTCTGTCGGAGTGTGTATTGTACTATGTATTTCCTTTTCTGCATTTCCTTTCAGTATTTCCTTTCATATATTGGTGTGAGAGAGTGCTGGTTGTTGTACTTTAATTTGGACTGTAATAATGTCTGTAAGCTGGTTTGAGTGTTGTTGGTACATCTCTGCGTTGTGACTATGCTGATTTTCACTGGTAAACTGCGGAACCTGCGCAATAATCAAATAAGTAACGGGCCCCCGAGAGCGGGTCGTTACAAAGTGCCTTATTTAAGTGCTATTGGTGCACTCCTTTACCTGGCCAACTGCACTCGTCCTGACATAGCATTTGCAGTCAACTTACTAGCCAGATATAGTGATGCACCTACACAGCGGCACTGGGCCGGAGTTAAGCATCTTCTGCGCTACATCCAAGGGTCCATAGACTTAGGTCTATTCTACAAAAAAGGGGCAATAACAGATTTAGTTGGTTATGCTTATGCAGGTTACAGATCCGATCCTCATACAGAGAAGTCTCAGACAGGATACATGTTCACTTATGGCGGCACTGCCATATCTTGGAGATCTGTGAAGCAGACCATGGCGACCGTCTCATCCACACTTTCAGAACTTCTAGCAATCCATGAAGTAAGTAAAGAGAGCTTCTGGCTATGTTCTGTGATCCAGCACATTCTTACCTCTACCGTCCTGAAGCCCGACGTTCTTGAGCCTACTAAAATCTATGAAGACAATGCAGCATGTATAGCCCAGCTACAGGACGGCTACATCAAAGGCGACGAGACGAAGCATATCTCTCTCAAGTTCTTCTAGACACATGACCTTTAGAAGAAAAAGCATATTGAGGTACAGAAGATCCAATCTTGTAATAACTTGGCGGATTTGCTTACCAAATTCCTGGCTACTAGTATTTTTGAGAAACATGTAAGTGGGACTGAGATGAGGAGAATGAGAAAATGTAAACTGGGCCAGGATGAGAGAACTATGAATGTATAGATACATATGAGACTGATGTATAGATTAATAGGTAATCTGCAAGCCTAAAGCTTGGTCAGATGAGGGGGGGGTCAACAGTAGTGTTGTACTCTTTTCCCTTGGCTATTGGTTTTTTCCACAAGGTTTTCCATAGTCAAGGTTTTGACGAGGCAACCTAGTTGACTCTGGATTCTGAAGTATCCACCCCTACACACATCCATAAAACAGGGGAAGTTATGGAGAAACTGTTCTTTATTTAACAAGACAGTTATCCTAACTTGGATCTTGAAGAATCCACCTCTTATTCCATGATTAGTTGGATAAAGGGAAGTGTTGTGAATAGGCTCATTGGACCCATTGAGTATCCACTCATCATTGAATGATATATATATGAGGGCAGTGGCTACTAACCCTCTACACCTTTTACCCTACGCTTTTCCCTTCATAACAATTTTCATTATAAGGGTTTCGAAAGCATTTTTGCTCACACTACTGCTACTAAACCTATCATATAATGACATAAAATTATGGGCCTAAATTATGGTGGTCCAAAGTCGCAAGTCGTCGTCGTCGTCGTCATTATTATTTATTCTTCGGAAAGTTGGCTACGTCTGCATAGGCGGGGACCCCGCTCAGCTGGGATCGAACCCTGCCGATCCCATTGAGAAGCAGGGAGAAGTGTCGCTGGACTACGGTCCTTTGGTGCAAGTCAATATTACTGAGACTAGCACTTTTGACCTATGAATTAACCATACACTTAGTAAGCTTAACCATCTGCTCAAATGATTTGGTGTTCCTGGTTCACTAGCTTTCAGGAATAAAAAAAACAAGATGTAATCTTTGGTGATTTAAAAAAAAATGGAATACATGGATTTAATTCTCAAGACTAACATAGGTTCAAACGCTAAGTGTAAACTCTACGTTTAAGCCAAACACACCAGAAAATCATTTAAGATTATTAAATGGTATACTTTAACATCTTAGAATTGAAACACAATGATATATGCGCGATTCTAAAAGAATACACATTAGAGGTGGCAGGGATTGTTTTATATGATTACTCTAGATAGTGTTATGTCTACTTAAATGCTAGGATAAAGTTTCGGGTGTGTTCAAAGTACTAGAAATAACCCATGTGCACGGGCACACAAAAAACTAACACACAACCAGGATGCGGGCTCTACACAGTTTTTCCGTTGGGTACAAAACTGGGTGCAAATGGAAAGTGCGTGTTTGAGAGGGTGTGTATTGTCAGGTTGTTTTTGGGGTTTCCCGATTGGGTGTGGGTGTTTGAGTTTTTTGTTTTGTTTTTGGGTGTTATTTGGGTTTAGTGGTTGGATTTTGGGGTTTCAGTGATGATAATTCTGTAAATATGTCGGCTTGGGATGGTTTTTCTTGGGCTGAGAGGGTTGTCCCTTGGTGATGTGATACTGTCGTATGGGACAAACTCATATGCAGTCCCCCTCTATTGTATATTAGATTAGAAATAACCTGTACGGTCACCAAAAAAAACCCCACCAAAAAAACCCAAAAAAAAACAATAATTTAATTGTTGACATCGTCCGAACAATTACCTAGCATTGGCATTTATCCTTCTTTTGTCATAATAATAATAATAAGAGGTTTAATCGTGGCTATCTCCGGTTATTTAGATTGTGCTACTTATCCTAGGCAGCGGTGGAACCTATGTTAATACCTTTGCCAGTTGACGTGGTGGGTATTAAAACATGCCTCCCTCGGTCTTGTAATATTCTTGAACTTAAATGAGAGCAATGACGATAACACCCAATATATGCTATCTTATGGCTAACTTTAATCTTTTCTTGTTGGTTGGTTGATTTTAATAATTAATTTTAAACTACCCACTTGTATTCTCCCCTTTGGCTATAAATATAGACTTGAGGGCTCTCCCCTCGGTAGTTGATTCATAACATAAACTAATATAGTTTTCTAACTTATTTTTTTATTTGCAAATTTAAAGAGAATGAAACTTCACTCGCGCGTGTCGGTGGAAAGACTCGTATGTTAAATAAGAAAATGTAGTGGCAAACTAGTCATTAATTCGTACCAGAAGCCATGCACATACAACCAAATGTTGGGATATCAAATTCATCGTATGCATCCCCTTACGAAAAGATTCAATCTATTTAAGGTTCATTTCTTCAGCGCTTCACTCCAACCATTTTACATATTTCTTGCAGAGCCAACCGCCATGGCTTCCATGCTTCAGGACAGGCACTCCTCCCGTCTCGGCACGCCGATGAGATCGCCGGCCAGACACCCAACCCCATGGTTTGACGTCGACCACCCGTCGACGCTCCGCATCCCTCGCAGATCCTCCTTGGATTACGCCGCCACGGGCTGCAGATCCCCGGCGGTCATGCGCGGAGCACGTGACCTGACCGGGTTCAGCACCCCCCAGCGCGTCACTGTCATGGGCCGGGAGCACGACTGGGTCGAGTTCCGGACCCCTCAGCACCCAGCGAGTGGGACCAACAACTGGGGTGGGGCCTCCCCTTTGCTCTCAAGGAATATTCCGAAAAAGTCCCTGGAGACTAATTATCTGAAGTTCAACCCCTCGGATGATGACGCTGGCTGTGGCTTGACTGATCTAGCGGCCGTTTTGGGGTCCCCGATGCAAAGTGAGGGAGAGAAGAAGCGTGGGGATGCAAAAAGGAGGAAGAGGGATTGGGTTTTTGGTAAATTGGGGTGGAAGTACAAGAAGGAAGAGAAGGTGTTGGGGTTTGTGGAGAATAAGAGGAAGAAGAAGGGGACTTGGTTTCTTGGTGCGAAGCTTAGCAGGAGGTGGCCACAAGGGTGGTGATATTTTGTAATATTGCAGGTTTGTTTCTGAAAATTGTAATTCGCACAATTAGACCTTTATAAAACACTTTTCAATTTTTTGCCCTTCATTTTGTAATTTATGAAGCACTCTTTGCAGTTTAGTGGTCAGTAATAGGATTAGAGCTGTAACTTTGGATAAAACCAGGGGGCTGCAGGGAGTTTGTATGGCTACTTTTACCTACGGTAATATTTGCCCCATATATTAATTTCCCCAACTTAGTTTATGCTCATTTGCCATTTCTTATTTGCCTTCTTGATGATCACAACATTTGACATGTTATTCTATGTATAGAACTTTCTTGATAAAACATGCTTGCAATAGCGTTTGCACGTTTCATCACATGACTTTTGTTTATCCATACCAATATTTCTCCTCTTTTGTTTGATGAGTGGAACTGTTGGGGCTATATCAAGTTAATGCAAGGACACTAGGGTCTCGGTAAAGTGAACTAACTAAACACTACTATTTTTTTCTTTCCAATAGCATGTCATTTTATTCCCTGGTAATAAGGATCTTTTGTATTTTAAATCCTAAGAGCTCCATGCGTATGATGATTGAGTCATCAAATTTCATTTTAGTTCCTTCACTTCTTTCCTGAAGAAAATAATGATCCGATCTATCTTTTTAAATGACAAGACCTAGTTCACTTTACCAGAATATAAGGGTCTACATCCTAAAACCTCTCTTCATTTAGAGATTTCATGGATAACCTTAGTCCCATCTGTTAAATATATCTGCTGCAAAGTCTTCCTATGAACAGGCGAAGAGGGGCCAGTGTTTTTAATGCGTTGGTTGGGGCTTTATTGTTTACTTGCCGACAGAGAGCAAAATGAAGGGGCTGTCCTTTGGCTTTTGTAGATGTATGCCATTTCAATTTCCTGAGAGAAAAATGAGGGCCTGCAGTCTTTAGTTTTCAGAGAGCTTCTGTCTTCAGAGAGCTGATAGCAAAAGAGAGCCGTGAGCTTCCTTTTCTTGGGAGCTATGTTGTGTTCTTCAGGAAGCTACTGTCATCTATTTTCTTGAGAGCTTGTGAGAGTTTAGAAGAGCTTAGGGCTTCTAGTATTTCTCATTCTCTTCTTCTTCCTTTGTGAGATTTGTGGGGGCTTGGAATTGCCAAGTTGTTACTCACAAGAGTGTGAAGGAGAAGGTGTTGGTGTAAGCTTGTGTGCTCGCCTTGATTAGTAGTGGATCGTCTCGGAATGCTGGAGTAGGTTGTTCGCAACCGAACTAGGGTAAAATCCTCCGCCTCATTTATTTCTGCAATTTGAGATTGTCGCATTTCGCTTACTAATTTGCTTACGCAAGATCCGAAGAGGGATTGGTTGTTTGGTTTGTTGTGTGCCCCTATTTTTCAAGCTTTAGCTCCCTAGCTAGTTGTTAGGGCTTGTTGTTCCGCAGGGCGACAACGGTTTTTTATCAATAAGTGGTATCAGAGCCTTCGGTTGTTTGTAGAGAAATTGAGTAGCGAAGATGGTTAGTTTGGCGACACTCAACATTGAGAGGTTCACCGGCCGTAATGATTTCAGGTTATGGTAGTCGAGGGTGAAAAATTATTTGAGGCAGACGAAATGTTTTCAGATTGTATTCGATGGGGAAAACATTGAGAATGAGGTGACGACATCACAGAGGGCAGAGATGGAGAGAATAGCGTATAGCGCCATCCAGTTATCGTTAGTCGACACCGTCTTGAGAGAGGTATTGGACGAGGCTACGGCCAAGGATATGTGGAATAAGCTAGATGGGTTGTATATGAAGAAATCTTTTACAAGCCGCCTCTATTTATTACAGCAGCTGTACACTCTGAAAATGAAGCCCGGATCGGCGGTAAAAGATCACATAGATGAGTTGAATCGGATTGTGATGGAGTTGCGGGGAATGGATGTCAAGATCGAAGATGAGCAACAAGCAGTGATTTTGTTATGTTCGTTGACTGAGGAGTTCTCCCAATTTGTTCGGTCCATGATCTATGGACGAACAACGCTTACCGTGGAAGAGGTGAAGGCGGCGCTCCATACCGAGATGCTATGTGAGAAGGTCCAAGGTAGAGACTTTGGAGGAAACCGTGATGAAGCTTTGCATGTGAGAGGCAGGCAGGACAGGCGAGGAGGTCAAGGCCATTTCAAGAAGAAGGACCGCTCGAAGTCCCAGCATTCCCATGATAGGAAGGACATCTCGTGTTTCATTTGCAAGCAGAGAGGTCATTGGAGGAACCAATGCCCCAATAGATTTGGGAAGAAAGGCAATGATGCTTCTGGTTCAGCTTCCTTGGGTTTGGAGGACATACATATCAGTGATGACAGAGGCCATAGTGAAAGGGGTAGAGATCCAGAGATGTTTGCAGCGGGGGTGTCTGGTGAGGCACAAGTTGCGTGGTTGATGGACAGTGGGTGTTCTTTCCATATGACTCCACATCGGAGTTGGTTTTCCACTTACCGTTCCCAAGAAGACGGAGGCTCTATTCTCATGGGGAACAATGAGGCGTGTAAGACCGCGGGTATTGGAACTGTTTGGATCCGCATGCACGATGGGATCGTGTGTACCCTTGCCGATGTTAGACATGTGCCTGATCTCAGGAAGAGCTTGATATCCATCGGTGTGTTGGATAATGTTGGATGCAAGTCAGTTGTTGAGAATGGCCAGCTGAGGTTATCCAAAGGAGCCATGGTTGTGATGAAGGGAAGAAAGGTAGGGAATCTATATGCCCTACAAGGTGCCACAGTAGAAGGCGAAGCCGATGCCACCTCTTCTAGCTCGAGTGATGGAGATTCAGCAAAGTTATGTCATTATTGTTTGGGTCACCCGTGTGACAAGACCCTCGATGTTCTCCGCCAAAGAAAATTGATTGGAGCTAGTGATGAGAGTGTGGAGTTTTGTGAAAGCTGTGTGTATGGGAAAAAGACAAAGGTACAGTTCAGTACGGGGAAGCACACTAGCCGAGGTCCACTGGATAACATTCATTCCGATGTTTGGGGGCCGTGTCCTGTAGCGTCAGGAGGTGGGGCTAGGTACTTTGTCCTCTTCATCGATGATTATTCACGAAAGGTTTGGATGTACTTGATGAAGACAAAAGATCAAACCTTTGGGATGTTCAAGCAATGGCTTGCGATGGTTGAAAAGCAAACTGGCAAGGCGGTGAAAGTCCTTAGATCCGACAACGGAGGCGAGTACACCTCGAGGGAGTTCACAGGATTCTGCAGATCCCATGGGATTCGACGTCACTTTACTACACCAGGGGATCCTCAATCGAACGGGGTTGTAGAGAGGATGAACATGACGTTGTTGGAGAGAGTGCGTTGCTTGAGGCACTCTGCTGGTTTGGAGAAGGAATTTTGGGGTGAGATACTCACTACCGCCGTGCACATAGTGAATCGAGTTCCATCGGCAGCGATTGATTACCAAATTCCTGAAGAGAAGTGGAGTGGGAAAATTGGCGACTACTCTTATTTACGCATCGTTGGTTGCCCGGCATATGCACATGAGAGAGGCGAAAAGTTGGATCCGAGGGCCAAGAAGTACATTTTCCTTGGATATGGCGATGGTGTGAAAGGATATCGCTTGTGGGACCCGGTGGGCCGCAAGGCGATTTTGAGTAGGCACGTCACCTTCGATGAGTCTGTGATGCTCAGGGCGAAGCATACTCATTGGAAGGGGGACGAGTCACCTGAGGAGACCGCGCCAGAGACGATTGATCTCCCGATCCTATTCCAGAGGCGACCTGGCAAGGAGCCGATGGTCGAGGTCCCCGGTGCGGGACATGATGAGGTCCATGTTGAGGACCATATGCAGACACCAGTCCCAGCTCAGATACGTGATGAATTTGTTGCAGATGAGGTGCGGAGGTCCAAGAGGACTAAGAAGGCGCCCGAGAAATTTGGAGATTGGGATTACACGACGTTCTCCTTTGACGACATGGCGTCGTATGCCTTAAACATTAAGCACGGGAGCCTATGACCTACAGTGGAGCCATTAGCTCGAGTGATGCAGCGAATTGGCAAGGAGCTATGGAGGAAGAGATGAAGTCTCTCCACCACAATGACACGTGAGAGTTAGTGCCTCTACCACATGAGAGGCGTGCCATTGGATGTAGGTGGATCTACAAGGTCAAAGAAAGCTCGACCGAACATGGTGGTGATGTACGGTACAAAGCAAGGCTGGTGACTAAGGGTTTTACACAGAGGAAGGAAGAGGACTACAATGAGATATTTTCTCCAGTGGTGAGACACACTTCCATTCGTATTTTGTTGGCACTAGTAGCATCCATGTACATGGAGTTGGAGCAACTCGATGTCAAGACCGCTTTTCTGCACGGTGATTTGGATGAGGAGATTTACATGCACCAACCAGAGGGGTTCTTAGCGGAAGGCAAGGAGAGGATGGTCTGCAGGTTGAGGAAATCCTTGTACGGGTTGAAACAGTCGCCCAGATAATGGTACACGCGATTTGATAGCTTCATGATGGGTGTAGGTTTTGAGCGGAGTGTGAAGGATCAGTGTGTTTATGTGCGCACATTGGATGATGGCTCGCGCATCTACCTCTTACTTTATGTTGACGATATGTTGATTGCTTCCTCAAACATGTCGGAAGTCAAGAAGCTAAAGGTGAAGTTGGGCAAGGAGTTCGATATGAAGGATTTGGGCCCGGCAAAGAAAATCCTAGGGATGGAGATATCCCGAGACAGGAGGAAGGGTGAGTTGAGGTTGTCACAGAAGGGGTATATTGAGAAGGTGCTCGTCCGTTATGGAATGGAGAGTGCGAAGCCCGTGGGGACACCTCTTGGGGCTCACTTTCAGCTTTCGACGTTGCAGTCACCGAGCACCGAGGATGAGAAGAAGGCTATGTATCAGGTGCCATATGCTAGTGCAATGGGAAGTTTGATGTACGCGATGGTTTGCACGCGTCCAGATATTGCACAGGCCGTGGGAGTAGTGAGCAGATACATGGCGAACCCAGGCAAGGAGCATTGGCAGGCCGTCAAGTGGATATTGCGATATCTGCGAGGCACAGTTGGTGTCGGTTTGCACTTTGGCAGAGGTGACGGTGTGGTGCTGATAGGGTACTGTGATTCTGATTATGCTGGCAACAGGGACATGCGAAGATCGACCACAGGTTACGTGTTCATGTTGGGCACCACAGCAGTGTCATGGCGATCTGTCCAACAGTCGGTGGTTGCGTTGTCAACCACGGAGGCCGAGTTGATTGCCGCAGTGGAAGCGGTGAAGGAGGCCAAGTATTTGAGATGTCTGCTAGAGGATTTGGGGTTTCCGCAGAGATTGTCGTTGGTTTTCAGCGATAGCCAGAGCGCTATTCATCTTGCGAAGCATCAGGCTTACAGTTCGAGGACGAAGCACATTGAGGTCCGTGATTGATTCCTAGAGGAGGAGAGCAAACAAATAGAGCTTCAGAAGGTCCCAACTGAGAAGAACCCTGCAGACATGTTCACCAAGCCCGTTCCCGCCATCAAGCTCAAGACCTGCTTGAGCTTGATCTTTTTGGCTTGAGTGGGGCGCCGAAGAGCGCAGATTCCGAGACGAGGAGGAGGTCCGTGGAGTGATCGTAGAGCTTTGATCTAGGTAGAGCTTGGATGGAGTACAGAATATTTGTAGCAAGGTAGAGTGTTAAATATATCTGCTGCAAAGTCTTCCTATGAACAGGTGAAGAGGGGCCAGTGTTTTTAATGCGTTGGTTGGGGCTTTATTGTTTACTTGTCGACAGAGAGCAAACTGAAGGGGCTGTCCTTTGGCTTTTGTAGATGTATGCCATTTCAATTTCCTGAGAGAAAAATGAGGGCATGCAGTCTTTAGTTTTCAGAGAGCTTCTGTCTTCAGAGAGCTGATAGCAAAAGAGAGCCGTGAGCTTCCTTTTCTTGGGAGCTATGTTGTGTTCTTCAGGAAGCTACTGCCATCTATTTTCTTGAGAGCTTGTGAGAGTTTAGAAGAGCTTATGTCTTCTAGTATTTTTCATTCTCTTCTTCTTCCTTTGTGAGATTTGTGGGGGCTTGGAATTGCCAAGTTGTTACTCACAAGAGTGTGAAGGAGAAGGTGTTGGTGTAAGCTCGTGTGCTCTCCTTGATTAGTAGTGGATCGTCTCGAAATGCTGTAGTAGGTTGTTCGCAACCGAACCCGGGTAAAATCCTCCGCCTCATTTATTTTCTGCAATTTGAGATTGTCGCATTTCACTTACTAATTTGCTTACGCAAGATCCGAAGAGGGATTGGTTGTTTGGTTTGTTGTGTGCCCCTATTTTTCAAGCTTTAGCTCCCTAACTAGTTGTTAGGGCTTGTTGTTCCGCAGGGCGACAACGGTTTTTTATCAACACCATCTCTGCTCTTGTCATCTTTGTTCTCTTTCTTTCATTGGGTTGTTTAAGAACAATTTTGGATGGCCTTTGTGGATAAGGCTCGTAATGTCCTTCTGAAGTTGACAACAATTATCAGTGTTGTAACCATGGCCTTTGTGATAGTTACAAAATTGATGTTTGCCTATCTTTTAGGAATCTAACTTCACCATGTATACATCAAGTACATATCCTTCGCAATTTGCTTGAGAGTTTGGGTAATGGTAGCATTCATGGGTGTAAATTTGTCGAACCTTCTTGATAGTAATGTTCTCTTTCCCCCCTTCTCATCTCAAACCTTATAATTTTGCATCTCCTGTTCCCTACTTCATATTTCTTAAAGTCTCTAGACTTAAATGTGCTTCTTAAACCTAGTGTCTCCTCGATGTTCATATTTGGCCTCAACCATATCCATAATGTTATCCCCAGTCTTGGGTATTTTCATCACTAAGCTTTATCAACTCTTGATGCTGCACATCATATCAATCCCCGTAGTTCATTCTAACGTCATTCATTTCTGGCATCACATCATTGGCCCTGTTTGGCACTTCCACGAGGACTCCCTTTCTAGCTACTTTACATTCACAAGGTGCATATAAGATTTCTTTTTCCCCTGCTTGTTATAAGTCGTTGAGTGAAAGCCCATTTGCCTAAAACTGAAAATTGTTATTTGCTTGATGATATTCAACCAGTCTTGAGCATCTTAACAAAAAATGCTAGCGAATCAACGCATAGGCACCGCTTATTTTATTTGGGAGTACGCATGCAGTTTCATCATACTGACTCTTAGCTATAATTTTTCCATAAACTTTGTTTTTCCATTGTCAGAATATTTTATGTTTTATTTATTTATTTTTGTTGTGAATGGAAATACCAGTGTCGGTTAGAAGTGCGGGTATCTTAGAGATACGCCCATATCTATGTATCCTATCTTTCCACTCTCCTATTCTGCCTATAAATAAAGGGCTGTGCGTTCCTCCCCCAGTAGTTGATTCATAACACGTTATCAGCACGAGCCTCTAGAAAATTTTCCACAAAAATTGTTTTTGTTCGTTGCGAAGGCGAAGGGAGACGGGAGATCCACGCGCACGGTGCAAGACTTCCTCAATCGAGCGTCGTTATCCGCGTAGAGCTTCGTTCAACCGTCGCTATATCCGGAGGACGGATACAGAGGTAAAAATCGCTAAAAACGATGTTTTTAATCATACGTATTATTGTACTACCCCTAGATCTCGCAAGATCGATATGAGGATTTGCTAGATCGACTAAAAATGACGGACTTTCCATCCCCAAAATCAAATTTTTAGGGTTTTTCTTGTGTAAACCCGTACCCGTACCCGCCGGCGGCCTAGCCGTTGCCATCTTCCCACCCCCACCCCATCGTCCATGGCCGCACCCCCTATAGGGGTGGCGGCCGGCGCCGCGCCCACTCCCCCTGCAGGGGGCGGCGGCCGCATGCCACCGACCCACCCTGCAGGGGGCGGCGGCGCCCTGCTGCCGCCCCCCTGCAGGGGGCAGCCGACCCCCCTCCCACAGCCGTCCGGCGGCTGTAAGGGGGCGGCGGCGGCTAACCCTAACCGCCGCCCCCAAAACCATACTGGGCCTCGAGCCCAGATTCAAAAAAAATTGCGGGCTAGAAGCCCGCAAGCAAACTGCAGGCCTCAGGCCCGCAGGCCTCAGGCCCGTAGGCCTTGCTTAAAAAAAATTTTCTGCGGGCCTGAAGCCTGCAGCCAACCTGCGGGCTTCAGGCCCGCAGGCCAGTTTTTCTTCCAAAAAAACAAGAAGAAGCAAAAAAAAAAAGAAAAGAAGGGGGGGGGGGGGGACGAAGGCTAAAAATAAGTCTTAAAAGGTTTTTTGGGCTGAAAATTAATTAGAAAGGGCGTTTGTGGGCCTAAAAATTCGTGAAAAATCACGGTAAATTATAGGGCAATAAGTGTACATATAAGGGATTATTGAGGACTATTGGGGGTTATTGGAGATGAATTTAAAAAAAACTTCTTCCTTTTACGAAGAACATGTTTACTTATTGGTCTCTTTTTCCAATTCTTGATATAAACCCAAATTTTGCATAACCCTTGCATTAAATGATTTCTTCTGTAAAATCATCTATACATGCTTTGCGTCACTTGCCTATTCTGTGGATATTACATGCGTGGTTGTGCATTATATTTAAGCATAATAATTAGGAAGATCCTGCGACCGCTCTGCCGTTAGTCACCTAACCTAACGGTGTATGACGTTGCCCAGTGGTCCAATAATTATTAAGTGATTAAATTGTTTATACATCTCTGCGAATATTAAATACTTGTGATGCATATGATGAAAATGTCTGATTAAAATGTCTAATGAAAATGTTTGATGAGCACAAATTTTCTGCATGGATGGCTAATTGCGGTTTTTGGATCGGCTGTTTAAGTCCCACATTTTATTTTCGTGCACTTTTCTTTTACTTTGGAGAGAAATTGTAGTGAGGAAATTATGTAAATGTCCAAGACCGGAGACCATTTTTCAAGGAGGAGGCCATAATTGAAGCTGAAGATCTTATATGGGACCCACGGGGTTTCCAAAGTTGTAATTTCTTTTTAAAAAGATTTCATTTGTGTAATATGGACTGTAATTGGACTTTGGACTCTTATTTATGTGGGACTGGCCGATCCACGCAATTAGCCCTCCATATTAAAATTGCATCCGCATGAAAATGTTTATGTTTAAATTATTAATTCATACATATTTATGCTCTGCTAGATAAAACGGCTAAAATGCCAAGTGTCGATTTCGAAGTGCTGGATGCATCAGGAAGAAACTATCTGAGCTGGCAGCTCGAAGTGAAGTTTCATCTGCGGGCAAAGTCCCTCATTTCTGCTGTGACTAATAATGAAAATGTAAGCGATATAGAAAAGGTGCAAGCCATTATATATATTCGCTGCCATGTGGACAAGACCCTAAAGGATGAACACCTTACGGTCGAAGATCTACTTGAGCTATGGACTACCCTTAAGGATATGTATAAACATCAGAAAGATGTTATACTCCCAAAGGCACAATATGAGTGGGAGAACCTAAGACTGCTGGACTTTACGTCCATTGCTGAGTACAACTCAGCACTTTTTAGCATCACCTCACGCCTGAAGTTGTGTAGTGAAAAAGTCTCAGAAGATCGCATGCTGGAAAAGACGTATACGTCCTTCCATGAAAAAGATGCGATACTTATGCAGCAATACCGTGAACGCAAGTTCACCAAGTATTCTGAGCTGCTGTCATATTTACTCATGGCTGAACAAAACAGAGAGCTTCTTGTCGCCACTCACAACATGCGCCCCCCTGGCACTGCCCCCTTCCAGAAGCTCATAATGCCTCTTCTTCTCGAAAGAAGAGGGACAACAAACGAAAAGAAAGAACACATAAAGGGGGACAGAACAAAAGGGCTAGGGGCCAAGTCCAGCAACGAAGAAATAAAAGTAAGCGGAAGTTCACCTGGCGCAGAAATGACAAAAATAGAGATGATGCACCCCCAGCCAAGAGGGAATGGGAAGACCAGTGCCATTGCTGAGGTATGAAAGGCCACTGGTCCAGAGTGTGCCGAACTCCACAGGATTTTTAGGATTTGTATAAAGAAAACACAAAAAATAAAGCTGAAACAAACCTGATGACCTCTAATGCTCTAGTCAAGTTTACAGCTGATGACTTCGAACATGATGACCTACTTGATTAGCCTATTATTTTTATCTTAGCAAACTGTTTAGAACATTTCATGTTATGAGAGCTTTCATATTATGTGATTTGATTTTGAATGAAAATATTTTCTCTGAAAATGTGCATATATAATTCATCTCTTAAATAGATGAACTGCTCTCATGACTGATTAGTAGACAATAAACACATACGATCTTCCAATACAAAGCCCAACATCAGGGCCATATTGAAGATCTAGGGATCGCAACACTGTTGCCCCTCCAAATGACACAGAAACAAAAAAGGATGCAGTAATCTCTCCGAATTCCAAAAGAAACTTTCTAAGTTTTAAAGACATCCGTTTTAACGGATTCCATTTGGAAACATCAAATGTAAATGAAAAGCAAATTACTGTATGTAACGTCTCAAGAAAAAGGATTAAAATCCACACTTGAACGTTTTGAGAGCCGTACAGGTCTCAACTATACAAAGATTCGGAGAAAGGAAGCGAAATTAAACGGAGCACCTGAAGTGACCGACATCAGTCAAGTTTTTACTCTGGCATGATAGACTTGGCCACCCTAGATCAGTGACGATGCACCGCATCTTATCCTATGTGTATGACTTGAAGAACCAGAAGGTTCTTCAGAAGGGAGAATTCCCTAGCATCCCTCGCTATCAGGAAAACTAATTACATGGCCATCTCTACGAAAAGTTGAAAAAGAATCTCCACGCTTCTTCAAAAAGAATATAAGGAGATAGATGTGGATAAAATCCACCCCCTAGTGGGCTATTTCAGTACTTCATTGTACTAATAAATGCATCCTCAGAATATTCGTATGTGTGTCTACTACAGACCCGCAACTTAGCTTTTCCAAAGCTATTGGCACAAAAATACAAATGTTGCGGGAACATTTCCCAGACAATAAAATATAGAAAATAAGTCTAGTTAATGTTGAAAAATATACCTCACGGTCATTTCAAGAGTACTGTCAAGCTACGAGAATAGAAATGAACATACAGTGCCGCATGTTCATACCCAAAATGGGTCGACAGAGTCACTGATAAGTAGACTCCACAGGATTGAATGTCCATTTAATCCTGATTGCCGATGGATGCATGCATGGGGACATGCAAATTCTGCATGCTGCATCGTACATAAAAGACCCTCTGAATGCTAGAGTCTCCAATGCAACTTGCATATGGAATGCCACTGAATATTTCTCATCTGAGAATCTTCGGACGTCAGTTTAAATTCCCACTGCACCACCACAGAGGACCAAAACGATCATCAACGTCACCTAGGTATCCATGCTGGGTTTGACTCACCCTCACTTATAAGATACCTAGAACCCCAAACGGGGGACGCATTTAAGGCACATCTTGAAGACTGTGATTTCGATGAGACGAGTTTCCCCAAAATAGGCCCAAATACTGGAAAATCTGGCGCGAAGCAAATTATAACGTGGGATACAAAAAGCTTGACCCACTATGATTCAGTAACAAAACAAATGTGATGATGCAATCCTGAAGATCCTCCACAGAACTATGTTCACCACTTACCGAACTCATTTACTGACAACCAGAAGATTGTCAGATCACACATCCCTGCTGCAAAAATTCCAGCTAGGATTGACATCCCCGAGGATGGATGCAATCCACCAGTAGCAGAAGTGGCTAATCCTCAACAGAAAAGAGGCAGACCACCAGGCTCTAAGGACAGAAACTCCTGGAGACCTTAAGACAGTACTACCACAGGACAATGAGCTCATGTCCACACCCTCACCCTTCCCGGAATCCACTGCAGATGAACTGCCGGGAAAAAGTGAAATTGAAAGTAAATGTTGTACGTACTGGGGAGGTGTTGGACATATAGAACATAAATTGTCGACAATGTATTCACGTTTCATATTGCCATATACATCGCAAAAGTGATGATGTTTATAAATTATCGTTTCATACTCCGTTGCTAGAAGGCAAACATAGAGATTGGCCAAATGTGGAATGGGGCAATAAAAGATGAGTTGGACTCACTTATGAAACGTGAAATGTTCGGACCTGAAGTCCAGACACCAAAAGGTGTCAAACCTGTGGATAAAATAAAGTATTGCACACATAAGAAAAAATAAATACAAAATCGTATGCTATAAGATACAACTTATAGCCCAAGAAAAATTTCGCTG
Organism: Scilla litardierei; assembly: GCA_030789695.1. Classification (NCBI taxonomy): domain Eukaryota; kingdom Viridiplantae; phylum Streptophyta; class Magnoliopsida; order Asparagales; family Asparagaceae; genus Scilla; species Scilla litardierei. The sequence continues at coordinate 41,698,568 of CM061138.1, read as the reverse complement.
AAACTAGGGATCGAACAAATTAAAATGAGCATGTCTCATAAATGATGCATCAGTCTCCCTAAGTTATCAAAAACGAATACCTTACGATTTGACGAAGGAAAATGTTGGATATGCTGTTATTGGATGTTGTGACGGCATACCTTCGTGGATATCTTGGTAAAGTTAATTTCCACATTTCCTTAAATGCCTGAATAGACTTCGGGACGTCTATTCTATTGAAGAAAAACAATAAGTATAATAAATAATGTACAACCAAGAGAATCATTTGACAAATCAATGATTCCTACTGAGGGTTATCTTTGCATCTAAGCAAAGAACAGGATTAGAGATCATAGTGGTAAGCAACTAAAATCTCATCGGATCTCCTGAAGAGAAAACCGAAACATCTGTTCAAGCCTGACTATTAAACATGAAATGAAAGACCTAGGCAAATATAAAGTCATGGCTCATAGAATCCTGTTACATACACCCAGAAGTGCGTTGGAGAAATTAAAAGGACCATTGTCATCGAAAGTACACTTAATGGATGTACAAAAAGAACCCTTTCGATCGCTAGAAGAGGGGGAGGATATAACTGGTCCTAAAGTCCTTTATCTAAGTGTAATCAGGCACTCCTAGCTAACTGCACGCATCCCGATATAGTAGTTGCAGTAAACTTATTAGCCAGAGATAGTTGGCACCTAAAAAGAGCCATTAGACCGGAGTTAAGCCTTCTGCGCTTCCTCTAAGGGTCGAAAGATTTGGACTTACAATATGAAATAGTATCCTCCAATGTTTATGCAAATGCAGGTTACAGGTCCGGTCCCTACACTGAGAAATCACAGAACGGGTATCCATAGTCGGATGGCCATCTACAGCAGATCTGCAAAGCAACTAAGGAAGGCAACATCATCCTATCTGTCACGCCCCGCTTCCCTAATATGGAAGGCGAGACGTGAGGAGGTCCGCTCAGACGTGGAGCTGTGAAGCTGCAGTCTGATAAGCGTCTGTAAAAAATTTCGAAAAGTAGCAGGTCCTTGCATTGCGACGAAACAAAAATAATAATAAAGCAGATTAAAGAACATCCACCAACAACATCCAATAATTATTACAACATCACAGAATAGTCACAGAATAGTTACAAAAGTACAAGTCTGAACAATAGGCCTAAAGCATGGCCGAACAAAACAACGAGAGATAGGTGCTACGCACCGACACCTAACAGTAACTATAAAAGCAGCAACAACTAAAGAAGTCTCTAGGTGAGACTAGGACTGGTCACCAATATCCTCGAACTCGGTCTCAGCAGTGACCTCAAACTCAGCGTCAACGAACTGCTCGTCCTCTGCTACCTGCTCCGTCTCAAAGTCTGACATGTGACACCCAAAGAAAAAAGGGCACATGTTAGCAAAAGTCTCCCAAGGGAAGCGGAGAACTTTTGTGCAAGGATACAAATATAGAAAACGACTAGCAGTTCTAAACAATATGAAATGACATTTAAAGAGTGCAATAGTTTAAATGACATGATGCATGCACGGCGTAGCAGAAACTACGAAAACATTATTTCACGATTTTCACGAAACATTAACTTTTCACATTGTGCACAGAGTTTACGCCTTACAGCTGAAGTGGCTGTACGGGCACACTTCTACGCTGAGTGGTCGCTTAACCCTACCCCTCCACGTGTATCGAGCGTTGGTTTTCCAACAACACTGTGCTCGCTTCTGGATCACGAGCCAGGAAGTGTTTTTCATTTGGCGTAGGGGTGCACCTAGCCTCAATTGCAATAACATTTGTAGCGTGTGCTACTCAATCATGAAGAACATATAATGCATGACATGACATGGCAATGAGCAGATAAATTGCGTACCGTTAATTGAAATTTAAACATGGCATGGCAGCATGAATGAAAGCAGGTAAAGTGTCGGATCTAGTTTCGTTGTCAAACTAGATCAAATAGGGCGTCTAGGCGACTATCATTTCACCGCCTAGTCTCTTTTACACAATCTTACAAATTGGCCTAAAACACGGCCTAAATAATTACTGGCAAGTATCACTTGCCTGTATCCGGTGGTAACGATTGTCGTGGGTTCGTCTGGACAGGTACTACGTGTTGGTATGCCCGGTTCTCTGTTTCGTTTTAAACAATTCACTGAATTAGATTTTCGTGAATAAACACAATATTAAAATATCTCTAAAACGGGCCCGTCTAATTTTTTATTGGGTTTTCTGGCTAGGGTGATGTTTATATTGTGTTTTTATTAACATGATACACCTAATTTTATTCTGATATTTTCTAACAACAAGCTGCTAAAGTTAACACTAACCAGTTAAATTAATATTAACGACCTATTAACACTAACCCAATACTAGTTAATGATGGGGTTAATATCATGTTAGTATTCCATGATTAACATCATATTTAACACCCCACCAACTCTCAACATACTCATACATTCTTTATAATAACTATCTAATATCCCTATCTCTTATTAACAATCTGTCACCTCTCTTTACCCTTCTTTATTCTATTAAAACATCTCTCAGCTTTCTTTATCTCTCTTATTCTTTATCACATGGGCTGTCACCATCTCTTACTTCTTTCTATCATTTTTTTAAGGCTACCCCTCACCTAACTCTTTAAACATTAGCTGAAGTCTTCACCCTCACCCACTTGCTGTCTCCTGCCCCTTTCATTTCGTTTTTTTAATCACCTGATCCAAAGTTTGCAGGCAAACCTTACGAAGAGGAGTGGTGAACTCACCCTCGTGCTCTCGGGAGGACGAACGGAGGGGCGGACGGCGGTTGTAAGGGCGGCGGACGGCGGCGCGTAGCTGGAGGATGCCGGCGGTTCGGCGGTTCAAAGGGAAGGCTGGGCTTCTCACGGCGGCGCACGGGCGGGGCGTGGGTCCCAGGTGGCCGGCGGCGGCCAGCTGTGTTGGCGGCGTGCGCAGCTCAGGCGACGACGGTGGCTATGGGTTGGTGGTGGTGTGGCCAAGGAAAGAGAGGAGGAAGAAGGAGAAGGTTGGGAGAGATTTGATATGGGGTGATCTTGAATCTGAAGTTTTAATTTCAGATTGAGTTTTTGTTTGCTTTCCCTCTTTGTTTTGAGTTTGGGGATTGAATTTGTAGGAGGGTTGATTTGGTGTTTGTTTGTGGTTGATTGGTGATGAGAATTTGGTTGAGGGAATTGGTTTTTGTGTATGGTTAGCTTGCTGAAATTGAAAGAGGATTTGCAGAGTTGGGTTTTGCAGAGATGAAGACAGGTTGATTTTGGGTTGTGGTTGCTGGTCGATTTGTTTGCAGGGAGGTGATGATAATTGTAGGGTTTGCAGACGAAATGTTGCCTTAAGAAGAAAACGCAGGGAACAAATTAATTTCTGTTAGGTTAGCGATTAGGATAGAATTAATAGATGTTTGTTGACTTAAGGGGGAAAGAATGCATCTGGCTACGAACGTGTCATACTTCTCCTCTTAATATCGAAACGTGCTTGTGAGTGATGATTAATTAATTAAGGTGTAAAATGTAATTATTAAATCAACATAAGTAATTAGTTAAAAATAATAAAACAATCTAATTAGTAAAATAATTAATTTAAAGTAATTAAGATTTTGTAATTAGTAATTTGTAATTAGCAGAATAATTAAGTTAAATTATTTTAGTTAAAACTTGATGGTAAATAATAACGACACGGTAAAACGAATTCAGTGACACGCTCGCGTCGACACGTACGGACGAAAAGTTATCTGAATGACTGAAGAAAAAATATCAGTACGCACAATCGAAAATTCGCCTAAAAATACTGGCCGTTACATTCTACCCACCTTAGGAAAAATTCCGTCCTCGGAATTCTTATCAACTAATGAGCAGGAAATAAATATGGATAACGCTCTTGCATCTCATCTTCCCGCTCCCAGGTAGATTCTCCTGGCGAGTCACGACGCCACATCACTCTGACTAGATCAACAGTCTTGTTCCTGAAAACTTTCTGACGTCGATCTAGGATCTCCACTGGTTGCTGTTCATACGTCAGATCTGGTCGAACTGTGATCTCTGAGTAGTCCACAGCGTGTGAAGGGTCGCTGGTATAACGACGGAGCTGGGACACATGAAAGACGTCATGAACTCCCTCTAAGGACGGTGGCAAGGCTAAGCGATAAGCTACTTCTCCAACTCGTTCTAGCACATCGAAAGGTCCAATATATCTCGGACTAAGCTTGCCTCTCTTCCCAAATCGAATCACTCCTCGATTCGGTGAAATCTTCAGAAACACATGATCTCCTGGCTGAAACTCCAGAGGACGCCGTTTAGCATCTGCCTAATGCTTATAACGGTCCTGGGCGATTCGAATCTTGTCCCTGATATTACGCACATTATCAACTGCTTCCACTATCATCTCTGGGCCCAAGAGTTCTCTATCACCAACGTCGTCCCAACTCAACGGCGATCGACATTTTCTCCCGTAGAGAGCAGCAAAAGGCGCCATGCCAATGCTCGCCTGATAGCTATTGTTGTAGGAAAACTCCACCAGGTGCAAATGATCCTCCCATAAGCCCTTGAGATCCAACATACAAGCTCTCAGCATATCTTCCAGGATCTGAATAGTGCGCTCCGACTGTCCATCCGTCTGCGGGTGATACGCAGTACTGAACTTCAGACTGGTACCCAGATTGGTCTGTAGACTCTTCCAGAACTGAGATGTGAATCTCGTATCACGATCTGATACGATGCTCACAGGGACTCCATGCAAGCGCACGATCTCCTACACGACATAATTTACATCACGACTAGTACTAGAAGGAAATTATAAAGGTACGAGTTAGGTCATTACCTCCATATACTTCCTTGCTAATATCTCCGTGGATTGCCCAACTCGGAAAGGTATAAAGTGCGCGGACTTGGTCAATCGATCAACGATGACCCAGATCGCGTCGTTCTGCTTGGTGCTCCGAGGTAAGCCAGTCACGAAGTCCATCGTGATGTGCTGCCACTTCCACTCGGGAATCGGCAGAGGTTGTAGTAGTCCAGCAGTGCGATGATGTTCAGCCTTCACTTTCTGACACACGAGGCACTTGGCAACGCTACGTGCCACACTTCTCTTCATCCTATGCCACCAGAAATTCTGTCGAAGATCCTTGTACATCTTAGTACATCCAGGATGAATAGAATAAGGCGAACTGTGAGCCTCATTCATCAACTCCTCTCTGATATCTCCTGCAGGTACGCAGATCCTACTACCATATCTCAAAGATCCATCTGTGTGAATCAAAAAATCTGTCCGAAGTCCTGCTTCGACTTGTTCTCTGATCTTCTTCAACTTAGCATCTCCAGCTTGAGCAGTCTTGATTCGATCCACAATCGTCGATTGAATCTGCATGTTCATCAATGACGATGCGACTCCCGGTAGAACAGCTTCAACATCCATCCTTCGCAGATCCTGCTGCAATCTCCACTGAGCTGTGAGAATCGTCACTTCGGGCAGTCGACTCAAGGCATCAGGTACGACATTCACCTTCCCAGGATGATACTGTAGATCGATGTCGTAGTCTGCCATCAATTCCAACCATCTACGTTGTCTCATATTCAGCTCCTTCTGGGTGAATATATATTTCAAACTTTTGTGATCAGTGAAAATTTTCACTTTCTCACTCAGTAAGAAATGTCGCCAGATCTTTAGTGCAAAGATGACGGCAGCTAACTCCAAGTCGTGAGTCGGATAATTCTTCTCGTGGATCTTCAACTGTCGCGAAGCATATGCGACCACATGATTGTGTTGGTGTAGAACGCATCCAAGTCCCTTGCCTGATGCGTCGTAGAAAATCTCGAAGCCTCCGCTTCTGTCCGGAATAGCTAAGACTGGTGCAGTAGTCAGTCTCTCCTTCAAGGTAGAAAAAGCTTGTTCACAAGAGTCGGACCAATTGAACTTAACATCCTTCCTAGTCAATTTCGTCATCGGCTCAGCTATCCTCGAGAAATCCTTGATAAATCTGCGGTAGTACCCTGCCAATCCAAGGAAACTCCTGATGTCCGATGCCGATCGAGGTGTAGGCCATTCACTGACTGCTTTGACCTTCTCCGGATCCACTGAGATTCCGGCTCCTGATACTACATGCCCAAGAAATGCAATTCTATCAAGCCAGAACTCGCATTTGCTGTACTTGGCATATAGTTTATGGTGACGGAGCGTCTCTAACACTATCTTCAGATGTTCTGCATGCTCTTCCTCGCTCTTCGAGTACACCAAGATGTCGTCTATGAAGATCACTACGAACTTGTCAAGGAAGTCGTAAAAGATAAGGTTCATGAGATTCATGAACACAGCAGGAGCGTTGGTCACACCGAATGGCATGACAACGAATTCGTAATGCCCGTACTTAGTCCGAAAAGCGGTCTTGAGCACATCTTCCTTCTTGACTCTGACTTGATGGTATCCGCTCCGGAGATCCAACTTCGAAAATACCCTTGATCCACCAAGCTGATCAAAGATATCATCAATGCGGGGCAGCGTGTACTTATTCTTCACTGTGATCTGATTCAACTCCCGATAATCAATGCACATTCTTCTAGAGCCATCTTTCTTCTTTACTAGCAAGACGGGTGCACCCCAGGGAGATACGCTGGGATGAATGAAACCCTTCTGTAGTAGCTCATCCAACCGCTTTCTCAACTCTTCTAATTCTACAGGAGCCATACGGTATGGCGCCTTCGAAATCGGTTGAGCTCCTGGCATAAGATCGATGCCGAACTACAACGCTCGATCGGGCGGCAGTCCAGAAATGTCTTCAGGGAAGACGTCTTCGAAATCTCTCACTACTGCAGGCTTCTCTGGTTCAGCAATCATAGATGCAATGATCAATTGGTAAGGCTGGGCTCGAAACTTGACAGGTCCAAGCGAACGTCCTCCGTCGACAAACTCGAACACTGGGTGGTCAGGAATTTCGAACACCACTTTCTTCCGGTGACAGTCGATCGTGGCATAAAAAGCTCCTAACCAATCAATGCCGAGAATAGCATCAAAGTTGGATAGGTCGTGGACAATGAAATTAGCATATAGTTCGTGTCCACTAATCACCAACGGGCATGGTTTACATCCCAGTGCAACCTTCACTACACCATTCCCAGTTGTAATGTTCCAACACTTGGGAAGTGTATAGGTGGGTATCGAGTGTTCGACTACGAACTTCCGAGATAGGATGCACATGGAAGCTCCAGAATCGAATAAGGTCAAGGCCGGGTGAGATGAAACTAAGATGACACCTAAGGGTAACATGCAACTAGATTAACATGGATTTAACTAATCAAATGTAATGCATAAATAAGGAAGACTAGTATAGAGGTTACCTGCAATAACTCCGTCCTCAGTCTCGGCTTCCACTGCAGTCATTGTGAAGGCTTGTCTCTTAGGCTGAACAGCCTGCTGGAAAGCCTGCTTCTGGGGAATGAGAGGCGCTCCACGTCCAGCGACTACTGGAGCTCTCTGCTGCTGAACTCCGGCTGGTGCCTTCTGAAGTTGATTGGCATGTCGACAATCCTTCACTGAATGCGTAACGTCGCCACAAATCAAGCACTGGCCCAGAAACCTCCTGCACTGCTCCTTCACATGACCAGCCTTGCCACAAAAATGGCACAACTTCGGAGTAGGCCCACCTGGTCTCTTAAACTGCACGGACTGATTAGGCTTGAACCCAGGCCTAACCACAGATCTGGCCTGCTCCATAGGCCTCTTTCCAGCACCTGAATACTGTCCTCTCCTCTGATTGGCAATCAGCTCCTGCCTCTTGGCAGCTATCAACAACTTCTGGTAAGAATCCAAGTCCGAAGAGGAAATCAGACTCTGCAGCTCCAAAGATAAACCTTGTAAGAATTTCTGAGCTCGATCCTCAGCAGTCTCCACCATCTTCGGCGCAAAGCGACTCAGTCTCATGAACTCTTGGTGGTACTGGTCCACCGTCAGATTCCCTTGCTTCAGATTGATAAACTGCTGCATCAGCTCCCTCTTGGCAGCTCGAGGGAAATATTCATCATTAAATCTCGCCTTGAAAGTGGCCCAGGGGATAGGTTTCGCCAACAGCTGCTCTTCTGACTCCCACCAACTGCGGGCATTGTCCTTCAGTTGCTTCTTCACCAAGTCAACCCATCCAGCCGGGTTAACTTTCGAGAGAAGCAGGTTATCCTATGTGTTCTTCATCCATTCATCTGCAGCTAATGATCCTTCTGACCCAGTAAAATATGACGGGCCCAGCTCCCGAAACTGCTTCGCTCCCGGCTCGAAGCGAGGGGCATTCTGAAGCATGCCCTGCTGCACCTGCATCATCTGATGCATCATCCTCATCATCTCAGCCGTGGTGGGTTCTCTATCAGCATCCGCAACACGTCCTGCTCCACCACCAGCTCCAGATCCACTACCAGCTCCTCGGGTAATGCGTCTACCGGCCATCTAAGACAAGGAAATGTTCAGATTAGACTTAATCATGACTCGAATGTTATGAATATTTAAATGGATGTTGTTATCATTATTGTTGTTCCGATATTTCACAGATGCAAAGAGAAGAGACCTGCATGGGCCACCACTAAAACCTGTCACGCCCCGCTTCCCTAATATGGAAGGCGAGACGTGAGGAGGTCCGCTTAGACGTGGAGCTGTGAAGCTGCAGTCTGATAAGCGTCTGTAAAAAATTTCGAAAAGTAGCAGGTCCTTGCATTGCGACGAAACAACAATAATAATAAAGCAGATTAAAGAACATCCACCAACAACATCCAATAATTATTACAACATCACAGAATAGTCACAGAATAGTCACAAAAGTACAAGTCTGAACAATAGGCCTAAAGCATGGCCGAACAAAACAACGAGAGATAGGTGCTACGCACCGACACCTAACAGTAACTATAAAAGCAGCAACAACTAAAGAAGTCTCTAGGTGAGACTAGGACTGGTCACCAGTATCCTCGAACTCGGTCTCAGCAGTGACCTCAAACTCAGCGTCAACGAACTGCTCGTCCTCTGCTACCTGCTCCGTCTCAAAGTCTGACATGTGACACCCAAAGAGAAAAGGGCACATGTCAGCAAAAGTCTCCCAAGGGAAGCGGAGAACTTTTGTGCAAGGATACAAATATAGAAAACGACTAGCAGTTCTAAACAATATGAAATGACATTTAAAGAGTGCAATAGTTTAAATGACATGATGCATGCACGGCGTAGCAGAAACTACGAAAACATTATTTCACGATTTTCACGAAACATTAACTTTTCACATTGTGCACAGAGTTTACGCCTTACAGCTGAAGTGGCTGTACGGGCACACTTCTACGCTGAGTGGTCGCTTAACCCTACCCCTCCACGTGTATCGAGCATTGGTTTCCCAACAACACTGTGCTCGCTTCTGGATCACGAGCCAGGAAGTGTTTTTCATTTGGCGTAGGGGTGCACCTAGCCTCAATAGCAATAACATTTGTAGCGTGTGCTACTCAATCATGAAGAACATATGATGCATGACATGACATGGCAATGAGCAGATAAATTGCGTACCGTTAATTGAAATTTAAACATGGCATGGCAGCATGAATGAAAGCAGGTAAAGTGTCGGATCTAGTTTCGTTGTCAAACTAGATCAAATAGGGCGTCTAGGCGACTATCATTTCACCGCATAGTCTCTTTTACACAATCTTACAAATTGGCCTAAAACACGGCCTAAATAATTACTGGCAAGTATCACTTGCCTGTATCCGGTGGTAACGATTGTCGTGGGTTCGTCTGAACGGGTACTACGTGTTGGTATGTCCGGTTCTCTGTTTCGTTTTAAACAATTCACTGAATTAGATTTTCGTGAATAAACACAATATTAAAATATCTCTAAAACGGGTCCGTCTAATTTTTATTGGGTTTTCTGGCTAGGGTGATGTTTATATTGTGTTTTTATTAACATGATACACCTAATTTTATTCTGATATTTTCTAACAACAAGCTGCTAAAGTTAACACTAACCAGTTAAATTAATATTAACGACCTATTAACACTAACCCAATACTAGTTAATGATGGGGTTAATATCATGTTAGTATTCCATGATTAACATCATATTTAACACCCCACCAACTCTCAACATACTCATACATTCTTTATAATAACTATCTAATATCCCTATCTCTTATTAACAATCTGTCACCTCTCTTTACCCTTCTTTATTCTATTAAAACATCTCTCAGCTTTCTTTATCTCTCTTATTCTTTATCACATGGGCTGTCACCATCTCTTACTTCTTTCTATCATTTTTTAAGGCTACCCCTCACCTAACTCTTTAAACATTAGCTGAAGTCTTCACCCTCACCCACTTGCTGTCTCCTGCCCCTTTCATTTCGTTTTTTTAATCACCTGATCCAAAGTTTGCAGGCAAACCTTACGAAGAGGAGTGGAGAACTCACCATCGTGCTCTCGGGAGGACGAACGGAGGGGCGGACGGCGGTTGCAAGGGCGGCGGACGGCGGCGCGTAGCTGGAGGATGCCGGCGGTTCGGCGGTTCAAAGGGAAGGCTGGGCTTATCACGGCGGCGCACGGGCGGGGCGTGGGTCCCAGGTGGCCGACGGCGGCCAGCTGTGTTGGCGGCGTGCGCAGCTCAGGCGACGACGGTGGCTATGGGTTGGTGGTGGTGTGGCCAAGGAAAGAGAGGAGGAAGAAGGAGAAGGTTGGGAGAGATTTGATATGGGGTGATCTTGAATCTGAAGTTTTAATTTCAGATTGAGTTTTTGTTTGCTTTCCCTCTTTGTTTTGAGTTTGGGGATTGAATTTGTAGGAGGGTTGATTTGGTGTTTGTTTGTGGTTGATTGGTGATGAGAATTTGGTTGAGGGAATTGGTTTTTGTGTATGGTTAGCTTGCTGAAATTGAAAGAGGATTTGCAGAGTTGGGTTTTGCAGAGATGAAGACGGGTTGATTTTGGGTTGTGGTTGCTGGTCGATTTGTTTGCAGGGAGGTGATGATAATTATAGGGTTTGCAGACGAAATGTTGCCTTAAGAAGAAAACGCAGGGAACAAATTAATTTCTGTTAGGTTAGCGATTAGGATAGAATTAATAGATGTTTGTTGACTTAAGGGGGAAATAATGCATCTGGCTACGAACGTGTCATACTTCTCCTCTTAATATTGAAACGTGCTTGTGAGTGATGATTAATTAATTAAGGTGTAAAATGTAATTATTAAATCAACATAAGTAATTAGTTAAAAATAATAAAACAATCTAATTAGTAAAATAAGTAATTTAAAGTAATTAAGATTTTGTAATTAGTAATTTGTAATTAGCAGAATAATTAAGTTAAATTATTTTAGTTAAAACTTGATGGTAAATAATAACGACACGGTAAAACGAATTCAGTGACACGCTCGCGTCGACACGTACGGACGAAAAGTTATCTGAATGACTGAAGAAAAAATATCAGTACGCACAATCGAAAATTCGCCTAAAAATACTGGCCGTTACACTATCATTCCGAGATACTTACCATTCCAGAATCACACCAATGGTGTATTTGAGGGCGCATGATGGTACATCACATCCCAGTGACGACTGGGATAGAGACTGGTATTGTGCAGCTGACCACATAGTCTGAAGACCACATCAGAGGCGACGAAACTTAGAGTTGAGTGAATTTGTACTTTTTTCCCGTAGCTATGGTTTTTCCCACTGTGTTTTCCATAGCCAAAGGTTTTAACGATGAAAATCACATCAACTCTGGATCCTGAAGAATCCACACCTCTATGACGCTCAGAATCCAGAAGTATTCATGAGCAGGGTCACTTGTACAAATCAGGGGGAGTTAAAGAGCGTTTGAACTCTTTTTCCTTAACTATGGTTTCTCCCACAGGGTTTTCCATAGCTAAAGGTTTTAACGAGGCAAACCTTACCAACTCAGGATCCTGAAGTATCCACTCCAAGTGAGACTCCTATTACGCTTAGAATCCCGAAGTATTCTTGAGCAGAGTCCACGCCTATGGCTGGATAAGGGGGAGTGTTGTGAATGGAAATACCAGAGTCAGTTAGAAATGCTGGTATCTTAGAGATACGCTCATATCTATGTATTCTATCTTTCTACTCTCCTATTCTGCTTATAAATAAAGGGCCGGGGGTTCCTCCCCCAGTAGTTGATTCATAACAATTTTTTCATTTTCTTTGTTTTTCCATTTTTTGCATCATGAAATTACAATAATGGTATTAATTTCTTTTTTTGGAAATCTATTTTCCTTTCTCATTCTTTATTAAGCATGCAAATCTTGATGCAGTCTGCTCATCTGATGATGATACTTGCGTCAAGTAGGAGCTAACCCCGTTCCGTCTTAAATTACCGTCACAATCAACATAACAATGAATTGCACTAACACGAGCAACAAACAAAACATATGAATTCATGCATCAATGCCGCGGCTTCTTTAATTGGATGGCTCGCCGTCGCCGGAATCACGACACATCCATCAGAGTATCCTCGAAGAAAATCTCGACAAACGTCTCCATTTCGTGTTTCGGAAGCACCATCCCAACCTCGATCCCTCCCTTCTCGGCCCTCGTCTCCGCCAGGGACAGCGCGCCGGTCCTCTCGATCGATATCAGCTCCACCTTCTTCGGCCTCCCCCACCCGAAATCTACCTCGTAGATCCCCAGCTTAGGCGACCCCGCCACCGTTAGAGCTCTCCTCGATGCGTAGACCAGCACATTGCGGACCCACTCGTCCGCCGTCCTAAACAGCTCCGCCTCATCTTCCAGTCCCTTGATCACTTCCCATATAGCTTCCGCCGCGGCCACCGCGCCGTTCTCCTGAACCAGATCCCGCCTCTTTGCCTCGACGCAGCAAATGCCGAGACAGTTGCCGAAGTAGGCCGCGGGCAGCGGGGGATCGTGGCGAGGCCTGCAGCCCGTCACGAACCCAAAGTGTTCAATCTTCTTGCTCGAATCGCCTCGTGCCTTGACCAAGCATGCCCACACGTACCCGCACGCCAACGAGTACGGCGAGCAACTCATCGACGTTTTGCACCCGAGCTTACTGAGCTGCTCTCGGCTGAAGACGAACGTTGCTCTCACCGTGGCCGGGTGTCCATGAAGATCCCAAGATCCGAGGCTGTCGTCCGCCTCGAGCGATTCCAAATCATTCAAGAAAATGCTTTTCAGGCCTCTGGGATCGCGGATCGCGGAACGATCGAAGGATGGAAGAAGTCTGTCCAAATTTGCTGAGGCTTGGCCGTGGCTGCATATTGAGGCCCACGTTTTCATGAAATTAACATACGTCGAGCCGTCGGCGACCGCATGATGCACTGTTGTCCCAATGCCGATTCCGGCGTTTGGAAATACAGTCACCTGCACCGCAAGAACAGCCGATTCATCGCCCAACGATGCCAACGGAGGGAGTAGAGGATGGAAGATACAAACATCTCGAGCGTGGTTAGCTGAAAGCTCATGGAGGTCACCATGGCTTACCGCGACGGTAAAATCAACAGAGTCGTCATTGGAGGAACAACGTATCTGCGGATCTTGGCCGCAGCTGAGCAGGGTTCCAGCCATTGGGTAGAAGTAGTCGAGAGTGAGGGAAAGCGAGCGCTTGAGTTTGGGCAGCTCGCTGTCGAAGAATCGAGATTCGGGGTGGGGGTAATCGTAGAAGAAGAGCCGTTGAACGGGATGAAAGCGGAGGAAGACGATGTCGAAGAAAGTGAGGGGGATGGAGGGACGGAGAGCAGGGGGAGCAAATGGAGCTGCTATCTTGCATTGCTCGGTGACCTTGATTTTCGATGCCGATGCCATCGTGACTGTATCTAGAATGATTGAGGCCAAGCAGCTTTCCTTCAGTTTCTAGCTGCGTGCTTGATGATTTATAGCAAGGTAGAGGCTGAAATCGATCTTGGTGTCACGGCTCACAAGAAACATTGAAGCCCTTTTCACTCCCTCGTTTTATGTTTCAGTACTTCATGTACGGCCACCAGGATTTGGACTGGATCTAGTACTGAATGCCCTCCTTGCATGGGGAAGAAGATGCAAGGGAATTGCTTGGTAGTTGCCTTCAACAATTGTTTAGATATTGCAACGTTCGCTGGAGAATCAATTATGCCCTCCTCACATGGATTCAAGGGGTCATGTGCTCTGTTGCTCAACGATCCATGCAGTGTGTTTCTTCTTTTGGATACATCGGAAAGCGTGTTTCATCTTTTGAATTCAGCTGTTATGATTTTAGGAAATATAATAAATTCTAAATGAGATTAATGGACGAAAGGAGCAACCTCATACATCCCATACCTCATACATCACATGGATCAGGTGGTCCTAGTTGGCGCTTTCCCATTTGTTCACCTCCTCACATTCACATGGGCTCTTTTGGAGAAATTTTTGGGGTATTGGCAAAACCCCGAACTCCTTTTTCCACAAAGCCCCCCATATTGGAATTGTAGACTGACACCACGTCAGTCTCTCAGCTTCGCATTCCCCCCTCTCTCCAAACTTCACGAAAAAAATAATCCGCTCCTCTGATCAGAAAAAGGAATTCCAGTCGTACTCCGACTGAGCCCCTCCGATCAGAAAAAAAAATACTCCGACCCGACTGAGACGTCGCCGCCCTTCGATCGTCGCCACCCCTCGATCTCGCCAGCTGCCGACTGCCGCGGCAGGTTGGAAGCGTGATTCCGCTCTGTCGACCTCATCTAGGGCTGAACCCTAGATTGGAAGCTGCCGAACTGAGCCCTTTCTCTCATGTAACAATCGTGACCCTTCCTCCGCTCCGATCCCCTCCTCCGACTGAGCTACCGCCCTCCGATCTCGCCAACCCTAAGTGAGATTTTTTGAAGCTGGTTAATTTGTTGGTTAATTTGCTCTAGACGATGATTATGAATTTCAATTGAATTAGAATATTCTGTTGGTAGGTTTTTTTGTTAATTTTGTCGGGTTTTACGCTTATTAGAATATGATGATCTCGCCAACCCAAATGTAATTTTAGACTATTTGGTTACTTTTGTAAGGTTAATTTTGTAGGATTTGTTGTCTGCTGTTGTTTCCACTACTACAGATTTGGGCTTGGGTAACGCCACTTAGATAGCGCTTTTAAAAAGCGCTATCTAAGTGAGCTCTTGTATAGCGCTTCTGCACTTATAGAAAATAAAAATAAATCAAAATTAAGGTAAAAATCACTTAGATAGCGCTTTTTGTTAAAGCGCTATCCAAGTAATACCTTATATAGCGCTTTTTGTTAATGCTATGGTACTAATTGTTACATAAACACTTTTATTAAAAAATATTCATGTGTAAAACCCTAGAATAGCGCTTAAAATTTTGCTGGCCGCCGATCTTTTTCTCGTTTCCCCCCTTTTTATTACGGGCCCGAGCATTCACACACAGAAATTTCGCTGGCCGCCCACGAGAGGAAGAAATTAGATTTGGCGAGCGCGGGCGAGAAACCCTCGAAGAAGATGGCCGATGCCTTCGAAGGCCTAGCCGCGAGCTCCAAGACCTCGGCCATGCAGGTCGCCCCTTTCTCCCACGCATGCGCACAAGTCTCCGTCCTATACGGCTGCTTAGGGATGGCCTTCAAGTTCGCGGAAAAGGATTATGTCTCAAAGGTACAAACAAACTTTTTCCTCGTCATCGTCTTGCCACTGAAACCACGAGTTTCTCATCGGTGACATGGATCTAGCTCGCCGATGAACAGATCTACTCCTCAATCTCATTTCTCGCCCTCTATCAGCCATTTCCACTTCTTTCGACTCTTCTTCGTCCTCTTCGTTCAGATCCAGCAGAGGAGCGAGATTCTGTGGCCGCTGAAGATGCAACGAGAACTTCATCGACCGGATCTGCCCGTTGAGGAATAGCTCGTCGGCGGCTATCATCGAACCGGTAGCATTCTCTCCCTCGAACTCGAACGAGCCGGCGGCGGAAAGGATCTCCGACGAACCGGCGGGAATGCCACCGGCGGCAAGGGCGGAGAATGGGGCGGAGGAGAGGGCGTAGTGCATGGGGCTCACCGGAGCGCTGAAGTAGTATCCTTCAACAGTAAGAAGAAATTGATTACATATGATGCTGGTTGCATCTTAGCTATTTTTGACAAAATAATGTGTTTTTTCTTAGTTTAAAAATGTAGGCGTATCTTGTTTCAACTTGTTTTGGGGGTTTGATTATAAAAATGGGGTTTTGCTAATTGGAGGTTAGTGTTAATGGGGTATGGGTAACAAATGGATCTGGAGACAGAAAACCGCCTTGCCTCCTTGCTCATGGAAGAGGCAAGGTGACTGCAGGCAGAAGCCGATAGAGAAGGTGTGGGTATGTATCTCCGTCAGCCCAATGTACGGGGCCGACCGAATTCGCAGTGGAGGTGAGCTGCATTTATATGACTTCGTCTTTGTAAGCTTAGGGGAGCTAATAAATTTAGGCAGATCAACCATAGCTAAGCTTTGCAATTCCCGTTTAATCTTTGAGCTTGGCTTTTTTATCTACCTAGAGGTTAGGTTGTGAACTTATGTGTGAAGCAGGGTTATACTGCTCGGCTGCTTCAAAGTAGTTCATTTCAAAAATGTACACTAGATGGACTATAAATTCAGAATGATATTAAGTTGAATAGTTTCGAGTAGTCATTGAAATTTAATCCTCTGGGGTACATAATAAAGACGAAAATAGACAAAAATTTATTGGTTACTGATAAAGATGTAGGCCTAATTTCCATTTGCTATTAGTTCTTCAGTGAAATTGGGATGTAGATGATACTTGTTAATTGCACATATATTGGTGATGCTAATAAAATTAGTCTATTCTGCTTCTATGCTATTAAATGCCAGACTCAATTTCTGTATACATGAATAATAGTTTTTCTGTTTAATTTTCGCGCCTGATACATTCACTTGTTGCAAATATATTATGTAATGTCAGACTCAATTGTTGCAAATATATGCCAGACTCAATTGTTGCAACGATCATCGCCCCGACGACCTCCAAGGCCTGGGGTTCCGGCCTGCTGCAGTGGCTCGAGTTCACCAAGCTGAGGGGCATCACGATTCAAGGCCGTGGCATCATAGACGGCCGCGGCAGCATTTGGTGGACGTATTTGGATGCAAATGGCGAACCTGTAAGCACGCTGAAACGCCCACTGTCCTCAAACTAATGCCAGCATTCAGAATCTCAACTCATGGCTGTTTGCTTGCTTGCTTGCAGATTAGCACCCAGCTCAGCAGCAAAATGCCGAGCATCAAACCAACAGTAAGTGAAACAAACATATGTTGCCAAATGATCATCGTCCTGGGATGTTGTTTTGACTCAAATGTTTAACTCACGGCAGGCTTTGAGGTTCTATGGGAGTTACAATGTGACTGTCACCGGAATAACAATCCAGAACAGCCCGCAGTGCCACCTCAAGTTCGACAACTGCGAGGCCGTGAAGGTGTTCAACATGACCGTCTCTTCCCCTGGAAACAGCCTCAACACCGACGGTATACACCTGCAGAACTCCCGGGGCGTAGTCATCCATCACGTCGACCTTGCCTGCGGTAATTCATCGCATAAACCTGCAAGATCAAGTAAATAGTATCAAATTGGCATCACATGAATAAAGTAGACGCTGAACCCGACAAACTGCCATCACATGCAAACATAACTGCTGTTGTTTTTTGTGTGAAAAAAACGACAGGAGATGATTGCGTTTCCATTCAAACGGGATGCTCCGACGTAAAAATACACAACATTCACTTACAGTTTTTCTGTACACATGAATAAGACTCAATTGCTGTAAACATTACATAATAAATTTTCGTCTAGGACAGTGTTGATACGAGCATCACACGAACAAGTAAACAAAAGTAAACAATGATGTCGACTGGGTAAATTAAATATAAATTTTCATCCTTCATGATGCCAAATGTGATCTATGGTAATCACATATATTCATCCGAGCATTGTTATTGTTCACTCAAATTCTATTTAATTGTGACTTAGACATTCTGATGAAGTCTGCTATATAACATGTGCTGACTGATTTTCCTATAATATATGTATTGATAGTTGAAGTTCTCTTTATATTTGAGATGCAAATAAACATCTGAATCTTTTCCCTAATGTTATATGATGATATTTAGCATGATATAAATATTAGCTTTTTACTATTTTGTGTCTCATCACACAAATGCTAGTACTACCAGCTTCCGTCCAACATGACTAATAATGCATGTAATTAGGAGTGCAATGCTTCCAAATGTAATTCCAAAAAATTAGCCCAGAGAATTCTCTAGTTGTGGCATTAGCGAGCGCAATATGCAGAGGGTATAATAATAAAAAGATGTGTGCAACTGTGTCAGGTTTATTGGAGTTCATGACGAATCACATAATCTGCCCATCGTAAGAAGTCTTAGCTTTAGGATCCTAACATTTCATTAGTGTCTAGGGTTAGAAAGTTCAGGATTTCTACCCCCCAAATGACTGTATGAAGATTTGACTGGAGATGCCATTTGCCATTTTTTCCTGCATCTACTAGTTAATTTTGAGAAAGAAACATGTTTCGGTGCATTGACGAGTTAGGCAAGAAGAAAATATGACGTGTGCATCATTCCACTCATTTCTGAAATAATGGTTCAAGTCTCCACTCATTTCTGAAGCTTCAGCACTTAAGCTAGGCTTTTTGGACCCACCCTTTAACTAGAGTATTGTGGTGTAATACAGTAATGCAGCGTTTATACGAAACTAAAAGCTTTTGGTTATTTTGGTTTGAGTCTTGGTTTGCTTGCAACCTATGGTGCACAGATAACTTGTATCAAGGATAGATAGATAGATATATATCCTATCTCGGATATTTAAATACTTGATATATATTATGTGAATGCTCCTATACCATATCCTGAATTTATGATGTACTATAGGTATTAAAAACTTCTAAGATACATCCAAGACGAATTAGTTCAGATTAAACAAGTTACTGTGTTTTCTTATGCATTATGGTGTTACAAATCCGTATTGATATTTCAAGGTTTCTATCCATTTACCCATATCATCTGTGTCCTATACATGTGCTAGTTCAGCTTAGCTTGCTGCATAGTTCGAGTCGCTGAGATCAATTGCATATTCTTGTGTGACCTTAAACATATGATCAACGTGTGATCTCTATCATTTCTTTGCTCTTTATGCTTTCCAAATTCTCTGAAGCTTACTGTATCTCATCCAGGTCCTCTATAGTCTGATTTCAGAATTGGATACCAACAGAAGTGCGAGACAATTTTTACTGTAATGAAAAGCCGAACTCATACCTTTTTCCAAAAAACACTGGTAGATGTTCCAGCAACATGTTTGTGGAGTGCAGAGCTGAATTTAGCCCAAATTGTGGGATGTTACTGCGTATCGTCTCATTCTTGTTTGCTTCCAGAGTTTCTTCTTTGAGGTCATCTGCATTTATCTATCAGGACTTTTCGCGGCTTGAAAGAATGAATCCTTTCAATTTTATGGCTGTAATTACTATATGTGCGGCTTTGCGATGTAAATGGAGATTCTCGCTCTCTCGCAGCATTTGCCTGGTGCATTTGGCCAAACTCTTATAATGCCCAGTGCTCATTGCTTCTCCATTCTTATTGTATTATTGTTGATGTGTGTTATAACTCCAGACAATCGCATTACATTGCATGTTCGGAACTTCTGGATGTCGTGTATTTGGAATTTTTTGGGGTTTATTATTTTTGAAGATAGTTTCTTCTTGCGATAAATATGCTCGTGATTTATCAATATATATATTTTTTGATGGTGTAAATTCAGCAATTGTTGGAGAGGTTCTTGCCGATTGGTTGTTTCTTTAGTACTGTTCTTTTTACTTCCTTGTAATATAAATGTGCTTTCCTGCTCCTTTCAGGGGTTGAGTTTGCTGTTATAAAAGTTATTAACAGCGAATTACTGAATTTGTTTGATTTTTATGAGCTTTCCTGCTCCTTCCAGGGTTTGAATTTCCTGCTCCTTTCAGTTGTTTCTTTACTGAAGTTATTAACAGCTGATAAGGATTTACTGAATTTGTTTAAATTTTTTTTAAAAAAAATTAAACATTAGCCACGGCCAGTCCGTGGCTAATGGGTATTAGCCACGGTCTGGCCGTGGCTAGTACGTATTAACCACGGTCTGGCCGTGGCTAATACGTATTAGCCACAGCCAGTCCAAACATTAGTAAACCACTTAGATAGCGCTTAAAAAGCGCTATCCAAGCTACCATAGCGGTAGCGTGGATAGCGCTTTTATAAGCGCTATCTTAGTAAACTACTACAATAGCGCTTATAAAAGCGCTATCCAAGCTACCATAGCGGTAGCTTGGATAGCGCTTAAAAGCGCTATCCAAGTGCAAAAAAAAGCGCTATGCAAGTGGTTTTTTGTAGTAGTGTTCTGAACGTTTCAAATTCAGATTTTTTAGAATGATTATCTTTTTCATATTATGAAACTCAAATAGAATTATTTTCACTGCAAATGTGGACGCTTTGTTGGATAATATTGACCTGTTTGAGAAGAATTGTTGGATAATATTGACCTAGGGCTACATGAACTGATGGTCTTTTCCAATTTCATTGTATGGTGATTAATACTACAGAGCTAGTTATCTATTGTGATTGAAGTACCATAGGATAGATTTTAATTGCATCATTTTTTTAATTTGTTTCTTTATTTTTTCAGTCTCTCTTAGGGATTTTTGACATTGAAGATGCATCCAACTCATCCTTTCACCCATCCTCAATATCAACAGTCATTGCCACGAATTCAGTTACCACCTGATCGGCTCATATTTTACACCTTTTTCTGCATATTTGCATGCAATTTCGATTGCTCATATCGCGATTTTCATGATTATTTGACGATATTTTGATACTTTTCACTATTTCTTGTTTCCGTCTGATTTCAGGAGATCTGTAGCAATCGGGTGCAATTTGGAGCCTAAAGGACTTGCACGCGTGCCGGAGCGTCGCTCATGATCATATCGGAGAGTTAACGTCACTGGAGGATGAGTGGAAGAAGAAGAGCGTCGAAGGAATCGACGAGGAAGCAAAAGAGAGAAGAAATGAGCTCTGAAACAAGCCACTCGGCCAAGCAAGGCAGTTCACTCAGCCGAGTGACGCAGCCTACTCGGCCGAGCAAGACTGACACGACGACATCTGCCAGCCTGAGTACCACAATGTACTCGGCCGAGTGGTGAATTCCACTCGGTCGAGTAAGAACTCCACTCGCCCGAGTGGAGGCCAAAATTTCGAAGAGAGTCATGCCGACTTCTCTGTTTTTCTGGACGATCTGCAGACTGACATACTCGGCCGAGTCATAATTCTCACTCGGCCGAGTGTCGCAGACGCCCATTCGGGAAAACTAGGGTTTTTGGCGGCGCAAGGGCAGTTTGATCTATACTTTTGGTTTTTGGGCAAGTATTTAAGCTCAGTTTTGTCTCCAGCCCCAGGAGAGACCAGATAGACTTGTTAGAACTATTTTTCTCTAGTTTCTAATCATAGTCAAGCTTTTGTATTGACAAGAGATTGAGGATTGGATCTTAATTTTCTATTGAAGGCTTCTCTGGCGACGTTGATTTGTCTTGATCTCTTGCAAGTTTTTATTTTTATGCTACATCTCTTATTGAATCTTGATTGCATGATGAATTCCATTGTTGATCTTGTTTTTTATCGATTTCTAATATGATTTGTGAGTAGTTCCTTTGCTCTAGGGCAAAGAGATGAACCATATAGATCTAATGTTTGAATTGTGAGATCTATTGAATTGCTATGCTATTAGGTTTGATTGAAAGGTTAGATCTTGATTTATTTAATACGGATAGATAAGGATTTCTCTTAGATCTCGTGAGCTCGACAGAGGATCTTGGTTCAAGGAAAGCCTTAAATATTCGATTTAGGTTTACAATTAAAATTCCCTAAATTTGGTGCGCGACGGCGACCAAAGCTAGCATTTTTATTGTTCTCATATACTCATATTCATTGCACGACAGTGAATGGATACGAACTATCAAGATCTAGATCCGAACCCAAGTTGCGCGACAG
Source organism: Scilla litardierei (assembly GCA_030789695.1). Taxonomy (NCBI): domain Eukaryota; kingdom Viridiplantae; phylum Streptophyta; class Magnoliopsida; order Asparagales; family Asparagaceae; genus Scilla; species Scilla litardierei. The sequence continues at coordinate 41,676,591 of CM061138.1, read as the reverse complement.
CGAGCTTGAGTTTGGATTGGACGAGATTGCCGATCTTAATGCTAGTAGTCTAGACTATGCTTGCACGACAGCGAGGCTCTAGTTTAGAGTGCTATAGACCTACAATAGCGCGACAACGTGAGTTGGTTCTCCAATTAATTGTGGCAAGTTCACCTTGACTCAAGTTTGATTGCATTGTATTTCATAACTCACGTCGATGACTTGAAAATCCATAGTGGGGATTCCATAGTCCTAGACATCTTTATTATATTGAATTTGCATTGTTACTCAAACAATTGTTACACCATCCATTCTCAAACGAGTTTTCCACCAAATAGCTTAGTAACCAAAATAGAGTATTATCATTAGTCCTCCCTGTGATTCCATACCCGCTTGCACTTAACCGTGTACTTGCGGTAAAAATATATTGTTTTGAGAGTACATCCCGACGCGATCAAGTTTTTGGCACCGTTACCAGGGAGGCGACTGTACTTTATTTTCTTTACTTAGCTTTTTCTGTCTTTATTTTATTTTCTTTTATCCCTCTATTGCACTAACAAATCTGTCTAGTTTCTCTTTTTCTGTGCATGAACACGAGATCGAAGGCAACCGATTTGATCCTGAGATCGAGCGCACTGCAAGAAAACTGAGAGTAGAAAAGAGATCATAGAGGAGATCAAAAGCCATCTTCTCGATCCTCGTGTAGTTGACCTCTGCGCCTCGGAGAACCTGACTGACGTAGTAGATGGGCCGTTGTACCCCGGCGTCTTCTTTGACGAGCACCAAGCTTACGGCCTCCTCGGTGGCGGCCAGGTAGATGATGAGCTGGTCATCCTTATTATCTGGCTTTGTCAGGAGTGGTGGGGTGCATATGCACTCCTTCAACTCGGAGAAGGCCTTTTTGCAGTCTGCATCCCACTTGATGGTTTTCTTGTCGCTTGATGTGGCTGCTATCGCCTCCTCAACACCTTGAAGAAAGGCACCGATATCTCGGCTGATTTAGACAGGAATCACCCCAAGGATGATATCCGTCCGTTCAGTCTCTGGAGCCCTCTGAGATTCGAGGGATCCTTTATCGTGATGATGGCAACGATCTTATCGGTGTTAGCTTCGATCCCTCGATTCGTCAGCATGAACTGAGGAATTTCCCCAAACGAACCCTGAATGTGCATGTGGCAGGGTTCAGCCGAAGGTTGTATCGTCGAATCTGTGCAAATACCTCCAGAAGGTCTACAATGTGATATGTTGGCTTCTTCGACTTAACCAACATGTTGTCGATGTAGACTTCCAGGTTTTGTCCTATTTGAGCCTTGAAGACGTCGTTCATCATGTGTTGGTACATGGACCCTGCATTTTTCAACCAAATGGCATTTTGGTGTAACAGAATGTACATCGATCAGTGATGAAAGAAGTTTTCTCCTCATCTTCTGGTGCCATTTGAATCTGATTATATTCTGAGAAGGCATCCTGAAGCTGAGAAGCTCGTATCCTGAGGCACTGTCGACCAGATGATCGATTCGTGGCATGGGGTAGCTATCTTTAGGGTACGTCTTGTTAAGGTCGGTGAAATCGACACACATTCGCCATTTTCCATTCGCCTTCTTGACCATCACAACATTCGAGAGCCATTCAGGGTACTTGACTTTTCGAATGAAGCGAGCTTCCAGAAGTTGATCGACTTTTTCGATCGCGGCTTTCATCTTTTCGCCTCCCATGTTTCTTTTCTTCTGTTTCATGGGCCTAGAGGTCGGGTCTACCTCCAGCTTGTGAGACGCTACCTTGGGGTCGATGCCGGGCATGTCCTTTGGGGTCCAGGCGAAGATGTCGGCATGTTCTCTTAGGAGGGCGATCAACCGCTTTTTTAGGTCGCAAGGAAGCAGCGACCCAATTGAGACGATTTTTCCTTCCTCGTCATAGACTTTGATGTTCTCCATCTCTTCGACTACGGTGGGCCGTCGATCTTCGATCCTTGGGTCGATTGGATCCGCATGCTCGATCCTCCTCAAGGAGGTGGATATCGTGTAGCACGACCGCACTTGTTTCTGATTTCCTGTCGCTCTTCTGACTCTCTCGGGGGTCTGAAATTTGATCATCTGATGGAAGGTTGAGACCACCGCTTCGATAGCATTCAGCAGCGGTCTTCCAATGATCCTATTGTATGCCGAGTTGATCTTCACTACCATAAAACTGGTTAGGCGAGTGATTTGTTGGGAGGGTCACCGGCAGGATGATGTTGCCTGCTATCAGAGCGGAGTGCCCGTTGAATCCTTTCAGGGGTCACGTACAAGGCGTCAACTCCAAGGTGGACATTTTCATCCTCTCCAATGTGGTAAAGAAAAGTATGTCGCACGAGCTTCTGGTGTCGACGATCGGCCTTTTTATGGCAATCTCTTTGATGGTATCCGTGATGACGATGCATCATCGTGCGGTAGTTCTACACCCTCCAGGTCTTCGTCCGAGAAAGAGATAGGAGGCGTGGAGTTTCTGGGGCGCTTTCGCCCTATAGATACTGTCATCAACCTCCCAACGTAGGAGCTCTTGAGAGAGGTTGATAATTCCGGGTGCGGAGGACCTCCCGTTATCATGTTGATGACCCCGACGCTGGGAGGTCTTCCGGCAACCTCGGTAGATGTTGTTGGACGAGTCGACATGGTCGAGCGGTTCGTCGATCGGGATATCGACTCGTGGTATCCCACAGACGGCGCCAAGCTGTTAAGGCCAAAATTAATCAGGACAGTTGTCAGGCTGACGGAGACTCGTAGCGCTGACCTGGAGCCTTGTCAGTAGTTGAGGTGGGGCCTTTGGTTGGAAGAACCGGGGTCGGATGTTGGTAGTTGGAGGTGATACGACCTTCGATCGACCTACGAGCGGCCGTTAGGTCGAGCGTTCGAGGCTGAAGGGCCCAACGTCGACCTTCGGCGATCGTCGATCTGAACCACAGGGAGTCATTAGGGGGGTCGGATCTGGGTTCCGACCCAAATCTCCTCCGATGCTTAAGTTAGTAGGAAACTTAAGGAAGAGTGGGAGTTCGGTGTAGATGAGATCGACCCACGGAGGTTCTTCTCTAGACTGACGACACAAGCTCGAATATAAGAATGATGAGAGTGAGAAGATAGAGTTCTATGTATTAGATCTCGTACCTTGAAGATGGAACCTATTTACCTTTGTTTGTCGGCCTATTTATAGGTAGTTCCCTCTTGATGATGTGCCTCATTTATCCGGGCACGATCTTCTCCGGGATTCGAGTTAACGGCTGCACATTTACCTGGCCCCATTAACTCTCCCTTGAATGTCGACGCTAGCCCAACGGTCGAATAACTCGTTCGCCCGACTCAGTCGTAGCCCGCTTAGAGTGCGGGGGGTAATGGGTCGTGGACGCTAAACGGGCCAGGTATGCGGATACCCAAATTGGGTTCATACCTGTGCACTAACAGTAACTATTTGGGAAATAGTGAAATTGAGCCGAGTGGGACTCGGGTGTTATTGGAGTATGATACAATGTGCAAGTGGGACTTGTGTATCCGAACTAGGGTACATTCTCGTGTTTGCGCTTGATTATCTTTGTGTTGTTTTATCTCTTGCAATTTCATTTCCGTTGCATATTTATATTGCAAGATTATTTGTTAATTAGAGTTAAACCTGAGTAACTCCAATTGTAACTCTATGTAGATTTACTAGAGAAATTTTAAGTTTTATTGAGATACTAATCACCCCCTCCCTCCTAGTATTTACTTGACCCTCCACTGGATCCCAACACAAGATAGGTCAAAGTTAGTTGGTAAGTGAAGGCGGCCTCCTTCTAGAATACCTACATTTGCAAAGTAGTAGATTTCTGGTTTATTTGTAAATCTTGAAAGCAGTTTCTCGCTTACTAGGATTTTCCTTGACACAAATCAAACTCTCGAGTTAGGCGAAGCTAGGCTGTAACCTTTTAATGGTTTCATCTATGTATATTGGTCAATGTTCGCTATTGAATATAGGACAGACATACTTTTTGGATCTACAAAAAAATGACATATAACAATAACCCCACCATTGGAAGTGATCAAGTTGCCTTAAACATGATCTTCTGAATTCTAAGCGACCTGCATGGTGAGATTTAGGGTGTGTTTGGTTTGAAGGAAAATAAAAGAAAAGGAAAGAAAGTTAGATGGAAAACTATTTCCATTGTTTGGTTGAAAGGAAAAAACAAAGGAAAATGAAAATGAAAGAAAACAAAGGAAAATTTCTATTAAAACTTTTCTTTGAGATTTTCCTCTTTTTGACCCAAGGAAAATGAGGGAAAAGAGAGGCAAACTAATTTCTCACACTTTTAAGTATTTATATTTTTTAGCAAACATAATTAGTTGTTATTTTTAATGAATCCACGAATTATTCATAAGTTTGTATCAAAAAAGCATGAATGATTCGTGAATTTTTCAAAAAATTATTCGCGAATTACTCGAAAAATTCACAAATTATTCACGAATTTTCAAATAAGTCGTGAATAATTGACTAATTTTTCAAAAAAAACACCTTCAATATATATTCATTCGTGAATTGTTCGAAATATAGAATAATTTATGAATTCTTAAAAATTCACGAATAATTCGCGATCTTTTAAAAATTCTTGAATTATTCATGAATTTTTTAATAGCTCGAGAATAATTCTCTATTTTCCAAAAAAATTCTGAATCTTTAATTTATTTTCATGTATGCATGAATTGTTCGAATAATTCACGAATTTCTAAAAAATTCAGAGTTGCTTGAAAAATCCACACATTATGCACGAATTTTTCAAATAGCTTCTGAATTATTTCAAACTTTTTAACAAAATTTGTAAATTATTCGTATATTATTAAATAACATATTATCTACGAATCATAATATTTATAGTATTAACGAGTTATTCGTTACAATTCGCAAATTATTTGCTAAATTAATAATTTTTTCAAAATAAACAATAAGTTTTTAATTTAAGAATAAAATTTTAATTTATTATGATAGTAAAATGATTTGAATTCACAACGTAACCAGTTAAATTTTTTTTTATTCATATTCAATGAGCAGCCTAATAATATTAATTTCTGTATTTTCCATTCAACTTTCTTTCCAATTTTCCTTGGTAACCAAACATGAGAAAGAATCTCATTTCATTTTCCTTTTCTTTCCTTTTCTTTTCCTTTTCATTTCATTTTTCTTTCTTTCATTTTCCTTCAAACCAAACACACCCTTAAAAACTTCTAACTATTGTGGGTAAGTTGGAAAGGTAGAATCAATGCTTAGATCAAGGTTCCGGTAGGAAAGACTAGAAGGAAAAGTCTTTTTGACACAATGTTGTTATTGGTTTTCCTTTATCATGTTCTGTCTTCCATTTACTTATTAATAATGAAGAAATGTCGGAGGTTTGATGTGGCAGCAAACAAAAGGCTATTATGAAATTAAAAAAATAGAATATGTAATATGTAATGACTTGAATAAATGAAATGATGCCATTTTTGCGATTTGCAAACGTAAATCTCATGTTGTTAATGTACGACGTATTATACTACGTATTTTAGGTCGTATTTAAATCCGGTAGCGTAAACGTATTTTTCCGGATTTTTTGGATTTTTATGATTTTGTAAGAATATAATTATACTAAAACATGGTTTTATACATTTTAACTACACATGTATTATGCTTAAATACTACATTGATACTGTTGGATATGGAAGACGTTTGTACACCCTTGTGGGGGATGTACGAGTGAATACGGACCTCGAACGTCGCGTACACGAAGTCGTGTGCAAAGAGAATATGTTCCCTTGCGGAGAGGATCTCTAGATTGATGGGAAAGTCGCATTATATGTGCATAAGTGCATGCGACATATGGCTAATAAAGGGGTAATATCTTAAGCTTATGTTGTACCATGCATATGGTACAACTTAAGCTTATAATATGCCATGTACGATGGTACACCTTAGTTAAATTGTTCCAAAGGAACAATTACTCCTAAAATAACTACCTTGGGGGCTATAAATAAGACCCAAGGGTTAGTCATTTCCTTACACTTTTGCATGGCATTCTTGCATGCATTTCATTCTAGCGAAGCTCTGCCGAAATCCTTTCTCTCTCTTTATCCAAGTTCTTAATCTAAAAGTATAGATTTAGATTGTGGATTTAGTAGCCTTACTCCGTTCGTGAGAAGACTCGATCCGTCGTGGCGAATCCGAAGGCGAAGTTCTGTGACTACCGTGCCGCATACGCAAGCGTAAGTCTCAACTTCATTTATCGATCCTAACTCTATTTTGGCAGGATCCTATATTGGTATCAGAGCCATACGGGTTCGCCCCGGTCAAACCGCCGCCCCGTCGAAACTATGAACGAGTCGTTGTCTTTTTCACGAATGGGTATCCTACCATTACGGATATGGTAGGAACGCTTCGTGACGGAGAGAACGCAGCGGTTGTTCTTTTCACGTTAGGGTCTTCTGTCATTACGGATATGGCAGGAACTCTCCGTGACGGGAAGAACCGACCGTTCATATCGTCAAACTCACTCTCTTCATGGATGCTGAGTCTCCATTCATAGGGAATGGGCGCTCTCTTCATGTGGAGCGCGTAGTTTACGAATTTTTGAAGTGTGTTCAATTTTTTGGCACACGGCCATTGGAGGACAACTACTTCCTCGACGAACGGATGCTTCACCGGAGAAGAAGGTGGTGGTTATTCCCATCGGGGAAGATGAATTTTAGTGCATGTGCACCATGGCCAAATGGGTTATGAAGGCCATGCACCCCCCCTCCCCGTGCGGAGGGGGTTGGCTACGGCCAATAACCACCGCGGCAACCCCCTCCGGCGGGGGTGTGCGGCCACCCCACACAAGGGGAGGCCGGCCATGGCCAAAGGGCCATGGCCGGCCAAGGCCAAAATGGCGTTGGCCATGACCGGCCATGGCCAAGCCATGGCCGGCCATGGCCAAGCCATGGCCGGCCATGGCCAGGCCGGCAGTGGCCGGCCCCGGCAGTGGCCGGCCCTGGCAGAGGCCAGGGCCGGCCGGTCGGCCCTGGCAGAGGCCAGGGCCGGCTGGCCGGCCGGGCAGTGGCCAGGGCCGACGCCCTGGCCTCGGCCAGGGCCTGGCCGGCCCTGGCAGAGGCCAGGGCCGACGCCCTGGCCTCGGCCAGGGTCTGGCCGGCCTTGGCCGGCCTCGGCCAGGGCAGAGGCCCTGGCCGAGGGGCCAGGGCCCCTGGCCGGTCAGGGCAGAGGCCCTGGCCGGCCCTTGGCCAGCCTCGGCCAGGGCAGAGGCCCTGGCCGGAGAAATTTCTGACCATTATCATTGGTCGACCAATTCGGGTGTTTTGGTCGACCAATTCGGCAAAAGGCCTTGGTCGAATATGAACATGCCGACTAGCCCATACGGGGCCAAACGACAGTCTTCTGCATCAAAATTCTCTCATACTGGGGGAAACGCCTGGATCCATACGGGAGCCGGCGACGATAGTTTGCAGAAAAATCCCAAAAGGGGGATCCGACCTTGGCACGACTACGGCTCATTCCCGACAAATGGTTAGGAAGTGCCGAATGTTTCACTAGTATCATAAGGGTACTAAGATGAAATATACATTTTTTTTTGAAAAATACGTTTTCATACGTTTTGAAAAATACGTTTTCAAAAACGCTTTTCCGCTGCGAAGTACTATAAGAGTACTAACATTTGATAAAGTGAGGGAGAAATATTGAAAGTTACTCTAGATGGTGATTGGAAACATAGTGACCTTTTCGATTCTAGAGTAACATCTTCAATATTTTTCGAAAGTAACTTATCAAATTATAAATATCATTCCAAGTGGGAGTTGAAATTAGAACTATCCAAATGGGATATTCTACTATCACTTCAAATGGCAATTGTATTTTAAGAATTTTAAATGCAATTTTTTGATCAAACCTTTGGTTTTATGTCTTTTGCAGCATCTTAAAAGTAAAATGTCTTCCGCTTCAAAGAATATCGTCACTGAGTTAAACAGAGGTGAAAAACTCAACGGCGATAATTACAAACTTTGGTCCATCAAGATACAATACGTTCTAGAGGAGCAAGAAATGCTCGAAACTCTAAAGAACGTTATGATTGAACCCGAGTTGGGCACTACGGCCCAACACCGACGAGACAAGGAAGCTATTGATGCTTGGTCTCGGAAGAACAAGATAGCGCGCATTACGTTATTAAGCAGTATGGCTGATGACATAATGCGCATCTTTCGAGAACATGACCTAGCCATGGACATATGGTCCAAGCTAGAGGAGAAGTTCGGTGGCACATCGGTGTCCAAACTTCGCGCCTTAACTATAAGGTTCGATACATATAAGAAACGTCCAGATCATTCCATGGGGAAACATCTGCGACATATGGCGAACCTTATCTCGGAGTTAAAGGACGCAGGTCATGTGCTCACTGATGAGCAACAAATCCAAGCAGTTATATGTTCCCTACCAAATGGGTGGGATCAAATGAAGATGCATCTCACTCACAATGAGAGCATCAAGACCTTCAGCGATGTTTTCAAGCACCTCGAATTAGAGGAAGAGCGGCTTGCGGCTGCCAAGCCAAGTGCAGAAGTGCACATGGTTGCTAGTTCCTCACACGGGGGAAAGAAACGGAAAGATCGTTCGAAGGTCACTAATGAACGTAATAAGCAACCTGAGTCTACCAAGAAACCCAAACATAAGGGTGGGCACAAGAAATGGCACAAGAAGAAAGACTTGAAGAGGATCAAGTGCTTCAAGTGCAACAAGCTCGGTCACTATGCTCGTTCGTGTACGAGTGGAGGCGACGAGGTAACTTGTAAATATACTAGTTACATATGTGTTTCTAGTTCAATATTTCTTGTGGAATCTAATCCATTTTGGATAATTGATTCAGGTGCCACCGACCACATAGCAAGGGACAGACGGTCCTTCGTGGAGTATCACCGGATACCCCAAGGAACGAAGTGGATTTATGTAGGAAACAACACACGTGTTGAAGTGAAAGGCGTTGGGACTTGCAAGCTAGTCTTGGACAACGGCCGCACTCTCCTACTTCATGATGTCCTCTTCGCTCCAGATATTCGAAGGAATATAATTTCTGTAGTCGTATTAATGGGTCTTGGCTATAACTGGTTTTTTCATGATTGTAATGTGGACTTAAGTTGTAATAATACTCTTATTGGTACTGGGTTTGTATTTAAAGGATTTATTGTAATGAGTACAATGTATGATTCCTCATGTAATGAAAATTTCCTTATTGCAAATTCTAAGACTTATGAGTCTGATGTGATTTGTTGGCACGCAAGGCTTGGTCATATTGGACCAACACGTATGGATAGACTTGCCAAACGTGGCCTTCTATCCAATGTTTCAAAGGTTGAAATGTCGACCTGCGAACATTGGCTTGTGGGGAAATCTTGTTGCAAGCCGTTTGGAACCGGTACAAGGGCCGAGGTTCCATTACAGCTTATCCATTCGGACATATGTGGTCCGATGAATGTCAAGACAAGACGCGGAAAGTCCTATTTCATCACTTTTATTGATGATTTCACCCGATTCGGACATATCTATTTGATATCCCACAAAAGTGAAGCTTTGGCTTGCTTTAAAAACTATATGAGTTTAGTGAAGAATCAATTAGATCGCAAGATTAAGGTCTTGCGAACCGATAGGGGCGGTGAATATCAATCAATAAGTTTTAAGGAACTTTGTGATGAAAAAGGCATAGTACATCAGGTAACTATGCCTTATACTCCTCAACAAAACGGTGTTGCAGAAAGGAGAAATAGGACTTTAATGGAAATGGTCCGTTCAATGATGGCGCAAGCTAACTTGCCAATCACCTTTTGGGGTGATGCATTATTGACGGCCGCTTTCATTTTAAACCGCGTACCCTCGAAATCAGTTAGCTCCACTCCTTATGAGTTGTGGAACCAAAGGTCTCCTGACTTAAACATTTTGAAACCTTGGGGTTGTGTATCCTACGCACATATTTCCTCCCATAAGTATGGCAAACTTGGGCCAAGGGGAAGGAAATGTATCTTTATACGATACGCAGAAAACTCCAAAGGTTATGTTTTTGTTAGTCAGGAAGACAATGGTGGGCTAATTGAGTTTGAGTCGAGGGATGTCACTTTCTTGGAAAACGAGTTTCCAAGACAGGGCGAGATAAGTCAGGACTTATCTCTATTTGAGATTTATGATCAAGAAGGATTACCTCATTCGAGTGGGAGAATTCTTGGTGAAAACGAAAATACGTTTCAACCTTCACCAATGGATTATACGAATGACGATTATCCTATTCCATACGGGAATAATGATCCAAGTGGAAGAAATTCTAACGACATTCCAAGTGGGAGTGATATTGTAGGATCTAAATACGGCCTAGAGGGGGGGTGAATATGCCTTTGACCAAATTATCGCAAGATAAAAATTAAGCCTAGTTTACAGCATGCAGTTTAGGAATCGGACAATCAAAGCATTCACAGAAGACACAGAATTTAACTTGGTTCGGTCCCCATGACCTACGTCCACCCCCAATGAGCAATCACTTATACTGTTTCTTTAAGAAGTTACAATCTCCCTTAGATTGGTGCACCAACACCAACCTGTCAGACCAACTCAAGCTCACCAAAGCCAAAAAGAAACATACAAGTATCACTCCTCAACCCAACTTGCCCCAACAAGTTTGGTTCCCAGAGTCCCAAATAACGGAAGAAATTATATTACAGTAATGCTGATCAAAACATTAATAACTTCACAAATAACAAAGATAAAGAGTTTAGAAAGCTCATTTGTGAAGATCTCTCTGGTTGTCTTCTTTCAGCACATCAGTAGCTTCGCAACGCTTCTTACGGAATGATGATCGGATGTCTGTAGAAGAAGTAGTCGCTGTCCCCGTGGAAGTAGTCGGTAGAAGTTCCTCACTCAAAGTGATCTCATTTGCTGCACAGGAGGAAATAGCTGCTCAACTTGCTATCACTGCGTCGGGGATGAAGTCACGGTCGCAACGCCGCAAACGGTGCTCAATTTGGATCTCTAGAACTCAAGTTATTGATGAAAATGTGAAGAGTGTACATGGGTTTATATAGGATTGAGCTTAACGGGTTTGGTTACTGTTCCAAGGGATCCGCCACGAGGCGGCTCGCGGGTCAAACCCGTGTTAAATTTGCTGTCCGTAAAGTCGGTATGTCGGCAGCCGTCGTATGAACAGTACAGTATGTCGATTTTTCAGTGTATTTCTGACGTATTCCACCGTATTTTGGCATCAGATAAATCCCAAAAATTCTGAAAAAATTCTCAAAAATCCCAGAGCCCAATATATACATGTTAGAATTGTTTCACCTCATTTCACCACTTGTAGAAAAAGTTTCTTCTTTGTATACTCTGTATTTCCTCGTATTTCCCCGTATTTGAACTTCAAACATTCTCCATAAATCCTGAGAAAAATCTCATACTATTTATAGCCTATGATTAACTCTAAAATAGAGTTTCATAGCTATACTCCATTGTTTGATCAGCTTGTGTAATTCCAAATGAAGTTTCAGCTCCGTATTTCAACGTACTTGAGTACGTGCATGTGTAACTTGAGCAATCATGACTATAGGGACCTGTGACACACTCAACAAACAGATTAGAACAGTTCAATAGGGTTTGTTATCATCAAACATAGGTTAGGATGATGTTTCCAACAATCTCCCCCTTTTGATGAGAACAAACCAGACATTAAGATTATTTTGAAAAAATGTGTTAAGTGTGTGAGTGTGTGAAGCATGAATATGAGCATGAATGACAAAATGATATGCTCCCCCTATTGACATGCTCCCCCTATCTCTGACATGCACAATCTTAATATTTCTCTCCCCCTTTGTTTTCATCAAAAAATGTATGAAATAGCATATGAGGAATGGAAAATTGAACATTATAAACCAAAACAAAAGGCAATACATCGTTTGACCACAATGAATAAATAAGCAATAATCACTAAGTCATAACTACCATAATTCATCTCCGTGCTCAAGTGTGATGATCAAATGTTTAGTACATATGGAGAGGTAATAAGGAATACAGCCTGTCATAACCATCTTTTCAACTGAATATATGAACATCAAAGATTGAGTTTCCCCTTCTCATGTAATATGAGTTCAAGTTACCAATTCCAAACATGACCGAGAAGGATTTTTAAATGTGAAATGGCATTGCTTGACGGACTTAACACCAACGCTAAAAAAAATGACATTTATAGCATAAGTTGGATGTCCAAGGGTAGTATCAAGGACATGGATCGTATCCATTTTTCATACGAAGCTTTGTGTATATATTTTGAAGACACTCGTCTTGCTATTCTTTTTATACACGTATATTTTGAAGAGAGCTTTTCTTTTTACCCATGCCTTGAAACATCATATCCCATTAAAACATAAATTAGTCCACCAACAACCACTTTTCTTATTCGAGATTACAATTCCATAGCAAAACATTTTGATCTGTGTAAGTGTGATTGGAAGATGAAAAACGTTAGTTACTCATTAATGAATATGACCTAATTAAGCATGTAGTCTTTGAATGCAAGCATTGTTAAGAATCTAATATTCAAAATCCATAAGACATATGTTTTGCATTTAAAGCTGTTTTTGATGAAAAGTGCAAAATGAGGAGATAGACAATTCACTTTTCCTTATTTTTATTTATTTTTTTTATTTTTATTTATTTATTTTTTTTCATTTTTCTTTTTGTAGCACACCACACAAAAACAATAAAAGCACACCAAATAATATTTTCACTCTAAATATGATCAATAATGCCCAATTCTAGACGTAGACGACAAAAGCGATCTTCTGGCAAAGGTTTTGTAAAGATATCTGCTAACTGAGAATCAGTAGATATATATTCAATGGATACATCCTCTTTTGCCAAATGATCTCTAAGAAAATGATGTCTTACATCTATGTGTTTTGTACGAGAGTGATGGATAGGGTTGTTAGAAAGATCTATAGCACTCTTACTATCACATCGTAATGGAACTTTTCTAAGATCCAAGCCGTAGTCAGACAGGGTTTGCATCATCCAAAGTACTTGGGCACAGCAACTGCCAAGGGCAATATACTCAGCTTCAGTAGTGGACAAAGCAACACTGTTCTGCTTATGACTAGACCAAGAAACCAATGAATGTCCTAGCATAAAACATGTTCCACTAGTGCTCTTTCTATCAATCATACTACCAGCATAATCAGCATCAGCATAGCCAACCAAATTAAGATTACCACAAGAGGGATACCATAGTCCAAGTGTAGGAGTGTGAATAAGATATCGAAAAATCCTCTTAATGGCTATCAAATGTGATTCTTTTGGACAGGCTTGAAATCGTGCACACAAACAGACAGAAAACATGATGTCTGGTCTAGATGCAGTTAAATAGAGTAAGGACCCAATCATACCTCGATAAAGCTTTTGGTCCACATTTATACCTTTGTCATCCTTTTCAAGCTTCGTCGTCGGACTCATTGGAGTTCGCATTGGCTTTGCATTTTCCATCCCAAATTTCTTCAACAGTTCTTTTATGTACTTGGTTTGTGAAACATATATGACATCTCCAGTTTGTCTTACTTGAAAGCCCAAAAAGTATTTCAACTCTCCGACCAGACTCATCTCAAATTGATCCTGCATAACCTTTTCAAACTTTTGGCATAAAAGATCATTAGTAGCACCGTAAATAATATCGTCCACATAAATCTGAACAATAAGAAAATGATCCTGTTCATGCAAGATAAACAAAGTGTTGTCTGCACTACCCTTTTTAAAGTTATTTTCCAAAAGATATGAACTGAGACGGTCGTACCAAGCTCTGGGAGCTTGCTTCAGACCATACAAAGCCTTTTGCAACTTGTAAACGTGATTTGGAAAACTATGACTTTCAAAACCAGGGGGTTGTTCAACAAAAACATCTTCTTTCAAATAACCATTTAAAAATGCACTTTTCACATCCATTTGCTTCAATTTAAAACCTATAAAACTTGCAAAAGCCAGCAATATTCTAATGGCTTCTAATCTAGCAACGGGTGCAAAAGTTTCATCACAATCAATTCCCTCAATCTGGTTATATCCTTTGGCCACTAATCTTGCCTTATTTCTGATTACATTTCCAGATTCATCAAGTTTGTTTTTGAAAATCCATTTAGTGCCAACAATTGGGTAATTATCAGGTCGGGGCACTAATGTCCAAACATTATTTCTATCAAACTGATTAATCTCATCATGCATGGCCATAACCCAACTTTCATCAGTTAAAGCGATTTCAACGTTCTTAGGTTCAATTTCAGAAATGAGGTCACCATGAATGCATAAGGCACACAAGTTATTGAAAGTGGATCGAGTGCGTATACCTTCCGTAGGAGTCCCCATGATCAGCTCAGGTGGATGATGTGGATTGAACCTGAGCTCTCCTCTTTCCAGTCTATTTCCTTGTGGTACTTCTGGTTCAGCTTCCTTTTGGCCTTCAGATGGTTCAGCTATGTTTTCAGGCTCTGTAGTTTCCCTGTCTGCATCTCCAGCTTCAGTTTCCCTGCAATTTAAAGGATCTATTTCAGCTTCATCAAATTTCACATTAATTGACTCAACAACAGTTAAGGTTCGTTTATTGTAGATCATGTATGCTTTGCTCCTTGATGAATATCCTACGAACACTCCTTCGTCTGATTTGGATTCAAATGTTCCCAGCTGATCTCCTGTGTTTAAAATGAAACACCTGCATCCAAATACTCTGAAATATGAAATGTTAGGAGTCTTGCCATGCCACAGTTCATAGGATGTTTTGTTCATTAAAGGTCTAAGCATAACCCTGTTGCAGACATAGCAGGCTGTATTCACTGCTTCGGCCCAAAAATACATAGGAAGAGAATAATCATTAAGCATGCTTCTTGCCATCTCTTTTAAAGTTCGATTCTTTCTTTCGACCACTCCGTTTTGTTGAGGTGTTCTAGGAGAAGAAAATTCATGTAAGATCCCCTTTTCCAAACAGAAGTTTTCAAAAACAGAGTTTTCAAATTCACCACCGTGATCACTTCTAATTTTCATAATTGAAAGATTTTTCTCATTTGAAACTTGATTACAAAAATTTTGGAAATTTTCAAAGGAATCCGATTTCTTGGCTAAGAAGTAAACCCATGTATATCTAGAAAAATCATCGATCAAAACAAAACAAAATCTCTTTCCATTGAGGCTAGCAACATCGGTAGGCCCAAACAAATCCATATGAATCAATTCTAGGACTCGTGAAGTGGTAACTTCCCGAATTCCCGTAAAAGTGGATCTAGTTTGCTTACCTTTTGTGCATGCAACACACAACTTACCATTCTCGTACTGTTGATGTAGCAAGGGACCAGGTTTTTATTCTCCAGCTTATGTAGCAACTTCATGCTGGCATGTGATAGTCTCCGGTGCCATAGTATAGCCTCCTCCTCCCTGCCAATTAAACATTTAGCAATTGTCATTTCTTCAATCATTATTGTATAAACATTATTTTTCCTATTGGCTATGAAGAGGGTATTACCTGTGACCGAGTCATAAATTTTACAAATTTTCTCATCAAAAAGTACTTTCATACCTTTGTCACAGAGTTGGCTTATGGAGATGAGGTTGTGTTTGAGATTTTCAACCCAGAGGACGTCAGAAATTTTAAAAGTATTGTTGCCAACAATACCTTTACCCATTACCTTGCACTTGCCATTGTCCCCTAATGTAACACTTCCTCCTTCTTGCTTCACGAGGCTAAGGAACTTGTCGCTGTTCCCTGTCATGTGTCTTGAGCAGCCTGAATCCAAATACCACTCACACAGTTGTTCCTTAGCCACGCTGAGTCCCTTGTTCGTGTCGCTTTCACCTATTAGGCAAAGTGATGATTGCGCTACCTCGTCTTGTGGTTCGTCTTCATCGTCATCGTCCCATGTTACCGCAAATGATTTCCCTTTGGCTTCGGATGACGCGTTCTTTGTTGGACAGTTTTTCATGAAATGTCCAAATTTCTTACAGTTGAAACATTGAACACTTTTAGTAGTATTCTGATCAGACGAGGAATTCAAAGGATTAAAATTATTAAAACGATTGAACCTTTTTGCCATTTCAGATTTTCCGGCAGGAGTTCTGATGAAGCGTCGGAATCCTCTGACCATCAGTGCATGTTCCTCGTCGAGATCTTCTTTGTCACTTTCTTCGGCTTTGAGCGCGATGGTCTTTAAAGGTTTAGCCTCACCTTTCTCTCTTGTCTCGACGGTTTTGAGTTCCAGCTCATGGGATAACAGATTCCCAATCAGATCATCCAGCTTCAGCTTAGTGAGATCTCTCGCTTCTTGGATGGCCGTCACTTTAGGCCGGAAGGAACTAGGAAGCGCTCTTAGGATTTTCCGAATGAGGTCGATGCTGTCGTAAGACTTTCCCAAGGCTTTTGAGTTGTATATGATGTCGGTGAATCGAGTGTACATGTCCTTGATGGATTCTCCTAGTAGCATATGGAAACCATCGTACTCTGAGCTCAGTAGCGCTAATCTGGACTCCTTCACCTGAGAGGTTCCTTCGTGAGTGACTTCGAGAGTGTTCCAGATTTCCTGCGCAGTAAGACAATGAGATATACGGTTAAACTCAGTTCTGTCAAGTGCACAGATAATTGCATTCATAGCTTTACCATTTAGAGCATACAGTTTGTTATCGTTATCATCCCATTTATCTTCTGGTTTTGGTACATCAATATCTTCAATTTTGATTGTAGGTGGGTGATAGCCTTTAGCAACAATTTTCCAAATTTCAAGATTTGAAGAGACTAGGAAAATTTTCATCCTAGCTTTCCAGTAAGCAAAATCAGTCCCATTAAATTTGGGTGGTCTAACTGTAGACTGTCCTTCAGCAAATGCTGAATCATATGTATTCATTATGAACTAGACTCAAATGGCCAGGCCTGGCGCTTTGATACCACTTGTAGGATCTAAATACGGCCTAGAGGGGGGGTGAATAGGCCTTTGACCAAATTATCGCAAGATAAAAATTAAGCCTAGTTTACAGCATGCAGTTTAGGAATCGGACAATCAAAGCATTCACAGAAGACACAGAATTTAACGTGGTTCGGTCCCCATGACCTACGTCCACCCCCAATGAGCAATCACTTATACTGTTTCTTTAAGAAGTTACAATCTCCCTTAGATTGGTGCACCAACACCAACCTGTCAGACCAACTCAAGCTCACCAAAGCCAAAAAGAAACATACAAGTATCACTCCTCAACCCAACTTGCCCCAACAAGTTTGGTTCCCAGAGTCCCAAATAACGGAAGAAATTATATTACAGTAATGCTGATCAAAACATTAATAACTTCACAAATAACAAAGATAAAGAGTTTAGAAAGCTCATTTGTGAAGATCTCTCTGGTTGTCTTCTTTCAGCACATCAGTAGCTTCGCAACGCTTCTTACGGAATGATGATCGGATGTCTGTAGAAGAAGTAGTCGCTGTCCCCGTGGAAGTAGTCGGTAGAAGTTCCTCACTCAAAGTGATCTCATTTGCTGCACAGGAGGAAATAGCTGCTCAACTTGCTATCACTGCGTCGGGGATGAAGTCACGGTCGCAACGCCGCAAACGGTGCTCAATTTGGATCTCTAGAACTCAAGTTATTGATGAAAATGTGAAGAGTGTACATGGGTTTATATAGGATTGAGCTTAACGGGTTTGGTTACTGTTCCAAGGGATCCGCCACGAGGCGGCTCGCGGGTCAAACCCGTGTTAAATTTGCTGTCCGTAAAGTCGGTATGTCGGCAGCCGTCGTATGAACAGTACAGTATGTCGATTTTTCAGTGTATTTTTGACGTATTCCACCGTATTTTGGCATCAGATAAATCCCAAAAATTCTGAAAAAATTCTCAAAAATCCCAGAGCCCAATATATACATGTTAGAATTGTTTCACCTCATTTCACCGCTTGTAGAAAAAGTTTCTTCTTTGTATACTCTGTATTTCCTTGTATTTCCCCGTATTTGAACTTCAAACATTCTCCATAAATCCTGAGAAAAATCTCATGCTATTTATAGCCTATGATTAACTCTAAAATAGAGTTTCATAGCTATACTCCATTGTTTGATCAGCTTGTGTAATTCCAAATGAAGTTTCAGCTCCGTATTTCAACGTACTTGAGTACGTGCATGTGTAACTTGAGCAATCATGACTATAGGGACCTGTGACACACTCAACAAACAGATTAGAACAGTTCAGTAGGGTTTGTTATCATCAAACATAGGTTAGGATGATGTTTCCAACAGATATTAGAATTGATCTAAACTCAAGTCAACAAGGACTTGAAGAATCTCAAATACGACGTAGTAGTCGTACAAGGTTGGCTCCTCTAAGATTTGAGGATGAATTTCCGCAAACCTTTATGACTTTACTACAAGAAGATGACGAGCCTGCTACTTTCAAACAGGCCGTATCTTACCCTGCTAAAGACAAATGGATGGAAGCGATGCAAGAGGAGTTAGAATCCATGAAAGTTAACCAAGTCTGGGACTTAGTTGACTTACCCAGAGGACGTAGAGCTATTGGGAACAAATGGGTTCTCAAGATCAAGCATAAGGCTGATGGCTCTATTGACAGATATAAAGCTCGCCTTGTCGCAAAAGGTTTTACGCAACAGGAATGGATAGACTACGAAGAGACCTTCTCACCTGTTGTTCGTTTTACCTCAATTCGCCTGATTCTGGCAATGGTAGCTTGCTTAGACCTCGAATTACATCAAATGGATGTAAAGACTGCCTTTCTCAATGGAGAATTGGACGAGGAGATCTATATGGAACAACCAACAGGGTTTGTAAAAGAAGGAAACGAACATAAGGTTTGTAAACTTCTTAAATCCATATATGGTCTTAAACAATCCTCGAGGCAATGGTATATACGATTTCAAGAGGTTGCCTTATCAAATGGATTTTCCATGCTTGATGAAGATAACTGTGTATATATCAAGAGGAATAAGAACAAGTATGTTATTATGTCTCTATATGTAGATGACATTTTAATAGCCGGAAATGACAAGGGCTTTGTGATGGATATCAAGGCTTGGCTTTCATCAGTTTTTGAGATGAAAGACATGGGAGAAGCCGCATATATCTTTGGAGTTAAGATTTCAAGGAATCGTTCAAAGAAACTTCTTTCTCTTTCACAGGAGACTTATATAAAGAAGGTTCTAGAACATTTTAATATGCACGACTGCAAGTCCATTGATACTCCAATAAGCAAGTGCGACAATTTATGTCTGAAATCATGTCCGAAGAACCAAAAAGAGAAGGAGATTATGGAAAAAGTTCCATATTCCAGTGCAGTTGGTAGTCTAATGTACGCTATGATGTGTACAAGACCGGACATCTGTTTTGCCGTTGGAATGGTAAGTCGTTACCAATCCAACCCAGGGCAAGTACACTGGAAAGCGGTTAAGAGGATAATGCGGTATCTCAAAGGAACTGCAGACTTTGCTTTATGCTATCAAGGAGATGCCTTGAGGCTCGAAGGCTACACTGATGCTGATTGGGCGGGTGATCTCGATGAGCGACGATCGACCTCAGGATATGTTTTTCTACTCGGATCTGGTGCAATATCCTGGAGTAGCAAGAAACAATCCTGCATCGCACTTTCAACCATGGAAGCCGAGTTTGTAGCATTTAGCATGGCAGTCCAAGAGGCTGTTTGGCTTAGGAAGTTCTTAGACAGGTTAATTAATGCAAGTGACTCAGGTGCTGTACCCATACACAGCGACAGTCAAGCATCTATAGCCTATGTCAAAGATTCGAAATTCCATTGTAAGACCAAACACATAGATATCCGCTACAAATTTGCAAAAGACTATGATAAGACCAAGAAGGTATACATAAGGTACATATCTACGCATGAGATGATAGCGGATCCGCTTACGAAGGCTATCCCCAGAGATGTGTTTTACAAACACTTATCATCTCAAGGATTGCGTAAGAGCTGAGTTGTACCAATGTAAATTCACATGTCTGTAAATGATCAAAATTAATAAAAGAATAAGTTCTTTTTCAAACATTGCATATGAATTTCTTAAGAAATGTTTGTGTACATTTTTGAAATCTCAGCTGAATTCTAGTATGTCGGACAGATTGAGGTTGGCTCTCTCACATGAGCAACCGCCTTATTCTATCAGACGGATGGAATAGAGATGAGACCTGTTTGAAGTCAAAATCATCAGACGGATGATTTAAGAGTGATGACTTAAACAAAATGGTCGCATGAAAGATCTGCATCATATGGATGCTTACAAAAGATCTAAGAGGATTTTTTTTGAAATCCTATCTGTCTAAATGCGGGATGTGAGTCCAAAGGATTATTTGAGTAGAATAAAGGACTCAAAGTCAGACATTATGGTGTCTGATCATCATCCTTACAACATCATTGAGACATACACTCTCTGGAAAAGGAGCGATGTTGTAATACGTGTTCATACCACGTATGCATTTCGACCACTGAGTTAGTAGCAATAGTGTTTGCTATTATGTGAGACTCAAAGGCCATATGGGCCTTAACTCTTACCCTTAAGGACTCCAATTGGTTCCTTTAGATTTGACGAGATGATCGCTATCTTAGCGTGTTGCTAATGGGCTATGATAATTCGGCTCGGCGGGGCACGTTAGAAAAGCGAATCAAGTCAAGATCAGAAGGTTCGCAAGAAGAGGAAGATTGATTTCATATTCACATTTGGACTTTAATGATTCAAAGCTGGCCAGCCAATTGTGATCCAGATGGGATTCAATTGTTGAATATAAAGTATAAGAAATGTGAAGAAATAATCTAGGGTAAAGCATGCGTTGAACTACTCAACTTTGCACCTTCGAGGTCGTTGTGTATCTCTAACAAGTGCACAACAACAGACTCTACGCGCATGACGGTCGCACGGTCTATTTCTCGGTATGATAGATGAAAAAACTAAGAGAAAGACGTTCTCTTACAATCCCCTCAAGTGTGAGTGGGAGATGTTGGATATGGAAGACGTTTGTACACCCTTGTGGGGGATGTACGAGGGAATACGGACCTCGAACGTCGCGTACACGAAGTCGTGTGCAAATGGAATATGTTCCCTTGCGGAGAGGATCTCTAGATTGATGGGAAAGTCGCATTATATGTGCATAAGTGCATGCGACATATGGCTAATAAAGGGGTAATATCTTAAGCTTATGTTGTACCATGCATATGGTACAACTTAAGCTTATAATATGCCATGTACGATGGTACACCTTAGTTAAATTGTTCCAAAGGAACAATTACTCCTAAAATAACTACCTTGGGGGCTATAAATAAGACCCAAGGGTTAGTCATTTCCTTACACTTTTGCATGGCATTCTTGCATGCATTTCATTCTAGCGAAGCTCTGCCGAAATCCTTCCTCTCTCTTTATCCAAGTTCTTAATCTAAAAGTAGAGATTTAGATTGTGGATTTAGTAGCCTTACTTCATTCGTGAGAAGACTCGATCCGTCGTGGCGAATCCGAAGGCGAAGTTCTGTGACTACCGTGCCGCATACGCAAGCGTAAGTCTCAACTTCATTTATCGATCCTAACTCTGTTTTGGCAGGATCCTATAGATACTGCATAATATTAAATGTAAATACATGTATTTATATTTTTCTAAAAAGGGAAAAATCTAATTTTCTTGGCATGCCACCTAATTATTCATTTGTCCTTCTCTCTTTGATCTTCATTTTAAGCATGGCATCTAACCCTACACATATCACCCCCTTCTTCCTTACATCCATATGCAATAGATAAAGAAAGAAATAAATTAGAAAGAAAGAAAAATGAAAAGAAAAATCAAAAAACAAGATAACTCTAGATCTCTCCCTCTCTTAAATCTCTCTCTTCCTCTCCTTTCCTCCACTAGGCCGGTCACCATCTCCCTCACCATTGTCCTTGGACGAACACCTCCTCCTCCTCCTCCCCTATTCCTCACCTAACCGGCCACACCTTCCTGTTGCACAATGGTGTGATTTTTCAAGATAGGAGGAGGAGCAAGGAGTAGAATAAGGCTTCATATCTCTTTCACTCTCCACGACTACCATAAGGTAGGAATTTCATGATTTGAATATGGGCATACTAGTTTAAGGATTGTTTTACCCATGTTGGGAATGTTAATCACCATGTTGTAATTTGTTGCATGTTGTTTTTACCCATGTTGTAATCTATGTTGATATTATTGGCATGTTAATAGCAATGTTAGTATCCAAGTTATCAAAGTTGGTATCCATGTTATTATTAGCCATATTATATTTGCCATTTTGATATCCATGTTGTTATTAGCCATGTTTATAACCATATTGTTATTAGCCATGTTGGTATCCATGTTGATGTTTATTAGCCATGTTGTTACCCATGTTGAGTTGTTACTTGTAGTATCTTATTTTTATAGCCATGTTGCCATCATTCGTAGCCATGTTGTTAATTGTAGCCATGGTCTTATGCGTAGCCATGTTGTCATTTGTAACTATAATGATATATGTAGGTTCATGACATGATGTTAATGTTACATATTAAGATCATGATATCTCCTTTTTGTATATAATATGTTGTAATGCGATGATGGTCGCCTAAAGTTTGATAGTGTGTAATGATGGTTGCAATGAAATAATGTTAGCATGCTTGAGATACTTGTATTTATGTTCTTGATTAAATTGGAGAATGATGAAATGAAATAATGCTTAGCGGTAGACGTGATCGCACATATGTTGAGGTGGAGGACATGACCACATATGATGTGAGTGAGTACCCGAGTGTATTATGATAACCTGAAATATCTCAGTCTACCCCGAGGTGGATGAGTATTCCAGATATGGGGTTGGGAGAAACTCGAGTAAAGTGTATACATAAAGAACTGGACCAGACTGGACTTGTATCTCACTCGCACACCCAAAATGGGGGAGTTGGGCCGAGTTGGAGAGACCCATTGGTGTACTCGTGAAGCACCATGAGGTATATGATGTGTATTACATTCTCACTCATGAAACAAAGGAGTAACGAGAGGCCGCGTTTCATAGTGCTCGTGTCCACTAGCGGGGTACCGTTCTCCATCCATCCTGGGTGAGAATCCAGAGCCTTATTACTTTACACACCCCCCCTAATTACTTTTACACACCCTACTTACATACGCACCCAGCTTTTTACTTTGCACACACCCCTATTCCAATTCTACCATTTTCCTCTTTTTCTCTTCTCCCCTCTAAACCCAAACACAAACACAGTTATCCTTAAAAAAACCCCTCAAATGTATCACAGTTGTTGCATCATATGGATAGCCACTTAAACATTAAACAGCGATAACCTGTGTTTAGTCAACAATAATAAACAACTGTTGTTCAAGAAGCAATAGAATTAAAATGTATAATTATCACAAAGATAGAAATTTGCAAACCAGTCAATCAAGCAATCAGAAACACGAATGATTTTATCTTTGTTCGATCCTCCAGATCTACTCCAATTTTCAAGCCTTCTCATTTGAGATTTTCTAGTATCCTTCTTGTAAACTCATAAGAATACAAATACCTTTATAATTTTAACAACCATGTTGTCAAATTGTACACCAAACTCTTATACCAAAGAGATTATATCTATCCTCTCAAAACCTTGAGAGATGCTTGCAGAAAATCAAAATTACAATTTCTCCTAGAGCCTTGAATGATTGTGTATATGAATCAATTGAATGGCTAAGAGGATTTTCTGTTCACATATCATGACCAATATAGATCAGAAAATCTGTGTACTCTTGAGTTCTTTTCTCAAGAGAAAACCAAGGGAATAGAAAGCATTAGCGAAAATATTTGAAATGGGGTTGCAACATTATATATAGATGTGAATCACAAAGTTCACAAAGTTTAAAATTATAACAGTTGTAACTACCATTAACAAATAAATGTTGAATGACCAATAGATATAAACTGTCTTAATTAGTGATTAATAGTTTTATTAGTCAACTAATCAACCCAAATTAGTGCGACAGTTGAGCGAAGTCCTAGCGGAATTGACCCCGTGTTCAGCCTCCGTAGTGCGCCCAGCCTCGTCACTACACTCATTACTTGTTAAAAAACCTCTCCTAATCCTCATCCACCTCATAACCACCGTGCCCTTGGTTTTCCATAATACAAATTCATTGTACACGAGATCTACCCAGCAACAATTGGCGCCGTCTGTGGGAACGAAGGGTCACACCCATGTCTAATTCCATACCCGTCAACCGAAACCCTGATCACGGCAAGGATCCCATGGACCAAGAATCACACTCTCACCCAAGGACTCCAGCGACTAATCCACCCCTCGAGGTGGAGGTCGAGACTGTTCAAGCCTCGGCCCGGGCGGTGCAACAGAGCTTCGAGGCCTTCACTAAGATGATGGATGGCTTCGCGACAACCAGGACCGAAGCACCCCCCCGGTCCCTCTGACCCCCCCCCCCCCCCGAACGTGAGGCGAAACCTTCATCCTCAGTTCGAGGGAGAAGCGGGGCAGAAAGGGCTCGCTGAGAAGATAGCGGCCCAACAAAGGCTCTTGGACGAAGAGATGGAGGTCGCGTGGTCGCGCAGGCGCCAGGAAGAAGCGACCGCTGCTCAGAGACGCCTGGATGAAGCAGCCAAGACCACCCAGCAAGCCCACCTCGACGAAGAGGCCGCTCATCGCCATCTCCGCTTCATCATCGCGGAGCGTGAGAGGCTCCGGCGGGAGAATGAGGATAACCGGGAGATCCCGGAGATGTCGACCTCGGCCCAGCGACGTGTGAATGAGCGTAGCCCGCCATTCGCCAGGTCCCCACCTCGGGGGCAGAGCCCGAGCGAGGAGACCGTTGCCACCAAGGCCAAGGCCCTAGCCGCACCCTAGATCGCCTCGACAAGGAAGCCGTCCGTCAACAACTTCGCTTCCTCGCCGCAGAGCGCGAAAGGCTCCGAAGGGAGAATCAGGAGTGGAGGGAGATCTCAGAGATGATGGCTTCGGGCCGACGATACTGGAATGCCCGTAGTCCACCCTCCGCTGGATCCCCCCCTGTAAAAGGAGTCCCCCTCGGCGACCACTTCGTCCCTCCCCGGGGTACGATGACTATCGACAGCCGAGGCGGGACCGGAGCCGAACCCCAGAGTGGCAGAGGGGGCGCACGCCTGAGCGCCCTGCTTACCTTAAATAGGCCACGCCACTAACACGATGGATAACCTCGGTCCTGAGACCCGCAAGGTTCAAGGCCCCCCACCTGGCCACCTACAGCGGAAAAGGCGACCCTCTCTCGCATGTGCAACAATACCGAGGGGCGATGGATGCACAGGATGTGGATGACGCATTCCTTTACCTGCTCTTCTCACAGAGTTTGCAGGACACGTCGCTGGATTGGTACTACGGTTTGCCCGCAAGATCCATCGAGAGCTTCGACGAATTATCTCACAAATTATGCCAAGAGTTCCGGGCCGGGCGCACAAGGAAGAAGCCCACGGACTACCTCTGCACAATAATCCAGAAGGAAGGGGAGACGATTGGGAAGTACATGCGTCGCTTCCAGGACGAGAGGCAGAGTGTGGTGGCCTGCGGCGACGAAGTCCTCATACTGGCCTTCAAAGCCGGGTTGAGGAACCGAAGCCTCCACAAATCCTTGCTCCGAGACCCGCCTACCGACTACGACGCGCTAGTCGCTCAGGCGGAGAGGTACACGTTGAGCAAGGATGCTCTCGGAGCGAAGAACCAGGGCGCCAGGGTGGGGACGTCCCAAGGCGAGCCTCGGCCCCATATCGGGCCGAGACTAGAAGATAGGCCCCGGGGCCGCGACCAGCTGGCTCAGCCGAGGCGCGGCCCAGTGGGGCATCGTCCGTAAGATCGGTCGGGCCCAGCGCGAGAATTCATCCCCGCCAGAGAACCTACGCGGGCAGTCCCGAGGTTGGAAGGACCCCTGCGGGCTCAATATACGCAACTCAACGCCCCAATGATTGAGGTGTTGGCCGCAGCGACAAGGGCCGGACTACTACCTGACCCACCCAGAGAAATGAAGTCGGACCCGACGAGGCGAGATGTCCGGAAGTATTATCGGTATCACCGGGACCACGGTCATGATACCGACGACTGCTTCACCCTCAAGAGGGAGATCGAGCGGTTGATCCAGGCGGGTCACCGTGGGGGCTTCGTGGAGGGCAGGAGGCTGATCCAAGAAGAGAGAGCCCCGCGGGGAGCGCAGAGGCCGGACCCACCACCAGGCAGCGAGTGGGAGGCACCACACCCTCCCAGGCCAGTCATGCGCATAGATGTGATATGCGGAGGGCCATCCTCAGGGAGAGCGTCGTCGTCAAGCAAGAAGGCGTACGCGCGACAAGTGATGGCAGAGGACCTCGATGGTGATGCGAAGCGGAGAAGGGTGGCTCAACTCCCCATTACTTTCACCGACAAAGACCTGGAAGGAATCGAGCTGCCGCATGACGACGCCATCGTCATCGAGGCCCAGATCGGACGGCCATCACAGATGCCTCCTGATCGACACTGGGAGCTCTTGCGACATTCTGTTTATGTCGACGGTTGAGAAGATGGGGCTGAAGCAGGCAGACCTGAGGCCTTGCACGGGGCCCATTGTCAGCTTCATTGGCCACTCGGTTCCCATTGTGGGGGTGATCACCTTGTCGGTGTCGCTTGGAGAGGAACCGAGGGTCATCACTCGCATGACGCAGTTCGTTGTCGTCGACTTTGCGTTGGCGTACAACGGGATCATAGGGCGACCATACATGACGGCCACTGAAGCGCTCCCCAGCCAGTCAGAAAGGCTGTGTTGGGGTCCAACCCTTAGCCTCTCTGATGCCTAAGTCAGTGATAGGACTTAAAGCGGGGGCTAGGCACGCAGGTCAGACTAAGAGTGAGTCGACCGTACGTGACGAGCTATCAGTTGTGGAAGAACAAAGATATGGAAGACCTTTGCTCTTGTGTGTGAATAATGGATTGAGAGTGAATTTGCCAACCCCCTTCCCCGTCGGAGGCGAAGGGGTATTTATACCTGATGGAGGTGGTTAGGTGAGGCTGACCTGGCATGTTGACTCGACGTGCTGAGCTGGCCCGACTGTCAGCGGAAGCTTCGGACGAGGATGTCAGGATCTGAGGTGTCAGTCATGCTTTTGTCAGACGGTGCAACGGCCAGGGGCGCTTTTGTCAGGATGTTAGGGCCGAAAGCATTAAGTGTCAGGGGGCGCAGCGGCCAGGGGGTGCTTTGTCAGGTGGTTGGGCGGCGTTAGTGTCAGTAGCGTCCTTGTACTAGGTTGTTTATCGTGTCCAATGTGCCAAAGAGTCGTCAGAGTGCATCCGAGCAGCGGGATTACCGATGGGTTGTTGGGTCGCCCCTGACAAAGGACGAGCGGTCCAGTCTTACACCTTAATTGTTGTTCCCGACGAGCTGGGGGGAAGAACAGGCACGCGACCCGCAGGGACCGTGGCGGTGTGCGTCCTTATCATCGGCCGGGGCGGAGTGTGCCCTTCCCCCAGTCATTTCGGACTTTAGGGTTGACAGGCGTCCTGCTAGCCTGGGAGAATAACCGTGTGGCCTCCAAAGTTGAGTCGAGGAGCGCCCTGTCGCTGGGCCAGCTAGCCTTTGGTAAGGAGGGGTGAGCTGGCTGGGCATTTGGCAGACTAGGACGGAAGGTCGGACTATCACGATCTTTAGGTCATAACAATTGACCCTGGTATTCGAGTTCGAGGTGGAAGCCCGGCTCGGCTCGGATGACGTATCAGGACTTTACTCAGCTGCCGCACTGCCAGTGGTTGGAGTCGAGCTCGCCTGCACAAGGAGCAGGTAGTCAGAAAGGCCGGGTTGGGGTCCAACTCTTAGCCTCTCCGATAGGACTTAAATCGGGGGCTATGCACGCAGGTCGGACTAAGAGTGAGTCGACCGTACGTGACGAGCTATCAGTTGTAGAAGAACAAAGATATGAAAGGCATTTGCTCTTGTGTGAATAAGGAGATTGAGAGTGAATTTGCCAACCCCCTTCCCCGTCGGAGGCGAAGGGGTATTTATACCTGATGGAGGTGGTTAGGTGAGGCTGACATGTGTTGACTCGACGTGCTGAGCTGGCCCGACTGTCAGCAGAAGCTTCGGACGAGGATGTCAGGATCTGGGGTGTCAGCCATGCTTTTGTCAGACGGTGCAACAGCCAGGGGCGCTTTGGTCAGGATGTCAGGGCCGAAAGCATTAAGTGTCAGGGGGCGCAGCGGCCAGAGCGTGCTTTGTCAGGTGGTTAGGCAGCGTTAGTGTCAGTAGCGTCCTTTTACTAGGTTGTTTATCGTGTCAGATGTGCCAAAGAATCGTCGGAGTGCATCCGAGCAGCGGGGTTACCGATGGGTCGTTGGGTCGCCCCTGACTAAGGCCGAGCGGTCCAGTCGTACACCTTAATTGTTGTTCCCGACGAGCTGGGGGGAAGAACGGGCGCGCGACCCGTAGGGACCGTGGCGATGTGCGCCTTTATCATCGGCCGGGGCGGAGTGCGCCCTTCCCCAGTCATGTCGGACTTTAGGGTCGACAAGCGTCCTGCTATCCTGGGAGAATAACCGTGCGGCCTCCGAAGTTGGGGCGAGGAGCGCCCTGTCGCTCGGCCAGCTGGCCTTTGGGAAGGAGGGGTGAGTTGGCTGGGTATTTGGTGGACTGGGATGGAAGGTCGGACTATCATGATCTTTAGGTCGTAACAATTGCCCCCGACATTCGAGTTCGAGGTAGAAGCCCGGCTCGGCTCGGATGACGTATCACCTCTCCTTACTAGAAAAGGCAGTTCGGATCTTGTTCCGTGCTAGGAAGTGGCAGTTGTAGTCTCGGGTTTCTCGCCCTGCCAAGCATTATTATGATTTGAAAGGGGCGGTGGAAATCGAAGCGTCTCTGCTATTGAGCAGGCGACGTGTGGCTGAAGCGATGGTCACGCCAGTCGAGGCGTCAGAGGCGTTCCGATGGGTGCCGCGTGTCGGTGTATTGACGGTCGGGATGGTCTGACACTTGCTATAAGTAGGGGGAGGAGAGGACTGATCGAACGTTTCTCCTAATTTCGATTTCCCTTTGCGCTTTCCATCTTCCGTCCGTCGCTCGCCGACGCTATCGCTGTAGCCCTCACCGGAAATCCGCTTCCAATCGTCGTCTCAGCTTGGCTGCTCTGCGAGGTAATCTTTATATCCTTTGATCGATGGCTTCTCAGTTTGACTTCGGAGGGGGTGGTGGTGTGGTGACAGAGGAGTCCATGGAAGAGGAGAGGTGGTGGTGGGTGCAGATGCCTCAGAGACGGAGGGCGTGGCGCACCGACGTGTCGAGGGTGATTGATGTTGAGTATTGGTTCCCCGGATTTGGTTTTGGATGATGAGCAAACATAAATATCGTGTACTAACACTTTGTGAGCGCAGTTATGGAGATCGTCGCCAAAATACCACGTTCATCAAAATCGACGTCTCAAGACTTCTCAATACGCGTGATCGTGTGCCTGAAGCTAAGTTGAAGCTCAAGGACCAATAATGAAGTCAAGAATGAAGATTGAAGCTTTGAAGACGGTTCGTCAAATGTATTTTCTATTGTCTTTAAGCTTCATAGATTAGAATGTTAAGCCTTGAGTAGGACTTACATTATAAACTGCATTTCGCTCATATCTTAGAGCTAGGATTATCATAGAAGCCATTAGAAACTTTCCCGAAGCCTATCACTTCTTCCCTCGGCTTCGAGTGCATGTTAGTTGGTTCAAGAAGAGTCACCAACCGACTAGATGACGATCTAGTCAGTCTGCAACTCTACATGAACCGACTAGATGCCTTGTTAAATTCAGCTCATTCCAGGTTGATCAATTAGTCGGTCAAAGAAGAGTCACCGACCGACTAGATGACGATTTAGTCGGTTAGGAATCCTTCTTGGACCGACTAGTTGAGCTTGCCTCTGTACAGCCTGAGTTACTGTTTCGAGTTAGTCGGTCAAAGAACGTTTGTCGACCGACTAGTTGAGAAACTAGTCGGTCAGCATTTGTTCTTAAACCGACTAATTCATCTTGAAGTCAACCTACTCTATTTCGACTGTTAGTCGGCCAAGATTAAAGCTACAAGTTCAAAGCTATGACGAACAACGACTACAGCGTCTTCAAGGATCGTCAAGGAGCTTCTTCAGTCTTGGAAGGGCAATCTTCATCTAGGCCTCCCTCCTTCAATGGTACCAACTACGGGTACTGGAAATGCCGAATGGAAACGTTCCTTCGGAGTGCTTCACTTTGGAGAGCCACGATGAATGAGTACGTCGAGCCCTCCGAACAAGATTTCGCAAAGTGAACTCCCGCGGAGGTCTCCGCGGAAGTAAGTAATGCCAAGGCAATGAACGCCTTGCAATGCGCATTGGAGCCCGAGGACTTCAATAAGATATGCACATGTAAGAGTGCATATCAAATATGAAACTCCCTCCTCATCTTACATGAAGGGACGAGTCGGGTAAGAGATTCTAAACTCGTGGTCGTGAATAAAGATTTCGAATTATTTCATATGCTGCAGGGTGAAAAGATGAAAGAGTATTATGCTCGATTCGTCGACATCACAAACGAGTTGGAAGCTCTTGGGAAGACCTACACCCAAAAGGAGAAAGTCTCGAAGATAATCGATGGACTTCCTTCTTGTTGGGAGAAGCGTACCTTCGCCATCGAGGAAGGTAATGACATGAAAACTTATACGGTTACTCAACTAATGGGTACCTTGATGTCATACGAGGTACGCAAGGATAGCAAGCTCATGATGAAAGAAAAGATGAAGTCGTACTTGAAGCAAGACGAGCCTAAGAAAAGGGTGATTGCATACAAGGCCGCTCCATCTACCGATGATGAAGATTCGGAAGAAGAAGCGGACGATGAGTTGGACATGGAAGCTTTGGCTGATATGGCAAAGAAGTTCATCCGATTCTTCCGACAAGGTAAGTTGAATCGTAAATCAAAATTTATTTCGACTAATGCTTCTACTCCCGTGTGTTATAAATGCAATAAGCCAGGACATATCAAGCCGGATTGTCCTCTCTACAAACATAAGGGGAAGTGGAAGGCATCCAAGCACGACAAGTCGAGAAAGCACAAGAAAGGACTTGTAGGTACCTTCACCGACTCCGACTCCTCAAGTGGAGAGTCGAAGATGAAAGAGTGGAGAAAGCACACACGTGCTTCATGGGAAAAGAGGATCATGATGAAGAGACTTCCTCCGATGAAAGCGAGGATGGAAGCGAGGATGAAGGTGAAGAGGTAACCAATGATGAACTTAGATTAGCCAACGAACAACTTTGGAATAAGTTTTCTAATATGGCTACTAAGTTTATGAAGACTAAAAATGAATTAGATAGTCTTAAAAACTCGCCTAAGCCTTGCATTGTCAACAACGACACCGTTGTTGAAGAGTTGAGAAATGAGATTGTAAATCTCAAATATCAACTTGAGCATGTTCAAATCGAGGATTCGGATGAACATGTGATAGCGGATTTGACGTCTCAAATCTCAACTTTGAGTATTGAGAATAAAAATCTCAAGTCACGTGTTTGTGCACTCGCATCGCAAGTGTCCACTTTGGATGCTTCTTTGCATTCTCTCACCGAGAAGCATGAGAGCACATTAGGCCGAATTCATGAATTCAACAAAGGTAAGGGCAAGTTGGATAATATCCTAAATGACTTACCTCCGGCCAACCATCACATTGGTTTGGGGTATAAGATGGGAGATTCATCCAAATCGTCCGCCACCTTTGTTAGTCCATCTTCTGATGCTTCTACTAGTGGAAGTAAACACTTCATGGGTAGTTCTTCTACCAATGTTGCTTCCGCTAGGAACACCCCCCATTTGGAAAGAAACCCAATTTGGGTGGACCTCCAAAGAAGGGTCATGCTTTCATGTATACCATGTCACGTAGGAACACACATCCTACCCCACATGTTAGCACGTATGATGATTTCTATGCTCCGCATCCACGAGCACGTGCACACCATGTGAGACACACTCATGCATGTGTTCCTCCACATTCATATGCTCATCCTCATTCTTATATGAATAATTATCATCATGCACCATTGCATCGCATGCCATATGCATACCCACGACATGCATCACATAGAAATCAACAACGTGAGCATGTTCCCAATAGGATTAGGACTCCCAAGACATACACCATTTGGTGTCCGAAGAACACAAGCACGCATAATAAGAATTTGTATGTGCAATCGTTTATAAATGATATTATTTTGAATGATGATTATGTTGGGAAATCACGGTCCTTGTGGACTTGGTTTCCGAAGGGTTAGTTTCCTTTGACCCTTCATTGCTTGGTACCATAAGTTTAATTTCATTTTTATGGGTACCAAAGCAATAGTGGTAAGAATGGGTTACATTTAATTTGAATTTAGTTCACTAAATTTATTGCCTAACCCATAGGATCCAAAAAGATTTTTGGTTACCAAAATGATTTTCTCTAGGTTAAATCCACCATGAGATACCAACCCTACCAACTCCATGATTTGCAAGGATTTTCATTCGATTGGAGTTGATGGTGCTTAAGTGATGCACCAAAGTAGGGGGAGCTTAATGTTGTAAGTATTTTCGTACTTTTGATTCACATTGGTATCCATTGGTAGATTATATTACAATTGGTATCATTTTGCTTCATTTTATATGCTAGATTAATGTATGTCATTGTCCTATGATGTTCTATCTATTTTTGGCGTAACATTTTTGCATGATACATTTGATATGCACATCGGATTATTTTTGTCTCTGATGTTGATTTCGTCGTTCGACGATTTTATGGATTAAATAGCATTCTTTCTATGGAAACATAGAATTGTTTTCCATGCATTCTATTGATTTTGGAGAGTATGTTCCAAAACTCAATAAGTGAAATTGATTTGAGTTTTGATGATTTCGGTTTACGATTTTCGACTTTCGCCTATGGTTTGATGATTTCGGTTTTTGATTTTCGCCTATGGCTTGGTGATTTCGTTTTCCGATTTTCACCGATGGTTTTATATTTCAGTTTTCGGTTTTCGACTTTGGTCTCTTTGGCATGCTTTGCTTTTATTCGGTATTTTACATTTGATGTTTTGCATTGATGTCATTTTAGACCGTGGTCGTATTCTTCGACTCCCGTGCTTTATTTTTTTAGCCATTACTTTTGTCGTTGATCTCCTCCCGCTCTTTTTGCTAATGCCAAAGGGGGAGAGATATAATAATGACAATGTGCTAATTAATAATTCAAAGGAATTTACCATGAATCTAATTTGATGTGTTAGATTCAGGGGGAGTGAAGATATAAATAAAAGGATTTAGATCCTATATGTGCAATAATAGGATTCATATTTTATATTTCCCTCGCTGCTTGATGCATATAAATATTATTGAATATGGAACTAACGTGTCATCAATGCAGGGGGAGTAAGTAAACTTCATTTGAATCATTATTATTGCTTATTATTTATGTTGGTTTGTCATCACCAAAAAGGGGGAGAATGTTGAGTATTGGTTGCCCGGATTTGGTTTTGGATGATGAGCAAACATAAATATCGTGTACTAACACTTTGTGAGCGCAGTTATGGAGATCGTCGCCAAAATACCACGTTCATCAAAAGCGACGTCTCAAGACTTCTCAATACGCGTGATCGTGTGCCTGAAGCTTCGTTGAAGCTCAAGGACCAATAATGAAGTCAAGAATGAAGATTGAAGCTTTGAAGACGGTTCGTCAAATGTATTTTCTATTGTCTTTAAGCTTCATAGATTAGAATGTTAAGCCTTGAGTAGGACTTACATTATAAACTGCATTTCGCTCATATCTTAGAGCTAGGATTATCATAGAAGCCATTAGAAACTTTCCCAAAGCCTATCACTTCTTCCCTCAGCTTCGAGTGCATGTTAGTTGGTTCAAGAAGAGTCACCAACCGACTAGATGACGATCTAGTCGGTCTGCAACTCTACATGAACCGACTAGATGCCTTGCTAAATTCAGCTCATTCCAGGTTGATCAATTAGTCGGTCAAAGAAGAGTCACCGACCGACTAGATGACGATTTAGTCGGTTAGGAATCCTTCTTGGACCGACTAGTTGAGCTTGCCTCTGTACAGCCTGAGTTACTGTTTCGAGTTAGTCGGTCAAAGAACGTTTGTCGACCGACTAGTTGAGAAACTAGTCGGTCAGCATTTGTTCTTAAATCGACTAATTCATCTTGAAGTCAACCTACTCTATTTCGACTGTTAGTCGGTCAAAGATCATTCACCGACCGACTAGTTATGGAACTAGTCGGTCGGCAAGTCTTCTTAGACCGACTAGTTGTCATCTCCTGTACTTCGACCTTTTGGCTGTTCAACCGTTAGTCGGTCTACGTTGTATCACCGACCGACTAGTTGATGAACTAGTCGGCCAGTGATCCTTCTTTGTCCGACTAGTCTGGTTCAGAATAGAGCCGTTGGAGCTTTTCTTGAAACATTTTTCTCTCCCTCTCTCCTCTATCCTATATATAGTTGGAGGGGCTCATTCATAAGTTTCAAGGCTGGCATTTTAGAGATTTGGAGAAATCTAAAAGAAGCTATTCTACTCCATTCTAAAGCTTTCTCTTCCTCACAAGAATCTCTCCCTCAACTCTTTGAGGCATTTCCTCAAGAGAGATTCTCTCCATTGTGAGCCTTCCAAGCCAATAGCTTGATCCAAAGTCACCATCCTCCATCCTAGCCTTCGATCGCTGATCTTATTGGTGGAGATTCGGTTTGGTGACATTCTCTCCTCAAAATCCATCATTGCCCTAATTTGGTAAGATTTACTCAAGGCATAGGATTTTGTACAGTAAGAGTTTATTTCATTTCATTCCATTAAATTGTTGTACACTCTCGGTTGTGAGAGTTTGCGTGATCCCGGGTTGTGGGATTCACGGACATCGATTGTAGGGCGATTGCGCTTGTGGGGTTTCCCGCGAGTGGGTTAGTGGAAATCTTGAGTTAGGGTTTCTAACTCAAGTATCCGGAGGGGATCCGGGTGGTTGGGACGTGGGATCACCAGGAACAAGTCGGGGAGACTTGGGTGGATCCGAACCCAGTAACATACTTTGTTTGTGTATGTTTTAATTCCTGTTGATTGTTGTTTAATTCCGCATTGTCGTTTGTTCATTGCACAATAGTTAGGAATAACTCTCTTAATTATTTTAAGTACTATTCACCCCCCCCTCTAGTACGTGTGCAGTAGCTTCACAGGGCACTACAGTTGAGGCCGTCAGGTGTAGGTCGGATAGGATTAACATAAGGGAGATTCGGGTGCGGTTCGTGCATCCGCCCTCTGAAGCGCGGGTCCCTGGGCCGGAGGAGAGGGTGTGCTGGCCTGGGGATAATGAAGTTAGGGTCTACGCTCGGTCCTTCGAGTTGGGGCTCCGCTTCCTGATCCATCCTTATCTCCTCCACCTCTTGAATTTCCTGGAGCTGCCGGTCTTCGCATTGGCGCCCCGCTCCTGGGGATTGCTTATGGGGTTCGTCGTCATATGCCTCGCCAGCTCCCTGAGTCCGTCCCGGGCGCTGTTCCAGCACTTCTTCGTAGTTCGGAAGAGGGGGATGTACCACTGCGTCTGTGCGAGGAGGGGCCGGGAGCTCATCGTCGGGGTGCCCGCCGATGTTGGTAGGTGGATGGAGGATTTCGTCTTTGTTATGATGCCGGTCGACATGGTACTGAGGTCGAACTGGGGGCGCTAAACTCTCTAGTGAATAAGAGGGTGAAGCTAACCAGTGAAGACCTGGCGAAGGCGCAGATTTTGGCGGAGCTGCCCGAGGCGCATCGCCGGCTGGCGAGCTTGACACGGGACAATTGGCTCATCCTGGATTTTTGGCCCCAAGGTAGTTTGAATCTGGCAAGCCTTTATGTAGGCTTACCCTGATCTTTCTCTCCTTCACGGGTGAAGATGCGATGCTTTCGTCGTCGGAGGTATCGTGGGCTGCCGGAGCACCGGTCGCGAAGACCTTCCCAAAGGCCAGCTGGCCCAGCGACAGGGCGCTCCTCGCCCCAACTTCGGAGGCTGCACGGTTATTCTCCTAGGCTAGCAGGACGCCTGTCGACCCTAAAGTCCGACATGACTAGGGGAAGGGTGCACTCCGCACCGGCCGATGATAAGGGCGCACACCGCCACGGTCCCTACGGGTCGCGCGCCCGTTCTTCCCCCCATCTCGTCGGGAGCAGTAATTAAGGTCTACGACTGGACCGCTCGTCCTTAGTCAGAGGCGACCCAGCGACCCATCGGTAACCCCACTGCTCGGATGCACTCCGACGACTCTTTGGCACATCGGACACGACAAACAACCTAATACAAGGACGCTACTGACACTAACGCCGCCCGACCACCTGACAAAGCACCCCCTGGCTGCTGCGCCCCCTGACACTTAATGCTTTCGGCCCTAACATCTTGACAAAAGCGCCCCTGGCCGTTGCGCCGTCTGACAAAAGCATGGCTGACACCCCAGATCCTGACATCCTCGTCCGAAGCTTCCGCTGACAGTCGGGCCAGCTCAGCACGTCGATTCAACACACCAGGTCATCCTCACCTAACCACCTCCATCAGGTATAAATACCCCTTCGCCTCCAACGGGGAAGGGGTTGGTAAATTCACTCTCAATCTCATTATTCACACACAAGAGCAAAGGTCTTCCATATCTTTGTTCTTCCACAACTGATAGCTCGTCACGTACGGTCGACTCACTCTTAGTCCGACCTGCGTGCCTAGCCCCCACTTTAAGTCATATCACTGACTTAGGCATCGAAAAGGCTAAGGGTTGGACCCCAACCCGGCCTTTCTGACTACCAGCTCCTTGTGCAGGTGAGCTCGTCTCCACTGGTCGTGCTCGACTCCAACCACTGGCAGTGCGGCAGCTGAGCGAAGTCCTAGCGGAATTGACCCCGTGGTTGGCCTCCGTAGTGCGCCCAGCCTCGTCACTACACTCATTACCTGTTAAACAGCCTCTCCTAATCCCCATCCACCTCATAGCCACCGTGCCCTTGGTTCCCCATAATACAAATTCATTGTACGCGAGTTCTACCCCGCAACAGTATTAGTTGACTAATGATATTGTTCGTCGACTAATGGTCTAAGGAACTAAAAAGCAATGTTCTGTATTAGTTGACTAGAATAATGGGTTAGTCCACTAATCAACATGAATTAGAACACACAGGTGATTTGTTCTATGTTAGTCGACTATTGAGGGCTGTTAATCGACTACCGCCTAGATGACTTATGAACTACATAAAGTTAGATCTAAAAGCTTTGATGGATATTTCTAAGCTTGAATACTTATGATATGTGTGTTGGATATTGAATCACCCAATATAGTTTTGATGATGAGCAAACATATCAGCTAACACGTGAGTGAAGGAATTCAAAGTAAATCAAAGAAGCACTCAAAGTTTTGGTGAGCCAAACAAGGCCAAGAAGCCATGGAAGCAAGGCAATGAGCTTGAAATATGGAAAATACATCAAGAGACTTCTGTGTAATATTTTATATTTGGTGAAATTTTATTTTACTTGCTTTAGAATTTCAAGGCCTTGCTAGAAGCTCACACACACTTAGAAACACACATAAAATGATTTTAAAATGTTTTAAAGTGTTTTTCTAAATTTTTAGAGCAAATACACATGTATCTGTAAAGGAGTCCACTACTCTTTGAATAGGAGTCGGCTACTTTCTATTGGGATCGTGCTATCCCTAAAAGGAGTCTACTACAGTAGGATTGGTAGTCAACTACAGTCGTTTGGGGAGTCGACTACCATTAGTACTGTAGTCGACTATTGCACTATTCACATCCCAAAACATTCGAATTTCTATCCATTTTTCTGCCAGTTGGAAGGGCATTTTGGTCAATCTCTTAGACCGAAATATTCCTCTATAAATGGGGGCCGGGATTGTTACTGGAGTTATTTAACACCTCATTGATCAAATCTATAATAGAAAAAGAGTTTCTAAAGTACATAGCTTTTAAGCAACAAAACACTCAACACTTGGCCAAATCATTCCAAATTTTTAATCTCTTTTTGGTCATTCATCTTGATCTTCCTAGAGCTTCACTTATATCTATTGGAGATCTGAGATTGTCCCTATGGCAACACTTCTACACTAAGATTCAATTTAGGCTATATATATTTGTAACTGTTAATGCCAAAAATGGCGCTAACAGTATCGAGGCTGACGTGGAGGTGGAGCCTCGTTACCTGGTTGTGTGGGATCCTGGTTAGTAGAACCGGGGTCGTTGGTACTAGGAATTAAAATGTGATGATCGTCTAACCCTCTGAGTATATCGAGTCTTAAACGACCGTTGATGGAGATACGACCCTCCTTTGAATTACTCCACGATCTTCATGTATCACAAAGGAACGTCAGGAGGGTCGGATCTGGGTTGCGACCCAAATCCCCTCTAATGCTTAAGTTAGAATGGGAACTTAAGAGAGAGAGCTTGGAGCTATCAAGATCGACCCACGGAGGCTCGTTCCGAATCAGACGTCGCAAGCTATTTGGAGGAAGAAATATTAAGTGAAGTGTAGAGTGTTAGAAAGTCAAGTTTCGTATCTCCTTTGTTCTGTTCATTTCCAGTGTATTTATAGACCTCCGAGGTCTCTTCAGTGATGTTGGAAGGATATTGATCACCCATTATGGCGTCATGATCCTTCCCACTTAATAGGGCTAATCGTCGCCTACGTCACCGCTATTTATAAGCTTCCTTCAATCCCACGTTCGATGGGTGGAAGTGCAACGGGCGAATGGCACGTGGGCTTTGACTGGGTCAGCTTTGGGCTTCTTCCATGAGCTTTGTGGGCTTTGGTCGCCCATCGAACGAATCTCTCGAGGGCCGGCCCAAGGATGCAACAGTAACAACTTCAAAAGAATTGTAATTATTCTCACTTGTGTTGGTGAGTGAAAATCTTTATTGGAGGTAAGGTGTTTGTAAAAACACTCTTGTAGAGAGACAAGGATAAATCCTCATTGGAGGTGAGGTGGTTGTACTATTTTCCGAAATAGTAGATTTAAGCCCAACGAAGATTTGGGGACTTGACGTATCCTTGGAGGGGCGAAGCAGAATAAAATTGGTGTCTTTGTGAATGTGATATTATCTCTTGTTTCTCACTTGCATTTCATATTCTGCTGATTATATATATCTTTACAAGTTATATCGGTTAATTAAGACGAAATTAGGTAACACTAATTTTGATCTTAGGAAGAAATTTCTAAAGAAGTATTTTATTTCATAAACACTATTCACCCCCACCCCCTCTACTGTTTCTATTTGCCACCACAGATCCCAACAATGTGATGTGTGTGTTGGTCAAGGCTCATATAAGAATCTAAAACAAAATAAAATTTACACCAATATGTGCAAAATATATATAAGTTGAACTCGATTGAAGTACTAGATCAAGCTATGTCCTTAATCTAAGTTCTTGAGTCTGAGTTTATAATCCTAGTCATGTGAACATATGATTTACCTAATGCTGCATAAAATATGTTAGCATAAAGCATATGGTTTGATCATCATCAAACCATATGTTTGGGTATCCAATCCACTAGCTAGCTGTGATCGAGCAAACTCTGACGATGATGACAATAAGATCCTCTTCTATCATCCTCTCCCATCCTCTTCCACCTCTGCCATCGGAACTGCAGCATCCACACACTGTGGAAGCTTTGACAGCGACGGAGGCTCCGGCAGCCTTCCACCATCGAAATCAATGGTGTATGTCTCAAATCTCGACTATTAGCCGATGAACTCCGGCCTCCATACTCTCTTCTCGACCTTCAACAAAATCGTGTCACCATCCTCACATGCAAAATAAAAGAAGAGGCGTCAACATTTTCAATTTTTCAGAGAAGATGACGGAGATGAATGTAAGAATATGAAAAGGATGCGTCGACGGTGAGAAGATGTGACAGAGGCGGATCCAACAACAAGAGTCGGAGGAGATGGCGTCAGAAGAGCAATTTGTGTGAGGGTAAAAAGAGAATAATTATAAATCGCAAATTTGTAAATAAATGAGATGTGCGTAAAGCAATTTGATACGTGTGTATAGTAACTCCCAGGTGGCAGTAAATGGGATGTGCGTAAAGCAATTTGATACGTGTGTATAGCAACTCCCCGGTGGCAGTGGACTTTTTTTGTTGATACATCGGAAAGCAGGAAACATGGGTCGTGGAACACAGGTACACCTGTCTTGATCACTTAACCACAAACACGGATAAACCAGATCGGAGCCGTAAATGGAAAAAATAAAGAAAATAAAAAGAGTTAAGTGATGGTGGAATTCTAACCCAGACCTCCACCGAGGATTCAAACCACAAGAATGAGTACCTTTCAGTGGAAGAGAATGAATTTCGGAAAAAAGACAGACAAAAACTGTTGGAAATAACAGCAGATTAATAGGATGATGCTACAAATTAAGAAGGAGAATGGACTTATCGGTTTGCCGAGGCGTGCTAAGCACTGTCCTTAAGAGTAGATTTCCGCCCCTCAGAGGATGAACTCGGTGCAAGGCAGGTCAAGCGGCTACCCTCCAGGATTCAACGGCAACGGCCTTGTAAGTGTGCACTCACAATACAAGGCTCCAGCGAGCAGCAACTGTTCTTCGATCTCGAACGATGAGGAGGAAGAGCACGGGGGACGCAGCAGGCCGCAGGAACAAGGAACTGCTGAAGGTCGGCGCGGGTCTGTGGAGGCCGAGACGAACAG
Organism: Scilla litardierei; assembly: GCA_030789695.1. Classification (NCBI taxonomy): domain Eukaryota; kingdom Viridiplantae; phylum Streptophyta; class Magnoliopsida; order Asparagales; family Asparagaceae; genus Scilla; species Scilla litardierei. Next base: position 41,635,902 of record CM061138.1, on the reverse strand, counting down.
AACAAAGCAGCGGAGACTTTTGTTGAGGAAGAAGTGAGTTTTTCGCGATGCCAAACGCTTGAGATTTTCGAGTTTATATAGAGAAGAGAAATGGCTGTTGGAATTCCGTAATTATGAGTGAGATTTAATTCTGCCATTTAATGAAAATATAGCTGTTGCGAATTAAAAGAAAATAGCTGTTGGGCCATTAAACAGCGCAATAAAAGAAATATGGCTGTTGGGGAAAATTAAAACCATAATGGGCCTTTCAAATTCTGCCAATCAAGCGGGCCAAAAATTTAACGCAAAACTCGGGCACTCCGCGCGCGCACCCGTGAACCCCCCCTGCGCAGGCGCGACGCCAGCGCACACACGCTAAGGTTTTCCGGATCCGACGCCCAGATTTTCCATTCGGCTCAACCCGATTTGGGCTCGGTTCCGGTGTGGGCTCATGCGCCCGCGAGATACCCCCAAGTCCTAGCCCATTAACAAGTCCAATAGCCCATTAAAAGAGAGACTATAATATACCAATCAAGAGGTTATCCAATAACCGATGTGGGACTATCATGCCTACTTGAAATGAGGAAATATCCAACAATCCCCCACTATTTCAAAATTTCAAGAGGTAAGGGAAAAGGAATCCAAGATGAGGAAAAGAAAAGATTGCGAGATCGAATACGACAATTCAATACATTAGCAACGGTGACTTTCGGTCTATGAACCATTACTTAGGGAATGGAAGTGTGTTCTACAAGAAGTTGGTGAAACATATAGTTTCTATGAACCAATCCCCTTTATATAAAACATTGACTTACAACCCATATCGAATCATCAATGAATAGTTGCTTGCTCTTTCGGGTTGGCACGTTTTCGGCCATGCGCCATACCTGGTTTTTCATGAGTGCTCTAGCGAATGTACCTAAATTCGCATAGGAAGCGGCCCCACTTCCACACCCATATAGGTGGACCCATCAAGTGTGCTCGACGATTATGCACACCACCCAACAAGGGCTATGGTTTCCATTAAGAGTCATATACTCACCCTTTCTCATCGTCGATAGCACTATCTACACCATAGGAAGGGACATAAACTTAATGACAGTGCTCCCCCCACGATCAACAAGTGACTTATTGTTACCCATATGAACCTACTTCATGAGATCATCAATCACATAGGTTGGGTTACCATCACTCTCGACCTATGTTTTAGGTATAAGTCCCATTCCCCTCGATGTACTTTCCACTAACTTCCTATTTAGTGGTTTTGTCAGAGGATCTGCCAAATTCATCTCTGACCTCACATAATCAAGGGATACTATCCCATGATCTAGCAGCTGCCTCACAATAGAGTGCCTTAGGCGTATATGCCTACTCTTCCCATTAAAAACTTTATTTTTGGCTTTCGCAATTGCAGCTTGGCTATCACAATGGATAGACACAGACGGTACCGGTTTTTCACAAATGGGAAGATCACCAAGAAGGTTCTTAAGCCACTCGGCTTCACTACATGCCTTCTCTAAGGCAATAAACTCGGATTCCATAGTAGACCGAGCAATACATGTTTGTTTGGAAGATTTCCAAGACACAGCACCTCCACCAAGTGTAAAAATATAACCACTTGTGGATTTAAGCTCATCTGAATCAGAGATCCAGTTCGCATCAGTAAAACCTTCTAAAACTGATGGATCACCACTAAAATATAATCCATATTCAAGAGTTCCTTTCAAGTATCTCATAACTCTTGACAATGCATTCCAATGATCACTATTAGGATTTTGAGTGTAACGACTCAATCTACTAATAGCATAAGCAATATCAGGGCGAGTACAATTCATTAAATACATTAAGCTACCAATGATCTGAGCATATTTAATTTGTGAAACAGATTCACCAAAATTTTTAGCTAAATGTAAGCTAGCATCATATGGAGTAGCTACAGGTTTTTGATCATAATATCCAAACTTTTCAAGCATTTTAATAACATAATGTCCTTGAGAAAGCATAATTCCACTAGGTGTCTTAGTTAACTTAATACCTAAGATCACATCAGCTTCACCCATGTCTTTCATATCAAATTTTGAAGACAAGAATGACTTAGTTGCATTTACTACATCTAGGTTGGTGCCGAGAATAAGCATGTCATCAACATATAAGCAAATAATAACACCAACACCATTATCAAACTTTGTGTAAATACATTTATCAGCATCATTTATATGATAACCATTTGCAAGCAAGACAGAGTCAAATTTATCATGCCATTGTTTTGGAGCTTGTTTTAAACCATAAAGAGATTTAACCAGTTTGCATACTTTATGTTCATTTCCAGGAGTGATACAACCTTCAGGTTGTTCCATATAAATCTCTTCTTCCAAATCTCCATTCAAAAAGGCAGTCTTTACATCCATTTGATGGATAACAAGACTATGTATAGAAGCTAAGGCAACCAAGACTCGGATAGAAGCTATCCTAGTAACAGGGGCAAAAGTGTCAAAGTAATCAATGTCTTTCTTTTGGTTGAAACCTTTAGCAACTAATCTAGCTTTGAACTTGTCAATAGAACCATCAGGTTTTAGCTTCCTTTTAAATATCCACTTGCAACCTATAGGTTTAGCTCCTGGGGGCAATGTAACAAGTTCCCATGTGTGATTTGACATAATAGATTCTAATTCACTGTTGATTGCTTCTTTCCAAAAAGTGGCATCGGGAGATGTGATAGCTTCATGGTATGTAAGAGGATCATCATCAATAAGAAAGGTAAAAAAGCCATCACCTAGATTAGTCTCCCTCCTAACTCTTTTACTCCTTCTTACTTCTATCTCATCATCATTATCATGTGAATGAACATCAGAAGTTTGCGATGGAGGAGCAGAAGTCAACCTAATATTATCCATTTTCATTGGAAATAAATGCTCAAAGAAATCAGCATTCTTGGTTTCAACAATTGTGTTAGGCTCCATTATGTTTTGCTCACTTTTAACAACAAGGAATCTATAAGAAGCACTATTTTGAGCATATCCAATAAACATGCAATCAAAAGTTTTAGGACCTAACTTTCTTTTCTTAGGTTCAGGTAAAAGAACTTTAGCTAAGCACCCCCACACTTTGAGGTAACTAAGGTTTGGAGAATGACCTACCCAAAGTTCATAAGGAGTCTTACCTAATTTCTTATAGGGAATTCTATTCTGAATGTGACAAGCAGAGAGAATAGCTTCTCCCCAAAGGTTAAGAGGTGCACCTGAACTAATTAGCAAAGCATTCATCATCTCTTTTAAGGTCCTATTTTTCCTTTCTGCTATGCCATTTGATTCAGGTGAATATGGAGGAGTAGTCTCATGAATAATCCCATGTTCTTCACAATACTCATTAAAAGATGTAAACTCCCCTCCTCTATCTGATCTAACCCTTTTTATTTTCTTATTAAGTTGATTCTCTACTTTAGTCTTATACTTCAAAAACATATCAAAAGCTTCATCCTTAGATCTAAGCAAATATACTTCAGTGTATCTAGAGAAGTCATCCACAAAAGTGATATAGAATTTCTTACCACCTCTAGTTATATTGCTTTTCAAATCCCCAAGGTCACTATGAATTAGAGCAAGAAGTTCACTTTCTCTGTGTACAGACCTACATGTTTTCTTAGTGGCTTTTGATTCAACACAAATTTCACATTTATCATTAGAGGAAGATGAGGCATTCAACAATCCAATTTCTTTCATTTTCTTAATATACGAATAATTAACATGCCCTAATCTATAGTGCCAGATATCAAAAGAGTCAATCAAGTAAGCAGAAGAAGATGATGCATTATTATTCATGACATCAAGCACATTCAGAATGAAAAGACCCTGGTTACAATATCCCTTTCCCACAAACTGACCATTCTTGGTCATTACAGTTTTATCAGATTCAAAAGTGACCTTAACCCCCACTTTTCCCAGAAGAGAGACAGAAACCAAATTCCAACGGATATCTGGGACATGGAGCACTTCACTAAGCGAAAGGGTTTTTCCTGAGGTTAATTTGAGAAGAACCTTCCCTTTCCCGATTACGGGTGAGGGTCTTGAATCCCCCATGTACACATTTTCCTCGCCAGAGCTGATAGGAACATAGGAGGTAAAAGCTCCTCTATCAGCGCAGATATGCCGGGTTGCCCCGGAGTCAATTACCCAGTCCTTAGCATGTGCCACCATGTTAATCTCTGAGATCACTGCAGCAATTATATCTCCTTCTACCAAGTTTGCACTTGGTTTAGGAGTATCTTTCCGGAAGCGACATTGAGCTGCATGGTGTCCAGGTTTCTTGCAAATAAAACAGTCTCCTTTCTTCTTGAAAGTAGTATGGTTTTGGCCCTTTTGAAATCTCTGGTTTGGTTTGTGATTGGGTCTAAATTTCTTGAAAGGTTTCTTAGGATGAGAAGGAGGAAAGGAAGAATTAGCTTCAATTAGATTGGCTTTAGAAACAATTTCTTTAGCAGAATTGGCTTTTTCTCTTTCCCTATTCTTTTCTTCAATCCTAATATGGATGATAACATCTTCAAGGGACATTTGCTTTCGTTTGTGTTTAAGGCTGTTTTTATAATCTTTCCAAGACTCAGGAAGTTTTTCAATAAGAGAGCCAGAAACAAATGGTTCAGGGAGAGTTATATTTTCATTTTTAAGATCATCAATAAGGACATGGAAGTCATGGATTTGGGTGGAAACAGATTTGTCTTCAGTCATGGCAAAGTGAAGGAAATTGCCTACAGCAAATTTTTGGGTACCAGCATCTTCTAGGATGTATTTTTTGGTTAGGCTAGTCCAAATTTCTGAAGCAATTTTAGTAGGACAGTACACATCAAATAATTCATTAGAGAGGGTATGAAGAATTGTATGGCGACAAATTTTGTTGGCACGGTCCCAGGCAGGAAGTTCTTTTTCATCGGTTGGTTTAGGATCTGTGAGTGCGAAGGCAAAGCCAGTGACATCAAGGGTACTAAAAACTTTTTCTTGCCAACGTTTAAAGAAAGAACCAGAAAAGAGCTCGATTTTAGAAAGATCAGGGAGATGTTTGGCAGTCACAATAGCAGCATCCATATCTACTCTTAAGATTGTTGGAAATAACAGCAGATTAATAGGATGATGCTACAAATTAAGAAGGAGAATGGACTTATCGGTTTGCCGAGGCGTGCTAAGCACTGTCCTTAAGAGTAGATTTCCGCCCCTCAGAGGATGAACTCGGTGCAAGGCAGGTCAAGCGGCTACCCTCCAGGATTCAACGGCAACGGCCTTGTAAGTGTGCACTCACAATACAAGGCTCCAGCGAGCAGCAACTGTTCTTCGATCTCGAACGATGAGGAGGAAGAGCACGGGGGACGCAGCAGGCCGCAGGAACAAGGAACTGCTGAAGGTCGGCGCGGGTCTGTGGAGGCCGAGACGAACAGAACAAAGCAGCGGAGACTTTTGTTGAGGAAGAAGTGAGTTTTTCGCGATGCCAAACGCTTGAGATTTTCGAGTTTATATAGAGAAGAGAAATGGCTGTTGGAATTCCGTAATTATGAGTGAGATTTAATTCTGCCATTTAATGAAAATATAGCTGTTGCGAATTAAAAGAAAATAGCTGTTGGGCCATTAAACAGCGCAATAAAAGAAATATGGCTGTTGGGGAAAATTAAAACCATAATGGGCCTTTCAAATTCTCGGGAACTCCAGCGAGCAGCAACTGTTCTTCGATCTCGAACGATGAGGAGGAAGAGCACGGGGGACGCAGCAGGCCGCAGGAACAAGGAACTGCTGAAGGTCGGCGCGGGTCTGTGGAGGCCGAGACGAACAGAACAAAGCAGCGGAGACTTTTGTTGAGGAAGAAGTGAGTTTTTCGCGATGCCAAACGCTTGAGATTTTCGAGTTTATATAGAGAAGAGAAATGGCTGTTGGAATTCCGTAATTATGAGTGAGATTTAATTCTGCCATTTAATGAAAATATAGCTGTTGCGAATTAAAAGAAAATAGCTGTTGGGCCATTAAACAGCGCAATAAAAGAAATATGGCTGTTGGGGAAAATTAAAACCATAATGGGCCTTTCAAATTCTCGGGCACTCCGCGCGCGCACCCGTGAACCCCCCCTGCGCAGGCGCGACGCCAGCGCACACACGCTAAGGTTTTCCGGATCCGACGCCCAGATTTTCCATTCGGCTCAACCCGATTTGGGCTCGGTTCCGGTGTGGGCTCATGCGCCCGCGAGATACCCCCAAGTCCTAGCCCATTAACAAATCCAATAGCGCATTAAAAGAGAGACTATAATATACCAATCAAGAGGTTATCCAATAACCGATGTGGGACTATCATGCCTACTTGAAATGAGGAAATATCCAACAAAAACAAAAACAAAGCGAACACGCCACGGCTCTTCCAGTGGAAGAGAGACTTCCAGTAAAACTCAGCCGCTGGCAAGCGTCCAAACTTGTGCTGCGCATGAAGTCCAAGCCACGTATCTCACCTTCACAGCCACACAAAACTTCGCCCAACCATTGCCAATATGCGTCGTCGTCATCCCTCACCCTCAACACTCCCCTCTCACACGGTCACACCAAACCCGTACCATGCCGGACTACACCAACCGCGCTGCCGAGATCAAAGCCTTCGACGAGACCAAGGCCGGCGTCAAGGGCCTCGTCGACGCCGGACTCACCTGCATCCCTCGCTTCTTCCATGACTCTTTCTCGAGCAATCCCAACCCAAACGTCGCCATTCCCATCATCGACCTCCACGACGATCACAACACAGTAGTCGACGAAATCAAGCGGGCCTCGGAGACCTTCGGGTTCTTTCAGATACTGAACCACGGGGTCCCCCAAGCGGTGTTCGACGAAATGCGTGAGGGAGTTAGGAGGTTTAATGAGCAGGATAAGCACGTTAAAACGAAGTATTACACGCGTGATTTGAGCAAGAAGGTGATCTTTAATAGCAACTTCGATATTTATCAGGCCCCTGCCGCGAACTGGAGGGACACGTTGTTCTGTGTTATGGCGCCGGAGCCTCCCCACCCGGAAGAGCTGCCACTTGCGTGCAGGTAATTTGCATAGAGGATTGAAGTTCGTTTTATATGAAGAGACCATTGATGACTAGTTCGAGTTTTATCTACGCTGCTTGGTTTGATACTAGTGTTTGAATGCATGTGGTAATTAATTTGTGCTTTAGTTCATGTCTTCGGTCAAAATTTGGCTGCAGAAATTACTAATAACCACACTTCCGGGCTTGTGCACAAGCAGCACGTGTAATAAATTTGATAATTTATACCTAATTGTCCATTTTGATTTGTGTTAAATGATTTGTGATGGAAGAGTGGTAAATACTATTGGGTCTCAAGGATAATTTAGCCGTGTGTTTAATGGGAATTGTGACATTGATAGAGTCAACTAGAAAGCTGTTATGTTAGTCGATGACAACGCAATTTCAAGTAAGATGTCAACTGAGAAAGGAGTGGAGAGTTGGAGTTATGGTACAAAGGATTAATGAAGCGTATGATGGTTGAGTCTATCTGAGGAGATCAGTGCATAGTATCATGAAAATGTTGAACTTAACAAGTTGTATGATCTTGAAATTGGGGCACAAATTTAGTTGGCTGAAGTCTGAAGAGCTGCTTTGGCATTTTCCATTGTTTTGCCTTCCAATGAGATTAAGGGTGTGTTTGTTGTAGTTTTTATTTTAGAAAATCCATTTAAGTAAAGACATAAAACAATGTACTTCTCAAGGAAATTATGGCAAAGGTGTTTGGTTTTTTTAAGCTTAAAATGTGTCCGAAATAGATCACTGTGTGAAATAGCCTATTTTGGAGAAAAGTTGGATAAGAATGAATGTATGATGGAGAAAGTCTGGATAAAGTCAAAACGATATATTTGAGAAGAAAAACTTTACAATTTGTCACAACGCTAGAAGCCTGAAATGAAGGAGATCATGTGAGAAGGGAAAATTTTGAGAGCAAGTAGGAGACCATGTAGGTCTTTTGCAATTAAGAAGATATCATATTGGAGTGTTGCTTCCTGACTTATCCTTTTATTGGAAGTTCCTTCCAGAATTTAATGAACAAACATCCAATTTTAACAAGGGCACTCATTTGTTTAAAAAGTTGTGAAAGCACATATGGAATGCAATGCTACCTAGGGAAAGAAAATCTTGGCGTGGAAGATATGTCTCCATGCATAGGGTTGCAACAATACATCAATAAGCAAAGAAAAAAGTTAAATTATACAATTAGGTAGTTTATATAATACTTGTGTGGCAATTTTCACCTTTCTTGTTCCAAACGGGTCCGACTTTCGGATAATTATGTGTTGCAGAGAAGCCAATCCCTAGTGTTTTCACATTCTGGGACTAGTAACGTTTATTTGTCCGTTTCAGTCAACGTACCAAAGTGATCTGCATTCCGCAACGTTGCTCTAACTATGGACCTAACTTTTGGTTGTTATTTTTGTGTCCCATGACTCATCTTCATCATGGTATGAACCCATCACATCAAAATGAGATTGGCAATGGAGCATTAAGGTTAAGCTAGGTCAGAAAATAAAAGGATTGGACAAGTTTTCACAAGGGTTGCCCTTTAAGAGTTGGTATCATAGTTCTGGCTATGGCAACTAAAATTTTTGCAAATTCCACAAAATTTCAAGGACAATTGGGTTAGGCAACCTGCATTTTTGTATCTTACATCTTTAAGATCATGCAACATAGGAGCAGCCCTCTTCATTCACCTTCACTGCAAAAAAGTCATGAATATGTAAGATGTGTGGTTTGATTCAGAAAATTGAATTCTTAGCCATCAGACAGAATAAGCCAAAGAGGAAAATGAAATCACATTTATTTTTTTTATTATGCATGTTTATTAACTAAAAGATGATCTGCGATTGAGGCCTGGCTCACTCAGAGATAAAGGGCGAGGAAATGGATGTTCTGGTTTCAATGACTGGGCTACAACTTCCATTCTGAAAGGAAATAAAAGGGATAAAACAAAAGGATGATATTATTTGTCACAGAAATGTAATAGTCAAAGGACCCAGGTCAAGTGTCTGGGTGTCGTGAAGTTTGGAGGACCATCCCAATATTTGCAGGTGTGCATCAACTATTTATGAAGCCATGCAAATGAATTGGTATAGAATTTAAACAAATAAAATTAGGCAATTACTTACCATGATCTTGTATTGGATTCTTGGATGCAAAAGCTCGATTGTTTATATTGCCGCACTTTTTGCAATTGAAAGTGTACGTTCCAAGTTGTGTCCTCAAGTGTTTGAGTGTCCTAACACGGTAGGAAACCTGAAGTGTCAAGTGTTGGTGTAATACTGCAGTGTCCTGACTACTAAAATGCTGTTGAAATAAGGCTGTAAATAAGCTCTAGCGGTAACCTAAACGAGTCGAGCTTGAACACAATTTTATGCTCGGTTGGATAAATGAACAATCACGAATATAGATAGGCTCAGCTCGATTATGTAAAGTTTTATGATCGGTTGGACAAATGAACAAAATTTTATGCTTGGTTGGATAAATGTAAAGTTTTTTCACATCGAAGTTGTAGAAGTTGAAAATGAAAGTTTATATAGCACGTGTACTTCTATTATGAAGCTATTCATGTACCGGACACACCAACACCTGAAGTGGACACAAGCATTTTTTCGACACTACGTAGACACGTGTCAGCCACTACAGTACGTGTTGGACACGCATTGAAACGGTTACTTCTCTATATTTTGTGAGGATATACTTGTATTTTTATAGGCATTCATGTAGTTTAGTAGGTTATACTTGTGATTTTGTGTATGATTACGATAGCTAGAAAATATAATAATATGATAAAGTGATGAACTTACCTAAATCATGTGTTTAAAAATTATATTGTTTGATGTCACTATTTGTTGTGTGTATATAAATATACAAAATACAAAATATTATATTATAATAGACATGTCTCCGTAAAATTTGTCATGTGTTGTACCCGTATCCGTATCTGTATGCTTCATTGGTGACAGTTAATTAAAAAAATTGCTTTTTATTGTATACCTTTCCTGAGTATACAGTGGCCAAATTCTTCCTCATGGTAAATTTAAAGTCTGTTTCATGGAGACAACTTCATTCATGCCAATTACATCATAATCTATATGTGCTCACTTTATCGTATGTATTTTTGCCCCAAACATGCAGGGAAATAATTATCCAGTACACGCAATATATACAAAAGCTTGGAAACATTTTGTTTGAATTGCTTTCAGAGGCACTTGGACTGAATCGTGACTATTTGAAGGAAATTGGATGTGCCTTGGGCATTGCCCAGGCCATCCATTATTATCCACCATGCCCAGAGCGTCATCTAACTCTCGGGGCAAGCAAGCATTCTGATCCTGGGTTTCTGACTGCCCTTCTACAGGACCACATAGGCGGCCTACAAGTGCTTCATCAAGATCAGTGGGTTGATGTTCCCTTCATTCCTGGAGCTCTGGTTATTAACATCGGTGATCTCTTGCAGGTACTCATCAAACTGAAAAAAAAAAATAACCAAAGCTCGTGGTAATGGTTCATATTTGCACTTTGGATCTGACGACATTTATTATATTTGATTGGTAGATAAGTTCAAGATATTCATGGGCTTTATGCCCTTATTTTACAATCCAAGCAACAAGTTGGATAGCATGGTTGTCTGCCTATCTGGGACAATCCATGGCGACTAGTCATTTGCTTAACACTCGGTATTTTTCACATTTAGAATCTTTCTGTGAGTAAATGGATGGCATTTTGTGCTACCTCAAGATGGCATGGGTGAAAACAAGTTATGGCCATATCACATGTAAAATTCCTCATTTTTCTTGCATTCTATGTAGATGATGTCCCAAGTTAATGTCTTACGAGTGATGACACCAAGTGCGATAAAATTGTGCATAGGGTAGCTGTCAATCACTTTGAAACTTGGCCGGATCACCATGAAATGAGTAGCAAATCCAGACGGAGGATAAAGCTGTTACTATGTTTTGTTCTTTGTTTTAAATTTGCTTCATCTGAATATGTCAACTGTCTCTTGATTATCTGTTTTTAGCTGATCTCCAACGACAAGTTCAAAAGTGTTGAGCACCGGGTACTTGCGAGCAAGGCTGGCCCAAGAATTTCAGTCGCGTCATTCTTTACCACGCAACTTTCCCCCGTGCCAAGACTCTATGGCCCTATCAAGGAGTTGTTATCTGCTGATAATCCCCCCATATATAGAGAGACTACGGTGAGGGACTTTGTCACTTACTACAACTCAAAAGGATTGGATGGGCAATCAGCACTGAACCATTTCAGGTTATGACTACACACATGCTCAGGATAAAGATGTTATGAATTATATCAAATCGCCAACGATGATGATGATGTAATTACAGTAGAACAATTTCTGAATGCTTTTTTACAATAGATACGTTATTCTCAGAATGTCCATGAGCATCTTCTTGTTGGCTGTCAGTTATACTAACCATTGCTTTTTCCAGGATGTCCTGACGCTAAATGCCCGTTATTAGCTGCACCTTCTCTCTTTTAATCTGTAATTTGTTGTGAGGGCCAAGTGTAGCCTCGCCTCGCCTAATGTTACTGCATACTATGCTTCATTTTTAGAAAACTGAAACTTGAAATGAATAGGGTTCACCTCATTAGATTGACCAATCAAGAGGATGTCAGCCCAACTACCTAGCTCATTCTATGACCCATCGATTTAGGGTCCAAAAGTTGGATCTTGGTCCTGTTGGCACCTTTGATAATTGATTCCTTCCCTTCTCTGGGAACATTTGCTGGTGCATTCCCCTTGATTACGACACAAAGGACATAGCGTATATAATGCTTTTTCTATTTCATCCCCTTAACTATGGAGTCTTCCTGATTGGTTCAAATTCTCTAGATTCCTTTTAACCATTTGGTCCATTAGCACATGGACTTCATGTCTCTAGAAGTACAAATAGAGACTTCTAGCTGATATGAATAATGCATATGTGGCCTTCTCAATAGGACTGTAAGGAAATATTGCTAGTTATACTAATCAAATTAGAAAATGTGGAAGCATGGAAATATCAAAAAAAAATTCAAAAACTAGCAAAAGGCCAAGATCCGCTGCAAATATCATGAATTAAAATGCTAAAAACAACATGCATTGCTGCAGATATTCTTATGTGATATCCACAGATCCAAAACTCTTTCTGTGAATACACCAAGCTATTTCACCAACCAGGCGCAATAGCGCAATAGATATTTTAGCCCCTTCACGATCCACGAGCCATCTAAGAACTAGAACCCGGTCCTCACCCGTTGCTGGTGTTGGATCACTTGAGATGGCAAGTCGAACACTAGATGTTGGTGAATAGTACTTCTGAAATTTATAATCACCTCTAGAAAGTTCTACCTAAGATTGCAATTAGAGTTACCTAATTTAATCTTAATCAACAATCTTGCAAGTATGAAATAAGTATAGTGGAAATAAACAATGCAAGAGACAATCCACAACACAGAATGCACAGTGCAGACACAAAGAATTATCCTGATTTACCCAACCCTGGGCTACGTCCAGCCCCAAGCCCTACTTAGATTTTTCACTACCAACTTCCCCAGATGGAAGCAAATTACAACCACCTCTTCCTAAGAGGATTTTTACAAACCACGTATTCCCAAGATGATTTCCAACTCACAGCCTCACACTCAAGGATTTTGCACTTACAATACTTTTGAGACAATTACCTATAACCTGAGTTGAAGCTCTTGTGTAGTTGTGTAGCTATAAGAGAGATTGATCTTCAAAAGATGGAATGTGAAGCTCTAAGAAGATCAAGGAAGTTGGTCAAAAGAAGACTAAAGCTTTGTTAAAACTTGGCCAAATAAAGAGGATTTTCTTTTAAAACTTTTGAGCTGAAAACAATTTTTCTCATCAAAGTTGAGCAATAAATCTTTTACATAAATTCTGAACAACCCTCTATTTATATGGTAAATTTCGGGTCATGACAGATTGCCCAAAATACCCCTCCAACGGTCAAAATGGCAAGTAAAAATGTTACCAATATAGGTGGCTAGTTACTAGTCAACTAGAGTTGAACATCTAGTCCACTAGGAAGCAACTAGTCGACTAGTCATAAAGCTCTAGTCCACTAGTGCCAGCCATGCCAGAAGATCTGTTGCGCTCTGTAAAAACTAGTCGACTACAGTTATTGCCATGTCGACCAGTGCATATGTATTATTCGACTAGGTACATAACTATGATCGACTAATTTTTGTCATGATACTAGCCTAGTTTTATCTTACTCCTAGTCGACTATGTATTTGTCTAGTCGACTGCATGATCTCTAAAATAGGTTGTTGACCAATAACACTTAAGAAATATTTTGAAAATAATTTTAAAACATTTTATATCTATTATTAATAAGTATGTGTGAGCTTCAACTAAGTCCTTAACATTCTAATCAAGACAAAAATAAAATATTACATTGAAATCACTGATGCAATCTTGGCTTTTGAAGTTCTGTCTTAATTTCGTGGTTCATATATCTTGGTTGAGCTCACATTGCTCTGATGGCTTCTTGATTTGCTTTGAACTTATATACATGCACTCATAATGTAACGACCCTTTTCTGGGGCCCGTTACTTTTTTTATTTTTGTGCAGGTCCTGCTGTTAACCAGTGAAAACAAAATAGCCACGATGCAGAGATGTACAAAAATACCCAAATAGTGTCCAATTATTACATCCATATTGTACAAAAATGGTCCAACAATCGTAAATGAAGGAAAGTAAATTCAAGTGGAAACAACTCTGAAAGCTGCAGACTCATGATCAAATTCTGGCGCTATTAACTCTAGAGCATCTGCCTCCATAAGAACGTCGTCTGCGGTGCCACAGAGATGGAACCGTATGTAAGTCACAACAATTCTAGCAATAGAAATAAAGTAGTGCAAAAATATGGAACAGACTATATTAAACAAAAGATGGTCATGCAGGTGCAAAAAGTAAAGTATGGACAGACAGGTATGTAAGAGAATAAGTAAAGTACTGGTAACTGCTTAGGAATGGTAAGTGGTGTATGTAAAGGTGACTGTACGAGAGCAATAACTATGGCATGGCATATAGTAGCAACAATATTTTATCCAACAGACAATGTGATGACGATATTTAGACATCCAGGTGGTTGTAGCAACACTTGAGAAAAGATGAGCGTCGTTTGGCTATCTAATAGTGTAGGCATGCATAATAATAAAAAGTCTAGTTTAACTCCCAAATCAGCCAGGCAGTCAGGGCTTGAAGGCACAGGTCACTTCAAAGACTGCAGGAACAAGTCCCTTGGTTGATCAACCCCCTTCCCATTCCTTTCTAGACACTGATTCAGTCGTAATTTAAGACCGCTTATTATTAAACCGTTCTATCACGTTCAAGTAATCTTTGAATTAGTTAGTAGAATAGTTGTATCAAGTCAATAGTCGTGACTGAACAATGGTATCAATCAAGTAGTGCAACATCCATCAAACTAGTGCATCGGTCTTGGCTCGAGTGTACGATATGCAACCAGAAGTGCACCCATCCCACGGAGCAACTCGTGGAATATCTACCTACCATTCCTGCAGGGTGAGGGTATAGCTTAACTAATAAGGGTGGACCTGGTCACTCCCGCACACTTCGTAGCTCAAGACTACCCCGTATCCCGTGTATTATCATAATCCAATGTTCATACTGGTATTCGTATCAATATAGCCTCATGGGCCCTGGTATCAATCAAGCTAGTGCAACAGTCTTAGCTCGAGTGTACGATATGCAACCAGAAGTGCACCCATCCCACGGAGCAACCCTTGGAATATCTACCTACCATCCCCTGCTGGGTGATGGTACAGCTTACCAAATAAGGATGGACCCGGTCACTCCCGCATACCTCGTAGCTCAAGAATACCCCATAATCCGTGTTGTATCACATTACACATTTACAACTGTATCCATATTTGTATCCGTATCCATGTCCGTATACGTATCCGTATGGCCTCATAGGCCCATCATTTCGTACATCCAACAGTGTGTACAACAATACATCCATCAATGAGTATAGCAAATACATATATATGGTATTTACTTTGCGAAAAGTCAATACAGAAGCCTCAACAGAGAATATCAGTCCTGAGCAATGCTTTGAAGTCCAACAACTATGATATTTAATTCCATAAAAGTGCACTGTCTTAATTTAGTCCTGAGCAATGCTTTGAAGTCCAACAACTATGATATTTAATTCCATAAAAGTGCACTACCTCAATTTAGTCCTGATCAATGCTTTGAAGTCCAACAACTATGATATCAAATTTCATGGAAGTGTACTATCTTAATTTAATCCTTTGGTCATTCCACTATTAATTAGTTCGCTAGTTAATTAGGTCTTTAGTCATCTGTTCAGGTCAATAACTGTTCTGAGACTAGGTGTCATGTCCTAAGTCCATACGAGTACACAGGCTAAATTTCTAAAACTAGAATTAGAGTGACTTACCCTATTCGAGATCATCGTAATAAGACGAGGTTGGAGCTAGTGCTTCTAAAGATGCTGGTGCACGAGAATTGGTACCTGCAAACACAAGAAGTCATTAGTTACAGGCTACCCCATTTTCTATCTATTTAATCTGATCGTTTTGATTTTATAAGTGACTGAAACGTCGTCGAAAAAGTGTTCTAAATTTTTTTATAGGCTAGATATGATGAAAATAATTTTATCGTAGGAGGAAATATTTTTCGGAAGATTATAGTAATTTTTATAATTTTTGAAAGTTCAAAATAGATTTAAAAATGTTGTGAGTTGAGGGAGGCCTTTGGCCTTCCTCCCCTCTCTTCATCTCACCATTTACTCCCCACTAACTTAGTGGGGAATCCCTTGGACTCCTAATCTATTAAGGAAATGAATATATATAGAGCCATGGCTAGTGCCATGGCTACTTAGGATTTGAGACAATTTTACTCTTCTCTAAATTCCTTCAACACGTTATCAGCACGTTTGCTCTAAATTTTTTGAGCTTTTTCTCCCGTATCCCCTCAAATTTAACCATCTACGAGCTAAGGAATCTGTTGGTTGCGGCGATCTGGCTTGCGGCAAACCAACCGTTGCGGGGATTTTTTGAGCGTATCGGGAGCGGGACTATCTACGGATTTTTCTTATTACGATAGTCCCTAGATCTTTGATCTAGAGGTAACTTTTTCGATCCCGTAGATAATTACAAAATAGAGTTTACTGTGATTTTACAATGCTTTTCTATAGGCTTGTATAAATCTGCACTATTTTGTTTAATATCAAAATTTAAGGCACTATGATTATTTTGATCGGCGAGCCTTCTTACATACAAGAATAACTTAAATTACACAGTTTAATGACTGAGAATCAAGTTTAGATACAATATGACGTGAGTAATGATCAAAGCACACACATCTAAAAATACATGTCAAAAAGAAGAATACTTATACACTTTGTAATAAACAGAGGCTATTTTACATTAAAATGATCAGTGGCTAAAATATGCACTCTGGACTTTGTGGGGTGTACCTTAAAAATGCCTTAAATTAATGGGCTATTTTACCTCCGGTCAGATCCCCCCGCAGTCTATTTCCCATGGCATTATTGTTTGCGCTTATAAGATCACCATGTATGTGCCGCCCCCCAGACGATGGGGGTCTGGCGTCTGCGCACCGCTCCCCCCCCCCCCCAGACGGGGGGCTCTTTGTGTGCCCCCGAGTGAAAAGGGGGAGAAATAGAACTGTAAAATTCTTGGTTTGGGGGACTTTTCACATTCCCTTAAAAATTTGTTTGAAGGCTTCTTTTCATTCAAATTTTTTAAACATTACAGCCCATGGGCCTGCAGCCCAATTCTAAATAATATATTAGTTGGGTTGTTTAATGGGCCTGAAGCCCAGTTTATAACAATGAAAATTAGTTTTCTATTTCTTATGGGCCCGAAGCCCCAATCAGATCAATAATTAATTTTGACTTCTAAATTGGGCCAGAAGCCCGGTTAATCCTATTGCAAAATTAATATGTTAATTTAATTTTTGCAAATGGGCCTGCAACCCAAATAATAATAGCAAATTAATTTAGCTATTTTTCTCCTTTTGGGCCAGAAGCCAAGTCAATAAAACTACTTATTAAAATGATTAATATTTTACTAATTGGCCTGCAGCCCCAATCAAAATATTAATTTATTTTAATTTCTTGTTATTAATAGGCTTAAAGAATAATTTTGTTTAATTTAAATAAAATAGATAGCCTGTTTGTTGGGCCTGCAGCCCATTTGTCACAAATGCACATATATTCTATGGGCTAGCAGCCCAGTAAATTTTTGTGTATTTAATAAATTTTTAAGCCTACCAAAATTGGGCCTGAAGCCCAGTAAATCCGATTGCGATTTTTCATGTATCAATTAGAATTTTGAAACAGGGCCTGAAGCCCAAATATTAACAATATTTTAATTTTACAAATTGGACCTGATGCCATGTTAATTCAAATTGCTATAATTAATTTGTTAATTTTTGGCAAATGGGCCTGCGGCCCAAATATACATAATATATTAAAATGATTAATATTTATTGGCCTGCAGCCCCATTAAAAATATTAATTTATTTTAATTCTTTGTTATTAGCTTGTCTCGTCCTATTGCTAAAATTATAACATTCTTGCATTATGGAATATTAGGATTTTTTTCAAAATATAATTCTCTTAAGGATCATGCGACCGCTCTGCCGTTAGTCAACTAACCTAACGGTGTATGACGTCTCCCCGTGGTCCGAGAGATTATTATATTTTATAGTCTATTTTTTCCATTTAATATATGTCTGTGTTATATACATGCGTGGTTGTTTCTTTTGTGCCTGTAGCATTTTTAAACTGCGTGGATGTTTGTATAAGCTAAAATGTGATTTTTGGGATCGGCCAATTTGATACCCTTCATATTCCTTGCAATTTTATTTTCTTTTTGAGAGAATTTGTAAGTGAGGATTATATGTATTTATTCAAAGACGGGTGTACCGACAACTGAAGACGGCGGCATAAATTGGAAAATATAGGGACCCATTCTGGGTTTCCAAATTGTATTTTTGTTTACGGACTGTATATTCGGACTTTGGACTTTGTATTTATTTGGGTATCTGGCCGATCCCCACATTTTACTTATTTTTTAATTCTTGAATTTCAATTTTAATTAATTCATGCTTATTTTAAATTGCGTAGATAAAATGGCAAAAATTGGCAAGCGTCAATTTCGAAGTCCTTAACTCTGCAGAAAAAAAATTACCTGAGTTGGCGAGTGGACCTGAAGTTCCACTTGCGTTCGACGGCCCTCCTTGGTTCCATTTTGGCTCCTTCATCGGCCCCAGCAGCGGCCGATGCTTCTGCTACATCTAGCAGAAGCACTCCTACCACTGTCTCCGACGTGGATAAGGCGAAAGCCATAATCTACATTAGGAAACATATAGATCGGACCTTAAAGGCCGAATACCTAACGGTTTAGGACCCAATGGAGCTGTGGACAGCGCTGGAGGCACGGTTTAAACATCAAATTGATGTAATATTACCGCGTGTCAGTTATGAGTGGGAAAATCTCAGACTTCAGGACTATAAGTTCGTCGCTGAGTATAATTCTGCACTTCATAATATCACCTCACACCTGAAGTTGTGCTGTGAAGAAGTGACAGAACAACGCATGATGGAAAAGACATTTATCGCGTTTCACGAGAAAGATGCAATCGTCATGCAGCAGTATCGTGAACGCAACTTCACGAAATTCTCTGATCTGATCTCATGCCTACTTAGGGCAGAGCAGAATCGAGATTTACTGCTAGCCACTCATAATTTACGTCCAGCTGGCACTGCACCTATCCCTGAAGCTCACCACATTTCTCCCCGGAAGTGGAAAAACAAGAATAAGGCTAATAATAACAAAGGGAAAGCTGTGATGAAGAATGGACGAGGAGCAGCAACCCCGTCCAACAACAACAATACATGAAAGAGTAACTTCACATGGAAGCAAAAGAACACTGACCAAGTGTCACTTCCTAAGAAGAACTGGGAGGATAAATGCCATAGATGCGGCATGACTGGCCATTGGTCCAGAATCTGCCGCACTCCTCGCCACCTCCAGGAACTATATCAGGCGAGCCAGAAGTCTCTGCCTGAAACATACTTGGCGGCTGTTCAGCCACCAATGATGTTCACTGCAAATGACTTCGAGAACGACGACCTTTTCGATTAATCTTCATCTTTTATCTATGCATTTAAAATTCAATGTTGCTTCATCTTTAATTTGCTTAAGTACGAACTTTTATTTTGAATGTTTTTTTCATTGACTTAAATAAAATTTCGTTTTACTTATAGATGAAGTATGGAATATTGTGGACAGTGCCTCGTTGCACTTGTGTAGCATTGATATTGCTCCCACATACAACGAGACTATAAGATGCAAATTCTCCTCTTAAACATATAGGAAATCTCTAATTTTCAAGGATATTTCTTTTAAAGAAAATAACTTGAAAATTGTGGATAATATATATTGAATATCAATATGTAACTCGTCAAGAGAATGGCCAGAAGACCATCTACTTACGATTTCATTGGACCCCCGTCGGGCCCCTATAATTACAGATATTCATCCTATAGAAAGCCAACTCGACTGAGCACCAGAAGTGACTTTTTTGCCATAATTTTAAACTCTGGCAAAATGGACTTGGTCATCCTGGATCAGCGATGATGGACGCATTATCAAATGAATCCTTTGGAGAACCTGAAGATTCTTCAAAAGGTTGAGTTTTCTTGTCCCCCTTTGTCATAAGGGAAAACTAATAGAGAGACATTCCCTCCTGAAAGTGGGTTTAGAGTCTCCTGGCTTCATTGAGAGAATACATGGTGACCTTTTTCGGGCCTATTCACCCCGCAAATGACCCATTTTCGGTACTTCATTACTGTACTGAAATATGCATCTACTAGATGGTCTTATGTGTGCCTTTATATTCACTCGCAACCTAGCTTTCTCAAAAGCTTATAATGTGGGTGAATTTACTACACATATCATTCAAGACTTCTGCTAAGCAACTGGCATTAAAATTGAACATCCTGCAGCATGTTCAACCTCATAACGGGTTAGCAAAGTCTCTGGTAAAGAGACTCCAATGGATTTCATGTCCATTGTAAAATCGCAGTTGCCTGTTGATGTTTAGGGACCATTACACTGCATTCTGCATCGCTTATCACGATACGGCCCGCTTGTTGCCATATCTTATTGCTGATGCTGCTTGCTTATGGTTTACCACCAAGTCTTGATAAATGTGAATTTGATGAGCAAAATCTCTTTGAAATAGGCAAGCAGTCTAAAGAAGCCTGAAGCTTCTGAGACCATATCATGGGACACAAAAGTCCTCATCTCGTTATGATCCGCATACTTTTTCTGTGTGAAGTTGAGATCCAGAAGATCCTTCACATTCAGACTAAAGTACATCAATTGCCGGATAAAATCGCGGACAACCAGAAGATTGTTCGTTCACACGTCCCTGCTGTCAACACGCCAGCTAGGATTGACATTCCCAAAGATGGATGCAATCCACCGGCAGCAGAATTGGCTGTACCTCAATTTAAAAGAGGACGCCTGCCAGGTTCAAAATATAAAATTCCTCAAAATAGGAAGATTCCTGGATATATCAAAATGATCCAACCACTGGATGCTGAGCTCAGACCAGCAACCTCTACCCTCCTAATTTCCCATACAGAGGAAATAACAGGAGAAACATCATTATATTACGTACGTACTGGAGAGGTCCTGGACATATATAGCACAGTCGTCGACGACGGTTTTGCTTTCGCTATTGCCGTTCACGTCGCTGAATACGACGATGACGTCTACCCACTTTTCTATAGCGTAAACGCATAGAATGGCCAAAGTGGGACGAGGCAATAAGAGTGGAGCTGGACTCACTCTTGAAAAGCAAAGTCTTTGGACCAGTAGTCCATACACCTGAATGTGTAAAAACCTGTGGAATATAATTCGGATTTCATAAAGAAATTGAAATGAAGGAAATGTGATCATTTTCCTACTAAGCCTACACTTCTCTGAAAAAGCCAATACATGCAGCTCATGGACGTTGTGACTGCATATATATACGGCAATACAGATATAGAGATCTATATAAAACTTCCAGAAGGGTATACTTTACCCCCAGAGATGAAAGAGAGACATAGAAACATCTTCTCCATAAAGGCTACAAAGATCATTAGTTGATCTTAGCAATATTCTGCCTGTGTATCTTTTTCGAAAGATCGTTGACAGGATTTGTAATATTCGCCGTATATGTGGTCGACTTAGAGCTAATAGGATCTCCTGCAGAGACCATTTAGATAACAGATAGCTTTAAGCAGACCATGTAAATGAAAAACCTAGGCATAACAAGGTATTATCTCGGCTTATATATTGAACCCCTTCATGGTGGAACCCTTTAATATCGTTCATACACCTGGAGTTTATGAAGAATGATGTCCACTTGCATCCTATTAAAAATGGATACTTATGTATGACACCTTCCAGTAGCTGGAAGAGGGGGAGGACATCCTAGGTCCCGAGGTGTAACAACCCTAGTGTGTAAATACTTAGTAACCATTAAATTGACCCAAGTTACTCGTACATGTGCACACCAATCCCGGGGAATGGAGAGATTTGCAAATTGCCCCTAAATTTTTCATCTATACCCAAATGAGGGTATCATTGCAAAGTGTGGGCTTAAGGCAAATTTCTTCAAGTCAAGGGGGTTATTGTGCAAAAAGAGAAGTGGGATATTTGTAATGGCAAACTTGTAATAAAATTAAATAATTTGGAGGGTTTTTTAAAGAAGAGAGAGAGCAAAAAAAAGAAGAAAAGAAAATGAAATGAAAAGAGGAGTATGGCAAAAAAAGTGCACCATACTTCTCTCCACTCCTCTCCTCTTCAACCAAACCCACCTCCATACTCCTTAAACCCTTACCCCTCCCCTCTCTCCCCATTTTTCTTGTACCTGGCCGAAATTCAAGGAGGAAAAAAGGGGGGGAGAGAAGAAAGAAGAGAGGAAGAAGAAGAAGAAGAAGAGAGAAAGGAGAAGAGGAAGAGGAGGAGGAGGAAATCCAAGATTGGAGGAGGGTTCTTGCAAACCTAAGGCACCATTTGAAGCTCCAAAGAGGTAGAAACTCTTCACTCTCCTACTCTAATTATAGATGATGGAAAGCATCTTATATGTATGAGTTTTCTCTGAAATTTTGGGAAGAATGTTGTAGAGCTAGGATTCTTGTTGCATGCTTGACAATTTACTGAAACTTTAACTAAGTGCTGGGATTAATTGGATATTAGGAATGCTCTGAAAATGTTATATGATATTTATCTCATAGTTATGAGTAACTTTCATGTTCATCACTCTTTCTAATTCGAACTGGAAGTTGGGGTAAAAATTCGAATTGTGCAACATGCCAGGAATTCTGTCTAGCTGTATACATTTCAGTAAAATGAGCATAACTACCTGCATGCTCTATGGAATTTGTTGATTTTGGTCTTGTTGGAAAGCTAACAAGTGTTTATCAAAGTCCATCGCGATTTTTATGTTGAAATTCAGGCTAGAATATGCCCAAAATTGGCTTTGAACACAGACACAGAAATCTGTCTGCAGAACAGTTTTGACACCCTTTACCTAATAATTCACCATAAATCACATACTCCATAGTTTTGCATGAAATTTTATATGTGAACTCAAAACTGCCATATCTACAATTTTCATTCAGTAAGTTTTGTTAAATTCTCACTGAAAATGGCTGTTAATCATTGATGTTGTGACTGTTGACGAAATTTCAGCAAATTGCATTGTTTGCTAATGACTAGATTATTGTTTTGTTTTACTTCGGAACATGTCGCTAATGTGCATTCATCAGTGATTAAGTGCTGTCTATGGGTATGCTACTTTATGTTGCAAGTTTGGAAATGGATGTTTATGTTCATGGCTTATGAAGCTCGCAAGTTGTTGTGAACATCCCGATGAAAAGAATGCATTGGATCTCATTTTACATGCTTCATACTCTAGGTTTAATGATTAGTAAAAAAACAACCTAGGGTGGTCTCGTTCCACTCGAAGTGGGTGAGTGCCCTAGGAGGGGTTGGGGAAACCAAGGTAACGAGTGAGCATGCGGGGGATGGACTGCTGAGTTGTGGGCCACTCCCGACGAGCCCTCAGCGGCGGGGAGTTGGTGCGGTTGTGGTTGAGATTGGTTATGTTGGTGAACGGCTTCTTTCGTAAGAGCTTGTCTCGGAAAGTCGTAGCATTCCACCCACCTTACCGGGTGAGGTCCAGTCCCTGATGTCTGACCCGTTACTGAGGTTTCGAATTCATGCATGAAAACTAACCTATAAAGGAAAAACAGTAACTCTGGAATGTGATGCCTTTTCCTTTGTTGTGATTCCTTGTTGTGCACTATGATTAGAGTAGTAGAGTTGTGGAGTTCCTACTGGGCACGCTGTGATGTGTCTTCCCCCTACAGGTCCAGGCAATGGTTCTCTGGCGGCGGGCCCGGGAGTGGAGACCCCGGAGGGCAGCTCGTCTCAGTAGGGTCCGTAGTGTTGTGGTTAGTGTGGGTCGCGTGGTGTAGTTTTGGGTTGTGTGTGTGATGAACGTAGTGTTGTACCCCTGTTCCCTTTGTACCCCGTAGGGTTGAGTTGTACTTTTGTGGGAGCTTTTGCTGTTGGGGTTGTACAGTGGACTTGTGCGATACTGGCCATGTAGTAGCGGTGCTCTGTGACTCTTGGATGTTCTGTTCGTCGTATTTTACCTTATTGCCTGTGTTGTAGTGTCTTGTACTATCTTTCTGTGTTGGAGCTGTACTGTTCTGTTAATCGTTCAGTCTGTACTTTACTACATGTGTTTCCTCAGCGTTTGCAGTGGCCTGCGTGACTTTGGTGTGTACTTTAGCGCTTGGTACTCTAATACCGCGGCTTGTCACGCCGACCCTCCCTATTTTGGGCAGCGGGGCGTGACAGGTTTTGTGGTGGCCCATGCAGGTCCGCGCCCACTGCGATACGCGTAAAGGGAACACATGTAAGGCTCCAAAATTTCAGTACACGACACTAATGCATTTGTTCTATTTCTCGCCTGCAGATGGAAGGTGGGAACGGGAGTTCCGGCGGGACCGGAACATCTGATGGTGGGATTGGCCCAGCTGGTGATGTGCAGTCTTCGGGTGACAGGACCTCTGAGTCAGCCCTGATGGCTAAGGTCCTGATGGGCATTTTAGAGCACATGGGTCAGATGGAGGAGAGGGCAGTGGCGCCGACGCCGCCGAGCTACAAGGAGTTCAGGACACTGCGTCCGTGATACTTCTTGGGCAGGGAGAGTAGCCTCGAGGTAGATGAGTGGCTGCGGCACACTGAGGATGATCTGACGATGTGTCGGTATCCCCGAGACGGTTGGGTAGAGTTGGTGAGGCGACAGTTGACCCATCAAGCTAGAGACTGGTGGGAGGCTCAGGAGAGGTGACTGAAGGGGAACATTGCTTGGGAGACCTTTCGGGAGTTGTTTGAGGCCAAGTTCCTTCCGGAGGCGGCGAAGGACGAGTTGAGGCAGAGATTTGAGCATTTGACTCAGGATGGGAGGACGGTGGATGAGTATGATGCAGAGTTCTCACTGCTGAGCAAGTACGCGCCAGAGCTTGTAGCGACAGATGCCATCAGAGCCAGGCGATTCCGCAAGGGACTAGACGTAGAGTTTCGGGCGGCCATGTTTACTCAGGAGTTATTGACTCAGGAGGCCGTACTGCGGGCTGCCAAACAACATGAGACCCACCTACGGAGTGTGGGGAGGCCACCTGCCAGTGGTGGGAGACAAGCTGCTCAGCATAGGACTGCACCTGGCCCAGTTCAGCGGGTGACATTCAACCGACCGGGGGCTCCACCTCCGGCACAGAAGGGACCTTCATGCTACAGATGCGGGAAGCCAGGGCATGTGCAGAGAGACTGCCGAGTTACGAATGCCAGGTGTTATACATGTGGAGAGCCGGGACACATCAGCAGATTTTGCCCACAGTTGGGTCATGCCCCAGTGCCGCCGGCGTCAGCAGCTGTCCGGCCTACACAGCAGAGACCTCTTCCACCACCGCCACAGCGGCTTGCCGTTTCGGCACCATCAGGATCGAGACCGGCTGCACCGAGAGGACCCCCTCCACCTCCCCAGCAGCGACGAGGGAACCAGGGGGCAGTTCCTCCACCGAGGCGACAGCAGTACACCATGACCCCAGTAGAGACTTCGGAGGGTGCTAGTCGAGTGATCACCGGTATGAATCTTGCCCCTATGCAGTCTATTAGATTGAGCCTCAGTTATTCTATTTATCTAGTTGGCTGAGTTTTATTGTTGTGATACTTAGGGATTGTTAGAGTAGCCTCCTACCCTGCTATGTCCTTATTTGACACTGGAGCGTCACATTGTTTTCTGTCGAAGAAGTTTGTGACACAACACTCCATAGTAGTTGACACCTTTGCTGCTAGTTGGAATGTTCACACCGAAAATGGGGTTATTTGTAGTGTCTCTGGGATACGGAACTGTCCTGTTGAGATCGGGGGACGAGAGTTGTATGCAGACTTTTTGGTGATTGAGTTACCCGACTATGAGGCAGTGTTTGGAATGGATTGGTTGGGGATGTTCTATGCTAACATAGACTGTAGACTAAGGAGGGTAGTTTTTCGGATCCCTGACCATCCAGAGTTTGAGTTTGGGGATGGTAGTAGCGAGCTTGAGCCCTTGAAGTTTCGAGCTACGTTCGTGGAGTATTTGGACATGGAAGCAGAGCCCGTGTTACCAAGGGTTGTTGAAGAATTTTCTGACATCTTTCCAGATGACATCTTTGGATTACCCCCAGATAGGTCCCTGGAGTTTACTATTGATCTGATTCCAGGCGCTCAACCGATAGCGAAGGCTCCATACCGTATGGCCCCGTCGGAGTTAGCTGAGCTCCGTAATCAGTTGACTGATTTATCAGATATGGGATTGATTCGCCAAAGTGTGTCACCGTGGGGAGCGCCAGTGTTGCTTGTGAACAAGAAGGATGGATCTCGGAGGATGTGCATTGATTATCGGGAATTGAATAAGGTGACGGTGAGGGATAAGTACCCGCTTCCCCAGATCGATAATATTTTTGATCAGCTTGGTGGATCCCGTGTGTATTCGAAGCTAGATTTGCGAAGTGGGTATCACCAAGTGAAGGTGAGAGAATCTGATGTCCCAAAGACCGCATTCCGTACTCGATACGGTCAATATGAGTTTCTGGTGATGCCTTTTGGAGTGACGAATGCCCCAGCTACTTTCATGAGGCTGATGAATCAGATCTTCTTCGAGTATTTAGATAAGTTTGTGGTGGTATTTATCGATGACATCCTGGTTTACTCGAAGAATGAGGATGAACATGCTGAGCATCTGCGGATGGTTTTGAATACCCTCAGGCAGCACCGATTGTACGCTAAGTTCAGCAAGTGCCAATTTTGGTGGACCAAGGTTGCGTTTCTTGGACACATAGTCTCTGGAGACGGAGTGTCTGTTGATCCTGAGAAGGTTGCCGCAGTAGAAGATTGGCCTATACCTCGGACAGTCACAGAGATTCGAAGCTTTTTGGGGTTGGCTGGGTACTATCGGAAGTTCATTAAGGATTTCTCGAAGATTGCCTCGCCTTTGACTCATTTGACGAAGAAGGATGTTGCGTATGTCTGGTCGAAGGAATGCCAGCGTGCGTTCGAAGAGCTGAAGCATCGGTTGACCACTGCTCCTATCTTAGCTATCCCTGACCGTTCGGGTGGATTTGAAGTTTTCTGTGACGCGTCTGGCAGAGGACTAGGCTGTGTCCTTCATCAACACGGGCGAGTGGTGGCATATGCTTCCAGATTGTTGAAGGAGCATGAACTGAACTATCCCACTCATGACCTGGAATTGGCAACAGTGATTCTGGCTTTGAAATTGTGGAGACATTTCTTGCTAGGTGAACACGTGAAGATATACACTGACCATAAGAGTCTAAAGTATGTGTTCACTCAGAAGGAGCTTAATATGAGACAACGACGATGGTTGGAATTAATGGCTGAGTATGACGTTGATCTGCTATACCATCCTGGGAAGGTGAATGTGGTGCCAGATGCTCTTAGTAGATTACCCGCCGTAATGAAGCTAACCTCTCGACCACAACTTCGGTGGGCAATTCGACAGATGAGAATAGAAGTTGTACTCACAGGAGAGAAAACTATTATGATGTGGCTGCAGATCCAGTCTGATTTGGTGAACAGGATTAAGGCAATTCAATCAGGGGATGCCAAGTTGAAGAGGATCCGAGAGCAAGTGGAAGCTGAACTTCGTACCGATTTTCGCATTCACGAAGATGGGTCGTTGAGATTTGGGAACCGGGTTTGTGTGCCAAGTGGCGAGATTCAGGAAGAACTATTGAAGGAGGCGCATAGTTCCCCATATTCTATCCATCCTGGAGGGACCAAAATGTACCGAGATTTGAAGCAGTATTATTGGTGGTCAGGAATGAAGAAGAGTGTAGCCAAGAGTGTGGCGTCCTGCTTGGTTTGCCAGAAGGTGAAGGCTGAGCACCAGAGAACTGCAGGATTGTTGCAGCCTCTCCCCATTCCAGAATGGAAGTGGGAGCATGTAACCATGAACTTTGTGACTGGGCTACCTCGGACTCCTAGGGGCAATGATGCGATTTGGGTCATCATAGATCGATTGACCAAGTCAGTACATTTTATTCCGTTCCGAGTTGGACAATCAACAGAGAATCTGGCTAAGAGATACATGGAGGAGATCGTGAGACTGCATGGAGTCCCAGTGAGTATAGTATCCGATAGGGATAGCAGATTCACCTCACATTTCTGGAAGAGTTTGCAGGCTAGTCTGGGGACGCGTTTGAATTTCAGCACTTCATATCATCCTCAGACTGATGGACAGTCGGAAAGAACCATTCAGATTCTTGAAGATATGTTGCGAGCGTGTATGCTTGATTTCAAGGGTTCGTGGGAGGACCATCTGCATCTAGTCGAGTTCGCATACAATAACAGTTATCAAGCAAGTATTGGCATGGCTCCCTTTGCAGCTCTGTATGGAAGGCAGTGTAGGTATCCTTTAAGTTGGGATGACGTTGGAGACATGGAGTTTTTAGGACCAGACTTGGTGGCGGCAACAACAGATGTGGTGCGGACAGTCAGAGAGAATCTGCGCATCGCGCAGGACCGTTATAAGCACTGGGCTGATACAAACCGGAGACCCTTGGAATTTCAGCCAGGGGATTACGTGGTCCTAAGGATTTCACCGGTTCGTGGGACCATCCGATTTGGCAAACGTGGGAAGCTGAGTCCTAGATACATTGGTCCGTTCGAGATTTCCGCTAAGGTCGGTGAAGTTGCGTATCGGCTAGCATTGCCACCGGCCCTCGAAGGTGTGCATAATGTCTTCCATGTGTCTCAACTCAGAAGATATGTGGGAGATCCCAAACATGTTGTAGATTTCTCCGAGATAGAAGTACGGTCGGATCTCACATATGAGCAGCAACCAGTGGCTATTTTGGACCGAAGGCAGAAGACGTTGAAGAAGAAGACCATTGACTTGGTGCGGGTCATGTGGCAGCAAGAGTCTCCGGGAGAGTCAACTTGGGAGTGAGTAGATGAGATGCAAGAGAAATACCCGTATCTGTTTGAGCAATGACTGTTGTATCTTATATTTTCTGTAGTTGTTGGGTATTGTATATAACTGACTGCTCTCCTGATTTTGCTAAATTTCCGAAGACGGAAATTTTTCTAAGGAGGGTAGGGTGTAACAACCCTAGTGTGTAAATACTTAGTAACCATTAAATTGACCCAAGTTACTCGTACATGTGCACACCAATCCCGGGGAATGGAGAGATTTGCAAATTGCCCCTAAATTTTTCATCTATACCCAAATGAGGGTATCATTGCAAAGTGTGGGCTTAAGGCAAATTTCTTCAAGTCAAGGGGGTTATTGTGCAAAAAGAGAAGTGGGATATTTGTAATGGCAAACTTGTAATAAAATTAAATAATTTGGAGGGTTTTTTAAAGAAGAGAGAGAGCAAAAAAAAGAAGAAAAGAAAATGAAATGAAAAGAGGAGTATGGCAAAAAAAAGTGCACCATACTTCTCTCCACTCCTCTCCTCTTCAACCAAACCCACCTCCATACTCCTTAAACCCTTACCCCTCCCCTCTCTCCCCATTTTTCTTGTACCTGGCCGAAATTCAAGGAGGAAAAAAGGGGGGGAGAGAAGAAAGAAGAGAGGAAGAAGAAGAAGAAGAAGAGAGAAAGGAGAAGAGGAAGAGGAGGAGGAGGAAATCCAAGATTGGAGGAGGGTTCTTGCAAACCTAAGGCACCATTTGAAGCTCCAAAGAGGTAGAAACTCTTCACTCTCCTACTCTAATTATAGATGATGGAAAGCATCTTATATGTATGAGTTTTCTCTGAAATTTTGGGAAGAATGTTGTAGAGCTAGGATTCTTGTTGCATGCTTGACAATTTACTGAAACTTTAACTAAGTGCTGGGATTAATTGGATATTAGGAATGCTCTGAAAATGTTATATGATATTTATCTCATAGTTATGAGTAACTTTCATGTTCATCACTCTTTCTAATTCGAACTGGAAGTTGGGGTAAAAATTCGAATTGTGCAACATGCCAGGAATTCTGTCTAGCTGTATACATTTCAGTAAAATGAGCATAACTACCTGCATGCTCTATGGAATTTGTTGATTTTGGTCTTGTTGGAAAGCTAACAAGTGTTTATCAAAGTCCATCGCGATTTTTATGTTGAAATTCAGGCTAGAATATGCCCAAAATTGGCTTTGAACACAGACACAGAAATCTGTCTGCAGAACAGTTTTGACACCCTTTACCTAATAATTCACCATAAATCACATACTCCATAGTTTTGCATGAAATTTTATATGTGAACTCAAAACTGCCATATCTACAATTTTCATTCAGTAAGTTTTGTTAAATTCTCACTGAAAATGGCTGTTAATCATTGATGTTGTGACTGTTGACGAAATTTCAGCAAATTGCATTGTTTGCTAATGACTAGATTATTGTTTTGTTTTACTTCGGAACATGTCGCTAATGTGCATTCATCAGTGATTAAGTGCTGTCTATGGGTATGCTACTTTATGTTGCAAGTTTGGAAATGGATGTTTATGTTCATGGCTTATGAAGCTCGCAAGTTGTTGTGAACATCCCGATGAAAAGAATGCATTGGATCTCATTTTACATGCTTCATACTCTAGGTTTAATGATTAGTAAAAAAACAACCTAGGGTGGTCTCGTTCCACTCGAAGTGGGTGAGTGCCCTAGGAGGGGTTGGGGAAACCAAGGTAACGAGTGAGCATGCGGGGGATGGACTGCTGAGTTGTGGGCCACTCCCGACGAGCCCTCAGCGGCGGGGAGTTGGTGCGGTTGTGGTTGAGATTGGTTATGTTGGTGAACGGCTTCTTTCGTAAGAGCTTGTCTCGGAAAGTCGTAGCATTCCACCCACCTTACCGGGTGAGGTCCAGTCCCTGATGTCTGACCCGTTACTGAGGTTTCGAATTCATGCATGAAAACTAACCTATAAAGGAAAAACAGTAACTCTGGAATGTGATGCCTTTTCCTTTGTTGTGATTCCTTGTTGTGCACTATGATTAGAGTAGTAGAGTTGTGGAGTTCCTACTGGGCACGCTGTGATGTGTCCTCCCCCTACAGGTCCAGGCAATGGTTCTCTGGCGGCGGGCCCGGGAGTGGAGACCCCGGAGGGCAGCTCGTCTCAGTAGGGTCCGTAGTGTTGTGGTTAGTGTGGGTCGCGTGGTGTAGTTTTGGGTTGTGTGTGTGATGAACGTAGTGTTGTACCCCTGTTCCCTTTGTACCCCGTAGGGTTGAGTTGTACTTTTGTGGGAGCTTTTGCTGTTGGGGTTGTACAGTGGACTTGTGCGATACTGGCCATGTAGTAGCGGTGCTCTGTGACTCTTGGATGTTCTGTTCGTCGTATTTTACCTTACTACCTGTGTTGTAGTGTCTTGTACTATCTTTCTGTGTTGGAGCTGTACTGTTCTGTTAATCGTTCAGTCTGTACTTTACTACCTGTGTTTCCTCAGCGTTTGAAGTGGCCTGCGTGACTTTGGTGTGTACTTTAGCGCTTGGTACTCTAATACCGCGGCTTGTCACGCCGACCCTCCCTATTTTGGGCAGCGGGGCGTGACACGAAGAGCCTAGCTCTAGTGTACTTGTTACACTTCTTTATCTGGCCAACTACACGTATCTTTGATAGAACGTCTCCAGTAAAGTTGTTAACCAGATACAGTGTTGCCCTGGAGAGCAACACTAGACCAAGGATAAGCTGCTTCTGCGCAACTTCCAAGGGTCAAGGAATATATATCGCATATTCATGTTTAAAGATCAACGCGATGACTGCAACACAATTGGCCGGCCACCTCCTAAATATCTACACATCATCCTCCAATGCCTACATCTTCTGAGAAGCTCATCATCCAAGAAGTAAGTATTGAAAACACTCAGCCAGGTCCAGCAGTACCTTGCAAACACAGTGAAGACTGATTCACAGAATACTTCAGTGGGGTCATCTACCAGCTTCAAAAATCGTTTCACTCTAGAGCGCCACTGCTTTCCAATAGCCGCTAGATGAGTGAAACTTGTATAGATGATTGATGATTGCATTTTCTTTCAGAATATGATGGATGTATAGACGAATAGGAGATTATTGTATAGATACATAGGAGATCTACAAGCCTGAAGCTTGTACAGATCAGGGGGAGTCCCTCGATAGTTGTACTCTTTTCCCTTGAGCTGCTGGTTTTTCCCACTGGGTTTTTCACAGCTAAGGTTTTAACGAGGCAACCACAGTGGCTCTGGATCCAGAAGTATCCACCCCATTAGCATACTGAATCCTGAAGTATTCATATGCTTAAACCAAGGTAATGAAGAGATGAGGGGGAGTGTTGTGAGTTGAGGGAGGCCTTTGGCCTCCCTCCCCTCTCTTCATCTCACCATTTACTCCCCACTAACTTAGTGGGGAATCCCTTGGACTCCTAATCTATTAAGGAAATGAATATATATAGAGCCATGGCTAGTGCCATGGCTACTTAGGATTTGAGACAATTTTACTCTTCTCTAAATTCCTTCAATAAAAAACTAATTTTTAATTAAGTACGTAATTATTCAATAATTTCTCCTGGATGCAATCTGCATCGGAAAGTTGCAAATAAGCTGTCAAAATAACCGTCTCGAAGAGTACTCTAACATATATTTTTATCGTATATTAGTTTATGTGAAAATAGCAAGTTACCGCTTTTTGAATGAAAATAACCTATTTAACTTTTAGGCTTAAAAATTAATTCTGGAAAATCTAAGCTCCGATTGAGACGAAACTAGTGTCATTGGATCCAGAACGTCATTTCTGATTTTCTAGAGCTAGTCTTGCATTTTTCTGACCCCTATATTATTTATTATTAATTTAAAACCATTAAACCCAATTTTATATAATTAATTAATTTGTAAATACGCGTATTTATATGCAAAATACGTATAAAAATACGTTTAATATAAACTCACCCTCTCTCATCCTTCGTATGTGCAAGGGGAGAGGTCGCTGTTCTTCGACTTCGACGTCGGGGTGATGGGCGACGGGGAACTGCAGCGGCGTACGGCGGCGAGGAGGTCGGCGAACCACGGCGGAGCAACGTCGGAATACGGCGTCGAGCGGCGAGGAGGTCGGCGAACCACGGCGGAGCAACTTCGGAATACGGCGTCGAGCGGCGTGGGGTGTTGCTCTGATCGGCGGCGTGCGGACGGCAGGGCGTCGGAGAGGGTCGTGGAGCGGTAGGGTGCGAAGGTCGCCGTTGCGGGGAGAAGCTAGGGTCGGGCTCTCGGAGGTGTTCCTGACGGCTACGACGGTGGACTGGGGTCTAGCGGCAGTGAGGCGTGGCTCAGCGAAGCGAGGGGAACAACGGCAAGCTCTGGAGCGGAGGGGGTCTTTCGTCGGGGTTTTGGTCGATGGCAGCACGCAGGCGGACGGGGTGCTCCGGCGGCGAGTACACGGCGGGGACGGGGCTCCTTTGCTCAGACAGCGACGGGAGCTTAGTCAGCAGCTGTTGCTGCTGCTCCGACGTCGTGGCGGGGCTCCGGTGAGCTCAGGCGGAGGTCGAAGCGGGGATGCAGTTGGAGGAGCACCGGCGGCGGTGTCTTGCCTGGGCAGCGAGCTCGGAGCTTGGGGTTGCTGCTCGTCACGGAGGAGGGTTGGTGGTCGAGGCGGTGAGTGGCTCGAGCATGGTGACGACGCCTCGCCTGAGGGAAACGCGAGAGGGAGAGAGAGATTAGGGGGAAGAGAGGGATTGTGTACGGGGAGTGAGAGAGAGAGCTGTGGGTGCGTGGTATTAGGGTTTGGGTTAGAGCTTTGTGAACGAAGGAGAACAGGAATTAGGGTAGGGTTAAATAGACTTAACAATTAATTTAATATTAGGTTTAGTCAAGGGTATTAATTAAGGGTAATTAATGGGGTTAGGTGTGTATTAAATGTAATTAGGTGGTTGTCTTTGACTAAGCCTAGAAATTTTCTTAAAACGTGAAAACGTGTTTGAGGTTAAAGTAATTGGGGTTGAAGGTAATTAGTAGTTAAGTAAAAAGGTTAAAAACGTAATTAGTAGGTAATGTCAAAAATACAAAATTACGATTTTGCCCCTACTAGTAAATGTGTCCGAAAAATTACAAAAACATACCCACAGGATCGTATCATCACGAGGATCGCGAATACGAGATCCGTTTCAGGGTTAGAGCTACGGAGATACTGGTTTTAGGCCAAAACGTTTAGGAAGCGGGTTTGCGGGTTCTCTATCGATTTGACTTCAGATAATTACGAAATTAATGTGGGAAGTCCTAAATGATCATATAATGTTACCGTAGAAGTTTGAAAATGTTTTGATGATATTTGTATAGAAAATAAATTCATTAAGCCAAAACGGTAATAATTGAAAATGAATTTTTATCAGATCTTTTAGAGGTATTCGATGAAACCCGAACTTACTAAAATATCCCATAACTACTTCAATACTTCAAAATATTTTTATAAGGAATTTTCGAAATCTTAAAACTCCTGACAAACCATTATAAAATAGTTTTAAAAAAATTGAAAAATTGGTCAAATACGTAAGTAGTTTGTCTTGATGAAAACAGGCTATTACACATATCTTATTAGATGACATGTTTGCACATCATCAAAATTCACTTGGAGTGACTCAATATCTAACATATCTCAATATTATCTCCCTTTTTGACGATGACAAATATGAATACATAAAAATATGATTTATATATGTACCTTCCTATAACACAGCACATTAGCAATAAGTGTGACAGATATCATGTATAATCACATATGAAGTGTGAAACATGAGCTAAACATGTAAACATTGAGCAAGAAGTGTATAATACCAAGTGCCTCTTATAATCATATTTTATGTATTTCATCTTCTCTCTCTCCCCCTCCCCCCCCCCCCTCCCCCAATCTCCCCGTTCTCTTATTAGCTACCTAATCAGCATATTTCGATTTGAAATCAAGTTGATCGTTTGTGAGATGATGCAGCTTCTTTGAGATCTAATGAAGAATTTGATGGAACGAGTCTAAATTAAGTAGGAGGAACGAGTCTAAATTAAGTAGTAGTTACTATTAAGCTTGCTAGTAGTAGCAAACCAATTTTAGGAGATACAGGTTCTATAGTAAAAGAGTAAAAGAGGTTGACTGAATAGGCTGATGTAATATCATTGAAAGAGATCATGATTGTCAATCAACAGTAGCAGTAGTAGTAGCGGTAGTAGGCAATTTCGGTAAGTCCATGGTGTTGGATCCTGTAAATGACAAACTACATACTAGCAGATGGGTGATTAGTGTTTTGAGAATTCTTGCACAAATAAAACTAATCCCTCAAGTTTAGCCTAGGTTGCTTGATAGAGTTACCTACTTAAGAACCTAATCAACACAAATAATGCTTGTAACAAAGTTAGAGTTAATAGCACAGCAGAATAAAAACAGAATTAAGCAAGTAAGAGGAAATAGAGAGAATCACAACGCAAACACCAAGAGTTTTATACTGGGTCACCCTCTCTTGGGCTACTCCAGTCCTCAACCACATGTTAGGATTTCCACTAACCACCTCTCTTTAACAAGAGAGCAATTGCCTCACAAAGAGGGCTTCCAATACATTTGCCTAGCTTCACTTAGTAGGTCGTCCAATTATTACAATTACATCTCTCCAAAGAGGACCTTCACAAAGGCTTTTCAATACAACAATTTTCACCAAAATAAATTGAATCACCACAGCACTTACCACCACTTACTTAGTGGGTTTACAACCCTCTTGAAGATGATTGGTGGTGATTCACAGTTCTATAGCCAAAAAGATTGGAGCTTTTAAGTGTGGATATGGAAATCTTTCTTTTCTATGATTCTTGAGAAAATAAAGATTAAAAGGAGAATCAAAGAAATATTTTGATTTGTTTCTCTGGAAAAATAAAGATTAAACCAAAGAGAAAAACAATGACTTAGAGCCAAGAATCAAAGCCTAAAAAGCTTTCTTGAAAACTAAAAATTGATTGGCTAGAATTTGAGAGATAGAGCTTAAAATTGCTTTGAATGCTTATAAATACTTAGAAAATATGATCATTCATTACCCTAATAACTCCAACCAACTCCCTCTATTTATAAGCCATACTACCGTTCAAAAATAATCCCAAGTTTGCCCTTCAAACGGCTAGAAAAACAGAATCCTGTAAAATTTGGAAGTCTCTCTGGTAGTTCAAAGTATTCAACGGCCGTTATGATGGTAATCTACTCCCAAAAAAAACTGCAGTCAACTATCGTCATAACTACGGTCGACTTATTTTTGTTCCAAAACAAAGAACTGCCATCGCATTTAAAGTAGTCGACTAAAATCAAAAGTTACTCGACTTTAATTCTGATACATTGATTTTATGGCTTCAAAACTTTGTGAAAGTATTTCAAAATAATTTTAAGACATTTGTAAAACATTTAATACGGTTTAAGATGTAACACACGTAATTTCACATTACCATTTTATAATGGACATCATCTACTTTCTCCATATCAGTTGGATGAGAAATGCATTATTATGTTGGGATGGACCTAATTCAGTAATATGTTTGATCAAACCAGAGAGCCAGTGGCACCATAGCGTTACGCCCGTCAAGACGAACCCACGACACCCGATATCACCGGAAACAGGCAAGTGTGTTAATTATTGAAATTTAATGTTCTTAACCAATTAAATTTCTTGTTTTAGAATGTGTTAAATGTCATATGAAAATGCTGATTATTAATATGTCACCATGCTTCACTTCATGCTGTACACACACTTGATAAAATGAACAGCGATGGAATACCTTGATGGAGTGGAATACCTTGATGGAATGGAATATCTCGATGGAATGGAATATCTTGAATTCGTGAACTCGTGCATTAATTAGGCTGGCTCGTGTTCCAGTACAACATTTGGGTGGGGTTAGGGTTGAGCGGCCACTAAGCGTGTGAAAGGGTCCCCCTTTAAGAGTACCACCCGCATGCTGTGGGTAGCGTCAATCACGGTTATACCTCCGTGAGAAGGTGCGATTCACTCACCACGTCTTAAAGGCGAGAACCTTATGCACGTGAGAAGGTGCGATTCACTCACCACGTCTTAAAGACGAAAACCATATGCATGATAGAAAACATCTGCATGGAACCTGAAATAATTATTGCTACCTTACTCGCACATAGAATTGCCATGTTTATAGTGCTTACTTTAATTCTTTAGAACTGACAAGTCATACCTGCTCACTTTATTTCTTTAGAATTACCGTGTTCATAATTGCAATGTTGTTTAATTGTATAACTCTGACATTAGAACTACTAATACTTCAAAATCTGTTTAATTTTCGTACACCTTGCCTTGGGTCGACTCACCTTTCACTTGCCAGACCCTTGCTAGCATACATTCATGTTTTTGAAATGTATGTCAGATTACGAGACAGAGTACCAGAAGCAGGAGTTTGTTGAGACGGCTGATCAAGTGAGCCAGGAGTTTGTTGACCAGAAGTCGCTCCCTGCGGAGGACTAGAGACTTGTTTCTGCTGCTGCTTTATATTTGTTTTTAGCACTTTGTAGTAGGGTATGTTTCCTTGTTGTAGTTCTTTGGCCATGTTGGGCACTGTTGCTTTTAATTCGTGTACGGACTTCTGGATGTGGCTTGTATATATTAATATTCGGTTGTTCTGATTGCATGCAAGAACCCTGATGTTGTTGTCACAGATGCTTAATGAACTTGAGCTTCACTGCTCCAGTTCATGCGGACCTTCGTAACGTTCTCACTTCCATTCTTTTTGGGAAGCGGGGTGTTACAATTCTCACTTGTGTTGGTGAGTGAAAATCTTTGTTGGAGGTAAGGTGTTTGTAAAAACACTCTTGTAGGGAGACAAGGATAAATCCTTATTGGAGGTGAGGTGGTTGTACTGTTTTCTGAAATAGTAGAGTTAAGACCAACGAAGATTTAGGGACTGGACGTATCCTTGGAGGGGCGAAGCAGAATAAAATTAGTGTCTTTGTGAATGTGCAATTATCTCTTGTTTCTTACTTGCATTTCATATTCTGATCCTTTCATATATATATATATATATATATATATATATATATATATATATATATATATATATATATACGAGGAGGGATCAAATGACCCCCAAAAATAACCCTCTAAAATGACCCCCTATCAAAAATCCTATGCCCCCCATTTTTTCGGAAGATCCGAACCATTCATCTTGATCTCCATCCTCTAAATACCTAACCCACCAATTTTCAACCCGATCCCATATGTTTTTCCCGTTCATCAACCATTCGCAAAAGTTCTGTTCATGCGAAACCGTTAAATTTGGGTCGGATGGATGAACATGCAAAACACATGGGATCGGGTTGAAAATTGGTGGATCATGTATTTAGAGGGTGGAGATCAAGATGAACGGTTCGGATCTTCCGAAAAAATAGGGGGCATAGGATTTTTGATAGGGGGTCATTTTAGGGGGTTATTTTTGGGGGTCATTTGATCCCTCCTATATATATATATATATATATATATATATATATATATATATATGGGTAAAGTGTTCCTAGGGTGACTCCTTAGATTAAATCTAAGGAGTCGCCCGTATTTTCACTCATATCCCACAATTTTTTTGGATTTTATTTTTCATGGGGTTGTTGTTCACCTCATGGATGGTCAACATACCAAAAATCAATGCATTCCAATACTTTTAGAGCCTCCATCTACCCCTTGCAACTTCAACGGTCTGAAAACGTGCAGAAAAACAATGAAGTTGTAAGGGCTAGATGGGGGCTCTAAAAGTATTGGAATGAATTGATTTTTGGTATGTTGATCATCCATGAGGTGAACAATAACCCCATGAAAAAAATTCCGAAAAAAATGTGGGATATGGGGAAAATAGGAGGCGACTCCTTAGATTGAATCTAAGGAGTCACCCTAGGAACACTTTACCCTATATATATATATATATATATGTGTGTGTGTGTGTGTGTGTGTGTGTGTGTGTGTGTGTGTATGTATGTATGTATGTATGTATGTATGTATGTGTGTGTATGTATGTATGTATGTATGTGTGTATGTATGTATGTATGTATGTATGTATGTATGTATGTATGTATGTATATATGTATGAGAATAATGTGTATCATACGCCATATGAGAGGGTCTCTCATATTCCCTCTCACATAAAGGGGGCAAGTACAATAAGTACAAGCCCATGTGGGCTTATACTTGTCCCCTTTATGTGAGAGGGAATATGAGAGACCCTCTCATATGGCGTATGATACCCATTATTCTATATATATATATATCTATCTATCTATCTATCTATCTATCTATCTATCTATCTATTATACAATTCATGAAGTTTGTCCCACATGGCAGTTTTGTCCCAGTCATATTTTTGGTTGCTGACTGGGACGCCACGTGGGGATTGGGTTGGGTTGTTTGTGAATTTTTTTGCGTTTTAGTCCCTGCTTTTCCTCTTTTTTTCCCCTGACACTCCTCTCTCACACACACCCACGCTTTTTTCACTTTGGCGACCGCTTATCTCCGCATTTGCGCCCGGGTGACGACTGCTCCGTGCCCTCCGGGCACGGGTTATGACTAGTATGTATATATATATATATATATATATATATATATATATATATATATATATATATATATATATATATATATATCTATCTTTACAAGTTATATTATTTAATTAAGATGAAATTAGGTGACACTAATTTTGATGTTAGGAAGAAATTTCTTGAAAAGTATTTTATTTCATAAACAATATTCACCCACACACCCTCTACTGTTTCTATTTGCCATCACAGATCCCAACAATGTGATGTGTGTATATGGTCTAGGCTCATATAAGAATCTAAAACAAAAGAAAATATTTTTACGCCAATTTGTGCAAAATATTTATAAGTTGAACTCGATTGAAGTACTAGATCAATATATGTCCTTAATCTAAGTTCTTGAGTATGAGTTTATAATCCGTGTCATGTGAACATATGATTTACCTAATGATGCATAAAATATGTTAGTAGCGTATGGTTTGATCATCATCAAAACAAATATTTGGGTCCACTAGCTAGCTAGCTGTGATCGAGCAAACTCTGACGATGATGACAATAAGATCCTCTTCCGCTATCCTCTCCCATCATCTTCCACATCTGCCATCAGAACTGCAGCATCCACACGCGGTGGAAGCTTTGGCATCGGCGGAGGTTTCGACAGCCTTCCACCATCGAAATCAATGGTGTATGTCTCAAATATCGACTATTAGCCGATGAACTCTTTGAGTACTATCACTCTCTATTTCTTCAGAGAAGATGACGAAGATGAATGGAAGAATATGAAAAGGATGCGTCGGTAGTGGGAAGATGTGACAGAGGCGGAGCCGACGGCAAGAATCGGATGAGATGGCGTTAGGAGAGCAATTTGTGTGAGGGTAAAAGGAGAATAATTATAGGCGCGTGCTACATACACCGAACGCCATTCGGTGTATGCACGGAAATTTACGGGGACGGGACGTGACAGAACACATTTGTCGCTCACGTGAAACGAGATGGTAATGGTGTAATTTACATGAACCGGACGTACGTAAAACTGTCTTCTCTCTCCTTTCCTTTTAATTTCTCTCTCTCTCCTTTCTTTTACAATTCTTTCTCTCTCTTCTCAATTCATCTTCGTTCCCACCCATTTCTACTCTGTTTTCTTTGTTCCAGCTACACACCGTCAACCTGTCGATCCGTTCCTAGCTGCGAGGTCGACGACGGGTCTCCGCTGCGGCAGCACCAGCACCTGATGTCTCCGAAGGTAGCGGTAGATGTCGCCGTCTCGAGCTGGGCTTATGATATACAGTTCTGCGTTCTTCTTATGCCCAATGCTTTTCAGCTATAAGGTCTGCCAGGCGGGCGGCTCTATCTCGCGTCTGGTCGGTCGTCGCTGGGATGCTGAAGAATCTGTCGGCCGTGCCTGACGCGAGGCAGACTTTATCGGAGGAAGAAATCATCAAGGTCATGATCAACCTGCTGGATTGCGGGATTGGGTTGGGCTCCAAAGAGTACACTGCGGAGTGCTTGCAGAATCTGACTTGCAGCAATGAGAGCCTTCGGAGGCGCGTGGCATCAGAGGGAGGGATCATGAGCCTGCTGGCTTACCTCGACGGGCCGTTGCCTCAAGAACCGGCGGTCGTGGCTTTGAGGAATCTGGTTGGTTTGGTGCCGGTGGACAGCATTCTTTCGCCAGGCTTGCTTCCTCGTATGGCTCATGTGCTCAATGACGAATCGGTCGGCGCATTGCAGGCCATGGCGCCTCTGCAATATGTAAGATTGCTTGCTCGATGTTTGGGGAGCACGGCCGTGTGCCTCTGCTGGTTCGGTTGCTGGAAGCGAAGTCCAACGGTGCAAGGGAGGCTGCGGCGCAGGCGATGGCCAGTCTGATGAGCTTCCCGAAGAACTACAGGGAGGTCAAGAAGACGGAGAAGAGCGTGTCGAATCTTGTGATGTTGCTTGATCCGTTGCACAAACAAATTCGTTGATTCCTTAATCTACATTTTCTAATCCAAGGCTGGATTGCCTCAAGTAATTGTACTCTGAAAATCACTGAAATCACCTTACATTGTTCTTTCAGTAAATACATTGCTAAAATAGGTTGTTGGCATTGTGATCTGCTTATTTATCTAAACTAGGATGTAGTTTATTTTATCACAATATGAAAGTTTTATATAGTTATATAGACTGAACACTTAATGGCAGCAATTATCAGTGCTTA
Organism: Scilla litardierei; assembly: GCA_030789695.1. NCBI lineage: Eukaryota > Viridiplantae > Streptophyta > Magnoliopsida > Asparagales > Asparagaceae > Scilla > Scilla litardierei. Next base: position 41,594,510 of record CM061138.1, on the reverse strand, counting down.
TGTTTTTTGAGGAAGGTTGATTGATACATATTTTCAGACACAACTTGAGTATATTTCCAATTAGAATGTAACACCACTCCAGTAACCAGCCGCCCGTTAACACTGCATCAATATCTAGCTGCCAATGAAGAGGAAACACAAAGATATAGAGACCGTTTTGTACTCAGAAGTTAGAATGCTAGAAGGGAATTAATGGGGAACAAGAACCCCTGTGATACATGGGTAGAGGCCACTCAAAGTAGAGTCCACCCACTTCATCGCCATGGAGTTAAAGCTAGACTGAAGTAAGCATTCTGAAAAGCATTGGAACGTGGTACTGTATATCATAAGCCCAACTGATCCCAGCTCGATACTGGACTATCAACCAAACCCATTACGTAGAGCCACCCAAGCTTCCTTCCTCAGCGAAGCCAGCATGGCAGACGCCTCCGGAGACATCGGAGGCGACGACGCAACATCTCCCTGCCACCTTCGAAGACATCAGGTGCTGGTGCTGCCGCAGCGGAGACCCATCGTCGACCTCGCAGCTAGGGACGGATTGACAGGTTGACGGCGTGTTGTTGGAACAAAGAAAACGGAGGAGAAATGGCTGGGAAAGAAGATGAATTGAGAAGAGAGAGAGAGAATTATAAAAGAAAGGAGAGAGATCAGGACAGAGTTTTACGTACGTCGTTTCGCTTCACGTGAATTACACCATGTCCATTTCGTTTCACGCGAGCAACAAATGTGTTCAGTCACATCTCGTCCCCGTAAATTTCCGTGCATACACCGAACGGTGTTCGGTGTATGTAGCGCGCCTAATTATAAATGCCAAATTTGTAAATAAATAGGATGTGTGTATAGCAAATCCCCGGCGGAGGGTGACTTCCACCTTGGAGGAGGGGCAATGAATTTAGGAGAAAAGACAAAAACAAAACAAAAACAAAAACATATACGGAGCGAACACGCCACTGTTCTTTCAGTCAAATGCAGCAGTTGGCAAGCGTCCAAACTTGCCACGTATCTCACCTTCACAGCCACACAAAACTTAGCCCAACCATTGTCAGTATGCATCATCATCATCCATCACCCTCAGCACTCCCCTCTCACACCGAACCCATACCATGCCGGACTACCCCAACCGCGCTGCCGAGATCAAAGCCTTCGACGAGACCAAGGCCGGCGTCAAGGGCCTCGTCGACGCCGGATTGATCCGCGTCCCTCGCTTCTTCCACGACTCTTTCTCGAATAATCCCAGCCCAAACGTCGCCATTCCCATCATCGACCTCCACGACGATCACAACCCAGTAGTCGACGAAATCAAGCGGGCCTCGGAGACCTTCGGGTTCTTTCAGATACTGAACCACGGGGTCCCCCAAGCGGTGCTCGACGAAATGCGTGAGGGAGTTAGGAGGTTTAATGAGCAGGATAAGCACGTTAAAATGAAGTATTACACGCGTGATACGAGCAAGAAGGTGGCCTTTAGTAGCAACTTCGATCTTTATCAGGCACCTGCCGCGAACTGGAGGGACACGCTGTTCTGTGTTATGGCGCCGGAGCCTCCCAACCCGGAAGAGCTACCACTTGCGTGCAGGTAATTTGCATAGAGAATTGAAGTTCGTTTTATATGAAGAGACCATTGATGACTAGTTCGAGTTTTATCTACGCTGCTGGGTTTGGTTTGATACTAGTGTTTGAATGTGTTACGCCTATTTGACCGAGACCCATAAAGCACGAGCCCAGGAGCCCGACTACTGGTCAAGAGCCCATCTGCGTGCTCAAAGCCCATTCGACAAAGGCCCTACAAGGTGTTGGAATTAATGGCTCCCTTGGCCATTTGTTCACTCCCACTCTCTTGTTTAGTCCCACATTGGATAGGCCAACACCCTTGAGTGTGTATATAATAGGATTCTCTCCTATGGGCTATTGGACTTGTTAATGGGCTAGAAATTGGGGGTAGCTCGCGTGCACATGAGCCCAAGCAAAGGGCCGAGCCCAATCCGGGTTGGGCCGAATGGAAAATCTGGGCGACGGATCCGGAAACCCTTAGCGTGTGTGCGCTGGCGTCGTGCCTGCGCAGGGGGGGTTCACGGGTGCGCGCGCGGAGTGCCCGAGTTTTGACTCGTATTTTTTAGCCCATTTTACTTTTTTGAATTCAAAAGGTCCAGTACGTTTTATTTCATTAAATTGGCCCAATACGTTTTATTTCATTAAATTGGCGTTAATATTCTCAACAGTCATTTTTTGTTTAATGCCTGCATTCATGACTGAATTCCAACAGTCATTCTTTTCTCCTATATAAACTCTATCGTCAAGGGTGTTTTCTACAACCGAATACTTCTGCTCTTCTTCCTCTCGTTCACCGAAATTTCTTCTCTCCTGTGTATCGATCTCTGTGCAAGCTCCACGCTTCTGGCCGCGAGTGGACGCGTCCAGACGCAACTGCGTTAACCTTGGGGAACATCCGGCATCATCCGATTACCACCACGGTCGGGCCGTAGTTGTTTTCAAGGCAGTGGCTCAGCCACGACGCAGTTCCTCGTCCCTGTCTCGGTTTTCCTGTTTCCTTCTTATTTGTATTTTGTTTTTTATTCGTCTCTTAACTCTCTGTTTTTCTTCTGCAGCCATAGATCTTTTTCTTCCAGGTCTAACAATTTGAAAACAACTACTCACTTTGCTATGGCTATCACTCCTTCCAAGTCATTCCTCGATCTGTCCAAGTTGGCCCCCCTCGATGGTACCAACTACAAACGGTGGTCGCAAAAACTATTGATGTTTTTTGAACAGCTTGAAATTGACTACGTCCTTTTCAAAGACTGTCCCCCTCTTCCTCCTTCTTCAGTCACTCCACCAACTTCTGTTGATGGTGATGCTATTGCTCTTATTCCTCCTGCCAACTCTTCTGCTTCTGCAGAAATTGTTAAATATGATAAAGACAACAAGACTGTTCGCTGTCACCTCCTTCATCATATGAAGGATTCTTTATTTGATTTATATATGATTCATAAGTCTGCTAAACTAATCTGGGATTCCCTAGAAAAGAAGTATGGATCTGATGATGCAGGAAAGAAGAAGTATGTCGTTGGCAAGTGGCTCCACTTCCAAATGCTCGACGACAAGCTCATCATGGAACAAGTCCACATCTATGAGAACCTTTGCGCAGATGTTCTCAACGAAGGCATGAAGATGTGCGAGATCTTTCAAGCGAACGTGCTGCTGGAGCGGTTCCCACCTTCCTGGGCTGAGTACAGGAACCATCTCAAACACAAGAAGAAAGATCTGTCCCTGCAAGAGCTCATCAGTCATATGCGAACTGAAGAGGCTAATCGCCTCAAAGATAAACCCGACTCCTTTCCTGTCATTTCTGTCAAAGCTAACATTGTTGAATCTACTGGCCCTTTCAACAAAACTAGGTTCAACAACAAAGGGAAGAAGCCCTTTAAACAAGGACAGAACAAGAAGTCAAGTCACTTCACCAAACCAGCCAGCAAGGTCCAGAAGCCGAACGTTGTCTGCTATGTGTGCGGCAAACCTGGCCATAAAGCCTACCAATGCTTTCAACGCCAGGGAACCCAAAAGCCGCCCCAGAAACAAGGTGGCCCTGCTGCTCAAGCCAACCTTGCTGAACCAGATGAAGTCATTGCTGCTGTCATTGTTGAAGCTAACATGGTGGCCAATAACGTTGATTGGATCCTAGACACGGGCGCAACAAGACATCTCTGCACAAACAAGGATTTGTTCCACGACTTCAAGGATGCTGCGGACACAGACTGCGTCTTCATGGGAAATTCTGCTGCTTCCCGAGTTGCTGGTAAAGGTACTATCATGCTGAAACTAACATCAGGAAAGACTCTCTCCCTCAGCAACGTCCTTTATGTCCCATCTCTGCGTCGCAACCTCGTGTCTGGTGCCTTACTAAACAAAGCAGGTCTAAAACTTGTCTTTGAGGCTGACAAGGTTGTTATTTCTCGCAGTGGAGACTTTGTTGGGAAGGGCTATCTGAGTGATGGACTCTTTGTTCTGAATGTAGTTTCTGATTCAATGAATAAATCTGCTGTTGCTTATATTGCTGAATCTTTAGACTTATGGCATTGCCGACTAGGGCATGTCAATTTTGCTTCTATTAAAAGATTAAATAACTTAGATCTAATATCTGCTACAAGTTCTTCTGAATTCTCTAAATGTCAAATCTGTGTAGAAGCCAAATACACTAAAAACCGTGTAAACCTGTTGCTGTTAGACAGTCAGAACTTCTTGGTTTAATTCATTCAGACCTAGCAGACTTTAAATCTACTAGAAGCAAAGGAGGAAAACATTACTACATCACTTTTGTAGATGATTACTCTAGATTCACTAGGGTATATCTTCTAAAAACTAAGGATGAGGCTGAAGAAATGTTCCTTAAATATAAGTCAGAAGTAGAAAACCAACTTGATAGGAAAATCAAAAGGTTTAGGTCTGACAGAGGTGGAGAATATAGCTCCCATACCTTAAAAGACTTCTGTGAGAAGAATGGAATCATACATGAGTTCAGTGCTCCTTATGTTCCTCAACAAAATGGTATAGCTGAACGAAAGAACAGGACTCTGAAAGAAATGATGAATGCCATGCTATTAAGTTCAGGATTATCTGATGACATGTGGGGGGAAGCCATTCTCTCTGCTTGCCATATCCTTAATAGAGTACCTCATAAGAAACTAGACAAAACACCTTATGAATTGTGGAAAGGTTATCCCCCTAACCTTAAATTTCTTAGAGTGTGGGGGTGTCTGGCAAAGGTAGGACTACCTGACTTTAAGAAGTCAAACATTGGGTCTAAAACTTATGATACTGTTTTTATAGGGTATGCTCATAATAGTGCTGCATATAGATTCATGTCCTTAACAGATAACACTATTTCTGAGTCTAGAGATGCAGAGTTTTTTGAGCATGTTTTTCCTTTGAAAAAGGAATTAACAGGATCTTTGCCCCTTGTACCTCCCATAGAATCTCTTCCTTCTTCTTCACCTATATCTTCTGATATGCATACATGTAGTTCTACTTTTAGTGAAGAACCTAGAAGGAGTAAGAGGCAAAGGACTGAAACCAATTTTGGACCTGACTTTATAACTGCCTTTCTGTCAGAAAATGGTTGTATAGATATGCTTAGTGATGAGATAGTGTCTACCTTTTTAATAGAAGAAGACCCAAAAACCTATGATGAGACAATGAGATCCATTGATGCTAGTTTTTGGAAAGAAGCTATTAAAAGCGAACTTGATTCTATTGTATCCAATCAAACTTGGGAATTAGCCGAGTTACCTAAAGGTAATAAGCCCATTAGTAATAAATGGATTTTCAAGAAAAAGATGAGACCTGATGGATCGATAGAAAAATTCAAAGCTAGACTTGTGATCAGGGGTTTTACTCAAAAGAAAGGATTAGACTACTTTGACACATATTCTCCCGTGACCAAGATTGCAACCATTAGGACTCTAATTGCCTTAGCTGCAATTCATGAGTTAGTCATACATCAAATGGATGTTAAGACAGCCTTCCTAAATGGCGATCTAGAAGAAGAAATCTACATGTCCCAACCCGAGGGTTTTGTAGTTGCTGGTGAAGAGAATAAGGTTTGCAGGCTTAGAAAGTCTTTATACGGCTTAAAGCAAGCTCCTAAGTAATGGTATGAGAAATTCAACAGCACCTTAGTAAGGAATGGATTTGTTGTAAACACATCTGATTCTTGTGTTTATTCTAAACTTATAGGATCAGATTGTGTAATTATTTGTCTCTATGTCGATGACATGTTACTTTTTGGGAATAATCTAAATATTGTAAATGAAACCAAAAATTTCTTGTCATCTCAATTTGAGATGAAAGACCTAGGAGAAGCTGATGTCATTTTAGGAGTTAAAATTGTTAGAAACTCTTATGGCATCTCCTTGAGTCAGTCTCATTACGTAGAGAAGGTGCTGAAGAAATTCAACTGCTTTGATGTTGTCCCTGCTAGAACTCCCTATGACCCTAGCATACATTTGAAAAAGAATTTAGGAGAGAGTATTTCTCAATCTGAATATGCTAAGATCATAGGAAGTGTGATGTTCCTTATGAACTGTACTCGACCCGATATAGCCTATGCTGTTAGCAGGCTAAGTCGGTACACTCATAACCCTAGTAATGAACATTGGACTGCTCTTCATCGTTTATTAAAGTACCTGAAAGGGACTGTTGATTGGTGTTTGCATTTCAGCAAATTTCCTGCTGTGTTAGAAGGATTTTGTGATGCAAACTGGGTTTCAGATAACGATGAAGTTAGTTCAACTAGTGGTTTTTTATTCTCCTTGGGTGGAGGTGCTATATCTTGGAAGTCTTCCAAACAGACATGTATAGCACGCTCCACCATGGAATCTGAATTTATTGCTCTTGAGTTGGCAGGGCAAGAGGCTGAATGGCTGAGGAACCTGTTGGCAGACGTGCCTTTATGGGGAGGAAAAACTGCTCCAGTTTCCCTTCATTGTGATTCTCAGGCAGCCATTGGTGTTGCTAAAAACAGTGTCTACAACGGGAAGAAGAGACACATTCGGATCAGGCACGGTGTGGTTAAACAACTCCTGAAAAATGGAGTAATTTCTTTGGAATATGTAAGGTCTGAAAGAAATCTTGCAGACCCACTAACCAAAGGATTGCCAAGGAAAGTGGTTCTTGATTCGTCAAGGGGGATGGGGCTAAAGCCCATGAGTTAAGGTTATATGGTTGATACCCAGTGTAGTCTAACGAAGCCATATGATCCTTAACAAACACTACATTTCCATCCCTATGGCGTGTGGTAGTGTTCCTTGAATCTATAGCCAAGTTTGGTGGTGCTATTGAGAAGCACTTGATGGATTCATTTTGAGACAAGTCCATAACCAGCTTTGGTGGTGCTATTGAGAAGCACTTGATGGACTTAAGCAGAGGTTGAGCTGTATGCTCTTAATGGTTTCATAACCAGTTTTGGTGGTGCTATGGAGAAGCACTTGATGAACCACCTATGTGGGTGTGAGGGTTTGGCCACCCTCTATGAAAGACAAGGGCAGTCTTTCTAGAGCTCTCACGAGACCCAAGGTGTGCGCATGGCCTATAGCGCTTGTTATGTATCGCGGAGTTTGCACAAACTCAAGGGAACAATATGTGTTGTGGGGGGTTCACAATCGAACTCTAATGAGTTCAAGAGCTATTCACTCATTAGAAAGTAAGTTGTTACCTCACTTCACTACGTATCAATTCAATCGAAAGACATTGATACTTAAGTATTCATCCCTCTTTACCCAGGATCTTTCTCTTCTCTTCTTGAGCCATTAAGTGGGGGATTGTTGGAATTAATGGCTCCCTTGGCCATTTGTTCACTCCCACTCTCTTGTTTAGTCCCACATTGGATAGGCCAACACCCTTGAGTGTGTATATAATAGGATTCTCTCCTATGGGCTATTGGACTTGTTAATGGGCTAGAAATTGGGGGTAGCTCGCGTGCACATGAGCCCAAGCAAAGGGCCGAGCCCAATCCGGGTTGGGCCGAATGGAAAATCTGGGCGACGGATCCGGAAACCCTTAGCGTGTGTGCGCTGGCGTCGTGCCTGCGCAGGGGGGGTTCACGGGTGCGCGCGCGGAGTGCCCGAGTTTTGACTCGTATTTTTTAGCCCATTTTACTTTTTTGAATTCAAAAGGTCCAGTACGTTTTATTTCATTAAATTGGCCCAATACGTTTTATTTCATTAAATTGGCGTTAATATTCTCAACAGTCATTTTTTGTTTAATGCCTGCATTCATGACTGAATTCCAACAGTCATTCTTTTCTCCTATATAAACTCTATCGTCAAGGGTGTTTTCTACAACCGAATACTTCTGCTCTTCTTCCTCTCGTTCACCGAAATTTCTTCTCTCCTGTGTATCGATCTCTGTGCAAGCTCCACGCTTCTGGCCGCGAGTGGACGCGTCCAGACGCAACTGCGTTAACCTTGGGGAACATCCGGCATCATCCGATTACCACCACGGTCGGGCCGTAGTTGTTTTCAAGGCAGTGGCTCAGCCACGACGCAGTTCCTCGTCCCTGTCTCGGTTTTCCTGTTTCCTTCTTATTTGTATTTTGTTTTTTATTCGTCTCTTAACTCTCTGTTTTTCTTCTGCAGCCATAGATCTTTTTCTTCCAGGTCTAACACAAGGGACCTTCTCGAACGTCGATCCGACCCGGCCCCAATAACCCGTTGGTCGCTCGCCCACACCTGCGAAAACCACTCCCCCGGACGCGCGACCACTAAATAGCGATAATGGGGAGGTGCTGGCATGGCGGAGAGAGCGGCGGCGAGGGGGGACTGATGGGGCACGATCAATGGCGGGCGTGGGACGTGGGCCAGAGGCAATCACGCGGGAGCTCTACAAAAGGGCCAAGAAGACGACGAAGAAAGGGACCGCATCTCAGGTAACAAAACCTAAGGTACTCCATCAACGACCTCGTTCCCCCAATTCATCTCCTTCCTCCCCCGCTCGCGCCGAGAGACGCCGTTACGATCTCCTCACGAGTCGGACCGTCTCCGCCGGGCCTCCTTTCTCAGATCTCTATCTGACTTAGGCATCGGAGGGGATTTGGCCGGAACCAAGGTCCGGCCCCCCTGACGAGCGTTCTCGTCTGCGCAGGTGGACAACAGATCAACGGGCCGAGGCTACCCCTCGCCCCTCTCCGACCACTCGATCAACCGGACAGTGAGGCTTCCCTTCACCGTCAGCCTGCCGTGGCCGAGCACGTCCTACCGAGACCGAGCGTCCTAATCGGGTCCGAGACTCTCCCTCGCCACCCGTCGGCCGTGCATCTACCCGGGCGACTGAGGCTACCCCTCGTCCCCCTTCCAGCCGAGGCCGAGCACACCTGTCCGAGGCCAAGCGTCTCAACCAGGGCCGAGGCTTCCCCTCGCCCCTTCTGCACCGACTCGAAGCCCACGAGGGACCCAAAGCGGGCCCCTTGATCACGTTGACCGGGTTCTCCACGGTCAACGCTTTGCAGTGAGAAAACACTCTGAAACATCTGGCGCCGTCTGTGGGAACCGAAAATCATCCCACGAAGCAGAAAACCACACCAACAATGGCACGAGCCAGCAATGGAAGGAAGCGCATGCCCCCAATCCCGGAGGAGGGGAATGGCGCGTCGAACGGCAACCCCGAGGACGTGCCCGTCGGCGACCACCCTGCCCTCTCAACCGAGAAGACCGGCAGCTCAGAACTGGCCACGCAAGGACAGCTCCGCGCCCTGGCTCAGGAGACCAACGCAAGCCTCCAGACGTTGGTCGCGACGGTGCAGCAGCTCGTTGGCCCTGCGCCGCCCAACGGAGGCACGTTGGACGATAGCCATCGATGGACAGGGGGTCCCCCGCACTTGCGGTCTGTCGTGGTCGACGACCACGGGGCCCGGAAACCGAACACGGAGCGTCGGTTCACGCTGTCCAGCTCTCGTCAGGCGAGGTCACGCGCCTCCTCGCCCTATCGTGAAAGGAGCCGAAGAGAGACCAAAGGGACGAACGGCGAATCGATGACGGCATCGTCTCGTCGATCACGGTCGTCCCGCCGCAGGAGAAGCGAACGACACCACTCAAGAGACCGATCACGGCGGAGCAGGAGCTCCCGCAGGAGGAGTCGGGAGCGTCGGGTCAGCCCGACCCCCAGCGTGGCGAAGGCTACGGAGCCAGCCCCGCCGGCGCCGGTGCTACCCACACCCCCGATCGAGCCGGAAGCAGGCGAATACCGCATCCCCGGAGGCATCCACGGGGACCGGTGTCCCTTATCACGGAGAATAACCGACGTCCGGGTCCCCTCTCGATTCAGGATCCCGGTGCTGGGAAAGTACGACGGAATAGGAGACCCGACACACCACGTGATGGACTACGAGGGGGACATGGCCTTCCAGGGAGCTGACGATGACCTGCTTTGCCGGGGCTTCTATTCTACTCTCAGGGGAGCGGCGAGGATCTGGTACCATAGCCTGCCCGGCCGCTCCATCGACAGTTTCGAGCAACTCGCCCAGTTGTTCTGCAAACAGTTCATGGCGGGGAAGCTGATCAAGCCTGGTACTGAACATCTGTTCAACATAGTGCAAGGCCCGGCCGAGCCACTCCGACAGTTCATGCGCCGCTTCAATGCGGAAAGGCTAAACGTGAACAACCCACCCGACCTGGTGGTCCAGACGGCTCTTAAGAAAGGGCTTCGCCACAGGGGCCTCAAGAAGTCCCTACACAACGACCCCCCGAAGGACCTCCCCGGGATCATGGCAAGGGCCGAACGCTTCATGCTGACCGAGGAGGCCTTGGCCGAGGACGCAGGAAAAACCGCTCGAGGGACCAAGCGTGGCGACGGCGGACGAGCTAGCCCCGAAGGGTACCGGACCGAGAAGAGGCAGAGGAACAGGCAGCGGGGAGAAAGCGCGAGGGACACCACCCCAGACGCCATTCTCGCCCAAGTACAGAAGGAAGAGCGAGCTGATCGCCCCCACCGAAGGCTAAAAGAGGCGGGAAGAACAGGGAGAAGTACTGTAAGTACCATAAGGACGATGGTCATGACACGGAAGATTGCTGGCATTTGAAGAAGGACATTGAGAAGCTGATGAGCCGAGGGCACGCCAGGAATCAGGCCGACGAGCCGGCCCACGGAGAAGGGACCTCCACGCAGCCAGACAAGGGGAAGAAGATCAACACCATCCAAGGCCCCCTCCGCATCATAGAGTGAGCAGGCAACGTCTCTCCCCCCGGTGGCAGCCTAGTATGAGGGAGTTATCTAGTTTTACATCCCTCTGTCTAGCTTCATTTCCTTTTTTCCATTTCCTCCAAATGTACCGGTCCGACAGGACTCTTGAGAGTACAAACGCATTCCTTTTGTTGTCTTTATTTAAAATCCCGACGGAGTTGACATGTCGCCAATAACGCAAAAGGCCGGGGACCGCCGCCTCACTGGAGGAGGAAGAGGAGCTTTGCCCTCGCCGACCGTCTCCGGCACTCATAAGTCCGGGGGCAATTCCAACAGGCACGAATGCCGACCGGTCCTAAGCCGAGGAGCTTGGCCCTCGCCGACCGACTCCATCGCTCATAAGTCTGGGGGCAATTCCCCCAGCAGACGCGGATGCCGACCGGTCCTAAGCCGAGGAGCTTTACCCTCGCCGACCGACTCCAGTGCTCATAAGTCTGGGGGCGATTCCCCCAGCAGGCACGGACGCCGACCGGTCCTAAGCCGAGGAGCTTTGCCCTCGCCGACCGACTCCATCGCTCATAAGTCTGGGGGCAATTCCCCCAGCAGACGCGGATGCCGACCGGTCCTAAGCCGAGGAGCTTTGCCCTCGCCGACCGACTCCAGTGCTCATAAGTCTGGGGGCGATTCCCCCAGCAGGCACGGACGCCGACCGGTCCTAAGCCGAGGAGCTTTGCCCTCGCCGACCGACTCCAGAGCTCATAAGTCTGGGGGCGATTCCCCCGGCAGGCACGAACGCCGACCGGTCCTAAGCCGAGGAGCTTTGCCCTCGCCGACCGAATCCAGCGCTCATAAGTCTGAGGGCGACTCCCCTAGCAGGCACGAACGCCGACCGGTCCTTAGCCGAAGAGCTTTGCCCTCGCTGACCGACACCAGCGCTCATAAGTCTGGGGGCAATTCCCCCAGCAGGCACGGACGCCGGCCGGTCCTAAGCCGAGGAGCTCTGCCCTCGCTGACCGACCCCTGCGCCCATAAGTCTGAGGAGAATCCCCAACGCCAGTTTCATCCATTCCCAAGCCAAGAACAAGGCGACAACGCAAAGTACACAAGAAATCCAAGTAAGTCGATTTCGTTTATAATAGTTAATCAGAGTACAAAAATGCGTCTTATTTACAGGGGATCAAGGCGAAGGGAACACCCTACAAACAATCTACTCACGACGAATGACAGAGTTCATCACCAACAGAAGCTAGATCGACACCGACAAAGCAAAATTGGTTGACAAAAAACCCAAAGTAGATGACCCAAGCTAACGGCCATGCAACCAGCAATTATTGGCCGCGGGGCTGAAGGAGATAGCGGGGGCCAGGGATCCATTTCAAGTAGACTGGCCCAAAGCGAAGCGGATGCTAAAAAATTTGAGGATAAAAGTCGGGAGGGGCAGCTCAGTGAGCCCGAGCTCGAGAGGACACATCCTCGGGCACTTCGCCCTGCTCGGAGCGAGGGGACTCGACTGGCGGAGGGGCTTGCCGGACACGCTCCGCACACTCCCGGAAGGAAGACTGGACGACTTCGACGATCCGGGGGACGATGATGTCTACATACTTACCGAAGGCCTCCCTGAGAACCTCGAAGATCCTCTTCCCCAGGGTCTCGACGACGCCCTTCTCCACCTCCTCCGCAAGCCGCATTACCTGACGCCGGTCCGACAGTTCCCTCTGAAGCTCCTCCCTCTCCAGGCGGAACGACTCCGCCGCTTCCTCAGCCGACTGATGAGCATCCTCCAGCTTTCCCTCGAGGTCACCCACTTGTCCCTCCAACGCAGCCACACGGAGGGTGAGGCGCCGAGACTCCATCTGGGCCTCCATCATGGCCACCTCGGCCGCCCCGGCCCGCTCCTGAGCCTTCATGGTGGACTCCTCCAGCTTCCTCAAGAGGATGGCTCGCCGCTGCAGTTCCACGGCAAGCGTCGACCCCTGGAAAACGGGACATAAGCTAAGAAGGGTGTGAAGGGAAAGAAAGGACTGCGAGAGGGCCGAACCTGTTGAAGGGCCCAAACCAAAGAATCCGACACCTTGTCGGCGGGAATCTTCTCGAGGGTGATGCGGTCCCGGGGGAAGACAGTGCTCTCGGCCACCTGCTGGGCCAGGGCTCGGTCGACGAACACCGAACTCCCGGGGGCAACATCGAGGGAAGCCATATGGCTCGCCAATAGAGCTCCGATTCCCGGGGACGGAGGCGGGGACGCTGCGATGGGGGTGGACGTCAGAGTCACCTGAAGACCCCCGGTGGTGCCGGCAGGAGGCACAGAACTGGCCGGGCTGGGGGACTCCGCACCCTCCTTCCTCTTCTTCCCTCCGTGAGGCTCCACAAGCGCCGGAGGAGAGCGCTTCCGCCTTGCCCCATCCCCACTCTCGAGGACGGGAGGGGACGCTCCGAGGGCGGGGGGGACTACACCGGACCCGCCATCAGCCCCTGCCACTCGGGCTGGTGGGGCGGATCCGGCTTTTACTACGCCCTCGGGGAGGAGATCGCCAGAAGAGGAGGCAGGAGGCACGGCCACTACCTTACCCCCGGAGGGCTCGGCTCGGCGCACATCCTCCTCAACTACCTTGCCCACGGAGGGCTCGGCTCGGCGCACCTCCTCCTCAACAGTCCGTCGAGGCGCCCTTCCGGAGGTACTGCCTCGGCTCCGAGCAGCTCCACGACGGATCAGCTCATCAACGTCACGAACAAACTCGCGACCTGCCATCCCTGCAAAGGAAACCGAAATCAGGATGAGTCACAGGGCAGTCCGAGGAAGAAAGAGCGACCTACCCGGGGACCACAAGATGGCCTTCAGGAGTAGGTCATCCAACAAAGAGCAGATGGACTTCGATTTCAAAGGAAGAGCCGACAGCATCGCGGCGGCTGTCTGGTCAGCGTCGGAAAGGGCTAATGGTGAGCAAGGCTGGACGGACGCGCCCCAGCTTGTCAGGATCTGGGCATCACCCAAAAAGACCACCAAGACATAATCCGAGCTCCAATCTCCCGACCAGCGGGGAAGCCCTATCAGACATTCCCTCCTTGAACGGGCACGGAGGTGCAGCCATGACCCCGGCCCGACCACCTGGATCTGATAAAAGTGGAAAAGAAGGGGGAGAGACGGCTCCAGACCGTGGATGCAACAGAGCGTTACGAAGCCCGTCAGTACCGCGATCGAACACGGGGTGAACTGACACAGGGACACCGTGAGATGTTCCATAACCTGGATGAAAAAAGGATGGAGCGGGAAGCGAAGACCCAGGCGGAACATCTCGACGTAGGCGCCGACCTCATTGCTCCTCGGAAGGCAAATCCGCTCGTCGACAAATGGAACTCGAACCTCGTATGGGAAGCAGAGATATCTTTCCCGGATCTCCGCGGCCACCGAAGGAGGAGTCCTCGACTGAGTACGGAGGACGGCCGGGGGCACATTAAGCCGCACGGCAGCCGACGCAACATCGTCACGGGCGTAGTCTGGAAAAAGTTTCCCCTTACCCTTATCTTGAAGAGAATGACTCCCGGCGGGGGAACCTGACTCCCCTAGCCGGGGTTCGCCCCGCCCGGACTCCGGAGGACCCCTCGTCCTCCGGCCAGAACCGCCTATCCTAAGAGCAGCCATAAGATGAAAGCAAGAGAGGAATTACCTATTTTCAACTAGTTTGGAGAGGGCAAAGAAGCGAAGGCGACGGGGAACTCCGAGTTGCTGAAGGCTTTGAATACCGGGAGGAGCAAGGGAGAAGTGGAAATCAACACAACTGGGGATCTTATATGCCAGGGGAGAATTCGAAGCGCCTGACAAGAACGCGTGGCGAGGCTCGAAGAGTCGGCGGCGTTCCGAAATTGGCGCCAGTCGAAGTCCAATCGATCCGCCTCATCATGACCTGCATTTATGGCCTCGCCTCGATTGAAGCGCCGCTCGGAATCCCAGGCGACACAACGGGCGATCTGAGCGAGCCGAGGCTGATCGACCCCACCAATGGCGGCTCACGAACCCTTCGGCTTCTCGAACTTAAGGCGACTCCGCGAGCGGCGGGGATAAGCTTGCCGCTACACGTGGCAGCATCTGAAGGCCGACGGCACTTCGGGACCCGCGCCTCAAAAATATCGAACGGGCCAACTCATGATGACGACTAATAAATGAGTCGGCATCGACTGGAGAGCCTGTCAAAATCGGCAGAGATCACATCGGCCGAGCCGAACCGGCCGAGGCCGATCAACCCGACCGATGGGGGCAATTGTTACGCCTATTTGACCGAGACCCATAAAGCACGAGCCCAGGAGCCCGACTACTGGTCAAGAGCCCATCTGCGTCCTCAAAGCCCATTCGACAAAGGCCCTACAAGGGACCTTCTCGAACGTCGATCCGACCCGGCCCCAATAACCCGTTGGTCGCTCGCCCACACCTGCGAAAACCACTCCCCCGGACGCGCGACCACTAAATAGCGATAATGGGGAGGTGCTGGCATGGCGGAGAGAGCGGCGGCGAGGGGGGACTGATGGGGCACGATCAATGGCGGGCGTGGGACGTGGGCCAGAGGCAATCACGCGGGAGCTCTACAAAAGGGCCAGGAAGACGACGAAGAAAGGGACCGCATCTCAGGTAACAAAACCTAAGGTACTCCATCAACGACCTCGTTCCCCCAATTCATCTCCTTCCTCCCCCGCTCGCGCCGAGAGACGCCGTTACGATCTCCTCACGAGTCGGACCGTCTCCGCCGGGCCTCCTTTCTCAGATCTCTATCTGACTTAGGCATCGGAGGGGATTTGGCCGGAACCAAGGTCCAGCCCCCCTGACGAGCGTTCTCGTCTGCGCAGGTGGACAACAGATCAACGGGCCGAGGCTACCCCTCGCCCCTCTCCGACCACTCGATCAACCGGACAGTGAGGCTTCCCCTCACCGTCAGCCTGCCGTGGCCGAGCACGTCCTACCGAGGCCGAGCGTCCTAATCGGGTCCGAGACTCTCCCTCGCCACCCGTCGGCCGTGCATCTACCCGGGCGACTGAGGCTACCCCTCGTCCCCCTTCCAGCCGAGGCCGAGCACACCTGTCCGAGGCCAAGCGTCTCAACCAGGGCCGAGGCTTCCCCTCGCCCCTTCTGCACCGACTCGAAGCCCCCGAGGGACCCAAAGCGGGCCCCTTGACCACATTGACCGGGTTCTCCACGGTCAACGCTTTGCAGTGAGAAAACACTCTGAAACAGAATGCATATGGAAATTAATTTGTGCTTTAGTTCATGTCTTCGGTCAAAATTTGGCTGCAGAAATTACTGATAACCACACTTCCGGGCACGTGCACATGCAGCACGTGTAATAAATTTGATAATTTATACCTAATTGTCCATTTTGATTTGTGTTAAATGATTTGTGATGGAAGAGTGGTAAATACTATTGGGTCTCAAGGATAATTTAGCCCTGTGTTTAATGGTAATTGTGACATTGGTAGAGTTAACTGAGAAAGCTGTTATGTTAGTCGATGACAATTCAATTACAATTGAGATGTCAACTGAGAAAGGTGGGGAGAGTTGGAGTTATAGTACTAAGGATTAATGAACCGTATGATAGTTGAGTCTATTTTAGGAGATCGGTGCATAGTATCATGAAGATGTGGAACTTAACAAGTTGTATGATCTTGAAATTTGAGCACCAATTTAGTTGGCTGAAGTCTGAAGAGCTGCTTTGGCATTTTCCATTGTTCTGGCTTCCAATGAGATTAAGGGTGTGTTTGTTGTAGTTTTTATTATAGAAAATCCCTTTAATTAAAGACATGAAACAATGTACTTCTCAAGGAAAATGTTTTTATGGCAAAGGTGTTTGGTTTTTGAAGCTTAAAATGTTTCAGAAATAGATCACGGTGTGAAATAGTCTATTTTGGAGAAAAGTTGGATAAGAATGAATATATGATGGATAAAGTCTGGATAAAGTCAAAACGATATATTCCAGAAGAAAAACTTTACAATTTGTCAGAACGCTAGAAGCCTGGAACGCAGGAGATCGTGTGGGAAGGGAAAATTTTGAGAGCAATTAGGAGACCATGTAGGTCTTCTGCAATTAAGAAGATATCATATTGGAATGTTGCTTCCTGACTTATCCTTTTATTGGAAGTTCCTTCCAGAATTCAATGAACAAACATCCAATTTTAAGAACGGCACTCATTTATTTTAGAAGTTGTGAAAACACATATGGAAAGCAGTACCTAGGGAAAGAAAATCTTGGCGTGGAAGATATGTCTCCATGCTTAGGGTTGTAACAATACATCAATAAGCAAAGAAAAGGGTTAAATTATGCAATTAGGTAGTTTATATAATACTTAGTGGGGCAATTTTCACCTTTCTTGTTCCAAACTGGTCCTACTTTGGGATAATTATGTGTTGCAGAGAAGCAAATCGCTAGTGTTTTCGCATTTTGGGACTAGTAACATTTTATTTGTCCGTTTCAGTCAATGTACCAAAGTGATCTGCATTCTGCAACGTAGCTCTAACTATGGACCTAACTTTTGGTTGTTATTTTTGTGTTCCATGACCCATCTTCATCATCCTATGAACCCATCTTCATCATCCTATGAACCCATCACATCGAAATGAGATTGGCTATGGAGCATTAAGGTTAAGCTAGGTCAGAAAATAAAAGGATTGGACAAGTTTTCACAAGGGTAGCCATTTACTAGTTGGTATCATAGTTCTGGCTAAGGCAACTAAATTTTTTGCAAATTCCACAAAATTTCAAGGTCAATTGGGTTAGGCAACCTGCATTTTTGTATCTCACATTTTAAGATCATGCAACATAGGAGAAGCTCTCTTCATTCACCTTCACTGCAAAAAGTCTTGAATAGGTAAGATGTGTGGGTTGATGCAGAAAATTGAATTCTTGTCCATCAGACAGAATAAGCCAAAGAGGAAAATGAAATCACATTTATTTTGTTATTATGTATGTTTATTAACTAAAAGATGATCTGTGATTGAGGCCTGGCTCACTCAGAGATAAAGGGCTAGGAAATGGAGGTTCTGGTTTCAATGACTGGGCTACAACGTCCATTCTGAAAGGAAATATAAGGGGAAAAAACAAAAAGATGATATTATTTGTTTCAGAAATGTAATAGTCAAGGGACCCAAGTCATGTGTCTGGGTGTCGTGAAGTATGGTGGACCATCCCAATATTTGCATGTGTGCATCAAATATTTATGAAGCCATGCAAAGGAATTGGTATAGGATTTAAACAGATAATTAGGCAATTACTTATCATGATCTCGTATTGGATTCTTGGATGCAAAAGCTCAAATGGTGATATTGTCGCACTTTTTGCAATTGAAAGTGTACATTCCAAGTTGCGTCCTCAAGTGTTTGAGTGTCCTAACACGGTAGGAAACCTGAAGTGTCAAGTGTTGTTGTAATACTGCAGTATCCTGACTACTAAAATGACGTTGAAATAGGGCTGTAAATAAGCTCGATGCCCAGTTCCAATTGGCTTGGTAGAAGCTCGCTCAAACTCATTCGGTAACCTAAACGAGCCGAGCTTGAACAAAATTTTATGCTCGGTTGGATAAATGAACAAACACCAATATAGATAGGCTCAGCTCGTTTATAAGTTTTATGCTCCGTTGGATAAATGAACAAAATTTTATTCTTGGTTGGATAAATGTAAAGTTTTCTTAAATCGAAGTTGTAGAGAGTTGAAAATGAAAATTTATATAACACATGTACTTCTATTATGAAGCTATTCATGTATCGGACACACCAACACCTGAAGTGGACACCAACATTTTTTCGACACTACTAAGACACGTGTCAGCCACTTCAGTACGTGTTGGACACGCATTGGAAACGGTTACTTCGCTACATGTAATTTGTGAGAATATACTTGTATTTTTATAGGCATACATGTAGTTGTGTAGGTTATACTTGTGATTTTGTGTATGTTTACGATAACTAGAAAATATAATTATATGATAAAGCAATGAACTTACCTAAATCATATGTTTAAAAATTATATTGTTTGATGTCACTATTTGTTGTGTGTATATAAATATACAAAATACAAAATATTATATTATAATAGCCATGTCCCCGTAAAATTTGTCATGTGTTGTACCTGTATCCCTATCCGTATGCTTCCTTGGTGACAGTTAATCAAAAGGGGAACATGGAGGTGCAAAAAGATAATTAAGGGAACTGACGTACGTGTGCTTATCCACAATCCAGATTGGCACCGGGGTGTTTCTTCAAAATTGTTTTTTATTGTATACCTTTTCTGAGTATACAGTAGCCAAATTCTTCCTCATGGTAAATTTAAAGTCTGTTTCATGGGGACAACTTTCTTTTGATACATCGGACTCAATGGAGGCAACTTCATTTTTGCCAATTACATCATAATCTATATATGCTCACTTTATCGTATGTATTTTTGCCCCAAACATGCAGGGAAATAGTTATCCAGTACACGCAATATATACAAAAGCTTGGAAACATTTTGTTTGAATTGCTTTCAGAGGCACTTGGACTGAATCGTGACTATTTGAAGGAAATGGGATGTGCCGAAGGCATTGCCCAGGCCATCCATTATTATCCACCATGCCCAGAGCCTCATCTAACTCTCGGGGTAAGCAAGCATTCTGATCCTGGGTTTCTAACTGCCCTTCTACATGACCACATAGGCGGTCTACAAGTGCTTCATCAAGATCAGTGGGTTGATGTTCCCTTCATTCCTGGAGCTCTGGTTATTAACATCGGTGATCTCTTTCAGGTACTCATCAAACTAGAAAAAAAAATACTAAACTCGTGGTAGTTGTG
Source organism: Scilla litardierei (assembly GCA_030789695.1). Classification (NCBI taxonomy): domain Eukaryota; kingdom Viridiplantae; phylum Streptophyta; class Magnoliopsida; order Asparagales; family Asparagaceae; genus Scilla; species Scilla litardierei. The sequence goes on along the minus strand of CM061138.1, from coordinate 41,575,042 downwards.
CCTATGTGCACTTTTGCTCGGATGACCTTTGTTATATTTGATTAGTAGAGAAGGTTAAGATATTCATGGGTTTTGTGCTTTTATTTTACAATACAAGCAACAAGTTGGATAGCATGGTTGTCTGCCTATCAGGGACAATCCATGGGGGCTGGTCATTGCGTAACACTCGCGTTTTTCACATTTAGAATCTTTCTGTGAGGAAGTGGAGGGCATTTTGTGCTACCTCAAGATGGCATTGGTAAAAACAAGTTATAGTCATATCGCATGTAAAATTCCTCATTTTTCTTGCATTCTATGTAGATGATATCCCAAGTTAATGTCTTACAAGTGATGACCCCAGGCGCGATAAAATTGTGTATAGGGTAGCTGACAATCACTTCGAAACTTAGCTGGATCACCTTGAGTTAAATGAGTAGCAAATCCAGACGGAGGATAAAGCTGTTACTATGTTTTGTTCTTTGTTTTAAATTTGCTTCATCTGAATATGTCAACTGTCTCTTGATTATCTGTTTTTAGCTGATCTCCAACGACAAGTTCAAAAGTGTTGAGCACCGGGTACTTGCGAGCAAGGCTGGCCCAAGAATTTCAGTCGCGTCATTCTTTACCACGCAACTTTCCCCCGTGCCAAGACTCTATGGCCCTATCAAGGAGTTGTTATCTGCTGATAATCCCCCCATATATAGAGAGACGACGGTGAGGGACTTTGTCACTTACTACAACTCAAAAGGATTGGATGGGCAATCAGCACTGAACCATTTCAGGTTATGACTACACACAAGCTCAGGATAAAGATGTTATGAATTATATCAAATCGCCAACGATGATGATGATGTAATTACAGTAGAACAATTTCTGAATGCTTTTTTACAATAGATACGTTATTCTCAGAATGTCCATGAGCATCTTCTTGTTGGCTGTCAGTTATACTAACCATTGCTTTTTCCAGGATGTCCTGACGCTAAATGCCTTATTAGCTGCACCTTCTCTCTTTTAATCTGTAATTTGTTGTGAGGGCCAAGTGTAGCCTCGCCTCGCCTAATGTTACTGCATACTATGCTTCATTTTTAGAAAACTGAAACTTGAAATGAATTGGGCGTTCACCTCATTAGATTGACCAATCAAGAGGATATCAGCCCAACTACCTAGCTCATTCTATGACCCATCGATTTAGAGTCCAAAAGTTGGATCTTGGTCCTTTTGGCACCTTTGATAATTGATTCCTTCCCTTCTCTGGGAACATTTGCTGGTGCATTCCCCTTGATTACGACACAAAGGACATAGCGTATAATATATAATGCTTTTTCTATTTCATCCCCATAACCTGGGAGTCTTCCTGATTGGTTCAAATTCTTTAGATTCCTTTTAACCATTTGGTCCATTAGCACATGGACTTCATGTCTCTAGAAGTAGAAATAGAGCCTTCTAGCTGATATGACTAATGCATATGTGGCCTTCTCAATAGGACCGTAAGGAAATATTGCTAGTTATACTAATCAAATTAGTAAATGTGGAAGCATGGAAATATCAAAAAAAGTTCAAAAACTAGCAAATGGCCAAGATCCGCTGCAAATATCATGAATTAAAATGCTAAAAACAACATGCATTGCTGCAGATATTCTTATGTGATATCCACAGATCCAAAACTCTTTCTGTGAATACACCAAGCTATTTCACCAACCAGGCGCAATAGCGCAATAGATATTTTAGCCCCTTCACGATCCACGAGCCATCTAAGAACTAGAACCCGGTCCCCACCCGTTGCTAGTATTGGATCACCTGAGATGGCAAGTCGAACACTAGACGTGGGTGAATAGTACTTATGAAATTTATATTCACCTCTAGAAAGTTCTACCTAAGATAACAATTAGAGTTACCTAATTTAATCTTAATCAACAATCTTGCAAGTATGAAATAAGTATAGTGGAAATAAACAATGCAAGAGACAATCCACAACACAGAATGCACAATGCAAACACACCGAATTATCCTGATTTACCCAACCCTGGGCTACGTCCAGCCCCAAGCCCCACTTAGATTTTTCACTGCCAACTTCCCCAGATGGAAGCAAATTACAACCACCTCTTCCCAAGAGGATTTTTACAAACCACGTATTCCCAAGATGATTTCCAACTCACCGCCTCACACTCGAGGATTTTGCACTTACAATACTTTTGAGACAATTACCTATAACCTAAGTTGAAGCTCTTGGGTAGTTGTGTAGCTATAAGAGAGATTGATCTTCAAAAGATGGAATGTGAAGCTCTAAGAAGATCAAGAAAGTTGGTCAAAAGAAGACTAAAGCTTTGTTAAAACTTGGCCAAATAAAGAGGATTTTCTTTTAAAACTTTTGAGCTGAAACAATTTTTCTCATCAAAGTTGAGCAATAAATCTTTTAAATAAATTCTGAACAACCCTCTATTTATATGGTAAATTTCGGGTCATGACAGATTGCCCAAAATACCCCTCCAACGGTCAAAATGGCTAGTAAAAATGTTACCAATATAGGTGGCTAGTTACTAGTCAACTAGAGTTCAATATCTAGTCACTAGGAAGCAACTAGTCGACTAGGCACAAAGCTCTAGTCCACTAGTGCCAGCCATGCCAGAAGAGCTGTTGCGCTCTGTAAAAACTAGTCGACTACAGTTATTGCCATGTCGACCAGTGCATATGTATTATTCGACTAGGTACATAACTATGATCGACTAATTTTTGTCATGATACTAGCCTAGTTCTATCTTACTCCTAGTCAACTATGTATCTGTCTAGTCGACTGGATGATCTCTAAAATAGGTTTTTGACCAATAACACTTGAGAAATATTTTGAAAATAATTTTAAACCATTTATATCTATTATTAATAAGTATGTGTGAGCTTCAACTAAGTCCTTAACATTCTAATCAAGACAAAAATAAAATATTACATTGGCTATTGAAGATCTGTCTTAATTTCGTGGTTCATATATCTTGGTTGAGCTCACATTGCTCTGAGGGCTTCTTGATTTGCTTTGAACTTATATACATGCACTCATATCTTATTAGATGACATGTTTGCACATCATCAAAATTCACTTGGAGTGACTCAATATCTAACATATCTCAATATTATCTCCCCTTTTGATGATGACAAACATCAGTACATAAAAATATGATTTATATATGTACCTTCCTATAACACAGCACGTTAGCAATAAGTGTGACAGATATCATGTATAATCACATATGAAGTGTGAAACATGAGCTAAACTTGTAAACATTGAGCAAGAAGTGTATAATACCAAGTGCCTCCTATAATCATATTTTATGTATGTCATCTTCTCTTCCCCCCCCCCCCCCCCCCCCCCCCGCTATCTCCTTGGCTATCTCCTTGTTCTCTTATTTGCTACCTAATCAGCATATTTCGATTTGAAATCTAGTTGATCGTTTGTGAGATGATGCAGCTTCTTTGAGACCTAATGAAGAATTTGATGGAACGAGTCTAAATTAAGTAGGAGGAACGAGTCTAAATTAAGTAGTAGTTACTATTAAGCTTACTAGTAGTAGCAAACCAAGTTTAGGAGAGACTGATTCTATAGTAAAAGAGTAAAAGAGGTTGACTGAATAGGCTGACGTAATATCATTGAAAGAGATCATGATCGTCAATCAACAGTAGCGGTAATAGTAGCAGTAGTAGGCAATTGCGGTAAGTCCACGGTGTTGGATCTTGTAGATGACAAACTAAATACTAGCAGATGGGTGATTAGTGTTTTGAGAATTCTTGCACAAATAAAAATCCCTCAAGTTTAGCCTAGGTTGCTTTATAGAGGTACCTACTTAAGAACATAATCAACACAAATAATGCTTGTAACAAAGTTAGAGTTAATAGCACAGCAGAATAAAAACAGAATTAAGCAAGCAAGAAGGAAATAGAGAGAATCACAACGCAAACACCAAGAGTTTTATCCGGGTTCACCCTTCATTGGGCTACTCCAGTCCTCAACCTCAAGTTAGGATTTCCACTAACCAACTCTCTTTAACAAGAGAACAATTGCCTCACAAAGAGGGCCTCCTACATTTGCCTAGCTTCACTTACTAGGTCGTCCAATTATTACAATTACATCTCTCTAAAGAGGACCTTCACAAAGGCTTTTCAATACAACAATTTTCACCAAAATAAATTGAATCAGCAAAGCACTTACCACCACTTACTTAGTGGGTTTACAACCCTCTTGACGATGATTGGTGGTGATGCACAGTCCTATAGCCAAAAAGATGGGAGCTTTAAGTGTGGATATGGAAATCTTTCTTTTCTATTATTCTTGAGAAAATAAAGATTAAAACAGGAGAATCAAAGAAATATTTTGATTTGTTTCTCTGAAAAATAAAGATTAAACGAAAGAGAAAAACATTGACTTAGAGCCAAGAATCAATGCCTAAAAAGCTTTCTTGAAAACAAAAAATTGATTGGCTAGAAATTGAGAGATAGAGCTTAAAATTGCTTTGAATGCTTATAAATACGTAGAAAATATGATCATTCATTACCCTAGTAACTCCAGCCAACTCCCTCTATTTATAAGCCATATTACCGTTCAAAAATAATCCCAAGTTTGCCTTTCAAACGGCTAGAAAAACAGAATCCTGTAAATTTTGGAAGTCTGTCTGGTAGTTCAAAGTATTCAACCGCCGTTATGATTGTAATCGACTCCCAAAAAAACTGTCGTCGACTATCGTCATAACTACGGTCGACTCATTTTGGTTCTAGAACAAAGAACTTCCATTGCATTTAAAGTAGTCGACTAACATCAAAAATTACTCGACCATAATTCTGATACATTGATTTTATGGCTTCAAAACTTTGTGAAATTATTTCAAAATAAATTTAAGACATTTGTAAAAAAAAATTAATAGGTTTTAAGAAGTATTTTGTGTGTGTGTGTATGGGGCTCCAATCTTAAGGCCTACAAAAGATCTAAGAATCTAAAAGAATAAGTACATCAAAATACCCAATTTGGCTTGTTGATGCTCTTAAGTGTTCCCTTCTTCATGCCTTAGTTTCACCATAGCTTCTTGGCCTTGGTTTGAACTTCCACACCATTCCTGAAAGCTTTTAGCTTGACTTCTTCTCTTTGGGTAAGCTCTTTGGCTTTCATCGACCTTTTTGTTGACATTTGATATGGAACTTCATTTTCCTTGACATAATGGTATCTACACACTTAATGAGAGAAATTAATACTAACCATTTGTTGATCATCATCAAAACATCATTAGATGGTGTTCAATATCCAACATACGGTACCTACATAAAAATGTTTTTTTTAATCATATCTAAATAAGATCTGATCTAGATTTGAGGCTACGAGGAAAAAAAGAGAAGGAATAATATGGATACATTGACGGTGAATTGAAGGATGATGGAGGTGGCAATAGTGTTGGTTGAGGAGGTGGTGGCGATGTTGCAATGATACTATCTATTATAGTCTTATAGATTTGACAACGATTTTTGAATTCTAGGGCTGACTAGGACAAGATAAAGAGTGGCTGAGATTTGATCTTGGTAAATCAATGGTTGAGATTGGATTTTGTGAAAATTTTTGGGAGAAAATGCCTTGGGAATATAAACTTTGAAATTAGAACTGCCTTGGAAAAGAGTGTGGAAATTAAATTTGGGGGGAAAAGTGCATTGGGAAATATTGTGGAGATTAAATTTGGAAGAAAAAGTGCATTGGAAACCTAAACTTTGAAATTAAAAGTGCCTTGGGAAAGATTGTGGAGAATCATGATCCATTAAATTAAACAATTTAGCGGAACGACAAATTAGCGTAAAAATACATTGATGTTTGTTGTCTTCGGCGCCTGCTAAATTTTTTTTCAAAGATTTGTTGTTCTGCGCCGAAAGCGCGAGCGCCAAATTTGTTGTTCAACACCGAATTTGTTGTTCGACGCCGAATTTGTTGTTCCATTGTTCTGGGCCAAAGGCGCGGGCGCCGAATTTGTTGTTACAAAGATTTGTTGTTTTGCGCAAAAGGCGCACCCGCGCCGAAGTCGGCCGAATTTGTTATTCCACGCCGAAGACGCCCGTGCCGAAGGTGCCCGTGCCACTAAATATTTTTACGCTAATTTATTGTTCTGTTTAATTTTGGCTGTGTAAATAATTTTTCGGGGAACAAAAATTTGTCGGTGAAATGTTAAATGAACAGTGCCCGCGGGCACGGGTTATGACTAGTACTATGATAAAGAAGAATGAATGAAAAAAAGGGAACACGTGAGCTCTCTCTTTTGTGTCTTATATATATTGTAGAGGAATTACACATGTTATAAATCTAGATCCACCAAGAATGCCACTAATTAAGGCACTAATTAAGACATGACATAGTATACATTATATCTAGACACTGTACTGAGCACATGATTGAATTTCAATCACTTGTAATGGTTGTCCCTCGTTATTTTCCCTTGACTGTAACATAGGCTAAAATATTTCATGTGAACAACTAAAAATAAAAGATCATCTATGTGTATGTATTGACAGAAACCGGATAAGCTATAGTGTTGTTTACTTTTTCATCTTAAAATTCTTCACATTATTGTCCTAACGTATATAAACTTGAATGTGATCTATTTCTGATGCAGTTTGTCCCCATCCTTATTTTAAATATTGACATTTCCTTGCCAATTAACTAAACATGAGCATGCAGATACTCAAAGCTGCATTTCCATAAAAAAACTCCACCTAATTTTGTCGACTCTTTTAATAACGCATGAAGATACGAGATGAAATGTCATGACATATGTAAGTATTTTGGCCAATAATGTTGCTATAATTAGCATATTTGAAAAAACTACTAAGAATGTAATTTTTCAAAACACTGAACAGTAGTCGTATAGAAATGCAATGATGGATAGTGCTGGGGGTAGCAAGCTGGCGATGGCGGCTATCTGATGGCATGGTGCACCACTCACTGATGCTTGGACGTGATGTTAGTGGTAACAATAGTAGCGTTAGTGATCCAATGATGATAACAATAGTAAAAATTGAGATGGTTGGGGATTGGGATGATTATAGTTGGATGACCACTCGACGATGCAAGCTGGTTGTAATAGCTGTGATGCTCTGACGACAACGGCAGTGTTAGGTGTAGGTGATGATGGACGAGAAGCTTTTGAATGATGAGTATTTCTACGAAATCTCAAGAGGAAAACTTTACTACGAAACAATAGTGGGACAAACCTGTTTGGTCATTTTTCACAGCAAGAGAACTTTTGGGCGCTTTTTTGGCGCAATCAATAGAATGATGTCACACATGCAAATTTGAAAACTTGTTTCCATCTTCAGAAACATGGAAATCCCGAAGGAGTACATTGTAGCTAATCATAAGCTACGAATTACTCCACACAAGATATCCTTTTTAATATATTTTCCAACATTTATTTTTCAAGTTTTTCCAATACCTTAAATGCAAGCAAACATGTCTTAATGGGAAAATGTATTATTCTGATGAAAATTAAAAAAATCTAGTATTCTTAGGAACGTAAAATTTAAGTTTCCCCAAACATGAAAATTTTGCATGTGAATTTTGATCTGCTAAACGAATTTTCCAACTTCCAGAGTTAAGTTGAAAAACCACTTACTTTTTAGGGGGGAAATATCACAATTTGCTCAAACTTTTTATTTACTATGCACACTGCGTGTTTGGCAAGAATGTGTGTAAACGTAAAAAACGATTTTTGGAAGAAAAAAATAAGATGTATGGATCAAAGTCAAAGAAACTCTAAACCAACTAAAAGTTGGGGTAGGAGTTTAATGTTTGCTCCAAAAGTTAAGAATGCAAATTGTATTTTGCAAAAGAGAATAACGTAGAAAAGTTGTCATCTGATCAGGTGTCAAGACACATAAAGTTGGAAAGTACAAGGCACACATAGGTGTTGGGGTGAAAATCGAAAACGCCTTGGGATCAATGCAGAAACCAACCCTAATAAACCGATCAGGAATATAGAGCTAGCAAAAATCTAATCACAATGACCCAACAAAATTCCCAAATGACCTTGCAATAGAAAGTAGCAAACGAATCACAGCAACAAATATATCAATCGCAGACACAAGAGAATTTACCCTGGTTCGGTTGTAAACAACCTACGTCCAGCAATCCAATCCGAGATGATTCCACTAGTAGAGAGATCCAAACAATTAGGATTACAAAATGCTCTCGCACGCAAGAGTAATAACTTGTCAACGGAACAAGCCTTTACGAATCCACACAAGAGGAAGAAATCAATGGAAGAAGAAGAGAATGAAAAACCAAACCTTTCTCTCAAGAACACAAACCCTAAAACTCTCTCCAATCTCCAATGGGATAACAAGAGGCTCTCTAAAACTCAATGGAGGCTTGTAAGGCTTAACCTAATCTAAAACAATAGTTAGGTTTAAATACAAACCCAAAACAAAACCAGAAAAAACAATCCAGCCGTCGGTTTTCGCGCATGGGCCCGACCGACTCGGCCCGAGTCGACTGTCGGCTCGGCCTGCTCGGTCGAGCTGACATGCCCTAGAAACATCGCTGGTGGAGGCGAGTCGACTCGGTCGAGTAGCCTTAGCTGCTCGACCGAGTAGCCTCCTACTCGACCGAGTAGGAGTCACCCGAGTCGAAGGAAAAACATCCCCAAGCTGTCTGCTTGCTCGGTCTGTTAGAGTCTTCATGGTGCTCGGTCGAGTAGCTTACTGCTCGACCGAGTGACCTCCTGCTCGACCAAGTCACTTGGGAAAAACTGCAAGGTGGATTTGAATCACAAAAAACAACACTCTACCTTGATTCAAATCTCATCACCAAAGACTCCTACACCTCCACGCTGCACGCCATGGCTCTCTCTCTCTCTCTCTAAAATCATCATCGTCTCGGAAAACACGCCCCCCTGCGGTGCCACCTAAGCCAACAAAGAAATCGGCTCCATGCAAATCTGGAGCTTGACGGCGGGAACTAGCTTGGTAAACATGTCTGCGAGGTTCAAATCAGTTGGGATCTTCTGAAGCTCTATCTCCTTCTTCTCCAACTCAAGGAAGGAATCACGCACCTCAATGTGCTTCGTCCTCGAACTGTATGCCTGGTGCTTCACTAGATGAATAGCACTCTGACTGTCACAATGCACATGTGACGAACTCTGCGGCATCCCAAAATCTCTCAGCAGACTCCTCAAATACTTGGCCTCCTTCACAGCTTACACCGCTGCAATCAACTCAGCCTCTGTGGTCGATAGCGCAACCACAGACTGTAAGACCGACCTCCACGATACTGCGGCAGTGCCTAAACTGAACACTTACCCCATGGTAGATCGCCGCATGTCTCTATCACCTGCATAGTCGCTATCACAGTAACATGTCAGCACCTTTCCATCTCCTCTCCCATAGAGGATCCCGACACTCGCTGTATCTCGCAGATATCTCAGAATCCACTTGACGGCCTGCCAATGCTCCTTGCCAGGATCAGCCGTATACCTGCTAACCACTCCAAAGGCCTGTGAAGTATCTGGACGCGTGCAAACCATCACATACATCAAACTTTCCACTGCACTCGCATATGGCACCTGAGACATGTAAGTCTTCTCCTCATCGGTGCTTAGCGACTGACTCGTCGACAGCTGAAAATGAGCTCCCAAAGGTGTTGTCACGGGCTTCACACTACACATCCCAAACTGGGCTAGTACCTTCTGAATATACCCATTCTGTGACAATCTAAGCTCATGCTTCTTTCGATCTCGAACAATCTCCATTCCGAGAATCTACTTTGCGGGCCCTTTTATGTCAAATTCTTGCCTTAGCTTCTCCTTCAGCTTCTTCACCTCCGACATGCTATTAGAAGCAATTAGCATGTCGTCCACATAGAGCAAAAAATAAATCTTCAAGCCATTCTCAAGTGTGCGAACATACACACATTGATCCTTGATGCTCCTCTCGAAGCCTACTCCCATCATGAAGCCATCGAATCGTTTGTACCACTGCCTGGGTGACTGCTTCAACCCGTACAACGATTTCTTCAACATGCACACCAAAGTCTGTTTTCCTTCAACTCTGAACCCTTCAGGCTACTGCATATTGATTTCCTCATCAACGTTTTCATGCAGAAAGGCGGTCTTCTCATCGAGTTTCTCTAACTCCATGTCCATGCTAGCAACTAGCGCCAATAACACACGAATGGACCTGTGTCGCACAACCGGTGAGAATATCTCGTTGTAGTCTTCACCCTTCCGTTGTGTAAATCCCTTGGCAACCAACCTTGCCTTGTACCTGACATTATTCCCATCTTGAGTTGAACCTTCTTTGACCATGTATATCCACCGACAACCAATGGCACGCTTCTCGCTATGTAACGGCACCAAGTCCCAAATGTCGTTCCGGTGAAGAGACTCCATCTCTTCCTCCATAGCTCCTTGCCATTGTGTCGCATCTTCAGAGACTACGGCTCCACCATATGTCGCTGGCTCTTCGTGCTATAGGTTGAGTGCATAAGACGTCATATCATCGAAAGAATAACCTACATAATCCCATGCTCCAAATCTTTCTGGTGATTTCTTCACCCTCTTTGATCTCTGTGTTCCATCATCACCTGCATATGTATTAACGCGTACCTGAGATGTATCGGGTGTCTGCACATGGTCCTCATCATGGACCTCATCATCTCCCTCAACTGGAGCATCGACCATCAACTCTTTGCCTGGTCGCTGAGTGGGCTGGACCGGAAGATTAACCCTCTCAGGTGAAATCTCCTCTGCGGACGTGTCATCTTTTGAGTAAGAATGCTCCGTCCTAAGCATTGCATCCTCATCAAAAGTGACATGTCGGCTCACTATCGCTTTCTGATCCACTAGATCCCACAAACGATATCCCTTGACGTCGTGGCCATATCCAAGAAAGATACACTTCTTTGCTATTGGATCCAACTTGTCACCCCTCTCGTGCACGTATGCCGAGCAACCCACAATGCGCAAGTACGAGTAATCTCCAGTGTCACCACTCCACATCTCCTCAGGGATCTTGTAGCCAATTGCTACTGAAGGAACTCTATTCACAATGTGCATAGCATTCGAGAGAATCTCTCCCCAGAATTCCTTCCCCAAACCGGCTGAGTGCCTCAAACACCGCACTCTCTCCAACAATGTCTGATTCATCCGCTCCATCACACCATTCGACTGCGGATCACCGGGTGTGTTAAAGTGTCTGCGGATCCAATGGAGTTTGCAGATATTTCTAAACTCCCTCGAGGTAAACTCACCTCTATTGTCAGATCTAAGCACCTTCACGTGCCTTCTGGTTATCTTCTCCACCATGGTCTTCCACTCTCGAAACATATCAAAAGTCTAGTCCTTTGACTTCATTAAGTACATCCAGACCTTGAGTAGTCATCAATAAACGAGACAAAATACCTAGCTCCACCTTTTAACGGCTCTGGGCACGGTCCCCACACATCTGTGTGTACATAGTTAAGTGGTCCTTTGCTAGTATGCTTCCCCGTGTTAAACTGCAGCTTTGTCTTCTTACCGTACATACAGGATTCGCAGAATTCTACACTCTTATTCAAGGCTTCAATTAGTTTTCTTCTTCGGAGTACATCAATTGTTTTGTCACACGGATGACCCAAATGGTAATGCCATAACTTGGCCGAATCGTTGGAAACTGCGCTCGTAGTGCTAACGTATGCTTCATCTTCAACCGTGGTACCTTGAAAGGCATATAAGTTTCCCACTTTTCTTCCCTTCATTACAACCATGGCTCCTTTCAAAACTCGAAGTTGGTCTTTTTCAAAGACCGACTTACATCCGACATTGTTCAACACGCCTATGGAGATTAGGCTCTTCCGCAAATCTGGGACATGCCTCACATCGACAAGTGTACGTACTATGCCGTCATGCATCTTTATCCGAACAGTTCCAATACCCGCAGTTCTACACACTGCATTGTTCCCCATGAGGATTGAGCCTCCATCTTGCTTGGGACAGTATGTCGCGAACCAACTCCTATGAGGAGTCATATAATACGAGCGTCCACTGTCCATGAACCATGCCAAGTTGGCATCACCTGTAATCCGTGCGCAAAAATCTCGGTATCTCTACCATCATCATGGACATGCTCACCATCAATCCTTAAAGATGCCGAACCGGAATCCTTCTCGGTTTCCTTTCGTTTCTTCATATTCTTGATAGGACAATGATTCGAATGATGACCCTTCTTATGGCAATTGTAGCATGTGATGTTCGCAAACCTATCCTGCGAGTGTCTCGACTTGGAGCGGTCATTATTCTTCCTGAAGCATCCTCTCCTTTCCTGTCGACCCCTCACATGCAATGCCTCCTCACGGTTACTCACATGATCTCTACCTTGAACCTTGCCACATAATTACTTCGTGTGAAGCGCCGCCTTCATCTCTTCCATGGTGAGAGTAGTCCGGTTGTAAATCATCGATTGAACAAACTGATTATACTCTTCTGGCAATGAGCACAACAAGATAACCGCTTGCTTCTTATCTTCAATCTCCACATACATACCACGCAACTCTAGCACAATCTTGTTCAATTCATCCATGTGATCATTCAAAGCTGAACCAGACTTCATCTTCAGAGTGTACAGCTGTTGAAGCAAATATAGGCGGCTCGTGAAGGATTTCTTCATATATAGTCCCTCAAGCTTCTTCCACATATCAGATGTTGTAGCCTCATATAGGACTTCCCTCAGAACATTATCTGATAATGACAACTGAATCGCGATGTACGCCTTCCTCTCCATCTCTGCCCTAGCGGATGTAGTCACCTCCTTATCGATTTTCGAGACATCGAATACGATTTAGTAACACCCCGTCTGCATAAGAACATTCTTCACATTCGTCTGCCAAATCCGAAAATCATTCTGGCCGGTGAACTTCTCAATGTTCAAAGTTGCCAAAGACACCATCTTTCCTTCGCCACTAACTTCCTTTACAATAAAAACCAACAAGCTCAGATACCACTTGTTGGGGTGAAAATCGAAAACGCCTTGGGATCAATGCAGAAACCAACCCTAATAAACTGATCAGGAATATAGAGCTAGCAAAAATCTAATCCCAAATGACCCAACAAAATTCCCAAATGACATTGCAATAGAAAGTAGCAAACGAATCACAGCAACAAATAAATCAATGACACAAGAGAATTTACCATGTTTCGGTTGTAAACAACCTAAGTCCAGCAATCCAATCCGAGATGATTCCACTGGTAGAGATATCCAAACAATTAGGGTTACAAAACGCTCCCTCACACGGGAGTAATAACTTGTCAACGGAACAAGCCCTCACGAATCCACTCAAGAGGAAGAAATCAATGGAAGAAGAATAGAAGGAAAAACCAAACCTTTCTCTCAAGAACACAAACCCTAAAACTCTCTCCAATCTCCAATGGGGTAACAAGAGGCTCTCTAAAACTCAATGGAGGCTTGTAAGGCTTAACCTAATATAAAACAATAGTTAGGTTTAAATACAAACCCAAAACATAACCAGAAAAAACAATCCACCCGTCGGTTTTCGTGCATGGGCCCGGCCGACTCGGCCCGAGTCGGCTGTCGGCTAAGCCTGCTCGGTCGGGCTGACATGCCCTAGAAACATCGCTGATGGAGGCAAGTCGACTCGGTCGAGTAGCCTTAGCTGCTCGACCGAGTAGCCTCCTACTCGACCGAGTATGAGTCACCCGAGTCGGAGGGAAAACATCCACAAGCTCTCTGCCTGCTCGGTCTGTCAGAGTCTTCATGCTGCTCGACCGAGTGACCTCCTGCTCGACCGAGTCACCTGGGAAAAAATGCACGGTGGATTTGAATCACAAAAAACAACAACAGGCTTGTACTTTTCATGGGGCCCGCCATTTTGTGTCGTGCACCTGATCTATTAGACCAGGTGCCACCTGATTTACATGATTCCCTTTAAAAAATTTAAAAACCAAAAACGTATTTATTCAACCAGTAATCCCTCTGGCCAAATGTATATAATATGATATAGAAAAGGAGAATAATGTCATAACATAACATAGAATATCTCTCTCTCACTCATATATATAGACATTATATGATACATTTCCCTCCACATGGTACAATGTGTCACATGGGAATATATATTTTTTGTTTCTCATATACCATGTGAAGGAGAATGTGTCAGGAAGATTTACATGAATGAAAGAGATATTTCATATGTGATGTAATACATATAAGATATATGTATATGTGATGTCAGCACAAGAGGAGTTATGCGGCCACGAAAAAAGTAATTGAATTTTTTTGGGGTATGTTTTGCACATTATAGATTATCGCCACATCAAAAATCAAGTGAATCTAATTGACACTTGATTTATCTATTACAAATTTAACCGTTTCGGAAGAATATAACTTTTTACCATGAGTGGATCAATCGCCAAATGCCCCTAGCATTTATGCATACTTGGCGATTTGCGGTTTTAAAAGTATACAACCATCTGTGTAAAAAAATTCAAATTGTTGTGAATGGGTATTTACTGGGTTGATGAGTTATTGGGCCAACCCAAGTGGTTGGGCCCATATCTGTATAAGCCCACTTGTATTCTCCCCTTTGGCTATAAATATAGACCTGAGGGCTCTCCCCTCAGTAGTTGATCCATAACACGTTATCAGCACGAGCCTCTAAAATTTTTTTCCACAAATTTATCCGTTCGTTGCGAAGGCGAAGGCGAAGGCGAAGGCGGGACGGGAGATCCACGAGCGCGGTGCAAGGCTTCCTCCATCAAGGGTCGTCATCCGCGTAGGGCTTCGAGCAACCGTCGCTATATCCGGAGGACGGATATAGAGGTAAAAACTCTAAAAACAAAGTTTTTAATCATACGTATGATTACCCCTCCCCTAGATCTCACAAGATCGTCATGGGGATTCATCGTCGCCTTGAAAACGACGGATTATTCTTCCCAAAAATCAAATTTTTTTAAGGGCTTTTGAATTTCTCTTCCAAACCCTAAATCAAACCCCGCCGGTGGCCTCGCCGCCCCCCCCCCCCCCCCCCCCCGCCCCCGCCCCCCCCAGGCCACGCCGCCCTGCAGGGGGGCGGCGGCCCCCCCCTGGGGGGGGCGGCGGCCCCCCCGCCCCCCCTCTCTGCAGGGGGGCGGCCCCCGCCGTCCCCCCCCGCAGAGGCAGAGGGGGCCGGCGGCCCCCCCCCCCGTGCCCGCCGTCCCCCCCCCCCCCCCCCCGCAGAGGGGGGGGCGACGCCCCCCTAGCCACGCCCCCCTCTGCGGGGGGCGACGGCCCCCGCCGTCCCCCCCCCCCCCCCCCCCGCAGCGGGGGGCGGCGGCCCCCTGGCCACGCCCCCCTCTGCGGGGGGCGGCGGCCCCCGCCGCTCCCCCCCCGCAGCGGGGGGGCGGCGGCCCGCTGGCCGCGCCCCCCCCCCCCCCCCCTCTGCGGGGGGAGGGGGGGCGGCGGCGGCGCCCCCCACCCCTGTAAACCCTAACAAAAAAATACAGAACTCTGTGGGCCTGAAGCCCACAGCAGATCTGTGGGCTTCAGGCCCACAGATTTTTCAAAAAAAAAAATCAGATCTGTGGGCCTGAAGCCCACAGCAGATCTGTGGGCTTCAGGCCCACAGATTTACCACAAAAAAAAAACCAGAACTGTGGGCCTGAAGCCCACAGCAGATCTGTGGGCTTCAGGCCCACAGATTTTCATCAAAAAAAATTGGGGGGAGGCAATAGGGCTATGAATGTGCCTTAAAAGGCAACCTATTAGCCTAAAAATTAATTTAAAATGGGGATTCAAAGGCAAAATATTCGTGAAAAATCACGGTAAATTACGGGACGAATATCGGGCAGACAAGGGCGTTTTGGGGATTTTTTTGGGGGGGACTTTTTGGGATGACGAGGGAAACTTTTCCCTCTGACAAAGAAAATGTTAAATTTGGGCTCTTAATCAATTTGATTGATTAAACCCATTTACTTTACAACCTATGCATCGTAATCTCTTTTACATGCTTTACATCTCTGGCAAAATTATGTGGATATTATTTGCGTGGTTGTACATTTTATTTAAAAACTTAATAATTAGGAAGATCCTGCGACCGCTCTGCCGTTAGTTACCTAACCTAACGGTGTATGACGTTGCCCAGTGTTCCAATAATTATTAAGTGATTAAATATTGATTTATCCTCATATGAATAAACTGCCTGTGATGTCTGTGGATGAAAATGTTGATGAGCACAATATTCTTGCATGAATTGTTAAATGTGGTTTTTGGATCGGCCGTTTAGTCCCACAGTTTATTTCCCGCACTTTTCTTTTACTTTTGAGAGAAATTGTAGTGAGGAATTTATGTAAATGTCAAAGAAAGAAGACCTACTTCCATAGTTAACACTACATATTCACAATGTATTCATGCATTTATTTCAAATTCATGGGATCGGACACCATCGCCATCCACACAGCAGGCCCACTACTTAAATCTTATGGTTGGAAGGTATATGCTTATTCCCAAACTGCCCTCTAGGGGGCAGACGCCAGATAATCAAATCTGGTACATTGAACCGACGTCATCCATCCAGATCCAACGGCAACGATTCGCGTCACGGCCCGAAGAATCTCCTAGTGTCACCCCGGAAATTTCTGCGAGGATCCAGGGGCAAGCGTGTCCGGAGGCGAGGGGAGGCAGGTCTCGGTCCTTTCGCACTTGTGCCCTGTCGCGTGCTTTATATAGGATCCAGCGGTCCGTTGCCAAAGATTCCACCCCTTCCACCCCTTTCAAAGAGATCGAGATCGGCCGCAGCGATCGAGATATTTCTATAGCTCGTCCGCTCGCTCGGCATCGAAACCTGACATATTTCTTCAATGGGGTTCGTCTCGTTTGCCGGGAGAGTTCTCTTCGCCTCCGTCTTCCTCCTCTCCGCTTATCAAGAGTGAGCTCTCCTCTCTCTCTCCCCTCCATTTTTTGGATTCAGATCTGGTCTTTCGTCGAGTTCCAGATCACATAGTCTTCTCGATTTGTTTTTTACTTTAGATTTGGTCGTTTTCTTCTGCACTAGTTTAATTCCTTAGCATTCTAGGGTTTTTGTGGGTTCTTCTTGTTATTCTGCATGGATCAAGCTACTGTTGCTCAGATCTAGTTATTTTTTCTCTGTAATGCATTTATTTGTTGTATTTTGATGTGATTGGATTAGTTTGCTTGTTGAATTGATGTGTACGTTTAGTTCTATTTCATGTAAGTTTATGCGCGTGGTTATTTTTGGGCAAGCTTACAATTTTCCAATTTTCCATATACTTATTTATGTTCTGCAATTTATTGACTAAAGCGGGGATCTGTTTGTTTGATTTGGTGTTTATTTAATATCTCAGTTAGATATGTGAATTAAATTCTTAATAAAAAGTAAAGAGACAATATTGTCCTCAGTAATGGGGACAAAAGAACAAAATTGACTTAATTAATTAACTTGGTATAAAGAGAAGAAAAGAGAAGTCGGTGCTAAAAGTTGCTCTTTGTATGTCACTTTCATTGAAATTCCCTTATTGCGCTTATCAACTGGTAGTAATGGCTTGCAGTATTGATTTACTGTATTCTATTTAAATGCTTGCCTTGGAGTTAACTAATTTGGTTATTGTAGTTTAAATTGCAAGCTAGTAGAGCTTTATTAAACACAGGCACATGTCCTGTTCGTTCGTATTACATGGATAATTTTGTAGAAATAAAAATGAATATGATCTCTTTTTTATTATTAATGAAATATTAATATTTTTAAGAATATTATAGGTAGAATTTACTTCTAAGAATCTGCTGTTCTATTTCATAGAAATTTAATAGACAAAAATTATTTCCATTTGTATTTTAATTGTGATTAGTTAAATATTAAATTTAGTATCAGATATTTAATATATTTCAAATGTCTTACTTGTATCAACATTGAAGAGCTTATTTGATGCCATCTTTATTTCCTCCCTACGATGGATTATTTCCATTCCGTCTAATCCTCTTCTCATGCGCAAAGGCTTATTGGTGGCTATGAGATATTTGTTTCATGATTTATTTAAGAGAATGAAAAAAGTTTGTTAAAGATTGAAAGAATGATATTTAAACATTAAATATGGTGCAATCTATCTAAAATAAAAATAAACCAAAAAGTTACTATAAAATGATACTTGGGTTATTCTAAAAAGAAAATATACATTGGAAAGATAATTTATAGAATTAGAAGTATAAAAAAGAAACAGTAAATAAATCTATATGTAAATTTTAATTAACTAAGAATTATTAAATAAATTCTAAATTTAGATGTTTCTGACATACTTGATTCTTAATCATGACATGAACCATAATGACACCTTCATGTGGTTGATCATAGTTATCTTCTTTGTTATTCTCATGTTCTAGAAACATAAATCAATTCTTGATCTCAATCAGTTTCCATAACATATGTACATATTCTATCCTTTTCACCGAGTCGGCTTAACACCAATCTTTGTGGCTCTTTTATGGGGAGTAAATATTCGTCGAATGTGTCTATATTGACTTTAAGGGGACTATTTTTAATGAAGTTAGAAATAGAACATGTTTAGGCATGTAAGAAGAATATTTTTTATTATCCTCTGAGTGTAATAGAAAGGGGGGGGGGGGGGGGGGGTTAGGTATGGTGTTAGTATATAGACATTCTGGTTCACTCAGCTCCCTTATTTGGATCCTGAGCTAATTTGAATTCAGGTTTTCTTTTTTAGGTTCAACTACTACTTGATCATTTAAAATGACATCTTGAAAATTTTATTTTACTTTAATTTAGGCTTTTATTATTTGGTGGTGGGGTGGCGGCCCTATGTTTTTTGGCTTCTTGGAATGGGTCTGTGGTGTTTCAAGGACTATTAAGGAAAATAACGATAAGTATGGGAAATGATAAGTTGCAAATTGGTGATACATTTACACTCTTGGTTTCATGTCACAAAATATTGGAATATCTCAAATATTTTGATCACTACTTGTGACTATTATCAAACAAATTGTTGTTTATGCAGACTCAATCCATTGTCTTAACGTTATTTATGTTGTGAACCCCACTATCTTTCTTATGATTACTTCAAAGACCTAGGACTTGCATAGCAAATGATGATACACTAGTATCATGTTCCTTGAGTTGGTCTTGAGCTGTTCATCCAAATATTTGTCACATCAGATTGACTTTTGTTCATGTGTTTTTAGATGTGCAACTCAAAAATCCGAAGATATGATACTTTGAGCGTTATTGTTTTACCCGGTGCCAATTTGCATGCAACATTTCATCAGACTTCATCATTAGAGGAAAAATATTTCCCAATTACTTGTTCTCAATAACACGATCTTCCA
Source organism: Scilla litardierei (assembly GCA_030789695.1). Classification (NCBI taxonomy): domain Eukaryota; kingdom Viridiplantae; phylum Streptophyta; class Magnoliopsida; order Asparagales; family Asparagaceae; genus Scilla; species Scilla litardierei. The sequence goes on along the minus strand of CM061138.1, from coordinate 41,555,734 downwards.
AGCTGGTGAACCAAAAGTGCCTGCTTCAAGGAGAGAGCTCATAACCCCTAGGTCCGGGATATTTTGATAATTTAGGAGTGGCCGCTCATTTGGTGTTCTGATTATAGATCAGAGGGAGATTAAAGAGAACGTTATGGTGAGTTCTATGAAGAATTAAGTAAGAATAGGGATAAATCTTAGATCTAATGGAAGAGTGTGGCTTCCTCTCGAATTGAAGCTTGAGAGAGCGGTCCTTCTCTCGCAAGAGGCCACCTATCCTTGTAGTTCCTTTATTTTATCAATAAAAGTATCTCTTTCCCCCAAATTCATTTTCTATCCCTAAAAATCCCACTTTTCACTAAGAATCTCACAATTCCCTCAAATCCATTAAAAATCAGATTTTTACCGTCAGACATCCTAGAAAAACTATCAAAGTGATATCAGAGCACCAACCTTGGCACCAGTGGCATAACCAAGATTTTTTTACCCTGGGCGACAATAAAATTTATGCAACGAGTATATTTAAAAAATAACAAAGCAAAAAAATTAAACGCTAAGAATGCTTTCATTATATATTAATAATGACCACAAAATATGATATATATATATAATACCAAAAGGAGGCTATCCAAGTCGAACTCTACGAGTATATCTTGAATCCAATTCATTCACAATGTCTCCCGTGTCTAGTCTGGTAGTAATTTCTTTCTAAATATTATAAAGTATCATGTTATTAACAAGCAGTTCATCTCTCATCTTGTTGCACAATGGTGTTCTTATAAGTTTCATTGTTGAAAATGATCGTTTAGTGCTTGCAGTTGAAACAGGAAGAGTCAACAATAGCCGAATCAACCGATCAATAAGAGGGTACCTTTTTTATTTTCCCACGCTTACCAACTTTTGGCATAATCCTGAAAGTGTACTAATATTTTGAAAATCCGAGTCTCACCGCATATCATGCTCATAATGCTGTAATTGATGCTTCAGCTGATAATTAATCTCTATTTCATTGAAATCTTCTGGATGATATTTTTCCGCAAGCATGCAAGGGTCGTCAATTTTGAATGATTGGAAACAGTCTTTTGGATCCAAAGTAGAACGAAGGCTTGGAAGATCCACAGCCTTATCAGAGAATCTTTCACTTAAACCATCGTTTGTGTATTAACAACTTCATTTAACATATCAAAGCGATAATGATGTCCAATTGTAATTTCATCACTTTACTGACAAGAACGACATGTGCCCTTCAAATAACGAGCATGTATCTTAGGTATATCAATTTCATGGTTTGTGCAAAAGGACACTATAGTTTGGAGAAAATTTTGCCATTTGTAATCATTTTTCAATTAACAGAGAAGAGTTTTTGTGATAGAGATACAATCCAGAGCAGATAAAATATCTTGATCCTTTCTTTACAACGACTGACAAAGTATTTTTGTTATCCCCATTATTTCAACCATTAAGCATAAGTTAAATATAAAGTCAAATGAGTCCATTATAGCAAACCTACCACTAGCTTCTGCACAGATTTTTCTATTCAACCAATTTGCTTTTATAATACCAAGAACTTTACGAACAAATTTATACAAACTAAGTAAACTACAAGTAGAAGAATAATGGGAGCTTCAATAAGTAGAAGCAGTCCATCTCAAAGTAGTCTGATGATTACCCCTTTGCTTGTTTGTAATTCACCTTTTTCCATCAAAGTTTTTATTTGTTCCCTTTGAGCAACTCGTAGTTGTTGATTTCGCTTAGGAAAAGCACCAACCAAATTGACAATGCAATTCAACATCTGAAAGAATAACTCAACATCAGATAATTCACATGATGCGGTAGTATCTTCAACACTTGCTACATCAAAGAACCTCTCTTTTATAAAACCACCATTATCAACAAATCTTAACACGATAGCCATCTGCTCACAATTAGATTCATCACGAGATTTATCAACTAGAATACAAAACTTAACGTCACCAATTTTTTCGCAAATCTTTTTTCTTACCAAGTCTCCCATAATTTCCATCATTTGATTTTGAACCAATGGTGAAAGCATTTCTAGGGGCATTTTCTAAGATAACTTTTGCAACTTGTGAATTAAGAGTTGCATTATACTTGAGCAATTCAATACAGTTTTCACGATTTGTTGAATCAAGTGATTTATCATGTCCTTTAAGAGCACATCCCCGACATGCTAGCCAATGAATAGCAATAATTGTGTGACGATACGAAGACGATTTTTCTTTATTTCAAATTCAGCTTGTAAGGTCAAATATTTCTCAATATTTTGAGATGGTTTTTTCAAATCATCTAGGATTAAAACATTTTTTTGAATGTATTGATCTCGTTTCTTCTTCATCCACTCGAAGATGACTATCTTTTCCTTCAGCTCTTTTCCAACTATTAAATCCTTTCGAAATCCAAGCTTCTTGTTTATAATATTTGGAGGAATTGTTATCAACGAGAAAACAAGGAAAACAGCACAATCAGTTGCTTCAGAATATTCTAACCAATCATAAGTTTTGAACCAATCATGTCGAAAGCTACGACCTTCTTCATTTCTTAGATATTCTTGAAGTTTTGGTTGGCGTGTTCCCATTGCAATGTAACAATGTCAAACTTCATTTTGTTCTTTATATGGATATTTTCATATTGTTTGACGTAATCCTGGATCATATGATATCGTATTCTTAATCTTTTGAAGCTTCGAAGGACGTTGCACTTATTCTATAGAAGTTGATAGAGAAATATCATTTACTATTGGTTCCGCAGAATGTGTCTCGCTTGAGGCCCTAATAACATTTTTTGGGATAAAATGAAAACAAAGTTTTCATTCCTTTTCGAGACATTTTAGCTTCAAAAATTAATATATCTATAAGTATCAAAATTTAATAAATAATACCGAATATATTATAGATATTTATTCTAATTCACTCATAAACAAACCTTATGATTTCAACTTAAACCCTAGCGATCGTCGGGGGTGGACGGCTAGAGCTCTAGGTGGGGGAAGAGAATAAACTAAAAACATAAGAGAGATAGAAAGCCCTAGAGCCTAACCTGTCAAACTTAAAAGCTGTTCAGAGCATTGTGAAGTGTTGTTTACGAGCATCCACGACAATAACGCCATAGCCGTCCACCCCCCTCGACAATCTCTAGGGTTTAAGCTGAAATTTTAACGTTTGTTTATGAGTGAATTAGATTAAATATCTTATTAAATATCTATATTATATTAGGTATTGTTTATCAAATTTATATATATATATATATATATATTAATTTTTGAATCTAAAAATGTCTCAACAAGGAATGAAAACTTTGTTTTCATTTTATCCAAAAAAGATGTTATTAGGGCATCAAGTAAGACACATTCTGCAGAGCCAATGGTAAATGATATTTCTCCACCACTTCTATAGAATAAGTGCAACGTCCTTCGAAGCTTCAAAAGGTTAAGTATACGATATCACATTGTATAGGATTACGTCAAATAATATGGAAATATTCATATAAAGAACAAAATGAAGTTTGACATTGTTACATTGCAATGTCTCATGGAGACATGCCAACCAAAACTTCAAGAATATCTAAGAAATGAAGAAGGTCGTAGCTTTCGACACGATTGGTTCAAGACTTATGATTGGTTAGAATATTCCAAAACTTCAAGTGTATTGTTTTCATTGTTTTCTCGTTGATAGCAATTTCTCCCAATATCATAAAGAAGAGGCTTGGATTTCGAAAGGATTTAATTGTTGAAAAAGACTTGGAGGAAAAGATAGTCATCTTCGAGTGCATGAAGAAGAAACATGATCAATACATTCAAAAAAAATATTTTAATGCTAGATGATTTCAAAAAACCATCTCAAAATATTGACAAACATTTGACCTTACAAACTGAAGCTGAAATAAAGAAAAATCGTCTTCGTGTCGTCACTATAGTTAATGTTATTCGTTGGCTAGCATGTTGGATGTGCTCTTGAGAACATGATGAATCTCTTGATTCAACAGAAAACTTTATTGAATTGCTCAAGTATAATGCAATTCTTAATTTGCAAGTTGCGGAAGTTATCTTAGAAAATACTCTTAGAAATGCTTTTTATACTTCATCATTGGTTCAAAATCAAATTAAGAAAATTATAGGAGACTTGGTAAGAAAAAAGATTTGTGAAGAAATTGATGACTTTAAGTTTTGTATTCTAGTTGATGAATCTCATGATGAATCTAATTGTGAGTAGATGGGTATCGTGTTAAGATTTGTTGATTACGAGGGTTTTATAAAAGAGAGGTTCTTTGATGTAGCATGTGTTGAAGAACTACCGCACTAACTCTTAAAAAGACGTGTTCACTTATCCTTATCCTTGATCGTAACGGATTGCTCGTACAGAATATAAGAGTGCAATGATATAATGGGGCTAATAATATGCGAGGTGCATGGAGTGGATTACAAAGTTTACTTTTACAAGAATGTCTCTATGCATACTATGTTCATTGCTTTGCCCATCGCCTACAACTTGCATTGGTTATGGCATCGGGTGAATTATCTGATGTTGAGTTATTCTTTCAGATGTTGAATTGTATTGTCAATTTGGTTGGTGCTTTCTCCTAAGCGAAATCAACAACTACGAGCTGCCCAAAGGGAACAAATAAAAACTTTGATGAAAAAAGGTGAATTACAAACAAGCAAAGGGGTTAATTAACAGACTACTTTGAGACGGCTACTTTGATATGGCATGCTTCTACTCATTGAAGCTCACATTATTCTTCTACTTGTAGTTTACTTGGTATGTATAAATTTGTCCGTAAAGTTCTTGGTATTATAACTTCAGATGGTTTGAATAGAAAAATCTGTGCGGAAGCTAGTGGTTGGTTTGCTGTAATGTGCTCATTTGACTTTATATTTAAATACACTTAATGGTTGAACTAATGGGAGTAACAGAATTATTTTGTCAGTCGTTGCAAAGAAAGGATTAAGATATTTTATTTGGTCTGGATTGTATCTCTATCAAAAAACTCTTCTCTATGAGTTGAAAACTGATTGCAAATGACAAAAGTTTCTCCAAACTGTAGTGTCCTTTTGCACAAACCATGAAATTGATATATCTAATATATATGCTCATTATTTGAAGGGCACAGGTCGTTCTTGTCAGTAAAGTGATGAAATTACAATTGAGCATCATTGTCGCTTTGATATGTTAAATGAAGTTTGTTAACACACAAGTGATAGAGTTAAGAGAAAGATTCTCTGATAAGGCTGTGGATCTTTCAAGCCTTCGTTCTACTTTGGATCCAAAAGACTGTTTCAAATCATTCAAAGTTGACGACATTTGCATGCTTGCGGAAAAATACTATCATAGAGAATTCAGTGAAATGGAGATTAATTATCAGCTGAAGCATCAATTGCAGCATTATGAGCATGATATGCGGTGAGATCCGGATTTTCAAAATATTAGTACACTTTCACGATTATGTCAAAAGTTGGTAAGCGTGGAAAATAAAAAAGGTATCCTCTTATTGATTGGTTGATTCGGCTCGTGTTGACTCTTCCTATTTCGACTGCGAGCACAGAAAGAGCATTTTCGGCAATGAAACGTATAAAAACACCATTGTGCAATGGGAGATGAACTATTTGCTAATAACATGATCCTTTATATTGAGAAATAATTTACTTCCAGACTCGACACAGAAGACATTGTGAATCAGTTCGATTCAAGATATACTCGTAGAGTTCAACTTAAGATAGCCTTTTTTGATATGTTGTATATATATGTATATATCATATTTTGCATATATTTATGTTACTATTTTGTGGTCATTATCAATATATAATGAAAGCATTCTTAGCGTTTAATTTTTTTAGCTTTGTTATTTTTTAAATATACTCGTATAAATTTTATTTTCGTCTTCGTTACGCCACTAGTGGCAGATGCATCCTAGCTTTGACCCTGGAGGGGACGAGCACGCTCACTCAGGATAGCATAGCCCATGGACTGCATGCACCATATTAAGGACAATGTGGTTCTTTGGGGATGTAGTAATGAGGAGACCGTGGACTAGCTTTGACCCAGGAGGGGACGAACACGCTCACTCGGGATAGCATAGCACATGGACTGCATGCATCATATTAAGGACAGTGTGGTTTTTTGGAGATGTAGTAATGATGAGACCGTGGACAAGCTTTTACCCAGGAGGGGACGAGCACGCTCACTCGGGATAGCATAGCCCATGGACTGCATGCACCATATTAAGGACAATATGGTTCTTTGGGGGATGTAGTAATGATGAGACTGTATCCAATGACAAAACAATAATGTTTGGACATGCTGGTAGATCTGGAATTTCTGGGCACAGTGCATTTTTTAATTTTGAGTGTCCATGATCTGTAATTTAGGCTAAAACCCCTAGGTCATGGGTATTTTGGTAATTTAGGGGACGTCGGCTCATTAGGAGTTTTGATTATAAATAAGAGGGGAGATTAGAAAAAAATGTTATATGGAGTTTTAGGAATTGAGTAAGAATAGAGATAGATCCTTTAGATCTAGTGGGAGAGTGCGGCTTCCTCTCGAAGTGAAGCTTGGAAAGTGGTCCTCTCGAAAGAGGCCACCCATCCTTGTATTGCCTTTATTTCAACAATAAAATTATCTCTTTCCCCCCAATCCATTTTATAGTCCTAAAAAATCTCACCTTTCGCCATAAAATCCCACATTTCTCCCCAAAAATCCACTAAAAATTAGAGTTTTACCACCAAAACCCTAGAAAAACCTATCAAAATTTAAATGATGCAGTGTAGAATTTGGTTGATCAACAAATCATATTGTCAAGTGGCATCTACCCAAATACTATACTAATGGGATGTATAGAAATATTTATCAACCAATCTTTATGCTTATGTATGCATCCTTTGAGCCATTTCGGCTGAATTGGAAAGATGACTTGCTTGGAAAAGGGAGTAAATATAAATTTTGTAATCTCTTTTTTGAGGATGAGGTTGGTATCAAGAGCAAGCTTAATGCCCCCAGTGTGATTGTGTTAAATGATTGCTTTGAATTCTAATGTACCCAAAGCTTTAATTTTATGGGTTGAGGACAAGGATCAATGTTTCGGGGAAATTTATAAGTTTCGGCTATTTCGGATCAATTTTGGAAGCCGATTTAAAATGTTGCTCAAAACTCAATTTCAGCCAAAAGCCTATAAACTGCTTTAAAATGTATCTAATGAAAACTCTAAACCTTTGATAAAAATTGAAATTATCTAAATAGAGCAAATGAATTTATGATGAAATTTAAAAAAGGAAATCAAACTTCAACTATGAATCCAACCTCAACAACGCCCGACTATATTGAGCTTCATCGAGTTGAACTGATGAGATTGATGAGATCGACGTTGCTATGAGGATGCTAAGATGTTGCTTCGAGGCTCCAATGAGGTCATCATCGTTATCGGTCGATGAGGCTTGGTCGATGAGGCTTGATCTCATCGGGAGAGAGATAAATGCATCGAAGAGATAGATTGTGAGAATGAGCAGTGGGGATATTTCTATATCCCCATTCTTGGGTTGGGCCTTGCTGCTCGTGGCCCAGATAAAAAAATTTAGGTTATGGATTTGGGTTATGGGTTATGGGTTATGTTTTCAGTTTATGTTTAAATTAGTAGTTGATTTGGTTGTTTAAAATGTTTATAAATGCATATTCATACATATATAATGTAGATCCGAAACCGAAATTTAAAATGGGATCGAGATCAAATTTCTTTAAGGGACTGATACCGAAACTAAGACCAAAACTGAGTTCTCTAATCTTGGTAAAAACTGAAGCTTTCCAAGCAAACCACTGCCATTGATACATACAACATGATTCAGGTTCCATGTTCCCCTCTGATTCAATAGTATGTACACACAAAAGGATGTACACACAAACATACAAATATATAATGGATGCATTCAAATTGTAGTTGGATCTTACCTTCATCTACATCAACGGTTGTGTCGCTATTTATTCAGGTTCCAAACTACAATTGTCAAACATGTAAGATGACACGACTAAAGTGATATGATTCTTTGCTTGGAATTAGAATAAAATGGGATTTTTATGGTGGAAAAGGGAAAAAGCCTAAACCTCCCAAAGAATAGGATTTTTTATGGTGGAAATGGGATTTTTATGATTCTTGTCAAATTGTAGTTTGGATTTTAGGGTTAGGAAGAGGGATTTTGGGGGAAAGGTGGAATTTTTATTAATAAGATGCTGAAAATAAAAGAAGATACAAAGAATAGTCGAATTCTTTCGAGAGAAACTTGCTCTCCTAGCTTTGGATTCGAGATCAAAGCCTAAATCTTACAAGACTAGCTTTTACTTCGAAGGAAAAGCCTAAACCTCCAAGATCTATGGGTTCTCTTCAATATTCTACCTCAAACCCTAACCCTAGTCGTCGCCTATAAATACTAATCTGAAAATTACCAAAATTACCAAAATTATAGGAAACCCCCTAAACTCTGAAATTTACAAAAAGACCACTCAAAGCTGAAAATTTCCGAAAATGCCCCCGAAACTCCAAAACTCCAGATTTTCCCTTTTATGCGGTCATATCATAAAGCATCCCAAATCTTCAAATTCTTAGAATGTTTGAGACTACTCTCATGTTTGAAAAAAACCATGTTAGTAGTTCAAGATGTTTGGCAATAGCGGTAATAATGAACGACCACATGAAATCTTTTTTACCATTTTTCTATTAAATCTTGTCTCGCCTGTTATCAGTGACTGCCATATAGATCGAAAAAATACATAACAAAATACTATTCTGGTGATGGCAGTAAACCTTAATATGGAAGGACCTTGAAACATCTATACTTTCTATTGATTACTGTTGGTTTAATGATGACAAAACAGATATATACTATAAAATCTTAGTCATGAATGGTAAATGGATCCTCTCCAAAAGAGAACTATAAGTGTTAAACGATCTCTAACCAAGGTTGGAGAACTCGATTTCGGTCCATTCAAACAATTTTGATTTCGACAAGTTTCATTTTAAGTTTTGGTTTCTGATTTATCTATATTTTATGTATATGTTAGTATAAATATGTTTATGTAGCAATTTTTTAAAAACAAAACTCACCTCTAATCTAAAGTTAAACACAACCCCAACCTCATTACTAACAACAGCCTAAAATTTTAAACCTAGGAAGCCCAACAATAGGGATCGAATCTCTCTTTCTCTCTCCTGATGTGATTGAGCCTCATCGACCAAAGACGAAGACACCGATCTTTTCAGAGACTCAGGGTAGCACCTGAGCAACCTCGGAGCAGCGTTAATCTCATTGGAGCAACTCAAAGGAAGCTTGGTCTCGTCGGAGATTTATCGGATTTCATCGTCAATGTTAGATCTAAGAAGATCTTTGCTTGATTTTTCTTTTTGAATTTAATCATGAATACACTAGCTTTGCTTAAATTTTTTCAGTTTTTAGGGTTTTAGATGTTTTATTAGATGAATTCAATTTTTTGGGGTTTTGGCATAAACTGGGTTTTGAGCAACCTTTCAGATCGGTCTTCTCTTAAACTGATCCGGAACGATCCAAACTTTTGGGGTTCGACAGAAACATAGGTCCTTAGTTTTTACACTATTTGGCATCTGCATGCGTTTGTTGTTCTTTTGTAAATTATTATGCAATTTTGTAATAAAGAAGCGGGCTTGTGCATGTTGTTGTGTATGGTTTTGATGCATTCATAATGGGAAAATCTTTTTTCCCCTGTTGAAATGTCTATGATATGAACTTGCAACATGTTGGGTTTTGCACTGGTTTGATGTTTTATCCTGACTGTAGGACACAATTTATTGTATTATGGTCTGGGCATTCTCTCATTTTAGGTATAAATTATACTGTAAGGAACTTTATGGAAGCATTGATAACTACTAGTGAGTCACTGAGTGGTGTAGATATGACATAATTATATTTACATGCTTGGGGTTTTTGCACTGGTTTGATGTTTTATCCTGTCTGTAGGACACAATTTATTGTATTTGGTCTGGGCGTTCTCTCATTTTAGGTATAAATTATACTGTAAGGAACTATATGGAAGCATTGATAACTACTAGTCAGTCACTGAGTGGTGTAGATATGACATAATTATATTTACATGCTTGGGGTTTTTGCCCTTGCAGTAGTCTGTCATGGCTAACCCTCCATTGAGTTATTCATGAAATAGTGCTTTGTGAGATATTTTTTTAGTGGAGTAGTTATGTCTCAGATCAATGGCCCGCTGACCACGTCATGTGGGAACCATTTGATTGATGGAGAGAAGGGGGTCCTTTGTGATGTGGCATGACAACTCCCTGTAAATTCTAGTTGTCCACCAATTTGAGTGGAATGGACTATGGGCCTAGGTGCATGTGGTCCATTTAGTAGCACTTATTTTGTCTGACCTTCTGTATTTTTTACTGGTTTTCTCGGATACTTGATGAGCTAAATTGACCCTTGTATACACAAGCTAATAATCCAATATAGTGGCAGTTTCAACTATTAGTTAAAAGTTGAATGTGCTCTAAGTTGGTGAATAACCAATTGTTACTCCCCATGCCATCTCCCTCCAGAAGAAAATGAGAGTCTTGTTTATCAATGCCTCACTACTGTAAATCAGACTCTTTTCGAGGGTATGCATTTGGCAATTAAATGTGTGATGACCATCTCGTAGTCTTACTTATTTGAATGTAGTATGTCCTAACTTTTATTGAATTGCTACTGGAATTGGTTGCATGTGTTTTTTGCAAAGAAACTACTTTTCTGTTAGTGATCTCTTTTTGATGTTCTTTAGTTTTGTTCACAAAGTTTGTTAACCTGACTAAACCAAATTTGGGGTGGATTTATACACCTGCACAACCTTCACTCAGTTATCTCCCAAGGCTAATAACATTTTGCGCTTGGATGAGTGAACTTTCAATGATCTAGTATGCCATGTAGAGATTGTTTATGTGTATCTAAGTTGTCGAGTGCAATGCAAGTTTTGAGGCATCACTATTTTGTTTTGGTGATCTCATTCATTTATCTATTCTACATTTGACAACCTTTTTTGAATTTTAGGACTAATTAGGACAAGATAAAGCGTGGCTGGGATTTGATCTTGGTAAATTAATGGTTGAGATTGGATTTTGTGAAAATTTTAGTGGAAAAACTTAAATTTCGGGAGAAAAATTATCTTGTGAACCAAACTTTGAAATTAAAAGTGTATTGGGAAAAATTGTGGAGATTAAATTTTTTGGGGGGGAAAGTGTCTTGCGAACCAAATTGCAAACCAAAACTTTGAAATTAATAGTGTCTTGGGAAATATTGTGGAGAAATATGATCCATTAAATTAAACAAAGTAAAAAATTTAGCGTAAAAAAATTTAGCTAAACAATAAACTAGCGTTAAAAAATTAAGTTAATAATGTCACCCAAAAATACCCTAAGGTTTGTTGTTTCACGTCAAATGCGCGCGGCACAGGCCTGCGACGAAGGTGTCCACTAAATTTTTTTACGCTAATTTGTTGTTCCGCACCGAAGGCGTCCACGACGAATTTGTTGTTCCGCACCAAATGCGTCCGCGCTAAATTTGGTGTTCGACGCCGAATTTGTTGTTCCGCGCGGAAGACGCATACGCCGAAGGTACCCGTGCCGCTAAATATGTTTACGTTAATTTATTATTCTTTTAAATTTTGGCTATAAACATAATTTTTTGGGGAACAAAGATTTCGCGAGGATCATAAATGAACCGTGTCCGCGGGCACGGGTTATGACTAGTACATACATATAGAGGAAAATATTCAAATGCAAACATTTTGCACAGAATTTTCTGTGCGAAAATGTTTTTATTTTTATTTTTTGAAAAAAGTACATTTTCCTTCACTTTATGTTATACACCCCTAAAAATAATGATTGAAAAATAATGTAATTTGGCCTTGGATCAAGGTATTACAAAAAATTCTATTGTTTTAAAACCGTTAAATTTTGTAATGGGAGAATCGGTGTTCAAATTCCCCCAGGGTTCACTCATTATTTTTCTTGGGGTATATAATTGTATGGATTAAACAACAAAAATTTTGCAAAAAAATATTTCAAAAAAGTTGAAAATGTTTTCGCACCCGAAAACTATTATATATATAGTTTGACTTAGATCCATTCGGATGGATTAAACATGCGGATCCATCCAAGTGAAATCTAAAATTGGGCAACCTAAATGGATAATCCTCTCCGTTGGATGTGTTCTAACATGTCTAAACTACATACAAACAAAATTTCAGGTCATTTGAACGCGTTTTGTCCATCCATCAAGTGGTTGTAAAACGTGTCCAAATGACCTAAAATTTTGTCTGTAGATAGTTTAGACATGTTAGATCACAACCAACGGAGCGGATTATCCATTTAGGTTGCCCAATTTTAAATTCCACTTATCTATATTACAATTGACAAATTTTTTGAATCCTAGGGCTGAGTAGGACAAGCTGGACTAGGACAAACCGGTTGATAGAAAGACGGCTTGGATTTAATCTTGAGGAATGAATGGTTGAGATGAGATTTTGTGGAAAGTTTTAGATGGAAAAGTATTTCTAGGAAAATGAAAGTTTCTGAGGAAATGAAAGTTTTTGGTGAATGAAAGTTTTTGGGGAATAGCAGTGTGCACGTAATTAATGCATTTGGGGAAGAAAAACTTTAAGTTGCACTTATTGCTGCAGATCGAATACTGTCGCAGATCGAATGATCTCTCCCTCAACGCGGGACCCACTGTCTCTTCGACGCATGGGGCAATAAGATGAGAATAATTTCCCGCGCCATAGGCGTCCCGATAAATTTTTTTACGCTAATTTGTTGTTATGCGCCGAATTTGTAGTTCTACGCCAAATTTGTTGTTTCGCGCTCAAGGCATCCGCTAAATTGTTTACGCTGATTTGTTATTTCGCGTCAAAGGCGCCTGTGTCGAATTTGTTGTTCCGTGTCGAAGGCGCATACGTCGAATTTGTTGTTCCGCGCCGAAGGCGGCCATGCCACAAAATATTTTTACGCTAATTTGTTGTTCCACACAATTTTGGTTGTAGAAATAATTTTTTGGGGAACAAAGATTTCGCGGAGGAAAAATATTAAATGAACCGTGCCCGCGGGCACGGATTATGACTAGTGTGTGTGTGCCCCCCCCCCCCCCCCCCCCCCCCCCCCCCCCCCACCTACTACACTACTACAATCTGCTTGGCCCGCACTTGTTATAGGACAGACTAGGAATGTTCTCTCTCTCCGCTTCCTACTCATGCAGCTTGATGTACATTCTGCTTGGCCCACACTTGTTATATGACAGACTTGGAATGTACTGAATCCTTGCAGCATTTAATTAGAAATATATTTTAATTAGATGCTTTAACGTTTTCTAGGATATATTTCTATGATATTGTATGCGGTAACTCATTTATTCCTTGGTTTGTACATGTATCATGTATACTGGGTTGACTGTCATTTGAAAATACAGCGATCTATTTGTTTTCTTTTGTTGTAGTGGGTTACCGGATGCAAGATTTCTGGAGTTGTGTTTGGGAGTTATGACTAGTAATTTATTTTTTCTTCATATGTCTGGTGTGCGCATGTTATCATAATAATTTGCTGATGTATGTCATGTTACCAGGTTTACTGAATTTGGTGCGGATGGTGGACCGGCAGCGAAGGCGCTTAGGCCCAAGTTCAACCTCTTCATAAAGCAGTTAGCTTCCAATGGCATAGTAGTGCCTCCTCTTGAGGTAAGAAAGATATTTGATTTTTTTGTGTGTGATCGTTTTTTATTTAGTATTTAAATGGCATAAAATTTAGTTGACATCAAATAGTATTGTGGTACTTAACCTTTGTTATATATCCAGATGAGACATGTTATTGCTGCAACCATAGCACTCAAAGGACTTGGCGGCCTACTGTTCATTTTCAGCAGTTCCTTTGGTGCTTATCTCCTTGTATGGTTTTCTTGCCGTGTCCCAACTCATTTTGTTTTAGTCCGTCTTTTAATACGGGACAATGCAAGAGCTCTCAAGTGCACTAACTTAAAAAACTTCTATTTTTTATCTATTATTTTACTATTTGGATTATTTTTTTGTCTTTTTCCCTATTACATTTGAAACTGTTTGGCTACCATGTCTTGAGTTGCTTTTAGCAGTGATACACCTTGATCTATATGGCACTCATGTTTTTATGTTCTACATCAGTTATTACTTATGATTGGGCTTGTTGATTAAATTCTCTCTTTTGTCTCCGCCAGTTGATCTACTTGGCATTTATTTCTCCTATTGCTTATGATTTCTACAACCACGATATTGAGAAGCCAGAATTTGTTCAGCTGTTCATCAAATTCACGCAGGTTCGATATTCTCCCGCTTCATCATTCAGCCATCATCTATTTTACTTGAACATAACTTGAACTGTTTTTAAAATGTGCTGTGTAGAACTTGGCTCTATTTGGTTCATTGCTCTTCTATCTGGGAATGAAGAATTCCATGCCCAAGCGACAGGCAAAGAAGAAGGCTCAGAAATCGAAGACCAATTAGATTGGAAGTTTTGTCTACTGCTGGGTTCCAATGGGAGTGAGTGCATTCTATCATGCTATGGTAGTCGTGATAGTTCGTGCGTTCTCATCATGTGTATCCAATTCCTTTTGTAGGGGCATGCCATATGAGATATATTGTGGGGATTAGAGCTGAATTATTACGTAATGTTTTACATGTTGGGGGTTGAGCATAGAAACTACATATTTGTATTTCTAGATCAGTTCTCTAGGGTTTTGTTTTTGAATCAGATTATTGAGCTATGATGTCATTCTTGAGCCTCTACCAATATCTTGGTATCACTTTTATTATATTAATATTCCTTTTTCTATGTTTGGTCTATTTTACTCCCCATCTTATTTGTTACCCGGTAATTTTATGTGGTCAGTGGATTGTCCTTCCAACTTGGAAATTGAATCTGTAAGCTTGGTTCAGGCTTTGCGTTTATCAAATTTGGCTGTTTATGGGGTGGTTATTGAGAGCGTCCCTCTTCATAGAACAAGATGAAATGTTGATATTGGTTCGCATGATATGGTAACTTTTGTCATTGGTCTGATCAACATTTTTGAATATGACAATGCTTTATGAACAGTATTACTGGACATGGATGTGTAAGGAATCCAAGCCGGACAATTTTTAAGTTTAGTCTTTTTAATATAGAAATTTAGAATTCGATGAAGTTTTTGAATATTCACATAAATGGACCAATGTCAAGCCATGTCAACATCTGCATCTGAAGTTTTTCGTGAGTTTTGAAGTGGCCGGGGTCGGCAATAACTTACATGTTCTGCGTTTTTTCAGAAACCCCGACTGGCAACCTGATAAGTAAATTGTGCCGTGTGCCGGCACAATTAACTTGGCCGGGATTTCTAACCACGGCTTTTCTTTCACCCCGTGAAATTGATCGAGCTTGGCAAGTGCAAAAGCTGATATGGTTGAACTTGATCAATTTACATGAATACATTTTAAATTTTTTGATTCCAGAAATAGGTTTAAATTTTAGACTAAAGTTTAAAAAAATTGTCCGTTTTTGAAAAGCTTTGCAAATTATATCCTTAACCAATTCTTACTGCATGTCTTGAGAGGGAGGATTCAGCCAGTCCTGACCTGATGCTTGACAACATAAATGATCAAATGCAAAAACCAAGAACATGTATCATGAGAAATCTCTCATATACGATAATGCATCACTCTTTTTTTTTTGGCAAATTGAAGACAAAACTGATAACTAGTATTGTGTTAAAAAAACAAAAACCAACCCCTTTCGTTCTCCTCCTCTTCAGTCCCAATCCTCCTCACCCAACTGATCATCCTCCTCCTTGGGTGGCCGCACCACCAACACCACGGCCCCTAACACCTCCTTCCCTCCGCCACCTCCATCCGCAATCTTGCTCCCTCTCTCAAACCCCAACACCTCCTCCCCATTCTCCCCACTACTACTCACCAAATAAAACACTTCCTCCCCCTCCCCCGTTCTCTCTTTCCTCTTCCTATCCACCACCACCACCACCCCTTCCTCCTTCTCCCACCTGTTCAGCCTCCACGGCAGCACCCTCGCGTCCCCAAACTCCACTGCCACCCCTCCCACCCCACCCATCCCCAGCACCGCCGCCCACCCGGGCAGCACCACCCATCTCCCCCACTCCTTCTCCGCGGCCACCACCCCCATCTCCCCCTCCCACTTGCATGCCTCCGGCGCCTCCTTCACTCTTTCTTTACCCTCCGCCGCCTTACACGCCGGCAGCAGCACCACCGACGACGCCTCCGCCACCTCCCCGTACCTCAGCCTCACCACCGGCAACTTCGTTCTCACCAAAAGCTCCTCGTCGACGTCGTCGGCGCCGCCCCCTTTCCCTGACACCTTCTCGATCTCCTCCTTGAGTGTATTTATTCCTTGTTCCGTCTCTACGGTCTCCATCGCTTTGTCCAACCACGAAAGCTTGTCGGCTACGGCGATCGCCTCCCGGCTCAGCCTGAAGTAGGTGTACGCGAGGCAGTCGGCCGGGGACTCCGACGAGAACTTCTCCCATCCGGCGTCCCCCCGGCGTCTGGGGAAGTCCTTGATGGCCCTGGCGAGCTCCTGGGCCGACTTGCCGTCGAGGTTGCGCTCGACGAGGTACTGGGCCGCGGCGGCCCGCTGGTTGTTGTTGAGGAGGCGGAGCTCGTAAAGGAGTTCGGCGGAAGACGTGGCGTCGAAGGTGGGGATGAGGTCCGCGGGGAGGTCAGGGAGGAGGGAGTCACGGACGCGGGCGGCAACGACTAGGCGGTTCTGGTCGACGCCGGAGATGCCGGTGAGCTCCTCGATGGAGGAAGGGGTGAAGCCGTCGGTGGAGAGGGAGGCGATGAGATGGGAGTACTCGTGCCAGAGACCAAGTCGGTTGCGGAGGACGTCGATGCGCTCAACGAGGTCGAGGGAGCGGTACTTTGGGGGGAGAGGGGAGGGGGGAGGTCGGAAGGGCTGGTAGAGGTCGGCGCCTGGAGGAGGGGGAGGCGGGCGAGAGGGGAGGCGGAAGGAATTGCTGCAGGTGGTGGTGGGTTTTGATCGGTGGCGGAGGTGGCGGAGTTTGGAGAGCTTGAGTGTGGCCTTGGGGATGGGTGGGCTGAGAGATAGCATGGCGATGGTGGTGGTGGTGAGATCTGGTCGAAAGAGTGAAGGCGAAGATCTTATCTGTTCGTTTGTGTTTTGGGGCGGGTTTTGTTTGCCTTTGTTTGGACCGTCCAATTGGAAGTGGTGAAAAGTTTTGTGTACACCTAGGCCCATTGCGGATTCACCGTCGCTAGGTGATTTGTAGGGATGACAGTAATGGCCTGATCCGTCCGATCGGACCCGGTTTTGACCTGATCCGATCCGGCCTGCAGCCAGTTCAGGACAAGCTTGGGTTTTGTATGCGCCCTGGCCCGACCCGGTAAATTATAGAGGTTCTTAAAAATCTTACTATTTTGATGCAGACCATGCAGTCAGCGAATAACATATAACTCATACTCTATTACATGGTTCTCCTAATTGGGCCAATTCCCAATTCCAAATTACCAAATAAATCAAAATTCTCTCAATTCACAAATAAAATTTTTATTTGGGATTCATATGGATGGTACTAATGACCTGACCCGACCGGCCCGACCCGGTTTTGTAAGAAAGAACCCGCACCGGCCCGCGACCCGTCCCGCCCCGGCCTGTAGATGGGTCGGGATACGCTTGGGTAGTTAAATACCCGCCCCGCCCCGCCCCGCAATATTGTCATTCCTAGTGGTTTGAGTGTTGATAGTCACACAGACGCTACACCTTTTGCTGACGAGATTGCTTTGCTAATCACATTTTATTTTTTTAAAGCGTTTGAGTATAACGAGTCAAATGACATATGACCATATATGCATCTCAAAAGTTTCATTGTTCATTGTATTATTTTATTTTATTTTTGGATGCTCGGAATTGCTACTATATTGGGCCAGGCCATTGAAGACTCTATTTTTTATCTGAGCTGACCAAAGCCCGAGAGCCTGGTAAAACAAACAGCTTCATTCCAATAGCCACATGACCCTCACGTGATGATGATGGTTACTCCATTAGGATTGCCAACCAAACTAATAGCTAGGATCGTCTATCAATGTCGACTGTAACGCTCTCTATCAATGGAGACATTCAATGACTAGCTGTTAGGCTCGCCATCAAGAGCGCCAGCTTAGGCCAAAGGCAATAAAGCATTTTCAATGCTTGAATGTTACTTCGAAACGACATCCAAATGACCATCGCCTATAAATAGTCCCTCGAACAATGAGAGACGGGACGAATCTCAGAGACCATGCACTCAGATATTCTTATACTTATTATATAATCAACTGATTTTACATTTCCTCCCCTCTTCAAATCATCCACTTACTTAAACATTGGAGGAGGGTAGGCCGGACCCCAGATCCGACCCCCGGACGAGCTTCATGTGTTGCAGATAGCTGAGAAATAGCTTGGACCCAACTTCCATATGTCGGCACAGAGCCCCTTCAGCCAAATGTTAGATCCTCCAGCATTTAGAAAGCGACCTACGTCATCCTACATCAGCTGCTACATCTGAACCATCCTACAACAATTCATGTGGTGAGAAAACACCCAGAACCATCTGACACCCGTGGACGAGGCATTGATTAACGTGAAGGGGCCAACAACTATCCAGGAAAAGCAACGGCTGAACGTTCGGATGCTGCCCTTGGATGCTTACTTGCCAAATCAGCAGAAAGGTACATTTCATTCTTCAGACTATTAATGAAGGTTCTTGCTAGAGCTGTAGGCGAAACGAAGGCTATGGAGTGGGATGAAGATTGTGCTCGGTCCTTCATTGAGCTAAAGGACTATATGTGTAGCCCTCCACTACTGACAAAGCCTAAAGAAGCAACTCCACTGAGCATCTATCTAACTGCCACCCAAGAGGTAGTAAGCTCTGTATTGGTTAATGAAGAAGAGGGCGTACAACGACCGGCCTACTACTCAAGACGGATCCTTAGAGACGCTGAAGTACGATACATCCCAATAGAGAAGCTTGCATATTCCCTCGTCCTTGTTGCCCGACGGCTCTTTTTGTCTGCTCGCAGTGAAGCTCCAGGCCGATGCCCGATATGGGCTTGCGGTGGAGCCGAGAGAGTGCCGTTTGCTTGTGCTGCTTGGGGAGGCATCACCGGAACTCGTTAGCCCGAGTTAAGAGGGCGGTGGTTGGGTGTGCTGTTGGAGGCACGATGGAGGGTATTCGTAGCATCGATCTTGAAGGAGAGAACAGTGGGGCGGATGTGAGGGCCGAGGGGGAAAGGGAATGGCAGGGATGTTGACGTTGGAGGAAGGATGCCAGCGGTGTTCGTCAGTCAACGCGGTGGAGCTGTGACGGTTCTCGGCTTGCTATCATTTGTGGGGTTTGCTCGTGGGGAAGTTCGGGGAATCATCGGAAGGGCGGCAGAGGTCGCCGGCAATGAGGGTCGAGAGGGGGACAGAGCGACGGGTCAAGCCGACGATTCGGAGACGGTGGCAGCGTGCCACGGGAGGGGAAGACAACAGTGAAGGTGATGGATATGGAGGATTCTGTGTGAGTGAATGAGAGAGTGTGTGGGGGGTTCTATAAGATAATTATATTAATATAACATAAAATAAATAGTAAATGAATTAATTATGGTAGTAATTAATTAGCTGGGTCGGTTTGACGAAAACGCATAGATGTTTTCACGTGGGCTACGTCTCTCTCTTTCTTTATTATTACTGTAGTTTTTGTTTTAAATTATTATTTTATTATTTAAATATCATTTTACCTTTTTTCTGAAAAATTCTGAAAAAAATGCCACGAGTTCCTAAATTCGTAAGGATCACGATGATAATATTTGTTTAATTTTTTGAGCTATAAAAATATAGGTTTTGAAGCAAAACATGTTTACGGCTTATGGGTTTGAGTCGTTTTGGCATTAGAAAATTAGTCAAATATTACAAAAAATATTTAAAATTTATATAAATGTATTTCAAACCATTTAACATTATTTTAATAATGTTTATACAAAAACACACGTGTTGACAGATTCAGGCCATTACAACTACCGGCATTATTCACATCTCAGAAAACACAGTTTTGCTATTTCTGTAAAGCCGTCGATGGATTCGTTGGATGGGTGTTTTGGGATAGTTTTTCAATGGTTTTTCCATCCCGATTGAGTCATCGGGCCGACACTCGTGACGACTCGTCCGACGGGTGACTAAGGCCCACAGAGCCCTCGAAATAAGCCTGATACCGACTCAGTCAAAGGCCCACCTACCAGTCGCCCGTTGAACTCTCACTAATTGAACGTGTGATTGAAGGCGAACTCATAAATAGCAGGAACGTGGGTGTCACGCCCCAGTCACCCTAATACTCGAAGGAAGGGACACTATGCCGCAATTCCCTGAATTGCTAGGGGTGAATTGCGTGATAGGCCGCGGACTAAAGGTCCTAGCGTATGAGAAAGAATTATGCAGTGTAGGAGAATATATGCCCATAAGGCAATTTATCCAAAAGTATACGTCTTGTTCATACTGTATATGGTACCTATTATTCTAAGTATAAATCGTTCGTATTAATATACTTAGATAATATACATAAACTTATAGTTAGGTCCTTACGTATCTAGATAAGATCTCGATTATGAGTAAGTAAGCGACCGAATAGAAACGTAAGTCTTAAACGGTTCGTGGTCATAGATGTGTCGAGAACTGGATATAGACACATCGGATAGACCATTGTGTCTTAGTCTTACCTTAGGGTAATGATGATCTCATAGTCATTCGACTTCCACAACAATATTCAATATAATTCCCACACAGAGAAGTGAATACAAAAATCCCACAAAGAGATACCTCACACAGAGGATTTAGGATTCACACAAAGAGATATCCTTACTCTCACACAGAGAGACCTCACACAGAAAGAACCAAACTCTCACAAACAGAGTAACTCCCACAAAGAGAGTAATTAATTCACACAAAGAGAATTAAGGTTTCGAAACAAAAACAAAACGAAACAACACTTACCTATGCCTTGATATGATCTTACCAATGTGAAGAAGAAGGCATGCAAGTGAATGACCAAGTGCTTGAGATTAGCTTTGATTGCACTTGGTGATCTTTCTCTTTTCTAGGAATGAATCCTAACACTTCTCACTTGAGTGTATGAAAGAAGAGAAGAAAGATGGTCTCCAAGAAAATGAATGAGAATTAGATCCCTTGGAGAATTTCCCTATGAGCTAGCTTCAATGTATGAAGAGAAATATGCTCATGAGAGGGAAATGGGAGAGATTAGGAGTGGCTATTGATTCTCTAAGATATTCAATAATAACCAAGAGTTCTAAATGAACTAAGCCATCTCCTATAAATAGGAAGCCCAAAGGAACCCATAAAACCAGCCAAAAACCCAAAGGGAAGAAATCTGTAACGGCTAGATTTTGGCAGTTTATGGCACTGACAGTCGAGTGAAGAACAAATGACGGTCGACTGTTCAATGGCTAGAAAATTCCCACCGGCTATAATCTGAACCAGGACAGTCGACTGTAGAAGACTACACGGGCGACTGTAAAACAGACAGTGGACTGTATAACCTTCATCAGGCGATTGCTGCAGGGATGGAAGAAAAACAGAGAGATGCACTCTAACTCCCAGTATGCATACAGGCGACTGATGAACAAATGGCAGTCGACTGTAAAATAGACAGGTGACTGTATATCCTTCGTCAGTCGACTGCAGCATAGGATGGAGAAAAACAGAGAGAGATGCATATTTCGCACTTACGACTTTCAGACGACTGATGACCATTTCACAGGTGACTGTAAATATACAAGCGACTGTAAAAACAGCAACAGGCGACTGTCTTGAAAATTGAGATGAAGCCCAGAAAATGCAAGAAGCGCACGGTCGACTGTCGACCAATTCACAGGCGACTGTAGAAACACAGGCGACTATAAATTGAACATCTGTCGACTGATGCGAAAAGCTCAAGAAGAGTCAATAGAAATGTTGACTTAAGCAGTGGACCACAGTCGACTGTAGAAGGCTCGACAGGCGATTGGAATCACCCAGTCGACTGTAAAACCTTCATCAGACGACTGTTGGAGAGCCACAGACTCCAATTGAGTCGTTGGGCTAGATGAACCTATTAGGTTGGATTCTATGATAATCCTAAGGCTCATTAAGATGGTTAAATGCATATGCATGGAGTATGACCATTTATCAAGGCATTACAATAATCCTAGACTCAAAAAGAGAAATTCAAGTAATAGAAATTACATAGATTACATATATCATCTCCTAGAGTCTAAGTCTTCAAGCTCACAATACCTTGATGCTCCCCATCATCTCCAAGCTTTGGCACTCCTTGATGAGCTTCCCTTCATCAAGCTCCAAGCTTGAGCACACCATCACTATTGGAGGTCTTTAAGATATCCCTTGTAATATCCTCCAAGCATTATGCTTTGTCTCATCAACATACAATCATTAATATAAACTGAGACTAAAACATAAGATTGATTAGTACACTAATATAATGTATTTGATCATCATCAAAACAACGTTAGTCTTGAACCCAAGAACTAACAATCTCCCCCTTTTTGATGATGACAATCCATTATGTCAAAATATAATAAACATTGAAATAAATTTACCGGTTGTGCGCATTGAGCAATTTCAACACGCAAAAGTTTTGCTTGTTGTGCGCATGAGCGATTTTGCTCCAGATGTCCGAAATTGTTCAATGCACACAACCGGAATTTTTTTTGCCGGTTGTGCGCATTGAGCAATTTTGCTCAACGCGACATGCGCCGGTGCTCTCGTCCCAATTCGCCGTCCTCCTCGTCAGTGGGATCATTGGGACCCGACATCAGCGTTCGTCGTCATCCTCGTCCTCATCCTCGTCCTTCGTTCGTCGTGTAAGAACCATGGCTATGAGGAAAACACTAGAATGGGATTGAATAGTGTTTACAAAATTTAACTAAGAAATTACACCTAATTAAATTCCTAATCCAGCAAAGGTGCGGAAAAAGAATTAACAACAATGAATCAATGCAAACAGTAAGATGTTTCAAGGATTCGGATTACCCAAGTCAAATTCGACTTGTTCTCGATAATCATACGTCCCTTCCACCTGGATACCTTCAGATACTCACGTTAAAACACTAACTTGATGTGCCCTTTAAACCCACTTGTAGCAACCCTACAAGTGTAATCGAACAACAATTGATGTCCTTGAATCCCACAACTTGGGATCAAGCAAACCACTCTCACGAACCGAGAGTGAATCAAATATCGAAAGATACGAAATTATGAAATTGCAACACTTACAATAACATAAGCCTTGAAGTAGAACTTGAAGGAGCAAGTGTGTTGTGTGCTTACGTACCTTCCAAAAAGAGAGAAAGCCCTTTCTATTGTCACCACCAAATGCATAGATGATATCACTTTGATTCTAGGTTGGAGAGCATGTGAGAATGAGATTCTATGGCTTGGAGAGAATGAGAGAATGAGAGCTTGAAGATAAATTCGTGAGAAGCTAAGAGAATGACTAAGAGGCTCCAATGGAACAGTAGAGCCTCTCTTATAGGTACTTCAAAACCCTCAAACAGAATACCCAAAACCCCCTTTGAAATCAGTGTGGAAAAAGCCGACAGATAGAATTTCCAGTACATACAGTCGACTGATGAAGAAACCACAGTCGACTACTGCACTGTGTCAGAGGGTAGGTGAGAATTCAAACGGTAACTTACCACGTAGGACAGTCGGCTGATGAAGGTTTGACAGGCGCCTGAAAGCCAGCAGGCAACTTAGAAACCTTCTACATGAGACTGATACCCTAAGTGCGTAAGTTGACAGAGAGTAAGAATTCTGGGTATACTAGGAGAATTCTGGGTATACTAGGACATGCGATTGATGTGGAACGCATTAGCACATGCGCCATGGGCAGGTGACTGTGAAACCAACATCGGTTGTCTGTTGCACAAATGCAAATCTTGCCAAAATCAAAGTTCTGGGTAAGTGTTGACATGCGACTATAGAAGTATATACATGCGACTGTGCCATAGGCAGGCGACTGTAATTCCTTCTTACATCGCCTGCAGGTGTTAGTGCGAAAATTGACAAAACTTAAGAAGTTTTGTCAAGAAGAGACATGCAACTGACTAAAAAGTCACAGGTGCCTGACACTAAACAGGCGTCTGTACTTTGTACAACAGTCTGTAGTGCCATGTGAAGCTACTACACATGTACTAAGGGGGGGTGAATAGTACTTAAAATAATTAAGAGAGTTATTCCTAACTATTGTGCAATGAACAAACGACAATGCGGAATTAAACAACAATCAACAGGAATTAAAACATACGCAAACAAAGTATGTTACTGGGTTCGGATCCACCCAAGTCTCCCCGACTTGTTCCCGGTGATCCTTCGTCCCAACCACCCGGATCCCCTCCAGATACTTGAGTTAGAAACCCTAACTCAAGATTTCCACTAACCCACTTGCGGAAACCCCACAAGTGCAATCGACCTACAATCGATGTCTGTGAATCCCACAACCCGGGATCACGCAAACTCTCACAACCGAGAGTGTACAACAATTCAAAGAAATGAAATGAAATAAACACTTACCTACAAAATCCTATGCCTTGAGTAAATCTTACCAAATTAGGGCAAGGAGGGATTTTGAGGAAGATGATGCCACCAAACCCTAGCTTCAAGAAGTTGACCAGCAATGGAAGCCTAGGGTGGAGTATGGTGACTAGAATCAAGCTCTTGACTTGAAGATCTCACAATGGAGAGAATCTCTCTTGAGTATAAAGGCTCAAAGAGTGAAGTGAGAGATTCTTGTGAGGGAGAGAGAGCTTTGAAATAGCTTGGGAGAGCTCTTCTCTTAGGTCTGAAAATGCTTGGAAAATGGACCTCTAACCTTGCCTCAAACGAATCAGGTTTGTATTTATAGAGGCAAGGAAAATCGTGTTGGAAAAGATCCCAACGGCTCTATTCTGAACCAGACTAGTCGGTCAAAGAAGGATCACTGACCGACTAGTTCATCAACTAGTCGGTCGGTGATACAACGTAGACCGACTAACGGTTGAACAGCCAAAAGGTCGAAGAACAGGAGATGACAACTAGTCGGTCTAAGAAGACTTGCCGACCGACTAGTTCCACAACTAGTCGGTCGGTGAATGATCTTTGACCGGCTAACAGTCGAAATAGAGTAGGTTGACTTCAAGATGAATTAGTCGGTTTAAGAACAAATGCTGACCGACTAGTTTCTCAACTAGTCGGTCGACAAACGTTCTGAAGGATCCTGCCAAAACAGAGTTAGGATCGATAATTAAAGTTGAGACTTACGCTTGCGTATGCGGCACGGTAGTCTCGGAACTTTGCCTTCGGATTCGCCACGACGGATCGAGTCTTCTCACGAACGGAGTAAGGCTACTAAATCCACAATCTAAATCTCTACTTTAGATTAAGAACTTGGATAGAGGGAGAGGAAGTATTTCGGCAGAGCTTTGCTAAGATGAAGATGCATGCATGAATGCCATGCAAAAGTGTGAAGAAATGGCTTACCCTTGGGTCTTATTTATAGCCCACAAGGTAGTTATTTTAGGGTAAGTTGTTCCTTTGGAACAACTTAATTAAGGTGTACCATGATACATGGCACATTATAAGCTTAAGTTGTACCATATGCATGGTACAACATAAGCTTAAGATATTCCCCCTTTATTAGCCATATGTCGCATGCACTTATGCATATATAATGCGACTTTCCCACTCATCTAGTGATCCTCTCCGCAAGGGAACAGATTCCCTTCGCACACGACTTCGTGTACGCGACGTTCGAGGTCCGTATTCCCTCGTACATCCCCCACAAGGGTGTACAAATGTCTTCCATATCCAACATCTCCCACTCACACTTGAGGGGATTGTAAGAGAACGTCTTTCTCTTAGTTCTTTCGTCTATCATACCGAGAAATAGACCGTGCGACCGTCATGCGCGTAGAGTCTGTTGTTGTGCACTTGTTAGAGATACACAACGACCTCGAAGGTGCAAAGTTGAGTAGTTCAACGCATGCTTTACCCTAGATTATTTCTTCACATTTCTTATACTTTATATTCAACAATTGAATCCCATCTGGATTACAATTGGCTGGCCAGCTTTGAATCATTAAAGTCTAAATGCGAATATGAAATCAATCTTCCTCTTCTTGCGAACCTTCTGATCTTGACTTGATTCGCTTTTCTAACGTGCCCCGCCGAGCCGAATTATCATAGCCCATTAGCAACACGCTAAGATAGCGATCATCTCGTCAAATCTAAATGAACCAATTGGAGTCCTTGAGGGTAAGAGTTAAGACCCGTATGGCCTTTGAGTCTCACATAATAGCAAACACTATTGCTACTAACTCAGTGGTCGAAATGCATACGTGGTATGAACACGTACTACAACATCACTCCTTTCCCAGGGAGAGTATGTCTTAATGATGTTGTACGGATGAAAGATCAGACACCACAGTGCCTATCTTTTTGAGTCCCCTTACTACTCGTGAAATATTCACGGACTCTCATCCTGCATAAGACAGATAGGATTAAAAAATTCCTATGAGATCTCTTTCAAATATCCTTGTGATATAGATCTCAGATCTTTTGTAAGCATCCATATGATGCAGATCTTTTATTCGACTATCTTGTTTAAGTCACGACTCTAAATCATTTGTCTAATGATTTTGACTTTAAACTAGTCTCATCGCTATCTTATCCATCTGATAAGATAAGGCGGTTGCTCATGTGAGAGAGCCAACCTTAATCTGTCCGATATACACACAATAAAATAGCTGAGACTCAAACACAAATGTAAAAAATCATTTGTAAGAAACTTGTATGCAATATATAAAAGAACTTCTTTCTTTTATTAAACTTTGATCTTCTATAGACATGGGAAATATTACAAGATACAGCTCAGCACCTACGCATTCCCATAGATGATAAGTGTTTGTAGAACACATCTCTGGGGATCGCCTTAGTAAGGGGATCCGCTATCATCTCATGCGTGGATATGTATCCTATGTCTACTTCCTTCTGTTTGTCATAGTCCTTCGCAAACTTGAATCGAATGTCAATGTGTTTGGTCTTACAATGAAATTTAGGATCTTTGACATAGGCAATCGAAGCTTGACTATCACTGTATATAGGAACAGTGCTCGAGTCAGTGGCATTCGTCAGCCTGTCTAAGAATTTCCTAAGCCAAACAGCTTCTTGGACCGCCATGCTGAATGCTACGAATTCGGCTTCCATGGTTGATAGGGCGATGCAGGTTTGCTTCTTGCTGCTCCAGGATATTGCACCATTCCCGAGCAAGTAAACAAAGCCTGAGGTAGATCTTCGCTCGTCGAGATCACCCGCCCAATCAGCATCGGTATAGCCTTCGAGTCTCAAGGTATTGCCTTGATAGCATAACGCATAGTCCGCAGTCCCTTTGAGGTATCTTAATATCCTCTTCACCGCTTTCCAGTGTGCCTGTCCTGGGTTGGATTGGTAACGGCTTACCATACCAACAGTATAGCAAATGTCCGGTCTGGTACACATCATGGCGTACATCAGACTCCCGACAGCACTGGAGTGTGGAACTTTTTCCATAGCTTTCTTTTCTTTTGGATCTTTGGGACACATTTCCAAACATAGACCATCGCCTTTGCTTATTTGAGTATCAATTGGCTTGCAGTCCTGCATATTAAACCGTTCTAAGACTTTCTTTATATATGTCTCTTGAGAGATAGAAAGAAGTTTCTTGGAACGATTTCTTGAGATCTTAACCCCAAGGATATATGCAGCTTCACCCATGTCTTTCATCTCAAAGACGGATGAAAGCCAAGCTTTGATATCCATGATAAGACGCTTATCATTTCCGGCTATAAGTATGTCATCTACATAAAGAGACATAATTACATACTTGTTTTTAATCCTCTTAATATATACGCAGTTGTCTTCGTCGAGCATGGAGAAACCATACGACAAAACGACTTCTTGAAAGCGCATATACCACTGCCTTGAGGATTGTTTAAGACCATATATGGATTTACGAAGTTTACAAACCTTATGTTTGTTTTCTTCTTGTACAAACCCGTTTGGTTGTTCCATGTAGATCTCCTCATCTAGTTCTCCGTTAAGAAAAGCAGTCTTTACATCCATCTGATGTAACTCGAGGTCCAAACAAGCCACCATTGCCAGAATTAAGCGAATGGAGGTAAAACGCACGACAGGAGAGAAAGTCTCTTCGTAGTCTATTCCTTCCTGTTGCGTGAAACCTTTCGCAACAAGGCGAGCTTTATATTTCTCGATGGAGCCATCAGCCTTATGCTTGATTTTGAGAACCCACTTGTTCCCAATGGCTCTACGTCCCTTAGGTAAATCAACCAAGTCCCAGACTTGGTTTGTTTTCATGGATTGAAGTTCTTCTTCCATTGCCGCTATCCATTTATCTTTAGCCGGGCATGTGACGGCCTGTTTGAAATTTGCAGGTTCGTCATCATCTTGTAGTAATGTCATGAATGTTTGAGGAAATTCATCCTCAAATCTCAGAGGTGTTAGCCTCGTTCGATTACTACGTCTTGTTTGAGTTTGATCACTCCCACTTGGAATGACATCACTCCCACTTGGAATAATATCACTCCCACTCGGAATAGGATTGGTATCGTTCGTATCATCCATTGGTGAAGTTTGAAACGTATTTTCTTCTTCACCAAGAATTCTCCCACTCGAACGTTCCGATCCTTCTTGATCCCAAGTCTCAAACAAGGATAAGTCTTGACTTATCTCACCCTGTCTTGGAAACTCGTTTTCCAAGAAGACAACATCCCTCGATTCGAATTCTATTAGACCCCCATTGTCCTCTTGACCGACGAAAGCATATCCTTTGGAGTTTTCAGCGTATCGGATGAAGATACACTTCCTCCCACGTGGCCCAAGTTTGCCATATTTGTGAGAGGATAAATGTGCGTAAGATGCACAACCCCAAGGTTTTAGAATGCTTAAGTCTGGAGTTCTATTGTTCCACAACTCATAAGGAGTAGAACTTACCGACTTCGAGGGTACACGGTTTAAGATGAATGCTGCCGTCAATAATGCATCACCCCAAAAGGTGATAGGCAAATTTGCCTGAGACATCATTGAACGGACCATTTCCATCAATGTCCTATTTCTTCTTTCCGCAACACCGTTTTGTTGTGGAGTATAAGGCATAGTTATTTGATGAACTATGCCTTTTTCATCACAGAGTTCCTTAAAACTCGTTGATTGATATTCCCCACCCCGATCGGTTCGCAAGACCTTTATCTTGCGATCTAGTTGATTTTCCACTAAACTCATATAGTTTTTGAAGCAAGTTAAAGCTTCATGTTTGTGGGAAATCAAATAAATATGACCGAAACGGGTGAAGTCATCAATGAAAGTGATGAAATAGGACTTCCCGCGTCTTGTCTTAACATTCATTGGACCGCAAATGTCCGAATGGATAAGCTGTAATGGAACTTCGGCCCTTGTGCCAGTTCCAAACGGCTTGCGACAAGTTTTCCCTACAAGACAATGTTCGCAAGTTGACATTTCAACTTTTGAAACATTAGATAGCAAGCCACTTTTGGCAAGTCTATCCATTCTAGTTGGTCCAATATGACCAAGTCTTGCATGCCAACAAATGATCTCAGATTCAGAGTTAGAAGCATTTGTCAAATGGAAACTTTCATTAATGGAAGAAGAAGCATCATACATTGTATTTAAAACAATTAATCCATTACAAACATTACCAGATCCAATTAAAGAACTATTACAAACAATGTCAACTTTCTGTTTATAGAACCTCCATTCATAATCTAAAGACATTAACATGACCACGGATACGATATTTCTTCTAATATCTGGAGCAAAGAGGACGTCGTGCAATAATAAAGTCCGGCCGTTGTCGAGAACTAGCTTGCATGTTCCGACGCCTTTGACTTCAACACGTGTGTTGTTGCCGACGTATATCCACTTTGTTCCTTGAGTTATCTTTCGATACTCTACGAAGAACCTTCTGTCCTTCGCTACGTGGTCTGTGGCCCCTGAATCAATCAACCAAAAATAGTTAGATTCAGCAAGAAACATGGAACTAGAAACACATATGTAACTAGCCCTACAAGTTACCTTATCACTTCCATCCGTACATGTACGGGCGAAGTGACCGTACTTGTTGCACTTAAAGCACTTGATCTTCTTCAAGTTTTTCTTCTTTGAGTGCACATTCTTTTGCCACTTTTTGTTCTTAGTCTTCTTTGAGGTTTCCGGTTCTTGCTTTCGTTCGTTCACAAACCTTAAGCGTTTATTCTTCCGCTTATTTCCTCCATGTGAGGAACTAGCGGCCACGTGCACTTCTGCACTAGGTTTTGCGGCTTGAATCCGCTCTTCCTCGAGTTCGAGGTGTTTCGATACATCGCTTAAAGTTTTAATGCACTCATTATGAGTGAGGTGCATTTTCATGTTATCCCAGCTATCTGGGAGTGAACGAATGACTGCTTGGATCTGCTGTTCGTCAGACAGCGTAACACCCGCATCCTTTAATTCAGATATGAGATTCGCCATGTGGCGGAGATGCTTTTTCATAGAATGATCTCGCCGCATCTTGTACGAATCAAATTGAATATTTAAGGAGCGGAGTTTGGTAACCGAAGTTCCACCAAACTTTATCTCTAGCTCAGACCATATGTCTTTGGCTAGGTCGAATTCCCGAAATAGACGCATTATGTCATTGTCCATTGCGGACAGTAACGTAATACGTGCTATTTTGTTCTTTCGAGTCCAAGTATCATAAGCTTCCCGGTCCCTCTTGTGTTGGGCCGTATTGCCCAACTCAGGTTCTTCCATTATGTTTTGGAGTGTTTCGAGCACATCTTGCTCCTCCAAAACATATTGGATTTTTATTGACCAAAGTTTATAATTGTCGCCGTTGAGCTTTTCACCTTTGTTAAGCTCTGCGACAATGTTCTTAGAAGCGGTAGACATATTCGATTCAAAAAACTGCAAAGAGAATGAAAAACACGATCAAAATTCTATGCATAAAGTTTCGATTCTTTAAACACTTGATAAGTTCCTTGGATGCGTTGAAATGTTACTCTAGAATCGAGAAGTTCACTACGTTCCCAACTACCATCTAGAAGTAACTTTCAAAGTATCCCTCTTACTTATCTCAAGTAAAAAGAAATCAGAAATAATACCCGTATGGTATTAGCAGCGGAAAAATACTTTGAAAAACATATCTTTCAAAATGGAATAGGTGAGAATTTGCGCAAAGAATTTTAGCGCAACAATTGCCAAGCCACGAGACCTGTTCTACACACCCATGGGTTAGATAACCATGGCCGGATCGTGGTAGGACTTGGAATTCTAAATTGCGCTATCCCGATTAAGGACGGGACATAACCTATTTGAAAAACATCTTTTTCAAAAAAAAAAATTTGAAAGCACGTTGGCTAATCTCCGTAGAGTAGAGCACAACGTCACAAGTACATTGGCTAATCTCCGTAGAGTAGAGCACAATGACATGGCTAATCTCGCATGAAGTAGAGCACTATGGCTAATCTTCAAAGAGTAGAGCCCAATGAAAAACTTCATTAAAACGTTAGTCCCGTATGAACTAGTCGGCACTGTGGTTAGCCCCGTATGGGCTAATCGGCACATTCGAGTTTGGCCAAGGCCTTTTGTCACCCCGTATGGGTCAGTTGGCAAGTTTGCAGTCGACCCAGACCTTCTGCCAGATTGGTCGACCAAAAACACCAAATTGGTCGACCAATTTTGGTCTGCAATTTCTTCCCGGCCAGGGCCTCTGCCCTGGCCGGGGCTTGGCCAAGGGCCGGCCAGGGCCTCTGCCCTGGCCGGCCAGGGGCCCTGGCCCCTCGGCCAGGGCCTCGGCCAGGGCCTCTGCCCTGGCCGAGGCCGGCCATGGCCGGCCAGGCCCTGGCAGTGGCCAGGGCATTGGCCCTGGCCTCTGCCAGGGCCGGCCAGGCCGGCCTGGCCGTGGCCGGCCACTGCCGGCCTGGCCATGGCTGGCCATGGCTTGGCCATGGCCGGTCATGGCCAAGGCCATTTTGGGCATTGGCCGGCCATGGCCCCTTTGGCCATGGCCGGCCACCCCCTTGAATGGGGTTGCCGCACACATTCCTCCCCTTTGATGGGGTGGTCGCCGGTGGTTATTGGCCGTAGCCAACCCCCTCCGCAAGTGGAGGGGGGGTGCATGGCCTTCATAGCCCATTTGGCCATGGTGCACATGCACCAAATTTCATCTTACCCGATGGAAATAACTACCATCATCTTCCTCGATGAAGCACCCGTTCGTCGATGAAGCACCCGTTCGTCGAGAAATTAGTTATTTCCTAATGGCCGTGTGCCAAAAATGAATAACGTACTACGTGAACGGTCGGTTCTTCCCGTCACGGAGAGTTCCTACCATATCCGTAATGATAGGAGACCCTAACGTGAAAAGAACAACCGCTGCGTTCTCTCCGTCACGAAGCGTTCCTACCATATCCGTAATGGTAGGAGACCCATTCGTGAAAAAGACAACGACTCGTTCATAGTTTCGACGGGGCGGTGGTTTGACCGGGGCGAACCCATATGGCTCTGATACCAATGAAGGATCCTGCCAAAACAGAGTTAGGATCGATAATTAAAGTTGAGACTTACGCTTGCGTATGCGGCACGGTAGTCTCGGAACTTTGCCTTCGGATTCGCCACGACGGATCGAGTCTTCTCACGAACGGAGTAAGGCTACTAAATCCACAATCTAAATCTCTACTTTAGATTAAGAACTTGGATAGAGGGAGAGGAAGTATTTCGGCAGAGCTTCGCTAGGATGAAGATGCATGCATGAATGCCATGCAAAAGTGTGAAGAAATGGCTTACCCTTGGGTCTTATTTATAGCCCCCAAGGTAGTTATTTTAGGGTAAGTTGTTCCTTTGGAACAACTTAATTAAGGTGTACCATGATACATGGCACATTATAAGCTTAAGTTGTACCATATGCATGGTACAACATAAGCTTAAGATATTCCCCCTTTATTAGCCATATGTCGCATGCACTTATGCATATATAATGCGACTTTCCCACTCATCTAGTGATCCTCTCCGCAAGGGAACAGATTCCCTTCGCACACGACTTCGTGTACGCGACGTTCGAGGTCCGTATTCCCTCGTACATCCCCCACAAGGGTGTACAAATGTCTTCCATATCCAACACGTTCTTTGACCGACTAACTCGAAACAGTAACTCAGGCTGTACAGAGGCAAGCTCAACTAGTCGGTCCAAGAAGGATTCCTAACCGACTAAATCGTCATCTAGTCGGTCGGTGACTCTTCTTTGACCGACTAATTGATCAACCTGGAATGAGCTGAATTTAGCAAGGCATCTAGTCGGTTCATGTAGAGTTGCAGACCGACTAGATCGTCATCTAGTCGGTTTGGTGACTCTTCTTGAACCAACTAACATGCACTCGAAGCCGAGGGAAGAAGTGATAGGCTTCGGGAAAGTTTCTAATGGCTTCTATGATAATCCTAGCTCTAAGATATGAGCGAAATGCAGTTTATAATGTAAGTCCTACTCAAGGCTTAACATTCTAATCTATGAAGCTTAAACACAATAGAAAATACATTTGACGAACCGTCTTCAAAGCTTCAATCTTCATTCTTGACTTCATTATTGGTCCTTGAGCTTCAACGAAGCTTCAGGCACACGATCACGCGTATTGAGAAGTCTTGAGACATCGCTTTTGATGAACGTGGTATTTTGGCGACGATCTCCATAACTGCGCTCACAAAGTGTTAGTACACGATATTTATGTTTGCTCATCATCAAAAACCAAATCCGGGGAACCAATACTCAACACTGTCGCCTGATGAAAGTAAAGAACAGAAAGCCCAAAAATCAAGTCAAGCAGAGAGTGCAAAACAGACGACTGAAAAATGGTTCTCAGGCGCCTGATGGAGACATACGACTGTATGATGTTCATCAGTCGACTGTTAAAAGTCCAAAATGCACACTAAGGGGAAATCAAAGATAAAGCACTAGGAAATGAAATCTAATGAAATTCTAAGCTAGAAATAGTGAAGTGTGTAAGCTCCAACAGTAAACCACTTCAAAGTTACATTAATGAGAAAGAAAAGCGAATAAAAAGATTACATATGTTGTAGCTTATCTTCTTTCTCATAAATGATCTTAAAGTCTTCTTGAAGAATTTGAAGCTCCATTCTTTATATTTGATGACACAATCTTCAACTTTGAGCTTTGATTGATCTTTATGGTCATCCATTGTTATTTGATCGTCATGATAAGGTTAGGCAATTGATAAACTGCATATAAGAGATTAATCAAAGTATTTTAAGTTTGCTCATCATCAAAACTAACTAAGAAGAAGTCCAATACTCAACTGGTCGTCCTCTTCCCAATTCGTCGCCGTCCGTTGCTCTATAACTCTCTCCAATCCGACGTTGTTCGTTGTCCTCGTCCTCCATTCTTCGTCCTCGTCCCAGTTCGTCGCCCTCCGTTATTCATTCAATAGGATCTCCATCCACGCCAGCGTCCTTTACAGCATCCCCCTCTTCTACGACGGCGTATCGAAGGAAGGGGAGCGGAGATGAAGAAGTGAAACCCTAAACCGTGGTTGTCGGCGGCGGGAGACAGGGCAGCGGCAGCGGCGGCGGCGACGGGAGACGGGACGGGGGTGACAAGTCTAAAATTGGAGTAATGTTTTATAATGGCAAACTTGAGAATAAGCTGTTGTGTGTGCAAGCAATTCGGTACGTGTGCGTAGCAGCCCCCTCCATTAAATAAGCGCGAAGAGGAAAACAGAGCACAAAGCGTACAAAAGCCCCAATTCGCGCTTGCTCTCCGGACTATGCGATCAATGTGATGGTAAGTCTCCAAACTCCTTCGCTTGAATAGTCATTTTCTTATCCATTCTTAAAACCCTAATCATCTGAAAACTATATCTCCATACCTCTCTATGTTTTTGATTTCAGGACTACCTAAAAACGATCGTGCCTTCGCAGCTCATAGCAGACCGTGGTTCCAATATTGTTGTCATCAATCCAGGTACCAAAAAACCCTAACTTTTGCTTTCCTGTAATATTGGGCTTTACTTTATGGAAGATTGTCGCAACTTTTTGTGCCATATCCCGTTATAGTTTCAGATCCGATCAATTCGTGGCAAAATTTGTCAAGTCGTATGATTATGGGTTTCCTTTCAAATTGTGTCAGCATATGTTAATGGCTTTAAGCTCTATCTGGTTGTTTCTATGGGGTGTGCGGATCATTTTAACATATTTACAATGCACATAGCTGAAATTAGTTATGCCGTAAAAATGTAAGAGTTAGTTAGTAAAAAAAAGGAGACTCTTTGCGGAAATTTCATCGTCAAAGCTGTACCTTTTTCTTTAATTGCATACATATTGATTAAATTAATTCTTCTTTTAAGGATCTGCAAATGTTAGGATAGGGTTTGCTCATCAGCAAGTACCTTTTAACATTCCCCACTGCATTGCTCGGCATGTGAAGCAATCAAATGATGGGTCAAAGAAAACTGTTTGTGATGAGGTAACTGTGATCAAAATTGGATAAATGATAATGAGTGTTGCTTTCAGTGTTTGGCGTTTTTATTTCTGTTTGGTTTCAGATGCTTAGCCGTGAAGCCACACCTGCTCAACTATCGTCGCGTGAAAGGGCTTATGATATGGTAGGTGGAAAGCTGTTATTTTGGTTAGGAAGCAATTCTTTACTGGTCTATGTACTTGTTATAAGTATATTTGTTTCTGTTGAGTTCAGATCGCGTCTCTACTGAAGATTCCTTTTCTCGATGAGGAGGCTACAAACAAATCTTTTCCTCCTAAGGTATAATTAGCTATAACTGAAATGTTTCATCTTAATACCACGCTTCTCCGTTGGGGCTATGCAATTGAGCTTTAACATGACCTTGTAAACCATTAGATGGGTATCAATGATGCGGTGGAAAAAACATGCAATGATTTGAATGTTTGAGATCTGGTTGTGTGAATTCAATGGAGTTTTTATTAGTCGCAGAGATACTTTAGACAATTAGTTTTGGTGTCCACCTGCCTTGCTGGCGACACCTTTACTATCAGCTAGAATACTGTCAGCTAATTATAATATTCCACCAAATATATAGCCTATATAATCAGATAAATTCCTCCAAGCTGCATTACTATTTTAGATGACATGTTAGGATATTGATCATACATATTCATCCGTGCAAAAGACAACAAGTAACCTGCTAACCAAATTCTAGTCATAGTACTACGAAACTTTTGAAGGCATGTTGCTTGGAATGATTATAATGGGAATATCTTGAGTTGCCCCATTTTCTTTCTTTTTGATAGGGATGGCAATCGGGCGGTTCAGGTTGGGTTGGGTTAGTTTTGACCCGACCCAAATAACACTATACCCAATTTCGACTCGAATGAAAATATCACTATACCCAGCCCATATAACTCCATACTTGAATCCATATTGAATAAGAGTCATGTCAGAGTTCTCAAGCCATACCCAACCCAAAACAACACGAGAGAGTTCTCAACATGGGTCACCCATACCCTACCAGCTTGCTTAATCGGGCCTGGCATGGGTCTATTTTGGGTTGGGTTCAGGTTTCATCCAGTAGAGTTTGTGTCTGGCCTTGGAATTTTTTTAATAAAAATATTCTAATTCTATGTTGGAGCTGAGAGTCGAACCCATATTCCTTTGTCATAAAGCAAACACCCTTACCATCGAGTTACTATTTGCCGTTGTATTAACGCAAACTAAACTATTATATATTTAAACAGGTTGTATTCAGATGGTTAGATATATGGCGGATCATAAATCTGAACGCATACATTTCCTAACCAAGTCAAGAGGGTTGATTCAGATGTCACACAAGCCCATGTAGTCCATGACCCATACCCAAAAATTTGGATTGGGTTTGGGATTGACCCGTCGGGTTGGGTCCAAATTACCACACACTGATACGTGTTCATGTCTTCCAATCTTATTCTTGCCGATTACTACTTTATATTACATAGAGTACTGCAAGTGGAAAAGTTATTGTTTGAAAGAGCATGTTAGTTCTGCTAACAAGGTTGTGAATGCGCGCGCTTTCTTTTTCATTTCATTTCATTTCTTTTTTTGGTGTCATCTTTTTTTGGGGTTGACCAAAACATGTAACATCATTACTTTTGAATTTTAAGTAGAAGGCAATAAAGACGTGCTATTGGCATAACTTTGACTTCCAATGAAAAATCAAATCATTGGTAAGGAATGCATGATGCCCTCAATTGCGCTACTGTCCATATGGGCATGATTGGATTTTTCTACAGTAGTTCATACAATGTGGTCTGTAAGTCTTAACAATAGCCAATTCTTTAATATCATATCTACCTTATGCTCATTGAGCAGTTGTCCCTGCTTAAAGTTCAATCAACCCAAAAATTTGTTTATTTAACAATCATATTAACAGACTTTTAGAAATTTAAATTATTAAGGTGTGTGCTTGTTAGGTTATCAACATTTTTACATTCCACATCTGCATCACTCTTCCTGATTTTTTTTCCTAGATGGGACGTGTTGATGGATATACTCCGTACCAAAGTAGAAGCGACACTACTTTCAGCTGGACAAATGTGAGGGAAGAAAAGTTTAAGACATCTTCAACCGTAGGTACTTCAAACCAAATTTACACTTATTTGCATTCTGTTTAGTTAATTTTCTAATTCTTTATATATTCTAACATGTCACATCAGAAATCTTATATTTCTTTTCAGTATGTGATTCTTAACCATGTGCCATAATCTGTACCATATTTCTGATTGTAACAAACTTCTACTATGTTTTCTAAATTTTGAAGGGAGCAGTGGCGGAACCAGGCCTTTGGTTTGCTGGGATCTCAATACATATATATATTTTAGTGGGGCCTAATACATATGCAATACATATATACATACATAGATTTATACATACATACATACATACATTCTTCGGGGGCCCGTGCCCCCACAATTCAATGGTTAGATCCGACCCGGGAAGGGAGTGATGCCTATTTGCATGTTTAAGTTTTCTCAAAGTTTCTATTGGTAATCTAGCACCGGAGTAACCCTGGAAGATTGGAGTGAAACAGATAGGATTTTCTAGGGGTTTGTGGAATAAAAATAGGATCTTTCATAGAAAGATCGGACTGGGGGGGGGGGTAAAAGTGGGATTTTTATGGATAAAAGAGTGGAATTGGGGGAAATATGATATTTTTATTAATTGAAAAGAGAAAATACAAAGATAGATGGCCTCTTTCGATGGAGGGACCACACTCCCAAGCTTCAATTCGAGAGGAAGCCAAACTGTCCCACTAACCTAAGCGATCTACCCTTATTCTCAATTAATTCTTCACCAAATTCAATATGCTCCCTTCTAATCTCCTCCCCATTATTTATAACAAATCCCCTAATGATCCACCATCCCAAAAATATCAAAATGTCCCCACCTAGGGTTTTCAGCCTCTACTGTTGTGTTATTGGACCCTCAACATTATAGTTTTGTCCTTGATGCATTGAAATTACAGATTTGTCAGTGTCCTCAAGTCGTATCAGAAACATTTGAGCAATAAATTCATGTTTTAGTGTTGGGGAGGAGATGAAAACATTTTGTTGGGGGGGAGGGACCAGAAACCGTCAGGCCGCAATAGAAATAAAGAGAGAAGAAACAGAAAAACAAAATTAAAAGTCCTATTATATAGTATTTGTCAAGAGTTTAGGTCTTGCCGATGACAATTTTCAGAGTATCTACATGTGTTCTAATTATTGTGGTTGCGGTGTCTCACCTTATAAAAAAACCTTACCGGTTTACGAATGACCATTTGATCACATTATGGAACAAATATGGTTGAAAATTTTTAATCACACGTGCATCGGCATCAAAGTCATTGATTACATACTAAAAGCATTCATGTCCTTTGATGAATGATGATTTAATGTGGGATATAGTCTAAATCACATTATCAAAGTCATCTTACTTAAGGAGTAGGAAAGCCTTACTGTTGGTCCCCAGTAGGGGGACAAATGGGGAGGATATGGAGTGGATGTTGGTATCACCATATTTGTTTTCTTCATGCAGACACGGATGCAAATACAAACATTGTTCTGATATATTGAACTCACTATCCATTTGGATTCAAGTTTGGATACTAGCTGGAAATTGGAGATTTTGTGGAAGTTCTGAATGAAAATGTGTTCCACCTCCAACTATAATATATAAAAGTTATTTTTCTTGCAATATATAATCCAAAATAGACTTTAATTTATACGTTGTCGTACATATGCTTGGACGATATATATTGGACGATATATATTCAGTTATTTATTCGGTTGGAATGTATCAGATATTTTTGCACTATCCATAACTGTTATCCATTTTTTAGATGGAATATATACGGATTTGTAAATTTATCAAAATACGAATACATAATCAGGTTTGGAGCAGATTAAATGTATCTCGACTGATATCTCGACTGATATTCTAGATCATAGGATTAGCAATACATTTCTCTTTCCCCTACTCCTCTATGTATGTATGTATGCATGTGTCGTATGAGGAAACCTTTCACA
Source organism: Scilla litardierei (assembly GCA_030789695.1). Classification (NCBI taxonomy): domain Eukaryota; kingdom Viridiplantae; phylum Streptophyta; class Magnoliopsida; order Asparagales; family Asparagaceae; genus Scilla; species Scilla litardierei. The sequence continues at coordinate 41,516,062 of CM061138.1, read as the reverse complement.
TGTCATACGAGGAAACTTCTTCATATGGTGACAAAAAGTATCCATTTTCCACATCTTTTTTAGCTTATCGGATCCATTCATGTAGATCTCCATGTCATAAAATATACATAAAAAATCTCAAGATTTGCATTCTTTTTGCTAATGGATTTAGGGGTGAAAAGGCTCTGGTATGGAACCTGACGCAAGGAATGCATAACGTGAACATCACAAAAGTTTTGTATTCTATTTAATAGATGAAGATAAACACATACGAGTCCGATAAACGTGTATGGGTCCGATCATTCAAAAATATTTTTGGACTTTTCAGCCATCATATGAGAAGTTTCCTTGTATCACACATGAATCCATGATATGAGGAAACTTCTCATATGATGGCTGAAAAATCTGGATATCACGGATTCACAAACACACTCATATACATTGCATACATAACAAGGTAGAACATATACCCTCAGTATATTCTCTCCATTTATAGCCGTATATACAAAAGAAAAAGGTGCATACGTTCTTCAAATTGTCCTAAAAACGACTAATTCCATCTCAAGGTTCTTAAAACAAAACCATTTCCACATTTTACTACGGTTTTATGCAGCATTCATGCTTAACAAAAGTACAAACTTAACTCTCATTCTCATGTTACAAATAGAACAGCTTTACAGAACCTTTTAGGCTAAAATTCGAATTACAAACATCGAACTTGATTCTTTACATACACGTCCAAATTATGAAACCCTAAATCCACATTATGAAACGTTAACTTCGGCAACCAAGTTCTCCATCAGACAAAGTTGATTATTCACCAGACACCCTGAATTATTTATTTCGTGAAAATCTCAAACACATCAACGTGGAAGCAAATGAACTCAAAGAAATCAATCTCATAACATTTAACCTTAAACTCCTAAAATAGATGGCATCAAAGTGGAAGCAAATGAACCCAAAGAAATCAATCTCATAACATTTAACCTTAAACCCCTAAAATAGATGGCATCAAAGTGGAAGCAAATGAACCCAAAGAAATCAATCTCATAACATTTAACCTTAAACCCCTAAAATAGATGGCAGAAGAAAGAGAGTGAAGATCGAAAGGGCTCACGTGAAGTTTACCGTGAATCTCTCTATTGGATCAGAGCCTGACGTAGGTGCGCCTGTTGAGAGTAAGCCTGATGAGATCAAGGGGATCCTTCACTGCGCGCTCCTCTTCGCTCGCCATTGCTCATGTCTCCCAGCGCTAAAACCCATCTTTATTTTTGAGGCACATTATTCGTCACCTTCGACATTTTTTACAATAAAGGACCTTGGATTCATGGTATTTGCGAATTGAATTATACCAGACGACGCTCTTTTATTTGCACTTTACATATTTACAGTCAAGCCCAAAGCCCCTTCAGTTTCTTTATATTGAATTCATTATTCCCCCAAGGTGAAGTTAAGCATGGTTGATATAATACATTATAAAATCATTTCCTTTCTTTAACAGAATGCAATCATATGCGTTTATTTTGTATTCATTCTTAAAATTTTGGATAAATATTATATGGGAGTTGAATCAATGTGTAAAAGGAAAAATGTATATAAACATTTACAAAAATATTAGTGGAATATGAAGCCTGTAGCTTCAAATTTTACATTGATATCAAAAAGACCGAATTTTCAACTATTACTTTTCGGGAGGAAAAAAGAATTAAAAAAATAAAATTCAACTTTTACTAGTTTTTTCCAACAAAAGGCAACCTTGTTTTGATTTTGTATTCAAGATTACAATTTGATGTACATAGTTGTCCCTAGTAAGCCGCCGTCCAGAAATTACAGAATTGCCCCTCTCTGGGGTTTTGAGCCGTCAACGTCAACGTCGCCTTGAAAATACAAAATTGCCCCCATGGTTTGTGCCGCTGCCGCCCCTTGTGTTTGCTTTGAGCCGCCATTCCACAATATCCAGCCTACCAGTAGGTGGTTAAAAAAACTCTTTTTGATAATTGACCTCACTGGCTGTACCGCTAATCATTTCTTTTATATATATTTGGCTTACTGGCTGAGGCTAGATTTCGGACCTCATTGTTAGAATAAAGTCAATACGAAAATCCAGTCATTTCGGTTTACATAGGGTGTGTGAGTCAACTGGGGAAATGTACCGAGAGCTGGATAACAAAAGGGGAGAGCTGAAGCAAGGCAATGTTGATGCATTAATGTTGCATGGATGACTAGTGCAAACAACGTGATTTATCTGATGAGAAGTCTTTCTATTATTTAGAATGAAGTGGAAATTGTGAGACTACAGTAATATCACTCTGATGGAACTGTTTCTAAAACCAATCAATTAAAATTATTATATTAGTTGTTCTTGTTACATTTAAGTAATTTTCGTTTGTTTATGATGTGGGCAGGTATTCTGTAGTTTCTCTTTTTGATATTACTGGACCCATTGGTTGGCTTGTAGCTGTGGTAATTGTAGTTTGTTGAAACTTTCTGCAGAATGCAATGCTTCATTTTGTATAAAATTGTAAGTTCACATGTAGTATCTATATATTAAAACACAACTGTTTTTGAATTCTAGGTCTGATTTGGACAAGCTGACTTGGACAAACAGGTTGATAGAATGACGGCTTGGATTTAATCTTGAGTAATGAATGGTTGAGATGAGATTTTGTGGAAAGTTTTGGAGGGAAAAATATTTTAAGGGAAAAGAAAGTTTATGGTGAAATAAAACTTTATTGGGAATGAAAGTTTCTTGGGAATAGCAGAGTGCACGCAATTAATGCATTTGGGAAAACTCATTAACGTGCACTTAATGCTGCAAATCGAATACTGCAGCAGATCGAATGATCTCTCCCTCAACGCGGGGCCCATCGTCTCTTCGACTCATGGGGCAAAGATGAGAATAATTTCGAGCCGAAGGTGTCCACGCCGCCCGCTAAATTTTTTTAACGCTAATTCATTTTTCTGCGCCGAATGCACCCGCGTCGATTTTTTACGCTAATTTGTTGTTCCGTGTCGAAGGCGTCTGCGCTGAATTTGTTGTTCCGCGTCGAAGGTGCCTGTGCCGCTAAATATTTTTACGCTAATTTGTTGTTCCGCACAATTTTGGCTGTGGAAATAATTTTTTGCTGAAAAAAAATTTCGCGTGGGAAAATCTTAAATGAACTGTGCCTGCGGGCACGTGTTATGACTAGTAAAATTATAAATGACAGCTACTTAGTTATTCATGGAACGGAAATGATGAGAATTTTTCTTAACTATTTTTGGCCAAATTCTGGTTTGAATTGATTAAATTTGGTAAATTGTGATGTACTGAAATGGTAGCAGTAACTGATCTCTTTTGGATTTGTTCGGGTGATATAGCCACTATGCAGTTCTACTGTTGAACTTCGTTCCTGATGTATTATTATTTTTTTGAATTTTTTGTTTTAATTGTTGCAATCGTTTCTATTGGTGATACCTTCAGAAGACTTAGAGAATAAGGGTGCCGAAGGGGGGCTTTTGGACCAACCAAAAGCAGATAGTGGAGAGAGCAGTTCTGATGAGTACACATATAAGGAGTTCATATGTGGAGACGAAGCCCTAAAAATTTCCTCTCTTGAGCCATACTGCTTAAGCCGTCCTATTCGTAGAGGACACTTTAATGTGTCTCCGCATTATTCGCAACAGCAGGTATTCAGTTGAACCACTATATGATTCATCATGTTTATAATTGACTGACCTTTACGCCAAATCTGTATCTTTTGCGCCGCACCTTATGTAAGAACAAAAGAAGATTCAGCGACCTGGTGCATGTTGACTTTAACACTCTCTGAAATTCGAACTGCCTTATTTGGTGGTTGGAGTTGCAAGTTAATTTTTCTTTAAGCAAACTCATACTTGATGGACGACAATGGTGATGCTATATTTAAACTTTTTTACCTTACACTGTCATCTTATAGTTTGTACACTAACATTGAAGGGGGGACTTTCTGCTAGTTGAATAAAAAATAAAATGGATTTCTTTTCTATAATTTGCCTTTGTCAGGAATTTGGCACCAACACATTAAGGTAGATGTCAGATTTACTGTTGGAACTTGATCAATTGATTTTTGGACCTTCATTGATGTAGTTGTGGCCCTATTCTGAACGGAAGACAGCTTGGATGATGATTCTATATTAGTAATTTTTCTTAGATTATGTTTTTTCTATTTTCTTTATGGCTTTTGTAACATTAGTGGCTTCTGTGTTGCAGGTGATTGAAGATCTTTCCACTATATGGGACTGGATTTTGATTGATAGATTGCATATTCTCCCAGATGACAGAAACTTCTATTCAGCCATTATTGTTGTACCTGAGACATTTGATAGTCGTGGTAAGTTTTAATAGTACAATACAGTATTAATAAAACTTCTAAATTTTTTAATGGTAGTTTTCTTAAAAGAAAAAGTTTTTGGTAGTTTTATGAAATAAAGTTTTTGATAATTAACTTTACTTTTAAAAATTAGGGTGTTTTAGAGAAAGCACCAAAGTATTTGGTAGTTTTGGTAAATTTACCCTCGACAGGGGTGAATCACTGGTGTGCAATCATGGTAGTCTTTTGCTGTCCCAGATTAGTCCCTTTATCATCTGACGTTTCAATGACAATAAAATTCCCGTAGAAGGAAAGATACATGCAGTAGATCTTTTAACTCGTACTAGTTTATCTTTGTTATCCTATTAAATTTGATCTCATCTGTGAAAGAGTATAAATCTTGAAGGTCATGTATAGGAAATTCATGACCTTGGTATACTGATGGAGTGCTTTACGGCTGTAGCACCAATGCTCTTTGAATTGTATAATACTATTAGTCTATTCGTGAAACTCATGTTCAAGTTTGATAAACACCATAATAAGGTGGTGTCAAGCCTCCAAGTTACCACCTTGGATTGCATAATGTTTATTACATTTACACTTCCTAACTTATCTCCATGAGTGGTAGAATTTACCGTACCATTTTTCCAAGCACCTTCTTATTCTAGGATGGTTGCTCCTCGCCTACTTAGTTCAAGGGCTTAACTGCATGATCACTATGGTAATGTTAGAGACCTAGCCCATACTTGGCCTCTAACACTAGCCCATTTGTTGGAGAGACAGTCTATTCTATGCCTCTAACACTAGCCTTGCTAAGGACTCTAATGCATTGTCCCAACATGGGTATTTTCGGAATTTTTGATCTTATGTGTGTATTTTTGTAATTTTCAGTATTAAGAGCTTTTACGTAAATACACAACTTTCTGTTTTTTCTCTTTATTAGGGTTGGTGCCGACTAAGGGGAGTTTTATGTTGATAATTGAGAAGACTATTGTTCTAGGTGTTCACGAACCCTAGCCGTGAGATTTAGGCTTTCATCTCGAAGGAAAAGCTATAAGAGAGGCATTCTCTCTAATAGAGGCCACTTACCTTTTTATTTTCAGATTTCTTCTTAATAAAAACTCCATCTTTCCCCTTTCCACTTATAAAAATCCCATCTTTATTCCCTTAAAACCTACATCACATCAAATTGGTATCAGAGCACGACGATTCATGGCGACGACGAGATCCAAGGATAAGATAGACACATTGGAAGAGAAGTTCGGCAACGAGATCAAGGAGATCAAGAAAAGTATAGCAGATCAAGCGGCCAAGATGAATCAGAGATTCTTCCAAGTTATGAAAGCCCTAAATCAAACGAATCTAAACTTTGCGGCGTTGTCCAAGGCAATCAAATCAGATCTGGCCGAAGCCCTAGATTCTGACCAACAGGCGAAGACTTTAGGGAAGAGGAAGAGCAAAGTTGATTTTTTTTTTGCGAAGAACTACTTTTAGATGCAGATCTGGAGTCGGACGAGGAAGATCACACCTTCAAAGAAGGCAAGGAGGTGCGACAATGTGGCATGAGACCCCAGGAGCTTCAGGGGATGAACCGGAGGCCGATGTGCCTCGACACAGCCACTAGGAGCCTCTCGGCTCACTGGAGGCCTGCCAGGGACCCCGCGAGTCCCTGCGGACCGCCATGGCTTCGTCGAGCCCCTGGTGATCTCGCCAGGGCCCTCGCGGGTCCTTGGCGGTCCGCTAGTGCCCAACGTAGCCCTAGTGGGGCCGCCATGGCCCGACTTGTTGTAGCAGGGTCGCCGGTGCAATCCTGAGCCTATGGCGGCCCGAAGGAGGGTTGCAATTTAGTGGCATCAGTGTTGAGGCTTCGGTGAGGGGTTTAAGGACCCCAGGAGGAGTTTGGTGCTGATTTTACGAAGGAAAGACCCCACAGGGCTCGATGTGGAGTACGAAGATTACACCAGATATCACGAGGATGGTCGTGGGGACTTTAGAGATGGAGGATGAGCCGATTGTGGAGAGGCTGACTGGGAGGATGATGATGGAGATGGCATGGCCCTTTTTAGGGATACTATGACCTACATGTTCCTCCACAGCCACGATGCCACGACCATCATCAGAGGAGAGGAGCACTTGGGGATTTACAGCTGAGAACATGGTTAGGAAGCTAAAAATGCCGATCTTTGAGGTGGAGGACCCAGATGGGTGGATCTATAGGGCATAATGATATTTTGAGGTGTCACCAATTTACGAGGTTGAGTGGTTGAGGGCCGTTGGGGTGTGTGCTTGAAGGGGAAGTCACTATCTTGGTACATGTGGAGACAACATCTACGGTCTTTTCGCTGGTTGGGGAAATTCAAAGAATGCATACTAGACTGATTTTATGAGACACATGGATGAGATCTTTATGAGCAGCTTTACGCTCTGAGGCAGGATGTGACGGTCAGGGAGTATATCAGGAAGTTCGAGATGCTGGCAGGACGTGTTCGCGGAGTATTAGGAGAGTATTTGGAGGGATGTTTCATGAAGGGACTCACTCCTAACATACGGGCAGAGTTACACATACAGAGGTCGAGGGGCTACTGAACACGATGCGACTGACCAGGATGGTGGATGACAGGCTAGTAGAGGAGCGACGTGCCAGTGGAGTGTGGAGCGGATCCACTTCTCGAAGACAGGTAGCAACGGGGATGAGAAGACATCATCTGGAGGGCTCCAGGCTAGCCACGAAAAGAACATTGAGCTTCAATCGGATAGTCGGCGTAAGCGGATCACATAGATGGAAACCCAGGAAACACGCACCAAGAGACTCTGTTTCTGCTACAATGAGAAGTATTGCCTGGGACATCGTTGCAAGGATCATGCTCTTTAGATGCTGATCATTGAAGATGAAGAACACCAGATAGTTGATCAGGAAGAGCCGCATCTGATTAGAGAGCCCATGGTTTTCACGACACCACTTTGAGGATAAGGTGATTCTTCGGGGTGGAGTAATGATGTGTTGGCCCTGCAGGTGTATTTTCGGAATTTTCAGATCTTATTGGGATATTTTTGTAATTTTCAGTATTAGTGGCTTTTTCGTAAATCTGCAAGTAAATATGCAACTTTCTGTATTTTTCTCTTTATTAGAGCTAGTATTGGCTAGGGGGAGTTTTATGCTTGATAATTGAGAAGACTATTGTTATAGGTGTCCACGAAACCTAGTCGGAAGATTTAGACTTTCATCTTGAAGGAAAAGCTAGGAGAGTCATCCTCTCCAATGGAGACCGCTTATCTTTTTATTTTCAGATTACTCTCAATAAAAACTACATTTTCCCCCTTTCCACTTATAAAAATCCCATCTTTATTTCCCAAAACCCTAGATCGCATCAGACCCATCCCATGGTAGGCCCCTAACACACACCTCAATTGTTAAGTGTTACTTTGCATTTAACCCAAAAACTAATTGGTATTAGGTGGAGAGGCCTTTTAATAGTTAAACATTTTAGTTCTTTTGTTCTTGTCCGATGTGGGACTAAATCGGATCCTAATAGGCAACTATCTAGCTGCCAACTAGTATGATGAAGTTTACAGCAAGAGCCTTTGTTGCCATGCTCTTCTTGGGCCTAACATTCACCACCATTGTCACGCCTTGCTTTCCGGATTGTCAATGAAATCGGAAGGTGACAAGTCTGTGCATTCTAGGATGGTTGCTCCTTACCTCCTTAGTTCGAGAGCTTAACTACATGATCATTATGGTAACTGTCTAGCTGTCAACTAGTACGGGGAAATTTACAACAAGAGCTTTTGTTGCCATGCTCTTCTTGGCCTAACATTCATCATCATTGTCATGCCTCACTTCCTGGATTGTCAAGGAGAAGGTGACAAGTATGAACATACTTACGTCTACACATGATTCCCTTTCAACCTAAATACGAATGTGTTTGTTGCTAAAACTATAGATTCTAACTAATAATGAGCAACAATTAAGGTTGCCTACATAATCTAAGGTGAAAATATATATCAACAAACAGAAATGGCAATAAAAAAGAATTATAAAGCACCTAGCATAATAGTGATAAAATGAAACAAGAAATATAAAGGTTAGGGAAGGAAACTTACACAATTGCAAGGCAAACAATCAAGGGAATGAATTTAGGCTCATTAGGATTAACTTGGAGAAAATCCCCTGACAGATATTCTCACAAATAAAAACAAAACAAAAGGAAATATCCATCAGTAAGACACGCTTGCGTAGGTTTTTTTGATAAATATAAACAGTTACAAGGTATGATAAATTACAACATGAATATGATGAACATCTTCAATGTAACGTTGCAGTAGAACATATGCATGAGCAATGATAGGTGGTAATTATTATATAAACAATGACTGAGCTAATTAACATAAACGTTGTGGTGTTCCGAGTGGCGTAACTAGGAATTTTTTGTCCTGGGTGGAAATAAATATGATGTAAAGAATATTTAAAAAAATATCAAATCAAAAATATTAAATGTTAACATGCTTTAATTATTTATTGTTAATAGCTACAAAATAGTATTATACATATATTCAAAATATGGTATATAGCATATAAAATATCTATTGAAGTTTACAAAATATTATCATACATGTAAACGTTCATGCCTAAGAAAATAATATTTTAAAGATTATTTTTTAATTAATACATATACATACACAAGCATATGGAAATAATATTTGGTATAGAATTTTTTTACATTAATTTAGGTTAGAGTTAGAGAAAAAAAGAGTTAGATAAATGAGAGGTAATGTGAGAAAGATGTAGAGAGAGAGAGAGAGAGGAGAAAGTCAGAAGAGAGAAAGATTGGCGATTATACTTAATAATATATATATTTCTTGTCTTGAGTCAAGTTGGACACAGTTTTGCCCATGCGTGCTATATTAGCATATGAATTAAAATTAAAATAAATAAAGGAAAAAAAACTATTAGGAGACGAAATACAAAATGCGCTTTAAAAATACAAATTATGTATCTAATATACAAAATATTTTTTATGGTAAATACATAATTGTTGAATATAAAATACGTAAAATTGCCTTTTATTTAATTTGCAGTATCATCTTGTCATATTTGGTCCCAGTCCAGGGGTATATCAAAATATAAATATGTTATATAAAAACCTAAAAATAAGATACACTTTCTTTCTTTAAAGTGTCAAACACTACAATTAGGACCCCAAGTCCCCAATAAAGGCGGTAACCTATATTGATCGTTATACCATCCATACCAATTACAACCTCATCTTTTCGTATTGACGATCTTGGGAGGGGCGGCATGATATTGGTTTGCCCTTGAATTGTGTGGGAGACGCCGTATGTTGGAAGCACAGAAGTATGTCTGCCTCCTGCCTTGTGAGAAGCCCGTCTTGATTGAATAACATGCGTAACAATGAATATGAACGTATGTAAATGTTTTTATTCTCTGGTTCCTGATCTCGTCTACAGTGAGGATCTTGTGTAGAAGTATGGCTGCTGCTTGATCTATCTATCCCTGGAACTTGTTTCTGAAAAAGAGTTTGAAGCTTAATAACATGCATATAAGAGCAATATAAGTAGAGCCCTGCAATATTTTTACCATTTGCGTGCAAAATACTCTTTTTAACAATTTGGCTTTCGATCTTAATATAGTTGAATCAAATAGAATAATTGATGGCCAAGAAATAGGCGTTATGCAAGTCGGCAGCTGTCTACCATTCATTGACTTCTATGGCAGATGATTTGAGCGGAGAAACTCCACATGCAAAAAATATAATAAATAACAAATAAAAAAGCAACCAGTGGGGATTGAATGAAAAACCTGTGGTTTGTAGACCAACGCCTTAGCCGTTGCATCATAAACAGTTGGCCATCTTATGCGTTAATTTTTTTTATTTTCATGCCCTGGACAGCTGCACAGGGCAAGCTCTACACAATTCCGCCCCTAGGTGTTCCTAGTGTAATGATGAGATCATGTCTGAACATATGATGTGCAACTTAGGAATAAACAGGAACACCGGTCTTGTAATTGGACACCCAAGGGTGCCAACAGTATATAACATTACTTTCATTGACGAAGAGCAAAAATACATATAATGTAGTAACCACACTTCTATCATTGAAAAGTGAAAAAACGATATAATACTGTAATCCCACATATATAATTAGAGGGGGGAAATAAGGATACAATAAGAATCTTTGTCGCTCCAGTACCCTCTAGAACCATGAATTTTCCATCCTCATGTGTTCTAGGAGTCATGTCAAGTAAAATAACAGCTACATCTCACATGATCAAGTACAATAATTGAGAACAATGTCAAGTATCATATCATGAGTATGTAATTAGGTACAGTGAGGGTCGGGTCATGGAATGTATAGTTATTGTGAATAATGACTGTATGCAATAGTGAATATGTATAATGAAGCATTATCAACACAGTATCATATATATCTATATAAGAAATTAGTGTCATGTGTAATCATGTGATGACATTCATGGTTATAATAGTTTATTTTGTGCGAGTACATTATGCATATTATAAATAAAAGAATCTTAGTATCTGACCTAAAAAGAGCACTCATGTGTTAATCCTTATAGTTATAAATTATGCTTATGCTTAAGGGACGATAACTATAATTGCCATGCCAACGAAATCAATGTGATCATCAATATTTGGGACATAAACTAAGTCATCAAGATAATCAACATAATCAATGAAGCAATGCTAGCATGGTCCAAAACATGATTACAAGTAATTAACTTGAATGGTCAACCGTACAATTTAATCATCAATGCATGCATACATTAATATCCCACAAGTTATACTTTTGAAATGTTTTCAATATATTACCACAATTTGTTTATTTTCCATCATGTGCCATATGCTCAGATACGAAAATCATCATATGTCATCACCGAATTATGAACATCATATACCATACCCCCTTCATAAATCAAATTTGTAGTGCAATAAAATCAGAACCCAAAAGACGAGATTGGTAAGATCTCAGAGGTGAGAACATGGGCCAGCTGATGCCATCAACCAACATCCAGAGCCTCAAGAAGAGAAACCGGCCAAACAAGGACCAACACTCAAAATCCAGAGCTGTAGGTAAAGGAACAAAGCCAGCAAGGACCAAATAACATCAAACATCCATAAATAAAGGAACAACAAATTGCCACAAATAAATGATCAAGCCAACAGGATGAAAAAATATCAAATAGTTGCAAGTAAAGAAACAACTATTAAGTTATTTAATAGGGGTCAAACAATATTTCCAAAGCATCAATCAAAGAAACAAGCAAATATAGACCAAACACCCTAAAACAAACACCCAAAAATCCAGGGTTGTAGTCAAAGAGACATGGCCAAACATGGACCACACAAGGCAATAGAGCTAGAAACAACCTCAAGTAGATAAGCCAAACCCCAATTGGGGTGATCAAAGGTAAGCAACCTTAAAGAAGACAAACCCGCATCCAAGCAGATGCATAAATCCCAGAAAACACAACAAAATAAATCACGAAATCCATCCAAATCAACCAACAAACCATAAAAAATCGTGGTCGAGTTTATCAAAGTCATAAAAGAGATCAAGGAGACCGACGTATCATCATAGAGTGAGAAGAATGCAACTTTCCCGTCAAAGGGCCACACCATCTCGTTGGGAAGCGGTTGCGGTTGCCACTCCTAGCATCGAACAGAAGAGAGGGAGATGAAGGATTTGGAGAGAGGAAGCTCATATCAGAGTAAGAGAGCTCAGATATTCGGATATAGGATTTAGAGATTTTATAAGGGGAGAGAGATGATTGGGGTTAGGGTGAGGAGTGGATGAGAGGTCATGAAAAACGGTTGTGAGGCTACGAGGAAAGGAAGTGGGCGACAGTTATGCCCCCGTCGCCCACGATTGGTGTCGATCGTGTGAGCCGTCGCTCGGGAAAGGCCAAGAATGAAAAAAAGAGAGGAAAAAGAAGAAGAAAAGAAATGAATGGAGGGGAGTGAGAAAAAGATAATATGTAAGTTGTGAACAGATCGGGGTTTAAATGTGTTTGTGGGTTTGCGGATTAAAATGGGCTTAGAAAAATACAAAAATACAGGAAATCATTAAAAATCAAATTAATTATTTTAAGAGTAAATTGACGTTTAAAAAATATTTTATTATGAGAAATTATTTCACATGTTAGAGTTATATTAACCAATATCGAAGATTGTTATCTGGTTGATAGTTTGTCGTATAAATTTTCTATAGGCTTAGTCTACGAAGGCGTGGCACAACTTGGAGGTTGCTGGTCCTATGTCAGACATGTATCGGGTTCATCTTGGACTTGATCAGAATTGCATCGGATTCGTGTTTGAGTGTCCGACAACAACTCAGACATGATGTGGCTACAAATCGGCTCGGATGTGGCTAGAAAATGGTGCTAATGTTGTAAGATATCAGCACTAACTCCTAACTCGATTTTTCCATTGTTACTGTTTGGGGTTTTAACCTTAAATCAAATGAGGAGGGAAAGGACGAGAAAGCATTTTAGATTTGGGTCAATATGGGATCCAAACCTAAAACCAGGGGCGGAGGCAAAGGAGGGCTTGAGGGGACAACGGCTCCCTAAGTTTTTTTAAAAACCCAAAGATGTCGTAGGAGAGAAGCAGGATCATCGAAGAACTGCTACTTTACGCGACAACCGCCGCCTTCTGCTTTGTCGCCATTTTCATTTGCCTTCGTATTCTTAATCCAAATTGTCCTTCGTTTTCTTGATCCAAATCGACGAAGCACCGCTAGCAATAGAAAAGCCCTAGACCTCAAGAAGAAGGATATCACCAAGTGCCTCAAAACACCTAATCATTGAATCAAGCAGTATGATGTCGTCTCCTCAATTTCATCGTCCTTTATTGCATTAATTGCATTGATTGCGTCATAAGAATCCAGAAAGGAGATAGATTTGCAAGCAAAGAATCTACTTGCTCAAACTTTTAACTTGATAATTTGACATATTAGTGTTTTAGTTTCCCCTTAATTTAGCTCTTAATTAATTGCATTTCATCATAAATCTAGATATGAGACAACTTGAAAACAAATTATTCTACCGATTCATACTTAATAATTGACATCTTGATCCAATCCTTGAACATGCTAACAATAGACGACAAATTGATTCTTTTGATGAAGTGGGCATCAAAATGTTGCTGGATACCGACACCGGAATGTACCGAGGCTGACATCTTCTCTCTCTCTCGTCCACGGTTAGTCGAAAAACAAATACCCCCCTTGAATAGGCGCCTTAAAGGAATCAAGAAGCTTTTTCTGGCGACTTCTTGGATCCGGAGATCATGTTATACTCATGCATCTACATTCTAATATAAGCCTTGTTATTTATGATTTGTGTTTATATTTCTTCCTCTAACACATGCACACATGCATATATAGAATATTGTACTTTTCTTACTGTGTTGAGAATTTGAATGTAAATTAAGTTTTTATTTTAAGAAGTTTTTATTGTATCAGAGTTCTTAGATTAGTGGTTTTTATGAGAGTTCTATGGAATATTGTACTTTTGCTTATTTGTTTTTATTGTACGTAGAAGTTATTTTGTATTAGCTTATAATTTGCCCCATAAATGAAAATTTCCCGGCTTCGCCACTACCCAGAACTTAAGTTATTTTGGTTGCGTATTAGGTTAAATGGATCCGAACACACAACTTGCGTTTTTGGGTTGTGTATTGTTTCAAATTGACCCAAATTTACAACTTAAGTTTTTGGGCTGGGTATTGGGTTTAAATACGTTCGAATCAATAACTAAATTTTTGGGTTAGGTATTGGGTTCGAGTCAGATTTCGAAAGAAAATTTTAAGTTACTTGGTTTAAATTGCATGGACTTAGATGTGATTTTGATTGCATATTACATATAAGAGTTAATTTTTTAATGACATACCAGGTTCATTTTAATATTATTTTTTCTATCATTCTACTATGATCATTTGCATGTTTGTATTGATGTTAGTAAGCTTGATGGATTTTTATTTTTAAGTTCACCATGAGTGGATTCTGTCATTCCGGCTTTGTGAAAAATGTCATTCCGGCTTTGTGAAAAATGTAATGACATACCAGGTTCATTTTAATATTATTTTTTCTATCACAGTGAAAGGGCTCACACAAAGGAATGTTTGGTTGCAGGCAAGATTGTATGTATCGGTCCATACCCCAGGCATCGGCCATATCGTTTCGATTTCAGAGGCAAACGAAACCGAAACGGCGGCATGAACTCGGTTTTGGCTAGAACGGCGTCGTTCTGGTTGAAACCGATAGTAAATCGAAAAATAATCAAAAAACGAACGAAGATAGAAAAAATTCAAAAAACTTAACCGGAAAAAAATTTCTTTCCGTATTTCACAAAGAAATCTCCTCTTTGTCGTCGGCGGCGGCGGCGGCAGCGGCGGCGAGTCGGAGAGCACCACCGCCTGCGTCGTCGTCGTTGAGGCGAAGAGCGCCAGCGTTGTTGTCGAATGACTCAATCTCCGCCACCTGGGTTGAGCAACGAACAACTAGGGTGAAAAGCCCTGTGTTTTGTTGTTTTAATTTTTACCGATGATTAATTTCCCTTCCCCATCCATTTATGAGTGCTGGAAACTCAAATGACTCAATTACTCCTCTAGATAAAACTGTTCTATTTATTTACAAGATTGCCATTCCCTTCCCCTTCCATTTATATTGCTTGGGATCATTGAAACTGTTAGCCATCTGTTGTTTAGTATTTATCTGGTGTTTTCCAGTCTCCCAGAACAGATGGATCAAAAACATATCAATTGGTTTATTCTATATTGAAATGATCTACATGTCTAAACTTCAAATTTAATTTGTTAGCAAACTGTTTAATGAATTGCCTCGTCGTAATAGTTTAATTAGGTCAACATCCGCACTTCCATTTTCTTTGACTTGTTTCTCCTTTGATAGAATCTGGCTTAAAAGCATGAAAACCTTTGCATGGTTTGATGTAAATATGATATTTATTTTTTTCTGTGTCAGAAATTAAAGAAATGCTTTCAATTGTGCTGCGAGATTTGAGGTTCAGCTCTGCAGTAGTACATCAGGTTTGTTGCAGATCAATAAACTTTACTAGGAGTACACTTACATGTCTTGTGATTGTTTTTCCCTTCATTTGTCCAGATTACCTTTGTTCTCTTCTTCATATTTCATTGAATATGTTATTTTAAGTAGTGCTTTTACGGTGTCCATCGTCCATAAACTGAACTTGGTTCTTTTGTTTCTTTTTAGAAATATTAGAGAAGATAGTTTGTCGCGGGGGGGGGGGGGGGGGGGGGGGGGGGGGGGGTTCAAATTAGCAAAGAGGCGCCGTTTTGTATTCTAGAAACTAAACCATTTCAATTTTAGTGGTTTGAAGGAGCGGGCACATGATTACAAAAGCAAAAAAGTTTTCATGGAGCTATACGCAAAAGTCCAATAATATGTTGGAATAAGGCCCAATGAGATTGCGTCCCTTGTCAAAACCAAGGTTAGCTTTACACTTAGTGCTTGAAAGTCGAAATCTTCTTATAGGTGCATATTTCAGTTACTCATGGAAGCATGTAAGTGACAACATAATGTCTGTGATTGCCAAGAATGTATCCTTCAGGTCAATTAATAAAGTATACTTTTCTTTTTCTAAGAGAATAAGGATGATCTGATAGTATTTAGAGATACTAATGATTTATTTTATTTTAGGTGGGACCTTGTTGTAACTTTGGCCCTTTATGATATCTTTGTTGGTAATGCCTTGTTGTAGCTTTGGCCCTTTATGTATGGCTTTGCAGATGCTGTTGAAATCTGCTATATCGACTGTAGCGGTCGATATAACACCCATATTTACATCACTGGATATAAAACAGATTCCCTTCATGCATATACTTGGGCAGTGCATAATGCATATTAATTTTATGTGACCATAAAAGAAATAAAGCATTTGAATTCCACGAAAATGAATTCTAGGTATGTACTATATATATATATATATATATATATCATATATCTTTTATACGAAAATTTCCATGTATAAGTATAATTTTTTTCATAAATTTTAATTTAATTTTATAGTTCTTCTGCAATTTGAGAGATCACCATTGGAATTTAATGTGTGCACCAATTTTTGTTTCTAATACACTAAATCACAACTATTACCAGAAGTAACTACATTCCTTTTATAATTTTCTATAATTTATTTTTATCCTTGTGTGCATGGCATGTGCTTGTAAGTTGGTGAATATATCATTAAACACACTAGTAATAAGATTCAAGGCGTGGATCATTTAATCTGAATTGAAAACTAGCATCCCAAATTAGAAATCCTTTTTGTTGAATGTGGTCTAATGCATTTATAATTTACATATAAATGAAAATTCAAGTGATTTTGATGCGCTTTAGATATGCCGAAAGTGGCAAAGAATTAATACAAAAGGAGATGCGAGGTTTAATGTACCAGAAGCTGAAACTCTACTTATTCCCTACAACAGTTGAAAGAATCTTAACCATCAAAATCAAAGTTAAAAAAATGCGCTACTACCAATGCATATTTTGGCCTTTTCAGGTCGGATTCTTAGTGATGGTGCAATAGACAGCTTTTTAGTTGCTTTATTAATGTTTCTTTGATAGTCACATTTAGTATTGGCATTTTGGTTGTAGTATGAAAAATTAAATCTTTGAAGCTTTATTACTAAAGCAACTTGAATGTCATTCGATTGATTTATGCTGTATGTTTCTTGAAGTGACCCATTGAAATTGTAGATTTGGGAAAAAGAGGACAGTATCCTTGATGACATAGGTAGCCAATGGACATCTGGAATACTTACTGAAGATGATGCTCTATCTACAACCGATTATCTTGTTGAAACAAGATAACCGATACCTAAAGTTCGATACTTTAAATATGTATCACCTTATGTTTCCTCTACTGTCGACCCCGATAGTAGAAACCACTGCTGAATGTCCAGAACTGAGTTTTTATACATTGGCCATGCCGATTCATTTAGTTTTCTCCATCGACATACGATTACTGGGAATTGGCTGTTACTCTTAATTGATTTCCTCGAATTACATTGATGACTAAATGGTGGCACCGATTTGAGTAGAGATGTGAGCAGTAATTGACTTGGCAATTGCATCAGGGTGGTAAACAAGGATGCATATTCACCCTTATCCTTCGGCAAGCCAAATCTAACTAAATCGTAGTGTATTATCGTATAATATCAGGGCCAAACAGAATTGTTTTATTTTGGGTTGACCAGTTTTATCTAACATATTGACAGTCAACAAATCTTTTCAACTCCCTACTGTACTATGCTCTTCCTCCTCTCCTGTCTTGCCCGATGTAGTACTTGATCTTTGATTAATCACCACCGACCTCAGGGGACTATCGAATCTAAGGATGCACTCTCCTCAATCTCATTTATCTTTCAACTTTAGAAATGATTAATCCAATTTTTAAAAAATTCCTCTAGTTCATGGCCAAAGGTGCAACTTGTCAAAATTGTAAATGACGATGAAGAATACAACCAAGAAGGGCACTACATTGGCGGTATCATCACTGGAGTTTTCAAATTGGGAACTGTTTGAAGAGGGAGAAAAGATCCATGCTGAAGAAATCATAGAGGTTTAGCAGAAAGACTAGGGAGAGTTAGTTATCTTCTCATATCCGACGGTTCTATTATTTATAATATACATGTTCTGATTTATCGTTTAAACATGTTTTGTCTCTATCACATTCTTGTCACTCTTTCATCTCACTAAGCGGCAATCGATCTCATTATGTTTGGCCCTCTCATGAAAGATTGGGTTATTAACAATGTATATAGCATACTTATTACCGCACTACAATCTTATATGTGTAGATGTCACATGTCTTAACTAGAAAAGGAACTACTAAATCAATAACTCATAAATGATATTAGTCATGATTCTGGACTCTATTCTACACCGGTTCAAGAAACGACTAGTTGTTTTTTACTCTTCTAAGATACCAAATTTCCTAAATAGATTAGCCAGTTATCAATCACTGTTATCAATCACTGATTGAAGGATAAGCCAGCTCAATTTGTATTTAAGAACATTGCAACTCTACAATGTCCACAATCAGAGTATAGAAGATCTCGATTCGATGCATTTTTCAAATATATTAAGCCTCATACTACATCATCCTAATGTGTAGTACTTGGATTAGATATGAACTGACTTAGCACACTCATCAGATAGTCAATATCATGTTGTGTCATAGCAAAATAGTTTAGTCTCCTAATTAATCTCATGTATCCTCCTAAATCGTAATGATTCTACTTGATCGCGTATAAATTTTGAGTTTGGATCCATAAGGGAGGTGATAGGATGAAACCACAACATCACTCTTTGTAACATATCTAAAATATACTTTCATTAGGATAGATGTATTGTAACGTTCCGCTTCCTAACATGCTAAGGGAAACAGAGGGTGATAAGCCCACACACATTTAGGCCTACTTAGATTTTCTTATTTTCCGCCTAAATGCGAACGCGTCAATATAAAATCTAATGGACATCTAACTAGTAAGGAGCAACAAAAAATAATAGTCTATACAGTTCTATGACCAATGAATATAGAAAATGACTGATAAGGCAATGTATACTCAATCAGTTACATGTAATTGTTATGATGTAATGTAATCAAATAATAAAATAAACTTGTTACCTAAATACTGGTACTCTGCAATACTCCACAAGTGCTGGATCCTCAGGATATGAGAGATATCTTCGTAACTACCTCCAGTATCTAACGGAAGTACAATAGCAACCGTCACGTAGTCATAGATCTCCAAAAACTACAAAAGAAGACATGTATGATCTTTATATTAAATAGGTAAATAGAGTAAAGTAGTAAAAAGTAATATCATGGGATTTAGGATAAAGTAGTAAGGGTCATATCATGTAAGAACAAATGACATATCAATATATGGCATGATAGTAATGTGGTATACTAAAATGGTTACATGACTATGCAAATGGTAACCGTGCTCTTAGTCTAGTGATGTGACTCATGTTTGAGGGTACGATATGCAACTCAAACAATAAATATGGGCACTGTAGTATAACTCTGTTCGTGGTGTGGGAAACGAAAAATATGAATTAAGTAGTAAATCCACTTTCATAGGTAGAAATGGAAAACATGGATACAATAATAACCCCATTTCATTTCTGAAGGTGGACAATATGGATATAGTAAGGATCACTCGTTGCTCCCATACCCTCCAAGACAATGAGTTTCCTAAACCTAAGTGTTCTATCATAGCTGTATTGTCAGATTAGGTAACATGTGCAGTAATTAGGAATAGTAACAGATACAATATCAGGAGCATTAAATTAGGAACAATAATCAAGATCTATATCATATACAATATTAGGTATAATGATTATCATATCATAGACAATTTTAGGTGTAATGATTATCATGTGTAATAAATGTGGACACCGACTATGCACAATGTGAACAGTATCAAACATCATATATACATTGGTGAACATGCATATGTATTTACTATTTAGCGAATACCGTGTCAATAATAAAGTGTGATGTATGTACTCAAATCAAATGTGCAATGTCATTTATCTTCATGTATTAAGGTGGATTGTATTATGAGATGCTATTTAGTGAATACAATGTCAAAAATATAGTGTGATGTATATACTCAAATCAAATGTTCAATGTCATTTATCTTCATGTATGTATTATGAGATTTACTTGGCACACATCATGTAATAAGAGACTAAGTCATGGTGTGCCCATGTACATTATCGTGTTGATCCTTAAAGTCAAGAATATGGGCTACACAGTCATGTGCATTATCTGTAAAAGTATCCATACCAAGCCAATATAATAAAATATCTATGTGAACAAGACCAATCAATCCAAGCACATGAGCATGATTCCGGAGTTGACTAGAAGGATTAAAGGGAATCAAATCTAAGTTTTAATCTTCTATGCACACGAAAGCATATCGCATAATAATTAATGATGTTTAATTTCCAATTTCAGTTTAAGCCCCACATTTTCCAGAATAATTTCATCATCGAAATTCATAAAATTTCCAACCCAACCCATGTTAGGATAGCAAGAACCCATTGCCAAGGCCAAAACCCTCATGTAAAATAGGCCCCAATAATATCATCAAAGAGGCTCAATCAAAGCCCAAACAATCCACAACTAAGATCTCTTAAACTCCGCCAAATATTGATCCCATAGGGTAGTAACAGAAGCCAAGTATTGCACTAAACAATAGGCCAAAAGAGCCCAAACAGTGTCATAATCAGAGCAGCAACATTGATCTGCAAAGATAGGGCAACAAGGGACGAAAGCAGGGCTGCAAATAGAGAGTAAGGGGTGGCCATCAGGGAAGTACATAGAGGGCAAAGGGGCAGCAAGGGAAGTACATAGAGGGCAAAGGGGTAGCAAACAGAGGGAAAGAGGCAGCAAGCAAAGAGCAGAAAGGAGTGGCAGCAGAGGCTGCACATAGAGGGTAGCAGGGGTGACAACCGGGACATTTAGTGGCAACACCAGGTAGCAACAAAGGGGCCCAAACAGAGAGCAGACAAGGGGCTCAAACAACGAGCAGAGAAGGGCACAAACAGCGAGCTGAAAAAGGCGACATCAGAGCTAAAGACAAAGAACACAATGTCAGTCGCAATGGTAGTAAATAGAGGGTAGCGGGGTCGCCTGCAAGAGCATGCAAGAGCCGCACATAGCCTAAATCAAAGGGACGACCACAATCAACAACCGCAACAAGATGGAGACTAGGGGTGACATTAAAATGTCAAGCAACATCTCATAAATTTTCAATGTTTAGCCAACATCATCGCATATATTAAACTTATATTCTCATATATTAAACTTATTGATCAAGATCATAACCCAAAATAGAGAAGGAACCAAATTGGAACTCACGAGTAAACCCTCCCATCATCAAATTTCATCGCAATCCAAGCAATCAAAGGTAATTCTGAGTTTATTGAGACCTTAAAAGTAGTTTTAGGAGATCTACTATTCATCAGAGTCGAAGGATGTTGAAAATCCATGCAGGAGGCCTTGTCGTACACCACAGATGCGATTGCCTCAAGGAGAAGATGTGGTTTCGAAGGAGATCGGAAGGTAAGGAACTAGAGTCGAGCTCCGACAGAGGAACAAGGGAGAGAAGGAAAAATCCCAAAATTTTCTTGTCCAAATTCGTTTGAGCACACTAGAGTTTTTCGTGAGGGGAGATGGAGTAAATAGAGGAGAGATAGAGGGAGAGTCGTTGAGAGAGAATCATAAGGGAGGAAATGGCAGCGTGGGCCTACCAACTCCAGCGTCGCCTCACGTTTGGTTGTTTCGTCGTTGGAATCACACACGAGGAAAAAGAAGGAAAAATCAAGAAAAAGAAAAGATATATGAATGGGAGAGAGAGATTAATATTTGAGGAAATGGGTTTATGTTGGGTTGCAGGTTGCGGGTTTGATAAACGGGTTAATTATTTTGAGTGAAAATGAGATTTGAAAAAATAAAAAAATCACCAAAAATCATAAAAATAAACTTTATTTGTTTTAAAAATATTTTTATTGTATAAAACCTTATACGGATGTGTTAGGAGTATTACATGTATCCTTTCTTAAGCATGCAATCTTTGTCCTAAGGAAATATCTAAGCACTCCAAGAACCTTCGTCTGAGACTCCTGAATAAATTGTTTCAAATCTTAAATCTCAGATGCATCATACCCAATGTTCATAATATCATTAATATATATCGCCAGCAACATCCGACTTCCTTGATGGGTCTAATGGAATGGAGTGACTACTCTAACACTGTGAGATCAAATCTGCTTATAAAATCTGTAAAGTACTCAAACCAAGCTCTTGGTGATTGCTCAGGCCATACATTGACTTGTTCAATTTGCACAACTTTCCTGACTCCCAAGGTTAACAAAGCCATACGGTTGCCGAATGCATATTTCTTCAAGAATGCCATTAATGAACGGATTCTTGGCATTCATCTGATATAAGTACCAGTGATGAGTGATGACTAAAGAGATCAATAAACGCATCGAGATCATCTTCTTAACTAGAGAACACCTTCAGGTAGTTTACTTTTTATGTTTATGAATAATATTTAGCAATCACCTAACCTTCAATTGAACCATCTGGATTCAACTTCATGGTATATACATATTTTCAGCCAATCGCCTTGCTTGTGGAGTCGGTATAAGATTCCTAGTTTCATTAAAGCATAAATGCATTCATTTTATTTAACATTACTGCACAACTCACCAACCTGAATATGATAAATCTTTTGAAACAGCCTTGGGAGTTTGTATGAATTATTGGAAGAGAAAAAATCTATGTATGGTTGAGAAAGATGCGTATAAGATATATTTTTATGAAGATGATGAGCTGTGAAAGTACAAGTTGCTTTTCTATGATCAATCGAAATATCCAAATAAAAAACCAGCTCATCTTCATTTGTGGAGATTTTGAAGATCGGATCTAAGAAGAAAGATAGCACATTCACTTGTTGAAATTTCAGAGGTAAGGATTCAAGAAGAAAGATGGCACATGGCCTTGATATGATGAGTCAGAAGCACTGATGGCTGAGCTATGATCAGAATGCCGTGTTTTGGTCGATTTCCATTGATGATACCCCTATGTAATCTCAAATTTTTTGATAGTAATAGATAAGTAAAAATTCGTCATCAATACCATGGGTTTAATGTTTGGTCTGTCGCATGGTTTGGTGAAGTGTGGTTGAGACTCAAAGAATTTGATATCAACAAATACAAAAGGCTATTTGATCGTATGATAAAAATACTTATAGCATTTCTATGTGCGAGAGTTTCCTAAAGCACACTTTTAAAATATGGATCAAGTTTATAATCATTATAACATAATTATGCAGAAAACAACACATCCGAAAGGTCAATTTTTGCATTTAGTCTAATTTTTTAAACTTATTTAAAAAATTGACCAACTTCTAAACTATTTACCAAAACCGACTAACTTCTGGGTTCGCGCGTGCGGGGGGCTGTTTGGGCTTTGGACGCGGTTTCAAACCGCGTCCAAATTGAAATTTGGACGCGGTTTGAAACCGCGTCCAAATTAAAACCCTCTTTACAGCCGCCAGCTGTTGCCCTGGAGCATATTGTGTTCCTTTGTTTCTTCCTCGGCCAGAAGCGATTTTTACTCCCACGTCGAAGTAAAATTCAAAACATCTCACGGAGGTTTTGGTGATTTGGTGTGCGTCTTCTAGGTGATTTTGAGGTGAGAAATCTACTTCATAATAAGATAATGTTCTTGAAATAATTCAAATTTTGATGGTTGTAGAGAAATTAATGAATGTCAATTATGTGTAGGTTTAAAATAATGGCAAGTGATAGGATGTTTGTTACATGCTATGTTGATGGAGATTTAATGATTGATGAAAATCACGAACCGAAGTATGTCGGGGGTACTGTGAGACCAATTATTGTGCGAAGACCGTCAACATATTCTTAGCTAGTAGATCGGATATACATAGGCACACAGATAAACCGGCAGGAGTTTGCATTGAATCTGGTGTGCAAATGGCCAATAACTGATCAAAGGTTTACCGCGGTTAAGATATCAGATGACGAGGATATGTAGATTCTGTTTAGCTTGGGTGAAGTTCAAAGATCAGTTGAAATATATGTGGAAAAAGAAGCAGTAATCAACACCAGAGTGAGCGAACCACATGGCACATTTACTCGTATGCTTGATATTGGTAATGATTCGGCTGACTTTATGCCTATAGAGAATATGGCGGGAGAAGGATGTTCATATAACCAACAAGAGGATACGTAAGTATATAAAGTTTTGAAGTACTAAATATGTTTATGTTATATTTGTATGAAGTGAATTCCATATACTAAACATTTCAATTATTCATATGACATTTGCAGTTGGAATGTTGCGGGACAAGGAGATGATGCAAATGCAACTTACTCCACTTATATTCAAGGTCCATCTGTACCAGAGACGATGCCCACGCATGCAAATGTGATTCCTGAAGATATTGACAGACCCACATATATTGGAGCATCGACGTCTATATCGAGACATGTGGATGACGAAAGTGATGGCACAGATAATGATGAACATCCTAATGTGAGGGAGGATAGCATGCAGGTTGCTGCTGATCTAAATGCAGATGATACAGAATGGATACATCAATCGGTTGCAGACAATACAAATGTGCAGTTTGAAGAGCCGTTGCCAGATGGAGAGGATGAGGAACAATGGGTGAACACTACAATTATGAGGAATACCCAAGAAAGGCATCTGATAGAGCCTAGGCTTCCCAGCAGTTCCAGAGTTTTCAACGTCGGTGATATGTATGATACAAAGATTGACTTGATAAAAGCAATAACTGAATGGAGTATCGAGCACAATGTCTCATTTAGACCAATCAAGACAAACAAAACTTGCTATTCCGTGATATGTGGCTTGAATCATGAAGTGAATCCGCATACTCAAGATGAGGGGAGTAGGAATTGTCCTTGGAGGGTTCATGCAGCAGTGGGAAAAAGAACAGCTGGGAGGTTCAAGATAACAAAAGTAGGTGATGAACACACATGCAACAATCCTACTCTAAATACTGATCATAGTCAAGCCACATCATCTTTCATTAGTTACAAAATTATGCCCCAGGTGAAGACCAAGCTTGATCTGACACCTGCAGAAATACAAGATGCCATTCATGCCATGTTACACATCAGAATATCATATCACAAAGCATGGATGGCTAGATCGAAAGCTTTAGCGAGGATATTTGGGGATTGGGAGGAGTCATACAAGAGGCTCCCACAGTACTTAGAAGCCATCAAGGAAAGCAATCCTGGAACAGTGTATAAAATTACATATGAAACTATCGGGCCAAGAATGACATTGTTTACAGGAGTGTTTTGGTCTTTTGGACCATCAATTGAAGGGTTCAAACACTGCAGGCCGGTCCTAAGTATTGATGGCACACATTTGTATGGGAAATATGCATGGTGCTTACTGGTGGCTACAGGTGTGTATGCAAATGAGGGCCTATTTCCGTTAGCATTTGCAGTAGTATCAGCTGAGAATGTTGAAAATTGGAAGTGGTTTTTCTGCTGCATCTATGAGTTGATACCGAGTGCCCGTAGAAACCGAACGATTACCTTCATTTCCGATAGAATGAAAGGCATTCCGAGAGCACTAGAGAGGGATGGCCAGGTTCTAGACACCATAGGTATTGTTTGCGCCACGTTATTGCAAATTACATGGCGAAAGGGTTCCGAACAGCTACAATGAAAAATAACCTATGGGAAGCTGGCAATGCATCAGACTTGTTGAAATATAATTTTTTTCGTGAAAAGATTAGAAAAGAGTCTGTGGCAGCTGATGATTGGATTACTACAAACTTGGGGGCAGATACAAAGAGGTGGACGAAACACGAAGATGGTGGTAGACGCTATTGTATAATGACAACCAATTGTTCGGAGGGCTTCAATGGGGTTCTTAAAGGAGCTAGAGCGCTTCCGATACAATCGTTGATTGCAAGAACCTTTTATAGATTAAACAAGTATTTCTATCATCGGCGGCTTGATGGACTCCGTTGGACGACCACTTTCACCCCAAAAACCGAGAACATTATTGGTGCACGTGTGCAAGCAGCCCGGTGTTGCTACATCACAAGATTTGGTGACTTTGAGTGGTAGGTGGTGGATACAGATGCACAAGCATATACCGTGACAATAGAAGGTGACCGTTGCACATGTTCGTGCAACATTCCTATGCTTCAGCATATGCCATGTGTCCATTTGATCGCCGCAACGTCAAGACAACAATATGGTGCCAACATATCATATTGGCCATTTTGTTCACCATGGTATAGTGTGAGTAAATATCAACTGTTATATATCCCAGAATTTCACCCCATACCTGATGAAAGGTACTGGAAGGAGTGGGATGGTCCCAGTTTACTTCCTCCAGAAAAAAGAAGACAACCCGGTCGGCCAAGATCGACAAGGATTCGGGGAGAAATGGATCGTCCACGTGAAGGAAGCATGCAGAATAGATGCACCAATTGTCATCAGCTTGGTCATAAGAAATCACGTTGCCAAAATCCTCTATGCACATCATCGTATGTTCCTTTTCACATTTCATGTTTAGTCTTTATGAAAATACTTGTGTACTAACTTCAGCCAATGTTCTAGGGCTCCATCACATCGAGGAGGCGGTTCGCGTGCATGAAGTTATATAATTCCATGTCGCGTAATATTTGAAATCTATATATTGTATTTTTGATATATGTGAATGTGAGTGTATAAGATATATGTAATGGATCCGACGTGATATATGTGATGGATATGAGATATATGTAAAATCTTATATACTTTTGGAATGAAATCGGATATATATGATATATGTGATATATGTGTGTGCTATATGCGAAATGTGTTGGATGTGTGAATGTCATGAGATGTGGGAATGTGAAAGGGGCTGGCAGCAGCAGCAGCGGCAGCAGCAGCAGCAGCAGCTGCTGCTTATGATTGCACAGTTTCTGTGCAATCTGTAAGCTGCAGGCAGCTGCCCAGGGAAGGGCAATTTTGGCCGCGGTTTCAAACCGCGGCCAAAATTGCGTCCAGATTTAGTGCAATCTGAAACCGCGGCCAAAATTGCGTCCAGATTTAGTGCAATCTGGCCGTGGTTTCAAACCACGGCCAGATTGCACTAAATCTGGACACAATTTTGGCCGCGGTTTGAAACCGCGGCCAAAATTGCCCTTCCCTGGGCAGCTGCCTGCAGCTTACAGATTGCACAGAAACTGTGCAATCATAAGCAGCAGCAGCAGCAGCTGCTGCTGCCAGCCCCAAACCACTCTTCCAGCCCCTTTCACATTCCCACATCTCATGCCATTCACACATCCAACACATTTCGCATATAGCACACACATATATCGCATTTTCCATGGCATATATCACACACCTATCGCATATACAACATATATCCAACTCATTTCTCATTCCACGTAGCTCAAACATATAAAACCCACGTAAATGCCATATTTCAACACATTGAAAATAAAATTTCAGATTTCATTCCAAAAGTAAATAACATTTCGACAGATTTAAACACAACGAAAATAGCTCTATTACAATCATTGCCGCCTCTTTAAAAACCTGCTCATAAGAGACCACCCACGCCTGTATGTGAGAAACTGACCTCGCTGAGTTGATGTGTCCCCTTCCATTTCTGGTTGGGTGTGTTGTGTCACGGAAGTGTCAGCTTCATGCACGTGAGTCTGATGTGGCTCGTCTGCCAGAGTCTGCTGTGGCTCGTCTGCCAGATACTGCTGACATGGGTCAGCTTCAGGGACAACGGTATACGGCAGAGTAGACTGAGACGTGCTGGCTTCATACCCAGTATATGACTGATAATGCTGAGATGGGTCGCCTTCATACCCGGGGTATGCCTGATACTGCTGATACATACCGACATCATAACTGGTATATGGCTGCAGCTGCTGAGAAGTGCCAGCGTCATCACCGGTAAATGGCTGATACTGCTGAAAGGTGCCTCCTTCATCCCCAGCTGGCTGATACTGCTGAGATGTGCCTGCTTCATCCCCGGCTGGCTGATACTGCTGAGATGTGCCTGCTTCATCCCTGACAGGCTCTTGTCTTCGTGCACCCGCACCTCTATGTCGTGTACCGCGGAGTACCTGTCCAATCTTATCCCTAATTTGCAGGATCTGCTCTGGGTCACGTGCTTCGTAAGCCCGTGTACACATATCCTCTAACATTCTGAGTGCGTCAGTCTGCAAAACATATGAATAAAATATATATTAGAAACCTATGTATAAAATAAACAAACAAACATTTTAATGCTAAACTACTATTTACCATTTCCCGCTCGATTGGACCACGAGGCATGTAACCATATGTGGGTTCTTGCCTACTATATATCCACCTCCGTGTGATCCTCCAATACCACTCCATATATACATCTAAACTGACAGCAGCCCCCTGCTCAACAATATGTGCAGCCCTATTGTACCACTTCATGAGGGGCTCCACATTGGCTTCATTCCATGCTCTAGGGTTCATGCCGGTCTTCACTGGCATTATTGGAACCGCTTCTGGAATATGCTGTGGTATACCAAATTGGCGCATAACACGATCTGGGACATGCATCACCAATACATCAAAGCAAACTAGCGGTACACGCGCACACCAGCTCTGATTTTCTAAAACACATAAATCAGGAAGATTTTGATATCTCTGAAGATATGGCTCCCAGATCACCTAAAGGAAATGAAAATTATGAATAACTCATCAGATTTCGTAATAATAATCCATCGTTCATCACATCAATGTATAAAATTTACAACTTCTTACCTGCGTCGGCTCTAACATGTCAAGCTCGTTTCTATAAAAATCCAGTTGCCGCTGAGGGTTTTCTCTGAATGATTATGGCACATTCCACCTGCATCCTAAAGGGAGGGTGCCATCCAATATGTCTTGGGAGCAAGTCGGCCTGCCTATATGCAATCTCTCCCATGACCATACCTGTGAATTTGAATTTGTCATTGACTGTTACTATATAAAAAAATATTACAATGAACTTAAGTTTCAAATTGTATACCTGCAACAAGGTGGAGCATGCGTATAACCCAGTTGTTTCCCTTCTTGCCACCTTACTTAGCTCTGCGTATAGGTGAGCAAGCACCGCACTACCCCATGAATAATCTCCAATGGCCTCTATATGCTCCATCTTTGTCAACCACCTGAGATGCACTGACCCTTTACTTGGATCTGGCACCAATAATGTACCTATCATATGCAAAAGATATGCTCGAGTATATTGTCGAATCTCCTCAGGGGTGGCTTCTGCAGGCAACTCCATGAACGTCTCTCGCAACCAGCTCAGTTTTACCTTAGCTCCTTGGTTTTCTATGGATGTCTGTCCAAGGAGTCGCTCCATCAATTCCGCCCAATTGGGACGGGTTGGCATTCTCCATATAGGAATGCCCTCAACAGGAAGGCCCGTGATGACTGACACATCCTGCAATGGGATCGTCATCTCACCTTGACGGAGATGGAATGCATTGGTCTCGGGCCTCCATCTATCCTCCAATGCAGAAAGTAACGCCCAATCCAACCGTATCCACTTCAACCTCGCACATACATCAAGCCTGGCAATTTCCATATAGTGCGATGCCCGCTTATCTAAAACCCATGCGGTATGTTTCCTCGTGTGGTCCACTACCAATATAATATCCGCCTGCAACCAAAAAATACGTATTGTTAATATACTTCATCCAAAATTACGAAGAAAGATACATTGCGTAAAAATATTAATTCACTAGTTTTGTTCATACCTGTTCAGGCTGGATATTTGCTGAACGATGTCGTGCCTGGTCATTCAAGACCGAATCTGAAACATGTCCCGGGTCCATATCTGCTAGAAAAAACATATAAGATGAAAAAAATTGGATGTTGATGTTAATGATGAATGTTACAATCAACTAACATGAATTGGTGTTTCATTTAAAATTTATTACAATTTATACATGGCATTTGATAGGAAAAAATTTAGCATACAAAGGATTGATATTTCATCTAAAATTTTGTATTGATGTTTCATCACTAAATACATGGCATTCCATAAAATTTTGTATGTTAAAATTTTGATTATGAAACACGAATACTCCAATACATGGCATTTGGTCTAAAATTTTAGCTTAAATTTTTATCATACAAACTAAATTTTTATCATTTCATGTACATTTGGGAGAGCCAATATACAATACAAAATAAATTTTTAGCTTAAACACGAATACTAAATTTTAGATCAGAGCCAATATAAAATTTCATCAACCCTAAACCCCATTGAAATTTAGGAGAAATCAAGAGCTTAATGAAAAAAATTACAAAAATCATACCTAATGAAGGTTGTCACTACTTGATGAGAGCTAGATTTCAATCCCTGAACGGAGAAGGACAATACGTGGGTTTTAGGGTTTTTGGCTCGGAATGAATAACTAAGAAAGAAAGAATGAAGAAAGAAGAAGAGCCGGCGCTGGCGGCTGTAAAGAGGGTTTTAATTTGGACGCGGTTTGAAACCGCGTCCAAAGCTCAAACAGCCCCCGCACGCGCGAACCCAGAAGTTAGTCGGTTTTGGTAAATAGTTTAGAAGTTGGTCGATTTTTTAAATAAGTTTAAAAAATTAGACTAAATGCAAAAATTGTCCCATCCGAAAAGCTTGGGTGGTAAAGGAAATAATTGTCGGGGATCCCTGCTTGGGGGATATGTAATTTAGATACTAAACAATTACGGTTAGTGATAAGATCTAGGTAGATGTAAGCTAACAAATAATAGATCAAATTGAAATTTAGGTAGATGTTAAACGGATATCAAATGCAAGGAAGAAGCAACATTAACAAAGTTGATACTGTTATAGTAGATGTGGCGTTATGTAATGTCACTGTTTGTCTTTAAGTAAATGGATAAAAAGAGGATAATATATATGACCTGTAAGTCACATGATCAGAAGAAGCCCCTAAATCAATCACCTAAATGATGATTTAAAATGAAAGTGCATGCAGTTAGGTTGCTTGAATTGGTTAAAGTTTTAGTTGTAAAGGATGAATACAACTAAGCATTTTGAAACTTCTTAAATATATGCTACTAGCTCCACTCATTGTTAGACAACTAAACATATCTGAACTTCCTACCTAACTTTACATTCATTATCTAAGCACATTCTACTCCCAAGTGATAACAACTTGCAAAACACAAAAGAACGCCAAACTTTCAAACATTAGAAATCACCAAACTATCCAAATGCCAAACAACTAAATAACCAATTGCCAAGTGCCCAAACCAACAACTAATACCAAATCCCTTTAAACGTCAAAACACCAAAGCTTCGGACAAACAACCAATCCCCAAGTATCATCCTTATACACTCACTACATATGGAAGGACAAAAATGAAAAATAAAGAGTACCATTTTTTATATTTTCATCCCTTCGTATTTTTTTTCTTTTAAAGGCATTTGTTATACTGTTGTATGGCTGCAAAGTATAATGCAATGCCTTTTTAATACAAAACTAATGTTATATTATTAAAAGCTAATAAATAGAAATTTACACAAATTTGAGTCATTAACTTGGCTCAGATTCGATCGAGTCACAGAGGAGAGATTTTATCGTTCTTTCTTTTCTAAAGATGGCATCATCTTTTCGCACCTGAACACTTGGGGATAGAAATTGCAGCGACAATAAGAAAAATCTTAAAGAACGATGTCATTGACAAGGTTGTTAGCTTACACCGATGACAACTACGACTAGCGGCTACGCAGATGAAGGCGCCAATTGTGATGACTAATGATGAGATCTAAAGATAAGATCACCTCAAATTAATCCTCGGGGTCTGATCGTCATCGTCAGAGTCTAATCAATGCCAAAGACCTTTGCCGAGGTTTGTGCAATATCAAAAACTGTCACCTTGTCGTCAAATAACATTGATGGGATCAGAAAAGACTGAAAAGAGGTTGATCTGGGTTTATGATATTGTTCGAGGTCAGGGAGAGGCGGATTAACCTTGTAAGGGGCTAAGATGGCAAGTCTTGGTTCTTTTTCTTGGTGGGATTTTTGTGGTGACAACGGTTATGGAGGATTATGATTTTGTGGTAGTGGGATTTGGGTAAGAGTCGATTACGAGGAAGGGGATTGAACTTGTTTTTAGGGTTAGGTTTTGGTTATGGGTAGTAAAAAGGAGGGCATTGACAGATTATTCGGGTTAGTGTTAATTAGGCTAATCTAACGTTAGGGTTAATGGTTTGATCCCATGGAGAAATCATAGAAAGAGTTTTAAAGGAAAAAGTAACGAGTGTTAGTTATCTTCTCATCTCCCTAGGTTCTAGTATTTATAGTACAAATATTGGTATCTACATAAAAGTCCCTTTAACCATTTTACATAAAACCCCTTAATGTAAATTATATCACATCTTAACATGTGCTAAGTAGAAGTAAATGGTCTTGTAGTGTAATTGAACACGAAAAGAGACAATGACAATGCAATCAAAGAGGGAAAGGGGTTTGAGGGAGGGAGATGTGAAGGAGGGAGAAGAAGAATCAAGTGAGAGATAAATGCATATCTCTTTGAGATCTCCCTTGCTATTTTTATTCTTTTAAAGCATTTGTTTAGGTTAAATTGCTTGGACCTTTTTATATTGATGAAGAAGTCTATTCTAATTTAATTAGAGTGGAGATTTATTGTTTATTTCTTTTCAAATAAAAGTTAATCTTAAAATTCTAATTCATTTAAAATTTATTATAAGTCCAATCCTTATCAATTGGTATCATAACACAAGCTCCATCCAATTTCAAAAGCAACATAACATTCAATTGTATATATGTTCACATGAGAAAGAGAAAAAACGTATAGAGATTATCTACGATCTTTTTCTATTATCTATGATCCTTTTCTTTTGTATCCCTTTCCTTCTCACTCCTTGTGCACTACGCTTCTTTGCATCATCTGTTTCCCCCATAACCATGCTTCATCAACATAGGATGTATTAAATGCCACCATCATGGTGATGTCGATTTCAATCAAGCATCAACTAAATGAGCATGACATTTACTAGATAAATGGACGTGCCTTTGAGTAAGTGGAGATTAAAGTTGCTTAATATAGATCCACTCATCAAACCTTGCTTGAAGAAACCATTCGCAAAGTCCCCATTTCTGATGATGCATATTAGATTCACATAGAAACAAGCATCATGTCGGTGTCAACATAGACTTTGGGTTGTTCTTCTTAGTTGATTTCAAATACAATGCACTATATTGTCATCTTCTTTTTCTCATCCACCTCACCGAGACCCTTTCTCATCACCATCCAAAGCTTTCATGTCCATACCAACATGCTCATGCAATACCTTCTAAAGGGGATTGCCTGGGCATTTACATAGGTAGAAGTGCCCCCTAGACCGGGCTACTTGGCTAGAGGCTCTTGGGTCAAGTGTCTCTAAAAAAACATGTATCATCTTTGCCTATCACTGCCTTTGTCATCTTGCACTGCTGTTTACAGAGGGAGGGACAATAGATCGAGAGTTGGGGCTAGGGCTATGGCGGGAGATGGCAAAAGCGGTAAAAGTGTGTTATCCTTTCATTTTCATTTTCATTTTTCTCTATCTTATCTTCCTTTACTGATGTTGCGTTGTTGTTGCATTTAAAACATTAAAAAAAGCCAAGGTGCTGGCCCAGCGGTGCCTATCACCACATTAAGCATATCTCTTACAACAAAAACATCCTCACTGTGAATATCCATACCAGCAAGTGGTTTATCCTTCATTGTTATTTTTTATCCTACCATTTAAATTTACAAATGCCGCCTACACGAAAGTCTTTAGTTCACTCACATATGCTCTTTTGCTAATAGCAGCACACAAACTTCTTAGGTCGATCGCAACCAATATACCTACAAACATCACCAAAATTCATCTAATGCAATTGATGTAGCATGGGATATATTTTAAGGATTTGGTGAAGGATTTAAAGAACTTGATAGATTATGGTTCTGATAGGAATTTTCTAGGGGTTTGCTGGATAAAAATATGATTTTTGGTAGGAAGATTAGTTTTTTTAGTGGAAAGATAGGATTTGCATGGCTAGAAAGTGGATTTGGGGAAGAAAGGTTGGATTTTTATTAATAATAAATTGAAATAGAAAACAGGATACTCGATAAATTGAGTTCTTTTGAGAGGAACTCGCTTTTTCAAGCTATCTATTCGAGAGGGTGGTCACATTC
This sequence comes from Scilla litardierei, assembly GCA_030789695.1. Classification (NCBI taxonomy): domain Eukaryota; kingdom Viridiplantae; phylum Streptophyta; class Magnoliopsida; order Asparagales; family Asparagaceae; genus Scilla; species Scilla litardierei. The sequence continues at coordinate 41,481,908 of CM061138.1, read as the reverse complement.
TGCAACAAAGAGGGAAATCTCAATCTCGCACAAGTTTTCTCTCAAGATTCAACACCCTTCTCTAATCTGCCTAGCATATAAATACTAATCAGAAAATAACAAAATTATAGAAATAATTCTAAAGCTGAAAATTACAAAAATAACCCTAGATGATTGAAATTACGAAATTGTCCCTGAAAACTGCTAATTCAAGTGGTCCTATCATTACTCTGCCTCAGAAGAACCACCTTGCCCTCAACGTGGTGCGTGAAATTCATGGACGTGCTAATGATGCTCATCCCCTCCTGGATCAAAGTTTGGAATACCTCCATCGCCTTTATCATTGCTCTTGAAAAGGCTGCCATCTTTCTGAGGACCTCCCATGGCCTCGCCAAGGCCTTGCATGTCTCCTCCACCGTCGTAGGAACACCTATTGTCTCAACCATGCTCCGCGAAGCCGGAAAGAAAGTTACGGTAATTGTCAAAGTTCATCGTGGATCTGTCGCATCCCGAAGCTAGTCGTCTGCCTCGAACGGGCCCGCCGTCAACCCCCAAGCCCTTGCAAAGCCTATGGTTTGCTTTCCAAGGGCCGCAGGGCCCATGGATACTTGCCAGGCTAGGTTTCGAAATGGCCCTGGTGGGAGACCGTAGTTACCCAGTGGTCCTGCAGGCCCTCAGCAGGGCCCTTGTGACCAGTGAGGCGGCCGTCGTTCCCTTCCACTTCCTCTCGATGGTCGTGGTGCCCTAGATTTGTGTTGGGGTCGTTATCGGGGTTCAAATATGAAGTCAGATCTTCTTTTTGACGAATCTCCTTCTCAAAAGAGATGTTCTTGCATTTGCCCCTTTTCAAAGGTGGTGCCTTTTATCCTAGATTTGAGTTGTTATCGTCGGCGTTGTTCAGATCTGAAATCTTCGGCCCTTTTGGATCAAAGGATAGTTAAGTGAGGTGTTGAGATAGTAGTTGCACTAGGTTTTGCTAGAAAGCATCCAACATTGCCTTCCTCGTTACCTCCCACACCTTAACCTCAGATCTGAAAGGTGCGAATGTTTCTTTCATTGGTGCTAAGATCGTTGCTTTGATATAGCTTGAGAGGATTTTTCTAGGGTTTTGATGGATAAAAATAGTATTTTAGGTAGAAAGATGAGGATTTTTGTGTGTAAAGATATGTTTTAGGGCTATAAAGTGGATTTGGAAAAAAGATTGGATTTTATTAATAATAAACTGAAATAGATAGGGGATACAAGATAAATTGAGTTCTTTCGGGAGGAACTCGCTCTCCCAAGCAGCCTATTTGAGAGGGTGGCCGCACTCTCAAATAAAGAGGGAAATTTCAACCTCTCACAAGTTTTTTCTCAAGATTCAACACCCTTTTTAATCTCCCTAGCCCATATATAAATACTAATCAGAAAATAACAAAATTACAAAAATAACCCCAAAGCTGAAAATTACAAAAAAATCCTAGAAAACTGCAAATTACGAAAACGTCTTTGAAAGCTACAAAATTCTAGATCTGCGGTCCTATTAGGTTCTTAGCTTCTCACCAAGGGTTTCCACGGCTTCTCACCAAGGGTTTCCACGGCTTCTCACCTAGGAGGTGAAACCTTTCACAAGGTTTTAGAAAATTTCTCTTTAATTTATTCATTGATTCATTCCTTGAAAACAAAACAACTTTCGGGCCTTTGATAGGCTGACACCTCAACACTTCTCCTATTCCATCCGATATGGCACTAAACTCACCCAAAAATACTAAAACTCTTAAAATAAATAAAACAATCCAAATAACTAAAACTTAAAATAAAAAGTAATGGGGGACCTAATGAATGGGTAATGAAGGAGGGGAGGTCAAAGGCCTCCCTCATTCATAACACTCCCCCTTACACATTCATCACTTCGGTCTCAGCTACTGAGGCAAGGGGTGGATACTTCTGGATCCAGAGTAAGTGTGTTTGCCTCGTTAAAACCTTAGCTGTGGAAAACCCAGTGGGAAAACCCAACAGCTTAAGGAAAAAGAGTGCAACCCACAGGTTACTCCCCCTGATCCGTACAAGCTTCAGGCTTGCAGGTCTTTCAACTGTCGCATACCAATGTTCTTTACAAACTTTACAAAAGTACATTTAGGCAATGCCTTAGTAAAAAGATCAGCTAAGTTGTTGCATGACTGGATCTGTCGAACTTCAATCTGCTTGTCGTTCTTCTGCTCGTGCGCCCAGAAAAACTTGGGAGAAATGTGCTTTGTCCAGTCGCCTTTGATGTAGCCCTTCTGAAGCTGAGCAATGCACGCGGCGTTGTTTTCGAATAGGGCAGTAGGCTCCAGATCACCGGTCTTCAGGCCAGTGGATTGGATGATGTGTTGGACGACGGAGCGTAGCCAAAAACATTCTCTGCTCGCTTCATGGATCGCGATGAGCTCTACATGGTTGGAAGATGTAGCAGTAGTGGTTTGTTTTACCGATCTCCAGGAGATAGCAGTTCCTCCGTAGGTAAAGACAAAACCAGTCTGTGATTTTGCCGTATGCGGATCTGAAAGATAGCCTTCATCGGCATAACCAAGTAACTGGGAGGAGGCACCTCTCTGGTAGTAAAGTCCAAGGTCTACGGAACCCTGGAGGTATCGCAGAAGATGCTTTACTCCATTCCAGTGGCGCTTTGTAGGCGCTGCACTGTGTCTGGCTAGGAGATTGACTGCAAACGCTATATCGGGACGCGTGCAGTTAGCCAGATAGAGAAGTGCACCAATGGCACTTAGGTAGGGTACTTCTGGACCCAGTATCTCCTCCACCTCTTCCAGAGGCCGCAAGGGGTCCTTTTGTACGTCTAATGATCTCACGACCATAGGGGTACATAAATGATGACATTTATCCATTTGGAACTTATGTAGAAGCTTCCTGGTATAATTGGATTGATGTAGAAGGATTCCACCTCGTTGGTGTTCAATCTGCAAGCTAATGCAATACTTCGTTCTGCCTAGGTTTTTCATTTCAAAAGTGTGCTTTAGCCTTGCAGATATCTCATTAATCTCTGCTGGAGAGCCTATGAGATTTAAGTCATCAACGTAAACTGCTATGATGACGAATCCTTTTCCCGTTCTTTGATAAAGATGCACGGGCAGACTTCGTTATTAGTGAATCCTTGCTGTGCAAGGAAATCACTTAGTCTGTTATACCACATTTTGCCCGACTGTTTTAGTCCATACAAGGATCTATGTAGTCTAACAGAGAATACGTCCCGAGGTATCTCTTTCATCTCTGTGGGTAAGTTAAACCCATCTGGTGGTTTCATATAGGTCTTTTTATCTAAATCGCCATAAAGATATGCAGTCACAACGTCCATGAGCTGCATTTCTAGGCTTGCCAGAGATGATAGGCTTATTAAGAATCTGAATGTATTAGCGTCCATTACCGGGGAGTATGTATCTTCATAATCGATACCCGGTCTTTGAGAAAAACCCTTTGCTACAAGACGCGCCTTGTAGCGGACGATCAGATTTTCTTCATTTCTTTTTCTAATGAAAACCCACTTATATCCCACAGGTCTAACACCTACTGGTGTTTGGACTACAGGTCCAAAGACTTTGCGTTTCGAGAGTGAGTCCAGCTCTACTCTTATCGCCTCGTCCCACTTTGGCCAATCATCTCTGCGTTTACAATCCGCTAGAGAAAGTGGTTCGACGTCATCGTCGTATTCAGCGACGTGAACGGCAATAGTGAACGCAAAATCGTCGACGACGATTGTGCTATGTCGGTCCAGTACCTCCCCAGTACGTACAAAGTTTAATGATGTTTCTCCTAATGTTTCCTCTACGGGGGAAATTAGGAGGGGAGAGGTAGCTGTCCTGAGCTCAGTATCCTGTGGAGGGATAATCTTATTTTCACCAGGAATCTTCCTCTTTCGAGGAACTTTATCTTTTGAACCTGGTGACCGTCCTCTTTTCAATTGAGGTACAGCCATTTCTGTTGCGGGTGGATTGCATCCATTTATAGGGATGTCAATCTTAGCTGGAGTGTTAGCAGCAGGGACGTGTGAACGGACAATCTTCTGGCTGTCCGTGAATTTATCCGGCAATTGGTGTACTGTATTCTGGAAGTGAAGGATCTTCAGGATCTCATCTTCACACAGATTTGTACGCGGATCATAAAATGACAAAGACTTATTTTCCCAACTAATGGTCTCCGAAGCTTCAGGCTTCTTGGAATGTTTGCCCAACTTTGGAAAAGTTTTCTCATCGAATTCACAATCAGCAAGACGTGCCTTAAATGCGTCCCCCGTTAGGGGTTCTAGGTATCTAATAATCGAGGGTGAATCAAAACCAATATAGATTCCTAGACGACGTTGAGGACCCATTTTGGTCCTCTGAGGTGGTGCTATTGGAACATAGACCGCACAATCAAATATTCTCAAATGAGATATATCTGGAGTTGAGCCGTATGCTAGTTGCATCGGGGATAATGTATTGCCTCCAGAGGGGCGTATCCTGATAAGAGATGCGGCATGCAGAATAGCATGCCCCCAAGCATCCACCGGCAATTGGGATTGCATAAGCAATGGATGTGCAATCCATTGGAGTCTCTTTATAAGAGACTCTGCTAATCCATTCTGGGTGTGAACATGAGCTACTGGATGTTCAACTTCTATACCCGTTACCTGGCAATAGTCTTCGAAGACTTGAGATGTGAATTCGCCCGCATTATCAAGACGTAGTTTCTTGATATGGTTATCGGGGAAATGAGCACGTAACCTAATTATCTGTGCCAACAGCTTTGGAAAAGCTAGGTTACGGGTGGACAAGAGGCACACATAAGACCATTTTGTGGATGCATCTATTAGTACCATGAAGTACCAAAATGGGCCACTTGCGGGGTGAATAGGCCCACAAATGTCACCATGTATCCTCTCAAGGAAGCCAGGAGACTCTAAACCCACTTTTAGGGGCGATGGTCTCGTTATTAGTTTCCCCTTGAAACAAGGGGACAAGGAAATTCACCTTTTTGAAGAATCTTCTGGTTCTTCAAATCATGTCCGCGGGATTCAGATAAGATGCGTCGCATCAGAATGGATCCAGGGTGACCAAGTCTGTTATGCCATAGTTGAAATGGTGGCATTGGCTGGCACGTCTGGTGCTCAGTCATATTGGCTTCGACTGGTTGAATGTATGTTTGGTAGAGTCCCGACGGGAGTCCCTTAAATATTTCGCAGATGGTCTTCTGGCCATCTTTACGAAGAGTGACATACATGTATTCAACCTTATTTTCATCTCTAGTTTCTAAGTGATATCCGTTTAAACGGATGTCCTTGAAGCTTATGAGATTTCTATTTGATCTTGGAGAAAATAGTGCATTATTGATTTTTAGTCTTGTGTTATTTGGGAGCAATAATATTGCATCACCAGATCCTTCGATTATTTTGGACAGTCCTGAAATTGTAATGATAGGACCGTCATATTTACTTATGCTATTGAAATAGCATTCATCGCGAAGGATAGTGTGCGTCGAGGCACTGTCCACTAGGCACTCATACATCATCTATATAAGCAAAAAACGATAATTTATTGATGGAAATGTAAAATGCATACATTCAAAATAAAAGATCGTCTTTATTAAGCATACTAGAGATGAAGCTACAATTTATTCTTTGAAAAGCATAGATAAAGATGAGGCTCAATCGAGCAGGTCGTCATTTTCGAAATCCTTGGAAGTGAACTTCGTCGGATTTTCCACACTTGCCATGTTTGTTTCAGGCGGAGGCTTCTGGCTCGCCTGATACAGTTCCTGGAAGTGGCGAGGTGTGCGACAGTTTCTGGACCAATGTCCAGTCATGCCACAACGATGACATTTTTCCTCCCATGTCTTCTTTAGATTTGACACTATATCAGTGTTCTTACGCTTTCAAATGAAGTTTTTCTTCCCTTTGTTATTCTTGATTTGGGGAGGAGCATTGGCTGGTTTCATAGGGGCATTTGCTTTGTTCTTTCTGCCCCTCTTCTTGTTCTTCCACTTCGGGGGGTGAACACTATGGGCTTCGGGAATAGGAGCTGAGCCTGCCGGGCGCTGGTTATGAGTGGCCAGTAAAAGGTCTCTATTCTGCTCTGCCCTCAGGAGGCAAGAGAGCATGTCAGAGAACTTCGTGAAATTGCGTTCACGATACTGCTGCATGAGAATAGCATCTTTCTCGTGAAACGAGGTAAATGTCTTTTCCAACATGCGGTGCTCCGAGACTTCTTCACCACACAACTTCAGGCGTGAGGTGATGTTGTGAAGTGCTGAGTTGTACTCAGCAACAGACTTGTAGTCCTGAAGTCGGAGGTTCTCCCACTCATAGCTGGCACGCGGGAGTATGACATCAATTTGATGTCTGTAGCGTGCCTCTAACGCTGTCCATAACTCCAGAGGGTCCTCTACCGTCAAGTATTCGGCCTTCAGGGTCCGATCTATGTGTCGTCTGATATAGATAATGGCTTTCGCCTTATCCATGTCAGACACAGTGGTAGAGGTACTGCCAGCTGAAGGGGCCGCTTCTGGGGCTTTGCTAGCAGATGCATCGGATGCTGCGGGAGCCGATGTTTGGGCCACTGCAGGGGCCAGGATGGAGTGCAGGAGCGTCATGGAGCGCAAGTGGAACTTCAGGTCCACTCGCCAGCTCAAGTAATTCTTGCCAGCTGCATCGAGCACCTCGAAATCGACGCTTGCTAATTTAGCCATTTTATCTATGCAATTTAAAGATAAGCATGAATTAAAATAAATTCAACAATCCATGCATAAAGAAATTAATAAGTAAAAATGCGGGGATCGGCCAGATACCCAAAATAATAAACAGTCCAAAGTTCGATTACAGTCCAAAGAAAAGAGAATGAAAAATACAACTTTGGAAACCCCGGGTGGGTCCCTATTTCTGCATCCGTCTTCTTATGCTGTTGCACCGAGCCTTGTCTATTTATACAATTTCCTCACTTACAAATTCTCTCAAAAAAGAAAAAGAAAAAATGCTGGAAATGTAAATAGGTATGCAATGACCGATCCCGAAAGACACATTTTTACTTATTTTAAACATCCACGCAGTTTATATGCTACAAGCATAAATTAAACAACCACGCATATATCTCAAGCATAAAAAATATGGAAAAAGTAAACTAGAAAATATAATTATCTCGTAGACCACGTGGAAACGTCATACACTGCAAGAGAGATGTTTAAATAAATAGAGGAACATATAAATGTAATTATTGATATTACAAAGTTTTTCTCATAAATTTCAATTTGCAAATTTAATTCTTCTTTAAAATTATGAAGAAGCCGAATTTGTGTAGAATTTTGTGGCTTCGGGCCAAAAATTATTTTTAGTATAAGCGCTTGTGGCCCATTCCATAGTTCTGCAAAGTTGTTTGCCGCAATAATTATGGCTTCGGGCCAAACATAAGCTATTAGCCTCGGCCTCGGCCTCGGGCCTCGGCCTCGGCCTCGGGCCTCGGGCCTCGGGCCTCGGCCTCGGGCCTCGGGCCCCCTTGCAGCGGGGGGCGGCGGCGCGGAAGGCCCCCCCCGCTGCAGGGGGGATCGGCCTCGGGCCGCCCCCCTGCAGCGGGGGGCCGGCGGCGCGGAAAGGCCCCCCCCCGCTGCAGCGGGGGGCGGCGGCGCGGAAAAGCCCCCCCTACAGGGGGATCGTGGTCGGCGTTGTGGGAAGGCACCCTCCTCCGTCAGGGGGGAGGGGAGGATTTCATTTCGGTTCTTCTTCCCACCGAAGAATTTTAATGGCAAAAGGAAAAAAATTTCAGAGAAAAAACTTTGTAATATGGATAAATTTTTTTTTCTTTTATTAGACTAAATTTTTTTACTTGTATATTAAAATAATGTAAAAATTATTTAGTCTCATTTTATCTACATGATTATAGAGTTTTACCTTTAGATCAATGATATAGGGAAGAACGCGACGATGATCCGTAGAAATAATAATCCCAGCTCCCGAACGCTTTGAGGATGCCGCAACGCTCCAACGAACCGCTGCAGCAACGTTAGATTCCTTGCACGTAGGGATGAATTTAGATGAAGATTTTTGCCCAAGAATGGAGAACACGTGCTGATAACGTGTTGGATGATAATGGACTCAAGAGAGAGATATATATCATTTCATTGCTAAGAATGAGTAACCATAGCTAAGAGCCATGGTGCTCTATTTATTTATCTCATAGTGGGGAGGCCAAAAGCCTCTAGTAGACCAAGGGTCCCCATTACTCTAAGTAATGGGGGACCTAATGAATGGGTAATGAAGGAGGGGAGGCCAAATGCCTCCCTCATTCATAACAAAAATAAATAAAACAATCCAAATAACTAAAACTTAAAATAAAATAAACATAAGAATATTGATAATTTCCCTATCATTCTTCTTGGCTTGAAAACTTCATCCACTGGTGAATGATGGAAAAAGTAGCACAGCTGTGTAGAAATCAGTAGTTCTTTGTAATTGGAGAAATATGTTTATGAACTTTAAAGTGCAGCAGGATACATACTTATTGATGTACGTTTTTGAAAATTTCTTCCAATTCACAACAGGCAAAAGCATTCATCACCGGTTTGTTGATTAGGGGAGGATGATCTGGGATAATAAACGTAATATGCTCAATCAGAATCCACGGTGTTTCTTTTGGTAGTTTTGATGCACGCTTCACAGACAGCTCTTGAGAAGGCTCTGGCTCAGGTTGCCGTGCTGGATCAAGTTCTGTATCTGGCTCAGAATGCGACATTGGATGAAACGATGGTTCTGGCTCTGACTGCGGCATTGGATCAATATCTGATTCAGGCTTTGACTTGGTGTTACTCTGTTGTTCCCTTTCCAATTTTTCGATCTCTTGAAGAATTGGCTTGTTGCTCTCACTTATCTTTTCTTCTTTTCTTCTGACCACATCTTCATTTGCAGGCTTGAAGATTGTTGGGGTGTCCGTGGAATATATCGAGGCTAGGAAGTAGCGATATTGAAGACCGAGTTTGAACATTGACTAACGACGACTATGACGTGAAAGTTGCATATATCAGAATCCCGCTTCTCCGTTGAATGCGTGATGTGAATATGCATATTTCTGTTCGTCTTAAAACTACAAACAGGAGAAGATGGGATTCTCAATCATCATATCCATATTTGTATTTGAAGCCATAAAAGTATGGGTCTCGAGAATACATTGTTTGAGGAGACCAAGCCTTGTAGTAATCATCCTTGTAGTAATCATAATCTTCCATAATTTAGAGCAAAACTTTTTGTATGGATGGTATCTTTGCGTAGTTGGTTGAGTTAGTTATCTACTGGCACGCACGACATTGAATTTGGGTATCAAACAGAACCATAATCGTCAAAATAGGATAACTATGCAGAAAATTCCCAGGTACCACTAAAAATCCCCTAAAAAATGGCTCACCGTCGAGCAGTTGATTGGGTCAACCGGCTCGGGCGGGTGGCTCGACTGAGCTGAGTTAGATCAGTGGCTCGACACGGCGCAGAGTCGGGGTCGGCTCAACCGAGCCGTTATTGTAGCAGCAACGGCTAAATGGCGCCGACAAGGTTTTGTGGACGTTTCACCGTTGGGTTTGTTGCTAGAGTGTTGCTTGAATTTGATGAAAAAGATGCGGGTGTTGACGTGCTCAGCCTTCGTTGGAGGCGTTGCCGGTGAACTTGCGAGCTTGACTGCTGTGAGTTCAAAGATTCTGGAGGCGGTTCACCATCGGACAGGCTACGGGCTTGCCTGGAGGTGGCAAACGTACGGAGGGGGTCGATAGTCTCGGTCGGGTCGGTGGTGGCACTGGCAAGCGTCAAAGGATTGCCGGTGATGATTTGATGATTCAATTACCGGCGTTGCCGAACTCAGACGCTAACATGGTTGATGAGGGCTGGATCTTGTAGCTGTGAGTTTCAAAGATTCTGGTGGTGGTTCACCATCGAGTCAAGGCTACGGTGATGTAGAGCGTGGTGGCGTCTACGTATTTTAGTGGAAGATTTGGGAAAGATGTGGGAGATCTAGGAAAACACTAGATAGCTATGGTTTCTGTGCTTCGTGCCAAGGCTTCCAAGGCTTCGCGCTAAGGAAGATGAGAGCTTTCACAGGTTTTGGAGAAAATTCTCAAATTTTAATTCATTGATTCCTCTCAAAAGTACAACTCTAGAGCCTTTATATAGGCTCACAACCCAATAATTCTCTTAACCCATCCAATGTGGGACTAAACTTACCCATAAGACTCAAAATAAACTAAAGACTAAAATACAAATAAAATTCTGATCGTATCCTTATCATTCTCACCTGCTTGAGAACTTCACCTCATGGTGAAGGTAGCTAGAAAGCACAGCTGGGCCAAAATCAGTAGTCCTCTACAGTTGGAAAAAATACGTCCACAAATTCTGAAGTATATCGGATACATAATTGTCGATGGATGTCTTCTAAAAATTTCTCTCAACTCATGAAAGATAAAAAATAATTTAGCACATGTTTGTTGGTCAGTGGAGGATGATCTGGGATAACAAACTCTATGTGCTCGATCAGAATCAACGGTTCTTCTCTCGGCAGTTCTGGTGTAGGCTCAATTGTAGGCTCTAGGCAAGGCTCTGGCTCATGTTCAAGTTCTGTCTTTGGCGCGGATTCATGCTTGTACTCGGGTTCTTTTGTTGACTCTAATCATGTCTTGGGTTTCAATTCGGGCTCAGACTTCACTTTAGGCTCAGGTTCCAATTCAGGCTCGGGTTTATTCTGTTGTTCCTTTCCCACCTTTCATTCGCTTGACGAATTCGTTTGTTGCTCTCACTTAACTCTTCTTCTGACAACATTTCTACCTTTGGGATTGCAGATTGCTTTGGCTTCTGGGGGATGCACCGATGCTTGGAAGATTATCTGCATCGAATAGTAGATCTGAATGTTGACCATCGATGATAAGGAACTCGAAGATTCAAACACTAAGATAACACTTATCCTCCTCGCTTGAGATATGCATACTTATATTTTGCTTCCTTAGATAAATCAAAATGGGAGAAGTTTCCTAGATAATACTCCCAATCATCATATCCAAATTCATCCTTAAAGTCATAAAAGATGGGTAATTCTCTCCACTTCTCAAGCTCAAAATTTGTCTGGGGAGTATAGTCATTGTAATAATCATCATGCTAGTCACTGTTGTATCCCATAATTTACAAAAGATTTGCTTGTATGAATGGTACATATGCGTAGTTGGCAGAGTCAGCTATCCACCGGCGCGAATGACACTGAATTTGGACTCAAAACGGATCCAGAATCATCAAAATACAAAAGCTGCATAGGAATTCCTACGAAAATGGCTGAAAAAATGACCGACTGTTACTGTAGCGGGCACATAAAATACTGTAGCGGGCACATAAAACATTGTAGCGGGCACATAAAATACTGTAGCGGTGTAGAAAATACTGTAGCGGGTACTGTAGCAAGCATAGAAAATACTGTAGCAGGCACTGTGGCGCAAAAAATACTGTAACAGCATGGAAAATTAGGGTTTGTTGTTTTGATTTTGTGGAGTAAGGCGGCTAATTTGAAGAGTAGGGTGTTAGACCCGCAGGTCTAACTAGCCGGCCCATTCATGGGACGTCCCATGATAGCCGCCGACCCCCCTCTTGGCCTATTTTGTGTGCGCACCCTTTGCCTTGAAACCCTAGTTTCTCCTATTTATAGGGTCTAGCCGTCATTAGTATTTTTTATGCTTGATATTTTGAGATAGTCTCTATTGAGCGTCCTAGGAGTAGTTCTAGATTAAACGAGTGCGGACGTCCTCTAGGCGTCTTGGGAGGAGAATACACCTTTTTGTATTCAATTATCTAGTTCTTGCTATTGTTTTCTCAATAAAAATCCTATCTTTTGTTGGTTCCTAACAATTTGGTACCAGAGCACGTGACGATCCATGGCGGCTACGACAAGATCCCACGACAAAATTGAAGCTTTGGAGGCCAAATTCACGAGCGAAATTGACGGGATCAAGAAATCATTGGCGGCCAACGATGAATCCATGGCAAAGTTGACGGCATCCATCGAGCAATTGACGGCAAATCAAGCGAAGTACGACGACCAATTCGCGCAGGTGATGGCAACCCTAAAACAATTGGCGGCGAACAACAAAGGGGAAGAAAACCCTAAATCGGGGAAAGGCGACATCTTTGAAGAAGGAGAAGGAGAAAGTTGAAAGCTTTGACCCGAAAAGTGCTTTTTTGGTGGAGGATCTAGCCGACGATGAGGACGAGGAGCCGAAGAAGATCAATTATCGGGAGGGGATTAGGTGAAAGGCCGCGGAAGCCCAAGGAGGGACCGTCGACTACGATCAACCCCGCGGGAAGGCACGTAAGGAGAACGGGGGGGGGGGGGGGGGGGGCGACACCACCTCCAAGGGGTCGTCGGCCCCCAGATGCACAAGGGGGGGGGGGGGGGGGGGCGAACCCCCCCGGGGTCGGCCGGGGGCGCCGACCCCCCATGAGGGTCCGGCGACCCTCGCCGACCCTCGGGGGGGGGGGGGGGGGGGGGGGGGAGGGCTGGGGCCCCCAGGACTACAGGAGGGGCCTGGCGAACCCTCCTGGGGTCGGCCGGGGGCGCCGGACCCCCAGGAGGGGGCGGCGAACCCCCCGACCCCAGGGGGGCCGCTGGGGCCCCCAGGACCTGGGGGGGGTCCGGCGAACCCCCCTGGGTTCGGCCGGGGGCGCCGACCCCTCCTGGGGTTCCGGCGACCCCCGCCGACCCGGGGGGGAGGGGGGCGCTTGGGCCCCCAGGACACTTTCCGGCCTCCGCGCGATCCGACAGAGGCTTGTGGCGGCAATTTTGGGGACTTTCAGCAAGATCCGCCACGACGAGAGGCTCCGGTACGTGATTTCGAGGAGGATTTTGGACCCGGGGATTATCAGGAGCACGATGACTACTATCGGGACCCTCCCGACCCCCGCTTTGACGACGGGGGGTGGCAGCCACCGCCCCACCACCAGGAGAGACGCCCAGCAGGCACCGGAGAGAGGTACAGAGACTACCAGGAGTGGCCAGAGGGCGGTGTTGGAGGAGACGGGGGGCACGAAGACCGAGGGGACTACATGGGTCGCGGAGGAGGGCCACCCAGGCGTTATGAGACCATGGACGAGAGGCGCCAGCACTACCGTCCGCGTTACAGAGACGATGGGAGGCCCGAGCAGGGGCACTTTGGAGGGGATTGCATAGTCCGAAAGCTGAAGATGCCTATCTTTTCTGGGGAGGATCCACACGCCTGGCTGTTCACAGCGGAGAGATATTTCGCGGCGCATCACATGACCGAGGCCCAGAAGCTGGAGGTGGCGGCCATTTGCATGGAGGGGCGAGCCTTGGGTGGTTCCAGTGGAAGGAGAGGAGGCATCAGATCCGTAGCTGGGCGGAGATGCAGGACTTGGTGCTAGAGAAGTTTAGAGACCCCCGCCTGGGGAACCTACACGAGCAGCTATTTGCTCTCAGGCAGGAGGGGCCGGTGCGAGAGTACATTGAAAAATTTGAGACGCTGACGGGACGAGTTCATGGGGTGTCGGACGAGTCGCTGGAGGGCACCTTATTGAAGGGGATACGTCCTAGTCTTCGAGCTGCGGTGAGGCCATACAAGCCTCGAGGGCTTTCAGAGGTCATCGAGATGGCGCAGATGGTTGAGGACTCCCGAGCTGAGGATAGGCGAGGCGGGAGCGGCTACAGTGGGCAGATACATCTGATCACCACGACTGGGATAGGCGGATCAAGGGTCCCTACTGAGACAGTTCAGACATGGCTTGAGAAGACAGGGGAGCTGAACCCACTACCAGTCGGGGGCCCATTCCGACGGATGACCGATGCGGAGATGAGGGAGAAGCGGCAAAAGAGACTCTGTTTTAGATGCGACGAGCGCTTCTCTCCCGGACACCGTTGTGTGGATCGGAAGCTGCAGATTTTGATAGCGGAAGCAGACGAGGATGATGACTTGGAGGACGAAGGCATTAGAGGGGAGGACGACTCCCACTCGGAGTAGCACCGCTGGTACTTACACCACCTTGAGGACAAGGTGGTTCTTGGGGGGGAGTATTGTTAGACCCGCAGGTCTAACTAGCCGGCCCATTCATGGGACGGCCCATGATAGCCGCCGGCCCCCCTCTTGGCCTATTTTGTGCGCGCGCCCTTTGCCTTGAAACCCTAGTTTCTCCTATTTATAGGGTCTAGCCGTCATTAGTATTTTTTATGCTTGATATTTTGAGATAGTCTCTATTGAGCGTCCTAGGAGTAGTTCTAGATTAAACGAGTGCGGACGTCCTCTAGGCGTCTTGGGAGGAGAATACACCTTTTTGTATTCAATTATCTAGTTCTTGCTATTGTTTTCTCAATAAAAATTCTATCTTTTGTTGGTTCCTAACATAGGGTTAGGGTTTTGTTTTTTGGAAAAATTGGAGGAAGATTTTTTGAAAAGAAAAGAATCGTTGGCTTTGATACCAAGTTGATGTAGAACGTGGTGGCAGCTACGTATTTTAGTGGAAGATTTGGAGAAGATTTGGGAGATTTGGGAAAAATACCATATAACTAGGGTTTCTTGGCTTCACGTCAAGGATTCCAAGGCTTCACGCTAAGGAAGATGTGACCTTTCACAGGTGGGGAACCTTTCACAGGTTTTGGAGAAAATTCTCAAAATTTAATTTATTGGGTCCTCTCAAAAATACAACTCTAGATCCTTTATATCGGCTCACAACCCAATAGTTCTTCTAACCCATCCAAGGTGGGACTAAACTCACCCAAAAGACGTAGACTTCTAAAAAACTCAAAATAAACTAAAGCCAAAAATACAAATAAAATCTTGATCATATCACTATCATACGTGCTCGCCTGGAGGTAGCGAACGAACTGAGGGGGTCGGTGGTGGCACCGACAAGCGTAAAAGGATTGGCGATGATGATTTGATGATTTGATTATCGGCGTTGCTGAACTCAGACACAAACATGGTCGTCGGAGGGCTGGATCTTGCAGCTGTGGTGGGGTCAATTCTGGCAGAGGAGGGCGTTAATAATGCCAGACATGGTCCTTGGGGAGGACGGTAGCGATGGGAGAGTCGCGACATCGGTGGTGATGTTTTGGGTTGGAGCTAGGGTTTGGTGGAAGATGGCGGCGACGAGGAGATTATGTTTAGGGGTTTTTGGTAGAGGAAGGTGGTGGCTGGAAAGTTAGGGTTTGAGATTTTTTTGGAAGAAAATTTGGAAGAAAAATAAAAAGAAGAAGAGAGAATCGTTCGACTCTGATACCAAATTGATGTAGGACATGGTAGATTTTATGGATTTGGTGATGGATTTGGGAAAGAACTTGATTGATTAGGATTCTTGGCTTCTCACCAAGTTTTCCGAGTTCTCACCAAGGAGGGGAAATATTTCACTGGCTTTGAGAAAATTTCTTTTTTGATTTCTTCATATTGATTCATTCCTTGAAAATAAAACAAATCTTGGGCTTTTTATAGGCTTACAATTCAACACTTCTCCTATTGTATCTGATGTGGTACTAAACTTATCCAAAAAGACTAAAACTCTTAAAATAAATAAAAGACTTCAAATAGCTAAAACTCAAAGTAAAATAAAATAAAAATAAAAATAAAAATCTTGATCATATCCCCATCTGCATTGCAAATAGATCAAGGTAAAAGAATTTGATTAAAAATACAGAAATGTAAAGATGTGAGAGTAGTACATTCTGATTGGTAGGCATGGTTGAACCCATTCTTTGCATGACTTTAGTTGTACGATACACGACATGTTAACTATGCTATTGCTAGGCTACTAGCATCTGCCCAAGCATAGCGGCAAATACAACTATTATTCTTTTTTTCTAAAACTTTCATTCTTTTCATCACGTACATATTGATTAGAAAAGGCCTCCATTAGTGTCTGATAATAGATTTTTTGTCAATGAGGTCATCTTCTTTAGATGTGGAACTGATGCATCATACATTTTTACCTTATCTCAGTAAAGTTTGCAAGTGGAATATTCGACCCAGTGGCCCATCGAAGGTGGTTAATATAATGAGGAATATTGAATTTTTTGTTAAATTCCATATTTTATTGATTTGAATTTTTAAGTTGGCTAGAATTAGTAAACTAGTCGTCTGATTGAGTTAATTTGGTTGTTATGGATTAAGATGATGCGGTTGATAATTGGAGGGAAACTACTATGCACACAACAAGCTTAAGGAGAATTGCTATTCACACTACAGTCGCGGCTATAAGAGGCCAGCCGGCCCTAGCTATGGGGATGCGAAAATTGTTGAGTGAATTTTATTCTACTTTATTATTCCTTAGATGAAATATATTAGGCTTTTCTATCCTCCTAGATTAATTCTTATCTAATTTCTATTTCATTTCGTAGTCGATAAATTAACGAGTAGCCTCTTTTTAGCATTAAATATTTATTTTCAGATCTGGATTTTCAGATCCAGATCTAGGTTCGCATCAATTGGTATCAGAGCGTTTACGATCCAAGGCGACGACGAGACAAGACGAAATCATGGCGCAAATCTTCCAACAACTCGCTATCCTCGCGGCAAACGTTGAAAATTTCAGATCTGAAACTTTCAATCCAGATTTGGCGAAGATCGATCGTCGTTATCTTTTCCCTGCAAAGACAGACATTTCTGACGATTTCAAGCCCAGATCTACTAGTCCCGGGGTCAGATCTGGAATTTTCACTACCAGATCCGAAGCTTTCAAGGCCAGATCTACCAGATCCAGATCTTCAAGTTTCAGATCCAGATTTGAAATCTACAGATCCAGATCTGAAATTATCAGATCAATATCTGAAATTTTCTTCCGATCCAGATCTGAAATTTTCAGATTCAAATCTGAAGGCGGCGGCTGTCGGCGATGTAGATCTGAAATTATCAAATTCAGATCTGGAGTCCTCAGATATAGATCTGAAATTTAACGAAGAGGTTCCGGAGGATGTGATTTTTAACGAAGAGGATCCGGAAGATATCGAAGACGAAGGCCAGCATCCCGAACAACGAAACGACGCAGATCCAGAGGATTGGGAAGTAGATCTCGACACGTCACCGCCGCACAGCGGACTTCAGACCACTGGCGGGAGTCGCCCGCCCCTGGCAGCCATGGGGGAAGGCCTCCGAACCCCCACCTGCACCTGGGGGGCTGTCGAACCCCAAGGTGCACCTGGGGGTCCCGCCGAACCTCCAGGAGGGGCGGCAGCAGCCGCCGACATCTGGGGGCAACAGCTGGGGGCCGCCGGCCCAAGACTGGGGCCGGCAAGCCCCGCCGCCCCCTGGGGGGGGGTTCGCCCACCCCCCGGATCCCTCCCTGAGCACCGCACGACCTTCTCGTTGGTCCACCGACTTTTCAGGGGCTCCGACATCTCATCTCGACCTCCACAACGCCACATGGGGCCCAGCACGGGTCCCGATCTGCACCGTTTTAGGTTTTCATCTATCTATGGGGCCCAGGGAAGGATTCCGATAGCGCATCGACGACGACGTCCCTCCAGAGTATTTGTGGGGTCCCGACAGCGCATTTTGGATCCCGCCCTGGCCCGACGACGTTTTTTCGGACGTCGTTGATGGCTGTGGGGACCAATCCCATCCGTTTGACCCGGTAGAAGGCTTCATGCACCACTTGTGGACAAGGTGGATTTTCAGGGCAGAGTAGTGATGCGGTTGATAATTGGAGGGAAACTACTATGCACACAACAAGCTTCAGGAGAATTGCTATTCACACTACAGTCGCGGCTATAAGAGGCCAGCCGGCCCTAGCTTATGGGGATGCGAAAATTGTTGAGTGAATTTTATTCTACTTTATTATTCCTTAGATGAAATATATTAGGCTTTTCTATCCTCCTAGATTAATTCTTATCTAGTTTCTATTTCATTTCGTAGTCGATAAATTAACGAGTAGCCTCTTTTTAGCATTAAATATTTATTTTCAGATCTGGATTTTCAGATCCAGATCTAGGTTCGCATCATAAGACTTTGTTAGTTTAGAATCCATGTTTGATTTAGAGGATTTCTTTCGATAAAGTTAGCCTGCACCCTTTTTATACAAGGGACGAATCCTGTACTAATTGAATTTGAATGGAAATTGGTTTGTTTAATTCATTTGCAAATTAAAGTTATTTTTTTAAACATTCCACTTCTTAAATTCCTTCTCAGCCCAATTTTTAATCACAAATTCACCAAGCGTACCATGACAACAAATTACAATCAAATTAAGACTACCCCTTCATACCACATGCTATCTGTGTGGTGTATACCCCTTCCCCTGCAAGCATGGTGTTGGGAGCATACTGTACCGAGCTTCCCTTCAGTATTTTGTTTCTGATGGGAAAAGTTTTATAAAGCGTTAAACTTGTAATTTACATGGAGTTTAGCCTGTTGCTCGCACTTGCAGATGCTGTGTTCTTCACAAAATGCTATTTATGAAACATCTATTTATGGAATTTTTAAATAAAATCTGTCATCTTCCAGGAGGGTCTTGCTGCAGCATTTGGAAATGGATTGTCCACGGCATGTGTTGTCAATATTGGTGCTCAAGTAACATCAGTAATCTGTATTGAGGTAATGCAGTCTTGTTGTCCTATGTCAACATATTATTTTCTTTGCATGGGTTATGCATTTTGTTAATCTACATTTGACATTATATCTTACACATCAATTTTCTTTTCTTTTCTAGTCTCTTTACTGAATGTCACTGGTGTGCAGGATGGAGTGGCTTTGCCCAATACAAGCATTACGTTGCCATATGGTGGAGAGGTGTGAATGGACTTGTGTTAATCTTGACGTAGATATTTGAAATGTTCTTATTAATTCTTATGTTTGTCTGTACTTTGAGTATCTCAGTCATTTTAGCAGTATAATCCCCTGAATGTTAGCGGTTATTGGACAACAAGTTTAAACAATGAATTTACATATTTTAACAATTGACACAGGGAATAGCCACTTTTAACTAAATACTCTTCGCCCATTCTTGTAATATTTTTTGTTTTTGACTACATTTAGTCAACATATCCCCTTGAAGTTATTAATGGTATTGGAACATACATGGTGCCTTTTCTTTTTTCATACCCTGGAAAGGGCCATAGCCATATGGTGAGCAAGTTATGAACCTCACACCCTTTGCATGATCATGGTAGTTTTACTAGAGGGATACATAGGTACTATGATAAACTTTGTTTTGTTGATTCCCCTGAATGTTAGCGGTTATTGGACAACAAGTTTAAACAATGAATTTACATATTTTAACAATTGACACAGGGAATAGCCACTTTTAACTAAATACTCTTCGCCCATTCTTGTAATATTTTTTGTTTTTGACTACATTTAGTCAACATATCCCCTTGAAGTTATTAATGGTATTGGAACATACATGGTGCCTTTTATTTTTTCATACCCTGGAAAGGGCCATAGCCATATGGTGAGCAAGTTATGAACCTCACACCCTTTGCATGATCATGGTAGTTTTACTAGAGGGATACATAGGTACTATGATAAACTTTGTTTTGTTGATTCTCAGACATAGCTCGTTCATCCAGTTATCCTCTTTCGCATTCAATGAACTCTTTGATATTTTTATACTCCTTGAAATCATATCGTGGTATGATTCCTGACATATCATGTTCCTATAGAAACCTCCTGTTGGCATGTTCCATCCAGACTGAACTGTCAAGGGCCAATGCAACAATTTGTCCATTGGGTATCATCTCTTAGCTGCTGAAGACCTAAACTTGAGTCTTTTTGATTGCTTTTGAAGCCATTAAGTCTAACATTATTGATCGGTTGGAAATTTCGATAATACCCTTTTTCTCATCGTCCCTCCCTTGTCTATCCACCTCTTCACCAGTAGAATGCCATTGTGTCCTATGATCTCCCAATCACTACTCCTAGTCATGTTGTAAAATATTTTAATAATGTTCAAAATATGATTAATCATAAAAAAATGATGGATATTTTTCTTAGGACCATCATTTTAGTTGATGTGAGATTTATTCAACCATGCAAGGGCTGTAATTAGAATCAACCTGGCTCCTATTTCTGTCCATTTGAAGCTTTTTCATTGGAAAAATTTGCTCCAGTATTTTGACTTTGGCTAATGATAAATCTTGAAGATTTGAACTTGTGCCATCAATGGAAGTAAAACTTGGTTTCAAGTTTGCACTTGGGTTTTGTAGTGGTTATTGTGATGTGTTTGCCTGTGGGTTTTGTAGTGGTTACTGGGATCTATTCACCCAAGAGTTTGGATTGGTTTTATTGGGACATTTACACTTAAGGGTTGGATGTCTATTATTAAAAATATAACTTTTGTACTTGAGATAATCCCCTTTCGTCCTCGATTATGGCTTCTTTTGCCCAGCGCAAGTGAAATATCGATGATGATGTTCCTTCTTATCTTTATCTTAGGTAGGCTTTCTTATCTCTATTGGGCATGAGGTGTCTGCCTTATCCGTTCGAATCTTCTCCATTATCATTTCTGCTTCGTCACCAGTGACGTGTCTCTTACTTCCCATCATCATTGAATCAACTAAGTTAGGAGTGAAGTCAGGCGATTCATTTGATCATGGGTATTTGGGTTTAAAACATAATTGGTAGCAAGTTTGTCTTTTAGCAAGAAGTCAATATTTGAGTTTTAATTTGGAATCTAAATCAATTTTCACAAGTAAACCAAAGATTATATGTTAAGAAATACAGCTATATATGGGACTTTCTATAAAATATTCAATATAGGGACTTACTATTTTAGGTCATCCATATCTCGTGTATATACAGAACTTGCTTCATTATTCATAAATGCGGAGACGAGTTTCTTTCAATTTCTCAAACTTTTACATGGTGTCAGAGTCGTGACAATTCTAAATTCTTCTTCCAGTCTTCTTTGACATTTTAGTCATCTTTGCAACATCAAGCCTACGTTTCCTACATTTGTATAGAGCGTCCTGGCGCCAGGCCAATGGTTCGAAGATTCATGTTTTCTCATGATGTAGGACGGAATAAATCTAAGAATTTTTTGTGGAGGATTTGGGGAAGAATTGATAAATTAGGGTTTCTTGGCTTAGCACCAAGAGTTTCAAGTCTTCTCATCAAGGAGGGGACCTTTCTCAGGTTTGGAGGAAATTTTACATTGATTAATTCATTGATTGATTGATTGAAAAATAAACAAGTCTAGGGTCTTTATATATGCTTACAACCCAACACCTTCACTATTCCTATCCAATGTGGGACTAACTCTAAAATAATAATAAAAGTTTATAATAAATAAAAACTCCAAATAACTAAAACTCTAAATAAAATAAAATAAAAAATAAAAAATTAAATTCTATCTCAATCGAAATCGGATCCTTATCATTCTCCTCGGCTTGAGAACTTCACCACCATGTGAATAACGAAAAAATAGCACAATTGGATAGTAATCAAAAATTCCTTACAGTTGGAGATTATGCTTCCACGGATTTTGAAATGTAATATGATGGAGATGGAAGACGAACTTCCTTAGATAATTTTTTCAATTCATAAAAGATAGAAAAGCATATAGAATCTGTTTGCTGATCAAGTGTGACAGATCGTGATAACAAACTCAATGTGCTCAATCAGCTTTAGTGGTGCGATGCTTCTATCTGCGTTCTGGCGCATGTTCAGCAGATGGCTCTAGATAGGGTTCTGGAATATGGTACTGGATCAAGCTTTGATTCTGGCTCTTCCTATCAGCCCAATACTGGTCCAAGCTCCTGGTCGGGCTCATGCTCAAATTCAAGCTCAGGCGCGAGTCTTGTCTCAATATCTTCATCAAGATATGGCTTCAGCTCATGTTCAATATCATACACTGCCTCAGGTGTTGTATCAATCTTTAGCTTATGTTTTGGCTTGATTTTAATCTGTTATTTCTTCCACCATTGTTCGAACCCTTGAAGAATTATTTTGTTGCTTTCACTTAGCTTTTCATTTGACCATATCTTTTCTTTAGAGCTTGAAGATTGGTTGGGTGCTTGTGGAATATATCGATACTTGGAAGAATAGTGAGTTTGAAGATGGATTTTGAACATTTAACCATCGACCACTATGTAGTGGAAGTTGCATATACCAGGATGGTATTTCTCCTTTGAACGTGTGATATGCATATGTATTTTTCTGTTCTGTTCGTCTAAAAAATCAAAATGGGAGAAGATATATTTTGGATGGGATTCTTAGTCATCATATCCATACTTATCATCGAAGCCATAGAAGTATGGGACCTGATGATACATTGTTTGAGTAGAATAGACTTTCTAGTAATCATCGTAGTAATCAGTATAGTATCCCATAATTTAAAACAAATCTTCTTGTATGGACAACTCGGTCGGCTCAGGGACGGCTCCAATCAACCTGATGAACAATATCAACCGAGGCGACGACTCGGCTCAGTCGGCTTAGTTCATTATTGGGGTCAGCTCTGAGACCAAATTGATGTAGAACGGAATAGATCTAGGGATTTTTGTGTGAAGGATTTGGAAAAGAACTGATAAATAAGGATTTTTTGACTTCTCACCAAGAGTTCTGAGGCTTCTCACCAAGGATGTGACCTTTCCTAGGTTTGGACGAAATTTTCCATTGATTAATTTATTGATTGATTAATTGAAAATTAAACAAGTCTAGGGGCATTTATGTTGGCGTACAACCCAACACCTTCTATATTCCCATCCGTTGTGGGACTAAACTCTAAAATAATAAAAACTCTTGAAAATAAATAAAAACTTCAAGTAACTAAAACTCAAAATAAAAATAAAAATAAAAATAAAAATAAAAAATTCTATCTTAATCGGAATCGGATCTCTATCACCTCACCATTTAATATTTTTATTCACTTCAACAAAAATTTGTGCTTGACGCCAGTCCCGCTACAGAATAATAGATTCAATCATTCAATCTAGAGTAGCACACCAATTTGTTGGTCATGTTATTATTAATTCCTCTACTATACACCATGTTTTCATGCGACTCGGAACCCATGCCAATCTTGTTACATGCTTCTTTCCAAGCTCTGGCAACTGCTATTTTAGTACAATCTGATTGATGTCCAGCTATGGCTGTTCACTTTTTTTCTAGTATTAGGTGACTGGCAACTCGCATCTGTCTATTGTCCTTGCTAAACATGTTTCAATCATGTGACCAAACTATTTTTCTCTTCATGAGTGAACCGATCTTCTATATAACAATCCTTTTGAAGTCGTGCAATGCACGTAATCAGTGATTAGTGACTAGATTCGCATACTACATGTGTTAGGTAATTATCAACCAAATTATCTTCCAAACTTTCATATTGAACGTAATAGTTGATTAGATTCGTGTTGTACGTATTAGGTGATTAACAACTATATGTACCTTCTAAACCTTCGATTTTTGATCTGTCGTGGGTTTCGCGGCGGGGGGGGGGGGGGGGGGGGGGGGGGGGGGGGGGCTACGAATATAACTATATGTAGGAGATTCTATTGTTAGATTTTCTTTATAAGGACTTAGTAATTTTGATCCTTCAAATTTTGTATATAAGGGGTTTGATCGTCCATGTCTCCATGTGCATCTTCATATTCAGTGACAAAGTCTGATTTCTTAATTTTTCAAGATTTTTCTCATCATATCGCTTAATATTTCTCCCGTATTCATCCTGGAGACAAGGTCGTTCATACTTCGTGCTAAGTATACCAGACTATAGATGTTTTAGGCACTATTCTTTCAAAATATTTGTGCCTTTCAAATGGGTATGGCCTATTTGATTATTAATCTGTCAAGGAAACCATGAGAGGCAGATCTAGTTTCATATGAAAATGAAATATAATTGTGTACAACTACTATCATAAGCTTTTCTTGTTATTTTGCTTATGGTCTGTTGCTTACCAGCAATTGCTATTGAACGCGTCATCAATTTTTGGGGTTGCTTAAAATATATATTTTCTTTCGCAGACTTGTTTCCTATTGTTTTTTATTTCATCTTATCTTGTTACATGAGAAATGACAAACTACCGACTATTTGGTTGATTCTGAGGAGATTTGAGATACATCTAATTTGCTAGACACGATGAAAACAATGAGTTTCTTTATTTTAGTAGTTCACATATGTAGTCAATCTCAACATCTTTGTGATTTATTTTTGAACTCTTGAATTTTCTCAAGTTGTAATCAATTTTTGGTGTTGCTTACTAATTGAGATTATTTAGTTCATGACTAATCCTTTGAAATGAATGAAATTTCAGCACTATTTGCCTTTATATTATGTGCAAGTCTTTCACCATTAGTTTGTCAGCAATATGACCGTGCTTATGAAGGTAAGTGAGAACTTTGATAACATCCGGTGACACGATTTTGGCCAACTCTGGCGTAAATTCGCGTCTTTTAAGAAATGCGTATCATGCTGAAGCGGAAAAGATGTCTCAACAAGAAAAAACATCAAATGGGTTGAATTTAAAGATTCAGTATACACTTTAATGGTTCAAGCTTGATTTGAACCTTGAACGAATCTACATTTGGTACACATCTTGATGCCACATTAAATGTAACTCTATATGGCCCAGTTTATATTTCAATATGTCGGGATGTGACTGGCTGAAAATACTCTGCATGAAGCCATAATATGATAGCGTGATGGTATCTTTGTTGAGCGATTATGACAGCTCTAAATTCATGATAAAAGCCACTTCCATGCCATGTTCTAAGCTTTTTATTTGCTGCAAATGTTACTAGTACTAGATGCCATCAAATATGGGTCTAAATTGAAAATTGGCCAGCACGACTCGCGTGTCTCCACACTTAGTTCAGGGGTGGGCCAAATTTGGTGGACCAATTTTCAGTTTTGTTTCGTAGTTGAAGGTTTTGGCAGTAACAATATCAGCAGTTGGCATAGAATTTATAGCATTAGACAAAAAGTTGTTTCAAGAATTTAGAGGTGTTGAAATCACTCTATAGAGACACTATTACCTTATTGCATTATGGCTTATGCATGATATTTCCAAACAGTTACTTCTTGACACACATGGGATATATGTTGTGTAGATAAAAATATATTAAATGAGTCAAGATGTGTGCCAAATTTGGATCTATTCATGGATCTATTCTAATTTAACCGTAAGAAGGTACTTTGGTGTTGCAAATGCCACCTATCTGTTGCGCTTTGCTGGTTGAGATATCCTTTTCACTATAATATTACTGGCATATCCTAAAAGGCATAGATTTTCTCTAGATTTACCCAAAAACATGCCATTAGATGTTATCAATAGGCTCGCCTACCTTTACAATTGTGGGTTTGTTTTGCTGGCAGACCAAGTTTGAAAGGCTTTCACATGTTTGAAAGACAAATTGTGGTGAAATTTTATTACTTTCAAATGAATAGTTGTCGGAAACCTAAATGGGCTCAATTTGTTGCAAATGATGCAAAGACAAATTGGTTACAGTTAGGGAATTTTTATGAAACCATTATAAGTAAGTAACAATTAGAAAAGGTGCTTAGATTAACTATATGTGCAGATTTCTAACAGAGAAGCTTAATGCTTTCAGTTTGTATACCAAGTTAGAGGTATTTGGCTCTCCAATATTATGGGTTCAACAAAAAATGTTACAGTTTATCATTTTGTTTGTTACAAGATAATATCAATCACAAATGTAATTGAGAAGGTAAATAAACTCTAAAAATTACTGGAAGTGTTCATTAGCAATTGGATGGGCTATCAACAAAATAATGGTAACATAAGCTTTTGCAGACAACTATATAATATCATATTTTGCTATCATAAGGAGCTCAGTTACTCAATCTCATGATCCCCCTTCACAGATTAAAAATCAAATTAGGCATATTCATTTAGAGGTGCACAAGTATTTTAAAGTGCTAATTCCTACAACTTTGATCCATATGATCACGTTAGCATGGAATGCAGATTCGAAGTATCTTTTATGACGTTTTCTTTAGGATCGGTAAGGGAGAAATATTGACCGAGCTTTTATGAAGTTTTCTCTGGGATCAGTATGGAAGACAGATTCAACCATGTTATCTGAAAAAGCTGGAAGAGATGAATTTGTGATTTGCTACTACAAAGAAAGTGGACTGAGACATGAAAGACAGGCATGGCCATTTTACATACAAGAGTAGAAGGCCAAATATAGCAAGTCTATAAAAAATCTAAATAACAGAAATCCCACCCCTTCGCAAGCTCACTATGTATGAGCATCGAGAGTTTGGAACATATTGTCATGATCGAGTTCCTAGAAGTTTAGAACATGGGTGAGACAAGCCGCAATGCAAACTGAACCTAAGGAAAATATACTGTTTTTTCTTAGGTTCAATATACACTAAGAGTGATAGTAGGCAGGTCCCGCAAGTCACTATCGAACTTTTGACAAGCATAATATACCAAGCCATATATACTCAAAAGTATAATGTTTTATAAATAGCACGCGGTCCAATATAAGAAACTAAAATACACTACTTAGACCATCGACTTTAAAAAACATCTCATACCTCAGCGAAATGCAAAATAAACGCATGACTTGTCTACGGTAACTTCGCACCACTCTTCAGAAGCTCTTGGCCCTCTAAACCTGAGTTCCATACGGCAGCAAAAGCAACCGTTAAAATAGGTCTCCAACAACTATCAGAAGAACATGTGAGATCCGTATATATAAAATAAACATATAAACAGAAAACAAAGGGACATAAGCATCATCATATAAGCATCAATATAAGTAATATCATGTAAGCTAAATACAACAACAGAAGTATTATTTTGTAAGGTAAATAAAGCAGTAAGAATAAAATAATAATAAAATTTTAAAAATGAAGTATTATTTTGTAAGGTAAATAAAGCATGAGCAATATCGTATGACGTAACATGACAATGTATGTCATGACAATGATAAGTTACCCAACAGTGTATACACGACTATGTAGGTGAAAACAGTGCTCCTATGTCTAGTACTGTGACTCATGCTTGATGGTACAATATGCAACATATAAACTCACTCATACCAACGAGGGCACTCATCCGGGTCAAATACAGACTGATGCAATAACAGAAATAGTCAGATATAGTAGGGGTGGAACCAGTCGCTCTCGTACCCTTAGTAATATGAGTTATTCCATTTTAATGTATACTGCAAGCCTAGATAGTCAAGTGTCATGTATGTGAATATCAATAATTGGTATTAAGTACATGTGCATGTATAGTGGCATGTCAAGTATGATACATTATCAATTACATTATGTATATGTATATGAAACAATAACCAATATAATGTCACATGTATGCGTATGTAACGAGTGCCATGTCATGAGGGTGTATGATGTATGTGTTCTAACATATCAGTAATTAATGTAATAAAGATTGATATTTGTGGGATTTAGCATTATACATATCATATATCACGACACAGTCTCTATGTATAGCCTAAAAGCACATATGATGGTATCAATCTTTATAATCAAGAATTATGTCCATGCTATAAGAATAATGATTATAACCTCCATATCAATCCAATAATTAAGTCATATCTAATGGAAGAACACATTAGTTTAGTTGTATTTATCAAATTCTAGCATGGCCCAAGATGATCAAATTCAATTATAATCGTTTATGTATTCCTATGCATCTCACAATTAGTTTCATTAATTTTCATGTCAAAATTTAACCATTTTGCTTTTTTCTCAGAACAATGTCATCGTAGAAAACAAGTTACATTCCCATTTATCATATCCTGAAAAGTAATCATGTTTAGAGCGAGGCTAAAGCTTATAGGTTGGTCCCAATCCCACAAAAGCCCCAAAGGGTAAACCGCACAAGCTCACAACCCAAAGATGGTAACCGCACAACCCACTGTACAAAGAGGCAGCCACAAAATTCCACAAGCGTAAAAGAGAAACCACAAAAATCCATGGCACACAAGGGCTTCCACACAAGTCTACAAACCTAAAGACCTAGTCACCAGGACAAAGAACTGCCAAACTAACCCACGGCTAAGAGAACCAGTCGAACAAATTCATGACTTAAGAACCAGTCGAACCAACCATGACCTCAGAGGGAGTCAACCACACATGCCCATGGCCCAAAGAGGGCAGCCTAGCCAGAGAGGAGCAGGGAAACATCACGATAGAGCGAGGCACATGACACCAGGGACAAAATCAACATGCGACAACTACAACAGGCACATGATAGAACAAGGGGGGCACCGAGCCTATAAAATTACACCACAAACCGCAACACCATAAAGAATCATCTAAATCGTCAAATTTAAAAAAACTCAGGTCATCGTCATCATAGGAATCACCAGGACAAAGAAATATCAAACTAACCCACGGCTAAGAGAACCAGTCGAACAAATGCATGACTCAAGAACCACTCGAACCAACCACGACCTCAATGGAAGTCAACCACACAGGCCCATGGCCCAAAGAGGGCAGCCTAGCCAGAGAGGAGCAGGGAAACATCACGATAGAGCGATGCACATGACACCAGGGACAAAATCAACATGTGACAACACAACATGCACATGACAGAGCAAGGTGGAAAACCGAGCCTATAAAATTACACCACAAACCGCAACAACATAAACAATCATCAAAATCGTCAAATTTGAAAAAACTCAGGTCATCGTCATCGTAGGAATCACGGCCATGTGGGTCGAGACCAAAGTTTTAAAACACGAAGGTGTGACGCGAGGCGTTTGCCTTAACGTGTAAGGCGTAAGACTTCAGCGTGTTGTGAGGCGTAACACTTTATAACCACATAATTATGAAATATATATGTAAAAAATATAGTTTTAAGTTCCAAACCATCATTAAAGTATCAAAATATTAAAATCGAGACAATATTGTAATCCATTAACTAAGGATTTCACGGGCAGATGTTAACTCTTTCTTGTATGAACCTTACTTATATTTTGTATTTAGATTCCATTTACGCATGATGTAGATATAGGATGCTCTTACACGAAGATAATTCTCTTACATTAGTTTCGGGTTCTCCCTAAAATAAAAAACGAACTAAATACAAATATTAAATAACCAATTTTGTCTTGATGAATAAAAATATTTTAAGATCAATTCTACATCATTATTCAAAAGAAAAAAAGGAAGGATCGAGATTGTTTTCCCATATATTGATAATGCCTCAAGCATATGTATTTTACATAAGAAAAAGAGCTTGCCGTTCGTTGGTTATGAGGGGTATCCCGAAAATGCCCAGATCGAAATATGGTTTTCAAATTAAGTTCTGAATTAGTAGATGTTGCCAAAAGGAGTGGTGATATCATACACAAAAAGGAAGAGACTCATAGAATGTCAGAGGCAAATAGAGCTTTTGCACATTTTTGTTTGTTTTTTCTTCAACTTTTTTGATCTTAAGTGGACCTCTCTCAGTAGGTTTGAACCCAGATGAAGTTCTGACCATTTGTCAGAGATAAAAAGAACGAATTGATCTTGTAGGATTCCAAGAAATTCTTCTGTCTTTCGGAAGCATTCACGTTTTGCGAATAACTTGGACATTGAGGAAGATTAGAAAAGGCATTTTAGGAATCGATGTATAAGAGTCGATTATATCTACATGTTCATCAATGATCTGCCTGAAGCATGTCCATAACTTGTCCAGATACTCGTAGAAGACTTCGTTCATGAGGCTTATGAATGTTGCCAGTGCGTTGCACACCGAACGACATCACCAAGTTACTCCTAGTGCCTATATTTGGTTCGAAGGTGGTCTTATGTCCTTGACGTGCACTTGATGGTATACACTTCTCTGGTTCTAGAAAATTGTTGATCTTCAAATAGGTCGAAGAGTCATCTATGCGGGACATATGGTATTTGTTCTTCACCGTCATTTTATTCAGCTCCCGACAGTCGATGCACATCCACAGGAACCCATCATTTTTCTTGACCAGCAACACTGACGTGCCCCAAGATGACATGCTGGGATGTACACATCAGGGATTGAGGTATCGCCCGATACCTATACGTATCGGGCGTTTCGGATCGGTACCGCCCTATAGCGGTACCGAAACCACCATCTGTGATCGGTATCGGCCGGAACCCTAGGGTTCCGGCCAGTATCGCCCGGTATCGGGCGATACTGGCCGAAACCCTAGGGTTCCGGCAACCCTAGGGTGAAACAGACAGAAAAAAAAGCAAAAAGAGGAAGACGACAACAACCGTAAACCCGTGAGTGAGCAGAATGCCTCGTGATTGAACAGAAATGAAAAGGAAACAGAAAAATTACCCGTGAGTGAGCAGAATGGGCTCGTGATTGAACAGAAACGAGAAAAAAAAGCTATAAAGAGATGAGGGTGAGTTGTTACTTATATTGCCGTCAAAATCATGAGCTTTGGTCGAAGTCCCTAGCTCCATCGCAAGCTCCATCGAAGTTCCTGATCTCTTCGTCGAGGACACTGAGCTCAGTCGACGACGAAAACACCACGAAGCGGTGGCCTCGGCTGTGGTCGGAGTCGAAGGCGACAGCACAAAGGATCGGAGACGTGATCGGAGAAGAGGAAGCTCGAAGGCGCCGATCATAGCAGAGGCGGGAGCAAAGAGGAACCATTTTTTTTTCAATCGATTTCTCGCAGCGAAGGGAATTTAATGAGAATTTTAGAGCACCGACCATTTTACCCCACACAGAGACAGTTATTTACAATCTTGCCATCCCATTATCACGTGACCCGTATAGAACAATGGCATTCTTGTTAATAGTTGATGAGATCGGGGATAGTTTAGTAATTGAGTTAATAGTAACTGACCGTTTTACTCAAAAAAAACCAAACTATTTACATTTTTGCCATCCCGTTTGCATGAGCGCCGTAGAGTAAAATGGCAAACTTGTAAATACGGGTCTGTGCTAGGATAAAATTGGTTGAGGGATTAAAAATATAGAAAATTGAAGTTTAAAAATTTTGTTACGGGTGTTGGTGCAAATGAAGGACTTTTATAGTTTTATTACCTATCTTGATAATTCTATTATTCAAAGAAAAAATGGTTGCTTGAAACCCTCTTGTAATTTCATAGTTTCTAACTAACACCACATGTTTTAAACCCTAACAAATGAATACCTTGGCTGCTAACGGGGTTAACTTTTTCATTAAATGTTCACCTTGCTTTGACTTAACATCCTAATTAACATTATTTTGTTCGATTATTTGCCAAAATTATTCTTAAATTTCAAATTTAAGCGAGAGAAGGACCCACTTTTAATGGAAAACCTAACCCTGTCAATGGCCAAAGTAGTTAGCGTGGGATTTGAATGTACAGAAAGAAAGTAGTTATCATTTCAACAAACCATTGATAGCGTGATTAAAACTAATTTATTTTTTTAAAATGGGAAGTTGTATTCCACTAATCTCTAGTCCGATAAAACGTCTGGTTGTATCTAGATGCATTTTGCACAATACGTGTTTGGAGTAACTTAATTTTTTTTTCAAAATTATTTTTAAAAAAAAATTCTTGCTTCCGTCTCTCTGACTTGCATCACTTAGTGCACAATTTGTTTCAGAGAATAATTAAATTAGTTGATTATTGGTACTAAAATACTAATAATGTTAGATATTAATAAACGTAATTTTATGTGATATTTTAGTTGCTTATCTGCATACTAAATTTTATGAGATAAAATTTAGTTGACATGTTTTAGTGGTAATTCTATTTTCTTGCATATTATATTTTAGTGGTAATTCTATGTTTTAGTGATATTTTAGTTGCTTTTCAAGATTAATCGTAACCCTTGGTTTATGGTGCAGTAATTAACATGTCTCGAAGAACTCCAAAGGAGAAGACGGTGGATATTGGGTGGGCTCACTGTAAAATGATCGCAGAAAACCATAGACAAGTAAGGTGCAACTATTGCCGGAAAGAAATGCATGGAGGCGTGTCTCGCCTTAAGGATCACTTGGCAGGAATTACCGGGGATGTGCTGACATGCCCCGAGGTACCTAAAGAAGTGCGTGAAGAGATGAGAGCGCACATATTTCAGAAGAAGGCCGAAAAGGTACAGACCAGATTTGAGAAGAAGAGGATAGAGGAGGAGATAAGGGCAAAGCAGACGGAGGCAATATCAGATGACTCAGATGAGGATGAGGATGAGACCGAGGAGGCGAGGGACCTTAGAAGAGCTCTTAGAAGAAGTAGGCAAGAACTTGTCGAAGAAGAGATTAGAAGTGAGGGCAGAAGGATGGGAGCAGGATCGTCTGGGTCTGGAGCCCCTGGGCTAGCCAGATCGGGTAGTCGTGCCGCCCGAATGGCCGGTATGTTCGCGTGCGGTTCTGCTCGCGATGTTCAGCCAACCGGTAGACCAGCCGGCGCTCTCAGACCCGGTGCCGACCCTTTTTCTCAGACAAAGAAGGGTAAATCCCAATCAACCATAAAGAATACCTTCATGAAGAATGCCAAGGCTTATGTCGGCCGAGCTATGGCCAAATTTTTCTACTTCAACCACATCCCATACAATGTGACCAATAGCCCATATTACAGGCCCATGGTGGATGCTATTGCGGAATCGGGACGTGGCGTTGCTCCACCCACTGCTTGGGAGCTGTCACACACATACTTGGACATGGAGTATGAAGAGATGAAAAATTATGTAGAAACTTTTCGTGTTCAGTGGGATGAGTACGGTTGCACACTGATGTGCGATGGCTGGACAACACAAAACAGAAGGAAGATAATTAACTTCCTTGTGTATTCGACCAACGGGACGGTGTTCCTGGACTCTGTGGATGCAACCAACCAATTCCAGAACGGTCCTTACATATTTGATCTTATGGACAAATATGTAGAACTAATTGGGGAGCATAGAGTAGTCCAGGTAGTTACCGACAATGGGGCAAACTACAAGTCAGCTGGGCAGCTGCTGATGCGAAAGAGACATCATCTGTATTGGACCCCGTGTGCGGCGCATTGTATCGACTTGATATTTTCTGACATGGCAAAAGAAGAAGTAGTCAAAAATATCGTCGCACAAAGTCAGATGGTAACAGGATTCATATACAACAAAGGATGGGTGCTCAGCTTGATGAGAAGAGAGACAGGTGGAAAAGAGTTGATCCGGCCCGCGATAACAAGATTTGCGACCCACTTCATTGCTTTGGACTCTCTGTACGCGCACCGAGATGACCTGCGGAGAATGATCACATCCAGGGACTGGTCCGATAACTTTCCAAGGCTTAAACCAAAAGATAGGGAGGTTGGAAACAACGTGTACGATCTGATTCACGGCAATGAATTCTGGCTAGGCCGAGATGGGGTAGAAAATGGTGGGACATGATAGATAAGAGATGGGATAAGCAGCTACATCAAGATATTCATGCTGCAGGCTATTTTCTGAATCCTCGCTTTCAATACTCCTCCAATGCAACAAACGACAACGAGGTGCTGGTTGGACTCAGACGCGTGATCGAGAGGCTTGAACCAGACATCTCGAAGCAAATTGACATTGACAGGGAGGTAAATGAAATTCGGATATTTTTATTTTGATATATGATTCGATGTAGCAGTTCACATTCTAAAATTATGATTGATAATTGTAGCTGGAGGCCTATAAGATGAGAGTTGGTTATTTCGGCTCCGCTAAGGCGGAAATGGCGATAACAAGGGTCACTCCAGGTATCTATATGGATCTTAGATTTCTATATGTTTCCCATAAAACGGTTCATCTTTTCTGACCACTGGAACTTGTTGCAGCTCAATGGTGGAATAGCGTTGGGTTAGAGCAAGCTCCAACGCTTACACGATTAGCTGTGCGTGTGCTGAGCCAAACTGTCTCGTCGTCCAACTGTGAACGAAACTGGACCACCTTCTCCCTCATTCACACAAAGACCAGGAACAGGCTAACAATGGAACACCTTAAAAGGCTGGTCTATGTGCATTATAATATGAGACTGCGACATAGACATGCGAGAAGGAGCGAGAAGGCCGATCACCAGCTGATCGATTTGGATCAGATTTTTCACGAGGATGATCCATTGGAGGAATGGACCAGGGAGACAGAAGACAGGGTGCTCGATGACAGAGACAATCCTTGGTTGGACGAGGCGCTTGCGGAAGCAGAACGTACACGAAGCAACCAGCCGCGGCCAAGTCACGCCCCTGCGAATATCACGTACAAGCGAAAGAAGGCACTCACTCGGGCTCGGCACGATAGCGATGATGGTTCGTCTCCCGATGACCAAGGTCCTACAGACGGAGGTTGTGGTGCGTCGGCATCCGTTCGCCCTGCTGAGAGACGTGGAGACCATACTTATGATACGCATGGGTATAGAGAGCATGATAGGCAGCACAGTGAAGAACGGGGGGACGATGCCTACGGTAGACACTCTGAATATCAAGGGTATCAACGCGCTTCTGATTATTATGGAGGTTATGAATCTTATTCCGGTGGATACTCAGGAAGCCAAGGCGATTATTGCGCACCGTACAGACACTCTGATGTCTATGCTGACTATGATAGTCAATACAGGTACGGTCTGAACGTGACTGAGCAGTCCAGCAGTCAAGGCAGTCATGACACGCCTTTCATCGAGCAGAGCCGGCCCTCAGCATATGATAACATGATGATATCCTTTTTAGGCCCGGAACAGATGCAGTATTCATATCCTCCATACTACCATGCACAGCAGCCGGATGATGAGAACTACGAATGAGATTTTTGTATCTTTTTATTTATTTTCTTCATTTTTGTATCTTTTGATGTATTTTATTCAGCTTTTGTATTATGAAGGCAGATTTATGGTTCATCAATATTTATTGTTCTTTTATATCTATTAATTAGTTAATTGTTGTTACAAATGAGTAATGTGAACAGAAAAATACATGAAAAATACATGAAAATACATAAAAAATAAAGAAAATGCATAAAATACAGAAAAATACAGCAAAGTATCTCCGATACCGAAATACAGGACAATACAACAAAGTA
This sequence comes from Scilla litardierei, assembly GCA_030789695.1. Taxonomy (NCBI): domain Eukaryota; kingdom Viridiplantae; phylum Streptophyta; class Magnoliopsida; order Asparagales; family Asparagaceae; genus Scilla; species Scilla litardierei. Next base: position 41,447,046 of record CM061138.1, on the reverse strand, counting down.
TAAAATACAGGAAAATACTGTTAAATACGAGAAAATACAGTAAAATACAGCAAAGTATAAAATAAAAAAATACAAAAATACGGAAAAATACAGGAAAATACAAAAAAATACAAAAATACAGGAAAATACAATAAAATATCTCCGATACCGATACCGATACCGAAACGAAACTACCGATACGGACGATACGGACGATACCGAAACTTGCTTCCGATATCGCCGAAACGGGCGATACCGATACCGAAACCTAAATTTTGGGCAGAGCGATACCCTCTCCGAAACCGATACCTAAAACCTTGGTACACATACCTTTTACACGAAGTCATCTAGCTGAGCCATCAGTTCTTTTAACTCAGGTGGGGCCATGTGGTGAGGGGGTTTGGAGATGGGTTGGGCTCTAGGTAAGATCTCAATTGAGAACTCGAGAGCACATTCCGGAGGTAGACCGCTGAGGTCATCGGGAAACACGTCTGTGAATTCTTGAACCATCATGTCCCTTCCGAAAAGAGGGAATTCTCAACCTCTATGGAGTTACTTTACCAAATCCAACATGAGAATTCCTAAGCCCCCTAAGCCCCCCTAAGCCCTATGTAAATAATAAACTAAAAATAAAAAATTACAAAAGACCCCTAAAACCGAAAATTGCTAAAAATATGTAGAAATCTGAAAATTACGAAAACGCTCCTGATGGGACAAAATTGCAGATCTGTCATTAGGATGCGGTCTCATCAGTTAAAAAAGAACTTGGAAAACATGAATGGAAACATCAAATTTAAAAACTTGGAAACTGTCATATTATGCCAAAGAAAATAGAATAGATGTGCATGGGTTTTCACGGGGAGGGGGGGTAGGATGGGACTGTCGGGATAGAGAAGTTGCAAGTTTCTAATTTCACCCGAATTCATTTTCTTAACAAAACAATTTTCGGAGTGGTTCAGCCTGTATTGGACAGTTTTGGCAGATAGGGACCCAAAACAATCTGATACTTAAAAAAGTTTTGGCAATATAAACATACTTTTGGCTGGTTCCAATATTAAGGGCGCGGTTTCATATCCCCTTGTGGAAAATCCATTCGAATACGGTGATACGTAGTGGTGTAGTGGTATTGACCGATTTTTAAAACCTTGATATAAACAACCAAATAGGGGCCCTGATATCATCACATAATATTCGGAATCCATTGTCTGATAAGGAAAACCACCGTCCGGATACCTGATCGTTAAAACCTTGTTGTTTAATGTAGATTAGGCTTTCCACACTACCACCTGCCATGTGTGCAACACCCCATGCACATGCTACTGAGTAGCAGAGGCATACCATAGTATTCATGCCTAATGTGAGCATCCATTTTAAATATAACAGTATCCATGATAGCAAAAAAATGAGTGTAAAATTTTATATTTTAGAAAAGTAAAGTGAGTCCCAATTCTTTTCTGTGTTTGCGAACATCAATTCAATCCATCAGCTTTAGTGTAATGCTCAACCACCTAACAACACGCAAAAGCACCTAGCTGCAAGTCTCAATACTTCCAACATGCATAGTAATGTTGGTTGACTTCCTGGGCAAAATAAAGTACTCATACTAGGATAAATTGGCATATGCCACTGCACATGCTCAGCAGCAATGTAAAAATATACCTTAAATAGTGATTTTTAAAGTTTGATATTTATCGTTTATGCTTTCAACATAGAGCATTCATGTTTTGCCACGGGCAAGAATCACATCTGCCTGAAGCTCTTGTTATCCCCTATTACCTTATAGCCAGAAGTATGTTATGATATGAGAATCAATCACTCTTTTCCAGAGTCCAAAGTTCTACTACGTGAAGCAGCGAACCGTGACACATTGCTTGTGTTTTTTGTTAAAATATTGATATACTATTCCTAGTGTATTTGAAAATATATCTTGTGATATAATCTTCATGCATTTATCACAGGAAATTACTAGGTGCCTATTATGGGATTCAATGTCAGCATCATACATGGCCAGTTATTCATACCAAACCTTTGTGGAAGCCTGTTGATTTATTGATGCTAAAGAAACTGGCTCTGTTGGCCATCCTGTAGGGCCCTGTCGAAGGGTCACGATAGGGGTCTGTTTTGCTTGCAGGACGACGACTCAACTTGATATTGCAAAGACTGAATGCAATCGATTGTTGCCAGACGGAGCAGGGCGAAGCTGAGGGCTGAAGCGTCGGAGGAGCAGCGACGTGAATTTAGAGCAAAACAGCTCCCTAAAAATCCCGATTCATTTTAGGTAAATGACTTTTAAGTGGACAGATTATTGGAAAGGGATATACAACTCGATATTGCGGTAGAACACTGGTCGTATGCTGAGTGGAGGGGTCGTACTGCAGGGGTCGGGCGTGGCTTTGGGGAAGGGTCGATCGACGTCGGAGAGTATATTCACACTTTTCAGCCAAAGTCTCCTTTTGACATCGGAGTTCTTCGCGCAGTGAGATTCGAAAGTGATGTGGCAGGGTTTGACGAGGTCTCCATCGTCAGTCTCCTTGCTCGATGCTTCAATAGATTTCTTCCGTTGTATTTTTCCTTGTGGCTCTGTTGGCCATCTCTTTGGCAGGGCTGCACGTGCACTTTTGTTTTGCAGGACCCGTCTGCCCAGTTTAATAATGATGACACATCGTTAAACATGAATTCGGAGTCTAAAAATGAGAAAAAAAAGGGATCGAGATAGGAAAATATTCCACAATCGATTGTCGCAAGCGGCGTGAGGGCTGGAGCTATTATCCCTAAAAATGCCTCATCGTTTTAGGTCGGGTGACTCGGTCGGACAACTCGATATTGCGGTTGAAACCGATATTGCAGTGTAGGGGCTGGGCGGTCATCTGTAGGGGCTGAGGTGGAGGGGTCGTTCGTTGGCTTTGGGGAAGGGTCGATCGACGTCGGAGAGTATATTCACACTTTTCACTCTTTCGCCAAAGTCGGCAGTGAGATTCGAAAGAGGGTTTGCACGAGGTCGAATTAGTCTCCTTGCTGCCCTAAGTTCTTCAATCTTCAATTTTTAAGCTCATTTTTCCTTGAAACCACATTTCATTCGATTTCGGTTAGATTTTGATGGGTAGGGCACGTCGGAGTTCGCAGTGAGATTCGAAAGTCATTTCCTTCGATCTATTTGTCGCCATGAGGATCTCACCACTCTGATACCAAATGATAGGAACCGCTAGATTTTGATGGGTAAAAAATTGGGTTTTATAGAAAAGGTGGGATTTTTATCAGAAAGGTGAGATTTTTAGGGCACGTCGGAGTTCTTCGTCGCGGTGAGATTTGAAAGTTGCGTTAGGGTTTGCAAGATAGTCACATGATGTGGTAGGGTTTGCACGGGGTCTTCACCGTCAAATTAGTCACATTGCTCGATGCCATAAGTTCTTCCATTGATTTCGTCAATTCTTTAAGCTTGTCGTTGTATTTGGGATTTTTAGGGTTTTAATGAGAAGATTTGGGAAAAATGAGGGATTTTTATTTTAGAAAATCTGAAAATAAAGAGACACAAAGGATAACGATGAGTTCTTTCTAGAGGAACTCTCTCCTAAGCAGCCAATTCTAGAGGGCGGTCGCACTCTTCCGAAAAGAGGGAATTCTCAACCTCTATGGAATTTCTTTACCAAATCCAACATGAGAATCCCTAAGCCCCCCTAAGCCCCATGTAAATAATAAACTAAAAGTAAGAAATTACAAAAGACCCCTAAAACTAAAAATTGCTAAAACTACGTAGAAATCTGAAAATTACGAAAACGTCTCTGATGGGCCAAAATTGCACATCTTTCATTAGGATGTGGTCTCATCGGTTAAAAAAGAACTTGGAAAACATGAATGGAAACATCAAATTTAAAATTTTGGAAACTGTCTGTTAGGAACCAACCAAAGATCCGATTTTTATAGCAAAATAATAAAGAAGAATAAGATAGTTGAGCACAAAAGAGGTGTGCTCTCCTCCTAAGACGCCGAAGAGGACGTCCGCACTCGTTTAATCTAAGACCTAAACCTAGGAGACGCTCAATAGAAATATTCAATATCAAGCATAAAATCCCTAATGACGGCTAGCCCGTATTTATAAGAGAAACTAGGGTTTTTAGGGTGAAGGGGCGCGCGCACAAAATAGCCCAAGAGGGGGGGGGGCCTGCGGCTAACATGGGCCGACCCATGAATGGGCCGGCGGCTCGACCCTGCGGGTCTAACAATACCCCCCCCAAAGAACCACCTTGTCCTCAAGGTGGTGTAAGTACCGGCGGTGCTACTCCGAGTGGGGGTCGTCCTCCCCTCCAATGCCTTCGTCCTCCAAGCCATCATCCTCGTCTGCTTCCGCTATCAAAACCTGCAGCTTCCGATCCACACAACGGTGTCCGGGAGAGAAGCGCTCGTCGCATCTAAAACAGAGTCCCTTTTGCCGCTTCTCCCTCATCTCCGCATCGGTCATCCGTCGGAATGGGCCCCCAGCTTGTAGCGGGTTCGGCTCCCCCGTCTTCTCAAGCCCGGTCTGAACTGTCTCAGTAGGGACCCCTGCTCCACCTATCCCAGTCGTGGTGATCCGCTGAATCTGCCCACTGTAGCCGCTTCCGTCCCGCCTATCCTCAGCTCGGGAGTCCTCCACCATCTGCGCCATCTCGATGACCTCTGAAAGCCCTCGAGGCTTGTATGGCCTCACCGCAGCTCGAAGACTAGGACGTAGCCCCTTCAAGAAGGTGCCCTCCAGCGACTCGTCCGACACCCCATGAACTCGTCCTGCCAGCGTCTCAAATTTCTCAATGTACTCCCGCACCGGCCCCTCCTGCCTGAGGGCAAATAGCTGCTCATGTAGGTTCCCCAGGCGGGGTCTCTAAACTTCTCCAGCACTAAGTCCTTCAGCTCCGCCCAGCTACGGATCTGCTGCATCCTCTCCTTCCACTGAAACCACCCTAAAGCTCTCCCCTCAATGCAGATGGCCGCCGCCTCCAGCTTCTGCGCCTCGGTCATGTGATGCGCCGCGAAATACCTCTCCGCTGTGAACAAACAGGCATGCGGATCGTCCCCAGAAAAGATCGGCATCTTCAGCTTCCGGACTCTGCAATCCCCTCCAAAGTGTCCCTGCTCGGGCCGTCCCTCCTCTCGGTGATGTGGTCGGTAGTGCTGTCGCCTTTCGTCCTGAGTCTCGTATCGCCTAGGTGGTACTCCTCTGCGGCCCCCATAGTCTCCTCGGTAATCCTCTCGACGGCCCTCGAACTCGTCCCATCCTGCGTCGTCGCCGAACTCCGCCTCGTAACCACCCATGTCGTCAGAGTAATATCCTCTCCCGCGCTTGTCACCGTAGAAGGGGTCCTCAGCTGCTGGTCGACGCCCCGGAGGGTCTCCAAAATCTCCTGAAATCCATCCGTGACCATCCTCGTACGCTGTCCGCCACCCCGGGGCCTCAAAACTCGTGTCGGGTGGCTGTCCGGGGTACCCCCCGCCCTCGTGCTGCTGTCCGGGGGACCCCAACCCCTGTCCGAGCCCTCTGAGAGACTCCCCTCCCCCTGGCGGCTGCCAGGGGGGCTTCGGCCACCTATGCGAGGGATCGGGGGGCTCCGGCCCCCTGTTGATGTCTGTCGGCCCCCTCCGGGGCTGCCGGAGGGGGGGCATGCCCTGCCGGCCTTCCGGCAGGGCCGCCGGCCACCTGTGTGAGGAATCGGGGGGCTCCGGCCCCCTGGGAAGTTGATCGGGGGGCTCCGGCCCCCTGTACTGCAGATCGGGGGGCTGCGGCCCCCTGTCGAAGTCTGTCGGCCCCCTCCGGGGCTGCCAGAGGGGGGGCGGGCCCTGCCGGGCTTCCGGCAGGGCCGGCGGGCCCTGCCGGAGGTCCGGCAGGGTCGCCGGACCCTGCCGAGCCCCGGCGGGGCCTGGCCCCCCCTGTCGGGGCCCGACAGAGGGGGGATAGGCCCCCCCGCCCCTTTCGCGTGATGTACGCGGCTCCCAAGTTGGGCGGCTAGGGCCGCCGCTCCCCCCGTTGGTTCTCCACCGCCTTCCGTCTTACCTCCTCGCGGTAGTCCCCCTTCCATGGCTCTTCGTCTTCGTCGTCGGCTAGATTCTCCACCAAAAAAGCACTTTTTGGGTCAAGGCTTTCAACTTTCTCCTTTTCCTTCTTCAAAGGTGCCGCCTTTTCCCCCAATTTAGGGTTTTCTTCCCCTTTGTTGTTCGCCGCCAATTGCTTTAGAGTTGCCATCATTTGTGCAAATTGGTCGTCGTGCTTCGCTTGATTTACCGTCAATTGCTCGATAGACGCCGTCAATTTTGTCATGGATTCATCGTTGGCCGCCAATGATTTCTTGATCCCGTCAATTTCGCTCGTGAATTTGGCATCCAAAGCTTCAATTTTGTCGTGGGAACTTGTCGTAGTCGCCATGGATCGTCACATGCTCTGATACCAAAATGTTAGGAACCAACCAAAGATCCGATTTTTATAGCAAAATAATAAAGAAGAACAAGATAGTTGAGCACAAAAGAGGTGTGCTCTCCTCCCAAGACGCCGAAGAGGACGTCCGCACTCGTTTAATCTAAGACTTAAACCTAGGAGACGCTCAATAGAAATATTCAATATCAAGCATAAAATCCCTAATGACGGCTAGCCCGTATTTATAAGAGAAACTAGGGGTTTTAGGGTGAAGGGGCGCGCGCACAAAATAGCCCAAGAGGGGGGCCGGCGGCTAACATGGGCCGACCCATGAATGGGCCGGCGGCTAGACCCTGCGGGTCTAACACTGTCATATTATGCCAAAGAAAGTAGAATAGATGTGCATGGGTTTTCACGGGGAGGGGGGGGGTAGGGATGGGGCTGTCGGGATAGAGAAGTTGCAAGTTTCTAATTTCACCCGAATTCATTTTCTTAAAAAAACAATTTTCGGACTGGTTCAGCCTGTATTGGACAGTTTTGGCTGATAGGGACCCGAAACAATCTGACACTTAAAGAGTTTTGGCAATATAAACATACTTTTGGCTGGCTCCAATAGTAAGGGTGCAGTTTCATATTCCATTGTGGAAAATCCATTCGAATACGGTGGTACGTAGCGGTAGGGGTGGCAATCGGGTCGGTCGGGTCCGGATTTGACCCGATCCGAATAGGGGTAAACCCGAACCCGACCCGGATAAAATCCGGGTCAAGGTTCGGGAACCCGTACCCAAACCGGGTGCAACCCGGATATCCCGTACCCGACCTGGTTTGTCTTACAGGTTGGGTACGGGTCGGGTTCATGTCGGGTTTGGGGTGAAAAGTGTGATTATTTTAAAAAAACACTATCACGGGTCGGGTTCGGGGTGAAAAGAGTGAAATACGGGTCGAATTTGGGTCAACCGGGTCGAGTGGTCAAACCCGTACCCGACCCGGATTTTTATCCGGGTCAGTCGGGTTGACCCGAATTCGACTTGACCCGGATTGGCCCCTACCCATACCCGACCCAAGAGGCCGGGTTCGGGTCTGGTCGGGTCTATTTTGCCACCCCTACGTAGCGGTATTGGCTGATTTTTAAAACCTTGATATAAACAACAAAATATATCATCACATAATGTTCGGAATCCATCGTCTGATAAGGAAAACCACCATCCGGTATGAATACAATACCTGATAGTTAAAACCTTGTTGTTTAATGTAGATTAGGCATTCCACACTACCACCTACCATGTGTGCAACACCCCATGCACATGCTACTCAGTAGTAGAGACATACCATGGTATTCATGCCTAATGGGAGCATCCATTTTAAATCTAACAGTATCAATGATAGAGAAAAAATGAGTGTAAAAGTTTATATTTTAGAAAAGTAAAGCGAGTCCCAATTCTTTCTGTGTTTGCGAACATCAATTCAGTCCATCCGCTTTAGGGTAATGCTCTACCACCTAACAACATGCAAAAGCACCTAGCTGCAAGTCTCAATATTTCCAACATACATAGTAATGTTGGTTGACTTCCTGGGCAAAATAAAGTACTCATACTAGGATAACTTGGCATATGCCACTGCACATGCTCAGCAGCAATGTGAAAATATACCTTAAATAGTGATTTTTAAAGTTCGATATTTATCTTTTATTTCTTTCTACATAGAGCATTCATGTTCTGCCACGAGCAAGAATCACATCTGCCTGAAGCTCTTGTTATCCCCTATTACCTTATATCCAGAAGTATGTTATGATATGAGAAGCAATCACTCTTTTCCAGAGTCCATAGTTCTACTATGTGAAGCAGAAAACCGTGGCACATTCTTGCGTGTTTTGTTAAAATATTGATATACTATTCCTAGTGTATTTGAAAATATATCTTGGGATTTAATCTTCATGCATTTCTCACAGGACATTTCTAGGTGTCTATTATGGATTCAATGTCACCATCAGACATGGCCAGCTATTCATACCAAACCTTTGTGGAAGCCTGTTGATTTGTTGATGCTAAACAAACTAAAAGAGTCATATTGCCACATTAGAGTGAGTTTCTCATGCTATCATATTTTATGAATATTTGTGTTAATTGTTGTACCTTTTTACATATACAGTCGTCTATTTTCTCTCTTTTGTTCGTGTTTAATTACATTAGCACATCCATTTCTTCTTTTTGAGACTTTTGTTTTTGGATGTTTATGGTCAATTATATAACCTAAAATTAATGAGTTCATTTTCGCTGAGCCTGGTATTTTCAACCTCCATCTCTTCTTTCCCCCCTTGTTTCACAACTTGTTATCTTCTTTTCAGTGTGGTTTTCAAGTTCTCCATCTTTTCATTCAACCTCCCTCTCTTCTTTTCAGTGTGTTTGTAGCTAATATACTTTTAGCACTTCGGACAACTGTTTTGAACCTCTCCTTTGAATATTTCTGTTTTAATCCCCCATACTGCTTTAGCATTACAATTTCTCATATGCAATTAGTTTCTCTTTCTGATTATCCTTTGACCTTCTCATACTTATGCTAGCTTTCACTGATCTTTAGGTTGAATTCATGTCTTCTAAGCCAAAGAAAAGAATTTCCGTTAAGATATTTATAATCATTTATATTCACTATTCAGTCATTAATCATATATATTCATTATTCACTCATTTAATAATTATATGTTGTTTTTGGGAAGTCTAAAGAAGACGATATATACTTAAGTAGGACATTTTAACAGCACCAAATCCATATCTCGGTAGTTGTGGCGAGCTTTATCAGACTATTTACTTTTTGCAATTATTTTTAAAGTTTAAAAAGCAATACCGATTTCTACGGTAAATTGGTTGATAATATAATTTAAGAAATGCAATGGATAAATCTTCAGGTTAACCAAGATGGGTCTGGTATGGACAAAATTTCAACAATATTAGTACCAATTAGGTTCAACTCAAATCTTTTTTATCAAAGTGTTAATCTATTGACTGACATCAGATAATATTGGTTACCTTCTTTATTGGGAGCCTTTGTCAGTCTGTTGCATATTTCAGAGCTTGGAATTAGAAGTCAAATGTACGACTAAACCAACTGCATATATACATTGCATTTGATTTTTGTAGTCTGAAAATCAGAAGTAGGTCATGGAGAGTTGATCGCTCTTTTTCATTGGATCTATTATTTATGGTACTCTATTGTTGTTTTGACACACATCACCTTTTGCATAAAGTATATTACTTCTTAACAGTCTCTTTCAAGTTAAATCATATATATCACACATGTAGTTCACTCTCTTTTCGTTGAAGCTTGGTACATATATCCGTCAATTGAGTTACCGAGTCAACATGTTTTGTCTCTATGACACTCTTGTCACACTGCTACCTCACTATGTAACAATCTATCTTGAAGTGGTTTGTCCTTGTGAAAAATAAGCTTGTTTGTGATGCATATGGTAGCTTTGTTATCGAAATATAATCTCATAAAGATCTGTATCTTCTAACTCAAAAAAATAGCTACTGGCAGGTGTTCTGTTATTGGAGGTGTGGTTGGACATGGACCAGTACTTTGATTTTATATTGGATTCTTGTTTTCTAAGAAACCAGATTACCTCCATGAAAACATAGTAACCAATCGTCAATCCATGATTAAATGGTTAGCTAGCCTAATCTGCATATGAGAATGTTTTAACTCCACAATAACCACAATCAAAGAATAGAAGATATCTGCTTGGTGTATTCTTTAGTTATTTCAAGACTTTTATCACAACATCCTAATATGTACTCCTGGATCAAATATGAATTAAATCAGCACACTAATTGAAAAGACCATATTAGTACATGCCATAATGTGGAAGTTCAACTTATCAATCAATCTTCTGTATCCCTCTGCATCATATAGTCATTCCCCTAGATCTGGTACAAATTTGGAGTTGTGATCTACATGATAATTGATAGGCCTACATTTTGACATTCCTGCCACTAACATCATACCCAAGACATACTTTTGTTGAAACAAATAGATATATGTATTTGAACGTACCATCTCTATATTGAGTAAATATTTGGGATGCCAAAGATTCGTTGTCTGAAACTCTGTTTGAATAAACTACTTCAACTTAAATACCAATGGTATCATCTTTAGTGACCACAATGTTATCAAAATATAATATCAGAAGAATTCGCTTCCCTTGATGGGTTCAATGAAAAATGGAGCTATTATTCTAGTATTGTTTATGTCCAAAACATCTCATGGAATTGCACATGGTTCAAACCAAGCACTCCGTGACTTCTTTAGACCATTTAACTTCTTCAACTTGCGTACTTTTCTTGACTTCCTACGAGTAATAAATCATGACGGTTGCTTCATTTATACTTTCGTTTCAAAAATGCTGTTAATGAGCATATTCTTTATATCCAACTAATGTAAATACTAATGATAGGTGACGGTGAAGAAAACCAATAGACGCAACCGATGTCATCTTCTTAATTGGAGAAAGCGTCTCCGATAGTGTATGTCATATGTCTATAAATAACCTTTAGCAATAATTTTGACCTTTAATCAGCTAGGGAGCCATCAGGTTTCAACTTCACAGTATAAACATATTTCCAACCAACTACCTTCTTATTTGCAGGAGAGCATCGATCAAATCGCATGTCTTGTTCTACTCTAATGATACCATCTCCTCAGTCATAGCATTCAGTCAAGCTAGATGAGATGAAGCTTTTGATACAAACTTGAGAGTGATGAGATTTAATGGAAGACAGAAAGGCACTATATGAGGGTTATGAAAAACTCTAGAGGGATGGTGTGTTGGCCTAGTTAGCACACTAACTAGGTCTCACGTTTAATTTTGATGATAACAAATAAGTCATATGCTACTAATGTATTTGATGAGTGACATTGAGATTAAAACAGGACTACATTGATCAAAGGGTAAATTCATCATTTTCTCATCATTCAATTTGTCCCAAAGATGCTCAAAGATCATTGTTCATGGCCAAAGCATATCATGATAATTTTTCCATGAATTATAGATTCAAAATGATAGCCAAAAATCAAGTAGAAGATGGAGGGGCAATTTGATAATTCTACGTTCGTCAAACATCTTCTACAAAAGTCAAAGAAAGAACGAAAAGATAATGTGAGCAAAGAGTTGGTCAAACTTATCTTGAAAGTCAAATTATGATGGAGGAAGAGTTCATGAAGAATTGCATTTATTGGTGACTTCAAAAGTTTTAATGCAAGTGGGATTCAAATAGTTCATGTGCACAAATAATTCTAGTTAGCTACTAGAGTTAATGTGCAACATGAGATTTGAGCCCTGCTAGGATTCATATGCATATTAAATTCAAGAGGAGTTTCTAATCAATTTGAGACCTATCTTATAGGGAGTTTCGAAATAAAAGAGATTTATCCAATCAATGCGGATTTGATTGAAGATTTGATTGAAGAATTAAAGATCAAGTGTTCTAATTGATTGGAACTTTCTATCCTTTATAAAAGGAGAAGACAACTCCCTTGGAGAAGCATCCCATTGAATCCCAAAGAGTCAAAAAATCTTCAGAGGTTATCTCCTACCTAGTTGGCTTACCTAGTTGGCTGAATTTCCCTCCTCTAAGCTTTAAAGAGCTCGTCAAATTTGCAGGAAGGAGCTTTACGGACGACGTTGAAAAGAGCATAACTTTATCTACAGAGCTCGGATCGACGAACTATTTGCGTCAGGACGATCATAACTCAATGCTTTACGCTATGGTGATATTGTTATGATTTTAACCTCTATATTAAATCCGTGCCTTTTATTTTAGCGTTAGTTGTATTTTGAATAGATCCATTCTGGAACTATCTTTGGGCGTGAAACTTTTGATATTATTGTTATACGGTTCAATCACCACCCGCCAGCGTGATCAAGGGCTACCTTTTGGTTATAAAGGGGATTTGAAATCCTCTAGGTTCAGGTCGGAGAGAGGCCTGGAGCCTAGGCGGGGAGCCACTCCGTTAAAAGTATTTACTTGCATATCTTTGATATGTGATTGTGTGCTTTGCATTATTCCGTTGCGTGTTAAAGTTTTAATTTGTGCCATACATCATATTCACCCTCACTCTAGGGTGTTTTTCATGGTGAATAGGGTCTATGTCATAAAAATCAAACACACGCAATCAGTGACACACAAATCACAGATTTTAACGGAGCTGACTTTCCGTCAATACTCTGAACCCTCTCCAAGGATTTAACCCTTTTTAAAACCACAAAAAGTACCCGATCACATTTAAGTGTGTTGATCAAACCGTTACAGTAATCAGTTTAAGAAATATAAGCCCAAGGATAGTCCCTGTATGAAGCTACACAAAAATACAACTCTACGAAAAAAATAATACTAACTGATCTAATACTGATGTAAAAAAATTAGATAGATATCAGATAGCGTAGATCGTCGGATTATGATCGTGTAGGCAAAACCGTACATCAATTGGATCTCTTTAGCAAAAGATATCACCACTTGAAGTTCTGGGGTTGAAACTGCAATTCCTGATTTGTTCGGAGTTTTATCGCAAAAATCATGCTCTTTGAATTCTTCACACGACTGAGCTATGCAAAGCTCAACCCTGGCCTGGGTCTGGCCTATGTTTGGCTCTCTGCTAGCATGGGTGCTGGCCTAGGTCTGGCTCGGGTCTGTGCTAGTCTGCGCCTGAGCAACAGACATCGACAGGGTCAGGCGACTGGCTGGTTGCGCCCAAGGATCAGATAGGTCTACAGGGCTCGTTAGATAGGTCTACATGGCTCATGTCTGTCTGTGCTTGCGCCCGAGAGAAACCAATGTTGTAGAGCTCGGTTTTGCTTGCTGGCGCCCGAGACAAATAGGTCTAAAGGCCGGACTGAGATTCACAGCTTTGCTTGATGATGCTTGATGTTTAATTGCTTGGAGAGTAAAGGGACCGGCCAACTAAGGTAATTTGATAGAGATTTGATGAGAGCAAACTAGGTTTAAATCTTTAAAGAGAGGGCCGACTTGCATGTGTGATGAGGAGAGAGGGCCAGCTATTTATAGGCTTATGAAACCCAAATCCTTTTTAAACATGAACTTTTTTTTTCATATTTTATATGAACTCTTGTATCTGGATTGCATATGAATTCATGTAGCCAACTTGAATTCTTTTAAAAATTTCAATTGCTCATGAACTCTTGTAGCCAACTTGCTTTGATTTTTCTATAAGACTTTGACCAAGGCAAAATTATCAAATTGCCCCTATCATCTTCTTCTATATTTTTCACCATGATGTTGAAGCTTTTCGCCTTGGACAAATTATTGTGATGTCCTGAAAATCACTCAACAAACGCATTGGTAGCAATGCTACTTGTTTGTCATCATCAAAATTAAAGTGTTGTCTAGTTAATTGGCTAACTAAATAGGTCAACAATCTCCTCTTTTCTGATGATGGTAAACAAGTATAAAAAATTGAGACGACGAAAGAGCTAAGTCAAAATATGCACTTGATCATGAACAATACTCTCCCTATTTATGTGCTCTTATGAATTTTGTGACATGCTCCCTTTAAGTTCATGCATATCTCAACTTTCTATCTCTTCCTCATGCAACACAATATTCAATGTTCCCCCCTTAAGTCCATGCAACAATGCTCCCCATAAGTCCATGCAACAACGCTATCAGCAACGCTCTCAACTTTTCTCTCTCTTCCCCTTTTGACATTATGCAAAAAGGATAGGTATGAACAAGAAAATATCATCTCATTCATTGAAATTGTTGAGCACTAAAGAAACAAGAATTTGACAATGACTTCCATATCGATGTGTACTCCCTACGAGCTCAAAACATACACGATATCATGAACATCAAAAGTATATCGTCATTACTCAAAAGTAAAAAAAGAAGACATCATCAAATAACTTATTTGATTTACTTACTTAGAAGACTAAAAAAATCAAAACTTTGTATTGCCTTAAACACATTTTCCATATTCATCTCTTTAGAATAATCTATTAAACATAATGTAGGAAGAAAATAAACATATGATACCTTAGTGTTAAATTTCGGTTTCTTTGGAGTTGAGGTACGCTAAATGGTTACTTCATCTACCATAGGCATGCACATAGCTAAACAAACCCTGAAACCCGGTTATTAGCCGCTAATATCGAAAAATATCATTTCTGTCTATTTTTCACTTTTTTTCTTTTGCCATATTTTTCTTTATTTTTCATTTTCTTTTACTATGTTGTTGTCTTAAAATAGTGACGCATGAAGGAGTTTACTTATTCGACTCCTACAACTTAATTCTTCAAAAAGATTCATATATATAAGTGTAAATGCAATCAAAAGATCAATCTTTTAGGATCTAAACATCATCCAACAATTTTCCATAAATTATATGAATCTATCAACTTTTTAAATTTAAACAATTAAGCACACTAACAATGAACAATCAACATTGCACAATTTGAGTATGCTGATTCTTCATCAACATTTAAGATAGTCCTGAAAATTATTTTTAATATTTCTAGAGTTTCTAACAAGCTTCATATCGAATATCTCATCAAATCTCAATGATATCAATGAAATGCATGTGTGTTCATACAAAATATGTAGCCAATGATAGAGTATAATGTTATAAACCCATATGTAATTTTCAGGATAAATACGAGCAAAAACAATCATACATAACATGTCTCTTCTTATTACAATGGAAACAAGTAACGTTGAAGGGGCTATGATAAGAAGAAGACATATTATCATCATGCACACTAATGTAGAGCTTATGTGTATAGCAAATATATTTTTCATGTTTTTCATAGGCTTCTTAGGTGATTGTTTCTTTTTAAATCCTAGGCCATGTTTGGTAAAATGATTATTTAGTCCATCTAATATCTCTTCAAAACTCTTTGGAATACTAGTGAATTTCTTGATTATATTGTTAAGATTTTGATTTTCTTTATCTAATTCTTTAATCCTAACCTCCTATTTGTTTAATGACCAGCCATACCTTCATGATTAGATTTTTTTGGTAGAGAGGTACTAGCACAGAGAATTTTGAATGCAACTATGATGAACCTTTAAATGGAATGCTGGCAATTTCCATATCCTTCATATGACATCAATTCTCTGACGTGTTCAGTTTCTTTACATTATACACATCTACTAAACTTGTGTCCTTAGAACAAAATAAGTTGTTTATGCATAATATCTAGTGCAACCGATACATGTCATGTTACATAAGCTTGAAATAAATGTTGCTATTTGATATAAACTGTGAATTAATAAATTTGTAACCTATATTTGGGACTTCAATAATTCTGTCTTTCAGTTTGAGTTGATTCCTCAGTAGATTGGCTTTCATATGTACACATTTGTGAGTTTTTAGCATAGTACACTTACTAACTCCTTTTTCTGTTCAAGATACACAGACCTTTTTCCCTTTAACATGTCCATAAATGGTTCACTATTTTAAGCTCAAGGAATTTAGAATCAGCTGGCAAAATTGCCTCTATACTGAATTGTATATTATCAGAATATTGGATAACATTTTCCCAGGCTGCTAAAAAATCCTTTCATTTCTCCAATGCTATAGCTCCAGCTCTTTTATGTTTTTGCTGTGATTTTTGATGCTTATGTTGATCACTGTATTTCTGTACTGTAGGAAGATACTTTAGGCTTTGTATGGGAAAGGGTTAAACCGCTAAGAGGGTTTAATCCGGGGTTTATGCTGCCAAACATTTTCTTGGTTAAGTGGGTTAAATAAGCCGGGTTAACAGATCAAGATGTCTAAAGCGGGTTCAATGGGTTACTAATCCACATATAGGTCGATTATCTACTAACCATGGTTAGGTAATTAGTGACTGTAGTTTAATTATCATAAAATATGATGGAAATAACTGAATTTTGTATTCTAGAAAGCACTGAAAGCTCTCATGTTGACACCCACAGAATTGTGTATCCTATGCTTCAAATTCCATTGTGCAAATGCTAAAAATGTATAAGATAAAATTTAATATGGATCAAGTCAGACCTCTTCTGCTTTTGTCTTTACCCATTGGGAAACAACACCTTGCTGATTTTTTCCTTTTCCTTTTCCTTTTCTCTTTAATAATATAGAAATGACTGGTTTTTCCAAATATATATTCTATTGTAGGTTAAGACTAATTGTTCATACCTGTTCCAAAGCAGATGCTATTTGCAGATGCTATTGGAATGTTCATTAGTTTGCTTATCAGACTTTCCATGTGGTATCCAGTGCAGCAGTAGTTATCTCCCCGTAAAGCGAAGTATCCTGTGAATTTCTTCAAGCCTTAAATTTATTCGTATTTTTTGTCTGTGGTATTAGGAAGGGGAATTTGGTGCTGTGGCTATAGTTCATTCATACGAGGAAGGCATGCCTATTGGATCCCATAAGACAAGACTTTCAACTCTTAATGTAATGTTCTTGAACTTTATGTTATAATTGATCAAGTTATTATTGATTTGTAGATTTTCAGTCATGATATCTTCCATTCCTTTCTTGATGTAGCTAGGGGATAATGTGTTGTGACTATTGTTAATGAAAGGAAAAAAAGCATTTGTTCACGACAAGTATCGTTGAAATTGACCTGGAAAGAGTAATTGTACAGAAAGAAATGATTGGTATATCCAATTTCATTCTTCCTTGGGTCACGGAATAATCATGATGCTCAAAATCTTACTAAAATTCTTTTTGTTGGTTGTGTATGAGCTGTGAGTAGAAAGCTCAAAATCATTAACGGGAAGTTCCTAGAACTTTAATGACTTTTGACGATTACATTTTAATAAACCTTTGTCTTAAAAAGTGACTATAGCCCCCAATAAATAAATAAATAAATAACTTTTATTTTAAAAACAGCCATGGAAAACTATTGATAGCTACTTTCTGTTCATCAGTCCTTTGGGAAGTAAATTCACTTGTTAATGCTAACGCAATTGATGATCCAATGTTAATGTAGAATATAACTCTGTTGAATAATGTCAACATTTTTACTAAAAAAACAAATGTGAAGGGATTCTACTATAATGCTGCTATTAGAACTATCACAAACATCATTATTGGTTAGTCAAGCTTCATAACCATTCAACGTTGTTACATTTTGTGATACTGGTGTACATTGCAGGCTGTTGTAAAAGGTTGTGTAGCACGTAACCATTCAATAGTCTAGTTTAAGCATGTGGGATTCCCCCTACATCCCCACTCCAAAAACCCCATCACAACAAACTCCACGACAACAACCCCCCGGCCCGCTCCCCCGAAAAAAGGAAAAAAGGAAAAAGAAAAAAGCGCGCACACTAAAGGAACTCACAACCTCTTTACTGAAGAAATTACACGACCGGAGAAAAGATAGAAAAGAAACTAGTATTCTTTTCATTGCTGCTGATGTGTTTAAATATACAAATTATCAATGGTATAATAGTAATCTATAGGATGATATGAATCCTGTTTGTTTGGTAACTAATAACCGCGGATAATTACAAGATGTGGTTCGTTGTATCGGGACACAATCAGCATTGAATGCCATTGATGTGATCTCGGTCTTTGGGGGATTTAGTCTACTTTCCTTATAATCTTTAAAACATGTGGTACGTTGTATCGGGCCACAATCATCATTGAATGTCGTTGATGTGATCCCGGGTTTGCGGGGATTTAGTCTATTTTTCTTCTATGCCCTCGCAAACTGATCGGCAGAGATGACGAACAATTTGACCCATAGATGTTCAAAACGATCCGATGTGATTCTCTTGGTAAAGATGTCTGCATGGTTGTCTTCGGTGGAGATGTGTCGCACTTGAATATTGTCCGAAGTTAGGGGTGTCAAAATTGACCCGAATCCGAAGTAGTTTGCTCGCTGATGACGTGGTAGTCCACCATGAAGTGTTTGGTTCTGGAGTGGAACACCGGATTGGAGGAGAGCGAGATATCACACCATATAATTGGCTTATCTTGGAGAGGAACATGTAGATCAGATAGTAGAAGTTGCAGCTAGATAATCTCTTTAGCAGTAAGAGAAAAAGACCAGTATTCAGACTCTGTCGAGCTGTGTGCATGGATGGTTGCTTCTGAGCGCTCCATGTGATTGGGTTCTTGCCAAGAAATATACAAAACTCATTGATAGATCGTCGATCAGTCGGGTCTCTAGCCCAATTAGCATCGGAGAAGGCGACGAGTGAAAGAGGGGCTCGGACGAAGAAGAATGCCATGAGTTGGTGTGCCTTGAAGATAGTGAAGAATTCGCGTAGTAGCAGTGAGATGGGAAGCATGCGGTGCATAGATGAATTGACACACCTGATTAATGGCAAATGATGTGTCGGGTCGGGTCAATGTAAGATATTGTAGGGCATCGACCAAACTGCGATAGTATGAGCCATTATCGAGAGGAGGATCCGAATTATTGTGAGGTCGCTTTGAAGCGATGAAAGTTCAGCTCAGCTTATAGTTGGAGAGGACAACCTTATGAAGGAGTTTCTTTGTGTATTTGGATTGGTGGATGAAGTAGCCTGCGAGCTGCATTGGATCTCTAGCCCTAAGAAGTAAGATAGGTCGACGAGATCTTTCAACGCGAATTCTTGTGCCAATTCCCCAATAAATTGTCGAACAAAACTGGAGAAAGAGCCCGTGATGAGGATGTCGTCGACATAAAGAAGAATGACTGTCTTTTGGTTGCCATTGGTTCGGACGAATAGCGAAGGAGTCGGCAGTTCTCGGAAGAGATCCGTGAGCTCGGAGGAACTGGGAGAATCGAGCGTACCACTGCCGAGGTGGTTGCTTGGGGCCGTACAAGGCTTTTTGAAGCTTGCAAATATGGTGTGGGATAGAGCGATCTGTGAAGCTTTGAGGTTGTGCCATGTAGAGGTCTTCATCAATGCTGCTATGTAGAAAGACATTGTAGACATATAGTTGCCTGATAGGCCAACCAAAGTGGAGAGCAAGAGTGATGAGTGGGCGGATGAGGCCATGTTTTGCCACCGACTGGAATGTCTCGTCATAATCAACGCCTTCCTTCTGATAGATGACCTTGGCTGCAAGCTGAATTTTGTACCGAGCAATGGAGCTGTCGGCATTCCGCTTGATTCTCGGTACACCCATTTGTTGCCAATGACATTGGCTGAGGGAGGTAGAGGAACAAGATCACACATTTCTTGTTGGCAAAGAGCTTTATATTCCTCTTGCATTGCAGCGACCCATTCTGCTATTTTTGCGGTCGATTTGTAAGAGAGAGGCTCTTCGATAGAGATATGAGTGTGAAGATTTAGTGGTTGGCAGGGTTTGGTGATGCCGACCATGGAGCGGGTTATCATAGGATGAGTTGATGATGGATGAGCTGTTGAGGTTGGTACGGTAGGATTGGTCGTGAGTAGTGGGAGAGTCACTAGGGTGAGGTCGGATGATGAGTCACCAATGTATGATTGGTAGGTTGAGTAAGTGAGGGAAGATTGTGATACGATTTGGATCGTATCAATGGAAAATCAGCGAAGAAAAGGAATAAAAATTGGAAAAGATGGGATTTTTATTGGATTTTTGAGAGAAAACAACTTCTAATAGCAAGATAAATTGAGCCCTTTTGAGAGGAACTCAATCTCCTAACTTTGATGAACGGATCAAAGTCTAAAACCCTCACAATTGACACTTAGAATGTTTTTCACACAATAAGCATATCTCTCATGACGGCTAACCCTAGATATAAATAAAGAAAACCTAGGAATATAAAATATCATAACAAAAGACTAATCTGCCCTTCGACGCCTCCGATAGTAAGTGACCCATCCGCCTTGGGACCCGCTTGGACCCGTGCCCGCCTCTGAGGGTGCGGCCGTATCAATACCCGCCCCTAAAAGAGCCACCTTGTCCTCAAGGTGGAAATCAGGGTACTGCTCCTGTATCGCCTCATACTGCTCCCATGTCGCATCGCACTCTGGTAGCCCCTGCCAGTAAATGAGGACCTCTCGACGCCGCCCCGGACCTCTTCGTACCGCCCGGACATCAACTGGCTCGAGCATCACTTCCATATCATCTGTGAGCGTAGGAGGAAGTGTGGAGGATGTAGCATGCTCGCCAATCGCCCGACGCAACTGGGAAACATGAAACACCGGATGTATCGCTGTCCCTGGCGGCAGCTTCAACCTGTAAGCCACCTCTCCAATCCGAGTCTCCACCTCAAAAGGCCCATAGTAACGGGCCGCAAGCTTCTCGTTCCTCCTGTGGGCCAAAGACCTCTGCCTGTAAGGTCGAAGCTTCAGGTAGACCCTGTCCCCCACCTGAAAAGTCACATCTCGCCGATGTCCGTCCGCCTTGGCCTTCATCACCTGCTGTGCTTGTGTCAAGTGCCTCCGCAGCTCCTCCAACATCCTATCCCTCTCCTCCATCTGCTCCTCCACCTGTGACACCGGTGTCGCCCGGTGCCCATAGTAAACCAAAGAAGGAGGGTCTCGTCCGTACAATATCCGGAAAGGTGTCGTCCCTGCCGCCGAGTGGAAGGATGTATTGTACCAATACACTCCGCCCACGCCAACCATCTGGTCCACTGTCGGGGTGTCTCCGAAACACAACATCTGAGGTATGTCTCGACACTCCTGTTGACCACCTCGGTCTGACCGTCCGTCTGCGGATGGTAGGCGGTGCTCCGCTTCAGCACTGTTCCCTGGACTCGAAACAACTCCTCCCAAAAGTGACTAGTGAAAACCTTGTCCCGGTCGGACACTATAGACTTCGGAAACCCGTGCAGCCGCACCACCTCTCGCACGAAAACCCCCGCCACCGAAACCGTTGTGTAAGGATGCTTCAAGGGAATGAAGTGAGCATACTTACTCAGCCGGTCAACCACAACCAAGATCACGGTGAACCCCTCCGAACGCGGTAGCCGTCATGAAGTCCATGGATACCTCCTCCCACACCTGCTCGGGCAATGCCAAAGGCTGTAGCAGTCCTGCCGGGGCCATCGCCATGTACTTGTGACGTTGGCAGACGTCACAAGCCACCACCAATCGCGCGATGTCCTTCCGCATGCCCGTCCAGTATACCTCTCGAGCCATCCGCATATACGTCTGCTGCACGCCCGAATGCCCTCCGATCGCCGACCCATGGAACTCCTGGAAAAGAGTCGGAATCAATGCAGACCCCCGCGGAATCACCAACCTCCCCTTGTAGAGTAACCTTCCCCCTTATACCGTGTAACCTGGCACCCCGTCACCTCCACCCTGTAAGCTCTCCCTGATCTGCTGCAGCTCCGGATCTGCCTCCGCCTCCTGTGACAGCTGGTCCAAACCTCTCCACTCGGGGATCGACATCGCCTGCAGCTGGCTCCCCTCATCCCGCCGAGATAATGCATCCTCCGCCTTATTTTCCAGCCCCGGTCTGTACTCAATATCAAACCGAAATCACACCAGCTTCGACAGTAACTTCTGGTGCTCCTCTTCCACCAGCCTCTGCTCTAACAGATACTTCAAAGCCCGCTGATCTGTCCTCACCACAAAAGTTCGTCCCAACAGATATGGCCGCCATTTCTGAATATAGAAGACTATAGCCATCAACTCTCGCTCGTACACTGACTTCAGCCTCTCCCTCGTGGTCAATACCTGGCTGAAGTATGCAATCGGCCGCCCCTCCTGCATCAGCACCGCCCCAAGACCATACCCTGAAGCATCCGTCTCTACTTCAAATGGCTGGCTGAAGTCTGGCAGAGCAAGGACCGGCGCCGTCGACATCGCCGTCTTCAAGGCTTCGAAAGCCTTAGTCGCCTCTTCTCCCCACCGAAAACTGTCCTTCAGTTGCTCCGTCAGAGGCCAGGCAATGGTGCTGTATCCCTTCACAAACTTGCGGTAATACCCGGTCAATCCCAAAAAACCCCGCAGTGCCCGCAGTGTCTGTGGTAGAGGCCACTCTAACATCGCCACAATCTTCGCTCGGTCTGCCGCCACCCCTGCGCCTGAGACAATGTGCCCCAAGTACTCGACCTGACTCCTCCCGAACGAGCACTTCTTCCGATTGGCGAATAACTGGTGCCCCTGCAACTCCCTGAAAACCACCTCCAGATGCCCCGCGTGCTCCTCCAATGTGCGGCTATAGACCAAAATGTCGTCAAAAAACACAAGGATAAACCGTCGCAGGTAAGGGCGGAACACCTTGTTCATCAAGGCCTGAAAAGTAGACGGGGCGTTTGTCAACCCAAACGGCATCACCAAGAACTCGTAGTGGCCCTCGTGTGTACGGAACGCCGTCTTCGGGATGTCCTCTGCTCGCATCCGGATCTGATGAATCGGTCTTCAGATCCACCTTAGAAAACACCCTCGCCCCATGCAGTTCGTCGAGCAACTCATCTATCACCGGAATAGGAAACTTGTCGGGCACAGTTTCCTTATTCAGGGCTCGGTAATCCACACAAAAACGCCAGCTCCCGTCCTTCTTCACTAACAAAACGGGGCTCGAGAAGGGGCTGACGCTGGGCTGGATCACGCCTGCTAGCAGCATCTCTCTGACCTGCCGCTCGATCTCATCCTTCTGCACGTGGGGATACCGGTAAGGCCGAACACTGACGGGGGGTGCGCCATCCCTCAGTACGATCGCATGCTCGTGGTCCCGGGGTGGAGGTAACCCCTGAGGCATCTCGAACACCTCTGCGAACTGCTCCAACACCGACTGCACCTCTGGTGGTCCCTCCTCGGGCTCGGGCTCCGCCTCTGTGGTCATCCCTCGAAACTCCACCAAGTACCCCTGCCCTGCCCGTCGAATAGCCCGAGTCATGGCACTGAACGCTACCATGGCATAGCACAAGCTCGGGTCTCCCTGGAGCACCACCGTCCGCTCGCCATCCTTGAACTCCATTCTCAACCGTTTCCAGTTGGTCATCGTGGTCCCCAATGTCTTCAACCACTGGACCCCCAGGATGAAGTCGACCTTCCCCAACTCGAACGGTAAGAAATCCTGTACGATCTGTACCCACTGAATGACTAGGCAGAGACCTCGACATAGCCCCGTACTCTCCTCGCACCGTCCATCCCCCAACTGTACGGTGAACCTCCCACCTGACATCTGCAACCCCAGCAGCTCCACCACTCGCAGGGACAAAATTGTGGGTGGCCCCACTATCAATCAAGACCGTAACTGCTGTCTCCCCGACTTGTCCCACCAACTTCATGGTGGAGTTCTGTGTGAACCCCATCACGGAGTTGAGTGACACCTGCGCTTGCTCCAGCTCCACCGGCTGCTCTACTGAGATGACCTCCTCCTCGGCCTCCTCTGGATCGATGTACTCCTCCTCGTCCGGCTCGATAGTGATCTGCAGCAACCGGCTCGCGCACCGATGGCCCGGGGTGAACTTCTCGTCGCAACGGAAACACAACCCTCTGGCCCTCCTATCCCGCATCTCGGCCTCGGTCATCCTCCGTCCTTGTCCCGCAGGACGTGCTGCTCCTGTCTTCTCCCCCGCTCCGGCTGGGGCGGCCGGCGGTAGTCTCGGGGCGGCGGCTGTAGATGTGACCCTCTGCTGTGGTGCCCCCAAGTCCCTCTGATCCTCCGCTCCTCCGCCTGCTTCTCCTCCGCCCGCAATGCCAGACGAATCACATGCTCCAGGTCCCTGGGACTTTGCATCCATAGCTCGGCTCGTATCGAGGACTTCAGCCCTCGCATAAATGCCCCCAAGAATACGTCTTCCGACACCCCTTTCACCCTGCCTGCCAACACCTCGAACTTCCCCAGGAAGTCCAACACCGTCCCCTCCTGCCATAGTCCAAGCAACTGCTCGTAGAAATTCGCCCCCGGTTTGGCCTGGAAACGGTCAAGTAGGAAAGCGGACAACTCCTCCCAAGTCCGAAAAGGGGCTCGGGACATCCTTTAGCGGTACCAACTCAGCGCCTGTCCCTCCAGATAGCAGATGATGTTCTCCAATACCTCCCGCTCTGAGATCCGCATCACCTGGAAATACCGCTCTGCTCGCACTATCCACCCGTCGGGGTCTGTCCCCTCAAAAATGGGCATCTTCAACTTCTCCATCCTCCTGTCGGGGTACATGGTCGGGTGTCCTCCTCCCTGAGCTCCATGGCCTCCGTACTCTGTCCTGCCTCTGTCGTAGGCCTCTTCGGGAAACCCTCGTGGGCCCCCAAAATTTTCCGCGTACTCCTCCATAGGCCACCTCTGACGCTCCTCCTCTGCAGCCCCAAAAATCCCGCGGTAGCCTCTTGCGGGGCCCTGTTCGGTGCTCGGGGGGCCGAAAAACTGACCCGGGGGGTTTACTGGGCCCCCCGGGCCCCACCTTCACTCGTCGGGACCCAGCCGGCCCCAGGGAAAGCTGCGAAGCCTCCCTGGGGTTCGGCGGGGCCCAGGTTTGGCCCTGGCGGGCCGCGCGACCCCTCCAGGGCCTCACGCGAGCCCGCCCAGCCTTCCTGGGCACCCGCGCGGGCTCGGGTGTGGGCCGTGAGGCCCCCGAGCCCTCGCGGGGCCCTGGCGGCCCGCGCGGGGGGGGGGGGGGGGTAGGGTTCCCCCCCAGCCGCCGCCTCCCCTATCCTCTGGAAAGTCTCCCTCTTGCCCGCCGCGTCCCCTCGTCTCCGCAAGAAACCCTAGGGGATCTCCTTCGCGCCGCCGCCGTTCCCGTTGCACTTCCTCCACCCACGACTCCTCCCGGAACCCTAGATCTTCCTTCTCCGTGGTTTTGGTTCTCGGAGGTGCCCCGGAGGTATTCGCCATCAACTTTGGATCGCCCGCCTTAGTAGGATGATTCTCCGCTGCGGATTATTCCCCTCCGATCTCCACATGCTTCCCTTTCCCCTCAAGTTTTTGAAGAATTTTCAAGATCTGAACTTGAGTGGCGTCCGACTCCTCATGCTTCTTCATCAAACGGGCCTCCATCTCCTTTTGGGAATTGGAAAGCATCTCGACCGTGACTTCCAAAGCTCCCACCTTTTTGCTGACCTCTTCCTGGATCTCCTTTTGCAGCGCCTCCATCTCCGTCTTGAATCTAGTGCCTTCCGCCATTGGATCTATTGCTCTGATACCAATTTGATACGATTTGGATCGTATCAATGGAAAATCAGCGAAGAAAAGGAATAAAAATTGGAAAAGATGGGATTTTTATTGGATTTTTGAGAGAAAACAACTTCTAATAGCAAGATAAATTAAGCCCTTTCGAGAGGAACTCGCTCTCCTAACTTTGATGAACGGATCAAAGTCTAAAACCCTCACAATTGACACTTAGAATGTTTTTTCACACAATAAGCATATCTCTCATGACGGCTAACCCTAGATATAAATAGAGAAAACCTAGGAATATAAAATATCATAACAAAAGACTAATCTGCCCTTCGACGCCTCCGATAGTAAGTGACCCATCCGCCTTGGGACCCGCTTGGACCCGTGCCCGCCTCTGAGGGTGCGGCCGTATCAGATTGGTCGGCATATGCAGAGAATAGGTCGGGTATGATAGAGGTGTGGTCGGGTAGGATGGGTTTTGGCTCGAAGGTATTGAAGAATTGCTCGGTATAAGGAGTATGGCGGGGAGAGGATGTGCAGTAAGTGGATTTTGTAGATTTTGGTGGGTTTGGCTAGGATTATGGCTCGGAGAGCGTGGTGGGATAGAATAGGTCGGGGGAGGGGATAAATGAGCCGGTGGACTTATGGAATGACTCGTAGAGTTTGGGTGTAATAGGAGTATTAGTATATGTTGATGGGTTTTTCGAAAAGGGAAAGATCATCTCCTCGAACTGTACATGTCGACTGATGTATACCTTTTGTGTGGAGAGGTCCATGCAATTTCGCTACATGGTCGGCATATCCAAGAAATACACATGGTTGCGAGTGAGCTTCAAGCTTGTTGTGCTTATATGGTCGAAGACATGGATAACAAAAGCAGGCGAAGGTTCGAAGCCATTTGTAATCAGGTAGCCTTTGATGGAGAAACTCAAATGGCAACTTGTTGAGAGTGCTATGCAGTTAAGTCGGTGAGTCGGCAACGAGTAGGCCAAGTATCGACTCATGACTAGTCGAACGAGTCAGCGACTAGTCGACGACTAGTCACACCCAGATGTTAACATATTTTATTTCATGTAACAGATGTTGCTTCTTTTTTAGGTTTGTACTGGGCATATAATTTTCCAGCTTAGATAAATTCTTTGAAAATTCACAATTTTTTAATCTTTTTCCTGCATATTATTGCAGATACTGTCATATTAGAGTTCAATCATTATACACCTGGTTCGCGATGGAGGCGAACAACCATCAGTCGAAAGGATCATAGGGAAGCAGGCAATGAGACAGTTGAATTCATGGTAGAATCAGGAAACTATACGCCAAGAATGAAATCTCTACATGGAAACAGATGTGGCCAATCGTAGTTTTAGAGTGAACATCTTCTTGAGTTCATTATTAATGGTCATCTGCTGAAAATCTCTTGGTGGGGAGAGTTTCAAGGCCTTCTTGGCTTCCTCTTGGAATTCAACTCGATCCACTGTGAATGTTTTGATTACCACGAAGTTAGAACGGGAGACAAACAATTTTCCCTCTTGTATTTTAAATGTAGAAGTATGCTGAAAAAGTCGGCCTAAGTCGGACCAAGTCGGACCAAAAGTCGGACCAAATCGGTCAAAAAGTTGGACCAAGTCAACGCCTAGTCGGTGTCCGACGCACCTCCCGACTTTTGAAAAATTTCAAGTCGGTCAGAGTGACTAACGACTAGTCGACGCCTCGATAGCATAGTGAGAGTGACTAATAGAACCCTGTTGATGAGGTACACTGCCGTCTTTGCCGCATCAGGCTAGTATTTCTTTGGCATGAAAGCTGTTAAGAGAAAAGCAACTGGTGTATCGATGATGTGTCGATGTTTTCTTTCAGCGACTCCATTCTGTTCTGGTGTGTATGTGGCTGAAGTTTGATGTATGATCCCAAGTTGGTGAAAGGGAGGAAAATTGATGATTGCAAAATTCTCTCCGCCATCGGATCGGAAAATTTTTATTTTTGCATTAAACTGCCGTTCAACCATGGTTTGAAAGGTTTGAAAGCCAACAAACAAATCAGATTTTTGATATAAAGGATATAGCCAAACATGATGAGAGTAATCGTTAATGAAATTGACATAATAATGGGAACCTTTATTAGACAGAACATGAGCCGGGCCCTATACATCAGTATGAACTAAAGAAAGAGGAGAATCTGCGCTGGGTTTAGACAAGGAAAATGGTAATTTGTGACTTTTGCTCATGGCATATTGAGAGCAAGTTTTATGTGGTGACAGCTTTAGCGACAGATTGGAGGCGACTCTGGATACGATAGGAGGAGCTGTATGACCAAGACGGGCATGCCAGAAACTCGATCAACTTTAAGCAGAGAGGGAGATATGGTTGGAGAGAAGAGGGTAGAGACCATGCCTACTCGAATCTTGAAGAATGGGTCGACCGGTTTTTGCATAATGTACAATAAAATCAGAGGATGAGAATTGAATGATGCAATTATTGTCGCATGTAAACTTGTACACGGAGAGCATATTCTTAGAAAATTTGGGTGCATACAGAACATCGTTGAGATGCAGGGTAGAAGTTAGAGAATGTAGAGGATGATCCAATGTTGGCAATTTTTGCACTTGCACCATTGCCAACAAGGATTTGTCGGTTACCGTCGTATGTCGTCATTATTCCAGTTGAGATTGATTATTGGTAATATAATAAGTAGCATCACTACTAAGTACCAATTTGCGCCTGTAGAAGAGGTGGGTTGAGCGATATATGCTTTCGACCTATTGGTAAGTGCATCGAGCCTGTAGCAGTCAAGTGTGTGATGGTTGTCTTTGCCACACACTTGACAAAGAATACGATGTTCGGAGGAATCCATGGGAACTTGTCATCGATTGGCGACTGATCCAGGAGCACAGACAAGTGATCTTTGGCCACTGCGAGTCGCAGGTTGATCGCCAAACCGAGAGCCGCAGGTATTGTTAGATCGTCCACGATCGGCTCAGCCTTCGCAACAACCGAAGTTTGCGTGCAGCACCGAGGTATTGGTAGATGGGGTTCGGCAAGAGGATTGGCATGCCGAATGAGTTGCTTTTTGGACTCCTCTGCAAGTAAACTATTCTACATCTCTTCAACGGTATAAGGAATACCGCTATTTCGTGCCATGACTCGAAATGAGTTGTAGAAGTGAGGTAGACCATGCAGAATCTGTCAGACCATTTGTTTGATCGTGAGAGTATCAGGGCCGGCTGCGAGCAGTTGATCATAGATCGATTTGGCCCGATCTAGATAAGTCGACATGGATTCTTTGCCCATCGTGAGAGAATTTATTTTCTCTTGGAGTAGATCGATGTGTCCTTCAGAGAGAAAGGCATATCGAGTTTTCAGCTTGGGCCGTAGCAGCGCAGAGGAGGTCTGCGTTGACGCCTAGTACAACTCCAAGAGCGGAGGAGGAAATAGTCGCTTGGATGCACATGCAAAGGTGCTGATCTGTGATCAGGCATTGCAAAAAGTGGAGTTTTGGATGGGTAGTAGAGGTTTTGATTCGGTGGAGGTGTGATCTAGAATGGTGGGCTGAGGAGAAGGTGCTGAGTTGTCTATGTGGCCGAGGAAGCCATGGACGTTGAGAACACCCACAACTTGAGATCATCATAGGATGTAATTTGTGGAGTCGAGTCAAGTGGTGATTATGAAGGAAATTTTTGAGATGAGGAATTTGAGATTTACATAGATCGGCTCCATTAGAGTCCGATTGAAGGTTTAGAGAAGCGTAAGATATATGATCAGCTTGCTGTTAAGTAATGACTCTGCTACCATGAATAAATTAAACGATTGGAGAAAAAAATATAAATAAACCAGTAATCTTTTCATTTCTCTTGATGTATTTAAATATACAAATCATCAAGGGTACAATAGTAATCTACAGGACGATCTGAATCCTGATTGGTTGGTAACTAATAACCACGGATCTTTACAAGATGTGGTTCGTTATATCAGGACACAATCAGCATTGAATGACATTGATGTGATCCCGGTCTTTGGGGAATTTAGTCTACTTTTCTTATAATCTTTATAATATGTGGTACGTTGTATTGGGTCATAATCAGCATTGAATTCCATTGATGTGATCCGGGGTTTGGGGGGATTTAGTCTACTTTTCTTATAATCTTTATAACATGTGGTACGTTGTATCAGATCACAATCAGCATTGAATGCCATTGATGTGATTCCGGGTTTGGTTGGATTTAGTCTACTTTCCTTATATTTACCTCATCTCAAACACTATACTCTGCCATCAAGTTACTGCATTCATTGATGTATAGGAACACTTTTGGATAAACAACTGTAACATCAGTTTAAAATTTTCACAATTATTATCACTCCCCCCCCATCAAACCGGGTTAACCATACATACATTAGAGATCTAGAAAGCACCACCAAAGAATTTGCCATGTTTTCTTCTATGATACTACCAACAATAGATGGCTTGCCAATCATGTCTTTTTTACTCTTCTGTTTAGAGGGAGCCTCTAAGTTTCGCAGGCATTGATATAGTCTAGACCCTTGTTACTGATCAATATGCAATTTTGGCCCTTTAGGGGCGTTTTTGTAATTTCGGATTTATAGGGTCATTTTCGTAATTTTCAGTTTTAGAAGTCTTTTTTGTAATTTTATATTTTTAGTTTATTATATATAAGGGGTTAGAGGGTATTAGTGATTCTTATGCTTAATTTGATGAAAAAACTTATGCGAGATTGAGAGAATTCCCTCTTTTATTTGAGTGCGCGGCCCCCTCTCGAATCGGCGGCTTGGGAGAGCGGTCCACCTCTAGAATTGTGGCCAAACATCTTGTATCTCCTTTTATTTTCAGGTATTATAAATAAAAATAGCATCCTTTTTCCATAATCTTCTCTTTCTAGCCCTAAAAATCACATATTTCTTCTAAAAACCCCACCTTTCCACCAAAAATCTCATCTTTATCCATCCTAACCCTCGAAAAACCCTAAAAATCCTATTTTTATCATCAAAAACCCATAAAATCATATCAAGTGGTATCAGAGCAACGATCTTGGCATCAATGGCGGCGGACCTGAAGAGATCTATGGAGGAGGAATTCAGATCTGAGTTCAAGGCTCGATGGAAGGGTTTGAGATGCGAATGGATGCAAAATTTGAAACCCTCATGCAAACCATGATGCAACAATTCGCGGATCTAACGACGGCAACCTTGACGAAAAATTCAGATTTCGGTGAAAATCCAGATTTAGGGCAAAAGTCGGCAACTTTGAGGAAGGAAGAGGAGAGAAATGAAGAATCCGGAGAAAAATCATTTCCCGATGCAGAGGAGGGTTCTGAAGAAGCCAAAGAGGACACCACGAGAGGAGAAAACTCTAACTACACTGTCGTGCCCCTGCAGGGCGCTTCCAGGCCCCTACAGCCCCTGCAAGGCGCTTCCAGGCCCATACAGCCCCTGCAGATGCATGGGGCTGCCACGCCCCTGCAGCGCCCCCTTGTGGGGCATACGTGGTGTTAATGTGTCCATGCAGGGCATACGAGGCTTGCTGGGCCTTATTGTTTCCTGCTGGGCCCGCCTTGGTCCGACGACTTTTTTTGGGGCCTACCTTAGCATGATGACGTTTTTCGGGGCCTTCCTTGGCTTGACGTTGCTCCTTGGGGCCCGTCATGGCACGTCGACATTTTTGCGGGGTCTCAAGGTCCATGGTTTGCACATGGACAACCTTCTAAGCATCGACATCACTGTTTTGGACGCGAGGAACCTTCAGATGGGCCACGTATTCAACGTGACATATGTCCGGATGTCGTTGATGGCGATGAAAACTAATCCTATCATTTTGATCCAGGAGGGAACGAGCGTCATCAGTCGGGAAGGAGGGCCCACACACTTCCTGCTTCACCTTGAGGACAAGTTGGTTTTTTGGGGAGGGGGGAGGGGTAATGATAGATATGCAATGTTGGCCCTTTAAGGGCATTTTTGTAATTTTTGAATTTCTAAGGGGATTTTCGTAACTTTCAGTTTTAGGGGTCTTTTTTGTAATTTTATATTTTCAGTTTATTATATATAGGGGCTGGGGGAATATGAATTTTTGTGCTTGATTTGACGAAGAAAATTGTGAGAGGTGGTGAGAATTCCATCTTTTATTGGAAAGTGCGGCACCCTCTTGAATCGGCGGCTTGGGAGATGGGTCCACCTCAAGAATTATGGCTAACCATCTTGTATCCATTTTTATTTTCAGGTATTATTAATAAAAACAGCCCTAGTTTCCAAAATCTTCTTTTTCTAGCCCCCAAAAATCACATCTTTCCTCTAAAAACCCTACCATTCCACCAAAAATCCCATCTTTATCCATCCAAACCTTCGAAAATCCCTAGAAATCTTCTTTTTATCATCAAAAACCCATAACAATCCTATCAGTTACCAGGCTCGCAGCAATACTCTAACACTCTACATGGGTACCCGCATGAATACACCACTTTGAGTGGTTTGCAGGATTGGGTCTGTTATTGTTTCTTCGGTTGCGCGGGGGGGGGGGGGGGGGGGGGGGGGGGGTTGGGTCAATGTATGCTTGGGCTGTTTATGCATTTGTGGACACACACATATCTATATACAATTATGCATAAGTAATTACCTATGACTTAAATAAATAATCAATTAAGAAAATTGACCTACACTGTAGTTTTAAACGAAAATAATCTACATATGAAAAGGGAATGCATATGATGTTACCATGCTAATTAAAAAAATTAATAATCGAATTTTTCAAAGCAAATGATGGTCCAAGAATCTAAATTTAAACCACAATAATTTTTATGATATATTACATGTTATTTAATCTGGATCATATTGTTCTTCTTCGTACATAATTCAGATTGGATCATCACTTTTCGTGATCCAGATTGTGAACTCGTCTTGAATCGGATTGGGTGATTTGGATTACATATCAATGGGGGTGAGTAATTGGATAACACTAGTCTAGATGGAGAGGCAAGATGTATGATTGTCTATAAGATATCACTTTCATATTGAATACATAAAATAAGCCAAAGAACCAAATGACCTCACATTCCCTTATTACTATACTATAGCATATTTCAAGTTTCTTTGTTTTGAGAGCATTCCTGCATATAGTTTCATTGCATTAATTTTTGATACAAGGTTCCTCCTATGGGTCTATTCTATCCTACACTTTTTGTTCCAGAGGAATACCCACCACCACCCCGCTCATGGTAAGCTATCATTTCATGATCTAATTGTAAATACATATGAGGCTATCTATCAGGATTCTAAATTTCTATTTATGATGCAATGATGTGGGATATTGTTGTCAGGTTCAACGATCATGAGGATATGCTTGAGGATACTTGGCATATGGAGTTTCCTAGAAGACCTGATACGTCCGATGGCATGTATTTTGGTGTTAATGGTGGATTAAACACGTGGGAAAATTATTCAGTGTTTCCTACTAGACTGAAGAAGGATGACAATCTTGGGCTTGCAGATGCTGTTAGCAGTAGTATTCTTTCAACTGGTAATCTTCTGATTAGTACTATTTGTGTGATGGTTAAACCTTGTTATATTGTAGAAATCAGTGGAATGTAATACTAAATTGCAGGGCGCATAGACCTCCAAAGGAAGTTGTTTTGTAGCATACAGCTGGTGAGTTCTAGAAAATTTCATAGGAAATTTGTGCACTTCACCTCCTTATATTATCATCATCATTTTATTATTTTAGCCCCTGAAAGTTTAATGGTATCTGTTTCCCAGATTGGTGGAGTGGCTTCAACGGGTGGGCTCGTTGCTGCGGTTGAAGAGAGGTTTGTTCTCCTTTCTTAAATGGAGATATGCATGAACTTCTTTTTGTTGTCTATTTGGAATCAACATCCTGTTATTTCTCTTATTATTATTTCAAAGCAGGACTATTCGCTATCTTCCAAGCCTTTTCCCGAAAAGATGGGTTGGTTCTAAACATAGGTAGCAAAATGTGATAGGGCAGAAAGTAGGGAAAAAGAAGTATTCTCCGAGTATAGTAGCGAAAAGAAGTATGTGTTCTCATTGATTATAACAGCAAAAGAATCATATGGAAAAACACCGAAACCTAAATTTTGCCAAGACAGCAAAAACATGAAAATAGTGGCTCAATTCTGCAATAAAAGAAAACAAAAGGAATTAGGAAAATGTACACACGTGCACACGCACCCATCTATGCACTCACACCTTGTTAGTAGTTCATATTTATAACAAGATTCAAATACTGGCTGATTCCATTGGATTTTGCGAGCACCCGAGACGACGCCAACCGATTTGATGCTATGTCGTGAATATTGTTAGTACTGTTGAAGCATCGAATGATATTTGGAAGCTGATATGCCAATATTCTAATGCAAATTTTGCTATCAATCCAGTTGTTTCCCCTAAATTTAAAGAAGAAAAGGAAAGTAGAACTGCAAGAGATTCACGATGTATCATACCCCCAAGAACCTCAATAACTTGTGAATGCTAAATCAGTTGTTAGGTGGAAAATTGTTAACCATTAATCTTTATCTCCCAGCAACCATGGACTTCTAGTGAATATACAGGAAATCACAAGCAGTTTTCGCTTTAAATCAAACATAAAACTGAATAATCTGATATATATACTGGTCACTATCGTACCAAAACTACTAGGATTTGCAACATTTTGTCAATGCAATGAAATTCTATCAGTTATACATAGAAAAATGTCAAAATATTGGCAATTATCAAAATTTAAATTGTTGAACTTTTTAAAGTAGCAACCGACATAGGCTATTCGAAATAGCTGCTTTTGACATTATCGATGATATCAGTGTCATAAACCTTGGCCTATACCGATACCAATGCCAAGATTGAGGTTTCAAAGTTCAAACCTTGATCAATACCTTTCAACAATAGCTGCAAAGATGATTGTTTGTTATCAGCTTTATCTATTGCCTTGATTTTCCAATTAATTTACAAAATATAGCACGAAGAGACTCTATAATTACTTATCTTTACCATGAAGGGTATTGAAAATAAGTTTTTTAGGTCGAAGAATTGAAAAAAGAAATCAATGTCATTGTTAGAAGAGGACAAGACCTGGCTGGGCGGCTACTGGAAGGTGTCATAAATAAGCATCCATTTTTAATAGGTTGCAAAATGACATCATTCTTCGTAAACTCCAGGTGTATCGATGATTAATGCCATCATGGTTCATCTCCAGGATGATAGTTCATCTCCAGGATGATTAATGTCATCTTCAGGATGATGGTTCATCTCCAGGATGATAGTTCATCTTCAGGATGATTAATGTCATCTTCAGGATGATAGTTCATCTTCAGGATGATTATTGTCATCTTCAGGA
Organism: Scilla litardierei; assembly: GCA_030789695.1. Taxonomy (NCBI): domain Eukaryota; kingdom Viridiplantae; phylum Streptophyta; class Magnoliopsida; order Asparagales; family Asparagaceae; genus Scilla; species Scilla litardierei. Next base: position 41,412,362 of record CM061138.1, on the reverse strand, counting down.
TGATTAATGTCATCATCAGGATGATCGTTATACCTAGGTTTTTCATTTCCAAGGTATGCTTTAAAGCTATCTGAAAACTCAATGGTCTCTGCTGGAGATCCTATTAGCTTTAAGTCGACCATATGTAAGGCAAATATAACGAATCCTGTCAACGATCTTTCGAAAAAGATACAAGGGCAGAATATTGCTTAAGATCAACTAATGATCTTTGTAGCCTTTATGGAGAAGACGTTTCTACGTTTCTCTTTCATCTCTGGAGGTAGAGTATACCCTTCTGGAAGTTTTATATAGATCTCTATATCTATATTGCCGTATATATATGCAGTCACAACGTCCATGAGCTGCATGTATTGGCTTTTGCAGAGAAGTGTAGGCTTAGTAGGAAAATGATCACATTTCCTTCATTTCAATTTCTTTATGAAATTCGAATTATATTCCACAGGTTTTTACACATTCAGGTGTATGGACTACTGGTCCAAAGACTTTGCTTTTCAAGAGTGAGTCCAGCTCTACTCTTATTGCCTCATCCCAATTTGGCCATTCTATGCGTTTACGCTATAGAAAAGTGGGTAGATGTCATCGTCGTATTCAGCGACGTGAACGGCAATAGCGAAAGCAAAACCGTCGTCGACGACTGTGCTATTTATGTCCAGTACCTCTCCAGTACGTACGTAATATAATGATGTTTCTCCTGTTGTTTCCTCTGCAGGGAAATTAGGAGGGGAGAGGTTGCTGGTCTGAGCTCAGTATCCTGTGGTTGGATCATTTTTATATATCCAGGAATCTTCATATTATGAGGAAATTTTTATTTTGAACCTGGCCGTCGTCGTCTTTTCAAATGAGGTACAGCCAATTCTGCTGCCGGTGGATTGCATCCATCTTTGGGAATGTCAATCCTAGCTGGCGTGTTGGCAGCAGGGACGTGTGAACGAACAATCTTCTGGTTGTCCGCAATTTTATCCGTCAATTGATGTACTTTAGTCTGAATGTGAAGGATCTTCTGGATCTCAACGTCACACAGAAAAAGTATGCGGATCATAACGAGATGAGGACTTATGTGTCCCCTGATATGGTCTCAGAAGCTTCAAGCTTCTTTAGACTGCGTGCCTATTACAATGAGACTTTACTCATCAAATTCACATTTATCAAGACTTGGTGGTAAACCATAAGAAAGCGGCATCAGCAATAAGATATGGCCACAAGCGGGCCGTATCGTGATAAGCGATGCGGAGTGCAGCTTGTTGGTCACTAAATATCAACAGGCAACTGGAATCTAACAATGGACGTGAAATCCATTGGAGTCTCTTTACCAGAGACTCTTATAACCCATTCTGAGTATGAACATGCTACAGGATGTTCAATTTCAATGCCAGTTGCTTGGCAGAAGTCTTGAATGATATGAGTGGTGAATTCACCCTTATTATTAGCTTTGAGAAAGCTATGTTGCGAGTGAATATGAAGGTACACAGATAACCATCTAGTAGATGCATATATCAGTACAGTAATGAAGTACCGAAAATGGTCCATTTGCAGGGTGAATAGGCCCGCAAAAGGTCACCATGTATTCTCTCAATGAAGCCAGGAGACTCTAAACCCACTTTCAGGAGGGAAGGTCTCTCTCTAAGTTTTCCCTTATGACAAATGGGGACAAGGAAACTCAACCTTTTGAAAAATCTTCAGGTTCTCCAATGGATTCATTTGATGATGCGTCCATCATCGCTGATACAGGATGACCAAGTCCATTTTTGCCAGAGTTAAAAACTATGGCAATGAAAGGCACTTCTGGTGCTTAGTCAAGTTGGCTTTCTATAGGATGAATATCTGTAATTATAGGGGCCCGACGGGGGTCCAATGAAATCGTAAGTAGATGGTCTTCTGGACGTGGAGATTTCATATATATTCCATACTTCATCTATAATTAAAACGAAATTTTATTTAAGTCAATGAAAAAGACGAACTTAAGCAAATTAAAGATGAAGTAACATTGAATTTTAAATGCATAGATAAAAGATGAAGCTTAATCGAGCAGGTCGTCGTTCTCGAAGTCTATTGCAGTGAACATCGTTGGTGGCTGAATAGCCGCCAAGTTTGCTTCAGGCAGAGACTTCTGGCTCGCCTGATATAGTTCCTGGAGGTGGCGAGGAGTACGGCAGATTCTGGACCAATGGCCAGTCATGCCGCATCTATGGCATTTATCCTCCCAGTTCTTCTTAGGAAGTGACACTTGGTCAGTGTTCTTTTGCTTCCATATGAAATTTCTTTTTCCCTTATTGTTTTTGTTTGTCTGGGGAGCTGCACCTCTTGGTTGCTTCATTATAGCTTTCCCTTTAGTGTTTTTAGCCTTCCTCTTGTTTTTCCACTTCTGGGGAGAAACGTGGTGGGCTTCAGGGATAGGGGCAGTGCCAGCTGGACGTAAGTTATGAGTTGCAAGCAGTAAGTCTAGATTCTGCTCTGCCCTAAGTAGGCATGAGATCAGATCGGAAAATTTCGTGAAATTGCGTTCACGATACTGCTGCATGAGGATTGCATCTTTCTCGTGAAACGAGGTAAATGTCTTTTCCAACATGCGCTGTTCTGTCACTTCTTCACCGCACAACTTCAGGCGTGAGGTGATGTTATGAAGTGCAGAATTGTACTCAGCGACAGACTTATAGTCCTGAAGTCTGAGGTTTTCTTACTCATAACTGGCACGCGGTAATATAACATCAATTTGATGTTTATACCGAGCTTCCAGCGCTGTCCACAGGTCCTTTGGATCCTCAACCATTAAGTATTCGGCCTTTAAGGTCCGAGCGATATGTTTCCTAATGTAGACTATGGCTTTCGCCTTATCTACATCGGATATAGTGGTTGTAGGGCTGCTGCTAATTGTAGCAGAAGCTTCGGCCGCTGCTGGGGCCGAGGAAGGAGCCAAAATGGACCCAAGGAGGGCCACCGAACGCAAGTGGAACTTCAGGTCCACTCGCCAACTCAGTTAATTTGTCCCTGCAGAGTCAAGTACTTCGAAATCGACGCTTGCCAATTTTGTCATTTATCTACGCAATTTAAAATGAGCATGAATTAATTAAAATTCAAAATTCATGCATAAAGAAATAAACAAGTAAAAATGCGGGGATCGGCCAGATACCCAAAAAATAAACAGTCCAAAGTTCGTTTACAGTCCATAAAAAGGAAAGAAAAATACAACTTCGGAAACCCAAAGTGGGTCCCTATATCTTCGTCTTCATATGATGTTGCACCGAGCTTGGGCTTTAAATACAAATTTCCTCACTTACAAATTCTCTCAAAAGAAAATAAAAGTGCAAGGAAAGTAAATAGGTATACAATGGCCGATCCCGAAAAACACATTTTTACTGATTTAAACATCCACGCAGTTCTAAATATGCTACATGCATAAAAATAAACAACCACGCATATAACTCAAGCAAAACATATGGTAAAGGAAACTAGAAAATATAATTATCTCGTAGACCACGTGGAAACGTCATACACCGTTAGGTTAGTTGACTAACGGCAGAGCGGTCTCAGGATCTTGAAGATAGTTATATTTTGAAAAATAGAATCCTAGTATTCCATAAATAATTAATAATGCAAGAGTGATATAATTTTAACAATATGACAAACTGGGCGACAGGCCCATAATAAGAAATTAAAATAAATTAATACATTGATTGGGGCTGCTGGCCCAATTAGTAAAATATTAATCATTTTAATAAGCAATTTTATTAATTTGGCTTCTGGCCCAAATAAGCCAAATTAAATTATTTTAAATATTTGGGCTTCAGGCCCAGTTGCAAAAAACTAATTAACACATAAAATTTGCAAGTGGATTAACTAGGCTTCTGGCCCAATTTGGAAAACCAAAAAGATAACTAATCAGAATGGGGCTGCAGGCCCATATAACATATTATCATTGTTATAAACTGGGCTAGGCCCAATAAACATGCAATTCAATATATTAAGTTTAGTTGAACATAAGCCCTTAAATCAAATTTACTAGGGGATATGAAAAAGTCCCATATACCCAAATACCAAACAGAACCCTCTTTTAAGGCTGCGCAGTAAACAGCCTCCCGCAGCAAGAGTCCCCCTGCTGTCGGCGCTCGGAATCCCCCTCCCCGCCGTCGGACGAATTGTTAAATCCCATGCATTCGCATCTCAGGCGAGCGGATCTCGGAGCTCGGATCCATCGGAAAAACCATCGGATCTCAGGCGCTCAAATCTTGGCGCTGCGCTCGGGTCGCTGGCGCTTGGAAGACCCCCCTTCGGGGGGAGGAGATGCGAAAAAAAACCCCCCTCGCCATCGGGGGGAGGGAAGGCTTCTATCCGTCTTCGGAATTATAGAGGCCATGTTTCTGATCAATACGTTATCTTCTTTGGATTTGTTTTTTTTTGCAATTTAGAGTAACATCGAGCATTCCTTAAAGATTTCATCGCAGGAACATGACAATATGTTTGCATCATTCACCTCCAATAGGGAATTTGAAATTTAGGAGAGATCGAAGACAGTTTGGAGATCAAATAGCAAGATATAGTTGTTCCGTGATCAAAACTATGGGTGTCAGCTAAAATATCAGAAGTAGAAGACACGGTTCTCTTGATTTGATGAAAATTTTGTCCAACGATGGAAAAAGGAGAGTTTTTTTTGGCACGGCTTGCGGCAGTCTTTTAGTAAAAAAAAATTAAGCGTCAATTTCGCCTCTTGTTCGAGCATTGATCGAATCTAGTAAGAAAACTCCTATGAAGATCTTGGCAACAAAAACGAGCCATCCAGGAAAGAGTTTTATAAAAATGATTCTGTTGGGAGAACTTTAGGGCCATATGAATTTTTTTTAATTCTATTTTTTTTTAATATGTTGATTTGAGTAAATCAATCAACATACATATGTAATAAAATAGAATACGGTCCATAATACATATTTACGGGATTAGAATTTTACCTCTAGATCAAAGATCTAGGGAAGAACAAATAAAATCCGTAGATAAAAATCCCCGCTCTCGCAATCCGTGAAAACTTTGCTGCAACTACAAGATTCCTTCGCAAGATGGAAATTTTGTGGGGAAATTTTGTTGGCTCATGTTGTGAACACAAAATTTTTTTTTCTCTCAGAGCGAATTCGTGCTGATAACGTGTTAGAAGAGGATTAACTATGGCAAATAGCCATGGTACTATATTTATAAAACTCTCATGTTAAGTTGGGAGTCCAAGGGCCTCCCCACTAACTTAGTGGGGAGTAATGGAGAGTGATGAGGGGAGGGAGGCCAAAGGCCTCCCTCAACTCACAACAGTCATGAAATTTTAAATCTTTTCTATAGATATAACAAATTTTATGGATATACCACATCTAGAAGTTATTTGAAAAAATTATTTTAACAATCAACTAGAGCTAATGCGAAATATCCCTCCCCTCCTCACATTCCCCCTTCTCCAATCCCCCCACCCACCCATCTACACACAACCAACCCCTTCTCCTTAAGCTTCTCCAGGCAAAATCTGTCCAATGACGGTTAACTATTTTTCATAATGTGGTTTCTTTTTGGTAGTTCTGTGTCTGGTTTGTAGTTGAGCATCACATACAACGACGTCTAATTTAACCTTTGATAATTTTCTATAGTTTTTAGAACTTCGTTCATATTTCCTATTTGTTTATGTTACATGGGAGCAGAAAGGGGGCAGGTTGAAGCTATAGATTTGGTATTTATGCTATTTTCTTTTCTTTTAGTTGGCTGGGCTTACATTTAAGTTTATTATGTTAAGTAGGCATTAATTTCCAGTTTAAACTCTTCACATATTAAGCTATTGCTGTAACACTGAATCTTATCTGTTAACATAACCCTTGCATTAGCAACTTGGACACAACTGTGGGTTACTTCTTTTTTAAAATGCTCAAGCAGCTCGCTGTCAAGTCTAGGTTCCACTGGAGCTTTTTTAAAATACTCTTTTGCCTGCGTTCAGTATCTTAATTGTCTGCTACAGAAAACATTAATAGAGCAGTTGCTCCCCATGCCCCCCCCCCCCCCCCCCCCCACCCCCCACCCACCCAAAGGGAGAAAGAAAGGTGGTAGCTGATGATTATGATCCCCTTCCAATAATGTAACACATTTCAATTGTTTACTATTTCAGGGGTTTGCATGTGATTCCTTCAAATGAAGCAATTGATACAGTTGAGGTTTGTATAACTAATACCATTTTATTTATTGTTTCCATCAGTTTCATAAATACCTAGTATTACTCCCATCATTTAGAACACAATGATCTCATATCTTTTAAGAAATAAATAAAGGTAATACTATACTACAGGAAAGACATATTTGTAGCATGAAAAAACTCATTTATCATAGGATACATTTATACTCAGACATTATGAGCAATTTCCTTCTTCTTTATTTGTTTACATGAACAGGTACTGCAATCTCGAAGTGATCCATCATTTGTGGCATGGAAAGGTGGCGCTGTAAGTCTTTAACCTTCCTCCTCTTACTGTAAATGTGTTATACTCCTTATTTTAGTTGATTCCTCTTACCAGTTTTCCTGCATGTGACTCATGTAAGCTTGTTAGTTCCTGTTAATTAATTTGACAGTAATAATTTATGGTGTCTTTAGTGGAAGCTCATTTTGATTATTACGGGTGAGAATACCGTTATCCTTTCTCAAACTTTGTTTGAATATCCATGAGGCAGGTTAACTTGCATAGAATATTGCTTGCAGCCTTCTGCTGAGGTCAAGAAGGTTATATTGGAGTTTTGTCTGTGTATGTTGAATACATATCATGTTGATAAATCTATCAAAAAACCAAACAATTAATTATGCCGTCAAAGCATTGAAGTAGATACCATAAGACCGTCATCATAAGACTTGAGTCCTGATGCAATTGATGGGGAATCTAACATGTCATAAAGCCGTCTGAGTTATTTGCTCCAAAATCAGCCTACAGACAACTTAAGAAAATGATGCATCTTTCCCTTCTGTTTGTTTCCTCTTTCTAGGGGCTTATCATGGGTCATTGTTGCACTGATATGTACCTCCACCTAGCCCAGATGAGGGGGTTGTATTGACCCAGACATATAACTTTCACTTAGATTTTATTCGACATTGTATTGAAGCCACCCAGGCTCGAACCGTATGCACATTGCAGGCTGTAGCTTTAAATAACAATGCTCAATCTGCTGGAGAATTTTGTATAAAAATATTTGAGAGACTAGACATAGAGAGAAGATGCATATTAGTAACATAAAGAGTTACAGCAAACGTCAAGACATTGAAGGAAGATTTCCACCAGGGCGGCCGTAAGGAGAACTCAAGCCAGTATTGTAATTCATCGTGCTTTTAGGTGCAAGAAGGAATAAGCATGCTGATGCAGAATGGAACGGGAAAGATGTGGTGAGGGGAAATTGTAGGAAGAAAAATTTAGAGATTTGATAAAATTACATGCCTTGCATCTTGGCGATCTAACAATTACCAACTCACTTATCTTGCATACGGAGAATTTCAGACCTCACGCCCAGGCAACCGAACCCCTGCTCACACTCCAATGCAAAAGATTTAATTGGCAAACAAAGTTTACACAAAATTTTATTCATTCAATCTTCATATAAGTAAACAAGTTTGGATGCTTTTTTATAGGCTTATAACTTTAACAGACCCTTGCCCACAACCGATGTGGGACTAAACCAGTTACTAAAAATAAGAGAACTCAATATAAAAAAGGATGCAAACTTCTTCTAAAGAGACTCAAATAACAAATTCAAAAGATTCAAATAAACTCAAATAATAAAATTAAAAAAAAAGAATCGGATACTAATTTGGATTTGAATTGGATCCACATCACATGCGTTTTCATCCCAAGGTGTAGTCCCCCATTATGGTGTGCAGATGGCAATTTTCTATGTGTTCCAATGACGGCATGTGAATACAGTAATGGATGATTTACCGTGTGCCTGCATGCTTGTCCATGATGGGATTATATGCAGTACTTTTGCCTATCAGTACCTGGCTGGTTTTGCTTCAAAATGCAAGGCTCTGGAAATTTTTGCTTTCTTAATCTTTTCAAATCTCATGAACCATCTCTTAACATGAATGACGAAAAATCAAAGAGCACATAATGAATCATTTTAAAAATTTTATCCACTACTTTTTTCCATACGAAAATACTAAGAAACATATCAATCGTTACTAATTGTCAATTAGAATAAAAAACCTGTCACTCTTCCAACCAACATCTATCCTTTGTACCTCAAAATGTAGTGGTGTAAACATGTTTGTAACATCCAAAATTGATGTGTCACCATACCCTTTAGGATGAAAATACCTTAACCAATCTAATATGGATACAGATTTGGATATTAAAGTTACAATTTTTTTGGATATGGATATCCAATGTATGCTAATATATTTTACACATTGCTTTTTATATTTAGGTACCACTATCCATTACTATATTTCTACATGTATTTATCCATTAGTCCAAAACTTGTTGACAGAACAAAATTTTGTTGTTTCAGCATCCATTGTATCAATTTGTATTTGATGTGCATGCCAAAAATGGTTGATGCCATATCCAACTCATTTGTTACTTTTTTGCGGATAAGATGCTAGATTTTTATATCGTGAATTAACTCTATTTGATATCATATCCAATAACTGGTTTTGGATACGGATTTGTATAACTCATATCTGATCCATATCCGAACCATTTGCACCCTCAATCATTTATTAGTATGTTTTTATGTTCTATTATTACTTATTGATTTAAGGATATTTAATATTGTTTATATAATATTAATCGTGTTTATTTAGATTTTGTAATTTCACAGTAAATCTTATTATCTAAAAATTTGTAGTTGATTTAGATTTCAAGTCAAGTCATAATCAGATCTAAACAAGCTCTATTTAATTAATTATATTTTTTATCATTTAAGGCCACATATATATATATATATATATATATGCATCATGTCTATTGAACTCCTGGCTTTGCCCTTGGTTAGGACTTCTTTCATGTTATCCTCGCTTATAATTACCTGCCTAAAAGGTTTTTTTCCATGTGCGCAAAAGTGTGCATGTTTTTTCGGGACCCCCCACGCAAAGAGAGGGCCCCGCCCAAAAAGTCTTATTTGTTGAAAAATACCACAAATTTCATATTTTTGAGTTTAATACATTGTACCTTTTTTGCATGTGCTTAATACCTCGCATAATTTTTCTTCCATGTTTAAAATTTTCTTTTTTTTTCAATTTTGATACATTCAAAAATTTAAAATCACACAATTACACTCGTCTTCTATCCAAAATACAAATAAAAACCATAATGACATGGTAATAGTAAAAGAGTGAGGGGCATGAAAATGGATCATATTGATAAAATAATGGTTAAAAATGAAGGGATGCTGGTTCTAGTAGAAGAGGAAGAACGTACAATAAAGGATAGAAGGATAGGAAATGTGTTTGTTCAATTGCTTTCTTTTGGGTTCAATTTGTTGATGATTATGAAGGTGGTGAAAAGATATTGATGTTACAAGATACGGAACTGAATTAAAATTATGCGAAGTATCGTGTTGGTGTTCATAGAAATAAAAGATTAAATGTGTTCATTATATTATGTTTTAATAAAAAAGAGGATGGATAAATTGGTGGGGAAAACGAAAATAATACGATGGAGGAAGAAGAGGTAAAAAAGGGGATGTGTGATAAGGATTCATCCAGTTTGAATTCTAGATGGTCTTTTTCAGATTTCATTTTTTGATTTTATAGTTGAGATAGAGGTAGAGTTTGAGACCCTTTAGTCTTCTAGTTATTTTGAATCTTTTGATTATTTTATTTTGAGATAGAGTTTGAGTATTTTGAATCTTATTTTTTAAGTCGGTTTAAGAGTTTTAGTCACACATTGGATGCGATTTTTGAAAACTAAGTTGTATGTCTATATAAAGGTTTAAAACTTGTTTATTTTTTGAATTGAAGAGAATAGAAATTTAAACTTTGGTGTAAACGTCAAATTTCTTTAAAATCAAATCTTTTGCACTGGAGTACGAGAGTGGGTTTGGTTGCATGTGTGAGAGATCCGAAAAATCTCTATGTACGAAACATGTGAGTTTATATCTTCGGGGTGCAATGCCCGAAAAATTATCAAATCCTAATTTTTTTCACCAAATCCTTATTTTTTTACCAAATCCATTCTCTCTTCTGTATTGCATGAAACTTAGTATCAGAGCCGCGACCTGGTTTTTGTTCTTTTCTTCTTCTTTTTAAAATTTTTTTCTTCTTTTCTTTTCTAGGTAGGTTTAGATTCAAAAAAATAGAAAAAAGATAGGGAGATATTTTAAAAAATAAAAAAAATCAAACAAATCAAACAAATAAAAAAGAGGGAAAAAAAGCAAAGATAAAAAGTGATACTTTTTTCCGAAAAATAAAGAAATAAAAAATTACCTTGTTTATCTTCTTCCTCTCGTGCACCCCCAAACACTTACTCTTATCCCATTTCTGTCGTTGCCTTCGTCATTCACAGTCCACCCTATCAGTCGCTTCCGGTAAATGTGGCCAGAAAAGCCATTGACACCAATTTGATACAATAGCGGCTTGAGCAAGTTGTTTCCATCGAGCTGTGTCAATGAGCCAAGATGGTTGTAACCGTCGATAATATTCATCGGCTTAGCTGAGCCGACACTGTTCATTGGCTTAACTGAGCTCATCGAGTTGGAGTTTGCGGAGCCAAAGTGACCCGTCTTAACTATGTTGACTGAGTTAATAGAGTCTACTCGAGCCGACTAGAGCTGACGGGGAACTGGTGAGTTGTTACCCGTCTCAACTATGTAAACCCTCTAAAACATTTGGATTAAAGCTATAGAAGTTTTAGAGGTTTTATATGGTACTACAAAGTTGATATTTATTTTAGGTAGGCTTTAATCTGATCAAATGTTTAATTGGTAAATTTCGAAAAATTGTCTATTTAATTTTGTTCAGGTTAGTTGATATCACCGGTAATTGTATCATTTTCGAGTATTGATTTGTGTTTAGTATATTTAGGATTAGATTTTATTTAATTGTATAATTAGTGTATGCATTTAGTTGGTGTTTAATATCTTGCATTTGCATGTGTGATTGATTGGCATTGCATGTTATTAAATAGTGACAACCTTAGGACCTAACATAAATGATAATGTGATGCAAAGGCTACAAATCAAGTTTAAAAGATATACTAGAACTAAAAACGGATATGACTCGAACAAGAGATCGCTTAGAAGACCTAAAGAACAAGTTGGCTAAAGAACAACATTTTGAGAATGAAGCACTAAGTACATTTGATGATGAATCTAGAATGATCAGAAATGAAAACAATTAAAATCATAGAAGATCAGGCAAGAATTTTAAGCATAACCTTGAGCGAGATAACATTAAACGCTGGAATAGGATAGAAGCTTCTGACTTTGATGGAACATGTAATTCTTAGACCTTATTAGATTTTCTAGCTCATATAGAACATTTATTTGAATGCTACCCGTTATCAAACGAGCAAAAGATACAATTTGTTAAGGTAAAACTGACAGGTTTACTAACATTTTCTGGATAACTATAGAGAGACAATAGGAGAGAGCATTTGAGACCTAGACAGATTTGGAATGAAATGAAAATTAAACTCAGAAAGAAACATTTGCCTCCACCTATATAGATCGCCTATTAGACAAACTGGACGACATATATCGAGAAATCATGACTGTGTAAGAATACATAATTAAGTACAATAATCTATTTGTTAGGAGTGAGCTATAATAAGACACTTGATATTCCACCTATATAGATCGCCTATTAGACAAACTGGACGACATATATCGAGAAATCATGACTGTGTAAGAATACATAATTAAGTACAATAATCTATTTGTTAGGAGTGAGCTATAATAAGACACTTGATATACCATTGATACGTTTTGTTTTGGATTGAGAGTAGATATTATGCGTGCGATACGGATTGAGAGTAGATATTAGGCATGCGATACTTCTTTCTCATACTGTAAATGATGAGCCACAAGCGGTCATGCTACACTTAAATTTGGAATCTAGGAGAGATCCAAGACACAAAGCTTACTTTTAAAATGGTGAGCAACTTAAGCAGTTAAATGATAATGACTAAACCTGAAATTAATAACGCGAAAGAGAAATGAAAAGCTTAAGGTTAAATAACTTTTATAACAAAAACCTAGGTGATGAGTGACAAACGTTCAAATAACAAAAACCTAAGTAATGTGCAACAAACGTTCTGCAACAAACGTTCAAGCTGGCCTTAAATTTAGAATCTATGAGAGATCCAAGACAAAAAGTTTACTTTTAAAGCTGGTGAGTACCTTAAGCGGTCAAATGATAATGGCTAAATATGAAACTAATAATGCTAAAGTGATAAATGGAAAGTTTAAGGTTGAATAACTATTATAACAAAACTAAAGGTGTGTAATATTTCAAATGTCATGACTTTGATCTTTTTGCTAGTCAGTGCCCTAATAAGAGCCCCTATCTGCGTGAGAGGTTAATGAAGATGAATTAATCGAAGAAGAATACATTCCACCCGAGAAGATTGTTGATGAAGATAATGATCTAGAAGAGTCCAACGTCCACTTACAAATCATTAGATATCCCGTTACTACACCTAGGAGTGAAGATGATTGGCAAAGAACCAATATTTTTTATCTACATTAAAATTAGAGATTGATCTTTCAAAGTGACGAATGACGGAGGTATTTGTACAACTTTACTCGTCAAATTAGCCATCGAGAAGATGCGATTAAAATTTGAACCGCATCCATAGCTTTGCAACGTTACATAGGTTGATAACACCATACATACTGTTACATAAAGTTGTCTAATGTGTTGAATACTGAGTCACACATGATAGTTTTGATGATGAGCAAACATATTAGGTACTAATGATTTTGTAACGTCCCATTTTCAGGTATCATTACTTTTTCGTTATTTGTGTACATGCCCTGCAATGTTCCAGTAAAAACAGAATAGAGCTAACAGAAAATTTCATAAAATAGATAGCTTTATTCGTCCTTCAAAGAGTTACAAAAGTTAACTAAGCAAGAACTAAGAGTCTTTCATTCATGAACAATAAAGAAACAACTAAACAGAAATAAACACTCTTCTTACTACTCTGAGACTCAAAAATCGGCGCTCTCTACTGGGAATTCGGACTCCTCGAAAGCGGAGGCCTCCTCATACTCTGGTTCAGTTTCTGTTGAGAAAATATTTTAAAGGATAAATTAAACGTTATTTATAATAAACAACAGTTATAATTTTCATTCAACCCTAGTCCTAAACAAGTCACCAACACTAAGCACTAGACTAGAACTATCTAACTAAAACATTTCATTTTTTTATTATACTTATAATGTAAAGGAAAATTGTGGGTTAAAGAACAACCTCGAGTTTCATAGGCGAGCTCGCCTGTGCCCTAAATTTATTGGTCCAAGATATCATCAAAGGAACCCCGTCAAGTCATTCAATTCTGTCAATGGGCGTAGTTTCCGCCACTCTTTCTAACTTTAATTATAAGTTCCCAAAACCCTATGTCGTTCTAACTATTTCAGTGTCTATTTCAATTATTCGCTAATTCTATACTTTATAAACTTTGTAGGAAGAAAAGTGCTCAGAGCTATTATGTCGTTAGAAACAGGTCCAATGTAACATTATCTCACAAAATATGACTTTATGGCACAATTCTAAATACAGAGTTTATTCTCTAACCGTAATAACCCTAGCAATCAATTTCTATCAATTTCTAATGTAAGGAAAAGCGCTACACATTCCACTACAAGGCATTTAATCAATCAAGACTTTTAAACAATTAAAAAATGAAATTAAATCATTAATAAAAGAATTGAACAACTTTAGGATCAGATTCGTATTTAGGCATCCGTGATGGGTTTCTAGGGATGAGAATGGGCAGGCCCAAAGCCCGATTGGGCTTCCAAATGGGCATGCCACATCATCATCCCTACAATTCCTTCACAATTTTTTCTAGAATTTGTGAAGGAATTGTAGGGATGATGATGTGGCATGCCCATTTGGAAGCCCAATCGGGCTTTGGGCCTGCCCATTCTCATCCCTATGGGTTTCTAAGCTTTACCAGCTTGAGGGAATTTCCCAACAATTTTTTAAAACAGGACAATGGACTAATCTCATTTAAAATCCCACAAATTATTCCAAAATATGCTACTGAACATTCAGATCTGCACGTGTACATTTAAAATGGCATATAATGAACTCAACAGGGGGACACTTAACAGCCGCCAATCACCATAAGCCACGAGCCGCAGAAATTAACAGGTAGACAAAACAGTAAACCAACAACCAACCGAGCACCCAGGTAAGGAGGAAAAAGCCCGGCGGCCAACCCTAGTGCCCAATAATCCCAAATCGTTATTTACAAAGCTGCGGCAAAGGTGCCGCCACGCTCGTATGGTGCCTTTTCTATCATAAGGAATGAAAATCCATTTTCTACAATAACGGATTATCATCTCCTCTCAATAAAGTCCCGAAAACCCTAGTTCCACAGATTCAAAGAACGAAGGAAATAGTTGAAATTTAAAGCAAATGAAGTTTACCGATCACGCAAAAAACCAAGCCGAAAGAATTTTAGAAACCAGAGAATAAATCCGCCCCAATCAGAAGATTAATCGAAGAACTTTCGAAAGAGAGATAATTTTGCATGGGAGAAAACCCTAACAATTGATGCGTATAAATAGAAGAGAGATCTTATCTGAGGAGGAGATCCTCAAAAAAATTCGGCGCACGAGAAGATCGCAACGGGTTAGTGTTTTGAAAACCCCTTCGAGCCGCCGCTGAAGCTATCCGCTCGCCGCGAGCTGGAAATCCAAGCGAACATTAGAACGAGGGTTCGGTCAGGAAAATGAACGGGTGAGAGAATTAGTGGGTGAGAGAGTTGGTGGGTCTGAGATAATATAAGGAAACGGCCAAATGGTCCTTGGGCTCTAAAAGAAAACAAAAAAAATGAACTGTTCCAGATTTCTTGAGTGTTGATGTGTAGATAATGATCAAACATGCATTTCAAAAAAGAATGCAGCCAATAAAGATAATGGAGATCAAAGCAACTAAGACTATTAGATGAACTTCGAGATTGTATCAAGAACTTTATGTAATATCTTTAATTTTGATGTAAATTTGATTTTAGTCTTGATAGTATGTAAAAGTCTTTGGTGAAGCTCACACACTTAGGAACACACACACTTAGCTCACACACTTAACATGTAAAAGTCTTGGTAGTATGTTTTAAAATTATTTTTCAAGTTATTTTCTAAATTTTTAGAGCTGTGTCAGAGTATTAATGAAGTAGTGACTAGTTTTAGTGTTGTGGTTGACTAGTTTTCGAAAAAACTTCGACAGACTGTAATAGTTGACCAATGTTCATGCATTAGTCGACTAGTAGCTAGTCGACTATTCATTGAACTATGATCGGCTAGTTCTACTATTTGACTCCTAACAGTCATATTTTGACTAGCCGTTAGGCATCTTGGACAACTGTTTTCACCCATATTTTGTCTTATTTATAGAGGGTTGGTTTTTCAATTACTTGTGTATTGAATGATTAATATTTTCAAGATAAAGTTGTTTTGAGTTAAAATTCTTTCAAAGGAAACCCCTCTCATTTGGACAATGTTTTAGAGTTTTCTTGAATCTTTTCTTGACCAATCTAGATCTCACAGTGCTTTTAATTTTCTTATCAGTTGGAGATCATCGTTATAGCCACTACTGTTCATCAAGAGCTTCAACATTGGGCTATATGTAAAAGGTGTTTGCACGTATTTCATCTCACTTCTGTGTGAGTTGTATTCTCTCATTGAAGAGGTGATTTGTTTCATTGGAGACGTGTTAGTCCATTGTGAACGTGTTGTAATTTTTGTCTTATTAGAGACGTGTTTTAGTGGATTTATATCCTTACCAGGATGTGTGGCTAGATGTAGTGTACAAGGTGCTTGAACCAGTGTATATGATTAGATCGTGACGTAGGAGAGGCGGCACATGGGAAGTCAATGAGCGACTAACTAGCCCAGGGATGTTTTTGTAATTGTTGGTTTTTTGGTGTGTATGTAAATCTGGACAAAGATGTCATATATATATATATATATATATATATATATATATATATATATCTATATCTATATCTATATAGTAGAACACAATTGTTTTTGAATTTTAGGGCTGACTAGAACAAGATAAAGAGTGGTTGCGATTTGATTTTGATGAATCAACGGTTACGATGAGGTTTTGGGGGGGACAATTGAGCTTTTGGGAGGAAATGGATTGGAAAAACCAAGGTTTTGAATACCAAAAATTCTCTTTCCCTCTCTCTTCCCAAAAAAATCTGCATGGAATCTTCGGGATGTCAAATTTACGTTTGTGTTCCATCGCGTGTGGGGTTTACAGAATGTGGACCGTATTAGGGCGGGTTAAGTTCGACTGGGTGCAAAACGCGAAGGGCAGAGGATGTATGACGTCAAGTCAAGTTTGAGGGCAAATAGACGATGAACACGTGGGAGGCCTGCAGTGGAAAGTCCGAAACAAGCTAAATATTAATAAATGGAAATGCCTACAAATATCATTAAACCCATGCCCATGGTTTCTGTCTCAAAACAAGCTACATGCCAATAAATGGGATCAACATAATCACCCACTTCTAATATCAAAAAAGTATCATCTGTTGATCTTTGCGAATTATTTCAAATCCATCGATATATTTCTGAATGAAGGGTCATGTCACGTAATTCAAACAAAGTTGTCTTTGCATGGGAAGATGCCATTTTTTGTTTTATTTTCATCTTCCTTTCTTAAAGTTTAGCCATTGCAATACAAATTTCAAGACGAGTGGGGGTTTCCCCCTACGATTTCCCTAAATGGAAAGATGTACGCATGCAATCTCAGTACGCTCGCGCCATCGAAGCCCATCGTTTAGATTTTGGAGGATAAAATAATTTTAGGGAGAACAAATATTTTTGAGGGAATATCTTAAATGAACTGGGCCAAAGGCGCCATGCTAAATTTTTTTACGCTAATTTGTTGTTCCACGGCAAAGGCTCCCGTGCCTAAATTGTTCTACGCCGAATTTGTTGTTCCGCACCGAAGGCGCCCACGCCAAATTTGTTGTTCCGCACCAAAGACACCCACACCGAAGGCGTCCGTGCTGCTAAATATTTTTACGCTAATTTATATGGTTTTTAAATTTTAACTGTGTAAATATTTTTGTTCCGCGCCGAAGGCGCCCACGCCGAATTTGTTGTTCCGCACCAAAGGCACCACACCGAAGGCGCCTGTGCCGCTAAATATTTTTACGCTAATTTATTGGTTTTTAAATTTTGACTGTGTAAATATTTTTTGGGGAACAAAGATTTCACGAGGGAAAAAGCGCCCGCGCCGAACCGTTAAATTTTTTACGCTAATTTGTTGTTTCGCACACGCGCCCACGTCGAAATTGTTGTTCCACGCCGAAGGCGTCCACACCGAATTTGTTGTTCTGTGTCGAAGGCCCATGCACCGAATTTGTTGTTCGGACGCCAAAGGCTCTCGGTGCTAATTTTTTATGCTAATTTGTTGTTTTGCGTTGAAGGCGCCTACGCCGAAATTGTTCTATGCCGAATTTGTTGTTTTATGCCGAAATTGTTGCTCTGTGTCGAAGGCGCCTGCGTCGAATTTGTTGTTCTGCGCCGCTAAATATTTTTACGCTAATTTATTGTTCAATTAAATTTTGGCTGTGAAAATAATTTTTTTGAGGAACAAAGATTTCACGAGGGAAAATCTTAAATGAACCCTGCCCACGGGCACGGGTTATGACTTGTGTGTGTGTGTGTGTGTGTGTGTGTGTGTGTGTGTGTGTATATATATGAGGAATATGGAGGTGTGCTGACAGCGCAGGAAATTTTTCCTGCGCTGTTAGCGATTTGTGGGGTAAAACAATTTTTTAAATTTCTTTTTTGCAGTAGTTAGATATACTTGTTAATTAGCTCCCCACAAATTTTTAGGTCAATCCAACACCGTTTGAGCCTCCGTTCATCGATTTCCAAAACGTTGCGCAAAACTGTCCAGAATTTGTGGGGAGCTAGTTAACAAGTATATCTAACTACTGCAAAAAAATTTAAAAAAATATTTTTAGAGGGCCGAAATCGCTGACAGTGCAGGAAAAATTTCCTGCGATGTCAGGACACCTCCATATTCCTCTATGTATATAAGAAATAACCCGTGCACATAGTGCATAGTTACCAAAGAAAAGACCCACACGTGATGCGGTGCACGTGCTCTAGTGACAAAAGAGCGAGAAGAATGGGTGTGTTTGGTATCCGTCGGGAGAAGGCTGGACATGTGCGCAACTGAAAAGGAGAGAAGTGTGGATGTATTGGTATCATCGAGGGAAAGGAGTTAAATTGCAAAATAAGTGGGGAGAGGGGCAAAGGGCATAAATCCCAACCTTAATCAAGGGGATAAATGGGGGGAAAGCAGGCATTAAAAATGCAAAAACGGAGGGGGCCAAAGTGAAGAAAGACTGATGGTAAATCAGTAAATAAGTGAAAAATGGAGGAGCATTTGGCTTTTATGAAAAGTAATGATAAGCTTGCAATTAATGGAAAAGAGATCGCCATTGTTTGGGTTCTCCACGACCTCACCCCACACGCAAAACCCAATCCCTCACCCCCACCAAGTGGGGCCCACCTTGCCCATGTGGCACAACCAAGGCCAATCATTTGTCCTTAGTGGAACAAATTTAGGGCGCACATTTTGACCTAGTGGGTTCGTCTTCATCCCTCAGTTGTAAGATAGATATGTATTTGGGTGTTGTGGTTAATGTGCTTCTTGTTGAAATTGAGAAAGTAAACCCTAAAAGTAGAGTAGAACCCTAGATAAAGAAGAGTTGATTCTTGTCTTTTGAAGTAAAGGCTAGGAAAACGATTTTCCCTCGAAAGAAATCAACTTGTATCTTGTTTTGTCCTCTCAGCTATAAAAATATCTGAGTTTCATCTCTTCAACACATAGTCTTTCATATCAAATTGGTATCAGAGCACTACGATCGTATGGCGGCAAGGAAAGTTGATGCCTTGGTGGAGAAATTGGGAAGTGAGGTGGAAACCCCTAAAGGAGCAAAATAAAAAAGGGGGGAGATATAATCTCTTGAGGAAAGATTTTCGACGATGTAATTCATGATTTTTCTCTTGGAGATCCATTGCCACCCACAACATGAGGAGAAAATGCCAAAAGATGACAAGTTGGAGGGTAATCACTCAGATTTAGGACGAAAGGAGAAAGATTTGGGCAATGAAAAGGGAAAGTTGTGATTTTTGAAGGTGATCTACCACAAGGGACAACGAATGGCCGAAATGGGAGCAAAATCCTCGTTTTCAGAGTATGAGAGGGGTGTGGCGTCCAAGTCTTTGACAGAAGGGCCGCTGCCCCCCCAAAACCCAAGCTAGGTGACGACGGCCCCCGATCTTAGCCCGCAAGGACGTGGGTCTCTGGTGGCCACTTGGGAGCCTCGTGAGCCCCCGGTGAACTGGGGGCATTGTGAGCCCCCAGCGCAGCCGCAGTGGGACCGTGTGTGCCTTGTGCAGCCCCAAGGGCCTTGCTGGTCCCATGCATTGTCGTAGGGGACTTGCGAGCCTCTTGCATAGTAACAGGGGCCTTTGGGCCCCTGATCTGGCTATCCACAAGGTCAACAGTCCTTAGCGACTTTCAATGGGGGTGGTGGCCGCTTCATTGGGGCCTAGCAGTCCTGCTGCGCGTATGGGGAGACTTTCGAATCTCAAAGACAGGCATGGGGAGACGGAGACAACTTTCGTGGCCACAGTGATCAAGATGGTGATCCTTGGGGCTTGACGGATGGAGGAGATCTAGATTGGATTGCCAGAGGCTGGGGTGTGGAACAATTGTGAGCCAGGCCCGTGGGGAGATGGAGAAGCTCGGCAGAACATCTATTAGCAATTCCACTTCGGCCAGCCGAGGGGGAGCAGGACAATGGGTGTTTGGACCTGAGAGTAGGGTCTGAAAGCTGAAGATGAAGATATTCAAGTGGGAGGATTCTTATGGAAGGGTTTATTGCATGGAGAGATATTTTGCGGTAACAACTTGAAGGAGTTGGAGAAGTTGCATGTGACAGGTATTTTTGGGAGGGAATGCGTTGTACTGGTTCCAGTGGATGGAACAGTGGTAACCTGTAAGGTCGTGGAAGGAGTTTAAGGACTGCTTGTTCGATCGATTTTGAGACACTCGTGATGGATATTTACATGAGCAGCTCCTTGCATTCAGGCAGGATGACATGGTTAGGGACTACGGGGAGACGATCGAGACATTCAGGCCATGTGAGAGGGATACATGAGGCGACATTAATGGGACCTTCAGTACATGATGAGGACAAGATTGTGGATGTGGAAGAAGAGGGGGAAGGTGAGCAGGAGCACGCCCACTTTGACGTCGCAGAGGTCTCACTCAACTCAGTGGTGGGATTCACTCCGAATCATACTATGAAGTTGACCGGGAGGATTTCAAATCTGGAGTTCTGTGTTATTGATAGCGTGGCCATTCATAATTCATATCTAACCGAGTGATGGAGCTGTAGGGGTTGTAGATGGTGGATACTTGGGGGTTCAGAGTGATGATGGGGACTGGACAGGTGGAGCACAGCAGAGGGTTGTGTTGTGGCCTGATTTTGACTCTTCGGAGATACAGATCATGGAGGATTTTTTGCCACTTGACCTGGGCAACACGGATGTTATTTTGGGTATGCGGTGGTTACAGTATCAACTAGAAACTATTGAGGATGGAGTTCCAAGAGAGAAGGAGAGTAATTACGCTTCATGGAGATCATAGCTTGTGCTGAAGAAGGGTTTTCTTGAAAACCATAGCTAAGGAGATCCAGACATAAGACAGAAGATTCTTGGTGGAGTTGCATGGGATGGCAGAGGATGATGCAGAGTAGGGGCATGACATTGCTCCAGTGGTGCAGCAGATTTTAGTTCAGTTTGAGGGGGCGTTTCAGACACATTTGTTGGATTTGACCATTAAGCCTAATATTATTTTGATGATCACCACATTATGTGGACAAATGTCGCAAAGTATTTGTCATAGATAATTAACATTGTTTATAACAAGGGGAGACAACAATTGGTGATGAGATGGACTTAAGGCATAATGAAATGGATCATTGAAGCCATGAAAAATCATGAATTATATTATAAATCTTTTTTGATTATTTATGTAATTTTCTCTTTATTTAGTAGAATACTTGTATGCCTTAATTAGATGGTCACACACTTTCACGTCACATTCCATCTTAATGATCCATAAAAATATCATAGAATTCATCTCAATAGATCCATTGGCCAAAACACTCGAGATTGTGTTGGACCAGGACAGAAGTCTGAAAGTCTTTCACCTGATGTGTGGTGTGTCAGCTTTTGTATAGCTAGACAGCTTGGTTTCAGCCACCTGAAGCACATTGACCAGATGTCTGAACAGTGGGTTAGATGTCTGCCTAGTGAACTTCAGATGATTGAAGTGTGTGTGCTTGTTTTCGTGAACTCTCTGTCTTTTCACCCAAAATTTCTCAGTCGTCTGCTAAAGGCTTGACAGACAACTAAATAGGTGCATCGGCCATCTAACAAGTGTTTTTCGTATGTTTGATTGTTTAGAGCTTAGTTCTTCATTTGTTTCGTAACCTACTCACGCTTTAGCTGTCTGAAGGATGACTAGACGACTTCATCAGCTGTCTGGGAACCCTTCTTCAGACGTTTGGTGACTTGGAATTCTGTCAGTATATAGCCATTAGACTATGAATTTTGGGGGTAGTTTTCTTAGGGTTTGTGCACGATTGAGAGCACTTATACCCAAATGCGAGGGAGTTTTTGGAACCAATAGACACAGATTATTTTGTGAGCAAAAAACTAGTGCAAAGCTTCAACTTTCTTCATCTCACATTCCCTTAAGAGCTTCATTTGTTGGTGTATTCACCCCTAAGCTCAAGGGAAGTTCACAAGTGCACAAAGCTTACATCTAGCACTTAGACTGTTGGATTGTGATCTAAGTATAGAGGGGGGTGAATAGGTTTATCAAAACTTTTCGTAAATACAAAAATAATGGCCTACTCAATCAAATAGTTATAGAGCAAATATGTTGCAGAGAAAATAAAGCAGAAGCAAACACAAAGTGCACTCGATATTTACCATGGTTCGGTCGCCCCCGACCTACCACAGCCCCATTGTAATCACTAGAAAATAATGTTAAGATACAAACCATACAGAACTTCGTGCTCCAACACTCATCTCACCAAGTCTATATCTCCCTCTCCAAATTGTTGAACACTATTACTCTAGCGAAAACTTTCTCTTGACTAGCCCTAACCAGTCAAGAGCCCAAAATATCCCAAAACCGAAAAGTGTAAAATACTACAAAGATCTATCAACTTAATCACAAATAATAATAAGATGTAGAGTTTAGAGTGCTCAGTTTGTGAAGATTGAATAGTCACTGTCAATAAGCTCGTCATCAGCTACGCTTTGATGCAAACGGTGTCCCAATTTGATCGCTGGATCAAAAGATACTGCCCTCCAAAGTTCTCTGCGCAAATCTGCCAGAATCTGGCCTGTGCGTAAAGCAGTTCTTTGTGTTGCCTGCGTGACCGCGGTCTGTGCGTAAAGTAAGTTTCTGCTCCGTCTTCTAGAAATTACAGTAAATCGTCCCGACCTCAGAAAAATCCGAATAAGTACTTGTACTTGCTGGAATCGTGCGCTCGTCCTCTTCGATAGAAAAATATGAAAGGGTAGATTTGGATACTCTTGTGAAGACAAATTTTCATATCTTTAAAGCTTGTTCAGGATTGATGAAGATTTGGAGAACTCTATGAACTCTCTTACTTAATTTGATGGCCAAGCTTTCATCTTCTTAATTAATCCTCTTCTCCTTGATTGAAGTGACTGCAAGAGAAACAAAATAAGCGATTAAGTCGAGCACAAAACCAGTAAACAATAAGCACTTTCTCAATTAATGATCAAGCTTTAAACTCTTCCCTTTTTTTCAATCTCCAATCCTTTGGCCTTCTTGTGTCTCTCTGTCCTCTCCCTCAATTAATTTCTTGCAGCCATGTGCTCAATTAATTTTGCCTTCATCAATTTTTTTGAGTGGCTTGCCTTTTTCTATTATTTTTCCTTGCACCTCTTTCTTGCTTGGAATTTTTCTCTTTGGCTTTTTCTCATCCTCAACTAATGGTGGCCTTCTCTTCGGATGAATGTGCCTGTAAAAGATAAAAGCAAAAAAATAATAAGGGGAGAATGAGAACTCAAAACAAATGTGCCAAGAGGTTGGTCAATGTGGAGAAAAGTGGCCGGCTTTAATGTTTGAAGATGGAGCTTGCTTGAAGAGGGAGGGTTGTTTGTAGCTCAATGTAGGAGAGGCTAGGGCGGGCTTGAATACTTTTTTGTGGCTATTTTTGCTTTGAGAACTTAGGAATGTATATAGGATGTGGACCACAGAGTTTTTTTGCAACCAAAACTCCTTTGCTCTCATTTTAGAGATAGGACCCCAATTTAAATTGATTGAATCAAAACTCCTTTCATCTCATCTTATATATAAACTCCACTTCAATCAAAACTCCTTTAAATTGATTTGATATGATTTGTTCTCATCCTCTCTCCTTGGTGCAATGAACTTGGAACAATCTCTTAGGATGAGTAGAATTCTTTTGTATCCAAATTAAATATACAAACTTTTCCATATCTTCAAATGTTGACCAAGTCAAATTCTCTTAATCCAAATTGATTTGAACTTGATTTAATTGTGAATTTGAATTTAGATCTTTATCCCTCCATGTCATGTTGACCGAGTCCAATTCTATTGATCATGAGATTGTCTTCTCTTCATCTCTTGCTCGTATTTACATCACTGCTATTGTGTATAATTTGCAAGATTGCCATTCGTCAATATTCACAAGTTTGTCACTATGTGCTTTATGTTTATTTGACCCTGAAAAATACTTAACAAACACATCAAAAATATTCATGAATGTTTGTTATCATCAAACAAGAAATCATAGATCATTGTATTCAACTACGGTGTATTCAACATGGACAACCGATCTTCATTGCATCTGCACTTCACGTTTAGTAAGTATATTTAATCAATGCAATAGGAATATTGTATTTCTTATTAGTTTCATTTGTGAAACCTAGTTTCCGGGTTGTAGAAGTGTTCTATCTGGAAAGAGAAGTGATACTCTTGGAATGATGCTTGCAATCTTGGAAAATATTGTGCATGTTATCTTGGAAAAGATATGCTCTTGGAAAAGAGTATCACTTGGAAAAGTTTGTTGTATTTGGGTTGGCTTGAAAAAGCCTCTATAATGGAAACCGCAAGACTCTGGAAAGAGTGTGGGACTGGAGTAGGCAATTACCGAACCATGATATATCGTCTTGTTTGCGATTGTGTTTGTTTACTTGTGGATTTGCTAATTAGTCTTGTACTTTATAAGTCAGCATTACCAAGAATTTAGTAATTAGCTTTATTGTTGCCATTGCACTATTCATCCTCTTATAGTATGTGTTGCCTAGTAGTACATGTAGTAGGATGATCCTACAACCTAGTGGACTCCCACCTCTGGGACCACGAGCTTGCCAGTCCTGCAAGAGGGTGTCTCACCTATCAACGTGAGGCCATACCGCTATCCCCAGGTGTAGAATGGGGAGATCGAGATGATGTCAGAGATGATCCAGGTAGGAGTGGTACAACCTAGTGTGAGCCCTTTCTCGAGCCCGTCCATATTGGTGAGGAAGAATAATGTGAGTTGGAGGTTTTGCATCGATTACATGGCATTGAATAAGAAGGTGCTCGACAAATTTCATATCCATGTGATCGACAAGCTTCTGGATGAGCTTTTCGGAATAACTGTCTTTTCCAAAATTGACTTAAAGTCTGGGTATCACTAAACAATTGTCTTCTGAATGCGAGCAAAGAATATGGTCAAGACGGCTTTCAAGACGTATGAGGACCATTACGAGTTTCTGTTCATGCTTTTTGGCTTAACCAATGCACGTTTCTTTTCAGGTCATAATGAACTAGGTGTTTCGTTCCTATTTGAGGAGGTTCGTGCTGGTGTTCATCGATGACATTTTGGTATACATCTGATCCACGAAGATACATGTTGAGCACTTAAAAATCGTGCTACAAGAGCTGTAGAGCTATCCACTTTATGCCAATAGGAAGAAGTGCATGTTCGCCCAGCTGAGGGTGAATTACATGGGCACGTGGTGTCACCTGAGGGAAGCATCAGCAGATAGATCGAAGATTGCAGCCATGATGGACTGGTCACGTCCCACCACTCTGCAAGTGTTGAGAGGTTTTTTGACACTTAGAGGCTCCTATAGGAAATTCATTAAGGTATATAGCAACATCACCTTGGTACTGACCGAGCAGCTTAAGGACAATTTCAAGTGGGGGCAAAGAGGCCACTCAAGCTTTTGAGGCATTGAAAATGTCCATGACGAGCATACCAGTGTTGGTCCTTCCTGATTTCAGCCTGCATTTTGTGGTGGAGACAGATGCGTCTGGTTATGTGTTAGGTGCAATGTTATGCAGGAGGACCAGATACATGTGGCTTACTTTAGCTAGATGTTGACAGTGAGGGCTCGGCTAAAGTCTGTTAATGAGCGCGAGTTAATGGCTATTGTGTTGGCAGTGCAGAAGTGGAGATCATATTTGCTTGGTCGTCGCTTCATCGTCCGCACAGATCAGAGAAGCCTCAAATATCTATTGGAGCAGCGAATGTTTATTGAGGAGTATCCGAGGTGGTTGACCAAGCTATTGAAATATGATTTTGAGATTCAGTACATGCCGGGCTGGAGAACAGGGCGACAGATGCTTTATCATGACGACGAGTGGATTCACAGTTGGTCGACTTATCGGTACAGGTGATTCTTGATTGCGAGCCCTTGATGCGTGAGATTGGGGATGATGATGGTTTGGCAAGAATTCGGTCCGCACTTTTACATGGATCGACAAAATATCAAGTGTATTCATTGGAGGAGCAATGTCTCTTATTCTTAGACCCCACTCCTTTTCAAGTTCTATATGGGTGCGACCCTCTGCATCTACTTCATTACGACCACAATTCAACTCTAGTTTCTCGGGTGGAGCAGTATTTCGAGAGGGATAAAATGTTGAAGGAGTTGAAGCGTCATCTGACGAGGGCGAGTGCTCATCAGATTATGAAGATCCGTGCCAATGGACATGCAAGAGGTGCAGTTCACGGTGGCTGACATGGTATATTTGAAGCTGCGACTCGATCGACATCGATCTTTGGCGCACACGAGGAACAAGACATTGTCACCCCGCTACTTTGGACCTTATGAGATTGAGGCCAAGCTTGATTCGATTTGTTATAAATGAAGTTGTTGCCACCAGAGTCAGCCATACACCCTGTTTTTCATTTATCACAGCTTTGCCAGGCCATTGGGGACCACATCCCTTCATCATTACCACAGATTTTGACCGAGGATATGGATATGATCTTGGAACCAGCAGAGATGAATGGGATACACAAGTACATGGACATCGGAGGTGTTGATTCAGTAGACGGGTCTTCTAGACCATGAGACCGCTTAGGAGCCTTTTGGAGTTTTTGCGCAGCGATTTCTAGATTTTTACCTTGAGGACAAGTTGGCTCTTTTGGAGGAGTAATGATGAGATCGTGACGTTTCAGAGGAGGCGGCACATGGCAAGTCAAGGAACGACTAACTAGCCCAAGGGTGGTTTTGTAATTTTATGGTTTCGGAGGGTGTTTTTGTAAATTTGGACAAATCTGTCATGGGTGGGTGGGTGGGTGGGTG
The DNA here is from genome assembly GCA_030789695.1 of Scilla litardierei. NCBI lineage: Eukaryota > Viridiplantae > Streptophyta > Magnoliopsida > Asparagales > Asparagaceae > Scilla > Scilla litardierei. The sequence goes on along the minus strand of CM061138.1, from coordinate 41,385,503 downwards.
GGTGGGTTTGAGGTTAATTTGCATAATGTTGAAATTGAGAAAGTAAACCCTAGAAGTGGAGTAGAACCCTAGATAGTGAAAATTTAAGGTCTCTTGAATTAAAGGATAGGAGAGTGATATCCTTTCGAAAGAAATCAACGTGTATCTTGTTTTCCCCCATCTATAAAAATCTGTGTTTCATCTATTCAAACCCTAATATTTCCTATCAGTGTATTGATTGTGTGCACTTGTCTCTTTTTGTGATTGATTGTTTACTTGCAATTACTTTTGCTTCCGCATTACTCTTTATCTTGCAAGTTATTATTGATTAAGTTCTAATTAGGTAACTCTACTTAACAACTTAGGTAGAATTTTTAAGGGAGATTTTTATATTTTCATAAACACTATTTATCCTCATCTACTGTCTATTTTCCATCTCCGTGGATTAAACATAACGCCTATCCAATTTTCAAGCTATTATAATAGCATGTATGTGTGGATAGTACACATATTTTACTTGACAAGTCATATAGCTATATGACTTAGATGTTACACATTTTGGTAGAGCCAACACATATATTTTTCTTTGGAAGGAAAAAAATTATGTTGATCCCTTATAAAAGAGCATAATTGAAAAATAAAAGATTGTGTTAATTCGTAGTAAGCCACTAAGTCAAATACTTCATCATGTGCATTTGAATTCAGTATAGCTAGGCTTTGATCTTATCCTTCGTGCATTTTCTGAGCTTTTTGCATATGATTTAAGTGCTTTACTCAAGACTTGTGAAATTCTTACAATTAATAATGATACACACAAGTTTGTTTCAGAATTAAATAGGAATTTATAGAAATTTACAGTTACAGATGACGACGAGATGATTAGAGTTTGCCCGAAGAGGTTTGTCCTGGAACCAATGAGAATGCTTTGTATGTGTCATATAGGTTCTTGACAAGCTATGTCGAGTGATGTTCCCGATGCGAATGAGTTAAGTATTTCATTGGAGCTTGAAGACGGAGACATTCGTCAATAACATTCATTATTCACCTTTCGCTCGTGTCACCATGAAGGTGGCCATGGGTTGGATCATGTAATTCTACCCGGTTGTGTGATTTCTGTCGCTATTCATTATACGGTGAATTCTCAATCCGTGAAGAATGACGAGGATTCATCCCATTTGAATTCCAAATAGAATTTTTTCGTGTAATTCTACCCGGTTGTGCGATTTCTGTCGCTATTCATCATGTGGTGAATTCTCAAGCCATGAAGGATGATGAGGATTCATTCCATTTGAATTCCAAATAGAATTTTTTAGATTTTATATTTTAGATAGAGATATAGTTTGAGTCCCTTGAGTTTTTTAGTTATTTTGAATCTTTTGGTTATTTTATTTTGAGATAGAGATATAGTTTGAGTCCCTTGTGTCTTTTGGTTATTTTGAATGTTTTGGTTATTTTATTTTGAGATAAAGTTTGAGTTGTTTTGAGTCTTTTATTTATTTTGGATTTTTTATTTATTTTAAAGTTTTAATCACTCGTTGAATGTGATTTTTGAAAGCCAAGTTCTAAACTTACATAAAGGGCTACAAACTTGATTATTTTTCGAGTTGAAGAGAAAAGAAATTTAAACTTTGGTGCAAACTTTGAGTTTTCCCAAAATCAACTCTTTTGCATTGATTGTGTGAGTAGGCTTGGCTGTTTGGGCGAAAGTTGGAAAAATCTCCGCTTGCGAGGCATACGAGTCGGTGATCGTTAGATTTTTGGGGTATGAAATTTGAAAAGTTGTCAAATTCCTAAGTTCCTTATTTCCCAAATCCAGACCACATCTATTACCGATTCTGTCATGCGTCAATGTGGATGTGAAGGAGAACTGAAATGGGGTAGTTAATTTTGAATAAGATTTGGGATTTTAATGAAAAAAGGAAAACAAAAGGGGAAGAAGAAGAGGATTGAAGGATCATTAGGTTTTAGTTGAAGGGTTAAAATGTCCAACTGACCTAAAGGGTAGCAAACATAAAATTTGAAAAACATTTTTTTTTTTTGGTATAGAAATTTGAAAAACTTTAGGTACTGAACACGTGCATAAAAAAGTACGGGATATTAAACTCAAAAAATATTTCCCGAAATAAGCCAAAAAAAAAGAAGTGAGTGAGGAGTTGGGGTGTGAATGTATGGTGGCACATTTTAGTTTCCACACCACGGTTGTAACAAGCATCCCACTGCTACTGGACTACTATCGTAGAGGCAGGTAGTAACCTAACCTTTTAAGAGTTGGGGGAGCCGAGCCCTCCACTCTATCAATGGAAAGATCTCCGTGCATGGCGTGAGTTGGAATCCTAGAAAAGATCTATTGAGACTCCCTCCCCGGTCCCACGAAGATCTCTCTACGGACTTGTCAGCATCCAAAAAAAACAAGTGGTAATGAGGTGTATAGCATCCAATGGTGTGCCCAATGCCCATGCATGCCCTTAGGTATTAACTCTACCAAGAGATTGAAACATTAAAAGTTTGTAGTTCATACTCTGTGCTGTTTTTGCACCTAAACATCTCTGTTTGAAGACTATGATGTTTTCCCTTTAGTACGGTTTAACATTCCAACTTCTTGTAATATGTCCTATATTTGGCAGAATATCTAATCTGTGTTATATTTATGTTCTCTTATCTTCAGTAGAAAGCATGAACGATACTGATGATCAAAGGTTTTTTCTGTTATTAGATCCTTGGCATCCTCGATTTCGGACGCGATGCTTGGATTCACAGAGAAGACTGGATACGAAATGGAATTCACATCGGCAGCGGCAGAAAGTACAAGGATTCATATTATGTTCAGGCTCAAGCCATGTGCTACATTAATTCTTAACAAGCAACCCGTACGAAGACGCCCAAATTCTCAACGGGTCATGGTCATAATTAACCGCATAAAGTTATTAGAACGGGAGCAGTCATCGATCTGGGAAAATAGGTGGTAGACATTTGGTTCGTTTTTGCCATGATCCAACCACTGGTAAATATCATTTAACAATATATGTAGTTTATATATCTTAGTATGTTATTTGTTTTGTCTACGGTGGTCACGAGCACACTTGGTATATTTGGGTTCTCTTTTCCTATGAGCATGCTGGGTTTTTATTTTTATTTTTATGTAGTTATTGTGAGGAACACAAATATAACAGAAAACGAAAGAAACGCACGTAGCCCACTTCAGTCTATATTGGATCTGTGAGGATGTGTTTTATGGTATTTTATCGTTTGTTCTTTACTTCGAATCTATTTTTGAATCCGTGTACATGTACAGTACTTGTTTACGGTATTTTTAATGTCTGTTCTTTACTTTGAATCTGTTTTTAAATCTATGCGCGTTCAGTATTTGTTCGTTTGTTTAAAAAAATCGGGGGAAATTAAAAATAAACTATTAATTTCAGTGAAAATGTAAAGAAAAATTCTGGAATATTGCCGTATAAATCTCAACTCTAGTAGTTGCTCAGGCTCTCACTTTTTGTTTATATGATGATGCGATCGTGCAAGTATCTCCGACAGCGAGACTTAGAGCTGATAATGCTTTCAATCCAAAGAGGAATATTTCGTAAGTCATCGATTATCTTTTTTATAATTTAGTGCATGTCCTTTTGCCCTAAAAATTCTCTCCGTAAACATGATTCATTAAAATAACCCAATCCAACAGTGTAAAAGGATTATAACAATAACACAAGTTTAGTGTTTTTGGGAACTGGCAGATTTCTTCTCTAAGAGCCCGTTTCTTTTCGATGAAAGCTGCGAAGAAAGGTCAGAGGATTCACTGTTCACGTCAAATCAAGAGAGAGTCGTGCACCTTGTTTCTTTCACGGAAAAATCAAGCAGGGATTTTGCACTCTCTCGCGCTTACGTGGAGCCTCAGATCTGCACTCGTACAATTCGCGCAATTCACGCGGATTTCACCGAAGATATGTGGGAAAGTTGGTTTTTGGGTCCCACTCGACTATCTCTCGTCTGTTTTAACTAATTGCAACAACTCCCGCCAATTTTTCCCCTCTTTTTTAATTACAATTAATTAATTAGCGGGCCACATATCAAACTTTCCCAAAGAACTTTCTCAACAAAAGAAACACAAACACAAGAAAGTTGTGTGAAGTCTACATACAATTCTCAAACCAACTTTCCAACCTGTGAACCCCACATCAAGATTCCACCAAGATTTAATATTCACACCAAGATTTATTATTCACAACAGTAAATCTCAACTCATTCTCACCCAAAGACCCAAAGAAACATAAACATGAAGTAGGATTGCTCGGACCATTCTAGATCTCAACTCTCAAGCCATAAGCAAACTAAAAGTGAACTATAGTTCTAGATTGGAAGCAAAATGATTCATAAGACTCGGTGTATTTATTTATAGTCATGTAAACTTATAATATATTATTATTCTTTAACATTTGACAAAAGATATTTGGAGGGTCGGCCGAGCGAGCCAACCCTTTGGAGTTGCACAAATTAAGTCGGCCATATGTCTTGATAGCCATACAGCACCCGCCGATCGAGAGCGGGCGTGGCATATATAGCCAACCGACCCTTTTAATCTTTGTTTAAATGCCTAACCCTCTTATAGACGCACATCTTCCCACCTTCCCTCGTTATAACCGATGTGGGACCAACACTCATAATCAATCATCGTCTTCACCTCAAATGTAAACGTGCTTCTTCAACCGCGCTTTTCACTGTAAAAAGGGCCGCCAAGCTCTTTTACAATTTGTGCCATGTACTGTTAATTTTGCCGCCATGAAAGGGATGAACCCCGACGGCCCTCGTGAAGAGCCCATAGTCCCACATCGAAAAAGAAAAAGAAAAATAATTAGCTTAAGTATGAAAGGGCCTCTCCATCTAATACCAATTCGTTTTGGGTTGGATGCTCAATAATACTTAACAAATGGGGTGTGAGTCCAGTGTTAGGGGCCTAGTATAGTCTCGGACCTTAGTAAGGCTATTATTAGAGGTCTAAATATGAGCTGGATCTCTAGCAAATGGGCTAGTGGGCCTCTTACCGTCAAAGTAAATCCTTCCCCGTTTATCTTCTCCCTTCCTTCAACCTTCTAAAAATATATCCTCTCATTCTGTCTTTTTTTCTAAAACAATTAGCCATTCAGCAAAAGACCATGATCGCGCCATCCTCTTTGATCTGAGCAAGAAAGCTCCAATCGATTCTTCTGTTGCCAAAATGTACAGCCTTAGCGGGGTTTCATCTCTTCGGACCACTAAAACTGATCGTCTGTGCCCTTCTTCGAGTCTACGACTATGATTGAGCTCGAACCGGAGTTTGAGTCTAGGCCTGTGACCGAAATTGAGTTTGTGATTGAGCTTGAGCCAGAGTTCAATGTAGCGCTTCCGATTAAGTCTGATCCAGCACCCATCTCGGGTTCGAGCGCTAGCTTGTGTCATTTGTCGATCCAGCGCCCCAGCTTGAACTTGAGGTCTAACTGGAGCCTTTTGTTGATCTTGAACTAGAACTAAAAATTAGATACATGACTGGAGTTAGTTGAGCGATTGACCGGAGTTAATTAGCAATTTTTTTTGGCATATAATCCTATCTTTTGTGGTTTTGATACGTTATACCAAAGATGCTCGTCATTAATTTTACATTTTACTCCATTACAAAGTTTGAGGGCTGAGTCATTTTCAAGAAAGGAAGATTGTTGATTTCTGTCGGATTACGTACTCTTGTTGTTGCCATTTATCAGGTGGTGAATTTTTTAAAACAAAAAAGAATGATGGAGATTTAACTCGATTATGCAGATAATTTTATTTGATTTTAAATAGGCTTTTATTTAGATGTTTATTTAATTTTTCTTTGTTAGTCTTTTTGGATTCTATTTAATTTATTTAATTTTGCTTATGTAAGCATGTGTTGTGCATGTAGTTTAACCTATAGATAAGTTGCATCTCATTACGAGAAGACTGTTAATAAAGTGTTAGGGTTGAATTTCTGCTGATATTTGTTGGCATTAGTGACACTATATCTGGAGAGCTCAGTTTGTGGAATCTGGATTGTTTTTGAGCAGTTTGAGCAAAATGTTGAATATTATGTTGTAACATTATGTTCAACATTCGGGATCTGGAATAGTTGTTCGTATACAGAAACGCTGTTTTGGTCTACATATCTGTCGTGGTGATCTCAGATCTGATTTGTAGCCTAGAATATCGGAGGTTCCTGATTTGATTGATTCTAGATATTGGTGAGATTTTTATACTCCTTCTTACCTGAATTAGTTCCTTAATTGATGGAGGTTTGTTGAGAATATTTGGGAATCTGGTTAGTTACTAAATTGATGGAAGGAAATATTTACTGAGATTTATTGGTTTTATTTACCAGAAATAGTTCCTTATTCTATGGGCAAAATATCCGCATGAGATTTGTTTTAATCTTTTTACTCGAAATAGATTCGGTGGTTTCTTGAATATGGGATTCCTTACCCGAAGTGATCCTAGAAATATTGGTGGATATTTAGCATTAAAGAGGAAGTTATTTACCCGGATATAGTGGTTACAAAATCTGGTTGGTTTCATAACTGAATGGTATGTGCGGTTGAAGATTCTATATATGAATGTTTTCAGATCTTGCATTATTGTTTAGATCTTCTCCAGATATTCGGTTGAATGCAGGTATGCATAAGATTTGCTGACGAAGGTGAATGAAAGTATCAATCCACAACCGAGGTATGAAAGATCCACTAACAAATGAGTGTTTATGAAATGTTGTACAAAATGTCATCTGAAATGTTGAACTTATTGTTCAACATTTGAGATCAGATTCGGCAAATCTTCCATGCAGCTATTTGATTTGCGTCTATTGAAGATAAGACCTCTTCGTGACTGAACTATTGTTTTTTGGAGATAAGATGTCATCGTGTTTGTTAATCAGAATCAGATCTTCTTCTACAGTGCGGGATTAGGTGATTATTGTTGAAGCTGTTGAAGGATGGTTAATGACACTTGGTTGTTTTTCGGTTTTGATTGTCGACTGAGATTTCCTTATTAACTGCATTATCTTACTTGGCTGCGCTGCATATGTTACCGCCTATCTTTGGTGATTCTGTTGGTGGACTTGTTGTCAACAGCTTAACTTCTTCGAGGGGTGAGCGAAGAAAAGTAGGGGCGTGGACTCTTGATGTGGGTCACGGCTTTTGCAAAAGACTATTGAAGAACTCCGGGAGGAGGCCGACGGCTACAGACGTAGGATCAAGGGAGTTGATCTAGTCGGTTGTGCAATGGGAGCTTGCGGGCAAGGGGAGCTTGCCGAGAATACTCCATGGGTTGGTAGAGACCACCCATCACGGTTTGTATTGAGTGGGAGGTTGTTCCTCCTAATAGAATCGCGATAATTAGTGATTGTACTCATTGATTATTTTAGTGGAGTATTCTGATTTTCTGGGCGGGGCCCCGCAGATGTAGGTGTGCGCACCGAACTGCGTTACCAAGTTTTGGTTGTCGTTGCTTGATTCTTGTGCTTACTCTTTGTGTTTATTTGAGTATTCCTATGTACTGAAACTAACAATTGGTATCAGAGCAGGTCACACGTGTATCTTTGTTTTCAAAGAAGGTGTGATCTTGGATTTCAGTACTTGAGTCATGGCTACACGAGAAGGTGCCTCCGTTGTTCGTCCTCCTTTGCTCACTGGTACAAACTACACTTACTGGAAGTCTCGGATGCGTGTATTCATTAAGTCCATTGACGAGAAGGCCTGGATCGCTGTCAGTGAAGGATGGTTACCGCCAACCGAAATTGACAAAGATGGTGAAGAACACCTCAAGTCGGTAAGAGACTGGAGTCGGATTGAAGAACATGCGACCTTGTGCAATTCTAAAGCAATTAATGCTATTTTTTCCGCTGTCGACGAAGAGCAATTCAAGTTAATCTCTACATGTGAGTATGCCAAAGAAGCATGGGATATTCTCCAGAATGTTCATGAAGGAACAAGTACGGTAAAAGCTTCCAAACTCCAGATGCTAGCTTCTCAATTTGAAAATATCAGGATGAATGATGATGAGACTGTGGCTGAGTTCAATGGGAGACTGCGTGATATATCTAATCAGGCATTTCAATTGGGGAAGAAGTACTCTCAAAAGAAGTTGGTTGAAAAAACTTTGAGATCCCTACTCGATAAGTTCTCTGCGAAGATTGCAGCCATTGAAGAAGTAAGGAACACATCCACCATGAGATTGGATGAACTCATGGGATCTCTTCAGACCTATGAAATGAATCTGAAGCCAAACCACAGGGATAAAGGGGTGGCTCTAAAGGTTGAGGTCAGTAAAACATCTAAGCCTGAAAATGACACGGATAGTGATGATGACATTGATCTGCTGACTAAGAATTTCAACAGAATGATGAGGAAGATATGCAACAAGGGTCAAAACTTCAGATCTGGTAACAATTCAGCACGGGAAAATCTTCCCTCTGCAGGCAAGAACAAAGTCAAAAGGATACAGTGCAGAGAATGTGAGGGTTTTGGACACATACAAGCTGAATGTGCCAATACCCTCAAGAAGCAGAAAGGGACATCCTCGACTATTACCTGGAGTGAAGATGATTCTGATGGGAGTGTTAAAAATGAGGACATCATCAGTAATTACATTGCCCTCGCAGCCTCTCAGAAGAAGGGACTTGATTACAACCAACTAGCCAATGTCAGACAGAATGTTGCAACATTATGTTCAACATCATGTACAACACCTACTACCGAATCAGATTCTGAAGCTGACAGCGATGAGGAAGTGAGTGACAATGATATCCGTACAGCATACCAGATGATGTTTGAGAAATGGATGCAAATCTGCAATATCAACAAAGTCCTGAAGGAGGAAAATGATAGACTGAAGAAAGAGAAGGAGGAGGTCAAAATCGAATGTCTGAAAGCTAAGAGAAACTGTAGAGAATTGGAAAGAAACTTCAGAAATGTTCTTCTCAGGGCAGAGAAAGCTGAATGCACATTGGAGAAGTGGAATTCTGGAAAAGCAAAACTGGATGATATCTTAAACATGGGTAAGATTTCTGGAGATCGCACAGGAGTGGGATACAATAGAGGAGTTTTTTATAATGTGTCTGATGAAAGAAGAAGTCAAGTTACCAAAGAACTTGAAAGAATGGGTCAACACAATGGCCATGATCAAAAGAAGAGGCAGATTAAAGGTATAAAAGGTGGTCGTTCTGTGTGCAGTTACTGCAAGTTTAAAGGCCGTACCGAGAGAAACTGCTTCAGCCGCCTGCGACATTGGTCAGAAGGAAGAAATGTTAGACACCCTGATATGAAGATGAAGAAGCAATGGGTCAGAAAGTTTAAATTATACAGCAAGAACACAACAGCTTCAGAGAAAGCACTTCATGTTGTGACTAATGTTGTAACATTAGATACAACACAGAACAATGTTGCTGCAGATGTTATGACTCCAGACTCGACATCTTCCCTCGATAATCACAGTGAGCAACATGCTCCAAAGTCTCATGAATCTTCCTCCAAAATTATCCGAGTGCTATCTCGCCGCTCTGCTCACTGCTCTTCCTCCACCGGTGCCATTGGATCTTCGCATGTACCCTCTGTCAACACCGCCGATGTTTTCAATTCTCCAACTACTTTTCGGCCCCTCAGAACTCGACTTCTACCCTGGACATCATTTCATTCATCACCCTACTGTCAGATGCGAGGTATAGTGTTCCTTCTCTTATTCCGCTGTGCCTGAGATTTTATTTGTTATTAAGAGAGACAGAGGAGCCTCTGGATGTGCCTCGGTTGATTTTTTCTGAATTTTCTTTTGGAGTTGTGAGGCTAGCTGAAAGGGGGAGAATGTGGTGTCTTTTCTGAATAATTTGGCTGTATTTTTGAGGTGATCACTGCTCGGGTTGTTCTAGTAAGGGGGAGAATGTGTTTTGGATTACTGTGGCTCAAAGAGAGAGAATGTGCGTGCTTGGTTGACGCTTGCTTTGGGTTGTGCCACATAATGCCAAAGGGGGAGATTGTTAGGGTTGAATTTCTGCTGATATTTATTGGCATTAGTGGCACTATATCTGGAGAGCTCAGTTTGTGGAATCTGGATTGTTTTTGAACAGTTTGAGCAAAATGTTGAACATTATGTTGTAACATTATGTTCAACATTCGGGATCTGAAATAGTTGTTCGTATACAGAAACGCTGCTTTGGTCTACATATCTGTCGTGGTGATCTCAGATCTGATTTGTAGCCTAGAATATCGGAGGTTCCTGATTTGATTGATTCCCGATATTGGTGAGATTTTTATACTCCTTCTTACTTGAATTAGTTCCTTAATTGATGGAGGTTTGTTGAGAATATTTGGGAATCTGGTTAGTTCCTAAATTGATGGAAGGAAATATTTACTGAGATTTATTGGTTTTATTTACCAGAAATAGTTCCTTATTCTATGGGCAAAATATCCGCATGAGATTTGTTTTAATCTTTTTACTCGAAATAGATTCGGTGGTTCCTTGAATATGGGATTCCTTACCCGAAGTGATCCTAGAAATATTGGTGGATATTTAGCATTAAAGAGGAAGTTATTTACCCGGATATAGTGGTTACAAAATCTGGTTGGTTTCATAACTGAATGGTATGTGCGGTTGAAGATTCTATATATGAATGTTTTCAGATCTTGCATTATTGTTTAGATCTTCTCCAGATATTCGGTTGAATGCAGGTATGCATAAGATTTGCTGACGAAGGTGAATGAAAGTATCAATCCACAACCGAGGTATGAAAGATCCACTAACAAATGAGTGTTTATGAAATGTTGTACAAAATGTCATCTGAAATGTTGAACTTATTGTTCAACATTTGAGATCAGATTCGGCAAATCTTCCATGCAGCTATTTGATTTGCGTCTATTGAAGATAAGACCTCTTCGTGACTGAACTATTGTTTTTTGGAGATAAGATGTCATCGTGTTTGTTGATCAGAATCAGATCTTCTTCTACAGTGCGGGATTAGGTGATTATTGTTGAAGCTGTTGAAGGATGGTTAATGACACTTGGTTGTTTTTCGGTTTTGATTGTCGACTGAGATTTCCTTATTAACTGCATTATCTTGCTTGGTTGCGCTGCATATGTTACCGCCTATCTTTGGTGATTCTGTTGGTGGAGTTGTTGTCAACAGCTTAACTTCTTCGAGGGGTGAGCGAAGAAAAGTAGGGGCGTGGACTCTTGATGTGGGTCACGGCTTTTGCAAAAGACTATTGAAGAACTCCGGGAGGAGGCCGACGGCTACGGACGTATGATCAAGGGAGTTGATCTAGTCAGTTGTGCAAGGGGAGCTTGCGGGCAAGGGGAGCTTGCGGGCAAGGGGAGCTTGCCGAGAATACTCCATGGGTTGGTAGAGACCACCCATCACGGTTTGTATTGAGTGGGAGGTTGTTCCTCCTAATAGAATCGCGATAATTAGTGATTGTACTCATTGATTATTTTAGTGGAGTATTCTGATTTTCTGGGCGGGGCCCCGCAGATGTAGGTGTGCGCACCGAACTGCGTTACCAAGTTTTGGTTGTCGTTGCTTGATTCTTGTGCTTACTCTTTGTGTTTATTTGAGTATTCCTACGTACTGAAACTAACATAAAGGAACGCAAATGTTTTGAGCAAATTGTCTTTTGAATCTTTCATGTTTGGAAGTAGGCGCGTGAGTGTTTTGGGGGAAAGACCTAAATCGTTAAATATCTGGCATTTGGATTTGCTAGAGTGAGCCAAGCATGAGCTATGTGCGAAACGTTTTACATCACTTGTCTAGATACGAATAATTTTTTTATATTTTATTACTCGTGATCTCGTTTTTACTTTTCTTTTTTCTTCTCCATCTTAGTGTCCTGCATCACATGGGCTATCGGAAAATAGAGAGAAAAATGATGGGTGGGTTGCCGTTTTTCCCTTCCAAAGTAAACTGCCTGCTTAATTAAAACACTCCAACGGGATATGAAGTGATGTAAATATGCATTCAAGCTACGCTGGGGCACAGATATAACTACTCTTCGGCTACTTGGGACACTTGCCTCCTCCAAAAGTTCAAAAATATATATGTACTAGAATTAACACATGTACAAAGTGTACAGAACCCAAAAGACCAACGCACACTCATGACGTAGGATCCACACTGGTGTTTCGGTAGGTGCAAAACTGGGTTAAATGAGAAGAAGTGTGTGTGAGTGTGGGTATTACCTTGGGGTTTTTGGGCTGTGTATGGGATTTTCTTTTTTTTTTTTGGGTGGACTCTGAGGTTATTTGAGCATCGATCAACCGATTACAAATTTAACGATTTCAGAACAATGTAACTTTTTGTTGTACAGTGTATATAAAGTATGGAACGAAAGATGAAAAATCATTAAAAAATAAAAAAAAATTATTTTCGCACGTAAATTTCCGTGCGAAATGTCTGCACATGAATATTTGTCTACGTATATTGTATGTATGTGTTACAATGTGTATATGTATAATGTATTAAACCTTCACCATGTATATAGAGGTGATCCCATCAAAAGGAAGTCTTGATTCAACGTCCACGATCCCGAGTCTAAAGTAGCGGCAACTTTCCAAGTCAAAGTCTAGAATCAAGCTTTCTTCTTATCTCCGCATGCACGTGTGCTCATCATTTACAGCATGCTCAGCAGAAAAAAGGGGCAGGGCTATCTGGAAGTCTCTGGAGTCTACCAAACTACGGCAGCAGAAGTTGGGTATGCTTGGACTCCACGCAATTATATTATAGTAGATATTAGCCGGGGTGTATATAAGTTTCCGTGACAAAAATTACTTAAAATAGATGAAAAGAAGAGATGTCGGCGCATTTGGCATATTTGTAAGGTCTTCGGCCCCGACTATTCAGGTCGAGGGTTCGAGGCCCGCTGCCAATGAATTGAGGGCGTTTGGTGGACGACCTGTAAGTCCTCTGTAAGCGCTCTAAAAACCCGGAGGCTTGTCCTGACCCGTGATGGGGACCGCTGCCTAAACCACCCGAACTTTGCTTACCAAAAAAAAAGCTTCAGTTTTCCAATTGAGAATTGCCAAATGCACGGCGTGATACGCACTTTTTTTATCATTTTTAATAAAAATGCGTCAAATCAATGTCACATGATGTGAGACTGAGTTGACCTTTTTTCCGAACAGAAAAAGAAAATACATTGCACCGCAAACTTTGTGATGGACTTAAAATTTCTCTTCAAATTTTGGAAAACAATGACCACTGCTCAGAGGAGTGTATACAGTATCACATTTTTTTAATCTTTCGAAATGCTGGTAAGTGGCGTGCGCACAAGCGCCCCAGCTACCACGGTTCGAACCCTTGTGGTCTGCATAAAAAGCAGAGGCTGATAGCATTGAGGCAACAGTCCAGCATCACTTTAATAGTGTTTCAGAGTGTTTTCTCACTACAAAAGCGTTGACCGTGGACTACCCGGTCAACGTGGTCAAGGGGCCGACTTGGGTCCCTCGGGTGCGTCGAGTCAACGCAGACACGGCGCGAATCGGAGTTGCGGATGACGTGGAGCGCGTCGGCTGGGCCGAATCTGGATCCTCGGCCGCAAGGGGGGCGAGGGGAAACCTCGACCCGGTGTGAGACGCTCGGCCTCGGACGGACGTGCTCGGCCTCGGCCGATCGGACGACCAGGAGTAGCCTCGGTCGTCTTGCTTGATGCGTGGCCGGCGTGGGGCGGAGGGGAAGCCTCGGCCCGTGGATCTGACGTCCTGCTGCGCAGACGAGAACACTCGTCAGGGGGGCCGGACCTTGGTTCCGGCCAAATCCCCTCCGATGCCTAAGTCAGACGATGATCTGAAAGAGGAGACTCGGCGGAGACGGTTCGACTCGTGAGGAGATCGGAACGACGTCTACCGACGCGAGCGGGGGAGAAAGGAGATGAAATGGGGGAACTAGGTCGTTGATGGAGTACCTTAGGTTTTAGTTACCTGAGATGCCGTCCCTTGTCTAGTCGTCCTTCTAGCCCTTTTATAGGCCTCCCGTCGCGATTGCCCACGACTCACGTCCCTCGTCCGCCCCCGATCGTGCCCCCTCAATCCGCCTCCCTATCGCCGTTCCCTGCGCCATGCCAGCACCTCCCCATTACCGCCATTAAGTGGTCGCGGGCCCGGGGGAGCGGTTATCGCTGGAGTGGGCGAGTGACTTGCGCGTTTCCGGGGCCGGGTTGAATCGCCGTTCAGGGGCCCTCTAAGGGGCTTTGTCGGGCGGGCCTGATCTCGCAGACGGGCTTCTGATCGGTAGTTGGGTTTCTAGCTCCATGTTCTTTCGGGCTTCGTTTGGTGGGCTGCGCCTTTGGGCCCATGCTGTTGGGCTTCCGTAAAATAGACGTATCAATTGCCCCCATCGGTGGGGCCGATCGGCCTTGGCCGGCTCGGTTCGACCGATGTGACTCCTGGGGTTCCGAGTGGAGCGTCAGTCGAGGCGTGGTCATAAATGAAGGTTATGATGAGGCGGATCGATTGGACTTCCCTTGGCGCCGATTTCGAAACGCCGCCGGCTCTCTGAGGCCTGCCACGCGTTCCTGTCAGGCGTTTCGAATTCGCCCATGGGTTTGGTATATAAGATCCCCGGCTGCGTTGATCCCAACTTCTTCCTCGCTCTTCCCTCTGTTCTAGGCTTTCCACAACTCGGAGTCTCCCGCCGCCTTCGTTTCCTTGTCTTCTCCAAATTAACAAAAAGGTAACTCCGTTCTCATTTTCATATTATGGCTGCTCTTAGGATAGGTGGTTCTGGCCAAGGGGCGAGGGATCCTCCTGAGTCCAGGCGGGGCGGCCCCCGATCTGTGGGATCTGGTTCCTCCTCCTCTGGGAGCCGTCTCCACCGAGATAAAGGGAAGGGGAAGCTCTTCCCGGACTATGCCAGCGATGATGTGGCGTCGGCCGCCGTGCGGCTTAATGTACCTCCGGTTATCATCCGAACGCCGTCGAGGACTCCTCTTCTAGCGGCCACGGAGATCCGGGAAAGGTATCTCTGCTACCCGTACGATGTTCGAGTCCCCTTCATCGACGAGCGGATCTGCCTTCCGAGGAGCAATGAAGTCGGCGTCTATGTCGAGATGTTCCGCCTGGGTCTTCGTTTCCCGCTCAATCCCTTCTTCATCCAGGTCATGGAGTATCTCACGGTGCCCCTTTGCCAGTTCACCCCCTGTTCGATTGCGGTACTGACGGGCTTCGTGACGCTCTGCTGTACTCGTGGTCTGGAGCCATCTCTCCCCCTTCTCTTCTACTTTTATCAGATCCAGACGGTCGGTCCATGGTCGTGGTTGCACCTCCGAGCCCGCTCGAGGAGGGAATGCCTGATCGGGCTACCCCGCTGGTCGGGGGATTGGAGCTCGGATTATGTCTTCGTGGTCTTCCTGGAGGATGCCCAGATTTTGACAGGTTGGGGCGGGTCGGTCCGGCCTTGCCCAACGCTAGCCCTCTCTGAGGCTGATCAGGCGACCGTCGCACTGCTGTCGACCCTCCCCTTGGAGGCGAAGTCCATCTGGTCTTTGTCGGACGACCTACTCCTGAAGGCCGACTTGTGGTCTCCGGGTAGGTCGCTTTTTCAGTCCTGGATTGCCCCGTGGCTTACCCTGATTTCGGTTTCCCTTGCAGGAATGGCTGGTCGCGAGTTCACCCGCGATGTCGATGAGCTGATCCGTCGTGGAGCCGCTCGGAGCCGGGGCAGTACCTCTGGAAGGGCGCCTCGGCGGACCGTTGAGGAGGAGGTGCGCCGAGCCGAGCCCTCCGTGGTTAAGGTGGTGGCCGCGCCTCCCGCCTCTTCTTCTGGCGATCTCCTCCCCGGGGGGGGTCGCAAGGGCCGGATCCGCCCCGCCAGTCCAAGAGGCGGGGGGCAACGACGGGTCCGGTGCAGCTTCCCTTGCGCTTGGCGTGCCCCCTCTTGTCCCCGAGGGTGGAGGTGGCACGGGGCGGAAACGCTCCCCTTCGGCGCCTGCCGAGCCTCACGAGGGGAAGAGGAGGAGGGAAGGTGTGGCTCCCTCCAGTCCGGTGTGCTCCGTGCCCCCGGCGGTGTTCGCCGGGGATCTTCCGGTTGCCCTGACAACCACCCCCGTCACGGCGTCTCCGCCCCCAATATCGGGAATCGGTGCCCTATTGGCGGGCAGCTCGGCCTCCCTCGAGGTCACCCCCGGGGGTTCGGTGTTTGTCGACCGAGCCCGGGCTCATCAGTTCGCCGAGGGCTCCGTCCTCCCCCGGGACCGTAGTCTCCTCGAGAGGATCCCCGCCGACAAGGTGTCAGACTCCTTGGTCTGGATCCTTCAACAGGTTTGGTTATTCTGCCGTCCTTTTCTTTCCTTCGCTCTCTTCTTGGCTCATGTCTTGTCGTTTCAGGGTTCAACACTCGCTGTCGAGTCGCAGCGTCGAGCCGTCCATTTGAGGGAGCTGGAGGCGTCCTCTGCGAGGGACCGCGAGCGGGCCGGGGCTGCAGAGGTAGCTATGACGGAGGCCCAGATGGAGTCTCGGCATCTCAAGCTCCGGGTGGCCGAGCTAGAGGGACGAGTGGGTGACCTCAAGGGAAAGTTGGAGGACGCTCGGCAGTCGGCCGAGGAAGCGGCGGAGTCGTTTCGCCTGGAGAGAGAGGAGCTTCAGAGGGAACTGTCGGATCGTCGTCAGGTGGCGCTGTTTGCGGAGGAGGTGGAGAGGGGCGTCGTCGGGACTCTGGGGGAGAGGATCTTCGAGGTCCTCAGGGAAGCCTTCGGTACATATGAAGGCCTTATCGGCCCCTGGATCGTCGAAGTCGTCCAGTCCTCCTTCCGGGATTGCGCGGAGCGTGTCCGGCAAGCTCCCCCGCCTGTCGATCCTCCTCACTCCGAGCAGGGCGAGGCGCCCGAGGATGCGTCCTCTCGAGCCCGGGCCCCCTAGGTCATCCTTCCTGGCCTGTCATCCTTGTTTTTATCCTCGAATTTTTTAGCATCCGCTTCGCTTTGGGCCGATCTACTTGAAATGGATCCCCGGCCCCGCAATCTCCATTGGCCTCTTTACCGGTTCTTTGCTTCGGAGCGAACAATTGCTGATTGCAAGGATGATCGCCTAAGCCAGCGACTTGGTGTTCTTGGTCGACAAGTTTTGCTCTGCCGGCGTTACCCTAGTTTCTGTAGGTGACGAATTTTGTTGCCCGCCGAGAGCGGATTATTTGTAGGGAGGTTTCTCCACTTCGATTTCCTGTAAATAAGACACACTTTTATACCTTGGTTAATTGTTGGAAATGAAATTGACTTACTCGAACTTCTCGCGCATTTTGCTTTGTTGTTGTGACCTCGGCCCCTCTGCTGACGGTGGTCGCTCGCCTCCTTTCTCCGGGAGGTTGTCCCTTGCCCCCCCCGAGTGGACAGTCGGTTGGCGTCCAAGCTGGCTGGGAAATTGCCCCCAGACTTACGAGCGAAGGAGACGGTCGGCGAGGGTAAAGCTCCTCGGCTTAGGACCGGTCGGCGTCTGCGCTGGCTGGGGGAATTGCCCCCAGACTTACGAGCGGTGGAGTCGGTCGGCGAGGGTGAAGCTTTTCGGCTTAGGACCGGTCGGCGTCTGCGCTGGCTGGGGGAATTGCCCCCAGACTTACGGGCGCAGGAGACGGTCGGCGGGGGTGTAGCTCCTCGGCTTAGGACCGGTCGGCGTCCGAGCTGGCTGGGGGAATTGCCCCCAGACTTACGAGCGAAGGAGACGGTCGGCGAGGGCAAAGCTCCTCGGCTTAGGACCGGTCGGCGTCTGGGCTGGCTGGAGGAATTGCCCCCAGACTTACAAGCGAAGGAATCGGTCGGCGAGGGCGGAGCTCCTCCGCTTAGGATCGGTCGGCGTCTGTGCTGGCTGGAAGGATTGCCCCCCAGACTTACGAGCGAAGGAGTCGGTCGGCGGGGGCGAAGCTCCTCGTCTTAGGACTGGTTTTGTCTGACCCCCCCATCCGGTGAGGCGGCGGTCTTCACTCTTATGCACCCTTAGTGAAATGTTGATTCCGTCGAAGATAGAGAAAAGATAAAAGGGAATGCATTTGTACTCTTAAGGGTCCTATTGGACTAGTACATTTGGAGGAAAATGAAAAAGAAAATAAGGCTAGACGGAGGGATGTAAACCTAGATAATCTCCTCCGGACTAGGCTGCGATTGGGGGGAGGGGCCTCGCCTGCTCACTCTATGATGCGGAGGAGTCCTTGGACGGTGTTGACCTTCTTCCCCTTGTCCGGTTGCATGGAGGTTCCTTCTCCGTGGGCCGGCTCGTCGGCTAAATTCCTTGCGTGCCCTCGGCTCATCAGCTTCTCAATGTCCGTCTTTAGGTGCCAGCAGTCTTCAGTGTCGTGGCCATTGTCCTTGTGGTATTTGCAGTACTTTTCCCCATTCTTCCCCCCTCTTTTTGTCTTTGGTGGGGGGCGATCGGCGCGCTCTTCCTTTTGCACTTGAGCGAGGACGGCGTACGGGGTGGCGTCCCTCGTACCCTCTCCCCGCTGCCTGTTTCTCGTCCTCTTCTCGGTTCGGTACCCTTCGGGGCTGCGGCGCTCGCTATCGCCGCGTTTGGTCCCTCGTCTAGCCTTTCCTGCCTCAATGGCCAAGGTCTCCTCGGTCAACATGAAGCGCTCGGCCCTCGCCATGATCCCTGGGAGGTCCTTCGGGGATCGTTGTGCAGAGATTTCTTCAGGCCTCTATGGCGCAGACCTTTCTTTAGGGCCGTTTGGACAACAAGGTCGGGAGGGCTGTTTACGTTCAGCCGTTTCGCGTTGAAGCGGCGCATAAACTGTCGGAGCGGCTCGGTCGGGCCCTGCACTATGTTAAACAAATGTTCAGCATCAGGCATTACCTGTCGTCCTGCCATGAACTGTTTGCAGAACAGCTGGGTGAGTTCCTCGAAGCTGTCAATGGAGCGGCTCGGTAGGCTGCGGTACCAGGTTCTCGCCGCTCCCCTGAGGGTCGAATAGAAGCCCCTGCAGAGCAGGTCATCGTCGGCTCCTTGGAATGACATGTCCCCCTCGTAGTCCATTACGTGGTTTCCTGGGTCTCCTATCCCGTCGTACTTCCTCAGCGCCGGGATCTTGAATCGAGAGGGGACCCGCGCGTCGGTTATTCTCCGCGACAGGGGGGCACCGGTCTCCGTGGATGCCTCCGGGGGTCCGACACCCGCCTACCTCCGGCTCGTTCGGTGGTGGAGGGGGCACAGGCGCCGGCGGGGCTGGCTCCACGGCCCTCGCCACACTGAGGGTCGGGCTGACCCGGCGTTCCCGGCGCCTCCGGCGGGAGCTTCCGCTTCACCGTGATCGGTCTCTCGAGTGGTGTCGATCGCTTCTTCCGCGGTGGGGTGACCGTGGCCGACGAGACGACGCGGTCACCGATTCGTCCCCCGTGCATTCGGTTTCTCTCCGGCTCCTTCCACGATAAGGGGAGGAGGCGCGTGATCTCGCCTGATGGGAGCTGGGCAATGTGAACCGACGCTCCGTGTTCGGTCTTCGGTTCCCGTGGTCATCGACCACATCGGACCGTAAGAGCGGGGGGCCCCCCGCCCAATGATGGCCGTCGCCCACCGCGTCTCCGTTGGCTGGCACAGTGCCGACGAGCTGCTGTATCGTCGCGGCCAACGTCTGGATGCTCGCGTTGGTCTCTTGGGCCAGGGCGCGGAGCTACCCCTGCGTGGCTAGTTCCGACCCGCCAGTCTATTCAGTTGAGGGGGCGGGGTGATTGTCGTCGGGTGCGTCCTCAAGGTTGTTGTTGGGTGCGCCATTCCCCTCCTCCGGGATGGGGGGCATGCGTCTCTTTCCGTTGCAGGCTCGTGCCATTGCAGGTGCGGTTTGTTTCTTCGTGGGACAGTTCGTTCCCACAGACGGCGCCAGATGTTTCAGAGTGTTTTCTCACTACAAAAGCGTTGACCGTGGACTACCCGGTCAACGTGGTCAAGGGGCCGACTTGGGTCCCTCGGGTGCGTCGAGTCAGCGCAGACACGGCGTGAATCGGAGTTGCGGATGACGTGGAGCGCGTCGGCTGGGCCGAATCTGGATCCTCGGCCGCAAGGGGGGCGAGGGGAAACCTCGACCCGGTGTGAGACGCTCGGCCTCGGACGGACGTGCTCGGCCTCGGCCGATCGGACGACGAGGAGTAGCCTCGGTCGTCCTGCTTGATGCATGGCCAGCGTGGGGCGGAGGGGAAGCCTCGGCCCGTGGATCTGACGTCCTCCTGCGCAGACGAGAACACTCGTCAGGGGGGCCGGACCTTGGTTCCGGCCAAATCCCCTCCGATGCCTAAGTCAGACGATGATCTGAAAGAGGAGACTCGGCGGAGACGGTTCGACTCGTGAGGAGATCGGAACGACGTCTACCGGCGCGAGCGGGGGAGAAAGGAGATGAAATGGGGGAACTAGGTCGTTGATGGAGTACCTTAGGTTTTAGTTACCTGAGATGTCGTCCATTGTCTAGTCGTCCTTCTAGCCGTTTTATAGGCCTCCCGTCGCGATTGCCCATGACTCACGTCCCTCGTCCGCTCCCCGATCGTGCCCCCTCAATCCGCCTCCCTATCGCCGTTCCCTGCGCCATGCCAGCACCTCCCCATTACCGCCATTCAGTGGTCGCGGGCCCGGGGGAGCGGTTATCGCTGGAGTGGCCGGCGAGTGACTTGCGCGTTTCCGGGGCCGGGTTGGATCGCCGTTCGGGGGCCCTCGAAGGGGCCTTGTCGGGCGGGCCTGATCTTGCAGACGGGCTTCTGATCGGTAGTTGGGTTTCTAGCTCCATGTTCTTTCGGGCTTTGTTTGGTGGGCTGCGCCTTTGGGCCCATGCTGTTGGGCTTCCGTAAAATAGACGTATCAAATAGTATACAAACAGACAGACACCGACAAAGCCTTGAACTTAAAACGACAAATCTGACCCCATCAATTATCAATCAATGAGAGACATTAAGCTATGTAGATATCCTTTCGTTGCGGATCCGATACGTCTCCCAAAACCTTGAAATCTCTTGATGCCAACATGACACGTACTCCACCTCTCTGGTTGGGATCTCTGCGCAGCTCAAACTTTTCAGAGTACTGTTGAAGTTACGGTCAAATACCAGCTGCGGTCATCGTTGCAGGCAAAGCACTTTGTTTGTGTTAAAATTGCCAGGTACTCTTGGGAAGCCGTCAATATCAGTCAAGAGTTTGCTGGAACTCTTTCGCATGATTTCATTGGATCTCCCCCAGAATGGGTTGCTTTAAAAAGACCTTAGATGTTTGTCACCCTTGCAGGAAAAAAATATTAGTCGTACTTGGAGAAACATAAACGAAGGGCTTTCGAATTTTACGAGTCGAACACTAGTTATGATCGCGGCATCGGCGGCTCCTTCGGCGCTCAAGTCAAAATCTGATAGAGATGATAAAACATGAGTTTAATTGGGAGAGAGTATTAGATAGAAAGGGTTAATTAAACTCTTTCCTCGAAGGAATTAACTGCTATTTTAGGGGCATTTGCCGTTGATTTGTGTGCCATGCCTAGATGGACTTTATGATTGATCTGCTGACGTGCTTGTGCAGGGCTAGTCCGTTATTTGATATGCTATGTACTGGTTCTCCTCTAGCCTAGTTCAAAATTACGTGAAAACTTTGAGTTTCTATTGGGCTTTGTTTGTGGCTATCTCCTAATTATGTACCCTCCTAGTACTTGGAATCCTACACACAATTGACTCCTTTCCTTTTTATCGGGATTCGGGTTGTTGCCTTGGTTTTGCTTGGTGATGACATTGGAGTGGTTCTCTTGCGATGGCCGACTACATGTCTCATCGTATGGTGCTTGGTGATGACAATCATGCAAATGATGGCGAGTACGTTCACACGTGCTCCCCTGGATTTGTTCAAGAGAAAAGGGGAGGATGCCAAGCATGCGAAGGGATCCAAGGTCAAGTAGACTGAAATTCATCACTATGTCATCAAGTCACGCCCTCAGGGGCTCGGTTGCCCAAGAGCCCTAGCGAGACTGAGAGCAACAGGGCGAGGTGGCAACGGGCACCACTCAGGGCGTGGCTGGTCCAGCTCACATGCATGGGAGCCCAGCTTGCTCGCAGGGCAGCCACCACTCAGGTGCCGAAGCTCAGTGCATGCCCATGGGATCAACAAAGGGGGAGGCGATTATAAGGTGGATTCGGGTTCTGAGATTCTGTCTAAGGACCCCATTCTAAGGAATCGCACTGATCGTAGTCCTTAGCTCTGACTCATACTTCTCTGATAGCTTTACATTCTGTCATACATCCTTTTTTTACTGTCGAGATGCAATTTTGATAACTTCACGCAGCTTTATTCAGGTGGTGGGAGAAACACCTCCTGATTTCTTGAGCAGGGGTATCATGACCAGATGGGTCGTGGGAGATATCATTTACCCCTAACTTTTGAGAATTGCTCGCTATACCGTGTACTTTGAAGGGCATGGAGGTTTTTTTTTTTTTTGAGAATTGCTAACTGCATCGCATTCATGCGGTGCAGTGTACTCTTTTGGCTCAAATTGGAAAAAAATCAACCGCTACAGTGTACAAGGGTCCTATTGACAGACACTTATTGCTAAATTCGGTTTAAAAATAGGACACTGCACCGCATTTCATGCGGTGAAGTTAAAAATTCTCTTTTTTTTTGCCAAAAAAAATTAATATGTCCCATCACCAATTCCAATCACTCACTTTCTTCCCAAAATAGTAAAAATTGTACTAAATACAATATGCACCTCATTACTTAAGGGTTATTTAGCCATAGCCAAGCCTTTTCACTTTTGGCTTCTGCTTTTCACTTTAATTACTAGTCGCATCCCACCTCAATTCTAGTGCTTTTTTTTTTGCTTCTATTGTGCTGTGTCACATGCATGGTATATATAGCTTTCTTCAAGACGCTTCTTGATGCATTGTACAATATTTATGAGGGCTCGTGAATATCATCATATTCAATAGGCTAATTTTATGTTGATCACTGGTCTGTTTGACTCAAATTCTGATAATGTGGATAAATCAGGATCTCTTTTTTTTTTCTTGCCGCTGTTGGGTGAACTGCTAGCTAGGCCAGAGAAGCTGGAGAAGCATTCTAGCTTGAATGTTCTAAACCAGTCATGTGCAGCTTTTAGCATCATGCTAGAGGATTCCCAATGTTGTACTAGAAACAGCCCAGACTAGAGAAAAGTTGAAGTGCGAAAATTGTAAATTTGGTTTGATTAGATCAGATGTGATTCGATGCCGTTGCCCATACGGCTTTTATTTGCTGCTATACCATATTCAGCGAAAACACGGACCCCGTTTCGCCCTCAATTAAATTTGTAGACTCTAGTTAAGTAGGAATGCTTTAAAAAAAATAAACCAAAATAAATAAAGATCCAACGCATAAATGCAAACATAGTAAGCCAGTCGTATGGCCACCCACAGACGCAGATTTATGCCAGCTCTGTCCCTTTCTCCCCCCGCCCCTCTGTAACTTCAGTTACCACTCGCTGGAAATCAATACAATTATAACAAAAATAATATAAAATAAGGCTCGGAAACCGACATGGTCAAAGAAAGGTGGGGCCCATCGGCCACACCGCCCTCTCGCCCGCCACACGCTCGCCGAAAGAACCCCCCATTCTTATCATCCCCCAACCTTTTCTCCATCTATATATTTGCGTATAAATCCCCAAATTGCCCAATCCTGTTTTCTCTCTCATCTCCCTCTCCACAATAAATTCCCTTTAATTCTCATTCACCCCAATCCATCCACACACAAAAACCGTAAATTATCTTCTGCTATGGAGAAGGCCACGACCACAGCCGGCGGCAAGAAGCTGACCCGCCAGCGGAGCAGACTGCAGATGCACGCCCCCTCCTCGATCCAGGTCGCCCCCTCCGCCGCAGCCGCCACCGTCGCCGAGTGGAACGTCGCCATCCCCTTGCTCTCTCCCCTCGACATCGTGTCCCTCCCTCGCCACCATGACGACGACGACACGTCGGCGACCAACGACACGCGGCGGCAGAAGCCTCCGTCCGATGAGGAGGAATCGGAGCGTGCCAAGAAGTGGGCCACGTGGCAGCACGCCGCCGCCCCGTTCTATTACGAGCCCGTCTCCGGCACCGGGCCGGCGTTCTTGTCGCCGCACTGCGCGTGATTCATTTTTTAAGTAATTTATTCGTTTTTAAGGGCTGATTTGTAATTATTGAGTCAAAAAAATGAATAACATGTGTTAATAATTTGCAAAAAGCAGTCAAAGGGGTGACTGGATCCGCAGAGCATGTGGGAATATTCGTTTGGTATATCCTCTAATTTTTGGTCGGATCTGGAAACATGGATGATGACGTGTCGACAAGAGATTAGTTGTTATCTTCAAGAAATAATTGGCTTACGTTTTTTAAGTAGTGGCATTTTGTAGAGTGCTTAGTTGCATCCAGAACGTAGTTGATTTCATCGTATTTTTATTTACAAGTTTGTTATTATCTAAATACATAAACAAAATTAACTTTTTAACCAACCAAAAAAAAGAAAGGAAAAAAAAACAAATAAAGCATAAAGCAGAGAGTATTTCCGATTGTTATGAACAAACCTGCTTAAACATATTGAGCAATCTCGGATCCGATACGGTCACCGGGAAAGAAACCGAGAAGAGTGCGATGAGCAGCACAAGGAAGAAGAAAGCAAGCAACTTCACCGTAATGAAAACCGGAGGAACTCAGCCCATCAAATTACCCTCCCTTTCCTGCTAGTGTGGAGTTTTGCAATTTAATGGACCGACCAATAGTGACATCAACGTTAGTTTGTCCCTTCCTCTTTGACAGCAACAGTGCTTGTAAGCAATAAGAGAGTAACACAGACAAAAATAACCTAAAGGTGTGAATTCATAATGCGGTGCGATGGCCCACATAAATAACTTGTAAGCAATCAAAACAGCTGACCTAATTAAGCACTGCATTTAACTACTCTTCAATGAAAGAAATACATCCAAGCTATTTGTGTTGTATGCGTGGTCATCAAACTTCCATGTTCTTTTAAGTGATATGCACTAAATGATGATGATATCGACAATTTGGACTCGACAGAAGATGAAAATGGGAAAGCGACGTCGTAACGATCAGTGCGACTCGGGAGTGAATAAAACAAATGCGAAGTTGTGATGCTCTCTCTAGCCTGAGACATAATCGTCTGATCAGCCTCAACTCAATCGATTGTTAACGACGACTGATCCTCTTTAATGAGTTGAAAGCATTGGTTCTTCAAGAGATCTTACCCTAAAAATTCGCAAGTGGTATTATCTCTGACAAGATGAGTAAACATGCAAACTGTTAGCGTAGGAAATTTCATACATGCTGTTAGCGTATGAAATTCTCCTATGCTGATAGCATATAATATACACTTTTCCGTCCTTTTTTTTTTGTAATTTTTTTATCGTATTGTTGTGCACATGCTAATAAATAAGGATTAGAAAGAGATCGAGATGGCTCCCGACTTAAAAATCTCCGACATTCAAGTTAGATTTCTTCATGATCAAAAAACGTATGATCAAAATACATACATTGCGTAACTTTAAATCAATGTACATCATATTTCATTGTGCTTGTGCTGATGTATATACACACATGGCTTAGGTGTACTTTTGCACTAGTCTTAACCCTAGTCAAAGGCCTGCTTTTTAGAGTTATATTCAAAATAGAACTCTTTTACTTTTGGTCGGTGCCATCTCTGATAGACCCAGATCATTCTTTGGGCTAAACAATCCCAAAGCTACATATTGTGGGCCGCAACCCAAAGCATATCAGCATGGGTCTTCGCTCGCCATAGAGCCCTAGACAAACCAACATTGGGTATAAGCCCGTTTAAATAGATTGAATCCTCCTCCACAATCCTTCATAATGTCCACCCATTTGGTTCAGTCTTGATATCTATGTGTGTAACAATTCTCCCTAATTTCATTGCTCACTGCGTTTTGGTATCGCAGTGCCTGTTTCAACATTTTCCTATACAGTTGATGTGATGTGATATCTGGACTAAGCCATCACTTGAGACTAGGGAGCCCAAAGCCCAATTGGACATGCCACATTCTAAATCATTCATTACGGTATAGCAAGATTGACCCTATTCTAAATCCTTCATTATGCCCATTCTCATCCATACACGTGACCTTAACCATATCCAGCAAATGCTTACGGAGAAATTAGAGGAAACCACCAAAATTTGAACCATTACAGTGAATCATATACGGGAAAAACCAACATAAGTCCCTCATGGTGAAACCGAAATGAAAAACAACATCAATAAAGCGTGCGTACTTGGCCCCTAATGGTGGGGTTAGAACGTTCGGTGAATGCTTTTTAGAGTGAAATAAAAACATGACATCCAACAAATACTTTTGGAGGCTAAATCAAAATGGGCACATGAGGGCGAATCCATCAAGTGCCATTGAGGGCAAAAGTGGAACAAACCATTAAAATCAAAACATATCGACAAATGACTCCGAGGGAGAAGCCAACGAGTACCATGTAGGGCAAAATCTGGGCAATCAAAACATGATAAACCGGAAAGATCCATCATAAATCAAAGTTAGCATGAATTTCAGGTAAATAAAATGCAGCTATCACCTAATTGCCATTTTACGACCATCTGAGGCAATCATGTGAGAAATCCTTACGACTGCCCAGAGCCAGATTTGGTGACAGCTTCCAACAGAAATCTTGCTTTTGCCCAGAGGGAGACTTCTGATACAAACTTCAAGGAAAAAACAACGAAAAAAACGACAGACGATATTTTTATGGGTGGAAAAATTAAAAGGTGGAACTTTATAATTTGATGTGAGGAAAACTAGATAAATGATCTTGCAGGAGAAGATCAACTCACTCTTTTTGAGTTAATGAATCAAAGAGTAAATCTCCAGAGCAACAATAATCAAAATAAAAGAGTTTCTGAACCCCCGAGGGCAGCCGGCCCTAATTAACCCCTAATCTCCCACTCATGAGTAAAAGACCCAAATACACCTACTAATAAAATACCTCCCTTAATCAATTGGAAGAGGGGTCCGTCCCTTGGCCTAGCGGAAGTCACGCACGCCTCCTCACGTAGACGCGCGTCTGTGTCGCATCATTACTCCCCCCAGAAGAGTCACCTTGTACTCAAGGTGCAAGTCTGAAAATTGCTGCTGAATGACATCAAACAGCTCCCATGTAGCATCATGATCTGGCAACCCGCGCCAATGAATGAACACCTCACTAGCACGGCCCGGCCCTTGTCGCACCGCTTTAACATCAAGGCTCCATGAGCACCTCCATATCGTTGGTGAGAGTATGTGGTAATAGAGGGGAAGAACTGTGATCTCCAATCGCCCTTCGTAGTTGAGACACGTGAAAGACTGGATGAATGACAGAATAGGGTGGCAACTTGAGTAGATACGCCACCTGGCCAATCATTGCCTTTATCTCATAAGGACCATAATACTACGCTGCAAGCTTCTCATTGCGCCGATGTGCCAGAGATTTCTGACTATAGGGTTTCAGCTTCAAATATACCTTATCCCCCACATCAAAATGGACATCTGTACGTTTGCCATCCGCTCACGCTTTCATCATCTGCTGGGCCTTTCCCAAATGATGCTTCAATTCCTCCAGCACCCTATCACTCACATAAATACTCCTCCACTTGAGAAACCGGGGTCGATGTGTGTTCATAGTTCACCAAATGTGCCTCCCATACAAGATCTTGAAGGGTGTCATCTGGGCTGCCGTGTGAAAGGACGTGTTGTACCAATATTTTGTCCATGCAAGCCACCTCGCCCACTGCCTCGGCGTATCTGAAGCAAAACAACTCACGTATGTCTCAATACTCCTATTGACTACCTCTGTCTAACCATCCGTCTGTTGGTGGTACGATGTGCTCCGCTTTAGTATAGTTCCCTACATCCGAAAGAGCTCTGTTACGACCTAAAGATCGTGATAGTCCGACCTTCCGCCCTAAACCGCCGAATTACCCCGCTAGCACGCCCCTCCCCCCTGCACGGGCGGCCAACCCTGCGACAGGGCACTCCACTCCCGACCTTCAGAGGCCCGCAGGGCGCCTGTCGACCCTAGAGTTCGACACGACAGGGAGATGGGCGCACCCCGCCTCAGCCGCTGATACGGGCGCTTTGAAACCTTAGCTTTGTCTGAAGGCATGGTGGGTAAATCTTCTTTTTCTTAAATGTAGGCATCTCGGTGTCTATCCAAAGACAAACATGCTTGACTGCACCCGTAAGAACAACACATGTTAGGTGTCAGGCACACATGCATAAATAGAATTAAAAAAACAAAGTAGTCACTACTTTACAATTTTATAACGAGTTGTGCTACACACACACCCTCCCCCCTCCCCCCTCCCCCCCTCCAAAAGTAGGGGGTGTTAAGGCCAAAAATGACCGAGACAGTTGTCAAACTGACGTGGGCCCTTTGTGCTGAATTGGAGCCTCGTCGGCGAGTGAAATGGGACCCTAAGTTGGAAGAATCAGGGTCGAATGATGGAGGTAGATGATGATGCGGTGCTCGATCGACCATCGATCAGCTTGGACGTTGATCGCTCGAGGTCGGAAGCTCGGGAACGATCCTTGCGGGAGATGGAGCCTCGTCGATCTACACCACAGAGACACGGTAGGGGGTCAGATCTGGGTTCCGACCCAAATCCGATCGATGCTTAAGTTAGTATGTGAACTTAAGTAAGAGAGGGAGCTTGGTGCAGCTGAGATCGACCCACGGACGTTCGTCTTAGGTCTGACGGCGCAAGCTCTATAGTGTAAGAAATATCAGCTGAGAAGTAGAGTTCTATGTCTTAGATCTCGTACCTTGAGAATTGAGACCCTTCTTACATTTATAGGCAGCCTGGTTCCCTTTTGTGACGTTGGGGAGATAAGAGCCACCCATTATGGGGACACGATCTTCCCCCTTTAATAGGAGTATGTGAATTACGAGCCCGCCTTTAATCCCATGTTCGAGTGAGGGAAATGCAACGGTCGACTGGCCAATAAGCTTTGACTGAGTCGATACCGTGCTTCTCTTGTGGGCTCCATGGGCCTTACTAATCCATCGGTTGAGTTGTCTTGAGTGCCGGCCCAATGATTCAACAATGGCCCCCGTCGCACGACCTCAAAGGGTCTGCATGTTGATGTCAAGCGACGTTACATCGCATTAATGGGGCACGACAGTCGAGAAAATAGCACTCAAGTTCTAAGCGCCAAACGCCCGCTTCGTCGATTTTGATGATTTGTCGGTTCTAAATCCAAGATATTTAGAGCATTTGGATCTTCGACATGTGTTTCATCACGCGGTTGTCGTCCTGCCTATATAGGCCGGTTACAGCGGTAAAACACGAAGGTATCATCTTCATTCTCTTCGATTTAGATTTCCCTTCCCTTGAAAGAAATGTCTTCGTCTTCCGTCCCTGCTTCTGAGAGGAGCTTGGTCACTGTCATGCAGAAAAACATGAAAGGGTTTATGGAGACGGGGTTGCTTGCGAATCTGAGGTTCAAAGTCGGAGCTGACCAGAGCCCCGAGCTTCAGAGGAATTATGTTCGCCTCGATTACCAAATCCAGGTGCCTGGGAGGGACGAGAGGGTCCATCGTCCCGACGAACAGAAAGTGGAGGTATACGTCAAGGCCTTCCAATGAGGCATTCGATTTCACATGCACCCTTCATGCGGTACTTCTTGTGTACCCTAAACATCTCCCTCTGCCAGTTGATGCCGAACGTCAATGGCATACTGATGGGCTTCATAGCTTTGTATGTGATGAAAGGGATTGAATCGTCTCTGAGGTTGTTCAATTATTCTTTCTCGATCCCTCCCCTTAAGACCCCAGGCTGGTATACGATAATGGCCCGTCGAGACAAGAACCTGCTTGAAGACCTTCTCACCTCCAATCCTAAATGGATAGACGAGTTTGTGTTTGTGGTTTTCCAAGGAGAGGCAAGCTTCTGCACCGGTTGGGGTGCCCTTGACTTGGACCCCGCCGAGGATAAGCCGCTGACTAGCGAGGAGAAAAAAGCCGCCAACACATTGACGAGTATGCCAGAGAATATGAGGTCGGTCAAGTGGCTGTGGTCTGACGACGTGCTGCGTCGGACCGTGTGGACGAAAGGTTGGTTTGATCGTGCCTGCCAACCGTTCGACTTTTGTTCTTCGACTTAACTCGATTGTTGCGTCTGCAGGAATGGCCGGTGTGGATTATCATGTGGATCATGTACTGAGAGAAGCAGTCGAGGCTTCCATCAGAGAGGCGGAGGTGAGCATGTTGTCTCCTTGGGTGCTGACTGTGGTGGAAGGTATGGCCCAACCGTCAGAGGATCAACCCGTTGTTGTCGAGAGGACCGCTCAGGTGGGCCATCTTCAGCGAAAGAAGAAGGAAAGGCCCGCCTCCGAATTTGAAGTGGTTGTGCTCGAGGGGAATAAGAGAAGGAGACGACTTCTTCTCAGCGACTCTGAGCCATCTGGGTCGAATGAAGCCGCGGAGCATGTCTCCCATCCGGGGAGGGGTACTCCCCAAGAGGGAGATTCGAGGAAGACATGTCCCACCGGAGCTTCTCCTGCACGAGGACTCCCAGTATTGGTGGGGTCTATTCCCTCCTGTAGGGTTGTCTGAAGACATCCCTGACGAATTTAGGCCGATTTTGCTGGAGAGCCGATCTCCTCAGGCCCCATTCGACAGCTCCGAGGAGGAGCTCGTTCAGGCGGAATTTCCGACGAGTCGTGGAGATTCCGCGCTTCTTGATTGCGGGGCTGCCTCCCACATTGCTGAGAATGCGACCCTTCCACGGGACAGAGCTGTCGTGGAGAGGGTCAACTATGAGTGGCTTGCGTCGATAGCTGTTCATGTCAGCGTCCAGGTAATTATTGCTCCGGCCTCCCTCGTAGGTGATACTAGTACGAATGTTGACTATCATGTGTTGTTTGCAGGCTCTCGTGGCCACCGCGGCGTCGCGTCGTCGCGCTCCGGTGGTGGCTAATCATGATGTCACCCTGGAGACCGTGAGGTCGGCCGTGGAAAGATCTCAAGTCGAGCTGACTACACTCAGTCTTCTCTCCGAGGCGAGATTGAATCGCCTTCAGCAACTCGAGCATGAGTTACGCGAGTCTCGTAAGACGTAGGCTGTACAAACCACCTTGAGAGAGCGAGTGGATGACACTCTGTTGGAGGAGAGAGTCGATGCCGAGGTTGTAACGGAGAGGGCGGTTCAAGAGTTCAAGGACTCGTTTTCCGACTTCGACGAGCTATACAAGTAAGGCTACGAGTGATGTCGATTGGAGATGAAGAACCGATTCCCTGACCTCTCCGCTGAGATCGACCGGATCCCGGTGGTGTTTCCAGACCTTGGCGATATCGAATTGAGCCAAGGCACGGAGGAGGCTGCTCCAGTCGACGAAGTTGTTGCCATGGAGGGTGACGATGCAGGAGCAGGTGCTACGGGGGACCCAGAGTCCACGGCCATGATGAATGGAGACCAAGGGCCTAGCCAGCCGCTATAGGATCTCGGCGCCCTTTTTATGCCTGCTTTAGAAATTTTTGAATGTATAGGTGTGAAGTAGATGTAAACGAAAACAATATTTTGCAATAGGAGTGCCAGAAGAATTGGCATGTATATCCATGTTTGTCCTTGCATCTCTTTGTTTGTTGTCGCTTACGTCATGTGGTGGTCGCAATACCTGATGGCCCCCTTTTGATGGGTTAGGCGCTGCTTCAGGATGATCGAGGACAAACCATCGAACCATACTTAGAAGTTGACCACTACGTTTCATGGTGAGGGAGAGATTTCCTCAACTCATGGCTGACAGTATGTGAGTCGTTCAGTGACGAAGGGGTGGCCCTTCGACCTACGGTTGACGACGTTTAGGTGAGTCGTTCGGTAGCGAAGGGGTGGTCCTTCGACTTACGGCTGACGACTTCTTAGGAGAGTCATTCAGTAGCGAAGGGGTGGCCCTTCGACTTACGGCTGACGACCCGTGGTAGGAGGGTCGTTCAGTGGCGAAGGGGTGGCCCCTTCGGCTTACAGCTGATGACACCTTGTAGGAGGGTCGTTCAGTGGCGAAGGGGTAGCCCCTTCGGCTTACGGCTGACGACACCTTATAGGATGATCGTTCAGTGGCGAAGGGGTGTCCCCTTCGGCTTACGGCTGACGACACCTTATAGGAGGGCCGTTCAGTGGCAAAGGGATGGCCCCTTCGGCTTACAGCTGACGACACCTTGTAGGATGGTCGTTCAGTGGCGAATGGGTGGCCCCTTCGGCTTACAGGTGACGACACCTTATAGGTGGGTCGTTCCGTGGCGAATGGGTGGCCCCTTCGACTTACGGCTGACGATACCTTGTAGGAGGGTCGTTCAGTGGCAAAGGTGTGGACCCTTCGGCTTACGACTGACGACACCTTATAGGAGGGTCGTTCAGTGACGAAGGGGTGGCCCCTTCGGCTTACGGCTGACGACACCTTGTAGGTGGGTCATTCAGTGACGAAGGGGTGGCCCCTTCGGCTTACGGCTGACGACACCTTGTAGGAGGGTCGTTTAGCGGCGAAGGGGTGGCCCCTTCGACTTACGGCTGACGACACCTTGTAGGAGTCACTCGCACAGATATCATCAATATGAATTCAGTTTATCCAGACTTCCCAAGGATCGGATCCTTTTAGCGGAGAGTTTTGATGGGATAGTTTTTTAAACTTCATGAAAGCTTAAGGAAGCAAAACTTTATTTGATGAAAAAGACAAGCTTTATTGAAAGGAAAGATAAAAACATAAAGTGTACATGTGTTTCTGAACTTCGTCGGAGTTGATTTTGCCACTCGCCTCTTTATTTGATCCTGAGCTCGAACGGCTTGCTAGTCGATCACCTTGGTGATATGTGACCTCGTCATCTTGCCCTTCTACTTCGAGGATCCCTCATTACTAGGTTGATCGTTAGCCGGGTTTTTAGGGTGTCATCGCTTGACCAGTGCATCGATCTCTTTTTTGAGAGTCTAACAGTCGTTGGTATCGTGCCCGTAGTCGTTAAGGTACTTGCAGAATGTGAGGTCATCCATCGTCTCATATTTATCCTTCTTTGTTGTCTCTTGGATCAGCTCTTCTCGTGGGGCGTAAGCGAGAACCTCTGTCTTAGGAGCGCTCGGTTTTGCATAGGTAGGGCGCTCCTTGCTTCGAGGGCTACTCTCTCTGGATCTCTTGTCTCGAGACTCTGGCGAGGGGTTCCCGGAGTTGGTTTCTCTCGCCTTGAGTCTCTGCGGCAGGAGGGAGTGCCTTTCGCACCAGTTCTGGTTGGTTCCTCTGCTTCTTCGGAGATGATGAATCGATCCGTTATGTTGAGCATTTCTGCGACGGTGTTAGGGTGAACTGGTGGAGGGCCCATCGCAGATGTTTGTTCCAGACCGCCTGAGTGAGCACCGCTATGACAGTCACGTCCGACGTCTCTTCTACATCGAGACTCTCGTCGTTGAATCTCTGGACGAAGGCTCGAATCGACTCATTCTCGTTCTGTTTGAGCGAGAAGATGTGAGAGGACTTCTTCTTAGGACGTCGACCCGCGACGAATTGCTTGCAGAACATTTCCGCCAATTCATCGAATGACCCGATGCAGCCGTGGGGTAGCCCTTCGTACCGGCTTTCTGTCCTCTTGAACAGTGTAGCATGAAAGGCTCTACAAAGGTATGGTTCGTTGGCCCCGTGAAGCAACATTACATTCAAATACTTATGAATATGCGACCACGGGTCGCCTCTGCCATCATAAGCTGGTAAGGCTGGGAGTTTGAACTTGGAAATAGGATGAGCAGAAGTGATATTTCTCCATCAGCGGGGTTCGCCGAAGTGCGGAGCGGACGAGTAGAGATCCTCCCTCTCCGACTTGCACGTAATTGGCCCCTGAAGCTCAATTTGGGATCTCTTCTCTCCTTCCGAATCCACCTGCAGGGTTGAGAGTGTTATAACCTGGGGGAGTCCCGTACATTACCTGATCCAGGATGTTGCAGGTTGCTTCCCTATAATTGGAGGGGGTGCGTTCCCCCTGGAGAACGAAGGCCCGATTGTCGAACCCCATTCCGCCGTATTGGTGAGACGGGGGGTTGCGTCGTGTGGGCTGATTTCCAATTGATATGCTCTCAAATCACCCTGATCTCGGAGGAAGGCCGCGCCGCTAGTTGGTGTCAGTGTTGGGTTTGGAAGCAGTAACGGCTCATTTAAGAGCGATAGATTCCCCATGTTTTGGCGTATCACGGTTGCCAAAATACCGACTCCTGTCGACCTGCTTAGTGAACTGGGTGAATTCCTTCCGGGTCACCTCAGGTTCCTTGGTGGTCCTTGGTGGTCGTTTTGATGGCGACGTAGAGTCCGTGGCATCCTCCAACAGGACGCTATTTGCTTTCTGCTTCTCCTTCGGACACTCGATTGGTACGACATTGTTGTGTCCAACTGACATAGCTTTTCGATTTCTTTGGGATGTCGAGCTGATTAACGTTTTTCATAGACGGCGTCAAACTGTTAATACCAAAAATGATCGAGACAGTTGTCAAGCTGACGTGGGCCATTTGTGCTGAATTGGAGCCTCATCAGCGAGTGAAGTGAGACCCTAGGTTGGAAGAACCAGGGTCGAATGATGGAGCTAGATGATGCGGTGCTCGATCGACCCTCGATCAGCTTGGACGTCGATCGCTCGAGGTTGGGAAGCTTGGGAACGATCCTTGCGGGAGATGGAGGCTTGTCGATCTACACCAGAGACACATTAGGGGGGGTCGGATCTAGGTTCCGACCAAAATCCCCTCCGATGCTTAAGTTAGTATGGGAACTTAAGTAAGAGAGTGAGCTTGGTGCAGCTGAGATCGACACAAGGAGGTTCGTCTCAGGTCTGTCGGTGCAAGCTCTATAGTGTACAAAATATCAGCTGAGAAAGTAGAGTTCTATGTCTTAGATCTCGTACCTTGAGAATTGGGACACTTACTGTATTTATAGGTAGCTTGGGTCCCTTTTGTGACGTTGGAAAGATATCGGCCACCCATTATGGGGCCACAATCTTCCCCCTTTAATAGGAGTAAATGTTGTACACGTTCCCGCGAATTACGAGCTCGCCTTTAATCCCACGTTCGAGTGAGGGGAATGCAACAGTCGACTGGCCAATGGGCTTTGACTGAGTCGATACCGGGCTTCTCTTGTGGGCTCTATCGGCCTTAGTCATCCATCGGTCGAGTTGTCTCGAGTGCCGGCCTAATGATTCAACAGGGGGTGTATATTGTTTTTTGTGTCAAATATTACCAAAAGTAGAAGAGAGATGCAGAGGAGACAAATGAGGTGACATATTTTTCCATTACTTTGGGGTTTGTATATAGCACTCTCTTTTATAACTGAGGCATCCACACTCCAAATGCTTTCATGCGATCAGCTTTATATTTGACTTTAAAAATAAAATACAACAATTATTCATAATAACTGCCACTCTACACTCTGTACATCACATTTTATTGTCATTATGGATTCTGCAAGATCACTTTACACGTGCAAATCTTAGGCAATGAACATGAAAAGCAACTGTGTCCTAATAAATAAAATATTAACTAACATGTGTATAGCAAAATGGCACTAAAGCAAAAAAAACAGACAACCAAAAGGGTCCTCATCGCTGCCATATATAGATAACAAGACCGAAATTGAACATAATCTACAAACTTCAAAGAAAAAGCACAAGAAAATCACAAT
This sequence comes from Scilla litardierei, assembly GCA_030789695.1. Classification (NCBI taxonomy): domain Eukaryota; kingdom Viridiplantae; phylum Streptophyta; class Magnoliopsida; order Asparagales; family Asparagaceae; genus Scilla; species Scilla litardierei. The sequence continues at coordinate 41,349,910 of CM061138.1, read as the reverse complement.
GATATTGGATTAGTAGATAATCACGTCCGCCTTTGCTTTATTAATGCAACCCCAACCAGCCTAATAAATACCACAAACATCAAGCTTGACCCATTTTAAACATTTGAAAAGCCAAGGCAAAAAGAATTTCACCATACTCTAGAAATTCTCAAAGGTACACACTAAACTCAAAAGTCTCAAATACAACTATGCTACATGATTTATCATATCAGTTGTGATACATCATATAACAAATACAGATATCAAAGATATAGTCATTGACATATGCCCTCCAAATACGTCATACCAGCAGTAATCATACATGTATCCTCGTCGGATAATACAACACGGACAGTAGTATTTGGTCAAGATGTGTCTTGCTTACAATCAGGGAAGAAACAACTACTAGATATGAAAAAAAATTCAAATAAGGATTCAAAGAAAGATTTCTACTGATGGGCATGCCATTAAAAGCCAGACTCTATATGGGTAAAGTGCAATCTAACCATCCAACAAACTCATGCATCATATATATCAAATACTCTTTGAATAGATAATTATTGTTTCACATAAGAAAAATGCGGCTTCCAAACCACTACATCCATAAGGTCTTCTGCTAAACCAAAGGGTACAATTAGTCACTGCTTCTACTAAAATGAAAGGAAGATCTCAACAACCACCGAACACATAGCAACAACCAAATAATGCCCCCGCCGGGTTAGGTATCTTCAGATCAGAATCAACACACTATCATTCACATATATCAAAATAAAACATAATATGCAAATTGCTAATAGGACATCACTGATACAATAAGAGCAACAATAGCAAAAGTTATCTTCCGATTCTATATCGTTGCTGCATCAACTGATCTAAATCCATGTATGATCCAAACAATGATGTATTAGGCTGCTCAAGCAACAAATATCCAAACAGTCAAGGAGTAATGATAGATATGAACTACCAAAAAACACATCAACCACGCTAAAAGTGATTAATTATAGTGGAAACATGATCGCAGTTCATAAATAAATTCTAAAACAGTGCATTTCCCATTTATGCATGTTTTAAAGCAGATACAAGGCCAAGATCAATGTCATTGATGATACCGAAAGAATTACACTAACACATTTTGGTAGCTGCTCTAATGACATATTCCAAATCCAAGCATCAATCATTGCTGATATGAAGAGAGATATTTCTTTTATGCCAACACATAAAATCTTATCTAAATTTCAACTTAACGCATTGCCTTCCAATCAAATGCAGCCACATGGGTACTCCAAGATTGACCAGTTTTTAGGTGCAACAATTAACAAGCTCTATGATTGTACCATTTGAGTCACTTCATCCAACTACAAATACATATATAACATTGGCCAATCAACTCCAAGTGGGTACACGATAGTTGCCCTTGATTGGGTACTAAAGGCTCTGCTCATGACCATTCCATCTTCACATGCTGGCCTATCAACCTCACAACCAGAAGCATCCTCTTCTACTACATCAAGCAAAACTTGAACATCCTCGGTGCAAGGCTCAACTTCCTCAACCAGCTAGCACACTACAACTAAAAGTGCTAGCTTGCACTCCAAAGACAATCTTAGATATCAGACTGACAACAAATAGTGAGGAAATGCGACCCCATGAACGACCTTTTTGTAATTACAACATCCCCTTTTGGCAAGTAGCTAACTGCAATGTTCTGCTTCGGATTTTTTGCTCCCCAAATGCCCAGGTGGCTGCAATGAACTACAAAGCTGATGGTTATTTATTAGAAGATGTACACACACTCATGCTTGCTCCCTACCATATAACTCCAAGCTTATCTTGTGGCTCGAAAAAATCTAATGCTTTGTGTTAATGCCACATATTCTAAAACATTTGTGAATCTCATTTTTTATACATCTCTTCCCCACATCTCCCATACATGTTATGAAGTGTTTTTAGTCTTGATTTTATTACAAATCTATTTTGATGTATTCACATGTAAACCACAATGCATATCTTATTCAACTTTGTCTGATATATAATATATCATGGTCCTTCAGCTGTAGCAAATTTTAAGTAATGCTCTTCTGAGCGTCTAGCTAGCAACAATAACAAGCTATATATTTATTATACAAAATAAGAATGTTTTTGAATGTGAATGCGGATTAGGATAAAAAAATTGGTAGAAGGACGACTCAGATTTGATCTAAACTAATCAACGGTTAGGTTTTAAAAAATTAAAATTTTTTGGAGGGAGAGAGGGAGAGAGGGGGGGGAGAGAGAGAGAGAGAGAGAGAGAGAGAGAGAGAGAGAGAGAGAGAGAGAGAGAGAATGGTGGGTACGATGAGGGAGAGAGGGGGTGTTTGAGGGGGATGCGTGTGTAGGTGACATGTATAGATGAAATTATTATAGGCTTGAGAATTTATGGCATGATTGACTTTATGTGCGTGGTGGGCCGGTGGCCCTGGTGGGTAAACATGATGCAGAGAGGGGTGTGTAGGGACACATGCCCTATAAGCATGGGAATTATTAGTATGCATACATATATCTGACCTCTTCGTGCAACTTGATATACACTAACGAAGCTACACAAAACTACAACCACACACTGGCCTGTGCACAGCGCAGGGTGTCTGGATAGTACAACAATAAAAGTTTAGTATCAGGTTATGACACAATAAGTAGAATATTTAAAATTAAATCACCATAATGACATTAACCCATTGAATATATAGTGATACCATCTATTATTAGGTTGATGAGACTTGTATGGTGAAGAACTTTCAGAAGCAGTCAGTTTCAGATGCGTTCAACCTTAATGACAAGTAGAACAAAAGTAATCAGCATCTAATTTACATGTTATAGAATATAGAGTTGTTGCCAACCAATTAAGTGTGTAACATCTAATGTGCAGTCTAGCTTGCATCACCCTAACAATATAAAGGGCTCTTCAGGTTAGTATCACATTCTTCTTTTGACAAACACTATAATTACATTCTGAGGTGTATATTTTGAAGCATGAGGTTGGGCTTCACAATTATTTCCAATTATCCCATTTTAGATGCGACTAAACCTTCACCCCTCAATGTTCATATACAAAGATATAAATCATGTCACTTCAGATAGTTTATATCTTGTACTATTAGATTCTGTACAACTTTCAGCAAAATGCTAATGCTGATACATCAGCCAGGATATACCAGAAGTATATCATCGATTCTAGTGGGCATTTGGTGACCAAAAGCTTTATGCTTCGCTAGACCATATGAATGAGGATAAACAGTGTGAAGGATTTCACATGATGGATAGATTATATGAACTCATTGCCATGCTTGTTCAAGGAATCTATAGACTACGGGGCTACATGGTAGGAAATTGTTATTTGTGTATTGTTGTGATGTAAGCATAATTTTAACCGAAAAATTTTCTCCTGCTTTTGCTAGTGGCAACATTCTAACTCTTGAGGTTCCTTTTTTTATTGGTGGAGATGTAAGCTTATGTTAGGTAATGGCATGTTCGCTTAGACTTCTGAAGTGTAAAGAGTGACATCAGCAGAAAGAACAATGCATACAAGAAATATGGTTGATGGGATAGTATTAGTCATATGCAGGCTCGCTTGACCGAGATAAAAATTTAAAGGGTTTATTACTATCAATAAGATCAAGTAAAATTATTACCGGGTAAAAAATTTCCATAACATTGATTTTGATAAAGCTACATGAAACACTCATAATGTCGATAAGTCGATGGATGATATATACAAACATTGTTAACACTGAAGAGAAGCATATATCGAGTGACAGCCTTAGAGAGGGCCATTAGTTTTTTTACTCAAAATTCTCATTTTGGTCATGCCCTTCATATCTCGAAAGCTTTATGTCCTTGTTCCTTTACAAATTTTTTTGGTAACATGAGAAGCCACCAAGTCTTTAATAAAACAATGTTTACAGTCACATACTAGGATTCAATTTCACAAGAGGTAATATACATGTACATCACTTTATTTCTACTTAAACCAGACAAATATCCGACATGCTCCAAACATGATTTCAAAAGCGAATATTATACCAATAGAATAGGAGGAAAAAAATTGTTATCTTAAAACCACTAAATTTCTAACGATACAATTAACAAGTAAATAGCTTGAGGTTCACAAGAGTTTTGGTCTATTGTGATTTTAGCATGTGTATATCATCATGAAAAGTTTCAATCATTGGAAAAATATTGTCATCATGAAAAGTGTTATCATGAAAAGCTTCAATCATTGGGATTATGGGAAAAATAGCATCATCATGAAGAGTGTTATCATCAAAAGCTTCGATCATTGGGATGTTGGCGTGTTCCATGATGAACACACCAATTAATTTTGTTGTTCAAATATATTTCGCCAAAATAAATTTCTGTCAGGACTACGATATATTTAAACTTAAGCTCACAGGAAATAATAATTCCAATGTGAGCGCATGTTATAATGATATTCCACTTAGAGCATATTTTGAAAATAAGATCTCGCAGACAAATTATTGTGGGGAGTAAAAAAAGCCAAAAAGAGAATCTAATCCAGAATAAGATGTAACCATGAGATTCACGAGAAAGATTTAACTGTTCAACTAGTTCTTCACATTAAGGACAGGCTTAAACCTAGTCGTGCACTGATGTAATCAATTTCACCAAGGCTTGCTAAATTCTAGGATGTTCAATTACAATTTGATTCTGTTTAGGATACTTAGATACATATAAGAAACAATACAGCCATGCAGACATAACAAATCTTGAAAATATTGAAACAGGTGCAATGCATTACGGCAATGGCATATACAGGTATCCGAGAAGTGTGAGAGAGGTGTTAAATTTTAAAATATTTAGAAAGCTTGATTACATAATAGAGAAATGTTCAAAATATTTGATGTGGGAATTGGGGCTTGAATGAGGGCAGTATCGACTAGGGTTTCTCATATGGCCCCTTGAACTATTTCAAAATTTATGGTTGAAAGCTTGTGTTTTAGAATTAAGTACATTCAAGAATTATTATCAGAATAGGATAAGATTTTTTATAAAAAACAGTTTAAAATTTTGTAAGTATTTTATTAGCCTAATGATGCGATTGGGGTACGTCGAATGAGGACGGACGGTACGACGAATGCGGATGGTACGACGAACATGGTCATGACCTTATTTGGAAATGATTTAATGCGAGAATCCAAATGTGGACGGTACGACGAATGTGGTCGATGCGGCGAACATGGACGTGACCTCATTTGGAAAGGATTTAATGCGAGAATCCAAATATGGATGGTACGACGAATGTGGATGATGCGGCGAACATGGACGTGACCTCATTTGGAAATGATTTAATACGAGAATCGTGTCATTTAATTGGAGAATAATATTAGGATTTTATTTGGTAATATTTTAAATAGGGATGGTGATTTAGTCATTTTGACTAATTACCTAATTAGTGAGAGTATTATTATAAATAACGAAGGAGAGGAGAGGTGGTGAGATATATGTTGAAATTGAGAGTTATTTGATAATTAGAAAGAGAGTTCTTTGAGAATTTCTCAGGTAGATCTAGGAGAGTGCGGACGTCCTCGCTTAAAGGCGTCTTGGGAGGGAGGTTACACCTATTAATTGTAGCCAAGTTATCTTTTATTCGCTGTTTTATTAATATAATTTCAGATTTGCTCTTGGATCCTATCAATTTGGTATCAGAGCACGACGATTCTGCGGCCATGATGGAAGATCACCAGGTGTTTGATGAAATGCTACAAAGAGCTGACGTGTTGCGACAAGAAGGGAACAAGCTTTATCGATATGAAAAATTTCAGGAGGCAGCTAATAAGTATGTTCTCGCAAAAACTCAATTCAACAATATTCCCACAGCTAAGGGTGGAATTCAACATTTGCGATGTCTAGTTAAATTGATGGGTTGTTATCTGGTGACTGGATGCTATCAAAGTTGCATTGCATTAGGTTCAGAGATCTTAATTTTTGATCCAAAGAATGTTACAGTTATTCTTTATAGAGAACAAGCTTATAGAGCACTTGGTTTTCTTGAAGATGCTGACTTGGAGATGATGAAATTTTATGGGATTTTTCCTGAGGAGGAGACCCATCCGAAGGGCGACACGGCATCAAATCTGAACAAAGACAAAGACAACGGCAGAGATACGGAACAAAAGACGCCAGCTTTGGAAAATGACAATGGCAAAATCATCTCTATGGAGAAGGATGTCCAACAAAAAGATCCAGCTTCAGATCTGAACCCAGCCGACGACTCCGACGAAGATCCAAGGCATCCCGACCATCGAAAGGATATAGAAGGAGGCAACGGCCCCCTCACAGGCCTCTGCGGACCCACACAGGAGCCTCGCAGAGCTTCAGAGGTAGACGGTGGGCTCATTCGGGTATTGCGACTAGTTTTATACCATGATGAATCGACGAGGAACCTTGGTGATTACTGTAGCTTCTTTCCGGACTTCGTGGAGGACGATGGAGACATTGGATGGCCTTTCGATCCAGGTGGAGGCGAGCACCATCAGTCGGAGATGAGTATCTCACGCACTTCATGCACCACCTTGAGGCCAAGGTGGTTCTTTGGGGGCGGAGTAATGATGCGATTGGGGTACGTCGAATGAGGACGGACGGTACGACGAATGCGGATGGTACGACGAACATGGTCATGACCTTATTTGGAAATGATTTAATGCGAGAATCCAAATGTGGACGGTACGACGAATGTGGTCGATGCGGCGAACATGGACGTGACCTCATTTGGAAAGGATTTAATGCGAGAATCCAAATATGGATGGTACGACGAATGTGGATGATGCGGCGAACATGGACGTGACCTCATTTGGAAATGATTTAATACGAGAATCTTGTCATTTAATTGGAGAATAATATTAGGATTTTATTTGGTAATATTTTAAATAGGGATGGTGATTTAGTCATTTTGACTAATTACCTAATTAGTGAGAGTATTATTATAAATAACGAAGGAGAGGAGAGGTGGTGAGATATATGTTGAAATTGAGAGTTATTTGATAATTAGAAAGAGAGTTCTTTGAGAATTTCTCAGGTAGATCTAGGAGAGTGCGGACGTCCTCGCTTAAAGGCGTCTTGGGAGGGAGGTTACACCTATTAATTGTAGCCAAGTTATACCCGATTTATGGATCTGATCGACGCATGGGTAGAGCGAAGGGAAAGGGTGTGCCGTCAAATAATGGAGAATTTGGCGGAGATCAATCGTTGCTACAAGGAGAAAGTGACGGAGATCGACCGTCGCTATCTTTCCGCTGCAAAGACAAAGATAGATCTGAAGCCTGCGGCTGTCGACGATCCAGATCTGGAATTTCCAGATCCAGATCTGGAATTTCCAGATCCAGATCTGGAATTTCCAGATCCAGATCTGGAATTTCCAGATCCAGATCTACCAGATCTGGAGCTTCCAGGCGTAGATCCACCAGATCCGGAGCCAGATCTGAAGAAGTCGATTCCGGCCCCGGCAGACCCCCAGGGAGCTCTGGGGGGCCCGGCGAACCCCCAGAGGGGCGGCGGAGGGCCGCCAAGCCCCCGGGAGGGGCGGCCGCACCTGCCGCCCCTCCATGCGCAGGCGGCGGCCCCAGGGAGCACCGCCTGGGGGCCGCCGACCCATTTTCAGGGCCGGTCGCCCCCGGCGACGCCCTGGGGGGCTTCGGCCGACCCCAGGGGGGATCCCGAGGGCCGGTGGACCTCTTGGGGGCCCCACCGACCTTCCAGGACGACCGACAGGCTTTTTTCGAGGATTTCCAGGCCCCCGGAGGCCCCGCACGAGGTCCGTGGAGCACAATTTTCAGGATTTCAGCCATCTAGTGGGCCTGGGGAAGGATTCCAGCAGTGCATCGATGACGACGACCATCCAAAGTACTTGTGGGGGCCCGACGACGTTTTTTGGATCCCACCTTGGCCCGACGATATTTCTCCGGACGTCGTTGAAAGCGGTGGGGACCACTCTCATCCGTTTGATCCGGGAGGAGTGCAATCGACCGGGTAGGACGGATGGCCCACGGACATCATGCACCACCTTGAGGACAAGGTGGATTTTCAGGGGCGGAGTAGTGATGCGGCTGGAAATTAAGAGGATGGGCGTTTGCGTAAAAGAACAAATAGGTGTGCTTTGCCTATTTAAGGGGGTTGAGCCGGCCCTAATTCGGATGCGAAAATTGAGAGAGAATTTTATTTTATCCCTTAGATTAATTGTATTAGGATTTCGGCTTTTCCCCCTAGGTTAAGAATTGTCTTCTAGTTATTAGTTAGCGAGTAGATTATTGTATTAGTGTTCCTCTTTAATTGTGAGATCTGAAATTCCAATAAAAATCCCATTTTTATCTTCAAATCCCTAGCAAATCGCATCACCTTATCTATAAAAGGCAACTCTTCTTAGAATTTTAATTAGGTTGCACGTCACACCTTCATGTAACAAGAGCATTAAGTATTTTCTAGTAATCAAGAGGTAATTGATTAAAAAAATTGTTTGAGGTTTGTTTTCTTCAAGCAGTGATTAGTGACTTGGGTGTGAAACCCTAGTTGATGTGTTAATAAAAAGGCAAATATTTTTATAAATCTAATTAAGTTGCAAGTTGCAGGATTACGCTTGCATCCTCTGCCTTACCGCGGTTGCTAGCACAAAGTTAGCCTATGATTATTCCTTAGATACCGTCATTACTTCTCCGAGAAAAGAAGTTCATGACCCGTGGGCATTCTACCTCCACACGGCATTGCTCTGCCTTTCTTTTAAACATGGTTTTATGCATTTTAATGTACTCATATAAATGATTCATAAAAAATTATGTATTATTTTAGATTTGTTCTCTTTAATCAATGACTCATGATTTTAGATGTGAAACCCTAGTTAAGATGTGAGGTCGTTATACAAATTAAAATCAGCATAAGGGTGTAAACAATATTTGAACTATTCATCGATACCTTAATATGTATCGCTCTAATAGGATTTTCTAGGATTTTGTAGAATAAAAATAAGATTTTTGGTTAAAAAATTGGATTTTTATGGCAATGATGGGATTTTTAGGGCTAAAGAGTGGATTTGGAAGAAAAGTCGATATTTTTATTGATAATAGAAAGTGAATACAATGATAAATGGCCTCTTGTAAAAGGAGGACCACTCTAGTAGCTTTTCATTTGAAAGAAAAGCCTAACTCTCACAAGATCTAGATTACCTACTCCTAATTCTTCTCTTTTCAGTGTTCTTCTCAATATTCAATATAAAACCTCTAATTACCCTAGTCCACATACATATAATACTGATTTTTCAATATTACAAAAATACTCATTGACCTCAAAATTAAAAAGTTTGCCACTAAACCGTCGTACCCATCCAATCACATCATTACTTTGCCCCAGAGAACAATCTTGTCATCAAGATGATGCTAGAAATATATGGGCCACGCTACTCCAAATGGGATGCCCGTCCCCACCTAGCTCTTCTTCTTTAGCTGTGACGCCTTCTTTATCCTTGACGACCAAAATCTAAAGTGAATGTTTCCGATAACAATGTCCTGGTCCGAACCTCTCGCCACATCAAACGCACAACCCATCGATGTGCCTTTCCACCATCTTCGTCTGTGTGAGATGCTTGATCATGTTGTTCGTTTGATACTCACCACACTTTTCCTAAACTGTCTGACCTACCGCTGGCTGGGACTTCTGAATTTACATGGCAGCATGAATGCGGGATGTGGCCCCGCTCACCCCTCCCTTAACAGCACCTTCTATAGTATTTCGGTCTTCTACCATCTTGGCCATCTCTATTGCCTCCCTAAATTATCTCAGTCTCAGTATATTGAGCTATGCTCTATTGCCCGCCTTAAGGCATTTCATGAAACTCTTCTAGCATCTCTTTATGAATCTCCCTCACAAGACCTAAGAGCAACTCGAACCTATCTCGATAGTCTCTGACAGTGTCCTCCTATCTGATGACAAGGAGCTACTTGTGTAAATCTCCCTCGTGTGTATCTCAAAATCGATCCAGCAAACAGTCCTGAATTCCTCCCAGGAACTGATAGGATGTCTCTGCTCACATCACTGGAACCAGACTAGAGCCTTTCCTCCAAACAGATACTGGCCACCATCAGCTTTTCTTTCTCCGACAAATGGGTCATCACGAAATATATCTCCACACGATAAACCCAGGCATAAGAATCCTCTCCCTCAAAGACAAGTATTCTCAGCTTTCTGACCCTTCTTTTAACACTAAAACAGACATGTCATGCTCTCCATCTAGGCTGTCCGAAGTGACGCTATTGGTAGGCATTCTGTGATACACCAAGATCACCAAACTGGACTCCTCCTGCCCTCCCGTCGTCCCTCCAATCCTCCTGAAACCAATCGGGCTATTCGTCATTCTCATCGAAGCCCCGGTAAGTGTCCCAGTGCTCACCAAGCCCCCACTGGGCCTCCGTCCCCAAGAGAATGTCGTCATCCTCCTTCAGGTCTCCATTTACTGTTCCATGAGTTTTCGCCCCCCGTGTGGGTCTCCAGTGGTCTAGTTAAAGCTTTGCAGGCCGCCCCGCTGTCGTTAGGCTACCAAAGCCTTCACCGCTCTCCTCGAAGCCCGAAAAGAAGTCACGCAAATCGACATGCCTCCCAAAAGAGTCCTCGCCCTTGGATGCTGCCAGCAAGCTACTAGAGGCCACCCGCCTGAAAACCAATGGTCGTGAGGCCCCTAGGAGCCTTTCGTCGAGACCCATGGGTTCTACCTAGGGCTCGTAGGTCCCATGGCAGCCAGCCCAAAGTTCTGCTTGGGTCAGGGCGGCCCGCCCATGGCCTGCCTAAACCTGGGCAGTCTGCCCCATGCCATATGCAGTATGCCCCGGGCCCGACGAGGCCTGGTCAACCCGTCCAGGCTGTGCTTGGGCTTTGGCAGTCCGCACAGGGTTCCTCGGCCCTCGAGCGGCATGCCCTAGGGCCGCCCAGGGCTCGAAAGCCTAGGGCGGCTCGCCCAAGGGCCGCATGGCCCTGTATGGCCAGCCAAGTGCTTGCAGGCCCTAGGGCAACTAGTCCTGATGTCGCACATGCTGTCTGCAACCCCCATTGTTTTGGGAAAGGTATTTGCCCTTCGTGAACTATTCATCGTCATTTGGTGGAAGATTTGCCTCAAAGTTGACTTTTCACCTTTCGTGGCTTAAATATGGCCCCTTTTGTTCTAGATCTGATTCGTAGTCGTCATCATCGATCAAATCTAGCGCCGAAACCTCATTCGGATGGATCTTTCTCTCGTTGTCGACTAAAATTTTTACCTTTCGACTTAGATCCACAGCATACGATGGTTGATCCTCCACCAAGTCGTCAACTTTTATATTTTCCTTCGTCAAAGTTCAAGCCTTTTTCCCTAGATCTGAGTGGTTGCCTTCGTCGTCGCCCAAATATGGTTTCGTCGTCTCCTTCTCGGCCAATTGACGACGTTTCATGGCCGAAATTTTCTCCATTATGGCATCCAACGAGGATTTCATCTTGAATTCTATTGATGTCATTAATGTTCTCATCTCATTCATTGTTTTCTTCAATCCTTCCATTTCGCCATCGAATTTTTCCTCCAAAGATTCAATATTTTTTGTGGTCATCGTCATTGTTGCCAAGATCCATTGCTCTGATACCACTCGATAGGATTTTCTAAGATTTTGTAAAATAAAAATAAGATATTTGATGGAAAAATTGGATTTTTATGGTAAATGTGGGATTTTAAGTCTAAAGGAGTGACTTTAGAAAAAGACGATATTTTTATTGATAGTAGAAAGTGAATGCAATGATAGATGGCATCTTTCGAGAGAAGGACCACTCTCCTAGCTTTTGATTCGAGAGCAAAGCTTAACTCTCACAAGATCTAGATTACATACTCCTAATTCTTCTCTTTCAATATTCTTCTCAATATTTAACATAAAACCTCTAATTACTCTAGCCACTATACATATAGTACTGATTTTTCCAGTATTACGAAAATACCATGGACCCCAAAATTAATAGTTCGCCACTATGGCTGTCGCACCCCCTTCAGTCACATCATGCTCATACCATATTGGATTTGAAATATGTCGATACAATTCATTTGAAACTGGTTGATGCCGATGATACTAACTACTAATTACTAACATGAAATTTAGGGTTTAAATTAAGAATATTTGATTTTTGCGTTTTGCTTTACACAATGGTAAAAAATCTCATTTAATGGTTAAATTCAATGTTTGAAAAATTGGTTGATACTATTACATATCAATAATTTTTAATCAGATTCGTAGGAGTGATAATAACAAAATCATTTATTAGCATCACTTGAAACTCTTTAAGTTTTGCAAGACACATATAATACGGGTTGTTTCAACTATTGTATAAAATTTTGATAGTGAACTCTAAAAAACAAATTGAAGTTGAACAAAACAATTTATGATCTAGCTGATGGAGTAGGTTATAAAAAGAGAAGATATTATCCTAATGACAAAGATGATCAATATATAGATAAACACTTATTGATGATGAAAATTTACATACGACTATTAACTGAGGTATACATACAACTATTAATTGATGTTAGGTAACTGATACCTAAGGCAACCAATGCTTGAAGTCAGATGTGTCCGATAAGTATCGCTTGGAACTTCTTATACTTCCAAATTCCAATATCCATATTACAAATTATCAACTGATACTGAGACATGAACCAAGGCTTTCGTACTTTGGTGTAAACCCTTGATCATATTGTTCTCTTTTTTCATATTGAATAAGAAGAAAAAAATCTAAGCGCTACATCTCCGACTTGAACCTTAATTCCAACATCAACTCCATTCACTTATCATTTTAGTAACTGAGCAAGTTTTCAGATCATGCAATAAATTAAAGTTGAAGAAATATGACATTAGATTTCAAATCAAATTCAAAACTGCTATAATACCTACAGTTGCAATAGCAATTTTTGCCTTTTTAAAAAAAATGTTGTGATACGATCCAATTACAATTCAATGCTGAATTTTTTAAGAAGGTCATCCAACTATTTGATATAGTTGAAGCTTTGTTTGAAGCAATAGAGACCAACTCAGGAAAATTTCTAGCAAAAAAAGTTGACGCTTTGAATCTTCCTCTATAACAACATCTCAGGCTAGAGCCAAAATCATATCTCAAGTCTATACCAAAGGATATGAAGGTTGAATCTGCAACTGACCATTCATGAAAAGATTTCTTCACCCAATTATATAGTTTCTAGCCACTCACAGCCTATTCAACAAAACGTCATAAAAACAACAAATAGCTTTTTGTTATTTTGTTGCCGAAAACATTTATAATTCAATGCTTCTTTGTCGACCCTATCTTCAACAAATTTGGAAGTTCTCTCAAGCATATGTCCATGTGTCATCTTATCTTCCCCAATAACCTATCCATGCTTCAAGTTACCACCAGAATATTATGATCCCTTTCTAGCATTTTCGACAACAATTACATCGAAACAATCTTTAATGGGGCCATTTCGATGAATCAGAAGTTGTGGGATGCTACATTTGGTCCAATCTATTCATTTTAATCATTATGTCTCATGCCAAAGCCCACGGTTGAGTTTTCCTTGACTAGAAAAGATTTGATCCAGAACAATCTTATGATGCCTCGAGAATTATTTCAAATTTATAGTTGAAAACTTAATTTCAAAATTCTTCACATTCAAGAATTATTAGCAAATAAGGAATTAGATTTTTAGAATTGAACTTTTTGGAGGTATTTTTTAGGCTTATCTATACAAAGCAAATATTTCGAATTAATTAGAATTAATTTTTAGGCTACAAGTTAGGCTCTCTTATAAAAGCCATTTTATGCCTTCTTTATAGGTAGATAGTGATTATTGGTAATAAGATTTCGGTCATTTCAGTTGAGTCATAGTATGTTAGACTTCTAAGGTTATAGATCTGACCCGTACCCGTTAAAAAATGCTCCGATTAGAACCCGAACCACCCATAAGTTGTGTGCTTTGATGGCAGCATACCAAAGTCAGTAAGATTTGGGTTTTGGCCCAATATAGATGACTTAATCCCACATATAGATTCTTAATTAAGTCCAAGCTAGTATCTTTATGAGAGTTGGATGCACGAGTGCCATTGTATGCCATTAGATCTAATCCTGTGGTGGAATAGGAGTCCTTATGGGAGTTGTATTTTTAAGGTGATAGATTATCTAAAGGAGTCTCACATATATCGTTCTACAAGCCATCTAATAGGTAATCTAGCCATCTAAGAGTGATCTAGATTTATTCTGTCGCCTCTATGTTGTTGACGCGGATGCTACATCAACGATCCATTGTTCAAGTCATGATTTGGATTTTCTCCATCAAAGTTACATTAAAACAAAAGCAAGACGATTCTGCTTCATGTACGCAATCCCATTTGTTAGGAATTTATGGGTTTAAATCATAGTAAAGATTATACAAAGTTACAAACCCTTGCAGATTAACAATAAGAGTTGATAGCACATATTATAATCTAATAACTGAAAAAAAAATGACAGATATGAAAAGAATTGGAGAGAAAAATCCAAACCTGATCGATTCAAGTTGTCTTCTCTTCATGCCCAAAATTTTTAAAGTGGTCAGTCGATGAGAAGGAAATGAGAGAACAGCGTGCCCCAGTTGCAACGAAATCAGAGATTCCAAGTCACAGCTGATGACGGTAAATTCTATGGGAACCACTATGCGCACCCACCGTTTTACTTCCGCGCACAACCTGATTTTCACTTATTTACAAATGTGCCATCCAAATTTTCTTAGTGCGCACAACATATTTTAATTCTCAAACTATCACGTTGTGCACAGTGAGTAAAACGACGACTGCCGTGGACACACCAGCCCTGTCCCCATCGCCGACCGTCGCCGCCGACCCTCTTCATCTTCTCAGCCCCTCCTCAGCCCCTCCTCCGACCTCCGCAGCCCCTAAGTCGCCAACTCCTCCGACTACCCAGCCTCGCCCCCTCCACCGCCCCTCTACCAACCATATTCGTCTTCCCAATCCCCCTTCGCCACCCCGCCCCCTCCTCCGACTGCCGAGCCCCGCTCCCTCCTCTGCCCTCTCTCCGCCTACCATCTTCGTCTTCCATAGCCCCCTCCGTCGACCATCTTCTTCTTCCCCGTCCCACTCTGTCGCCCCTGCTCACTCCATCGCCCACGCACACCGACAACCCCTCCCCCGACACCTGACACCTCCGCCGCTCCACTTCCCCACTGCCCATTCCAACACCTGAAAACCCCATGAGTTTTTAGTATGTCGTGAGAGAGATCCTGTGTCCTATGAAACTCTTTGTTTTCATATATACTAGTATTGTACTATGTATTTTGATTGTATTTAATACGCGTATATTTTTCATGTATTTTGGAGATTTTTCCATAATTTTATAACCATAATAATTATATTTTTTTATAAACATAATATGTATTCTCCTTATATACTGCATGATATACTATGTGTATACTACATGTCATTACATGTAAATACTTGTATTAATATTTTTCTAAAAAATAAAATTCTAATTTTTCCTCAAATGCCACATTATTAGCCATGTGTCATCTTCCTACTTAGCCACACCTACTCACATTCACTAAGCATGTTAGTTAGCTATGCTTAAGACGCCTCACACAACACTTGTCATGTTCTCATTGAATCTCATTAGGATTAGGAAAATATAAAAGAGCGAAAAAAGAGAAAAATGGAAGAAAAAGGCAAGAAAATGGAAACCTTCTTCATCTCTCTCATCGCCTCCCCTTCTCTCCTTCTTCCATTGGCCAAATTACCGCCGCCGCCATCCACTTGTTGTTGTTTAGGAAGAATCACAAGGAGAATGAAGCTAAAATTGGAATATGAGAGGCTTTATTTGCGGTAGGGGATTCACAACTTGGATGCTTGAATGTTGTCTTTAAATTTGTTTTTATCAATATGTTATTAATCACCATGTTTTTGTATGGTAGACTATGTGATTTATTATGTTTATGTCCTTTATGCCATATTTATGCCATGCCATGTTTATACCATGTTTATGTCTATTTATAAAATGACATTTCATGCTACTAGCCACCATGTGTAGAATTTATCTTACCATGCTACTAGTCATGATATTATACTTATGCATGTGTTGAACCATTGGACCGGCACTCAAGACAAATCGACCGACGGAGGTTAAGGCCCACAGGTGAAGCCCGACATCGACTCGGTCAAAGCCCACCAGCCAGTTGCCCATTGCACTCACATCACTCGAACGTGGGATTGAAAGCGGCCTCATAAATAGTGGAAACGTGGACAACGTTCTCTCCTATTAAAGAGGGAAGATCATGGCACCATAATAGGTGATCGTTAACTCCCCAACGTCACTGAAAGGACCGATGTGGTCTATAAATATCAAAAGGATTCCAATTCCTAAGGTACGAGATCTAATACATAGACTATACTCTTTCAGCTTATAATTCTTCCATTAAAGAGCTTGTGACGTCAGATATGAGACGAAACTCCGTGGCTCGATCTCAGCTGCTCTAGTATCCATATATTCCTTAAGTTTCCTTACCAACTTAAGCATTAGAAGAGATTTGGATCGGGACCTAGATCCGTCCCCCTGACTTTCCTTTGTGGTGTAGATCGACGAGTCTCCGTCTCCTGCGAGGGTTGCTTCCAAGCTTCCCAGCCTCGAACTATCAATGTACAAGCTGTTCGAGGGTCGATCAAGCACCGCATCCTAACCGACATCCATCAACCGACCCTGGTTCGACCAACCCAATGTCCCATTCAACTTGTCGAAGAGGCTCTGACTCAGCACGAAGGGTTCACGTCAGCTAGACAACTATCTCGGTCATTTTTGGCCTTAACAGTTTTGCGCCGTCTGTGGGAAATCGTTAACCAACTTGACATCTCGAAGCAATCAAAAAGATATGTCGGCTGGTCCCGGTAATATCGGACCGATCCAAGGTCCGAAGAAGAAACAAAAGGCGAACATCATCCTGGTGGAAGATGCCTCGGGCTTTATGTCCCCACCAAAGCGACCTGCGAAGGCCACCAAGGAGCCTAAAGTGACCCAGAAGTAATTCACCCAATTCACAGAGTGGGTCGACAAGAGTCTCGGTGTATGGCGACCTTGATACGCCAAAGTATGGAAGATCCATCGCTCTTAAATGAGCAAATACCGCCTCCAAACCCGACCCTGATGCCAACTAGAGGCACAGCCTTACTCATGAAACAAGGAGATCCGAGAGCAGATCAACAGGAGATCGGCATGTACAATATAACTCCCACGTCTCGCCAATACGGTGGCATATGGGTTGACAATCGTGTCTTCGGTTTCCAGGGAGAACCCGGTCCTTCCAACTATAAGGAAGCGACCCGCTACATCCTGGATCAGGTAATATATGTGGCTCTCCCCGGTTATAACCCCCCAATCTCACAGGTGGATATAGGAGGATAGATGAGATCCCGAACCGATCTTCGGGGGCTAATTACGTGCAAGGCAGAGCAGGGAGATCTCTACTCATCCAATCCGCGCTTCGGCGAACCCTACTGAAGGAGAATATCACTTTCGCTCATCCTCTTTCGAAGTTCAAACTCCATGCCTTACCAGCTTATGATGGCAGAGGCGACCATTGGTCACACATCCATAAATATCTGAACGTGATGCTACTTCACGTGGCCGATGAGCCATACCTTTGTCGAGCCTCCCACGCCACCTTATTCAAAAGAGCAGAAGGATGGTACGAAGGGTTACCCGACGGCTGCATCAGATCATTTAACGAATTAGCTGATTTGTTCTACAAGCAATTCGTCGCGGGTCGACGTCCTAAGAAGAAGTCCTCCCACCTCTTCTTGGTCAAACAGAACGAGAATGAGTCAATTCGAGCCATCCAAAGATTCAACGACGAGAGGCTCGATGTAGAAGAGACGCATGACGTAACTATCATAGAGGTGCTCACAAGGCGGCGCTCACTCAAGCCGTACGGAACAAACACCTGTGAATGGTGCTCCACCAGTTTCCCCTAACAACCTCGCAGAGATGTTCAATATAACGATGTCATACCCCGTTCTCCAGAATACTCGAAACTTTAATTTTTTTTCCAAATATCCTGAATAGTGATGGTGATGAGAGAGGAAAAGAGAGAGAAAGGAGAAACAGAACATGCAGGCCACTGCGCACATGTTGGGATAGTACAAGTGAAGCTCTGCAATAATATCAAAACAACCTCATAAATAACATAGAACAACAATAACATATCATATATGTAACATCTTTCATTTATGTACATAGTTCAGGTGCATCACTACATATACACCGTGTAACGATCTGTAATTTTCAATACATCTATTTACGTAATTCATGTATTTTCATTTTTTTAAAAACTATTTTATAATGGTTCATCAGGAGTTTTACGATTTCAAAATTTCTTATAAAAATATTTTGAAGTATCAAACTAGTAATGGTGTATTTCAGTATGTTCGGGTTTCAACAAGTACCTTTAAATAATTTTGATAAAAATTCATTTTCAATTATTACTGTTTTGGCTTAATGAATTAATTTCCTACACTAACATCATGAAACATTTTCAAACTTCTATAGTATCATTCTTTGATCATTTAGAGCTTCTCATATTAATTTTGTAATTTTCCGAAGTCAAATTAATAGAGAACCCGCAAATCGGCGTCCTAAACATTTTAGCCCAAAACAAGTATCTCCTTAGCTCAAACCCCAAAATAGATCTCGTATTCGCGATACTCGTGACGATACGATCCCGTGGGTATGTTTTCGTAATTTTCGGACAAGTTTAATATCAAGGGCAAAATTGTAATTTCGTGTTTCTAATTATTTTACTAATGAATTTAAACTAATTACTAATTACATTAACCTAATTAATTTTTTAACCCTAACAATGACTAACACATGGGAGGGAGAACGTTACATTTTTCTAACATTGGTCAATACTAACACCTAATCAGAACCTAACCTATTAATTACTATTGACGTCTTAACCTAATTATTTCTTAATTTTAGTTATCTATAAAACCCTCTCCTCTAAAAGGCTCGTAAGCCCCAAGGCCCGAACCCGATCTCCTCTCCTTTTCGATTTCTCTCCCCCCTCCTCCTCTCTCTCTCTCTCTCTCTCTCTCTCTCTCTCATAACCCGCACACAGGCTTCCGCCCGAACCCATCTCTCCTTCACAAACTCTCTCCCCCTCTCACGCTCGTTCTCTCTCCTAGGCGAGTCGCCGTCGCTCACCGTCGCGGCCTCCTCCCTCCGTCACCCACTCGAACCCATGCCCTCTCTCTCCCCGTCTTCGACCCCAACCTCTCCCCTCTCCCCACTTCCACCACTACGCGGGCCACCTCCGACTAGTCGACCAGCCCCCGCTCGACGTCCATCCGTGTTTACCGTCGACCCTACGCATCGTCGCATGTACAAAGATCCCCCGCACGACCTCCCCCCACGACGGAGCACGCAACCCCCACTCTCGCTCTGCCACGCATTCACTGGAGATCTCCCCACCGCTCAACCCCCACAACAGCACCCCCTGCCCTTCGATGCCACCCACCACCGTGAGCCCACCACCTCGAAGCCAAGCCACGACGCCACGCTCCCCTACAGCACAGCACCACCTGACGGCAAACGACGCCGCTCTGAGCGCCATCGCCGCCCCCAGCAGCTCCGCAACCCTCGCCTACGCCTCCCCGTGCCTCGCCACCGCTGCTCCACCGCCAGCGCCCTCCGCCGCCAGCTGCCACCGTCGCCGCTCCCCGCTGCCGCCCGCGCCACCACCGACCGCCGCTGCGCCCCACCTCGCCGTCGGAGAGCACACACACCCACTGCTGCATGTTAAACGAGGGTAAGTGTTTTATAAACGTTTTTTTAAATACGTATACGCGTATTAATACGTATATAAACGAATTTCGATATATTATACAATGGGTTTAATGGTTAAAAATAGATAATAAATAATATAAGAGTCAGAAAAATGCAAGGCCAGCTTCAGAAAATCAGAAATGACGTTCTGGACCCAATGGCGCTAGTTTCATTTCAATCAGATGTTTAGTTTTTCTACAATAAATTTTTAAGCCTAAAAGTTAAATACGTTATTTCGTTCAAAAATCCATAACTTGTTATTTTCACGTAAACTGATATGTGATAAATTATATGTTGTAGTACTCTTCGAGACGGTCATTTTGACAGCTCACTTGCAACTTTCTGATGCAGATTGCATCCAGAAGAAATGTTTGAATAATTACGGTACTAATTGAAAAATAGTTTTTTTAAAATTATTTTTAAGCTTTTAAAAACTATAAAAATTATTATAAGCTTCAGAAAAATATTTTCTCTTTCAATAAAATTATTTTCCTCATATCTAACCTATATAAAAATTTAGAACGGTTTTCGACAACGTTTCATTCAGTTTAAAAATTAAAACGATCAAATTAAATAGATAGAAAATAGGGTAGCCTGTAACTGATGATTTCTTGTTTTTGCAGGTGTCGATTCTAGTGCACCAGCATCATTGGAAGCTCTAGCTCCAACCTCGTCTTACTACGACGATCTAGATAGTGTAAGTCACAATGAATTCTAACTTTAGAAATTTAGATAGTGTACTTTATGAAATTACCGCATGCTCGAAGTATGGATCGGTATCATAGTTGTTGGACTTCAAAGCATTGCTTAGGACTGACATTCTCCGTTGAGGCTTCTACCTTAACTTTTCAACAGGCAAAACTCTTTGGAGTGTTGTTAATTCCTTTGAACATCTCTAGAGTGAGACCATTGTGCATAACTCTATTGGTATGTAAGTCGGTCTTTCACAAACGTCATTAGCATCTTTACATTTGGAACAATGAATTGACATAGGTACTGCAATATAATGATTGAATGACATACCGTGTTGACATCATACTGCTGGAACATCCTGTTGAATGCTTAAAAGTAGTTGGCACAGCACTGGGTTTTTGGGGTAACTTATATTAGAAAAAGTGTGGGAGCGACCGCGAGCCATCTACACAATACACTGTACCGTACCGACCGTCTAAATGAAATGTACCGCCTAAAGTGATTTGAGATCCGCCGGGTGATGCCCCCGTGGCAGGAGATGGGCTCAATGGTTGCACACTGTACTTTCCAATATAAGTCACGTAGTTTCTAGCTTTACTATTGCTTACTTGTCCTTTTAGTGTTACTACATCTACCTGGTTATCTTACTATTGCCATCACATTGCTTGTTGGTTAAAATATTGTTACTACTATATGCTATGCCACAGTTGTTGCTCTTGTACGTTACTTTTGCACTTGCACAGTCACCTTTACTTTATGCATTACATGTACTTTACTTACCACACCTGAGCAGCCACCAGTACTTTACTTATCGCTCTTACATACATGTCTGCTCATACTTTACTTTTTGCACCTACATGACCATCTTTCGTTTACTATAGCTTGTTCCATACTTTGCAATACTCTTTTTCTGTCGCTAGAATTGTTGTGACTTACCTACGGTTCCATCTTCATAGCACCGCAGACGATGCACCTACTGAGGTAGATGTTCTTAAGTTAGCAGAGCCAGAGTTCGACCCTGAGACCGCAGTTTTCAGAGTTATTTTTACGTATGTACTTTCTTCTTTTCATGTACCTTTACTAGAACATTTTGTATAGTATGAATTATAATAATTGGACACTATTTGAGTATTTTTTGTACATCTCTGCATCGTGGCTATTTTGTTTTCGCTGGTGATCTGCAGACCTGAAAATAAATCAAATAAGTAACGGGCCCCCGAGAGCGGCTCGTTACACACCGCCACTCTCGAACTCCCAAGACAACCATGTCACTATACAAACTACAGCTCACACCAAGTGCTGCCCCTGAAACCCAACTCCAAGTCACCACCAACCATGCTACCCCTGATACCTGAAAAATGGGAAGGAGCACGTCAATGCGTGCCCCAGTAGGAACCAACTTAGATTTGGAACACTATTTTAAGGTTATCAACCACAGGGCAAGGTCAGAGAGATAAGGCACATAAACTAAATAATGTCGCGGAAAGTAAATAGCTAAGTAAAAGATCATACCTGTGATTTGATGTAGAGCTACTGCAAGAAAAAGGTTAGCACGAATAATAATACAAGTGTTCAAGCAAACTTATCTAATAAGATCGGTACAAGTGCCAGGGGTATAACACAGTGTCACAAGCAAGGCAGGTAAAAGGGAAAGGAAAAGTGCTGCAAGCAGAAGAAGTTACATGCAAAACTCTTATTTAATAATTGAATTAGTTGGAAACTTGGGTAAACTGTATGATAGCAGGACCTGGACCTCACCCCAAAAAATTGGGATGGAAACTGCACACGACGTAGTAGACACGGGCACTGTACGCCGGGCCTCTCACCCTGCCTCGTCAGGGAACCTACTGTAACGCCCCTGCTCCCCAGTATACCCGATGAGTACGAATCCGTATCAGGTATTTCCAAAGAGGCGGGTGTTACGGAAGAGAAGTACAAAATTTCAAAACTCAAGCAGGCCCACTGCGCACTGCTGGGATAGTACCTGTAGCATTCCAGACATCACAGAAACACAAAAGAGCCACCAACTCAAAACACCAGTAACACACACACACACACACACACACACACACACACACACACACACACACACACACATATATATATATATAAACTGTTCAATTACAACATCAATTACAAAGCTCATATACAATATATAACCCAAACTTACCCAAGTACATTAACACACCCAAATCTCTCTCTCACTCGCCCCCCACACTCAAATCCAACCAACTGGGCTCGCGTGCCTCTGACTCCAAGATCCAACACCTGAAAAGTATCAACAGGGACACGTCACAGCATGACCCAGTAGGAAATCCAAACCCAACTCACATGGTGCCAAAGGATGCAATGCACTAATGCAACAACTAGAAATAACTCATGGCATGTCATGAAAATACAAACATACACCCACGTCATTCATATTAATCTGCAAATGACATCAATAACAAGATCTCGTACCTGCGGCAAAGCATAACCTGCAAAACAAAGTGAGTACTACAAATAGAGGAGTAACTATAACTTATCAAGTACAAAAACACAACAATACTCAATCTCGTTATATCTTGCTTACACCATGAATCCCTTCCATAAGCCGTTATTAACATGTAACCTTACATATGCAATGAAACGTTACCAGTTCTACCCAAACATTAGATCTTTATAAGGGCTAAGGGAAATTCGCATTAAGTTATAATCGACATATAATATTAATAATAATAGTAGTAGTAATAATAACAATTCCCATACACATGGTTTCATATTAATGGCATCATGTCATTAGTGCTAAAAAGTCTTAAATAGTGGGATCTCATTGCCATGAACCTATTATAAGAAAGGAATGTTAACTATGGACAACTTTAGCAATCCTACCAACTTACAAGCACTCTTGCAAAAGGGAACTTGTGGAAGCTGGTAAATGATGGTAATCAAGGTTCCTACACTTTCTAAAATCATTTAGAGCTTCTAACTT
The DNA here is from genome assembly GCA_030789695.1 of Scilla litardierei. Lineage (NCBI taxonomy): Eukaryota > Viridiplantae > Streptophyta > Magnoliopsida > Asparagales > Asparagaceae > Scilla > Scilla litardierei. The sequence goes on along the minus strand of CM061138.1, from coordinate 41,326,386 downwards.
AAAAGTTATCAAAACCTTCTTACTAATTTTCTTTTATCTAGTTTTTCAATTGGGTTTTCTTTAAAACATGGAATTGCTTACAAAAATTTCGACGGAGTTTCCCTTGTATTTATCAAAATTTCCCAAGTACAACATAAGTAGTATTAGAAGAGAAACTTTCTATAACCCAAGAAAATATAACCTTGCTCAAAGAATCATAGGAGAAGTGTCATAAATGGAATGCTAGGACAAGCATGCACTAAACTTAAGAACTAACATAATCCAAGAAATACAACACTTACGAATAGCCCACATTAATATGCAACATCCAACATCAAGATGTGTCACTAGCAAATTATCAACACAACTTGCAACTCTAGGCCATTTAGTACCTTCTAATTACTCTAAAACACTCTCTAACCAATTTGGAAGCAGAGTGGTAAAATATTGTGTGAATAGTAGAATGTGAGAGATGGTAATACCACCAATACCCAAATTACCATTAACATACTCAATATCACTCATCTCAATACTCTTAACTACAAAAATGCAACCACAACAACTATCCATCTTACTAATCAACACTAATCAATACCAATCAATATTATTCATCCTACTACTAGTCATCTTACTACCATTACAACAACACCAACAACTATTACAACCATTAATGATATCATTTTAATATATGGTAATAACTACTACAACAATTACACAACAACTACGACAATTACTAAAATACTAATTTTTGAGAATCTTGTTGCCATACACATAAACCCTCAAGAAGTCTTCTTAAAGAGCTCACTAGAAGCACAAGCTTGGTTAAATTCGTTTAGGATTTTTCATGAAAACATATTTAAAAGTCCACTTGAGAATGGGGTATGGAAACACTAAAATAACATCCTTAATAATACTCTTATTAATTTAATCTCTTTAGCATAAAATAAAATGGTTGTAAACAACAATCACTATGACAACCCCAACAACATTAATAACAACAACGAGAATAATATCATTTTCAACCCCCAAGACCCCACTTTCCAACATACAACTATTGCAATCACCCAATGCATTCATGGCGGCATTCATACTCATGAGATAAAAATCATATGCGTTTATCCACAATTCACACGTGATGCTCGATGATGCCATGATACATATGAAACATAAGCAATGTGATGCAATGCCATGCAATGGGGATCCCATGAATGTGCCGGCGTGCACGTGCAAGTGCTTCTACTCCGTTATCAACGTGGAGCCACCTAATGGTATCAAGAGGTTGCCCACGGCGACTTCACCCGCCTCCTACCATGGCGACTTTGTCCATGCCCGTGCACTCCACCTTCGTGTCCTAACGTGACCATGTCACCCATTCCATATTCCGCATATTTCCAAAATCACCTTTCCAATTTCCCAACTCAATTCATTTTCACATATTTCTCATTTCATGTAAATTAAATTGAATAAATAATTTCCAACCCAAAATGAGAGCAATTTCATTTAGTCAATTTAACCGAAAGAGAGTAATTTCATCTAATCAACCAATTGCATCATGAATCTAAATCATGGCATCATATTGCACAACTCAACTTAATTCATATTTCCATACCAAGCATTTTAGCTAAATAACTTCCAATATTCAAAAAGAGAGCAACTACACAAAATTAATGAATCAAAACATTTATGAGTAACATGAAACTCTTTTATAGCCTCAAATAACATCAAATAGTGTAACATCTCTTAGCTACTAAAATTGAGGATGAAGCTTCCAACAATATTAATGAGAGCAAGATGAGAGCAAATTCCACCAAATTAATGAAGCAAGACAATCAAGTGCATCATACAACCTAATCTTAGCATCCCAATTCATTGTTCACATAATTCCATTTTTCATAATTGGACAATAAGGTTTCCAACAAATCCAAATGAGAGAGATTTCACCCAAATAGTGAAACCAAACAATTAAGAGCATCATGAATCACAAACATATCATCATATAAATCATCACATCATATGAAATCAACAAGCATGCACCATGTCATGTGATTTCACCAAAACCCCTAAAAATGCCAACTTTGTTCTCAAAATGAATTGAAGTGAAACACATGAATTGGGGTTGGAATCCTACCTCATGGAGAAGCAAAGACCCCCAATCAATTTCTTGTTTCCACCAAGAACCCATCATCTAGCTCAAAACCCCCAATTCTCTTTCCCCCAAATCCTCCTCCAATCTCAAATCCTAGGCAAGCCCTCTCCCAATTTCTCTCTTTCTTTCTTTTTTTGTGCCTGAAGCTTCATTCTGCCAAAAGGGAGCAAGGGACAATTTCAGCCATATGAACATGGGGATCATGCGGCCAAATATGGAGGGTATTACAGCTGGTAATAGGGAGAGAACAAGAAATGATTTTTGTTAAAAGATTTGAAGATGAATAATATAGAAGAGGGGGCTGGTTTCATTCGGCCAAAATTGGGTAAATGCCATCGGTCAACCATGGGTTTTAATTTCTACCACCAACTTTAAAAAGTTTAATAGAATACCACCCCCCTTAAAAAAGAGACTAAAATACCCCCGTTCGTTCCCAAACATTAAAACCCAACAAAATTAAATCCACATGCGAAAACAATTGCAGCGGACGACGTTCTCCCTCCGGCGAGCGAAGCCCAGCACCTCACACCGCCTCGAACTCCCCTCGACAGCCTAGACACCGCTCATCACCGCCAACCCACAACCCAACGCCGACAGCACCCCGCATCTACGTCGACGCCTGTCACGCCCCGCTTCCCAAAAATGTGGAGGCGAGACGTGAGAAGGTCCGCTCAGACTTGAAGCTACAAAGCTGCAAGTCCGATAAGCGTCAATCAACTTTAAACTGCAGGCCCTTGCAACGCGAAACGAAACAAGATAATAAATAGGAAATGAGACAAAAGAGAAATCTCAGAATATCCATAATAATAAATTTCAACATCGCAGAAAAGCCACCAGGCTAAAAGAAAAGAGTCTAAGGCCCAAACATGGCCGGTAAAAGTACAACGTACAAAATAAAGGTGCCACGCACCGACAACTAACAGAAATCCTAAAACAAAAGGAAGCTCGGCAAGGTCGCTAAGAAAGTTCACCGGTATCTATTAAACTCCTCCTGGGCAGACATGGACTCAGGCTCAGCGTCAGCAACAACCACATACTCAGCTACGGTCTCTGGCTCAGGGTCTAACATGTGACACCCAAAAGAGCAAGGGGCACATGTCAGCAAGTCTACAAGACTTGAGCAAGGAAACGAAAGGAAGGTAAACTAGCAACCTAGCAGTTATAATATGCATGACATGGCAGTTATGGTATGAGTGCACAAGTAAGACATGGTGTAATAATAAGTGCAAGAGAACAATTATCATGGCATGTCAAGAGTAGCCAAGCTACTAACAATCTCAATCTTCTCACTAGTCACGTTTCAAGTTATTTGTAGATGTTTACGCCTTACAGCTGAACTGTATAACATTCACACTGAGTCGCCGCTTAACACTACCCCAGAACCCAGAGTTTACGCCTTACAACTGAAGTTGCTGATCGGGCAGACTCCCAGTTGATTGGCCGCTTAACCCTTACCCCTCCCACACGTAAACAAGCCAGGGTCCCTGTACACGATGCTCAGTAAATGAGCCAGGGTTGCCCCGCACAAGAGCTTGTTGTCTAGTTCACAATCAATAAGTATTTCTGGCGTAGGATGCACCTAGCCTCACGAATCCGGGCGTTGGGGTTAGCAACTCATTTAGCCCGCTTCTGGAACACGAGACAGGAAACACAAGTATTGTAGCGTGTGCTACGAGTGCGACATTCAACACGGATGGCATGACATGTAGTAAGGCGTACAGATAAAGAATTAAACATGGCATTTTAATATGCATGAACAACAAGTTAAAGGGTTGGATCTAGCTTCGTTGTCAAGCTAGATCAATTGAGGTGACAGATCTAGTCTCGTTGTCAAACTAGATCAAATAGGCGTCTAGCCAGCTATCATTTCACTGGCTAGTCTCTTTTACGCTACGACAAGCAAATGGCCTAAGGCATGGCCTAAAACCCTAAGTGGCAAGTTTCACTTGCCTGAAATACGTGCTGGTATCACAATCTTCAATGTCCGATCACAGATTCACAATGACCAGAGCTCACACGCTCGGTCCAACAATCAGCCTACAGTCCCGTATTCATTATCTTCAATTAGTGAGTTACAACGATCAAAGACTACAAGTTTTAGGTTGATTAACAGGCAAGATTGGGGTTCCTACGGAGAGAGACTTACCCCAACACGACGCGAGAGCTATTCTGACGTCGGGTAGCGACGTCAGGGGTTGGGTTCCGGTATCGTGCCAGGTACAACGGCGTCGGCTCGGGGAGGTAACAGGCCGCAAAGGAAATCAGATTATACATGCGACATGGATGTGCAAAACTAAGCTACCAGCGAACAATAATACCGACCAATAATCATATCAGCCCAACATATACCCTATGCTATAGTATACTGCGTATATATATATGTATACATAGTACTTTAAAGATTGAATTACAGCACTTAATACATGCTAACAAGCATGCAAACAAACCACTTAATAATTTAATAATATTCTATTACTCTTAATCATATAAATCAGTAACAACTATAATATCATAAACAACTTCTTCCTACCCTACTGTTCATGTAGGCCATGCCTAGTTCACAAAGACAACTCACAGTTTATATTGTGTTGCTTACTGGTTCCACTTGCAGGTGACGTTGGCTTGAATTGGAGCAAGGAGTTGCGGCTTGGAGGAGTCCAAGGAGGCGCCGGAAGTGATGGGTTGTCGGCCTGAGTTGACCGCGAGGGGGGGTGCCGTTGGTGGTCGCCAGCGGCCAACTAGGGGGCGGCAGTACACAAGTCTGGGCGGAGGAATGGATCGGAAATAAAGAGAGGGTGCCCGGAGCTCTTGTCTGCGGGGAGGAGAAGCTGGGCACGGTGTTGGGGCTGGCGGCGTTGCGTGTAGACCCAGGCGACCCCGTGGTCGCGACGACGCCGATGCTGCTGAGGGCGGTGCTCGGGCGCTGCCGTCAGCGCCTGGGAAGAAGGCCGCCGTAGGTGCCTGGTCGTGGTCTGTGAAGGCGGCAAGGAGATCGGGAGGGCGGCACATGGCGAAACTTGGCCGGAGAGGGCTCAGGCGGCCGGGGTTGCGGCTGACTTGGGGTTTTCCGGCGGTTCTCGGGGTCTGATCACTCCTCATTTTACACCTTTTTTTCCGTGTATTTGCATGCCATTTAGATCGCCCAAATCATGTTTTTCACGATATATCGACGATATTGCGATGCTTTTCACGATTTGTTGTTTTTGTCGCATTTCAGGTGATTTGGCGCGATTTGGAGTGATCTCGAGACGCGCTTACTCTAGACGGCCACCGACGACCTCCCCGAGGGATATTTTGTTGTTGGAGAGGAGCGGAAGAAGAATGGACGTCGCAGGAGCGACGAGGAGGCCAAAACAATCAGATTGGGCATCTTTTGTGTCCCACTCGGCCGAGTGGAGGAGCCACTCGGCCGACCAGCGAGACACTGCTCGGCCGACCCGTTCAGACACGATTTCCATGTGTACTCGGCCGAGCGTCGGAGTCCACATCGTCCGAGTGACGATACCACGTCCGCCCGAGTGGCGCCCAGACGAAGCCCCTCCAAAATATCGAAGTTTCTGTTTTTCGGCCACCTGAGCTTCAGAAGACCCACTCGGCCGAGTGGTAAACCACGTCCGCCCGAGTGCAGTGAAGCCATCGGCCGAGTGACGACAACTCACTCGGCCGAGCCGCCTCCGAACTGAAGACCCCTGAAAGCCCCGACTTACTGGAAAATTACAGGGTTTTCACTCGGCCGAGCGACTTTTGTCACTCGGCCGAGTGCGATGCGCCGCCTGTAGCGAAATTTGCGGAAAACAGGCTGTGCAGGGGCGTTTTGGTCAGGATTTTTGGACGATTTTTGGGGCTATTTAAGCCCTGTTTTTACCCTAGTTTTGAGAGCCATCTCTTAGATTTTTTGCAGCTTTTTGAGATTACTTTTTAGCTTTATTATTTGTGATTGGAGAAGAGGAAAAACTTGGATTTTTGTTGGATTAATTGAAGAACTACATTGGTTTGCATCTCTCTTCCCCAAAAACTCTATTTTTATTGTTTATATCATTGTTGTGATGAATTCCATTGCCTATTTCATTGATTATTTCTGTGCTATTGCTATGATTTGTGAGTAGTCTCCACGTCTTGGGGCGTGGGGATGAATCCTACAAGCCCTATTTTATAATTGTGATGAATTGGTAGAAATTGAGCTAGGATTGTTATTAGGGATTAGATTGGGATCGAATTACTACGGATAGCTAGGTATTCATATCAATTGGGATTTACAAGAGATTGGATCCCAATTTGATAGGAAGCCCTAGAAATCCGAATTGGGTTGGAGTCGGATTTTCGAAGTATCGGTTTGCAAGAGATTGGACCGATACTAGGATCTCCGGTTGCAATTCCGTGCCGATACCCGTTTGCAAGAGATTGGACGGGTAGGAACTATCCTAATTTAGATTGTGGACCGAGTTTGCAAGAGATTGGGCTCGGTGCGCAATTGGACGATGATGTTGATCCTAATGCTAGCTTTCCTAGGCTAGGGTTTGCAAGAGATTGGACCCGACCCTAGGATAGCTATAGACCGACAACAGCGCGAGAGCGTGAGCTTGGTTCCACATTTAGTTGCAACTAGTTCATCCAAATTCTCATTCTAGCAATTTTGATACCGACGAACCACATTTATGAAATACGGTGAGTAGCGGGAATTCCCCATTCCCTAGACGTTCTTTATTTGATTTGATATTTCGCACATTTGTCTGACGATTGTGACAGGATCGCCCAAGGCAATTCTCTCTATTCTTAAATAGCCAGGTTGATTAGGAGCAAGCACGGTCATTCGTCCTCCCTGTGTTCGATACCCGCTCGCCGCTATACCGTGCGCTTGCGGTAAAACTACAACCATTCTTTGGGTGTACGTCCCGGAGCGATGAAGTTTTTGGCGCCGTTGCCGGGGAGGCGATTGCGTTTGATTCTTTTTTACCCGAGCTACTTCTTTCTTTTATTTTTATTTTTTTATTGTTACCATTATTATTTCCTTTACTATTCTTACCTAACCCTTCCACGGTACTAATCATCTCTTTGAAACTCTGTTTCCCCTGTGCATGAACACGAGATCTACGGCGGACCCAGAAGACTTATTATTTGATCCCGAGATCGAACGTACCGCGCGGAGACTTAGAGCGGAAAAGAGACAAGATCCGGAAGGGAGGTATATGACCAACCCGGAAACTCCTGAAGAATTGGCGGCAAGGATGGCGAGGATAATTTCTATTCGCGATAGGCTTCGGCCTAAGACTTCTTCTACCACCTCATCCATTGCCATGCCGGGGTTGGCGGCTGACAAGAACTTCGAGCTAAAGACTGGATTGGTGGTTTTGATGCAACAAGACCCATTTCATGGGAACGCACATGAGAACCCCCACTACCACATCCAACTATTCTTGTCGAAGTGCGCCACATTCCAGATGCCGGGGGTCTCCAACGATGCTATCAGATTGCGTCTCTTCCCCTTCATGCTTAAGGACAAAGCACTCTATTGGTTGAGGACGCAGGCTGACGGAGTCTTCACCACTTGGGACGAGTTGGCGAGTGCATTTATTGATAAATTCTATCCGCCATCCAAGACGGTGAAGATCCGGAGCGCTCTCATGTCCTTCAAGCAAGGACCACAGGAGACGCTCTATGAAGCATGTGAGCGTTTTAAGGATTTGCAGCATCAATGCCCGCACCACAGTATAGAGGATTGGGAGCTAGTTCATAGCTTCTACAACGGTCTCCAACCGGGGACCAAACAAATTATTGATGCCGCGGCGAATGGTGCGATCTTATCAAAGACTCCCGAAGAAGCTACGGCCCTAATTGAGGAGATGGCCTCAAATAACCAACAATGGGGCGATGAGCGAGGACACTCCACATCCTCCTTAAAGCCAACTAGCATCTACGAGGCGAAGGCCGTAGCGGAGCTCACGAGCAAATTTGATTCTCTCCACAAGGTGGTGGAGAGATTGGAGAAGTTCATCACGGAGCCCCAAGGAGCACCTTCCACCTCCGCGTCGACCAACCAAATGTGTGATTGGCAAGACCAATCTCAAGCCATGTACGCGGGAGGAGAGCAAGGAGAAGGATCCTTGGAGCAAATACAATATGTTGCGGGGAACCAAGGGTATTGGTCCAATCCGGCCGCAAGAAATCATCCGGGATTCTCCTACGCCAACAATGAAGGAGCTTTGAACCCGCCACAACCACCAACTCAACAAGCTCGACCACCACCACCCCAACAACAATACTATCCACCGAGGGGGCCTCCACAACAAAACTTTCAACCGAAGCAACAAGTTCCACCATATAGGCCTCCCGGATACAACCAAGGGTGGAGGAATCAAAATCAAAACCCTCCACAAGCTCCACAACGATCCGACTTCGAAACTAGAGTGGAGGCGTTCATGGTCGAGCAAAATAAGGTGAATGCTACTTTGAAGGCGGGGCAAGACTCTCTTAACACCGTAGTGGCTCAAATATCGGAGCAATTGGCGTTGCTCAATCGGAACACTCAAAGATTGCCGGCGCAACCGGAGCAAAACCCACGGGGCAACACGGGCCACATCAATGCCGTAATTGCCGTTACTACTAGAGGCGGGAAGGACACCACCCCCGCCATGATTCCTATTGAGGAGGCCGTGGATGAAAGCTTGGAGCCGATTGAGCCGATAGTTGAGATTGAAAAGGAGAAGGAGCCACAAGACAAGGAGAAATCTAGGGCGGAGCGATTAATTGAGGAGAGGCGCTTCATGCCACCGGTCCCATTCCCCCAAAGGCTCGCTAGAGCGAAAATGGAGAAGAGGCTAGCAAAATTTCTCGAGTACCTAAGAGGAGTTAGCCTTAACATCCCCTTCCTTGACGCCATCGTCGAGATCCCCACGTATGCTAAATTTTTGAAGGACTTGATTTCGGGGAGGAAAAGGAAGGAGAAGATCATGCTAGCCGAGGAGGGCTCTTGGTTCACCAAGAGAGAGAAGGAGCCGGCAAAATTCAAAGATCCGGGGAGTTTTCGGATTCCTTGCACCTTGGGCGGCGTCCCTCTTCAAAAGGCGTTGGTCGATCTTGGGGCTAGTGTGAGCCTCATGCCCCTCTCCATGTTCTTAAAGCTAAACACCGGGACAAAGTTGAAACCCACCGACATGCGCATTCAATTAGCCGATGGACGGATAACAAGGCCGGTGGGGATCGCCGAAGACATACCGCTACAAGTCCCGGGAGGAATATGCTTGCCATGTGACTTTGTGATCATGGACGTTAAGGAGGAGGGAGACACTTCATTGATACTTGGACGCCCATTCCTCGCCACCGCTGGAGTCATCGTCGACGTGCGCGAAGGTACCTTAACCTTAAACGTCGGAAACATCGAGGTGGAGCTCCACATTCCTAAGGCTATGAAGCATATGCCTTATCACGAGGAACTCGACTACATGGACCTCCTTGACGAGGTGATAGAAGAGGCGATTCCCCACTCAATTGGCGCCCTTTTTGATGAAGAATTTGAAGAAGGCCCGGATTTAGGCCAAGATGAAAAGAATGAAGACGATTCCCCCGACTTCTCCGCTGATGAAGATGAAGGCGACGCTGATGTCGCAAGGATTCAAGAGCTCTGCAAGCTCTCGAAAATAAAGTCTCCAAAGAAAGCTCCGCCGGCACGGAGACCGGCATCACCGGTTAAGCCGTTGACCGGAGCAAACGCTAGCTTGGGGGAGCCTTCCCCCAACACTATTCGAGACGAGAGACCACCGCGGGAGAACGCGCCGCCGCCACATCCAAATCCAAGCGCGCTCCCCGGAAAGTTTGACGGGTGCATCCCGTATGCACCAAACATCCCGCATTGATTGAAAATTATAGGGGGTCGAGCTCATGACCTTAAACGAGCGCTTGTCGGGAGGCAACCCGACGGTTTTTGCTTTATTTTTACTTTTTCTTTATTTTCGTTTTAGAAATTTTTAGTGTTTCGAGTCGTTCGCCCAAAAATTTTGTGATAACGGGTCCTATTTTTCTCGACAGGAGAGGAGATAGGTAGATCCATCATGAGGAGGATGAACGAGACGACGAGGAGCGCCCCAAGAAGGCGTTCGACGCTTAGGAGGAGGATGAAATCGACTGGAGGAAGAAAGACGGAGTTTAGAGCCCAAACGAAGACAAACAGCAGAAAACAAGGCTCACTCGGCCGAGCATACTAGTCACTCGGCCGAGTACAGAAGTTCGTCCGGCCGAGCCGCTCACGAACGAGGGAAGTCTACTGTACCCAACTCTCTGTCTATTTTCCTCATTTCATTAGAACTGCTACTCGGCCGAGTATACATTATCACTCGGCCGCGTAAAACGGATACCCTCCTAGGGCGAGTCATGCCGAGTAGCTTGAGTCACTCGGCCGAATGGACTTACTCCACTCGGTCGAAGCTGGCAAAGCCACTCGGCCGAAGCGATATCGGGGAGAAAATTTTTATTTGCCTCGCTCGGCCGAGTGAGCACGTCACTCGGCCGAGTCGTAACTTTTTTATATATAAGTGGCGAGGGGGGCGCGGATTTCGAAATCGCAAATCCCAAATCCGCCCGCGCCCCCTCAGCTCCCCTCGCCCGATCTCGCTTCACCCAGCCCCCCACTCGCCCGGACGACCTCGCCCCGCCGCCGCTCGGTCCGCCACCGCCGGCCGAGCACGCCCCGATGCCTCGCCCGAGTCGCCGCCGGCGGCACGCCGTCCGACCACCTCCGGTACCCCTATTTCGACTATTTTCTCCTCTTTTCGTGTATTTCTTGAGGATCCATGTGCTAAATGCCCCCCTAACCCAAATCAATTTCTATATCTATCCATTATACCCCTATTGCTCCATACATTTTGATTATTACTCGCTGATATCGCTTTTTCATGCGCAGGTTACTTTTTGGAGCTTAGGGGAGCTCAGGGGAGCTTCTACGGGCTGCTCAGGACTTCGTGGAGGCGCGGATTTCGCACGCTTCCACTGCTTAGCACTCGCGGCGTGTTTGGGTATACTCTTTCCATTCTTTTACACACACCGCACTTTTTTCATTTTTCGGCGCGCTCGGGGCCGATATGCCGCCCCGGACACGGCCGCGGTCGACGAGAGCTTCCGCCAAGCGGAAGCGGTCGGACGAGCCCGGCCCCTCCCACTTGGTGGAGGACTCTCCTCCGCCTTCTCCCACACACCCCGCACAGCCTGCAGGCCCCGCACACCCCGCACAGCCTGCAGCACACCCACAGCCCGCACAGCCTGCACAGCCACTCCCCGCCGCTGCACAGCCACCACCACCGGCTCCACTGGTCGGGCCGCTCGGGATCACGTTCCGAGACGACGCACACCGCACCGTCTTCGACCGTATCTCCCAGCGCTCGATCGTACCCTCCAGGTTTGTGCACCTCGCTGACCTTGGACGCCTGGGGGTACTAGAGGGGATACTCACGTTGTACGACAACGTGGGTTGGCGCGACTTCCTTCAGGTGTCGGCGGACACGTTCGCCCGCCCGACACTTGAGGTTTTGAGTTCGATTGCCCGGACCGATGAGGGATGCTCATTCAGGTTCATGGATCGAGAGTGCCAGGTCACTCTCGATATGATGAGAGCGTTCTTCTCATGGCCCGCAGTCCCCGGAGCCGATCGCGGTTACGGCCCTACCCACATCCCCCCACCTTCCTTCGACGCCGGTGCCTTCTGGGCCCGGATTACAGGCCACCACGCCGCCTTTGACCCTAGTAGGGCCAAGGCCTCGGCCATTGTCCACCCCTGCCTACGTATTGCCCAGCGCCTTATGGCGACCACCTTTTTGGCCAGATATGAGCCGGGCACGATGTCTACGCCAGAGCTCTACATGCTCTATGCGATGACACGTCCCAGAGCTCTATCTAGGGATGGACACGAGCTTGTCCCCGCCGTCGTGATCGACATTGCGGCTTGGTTTTTAGACCGTATCATTGTGTCGGTGGGCGCTCGCTCACCGATATGCTGCGGCGGTCTGATCACCCTGCTTACCATGATGACCGGCGAGGACCTACCTGACGACCTGCGGCGAGTATCGGGCCCCACTTCTCTGTCGATAGACGTTATGGCCCGGATGAAGATGCTTCGTCCGCATGGTGAGCGTCACTGGGTCTGGTTGCACGGCCATTATGGGGCCGATTACATGATTCTCCCGAGCCCTGCTCGGACTCAGATTGCACCTGCCCACGTTGACTGGGTCCCGGCGATGGATGTCCTCATCCCCGCTGCCTACGTGCTCGAGGCCGAGGAGGCCGAGCAGGCCCACGCTACCCACGCTGCCCACGCTGCTCCCGCAGACCCTGCTGCACACCCTGCCGAGCCTGCTGCCGACCCTGTCGACCCTGTGACCCCTCAGCCTGTTCCTGACATTTCCGCTGCTCCTGACACTTCTGTCCCCACCTCTGTCAGTGTCGAGAGTACTTTTGCTGAGCCCACTTCCACCACTGTCACCACTTCCGAGGCTGTCCCCACCACTCCCGCTGCCACCTCTGGCCCTCTGTCCGTGGAGCCTCTTTGCTCCGCACTCCCCGAGCGCCCGCCGACCTTTGTCGAGAGTGGAGAGCCCTCGTTTGCCGCGGTCGTGGAGACCATGGCTAGCATGATCTCCGCTGGGATTGCGCCTTTTGGTCCACACAGTTCCGCCCCAGCGGTAGAGCCATCTGTCTCCACAGCCGCCGTATTCTCCGAGAGCGTCGTGGCGTCTGTCCACACTTCTGGGCCACTGACCTCTCTTGCCACCTCGTTGCCACTTTTGCACGCTTCCTTTACTGCCGCTGCCTCTACTTCTCACCAGCCGGTGTCCCGGCCTCACACTGAGGCCAGGCCCACATTTGCTGGCGCGGCACCTTTTGTCCCCTTCCCTGCTGAGCCCGTTACATACTCCACTCGCGTACGCCAGCCCCGCCCTGCGCAGCCTAGACCGGTGCGTCCCTCTGCACCACCCCCGCCCGACACTGTACTGCAGAGCATACGTGCTCTTGAGTTGGCGGTGAGTGGTCTTAGAGGTGACCTTAGGACCCTGTCCTCCACCGTCTCTACGATGGCTGGACGCTTTGACCTGATCCCTCAGATCCACTACTGCCTGACACAGATCTTGGAGCGTCTCCCGCGCGTACCCCCACCCACCCAGCAGGTTCCCACACACACTCCCACACACACTAGACCTGCTTCCACTTCCACGCCCACCCCAGCTCAGCAGCCTACACCACCACCACCACCACCTCCGCCTCAGGACGGAGACGGCGCAGCACCACCTTCCTAGGCACCCTTGATGCCATCGATTCCTTTTGCCGTTGTGCTGCCCGTTTCTGCTGGGTCCTGATGCCTTTTTGTCCCCCCCTCACCTCACTTATTTTGGGATTCTCATTTTGCCGTATCTTTATATATTTTTTTTGGGAGAGAGGGAGAGCTTTTGGTGCCGCATTTATACTCGTATCACTCATATCTGTGCATGCATAATATCCGCATCATATTTTAATTTCTTTATTTTTCGTTTTATTATCTTTTTTCCTTCCATCATGCATGCATCCTCACTTGCCCCTCTCATTACTTGTCTCTCTGTGTGCCACACTTTGCACATTGAGGACACTGTGCAGTTTAGCTTGGGGGAGTGAGTTCTCACGTTCTTTTTCGTTTTGCCACCTTTATTTTTAGTTTTTCACGCCACTTTCTGCTTTTGCACTTATTTTCACTTATCATTTTTTCTCATTTTACCATGCATCACGTTTTTCTTATTTCTCTGCGTGCCGCATTGCATAGTTTTATTTTTCTTATCTTTATTTCTTTCTTTTTTCATCTCGTGCTAGAGATGAATTTTCTGTGATGATGTCTACGTGGAATTAGCTTATTCTATATGCATGCTATATTTGTCATGTCTTAGATTTTATTTCTGATATCACATGCTATGACTTGCTTTACATTTAGAAATAGTAACCCACACTTTTTCCACATGAAAATGGATGAAGTTTTATTATTAGCTGAGCCTGAATATTCATATGTATGCTATCACAGAAAACACACCAAGATTCACGCATTGAATGCCTATATCTGGAGTACTGATTTCTTTTCCTATATCACTTCTATATGCATGAATTGTACACTTCACTTCGGGATGATTGAATGATGTTAGCTATGATATATCTGGATTAGTTAGCTTTTTTGTGATCGAAACTGAGTAGATTAGATCACCCTGCTGAAGTTGTCGTGCATGTCTTATAGAGTGAACCGAGAGTTATATATATTTCTTTCTCCACAAATCTTGAACATCATTTCTCTACTTTTAAAAATCATTGGTGAATCTCCCCTTAGTGATTCTATTTTATGGCATTTCCCCCGCTATTAATTCCTAGCTCCAAATCCCTTCTTCTAAAAAAAATAATAAAAGAGAGAAAAACGTTTTTGTATATCATTATCTCTCTCTGAGTTGGGATCATTGTGTATATATTGCTTATTGCAAAAAAAAAATAAAAAAAAATAAAAAAAAAAGAGAAAAGAGGAAAAATCCTCAATAAAAGATCCCATCTCACTTTCTTTCTTTCTCCTTTCTCTTCTTTGCTTTTGGAGCTATATAAAAATGGGGATGTAAATATTTTTGTGCCACCACGCTTATAGATAAGCTTGGGGGAGGGGATCCATTGATGTGTGAGAGAGTGACTACTTGACATTGCACGGCAACCTAGGCCAAGTAATATTCTATACTCGGTGAGATTGTTTCTAGCTTTACGAAATCCAGAAATCTAAGCCTAGCGTTCATTTCATGAAATCCAAACTTTTCTATTCTCTCTATTCTATAGTGTGATACTCTTATACTCCAGATAGAAAGCGTTCAATTGAAAAGTGTGTGATCTGTGATTTGTATACCGCTTTAAATGATTCAGGCAATGTTAATTTTAAAATCATTCCGTTCTTCATGATTATATCGTTGTTCGTGGGTTTTCTATTTCTATTTGCACTATTATACTATGATATCAAAATAAGATTCTTTGACATGTATTTCTCATTCGGTGCATGCTATAAGAGTAAGTGAAACCCATGTCATGAGAAAATGATCTAGCATCCTACCTCTTCGCTTCTTTCTTTCATCTTTATTTTCATTTGGTTTTCATTCTTCTTCGTTTTTCATTTTTTTCGTTTTTCGCCGTTTTCGTTTTCCGAATCCACCGGGTTCGCCTTTTACTTATCTTCCTCGAGGACGAGTAAGAGGCAAGCTTGGGGGATTTTGATCACTCCTCATTTTACACCTTTTTTCCGTGTATTTGCATGCCATTTAGATCGCCCAAATCATGTTTTTCACGATATATCGACGATATTGCGATGCTTTTCACGATTTGTTGTTTTTGTCGCATTTCAGGTGATTTGGCGCGATTTGGAGTGATCTCGAGACGCGCTTACTCTAGACGGCCACCGACGACCTCCCCGAGGGATATTTTGCTGTTGGAGAGGAGCGGAAGAAGAATGGACGTCGCAGGAGCGACGAGGAGGCCAAAACAATCAGATTGGGCATCTTTTGTGTCCCACTCGGCCGAGTGGAGGAGCCACTCGGCCGACCAGCGAGACACTGCTCGGCCGACCCGTTCAGACACGATTTCCATGTGTACTCGGCCGAGCGTCGGAGTCCACATCGGCCGAGTGACGATACCACGTCCGCCCGAGTGGCGCCCAGACGAAGCCCCTCCAAAATATCGAAGTTTCTGTTTTTCGGCCACCTGAGCTTCAGAAGACCCACTCGGCCGAGTGGCAAACCACGTCCGCCCGAGTGCAGTGAAGCCATCGGCCGAGTGACGACAACTCACTCGGCCGAGCCGCCTCCGAACTGAAGACCCCTGAAAGCCCCGACTTACTGGAAAATTACAGGGTTTTCACTCGGCCGAGCGACTTTTGTCACTCGGCCGAGTGCGATGCGCTGCCTGTAGCGAAATTTGCGGAAAACAGGCTGTGCAGGGGCGTTTTGGTCAGGATTTTTGGACGATTTTTGGGGCTATTTAAGCCCTGTTTTTACCCTAGTTTTGAGAGCTATCTCTTAGATTTTTTGCAGCTTTTTGAGATTACTTTTTAGCTTTATTATTTGTGATTGGAGAAGAGGAAAAACTTGGATTTTTGTTGGATTAATTGAAGAACTACATTGGTTTGCATCTCTCTTCCCCAAAAACTCTATTTTTATTGTTTATATCATTGTTGTGATGAATTCCATTGCCTATTTCATTGATTATTTCTGTGCTATTGCTATGATTTGTGAGTAGTCTCCACGTCTTAGGGCGTGGGGATGAACCCTACAAGCCCTATTTTATAATTGTGATGAATTGGTAGAAATTGAGCTAGGATTGTTATTAGGGATTAGATTGGGATCGAATTACTACGGATAGCTAGGTATTCATATCAATTGGGATTTGCAAGAGATTGGATCCCAATTTGATAGGAAGCCCTAGAAATCCGAATTGGGTTGGAGTCGGATTTTCGAAGTATCGGTTTGCAAGAGATTGGACCGATACTAGGATCTCCGGTTGCAATTCCGTGCCGATACCCGTTTGCAAGAGATTGGACGGGTAGGAACTATCCTAATTTAGATTGTGGACCGAGTTTGCAAGAGATTGGGCTCGGTGCGCAATTGGATGATGATGTTGATCCTAATGCTAGCTTTCCTAGGCTAGGGTTTGCAAGAGATTGGACCCGACCCTAGGATAGCTATAGACCGGCAACAGCGCGAGAGCGTGAGCTTGGTTCCACATTTAGTTGCAACTAGTTCATCCAAATTCTCATTCTAGCAATTTTGATACCGACGAACCACATTTATGAAATACGGTGAGTAGCGGGAATTCCCCATTCCCTAGACGTTCTTTATTTGATTTGATATTTCGCACATTTGTCTGACGATTGTGACAGGATCGCCCAAGGCAATTCTCTCTATTCTTAAATAGCCAGGTTGATTAGGAGCAAGCACGGTCATTCGTCCTCCCTGTGTTCGATACCCGCTCGCCGCTATACTGTGCGCTTGCGGTAAAACTACAACCGTTCTTTGGGTGTACGTCCCGGAGCGATCAGGGTCGATGTGGCCGGTGGCGCGGGGACAGGCCGGAGAAAGCTCGTGCATCGCTATGGCTGCCGTGGGGGGGTCGGGAAAAGCGGGGAGAGGGAATACTCTGTTTGGAACAGAGGACGGGAGGAAGAATAGGGGAGGCCGGTGTGGGTTCGGGCTTGCTGGAGAGGTGGCTGCGTGTAGGGGAGTTATGTTGATGGCGCGGAGCGGAGAGGGGGTCCGACGGGGCACGGGTCGGAGGAAGGTCGGAAGTACGACGGCGCTGCCGTGCATCTCCAGGCGGTGCTGCTCGCTGCTGCGGACAGCGGGGTTGTCGGAGGGGATACGACTGGAGGCCGGAGTCGACGGGGAAGCGCAGAGATGGGTGAGGCGAGGGGCCAGCGGCGATGGTCGGGGCGGAGACACGGAGACACGACGACGTCGGGCTTCAGTTTCGTGCTACGAAAATGGAAGAGGCGGCGGTGCTCGGGCTCTTGCGTGAACAAAAGAAGCAGGCGGCGCTTATCTTAGGTTGCTGGGAGATGAGGGTTAGCCCCTAGGCCTAGGTTAAAAGAAATAGGGTAGGCTGTGTTTCCCAAAAGACTAGGTCAGCTTATAGGGTTATTATATACAAAGGGGAATTTGATGGGTCTAGGCGGCACATGGCCAGTTAACAGGCTACCTAGGGTTATTTATTAATAGGCTTGGGCTGGGTCACGTGGGTCTTGGGCTGGGTCTAGGTTAATAGTTTCCCTATGATTATTATTCTCTCAAAATAATACAACTTTGGGTGCGTGAGGGCTTGCATGCGTGAGGCAATTGGATTGGGCAAAGACCAAAAGTGGGCTAGGGATTATAATGAATAATAGTTAGTAGCTAAGTGGGCTAAGCAATAAAATTTGGGTGTTCATTATAATAAAAATCATTTGGGACAAAAGCAATGGGAAACTTAGGTCTAATCCAAAATTAAACTGGGGAGAAAAGTGAAAGTGGGTCAAACGGGGCCCAAAAATCGTAAGATAAATACTGAGGTGACCGGGGCGACAAGAGAAGGAAGACAGAGAGGACGGATCGCAGTTTCGGTGACGAGAAACGAAACTAAAAATAAAAGGCCTCGCTACAAAAGTGAAAATCGTGACGTCTCTTCAAATAGGATCAAATCGTGGGAGAATGAACCGTGAAATGACGTTCCCAATTAACACCACAGTTTTAATACTCTCAGGGAGGGTCACAACGACATATCGCACTATAGGGTTCGGTTACGGACAAAGTCTAAAATAAATACGTGCACAAACAAGGCTACGCGCACATAACGCGTATAAAGGATACGGGGTCCAAAGGCGACCGAAATTCCTAGTTGAGCACAAGTCGGGGTTGGCTTGCTAAAGATGCAACTAAGGTGCAATGGCCCTATCGACTCAACGACACGACTCACACACAAGGCAACAAAACCAATCAGATACCCGGAATTGCTATACGCACAGCCGTATAACGAAAAGTGGGTACCGGCCGTTACATCCTACCCACCTTAGAATAAAGTCCGTCCTCGGACTTTCTAACGTATCTAGTCGCTCTAGTAACTACCCCAATCATATCACATACAATTCAAACCAGGTATAGTCATCACAAGTGCTTATACATACGCTAGATAGTCAACCAATAAATCTGCTAACATGTATATATTCATTCTCATATTTCAATCATATATATATGCATACATCCCTTATAACTATTACTATCCTAGTATAAACAATAGTTCAGATACTCACATAAGATTAGCCTCATTCTAGCAAGTACAATCATTGCTCTACGTATAGATAGCTACCTATGCACAAAACAAACATGGGTATACGACTCCCTAATATTTCCTAGTATACATCCAATACCAAACACATCAACATAAGTAGTCACACCATACCATTATTAAGTCAAGTTTTACTATATCTAATATGCATTCACCACTACTATAATTTCACAATATATAGTCATTCAAATGTATGCAAATATTTCACCGTATATTCACATCACATACGGTCCTATAACTATATTTACGACACGCCACCTATACCATAGTCACCAATAACTATAACTAAGCACATACTTACCCGTGCATGGTGCACACCCATACACGCTAACATTTCATTCATTTATATACCAATCATACCACTATATACTCAGCACATCTACATACCTGGTTTAGCTAGCACACATACGTTCACACAGGCAAGTCCTTAGTAAATAACTATACCACAAGACCAACACCTATAGCTATATACTGGTATAGCGACCCACAATCATGTGCGTAACACAACCAGGCATAAACACTCCTATCATTATACATACATCAAATATCGCTATATGCAACTACATACATTCATAATAATATACTTAGAGTATACCCACTCAAGTTTGAGTGAGACTCGGAACACATACCAGAATACTCTGTATACGTAACACGGTATTTATACCTATACCAATACCACTCCAATGTATACACATCTATCAATACACCCATATTCATACCATATGTCCATCACACTTAATATTTAGTCAGGTAATACTCACATAGTTCATTCACTTTATATACCATAATAATAATACAGACATCAGCATACGTATAATTATAATACCTTCCCTAACGCATGCATTCACCTTATAGTCACACATATGTAGAACATATATTCACACCATATCCTATTACCTATAATTAGTATCACGTCTACTACATACATAGATAAGATATGCAATAGTCGTGTATACCTCCTGGTATACACGCATACAACATCCGTAAAAGCAAGCAATACCAATCAAAACTATAATCCTACTATCATATGTATATCACTTATATACTCATGTAGCAAATACTTAACTACTTACGTCTAAGCACATTACATATCTACGTATGAGCACACACTCACACGTACAAACATACAGGTCATATAATAGGCCTACTCACTTAGCTATACGTACACCTATTTTTATCACTCCTAGCATACACATAGCTCTACCAACATATTATTTCAACCATTATAAGTATCTCCAACTACATACACCCCATTAGATATTCCAACACTGATTCTTATATACACAGACAAATTAGAGTTGACACAGTCATTGACGAGCACTAAAGCCTAAGCAATAGAGGGAGATCGAGGTCGAAAGCGTGACGAGGGAAGGATCGATAAGCACGAATTCAGATAGGACGAATACAAGGAGACAGCTTGGTTAGGTGAAACAACGACTCACTTGTGAAAGTTTAGGTAGAGGAGAGGGAGATGTAGTGACACTCTTTTAGGTTACAGAAAGAAAGTAGTGTAAATAACAAACGCTGAAATACGTGAAATTTGAAAGCTGTTGTACTTCAAAAGTTGAAGTCCTCGTCTGTATAAAATATTTGGAGGTCGTTAAAACAAGTTGTTCAAAATAAGTTTGAGTCGAATATACATAAGAGGAAATAATTTACTGGCTTATTGAAAATTTGTTATAAAGAAGAAGTAAAACATTCACATGAACATTAAGGACTTAGGTTAGAAAAATATTATGCGGTAGTAATTTAATAATTTCGGCAAAAGTTTCGGAATTCAAAGAGTGAAATCATATCAACTATAGTGTAGAGAATTTAAGCACAAGCTAAATGTTTTTTAGTCTTAAAACTGGAGAGAAATTTCAAATAAATAATATTGAAATAATTTTAGAGAAGTCCGAAATTGCCAACGAAACTGATTTATACAAAGATCTTAAAGTATGAACACAACGAGCCTAGAACTGACATATAAAAATAATTGAAATTCTACTTAACTTGGAAAAATATTTTAAAGTATGTATGTTAAGCGGTTAAAATGAATCTCAAAGTTTAGAAAAGATGGTATATCGAATTTTCAAAATAGTAATAGACTTTCTAACCGAAATGCGAAAAATTTAGATTAGAAAATAGTTACGAGGTAATAATCAAAATTACAACCAGTAGATTTCAAATTCTACAAAGAATTTGACTCAATCGAAAAGTGAGAAACTTAAATACATACGTAGAGGGTTTTAAACAAAATTTAAACTTAGCGAAAACTTTTAATAAGGGAAATCGAAAAAATAACTTTCAGAAGATTCAAGATTCGTAACGGAGGGGTCCGAAAATTAACGATAATCGCCATGAGGCGCTCTCGTGAATCGAGGCAAGGAAAATGGTCGAATGATCAAAACATACATACGCCTAGGATATGGCCCAGGAAACTCCTACGGTCAACCAACTAAAGATTAAGAAGCTAAACGCTAAGACTTTCTAAGGAGCTAGGCGGTAATGAAATGCGTTCAGCTTGGTCTGAAATCGATGAACACAAGCGAACAACTAAAGAAATTCTAGAAGTCTAATATGGTCAAGATTAGACAAGAACCACTAAGGTAACTCCTAAGATGATGAAATCAATTCCTAGAAGGGAGTCTAACTAACAATCAGGGGCATCTAACTAGCAAGCACAGACGTCTAACTAAGTCTTCTTACCACCTAGTGACGTAGGAAAACGACTAGGCTCAAGGCTTATGACTCGGATGTTGCAATGTATTTAATGGATATCCCATAGTTATTATCGTTGTTCCGATAGTTCGCAGTTGCAAGACGGAGACCTGCATGGGCCACCAACAAAACCTGTCACGTCCCGCTTCCCAAAAATGTGGAGGCGAGACGTGAGAAGGTCCGCTCAGACTTGAAGCTACAAAGCTGCAAGTCCGATAAGCGTCAATCAACTTTAAACTGCAGGCCCTTGCAACGCGAAACGAAACAAGATAATAAATAGGAAATGAGACAAAAGAGAAATCTCAGAATATCCATAATAATAAATTTCAACATCGCAGAAAAGCCACCAGGCTAAAAGAAAAGAGTCTAAGGCCCAAACATGGCCGGTAAAAGTACAACGTACAAAATAAAGGTGCCACGCACCGACAACTAACAGAAATCCTAAAACAAAAGGAAGCTCAGCAAGGTCGCTAAGAAAGTTCACCGGTATCCATTAAACTCCTCCTGGGCAGACATGGACTCAGGCTCAGCGTCAGCAACAACCACATACTCAGCTACGGTCTCTGGCTCAGGGTCTAACATGTGACACCCAAAAGAGCAAGGGGCACATGTCAGCAAGTCTACAAGACTTGAGCAAGGAAACGAAAGGAAGGTAAACTAGCAACCTAGCAGTTATAATATGCATGACATGGCAGTTATGGTATGAGTGCACAAGTAAGACATGGTGTAATAATAAGTGCAAGAGAACAATTATCATGGCATGTCAAGAGTAGCCAAGCTACTAACAATCTCAATCTTCTCACTAGTCACGTTTCAAGTTATTTGTAGATGTTTACGCCTTACAGCTGAACTGTATAACATTCACACTGAGTGGCCGCTTAACACTACCCCAGAACCCAGAGTTTACGCCTTACAACTGAAGTTGCTGATCGGGCAGACTCCCAGTTGATTGGCCGCTTAACCCTTACCCCTCCCACACGTAAACAAGCCAGGGTCCCTGTACACGATGCTAAGTAAATGAGCCAGGGTTGCCCCGCACAAGAGCTTGTTGTCTAGTTCACAATCAATAAGTATTTCTGGCGTAGGATGCACCTAGCCTCACGAATCCGGGCGTTGGGGTTAGCAACTCATTTAGCCCGCTTCTGGAACACGAGACAGGAAACACAAGTATTGTAGCGTGTGCTACGAGTGCGACATTCAACACGGATGGCATGACATGTAGTAAGGCGTACAGATAAAGAATTAAACATGGCAGTTTAATATGCATGAACAACAAGTTAAAGGGTTGGATCTAGCTTCGTTGTCAAGCTAGATCAATTGAGGTGACAGATCTAGTCTCGTTGTCAAACTAGATCAAATAGGCGTCTAGCCAGCTATCATTTCACTGGCTAGTCTCTTTTACGCTACGACAAGCAAATGGCCTAAGGCATGGCCTAAAACCCTAAGTGGCAAGTTTCACTTGCTTGAAATACGTGCTGGTATCACAATCTTCAATGTCCGATCCCAGATTCACAATGACCAGAGCTCACACGCTCGGTCCAACAATCAGCCTACAGTCCCGTATTCATTATCTTCAATTAGTGAGTTACAACGATCAAAGACTACAAGTTTTAGGTTGATTAACAGGCAAGATTGGGGTTCCTACGGAGAGAGACTTACCCCAACACGACGCGAGAGCTATTCTGACGTCGGGTAGCGACGTCAGGGGTTGGGTTCCGGTATCGTGCCGGGTACGACGGCGTCGGCTCGGGGAGGTAACAGGTCGCGAAGGAAATTAGATTATACCTGCGACATGGATGTGCAAAACTAAGCTACCAGCGAACAATAATACCGACCAATAATCATATCAGCCCAACATATACCCTATGCTATAGTATACTGCGTATATATATATGTATACATAGTACTTTAAAGATTGAATTACAGCACTTAATACATGCTAACAAGCATGCAAACAAACCACTTAATAATTTAATAATATTCTATTACTCTTAATCATATAAATCAGTAACAACTATAATATCATAAACAACTTCTTCCTACCCTACTGTTCATGTAGGCCATGCCTAGTTCACAAAGACAACTCACAGTTTATATTGTGTTGCTTACTCGTTCCACTTGCAGGTGACGTTGGCTTGAATTGGAGCAAGGAGTTGCGGCCTGGAGGAGTCCAAGGAGGCGCCGGAAGTGATGGGTTGTCGGCCTGAGTTGACCGCGAGGGGGGTGCCATTGGTGGTCGCCAGCAGCCAACTAGGGGGCGGCAGTACACAAGTCTGGGCGGAGGAATGGATCGGAAATAAAGAGAGGTTGCCCGGAGCTCTTGTCTGTGGGGAGGAGAAGCTAGGCGCGGTGTTGGGGCTGGCGGTGTTGCGTGTAGACCCAGGCGACCCCGTGGTCGCGACGACGCCGACGCTGCTGAGGGCGGTGCTCGGGCGCTGCCGTCAGCACCTGGGAAGAAGGCCGCCGTAGGTGCCAGGTCGTGGTCTGTGAAGGCGGCAAGGAGATCGGGAGGGCGGCACAGGGCGGAACTTGGCCGGAGAGGGCTCAGGCGGCCGGGGTTGCAGCTGACTTGGGGTTTTCCGGCGGTTCTCGGGGTCGAGGTGGCCGGTGGCGCGGGGACATGCCGGAGAAAGCCCGTGCATCGCTATGGCTGCCGTGGGGGGGGGGGGGTCGGGAAAAGCGGGGAGAGGGAATACTCTGTTTGGAACAGAGGACGGGAGGAAGAACAGGGGAGGCCGGTGTGGGTCCGGGCTTGCTGGAGAGGCGGCTGCGTGTAGGGGAGTTATGTTGATGGCGCGGAGCGGAGAGGGGGTCCGACGGGGCACGGGTCGGAGGAAGGTCGGAAGTGCGACGGCGCTGCCGTGCATCTCCAGGCGGTGCTGCTCGCTGCTGCGGACAGCGGGGTTGCCGGAGGGGATACGACTGGAGGCCGGAGTCGACGGGGAAGCGCAGAGATGGGTGAGGCGAGGGGCCAGCGGCGATGCTCGGGGCGAAGACACGGAGTCACGGCGACGTTGGGCTTCAGTTTCGTGCTACGAAAATGGAAGAGGCGGCGGTGCTCGGGCTCTTGCGTGAACAAAAGAAGCAGGCGGCGCTTATCTTAGGTTGCTGGGAGATGAGGGTTAGCCCTAGGCCTAGGTTAAAAGAAATAGCGTAGGCTGTGTTTCCCAAAAGACTAGGTTAGCTTATAGGGTTATTATATACAAAGGGGAATTTGATAGGTCTAGGCGGCACATGGCCAGTTAACAGGCTACCTAGGGTTATTTATTTATAGGCTTGGGCTGGGTCACGTGGGTCTTGGGCTGCGTCTAGGTTAATAGTTTCCCTATGATTATTATTCTCTCAAAATAATACAACTTTGGGTGCGTGAGGGCTTGCATGCGTGAGGCAATTGGATTGGGCCAAGACCAAAAGTGGGCTAGGGATTATAATGAATAATAGTTAGTAGCTAAGTGGGCTAAGTAATAAAATTTGGGTGTTCATTATAATAAAAATCATTTGGGACAAAAGCAATGGGAAACTTAGGTCTAATCCAAAATTAAACTGGGGAGAAAAGTGAAAGTGGGTCAAACAGGGCCCAAAAATCGTAAGATAAATACTGAGGTGACCGGGGCGACAAGAGAAGGAAGACAGAGAGGACGGATCGCAGTTTCGGTGACGAGAAACGAAACTAAAAATAAAAGGCCTCGCTACAAAAGTGAAAATCGTGACGTCTCTTCAAATAGGATCAAATTGTGGGAGAATGAACCGTGAAATGACGTTCCCAATTAACACCACAGTTTTAATACTCTCAGGGAGGGTCACAACGACATATCGCACTATAGGGTTCGGTTACGGACAAAGTCTAAAATAAATATGTGCACAAACAAGGCTACGCGCACGTAACGCGTATAAAGGATACGGGGTCCAAAGGCGACCGAAATTCCAAGTTGAGCACACGTCGGGGTTGGCTTGCTAAAGATGCAACTAAGGTGCAATGACCCTATCGACTCAACGACACGACTCACACACAAGGCAACAAAACCAATCAGGTACCCGGAATTGCTATATGCACAGCCGTATAACGAAAAGTGGGTACCGGCCGTTACAACGCCGAACTCTGACCACCCCGCTTCGCCGTACTCCGACCACCCCGCATCTTTGGTAACGCCTCGTCGTACTCCGACAAAGCCATATGAGCCAATATAACACAATTTGCGCCAATTTGCGCCAATATACGTCACGCATATTGGTGCATATTGGCGCAAATTGGCGTAAATTGGCGCAAATTGTGATATATTGGCTTATAGGGCTTTGTCGGAGTACGGCGAGGCGTTGCCGTAGATGCGGGGTGGTCGGAGTACGGCGAAGCGAGGTGGTCGGAACCCAACGTCGACAGCACCCCGCATCTACGTCGACTCCGAACTCCGACCACCCCGCTTCGCCGTACTCCAACCACCCCGCATCTACGACAACGCCTCGCCGCACTCCGACAAAGTTCTATGAGCCAATATAACACAATATGCGCCAATATGCGCCAATATGCGTCACGTATATTGGCGCAAATTGGCGTAAATTGGCACAAATTGGCACAAATTGACGCAAATTGTGTTATATTGGCTCATAGGGCTTTGTCGGAGTACGGCGAGGCGTTGCCGTAGATGCGGGGTGGTCGGAGTACGGCGAAGCAGGGTGGTCAGAGTTCGGCATCGACGTAGATGCGGGGTGCTGTCGGCGTTGGGTTGTGGGTTGGCGGTGATGAGCGGTGTCGAGACTGTCGAGGGGAGTTCGAGGCGCTGTGAGGTGCTGGGCTTCGCTCGCCGGAGGGAGAACGTCGTCCGCAGCAATTGTTTTCGTGGGGGGATTTAATTTTGTTTGGTTTTAAAGTTTGGGAACGAACGGGGGTATTTTAGTCTTTTTTTAAGGGGGGGTGGTATTCTAGCAAACTTTTTAAAGTTGGTGGTAGAAATTAAAACCCATGGTTGACCGATGGCATTTACCCAATTTTCTCCCCCTTTTCACTGAGAGCAATTTCGGCTAGGGGCTTCTCCCCTTTAATTTTTTTGGTGACAGGTTAAAGTCGGCAGCATTGGGGATAGGGGAGTTCGGCCTTAGTGGGGGGATGAAATTTCGGCAGGCTTTCTTGGGGAAAAGGAAAGGGAGAAAATAAATGAAGGGAAGGGAAATAATTAATAAGAATAATGTAGAAGGGGTATGTTTTTTGTAATGTTAAAATTAAATAAGCAATTATCTCTCTCTAGAAGCCTCTTATTACCAGCTTGCCATTCTCATTCTATCATCTCTCTTCTCTCCTCTGATATGCAAGCCCAAAAACAAAGCCTAACAAACTCACTCTTAACCACTAAAATTAACTATAGGCCCAATCAACAACAAGAATAAGAATAACAACATCCACAATAACGCCAATAATAATACTAGTAACACATAAAATAAGTACCATACAAATACCACTTTACTAGACACACCCATCAACCAACATCATTAAGCACATTAATAACACTCACTACATCATATCCAATACAACCGTATACATTCACTTATATATCCAAATCACGCCATAGTCAACCATGTAGCCATTCACGTAGGAAATTACTATGCACACAACAAAATTATCATACACATACACACAAATAGTATATCACACATACAGGCATTACACCTACCTCACGGGCCTCACCCCAAAGATTTGGGATAAGTATGGCACACGGTGCAGTGGACACGGGCACTATACACCGGCATCTCCGCCTCCTCCCTGGACGGTAACAAGAGTGAGGCTCTCCACCATATACCTCTTCACACCCAAACCACATCATTACAAACACCAATGCCGCTCCACTTCTTGTAAAGGCGAGTGAGAATAATCATCACATATCACATCATCATCTCCCCACCTTCGTAGTCCAGGCCGCATACCCACAATTTACTCAAATTTCCCCAAAACCCCAGTTTTAGTAGCTCACCCCCTTTAGAGATGATTGAGACATTCCAAATCAGCAAATAAATATTAAAAGTCATATTATAAGAACCATGATGGCATGGCTTCGCAGTGTTAACATTCCTCATTTATATCAATCTGGGTCATGCATCTAAGTGTCATGCCCTCCATCATAGCCACACCACCTATCAACGTGGGTCATACACCAAAGTGTCATGCCTGCCATCACCACTCATTAGCCCATCACTTATGAAACAATGCCATACATGTCCTTCAACATCACAAATCCATAACATGGTTCATGGGAGCTCATTTCCCCATGTTTCTAAAATTTTATTTCATTGGAGCATTGTCACAAACACGTGGTGAGCGTGACGTATATGTCCATAAGCACATTAGCAAATCAATTAGCAAAACATATCATTAGTCTACCTTCCATGTAAAAACAATAATCATGTACCATAAACGGTAGATTAGCAACAATACACAATTTATCTCACCACGTAACCATTTCAGTTTGCAGGAAACGTACATGCAGTCATAAAAGATAGCTGATATCACCCAATTATAGTTAGAATTTAGCAAAATTTCCTAAATAAAAGTTGTAGGTATGGTAGTTCTGGACTTATATATAAAATTTCATGCAAATATATAAACAATATGATTTATGGTGAATTGTTTTGTGAAGCCTGTCAGATATGCTCTTCAGACAGAATCCAGGGTCTGTAATGATTGCTGATTTTGGGCATGTTTCAGTGAGAATGTCGAAAAACATGAACTGAGATGAAGTTGTAGAAAATCTTGTTAACTTTACAATGAGACCAAGAGTACAAAATTCCATGGAGTGTGCAGAGACTGAGATAAGTTTTACTGAATTGTGTCAAGTCTGAAAGACATTCAGACAAGTTGTAAAGATGGAATTTTTACTCCTAATTATTGAATTGAACCCATGAAAATTTTTTATATGATTTTGGGGTAGAACTTCGAGATCTACAAGTATATAATTTTTTTGAAAATTAATTCAATCTACAGTAACCATAATTCCAGTAATAACACACCACAAAATTTCAGATTTTACAAGAAAGTGATTATACTTGAAATTTCAAGGGGTTATTCATGAAAATTGAATCATGGCACATTAATTTGATTATCACTACTTCATATTGGGTAAAACATGATATAAGAACATAAATAGAAAGAAACCCTAATGAGATTTCCAAATCCAAGTTAGTATCCTACATCAAATCTTGATTTTTCTTCTCTCCTTCTCTCTCTTCCTTCCACCTTCTTTCTTCTTCAATCAACCAAGGCTTTCTTGATTTTAGGGGCTAAATTAGGGTTTTGGATTGAAAAAGAAGGAGAAAATGGGAGGGGATATGGTCGGCCTAAGCTAGGGGGAAAGAGGAAAAAGAGAAGAAAATGAAAAGAGAAAAGAAAGAAAAAGTAAAGAAGAAGTAAGAAACTTCTCCCAAAATATCCATCACTAGAACCTCCCTAGGATAAGCATGCATCATTTTAAATGACTAAAATACCCCTCCATCTTCTAGGTACTTACAAGTTTGCCATTACTTTATGTACACATCTTTTTACTATATACATACACACTTTTTGGTCCAAATGACCATTTTGCCCGCACTTTTCTAAAAATTTACGAGGATGCCATTAACCCCTAATCACTTTTCATACTATTATGGCCCTCCCTACACACATACATGCACGTCCATGCATGCGTACATGCATCACACATACACGTCTAATACATACGCGTTATATAATACACACGACGTCATTCACACTTCTCCCGCATTCACATCTCGCATTATCTTCTTTTAGCCACATATTACGGCACAACCCCCATGTACTATGATATATACATCGATACCTATAATTATTTCATGCCTACGTATGCATCGTAGGTAGAAGTACCACGTGTATACAGTATAATATACGTATAGTTCAAAATTGGGCATGACAAACGGATCGGTTCACCATCTCCGAAGAAGCGGAGGAACTGGCTGGAACTAATGGAAAAAGCACTCCCGCCAGCCGTGGAGACACCAGACGAGAGAAACGAACTAAAGGAACCCCTCGCCAAGAGTCTAGAGACAAGAGACCCAGAGAGAAAATCCCTCGAAGCAAGGAGCACCCTCCTTATCCAAAGCCGAGTGCTCCCAAGACGGAGGTCCTCACTTACGCCCCATGGGAAGAGCTGGTCCAAGAATCTGCCAAGAAAGGCAAGTATGAGAAGAGGAACGACCTTAAATTTTGCAAGTACCACAATGACAACATGCATGATTCCAACGCCTATTGGAATCTCAAAAAAGAGATCGATTAACTGGTCAAGCGAGGGTATCCCAAAACCCGACCAGCAATCAACCTAGCAAGGAGGGACCCTCAAAGCAAAAGGAAAAGATGACAGGGTCGCCTGTCACCAAGGTGGTCGACTAGCAAACCACCGAGCTCAGAATCGAATAAAAAAGGCATGGGACGAAAGCAGCTTCGACGAAGTTCGAAAACGCATGTACACCTTTTATTTTTTATTCCTTTCAATAAAGCATGTTTTCTCATTAAGTAAAGTTTTGCATCCTTTTCGAAACAAAGCATTCATGAATGTTACGAGAGCTATCCCATCACGCTCATCACTAAAAGGATCTGATCCCTGGGGAAGCAGGATAAGCCGAATCCATATTGATGTGACTTGTGCGGACGACCCTAATGCGTCGTCGGCTGTAAGCCGAAAGGGCCACCCCTACGCCACTGAATGACTCTTCGAATGTGTCGTCAGCTGTAAGTCAAAGGGGCCACCCTTTTGCCACTGAACGACTCTCCTAATGCGTCGTCAGTTGTAAGTCAAAGGGGCCACCCATACAACACTGAACGACTCTCTTAACACGTCGTCAGCCATAAGTCGAAGGGGCTACCCCTTTGTCACTGAACGACTCTTCGAATGCGTCGTCAGCCGTAAGTCGAAGGGGCCACCCATTCGCCATTGAATGACTCTCCTAACACGTCGTCAGCCGTAAGTCGAAAGGGCCATCCCTTCACCATTGAACGACTCTCCAAAAGCGTCGTCAGCCGTAAGTCGAAGGGGCCACCGCTTCGCCACAAACGACTCTCCTAACGCGTCGTTAGCCGTAAGTCGAAGGGGCCACCCCTGCACCACTAAACGACTCTCCTAACACCTCTTTAGCTGTAAGTCAAAGGGGCCACCCCTTCACCACTGAACGACTCTCCTAACGCGGCGTCTACCATAAGTCGAAAGGGTCACCCCTTCGCCACTGAACAACTCTCCTAGTGCATCATCAGCCGTAAGTCGAAGGGGCCACCCTTACACCACTGAAGGACTCTCCTAACCCATCGTCAACCGTAAGTCGAAGGGACCACCCCTTCGTCACTGAACGACTCTTTGAATGTGTCGTCAGCTGTAAGTCGAAGGGGCCACCCTTTCGCTACGGAATGACTCTCCTAATGCGTTGTCAGTCGTAAGTTGAAGGGGCCACCACTTCGTCACTGAACGACTCTCCTAACGCATCGTCAGCCGTAAGTTGAAGGGGCCACCCCTTCTTCACTGAACGACTCTCCTAACGCGTCGTCAGCCGTAAGTCGAAGGGTCCACTCCTTCACTACTGAATGACCCTACTGTGTCATCAGCCATAAGTCGAAGGGCCACCCTTTCGCCATCGAACGACTCCCTCATGGCGTCAGCCATGATTCGAGGGAATCACTCCCTCGTCGCTAATTTCTTACATGGTTCGATAGCTTACCCTCGATCTTCTTGAGCAAGGGTCTAACCCATCGTAAGGGGCGATCAGACATTATGACCACACGACATAAGCGACGACAAATAAAGATATGCAAACCAACTCTCCTAGCGCTTTTGCTACAAAATTGTTTTCGTTTACATCTACATTACCCCCTATACATTCAAAAATTAAAGCAGGAGTAAAAGAAGCACCAAGATTCTACAACGGCTAGCTAGGCCTTTGGTCTCCCTCCAGCACGACAGCGGGCTCTTGGTCTTCCGAAGCACCAGCTCATGCATTGTCGCCCGTCATGGTGATAACTTCACTGGAGGGAGCAGCCTCCTCAGTGCCTTGACTCAATTCGTCATCACCGAGGTCAGAAAACAACACCAGGATTTGGTCGATCTCAACGAAAAGGTCAGGGAATCGGTCCTTCAGTTCTGATCGACATCGCTCGTAGCCTCCGTGTACAGCTCGTCGAAATCGGGCAGAGAGTCCTTGAATTCTTTGACCGCCCTCTCCGTTATGACCTCGACGTTGGCTTTCTCTTCCAACAGAGCCTTCTCTGCTCACTCTCTTAAAAGCGGCTTGTACCGCCTCCCTCTTTCGAGACTCGTGTAGCTCACGATCGAGCTGCAGAAGGTTATCCATTCTCGATTTGCAAAGAAGGCTGAGTCTAGTCAGCTCAACTTGAGACTTCTCCACGACTGACCTAACAACCTCCAGGACGACTTCGTGATTGGCCACCACTGGAGCGCGTCAACACAACGCAACGGTGGCCATAAGAGCCCGCAAACAACGCACGATAGTTAACATCAGTGCTTGCATCACCCATAATGGAGGCTGGTGCAGTGGTTGTTGAGTATTGGTGTTTCATACCAATCTTATTTTGATGATGATCACAACATTATGTTGTTGCTAATGACTCTCTTGTTTAGTCTCACAGTTTCATTCCTAGAATATCTTTCTTGGAGGCTAATCACTTGGTGCAAGGATGGACATCAAGTGGAGAAGTGCCAAAGCTTGGACTCAAGGAGTGCCAAAGCTTGGAGATGATGGAGAGCTTCAAGGCATCAAGATTGAAGACTTAGACTATACGGAAAGCAATGTAATCCATGTAATATTTACTTTATTGCTTTCTCTCTCTTTTGGGTCTAGGTTAATGTAATGCCTTATTAGATGGTCTACTCATTCATGCATATGCATTTAGCCATCTTAGTGAGCCTTAGGATTATCTTAGAATCCAACCCAATAGGCACATCTTGCCCAAAGACTCATTTGGAGTCTCTGGCTTTCCATCAGTCGCCTGTTGAAGGATATACAGTCGACTGGGTGATTTCCAGTCGCTTGTAGATCCTTCTACAGTCGCCTGATATGCACGGCTCAAGTCAATATTTCAATTGACTCAAACTTGAGCTTTACGCACAGTCGACTGCTGCTCAGTTTACAGTCGCCTAAAGATTTACAGTCGCCTGGGAATTGGCCAACAGTCGTCTGAGTAGCGTAAGTGTAATCTCTGCATCTCTCTGTCTTTTCTCCATCTTATACAGCAGTCGACTGATGAAGGTACTACAGTTGCCTGACTATAAGACAGTCGACTGTATTATTGACAGCAGTCACCTGTATGCTTATCTGGAGAAAGAGTGCAGTTCTCTGTTTTATTCCATCCCCTGCAGCAGTTGCCTGCTGAAGGTTTTACAGGCGCCTGTCCTGTTTCCAGTCGACTACATTGTCTTCTTCAGTCGACTGTGTCCTAGCTCAGATTATATCCGTTGGATATTTTCTAACCGTTGATCAGTCGACTGTCTTTTGATCATCATTCGACTGTTGATGTCGTTTTCGCTCAGTTTCTAGCCGTTGCAGCTTTGGGCTGATGGCTATTTTCTTGGGTTTTGAGGGTTGATATAGGGTTCCTATATATATGGGTGTGCTGATATCTCTAGAACTTCTTGATGCTATTGAAAATATTAAGAGATCTATAAGCCACTTATAAACTCTCTTAATTCCCTCTTGTGAGTTTTCATTCCTCTTCATGCATTGAAGTCCAGCTCAAGGGAATTCATCCAAGTGCTTTCAAGCCAATCTCATCACTTGGAGATCCTCTTCCATGCCTTGCATTCATACATGAGTAAGCATCTCAAGGCATAGGTAAGAGTATTTATTTTACTTGGTGAATTTGTAACACTAATTCTCTTTGTGGGAATTAGTCTATCTCCCTTTGTGGGAGTTCATCTCTTTGTGGGATTAGGATATTCTCTTTATGGGAATAACTCTCTTTGTGGGAGTAACTCTCTTTGTTGGAGTTTAGTGTCCTAGTGTAGGGCTAACCCTAATTCTCTGAGTGGGAGTTCATGATTCTCTTGGTGGGAGTCTAGATCCTCGTGTAGGGTTGGTTGAGTCCTTGTATAGGGCATAAATCCTCTTGGTGGGGTATCTCATTGTGAGATTTGTATTTACTTCTCTTTGTGGGAATATAGTGAATATTGGTGTGGCTGGACGTACCCAAGTTTGGGGAACCAGGGTAAAAATTTGTATTTGCGTTTGGATTGATTGTGTCAATTATTTCCTCTTACATTTATTATTCCGCATTTTCAAGTTTAATTTTAATTGGACAATTTTATTGCCATTACACTATTCACCCCCCTCTAGTGTGTGTTGTTAGTATTGCAAGGATAAGACGATCCTTACAATTGGTATCAGAGCGAGGTTATAGCATACTGTAATGATGGCATTCAACGCCTCTTCCGCATCTCATGAAGAAGGTCATTCAACCGTTCGACCCCCGCTCTTCAACCGAACCAACTATCTAAGTTGGAAGATCAGGATGATGATCTACATGGAGGGTCAAGACCTATAGGACATTACGGAGGTGCCATTTGAGAAGCCCACTACTTCTGCGGCTTCAAGGACAAAGGCGGAGAAGGACTCGATCAAGTTCAATGCGAGGGCTATGAATGCATTACATTGCGCCCTCTCAGCAAATGAGTTCAACTGCATCTCCATGTGCAAAACGGCCAACGATATTTGGCATACTTTGGAGATATGTCATGAAGGGACTACAAAGGTAAAGAAATCTAAACAAACTGTGTTTAGATCTAAATATGAAATGTTTAAGATGCAGAAAGGCGAAAGCATTTCAGAGATGTTCACAAGGTTCACAGATATCGTGAACGCTTTGGAGGGACTTGGGAAGACGATTTCCAAAGAGGATTGAGTAGAGAAGATCCTTGACTCTCTCACACCTCATTGGGAGTCAAAGGACAACGGAATTTTAGAGTCATATGACACGTCCAAATACACCGTTGAGGAGTGCATTGGTAATCTCATGGCGTATGAAGTGAAGCTTCAACACAAGAAGGAGATTCAACCATCGAAGCCCGAGAAGCCGGAGAAGCAAAAGGGGATTACATTCCATGCCAAGGAGGAGCCAATTAAGTGGAGGAAGAAATTCCATCGAGAAGCTCCTAGTGAAGAAGATGAGCTAGAAGAAGCTAGTGGAGAAAATATTGAGGATCTTGCCGAGCAATTCAAGGCATTCCTCAAATGCAAGTAAGGTAAGTCTTTGTCAAAGTTTGCCTCCAATTCTAACAAGGTTCCTACTTGTTATACTTGCAGCATAAAGGGTCACTTATCCACCGAATGCTCTTTCAAACCCAACAAATAAACTTACAAGGGTAAAGAGAAGAAGCATTGGAAAGGGAAGTCCAAGTCCAAAAATCACAATAAGGGACTTGTCGGGACTTTTGATGATTCTAGTGAGGATACATCTAGTAATGAAGAAGAGGATGCAAAGGACGATGCTCATGCATGCTTTGTAGCAATTAATGCTCCTACACCAATCCCCTCTGGCTTAAATGAAGATGAGTTGGAAGCATGGCTTAACTCTTACAACTCCTACGAGGAATCGTGCCTCATGGCTTTGGAGGAGAAGTCTTCATCAAGCTCTAGCAAGGGTGATGATGATGAGATCGAGGAAGCAAAGATCGCATACGAGGAGCTCAAGAATAACTTCGACTTGGTCTCCGAAAAGGCTAGTAAGTGCATCAACTCTTACAATAAATTAAAAGCAAAATATAAGATTGCTAAGAGTAGAGTGCATGAACTAGATATTGCTAGTGTAATTCATGATGAAAAGCATGTTTATGACACTTATGAGAGAGACACACTTCTCTCTCAAGTTAAGGAATTGAGTTTAACTAATGAAAATCTTGTTGCTCAAAACCTTAGCTTAGAAACTCGCATTAAACAACTTACGTTGAAATGTGAAGAGGAATCCCGGAAGCTCAGAAGCTTTGTGTATTCTAAGGATTCACACCACGATTTGTTGGAAAAACAACATCCAGCAAATCATATAGGAGGTTTGGGTTATATTCAAAATGTGATACCCAAACCCACCTCTAATTCCTCTTATGGTGTAAATACAAGAAATATTGCTAAAGCACCTAAGAAGAATCACCATGCTTTCTTGTACAACAATAACATTAACAAGAAGCATGTAGATCACGAGGTAATGAGAAAGAATGAAAAATCTTCATTTTTTGCTAAAAAGCAAAATCCTTATCTTTGCATGCCAAGAAATTTGTTTCTACACCTAAGCATGCCACATCCACCCCTCTTGCAAAGGCAAAACCCTCGCCTAGGAAATCTTTGAGTTTATGGATTCCCACTAAGGTTAGTGTGCAAGAGAGGGATTGTTACATCAACTCTTTAGTTAGAGGTGTGATCACCTCATGTGATTACATTAGGAAATCAAACTCCTCTTGGGTTTGGTTGCCTAATGTTTAGGTTCCTCACACATATGCATATTGCATGTGTATTGTGCTTAAATGTTTTATTTTTAGCATACCCATCGTTTGTGTGTGTTTCATGATTTTGAAAATATTTCAAACTTATTTTTTTCATGAAAATGGGGACCTCAGGGATGACATTGACATACATGCATTTGTTGATCCATATGTATGCCAATGGGGGAGTTAATATGTTGTATGTTTAAAATATTTTAAAACATATTTTGACTCTCTTTTTGGGGCGTGTTTGAGATCATTTTTTTCAATTGGTTAATATGTAGTCTCACACCAAACCCCTTAGATATTGCCATGGTGTTTCATGTTATATTTCTTTTGGCAATATCATTGTGTATCTTTGAAGCTTGATTTTTCCATATTTATTGCTTTGATACACTTTAGGCCCATGGTTCCATTAATTGTATAATTGGTATTAGATCTTAGAAGTCAAAATTTGACTATTTCTATGATCTAGGGGGAGCATGGGATAGTGATTGATACCCACTAAATTTTTCAATTTGGTATCATACATCTCCTTATTTCTTGCATATTGTCACATCTTGGTTAAGATGACAAAGGGGGATATATTTGATGTCCACCTTTTTGACGATGTCAAGGGGAGAGATATATGCATTATGTAAATATATATGGGGAGATATATTCATATGCGTATGTGGAGAGATATATCTATAGGGAGAGATATATGGGATTAGATATACCTTTCATGTTTGCAAGATATTGTCCATTACAATTGGTTTATGTAATCCATACCTATTATACGTCACCATGATCTTATTTGGTTGAATGAGTATTTACTATTGTGTAGCTCATTGTATAATTGGTGCATATAAGTTGGGAGAGCTCATTAGCATTATGCTTTAATTCTTTGTGTTTTACATAATGTGTGTCATCATCAAAAGGGAGAGATTGTTGAGTATTGGTGTTTCATACCAATCTTATTTTTGATGATGATCACAACATTATGTTGTTGCTAATGACTTTCTTGTTTAGTCTCACAGTTTCATTCCTAGAATATCTTTCTTGGAGACTAATCACTTGGTGCAAGGATACATATCAAGTGGAGAAGGGCCAAAGCTTGGACTCAAGGAGTGCCAACGCTTGGAGATGATGGAGAGCTTCAAGGCATCAAGATTGAAGACTTAGACTCTACGGAAAGCAATGTAATCCATGTAATATTTATTTTATTGCTTTCTCTCTCTCTTTTGAGTATAGGTTAATGTAATGCCTTGTTAGATGGTCTACTCATTCATGCATATGCATTTAGCCATCTTAGTGAGCCTTAGTATTATCTTAGAATCTAACCCAATAGGCTCATCTTGACCAAACACTCATTTCGTGTATCTGGCTTTCCATCAGTCGCCTGCTGAAGGATACACAGTCGACTGGGTGATTTTCAGTCGCCTATAGATCCTTCTACAGTCGCCTGATATGCACGGCTTAAGTCAATATTTCAATTGACTCAAACTTGAGCTTTACGCACAATCGACTGCTGCTCAGTTTACAGTCGCATGTAGATTTACAGTCGCCTGGGAATTGGCCAATAGTCGTCTGAGTAGCGTAAGTGCAATCTCTGCATCTCTCTGTCTTTTCTCCATCTTATACAGCAGTTGACTGATAAAGGTATTACAGTTGCCTGACTATAAGACAGTCGACTGTATTATTGACATCAGTCGCCTGTATGCTTATCTGGAGAAAGAGTGCAGCTCTCTGTTTTATTCCATCCCCTGCAGCAGTTGCCTGCTGAAGGTTTTACAGGCGTCTGTCCTGTTTCCAGTCGACTGCATTGTCTTCTTCAGTCGACTGTCCTGGCTCAGATTATAGCCATTGGATATTTTCTAGCCGTTGATCAGTCGACTGTTAATGTCGTTTTGCCCAGCTTCTAGCCGTTGCAGCTTTGGGCTGATGGTTGTTTTCTTGGGGTTTGAGGGTTGATATAGGGTTCCTATATATATGGGTGTACTGATATCTCTAGAACTTCTTGATGCTATTGAAAATCTTAAGAGATCTATAAACCACTCATAAACTCTCTCAATTCCCTCTTGTGAGCTTTCATTCCTCTTCATGCATTGAAGTCCAGCTCAAGGGAATTCATCCACGTGCTTTCAAGCCAATCTCATCACTTGGAGATCCTCTTCCATGCCTTGCATTCATATATGAGTAAGCATCTCAAGGCATAGGTAAGAGTATTTATTTTACTTGGTGAATTTGTAACACTAATTCTCTTTGTGGGAATTAGTTTATCTCTCTTTGTGGGAGTTCATCTCTTTGTGGGATTAGGATATTCTCTTTATGGGAATAACTCTCTTTGTGGGAGTAACTCTCTTTGTGGGAGTTTAGTGTCCTAGTGTATGGCTGACTCTAATTCTCTGAGTGGGAGTTAGTGATTCTCTTGGTGGGAGTCTTG
This sequence comes from Scilla litardierei, assembly GCA_030789695.1. Classification (NCBI taxonomy): domain Eukaryota; kingdom Viridiplantae; phylum Streptophyta; class Magnoliopsida; order Asparagales; family Asparagaceae; genus Scilla; species Scilla litardierei. Next base: position 41,287,841 of record CM061138.1, on the reverse strand, counting down.
ATCCTCATGTAGGGTTGGTTGGGTCCTTGTGTAGGGAATAAATTCTCTTGGTGGGGAATCTCTTTGTTAGATTTGTATTCACTTCTCTTTGTGGGAATATAGTGAATATTGGTGTGGCTGGACGTACCCAAGTTTGGGGAACCAGGGTAAAAATTTGTGTTTGCGTTTGGATTGATTGTGTCAATTATTTCCTCTTGCATTTATTATTCCGCATTTGCAAGTTTAATTTTAATTGGACAATTTTATTGTCATTACACTATTCACCTCCCCTCTAGTGTGTGTTGTTAGTATTGCAAGGGTAAGGCGATCCTTACAGTGGTTACCTGAACGTTAGCATGGACAGCTATCGACGCAAGTCTCTCGTAATCGACCCTATCCACGACAGCCCTGTCCCATGGAAGGGTCGCATTTTCAGCAATCCGGGAGGCGGTCCCGCAATCCAGAAGTACAGAATCTTTCCGCCTGATCGGAGACTCCATCCGAATGAGTTCATCAGTGGAATAATCGAATGGGGTCTGAGGAGATCGACTCTCTAGCAGAATTATCCTGAATTCATCAGGGATGTCTTCAGACAATGGTACATGAGGGAACATGCCTCCTCAAGGCCAAGAATCCTCATGAAGAAGGAGCTCCGGAGGGATCCGGGTCTCCCCCGAGTCTCTCTCTAAGGGAGTTCCCCTCTCCTGCTGAGGTACCTGCTCCGCAGCCTCAATCGACCCAAACTGCTCCGAGTTGCTAAGAAGAAGTTGTCGCTTCCTTTTAATCCCCTCAATTGCAACCACCTCGAATTCTGAGGCGACCTCTCCTTTTTCTTCCACTGGAGACGGGCCACTTGAGTAGCCCTCTCAACGACAACGGACAATCCTTCGATGGATGAGCTATCCTTTTTCCCATAGGCGGCACCCGAGGAGATAACATGCTCACCTCCGCCTCTCTGATGGAAGTCTCAACTGCCTCCCACAATGCAGGGTCCACCTGGTATTCCACACCGACCATGCCTGTAGGAAAAACAAACAAGTTAAATCGGAGAACGAGGGTTGAACTGCTGACAGGCACGATCGAATCAACCTTTCGTCCACACGGTTCGACGCAACATGTCGTCGGACCACAACCACTTCGTCTTCCTCACGTTCTCTGGCAGACTCATTAATGCGTCGGTGGCTTCCTTCTCTTCTCTACTCAAAGGCTTGTCCTCAGCAGGGCTTAAGTCAGGGACGCCCCACTCGGTGCAAAAACTCGTTTCTCCTTGGAAGACCACAAACACAAACTCCTCTTTCCATTTGGGATTAGAGGAAGAGATTCCATCAAACAGCATCCTGCCTCGACAAGCTGTTATCGTGTACCAGCCCGGGGTCTTGAGGGGAGGGATCGTGAAGAAGTAATTGAACATTATCAACGACGGTTCAATCCCCTTCATCATGCACAGAGCTATAAAGCCCGTCAGTGCACCAATGGCATTCGGCATCAACTGACAGAGAGAAAGGTTCAGGGTGCAAAAGAAGTAACGCATAAAGGGGTGCATGAGGAATCGAAGCTCTCGTTGAAAGGCTTTGACGTAAACCCCAACTTCTCGATCGCCAGGGTGATGGACCCTCTCATCTCTTCTCGGCAGCCAGATCTAATAATCGAGGCGGACGTAGCTTCTCTGGAACTCAGGGATCTGATCGGCTCTAACTTGGCCTTCGGATTTGCAATCAGACCAGGCTCTATGGCCCCCCTCTTTGTTCTTCTGCATGACAATAACCAAGCTCGACGAAGCCATTTCTTTCAAAGGGAGAAAATCTAAATCTTGAAAGAAGAAGATGTTATCTTCGAATTCTATCGCTGGAACCATCTTATATCAACAAAGCGACATCCGCAGGATGAGACACGCATCGAAGATCCAAGGATCTACATATCTTGGGTTTCGAACCGACGGCTCATCCGAATTGGTGAGGCGGACGTTTTGGCGCCTAGAACTCGAATGCTAATTCCTCGCTTGCAGTGTCCCATTAATGCGATGTAACATGGCTTGACTTCAACAGGTGGATCCGTTGAGGTCGTTCGACGGGGGCCATTGTTGAACAATTGGGCCGGCACTCAAGACAAATCGACCGACGGAGGTTAAGGCCCACAGGCGAATCTCGACATCGACTCGGTCAAAGCCCACCAGTTAGTCGACCATTGCACTCCCATCACTCAAACATGGGATTGAAAGCGGCCTCATAAATAGCGGAAACGTGGGCAACATTCACTCCTATTAAAGAAGGGAGATCATGGCACCATAATGGGTGATCGTTACTTTCCCAACGTCACTGAAAGGACCCATGGAGTCTATAAATACCAAAAGGGTTCCAATTCCCAAGGTACGATATCTAATACATAGACTCTACTCTTTCAGGTTATAATTTTTTTCACTAAAGAGCTTGCTACGTCAGATCTGAGACGAACCTCCCTGGCTTGATCTCAGCTGCTCTAGGCTCCCTCTTTTACTTAAGTTCCCATACTAACTTAAGCATCAGAGGAGATTTTGGTCGGGACCCAGATCCGGCCCCCCTGTCTTTCCTTTGTGGTGTAAATCGAGGAGTCTCTGTCTCCTGCGAGGGTTGCCTTTTGAGCTTCCCAGCCTCGAACTATTGACGTACAAGCTGCTCGAGGGTCGATCGAGCACCGCATCCTAACCGACATCCATCAATCGACCCTGGTTCTACCAAGCCAGGGTCCCATTCAACTTGCTGACGAGGCTCCGACTCAGCACGAAGGGTCCATGTAAGCTAGACAACTGTCTCGGTCATTTTTGGCCTTAACAGCATGTATAATATGCTTATGTCCTTCATGCCATGTTTATTCCATGCCATGTTTATACCATGTTTATGTCTCTTTATGCCATGATATTTCATGCTACTAGAGACAATGTGTAGGTAGAATTTATCATGCCTTGCTACTAACCATGATACTATACTTATGTATGGATAATATGCCTATGTACTTTATGCCATGTTAATGCCATGCCAAGTTTATGTCTCTTTATGCCATGACATTTCATGCTACTAGCCACCATGTGTAGGATTTATCATATCATGCTAATAGCCATGATACTGTACTTATGCATGGATACTATGCTTAGTCCTTTATGCCATGTTTATACTGTGTTTACGTCTCTTTATGCCATGACATTTCATGCTACTAGCCACCAAGTGTAGGATTTATCATGCCATGGTACTAGCCAGGATACTCTACTTATGCATGGATACTATGTGTATGTCCTTTATGCCATGTTTATACCATGCCATGTTTATGCCATGTTTATGTCTCTTTGTGCCACGACATTTCATGCTACTAGCCACCATGCGTAGGATTTTTCATGACATGATACTAACCATGACACTGTACTTATGCATGGATACTGTGTTTATGTCCTTTATGCCATGTTTATGCCATGTTTATGTCTCTTAATATGCCATGACTCCCAGCTTTATACCATGACACTATGCTTACGCCATGACAAAAATATCATGATGAAGTCCTATTTCCTTATGCCAAGACACTATGCATATGTTCTACAACAAGATCATGATGTCCTTTACGCATATGATATCTTTGTGGTGTTGCCATGATTAAAATGTTGTACTTATAGCATAGAGATGATGTTCTACGCATGATGTTTATGTTTTATATCATATGGAGCCTATGTTACTTCCCTTATGCATATAAGGACACTATTATAAGGATGTTCCATTTCATGCCAAGATCATGATGCATATTTGTTAGGATACTGTGATAAGTTGTACTATCTTTATTGTACTTGAATGTGTTGTCTTTTACTTTATGCATAGATACGAGCGATGAGGTAAACTCAGGGTTTAGGAGGTACATGAGCGACGAGACCATCCTATTGTTTATACGTCTCCAAGAGTTGAGACTTTGGAGTAGGCATTCTATCCCAAGAGGGATATATTCTTCATATCACTTCAAGTGGCGTTCTCCTCCCGTAAGGATGGGGTTATCATATTACAAACTACTTCAGGCGGCGTTCTCCTCCCGTAAGGGGGAGGGTGTTTATTATCAGGATGGATGGATCTCACTGCACATTGCACTCTCTGACCAAGAGTTTGTACGATCAACTAGTGTGTGCTTTTCTTTACTAGAATAGGTTCATGTGCTAACATTAGACACAGTCTAGGCGATGTCATGGACTTGAAATCGATAAAGTTGCTAGGACACCATTGCATGGACACATTTATTTTTCTGCCTTTATTTTTGTCATTACTCTTAGCTGCAGATTTCTTTCCGTATTCATTATATGTTTCCTTTTCTGTTCATAAATATTAATTTGTGTAGCTTGCCTTTAATTTTCCTAATATAAATGTAGATGATCTAGTTGTGATATAACAATGTTAAAGATAGTATTCAAATCCTAGAGTTGTGTTTTCCTATTGGGCACGCGTTGACATGTTCGCCCCCTTTTTTCCAGAGACCCCCACAACAGCTTTTTTTCCCCAGAGGTTACACATGGCTGGTCTTCCTTCTTTTTATTTGTGGGTGTGAGTTGTACTTATTTCGGGGTGTAAACTTTTATTTGTGAGGACTAGAACCTCTGATGTATTTTGTTTTGCTTTCAAATTTCTCATGTATCTTTTATGTAACTTTAAATGTACTTTTTGAAACAGATAAATGTATACGTATACTTTTTGCGACTCCGTGTTTTTTCTTTATTTTGAAGCATGTACATTATTTCTTTATCTGTCAACCGTATTGTCCCAGCATACGCAGTGGCCTGCAGGATTTATATCATCGTATTCCATTTACGCCAGGTAGTATTTAGAGTAAAGGGGTTAAATCCTTGGTCTAAATATTGCCGCGGCCTTGCTACTTTCCATTCTCTAGACGGTCTTGGGAAAGCTTCGTATTTTCCAATTATTTTGGGAATGGGGCGTGACTTCCTATCACTGTCGTGACTTCTTGTATGTGATGGTTCCACTGAGTGGTGTTTGATGATAATGACCTCGCCTTTATGATGCCATCATTGTCCCTCCTTTCCTCCATCGACCCCGAAAAGGAGCATAACGACTGGCCATTTACTGCCGACGTTACTAATCGACTCCTTAACACTCGGGAGCTCGACGGGTGGGTAAGCTGTCCCTTTGACTGGGCAAACGGCTAACCTTCTACATAGGTCTCTAGTCTTTTAATTAGGCTGAGGTGATGTAATCATCTTGGGATTTTTTGTTTGAGTGAAATATTCTCTATGCCACGCGAGGTGGCCCAATATAATAACAGATATTGATTTCATTGATGATCAAAAACCTAGGTTTCGTAGGTCAAAAACCATATATCTAAAAACCAGTCGACTTCCCAATGAGCTTGAATTGACCTCTATTCTTGGGATTTTTGAGTAGGCTGAACTAGTCAACTATAGTACAAATCACTAGTCAACTAGTTGCCTAACTAGTCGATTAGTCAGTGTACACTAGTTGACTTGGCAGGGCCAGCTCAGCCTACAATGGGCAAAGTTCTATTTGTTTTTTCTGATCATTGTAAGGGCCGTTTGTGTTTATACTCCGTTGTGCTTAGTTCTATATTTTCAAGAGATATTGTTGATAAAGTTTTAATTAAGTAGCTCTAATTAATAACTTAGGTGCAAATTTCTAGAGAGACTTATATTATTTCATAAAAATTATTCACCCCACTTTAGTGTCTACCTGCTCTATGGTCGGGCATAAGAGCCGTGCTACTGAAGGAGTCGACCACATGTAGGTCGTTCTTGTTGAGCATGGCTGCTTTATGGTCCAACCTCGTGAAGGACGTCCCTGCCGACTGCTTTTAGGGTTCGGTTGGGCTGACCCCTTTGAGCCGAGGTCATGGGTTTTCGAGTACTCTTGACCGTTCCTGATGGGTCCCATCGATCCAGCTCAACCGGGACCCACGTTCAGTGAATCCCAGGCAAAGCATCATATACATCCAACTATAATTCTAAAGCTAAACCTGTGAATGTTTTCTTATTCCCAATCAAACTCGCAACATTCAACCACCTCACAAAAAACGAGAAAGAAATCCAGGACATGTATGAGCATTAGAACACCAGAGGTTCATTCCTCAGTCTACAAGGTAGGGCTTGATTCAAACCGCCTATCCCCTCGAATATATTCATATCTCGCTCTAAGGTTGATGACACCGGCCAATTCCTTCAAATAATTCACGGCCTACCCATCGCCTGCCGCCCTAGCTCAACTCGCTTCCTTATCAACGTAGAAATTTCAATTACAAGCAATGCAAAGCCGCGTAAATGGCACAAAGTCACGACGAAGTGATCATGGAGTCCTAAAGGAACTCTATATGCGTTCAACTTGCTTTCTTGTGAAGTTCGTTCAGAGAATCACCTACGACTTTTTCACCGAGTGCACGACTGTTAGTCAAGCCGAAACAGTTCCCGTCCCTTTCTCTCACGCGAACACACGCATACATAACGAACGGCTGAATGTGAACAGCAATAAAACATCGCCATCATGCCCCACGAGAGCTATTTATCCCAAGCGATATAGGCTGCATGCTTGTCGTCATCGAATAACAAAAAAACTAATAACATTGTTTCAAGCTTAGGTTCCCAGACTTTGAAAATCTGCCTCCAAATCAAACAGCACATCAACATCCTAAGCTAGGGTTAATCACTTAAAAAATAAGGCTAACCCAGCCGTTGCGGTTTATAAAACAGTCTGCAGTTGCAAGTGAAAGCTAATGGACAGTGCCATTGCCCAGCCACCATCCGGCAGCATCTCTCGTGCGGTCTTCTTTGTCCCCCAGGGAGCTCCGATGTGCACGTCATTTCTTAATCTTAATTATCTCATTATCCCCAAGTTCATATATTTTGCAGGAAATGTATCCTCCCATTCATATATTTCCCAAACCCTGGCTATATTAGGAAAGGACAAAGAACCCTAGATTTTGGGCAATGATCCCAACACGTGTGCTGACCCCACACGTGACCTTCCTGTCGGCTTGACCGGTCCTCTCCAGCTCGGTTGCGGTTCATTTATACTTTATAATATATATTTTATGTATCCATAAGCTCAACAACCCCGTGAATATGATCAATTTTTTTAGGTAATTAATTATTTGTTTTTTTTTGGTCCATAAGTATAACACTGCCAAATTTGACTGAGCACCAAACTCACTTCAATTCGCAATGAGTAATCACGTCACATGATAATTAATGGAATTCTTTTAGGTTTTCTGTAGTTTAGACTATATATACTGTTCTCTTTCACATGAAAGTCTTCCCTCGTTTCATGGCGTACAGCTTCAGGGAGAGCGATGGCACTAATTATGCGAGAAGTGAGATGTAATCAAGAAGTTAATTAGCTGGAGAAATTCTAAACGCGATTTAAGTCGTTTTCTTTCGTGTTTAGACAACAGCTAGCTTGATGATTTGGACGTCTGGCTTTAAAGTGCAAACCTCCTATCCATATATATGTAACTTGGACGGTTAGACTTTAACACAGTTGATAATATTCTGCAAACATGACTAAATCTCAGTTTACGTATGGGCTAAATTTTATTAATTAGTTCGAAACAGCTGGTTACCTATCAAAAATACATTGCTTTTTTTTTTGACCAAGTATTATTAATAATGATCGTAATAGCTGATGCTAGTTTGTATTGTTTGCAAGCGACACTTTAACAGGTCCAAAAACAATCAAGATGCATTGAATTTGTTTGTTTAGATTGCTTAATTGAAGTATCTCTACTTAATAACTAAGTACCAGCTCATGACATGAAATTTCAGTGCATGGGATTAATGACATGTGATGTGAATAAGCGAGGGAATATTTATGCCTTTGTTGGTCATCTGTAGAGAAGACTATATGCTTGTGTGCCCCTAGTGTCTAACTTGCAAGGCTACAATGAAATTAAGATCACATAATTGGGGGAGACAAGGCAATTTTGACTAGAGAAAGATGTTGGGCTACATCATATTCATCTAATCTCTAAGTCTTCTGAAGTGTCATATCGAGAACAAGCAATTTTTATCACATTGGAGTGTCTGCACGCTCAAACGACAGTGTGCTAAATTCTCGTTATTTTGTTTATCAATGTATTTTCTGAACCTTATATCACTAGTAGAAACATTATTTCCGTCTATGAGATTTATGTGGGCAGAAATCGTGGTCGGAGTGTTGGGGTTGGACGCAGTGGATTAAGATTGATTATCTGTGACCAACTTTAACAAACAATCTTAATTAAAGAAACCATAGAAAGCACAAAAATAAGCCACTACATGCAAGATCAAGCAATCACACAGAGATGCACATGATTTATACTGTTTTTAGCCCAATATGGTGTCTATGTTCAGTCTTCTGTTGTCATGGTTTCTACTAGATTAGAGATGTAGCACAAGAGAATACACCAATTACCACGATCTCCACCAACAACAAGCAAACCTTTTTGACAAGTAAATCTAATATTCTAGCAAATACAAAGTCTCATGCACGCTCAACAATAGAACGATCTTACCAGAAAACCCTAGAACAAGTAATATCTCCTCATCCAAAGCTTGTAGCCATCACCAAAGCCCTTGCCGCACAAAATATTGATGTTCTCAATTGTGTCCCCAATTGTATATCCCTTAGGAATCCATCATTAGGATTTTAGATGACGTTTTGCCGTTCGATTTGATCACATATTAGATCAACGGCACAAAACAAAACCTGCATCAGGTCAGAATCTGATTGACACGATCATGTTAGATATGGCACGATCGTGTCAACTATGCTGCTAAAATATTTGGAGACAGCCAAATCTACACGATCGTGCCAATCAAAAAACAATAGGTAATAAGCTAGATGGCTAAGTTGGAGGAAAATAAGATATGCATGTAACATGATTGGTGATGCATCCTAATAAAATTCTAAGCAAGGCAAAAGCATATAAAACTACCTAATACTCTCCTCCAACTTAAAGAAAAACTGTGTTCTCAATGTTGAAAGAGTATAGGATTATTCAATGCAAAACATGGAAAAAGTAAAACATACTATTAAAGCAATAAATAAAATTCTTAATTATTTATCAACACTACTGGATAGAACACACTGAGATCAAACGGTGGATCCCTGATGTCCAGCGGTGGAGGTAGCTGCTCAATCAGCTCCTTTCGTTCCTCTGCCAGCTGCTTCAGAGATACGCCTCCACCAGCATCCTTGAATCCCATCAACACAGCTCCCATCATCTCCATATAAAGTACTCCTTTGGCCGGCAGGAGATGAGCTGCGTTAATTTAAGTAGATTGTTCATGCCCTGCAACAAAAGTATTCCAAAATGGGTCATCATAATAAATAAAGGCATTTGAATCTTGACGACAATCTGAATTTAGAATATATGGATTTGAAAATTGTGATTCAGAAATGAAAGGAAAGAGTTGTTGGGAACTTCCCTGAAATGTGTCGCTATACACGATCTGATACTCTGACTCAGAAGGAGGGGGAAGTGTCTGCAAAGGTAGATCTGGAGAAGAAGGTGGATCAGGCTCAATATAGACCATCTCGCAATCTGCTTCATTTGCTTCATCATCTCCATCAGAAAGTGTAGGCTCTACAAGCCTCCCAGAACTCTATGGTACTCCCGGGAAGTATTCATAGATGATGGCTTGGTGCGCATCCTCAGGTGAATGAGATAATAGTTGCTGGAATGAATCGATGGTAAGGCATGGCTCGGGCTCCATCATGGTCTGTCTGCTATCTCCCTCGCACACATCCTCCTCACCACCAAAGTAAAAACAAGCAGTAGTTATCCTAATGTACTCGTACACCTCAGGCAGGGGATACGAATCAGAAGGTTGACATAGTTCAGGCTGCTTAATGTCCTCAATCTCGCTCTCGCCTTGACTTGTCTCCGCTTCATCGTCACCACCGACATAGAAATACATCGTGTTTCCCTCATGCTCTACGCAAACCCCATCATCCATCTCCTCCGGCGCATCCAAACTTTGATGTTTAATCTCATCTACTTGGATCCAATGCACCCTCTCATCTGATTCTACTTGATATTCCACGGGGTCACATTGAAGAGAGCATACAGATGGCTCCTCAGACTAGCCTTGGACCTGCTGGACTACATCCTGATATGGAAATGAATACTGGCCATCGTGTTCATGTCTAAATGAATGATCTTCAGATGACACATTCCGCTCATACTCTGACAGGCCCTCCAAGTATCCCTAAGTTGCCTCAGGCGTCATATAAAAGAATTCACCCCCACTCATCCTCTCTAGGAACTCCTACACGTGTATTTGAAGTCCTTCATAGAAAAAAATTAAGGAGGCAGACTGTGTCAATCCCATGCTGCGGACATCCAAGCAACATCTCGTTGAATCTACCCTAAACATGACAGACAATCTCTCTGTTAAACTGAGCAAAGTTCGAAATCTGCTACATAAATGCTTGTCTCCGCATCGCCTGAATCCTGAAATTTGGAAAAAAAATTAGAAGAAATTGAGCCTGAAAAGATAACCAAGTACATGATGAGTCATGAGGCAAAGAATAAAACCAATATATATCATAATATGTCAATGAATACTAGAAATATTTAAGAAATAATCTATTAATACATGTATTCCCAACAAACAAATTGCAACATATTGTTTCATACTTTTGCAAATGTAAATGTGTGTTCTCTTCCTCCGAACCATGGAAACCCGGTAAGACTTGGGTCAACCCCGAAATAAAGTCTGAAACAATTGTGTCACCATCCATAATATTATTAAAATTTTGATTTCTAAAAAAGAAAAAATAAAGAAAATAAAATGACTCATTAAGTGTAAAATAGAGAAATAGAAAGACTCACACTAAAGAGATGGAACAATTGAACCAAAAATTTCAAAATCAATCAAAATGAAAATTGTAGAATCCGTTGTCTCTGGCAACTATGCCAAAAACTTACCTGCCTCAAAATATTGCAACTCCCCAGCACAGGATGTCAAGAAGAAAAAAAATCTGATGAGTCCAGAGTCGAATTCATAGGGACAAGTTGTTCAACAATTGTGTAGGTTCAATCGATTAAGGAAATTAAATGGTGAGAAAAGTTATGTCTCAAACTACAAAATCGGGTGATAGGATAGGTAGTGTGAGATGTGATCTAGAAGTTACTAACGGTGGTTGGCCTATTGGGGGAAGAGATATGAGGATTTGTATGTGTTATATGTTCATCTAGGGTTTATGCTAATTGTGATTCCAATGTCAATCATGCATCCTTTTTGGGAGAATTGTTGAGAGATGTATGCCCCCAGTTCATTTGTATTTGATGCAAATGGGTTTTTAATACTAAATGTGGAAATTTTGCATATGATGCAAAGTAATTAAATGTGTCATAAATTGTTTACATGCATATTTAATATAATAAATGTGTGAAAATGGTTACCTGTATGACGGGATCGTTCTAGTCTAAAGGTTCAAACCTCTTCAATAACGGACTCCAAACGCACAAAATAAAGCCAAATTAGTGCCCAAAGCCAAGTATTAATGGGCATTGCGGGTCTGGCGCCCGTTTGACGGGCACCCGACCCGCTTGGATGGAAGGCGCCCATGCTTGTGCTACTCAGCCAGGCGGGCCCAGGCGCAGTGCGCACGCGTGCACCCAACACGAGCGCTGTGCGCGCCCGCGCTGTGCGCGCGCGCACGCCCATACAGCAGCGCACGTGCGCTGCACGTACGCTGCGTCCATAGCACGTGGGTGGGCCCCACCTGATGCTAGGGCTACGTGCAGATTGTGACGGCTCGGTTTTTGCGAAAAACTATGTATTGGGCTATCTTTGGAGCCTCGTTTGAGGGGTCAAACAAACTCGGAATGACGTGCTGTTTGTTCCTACGCATTCACCGTTCAACCCCCTTCAATTTAATAGGTTGTATCACTTGCGAAGCTCAACATCGAGGAAGGAAAAATTCGTTAAAGTTTGGCATTTGTTAAAGGCAAACTTTAATTAATTTTTCGTCCAAAATTTTTAGTCCCACATCGGATATGGAGTGAAGGGGAGGGGTCAGCCGCCAATATAAATAGGGGCCTACTCCCCGCCTTGAAACTCGTCCCAAGCTCCAGATCTGAGTAGCTCCATTAAACATGAGCAATCCTGGATCTGAGCTTAAAGAAAATATTCACTTTCTCACTAAATTCTTCCTTGCTCCTATTCGGGCTCTGGCAACGCTACGCAGGAGCTTGGGTCGGATCCGAAGTCTTGACGAAGGATCCACTCAAGGTGAAATCTTCTTCGGTGCGTATTTGGCTCGACGACAAGGGTGCTGCTTGCCTCGGGATGCGGTGCGGTTTGGGAAGCGTTTCGGCTTGGGACGAGGTGCGGCCCGGGATGCGGTTCGGCTTGAGAGAAGTGGCGTGGTGCCAAAGAAATGTTACTGAAAACGACGTTTCGTATTCTGCGGAAACGAAGTGAAATGCATGTAGTTTAAATTAAACATGCGTTTATAATTGCAAATATTAGATAGATATATCCTTAGGGGTTGGTCAGACCCAACCCCGGGATAGTAGAGATCTTGGCTAGGGTTAATATCTTTAGGGCTGTTCTTAAAATAGTTTTATGATGATTTTTCGCTGCTGTATTTGATATCTTCGTCCGACCGACTTAGGCCGGACATCGATTTAATTGCCTTAAGGACCCAAGAAAACCCTACAGTGGTATAAGAACCATGTCTACCTGATCTATATTTTGCAATTATAAAATGTATGCGATACAGCATGTTTCTCCATCAGATGGAGGTTTTATTTAAACTTTAAAATAGTCGTTCTAAAGCAACGTTTTATTTTCGAAAATTGTTTTTGAAAATTTGATCTAATTTAAAATCATGAATAAGTTAGATCTTTAAAATTTTATGATAATTTTGATGTAACTTAGATTTATGCGATACTTTTAGGTTGCATGCTTTACTAAATTGTATAGTTGATAATGGTGATATTAGTTTTATTGATTATGTGATAATCCAAGAAAAACTATTAGGATAGCCATTAAAACTTTCAGAAAATTATAAGATAATTTTTTGATGGACATGCTATGATTTAAAAATTGTTACAATATATTAAATTCCTGTTTTGGGTAGGCCTCTCAAAATTATTATTTTAATTGTTCTAATAATAATTTCGAACAAAAGACTATGATTTAAATTGTTGCAACTTGAATTTTAAATTCCTAATACATGATTATGATAACACCATAATAATCCTTATAGTTGATAAGGACATTAATAAAAGTTATTAACCAATACTTGAAATTTCGAATTTTAGGATTCAACTAGTTGATAGGATTAACTAGTTTTAATGAAGCGATTTTTAATCAATGGCACACATATGAATAATTAGTTTTCTTCAATGGACCATGATCCGGTCTAGTGTTTTTTGACTAGTGCTGTGGATCACCATAGCTCGACTGGGGATAATGATCCTGGCCTAGCCAAATCACTGGCTGTGTTCCACTGGACCGCAAGGATGTGAGTTATGATTATGTGACACCGTCGATTATATCTAGTCAATTGCGTTAAAAATCTTCTTCAAGGTTAGCCGTAGCCCTCCTTGTTTTTGGATTAGGGGACTGAAAGACGCCTGTCATGCTTGTTGAGTCTCTTTAAGCCATGCCATGGTCTCTTTTAGAAATCAACTCCATCATACATGAGATATGTAGTCTGGTATTTACCCAAACCATTGCGTCGGGTCTCCTCGAGTATCGGTGTAAGTTAATATTAGACATAAAAACAAGGGTTCGACTAGACTAATCATTATGGTTTGTTGAGTCTCCTCAAGATCATAAGTGACTAGGGGGAAAACCAATAGGGAGTCACATGTGATGTGATTGTTAATGAGATTATCTACTAATTGCAGAGTCGATCAACTTGTTGATTCTCCTCAAGGTTGTGAAGCTCAGGGTGGTTGGATCCATATCCCATTAAATAACAATATTCGTTCATCTATATGGCTAAAGATGATCGCAGAAATAGTGGGATGATATAGTTGAATAAAAACCATTTTAACTATATTTTAAAATCATGAACATATGGTAAACTAGGGTAATTCTATGTTTACCAAAGTGGAATCCAAAACCATTATATCCTTAAAAGAAATAAGTCAACTGAACAAAATAATTAGTTGAGGAATATTTGATAAACCAAACTATATTCTCACTGATATTAAAAGTGCATGTCCTTCTTAGCACTGAGTTAAGGACAATGATTTCCTTAAGCTCTAAAGTCTAACACAAAAAAAGCACGCTACATAACACTTGCCTCTATGAGCAAGGGCAGCTTGAACATACTGATGTTTAACGCACGTTTCTCCATACAACTTGTTGAGTCTTCTCATGTTTGTATGGAAAACAGTTTCAATCCGCAAGGTTGGAAACTTCGATCAAACTGTTTGACTCAAAGATGAGTGTAAGAGCGATACAAGACAATGCATCCAAATTAGATCTTGAGACGAACAACTTGTTGAGTCTCCTCAAGATTATAAAGCTCAAGTGTTTGGATGCATGTGATGCTTGCACATCTAACATTTATGTTAGGATATGAAATGTCTAAAAATGATTTAGAAAGGAGAAGGCAATAAGGAAAATTCATTGAGAAAGAATGTTTGGTCTAGCATGGAAAAATGCATAGTAGGAGGAACTGAAAATAGGACATGTTTGATGTCGAAAATTTCAGAATAATTGTTAAACAAAGACAGTCTCACATATTAGCTAATGAACACAAGGTGTATTTAGGCCATATGGAACTTATATCACACTTTGCGAATGTCGTCACATTACTTTAGAAGAAATGTGTTTTGATGTGATTATAATGTATAACAATGTTGTATTAAGAGTTAATATATGAATACGTAAGTTAGTAGCAAATCTTATACGACAAAATAAGACTAGGCCGTACTGAAGAGACTAATCTTCACAAGTCACATAAAGAGGGGTTTGACCTCTCGTATTATGAGTCGAAAGACACTTGTGAATCTTGTCTCAAAGGTATGATGGCCGAAATTCCATCTATAAGACAATGGGAGAATGAGTTGGTGAACTCGTAGTCTCATACAAACAGATGTACCCGGACTCAAGTCTAAATAAGCCAAGATAAGGTATTCTTATTTTATTACGACACGTATTCTTGATGAAACACAAGTTTATTAAAATAGAGAACACAATGACAGAAGTATTTGAATTGATTCGATTGGATCGGAGATTCGAATACTTAGCTATGTAATTCGATTGCATCGGAGAGTCGAACACAATGACACAATGAGATTTTCTCTCAGGTCAAGTCTTTTACGACACCGGTGTGTTAGAGAGCATGAATCGTACTCTGTTAGACTTAGTGCAATACATGGCTAGTGACTCTGAGTTACAATCCACGTTCTGGGTTAAAACCCAAATAATAATGCCTAAGTATTTGATAAGTTTATGTTAGAACCTTATAAATATAATATTCCTCATATTAATCATTAGGAAGTCACATGATTACTCGAACTTCATGAGACGAAGGAGTCGAGTAAAACATCATAGTTGATGATGGCCTAGTCAGATTCCAAGAATCCAATCGGAGTAGGGACTCTGATAAATGGCTTGATGCAATCCGAAAAAGGTCCGTGCACGTAAATAAAGTATGGACTTCAGTTTACGTGCCCAAGGAAATTGTTTCCATTGGCTGCAAGTAAATCTTCGAGTCTAGAATATTGGTGAGAAGGAAAATAGTGAAGTACAACTTATGTTGGTTGAGAACAGTTATCATCCTAACTCATATAAACAGATTGTGATGAAATTTTCTCGCCAACAGCTATGTATAGATCTATTCGGATCAGACTCGTTGTAAATGCTCATGATGACCACGAACACTGGATATATATATATATATATATATATATATATATATATATATATATATATATATATATATATATATATAGGGCAATCTTCGGGTGCGAAAAATCCCGTGCGAAAGCCGTGCGAAAACTTTTTTTTTATTTTTTTGAAATTTTTTTTTTCAAAAATTCTTTTTTTGATGTTTAATCCATACAATTATATACCCCAGGGAAAATAATGGGTGAACCCGTTGGGCATTAGAGCACACATCCACCCGTTACAAATTTAACGGTCTCAAAACGTGCGAATTTGATGAAATGGCTTGATCGAAGGCCAAATGACATTATTTCTCAATCATTATTTTTTGAGGGGGGTATAACAACATATAATGAGGGTGGAAAAAAGAATTTTTGAAAAAAAAAATTTCAAAAAAAAGATAAAAACATTTTCGCACGGTGCGAAATGTTCTCATTTGAAAATTTTCCTATATATATATATATATATATATATATATATATATATATATATATATATATATATATGTTTTCTAAATATGATTTAGAAGAACAAACTAATAGAGTTTTCAGGGTCAGTGGGAGCAAATAAAAGGCATGCGATGCATCAAGGAGTTGGAACATATGGTTTGACAAAGTGGTCAAAGAGTTTGACACTTTATCAGAAATGATTATGAGCCATCTAAATGACCAGCAAACTTATTTGGATTATTCTCGATGAGCTAGATGAGATCCAGGCAAGACATATATTATGGATTCCAAGGGACCAAGGGAATTATATGGATGAGATTCAAATGTGTGGTCTAAAATGTACATAGAAATCCCTTAAGTCTATACATTAGACGGTTTAGCAGATCCACTCACGAAGGCTCTACCACATTAAGTCCAGAAAGACTTATGTGTAAATATGGTATAAGATGCCGGGATAAATGGGCATGAGTGCAAGCGGGAGATGTAGCAAGATGGGTTTGCCTTCAAGGCAAATTTATCTTGATGTATGTGTACAAACGTCTTGTTCAAAATAACAGTAAGTTGTTTGGTAAGAATTTACCTAAATTATAATGCTGTAGTCTTCATTAGAACTTAGGTATAATCTTGAGACTTTATGTGAGGTCAAATATATATTAAGATGGAGATCTCGATCATGGAGAAGTATTTGACCGATTGTAGCAAAGGTCTAAAACTGTTCGTAGTCATAGATGTTTCGAGAAAAGGATATCAATACATCGAATAGACCATTGTGTCTTAATCTTCACCATGTAATGGTGACGATGATCTCATGGTCGTTTGACTTGGCGAAGTCGAAGACGAGACACATGTGCTCATTGGAAAATGAGTTCACTGAACGACCCAACAAGAGTTATCCTATGGTTATGATTGACCAATCTGTCAACGATAACTCTTAGTGACGATATGTAAGTTGGCCTTTTGCTTGAGATCATTATACGAACCTGTGCATAAACGGTGTCACTTAGATCACTGATCTAGTCTCAGGAAAGCCCCATTGAAAGGTCTTTGGTAGGGTGACATTTGAAGTGTACGAGGAGAGTAATGACCAAGATATGATTCGTCTCTCCCGGTCAAGGGGAGCTAGTGTCGCAGTGTGTAACGACCAGTTTTCAACATACACGACTTTTCGTATTCATGATGGTAGCACACAAGTTCAAAATGAGTAAATGAATTTTTTCTAATTTTTTCGTCACTCAAACCTTAAATTTGAATTCATATTCATGATCCTCGTAACGAGATGAACCCGTGGCTATTTCTTTTGTAATTTTTCGGAGTCGTTTGTATAAAGAAAATGATATTTCAATATGATCATATAGTAGTTATTACAAATTACTGTAAACTATTTACTAATTACTTTAACATAGTTACTAATTATTTTAATCCATTTACTAATGACTTTAACCCAAAACGCTTAACACGTTTCCACGTTTCAAAATCTTTTTCTAAACTTAGTCCTAAGTTAAACCTAATTACATTAAATACATACCTAATGTATTAATTAGGTTTGAATTAATAGCTAACTCTTTAATAATTTTAATTACCTATTAAAACCCCCCATCCCTTCACGTTTTGCTACTTCACACCTAAACGCATCGCCTCCTCCCTCAGTTTCTTCTCCCCCTCATCCTCACCCACGCCCACCGCCGTGCGTCGCCGTTCAGCCTCGCCTCCGACCTCCCACCGTCGCTAGGCATCGCCCCGCCACCATAGACACCTCCTCTACCGTCTCTCTCCCACAAGCACCTGCACTCTTCCCTGTGCTCCGACCGCCCACCGCCTGCACGACTTGCCGCCGTAGCCACCTCCCATCGTCGCCGACCCTCGTCGCTGCCCTCCTCAACTCTTCACCACCCGTCGACGACCCAAACAGTCGCCTCCCACTGCCACGAGGACCCCCAGCTGCTTCCTCCTCTCCTCGCAGCTCCCTACGGTGGACCCACCACCCTCGCCTCTCGCAGTACCGATCTCGCCACCCTCCTCTCAACATTGCCGTCATCTAGGACGTCGTCGCAGCCACAGAACGCCGACGAGCCCCAACCAACAACCCCGTACACGAAGACCCACAGCTGCACCCCTCTCACTCTCTCCGCACCGCTCACCGATGTTGTCGTCGCCACTGCCAACTGCCGCTTCTGCCTCTGCCTACTGCCCTCAGTCGCTCCACGCCAATGCTGCCAACGTCGAACCCCCCCTCGCTGCCTTGGTCACGTAAAACGAAGAGAAAGGGTAAAAGCCTTTACATGATTTTAATACGAAATACGTATACATGCGTATTTTATACTTATAGTATTTGGGTTTACTGATTTAAATTCATAATAAAATATTTATAGGTTGGAAAAATACAAGACCAACTCCAGAAAATCGACCGTGATGTTTCGAAACATTGACGCTGATTTCATCTCGATCAGGTGAGTAGATTTTTCATAGTAAATTTTTAAAGCCAAAATCTAATGCCCGGTATTTTCACTTAATAATTCATATCTTAAATTTTTCACGTAAACTGACATATGGAAAAATTTTATGTTATAGTATTCAACGAGATGCTCGTTTTGACAGCTTACTTGAAACATTCTGATACGTATTTCATTCAAAAGAAATTATTGAATGATTATAATTACTATTTAAAATTAGTTTTTAAATTCATTTTGAGCTTTTAAAATTATAAAAATACCTACAAGATTCAGAAAAATATATTCTTCCTATATAAAATCATTTACCTCACATCTAGCCTATCTAAAAATTATTAGTACTTATTTTAACGAGTTTTAAGCTATAATAAAAATACAACCGAGTTCGATAAATAGACAGAAATAATATAACTCTTAACTAGTGACTTCTTATGTTTGCAGATACCGTTTCTTGAGCACGAGCACCCTATCTCTAGCCTGGGCCTACCTCAACGATCCTCAAACCAGGAAGTCACTCTAATTCTAACTTGAGAAATTTAGATAGTGTACTCGTACGAACCTAGGACCTCATATATAGTCTCAGAACGGCTATTGACCTGAACCAATGATTAGAGACCTAATTAACTAGAGACCTAATCGACCATAGAATGACTATGGACTTAAGCAAAATGACATTAACAACTTTTAACTTTGGTCGTTGTAGCACGCGACCGTCTACTTGGGTAAATTGTGTACTAATGGAAATACCACATGTTCAAAGCATGTGATCAACATCATATTTGTTGGACTTGTCTTTATCCACAAATCCTTTAACATCCACTTTGCTTTGGCCCAGTCTGCTTTGAAATGGGTTCCTAACTTTCTGGTTTTCAATAAGAAAGTCAACCAGTAGTTTTGGCTCAACTATCATAATAAATAGGGAACTAATCTACCGTTTTATAATATAAACAATGGAGCAGATGTGATAATTTCTATTCTTAACATTGGTATCACCTGGTGTCTAGGATCGTTTGCGTCAAAGTTTGGATCACCTGCTTGCGGGGATAGTGACCTGCTTGGCTAAACCTGACTGACCGTGTATGCATGGACCAATGTTATAATTCCAATTATCAACAGTTTGTAAATACCTTCAAAAGAGTTAGTTCAACCTTTTCATCACCGTGATCACTCTCTTGGCTCGTTCACCCTTGTCTACCATGTTCGAATACTTGTCACTTGAAAACTTTGCATGAAACATTGATACACGTGTGCACGATTGCTTACATTAAAACAGTTACATCACCTGCTGCATGCCATTTATGAATCAGTAAATGCTAATGAATGATCGTATGGAATATCACGTGATGCATCTTGTGGAATATCGAATTGATGGAATATCTCGTGGAATGTCTTTTGGAGCATCCTGTAAGAAACATATAATCGATACACAAGACACTGGGGTTTGGTGTAACTCATTGTAGAGAAAGTGTGGAAGCTATGACCGGAGTCACCTCTCTCATCTCGTTTCTCTCGTTATTTCTCAAAAGTATGTTGTAGTTGACGCCCTGGATTTTCTCCCTGCGATAAACGAGGTGACCCATGGTTGCATATCATACTCTCCTACGTGAGTCACATAGTTAGTTAATTACTGCTAGTACCACAATAACCACTTGATTGTACGTCTTGTTCAATACTTTGCATGTTTACTATTGTTACAATTCATGCCTGCTAGTCTTACTATTGCTATCACCACGGTTTCTCTTGTATGTTACTCATTGTACTTGCACAGACACCTTTTACATCGCTTATCGCAGTTGCATGCATGTCTGCTCTTACCTTACTCGTTGCACTTGCATGATCATCTTTAATTGTTTACTATAGCATGTTACATACTTTTGCACTACTTTATTTCTATTGCTAGAATTGTTGTGACTTACCTACGGTTCCATCTTTGTGGCACCGTCAGACGACACACAGGTTGACGTAGGTGCTCCTGAGTTCGCAGAGCCATAGTTCGATCCTAAGACTGCCAACTTTTAGACTTGGAGTGTATGTGTGATGTACTTTCTATGTGTTTTTATTCTGATTTACTCTTCATGTATTTAGTGTGGAGATGCTATTGTGTTGTAGTTTCAGTGATGGACTGTATTAATAAATGTACGCTGGTGTGAGTATTATAGTACATCTCTACATCGTGACTGTATTGTTTTCACTGGTGATCTGCATGTAATCAAATAAGTAATGGCCCCCCTGAGAGCGGGTCGTTACACATTGTTAGTTCGATCTTTAGTGATAACTCTGGCCAGAGTATATTGGAAGAAGTCCAACATTATTTGATTAAAGATCGATGGAGACTAACCACGTTCAAGTTGGTAGGGTTGACTATTGACCATACCCTAGGCTTGACTAAGTGGCATAGTTTTGACGAAGAGAATAAAACTGCGGTATTCATCACAGACACAGTCAGGGCGTCCTGACAATACTCATGTCAATGAGTTAACCATATAAGTATGATACCTAAACAGGGACGACACCTACTGCTCGTAGTCTCTGCCGTCTGGGGTTTCGAGCTCCACCTGTAGTAGGGTCAGGCTGTAGGGTCTCACACAGAGTGAGACCTTCGTCAAGTAATAGGTAGAAATTTGGGAGGATATGCATTTGATGCAAGGGACAGAAAACTGCAAAGAGTTTGCAGTTAGCTTGTGGGCTTGGGATAAATGATGCTGAGTGCAAGTGGGAGATGTTGAGGGATGTATGCCCTCAGTTCATTTGTATTTGATGCAAATGAGTTTTTAATATTAAATGTGGGAATTTTGCATATGATGCAAAGGGAAATAAATGTGTCGTAAATTTTTTACGTGTGTATTTAATACAATAAATGCACAGAAATGGTTACCTAGATGACGGAATCGTCCCGGTCTAAACGCAGGTTCAAACCGCGTCAAAAACGGACTCCGAACGCACAAAATAAAGCCAAAACAGTGCCCAAAGCCAAGTTTTGGGTATTGCAGGTCTGGGGCTCGTTTGACGAGCGGTCGACCCGCTTGGATTACAGGTGTCCGTGCCCACTACAACGGGTGGGTGCCCGCGCCACTTAGCCAGGCGGGCCCGGGCACAGTGCGGGCGCGCGCCCGCGCTGTGTGCGGTCGCACGCTCTTACAGCAGCGCACGCGTACTGTGCATGTGCTGCATGCATGGCACACGAGTGGGGCCCGTGGGTGGGCCCCACCTGATGATAGGGCTGTGTGCAGATTGTGACGGCTCGGTTTTTGCGAAAAACTATGTTTTGAGCTATCTTTGGAGCCTCGTTTGAGGGGTCAAACGAACTCGAAATGACGCGCCGTTTATTCCTACACGTTCATCGTTCAACCCTATTCGATTTGATAGGTTGTATCACTTGCGAAGCTCAACGGTGAGGGAGGAAAAATTCGCAAAAGTTTGGCCTTTGTGAAAGGTAAACTTTAATTAATTTTTCCTCCAAAAATTTTAGTCACACATCGGATATGGAGTGGAAGAGAGGGGTCAGCCGCCTATATAAATAGGGACATACTCCCCTCCTTGAAACTCGTCCCAAGCTCCAGATCTGAGTAGCTCCATTAAACATGAGCAAACCCAGATCTGAGCTTAAAGAAAATTTTCTCTTTCTCACTAAATTCTGTTGGATCTGGATCGTAGCCTAGAGGGGGGGGGGGGGGGGTGAATAGGCTAATAAAAATTCTCGTGCAACCCACGAGAAATCCCACGCAGTTATAAACACAGACATGGCAATAAAATAACAATCCCAGAATACGCACAGATATACCCTGGTTCGGTCGTCCCCACGACCTACTCCAGCCCCCGAAAGCAAATACTAGATAGATATGTAAACCTGTACAGCTACAATGAGTCAAGTTCCCAAATCTACTCTCACCTAGCTCGTACGCACACCACGTGCTCTACACTATCAATCTAGTCAGATGCTCTCCCTCCGTGACGACTCCCAAAGTCGTCAGGTCCCCAAAAGTTACACAAACATGTAAAGTTTCCCCTACGAGGATCTAACACAACAACTACACAAAATAATAATAAATAGAGTTTAGGAATCTCAATTTGTGTAGCGGCGATGTCCTCGTCAGTCAGCACAGGCCAGATCTCGTCTGACGTAGATGTAGTCTCTGATGTCCCCTCAATAGTTCGGCTCCCCTCTCGATGAAACTTGCGCACTCCATCAATGATTGAATTTGTGCCACCTCAAAATTTCGGTTGCCCCTCTCTCTTTTGCGTCTGTCAACAAACCACTCCCTTGTAACTTGTGTTCTGGCTTCTTGTATGGCACCCTCTGCTTTCAAATGGCCGGCCTTGATGTTTGAATATGCAAAGAAAAACAAAATGTGCACCTGTATTCAAAGCAAAAAAAATCTGCAGATTTATCAAAGAAAAAGAAAAACTCAGCAACAAAAAGGATGTAAAGTGCGGCTTCCCTTCTTTTTCAATTCGGCAGGCTGATGTTTTTTTTAACGGCGGCTTGCTCCCTTGTTGCTGCGCTCAAGGGAAAAACGAAGGCTCTTCTAGTTTTTGATTGGTCCCCTCTATTGTGATTTGCTTTTGATGATGGGATTTAAAAAAAAAACTTTTGGCTCTGTGAAATTTTGTGTGAACAAAAGAAAATTTGACCAGGGCTTCAATTTGTGCGGTTGTCAACTACCCCACAAAAAAACGGCTGCTAGTTGAATTTTTGGGTTAAGGCTCTTTTGATTATTCAAAGGGTATTGAGATTTTTAATGCTTTTTGATAGTTGCGGCGCCCTCTGCTTGTTGCAGCCTCTCCTAGAACAAATGACACACAGGCCCCTTTTTTTTGTTGAATGATGTGAGGCCGGCTTGTGCTTTTTGTCAGCACATGGATCCCTGTCAAACAAAAACAAACAAGGTTAATGAGGAGTAAAAAAAGAGGAGGAAAAAATAAAAAACTCAGAGTATTTGATTTGCCATTCTCCTTTTGGTTGTGTGCAGATAACAATGGGGTTTTCAATTGATTCGCCTCTTGCCTTCAAACAGATTTGCACTTGGTGCTTTAAGCCTTGAATTGCGTGAGGCTTAGAGAAGATTTTTTTTTGTGTATGGCCGACTCCCCCTCCCTTTTTGATGTATGCCGCACCCTAGCCTCTCTTAGGATGATGACTTATATAGGGATAGGCTAGGGTTTTGAAAGGGATGGGGTTTTGATAACCGCTTTGATATTTGACCCTATCAATATAGGATTTGATTAGGAGTTTGAATAGGAAATGGTGGAATCAAATATAGAATCAAATATTTCCAAATCTGGATAAGTGATTTGATCAAACCCATTTTGAACTCTTAAGTGATTTGATCAAACCCATTTTGAACTCAAATTGGCCTCCATCTCATCCCATATTGGACCAAGTCCAATTAGCTTTCCGTATAGCTCTTTGACCAAGTCTCATTGCTTTGTGCCTAGCAATTTCTCCATCTTGTATGTGTATCGCAATTTGTCCAACACATTAATTTACGTTCTCGCCAATCCTGCAAATACTTAATACACACATCAGATCGTTCACAACTGTTTGTCATCATCAAACCATAAATCCTAGATCGTTGTTTCCAACAATCTCCCCCTTTTGATGATGACAAACTAACAAAGATTTGCACTTAACGATTTGCAACAATATCATCATGACGCAAAATAATATATGATGTTCAGGCACACAAGCAGGCAATCCCAATATATTTCTAGCATGCACAATATATTAGCATGCTTCCCCTTTTTCCAAGCTCCCCATATTCATGTATTTTCATGGCTCCCCCTTCAATCAATAATACCGTATTTTGAACCAACATTGATAATACCGTATTTTGAACCAACATTGATACCACAAATCTTTCAACACTTTTCTCCCCCATTGGCATCATCAAAAGAGTATTCATGAAGATTAAAAACATAGCACATGTAAAAAGAGAGCATTATTAATTATAGCTAGAATTTGCATGTCGTCATTCTAAAATTAGCACTCCAAATCCAATGATAATGATAATTAGAATTCAACACCATCGTGTAAGTGCAATTATTAAACATAGAAGTACAAAGGGAGATACTTTTATAAACTCAGCCAAAACCAATCCATCATTTTCCAAATAACTTTATATCACCTAGGATTGATTTTTCCCACCTCATTAAAATGAGTTCAAGGTATCACACCCCAAAACATAGCCTAAAAGGACTCTTAGATGTGGGAGTGACATTGCTTGACGAGTAAAAACACCAACGCTAAAGATTACCCATAAAGCTTATGTTGGATACTCGTGGGTGTATTTGCCATGAATTGTATCCATTTTTCATACGGAGCAATTTTCAATTTTTTTTGTTCACATTCATTTCCTTTGTTTTGTGCTCAATTTTTATTCATGGCAAATCACATCATATCCCGTAGATTTTTCAGTTAATAATCATCCTACATTCACTTTCCAATATTCATAAATAGTATCTCCAAAAGTACGACATAGTCTAATATTCGTGGAAGTGAAAGTAGGTGTAGAAATCATATTATCAATTCATCGAACTTGGCATGGCTATTAAGAAATAAAACATACGCATGTAGCCATGATAATAATACTACACTTTCTACAAGGATATGATCATCATTCATTTATATCACTAGAATGATGCAAAGAGGAAGATATGCAATAGGCTCAATTTTTTTTCTTTTGTCTTTTTTTTCAATTTTTTGTTTTATAAAGAACTAAGAAACACACTAAAAACAATAGAGCAAACAAAAAAACAAACAAAAAAATCCAAGCACAAAAAAAATCAACAAAGAAAATGATATGAAGGTATGCATTAAGTTCAAAGAATGAGATATACCTTCGCGTCGCCATTCGACTAAGGAGCTAAAATAATGAGACTCTCAATTTATTGCTCCTCGCCAAATTTCCGTTTCACCTACAAAAGAGGTGTTGTGTGTGACCTTGGAATCCAACAAGGTCCACTAGTGTTAGTCATCAAAGATTTAGGAACCCATATTTGTTTGAACTTAATGTTTTTGTTCCTATATTTGCAATGATATGAAGTATGACCAACACATCCACATGTAAAGCACTTAGCATGAGAATTTCCAACTTTTGTTGTTTCAATGTGAACTTTTCTATATTTAGATTTTTCAACATCTTTAGAACCATATCCTAGTTCTCGTCTATTATTGCCATAAAGTTGATTTCCAAGTATAATGTCCAAATTTTGTTTACCAATGGAAAATCTCTTTAATGACAATTCTAAACTAGCAACTTTGGATTTTAAATGATCATTTTCGTTCACAAGCAAAGTGCATTTACTAATGAAAGCTTGCTTGTTTTCCTCTTCTTTCTTTTCAAAATCCCTCATTTTTTCTTTAAGTTCAAGATTTAGCATGTTAATCTTTTCAGAAAGCAATTCATTTTCAGTTTCAAGCTTTATCTTATCAAGCTTATACATGCTAATATCCTTTAATAAAGAGGGACATGAAAGACAATCAATTTTTTCAGGCAAGCTAGCTTTCTCCTTATTTAACATGTCAATTGTAGTATTACATGCAACAATTTCAGTTTTCAGTTTTTCAATTTCCTTAGATATGTCATACTCAGATTGTTGCATATCAAAGTTATCATTTTTATAACTATCCACATCAGCTTCTAGCTCATTAATAGTATTTTGCATTCCTTTCAAGATTTCTAACAATTCAGCTTTAGTGGGAGATACTACCTCATTGTGTTTGGCCATTAATGTCATGCATGAGTGGGCTTCATGTTCCTCATCCTCCTCCTCAGCTTCGCTACCCATGTCCCACGTCAGCACTTTCGTTTTTCCTTTTGCAACTTGTGCTGTGTGTTGTTGTGGGCAATCTTTTATGTGGTGTCCTTTCTTCCTGCATTTAAAACATTCACTTCTATTAATAGCTTTCTGATCATAGGAATTTCTACCAAAATTAGAATTATTAGAACGAATGAACCTTTTTCCCATCTCAACTCTTCCCTGATCAGTCTGAATGTATCTCCTGAAGTTTCTGACCATTAAGGCTTGCTCTTCATCAAGATCGTCGTCGTTAGCTTGAAGAGCTAATGGTGTGGAAGCTTTGGTCTTCTCTTCAGGTTTCTCTCTGGCTTCTATACTCTGCAACTCAAGCTCGTGTGACATTATGTTGCCTATCAAGTCCTCCACTTTCATTGTTGACAAGTCCTTAGCTTCTTGAATAGCGGTGACTTTAGGCCTGAACGAGCTTGGTAGCGCCCTTAAGATCTTTCGTACCTGTTCATGGCTAGAGTATGGCTTACCGAGGGAACTGGATTTGTAGACGATGTCCGTGAACCTCGTAAACATCTCTTTCACAGATTCTGTTGGTAGCATGCGGAAGCTTTCATATTCTGTGCAAAGCAATGCAAGTCTGGATTCCTTTACTTGCGATGTTCCCTCGTGTGTCACCTCCAGGGTATGCCAGATTTCCTGCGCAGTTAGACAATGTGAGATACGATTAAACTCAGATTTATCAAGAGAGCATATAAGCGCATTCATAGCTTTACCGTTAAGAGTATAAAGTTTTTTATCAGCTAAATCCCACTTGTCTTTAGGCTTAATCATAATAGTGTCTTCAATTTTAATAGTGGGTAGACTATAACCATTTTTAACAATATCCCACACATCATAATCTACAGACACTAGATAGATTTTCATCCTAGCCTTCCAATAAGCAAAGTCTACACCGTTAAACTTAGGGGGACGGGCTATAGACTGACCTTCAACAAAAGCACAATCAGATATATTCATGGTCATCTAAAAATCTAGACTAGATCCTCTAACCTGCTTTGATACCACTTGTTGGATCTGGATCGTAGCCTAGAGGGGGGGTGAATAGGCTAATAAAAATTCTCGTGCAACCCACGAGAAATCCCACGCAGTTATAAACACAGACAGGGTAATAAAATAACAATCCCAGAATATGCACAGATATACCCTGGTTCGGTCGTCCCCACGACCTACTCCAGCCCCCGAAAGCAAATACTAGATAGATATGTAAACCTGTACAGGTACAATGAGTCAAGATCCCAAATCTACTCTCACCTAGCTCGTATGCACACCACGTGCTCTACACTATCAATCTAGTCAGATGCTCTCCCTCCGTGACGACTCCCAAAGTCGTCAGGTCCCCAAAAGTAACAAAAACATGTAAAGTTTCCCCTACGAGGATCTAACACAACAACTACACAAAATAATAATAAATAGAGTTTAGGAATCTCAATTTGTGTAGCGGCGATGTCCTCGTCAGTCAGCACAGGCCAGATCTTGTCTGACGTAGATGTAGTCTCTGATGTCCCCTCAATAGTTCGGCTCCCCTCTCGATGAAACTTGCGCACTCCACCAATGATTGAATTTGCGCCACCTCAAAATTTCGGTTGCCCCTCTCTCTTTTGCGTCTGTCAACAAACCACTCCCTTGTAACTTGTGTTCTGGCTTCTTGTATGGCACCCTGTGCTTTCAAATGGCCGGCCTTGATGTTTGAATATGCAAAGAAAAACAAAATGTGCACCTGTATTCAAAGCAAAAAAAAATCTGCAGATTAATCAAAGAAAAAGAAAAACTCGGCAACAAAAAGGATGTAAAGTGCGGCTTCCCTTCTTTTTCAATTCGGCAGGCTGATGTTTTTTTAACGGCGGCTTGCTCCCTTGTTGCTGCGCTCAAGGGAAAAACGAAGGCTCTTCTAGTTTTTGATTGGTCCCCTCTATTGTGATTTGCTTTTGATGATGGGAGTTAAAAAAAAAACTTTTGGCTCTGTGAAATTTTGTGTGAACAAAAGAAAATTTGTCCATGGCTTCAATTTGTGCGGTTGTCAACTACCCCACAAAAAAAACGGCTGCTAGTTGAATTTTTGGGTTAAGGCTCTTTTGATTATTCAAAGGGTATTGAGATTTTTAATGCTTTTTGATAGTTGCGGCGCCCTCTGCTTGTTGCAGCCTCTCCTAGAACAAATGACACACGGGCCCCTTTTTTGTTGAATGATGTGAGGCCGGCTTGTGCTTTTTGTCAGCACATGGATCCCTGTCAAAAAAAACAAACAAGGTTAATGAGGAGTAAAAAAAAGAGGAGGAAAAAATAAAAAACTCAGAGTATTTGATTTTCCCTTCTCCTTTTGGTTGTGTGCATATAACAATGGGGTCTTCAATTGATTCGCCTCTTGCCTTCAAACAGATTTGTACTTGGTGCTTTAAGCCTTGAATTGCGTGAGGCTTAGAGAAGATTTTTTTTTGTGTATGGCCGACTCCCCCTCCCTTTTTGATGTATGCCGCACCCTAGCCTCTCTTAGGATGATGACTTATATAGGGATATGCTAGGGTTTTGAAAGGGATGGGGTTTTGATAACCGCTTTGATATTTGACCCTATCAATATAGGATTTGATTAGGAGTTTGAATAGGAAATGGTGGAATCAAATATAGAATCACACATTTCCAAATCTGGATAAGTGATTTGATCAAACCCATTTTGAACTCTTAAGTGATTTGATCAAACCCATTTTGAACTCAAATTGGCCTCCATCTCATCCCATATTGGACCAAGTCCAATTAGCTTTCCGTATAGCTCTTTGACCAAGTCTCATTGCTTTGTGCCTATCAATTTCTCCATCTTGTATGTGTATCGCAATTTGTCCAACACATTAATTTACGTTCTCGCCAATCCTGCAAATACTTAATACACACATCAGATCGTTCACAACTGTTTGTCATCATCAAACCATAAATCCTAGATCGTTGTTTCCAACAAATTCTTCCTTGCTCCTGTTCGGGCTCTGGCAAAGCTACGAAGGAGCTTGGATCGGATCCGAAGTCTTGACGAAGGATACACTCAAGGTGAAATCTTATTCGGTGCGTGGTTGGCTCGGCGACAAGGGTGTTGTTCGCCTCGGGATGCAGTGTAATGTAGGAAGCGGTTCGGCTCGGGACGAGGTGCGGCTTGAGAGAAGCAGCATAGGGCCAAAGAAATATTGCTGAAAATGACGCTTCGTATTCTACGGAAATAAAGTGAAAGGTATGTAGTTTAAATTAAACATA
This sequence comes from Scilla litardierei, assembly GCA_030789695.1. NCBI lineage: Eukaryota > Viridiplantae > Streptophyta > Magnoliopsida > Asparagales > Asparagaceae > Scilla > Scilla litardierei. Next base: position 41,258,058 of record CM061138.1, on the reverse strand, counting down.
CGCTTATAATTGCAAATGTTAGATAGATCTATCCTTCGTGGTTGGTTGGACCCAACCCCGGGATAGTAGAGATCTTGGCTAGGGTTAATAACTTTCGGGCTGTTCTTAAAATAGTTTTAAGATGATTTTCCACTGCTTTATTTGATATCTTCGTCCGACCGACTTAGGCCGGACGTCGATTTAATTGCCATGAGGACCCAACAGGAACATCCCTTTTGGGGAGTGTAGGATGAATTCTATAACTCAATGGTGAACCGTGTGGGCTTGCACCATCGGAAGATGCCCTTATGGGGGTTAAGCTCAACATATAACTCAATTGTGATTTTCTTTCAGGCTTGCGCAATTGGATGATGAATCAATTAAATCGATTATATGATTCAATGAATCATTAATCCCATGGCATTAAAACAGTCAAGCCCCATTCCCACAAATACCTTGTATGGCATTCCATACCATGGGAAAGGAAGGATGGAGCCAGACAAGCCGCTGTATTACACCAAGCGTGAATAGAAAATACACAATAAGCAGGCCACTGCGAATGCTGGGATCATACATCATATGTGTGTGTGTGTGTGTGCGCGCGCGTGTGTGTGTGTGTGTATAAAAGAAAGAAGCAACACATACTACCGTCACAGAAAGTACATATCCACAGAACTATATAACCAACGAGCGTACTAAACACCAACATCAAGTACAAAGTGAACTGATTCAAGTACATATGAGAAGTACTACAAGCCACCAACACATACCACAGCTACAGAAGACAACTCGCTCACCACTCGACCCAACAGACACAGCCCCAAAAAGAGTGGTGTCCCCAAGTCAAACTCACGTCTAAGAAATCTCCTGAGGGAGATTCTGCTCTGGTGTCACATGCTCAGGACCTGAAAAGTAAAATGAGCACGTCAAACGTGCCCAGTAGGAAATTAACCAGGGTAGGGATAATCACTTAGGGTTATGAGTGTAAAGGCAATAGGAGTACAAGCAACCAAGGTAAAGAGTACAACACACAAGTGTGCAACAACAACACATATAAAGTTCATTAGTTAGCAGATGTTAGTGACCCTTTGGAAGCCTGGGTATCACCCAAAGATAAGGGCCTGAACCTCACCCCAAGTTTGGGGTGAATATAGCACACGACGCAGTGGACACGGGCACTGTACGCCGGGCCTCTCAGCTCCCCCGTCCCTGGCAGGAGTGAGGCTCTCCACATAACCTCCGTATGTCCCCTCTACTCCCGGTAAAGGTGAGTGGGAAATAAGTACCAGATATTACATACCTCTTTTCCCAACTTCTCAGTCCAGTCCCTTATAGTTAAGTTATACCCATACTTCCCCCATCCCCATACCAGGATGCTCACCCGCCTTAGGGCAGATCGAGACGTCCCAGTTGACATGTCATGTGTCATGACATTCAATGAACATACTCAATTTCTCAATGGTATTACATGGCGTACACGTTATAATGGCTATTTCTCAAGTTTCTTCAATTTCAAATTCATTTGGGCATTTTAACAAGCATATAACGAGCGCCGCATAAATGAAGAGGATTATACCATCAATTTTAGTAACCAATAGCATAACTAAACTTACATACATGCATCAACATCATTCATGCATTTGAAGGGGGAAACTAGCATTATCACACAATTCCAACTTCACCCAACACAATCCAGCATGCTGAAATTGCAAGAATAGCTAGAAAGTCAGCATTTTTAACCAATTTCTCTTGTGAATTTGACAAAACTCACTGAATGAGAGTTGGAGATATGATAGTCCTGGGTTCACCCATAATATTTCATGCAGTAATGTGGACTGAGTGATTTATAGTGAATTAATTGGTGCAGCATGTCCAGACTGTTTTTCAGACAGAATTCTGGGTTTGTATTGGAAGCCAATTTTAAGCATGTTGCATGTTTCAGCCAGAATTTCGACATATAAGAACTCTGATGAAATTATAAATAAATGTTAAGTTTCCAACAAGACCAAGATCAGCAAAATCCATAGAGTGTGCAGGTAAAAATCTTCATTTTTCTAAACTATGTTCAGTTTGACAGATTTCCAGACATGTTGTAAATAATGAATTTTTTACCCCTAATTATTGAACTCAACATATGACAAATTTTATATGAATTTGGGTAGGACTTTAAGATCTATACCTACATATTTTTTCCAGGAAGTGACTCAAACTACAGAGATCAAAACTAAAGGAGAAACACAAACTGAAGGAGAAACACACAACAAGAAATCTGGATTTCAGGGGAGAGTAATTAGCCAAGAAAATTCAAGAAAAATGTCATCTTTTTAATCTCTTGCACATATAATCCATGCATTCAAGGTCATGAGCAATCAAAATAACATCATATCAATTTCATAATCCTAAATAAAAATCCCCAACTTAGGTTAGAATTCCTACCTCAAGCAAGTCTCTTTCTTTCTCTCTTCTCTTTCTCCTCCTCCTTCCTCCTTTCTTTCTCCTTAAAGTGAGCTAGGGTTTCTTCAATTTTTTTGGAAATAAAATTAGGGTTTGTGAGTTGGATGAAGAGATAGGGGGGAGGGGAAATTTCGGCCAAGTCTAGAAGGGGGAAAGAGGGATATGCATGAAAAGAAAAAGAGAAGGAAGGTTAAAGAAGAGTTTAGAATTCTCTCTAAAAATATCTATCACTAGAACCTACTCTAGGATAAGCATGAACATGTTAAAATGACTTTAATACCCTTCCAAAATTACCCCTCAAGTTTCAAGTATTTACAAGTTTGCCATTACTTTATGCACACACAACTTTAGTGTGTATGCACATCAGCTTTAGGCCAAATGACCGTTTTGCCCCTAGCCTTTCTAAAAATTTACGGGTGTGCCACTAAACCCATCCCTTTTCACACTAGCCCCTCTCACACTAACCCACTCCTTCACAATGTACAAGTATGACACTACTTTACACACCCACCTTTACTCTACACACACTTCCACCCATATTGCCAAATGACCAAAATACCCCTACAATTTTCACGAAATTACACAACTGCCACCAGCCACATACACGCCATATCACTTCTTATCAACTCATTATACTCCATCTACTCATGTATAGAGGACTACTAGGTCGGTCGCCGTATAGGGCTAAACAGGCCATGACATCCTACCCTCCTTAAACTAAAGTTCGTCCTCGAACTTTCCAAGTCCAAGGGTTCTAGTTTAGGAAGAAAATACTTCTAATTCCCAGGGGTCTCTCTATATATTTTACCCTACACCATTGTCTCCACAAAATCTTGCACTCAAGATTATTAAAAGAAACATTGATACATGGATAAGATACTTGCATAAACTGGTGAGGGTATTTGTCTCCCATTTCGTCCTCGCGCTCCCAGGTGGACTCACCAGGGGATTCTTGTTGCCACATAACCCTTACTAGGTTAATGGCCTTCTTCTTCAGTATCTTTTGTCTCCGATCCAGGATGGCCACTGGTTGCTGTTCATAAGTCAGGTCAGGGCACACTTCAATCTCCAAAAAGCCCATGAGGTGACTAGGGTCTCCCACATATTTCCGAAGTTGGGATACATGAAACACATCATGGATGCCTTCAAGAGAGGGAGGTATGGCAAGGCGATAAGCAACTTCACCAACACGAGCCAAGATCTCGAATGGACCAATGAATCTCGGGCTCAACTTCCCTTGTCTGCCAAAACGAATCGTGCCACGTGTCGGGGAGATCTTCAAGAACACGTAATCACCTGGCTGAAACTCCAATGGATGCCTCTTTGTATCTGCCCAATGTTTAAAGCGGTCCTGAGCGATACGGAGATTCTCCCTGACTGTCCGAACCACATCGATCGCTTCCACCACCAAATCGGGTCCTAAGAGTTCACGGTCCCCAACATCGTTCCAGCTTAGAGGCGATCTGCACTCTCTTCCATACAAAGCAGCAAACGGTGCCATTCCAATGCTTGCTTGATAACTATTGTTGTAAGCAAACTCTACCAGGTGCAAATGGTCTTCCTAGGATCCCTTAAAATCCAGCATACACGCCCTCAACATGTCCTCGAGTATCTGCATAACTCACTTGGACTGCCCATCTGTCTGGGAATGATATGCGGTACTAAACTTGAGGTGAGTCCCCAAACTAGTCTGCAAACTTCTCCAAAAATGTGAGGGGAATCTGGTGTATCGATCGGAGATTATACAAACAGGAACTCCGTGAAGCCTCACGATCTCCTGTAAAGAATATAATGTCAACACCTCACTTACCAAGTATAGAAAATGTAAGAGTGACGAAGGGGTTTTACCTCCATGTATCTTCGAGCCAAATGCTCGGTAGACTGCCCAACTCGAAAGGGAATGAAATGTGCACATTTGGTCAAGCGATCAATGATTACTCAAATTGCATCATTTCCCTTGGGTGTGCAGGGTAGTCCAGTCACAAAATCCATCGTCACATGTTGCCATTTCCATTCAGGTATAGGAATTAGAGGTTGCAACAGACCTGCAACTCTTTGGTGTTTGGCCTTCACCTGCTGACAGATCAAGCACGAGGCTACACTTCTGGCTATACTGCGCTTCATCCCATGCCACTAGTAATGCTGTCGCAGGTCGCGATACATCTTTGTCCCTCCTGGATGAATCAAATAGGGGAAACTATGGGCCTCTTTAAGTAATTCTTCTCGAATATCACCAGCCGGTACACATAGCCGAGTCCCAAATCTAAGAGAGCCATCTTAGTGAATGTGGAAGTCAGTCCGAAGTCCGGCCTCTACCTGGTCTCGGATTCTCCTCAACTTTTCATCTCCAGACTGTGCGGCTTTAATCCGATCCATTAGATCAGATTGTACCTGCAAGTTCAACATGGCTGCTCTGATGCCTGGAAAAACTACCTCTATCTCCATCTGTCGCAGGGCCCACTGGAGCTGAGGCTGAGAGGTCAACATCATCATAGCAGGATATCTACTGAGAGCATCAGGAACCACGTTCACTTTTCCAGGGTGATACTGGAGATCGATATCATATTCTGCCATCAGCTCAAGCCACCGACGCTGTCTCATGTTGAGCTCCTTCTAGGTGAACACATACTTCAAACTCTTGTGGTCGGTGTACACCTTGACATGCTTCCCTAACAGAAAGTGTCTCCATAGCTTTAGAGCAAAAATTACGGCTGCCAGCTCTAAATCATGCGCAGGATAGTTTAGCTCATGCACCTTTAGAAGTCTAGAGGCATAGGCTACCACATATCCATGCTGATGTAGGATACATCCAAGCCCTTTACCAGAAGCATCACAGAAAATCTCAAATCCCCCAGACGATCTGGTATTGTCAGAACTGGCACAGTAGTCAACCTTCTCTTTAACTCCTCAAATGCATGCTGACATTCCTCAGACCAGACATAAGCAACATCCTTTTTAGTTAAGTGGGTAAGTGGTGCCGCAATCTTGGAGAAATCCTTGATGAATTTCCTGTAATAGCCAGCCAATCCCAAGAAGCTCTGAATCTCTGAAACTGATCTGGGAACAGGCCATTTCTCCACTGCAACCACCTTTTCTGGATCAACTGATATGCCATCTCCCGAAACTATGTGCCCCAAAAATGCCACTCTAGACAGCCAAAACTGGCACTTACTATATTTGGCATATAACTGATGCTGCCTCAAAGTCTCTAGTACAATCCTTAGGTGCTCCGCATGCTCTTCCTCATTCTTGGAATATATCAAGATATCATCAATAAAGACTACCACGAACTTGTCCAAATAGTCAAAGAATACCCGATTCATTAACCTTATGAAGGTAGCTGGAGCATTAGTCACACCAAAGGGCATCACCAGGAACTCATAATGTCTATAACTGGTTCGAAAAGCTGTCATTGGAACATAAGACCCCCGAACCTTAATCTGATGATAACCACTCCGCATGTCCAACTTTGAGTAGACTCGGGATCCACCAAGCTGATCAAAGAGGTCATCGATGCGAGGAAGTGGGTACTTGTCCTTTATTGTCACCTTGTTCAATTCCCTATAGTCAATACACATTCTCCGGGATCCATCTTTCTTATTTACCAAAAGTACTGGCGCTCCCCAAGGTGACACGCTTGGCTGTATCAATCTCGCTCTGATAGGTCCTTTAACTGATTACGAAGCTCATCCAACTCAGGTGGTGCCATCCGATAAGGAGCCTTCGCAATGGGTTGCATGCCTAGTATCAAATCAATGGTGAACTCCAATGATCGATCAGGAGGAAGTCCATAAATGTCGTCAGGAAAGACATCAGGAAAGTCTCGCACAACCCTGGGTAAAACTGGCTCCGCCTCCATGGCCATCGCCAACACCTCTGCTTCCACTGGTGTCGCTCTGAATGTTACAGGTTCCAATGTACAACTACTGCTCCTGAATTCGAATTCTAGGTGATCGGGAATCTGGAAAATTACCCTCCTTAATTCGCAGTCAATAGTGGCACAAAACATCGCTAACCAGTCCATCCCAAATACCGCTTCAAAGGTGGGCATCTCAATCACGAAGAAGTCAGCATATAACTCCCGACCGTAAATTTTCACTGGACAACAACGGAGTCCTGAAGTACTCCTGATCACACCATTTCCTTTGAGAATATTCCAACTAACAGTGAAGGAGTCAACTGGTATTGCATTTTGTCCACAAATTATCAGGACATAAAACAGTGTGAAGCCCCAGAATCAAAAAGTGCTAAGACAGAAAAAGATGCTACTTTAACCATACCTAAAAGCCAACAAGAAAATCAAACCAACGTCTATTATAACCGAGCAACAAGGGATATTATGTAAAGTAAAGAGAGGGCTAAAACCATACCAGTGATAACCTGGCCTGAGTTTTCTGCCTCTACTGCTGTCATGGTGAAAGCCTGGGGCTTTGGAGCAGAGTTTGTCTTCTTGTAGGCCTGCCGCTAAGGAGGCAAGGAAGGTCCTCTAGGGGCTGGTGTGCCTGGTCCAGCTGGTGCCGGAAGTGAAGGCCGCTGCAGAACAGGTGGAAGAGCTCGCTGCTGCATCGGTCTAGCAGCCACATGTGCTACTGGGACCAGGTAGGCACCCTGCTGCAGGCAGAACCTGCTAATGTGTCCTCGGCTACCACAAGCAAAGCACCGTTTAGCCCAAGTCCTACACTCCTTCTACTCATGACCAGGCTTGCCACAGAATTGAAATGTCAGACGTCTCTGTGTCACTACAGGGGCTCCTGGCCTCTTGAAATGGGTCGTCTGTACTGGCCGAGATAATGCATTCTGTGATCCTGAGGGCCGTCTGTCGCCTGTAGGCATTTTCCCTATGCTCTGCAAATGGATCTCATATAGTCTTGCTGCCTTGAGCACATCCTCCTGTGTGGCCAGTTTCTATGTAGACATCGCCCCCTATACTCCGGATCTAGTCCCATACGGAAGCGTCGAGCTCGGGTGGCATCAGTCGTAACAAGTTCCGGGGCAAACTTGCTCAGTAAAGAAAACTTGGCATCATACTCATCCACGCTCCGACGGCCCTGAGTCAACTGCTCAAAACACTGTCTGAGCTCATCCTTTGCAGTCTCTGGAAGGAACTTGAACTCAAAACGCTTCTTGAAAGTCTTCCAAGAGATATGACCTGTCAGGTGCCGCTCCTGTGCATCCCACCAATCTCGGGCCTGATGTGTCAGCTCCCTTTTTGTTGCATCAACCCAACTCTCCAACAGAAATCCAACAGCTGTGAGGTCATCCTCCGTGCACTGTAACCACTCATCGACCTCCAATGTAGTCTCCTTGCCAGAAAAGTCATCGGCTTCATTGCCCTGAACTGCTTGAAGCCTGGGGTCTTCTGTCCCTGCATCTTGGCGAGCATCTCAACCTGCTGACCCAGACTCGCCTGGAAACCCAGCAAAATCTTCTCCATCAAAGAGGGCTCAGCATGCTCCATCTCTGACAAATATATCCCGTTTCCACTATCCATTCTGCAGAGAAAGGACAACACAAGAAGAATCGGTACCATATATGATGGCATTAAAGTGTGTTGGATGCATCATCCTTACGCATATCGCAGTGTGACCGGACCTGCATGGGCCACCACTAAACCTGTCATGCCCCATTCTCACAAATACCTTGTATGGGATTCCATACCATGGGAAAGGAAGGATGGAGCCTGACAAGCCGCGATATTACACCAAGCGTGAATAGAAAATACACAATAAGCAGGCCACTGCGAATGCTGTGATCATACATCACATGTATGTATGTATATATATATAAATATATAAATAATACACGGGGCCTCAACAACTCGGTGAGGCGTAAAGATTTGAAGGAAAGATTGCGTAGGTTAAAACCCTTTATTGCTGTACTCTTGGAAACCAAATTGAAGCCCGACTCCCCTAATAAGCATAAGTGTCTTCCTAAATTTTGGAACCTTGTTGATAATTTTGCAACCAATAAGGGTGGCCGGATTTTGTTAGGCTATGACCCTGGGGTCTGGCAAGTGGCTAATATTTCAAGCTCGCCTCAACATCTTACTGTTAGGTGCAGGAACTCTGGAGGTTTTACTATGGTTCTGACTACGGTATATGGTTTCAATTCCAAAGCTGAGCGGGCTAACCTCTGGTATGAATTGAAGCTGGATGCTCGGAGACTAAATGATGATGCTTGGGTTGTAGGAGGTGATTTCAACTGTGTAATGTATGCTAAAGACAAAGTAGGGGGACGCAAGCTTCTGAGCAACATGATGGAGGAGTTTCACAATTGCATTTCTGATTGTGCGCTCAAGGAGATCAAATGTACTGGAGATAGGTTGAGCTGGTGCAATAGGCGTCTTGGAAATGGCCGTATTTCGGCCCGGATTGACCGTGTTTTTTGCAACATCGAATGGAGCTCAAAACTCTCTGATTCCTTCCTGGAATATATCGACCCCAGTACTAGTGACCACTCAGCTATGGTGATTCATCTTCACTCCAAGGTAACCTCGGATCCTAAACCATTTAAAATTTTCAATTATTGGATGCGGCTTGATGGATTCAGGGAGTTAGTGGAGTCAAGCTGGAGCCCCCCGGTTTACGGCAATCCTATGTTCTGCTTCACCCAAAAGCTTTATAGATTAAAGCAAGATCTTCGCAGATGGTCCAGGGCCCAATCCGAGATTTGCAACCTAACAAAGTGCCGTAGGGAGCTGGAAGTGATCAGGAAGAGAGACGTCCACTCCTATTATGATTTGCAGATAAAAGAACAGAAATTGGCAAGGGAGTTATCTATTCTCTTAGGATTGGAGGAAGACATGTATCGGCAAAAAAGCAGGCATGATTGGTTGTGTTTGGGGGATAGAAATACTAAGTTCTTTTACGCTGCTTCTAAAGCAAGGCAAGCCCATAACAGCTTAAACCATCTCATTGATGCTGGTGGAAATAAATGCAAGACTTATGCTGAATTAAAAGCAGAGGCCCCTTTGTTCTATGAAGAGTTATACAATCAAAATTCGTACTGGCAGATTTTCCCAAAATTGATTACGCGGAAACAGGTCTCTCCTGAGGCAGATAGGTGGCTTTGTAGAAGAGTTTCAAAGGATGAGGTGAAAACGGCTGTATTTCAGATAGGTGCAGACAAATCACCTGGGCCTGACGGTTTCAATGGATTTTTCTTCCAAAACAACTGGGCCTTGATAGGCCAGGAGGCTACTGATGCAGTTCTTTATTTCTTTAGCAAAGGAGTTCTTGCCCGTCAGGTAAATCATACTTTCCTAACCCTAGTTCCTAAGAACTCTAATGCATCGGGACTAGGTGACTACAGACCGATTGCCTGCTGCAATGTGCTTTACAAAATTATTAGCAATATCCTTTGTAACAGACTGAAAGAAGTTATCCATGAGCTCATCTCCCCTAACCAGTCAGCTTTCTTAAAGGGTAGGCTGCTATCTGACTGTTCACTTCTAGCCCATGAACAGATAAGAGACTATAGCAACCCTATGGGAGCTAGGGCCTGTATCAAGTTGGATTTGCGCAAGGCGTTTGACAGCGTGAATAGGGAATTTGTCTACTACATGCTACACCAGCTGGGAATCAACCACACTTTCATCAATTGGATTAAAGAATGCATCTCCAGCCCTACTTTTTCTGTCATGATCAATGGCTCTCCTTCTGGCTACTTTGGAGGGAATAGAGGGCTGCGTCAGGGGGGGCCCTTTATCTCCATATCTATTTGTTATTGTGATGGAGGCGTTTTCCATCTTGCTGGCCAAGGCTGCAGCAACACGTACCATCTTGCCAATGAGACGGTCTGGAGTAATATCTCATCTCTTGTTTGCGGATGATCTACTTGTTTTTTGTAGAGCAAATATCCATTCGCTCCATGGCCTCAAGAATCTTTTGGATGATTTTAGCCTCCTATCAGGACTCCATATAAATTGGGACAAGAGTGCATGCATCTTCAGTAAGGGGACAAAAAATCCAGCAGGCTTGGCGGGAACTCTTGGGATCAGACTGGCAACGACTATTACTACTTATCTGGGACTCCCACTGTCATCAAAATACCCCAAGGCACCTATGTTTAGCAGGTTGGTGGACAAATGCAAGAAAAGGTTACTAGGGTGGGCTTCATCATCTCTATCTATTTCTGGTCGGATTGAATTGGTGAGAACTGTAATCTACGGTATGGTCTCCTTCTGGATACAAGCATTTTGTATTCCAGTTTCTATTATTCGCACCATTTCATCCGCTTGCAGACGGTTTATCTTGGGATCCTCAGGTCTGTGGTCCTGGCGTGAAATATGCATGCCTAAGTCTGAAGGAGGTGTCGGCCTACGTCTTTTATCTGATCTAAATCGTGCATATGGTGTTAGATTAACATGGCGTTACCTATCGGGAAGAGGGTTATGGGCCGATCTGATGAATGCCACATATGGGAAGCCAGATTCCTTTTTTGCAGCTAAGGGTAAAGCAAGTCACTCGGGTACATGGAAGTTCATGCTCCATTGCAGAAGTAGCTCTGAAAGGCTTATCAAGAAGGAGGTTAGGGATGGGAAAACAACTTTATTTTGGCATGATCACTGGCTACAGGGAGGGCCAATCAAACACTACCTGCAAATTCCAAATGGTGAGAGTAATAGAGCAGTTGCCGACTATTGGAATGGGAATTGCTGGAGGTTTGACATCTTGAATATCAGTGCTCAGCTGCGGACGAGCAATTTAAGCTGAAGCCTGGGGTTGATCTATGGATTTGGAACCCAACACCTGAGTATCAGACTTCCGATACTATAGTGGGAGGGCGACAAGCTGGACATGGGTCTCTTTCAGGCAATTTTTCACCTGGGAATCATAGTGGGCGGCAAGCTGTTAGTACAGAATTGACTGGAATGCAAGCAGCTACCTCTGTCCGGTCCCATCTGAAACAGCCATGCTCTGTTGGGGTGCCGGATGTTCATGCTGGGCGAGCCTCTAGGAATGTGCCTGGCCCTACGGTGAGAGGTGACGGGAATGTTTTGGCTTCCAAATCAAGCTGCAAGGTATTTAACTTCCGTGAAGCTTGGGATGGCTGCAGAGAACATGGGAGTCAATTTGATCTTCATAAACTGGTTTGGTTCAAACACTATATCCCCAAGTGGTCTATCGCCCTATTACGAGCTTTTAGAAGGAAATTGCTGACAAAGGACATTCTAGCCAAGTGGGGGCTGTTAACCCAAACGGACTGTGTTCTTTGTGATGGGAGGGAGGAGGAGAGCGCGGAACACATATTTTTTGAATGTGAGTATACAAACTACCTCCTACGCAGATGCATGCTTAAATTGGGGGTCGCATCAGTAATTGGCCCTAGATTAATGGATATTGGGTCATACTTCCTAAATCATTTTGGAAACAATAAGAGTTTGAGCATACTGGCTAAAGCGGCTCTGGGTGGCATGATATGGCATATTTGGAGAGAAAGAAACAAACGAATCTTTGACAAGGTTAGGAAGTGCAAGACAAAGCTATTTGAAGACATTGCAGCCGATCTCAGGATTGCGTTACATGAGCTGGATAGATCAGATGATGGGGCTTCGGAGGCAATGTCGAATTGGGAGTTTCGGGACAATGGTTAAATTCAAATTCTATGATCTTTTATGGGGTTGGTCTTGTAAATAATTTCATGATTTTGCTGGATATAGGAACTGCTAGTAGAGAGTGACGACGCTTGTGCCCTATCCTCTCTCTAGTAGTGACTATGACCAGATTGCTTTGTAACATGTTCGGATTACTAATATAGTTTACTTTACTTTTCAAAAAATATATGTATATATATATATATATCACATCTGTGATCATACATCACACCTGTGCGACACACTGACTCCATATCACATCTTTTGTTTGCTGATGATCTTCTTCTGTTCTGCCAGGCAAACAAAAGCTCTTTCTTGGGGATTAAGGATTTGTTGGAGGAATTTTCTAATTATACTGGGCTCCATGTAAATTGGGACAAGAGTGCTGGGTTGTTTAGTAAGGGAGCTAAAGACATACATGGGTTAGCTGATCTTCTGGGTATCAAAGTTTCTACGACGATTACCACCTATCTGGGATTGCCCCTCTCATCGAAATATCCCAAGTCTGTAAATTATGGCAAATTGGTAGACAAATGCAAGAAGAGGATGTTGGGCTGGAGTTCGTCACAGCTTTCTATTTCAGGCTGCATTGAACTGGTTAGGACTGTGATCTATGGTATTGTCGCTTTTTGGATGCATGCATTTCATATCCCAGCTAGTATTCTAAAAACCATCTCATCAGCTTGTAGGCGGTTCATTTTGGGAACGTCTAAAGCCTGGGTTTGGGAAGATATCTGTAAGCCTAAGTCCGAAGGAGGCGTTGGTCTTAGACTATTAGAAGATTTAAATGATGCTGCTGGGCTGAAGCTAACTTGGCGTTGTTGAGTATTGGACTCCCCGGATTTGGTTTTGGATGATGAGCAAACATAAATATATCATGAACTAACAATTTGTGAGCGCAGTTTTGGAGATCGTCGCCAAATTCACGAGAACATTCAAAGCAACATCTCAACTCTTCACAAAGCTCGTATTCATGCCTAAAGCTTCGTTGAAGCTCTTGCGCCGTTTTGGAAGTCATGAAGAATTAATTGAAGCTTTGAAGACGGATCGTTAAGGTTTATTTCATAGTCTTTTAGCTTTGATTTATAGAATGTTAAGCCTTGAGTAATTCTTACATTTCTATCTTCATAACGCTCATGTCGTAGCTCTAGGATCTTAGTTGAAGTCCATTCTAACTTCCCCGAAGCATCGCGCTTCGATTCGGACTTCTAGTGCATGTTAGTTGGTACAAGAACAAGTACTGACCGACTAGATGGTGATCTAGTCGGTCGGCAACTGTTCTTGGACAGACTAGTTTGATTCTCTAATTTCTTGGACTTTACTGTTTACAGTTAGTCGGTCTACGTTGACTCACCGACCGACTAGTTTGTGAACTAGTCGGTCAGTGATGCTTCTTTGACCGACTAGTTGTAACTTACTGTTCATACTAAATTTCTCCTAAGCTACTGTTTATCGCTTAGTCGGTCTAAGAACGTTTGGCAACCGACTAGTTGTTGATCTAGTCGGTCAACATTTGTTCTTGGACCGACTAAATCATTTGTATTCAGACTACTTGTTTTTGACTCTTAGTCGGTCTAAGTTTACTGACCGACCGGCTAGTTGTGAAACTAGTCGGTCAGAAAGTCTTCTTGGACCGACTAGTTATCTAGGTCTGAAATCTTCATCTGTTCACTGTTCACCTCTTAGTCGGTTCATGTTGTTTCACCGACCGACTAGTTGATGAACTAGTCGGTCAGTGGTTGTTCTTTGACCGACTAGTCTGCTTCAGATTTAGATCCGTTGGAGTTTTGAAAGCGACGTTTCTCTCTCCCTTTTCCCTTGATCCTTTAAATACCTGAAGGGGTTATTTCATAGGATCCAAGGCTGCTATTCCAGAGCTCTATTGATTCAAAGAGAAGTTCTTTCAACTCTCATCTTCAAGCACTCCCATTCTCAAGAATCTCTCCTTCACTCTTATTCTTCAAGAGAGATTCATTGGTTGTGAGCCTTCCAAGCCAAGGGCTTGATTCTAGGTCATCAATCTCATCCCTAGGCTTCCATTGCTGGTCATCTACTTGAAGCTAGGGTTTGGTGACATCCTCTTCCTCAAAATCCATCATTGCCCTAATTTGGTAAGTATACTCAAGGCATATGATTTTGTAAGGTAAGAGTTTATTTCATTTCAATCGTATTTGAATTGTGTCTCTCGGTTGTGAGAGAGGTTGTGCTCCCGGTTTGTGGGAGTCACATGTCTTTTGTATGATTTGACTTGTGAAGGATTTTCACAAGTATTTCATAGTGGAAATCTTGAGTTAGGGTTGCTAACTTAAGTATCCGGAGGGGATCCGGGTGGTTGGGACGTAGGATCACCGGGAACAAGTCGGGGAGACTTGGGTGGATCCGAACCCATTAAACCATTGTGTTTGCGTTTGTTTTAATTCTTGTTGATAGTTGTTTAATTCCGCATTGTCGTTTGTTTCTTGCACAATAATTAGGAATAACTATCTTGATTATTTTAAGTACTATTCACCCCCCCTCTAGTACGTGTGCAGTAGCTTCCCAGGGCACTACAATTGGTATCAGAGCCAAGGTTAAAGCTACGAGTTCAAAGCTATGACGAACAACGACTACAACGTCTTCAAGAACCGCGATGGAGCTTCTTCAGTTATGGAAGGACTATCCTCCGTCAGGCCTCCACACTTCAACGGTACCAACTATGGGTACTGGAAATGCCGGATGCAAATTTTCCTCCGGAGCGCTTCACTATGGAGAGCCACCATGACGGAGTATGTCGAGCCTTCCCAAGAAGATTTCGCGAAGTGGACTCCCGCGGAGGTCGCCGCGGAAGTAGCAAATGCCAAGGCAATGAATGCCTTGAATTGTGCGTTGGAGCCCGAGGACTTCAACAAGATATGCACATGTAAGAGTGCATATCAAATATGGAACCAACTCCTCATATTGCACGAAGGATCGAGTACGGTAAAAGATTCTAAACTCGTCGTTGCTAATAAAGAATTTGAGTTGTTTCATATGGAGCAGGGCGAAACCATGAAGGAATATTACGCTCGCTTCGTGGATATATCAAACGACTTGGAAGCTCTTGGGAAGGTCTATACCCAAAAGGAGAAAGTCGCGAAGATTATCGACGGTCTTCCATCATGTTGGGAAAAGCGTACCTACGCCATCGAGGAAGGTAATGACATGAATAAATATACCGTCGTACAACTAATGGGTACCTTGTTGTCTTACGAGGTACGCAAGGATAGTAAGATCCGAATGAAGGAAAAGATGAAGGCGTACTTGAAGCAAGACGAGCCAAAGAAAAAGGGAATTGCATTCAAGGCCGCTCCATCTACCGATGATGAAGATTCAGAAGAAGAAGAGGACGAAGAATTGGACATGGAAGCATTGGCCAATATGGCAAAGAAATTCATCCGATTCTTCCGACAAGGTAAGTTGAATCGTAAATCTAAATTTATTTCGACTAATGTTTCTACTCCCGTGTGTTACAAATGCAACAAGCCAGGACATATCAAGCCGGATTGTCCTCTCTACAAACACAAGGGGAAGTGGAAGGCATCCAAGCACGACAAGTCAAGAAAGCACAAGAAAGGACTTGTCGGGACATTCACCGACTCTGAGGACTCCTCTAGTAGAGAGTCGGATGATGAACGTGTGGAGAAAGCACACACGTGCTTCATGGGAAGAGAGGATCGTGATGAAGACACATCCTCCGATGAAAGCGAGGATGGAAGCGAGGATGAAGGCGGAGAGGTAACCAATGATGAACTTAGAATAGCCAATGAACAACTTTGGAATAAATTTTCTAATATGGCTACTAAGCTTATGAAGACTAAAAATGAATTAGATAGTCTTAAAAACTCGCCTAAGCCTTTCATCGTCAACAACGACACCGTTGTTGATGGGTTGAGAAATGAGATTGAAAATCTCAAGTCTCAACTTGAGCATGTTCATATCGAGGATTCGGATGAACATGTGATAGCGGATTTGACGTCTCAAATCTCAACTTTGAGTATTGAGAATAAAAATCTCAAGTCACGTGTTTGTGCTCTCGCATCGCAAGTGTCCACTTTGGATGCTTCTTTGCATTCTCTCACCGAGAAGCATGAGAGCACATTAGGCCGAATTCATGAATTCAACAAAGGTAAGGGCAAGTTGGATGATATCCTAATTGACTTACTTCCGGCCAATCATCACATTGGTTTGGGGTATGAGATGGGAGAGTCATCCAAATCGTTCGCCACCTTTGTTAGGCCATCTTCCGATGCTTCTACTAGTGGAAGTAAACACGTCATGGGTAGATCTTCTACCAATGGTGCTTCCGCTAGGAACACGCCCCCTTTTGGAAAGAAACCCACTTTGGGTGGACCTCCAAAGAAGGGTCATGCTTACATGTATACCATGCCACGTAGGAACACACAACCTACCCCACATGTTAGCACAAATGATGATTTTTATGCTCCGCACCCACGAGCACGTGCACACCATGTGAGACACACTCATGCACGTGTTCCTCCACATTCATATGTTCATCCTCATTCTCATATGAATAATTATCATCATGCACCATTGCATCGAATTCCATATGTTTACCCACGACATGCATCACATAGAAACCAACAACATATGCATGTTCCCAATAGGATTAGGACTCCCAAGACATACACCATTTGGGGTCCGAAGAACACAAGCATGCATAATAAGAATTTGTATGTGAAATCGTTTATTAATGATGTTATCTTGAATGATGATTATGTTGGGAAATCAAGTTCCTCTTGGACTTGGTTTCCGAAGGGTTAGTTTCCTTTAACCCTTCATTGCTTGGTACCATAAGTTTAATTTCATTTTTTTTGGGTACCAAAGCAATTGTGGTAAGAATGGGTTACATTTATTTTGAATTTAGTTCTCTAAATTTATTGCCTAACCCATTGGATCCAAATAGATTTTTTTTTGGATACCAAAATAAAATTCTCTAGGTTAACTTCACCATGGGATACCAACCCTACCAACTCCGTGATTTGCAAGGATTTTCATTCAAATGGAGTTGTTGGTGCTTAAGTGATGCACCAAAGTAGGGGGAGCTTAATGTTGTAAGTATGTTCATACTTTTGATTCATATTGGTATCCATTGGTAGAATATATTACATTTGGTATCATTTTGCTACACTTGGTATGCACATCAGATTATTTTTGTCTCTGATGTTGATTTCGTCGTTCGACGATTTTATGGATTTAATAGATTTCTTTCTATGGAAACATAGAATTGTTTTCCATGCATTCTATTGATTTTGGAGAGTATGTTCCAAAACTCAATAAGTGAAATTGATTTGAGTTTTGATGATTTCGGATTTCGTTTTTCGCCTATGGAGTGATGATTTCGTATTTCGATTTTCGCCTATGGCTTGGTGATTTCGTTTTCCGATTTTCGCCGATGAGTTTATGATTTCGGATTTCGGATTTCGCCTATGGATTGATGATTTCGTATTTCGATTTTCGCCTATGGCTTGGTAATTTCGTTTTCCGATTTTTTACCGATGATTTTATGATTTCGGTTTCCGATTTTCGACTTTGGTCTCCTTGACATGCTTTGCATTTATTCGGTATTTTGAATTTGATATTTTGCATTGGTGTTATTTTGGGCTTTGGTCGTATTCCTAGACTCCCATACTTAATGAATTATTTGGCCATGATCTATTCTTTTTGATTTCCTCCCGCTCTTTTTGGATTATGCCAAAGGGGGAGAGATATATAATAATGGTAATGGCATGTGCTAAATGATAATTTACCATGAATCTAATTTGATATGTTAGATTCAGGGGGATTTAAGATATAAAAATGGATTACAAATCCTAAATCTCAAATATTGGATTTGAATTTTTACTTTCCTCGTCTGCTTGATGTATGTGCTTATTATTTCATATGGAACTAATGTGTCATCAATGCAGGGGGAGTAAGTATATTCCATTTAGTTCATTATTTTTGATTATTATTTATGTTGGTTTGTCATCACCAAAAAGGGGGAGAATGTTGAGTATTGGACTCCCCGGATTTGGTTTTGGATGATGAGCAAACATAAATATATCATGAACTAACAATTTGTGAGCGCAGTTTTGGAGATCGTCACCAAATTCACGAGAACATTCAAAGCAACATCTCAACTCTTCACAAAGCTCGTATTCATGCCTAAAGCTTCGTTGAAGCTCTTGCGCCGTTTTGGAAGTCATGAAGAATTAATTGAAGCTTTGAAGACGGATCGTTAAGGTTTATTTCATAGTCTTTTAGCTTTGATTTATAGAATGTTAAGCCTTGAGTAATTCTTACATTTCTATCTTCATAACGCTCATGTCGTAGCTCTAGGATCTTAGTTGAAGTCCATTCTAACTTCCCCGAAGCATCGCGCTTCGATTCGGACTTCTAGTGCATGTTAGTTGGTACAAGAACAAGTACTGACCGACTAGATGGTGATCTAGTCGGTCGGCAACTGTTCTTGGACAGACTAGTTTGATTCTCTAATTTCTTGGACTTTACTGTTTACAGTTAGTCGGTCTACGTTGACTCACCGACCGACTAGTTTGTGAACTAGTCGGTCAGTGATGCTTCTTTGACCGACTAGTTGTAACTTACTGTTCATACTAAATTTCTCCTAAGCTACTGTTTATCGCTTAGTCGGTCTAAGAACGTTTGGCAACCGACTAGTTGTTGATCTAGTCGGTCAACATTTGTTCTTGGACCGACTAAATCATTTGTATTCAGACTACTTGTTTTTGACTCTTAGTCGGTCTAAGTTTACTGACCGACCGACTAGTTGTGAAACTAGTCGGTCAGAAAGTCTTCTTGGACCGACTAGTTATCTAGGTCTGAAATCTTCATCTGTTCACTGTTCACCTCTTAGTCGGTTCATGTTGTTTCACCGACCGACTAGTTGATGAACTAGTCGGTCAGTGGTTGTTCTTTGACCGACTAGTCTGCTTCAGATTTAGATCCGTTGGAGTTTTGAAAGCGACGTTTCTCTCTCCCTTTTCCCTTGATCCTTTAAATACCTGAAGGGGTTATTTCATAGGATCCAAGGCTGCTATTCCAGAGCTCTATTGATTCAAAGAGAAGTTCTTTCAACTCTCATCTTCAAGCACTCCCATTCTCAAGAATCTCTCCTTCACTCTTATTCTTCAAGAGAGATTCATTGGTTGTGAGCCTTTCAAGCCAAGGGCTTGATTCTAGGTCATCAATCTCATCCCTAGGCTTCCATTGCTGGTCATCTACTTGAAGCTAGGGTTTGGTGACATCCTCTTCCTCAAAATCCATCATTGCCCTAATTTGGTAAGTATACTCAAGGCATAGGATTTTGTAAGGTAAGAGTTTATTTCATTTCAATCGTATTTGAATTGTGTCTCTCGGTTGTGAGAGAGGTTGTGATCCCGGTTTGTGGGAGTCACATGTCTTTTGTATGATTTGACTTGTGAAGGATTTTCACAAGTATTTCATAGTGGAAATCTTGAGTTAGGGTTGCTAACTCAAGTATCCGGAGGGGATCCGGGTGGTTGGGACGTAGGATCACCGGGAACAAGTCGGGGAGACTTGGGTGGATCCGAACCCATTAAACCATTGTGTTTGCGTTTGTTTTAATTCTTGTTGATAGTTGTTTAATTCCGCATTGTCGTTTGTTTCTTGCACAATAATTAGGAATAACTATCTTGATTATTTTAAGTACTATTCACCCCCCCTCTAGTACGTGTGCAGTAGCTTCCCAGGGCACTACAGGCGTTACCTCTCTTCTGATAGTATCTGGGCAAAACATATGGAGATGACTTATGGGGCAAGAGGCGGCTTCTACACAGCAAAAAGTATGGTACATCACTCTGGAACTTGGAAAAGAATTCTTAATTGCAGAACTATTTCCCAAACTTTAATCAAAAGGAGAATCCGAGATGGGCAAAGTACACTATTTTGGCAGGACGCATGGCTTGAGTGTGGCCCGTTAAAAAACTTCATGGAAATTCCACATGGTGCTGAAGGTAAAACCGTGAGTGAATACTTGGGTAACACCGATTGGAGAGCTGACACTGCTCTTGACCCTATTAAACCGCTACTAGTCAATGTCCGGTTGTCTCCTGGAACAGATGAATGGGTTTGGCTACCTGGCGATCAATTTTGCTTCAAGCATGCGTGGGAGGGCGTCCGTAAGAAAGGTCTGTTGTTCCCTTTCCACAAATTAATCTGGTATAGTAATCATACACCTAAAATGTCTCTCTCTTCTTCGCGCCTTCTGTGGTAAGTTGCTTACTAGAGATATGATTGCAAAGTGGGGAGTTAATACTCCAGTTCATTGTGTCTTATGTGAAGATAACAAGGAAGAAAATATTGACCACTTGTTCTTCACCTGTAGCTACTCCCACTACATCTTACGCAGGGCTCTTCTAAAATTATGTATAAGAGCACACATCCCTCCAACTCTGAGAGAGGTTGGGAATTACTACCTTTCACAATTCGGAGGTAAAAATCCCCAGCAACGGCGCCAAAAACTTGATCGCGCCCCGGCGTACACGTCCCGAGGCGACGGTTGTAGTTTTACCGCAAGCGCACGGTGTAGCGGCGAGCGGGTATCGAACACAGGGAGGACGAATGACCGTGCTTGCTCCTAATCAACCTGGCTATTTAGAGGGATAATTGCCTTGGGCGATCCTGTCACAATCGTCAGACAAAAGTGCGAAATATCAAATCAAATAGAGAACGCCTAGGGAATGGGGAATCCCCACTACTCACCGTATTTCACAATTGTGGTTCGCCGGTATCGAAATCGCTAGGATGAGAATTTGGATGAACTAGTTGCAACTAAATGTGGAACCAAGCTCACGCTCTCGCGCTGTTGCCGGTCTATAGCTATCCTAGGTTTGGGTCCAATCTCTTGCAAACCCTGGCCTAGGGAAGCTAGCATTAGGATCAACATCATCGTCCAATTGCGCACCGAGCCCAATCTCTTGCAAACTCGGTCCACAATCTAGATTAGGATAGTTCCTACCCGTCCAATCTCTTGCAAACGGGTATCGGCACGGAATTGCAACCGGAGATTCTAGCATCGGTCCAATCTCTTGCAAACCGATACTTCGAAAATCCGACTCCAACCCAATTCGGATTTCTAGGGCTTCCTATCGAATTGGGATCCAATCTCTTGCAAATCCCAATTGATGTGAATACCTAGCTATCCGTAGTAATTCGATCCCAATCTAATCCCTAATAACAATCCTAGCTCAATTTCTACCAATTCAACACAAATACGAAATTGGGCTTGTAGGGTTCATCCCCACGCCCCAAGACGTGGAGACTACTCACTAATCATAGCAATAGCACAATAATTAGCAATGAAATAGACAATGGAATTCATCACAACAATGATATAAACAATAAAAATAGAGTTTTTGGGGAAGAAAAGTGCAAACCAATGTAGATCTTCAATCAACCCAACAAAAATCCAAGTTTTTCTCTTCTCCAATCACAATTAATAAAACTAAAAAGTAGACTCAAAAAGCTGCAAAAAATCTGGGAGGTGGCTCTCTAAACTAGGGTAAAAACAGAGCTTAAATAGCCCCAAAAATCGTCTAAAAATCCTGACCAAAATGCCCCTGCACAGCCTGTTTTCCGCAAATTTCGCTACAGGCTGCGCATCGCACTCGGCCGAGTGACAAAAGTCGCTCGGCCGAGTGAAAACCCTGTCAATTTTCCAGTAAGTCGGGGGCTTCAGGGGTCTTCAGTTCGGGGGCGGCTCGGCCGAGTGAGTTGTCGTCACTCGGCCGATGGCTTCACTTCACTTGGGCGGACGGGATTTGCCACTCGGCCGAGTGGGTCTTCTGAAGTTCAGATGGCCGAAAAACAGTAACTTCGATCTTTTTGAGGGCCTTCGTCTGGGCGCCACTCGGGCGGACGTGGTATCGTCACTCGGCCGATGTGGTCTCCGTCGCTCGGCCGAGTACACATGGAAATCGTGTCTGAACGGGTCGGCCGAGCAGTGTCTCGCTGGTCGACCGAGTGGCTCCTCCACTCGGCCGAGTGGGATACAAAAAATGCCCAAACTGGTCGTTTTGGCCTCCTCGTCGCTCCGGTGACGTCCATTCTTCTTCCGCTCCTCTCCAATAGCAAAATACCCCTCGGGGAGGTCGTCGGTGGCCGTCTATCGTGAGCGCATCTCATGATCACTCCAAATCGCGCCAAATCGCCTGAAATGCGACAAAAACAACAAAGCGTGAAAAGCATCGCAATATCGTCGATATATCGTGAAAAACATGATTTGGGCGATCTAAATGGCATGCAAACATGCGGAAAAAAGGTGTAAAATAAGGAGTGATCAAAATCCCCCAAGCTTGCCTCTTACTCGTCCTCGAGGAAGATAAGTAAAAAGCGAACCCGGTGGATTCGGAAAACGAAAACGGCGAAAAACGAAAAAAATGAAAAACGAAGAAGAATGAAAACCAAACGAAAATAAAGAAAGAAAGAAAGAAAGAAAGGATGCTAGATCATTTTCTCAGGACGTGGGTTTCACCTACTCTTATAGCATGCACCGAGTGAGAAATACATGTCAAAGAATCTCATTTTGATATCATAGTAGAATAGTGCAAGTAGAAAATAGAAAACCCACGAACAACGGTATAATCATGAAAAACGGAATGATTTTAAAATTAACATCGCCTGGATCATCTAAAGCGGTATACAAATCTCAGATCACACACTTTTCAATTGAACGCTTTCTATCTGGAGTATAAGAGTATCACATCATAGAATAGAGGGAATAGAAAAGTATGGATTTCATGAAATGAAAGCTAGGCTTAGATTTCTGGGTTTCGTAAAGCTAGAAACAATCTCACCGAGTATAGAATATTACTTAGCCTAGGTTGTCGTGCAATGTCAAGTAGTCGCTCTCTCACACATCAATGGATCTCCTCCCCCAAGCTTATCTATAAGCGTGGTGGCACAAAAATATTTACATCCCCATTTTTATATATAGCTCCATAGGCAAAGAAGGGAAAGAAGAAAGAAAGTAAGCGAGATGGGATCTTTTATTGAGGATTTTTCCTCTTTTCTTTTTCTCTCTTTTTTTAATAAGCAACATATATACAATGATCCCAACTCAGAGAGAGGTAATGATATACAAGAATGTTTTTCTCTCTTTTATTTTTCTCTTCTCTCTCTTTTTTTTTTGTTTTTGAAATAAGAGATTTGGAGCTAGGAATTAATAGCGGGGGAAATGCCATAAAATAGAATCACTAAGGGGAGATTCACCAATGATTTTAAAAGTAGAGAAGTGATGTTCAAGATTTGTGGAGAAAGAAATAAATATAACTCTCGGCTCACTCTATAAGACATGCACGACAACTTCAGCAGGGTAATCTAATCTACTCAGTTTCGATCACAAAAAAGCTAACTAATCCAGATATATCTTAGCTAATCATCATTCAATCATCCGGAAGTGAAGTGTACAGTTCATGCATATAGAAGTGATAAAGGAAAAGAAGTCAGTACTCCAGATATAGGCATTCAATGCGTGAATCTTGGTGTGTTTTCTGTGATAGCATACATATGAATATTCAGGCTCAGCTAATAATAAAATTTCATCCATTTTCATGAGGAAAAAGTGTGGGTTACTATTTCTAAATGTAAAGCAAGTCATAGCATATGATATCAGAAATGAAATCTAAGACACGACAAATATAGCATGCATATAGAATAAGCTAACTCCACGTAGACATCATCACAGAAAATTCATCTCTAGCATGAGATGAAAAAAAAAGAAACGAAGTAAAGATAAAAGGAAAAATAGAACTATGCAATGCGGCACACAGGAAAATAGGAAAAACGTGATGCATGGCAAGATAAATGAAAAATAATGAAAAATAAGTGCAAAAGTGAAAAACGGTGTGAAAAACTGAAAATAAAGGTGGCTAAACGAAGAAGAAAGTGATGACTCACTCCCCCAAGCTAAACGGCACAGTGTCCTCAATGTGCAAGGTGTGGCACACCGAGAGACAAGAAGTGTGAGGGGCAAGTGAGGATGCATGCATGGAAAAATGAAAATAAAAAGAATGACAAAAAAGAAATGAAAATATGATGCGGAAATGATGCATGCACAAACAGGAGTGATATGAAAATAAATACGGCACCAAAAAAAACGCTCCCTCTCTCCCAATAAAAATATATAGATGTGATCAAAATGAGAAACCCAAGTAGATATGATGAGGTATGCACAAAAAGATATGATCAAAAATATAATCCCAAAACAAGTGAGAGGAGGGGGGGTGGACAAAAGCGCAACAGGACCCAGCAGAGACGGGCAGCACAACGACAGGAATGGATAAAGGCATCAAGAGTGCCTAAGAAGGCGGTGCCGCGCCGTCTCCGTCCTGAGGCGGAGGTGGTGGTGGTGGTGGTGTGGGCTGCTGAGCTGGGGTGGAAGCGGAAGCAGGTCTAGTGTGTGTGGAAGTGTGTGTGGGGACCTGCTGGGTGGGCTGGGGTACGCGAGGGAGACGCTCCAGCACCTGTGTAAGGCAGTAGTGGATCTGGGGTATCAGGTCGAAGCGTCCAGCCATCGCAGAGACGGTGGAGGACAGGGTCCTAAGGTCTCCTCTAAGACCACTCACCGCCAACTCAAGAGCACGTATGCTCTGCAGTGTAGTGTCGGGCGGGGGTGGGGCAGAGGGACGCACCGGTCTAGGCTGCGCAGGGCGAGGCTGGCGTACGCGTGTGGAGTATGTAACGGGCTCAGCAGGGAATGGGACAAAAGGTGCCGCGCCTGGAAAAGTGGGCCTGGCCTCGGTGTGAGGCCGGGACACCGGCTGGCGAGAAGTGGAGGCAGCGACAGCAAAGGAGGCGTGCAAAGGAGGCAACGAGGTGGCCAGAGAGGTCCGTGGCACAGAAGTGTGGACAGACGCCACGACACTCTAGCAATGCATCCTCCAGCATTCCCACAAGGACTCCACCTGTACCCTGCAGAGAATAGGATGCATCAGTTCGCTGCAAAAATTTCACCCTCATAATAAAAGTATTCCAAAGAGGATCGTCAATAGAAATATATGAAATAAATAGTGGTGGACGATACTTCCCTGGAAATAATCCAATATCCTCACGTGCCGTGATAGCTGTCTCCACGGTGTCTTCTCTATGCTGCTCAGGTAAATCTAGATCATAGGTGTGGACCCCATCAAGATGCTCCTCATCATCGTCGGACTCATCCCAGTGCACCCCTTGATCATATTCATATGTGTCCATGGGTGCTAACTCCTCGCTCTCCTCCACATATACGTCCCATCGTACATCTTGATCGTATGTACATGAATCCTGCAAAAGGCACGATGAATCATAAAAAACATCATACACTGGAGGGAAATCAAAGATAAAGGGCGAGGGAGTAAAGAGATCTCCCTGAAGGGGAGCCATAAGCTCTGTGGGGTAGTCCTCTGCGTCAGTGGGAGGATGAGGTGGCTGCGGAAGCTCTAATGGAGGAGGATAGTGCTCGGGATCCTCATGGATGGCTGTGTCCTCGTCCCGATGCATGACCTCCTCGGTGATAAGCTCTGGCTCTGTGTGTAAGGACTCCTCAAAAGCATGCTCTGGCTCTATAGTGTGCTCATTTGCCTTCTCATCAACTATCAATGTAGGCTCTCCCTGGGATGGTGATGCTGGCTGCTCATGTGTGTCAGCTTGTGGGGATGTATCATGTGGAGGGGAATGCCCGCAAGAAATCCGAAAATATAGTCTATCCCCCTCAAGTCTGACATGGATGTCCTCCTCAATTGTTCCTGCAGCTGAAACACGGTTCATAACAAAATCTGCAAATCGTAGCTCAAATGCATCACCTGCCGTAATGCTCTCTGAACCGGTGAACCTTACTGACTCCAAGAGACCCTCCAATAATCTCTGAAATGCGTCCTCCTCTGGCTGCGCATATGACTCAGTTTCTGCTTCCTTCACTGCCTCTTCGTCCATCCACTCTTCATATGCAATAGATGTATCGTAGGAAGTGGGATCGACGACGGCACATTCTGGCTCTGGTAGTAAGTCTGGCGATGCTTCTTGCCCATAAAATGAAGAAGCAGAACTGATATCTTTGGAAATCCCTTCAACCTTAAGCATGAGCATATTCATTTCAAGTTGCCTCTTCACCCGTTCCAATAGAAGGTTACCCTTTTCAAGCCCGGCTTGCACTTCAACCTGGTGTGCATGCATCTCATCAAAAAAGATCCTTTGTCTCTCATCAAGCTCGGGCCAGTGCATCTCCTCAAAAAGGTATTCGCCCATCTGAGCACTCTGATCAAAATAGTATTCTCCCATCTGAGCACTCTGATCATAATAGTATTCTCCCATCTGAGCACTCTGATCAAAATAGTAATCTCCCGTCTGAGCACTCTGATCAAAATAGTAATCTCCCGTCTGAGCATTCTGATCAAAATCTGTGGTCCACGTAGTATAATCCATAGCACCTGATCAACAAAGATAAATACCTGGAGAAAAGATATCAGTGGCACAAAAGAATATAGAAATGATAATAATGGTGGCAGGGGTGAAAATTTCCTTTTTATTTATTTATTTATTTTTTTTCGTAGTCTAATCAACCTAATTGTGACAAATTGGCACCAACGGAAACACCTCCCCGGCAACGGCGCCAAAAACTTGATCGCGCCCCGGATACACGTCCCGGAGCGACGATTGTAGTTTTACCGCAAGCGCACGGCGTAGTGGCGAGCGGGTATCGAACACGAGGAGGTGGTGTTGGTTCCAATCTATCCTAGGTTGGTTTGACTACGAATGTATTATTGGTGGAGATGGCTATGGTATGATATAATGGAAATGGTGGTGGATGTCGGTGTCGGTGATAAAGAAATCGGTCAAATATCGATTCAAATACAATATAATAAAAGAGGGAATTTGCCTTGCGGCGATCCTGTCACAATCGTCGGGCAAAGTATGGGGATATAAAATCAAATAAAGACGTCTAGGGCTAGGGAATTCCCACTACGGAGCTTCATACATCATCGTAAATAGTGAATCTCAATATTACTAGACTTGTGTTGAGGTGAACTAGTCGTAACTGAATAGAGAACCAAGCTCACGCTCTCGCGCTATTGCCGGTCTATAGCAACCTAGATTAGGGCCCAATCTCTTGCAAACCCTAACCTAAGCCGCTAGCATGAAGATCGACGTCATCGTTCAATCGCTCCTCGAGCCCACTCTCGTGCAAACTCGAGTTACGATCTAGGTTGTGATAGTTCGTATTCGTCCAATCTCTTGCAAACGAATATGGGTATAGATTTACAATTAAAAATCCTAGCTTTGGTCCAATCTCTTGCAAACCAAGTCTAGAGAAATCCAATTGTAAATCTAAATCGAATATCTAGGCCTTCCCATCGATTAGAATCCAATCTCTTGCAAATCCCAAATCGATGGAAATCCCTAGCTATCCGTAGTAAATCAATCACAACCTAACCTCCTAGCAATTCTAGCAATTTAGAAATTCATTCATCACAAATATGAGATTAGATCCATAGGGTTCATCCCCATGCCCTAGAACATCAAATCTACTCAAGCATAGCAACAACGATATAGGAATCAATAAAAACAATTGCTTGCATGTAAAAAGATAGCAAATCAAAGATTCAAATAATAAGAATAGAAATACTTAGCTTTGATGAAGAATTCCAATCCAAATACAAGCTTTTTGATCCAAGAGGGGGCCTAGGGCATGGCCTAACCTCTAAAAATAACTCTAATAAAACATAATGGGGATCCCCTCTAATGGTGGCTACAAACCCCTTAAATACTCCCCCAAAAACCTAGCAAGAAACCCTAGAAAACCCCTCAAATTCGTGCCCCAAAACAGCCCAAACCGCAACTTAAAATCTGGGCCCAGGCCGCACTCGGCCGAGTGGAATATGTGACCCGGCCGAGTGACACTGACATGCAAATTCCAGCACTGCAGTATCAACTTGCAGAAATTCCCTAGATTTCATCCGACCTCCGATTTGCGCGTTCTTGGCGGCGTTGGAACCGTCATGAAGTCTACTATCCATAAAAAATATGAGAAAAATAATTTGATTGCTGGAATGATAGCAGATTTCAAAAGAGTGAGAGGCTGTCTGAAAATCTGGGCGCTGCATGTCCTCGGCATCACTCGGTCGAGTGGCAAATGTCACTCGGCCGAGGGGCATTTGGTACTCGGGCGGACGGCTTTCGTCACTCGGCTGAGTCGGAGCTCGTAGTCGACTGACGGATTATAGAGAGTTGGACATTTTGGCTTGCCGTCGTCTGGGTGCCACTCGGGCGGATGGAGTCTCCGCACTCGGCCGAGTGGGCGTGCGATGCTCGGCCGAGTGCACGCTGATACATCTCTGTTGCGTGTCCGATCTGGCCGGCCGAGCGGGGTCTCAATGCTCGGCCGAGTGACTCCTTCACTCGGCCGAGTGGCATGCTGAAAATGCCCAATCTCCATCTTTTCGCTTCCTCGTCGCTCCTACGACGTTCTTTCTTCTTCCACTCGTCTTCCATTGCAGAATAACCCTCAAAAGGGCCATGGTTGACACTCCGGAGTGGGTGCAAATCCTTTAAGCTCATTTTTGCTCCCGATCGCTCCATATTTCCTGAAATCCGACAAAAACAAGAAATAGTGAAAAGCATCGCAATATTGTCGAATAATCTTGAAAAACGCAATATGAGCAATCGAAATGGCGTGAAAACATGCGGAAAAAAGGTGTAAAATATGGAGTGATCAAAATCCCCCAAGCTTACCTCTTACTCGTCCTCGAGGAAGACAAGTAGAAGGCGAACCCGAAGGGTAAAAATAAGGAAAAAATGAAAAAGAATACGAAGTGGAAGGGGTCGCGAGATTATTCTCTCAGATCTCAAGCCATAAGCTACACATCACGATAACTTGGGAAATACGAATCACATGCTATAAAGATTTCATATCTTACTTAAACATGGCACTTGTAAGCTTTTCAGATCAACAAAAGGGATTCTCTAAATTCATACAATCAATTCATATCCACATCATGCATTTCATAGAATTTAATATACAATTGTTGGCGATGCACTTTTCAATCAAAAGTTATAAATGAAGCATATAAGAATCACACCAAACATGCAATGGAGAATGGAATAAATCATGGCATTCACATATTTATATCAATTCATAAGAAATCTCCATAGCTAAAGTAATTTGCTAAGTCTCAGTATTATCAAACTTCCCCATTCGTGCACCTCTCCACTCTAATGTCGTACTCACGCATATGGTCAAATGAGTTCACCCCCCCAAGCTTAGCTTGAGGCATCACATCTAAAGGAATATGATAGTGGAAAATGGGATTTTTGCCTTGGTTTTCCTAAGCATTTTTGTGGCTCCGATAATGAGATAGAGAAATATCTTATTTTTTCTTTTGGACTTTGTTTCTCATTTTTCTTTTTTGGATTTTTGTAGGAGCTATATGATTCGTAGTTTTGGATTTTGGCTCCTTTTTGGCTTTTTGGACTTTTTGGAGCTAACTTTTTCTTTTGTGGGGATTTTTGGGAAATAGATGCGATATAAGTAGCTTTAGGAGGTGAACTCAAGTGACATGTAGAGAATAAAAAGATATATGTGGAGAAAGAAATAATGTGACACTCGGTTCACTCTAAGATGTGCACGAACGGTTCAATAAAATAATACTTCAACTAAAACTCATATGTAAGCATGGATATTCTCAATCATCTCAATAAAAAGCGAAGTCAAGCGGTAAAGAGTACTTTCATATCAAGCATGCAACAGAAGGTGAATAAGATAATAAGGCAGATGCTTCCGTTATACAATTGATGCGTAAATCTTGGAGCACTTCCAACGAAAGCATACTAAACACTAATCCATACATTCAGCTTCAATTAATATCATGCATTCATATAGAGGAATCATCAAAAGAATATATAAGCAAGCACATGGATAGTAGGACTATGAAATACTCTAAGTAGCACGTCAAGGAATAATAAGCATCGTGATGGTCGCTAAAGCAATAAGAGATATCATCATAAGGAGCAAATCTAGCAAAAGAAGGAAAAGAAAATAAAGAAATAAAAATTAAAGAGAGGAAAGAAAAGAAAAACAAGCACACAACATGATGCATGAACACACATAAAAGGAAAATAAGATGGAAAATTCAAAAAGATGATGCAAAATTTTGAAAAATTTTAAAAACCCTAAAATAAAGTAAAAATGCAACTAATGCATCTAAATGGCATGGAAATGCACTCCCCCAAGCTTAAACTTCACACTGTCCTCAATGTGATCATAAAAGGAAAAATATGAGGAACAACGATAAATATGAGGGAGGTGAATGAAAAATGATGAAATGAATGACATGAAATCCTAATGCAACTACATGCACATACAATGATGCATGAGAGCGCTTTCCCCCAAGCTTATACTAAACAATCCTATTCAAGTGACTCAATCAAAAATGTCATGGCTTTGTAAAGCGTGATCAAGTCAAATGAATAAGAAAGTGAGTATTCACTTGAAAGAAATGCTCGATGGTTGTGAGCAAAAGGATGTGGCGTATCAAAATATGGAGAGGGGAATTAATATATATAATGGGTTTGGGGTGTAAAAGATTTTTGTTGCCATCATATGAGGTGATATTTATTCAAGCAAATCTATACGGTCCTCTCGCTGTCGAGAGGATTCGAGTTTATTGAAAGCATAAAAATTTCTACACTACTGGATTGATATCACCTATAGCAAAAGGCGGATCCAGTATCTTTTCCGGTGTAGGCAACTGCTCCAACTGCTCCTTCCGTGGCTCTGCCAGGCGCACATGTCCACGGACACCAACGAACTCTAGCAATGCATCCTCCAGCATTCCCACAAGGACTCCACCTGTACCCTGCAGAGAATAGGATGCATCAGTTCGCTGCAAAAATTTCACCCTCATAATAAAAGTATTCCAAAGAGGATCGTCAATAGAAATATATGAAATAAATAGTGGTGGACGATACTTCCCTGGAAATAATCCAATATCCTCACGTGCCGTGATAGCTGTCTCCACGGTGTCTTCTCTATGCTGCTCAGGTAAATCTAGATCATAGGTGTGGACCCCATCAAGATGCTCCTCATCATCGTCGGACTCATCCCAGTGCACCCCTTGATCATATTCATATGTGTCCATGGGTGCTAACTCCTCGCTCTCCTCCACATATACGTCCCATCGTACCTCTTGATCGTATGTACATGAATCCTGCAAAAGGCACGATGAATCATAAAAAACATCATACACTGGAGGGAAATCAAAGATAAAGGGCGAGGGAGTAAAGAGATCTCCCTGAAGGGGAGCCATAAGCTCTGTGGGGTAGTCCTCTGTGTCAGTGGGAGGATGAGGTGGCTGCGGAAGCTCTAATGGAGGAGGATAGTGCTCGGGATCCTCATGGATGGCTGTGTCCTCGTCCCGATGCATGACCTCCTCGGTGATAAGCTCTGGCTCTGTGTGTAAGGCCTCCTCAAAAGCATGCTCTGGCTCTATAGTGTGCTCATTTGCCTTCTCATCAACTATCAATGTAGGCTCTCCCTGGGATGGTGATGCTGGCTGCTCATATGTGTCAGCTTGTGGGGATGTATCATGTGGAGGGGAATGCCCGCAAGAAATCCGAAAATATAGTCTATCCCCCTCAAGTCTGACATGGATGTCCTCCTCAATTGTTCCTGCAGCTGAAACACGGTTCATAACAAAATCTGCAAATCGTAGCTCAAATGCATCACCTGCCGTAATGCTCTCTGAACCGGTGAACCTTACTGACTCCAAGAGACCCTCCAATAATCTCTGAAATGCGTCCTCCTCTGGCTGCGCATATGACTCAGTTTCTGCTTCCTTCACTGCCTCTTCGTCCATCCACTCTTCATATGCAATAGATGTATCGTAGGAAGTGGGATCGACGACGGCACATTCTGGCTCTGGTAGTAAGTCTGGCGATGCTTCTTGCCCATAAAATGAAGAAGCAGAACTGATATCTTTGGAAATCCCTTCAACCTTAAGCATGAGCATATTCATTTCAAGTTGCCTCTTCACCCGTTCCAATAGAAGGTTACCCTTTTCAAGCCCGGCTTGCACTTCAACCTGGTGTGCATGCATCTCATCAAAAAAGATCCTTTGTCTCTCATCAAGCTCGGGCCAGTGCATCTCCTCAAAAAGGTATTCGCCCATCTGAGCACTCTGATCAAAATAGTATTCTCCCATCTGAGCACTCTGATCATAATAGTATTCTCCCATCTGAGCACTCTGATCAAAATAGTAATCTCCCGTCTGAGCACTCTGATCAAAATAGTAATCTCCCGTCTGAGCATTCTGATCAAAATCTGTGATCCACGTAGTATAATCCATAGCACCTGATCAACAAAGATAAATACCTGGAGAAAAGATATCAGTGGCACAAAAGAATATAGAAATGATAATAATGGTGGCAGTGGTGAAAATTTCCTTTTTATTTATTTATTATTTTTTTTTCGTAGTCTAATCAACCTAATTGTGACAAATTGGCACCAACGGAAACACCTCCCCGGCAACGGCGCCAAAAACTTGATCGCGCCCCGGATACACGTCCCGGAGCGACGATTGTAGTTTTACCGCAAGCGCACGGCGTAGTGGCGAGCGGGTATCGAACACGAGGAGGTGGTGTTGGTTCCAATCTATCCTAGGTTGGTTTGACTACGAATGTATTATTGGTGGAGATGGCTATGGTATGATATAATGGAAATGGTGGTGGATGTCGGTGTCGGTGATAAAGAAATCGGTCAAATATCGATTCAAATACAATATAATAAAAGAGGGAATTTGCCTTGCGGCGATCCTGTCACAATCGTCGGGCAAAGTATGGGGATATAAAATCAAATAAAGACGTCTAGGGCTAGGGAATTCCCACTACGGAGCTTCATACATCATCGTAAATAGTGAATCTCAATATTACTAGACTTGTGTTGAGGTGAACTAGTCGTAACTGAATAGAGAACCAAGCTCACGCTCTCGCGCTATTGCCGGTCTATAGCAACCTAGATTAGGGCCCAATCTCTTGCAAACCCTAACCTAAGCCGCTAGCATGAAGATCGACGTCATCGTTCAATCGCTCCTCGAGCCCACTCTCGTGCAAACTCGAGTTACGATCTAGGTTGTGATAGTTCGTATTCGTCCAATCTCTTGCAAACGAATATGGGTATAGATTTACAATTAAAAATCCTAGCTTTGGTCCAATCTCTTGCAAACCAAGTCTAGAGAAATCCAATTGTAAATCTAAATCGAATATCTAGGCCTTCCCATCGATTAGAATCCAATCTCTTGCAAATCCCAAATCGATGGAAATCCCTAGCTATCCGTAGTAAATCAATCACAACCTAACCTCCTAGCAATTCTAGCAATTTAGAAATTCATTCATCACAAATATGAGATTAGATCCATAGGGTTCATCCCCATGCCCTAGAACATCAAATCTACTCAAGCATAGCAACAACGATATAGGAATCAATAAAAACAATTGCTTGCATGTAAAAAGATAGCAAATCAAAGATTCAAATAATAAGAATAGAAATACTTAGCTTTGATGAAGAATTCCAATCCAAATACAAGCTTTTTGATCCAAGAGGGGGCCTAGGGCATGGCCTAACCTCTAAAAATAACTCTAATAAAACATAATGGGGATCCCCTCTAATGGTGGCTACAAACCCCTTAAATACTCCCCCAAAACCCTAGCAAGAAACCCTAGAAAACCCCTCAAATTCATGCCCCAAAACAGCCCAAACCGCAACTTAAAATCTGGGCCCAGGCCGCACTCGGCCGAGTGGAATATGTGACCCGGCCGAGTGACACTGACATGCAAATTCCAGCACTGCAGCATCAACTTGCAGAAATTCCCTAGATTTCATCCGACCTCCGATTTGCGCGTTCTTGGCGGCGTTGGAACTGTCATGAAGTCTACTATCCATAAAAAATATGAGAAAAATACTTTGATTGCTGGAATGATAGCAGATTTCAAAAGAGTGAGAGGCTGTCTGAAAATCTGGGCGCTGCATGTCCTCGGCATCACTCGGTCGAGTGGCAAATGTCACTCGGCCGAGGGGCATTTGGTACTCGGGCGGACGGCTTTCGTCACTCGGCCGAGTCGGAGCTCGTAGTCGACTGACGGATTACAGAGAGTTGGACATTTTGGCTTGCCGTCGTCTGGGTGCCACTCGGGCGGATGGAGTCTCCGCACTCGGCCGAGTGGGCGTGCGATGCTCGGCCGAGTGCACGCTGATACATCTCTGTTGCGTGTCCGATCTGGCCGGCCGAGCGGGGTCTCAATGCTCGGCCGAGTGACTCCTTCACTCGGCCGAGTGGCATGCTGAAAATGCCCAATCTCCATCTTTTCGCTTCCTCGTCGCTCCTACGACGTTCTTTCTTCTTCCACTCGTCTTCCATTGCAGAATAACCCTCAAAAGGGCCATGGTTGACACTCCGGAGTGGGTGCAAATCCTTTAAGCTCATTTTTGCTCCCGATCGCTCCATATTTCCTGAAATCCGACAAAAACAAGAAATAGTGAAAAGCATCGCAATATTGTCGAATAATCTTGAAAAACGCAATATGAGCAATCGAAATGGCGTGAAAACATGCGGAAAAAAGGTGTAAAATATGGAGTGATCAAATGCTATGTGCTTTCTTGCTAAAACTGTCTTAGCAGCCATTGTTTGGCATATTTGGCGAGAGAGGAATAGGCACATCTTTGATGGGGAGAAGAGATGTAAGACTCTCCTCTTTGAGGAGATTGCAGCGGACATCAGAGTTGTTTTGCAAGATCAAGATCCAGCTACAGAAGAGGAGACTATTGCTTATGCCAATTGGGCATTTAGGGACATGGGTTGAGTTTCGGGCATGTACTTTCGGCACCTTATGATGTTTCTTAGTTTTGATTTTTGACCTTCTTTTGAATAGCCCCACTTGGAATTGGATTCGATAGTGGAGAGTGATGGCGCTTGTGCCCTATCCTCTCCCTCTTGAACCCATATCCCAAAAAGGGCTATTGTTGTATTATGTATACTATGCAATAAAATATACGCTTACCTTATATATATATATATATATATATATATATATATATAT
Organism: Scilla litardierei; assembly: GCA_030789695.1. Lineage (NCBI taxonomy): Eukaryota > Viridiplantae > Streptophyta > Magnoliopsida > Asparagales > Asparagaceae > Scilla > Scilla litardierei. The sequence continues at coordinate 41,222,909 of CM061138.1, read as the reverse complement.
ATATATATATATATATATATAAGAAGCAACACATACTGCCATCACAGAAAGTACATATCCACAGAACTACATAACCAAAGAGCGTACTACACACCAGCATCAAGTACAAAGTGAACTGACTCAAGTACACATGAGAAGTACTACAAGCCACCAACACATACCACAGCTACAGAAGACAACTCACTCACCACTCGACCCAACTCACACTACAGACACAGCCCTAAAAAGAGTGGTGTCCCCAAGTCAAACTCACGTCTAAGTAATCTCCTGAGGGAGATTCTGCTCTGGTGTCACCTGCTCAGGACCTGAAAAGTAAAATGAGCACGTCAAACGTGCCCAGTAGGAAACTAACCAGGGTATGGATAATCACTTAGTGTTATGAGTGTAAAGGCAATAAGAGTACAAGCAACCAAGGTAAAGAGTACAACACACAAGTGTGCAACAACAACACATATAAAGTTCATTAGTTAGCAGATGTTAGCGACTCTTTGGAAGACTGGGTATCACCCAAAGATAAGGGCCTGGACCTCACCCCAAATTTGGGGTGAATATAGCACACGACGCAGTGGACACGGGCACTGCACGCTGGGCCTCTCAGCTCCCCCGTCCCTGGCAGGAGTGAGGCTCTCCACATAATAACACAACCTCCGTATGTTCCCTCCACTCCCGATAAAGGCGAGTGGGAAATAAGTACCAGATATCACATATCTCTTTCCTCAAATTCTCAGTCCAGCCCCTTATAGTTAAGTTATACCCATACTTCTCCCATCCCCATACCAGGATGCTCACCCGCCTTAGGGCAGATCGAGACGTCCCAGTTGACATGTCATGTGTCATGATATTCAATGAACATACACAATTTCTCAATGGTATTATATGGCACACACGTTATAATGGCTATTTCTCAAGTTTCGTCAATTTCAAATTCATTTGGGCATTTTAACAAACATATAACGAGCGCCGCATAAATGAAGAGGATTATACCATCAATTTTAGTAACCAATAGCATAACTAAAATTACATACATGCATCAACATCATTCATGCATTTGAAGTGGAAAACTAGCATTATCACACAATTCCAACTTCATCCAACATAATCCAGCATGCTGAAATTGCAAGAACAGCTAGAAAGTCAGCATTTTTAACCAATTTCTCTTGTGAATTTGACAAAACTCACTAAATGAAAGTTGAAGATATAATAGTCCTGGGTTCACCCATAAAATTTCCTGCAGTAATGTGGACTGAGTGAGATATAGTGAATTAATTGGTGCAGCATGTCCAGACTGTTTTTCAGACAGAATTCTGGGCTTGTATTGGGAGCCAATTTTAAGCATGTTGCAGCCAGAATATCGACATATAAGAACTCTAATGAAATTATAGATAAACGTGTTAAGTTTCCAACAAGACCAAGATCAGCAAAATCCATAGAGTGTGCAGGTAAAAATCTTCATTTTTCTAAACTGTGATCAGTTTGGCAGATTTCCAGACATGTTGTAAACAATGAATTTTTACTCCTAATTATTGAACTCAACATATGATAAATTTTATATTAATTTGGGGTAGGATTTCAAGATCTATACCTACATATTTTTTTAGAAAATGAATCAAACTACAGAGATCAAAACTGAAGGAGAAACACACAACAAGAAATCTGGATTTCAAGGGAGAGTAATTAGCTAAGAAAAATCAAGAAAAATGTCATCTTTTTAATCTCTTGCACATATAATCCATGAATTCAAGGTCATGAGCAATCAAAATAACATCATATCAATCTCATAATCCTAAATAAAAATCCCCAAACTAGGTTAGAATTCCTACCTCAAGCAAGTCTCTTTCTTTCTCTCTTCTCTTTCTCCTCCTTCCTCCTTTCTTTCTCCTTAAAGTGACTAGGGTTTCTTCAATTTTTTTGGAAATAAAATTAGGGTTTGTGAGTTGGATGAAGAGGTGGGGGGAGAGGGGAAATTTCGGCCTAGTCTAGGAGGGGGAAAGAGGGATATGCATGAAAAGAAAAAGAGAAGGAAGGTTAAAGAAGAGTTTAGAATTCTCTCTAAAAATATCTATCACTAGAATCTACTCTAGGATAAGCATGAACATGTTAAAATGACTTTAATACCCTTCCAAAATTACCCCTCAAGTTTCAAGTATTTACAAGTTTGCCATTACTTTATGCACACACAACTTTAGTGTGTACGCACAGCAACTTTATGCCAAATAACCGTTTTGCCCCTAGCGTTTCTAAAAATTTACGGGTGTGCCACTAAACCCATCCCTTTTCACACTAGCCCCTGTCACACTAACCCACTCCTTCACAATGTACAAGTATGACACTACTTTACACACCCACCTTTTACTCTACACACACTTCCACCCCATATTGCCAAATGACCAAAATACCCCTACACTTTTCATGGAATTACACGACTGTCACCAGCCACATACACGCCATATCACTTTTTATCAACTCATTATACTCCCTCTACTCGTGTATAAAGGACTATCGGGTCAGTCGCATGAAGGGCCTCTTGGCATAATCCCCATGGATCATAGCCACATCGGGTGATCATCAAACAATGTAGAGATTAATGGCACAATGAATCTAAGCATTAGAAATGTGCAATTGGACGAAGAAATCACAGCATCACAAAATTCCTAAAATCACTTACAACGCATACAACGAGGGATTTAATTCATTATAACAGGAAAGGAAGAGTTTTTACTCAAAATTATCATCCAATACAATGTTACACTACAATAAATAAAAATATACAAGAGATGAAAAGAGAAATCAAATCTGCAATCTTATGCAAAGAGACGAAGCCCCAAAACCCCCCTCCTTGGGCTACTCCAAACCCTAGATCCAATGGATTCCCCTTCATTTTGTTCCTCCAGAGATACATAAAATAAAAGCCCTAAGCTCCTATTTATACTACCCAAACCCAGACATCTTAATCCCCAACGTTGATAGCATGAATCGACGGTTTAAAATGAATTGGGTTCAGCTGAAATCACTGCAAAATTTTCCAGGAAGATGGCCATTAGACGTCTGGAGAAGACTCTCCAGACGCCTGACGTTGCTAAGTCAGTGTGTTTTAAGTTGAGCAGACTAGATGTCTGATGAAGGCCATCCAGATGTCTGGTTACTTGGTGCTTCAGCTTGGCAGATGGGCTGTCAGACGTTTGCTGTGGAGTGCCCAGACGTCTTGCGTGTCTAAGTGTCAGCTGCATAGTGATCCAGATGTCTGGTTGGGCTTCTTCAAGCATTTGGTTGCACATGTTGTAAATAGCTCCGAGCTCTTTATTTTACATGCCAATAGGAGCAGTCTGAACGAGGATCCGACTTGGGGGATTAGACGTCTAGAAAAGGGTCTCCAGACGTCTGAAGCAACCCCATAAGATGGTTGATTCTGCTTCGGTTGTCTTCTTCCAGGAGTTGTAGAAGATGCTCCTAAGCTCCTAAAAATTTGCAAAAATAGTCGTCGGACTCGTGAGAGGACCATCTTCACTATAAAAATATGAGAAGGCAAAAATAAGCTATAAAAATAATGTTTTGTGCATAAATAAGTGACATGCTCCAATTTCTCTTGATAGTCCAAATATGCACATATCGGAGCCAAATAAGCATGATCCATGCACAAAATGCAACGAAAATATGGGAAGAAATATGCAATATTTCACCTCCATCAATAGTTAAGAAGGATACTACAATCTTCAAATGTTAAAATTAAGTATTAATATTTTTCTTTACATATTAGTCTCACTATGTTAAGATGAGGATGAGTTTACATAAGTTTAGCACACAATATTAGAAATCATATGTTGTCTTAGTTTTCAATTTCATTGACTAGAATTCATTTTAAGACATCTTAGAGTATCATTTGAATTTATTTCATATAAGATGATAATATTTTCATATCAAATCATTAATATTATCATGACCAGAAAAACTCTATTTGAACTACATATATCATGGGTCAAATAGCCTAGTTTAGTCATCTAACTGAAAAACCATAGGGGGTGAATAAGGTTCATGGCACAAAATAAAGATCAAGCAACCAGAATCACACAAATCATAGATATTAACGGAGTTGTCTCCTCAACTATACTCCTACCTCTTCCCGACGATTTAACTCTTTTTAAAACCAAAAAGTGCTTAATCACACTTACGGGTGGTGATTGAACCGTTATAGCTATTAGTTCAGAGAATATAAGCCCAAAGATATCATATGTATAAATCTATACAAAAATACAATCCACGACAAAAAATTAGTACTAACTGATCTAATACATCAGTAAAAAAAAATCAGAAATAAGTCACCATAGCATAGATCGTAGCATTGTGATAGTGATTGCAAAAACCGTGTCTCAATCAGGTTTCTAGATAGTCTTCTAGGGCTTCAAAAGTCTTGAGGGTCTGTTTTGCAATTTCTAAATTCTGCAATGGTTTTTGTGCACATGGCCGAGGAACAGAGAGGTAGGCCTGGCTCGGGCCCGACTGATGCTTTTGCCCGAGAAGGATAAAGATCTGAAGGTGTGTCCGAGCTATGTAGAACTTGGTCTGTTGGCCTGGGTCTCTACTTGTCTGTGCATAAGAGGAATATATCGGAAGGTAGGTTGGGGCTCGGCTGGTAGAGCTCTGATCTGGTCTGGGTCTCTGCTGGCCTGTGCTTGAGAACAACAGATCGGCAGGTCGAGCTGTATCTTGGTACTATGTTGCTTGAGCCAGAGAGCCGCGGGACGAAAGGCCAAGCGTAGTTTTGGCTTGCTACGTTTATGCTTGAAAGGCGTGGAATGAAAGGTCGACTGGGGCTTGGGCTGGCCGAGCTATGATCTGGACTACGTCCGAGAGACAGATAGAGATCGGCCGGAGGAAGAGGCAAGTTGGGAACCGATCTATCCAGGGAATTTCTATGCTTCCTCCCGAGGACTGGCTACTGGTTACACCCGAGAAGTAGGCAGACAAGGCTGGGCTTCAGATTTTGAGAAAGAAATTATGCGTTCGGCTGATGACTCTTACTGTAAGTATGGGGGGTTTATATAGGGTGTTGAAACTGTAGATCTATATGCACATGAACTCTTGTAGCTGACCTAATTTGTAATTCTATATGGAATTGAATTCTTCTTGAATTCTTGCTCCTTTTTTAAATTCTTCTTTGACTTGAACTCGTCTATCACATGATTTGACTTTCTAGAAGACTTTGACTAAGGCAAAAATACCAATTTGCCCCTATAATCATCTTCTTGATTTTTGGCCATAATTTTGAAGTTTTTCTCCTTGGGAAAATTATGATGATGTCCTTTGGTCATGAGATTTCAACTCTGACCATCTTAGGGTAAGTTGAACATGATGAAATTACGAAACTGCCTCTTGGTCAAGCTAGCCTTGTTTTGTCCTGAAAGTCACTCAACAAATGCATTAGTAGCCATGAGACTTGTTTGTCATCATCAAAATTAAATTGTGACCTAGTTAATTGGTTAACTAGGCCAACAATCTCTCCCTTTTTGATGATGGCAAACAAGTATAGAAAATTAAGACAAACACATAGAGCTTTGTCAAAATATGCACAAAATCATGAACATAGTACAATGCTCCCCTCATCTATGTGCTCTTAAGAATTTTGTGACATGCTCCCACTAAGTTCATGCATATCAACTTTTCTATCTTCCCCTTTTTTATTCTCTCAACTTATCTATTTCTATCCCTTTTGACATCATGCTAAAAGGATAGTCATGAACAATCAGATCACCATTGGACTAAGGTTAGGGTTAGATTAATAATTAACCGGTTATTGGACTCATCAGGACACGGAAGAGGTCGTGTGACCTAAGGGCATTCCCCTACCCCCACTCTCGTGGTACATGATAGTGTATTCCCTTACGTCATCTCCTACCATCCGCTTTCGCGATGCAATGATAGGCCTACCCAACCTGCGCCGATGTCAACTCTCGTCGATGCATCGGTGGACGTCGGGTGCATTACGCTCGACGAACATCTCCAATCTTTCTCCCGACCACAGTGTCGTTTGAGGATTAGACCTACATTAGGAGGGCTCTAATCGACGCCTGACTCTCGTCGACCACACCGATAACATGGATCATCGTAGGGTTCAGATCCCTGGATTGGTACCGACTCTTGTCGGGGCCAGTCCAATCGACCCGAAGGGAGGGTTCGAATCTACGACGATAATAATCATCCTAATGTATCCCTAATCTCAATTAGCCCAGTAATTAAGTCAATCAAGTCATCCAACCCATAGCCCTAATCCATTGAGGTTCAACTCATTACCCTAGATGAAAACTACTCACTATCCATTAAGCTAGAAGAGATTTCAAGCATTGGGTAAGCAATGAAAGCCATGGATGATGATTCGATAAGCAATAGATGGCAAAACACAACAACAATAGAAATGAAGAAGATTTCTATTAGATAAAACTAATCTATTATAAGAGAAACTAATTAAAAACAACTAAGAATGCAGAATAAAAGAGTTCAAAATCTCTTACAAAACCTTCCAAAAACCTAAAAGTAGCTAAAACAACAGATAAGAGGAGATGTGTTCGCATGAGGAGGAAGAAGAGCTTTTATACATCGCCAAAATGACCAAAACAGCCCCCCAAATGCTCACAGATTGCGTCCAGCTGGTAGTAGAAATCCACTCGGCACGACCGCATTGAAAACGATGCGGTCGCATCATTTCATTGTGCAAAGTTGGGGCGTGGAAGCTTCAGCAATGCAGTTGTGTCGCTAGGGACGCGGCCGCTTTGAATGGGGCTTCGGCGGCTGCGTGGGCTTCAAACGGCCACGTCAGGCAGCCGTTCGGTCTTCAGTAATGCGGCTGCGTCATCTTATGTTGCACGGGCTATGTTGAATGCATGTCTTCAATCTTTCTCCCCAACGACGCGGCCGTTTGGGTAAACTTGACGCGGCCACGTGGAACTGGGTTCTGGGGATCTTTGACACAACCGTTTGTATCAGAATCACGCAGCCGCGTGGATCTTAGTTCTTCACAAACTTCTCTCCCTTGAACACTTTGATCACATGCTTTGCTTCTTTCGCCTCTTTATGCTAAATTCTCACTGTATGATCCCTAATCAACACATATTTCCTGCGAGGCATAGGAGGGATCATAAAAGCGAAAGAGAAACAAAAACTGGAAAAGGGGAACGAATGGAGAAGAAAACAATGTGAAACATGCATGAAAAGAGGGGAAAACTATATAAAATAAACACTCATCAGTATTCGTGACAACCCTTGGATACAACCCACAACTGACAAAGTCTAAACAACTCTGAACAAAATCCCAAGACCTTAACCAATCGCCTTTCATGTGGATCGACAACCTTTACTATATTACAAAGACTCGACACCGTGCACTTGTGGACTCGAATAGGGGTTGTCTTCGAGAAGCTGAAGATGATCCCTGGCGAAAATGAGGATGACGAGGTAATCAGCATGGATCAACCATGAGCCGATATTTAACCATCTTTTGTAAATCACCCTTAGTTACGACTATCTTTTGTAATAAATATAGCCGTGCCCGTTGTTTGAGATCTGATGTATTCTGTTGTGGCCCCCTCCCGTGATTTAGGCTCGTCTTGGTTAGTCGAAAGCCCAGGCCGAGGGAAGTTGTCAACACTAGGTGGTCGGTTTGCTTGAGAGGGTGATTCCTGCTTTGCCCCCAGGCTTACGGTCGATCGGTCGGTTGACTTGCTGGGGGAGTGGCCCCAGCTTTACGGTCGATATAGTTTACAATTAGCTTGCTGGGGAAGTGGTCCCCAGCCTTACTGTTGATCGATCGGTCGGCCTATTAGGGGAGTGCCCCCCCAGCCTTACGACGGATCGGTTAGTCAGCTTGCTGGGGGAGTAGCCCCCAGCCTTACGGTCGACGGAGTTTACGATTGGCCTGTTGGGGGAGTGGCCCCCAGCCTTACGGTCGATCGGTCGATCGACCTGTTGGGAGAGTAGCCCCAACCTTATGGTCGATGAAGTTTACGATCGGCCTGTTGGAGGAGTGGCCCCCAGCCTTACGGCCGATCGGTCGGTCGGCCTGCTAGCAGAGTGGCCCCCAGCCTTACGGTCGATAAAGTTTATGATCGGCCTGCTGGGGGAGTGACCCCCAGCCTTACGGTCAATCAATCGATCGACCTACTGGGGGAGTGGCCCCCCAGCCTTATGGCCGATCGATCGGTCGGCCTACTGTGGGAGTGGCCCCTGGCCTTACGGTCGATGAAGTTTATGGTCGGCTTGCTGGGCCCATGGTCGGCATGCTGGGGGAGCGGCCCCCAGCGTTACGGCCGATAGATCGGTCGGCCTGCTGGGGGAGTGGCTCCTAGCTTTACGATTGACGAAGTTTATGGTGGGCCTGCTAGGAGAGTAACCCACAGCCTTACGGTCGATGAAGTTTATGGTCGGCATACTCGGGGAGTGACCCCAACCTTACAGTCAATCGATCGATCGGCTTGCTAGGGGAGTGGCCCCCATCCTTATGGTCGAAGAAGCTTATGGTTGGCCTACTAGTCGGCCCGCTAGGGGTGTGGCCCCAGCCTTACGGTTGACGAAGTTTATTGACGGCATGCTGGGAGGAGTAGGTCGGACTGCTAGGGGAGTGGCCTCCAGCCTTACGGTCGATTAAGTTTACGGTCGGCATGCTGGAGGAGTGACCCCCCAGTCTTACAGTCGATTGATTTTTCGGCCTGCTGGGGGAGTGGCACCCAGCCTTACGGCCGATCAATCGGTCGGCTTGTTAGGGGAGTGGCCCCTAGCCTTACGGTCGATGAAGTTTATGGTCGGCCTGTTGGGCCTGCTGGTTGGCCTGCTGGGAGAGTGGCCCCCAGCCTTATGGTCGGTAAAGCTTATGGTCGACTTGTTGGGGAGTGGTCCCCAGCCTTACAGTCGACGAAGCTTATGGTCGGCCTACTGAGGAGTGGCCCCCAGCCTTACGGCTGATGAAGTCGCACCTTGGTCATTGACGGGTCAATGTTTGTACAGGGCCACAGGCAGAGTTGGAATGTCTGGACAGCTAAGGGTGCCTCTCTTATTTGGAATTTGCATTGAGTAAAAGTGGCGAAGGGTTTATACATTGTTCATTCTTCCTTTACTAGTAGTACTTCCACAGTTGTTCTGCATTCCAAGCGTGAGTGAGCTATATCCCTTCAATTGCTGAGAGTTGGTAGGTAGCCGGCTCGAGGACATTGGTGACTTTGTAGGGTCCCTCCCATTTTACGACAAGCTTACCCCTCCATGCGATCTCTGGGCTGAAGATGGTTTTTCTCAGGACCAGATTCCCCTGATGAAAGCCCCTTCATTTGACCTGGGAATTGTAGTACCGAGCCACTTGGTGATTGTCGGATGACTGAAGTTAAGGCTCAATCATGCCGTTCGTCTATGAGCTCCAAGTTCATCTCGAGGCCCTCCAAGATCCTTTCCTCGTCAAAGTGCTTGATGCGCAAGGATTCCTCACCTATTTCGACTGGAACAACTGCTTCTGCCTCATAGGCAAGCATGAAGGGTGTCTCTCCCGTGACTTCCTTGTGTGTCATTCTGTATGACCGGAATATTCCGGGGAGCTCCTCTGGCTAAGTCGCGTGGGCGTCCCCGACTTTCTTTTGCAGTGGCTCAAGGATGTATTTTTTGGCAGCCTCTACCCTTCCGTTGGTCTACGGATGGGCCACAGAGGCGAAGAGTAGCTTGATCTTTCAGTTTGCACAGAACTCATTGAATCCTATACAGTCGAACTGTGGTTCGTTGTCAGTGAGGATGGGTCAAGGGATGCAGAATCTGCAGATGATCGACTTCCATACGAAACTCTTGACCTTCCTTCAGGTGATGGTAGCCAAGGGTTCAGCCTTAATCCACTTTGTGCAGTAGTCCACTGGCACGATTAGAAATTTTCTCTGCATGCTCGTAAGGGTGAAAGGGCCGATGATGTCCAGCCCCCTCTTGGCAAAGGGGATGGGGCTGATTATCGGTATGAGCTCGGTCAGGGGTGCTGAGCCGAGCCTTGCAAACCTTTGGCATGCTGGGCATTTCTGCACATATTACATCAAATCGTTGACCATAGTCAGCCAATAGTATCCTTACCTCAAAATCTTTAGTACGATTGTCTTGCCCCCATGGTGGTTTCCACAGTGCCCCTCGTGGACCTCTCGGATGACATAGTCTGCCTCGTGGGGTCTGAGGCATTTGAAGTAGGGGAGGATGTCGGACCAGGTCCAACACCTCCTATATAGCGCCCCCTCATGGAGCGTGTATCTAGGGCCTTCTTATCTAGAATCCTGCTTTCCTCCAGGTTGGCAGGGACTTTGCCCATGGTGAGGAACCGAATGATGGGGTCCATCTAGGTGAGCCCCTCGTTTACGCTCATCAACTCATATTCCTCTGTACTGGGGCTTCGAAGGCTTTCGACGTAGACGGCGCAACCCAACACTTTGGGCAAAGATGAGGCCAATTTGGAGAGGGCGTCTGCAAATGTGTTCTCCGATCTGGGCATGTGAAGGATTTCGACGTGTTGGAACTTGGACAGTTCAGACTTGGCCGACGCAAGGTAACGCTTCATTGTCGCCTCGTGGGCTGTGTATTCTCCCTGTAGCTGGCTGATGATAAGTCTGGATTCGTTGAGGAAGCGGGTCGTGTTCGCCCCAAGAGCTCGGGCCAGCTTAATGCCAGTGATGTCGGCTTCATATTCTGTCACATTTTGTTGGTAGCCGGAATCCAAACCGAAGGGCGTACTCAATCGTATTCCCATCAGGAGCCCGGATGATGATCCCGGCCTTGCTACCTGACTTGGTCGTGGACCCGTCCACGTGGATGACCCACGAGTTCTCGTCTTCTGAGCGGACATCAGAAATGGTGTTAGTCAGAAAAGGGGACGGGGAAAGGGCGTTACCGAGCCAGGGTCTGCTTCTCTAGAGGATGTCGAGCCGCCAGTGGTGCATTCGGCAATAAAGTCTGCTAGATCTTGCCCTTTGACGGCCGTCCTCGGTTTGTATCTGATGTCGAACTCGCTCAACTAGATCCCCCAGTTTAGCATCCTCCCCATCCGGTCGAACCTCTTGAGGTTTTGTTCGAGCTAAGAGTCGGTTAGGAACAGGATGATGTGAACTTAGAAGTATGGTCTGAGTCGTCGAGTCGAGAGGAAAAGGGCATAAGCCAGATTTTCTATAGGGCTATATCATCCCTCCACTTCTCGCAGGATCTGGCTGGTGTAGTAGACTGGCCGTTGCATGCTTGCGTCTTCTTTGATTAGCACCGAGCTCACTGCCTCTTCGGTGCTAGCCAGATACATGCTCAACTACTCCCCTTCTTTGGGCTTTGTTAGAAGCGGGGGGCCACGGAGGTATTCCTTTAGCTCAGCGAAGGCACATGCACAGCTTTTGTCCTATTTCATGGCCTTCCTTTCGCCATCCAGTTTGACAAGGTCTTCCTCAAAATTCGAAAGAAGGTGAGGGATCTTTCTGCCAACTCGGATATGAAACGTCTGAGGGCTGCGATCTGGCCATTTAGCCTCTGCAATTCCCTAACAGTCGTTGGTTCTTTCATATTGACCGGTGCTTTGATCTTGTCTGGTTGGCCTCGATGCCGCGGTTGGTGATCATAAAGCCCAAGAATTTTCCGAATTTGACCTTGAAGGTGCACTTGGTCGGATTGAGCCTGATGTTGTGTTTCATTATCCTCTCAAAGGTCTCTCTGAGGTCAACAATGTGGTTGAAAGGGTTCTCAGACTTGACCAACATGTCGTCTATGTACACCTCCAGGTTCCTCCCAATCTTAGAGCTGAAGACATTGTTGACCATCCTCTAATAAGTCTCTCATGCCTTCTTAAGACCGAAAGGCATCTTCCTGTATTGGAACGTCCCATAGTCGGTAATGAACGATATTTTGTCCTCATCTTTCGGGTTCATCTGGACCTGGTTGTACCTGGAATAGGCGTCTATGAAACTGAACATCTCATAGCCTGAGGCACTATCTATGAGGTGGTCGATTCGAGGCATCATGTAGCTGTCTTTGGGGCATGCTTTGATGAGGCTAGTGAATTCCACACACATTTGCCAATTGTCGTTTGATTTTTTCACCATGATCATGTTGGCCAACCAGTCTGGGTACCAGACCTCTCTGATGAAGCTGGCTTCGAGCAGACGATCGACCTCCTCGACAACTGCTCTTATATTCTCACCGTCCAAGTTCCTCTTCTTTTGCTTCATCGGCTTAAAGTTGGGGTCGGCATGCAGCTTGTGAGTGATCGCCTGGGGGTCCACCCCTGTCATGTCGTCGGGTGACCATGTAAAGATATCTAGGTTGGCCTTCAGGCACTCGACCAGCTCTCTCTTCAGGATGGTATCGAGCCCCGAACCGATGCCACAAACCTGCCCTCCGCACCTGTGACGGGGACGAGCTCTGGCTCTTCGACAGACACTGGCATCGACCTATCTGGGCCACCTCTCTGATCGAGGAGGTCCATCGGGTCAAGTTGCCTTGCTTCGCGCTCCCGATTGGACAGTTGGCAGCAAGTCATTGACTGTGCCTGATTGCTTCTCACCCTCTCGATCCCTTCTGGAGTTCGGAACTTGATCATTTGGTGGATGGTCGAGACTATATCGTCGGTCGCGTTGTGGAGCGGCCGGCCGATAATCTCATTGTAGGCTGACCCGACCCTCACAGCCATGAATTTCGTCATTAGAGTGATCGAGTGAGGAGGTTCCCTGAGTATTATTGGCAGGCAGATCACACCTGCAATCGGGGCGACGTGTCCCGTGAATCCGATTATCGGACCCGAGCATGGCTCCATGTTGTTTGTTTGCAATCCCATCATCTCCAAGGTCAACATGAACAGGATGTCCCACAAGCTGTCCGTGTCGACAAGCAACTGTCAGACTTCAGCCATGTTGATGATGGCAGTGACGACCAAGGCGTCATCATGCGGCTGCTCGATCCCTTCCAGTTCCTCCTCGGAGAAGTAGATGGGTTGGTATTCGTCTCTGGGCTTCTTTTGGCATGAACTTATAGCCATCGCCTGTCGGATGCCTGGTCTCCGAGTTGGGGGCGTTCGTTCGCTCGACACAGGACCACCAAGGACGGTGTTGATGGGCCCGGGAGCGGGCACAATCGTGGCGGCCATCCTGAGCCCTTTGGTAAGAGATCGAGTCATCTTCGGTGTGGTTGTAGATGTGCGTGTAGACTCTCTTTTCCACAAATGGCACCAGATGCTTCGGGATGTTTTTTCACAACTGATTGAATGTACGGTAGTCCGAAGGTCTTCGCAGGTTCAGAAGGTGAGGATGAACTTCTGGATCGATCGGTCGAGCAAGCAATGATGTACAGATGTTCGGTGCCGAGCGAGAGGCAGCCGAAGGAAGCTTCGACCGAACGGTGTCTCCTGCGATCTGCAAAACGAGAAGCTCGTCAGGGAGGTCGGATCTGGGTTTCGGTCAAATCTCCTCCAATGCTTAAGTCGGATCTTGACAAAAGAGTGCCCGGTGGAATGATTCCGGCTCACTGGGAGGCCGTGCACCGGTTCTCAGTCCGAGCAATAGAGGAAGAAATGTATAGGGATAGCATATGTTAAGAATGTGTATAGCAAGGTGTCAGATATCCAGAATCCGTCCCTCCCCTCTTTGTTGCCAGAGCTTCTTATACGCGGAGGTAACTTCTCGACCCTCCTCCCCCTGGGGCGCCCGGGCACTGAAGTTACTTTATTGTGTTTGACTCGCGGCCGTCGCCCCTGATTGGGCACGGCCTGGTAATGGGTATCAATGCCTCGACTGGCAGAAAGGCATCCTATTAGGGCGATTCGACAGTTATATCGATATGGATTGCTGGCGTTCCCCGTAGGGCGGGGCATCCCTTATACGGAGCCCATGGGCCGAGGAGAGCGTCCTCCTTTAGCCTCCTGGGAATTCGAGCCCACTTCGTGGATTTCACCGTGACGGCCCAAAGCTGTGACACCCTTCATGCTAAGTTCTCATTCATTACAATATTGTTAATCATTGTTAGGGTTGAATTCTGCTGATATTTGTTGGCATTAGTGGCACAATGGATGGAGAGTTCTGTTTGAGGAATCAGAAGTGTTTTTGAGCAGATTGAGCTGTATTGTTGAACATAATGTCGTTCAACAAAATGTTCAACATTCGGGATCTGGATTTCTGGTTCGTATGCAGAAACGCTGCTTTGGTTTCAGATCCGATTTGCTGCCTAAAATGACGGGGATTCTGAATTGATTGTGGAATATCTGCTTGAGAGATTTTTGGAAAGCCATTCCTAAATCTGTTGCTAAATTGAAGGCATGTTGGGTTGAAATAGAAAGAGAATATCTCGCAGATTTGTTGGTTGGAAAGTTTGATTGCTGCAGATCTTTTATTTTTTGCTATTTCCAGAAGATTTGAAAGAATCATTTCCTATCTTGGTTCGGTTAATTGTGGGTGAGCTGGAGATATATTTGGAAGCTATTATCTCTCGTTATTATTGTTGATTCGGTTGGAAAGAATCTCGCTCGGTTGGAAAGAATAATTATTGTTGCAATTGAGGATCGGTTGGAGATATAATTAGAAGTTGCTATCTCTCCGGATTTGTTATTGAATTTGTTAGAGAGATTTTCACCCGCAAATATTGGTTGGAAGATCTTGTTGAAGATATTGTGGAACCACTTGCCCGAAGTGATTCCTTAATTTGTGGGATGCCGATTCTGCACGGGATTTGAGCGAGCGTCCCTCCTTATCTACTCTGTGATTGAGGGGGAGCAAGGATCGAACGTGCGTGCGGTTTTGTGAAAAGGGCGACTTTGATTGAAAGTTTTGAAGAACTCCGGGAGGAGGCCGACGGCTACACACGTAGGATTAAGGGAGTTGATCTAATCGGTTGTGCAAGGGGAGCTTGCGGGCAAGGGGAGCTTGCCGAGAATACTCCATGGGTTGGTAGAGACCACCCATCACGGTTTGTATTGAGGGGGAGGTTGTTCCTCCTAATAGAATCGCGATAATTAGTGATTGTACTCATTGATTATTTTAGTGGAGTATTCTGATTTTCTGGGCGTGGCCCCGCAGATGTAGGTGTGCGCACCGAACTGCGTTACCAAGTCTCTTGTGTCACCTTGGTGTTTATGTTTCATCTTTGTGTTTTATTTGTCGTGCTTAAGTACTGAACTTTCAATTGGTATCAGAGCAGGTCACCCGTGTTTCTTTGTTAACAAAGAAGGTGTGATCTTGGATTTCAGTACTTGAATCATGGCTACACGAGAAGGTGCCTCCGTTGTTCGTCCTCCACTCCTCACCGGTACAAACTACACTTACTGGAAGTCTCGAATGCGTGTTTTCATCAAGTCCATTGATGAGAAGGCCTGGATCGCTATCATTGAAGGATGGACACCGCCGATCGAAATTGACAAAGATGGCAAAGAACACCTCAAGCCGGCAAGAGACTGGAGTTGGATTGAAGAACATGCGGCCTTGTGCAATTCTAAAGCAACTAATGCTATTTTTTCGGCTGTAGATGAAGAGCAGTTCAAGCTAATCTCCACATGTGAGTATGCCAAAGAAGCCTGGGATATTCTCCAGAATGTTCATGAAGGAACAAGTACCGTAAAAGCTTCCAAACTCCAGATGCTAGCTTCTCAGTTTGAAAATCTAAAGATGTATAACAACGAGAATGTTGCCGAATTCAATGGGAGGTTGAGAGATATAGCCAATCAGGCATTCCAACTTGGGAAGAAATATTCACAAAAGAAGTTAGTTGAGAAAACCTTGAGATCTCTTCCAGAAAAATTTTCGGCGAAAGTTGCAGCCATTGAGGAGGCCAGAAATACATCCACCATGAGACTGGATGAACTCATGGGATCTCTTCAAACCTATGAAATGAACCTGAAGCAGAATCAGAGGGACAAATGGATTGAAAATGAGTCTGAGTTAGATGATGACGTTGCCTTGCTGACCAAGAATTTCAGTAGAATGATGAAAGAGATAAGCAACAAGGGTCAAAACTTCAGATCTGGTAACAATGCGGGACGTGCAAATCTTCCCTCAGCAGGCAAGAACAAAGGCAAAGGGATACAATGCAGAGAATGTGAGGGTTTTGGTCACATACAAGCCGAATGTGCCAATACCATCAAGAAGCAGAAAGAGAAATCTTTATCAAGTACCTGGAGTGAAGATGATTCTGATGGGAGTGTTAAAAATGAAGACATCATCAGTAATTACATTGCCCTCGCAGCCTCTCAGAAGAAAGGACTTGATTACAACAAACTAGCCAATGTCAGACAGAATGTTGCAACATTATGTTCAACATCATGTTCAACATCACGTACAACATCTACAATCGAATCAGATTCTGAAGCTGATAGCGATGGGAAAGTTAGTGACGATGATATCCGTACAACATACCAGCTGATGTTTGAGAAGTGGATGCAAATCTGCAATATCAACAAAGTCCTGAAGGAGGAGAATGAAAGACTGAAGAAAGAAAAGGAGGAGATCAAAATCGAATGTCTGAAAGCTGAGAAAAACTGTAGAGAATTGGAAAGCAACTTCAGAAATGTTCTTCTCAGGGCAGAAAAAGCTGAATGCATATTGGAGAAGTGGAATTCTGGAAAAACAAAGCTGGATGATATCTTGAATATGGGTAAGACTTCAGGAGATCGCACCGGAGTGGGATACAATAGAGGAGCTTTTGATGATGTGTCTGCTGAAAGAAGAAGTCAAGTTAGCAAAGAACTTGAAAGAATGGATCAGCACAAGGGCCATGATCAGAAGAAGAGGCAGATTAGAGGTATAAAAGGTGCTCGTTCTGTATGCAGTTACTGCAAGTTCATTGGCCATACTGAGAGAAACTGCTACAGTCGCATGCGACATTGGTCAGAAGGAAGAAATGTTAGACATCCTGATATGAAGATGAAGAAGCAATGGGTCAAGAAGTCTGAATTATACAGCAAGAACACTACAGCTTCAGAGAGAACACTTCATGTTGTGACTAATGTTGTAACATTAGATACAACACAGAACAATGTTGCTGCAGATGTTATGACACCAGACTCGACATCTCCCCTCGACAATCACGGTGAGTAACCTGCGCCAAAGTCTCATGAATCTTCCTCCAGAATTATCAGAGTGCTATCTCGTCGCTTTGCTCACTGCCCTTCCTCCACCGGTGCCATTGAATCTTCGCATGTACCCTCTCCTGCACAGCAATCCACCTCTGCTTCATCTTCTGCGGCCTCATCATCTAGACCGGTTGACTTCCCTAAAGTTCGTTCACTTCTTAGCCGGTTCCAACGCATCCACGTCTCCAAATTTTGACCTACAGACCACCGAAGATCCTCTGTCAACACCGTCGATGTTTTTCTATTCTCCAACTTCTTTTTGGCCCCTCAGAGCTCGACTCGGATGTGAGGTATAATGCTCTTTCTCTTATTCTGATGTGCCTGAGAATTTATTTGCTATTAAGAGAGACAGTCGAGCCTCTGGATGTGCCTCAGTTGAGTTTTTCTGAATTTTTCTTTTGGAGATGTGAGGCTAGCTGAAAGGGGGAGAATGTGGTGTCTTTTCTGAATAATTTTGATGTCTCTTCTGAAGTGATCACTGCTCGGGTTGTTCTAGTAAGGGGGAGAATGTGGTTTGGATTATTGTGGCTCAAAGGGGGAGAATGTGTGCTTGGTTGGTGCTTGCTGTGGGTTGTGCCACATAATACCAAAGGGGGAGATTGTTAGGGTTGAATTCTGCTGATATTTGTTGGCATTAGTGGCACAATGGATGGAGAGTTCTGTTTGAGGAATCAGAAGTGTTTTTGAGCAGATTGAGCTGTATTGTTGAACATAATGTCGTTCAACAAAATGTTCAACATTCGGGATCTGGATTTCTGGTTCGTATGCAGAAACGCTGCTTTGGTTTCAGATCCGATTTGCTGCCTAAAATGACGGGGATTCTGAATTGATTGTGGAATATCTGCTTGAGAGATTTTTGAAAAGCCCTTCCTAAATCTGTTGCTAAATTGAAGGCATGTTGGGTTGAAATAGAAAGAGAATATCTCGCAGATTTGTTGGTTGGAAAGTTTGATTGCTGCAGATCTTTTATTGTTGCTATTTCCAGAAGATTTGAAAGAATCATTTCCTATCTTGGTTCGGTTAATTGTGGGTGAGCTGGAGATATATTTGGAAGCTATTATCTCTCGTTATTATTGTTGATTCGGTTGGAAAGAATCTCGCTCGGTTGGAAAGAATAATTATTGTTGCAATTGAGGATCGGTTGGAGATATAATTGGAAGTTGCTATCTCTCCGGATTTGTTATTGAATTTGTTAGAGAGATTTTCGCCCGCAAATATTGGTTGGAAGATCTTGTTGAAGATATTGTGGAACCACTTGCCCGAAGTGATTCCTTAATTTGTGGGATGCCGATTCTGCACGGGATTTGAGCGAGCGTCCCTCCTTATCTACTCTGTGATTGAGGGGGAGCAAGGATCGAACGTGCGTGCGGTTTTGTGAAAAGGGCGACTTTGATTGAAAGTTTTGAAGAACTCCGGGAGGAGGCCGACGGCTACACACGTAGGATCAAGGGAGTTGATCTAATCGGTTGTGCAAGGGGAGCTTGCGGGCAAGGGGAGCTTGCCGAGAATACTCCATGGGTTGGTAGAGACTACCCATCACGGTTTGTATTGAGGGGGAGGTTGTTCCTCTTAATAAAATCGCGATAATTAGTGATTGTACTCATTGATTATTTTAGTGGAGTATTCTGATTTTCTGGGCGTGACCCCGCAGATGTAGGTGTGCGCACCGAACTGCGTTACCAAGTCTCTTGTGTCACCTTGGTGTTTATGTTTCATCTTTGTGTTTTATTTGTCGTGCATAAGTACTGAACTTTCAATCATGTTTGTTGGGTCCTTTTCCCAAGCAATTTTAGAGGCTAGTTAACTTTGAGGTATAGGCATAATCATATCCCTCTTCTACCTACCAGATAACTCTAGTGCTTAACTTGGAACTAGCTAGGATAGTAACTTAAATCATTTTATTACACCGGCTGAGCAATCAAGCATGATCCTTTTTACTGATGGAAGTAAAAGGCATGATCTACTCATAATTAAGTAATGAACTAGGTTATTGGAAGTTGGATGTAGGTAAGGATTTACAAGTTCCTAGGTAGGAAGTGGAACTTATTTAACAGGCAGATATGAAGAAAGAGTTGCATTAGTGGAGATTGTAGGGCCCTAACCCACACTTCAATTTAAAAGTACGCTTACTCACCAATTCAAGACGAAAGTGTGACCTGTTATTCCTCTGATCACATGAGATATAGATGCTTCCAAAAGGACCAAACCTACATGGGGAGCTTCTGATGATGAGTTTTAAAAAAAAAAATTGGTGATTCATGGTAATTGATTAAATGTATATAGTCTTTTAAACCATGTAGATGTTTGAAAGAAAGTTACAGATCTTTCTACTTTACAAGTGTTTTGGGCTGTGCTACTTGTTTAAGCTTCGCATTATTGAGCCTGCATATTATTATTTCTTTGATGTTCCCCTGATCACTTACTCCTTTTAAAGTGTTGTGCGGCAAACCAAGCTCAAATGTCTGAAACAATGGCTAATGGTTTCCAGATGGGCTTAAATTTGTGCCACATCAGTGTCGGGTTTTGATGACAGGAATAGCATTTGGTGTGCATCCCGTACGATTTTGGTAGGGAGTAGAGCACCCATCCAATTTGTTTTGGAGGAAATGCAATAGTATACAATGTGTTGGCAGACTCAACTATCTTTTAAAAAGACGTCGAATATGATACTACATTTATGCTTTTTGTGAGTTATATCGGGAGATTTCTTCTCCATCTTTAAATATTTCATGGTAATTTGATTAATAAGCCACGTTCAAGTAGTTGCATACCTGTAAATTTTATTTTCATGGTGATTCATTCTGACATGTCGATGATCATGTTCGTGTTTGATCCTGAAACTTCTGATATGTAAGCCCATTAGCTGCACGCATAATATTGCATTAGAATCAGAAAAAATGCATGATCTCATCGCGCCATATGTCGAATATGGTCACACGAAATCTGAGGACTGTAGCATTGCTTGTGTCCCTTATGTTTCTCAACTTTGCTTCGCCATAGGGGGTAGCTCAATTCATACCTTTAATCTACAGCTTTCCCCTACTGACCTTGGTCAATATACTTTGCACCAACAGGGCTTAATTTTTAATAGATCAAAAGTGCCAACACACCACTAAAACTAGTTGCATTCATTCAAGAAGAAACAAAACTGCTTTCAAATGGTTTGAGTTAGCTTATGTTACTTCTAAATGGAATCTCAAATCAGTATAGTAATAAGCAAAAAAAAATAAGTGAGAGGTATGGCTTTTAGGCTAGCTATTCATATCAAAAAAATAATGAAGCCTTGTAGGCCATTAAGGAGACCAATCCAAATTAATTATTCATCAAAACATGATCCTTCCCTTCTCACCTTATTGCTTATATAAGCAAAGCAATGGCGCAAACCCTTAACCTGCAATCAAAAGTATAACAATAGGAAATTAGAGAAACTTGCCTTCCCACAAGAACTCAAAAACTAAGGAAGATCAAGATGTCTGCAGGAGTCGGCTCTCCCTGCGGTGCCTGCAAGTTCTTGAGGAGGAAGTGCGTGCAGGGCTGCGTTTTCGCCCCTTACTTCTGCCATGAGCAAGGGGCTGCACATTTCGCTGCAATCCACAAAGTCTTCGGTGCAAGCAACGCATCCAAGCTCCTGGCTCACCTCCCCGCAAATGATCGGTCCGAGGCCGCCCTCACCATCTCCTACGAGGCGCAGGCTCGTCTCCAAGACCCTATCTACGGATGCGTCTCCCACATCTTTGCCCTTCAGCAACAAGTCAGTAATGCCCGTAATTCAAACTGAATTCTCTCTTAGGATCATGAGTTTGTCAATTTCCTTTTGATCTTGTATAGGTTGTCAACCTCCAAGCTCAACTAGCATCACTCAAGGTGCAAGCTGCGCAATGTTTGGCCAATGGCTCCTCTACTTCGACTCCATGTACTCAGGAATACGAAGCTTTTCTATCGAACCCTTCGATGAACATGTCATCGTGCTATAACAACGGTTACCTGCAGCCAAACATGATTGGCAATGATAATTACATGCCGGTTGGTATTGAGGAACCGGGATCTTCTTGTGCTATGGCATCTCTTGATGGGCAAGGGAGCACCGACATGGAGGACCTCCGATCGGTGGCCTACGGCTACCTCCATCGCCGCCGCACGTGAGAGGATGGTCGAAGGAGATACACGATATGGACTCAACTATGCGACTACATCTTCGTCAATTTTGAGAGTTAGTGTTAATTAGTCGAGCACGAGGATTCTAATGATAGGTGTGGCATTCTGCTGGTATTGTTAAATAGATAAGAAGAACAAGTTGCATGATTCATGCTTCATGATCAATACATTGGTAGTAGTAAATAATTGGATTGATGTTTGATTTGTTAATAAATTTCAGGTGCTAATGATGAAGGTTTACTGTGGCATTGGGATTGCGTATGCCTCGGTTTTGATGTTTGGAGTGTTGATTTTATGGCAGACATTTGAAAATGGCATGCACTACATGTGGCTTTTATTTCCTTTTTCCCCTGCTTCAACAAGCGCCAAATGTGTTGATTATTGAGTAGATAGTAGAAGACCCCACTACCCTAGTAAGAGTTCATTTAGGCATGTTCTTAGAACTTAAAGCTTACGGAGTTAATTAAATTTCTAATTCAGGCTTCTATCTCAATTATTTGTGGACTAAGTTGTGATTATATGTGTTCAACTTGTTTTCCATATGATTCAAAAGAGAGTAAAGAATTTAAGATTTATTTCAAGTTAAGAACCGGCAGTATATACAATTCAACTTAAGGGAACAAAGAGGCTGTTGGATATTATTGGATAATCTTATTTTTGTTATGTACTGGGTGTTTTAACTATTAATATTTAGTTTTAGTATTAGTTTCCCATAAAAATTATGTGTTGATTCTTATTATCCTAATTGTCAGTAACTCAATAAATTTCAGGGTGAAATCATGATATTAAGAACTGTTTTAGCTTGAAACATTAGGAGTTCTAGTGCTCAATGATAACTAGGTCTCAAGCATATTTTTTACTTGATCTAGCGTTTACGGATGGAAAATGTAAATGTGCGTGCTGCTCTTCGAAGCACATATTAATCTTTTTATAATAATTCACTTTCTTATAGAGCAGATTTTCCGCTATTATTCATGATTACTTAGATAATAATGTGAAACTGAGATGAAAATAAAAACAGTTAACAATCTTCTGTTTTAAGTTGTACAGTTTTGTAGGTAACAAAATGTAATGCTACTATACTGAATCACTTATCATGTAAATGTCAAACCGCATGAAAAGAAAAGTCAAATGATTTATCTTTCAATAACTGATGAGTTTTTAATCCAGACTTTTGTAGATAAAGATAATGATTAAGACAAAATCTGCATAATGGTAGGTTAAAAAGACTCTAGAACAACACATTTAAATCTTTCTATGAGAGAGCATATATTTTGCATTATTCAATGTCATATCGAATATGTTTTCTACGCTGTCCAACAACATCCAGCCGTTTCAACTATTTCGTTGGAAATTAGAGAACCATGTTGGTTGTTTTGCTTTCAAAGACACTTGTTGAAAAGACACTTGTTACAGTAAATTAAAAAGAACTGCTCATCATGAAATAGAATCTTCATCGTTTGAACGCTCAGAATAAACACAAGAAAGGACCTCCTTCATGAGCAGGAAACACACACTATAACAATAGGAGGGTTCTTTTTCTAAGAGCCAAAAACAAGTGCAAAATGAGGTTACTTAATGTATCCCTACTCAAGAAAGATGATGAGATTCATCTATGGTGATCGCTTACAAAGTGTATAGACCAGTAGGATGTAAATAACAAAGAACAGCTTGAATTGTACGATCTTTGAGAGTAGAGAATCGTCTATTTGGTGCATATGTCCACGCACACGAGCATGAGAGGGATGGAGAAGTTTCTGGTGCATACAAGGCACCAACTTTGTGCATAGCAGTCCCCACATGGAGAGATACAACGAGTGATGGCCCCTACTCTCTCCTTGTGGAGTCGGCTTCCCCTTTTGAAAGAGCACTGGATATGCTAACTCTCTTAATATGCTATTAATGGGGCAAGTGTTGGCAAATGTCATCATCGAATGCGTGATTTTGAAGGGGCCAGAGGATGCGATTGCCAAAGAGGTTGAAAAGGGACATTGACCTTAATTTCCAGACTCTCGAAGTTCATGGGTCATCCAACAAGCTAGAGAGAGCCAGGCATGCATCTCATGACCAGACCAACGGGATAACTGAACATGCACTCCATTTTAGTTGCAACCTCTAACATTCAAGCAGAGTAGCCTATGAAGGCCGAATGAGTTCAAGTCCAAAATGACTTAAAGCCAATGGCAAGTCATATATATTTGAGGAGAATATGAAGCTTTAAGGGTTAATTATGAAGCAATAACTTCCAAAGATGCAATAGAAGTTGAAGAAATTCAAGATGGTCAGAGTGGTCCATACACCAAGCCTTGAAAACTGTCAAGGCTTGGGCAAACTATCTTCATCTAGAACCTATCTTGGCCTGCCGTCGTGAATGAAGTGATTTGACATCCCTGAAGAAGACTTACCATTCTCATTGGATACGCCGCGGAAGAGTTAATCGTCAAGGCTTCTGTACACCGGTCGTTGTAGATGATCATATGAGATAAAATCTACTAGTTCTCACTAGGGGAGAGCACTAGCGGTTTCTCATATGGAATTTGTCATTAAAATGCTCCTTATCAAACCACAGATAGGATTAAAATCTAAAGGCCTTAGGCTAGGGTTCCTAGGGACTAGGGTTAAAATCCCAACAGATTTCCAGCACAATATATAATATATGTTAGGAGTCGATTCGGTTCGGTTTAAGCGGTTTCGACATAGTGAAACCAAACCAGACCATATACGTGGCGGTTTCCAACGATTGAGACCAAACCAGGCCGATGGAGAGCTCACAACCTAAATTACTCTCTTTTAGTGCAGAATTTAGAGTTGTATTCTATATCTTTGATGCATTCTCTTGTGGAAGATGAAGGCCTCTTGGTAGTAGTTATTCTCTATAATAACCATCCTATATTCTCACAAGAGAGGAGGCTGTGTATAAACTTCCCACTTGTTGGGAATTCAATTTCAGACCATAACTACTTTCGTAGTTATAGCAACCACCCAAAACTACTATATACACATATTTATGTCATTTCCTAAGTCCCAAACTTAGCTATTCCATTAGTTGGTGTATTTGCTACGTTTATCACTCACTCATGAGTGAAATAAATTGGTCATTAGCCATCAAATATCATCATATACCAACATCTCTCACTCATACATAATAGGATACATAAGGAAACATGTTCTCTTAATTCTGCGTCAACTCATACAAGAGAAATAGGTCATGTAAAAAGCATACTGAATGAGTTCGATGCTATATAATGGTTAGGAGTATATAGCAACTCATATGAGTAGATCTGAAGTATGCAGCACCCTATATCACTCAATCACATTAAGTATTATCACTTGATCTCATGTACTTTGTATTCACAATTGAACTTCGTATAAGTTCAATTGGTCGACCGGTGAACACAAATCAATGAGATACTCGAAATGATCTTTCTCTTATTGCGATTCTCTTGAACCTGCAGGCTTAACTCGCTTTTCCAAGTATGGCCTGCTAGATCGAATCCATCGCGATTTCTTGATAACATCTCAAGATAGCGAACATTAAACCAAGCCTCAAGAACCCAATTGGAGTCTTGAGTGTACTAGATTAAGGCTCTCAAGACATTAGGGTCTCACACAACAATAAGTTGAGATCAAACTTATGTTTAAACACTTTGGTCGATTATGCACACATGGTATGCACCCAAATCAACTTTTTTATTTATGATCTATGGGCTTGAAGCCTGCGGCCTGGTCTGCAGGTTTCGGCTCGTAGCCAAATCATCTTTTTATTTATGGTCTACGGGCTTGAAACCCGCGGCCTGATCTGCGAGCTTCGGCCTGCAACCAAAACATCTTTTTTTTATTTATGGCATGCGGGCCTGAAGCCCGCGGCCTGGTCTATGGGCTTCAGCCCGCAGCCAAATCAATAAATTTGTTTTATTTATGGCCTGCGGGCCTGAAGTCTGCAGCTTGGTCTGCGGGCTTCGGCCTGCAGCCAAATCAATCATTTTTTAATAATGGCTAAAAAATCCCGAATTTTAGGGGTTTGAGCGATTGGCAGAGTTGCCGCCTGCGACGGCAGGGAAGGGTGGTGAGGGTACTGGCGGCTTGTAGGCTGCCGCCCCACAGGGGTCCGGCGGCCAGAGGCCGCGACACAAAAAAATACTTTTTTTGGGTAGAGTTGGCGACGGCTATAGGAGGCCGCCTCCATCCCCATGGGGAGGGGCAGCCGGTTGTCCGGCCGATGCCCCTCCAGGTGACCAGTTGGTCGCCGCTCTTGAGGGTCCGACGACGTAGAGGACGGTGTCCGAATTGTTTTTTTTCATATGTGAATTGTTATAATCCTATTTTTTTTAATCTTAAAAATAGATCTATGTCTTAAATAATCATGATCATGATAATTTTAGAGAAAAATATTTGTAGGAGTGCCTTAAAATCGAAAGGAATATTTCGATTTGATCGTACACCTGCACGTGAACGTCCTTTGATCCTTCGGCATCCGAGAATCAACGATCTTCTGATCCTTCGTCGTCCGTCAAAGCTTTCGCAACATCCAATCTTTCTTTCTTTCTCGGAGAAGAGTGTGCTAATAACGTGTTGTGAAGTGCTTTCTGCGAGAGACCACATGTCTTTATTTATATGGGGAAAGAGTTCATACAAATGTAGGATACATGATATAACAGTACAGACAATTCATAATCAGATAAACTATTCATAATAGATTCCTTTTTTTTTCAATTTTAAAATTTTAGGGGCGTAAATGAATTAATGGTATCTTCAACAAAAAAAAGTAATTAGTTAGTTCATAAATTTGTAAAGGAAATGTTTTCTTTTCCCTCAAATGGCTAAATAAATTATATATTGGAAGGAAATTTAGAACATGTGCCCAACAACACAAATAGGGGTCTGTTGTGAATGGGTATTTACTGGGTTGGATGAGTTATTGGGCCAACCTAAGTGTTTGGGCCCATATCTGTATAAGCCCACTTGTATTCTCCCCTTTGGCTATAAATATAGACCTGAGGGCTCTCCCCTCAGCAGTTGATTTATAACACGTTATCAGCACGAGCCTCTAAATTTTTCCTTTCCACAAATTTTTTTTTCCGTTCGTTGCGAAGGTGAAGGCGAAGGCGAGACGGGAGATCCACGAGCGCGGTGCAAGGCTTCCTCCATCAAGGGTCGTCATCCGCATAGGGCTTCGAGCAACCGTCGCTATATCCGGAGGACGGATATAGAGGTAAAAATTCTAAAAACGATACTTTTAATCATACGTATGATTGCCCCTCCCCTAGATCTCGCAAGATCGTCATGGGGATTCATCGTCGCCTTGAAAACGACGGATTTTTCATCCCAAAAATCAATTTTTTTAGGGTTTTTGGATTTCCTTTTGCCAAAACCCCAAATCAACCCCGCCGGCGGCCTCGCCGACAGCCCCCCTCGCCGCCACGCCGTCTCCCCTACAGGGGGGGCGGCGGCCGCCGCGCCTCCCTGCAGGGGGGTGGCGGCGGCCATCTCTGCCGCCGCCCTCCCCTGCAGGGGGGCGGCCGCCGCCGCTCCCCCCTGCAGGGGGGGCGGCGGCCCCCGCTAGGCCGCCCCCCCTGCAGGGGGGGGGGCGGCGGCCGCTGCCGCTCCCCCATGCAGGGGGGGCGGCGGCCCCGCCGCCGCGCCCCCTCTGCAGGGGGGCGACGGGACGGCGGCCCCGCCGCTACACCCCCCTGCAGGGGGCGGGGGCGGCGACGGCGCCCCCCTGCAAAACCCTAACCGAACAGACAAAAAAACAGAGATCTGTGGGCCTGAAGCCCACAGCAGATCTGTGGGCTTCAGGCCCACAGATTTTTTTTAAAAAAAGAGAGAGGCCTATGGGCCTGAAGCCCATAGGTCGACTGCGAGCTTCAGGCCCGCAGGCTGGTTTATCTGAAAAAAAAAATTTGGGGGAGGCAAAGGGCTATAAACTCGCCTCAAAAGGCAACTTATTAGCCTAAAAATTAATTTAAAATGGGGATTCAAAGGCAAAATATTCGTGAAAAATCACGGTAAATTACGGGACGAATATCGGGCAGACAAGGGCATTTTGGGGATTTTTTGGGGGGCTTTTGGGATGATGAGGGAACCTTTTTCCTCATACAAAAGAAAATGTTAATTTTGGGCTCTTAATCAATTTAAATTGATTAAACCCATTTACTTTACAACCTATGCATCGTAATTTCTTTTACATGCTTTACATCTCTGGCAAAATTATGTGGATATTATTTGCGTGGTTGTACATTTTATTTAAAAACTTAATAATTAGGAAGATCCTGCGACCGCTCTGCCGTTAGTTACCTAACCTAACGGTGTATGACGTTGCCAAGTGGTCCAATAATTATTAAGTGATTAAATATCGCTTTATCCTCATATGAATAAACTGCATGTGATGTCTGTGGATGAAAATGTTGATGAGCACAATATTCTTGCATGAATTGCTAAATGTGGTTTTTGGATCGGCCGTTTAGTCCCACAGTTTATTTTCCGCACTTTTCTTTTATTTTTTAGAGAAATTGTAGTGAGGAATTTATGTAAATTTATGTAAATGTCAAAGAAAGAAGACCAACTTCCATGGAGTCGGAAGCTACGCTTGAAGACGAAGATATTAAATGGGACCCACGGGGTTTCCAAAGTTGTATTTTCATTTTATTCAAGCTGCAAATTTGTATAATTTGGACTGTGGACTCTTGGACTCTTTCTTGTGGGACTGGCCGATCCACACGTTTAGCTTTTCATTAAATATTGCTTCCGCATGAAAATGTTCTTTCTGATTGATTATTAATTCATGCATGTTTGTGCTCTGCTAGATAAATGGCTAAAATTGCAAGCGTTGACTTTGAAGTGCTGGATGCATCAGGCAGAAACTATCTAAGCTGGCAGCTAGATGTTAATTTTCACCTGCGGGCCAAGTCCCTCATCACTGCTGTGACTGAAAAAGAAAATGTTAGCGATATAGAGAAGGCGCAAGCCATCATCTATATTCGCCGCCATGTGGATAAGACCTTGAAGGCTGAGTACCTTACGGTCGAAGATCCACTTGAGCTATGGACCGCCCTTGAGGACAGGTATAAACATCAGAGAGATGTTATACTCCCAAGGGAGAGATATGAGTGGGAGAACCTGAGACTGCAGGACTTTAAGTCCATTGCTGAGTACAACTCAGCATTTTTTAGCATCACCTCACGCCTGAAGTTGTGTGATGAAAAAGTCTCAGAAGATCGCATGCTGGAAAAGACGTATACGTCTTTCCATGAAAAGGATGTGATACTTATGCAGCAATACCTTGAACGTAAGTTCACCAAGTATTCAGAGCTGCTGTCATGTCTTCTCATGGCCGAGCAAAACAGAGAGCTTCTTCTCACCACTCACAATATGCGCCCTCCCGGCACTGCCCCCCTACCAGAAGCTCACCATATCTCTTCCTTCAAAAAGAAGAGGGACAATAAAAGAAAAGAAAGACCACAGAAAGGGGGACAACAGAAAAGAGCCAAGGGCCCACCACAACAGCGCAAGAATGAAGGGAAGCGCAAGTTCACCTAGCGCAGGAATGATAACAAGAAAAACAATGCACCCCACCCAAGAGGGACTGGGAAGACCAGTGCCACAGCTGTGGCATGACATGCCACTGGTCTAGAGTGTGCAGGACCCCAGTCCATCTCCAGGAGCTTTATAAACAAAGCAAGAAAAAGAATGCTGAATCAAACCTGGTGGCTGCGAATAATGCAGTCAAATTCACAGCAAAAGACTTCGAGTCAGATAATCTGCTTGATTAGCCTGTTATCATTTATCTTAGCATTTTATTGTATGAACATTCTATGTTATGAGAGCTTTTATGTATCTTCAATTCTGTTGAATAAAATTTAGCCTTTCTGAATGCAAATGTGTACTCATCTTTTTTTAGATGGAATGCTCTCATGACTGCTTAGTAGACAGCGCGTCAACACATACGATCCTTCAACACAAATGCTATTTTCATAGCATTATCCCGTATAAGAGCACTGTAAACACAATTTCAGGGCCATCGGACATAATTGAAGGTTCTGGGAATGCAACCTTGTTGCTCCCCAATGGAACAGAAATAAAAATAAAAGATGTACTTTACTCTCCGAATTCCAAGAGAAACTTACTAAGTTTCAAAGATATCCGTCTTAACGGATTCCACTTGGAAACAGCAAATGTCAAAGAAAATGAATTAATGTATGTAACTTCTCAAGAAAATGGAGTTAAAACCATTCTTGAACGTTTTGAGAGCCTCTCATCAGACCTCTACCATACAAAAATTCGGAGAGAGAAGCAAACTTGACGGAGCACCTGAAGTGCCCGACATCGGCCAAATTCTTACTTTGGCACGATAGACTTGGCCACCCCGGATCTGTGATGATGCACCGCATCCTAGCACAATCCCATGGGCATAACCTGAAGAACCAGAAGATTCTTCAGAAGGGAGAATTCCCTTGTGTACCCTGCTTTAAGGGTAAATTAATAACAAGGCCATCACCACTTAAAGTGGATATTGAGTCTCCTAGCTTCCTTGAAAGAATACACGGAGACATATGTGGACCTATCCACCCCCCTAGCGGGCCTTTTCGGTACTTTATGGTACTGATTGATGCATCTTCGAAATACTCGTATGTGTGTCTACTTTCAACCCGCAACTTAGCTTTTCCAAAGCTTTTGGCACAAATAATAAAGTTGCGGGCGCATTTCCCAGACAACCAAATAAAGAAAATACGTCTGGATAATGCGGGGGAATTTACCTCTCAGTCATTCCAAGAATATTGCCAGGCAACGGGAATAGAAATTGAACATCCGGTGCCGCATGTTTACACCCAGAATGGGTTAGCTGAGTCGCTAATTAAAAGACTCCAATGGATCGCACGACCATTGCTGATGAAATCCCAGTTGCCGGTGGATGCATGGGGACATGCAATTTTGCATGCTGCATCACTAATAAAAATTAGACCCTCAGGAGGTCAGAGTCTATCTCCAATGCAACTCGCATATGGAACGCCGCCGAACATCTCTCACTTGAGAATCTTCGGCTGCAGTTTATATCCCCATTGCACCACCACAGAGGACCAAGATGGGTCCTCAACGTCGCATAGGTATCTACGTAGGGTTTGACTCACCCTCCATTATAAGATACCTAGAACCCCAAACGGGGGACGCTTTCAAGGCACGCCTTGAAGACTGTAATTTTGATGAGACGTATTTCCCCAAAATGGGCCTAGACATCGAAAAGTCTAGTGCAAAGAAAATGTTAACGTGGGATACAAAAAACTTGACCCACTATGATCCGGTAACAAAACAATGTGATGATGAGATCCGGAAGATCTTACACATCCATGACACAGTCCATAGATTACCGGACTCGTTCACTGACAACCAGAAGATTGTCAGATCACACATCCCTGCTGCGAATACTCCAGCTAGGATTGACATCCCGAAGGATGGATGCAATCCACCTGCAGCAGAAGTGGCTGCACCTCAACAGAAAAGAGGCAGACCACCAGGCTCCAAGGATAAAAATCCAAGAAAAAGAAAAATATCCGGAGACCTTGGGACGATACCCCCACAGAGAAACGAGCTCGTGTCCATACCCTCTCCCCTCCCGGAATCCACTGCAGAGGAACTGCCGGGAGAAACAGAAATATCACTAAATTATGTACGTACAGGGGAGGTATTGGACAGAAAGAGTACAGTCGTCGACGATGATTTCGCGTTTCACATTGCCATTCACGTCGCCGGAAGCGATGATGATTATGAACCACACTCCGTTGCTGAATGCAAACATAGAGATGATTGGCCAAAGTGGAATCAGGCAATAGAAGCCGAGCTGGACTCGCTTCAGAAACGAAAAGTCTTTGGACAAATAGTCCAGACACCTATCTGTGTCAAACCTGTGGGATACAAATGGGTATTCTTCAGAAAAAGAAACGAAAATAATGAGATCGCACGCTACAAAGCTAGACTTGTAGCACAGGGATTTTCCCAAAGACCGGGTATAGACTATGACGAAACATACTCTCCGGTCATGGATGCGATCACGTTCAGATTCCTGATAAGCTTAACAGCAAAGGAAGGCCTAGATATGCAACTAATGGATGTTGTGACTGCGTATCTATACGGCAATCTCGACAAGGAGATCTACATGAAACTTCCTGATGGCTTTTCAATGCCTGCTGAACTGAAAGATAGACCTCGGGACGTCTATTCTGTTAAGCTACAAAGATCATTGTATGGTCTCAAACAATCAGGAAGAATGTGGTATAACAGACTCAGTGAGTTCCTTGTTCAACAAGGATTCACGAACAATGAAGTCTGCCCTTGTATCTTCATAAGAACAAAGGGAAAAGGATTCGTGATAATAGCTGTCTACGTAGACGATCTGAATCTCATAGGATCTCCCGAACAGATCACTGAGATATCTGTAAGCCTAATAAAAGAATTCGAAATGAAAGACCTAGGCAAAACCAAATTCTGCCTTGGCTTACAGATTGAACATCAAAAGGACGGAATCCTATTACACCAAACCACATATACGAAGAAAATGTTGCAAAGATTCCATATGGACCATTGTCATCCATTGAGTACACCTATGGTGGTACGATCCCTGGATGCACATAAAGACCCCTTCCGGCCGCTGGAAGAGGTGGAGGATATACTTGGTCCGGAAGTTCCCTATCTGAGTGCCATCGGAGCACTACTATATCTGGCAAACTGCACGCGTCCCGATGTAGCGTTCGCAGTAAATTTGCTTGCCGGATACAGTGCAGCGCCACTGGACCGGGGTAAAGCACCTTCTGCGCTACCTCCAAGGGTCTACAGATTTGGGACTCTTCTACAAAAATGGAACATCCTCTACACTTGCAGGTTATGCTGATGCAGGGTACTTGTCTGATCCTCATAAAGCAAAATCACAGACTGGCTACGTGTTTACCTACGGAGGGACAGCCATTTCCTGGAGATCCATCAAGCAAACCTTGACGGCGACCTCATCCAATCACTCGGAGATCATTGCCATCCATGAAGCAAGCAGAGAATGCGTATGGCTACGCTCAATCATCTACCACATCTTGTCTACGACCGGACTGAAGACTGGAGACCTCGAGCCCACTACCATGTTCGAGGACAATGCTGCTTGCATAGCTCAGCTACGAGGTGGCTTCATCAAAGGCGACAGAACGAAACACATTTCACCAAAGTTCTTCTGGACGCACGAGCTACAGAGAGATGGCAAGATCGACATCAGACAAGTGCAGTCATGTGACAATTTGGCAGATTTGTTCACTAAAGCCCTTCCTACTGCTACCTTTAGAAAACTTGTACATAGGATTGGAATGAGACGCCTAAGAGATCTGAAAGCTTGAGAGCTTGTACAGATCAGGGAGAGTTTGGCAGAGTTTGTACTCTTTTCCCTTAACTATGGTTTTTCCCACTGGGTTTTCCATAGCCAAAGGTTTTAACGAGGCAAATCTCACCAACTCAGGATCCTGAAGTATCCACCCCATGTGAGACCCATACAGGCTCAGAATCATGAAGTATTCATGAGCAGGGTCCACAACTATGGCTGGATAAGGGGGAGTGTTGTGAATGGGTATTTACTGGGTTGGATGAGTTATTGGGCCAACCTAAGTGTTTGGGCACATATCTGTATAAGCCCACTTGTATTCTCCCCTTTGGCTATAAATATAGACCTGATGGCTCTCCCCTCAGCAGTTGATTTATAACAGGGTCAAGTTAAAGAAATATGACACATTCATATTTTCCCCATGAGTGGGCCTTCTTGTCGCAAATGACGTTGAGTGTTGGGCTTAGCAAACAGGGAACCCAAACTAGATGCTTGCTTGGAATTATTCACCTAACGTATTCAAACAAATAATAAAATGAAAACAAAAGTATTCCTCACGTAATTACCACAAAAAATAAAAATAGAATTAACAAAAATGAATGGAGTGTCCTTTGTTAATAACAACCAGACCAAGAAATATAAAAATTAAAAAAATAAAAAAAGAAATAGAGCACCATGGCGTTTAAAAGCAAAACAAAAGAAAACCTTTTTATTGTCATTTCTTTGGCATCTATTAGGAGCGTGACGTGGTCACGTGGAGCATTGTTCACTGCGCTTTTGTGCACGTAAGGGAAAATGTCCGTTTGTAACCTAATTTAAATATTCCCAAGTCTTTACTGATTTGTATTATTAGAGAAGCCGCGCGAAGCCGTTAGCATTTGTCACCTTGCAACTTTAGGATAGAGATGCATTTAAAAGGAATCACATGATTTTGCTTCCTCCCCTGGATGCTAGTGCTTGATATTAAAGGGAAAAAACAGTTGAGGGAAAACAAAAAGAAATTTAAATGTCAAAAAGCTTCTTGGAAATTAATTGGAGTAAGCGTGGCATCTGAGCACAATTATCATAGGTGAGGAATAAAAAATACATGCTGCATTCCTCTTTTAGACGACCGGCACTGTTCATGTTAGCATTTGTGTCTTTCAACCAGTATAAGTTGAAAATATAGTGGGATTTACTCCAAATTTAATCGCTATTAAATAATAAACATTTGTTACAACTATGCAAAAAGAGTGCAAAACATCTATTATACAATTTATAACTGTTTATGAATCTTTGTCCTACGTGGCGGCAAAAGTGTGACTAGGACAAAATGTTTGAGAGAGTGGGGAGCCCAATGGAGTGGGTGAGTAGTTGTGTGTAGAGTTGGGTGTTTTGGTTAAACCCCAAACAAAAGCTTTTCATAAAACCCAAAGACCACTCATCTTCCCCCTATTTACGGGTTTGCCATCGCTCTTTATCAGCTTTGTACCCGTGTTTTTTTTTGCGCTTTAGTACATGTGTTTGTGCCCTCTGACGATTGATCCAGTGTTTCTTTTCGCCGTTAGTATTGCCCCCGGAGACGACTGCCCCCGACGTTCTTGCACTCGGGAGACGACTTCCCCATCGCCATTTCAGTCGTGAGCCGACTGTCCCCCCTCAGTTTCGCACCCGGAAGACGACCTTTGCCGTGCCCTCCGGACACGGGCATTCGTTAATAATATTTATATTTTAGGAACAATGCTAATTTGTCCAAAATAATATTGAAATTGGGACTTTTAACTACCAAACCCACCAAATGCCCCGTAAACGCTTAGTGTAAAAATTATTTTAGGCACATGGTGAGGGAGAAACATGTTTTTGTAGCCTACATTGTCAAGATATTGAGTCTCATCATGTGTGGTTTTCATGATGAACAAACGTATCATCTAATATTTGTGAGTGCAAGTATAAAAAGCTTACGGCAAATCAAGAAAAAGCACTCAAGGTTCAAAATGAGCTCAACAATGCCATGGATCGTTTGGAGCAAGACAAAGAGCATAAGGAGTGAAGAATTTATCAACCGGTCTTTATTGTAATATTTATTTGATGTATTTTCCGTTTCTTTGTCTTAGCTTGTTAAAGCCTTGCTAGAAGCTCACACACACTTTGGATTGCACATAAAATAGTTTTAAAATGTTTTTAAAATATTTTAAAATCATTTAGATATAGTAAAGTACTCTTCTAAGATATGTCTATATATATCTGAGAAGTAGTCAACTACTGTTATAGTAGCAGTCGACTACTTTTAACTATGAAGTTTTGAGTACTTACTGTAATATTAAAGTAGACAACTACTGTTGTGCAAGGAGTCGAGTACTGGTCAGAAGTCGACTACTCCATGTATATGGGTCGACTGCTATGGACCCAACGGTAAATTTTGACTAGCTCCGTGATTTAAAGAAATGTGTCGAATCTAGCCGTTAGAAGGGCAGTTTGATGAATCTATTTTGTGTAGAATTCATCCTTATATATAGGTGATTGATCTTTGGTTTTAGTACGAAGCTTTGATCAATATTTTACAAAGAAAATGTGTTTTGAGCTAAAAAGTTATCAATCCCCCTCTTGGACAAATTTCTCCAAAAGTTTCATTCTTTTCTTGGCATAATCTCTTGATCTCCCAAAGCCATAATTTCACCCAAAGCCATATAGTCATGTCCAAGCATGGTGCTTAGATAGGACTCTCTCACATGATTCTTGGGCATGACACTTGGATATATACGTGGTGCTCAAGCTTCAGTAAGGCATTCAGACATGACACTTGGATACGACGTTTGGCTACACCAGATCATAAGGGTTTCCCTGTGCCAAGTTGTTACCAGCTAGGTTTATACCAAGTTACTAATTAACCGATATTGTTGCAGGATGGGCTTCTTACATGTTGCTGGTGTGCATGTTTCTGTCAGGTTGCTACTTAGCAAGTGTTGTGCGTCAGCGGATGATCGTCGAAGATCAGATGATGAAGAACGAGCAACCAAACAAATAGAGCACTATGAAGATTGCAACTTTAGGCCGTTGGCCAGCCAAGGGAACACCAATGAGCTTTATTACAAAAGGAAAGGACAAATACAAATCTTCTCTATTCTCAACGAAGAAGAAGCACACAATGATCTCTCCAATAGCTCTCCACACAATCTCTCAAATGTGGCTCTCACAAAGGCAACTGAAAGTTCTCTGTCATGGTCTGTTTAGAACTATACGGCGACTGATACAGTAGTCCTCTACGCACGAGTAGAGGGAGCATAATGAGTTGATAAGAGGTGATATGGCGTGGATGTGGCTGGTGGCATTCGTATAATTTCGTGAAGAGTGTAGGGGCATTTTGTGTCATTTGGCCATATGGGCGGAAGTGTGTGTAAAGTAAAGGTGGGTGTGTAAAGTAGTGTCATACTTGTAAATTTTGAAAGAGTGGGTTAGTGTGAGAGGGGCTAGTGTGAAAAGGGATGGGATAAGTGGCACGCCTGTAAATCTTTAGAAAGGTCAGGGGCAAAACGGTCATTTGGAATAAAGCTGCTGTGCGTACACACAAAAGTTGTGTGTGCATAAAGTAATGGCAAACTTGTAAATACTTGAAACTTGGGGGGTAATTTTGGAAGGGTATTAAGGTCATTTTAGCCTATGCATGCTTATCCATAGAGGGTTCTAGAGCTAATAGTTTGTAGGACATTCCATCTTCTTCTTTAAGCTTCTTTTCTTTTCTTTTCATTTTTGTATTTTCCCATCTCCCATCCTCTCACCTTGGCCGAACGTCCTTCCCCTTTTTCAGTCCTTCAACACTCCAAAAACCCTAACTTTTGCTTCCAAGAAAATTCTAGAAACCCTAGCTCTTCAAGGAAAAAAGGGGTGGAAGGAAGAGAAAGAAAAGAGAAGTAGAAAGGGAATCCCATGAGGTAGGATTCTAACATAGGTTTAGTGATTTTTATTTAGGGCTATGAGAATTTTATGATATTATTTATATTGTTCATTTTCTTGATTTCTTATATTATGTGTGCAATAGCCAAAAGATCCAATTTTTCCTTGGATTTCTTAAGCAAACTACCCCTCTCTAAAATCCTGAAATTCTGCCGTGATTATAGTCATGTGTTTTGATCACTATGAATGGAATTACTTTCTGAAAAAATATATTCATATAGCTAAGGAAGTCCTACCCCAGATTCATATAAAATTTGACATATGTTGAGTTCAATAAGTAGGACTAAAAATTTAATGTTTACAATATGTCTGAAATTCGGTCAAGCTGTACACGGTTTAGATAAATGTGGTTTATTACCTGCACGCTCTATGGAATTTGCTGTTCTTGGTCTTGTTGTAAAGTTAACAAGTTTATCTATAATTTCATCAGAGTGCTCATATTTCAAATTTCTGGCTGCAACATGCCTAAAATTGGCTTTTAATACAGACCCAGAATTCTGTCTGAAAAACAGTCTGGACATACTGCACCAAATAAATGACTATAAATTGCCTAGTCTACATTTCTACATAATATTTTATAGGTGCATCCAATACTACTATACCTCAAATTTTCATTTACATAATTTTGGCAAAATCACAAGAAAACTGGATGAAATGTGCTGGTTTGTGTGGCTGTTCCTCACAACTCCTGCAATCTAATGTGTTTAAATGAAGTTGAAGCATGTAGTGTTACTAATTTTCTTGCAATATACATGAATGCTATTGCCCTCTATATGAGAGTTCATTCATGTTATCCGTTATTAAAATTAAAGATGCAACTCTCTATATTTATATGTTGTCTGCTATATGTTTGTTGTAATGCCCCATTGGAAGTGAAGTTGAAGAGATTTGGAGATATTTATGAAATGTTGTGCCATGTATTACATTTCTAAAATTGCCTAAACCAACTGAAAATTATGATAGATGATATGTCAACTGGGGTGTCTCGATCTGCTCTAAGGCGGGTGAGCATCCTGGTATGGGGATGAGGGAAGTTTGGGTATTACTGAACCATAAGGGACTGGACTGAGAAGTTGGGGAAAGAGATAAGTGATATGTGATACTTATGTACCACTCGCCTTTACCGGGAGTGGAGGAAACATACGGAGATTGTATTATTATGTGGATAGCCTCACTCCTGCCAGGGACGGGGGAGCTGAGAGGCCCGGGTACAGTGACTGTGTCCACTGCGTCGTGTGTTGTATTCACCCCAAATTTGGGGTGAGGTCCAGGCCCTTATCCTTAGGTGATACCCAGGCTTCCAAAAAGTCACTAACATCTGCTAACTAATAAACTTCAGATGTGTTGTTATTGCACATTTGTGTGTTGTACTTTTCTCTTGGTTTGTTTGTACTCCCATTGCCTTTACACTCATAACCATAAATGATTTCCACTACCCTAGTTAGTTTCCTACTGGGCACGTTTTGACGTGCTCATTTTACTTTTCAGGTCTTGAGCAGGTGACACCAGAGCATAATCTCCCTCAGGAGATTTCTTAGACGTGAGTTTTTGACTTGGGGGAACCACTCTTTTTGGGCTGTGTTTTGTAGTGTGAGTTGGGTCGAGTGGTGAGGGAGTTGTCTTTGTAGCAGTGGTATGTGTTGGGAGCTTGTGATACTTCTCATGTATACATGAGTTAGTTACACTTTGTACCTGATACTGTTGTGTAGTACTTTCTCTGGTTATGTGAATCTGTGACTATGTACTCTCTGTGATGGCTGTATTTGTTGCTTCTTCCCTTTTATAATGTAATGTGTGATCCCAGCATCGCAGTGGCCTGCTTATGGTGTTTTCTAAATTCGCTTGGTGTTACACCGCGGCTTGTCAAGCTCCATCCTCCCTTTCCCGTAGTATATAATGCCTTATAGAGTATTTGTGAGAATATGGCGTGACAGGTTTAGTGGCGGCCCATGCAGGTTAGCTCACACTACGATATGCGAAAGGATGATACATCCAACACACTTTAATGACATCACATATGGTATTAATTCCACTTGTGCTGTCCTCCTTCTCTGCAGAATGGATAGTGGAAACAGGATATCTTCATCAGAGATGGAGCACGTTGAGCCCTCTTTGATGGAGAAGATTTTGCTAGATTTTCAGGCGAGTCTAGGTCAGCAGGCTGAGATGCTCGCCAAGATGCAGGGTCAGAAGACCCCAGGCTTCAAGCAGTTTCGGGCAATGAAGCCGAGGACTTTTTCTGGCAAGGAGACTGCATTGGAGGTCGATGAGTGGTTATAGTGCACAGAGGATGACCTCACAGCTGTAGGATTTCCATTGAAGAGTTGTGTTGATGCAGCAAAAAGGCAGTTGACACATCAGGCCAGAGATTGGTGGGATGCCCAGGAGCGGCATCTGACAGGTCCTATCTCTTGGAAGATCTTCAAGGAGCGTTTTGAGTCCAAGTTCCTTCCAAAGACGGCAAAGGATGAGCTCAGATAGCATTTTGAGCAGTTGACTTAGGGCCGACGGAGTGTGGATGAGTATGACGCCGAGTTTTCCTTACTGAGCAAGTTTGCCCCGGAGCTTGTTGCGACTGATGCCACCCGAGCTCGACGTTTACGTATGGGATTGGATCCATAGTATAGAGGTGTGATGTCTACACAGAAACTCGCCACAGGAGGATGTGCTCGAGGCGGCAAGATTATATGAGATCCATTTGCAGAGCATAGGGAAAATGCCTACAGGTGACAAACGACCATCAAGACCACAGAATGCATTATCTCGGCCAGTACAGACGGCCCAGTTCAAGAGACCAGGAACCCCTGCAGTGACACAGAGACGTCGACATGCCAATTCTGTGGCAGGACTGGTCATGAGCAGAAGGAGTGTAGGACTTAGGCTAGGCAGTGCTTCGCTTGTGGTGGCTGAGGACACATTAGCAGGTTCTGCTCACAGCAGGGTGTCTACCCGGCCTCCGTTGCGCCAGTGACGACTAGGCCGATGCAGCAACTAGCTCTTTCACCTAGTTTGCAGCGGCCTTCCCTTCCAGCACCAGCTAGACCAGGTTTACCAGCTCCTAGAGGACCTTCCTTGCCTCCTCAGCGATAGACCTTTAAGAAGACAAACTTTGCTCCAAGGTCCTAGGCTTTCACGATGACATCAGTAGAAGCAAAAAACTCAGGCCAGGTTATCACTGGTATGGTTCTAGCCCTCTCCTTACTTTATATTATATCACTTGTTGCCTAGTTATGATGAACGTTGGTTTGATTCCTTGTTGGTTTCTAGGTATGGTTAAAGTAGCATCTTTTCCTGCCATAGCACTTTTTAATTCTGGGGCTTCACACTGTTTTCTGTCCCGACAATTAGTGGACAAAAATGCAATACCAGTTGACTCCTTCACTGTTAGTTGGAATATTCACACAGGAAATGGTGTGATCAGGAGTACTTCAGGACTCCGTTGTTGTCCAGTGGAAATTTGTGGTCGGGAGCTATATGCTGACTTCCTCGTGATTGAGATGCCCAGCTTTGAAGCGGTGTTTGGGATGGACTGTTTAGCGATGTTTTGTGCCACTATTGATTGCAAATTAATGAGGGTAGTCTTCCAAATTTCCGATCATCCAGAGTTTGAGTTCAGAAGTGGTAGTTGCACATTAGAACCTGTAAGATTCAGAGCAACACCAGTAGAAACAGAAGTGTTGGCAATGGCCATGGAGGCGGAGCCAGTCTTACCCAGGGTTGTGCAAGACTTTCATGATGTCTTTCCCGATGACATTTATGGACTTCCTCCTGATCGATCATTGGAGTTCACCATTGATTTGATACCAGGCACGCAACCCATTGCGAAGGCTCCTTATCGGATGGCACCACCTGAGTTGGCTAAGCTTCGTAATCAATTAAAGGACTTATCAGAGCGAGGGTTAATACAGCCAAGCGTGTCACCTTGGAGAACACCGGTGCTTTTGGTAAATAAGAAAGATGGATCCCGAAGGATGTGTATTGACTATAGGGAATTGAACAAGGTGACAATAAAGGACAAATACCCACTTCCTTGCATCGATGACCTCTTTGATCAGCTTGGTGGATCTCGAGTATACTCAAAGTTGGACTTACAGAGCGGTTATCATCAGATAAAGGTTCGGGGGTCTGATGTACCGAAGACAGCTTTTCGAACCCGTTATGGACATTATGAGTTCTTGGTGACGCCCTTCGGTGTGACTAATGCTCCAGCTACCTTCATGGGGTTAATGAATCAGGTATTCTTTGACTTTTTGGACAAGTTCGTGGTAGTCTTTATCGATGACATCCTGATATATTCCAAGGATGAGGAAGAGCATGCAGAACACCTGAGGATTATTCTAGAGACCTTGAGGCAGCATCAGTTATATGCCAAATATAGTAAGTGCCAGTTTTGGTTGTCTAAATTGGCTTTTCTGGGGCACATAGTTTCGGGAGATGGCATATCTGTTGACCCAGAAAAGGTGGCTGCAGTGTAGAAATGGCCTGTTCCAGATCGATTTCAGAGATTCGGAGTTTCTTGGGATTGGCTGGCTATTACAGGAAGTTCATTAAGGATTTCTCCAAGATTGCTGCACCACTTACTCACTTAACTAAAAAAGGATGTTGCTTATGTCTGGTCTGAGGAATGTTAGTATGCATTTGAGGAGTTGAAGAGAAGGTTGACTACTGCGCCAGTTCTGACGATTCCAGATCGTGCTGGAGGATTTGAGATTTTCTGTGATGCTTCTGGTAAAGGGCTTGGATGTGTCATACATCAGCATGGTCGTGTTGTAGCTTATGCATCTAGACTTCTGAAGGTGCATGAGCTAAACTACCCTACACATGACTTGGAGCTGGCAGCTGTGATTTTTGCCTTAAAGCTGTAGAGACACTTTTTGCTAGTGGAGCATATCAAGGTGTACACCGACCACAAGAGTTTGAAGTATGTATTCACTCAGAAGGAGCTCAACATGAGATATCTTCGATGGCTTGAGCTGATGGCAGAATATGATCTCGATCTCCAGTATCATCCTGGAAAAGTGAACGTGGTCCCCGATGCTCTCAGTAGATATCTAGCTGTGATGATGTTGACCTCTCAGCCTCAGCTCCAGTGGGCCCTACAACAGATGGAGATAGAGGTCGTTCTTCCGGGCATCAAAGCAGCCATGTGGAACTTGCAGGTCCAGTCCGATCTGGTGGACCGGATCAAGGCCACACAATCAGGAGATGAAAAGCTAAAGAGGATCCGAGAACAGGTAGAGGCCGAACTTCGGACCGACTTCCACATTCACGAAGATGGCTCTCTTAGATTTGGGACTCGGCTATGTGTGCCAGCTGGTACTATCCGAGAGGAATTGATTAAAGAGTCCCATACCTCCCCTATTCAATTCATCTAGGTGGGACAAGGATGTATCGCGACCTACGACAACATTACTGGTGGTATGGGATGAAGCGCAATATAGCCAGAAGTGTGGCCTCGTGTTTGGTGTCTCAACAGGTGAAGGCCGAACAACAAAGAGTTGCAGGTCTGTTGCAGCCTCTCCCCATTCCTGAATGGAAATGGCAACAGGTGACGATTGATTTTGTGACTGGGCAACCTCACACACCCAAGGGAAATGACGTAATTTAGGTAGTCATTGATCACTTGACAAAATCTGCACATTTCATTCCCTTTCGAGTTGGATAGTCTACCGAGCATTTGGCTCGAAGATACATGGAGGTAAAACCCCTTCGTTACCCTTACATTTTCTATACTTGGTAATGTGAGGTGTTGACATAATATTCTTTGCAGGAGATCGTGAGGCTTCACAGAGTTCCTATTTGTATAATCTCTGATCGGGACACCAGATTCACCTCATATTTTTGGAGAAGTTTGCAGTCTAGTTTGGGGAGCCATCTCAAGTTTAGTACCGCATATCATCCCCAGACAGATGGACAGTCCGAGCGAGTTATTCAGATCCTTGAGGACATGTTGAGGGCATGTATGCTGGACTTTAAGGGATCATGGGAAGATCATTTGCACCTGGTGGAGTTTGCTTACAACAACAGTTATCAAGCAAGCATTGGAATGGCACCGTTTGCTGCCCTCTATAGAAGGAAGTGCAGATCGCCTCTAAACTGGGACGATGTTGGGGATTGCGAACTATTAGGGCCTGACTTAGTGATAGAAGCGATCGATGTGGTTCAGACAGTCAAGGAGAATCTTCATATCGCTCAGGATTGCTATAAACATTGGGCAGATACAAAGAGGCATTCATTAGAGTTTCAACCAGGCGATTACGAGTTCTTGAAGATCTTCCCGACGCGTGGCACGATTCGTTTTGGTAGATGAGGGAAGTTGAGCCCGAGATTCATTGGTCCATTCGAGATCTTGGCTCGTATTGGTGAAGTTGCCTATCGTCTTGCCTTACCTCCCTCCCTTGAAGGCATCCATGATGTGTTCCATGTATCCCAGCTTCGAAAATATGTGGGAGACCCTAGTCACCTCGTGGACTTCTCAGAGATTGAAGTGCGCCCTGACCTGACTTACGAATAGCAACCAGTGGCCATCCTGTTTCGGAGACAGAAGATACTAAAGAAGAAGGCCAGTAATCTAGTAAGGGTTATGTGGCAACAAGAGTCCCCTGATGAGTCCACCTGGGAGCGCGAGGACGAGATGAGAGACAGATACTCTCACCTGTTTATGTAAGTATTTTATCCATGTATCAATGTCTCTTTTGATAATCTTGAGTGCAAAATTTTGATAATCCAACTATTCACAGTGGTGTAAGGTAATATATAGAGAGGCCCTGGGTATTAGAAGTATTTTTCTACTTAGGCTAGAACCCTTGGACTTCGGAAGTTCGAGGACGAACTTTAGTTTAAGGTGGGTAGGATGTCATGGTCTGTTTAGCCCTATACGGCGACTGATACGGTAGTCCTCTATACACGAGTAAAGGAAGCATAATGAGTTGATAAGAGGTGATATGGCGTGTATGTGGCGGGTGGCAGTCGTGTAATTTCGTGAAGAGTGTAGGGGCATTTTGGTCATTTGGCCATATGGGTGGAAGTGTGTGTAGAGTAAAGGTGGGTGTATAAAGTAGTGTCATACTTGTAAATTTTGAAAGAGTGGGTTAGTGTGAGAGGGGCTACTGTGAAAAGTGATGGGATTAGTGGCACGCCCGTAAATTTTTAGAAAGGTCAAGGGCAAAATGGTCATTTGGACTAAAGCTGTTGTGTGTACACACAAAAGTTGTGTGTGCATAAGGTAATGGCAAACTTGTAAATACTTGAAACTTGGGAGGAAATTTTGGAAGGGTATTAAGGTCATTTTAGCCTATGCATGCTTAATGCTACAACTGCACAAGTAGTCCACTTACCGGAGGCAATTATCCCTCATCAGTGCTCGGCATCGTATCCTAAGAGGGTTCTAGAGCTAATAGTTTGTAGGACATTCCATCTTCTTCTTTAAGCTTCTTTTCTTTTTTCTACTTTCCCCTCTCCCATCCTCTCACCTTGGCCGAACCCCCTTCCCCTTTTTTAGTCCTACAACACTCCAAAAACCCTAACTTTTGCTTCCAAAAAAATTTCAAGAAACCCTAGCTCTTCAAGGAAAAAAAGGGGTGAAAGGAAGAGAAAGAAAAGAGAAGTAGAAAGGGATTCCCTTGAGGTAGGATTCTAACCTAGGTTTAGGGATTTTTATTTAGGGCTATGAGAATGTTATGATGTTATTTATATTGTTCATGTTCTTGATTTCTTATATTATGTGTGCAATAGCCCAAAAGATCCAATTTT
The DNA here is from genome assembly GCA_030789695.1 of Scilla litardierei. NCBI lineage: Eukaryota > Viridiplantae > Streptophyta > Magnoliopsida > Asparagales > Asparagaceae > Scilla > Scilla litardierei. The sequence continues at coordinate 41,178,639 of CM061138.1, read as the reverse complement.
TCCTTGGATTTCTTAAGCAAACTACCCCTCTCTGAAATCCTGAAATTCTGCTGTGATTATATTCATGTGTTTTGATCACTATGAATGGAATTACTTTCTGAAAAAAAATATTCATATAGCTCAGGAAGTCCTACCCCAGATTCATATAATATTTAACATATGTTGAGTTCAATAAGTAGGAGTAAAAATTCAATGTTTACAACATGTTTGAAATTCGGCCAAGCTGTACACAGTTTAGATAAATGAGGTTTATTACCTGCACGCTCTATGGAATTTGCTGTTCTTGGTCTTGTTGTAAAGTTAACAAGCTAATCTATAATTTCATCAGAGTGCTCATATTTCGAATTTCTGGCTACAACATGCCTAAAATTGGCTTTTAATACAGACCCAGAATTCTGTCTTAAAAACAGTCTGGACATGCTGCACCAAATAAATCAACATAAATTGGCTAGTCCACATTTCTACATGAAATTTTATAGGTGCATCCAGGACTACTATACCTTCAACTTTCATTTACATAATATTGTCAAAATCACAAGAAAACTGGGTGAAATGTGCTGGTTTGAGTGGCTGTTCCTGACAACTCCTGCAATCTAATGTGTTTAAATGAAGTTGAAGCATGTAGTGTTGCTAATTTTCTTGCAATATACATGAATGCTATTGCCATCTATATGAGAGTTCATTCATGTTATCTGTTATTAAAATTAATGATGCAACTCTCTATATTTATACGTTGTCTGCTATATGTTTGTTGTAATGCACCATTGGAAGTGAAGTTGAAGAGATTTGGACATATCTATGAAATGTTGTGCCATGTATTACATTTAAAAAGGGATTTAATGTAGAAAAGCTGCCACCTGATCCAATGGATCAGGTGACAAGACACAGACATGGGCTTGTACCGTCACTGATCCATTAGATCTCCCTTTATAAAATTGCATAAACCAACTGAAAATTATGATAGATGATATGTCAACTGGGGTGTCTCGATCTTCTCTAAGGCGGGTGAGCATCCTGGTATGGGGATGGGGAAGTTTGGGTATTACTGAACCATAAGGGACTGGACTGAGAAGTTGGGAAAAGAGATATGTGATATGTGATACTTATTTCGCACTCGCCTTTACCAGGAGTGGAGGAGACATACGGAGGTTGTATTACTATGTGGAGAGCCTCACTCCTGCCAGGGACGGGGGAGCTGAGAGGCCCGGCGTATAGTGCCCGTGTCCACTGCGTCGTGTGCTGTATTCACCCCAAATTTGGGGTGAGGTCCAGACCCTTATCCTTAGGTGATACTCAGGCTTCCAAAAAGTCACTAACATCTGCTAACTAATAAACTTCAGACGTGTTGTTATTGCACATTAGTGTGTTGTACTTTTCTCTTAGGTTGTTTGTACTCTCATTGCTTTTACACTCATGACCCTAAATGATTTCCCCTACCCTAGTTAGTTTCCTACTGGGCATGTTTTGACGTGCTCATTTTACTTTTCAGGTCTTGAGCAGGTGACATCAGAGCAGAATCTCCCTCAGAAGATTTCTCAGACGTGCGTTTTTGACTTAGGGGACACCACTCTTTTTGGGCTGTGTTTTGTAGTGTGAGTTGGGTCGAGTGGTGAGGGAGGTGTCTTTGTAGCAGTGGTATGTGTTGGGAGCTTGTGATACTTCTCATGTACACCTGAGTTAGTTACACTTTGTACATGATACTGTTGTGTAGTACTTTCTCTGGTTATGTGAATCTGTGACTATGTACTCTCTGTGATGGCTGTATTTGTTGCTTCTTCCCTTTTATAATGTGATATATGATCCCAGCATTCGCATTGGCCTGCTTATGGTGTTTTCTAAATTCGCTTGGTGTTACACCGCGGCTTGTCAAGCTCCATCCTCCCTTTCCCATAGTATAGAATGCATTATAGGGTATTTGTGAGAATGGGTGCCTTATAGGTATTTGTGAGAATGGGACATGACATTCTCTCTATGTGTTCCACATGAAACCCTCGTCTAAAACACCCTATATATAGCACTGTGGTAAAATAAGTGCCATCATCGAAGAGGAATTCCCAATAGATATGAATCTGACTTTAACGGAATTCCGATCCAATCGCAACTCTACTACAAATAGGACGGTGCGTCCTATGGTGGGCCCCCTTCATGCTGCCGAGCTTCCCACTGAAGTCCGCACCATCGAAGTACCAATCCGAGCTATCCGAAGCTCGGACTATAGAGCTGCAGACCTATGAGCCGCCGATTTTCTGAACCGAGAATCCAATGCGCTGTCGAAGTCCAATTGCTCTGCATCCTTGTATCTGACTTGTGCAGAGTCAGATAGGTCGGATCCGAGCAAAGTCGAGCTAGCACTGCACAAGATAGCTTGGCTGTCGATCTAATACTTCGTCAGTGCCTTAAGCAAGCCAACTTTCACAGCAAGAGCTACTGCGTGGAAAACTTCTATCAGGTTAATGCCTCGTATGAGTTGCTACATGACAAGCTTCTAGCAGGCGGCTGTAGCTTTTTACCACGTTGCTATTGGGTGGTTTCTACCACGTTATTCTTAGATGCTTTTTACTAGGTTGTTGCTAGGCGAGCTTCTGCTAGGTTGATTTAGGGTGATATATGGTAGTTTTTACTGTTGAATTATTTGCTACAAAACAAAGACCACCAACCGGGCAAGCCTTTGTTGACCTCTCCTTCTTTGGCCACCAGACAAAAGTTATGAAAAGTTAGTCTTCGAAAACGACATTAGCTTCTTCCGATTGGTTTCTTGTGAAGACTAATTTAAGCTTAAGGCTACGTTTGGGGCTTATAAGAAGGGACACAGTGATGCCTTCAAGAGATCATCAAGCAGCTTCAGAAGCAACTCAGAGCAATCCTCAAGTAATACAGGGAGGGATCCCAGAATAAACAGGAGGTGAACCAATGGGGGTTTTGGGGCTTGGGTTGTGAGGTTTCTCCAGGTTGTAATCTGAATTTGCTGAAGCAGTAGTGAATCTCTCCAACTGGATGCACACCATATTTGGGTGGAACCAGTATAAAACTCCGGTGTGCAAGGTGTGTTGCTCTTTTGTGGTAATTGCCTTTTTATTTTACTTAGTAGCGTATTTTGTAGCGAAATGCCACTCTGCCTTGTTTATTGTTCCAACGATCTTGGAATTTCTGCGAGGGTTGGTATTACCCAAAAGGTGACCAAGAACCCAACAATTGGTATCAGATCATCAAGGCTCGTGAGACAAGTCCAAGGAGATGGCGAAGAATTCTTTTACAAAAGGAGACGCAACCAATTCAGACTCGTATGCGGGGCCATCGCATGCGACGGTGGGAGGCTCGCACTACAAAATCGAAAGATTCGATGGCAAGGGCAACTTCAAGATATGGCAATACAAGATGAAAGCTATCTTGGGAAAGGACCGCGTACATCGGGTGGTGTACGACACGACGGCTCTACCTACAGATATCTTGGAAAGGGAGAAGATGGAGATGGAGGACTCGGCGATGACAACCATCCAGCTCAGCTTATCAGACGAGGTAATCTACCAAGTGTCCGAAGAGACTACGGCCAGGGAATTATAGGAGAAGCTCGAGAAGCTGTACCAGGAGAAGTCGCTCACCAATCGGCTTATCCTACTGAAGACATTCTTTACTTTCAAGATGCGAGATGGGACCTCATTGAAGGATCACATTGATACTTTCAACGGCTTAATGATGAAGATGCGGGCGGTTGGTCTGACTGTGGAGGCGGAGCATGAAGCAATGATCATGCTCCTGTCGTTACCAGAGAGGTACATGACGTTCATCAACACCATGCTCTACAGTCGAGATACTCTTATTCTTGAAGAGGTGAAGACGGGGCTCTACAGCGAGGAGTTGCGAGATCGTATGGCAAGCGTTGGCTTGAGCGAAGGAGCTTCAGACATGTTGAGTATTGGTGTTTCATACCAATGTTATTTTGATGATGATCACAATATTATGTTGTTGCTAATGACTCTCTTGTTTTAGTCTCTAAGGTACTTTTAAAGAATATCATTTTTGGAGACTAAACACTTGGTGCAAGGATAGACATCAAGTGGAGAAGGGCCAAAGCTTGGACTCAAAGGGTGCCAAAGCTTGGAGATGATGGGGAGCATCAAGGCATCAAGATTGAATCCATAGACTCTAAGGAAATCAATGTAATCCATGTAATATTTCATTTATTGCTTTCCCTCTTTTGAGTCTATGATTTATGTAATGCCTTGATAGATGGTCTACTCATTCATGCATACGTATTTAACCATCTTAGTGAACTTTAGGATTATCATAGAATCCAACTCAATAGGTTCATATTGACCAAAGACTCATTTGGAGTCTCTGGCTTTCTATCAGTCGCCTGCTAAAGGATTCACGGTTGACTGGGTGATTCCAGTCGCCTGTCGAGCCTTCTACAGTTGACTGTGATGCACTCCTCAAGTCAAAATTTTTATTGACTCTACTTGAGCTTTTCGCATCAGTCGACTGATGTTCAAATTACAGTCGTCTGTATATTTACAGTCACCTGTGAAATGGTCAACAGTCGTCTGAAAGGCGTAAATGCAAATATTGCATCTCTCTGTTTTTCTACATCTCCTGCAGCAGTCGACTGATGAAGGATAAACAGTCGCCTGTCTATTTTACAGTCGATTGTCATTTGTTCTTCAGTCGCATGTATGCATACAGGGAGAAAGAGTGCATATCTCTGTTTTTATTCCATCCCCTGCAGCAGTCGCCTGAGGAAGGATATACAGTCGACTGTCTGTTTTACAGTCGACTGTGTAGTCTTCTACAGTTGACTGTCCTGGCTCAGATTATAGCCGTTGGAATTTTTCTAGCCGTTGAATAGTCTACTGTCATGTGTTCATCAGTCGACTATCTGTGACGTTTCAGCCCAAAATCTAGCCATTGCAGCTTTTTGTTTTTGGCTGTTTTATTGGCTTTTGAGATCTCCAATAGGGTTCCTATATATATGAGAGGGCCGAGTTCATTGGAACTTCTGGGATAAATTGTAAATCATTAGAGATTGATTAAGCCACTCTGAAACTCTCTCATTTCCCTCTTAGAGCTCATTCTCTCCTTCATGCATTGAAGTCAAGCTCAAGGGAAATCATCTCAGTGCTTTCATGCTAATCTCATCACTTGAAGATCCTCTTCCATGTCTTGCATTCATCTATGAGTAAGCATCTCAAGGCATATGTAAAAGTATTTGTTTTACTTTGTGTTTCTTTGAAACCCTAATTCTCTGTGTGGGAGTTAGTAATTCTCTGTGTGGGAGTTAGACCCTTGTGTATGGTTGGTTTGGTTGTTGTGTAGGACAAATCCTCTGTGTGAGGTATCTCTTTGTGGGATTTGTATTCACTTCTCTTTGTGGGAAATATAGTGAATATTGGTGTGGCTGGACGTACCCAAGTTTTGGAGAACCAGGGTAAAATCTTGTGTTTGCGTTTGATTTTATTGTGGTGATTAATTCCTCTTGCATTTATTATTCCGCATTTGCAAGTTTAATTTTAATTGCACAATTTATTGCCATTACACTATTCACCCCCTCCTAGTGTGTTGTTGTTAGTATTGCAAGGGTAAGACGATCCTTACAAGACATCCAGGCGATGTTTGATTCAGAGCGAATCAACAGAAAAGGCAACTACAATGGGAGATCGAGATCGAGATCAAGGACCAGAGACACGAGGTGTCATATTTGCAAGAAGCATGGACATTGGAAAAGAGAATGCCCGGAGAGAAGGAACAACGACAAGGAGGCGCAAGCATCATCATCAGTTGCAATTGTGCAAAAGGAAGACGTGGGGAGCGAGGAGACCTACGATCTCTTCACTGCAACTTCTTTAGAAGTTGCGAACCATGACTGGATCATGGACTCAGGTGCGTCGTTTCATATGACTCCAAATAGAGATTGTTTTCATACCTACAACACTAAGCCGGATAGATCAGTCTTTATGGGCAATGATGAAGAGTGCAAAGCTATTGGAGTTGGTTCGGTGATCACGCCCCGGGATGCACACGCACCCGGGACAAGCGACTCGTAGTCTTACCGCAAGCGTACGGTGTAGCGGTGAGTGGGTATCGAACTCAGGGAGGAACAATGACAGTGTCTCCTTCCAATCACCTAGCTATCAAAATGGTCGAAAATAATTTGGGGTAAAATTGTCACAGTCGTTCGAATGTCGATAAAAATATCAATAAAACAAAGCGCCTGGGGATAGGGAATCCCCGCTAAGGACCGTATCCCATCGTTGTGATTCGTAGGTTACATCATTACTAGACTTGAATTTTAGGTGAACTAGTCGCAACTAAATATAGAACCAAGCTCACGCTCTCTCGCTATTACCGGTCTATAGCAAACCTAGGGTAGGGCCCAATCTCTTGCAAACCCTAACATAAGCCGCTAGCGTGAAGAATGACATCATCATTCAACCGTATCTCAAGCCCACTCTCGTGCAAACTCTAGCTACGACCTAGGTTGAGATAGTTCCTACCCGTCCAATCTTTTGCAAACGAATATTGGTATAGAAACACGACTAAAAATCCTAGCTTTGGCCCAATCTCTTACAAACCAATTCTAGAGAAGTCGAATCGTAAATCTAAATCGAATTTCTAGGGCTTCCTATCAATTGGGACCCAATCTCTTGCAAATCCCAATCAACATGAATCCCTAGCTATCCGTAATTAATCAATCCCAACCTAACCCTAATCAATTCTAGCAAGAATTTCACCAATTCATCACAATTTAGAAATAGGGTCCATAGGGTTCATCACTATGCCCTAAGACGATAAAACTACTCACTAATCATCATGCAATTCATGAGAAAATCAATGACAAAATCAGCACAATTCATTGCAATAGAGAAATTATCAACAAAAATAGAGTTTTTGATAAGTAGAGAGACAAACCAATGAGAATCCAATAGCATCCAACAAAAATAACCTTTTTAATCTCCAAGAGAAAAGCTAAATCTAATGATCTAAAAAGCTCTCAAAAATGTTGGAACTTGGTATTTTCCATCCTCTCTTCCATAAGGTTTTGATGTGACAAATCATTATATTTCATGTTACTAACTCTATCTATGCAGATGTACAGCTACAACGCAAATTCATTTACATCACGCATATGATCAAAGTACAAGGAAACTCTGCAAAAACAGTGTTGCTACTCAAAATTACGTATGAAACACGTATCTACGGAATGATGTAATTTTTACTTTTTAGATAGCTTCAGGGCCTTGGTAATATCATATCATATATCCCTAAAGCTCAAATCTACATCATCTCCTAACTCACTTTGATCCTAAGTCAAAATTCGTATTTTTAAGTATTAGCCTACTAGGATTTTTCCTAGCCTACCAAAACAGTTATATATTGACTTGATACTTTCAGACAAGAATCTATCCGTTGTCTATTTCACGTCACCAAAATTTTGTGTATGTTTGTTACCGTTTCAAATTTGGCAGGCTACGAATTTTCCTAGCATGCCAAAATGCTTTTGGGACTAAAATTTTTCAGAACAGTTTCTGACCGTTCTCCAACGTTCCTCTCAGTTTCTGAACGTTGTGCAACGTCTCTTTTAGAGCCGTTCACAACCGTTTCTAAAACCTATAAAAGGAGGGGTACCCTCTCTCATTTTCCACACACTTTCCTTCTCTAAAATTCTGATTTTGTTGAAAGCAAGTCATTTATTTTCTTAAGCAATTCAGCCATTAGTTGTTCTTTTCTTATTTGTAAGAAGAAATCATTAGATTTCTCTCTTCGTTTAAGAACGGAAGAACTTGGATTTTCAACATCACTTTTGGAAAGTTGTTTGTGTTCATAATTGCAAGAAGAAATCAATAGATCTCTCTCTTCTTTTATGAACCAGAGAACTTCAAGTGTTGCTCTTCATTATATATCTTTTACATCTTGAAGTTCATCTTCTAAACACCATCCTTGAATTCATTCTCTGAAATTTATAACAAGGCTATAGGTGTTTTTCTATTTCTTATTTAACAGGTTTGAATCTCTATTTAGAGATTGTACAAAGTTTGGGACACGGGGAGTGTCGCCATTTTTGTAAGTTCGTACTTGCGGGGCAAGTGATTATAGTGGATTGAAAATCTCTACGGTGTAGAGGACTGGAGTAGGATCACAAGGATCCGAACCAGGATAAATCTCTGTGTTTGCGATTGATTTAATTTCAGTACTTGTCATTTTATTTCTGTGCCATCTTTGCAAATATTACTAACATCTTATTTGCGACAATTTCATTTTTTTAATATACACTATTCACCCCCCCTCTAGTGTATTGATCCTTACAGGCTAAAATTACATTTGGTATCAGAGCGAGGTTAAGATGGCAGCAAGTTCCTCAAACATGAATGCAGTTCCACACAACTACAATCAGCATCCTGAAGGGCACTCTCAAACTCGTCCTCCTCTATTTGATGGTTCAAATTACTCATATTGGAAAATACGAATGGAGATTCATCTCCAAAGTATGAATTATGAGATTTGGGATATCATAGAGTCAGGATACGAAAAGCCAACAACTCCTGTTGCTGATTGGACCACCAACGACAAAGCTGCAAAAACCAACAACTCAAAGGCCATGAATGCTTTATTTTGTGCTATGGATAAACATGAGTTTAATCGAGTATCTCAGGCCAAAAGTGCTAAGGAGATTTGGCATATACTTGAGGTAACTCATGAAGGAACCAGTAAAGTGAAGGAAACTAAGATTTCCGTTTTGGTTCACAAATTCGAGTTATTCAAGATGAAGGACTAAGAGACAATTGGAGAAATGAACACCAGGTTTACTAATATTATAAATTCTTTAAATGCTCTTGGAAAAACTTACACTTCTCTTGAACAGGTTCGCAAAATTCTTAAAGCTTTAACTCCAGTATGGCGTCCAAAAATCACCGCTATTGAGGAAGCCAATGATCTTTCCACATTAACTATGGAAGATCTTATTGGTAACTTAATGGCCCATGAAGTTACACTACAAGATGAGAAAGAAGAATCAGATCAGAAGAAGAAAGTACTTGCCTTCAACGCAACATCAGATAATGAAGATTCAGATGATGATATGGCATTTTTTGCCAAAAACTTCAGAAAATTCTTTCAGAAAGGTAAGTATAATAATTTTAAATCTAAGAATACTGATTCCTCTCTTTGCTTTAATTGCAATAAGCCAGGACATATGAAGAAAGACAGTCCACTTCTTAAAGCAAAGTTCAAAACTTCTAACAATGATCAATCCAGAAGAAAAAGGAGGTTTGACAAAATGAAAAAGGCATTTGCAGCAACATGGGATGATTCTTCAGATGATGAAGATGATGATCTAAATGAAAGTGCCAATATGTGCTTCATGGCACAAGATAATGAAGATGAAGTAAGTTCTTTTAATAACGAAGAATTACTTGATGCATTAAAAGATCTCTATTCTCGTTTCAAAAAATTGAATAGTCAACATAAATCATTGAAACAGAATAATGATGATCTCATTTCTAAATATCAAGAATTATCATCTTCTAAAAACATTGAGAATATTTCTTCTCAAGCTTTGGATCTTAGTAAAGAGAATGATATTCTCAAAACTAAGAATTTAGAATTATATACACAAATATCCGAAATGGATAAAATTATTTCATCACTAAAGATGAAATACGACGAGATGTCATCCAATGTTAATAAATTTAACAAAGGAAAGACTAATCTCGATGATTTGCTTAAAATTCAATATCCAGCAAATCATAGACAAAGACTGTGATATTCCAAAAAGGATATACCCAAGACTTATAACACTTCTTCCTCTTGTGGAAAAACAACTTTTGTTAAACCACAAAAGAAGAATCATGCATTTATTTACACGAAGAAAGTAAACATACCTACTTCTTCTTCACAAAGAAATGTTATAAACATTTCAAAAACATTTCCTAGGAAACCTACTACAAATAGTATATGGGTTCCTAAGAATTCATGTTTAAAAGTTAGAAATAGTTATATTTCTCATTATATGCATTCTATCGTTTATTCTAGTGATTACATTAGAAAGCCAAATTCCACTTGGGTTTGGCTTCCAAAAATCTAATCCCAAGGACCCTCAAAAAGGGGTACCAATGCTTAATGTTTTATCTTTCAGGTACCTAAAAAGGAAAGATGGATTTTGGATAGTGGATGTTCAAAACATATGACAGGAAATGTCAAACTACTTTCAACCGTCAAGTACAAACAAGGAGGCACAGTTACCTTTGGTGACAACAACAAAGGCAAAATCATAGGCACTGGAACAGTTGGTAATACAAATCAACAACTTACTTTCCATTAGTCAGTTATGCGATAAAAATTACAAAATAGTTTTTAAACAAAATGATTGCATCATTTATGACTCTGATATGTCATCTATTTTATTTCGTGGTAAGCGTAAGAATAATATTTATATCTTATGCATGTCTATTTCCACTAATAATCATTGTTTAATGATTACATTAGATGATACACTTTTATGGCATAAACGTTTTGGACACACAAATTTCAAAAATCTAGCACGTATTTCAAAACACAAGTTAGTTAATGGAATGCCAAATATTTCTTTCAAACACAAACATTTTTGTGATGCTTGTCAACAAGGAAAAATGCACAAATCTTCTTTTAAATCAAAAGACGTTATCTCAACAAAGAGACCATTAGAACTCCTACACCTAGATTTGTTTGGTCCTTCAAGAGTAGCTTCTTTGAATAGAAGTAGATATGCATTTGTCATTGTTGATGATTATTCTAGATACACTTGGGTTATATTTTTGCAAAACAAGAATGATGCTTTTGAAGAATTTTCCATATTTTGTAAAAAGATACAAAAGATCAAATCCTCTAACATTAGTGATCATGGGGGAGAATTTGAAAATGAATCTTTTACCAAGTTTTGTAATGAAAATGGCATTACTCACAATTTTTCTTTTCTCCGCGCTCCTCCTCAAAATGGAGTAGTAGAAAGGAAAAATAGAACTTTACAAGAATGTGCAAAAACAATGCTTTGTGATAGTAATCTTCCTAAGTATTTTTTGGGCAGAAGCTGTTGCAACTGCTTGTTATATTATGAATAAAGTTCTTATAAGGCCATTACTTAATAAAACCTGTTTTGAATTATTTTTTAATTATATTCCTCGTGTATCATATTTTAAAGTATTTGGATGCAAATGTTTCATTCTAAATACTAAAGATGCACTCGACAAATTTGATTCTAAATCTGATGAAGGTATTTTTGTTGGATACTCAACACGTAGTAAAGCCTACAGAGTATACAACAAAAGAACTTCAACAGTTGAAGAATCACTTCATGTCACATTTGATGAGAATCCTTCATCTAATTCTCCCATCATTGATGATGAAGAGAATATATTACCTCTTTCTAATTCTTTAGATAATATGAAACTTGATGAAATTGATGCTACTAAACATTCTGTTGAGTTTATTTCAGATAATGCAGATCTTCCTAAGGCATTTGCACAAGTTCCAAATCATCCATCAGAGTTAATGATTGGAGATATTACAGATGGAGTAAGAACTCGTCGCCAAATAGAGGAAATGGCACATTGTGCATTTCTCTCAACCATTGAACCAAAGAACATCAAAGATGCATGTGAAGACAGTTCATGGATTATGGCTATGCAGGAAGAACTCAGTCAATTTCAACGGAATGATGTTTGGGAATTAGTTCCCAGACCATCAGATCATTCAATAATTGGTACCAAGTGGGTATTCAAAAATAAATTGGATGAATCTGGTCAGGTAATTAGAAACAAGGCACGATTGGTTGCACAAGGTTATAATCAAGAAGAAGGTATTGATTATGATGAAACCTATGCAACAGTTGCTCGTCTTGAATCTATTAGAATGTTATTATCATTCGCTTGTTTTAAAGATTTTAAACTTTTTCAAATGGATGTGAAAAGTGCTTTTCTAAATGGTTTTCTTAAAGAAGAAGTTTATGTAGAACAACCTCCGGGTTTTATTCATGAAAATTTTGAAAATCATGGTTTTAAATTGAAAAAGGCTTTATATGGTCTCAAACAAGCACCTCGTGCTTGGTATGAAAGACTTAAAAGTTATCTTTTAAATTCAGGATATTCTATTGGTAAAATAGATTCTACTTTATTTATTAAAAACATAAATTCTGATATTATCATTATTCAAATATATGTTGATGATATTATTTTTGGTTCTACTAACGAATCTCTTTGTCAAGATTTCTCTAAAATTATGCAGAAAGAATTTGAGATGAGTCACATGGGTGAACTAAACTACGTCCTCGGTCTTCAAATCAAACAAATGAATGAAGGAATATTCATCCAACAAAGCAAGTACTCTAAAGAACTCATCAAACGCTTTGGTTTAGAAAGTTCTGCAGAAAAACATACTCCGATGAGTACATCTACTTCCCTCGACAAAGATTTAAATGGTAATAGTGTTGATCAACGTCTATACAGAGGTATGATTGGCTCCTTACTTTATCTAACTGCAAGTAGACCAGATATTATGTTTTCAGTATGTTTATGTGCACGATTTCAGGCAAATCCTAAAGTTTCACATCTAACTGCCGTAAAACGGATTATTAGATATGTTAAGTATACTTCTGATTTTGGTTTATTTTATCCTAAAACAAACACATTTGATTTATTATCATATAGTGATGCAGATTTTGTTGGTTGTAAATCAGACCGTAAAAGTACTAGTGGTACATGTCACTTTTTAGGACATGCCTTAGTTTCTTGGTTTAGCAAAAAACAAAACTCTGTTTCATTATCTACAACCGAGGCAGAATATATTGCCGCCGGTTTAGCATGTGCTCAAATTTTATGGATGAAACAAACTATTTCAGACTATGGTATTAATTGTTCCACATGTCCTATAATGTGTGATAATACTAGTGCTATTAATTTGTCTAAAAATCTAGTTCATCATTCACGCACTAAACATATTGATGTACGTCATCATTTTTTAGATGATCATGTTCAGAAAGGTGATATTATATTAAAATTTATTTCTACTGAACATCAAGTTGCCGATATTTTAACTAAGCCTTTGAAGGAAGAAACTTTTCTCAGGCTTAGAAGAAATCTGGGCATTATTAGTGCATCAGAATTTGATTTATGAGTATATTCATTTATTTTTTATTTTTATGAATTTTTCGATAATTTTTTGGTTACTATTTATTTTTGGCAGGCTACCAAATTTCGTAGCATGCCAATTTTAACCAATTTTTTTTCTGTTCTCCGTTTTGTACCTACTTTGATCCCTGGAATTTGGATTTTTTAAATACTTCTCCTATATTTTATTCTCAAAATCAAATTTCGTATCAAAATTCTTACCCGTTCTCTTTCACTTTGTCTCTATCTTTTTTATTCCTATTGCTATCTGTGTTCTCTCTACTGCCACATGGATACTTCTCTTTTGTCTTTTTCAATCTCCCCGGCTTTTCACGTTGTACACCGTACTGACATTATTTTTCCCACCTGTATTTCGTAAATGCTCACATGAAGAATGAATATAATAAGTAACACAGAATATAATAAGTAACCACTGTGTGATTTATCGCAATAATACATAATTAAATTAGGTTCTCATTGGATAGAGTGAAGAAACTCATACCCTGTAGACTTCTTGAGAACTTTTATTCCCGGTCAACAATTTTTTGTCTTGGACCATGCACTCACCATTTTTTAATTCATTTGGTCAAAGTTTTTTTTTGGTCTCTCTTCTTACTTTTTTATTATTCTTATTGGGATATCTCTTGAGATACATTCTGACAACACCAATTTGAGATAAATCATGTCTCCACACTTACTCTCTTTTGGCATTCGTTTGGACAAAGCACTGACAACACAAATTTTATTTTATTTTTCTCTCTCACCTCTTCATTGGTTTTCCTATCTTGGAATGACAACTCCTTTTTATTTTTTGTCCTTTGTTCCAAGACCCAACCACTCCTTTCATTTCAGCCTGTCATTTCTTTTGCATTGGAAATCACTTTGACCAATTTACTCTTCAATTTCCCATACACCTAGGGACTCACATCTCCCATCTTAAAGTTTATTATTTTTTTTATTCCTTCTTTGTATGCCAACGGGTTCAGTTGATGCATCTCTTCAAATTTTTATTCAGTTTCTGGTTTTTCAATGCAAACAGTTTTTCAAAACCGCAACCTGCCTCTCTTCCTCTTCTCGCATGTTCAATTTTAATTCAGTTGTTCCAACTTCTTTCAGTTTTAGAAACTACTCCCACTCCCTATAATGGCAACTGATCGGTTTTCAGGCGTTCCAACTATTCGGTCCTCTATTTATTTCGTTCCCCTTCTCTTTTATCTTTCATCTTCTCTGTTTACATTTCTTCCTTCTCTAAATTTTCTTCTCTCCAATCCACCATGGCTGAATCCTCTCTTCCTTTCGCCACCGACCGTCGACTCCCAACTCCCGCGACCAAGCTTCTTTCCCTGGCTCTTCTCGCTCCGCATGCGGCAGGAAGGTCCACGCATCTAAGGATGGCGTCTCTCCATCGCGCGAGACAACCGCTGTTCTTCTCCGTCGCCTTTCTGACAAAGTTTCTGATGGTTTCGCTGGTATACAGACGCACATGAGTTCCTACGATGCGACCCTGAAACATTACGCCAAAGTTCTGGATCAGATTCAAGTTAACCAATCCGAACTTCGTTCTGACTTGGAAGCCAACAATATCCTCCCAAATCGTCGCACTCGCACCCGCCATTCTTCTCCTGGGTCGTCATCCTATCATCCTTGACTTCGCTTGCTTGTTCACTTTGGTCTTTTGGTTCTCTGTTTCATTCGGTTCCTTCTATCCTTGACTCCCTGTGTGTCGTATGGTCCTCTTGGCTGATGCTTATTGCCCCACAGACCTTTGGTTGTGCTTTGTTTTGCTTTACTCATGGTCTCCCTAAGACTGGTGGTTCGACTCTTTTACTGCTGTTAGTTTATTTTGCATGGCTGTTTGGTTTTATGTCCTTTTGCTTTGTGACGATGTTGGTTCGTGCGTTAATGGGTTGACTAAGTTGTACTTGTTCAATGTATCTTGGCAGTTTCTTGTTATCACTATGTACCCCTGTTTGTTTAAGTTAATGTCGTTCATAGTTAATGAATATAAGTTTCTTTCGTATATATCACTCTCTGCGATTGTTTCTACATGGCCTACGACGTACACACCAATACTTCCACACATTTAATAAACTTTCACACACATGCCCTATTATTTGTCACAAAATTAACATTCTGTGCATCTTGTAAGTTTATTATTTCCCTCACCTTCCATTTTTTTACAGCTCCATTTTTCCGCTATCACAACTTGGCATGCTACCAATTATTCTAGCCTGCCAATTTTTATTTTCCGCTTTTTGTCGATGACAAAGGGGGAGAAATATGCATATATTCAGGGGGAGTCTATATGAATATACTCAGGGGGAGTAACATCAGTAACATTACATATCAACATCACATTTGTTCATGTTAATACATATTATTACATTAAAACTTATTAACACTTGTTAACTCACATTTTTTACTTCATTATTTGTCATCATCAAAAAGGGGGAGAATGTTGGAACTTGGTATTTTCCATCCTCTCTTCCATAAGGTTTTGATGTGACAAATCATTATATTTCATGTTACTAACTCTATCTATGCAGATGTACAGCTACAACGCAAATTCATTTACATCACGCATATGATCAAAGTACAAGGAAACTCTGCAAAAACAGTGTTGCTACTCAAAATTACGTATGAAACACGTATCTACGGAATGATGTAATTTTTACTTTTTAGATAGCTTCAGGGCCTTGGTTATATCATATCATATATCCCTAAAGCTCAAATCTACATCATCTCCTAACTCACTTTGATCCTAAGTCAAAATTCATATTTTTAAGTATTAGCCTACTAGGATTTTTCCTAGCCTACCAAAACAGTTATATATTGACTTGATACTTTCAGACAAGAATCTATCCGTTGTCTATTTCACGTCACCAAAATTTTGTGCATGTTTGTTACCGTTTCAAATTTGGCAGGCTACGATTTTTCCTAGCATGCCAAAATGCTTTTGGGACTGAAATTTTCCAGAACAGTTTCTGACCGTTCTCCAACGTTCCTCTCAGTTTCTGAACGTTGTGCAACGTCTCTTTTAGAGCCGTTCACAACCGTTTCTAAAACCTATAAAAGGAGGGGTACCCCCTCTCATTTTCCACACACTTTCCTTCTCTAAAATTCTGATTTTGTTGAAAGCAAGTCATTTATTTTCTTAAGCAATTCAGCCATTAGTTGTTCTTTTCTTATTTGTAAGAAGAAATCATTAGATTTCTCTCTTCGTTTAAGAACGGAAGAACTTGGATTTTCAACATCACTTTTGGAAAGTTGTTTGTGTTCATAATTGCAAGAAGAAATCAATAGATCTCTCTCTTCTTTTATGAACCAGAGAACTTCAAGTGTTGCTCTTCATTATATATCTTTTACATCTTGAAGTTCATCTTCTAAACACCGTCCTTGAATTCATTCTCTGAAATTTATAACAAGGCTATAGGTGTTTTTCTATTTCTTATTTAACAGGTTTGAATCTCTGTTTAGAGATTGTACAAAGTTTGGGACACGGGGAGTGTCGCCATTTTTGTAAGTTCGTACTTGCGGGACAAGTGATTATAGTGGATTGAAAATCTCTACGGGGTAGAGGACTGGAGTAGGATCACAAGGATCCGAACCAGGATAAATCTCTGTGTTTGCGATTGATTTAATTTCAGTACTTGTCATTTTATTTCTGTGCCATCTTTGCAAATATTACTAACATCTTATTTGCGACAATTTCATTTTTTAATATACACTATTCACCCCCCCTCTAGTGTATTGATCCTTACAGGCTAAAATTACAAAAAAGGCTGCCAAAAAGTATCAAAAAGTCCTCCTAAACTAGGGCAAAAACTGGGTTTAAATACCCCTCAAAATCGCCCAAAAAATCGTGACAAAAATGCCCCTGCGCAACCCAGAAATCGCACTTTACGCCGCAGGTGGAGCGACTCACTCGGCCGAGTGACAAATGTCATTCGGCCGAGTGACAAACCCTGTACATTTCCAGTAAGTCAGGGATTTTTGGGGGTCTGTCTTCGGAGGTGACTCGGCCGAGTGGGTTTACTCACTCGGCCGAGGGGCATTCCATGCTCGGCCGAGTGACAACTCTGAAATCGACTGACGGATTCCAGTAAGTCGGCTCCTTCGGTGTGTGATTTTCCCGTGCCACTCGGGTGAGGGGTTCTCCATACTCGGCCGAGTGGACTATCGTCACTCGGTCGAGTGCACGCTGATTTCCTTTTGTGGTGCGTGTCCGGTCTGGTCGGCTGAGTGGTCTTCTTGCTCGGCCGAGTGAGTGCTTCACTCGACCGAGTGACATGCTGCAGATGCCCATTCTTCATCATTTCACCTCCTCGTCGCTCCTGCGAAGTTCCTTCTTCTTCCACTTATCTTCCATCGCCGAATAGCCCTCAAAAGAGCTTTGTTTGACACTCCGGAGTGGGTGCAAATCCTCTTGATCTCAAAATCACTCCGGATCGCTCCATATCTCCTGAAATACGACAAAAACAAGAAATCATGAAAAGCATCGTAATATTGTCGAATAATAGTGAAAAACGCGATATGAGCGATCAAAGTGGCATGCAAACTTGCAGAAAAAGGGTGTAAAATATGGAGTGATCAAAATCCCCCAAGCTTACCTCTTACTCGTCCTCGAGGAAGATGAGTAAAAAGCAAACCCGAAGGGCAAAATAATGGAAAAGAAGGAAAATAAAAATAAAAATAGAGTAGAAAGCGAAGAAGGGTGGTGCTAGATCATTCTTCTCAAGATGTGGGTTTTGCTTACTCAAATAGCATACATCGAATATAAAACACATGTCACAGACTTTTATCTCGATATCATAGTATAATGATGCATTCGAAATAGAAAACCCCAAATTATCAAAATAGCATGAAATATGGAATCATTCTAGGATTAACATCGTCTGAAGCATCTACAGTGGTATGCATAACCATAGATCACACACTTTTCAATTGAATGCTTTCTATAAGGAGTATAAGAGATATCACACGATATGGAATAGCAAGAATAGAAAAGTATGGTTTTCATGAAATGAATGCTAAGTGTCGATTTCTGGATTTCGTGAAACTTTAGCAATCTCACCAAGTATAGAAGATTACTTAGCCTAGGTTGTCATGCACCGTCAAGTAGTCACTCTCTCTCACATCATTGGATCCTCTCCCCCAAGCTTATCCATAAGCGTGGTGGCATAAACAAATCAATATGTACATTCCCCATTTCTTTTGAAGCTCCAAAAAAATAAAAATAAAAACAAAAGAGGGAAGAAAGAGAGAAAGAGTATGAGATGGGATCGTTTATAAACTTCTTTTCTCTTTTCTTTTCTTTTTCTCAATTTCTTTTTTCTTCTTTTTTTTCTTTCTTTTTTTGAATAAACATATATACATAAGCGGTCCCAAATCAAAAGAGAGAAGGATATACAGGTATATTTTTTTCTTTTTGATTTTGGGGATTCGGAGCATGAAAATTAATAGCGGGGGAAATGCCGATAATAGACTTGCTGGGGGGTTCACCAATGAATTTCAAATAGAGAAATGATGCTCAAGACATGTGGAGAAAGAAATAAATGTATCGCTCGGTTCACTCTCTAAGACGTGCACGACAACTTTCAGCAGAGTAATATAATCTACTCAGTTTAATCTCAAAAAGTAAACTAGTCCAGATATATCGTCCTAGCAAACATTCAATCAACCTGAAAGTGAAGCGTACAATTCATGCAATAAGAAGTGATATGAGAAAGGAAAGCAATGCTCCAGATATAAGCAATCAATGCGTGAAGCTTAGTGTGCCTTCTACGAAAAGCATACATATGAATCATCAGACATCAGCTAATAACAGAATTTCATCCATATTCATACAGAAAAAGAGTGGGTTACTATTTCAAATGCAAAGCAGGACATAGCATATGATATCTGAAACAAAAGCTATGACGTGAAAAAATAGCATGCACATAGAGATAAGCTCACACCACGTCATCATCATCACAGAAAAATCATCTCTAGCAAAAGATGAAAGAAATAATGATAAAAGAAAATAGATACTACTGTGTACAATGCGGCACAAAAAAAAAGAAAACATGATGCATGATAAAAAAATGAAAAAGTGAGTGAAAGTGGTGTGAAAACAAAGAAAAGGTGGAAAAAATAAAAATAAAAGGTGACGAAAAGCAAAAAGTGTGAGAACTCACTCCCCCAAGCTAAAGTGCACAGTGTCCTCAATGTGCAAAGTGTGGCACACCGAGAGACGTGAAATGGGTGGGGTGGGTGAGGATGCATGCATGATGAAAAAGAAAGAAAAAGAAAAAGAAAATAAGATGTGAATGAATGTGATGCATGCAAAGATCAATATGGTGCAGATATAAGTGTCCCTAAAAAGTCTCTCCCTCACTCCCAAAAAGATATAAAAAGATATGATCAGAAAGGCACCAAAGTAGTATGCGGAGGAGGGGGCAAAAAATCATCAACTCCAAAAACAACCAGCAAAACAGCAGCAATATAGTAGGCATCCAGAGTGTGCCTAGGCTGTCGGTGGTGCACCAGCACCATCCTGTGGCGGAGGTGGTGGTGGAGGTGGTGGGCGTGGTGGCTGCTGGGAGGGTGTGGGTGGTGGAGGCAGACGCACCAGAATCTGATTCAGGCAAGCCTGAATACTGGGAAGGATGGCGACGCGGGTCTGCACGGCGCTGACCGTGGCGGAGAGAGCCCTAAAGTCACCTCTAAGTCCACTAACAGCCCCATCAAGAGCACGAATGCTCTGAACTAGAGTGTCTGGGGGTGGTGGAGCAGAGGGAGGCACAGGTCTAACAGGTGAAGTGCGGGGCTGTCTCTGGCGGGCAGTGTAGAGGACGGGACCAACAGGAAAGTGTGGAAGGGGTGCTGTGCTCACTAAGTGATGCCCAGCCTCGGTGTGAGGCTGGGACGCGGGCTGGGTCGAAGCAGCAGCAGCAGCAACAGAGGTGGAAGTCAAAATGGGCGACGAGGCAGCAGGAGAGATCAGTGACGCAGACGTGGGGATAGATGTCACGACGCTCTCGGTAAAGATAGGGGCGGTGGAGACCGAAAGGTCGACGACTGGGGAGGCTGTGTAGGGCACAAAAGATGACTCCCTGGGAGTCGAGAACAGCAATCGGGAGAGGGTCTCCACGGCGACAGTAAAGGAAGACTCGCCGCTCTCAAGAATGGTGGGTGGACGCTCAGGGCTCAGTGTGGTAATGGGCTTGACGGACATAGGCTCAGTGGTGGTGGTGGTAGTGGACGACTCAGCTAAGGTGCTCCCGACACTAACAGACGTGTGGACAGAGGTGTCGGGAGGTGCAGACAGTGCAGGTGCAGGCTGAGGGATCACATGGTCAACAGGTGGTGTAGGGGGTGCCTGCTCAGCATCCTCAGGCTCAAGCACGTAGGCAGCGGGGATGAGGAGATCCATCGCTGGAATCCAGTCCCCGTGAGCCGGTCCAATGTGTGTCCGAGCGGGGTTCGGGAGAACCATGTAATCAGCGCTGAAGGGACCGTGCAACCACACCCAGTGCTGGCGACCGTGGGGACGAAGCATCTTCATCCGGGCCATAATATCTATAAAAAGTGCGGTGGGGCCCGGAGGTCGACGCAAGTCGTCAGATAGGTCCACGCCGGTCATAAGGGCCAAAAGGGTGATCAGACCGCCGCAACAGATAGGTAAGCGAGCGCTCACCGAAATGTTAATGCGGTCCAAAAACCAACTGGCAATGTCGATCTCGACGGCGGGGACCAAATCGTCGCTACCTCTATCTAGAACCCTAGGGCGAGTCATCGCATAGAGCATATAGAGCTCTGGCGTAGACATGGTCTCGGGCTCGTACCTCGCGAGGAAAGTAGTCGCCATAAGGCGCTGTACAATGCGGAGGTAGGGGTGGAGGATAGCTGAGGCCTTGGCCCTACTAGGGTAAAAGGCGAGTGGGGATCCCGTGATCCGTGTCCAGAAGGTGTGGGTGTCGAACGACGGGGGTGGGATGTGCGTGGGAGCGTAGGCTCGGTCAGTGTCAGGAACGGCGGGCCACTGGAAAAACGCTTTAAGCATGTCGAGAGTGATCTCGTACTCTCGATCCATCAAACAGAAGGAGCATCCTCCAGGGGTCCGGTCAATGGAACTGAGGACCTCTAGTGTCGGACGGATGTAAGTATCCGCCGACACCGACAGAAAATCACGCCATCCCACGTTGTCGTACAACGTGAGAAGCCCATCAAGTACCCCTAGGCGGTCTAGGTCAGCAAGGTGTGCAAACCTAGAGGGTACTATCGAGCGATGGTAGATACGCTCAAATCTGGCACGGTGTGCGTCATTTCGAAACGTAATCCCCATCGGCCCGACGGCGGGAGGGGGTGGTGGAACGGGATCGGTAGGGATCGACTGTGTAGGTGGCGGTGGGCTAGATGGAGGGGAGTCCTCCCTAGCAAAAGAGGGACCAGGATCATCGGTCCTCTTTCGCTTGGCAGCAGATCCCCGTGTACGTGGCCTAGCGCGCGGCGGCATGTGTGCCGCGAGACGTGTCCCAACCAAATAAGTAATGCGACGTGCTAAATGATGGAACGAGTATACCTGAACACGTCGCGAGAGCAAACAGCAGTGTGTGCAAAGAGACGCCTCCACCGCAAAGCTCAAAGCGCGTCCAAAAACTCCCCAAAGCTCCCCCAAGCTAGCCTGCAAATCAAACAATCAAATCAGCGAATAATATTCAATATATACGGGGGAGATAGGGGATAATAGATAGATATGAAAATTAATTTGAATTTGGGGTTCACGGGCGTACAAATCAAGAGAAATGGGAGAAATGGGGTTTTTGGGGCAAAATAGGGGTGATCGGAGGCGGCGGCGGCGGTGGGGGGTGGCCGGTTGTCGGCGGGCGGCAGGGTGTCGGTCGCCGGTGAGGGGGTCAGCTCGGGCGGCAGCCGGTCGCAGCGGGTGAGGGGGGAGTCGCAGCGACCAAGGAAGTCGATTCGGCAGCGGGCTCGGGCAAATTGGGATTTTTTTTAGTGTCGTAAATCGCGCTCGCTGCGCTTCCGCTTAAATAGAAATTGTTACGACTCGGCCGAGTGACAATGTCACTCGACCGAGTGGCGTAAACTAAAAAAATTTCAAATTCTCCTCGCCACTTACGACTCGGCCAAGTTGCTTTGGTTCACTCGGCCGAAGGGAGAAACTCCACTCGGCCGAGTGGCTCTACCACTCAGCAATTCTAGAGCTAGGATGGTATCTGTTTCACTCGGCCGAGTGATAAGGTATTCGGCCGAGTGGCAATTAAGACTAAAAGTTACAGAAAGTGACAGAGAGTTGGTCTGCAGAAACTTCCCTGTTTGGTGCTCCACTCGGCCGAGTGGAGTCTTTGCTCGGCCGAGTGGCAGAAGCTACTTGGCCGAGTGAAGTGCGGTTTTCTCCATCGACTCTCCATTTTCGCTCTAGTCTCTGTTTTTCTTCCTCCAGTATGTTTCTTCCTCCTCCTAAGTCCTGAGCACGTCCCTGGAGCGCTCTTTCTTGCCTCGGTCATCCTTCATATGAGTGATCTCCCTTTCTCCTTCTCCTGTCATGAAAATTAGGACCCGTTGTCACGATTTTCATGGACACAAGACTTTAAACACTAATAAAAGTCTCAACCAAAAATGAAAATCAATTAAAAACAATGCAAAACCTGTCGGGTTGCCTCCCGACAAGCGCTCGTTTAAGGTCATGAGCTCGACCCCTTTAGATATTTGTTTAGCTCGTGATGTTGGGCGCATACGAGATACGTCCGTCGAACTTGTCGGGAAGGCCGCTTGGATTTGGGTCATGATGATCATCGGTCTTCCTCAATGCCCCCTCATCATGTGTAATATTGGGGGATAAGTCCCCCAAGCTAGAGCTTGTTCCTATATTTTTCTTGGCCGGTGACACCGATCTTCCATTCGGTGGAGCTTTCTTCGGACTCTTAGCCTTTGAGAGCTTGCAAAGCTCTCGTATTCTTGCGACATCAGCGTCACCTTCATCACCATCCGTGGAGCTATCTGTAGGGTCCTCCAACTTCTCTTCTTCACCCGAAGCTTGGCCTTCTTCGAAGCCATCGTCATGGAGAGCGCCAATAGAGTGGGGGATTGCTTCTTCAATCACCTCATCGAGGAGATCCATATAGTCTAACTCCTCATGATAGGGCATATTTTTCATGGCCCTGGGTATGTGAAGCTCGACTTCGATGTTTCCGACATTCAAGGATAGAGTTCCTTCACACACATCGACGATAACACCGGCGGTTGCGAGGAACGGGCGTCTAAGTATGAGCGAAGTGTCGCCCTCTTCCTTGATGTCCATGATGACAAAATCACAAGGCAAGCATATCCCTCCCGGAACTTGGAGTGGAATGTTCTCTGTGATCCCTACCGGCCTAGTAATCCGACCGTCCGCAAGTTGAATTCTCATGTCGGTCGGCTTCAAGTCGGTGCCCGTGTTCAATTTCCGGAACATGCTAAGGGGCATAAGGCTCACACTCGTGCCCAAGTCAACTAAAGCTTTTTGCAATGGGACGCCTCCTAGTGTGCAAGGGATGCGAAAACTCCCGGGATCCTTTAAGTTCTCCGGCTCCTTCTCCTTCCGGGTAAACCAAGTTCCTTGTTTCGCAAGCATGATTTTTTCATTCCTTTTCTTTCCTGAAATCAAGTCCTTCAAGAACTTCACGTAAGACGGGATCTCAACTATTGCATCTAAGAAAGGAATATTGAGGCTTACTCCCCTCAAGTATTCAAGGAACTTGGAGAGCCTTTTCTCTATCTTGGCTCTAGCTAGCCGTTATGGAAACGTCACCGATGGCATGTAGCGGCGCTCATCAAATGGCTCCACCACTTTAGAATTTCCTTCTCCAATCGGCTCCTTTTGGCTCTCCTCTTCAATTGCCGGCTCTTTTTCTTCCAAAATCTCCACCACTGGTTCTTTGTTTTGGGTCATAGCGGGAGTGGTATCCTTCCCGCCCCTTGTTGTAACCGCCACCACCGCATTGATGTGTCCGGTGTTGCTCTGTGGATTGGGCTCGGGTTGAGCCGGCAATTGTTGGGCGTTCTTGTTTAGCAATGCAAGTTGCTCTCCAAGTTGAGCGATGACGGTATTTAGTGAATCTTGTCCCGCCGTCAACCTAGCATTGATCTTCCTTTGCTCCGCCATGAATTCCTCCACCCTAGCTTCGTGGTCCGATCGTGGTTGAGCTTGAGGTGGGTTGGGAGCTCTCCAACCTTGATTGTAGCCGGACGGTCTATACGGTCCCGTTTGTTGCCTCGGCGGGTAATTTTGTTGCGGTAGACCCCTCGGTTGATACTGAGGTTGTGGTAGTGGAGGCCGAGCTTGAGGAAGTTGTTGTGGCGGGGGGTTGAAAGCACCATCATTGTTTGCATATGAAAAGCCCGGATGGTTTCTAGCGGCCGGGTTGGCCCAATATCCGGAGTTCCCCGCAACATATTGCACTTGTTCCAAGGCCCCCTCTCCATGCTCTCCTCCTACATATATGACTTGAGATTGGTCTTGCCAATCACTCATATTGCTTACCGGCATAGATGTAGAGGGTGATCCATGTGGCTCGGTGATATACTTCTCCAATCTCTTCACTACCTTGTGGAGAGAGTCAAATTTGTTTGAAAGCTCCGCTACGGCCTTGGCCTTATATATGCTAGTGGGCTTCAAGGAGGAAGAAGAATGACCTCGCTCGTCACCCCATTGTTGGTTATTAGATGCCATCTCCTCCAATAAGGTCGTAGCTTCATCCGGGGTCTTCGATAGTATGGCTCCATTGGCAGTTGCGTCTATAATTTGCTTCGTGCCTGGTTGAAGTCCATTGTAAAAACTGTGAACAAGCTCCCAATCCTCTATACTGTGATGGGGGCATTGATGCTGTAAATCCTTGAAGCGCTCTCATGCCTCATAGAGGGTCTCCTGCGGTCCTTGCTTAAGGGACATGAGAGCACTCCGTATCTTCACCGTCTTGGATGGCGGGTAGAATTTGTCAACGAAGGCGCTAGCCAACTCATCCCAAGTAGTGAATGTACCTTCCGCCTGCATCCTCAACCAATATAAAGCTTTGTCTTTGAGTGTAAAGGGGAAGAGTCGCAGTCGGATTGCATCAATGGAAATGCCTGGCATTTGGAAGGTGGCGCACTTGGACACGAAAAGCTGGATGTGATAATGCGGATTTTCATGGGCGTTCCCATGAAATGGGTCTTGTTGCATCAATACTACCAATCCCGTCTTTAGCTCAAAATTCTTGTCTGCCGCCAACTCCGGCATGGCGATGGATGATGTGGTGGAAGAAGTCTTAGGCCGAAGCCTATCTCTGATGGATATGATCCTCACCATACGTGCCGCTAGTTCCTCCGTTGTCTCCGTACGGTTCATACAATCACCCTCCGTAGCGTGCCTTCTCTCGGCTCTGATCCTCCTCACGGTACGTTCGATCTTCGGATCAAATAGTATTTCCTCAGGGTTCACCGTAGATCTCGTGTACATGCAAAGGAAAACAGAGTTTCAAAGGAATTGTTAGCACGAATAAGGAGTAAAAAGATAAAAGTAATAAAAGAAAAAGAAGACACTAAGTAAAGAGAATAAAACACTGTCGCCTCCCCGGCAACAGCGCCAAAAACTTGATCGTGCCTCGGGATGCACACGCACCTGGGACAAGTGACTCGTAGTCTTACCGCAAGCGCACGGTGTAGCGGCGAGCAGGTATCGAACTCAGGGAGGAACAATGACAGTGTCTCCTTCCAATCACCTAGCTATCAAAATGGTCGAAAATAATTTGGGGTAAAATTGTCACAATCGTTCGAATGTCGATAAAAATATCAATAAAACAAAGCGCCTAGAGATAGGAAATCCCCGCTACGGACCGTATCCCATCATTGTGATTCGTAGGTTACATCATTGATAGACTTGAATTTTAGGTGAACTAGTCGCAACTAAATGTAGAACCAAGCTCACGCTCTCTCGCTATTACCGGTCTATAGCAAACCTAGGGTAGGGCCCAATCTCTTGCAAACCCTAACCTAAGCTGCTAGCGTGAAGAATGACATCATCGTTCAACCGTATCTCGAGCCCACTCTCGTGCAAACTCCAGCTACGACCTAGGTTGAGATAGTTCCTACCTGTCCAATCTCTTGCAAACGGATATTGGTATAGAAACACGATTAAAAATCCTAGCTTTGGCCCAATCTCTTGCAAACCAATTCTAGAGAAGTCCAATCGTAAATCTAAATCGAATTTCTAGGGCTTCCTATTAATTGGGACACAATCTCTTGCAAATCCCAATCAACATGAATCCCTAGCTATCCGTAATTAATCAATCCCAACCTAACCCTAATCAATTCTAGCAAGAATTTCACCAATTCATCACAATTTAGAAATAGGGTCCATAGTGTTCATCAATATGCCCTAAGACGATAAAACTACTCACTAATCATCATGCAATTCATGAGAAAATCAATGACAAAATCAGCACAATTCATTGCAATAGAGAAATTATCAACAAAAATAGAGTTTTTGATAAGAAAAGAGACAAACCAATGAGAATCCAATAGCATCCAACAAAAATAACTTTTTTAATCTCCAAGAGAAAAGCTAAATCTAATGATCTAAAAAGCTCTCAAAAAGGTTGACAAAAAGTATCAAAAAGTCCTCCTAAACTAGGGCAAAAACTGGGTTTAAATACCCCTCAAAATCGCCCAAAAAATCGTGACAAAAATGCCCCTGCGCAGCCCAGAAATCGCACTTTACGTAGCAGGCGGAGCGGCTCACTCGGCCGAGTGACAAATGTCACTCGGCCGAGTGACAAACCTTGTACATTTCCAGTAAGTCGGGGATTTTCGGGGGTCTGTCTTCGGAGGTGACTCGGCCGAGTGGCTTTACTCACTCGGCCGAGTGGCATTCCATGCTCGGCCGAGTGACAACTCTAAAATCGACTGACGGATTCCAGTAAGTCGGCTCCTTCGATGGGTGGATTTTCCCGTGCCACTCGGGCGAGGGGATCTCCATACTCGGCCGAGTGGACTATCGTCACTCGGCCGAGTGCACGCTGATTTCCTTCTGTGGTGCGTGTCCGGTCTGGTCGGCCGAGTGGTCTTCTTGCTCGGCCGAGTGAGTGCTTCACTCGGCCGAGTGACATGCTGCAGATGTCCATTCTTCATCATTTCGCCTCCTCGTCGCTCCTGCGAAGTTCCTTCTTCTTCCACTTGTCTTCCATCGCCGAATAGCCCTCAAAAGAGCTTTGGGTGACACTCCGGAATGGGTGCAAATCCTCTTGATCTCAAAATCACTCCGAATCGCTCCATATCTCCTGAAATACGACAAAAAACAAGAAATCGTGAAAACATCGCAATATTGTCGAATAATAGTGAAAAACGTGATATGAGCGATCAAAGTGGCATGCAAACATGCAGAAAAAGGGTGTAAAATATGGAGTGATCAAAATGTAAGAACCAAGATGTTTGATAGCATGGTGTGCATACTCACCAATGTGTGGCACGTTTCAGCTTTGAGAAAGTCACTAGTTTCCGTGGGGGCGTTGGATTCCATGGGTTGCAAGGTCACGGTCGAGAGGAATGCGCTGAAGATATCGAAGGGATCGATAGTTGTGATGAGAGGTGAAAAGGTAAATGGCATATATTTATTGAAGGGGGCGACAATCATTGGTGACTCCAGTGTTGGTGTTAAGAGCTCACATGAGATTGATTCGACCAGGCTGTGGCATCTCAGACTAGGACATGTCGCGGAGAAAAGCATGGAGGCTTTAAGGAAGTGTGGTTTGATCAATAGGGTGAACTTTAAGGAGCTGGAGTTCTGCGAGGATTGTGTCTACGGCAAGCAGACAAAGGTTAGCTTCGACACAGGGAAGCATAACACGGGAGGGATTCTCGATTATGTTCACACCGATGTTTGGGGTCCTGCGCCAATTCACTCTCTAGGTATGACGCGTTATTTCATATCATATATTGATGATTTCTCTAGAAAAGTATGGGTGTATGAGATGAAGGAAAAATCGGAGGCGTTTGAGAAGTTCAAGGCGTGGAAGACCCTTGTGGAGACTCAAACAGGAAAGAAGCTAAAAGTGCTGAGATTCGACAATGGTGGCAAGTTTACTTCTGCAATGTTCACAAGATTCTGCTAGGAGCAAGGAGTAAGGCGTCACTTCACTACACCAGGAGATCTGCAGTCAAATGGAGTTGCCGAGCGGATGAATAGGACACGTCTTGAGAAGGCGAGGTGTCTCAGGTTTACATCGGGATTGTCAAATGGTTTTTGGGTTGAAGCTATGTCAACCGCCGTATATTGGTGAATAGAATTCCATCTTTAGCTATCGGCGATAAAATCCCAGAGCAGGTCTGGAAAGGTAAGCTGGTAGAGTTAGATCATCTTCGAATATTTGGATGTCCAGTACAGGTTCACGAGGAAAGTGACAAGATCAGCGTGAATGGGAAGAAGTGTATCTTGTTGGGATACATGAATGGCGTTGAAGGTTATAGACTGTGGAGTCCAGAAGAGAAGAAGGTCCTGGTTAGTCGCCATGTTACATTTGAAGAGTCGACAATGCTGCAAAAGAAGGCTACAGAAAATACCGAAAAGGCCTCGAACAAGGTGGAGGTATTTTTTTCAAATCCATGTATTGACACAGATAAAGGTAAAGGCGAGGCGGTTGAAGGAGAGAGTCCACAAGTGGAGACTACTACATGCAACGACAGTGGTGGAAGTTCTAGTCGAGGTGGAGAGACTAGGGCTATGGTGGACGACTCTATTGCTAGCAGAGTGGGGCGACGCCACCGTAAAGGCCCCAGCTCGTTTTGATGATTACGTGAATTTAGTTTATGCATTGCAGGCGCATGGAGATCTTATGGCAGATAAGATTGCGATGGATGCATTGAGTTTGGAGCAAATTCTGGGTGGCGATGTGCAAGGGTCGACAAAGCATATCCCAAGGAGATTCACAAGAAGGAGAACCCGGCAGGAGAAAGGTTGGCGGCGAAGTTTAAACGACGCTCAAACTTGTTTTCCTTACAGAGGTGCTAGAGTGCCACGAGGTGGCACAGGGAGAGATCACTACATGTTTTGCTTCAGGTATGGATTCATGGAGATTCGGAAATGTTTGGAGACTCACCTTTGAAAATGGGTTCGTTGGACACTCGGTTAGTTGGTAACGCTTAGAGCGAAGCTCACTAGCCAAGTGCCCTGACCTCATTGAAAGGTGGTTTGTCTGAAGGTGGAGGTCTTGGTTTGTGGGGTTATGTGGTGTGTTTTGTGTCAAGGTGGAGTGTTGAATTATTTGCTACAAAACAAAGGCCACCAATCGGGCAAGCCTTTATTGACCTCTCCTTCTTTGGCCACCAGACAAATGTTATGAAAAGTTAGTCTACGAAAGCGACATTAGCTTCTTCCGATTAGTTTCCTGTGAAGACTGATTTAAGCTTAAGGCTACGTTTGGGGCTTATAAAAGGGGATGCAGTGATGCCTTCAAGAGATCATCGAGCAGCTTCAGAAGCAACTCAGAGCAATCCTCAAGTAATACAGTGAGGGATCCCAAAGCGTTTTGAGTGCTGTTTTATGTAAGGTTCGCGGCGCTCCCTGTAGAATAAACAGGAGGCGAACAAAGGGGGTTTTTGGGATTGGGTTGTGAGGTTTCTCCAGGTTGTAATCCGAATTTGCTGAAGCAGTAGTGAATCTCTCCAACTGGACGTACACCATATTTGGGTGGAACTAGTATAAAACTCCGGTGTGCAAGGTGTGTTGCTCTTTTGTAGTAATTGTCTTTTTATTTTACTTAGTTGCGTATTTTGTAGCGAAAGGCCACTCTGCCTTGTTTGTTGTCCCAACGATCTTGGAATTTCCGCGATGGTTAGTATTACCCAAAAGGTGACCAAGAACCCAACATTTACTAGGTTGTAAGCAGGTAAGTTTCTGCCAGATTGCTACCTTACGGGCTTTCGATTTAAGAAAAAAGATGCACCCTATTTCAAAGGACCACAACCAGTCCATCACATGGTCATATCTCTCTAAGTGATGCCATTAGGATCGTCTAGAATTAATTGATCGCACCTTACGACAAGGTCCTAATGTACCATCTATTCTCTTTCCACTAGAAAGCCACCAAATCGTCTGGGTTACGTGCAATATCGAAGATGGAGGGGGTAGCTCACATGTAACGGCATTGATCCCAGCCAATGGTCTTACCATAAGTTAATCCTACCATTCCATATAAAGAACAAGGAACTAGCGAGAAATACGTCGCTGGACCAAACCACTTAGCCTTTGAGGAAACATGTATGTATTGGTATTATTTTTATACTTCTTGAAAAGGACAACTCAGCATGGTCCATATTTTGATCTAATGATATCTCCGTGGCACTACCGTTCTTGGCCACCCTAATTCACTGTAGCTAAGAATTAGACTATGTTTGGTTTGAGAGAACTTGAGAGAAAGAAAAGTGAAATGAAAATGAAATAGAAATGAAAAGGAAAGGAAAAAAAATCAAATTATTTTTCATGTTTGGTTTATGAGGAAAATTGTAAAGAAAATTAAAAGGAAACTCGTAAAGAAAACGATTTCTCATGTTTCATTGCTTATGAAAATGAAAAAAGGAAACTTAGATAGAAAATACGATTTTAGTTATAATTACTATTTTAAAGGATACTAAATTGTATTTTAAAAAACAAAAAGGCAAGCCCTTGACCAAGAACAAAGATCTTAATTAAGAAGAGCCAAAAAAATCTGAAGGTGCTGTGAAGGGGTTAAGGGCTAGGAAACCCCTAGCCTCGTATATATATTATTCTTATTGGATACATGGTGGGTGGATACCCATAGGCCCATTAAGGGCCATATTAATAACACTTCCCAATATCCATCCATCGTTGTAAACTCAACATATGAATACTGCAGGATCCATAGTGATTATGAGTATCATAAGGGGTGGATACTTCTAGATCCTAAGTTAGGAATAACTGCTTCGTTAAAACCATTAGTTATGGAAAACCGAGTGGGAAAAACCAATAGCCAAGGAAAAAGAGTACAGTTCTCCATAACTTTCCCTGATTTGTGGAAGTATTTAGAGGTGGATACTTCTGGATCCAGAGTCAATGAGATTGCCTCGTTAAAACCTTTAGCTATAGAAAACCAAGTGGAAAAAACCAATAGACAAGAAAAAAGAGTACAACACTACAGTTGACTCTCCCTGATCTATACAAGCTTCAGGCTTGCAGATCACCTATGCATCTATACATCAATCTATCTTACAAAATTCTGAGAATAAATACAAAACACAAAGCATCGCTCATCTATACAAGTATCGCTCATATATGGCAGCTATTGAGTCTAAGGGAGATCTTCTGAAGAGGAGTGGTCTGCAGACACGGTAGATAACTCGACGTCTCTAGTCTCTGACCCAGTCATCACTGTGTCTGCAAGGTACTTCGGTGCATAGCTATGCATATTCTTGATTTTGCTTCTTGAATGATGAGCTTCTCGCAATGGTATGATTGATGTAGCCTTAGTAGCATGCTTTGCAGATCTCCAAGAGTTGGTCGTTCCTTTGTGATTGTTATCGCGATGATCTGTAAGCTGCATCTGCAAATACATTTAACATGGAGGATGATCCTTGACCCTTAGAGGTAGCGCAAAAGCTACATATCTTCAGTTCAGTGGTACGCTACAGGCGCTACATTGTATCTGGCTAACAGATTTACTGCCAACGCTTTCTAGAGATGCATGCAGTTGGCCAGATAAAAGGAGTGTACCAAAAACACTCAAGTAAGGCGCTTCAGGACCTAGTATGTCCTTCCCCTCTTCCAGCAAACAGAATGGCTCTTAATGTGCATCCATACAACCAGTAGGTATATTTATGTCCATGTTTCTTCTTCAACTTCAGCTGTATGAAGTTTAATTTCACATGTTTTTCATCTTCGAGATGATAATTTCATCTTCTGGATGATAATTCATGTTATGGATGATGTTGTCATTTTCTGGATGATTATTCATCTTCAGGATGACCATTCATCTTTTGGATGATGGTTTTATCTTCTAGATGATAATTTCATCTTCTGGATGATGTTTTTATCTTCAGGATGATTATTCATCTTTTGGATGATGGTTTCATCTTCAGGATGATAATTCTGTAAGCCAAGATTTTTTTCTAGGTCTTACATATCGTATTTGATAGTTAGGCTTAAACAGATATTTCCGTTTCCTCTTCAGGAGATCCGATAAGATTTGGGTCATTTGCAAATATAATCTCAAATCATTTTCTTTGTTCTT
Source organism: Scilla litardierei (assembly GCA_030789695.1). NCBI lineage: Eukaryota > Viridiplantae > Streptophyta > Magnoliopsida > Asparagales > Asparagaceae > Scilla > Scilla litardierei. The sequence goes on along the minus strand of CM061138.1, from coordinate 41,146,250 downwards.
TTTAAAGATGGAAAAGCAACCTTTTGTAGGAGTCCTTGTTTAATTTAAGGAACTCCCTTGGTTTTTATTTTATTATATCTTTCATATATACGATAGTTGTCCCAAAAATCTATCCAGGAAATAAAGGAAATAAAGAGGAAATCCGTAAAGGTATGTTGTCACACCATCCATAGCAACATAGCATCATGTGTATATTATTCCTATTGGAAACCTCTAGCCCCATATATCCGTAAGAGTATATTGATAACGTGTTGTGAAGGGGTTAAGGGCTAGAAAACCCCTAGCCTCATTTATATATTATTCTTATTGGATACATGGTGTGTGGATACCAATAGGCCCATTAAGGGCCCTGTTCATAACAAAAGGCTTTTATTTCAATGTGATATTAACTACAAAAAATTTTAGGCTTATATAGTAGCATGCACTCTTAACAAATTGTATCGCACGTCTTATTCAAGTTTAATCATAATAAGATCAGTGAAGATGATCGATGACAGAAGTAAATGAATCACAAAATGGATATAAAACAAAACCTTAAAGAATTTAAACTCTGCTGCTAACATCTCAAGATATCGACCGACCGATCAAATCCCTGCATCGTGAAACTATGATCTTGATTCTTGATCTCGTTGATTGTTAGTGCTAATGCTAGCTGATGGGGTCCCATGCTACTTGATCAGCATCAGGGTTAGCTGATGATGATGTGCGATCTCTATCATCTCCACCCTACGGCTTCATCTTCCATGGCGGCTCAGATCGAATCACTTCACTTGGTGCATTGCTATTGCCAGCACTGAGAGTCGACAACGCCAAATTCAGTAGATCAACAAAGATTGAGAGATCGAGAGTGAGCTAGCAACTGAGAAAGAAATTGAAAAGAGCCGCCTCAGAAAGGGGGTTTCATTGGTTTTTTTCTCCTCCCTTTTTTCTTTTGGCTTTTCTTTCCAACCAAACAAAGGACAACAATTTTCCCATATGTTTTCTTTCTCTTTCTTTCCTTTTCTCCCCAACCAAACATGTCCTTAGTGAGACTATGATATGTATCAAAAGTGACGGTTTTATCATTTCATTTTATTTTTCCATATCAAGAATCAAATTATATATTAAAAATATTCCACTGATATATATCACATTCTAGGATCCAATATATAAATAAAGAGGAATATGGATGTCAGCTAGCCAAGAAGAAATTTTAAAGCGGAATATGGATGTCAGTTAGCCAAGAAGGAATCTCCCCTCTGTTTTTTTATAAAGTTGGTGTATGTACTTATTCTAAAACTCCAAAACCTCAAATATGGATGAACCCTAAGGTTATTTGACTATCAATCCATTGGTTGCACAAAGTTCTGAACCCATTAAAATTGCAACGGGTTGATGAACGAGCAAAACCCTTTGGATTCGCTTGAATTGGTGGTTTGAGTGTTTAGAACATGAAGAGTAAAATTAATGAACGAATCGGGTCGAAAATGACGAAGGTGTGAATGAGGAAATTTTTCTCCATGTAAAGCTAATTCGCATTTTCCACATTAAAAAAAAGCAATCTCATGACCTTTCAACCATCATGAAAATGGTCAACCCCGAGTTTTACTTTATAGTGATCATCACATTAAGTACTTCAATCCACAGGCTACAAAGAAATCTCAAATTGATGTCAGTTGATGATTAAGATGTCTACTAAAGCCTATACACACCCCATACGGAATTTGTTGCCTTAAAGAAAGCTCGGAACTAGCGTTTTATGGGGAACATTTCAGAGAGAGCCCCCGCACTACATGCATTGTGGAAATTTCTCATTTCCTCACCGAGAAAATTAAAACGAATTAAGTTCTACTTTTTAGTCACAAATATCCATATATAAACGAAACTAACGAAGCGAAATAAAGGTTATAGGAGTAGGTAAACGCGATTCCATGAGATTGATTCATTTTGAACTCCAATGCTAGATTACACGAAATGTCAACGTTCGGTGGCAATCGCGTAGCTCGAAATTTCATCAAAATTTGCGCTTTGATCCATGTAATTTATATAGGTTAATGGCCAATTTCTCACTAGCCCTCCTCGAAGATTATCGTAATAATATAACTTTACGTGTGATGTGGGGCTTCCTTAATTGTATATCTATGAGATGGACTTTCATGATCTCTTCAATTAATTTCTAGTATCGAAATGCATTGATCCAGTAACAATCCATGACCTAAGCTAGCTTACGTTCACACTTCACTTTTTCCTTCACTTTTGCCAACCAAGTTTGACATTGTACAATTGCATGTGTGAGTTTTGTGTGGAAAGCCTTGGTTTTGATGGAAGAGAGTGTGAGAGGGAGAGAGAGAGGGGGGGAGAGAGAGGGAGATTTTTCATTGTCTACAATAGGATATATAAAGCTGGGGCCTCTGTGTGTTGGGATGATCACCTTTCTCACTTGCAAGACAAGAGCTATATGTAACTATTAGGCAGCCTTCTTTGGGAACAGATCATGGCTCTTGACTCACTTTAGACTATGTTTTTTGCTTTATATAAGATGTGTGTGTGTGTGTGTGTGTGTGTGTGTGTGTGTGTGTGTGTGTGTGTGAAGTAGAAGAAGAGAAAGAGATTTTGTAAACAAATGCTTTCATGTTATCATGTGTTCTCAATTAAGGAGACACCTTGTCTGCTCGTGTGCATATATATAATTGTTTTTTTCCTTTTAAAAATGATAATAATACAAGGTATAATGTTAGCATGTTGCATATGATATAAGCTAGGGTTATTTTATATATGAAGAAAATGAGTTAGGTAAAGCTATAATTGAGTTTGCCATTAATCCCTTGTGTTATCTCTAAACAAATTATAAAAGGACTAGTTCTTATTATTGAATCTGCTAACCACCACATTATCTTAATAAATCGAACACTAAACTAGTCGATTAGGTGATAATGACCCAAGCCAACTCCAAACACTGAAACCTTTCATAATTGAGAAGCTATTGAAAAGAATGACTTATAGCCTAAGTATCATTATGAAGCACACTTGAATAGACACTCTTAGATCCTTTCAAGTATAATAGCGTCATTGCAAGTTCAGCTAGAATGCATGCCTAAAAGTTGAACAATGAGAAGATTAATTGCTTCATGCTCTTGCTAATTAATGCTTCATGCATCCACAAAACATTAACTTTTGATCAGAAACATATCTCAAAGAGTGAAAGTGTAGTGCAAATGAGAACATATCCTCATCAGCAAACTAACCCTTTGATTAAATGTGATAATTAATTAGTTTATAGAAAAATCCTTCTGACATGTTGAGGGACATCAAAAATCAAAGTAAACATTTTGACAAGGTTTATTCTCAAATAATAATAATAATAATAATAGAGGACAATGCGTGTGTGCTGACAGTGTAGAAAATTTCATGAGCTGTCATTATTGAAAATCCCTTTAAAAAAATTGTACACATTCTAAAATCCCAAAATCTCAAATATGATTAAACCGTAGGGGGATCCACTCGTTGTAAACAGTTTGATTGCATTGAAACTGTTAAATTTGTACCAGTTAGATCGAATGTCAAATAGCATTATATTCACTTGATTTTTTATATGTATAACAGCTAGATCGAAGCTCACTCATGATGTGTATAACACATCCAATAAAATATTAAAATAAAAACAAAGTATATGTGCATCAGCGGAAGAAATTTTTCGGAGACAGCACATATTCATTATTCGCATAACAATAATAATAATAATATTGTGTGTGTAAAGAGTGTTATTGGGTGTGTGTGTAAAGAAAAGACTAGGGATGATATAAATATGAAGGTTAGCCCTCATTTGAGGGCAATCACTATTTTCCCAAAGAAACTACATGGTATCAGAGCCCTAGAAAGAAAAAAAAACAAAACCAAAACCCTAACCCGCGCCTCCACCACCTGCGCCTCCACCCGCGGCCACCCACACCTCCAGCGCCTCCACCCGCGGCCACCCGCACCCGCACCTCCACCAGCGAAGCCACCCGCATCCCCCGCCTGCGCCAGCCTCGCCCGCGCGCATCCGCCTGCGCGCGCCGCCGCTTGCGCAGGCCGCCGCCGCCGCCGCCTGCGCCTGCGCCGCTGCCGCCGCTCCACGCCGTGTGATCCCCTCTCTTCCAAGGCCTCTTCTAGCCACCACAAAACCAAAAAAAAACAAAACCCCAAAAAAAACCCCAAAAACCCTAACCCTAGATCTATGGTAGAGTCATGAAAGGGACTCCATAGATTTACGGTTAGGGTATGCCCTAGAAGAGGAAGAAGAGAAGTAGATCTGCGGATCTAAGGAGGGAGAGTGGAGAGATCTGTGGATCTGAAGAGATGGGGGACAATCTTACCTCAGCTGACATGAAGGCCTTCATTGGAGAGATAACGAAGCTGCTTGCTTCGAAGGAGTTGGGATCCTCGAGTGGATCGACGCCTTCACGACCCGTGCAGAAGCTGGAGTTGATGCCCAATGATGTGAAATTGGAAGGGACGACGAATTACCTCAGTTGGTCCAGGAGGGTGCTTCTCATCCTGAAGTCGAAGGGGTTAGAAGGCGTCGTTCTGGGTTCATGTAAGGAACCGGTGGATAAGGATGGGGATGAATGGAAAGTCTGGAGCACCACCAACTCACTGGTGGCTGCTTGGTTGATGACATCGATGGTCCCACCCATTGCTGGGATGGTGGAGGCCATAGAGAGTGCTGCGGGGATCTGGAGTATGGTGGAGAAAATGTATTCTGGAGCAGGGAATGTGATGCTCATGATGGAGGTTCAGGGCAAGGTCGACACCTTGAAGCAGGGGGAGATGTCTATTCTAGCCTACTCTGCGGAGTTGAAAAGGCTGTGGTCAGAGTTAGACCACTATGACCCTATTGATCTGCCTGATCCTAGGAGTGCTGCAATACACAGGAAGTGGGTGGAGCGTAGGCGTGTGACACATTTTCTGAGGAACCTGAATGGAGACTTTGAGGTCAGGAGGGCGAGTATGTGTCACCTATCCTCCATCCCATCTCTGGAGGAGGCCATAGCTGCAATGGCACAGGAGGAGACTAGACTGAGAGTTATGAAGGATGAGGGTACTCAGGTCACTCGGGCTGCACTGGCTGTACCGGCAGTGGCAGCAGTGAGCGAGGATCGAGAGTGCTACACCTGTGGGGTGAAGGGGCACCTGAGCTTTAACTGCCCACAGAAGGGTAGTGGACGAGGACGTGGCACAGGAGGCAGAGGAGGAGGTCGTTGGGGCCGTGGAGGCCGTGGACGAGGTCGCGGCGGCCCACGGGCCAACTTTGCTACCGCTGATGGACGACAGGAGACAGTGCTGATTGAGGCTACGCCAGCTGAGGCGTCAGATCTAGAGCAGCGGAGACAGTCCAGGTCTACTACTGAGAGCTCAGAGAGTCATGCAGACCAGACTAGGGATGTTGCTTCGCCATTTGGTAACTTTGCCCACTTCGCTCACATAGGATCAGGTAACCAATTAGCCCTTTCATGTAGAGATCATATAGAGTGGATTATTGACTCAGGTGCATCTAGTCATGTGTCAGGTGCATATAGACAGTTTTCCACGTATAAACCACATACCATTCATGAAACTGTTCAGACAGCTGATGGCACATCCCAACCCATTAGAGGGATTGGCACTATTCAGTGCACTCCCTCCATACGTCTCTCTTCAGTCCTTCACGTCCCATCATTTCCAGTCAACCTCTTATCTGTTGGCTCTATTGTTGATGATCTCGACTGTAGCATTACTTTTGACTCTACTCATTGTGTGTTGCAGGAAAGGAAGACTGGGAGGAGGCTTGGGACTGGCGTCAGGCGTGATGGACTGTGGTACCTTGACAGAGCTAGTGGGGATGCTGCACTGGCTGTCGTTGGTGGAGAAAAGGAAAGGGATGTACTTTTATTACACTGTCAGTTGGGACACTTACCTTTTGATATTTTGCGAAAAATGTATCCCGATATTTTGAATAGAGTGAATGAAATGAATTTGAAATGTGATGCATGTGAATTTGGGAAACACACTAGGACATCATATCCTAGTGTGGGGATGAGGAGTGTAGAGAGGTTTCATCTTATTCACTCAGATGTTTGGGGGCCCTGTCCAGTGACTTCAGTAAGTGGGTTCAGGTGGTTTATCACTTTCATAGATTGTCATTCTCGGATGACATGGCTTTATATGATGAAAAACAAAGGCGAAGCGTTGAAGTGTTTTCAGAACTTCCATAGAAGTGTCAGAAATGTGTATGAGGCCAAGATCCGTGTCTTGAGAACGGATAATGGGACAGAGTATGTAAACAAGGAGTTTGCATCTTATCTATCTGAGAGTGGGATAACTCATCAAACCACTTGTCCCAACACCCCTCAACAGAACGGAGTCGCTGAAAGGAAAAATAGACACTTGTTGGAGGTAACTAGGTCACTCATGCTCACCATGAATGTACCTAAGATATTGTGGAGTGAAGCAGTGATGACAGCTACCTATCTCATCAACAGGATGCCTTCGCGGATTCTTGGTATGAAGTCTCCATGTGAGATTCTTATGGGAAAGAACACTTTTGTAGTTCCACCAAAAGTGTTTGGATGCACATGCTTTGTGAGGGATCATAGACCTTCTGTGGGGAAGCTGGATGCTCAGGCAATTAAATGCATATTTGTTGGGTATCCTTCAAATCAGAAAGGCTATAGGTGTTGGAGTCCCTCAGAAAGAAGGCTGTTTGTGAGTATGGATGTGACGTTCAGGGAGACTGAGCCTTTTTATGGAGGACTGACAGATTCTACATCAGTATTTGATACTGGTGCCTCTCCAAACACAGGAGGAGTTGGTCGAGAGGGGGAGACTGATGACAGGAGGGTAGTGGTTGGACTTATACCGTGTCCTGTCGGGCCTACTGGTACTGGTCCTGATAGCAGGGAGGAGGAAAGGACCTTGGTGGAAGAGGAGGAAGACAGGTTGTACGGCAGGAAATATAGCAGGAGACAGAAGGATAGTCATGGCGATGGAGAACAACAAGAAGCCATCTTCCCCACTGAAGAACCACTAGCTCCACAGCCACATGTCGAGATTGATCAGTCTATCACGCCTGCTCGAGTCCCGACTTCCTCACTGCCTTCCTCTCCTATCACGGATGGTAACCTTTCTTTGCCTTCCTCTAGTTTAGATCTTCCACTTGCATCTCGTAGGGAGCCTCGTATCAATGCCGGCAGGCCTCCTGTACGGTATGGATATGAGACCGATATTGCTAATCATGTCTCCTATGCTTCTCTTACACCTGCATATAGGGCTATCATTGCATCCTTACAGTCTATCTCCATACCAAGTGATTGGCGAGTGGCAAAGCAACATCCCCAGTGGAAGAAAGCAATGCTCGAAGAACTTGAAGCACTGGAGAAGAACAAGACATGGAGACTTGTCTCACTTCCAGCAGGGAAGAAAGCTGTGGGCTGCAAGTGGGTATTCACAATAAAGCAAACTCCAGAAGGGAAGGTGGACAGGTACAAAGCGAGGCTGGTTGCCAAGGGCTACAGTCAGACTTATGGGATTGATTATGATGAGACATTTGCCCCAGTGGCAAAGATGAGTACTGTGAGAGTACTGGTATCCTGTGCAGCGAATTTTGGATGGAAATTGCATCAGTTGGATGTGAAAAACGCCTTCTTGCATGGAGACTTACAGGAGGAGGTATACATGGAGGTTCCACCTGGCTTTAGCACACAACAGACGATGGGAAAGGTGTGTAGGCTGGACAAGTCTTTGTATGGGCTGAAGCAATCTCCAAGGGCATGGTTCGACAGATTCAGGCGTGCAGTCATCACCATGGGCTACAAGCAGAGTAATGGTGATCACACTGTATTCTATAGACATTCAGGACAGCGGATTACCCTTCTGGCTGTGTATGTTGATGATATTATTATCACTGGAGATGATGAGGAGGGAATCTCTCACTTGAAGGTAAGGTTGGCGAGAGAATTTGAGGTCAAGGACCTTGGACAGTTGGGGTATTTTCTTGGACTGGAGATTGCCAGGTCCAGGAAGGGTATAGTTCTCTCACAGAGGAAGTATGCCCTGGATTTACTGGCTGAGACTGGTATGTTGGGGTGTCGTCCAGCAGTTACTCCTATTGATCAGAATCATAGGTTGCATTCACAATCAGGGGAGCCAGTAGACAAAGAAAGGTACCAGAGACTTGTTGGACGCCTTATCTACTTATGCCATACCAGACCTGACATTGCCTATGCTATCAGTGTGGTAAGTAGATACATGCATGATCCTAGGACCGGACATATGGAGGCAGTCTTCAGGATACTGAGGTATCTGAAGAATAGTCCAGGAAAAGGCATATTATTTGGTAGTCATGGTCACATGAATGTGACAGGCTACTGTGATGCTGATTGGGCCAGTTGCCTAGATGATAGGAGATCGACCTCGGGCTACTGTGTGTTTGTTGGGGGCAACTTAGTCTCTTGGCGCAGTAAGAAGCAGGATCTGGTGGCTCGTTCCACTGCAGAGGCAGAGTATCGTGCTATGGTGCTTGGTACCTGTGAGATGATCTGGTTGAGATCACTTCTACATGAGCTACGCCTGCTGAGAGAAGGACCATTGCGGTTGTTGTGTGATAACAAGTCAGCAATTAATATTGCCAACAACCCAGTGCAACATGATAGAACAAAGCACATAGAGATTGACAGGTTCTTCATTAAGGAAAGATTGGACAAGAAGCAGTTGGAGATCTCCTACATTACTTCTGGACAGCAACTAGCTGATTGCCTTACAAAGGGGTTGAACTCTAAAGGAGTAGAGGATGCTTGTAACAAGATGTGCATGATAAATATCTTTTGCTCATCTTGAGGGGGAGTATTGTGTGTGTAAAGAGTGTTATTGGGTGTGTGTGTGTAAAGAAAAGACTAGGGATGATATAAATATGAAGGTTAGCCCTCATTTGAGGGCAATCACTATTTTCCCAAAGAAACTACAATATTATTTGACAAGGTTATAAATTATCATCAATCAAGTCCAACTTCTAACATGAAAACTATGTTTTAGTCAAGGAAGCGCAGTGAAACCTGACTTCAGTTGACAAGCATGGAAGCATGATTCGGCTAAAATAACATCTCACATTGAAGAGAGTCTCCTGACTTCAGTCTCTCTTTTAAAAAAAAAAATTGCTAAAATCAACAAATTAATTGGTTATATTTAGAAATGCGAGACAATATACGTTGAGTACTGCTTCGGAATTTTAGGGATCAAATTTCGTAGAGAGAGAGAGAGAGACTGAAGACTGAAGAGTGTTCATGGGCATACGCATTAGTAAAATATTTTCGACTTCAAACACTGCTTGCACTTGGCTACATCATTGCCAACAGAAATAAAACTAAGTCAGGGAAAGTTTAAAAAATACATAAAAGTCAAGCTAGTTCTTGGAACTAAAATCATTTGCTAGGTTATAAGATTACACCAATTCGATCCACCATCAAATAGTTTATCTCTTTTTGACATGCATATATCTCTAATTTCCTCGTCAAATCATCGCAAGCTCTTCTACGACTCTTTGAATATTTACACCAAACAAGGCGAGGCAAGCAAGCATGAACATCAATTAGTTCCTCATCATCCTTGAAGCCAAGGCCTGGAGTTCACTCAACTCATCGTGAACCGCACTTCTCTTGCTCCAAATTTGCGCGGAACTAAGATCGTGATCGAAGTGAGACGCTTCTGGCATCGATCGCCCATCCGATGAGCTGTTATCGACGCAATCAAGAGAGCTCTGGGGAGACACAGAAGAATGAGTACCGTACACATTGTAGGAGTGCTGCGTGAGCTGAGGGCAGTAAACGTTTGCTTGGCACTGAATGTTCTCCATGCGGCCACGAGCCAGCTGCGCCTTTGCCTGCATCACCTGTGCTTGCAACGTTGCCACCTTTCAAAAACAAAAAACAAGAAAACAAATCCACGAGGAAAACAAATTTAATAATAATCAAACTAGTTGTTCAAGCCTTTAGGGTGTCTTGATGTTTCAGTAAGTGCAGTACCTGCTGCTGGAGGGAGTAGATGTGGGCAACGCAGCCGTAGACGGGGTCGCGAAGACGGGCCTGGGCCTCGTAAGCGATGGTGACCACAGCCTCGCACCGGTCGCGCTGCGGCACGAGCAGCAGGAGCTTGGATGCGTTGCTGGCTCCGAACACCTTGTGTATGGCAGCGAACCTGGCAGCGTCGTGCTCCTGGCTGAAGTAGGGAGCGAATATGCAGTCTGAAGCGCACTTTCTCCTCAAGAACTTGCATGCGCCGCAGGGCGATCCGGTGCCAGCCCCAGCACCTGCACCTGAAGAAGAGCCCATGCTTTCTTTAATCAAGGATATCAAGGAGACAAGGAGAGCGTGGGTGATGGGCATATTCGGAACAGGGGCCTGCAGGGTCGAGTATATATATAGGAGTAGAGATTGTGGGGGCCATGAGAGGTGGGGGATGAGATGCAGGGTTCCAAGGGGACAGAAATTAATGGTGTGATTGAGATGGATGGATTGTTTTGGAGAGATCATGGAGAGTTGGGCAGCTTAGCTTGAGATGTTTATATTGAAGGTATTAAAAACAATTTTAAAGGAGAAAAAGGGAGAAAAGGAGTTAAGTAAAAGAAACGGGGGACGTGAGGGCTACTTTTGCCCGCCGAACGCCGCACTTTGGGACTGGCTGGTCAGTTCGCCCCTTCGTAGGCGCTACCTGGCCTGTTCCTTTCGTGCGCGTTTGGAACCCCTCGTCCTCATCGTGATTACCGTCTCAATTTCATTCATGGAACTGAAAATTTATAGGGTTTTTCTAATATTAGTCCCTTAAATTATGTGTATTTTGATATTAGTCCCTTAAATCTTTGTAATTTGAATGTAGTCCCTTAAAGGGACTATTTAGGTTAAACGTTAAACATTTAAGGGACTATTTAGGTTAACAAAAGGGACTATTTAGGTTAACGTTAAACATTTAAGGGGCTATATTCAAATTACAAAGATTTAAGGGATTAATATCAAAATACACATAATTTAAGGGACTAATATGAGAAAACCCCAAATTTATAAAATAACAGGAAAGGGGGCCCAGCTGGTTTTGTCTAGCGTGCTGCATCTTACAGCATGTGAAATTCATAGACCATGATGTCCAGATACATCTGATGCCCTGCCATCGCCTCGTCTTTCTTGATGTTGCTTTTGACTTCTCCAACTGGGCATATGTGAGTCCGTTTTGTATCCCAAGTACACCCACCAATGATCTGCATGCATATAGGAGACCCGATTGAGTAGTACGCTATGAACAAACAAGTTTAAAGACCTTTTTTTAACCCAATCACGGCAACGTGTCCCGCGTGCGGTGCAGCTGGCGCATCCATCGACAGGGTCGGCCACGGTGACGACCGTGCAGGTAACAGACTAGGACCGCTCAGATGACATTTCACCTTATGCCTCAAAATTATCCCAGCCCATACTAGGATTAGGCACAACAATTTTATTTCACTTAATCTAGATTATCAATGTCGCGTGAGTAAACATAGTATCATGTGAACAAACATGATCATGGCCTCCTGATCTTATTATATATGGGAAACAATTCTATTATCCGCCTCCAAACACAACTAAAAGAGTCCGTAGTGACAATGCTCATAGACAGTCACAAATCATTATAGAGCTTATCTGTTACGAGAACCATAAATGAATAACCAAAGCAGAAAATAAAAATATATTCGAAAGCAGGCACCAATAAGTATAAGCTCCTGATACCCAGCTGCAATTTTAAGCAGAATTTAGCAACCGTTCCTTTGTGAATATATACAGGAGTAGTTCGGTTTGATTAAGCGAACATGGGAAACAAATCCTAGAGCTTCCTGTTAGTATCAAAATGGAGCCCCAATTTCCACGGTTAAAGCTTTTCCCAGATCGGTCGGCCCATATGGTTACGTGGCCTCAAAAAGGGCAAAAAATGCATAGGTTCACCACTCAATCATTCACCCTCGCCTCTTATGGTGAAACCTCACCTTCAACAGAAACTGCATCTTAACCTGCCAAAAGAACCTCCTACTATGAGACCTCTACAAAGTTTCGAACACAGAACATTAACACTGAACATTAACACTAATATATATTCGTAACGAAAAAAATGACCCGATGAAGTTGCAATAAGAACCAAAACCAACCTGAGCTGTATTATAAACAATGTACTCATTGTATAGCAGCTCGGAAGCTTTGACACCCGACGGCACTGGCTTCCCACAAGGCACGACCACATCTCTCCACTTTGCAAACTCTGACTCAAGAGGTACAGTCTTTCCAAGTCCCTTTGTTGAATGCTTGCCCCTTGGTGGCTTATCCATATACTGTCACATTGTACAGATATGAGAAATTTTAGTGTGAAACAACTGATACAGTAACAGAAAAAAAGGGAAATAAATGGGATATAAAAACTGAACAAACCCCTAGAAGCATCAAAACTGACAATGAGTACATGTTGGCAAACGCTTAAATGACACATAACCCCAATCAACAACACGACACGGTAAAAGGACAAAAAGTCCATTTAGATGGTAAACTGCTGGTGCTACATGCATATATATAGCTAAGAGAAGTGGCTACAGGCAAACCGGTGCCAGAGGTTTTCAAGACATAATAAATTCATGGTAGTACCCATTTTTAGTCTTTCCTGATGACTTACAGTGGCTTTCTTGAGCTCGTGTATCTCCCCCAACGCAACCTCACTAAGCAGCATGAGACCAACCGGATCTTTTTTGTCGACATAGCAATACTGCGCACTCTTGCTAACTAGGTCGGCAAAGTAAAGCCCTTTGCCAAACTGTCGACCAAAACTGGAGGTTGAGAAAAAAATTGAACAGACCCTTAAAATGGACAAAAGGAATTGAGAGTACCATGTAACCGGTGGCTGGAGCTTCAGGGGGAGCTATTCTTAGACCTTGGCTAAGAATACCAACAAAGTTTGTCAACCGAGAACCTGCCAAACTCAAATTTGGTTAAACATTTCCTGGTGACAAGATACTGTTCAAAGTCATGCTTTATATTTTTCAATTTCTATTTTCTTCTAAATACGCTATTTTGCATGTTTGGAACTCAATACACCAAACCCAGATCATGGAACAATAAGATTCCCTGATATTTTTCTCCTGGGGAATAAACATCCCCACTAAAGGAAGTTTGAGCACATGAGAAACTCACAATAATAGCTATTACATGTGCCAAGTTACTTTGTAGGAATATATTTGATCAACCAAAAACATTTAGCCCATTTCTCATTGTTTCATCATTGAATAAAAATATAGAATATCAAATGATGTCTGTCTGCAGCCACTAGAATTTTACTCCCTCAGACAAGCTTCAGGATCAGGCAATTCAAAACTGACTGCACAACAGGTAAAGAGTTCAGTTTATGAAAATTGAAGATGTAACTTTTCCGAGTAAGAGATTCACATTGCAGAACATAAACATGCACCTTACATGATCATTTTACACAGAAAATGCAATGTGTACAATATGTGTTAGACAAAATTTGACCACATGAAAATGTACTGACAGAAAACAACCGGTGTTAGAAATATCCGTAGATAAAGAGAAAGAAAAAAGGGGTGAAGGAAAAGATCAAATGGATGAAAGTAACCAGTCAATCCATTTTTAAAATTATCGATATTTGCAAGCAAATATATGCATTTCATACAGCTTAGCATACCTGCAACCCTATGTCAGGAGACAGTGTATTTACAAAGCTTATAATGGGAATATAAAATTTCACAAAATCAACATACCATGCCATAGCAGCATCTTATTTTTAAGTTTATCTCGATATGACGCATACTTATCAAGTTCACCTTCTCGCTCAAGAGCAAAAACATCTTCCAGTTCGAGGCTCCAATCCTAATTAAACGAAAATAAGAACAATCGTCACTCACCAACTACAAGTAGTAAAATTCAATATGGTGTTCAAGAATTCTTAACCTTATGGGTTGGAGCATGAGTATTAAGAAGATACTTCTCAATCAATTGATAATCTTCGCTTTCATGAGGCAGTGGAGCAATATCACAGTGGAGTTTCTTGTACTTGTCATCAAGAGATTCATCATCTTCACCATCAAAACCAACTAGTCTAGAGGCAATTTCAATATCTTGAAGAGCTTCTAGCATTTTCACCTGAAATTTGGGCAGTTTTTTGTATCACCTATCACTTTTAATGGTAACATATATGGTTTTTGTTATATCAAAAACTACTAATCTAGCTCAAAAGGATGGTTAAGGCAACAAATATGATGACATGATAAAGTGGACAATACGAGTTGGCAAATTCATTGCATATAAGCAGTTTTTGTTTCTTCAGAAGTAAAGGTACTGATCTGATCTAACTCAAATTAATGGATGACAAAAGCAAATATAATGTAAGAAAAGAAACTGCACATGTACTTGGGAGTCAACATTTCAGTTGCTAAGGAAAAAGTAGAGAATACATTAAACCAGACCAAAAGAAATAAAGTCACTCAACTAAAGAAGAGATCTGTGAAACTACTGCTTAATAAAAGCAAGCCACCAAAAAGAAGGAAGAGTTATCATGCAAGAATTGTAGGAGAATATGATGTACATTGGCTCAAACATATGGGCCACATGTAAACTTATTGTTAGAACTGTTTATTGGGCCACTCAGGAGAAAGTGGATCGCCACTATGACTAATAAGGTGTCACTTGCTATATGGTTTTGGTCTCTGGCTCGTGTTTGGGTATTTCATTCATTGTGTACGGTTATATATGCACTGCTAGATGAAGAGTCTAAAATTTTTCTATATTCCTCAAAAATTAAATGGATATTTATCATGAACCAAGGGATGTCTATTATGCCTTAATATGTCAACTTCATATATGCTTGCAAATGAAGCCAAGAGCCACTTATGAATGCAGGAACATATAAAATCACGCTATTCTAGGCAAGCCAAATGCGGTTGCACCTAGGCAGTGGATTCTTCTCAAGTTCCTAGACATCTGATATTAGTTATTCTGCCCATTTATGACAAATTTCTGTTGATGAATGTGTGTTTCATTAATTTCATTGCATGGTTGACTCGTCCACTTATCTATTACTTATTCTGTGCCTTTAAATATTTCATTTTTTCTAAAGTCCATTTTCTTTTCTTTTTTTTTGTTTCTTTTCTTTTATTTTTTACGTTATGTGTAAATCATGGTTCTTATAATTGAAAATATATGCAGCAATTATCATTACATGATGTATAGAATTATAGATAATTGTAACATGTACATCTAATTTATTTTGTCATCTATTCTTTGGCCAGTAGACCTGGAATTCGACTAGCTAACTGATTTCTGATTCCTTGCAGCATACAGGATGCCTAAAGCTCGTTTTTAAACAACTCTCACTAATTGTTTTTGTTATACTTCCTGATCACTTATTTATCAAGAAGTCACCTAAATCAGAATCTGCAGAGTTAGTCAACTTCAGATTGCACCCTTTCATATGTGTCTGACCATAAATCGTTGTGTGCCAGCTCTAGCAGCAAATGATCGTTAATGTATAGGCAAGAAGGCATACTAATAATCTACCAACTATTAGGTTTTTCTGTTTGAGACCAATGCCTTCGCAGGATCATTTGGATACATGTAGAAATCATTGGACATAGTGCAGAATGCAAAATATTCCATCCTTGCTTTGCAGAGGCTCTAATCATTTGGTTCACTTCATGATTTCATATAAATTATTCTAGTCCCAAACGGAAGAATTTTTGGCCATCTTCTTTGATATATTAGGTTCATTTGTTACAAATCAAGATGATGCTAAAATGCCATACAGAGCACATCAATTGTTCTAGATGGATGCCTTTGGGTGTCAGCCCGAGTGCTTTCTCGCCTATGCGTCACCTGGGCGGTGAAATTAAAGAAGAAGAAGAAGAAGAAGAAGAACCTTGCTTTGCAGAGGCTCTAATCATTTGGTTCACTTCATGATTTCATATAAATTATTCTAGTCCCAAACGGAAGAATTTTTGGCCATCTTCTTTGATATATTAGGTTCATTTGTTACAAATCAAGATGATGCTAAAATGCCATACAGAGCACATCAATTGTTCATCCGATACTACTGTAAGCAGGCAATGTCGAAAAAGGCACTAGATGGATGCCTTTGGGTGTCAGCCCGAGTGCTTTCTCGCCTATGCGTCACCTAGGCGGTGAAATTAAAGAAAAAGAAGAAGAAGCAAAGGAGAATGTATAGGCGGTGAAATCAAAGGAGAATGTATATGCAGAGGAGCAATTGACAGTGATCGACACAAGCTCTCTCTCTCTCTCTCTCTCTCTCTCTCTCTCTCTCTCTCTCTCTCTCTCTCTGGGGCAGGGCGATTCGACCCAAGTTGGATGCCTAGGGGGGTGCCTCCACCCAAGAGAGTTCACATGCCGCTTTTTACAACAATGTGAATAATACAAATTTCCCATGCGATGGTCAGAGTAACCTGCCTTTTTGTTAGTCTTCAATGTGGAACAATTTTTTGTGCGACTCGCTTGCCATTAGAAGTCCACTTTAATTTGGAGTTTGATATGATCATCTCAATCCCGACCAATTAGAAGATAAAGATGGCTTAGATGAGGATTATGCAAGCGACTATTAGATTGAGCTTATAAATCTAAACATGCCTTCAAACTTGGATTGAGTTTTGGTTGACATGTAACCTAAGCCCATAACTCACCCAATGCGCATTCCGAACTCAACCCAGCGTAATCCAACCGGTTCTAACCGAGCCAATCCAACATTAATATTTATATTATTATATATACAAAGAGATGCAAATTTTGCTTCATCAATTTTTCCATTTGTCATGTTATATCCAAAATACCCTTGTGAAGCTTTTAGTTTTTATTTTTAAATTACAGTGGCCTTATATGTATAACATATGATATTTGTTAAACGAAATATATCATAAACACTAAGTGTCTTGGGTTTGAATCTGTTAATGGTTAAGTGATTACGTAATTTTATTTTATATTATTTTTTGTGCTTAGCTGTTCGACAATCTGAATCATATTGGGTGGTTCTTGTATTTTTTTCTGGTTTGTTTTGTTTTTGCTTTTTGCTTTTTCGTTTTGTGGAGAAGGGCATGTGGTAGTTCGAATATCGTCGTAGGTTTTTTTCCATTCTGTTTGTTTTTGCAAAGAACCAATTCATTTTATATTAAATATTTCAAGAACTAAAAGGTTAACTAAATATTTATTATTTTAAATAATATATATAATAAGTCAAATCATAATAATATTTGAGGATATTTATAATTAATGGTACATATGAATTCTTAATCGATTAGAAAACACTTTTAACATAAAAGTCAATTTTAAAATTTAATTTTTATAAATATTTTTACCAAAACATATTAAATTAGAAGATGATCAAACTAAAGTTATGTAATTAATTAATGAAATCTTTATTTGGTTATTATTTTGATATCTTTACTATCTAAAATGATTAGTTGATTAGAATTAGTTAATTAGTTAATCACCCTTTAATTTTGAATCATTGTATGCTTATGATTTTCTAGCTTTATTTTCAAAAAAAACTATTTCATTGGGATCATTTACCTAAATAGAAGTTTTTTGATTTGAATTGATAATGATCATTATTATCAATGTTTGAGGTCTCGGTTTCGGTCTCGGTATCGCTCTCTCGAAAATTTAAGTTTCGGTATCGGTATCGTCCGTTTCGGTGGTATCGGACGTGGGTTTCGGTTGGTCAGTATCGGGAGTTTTAAATACATAAAATCTATTAGATACGTAAAAAAATTAAAGTAGCTACAATTTTACCTTGCACACCCACCGTTTTACTTTGCGCACGTACCACTTATTTGCAAGTTTGCCTTAGAGTTGCTTTGCGCACATACCATTTTGATTTGTGCACATATCACTTATTTACAAGTTTGCCATAAAATATCTTACTCTACACATCTATAACTTATTTTCAAGTTTACCCTTCAAAATTTCCCAATCCTCTCCTGCGCACGTCGTTCTCTCTCTCTCTTTCTCGGTCCTCTCTCTGTCCTCTCTCTCTGGAGCGGCAGGAGCGGCATAGGAGCGGCGCGGCAGCCGTCGGTGCGACAGCAGGCGACGGCGAGGCGAGGCGGCAGGCGGCGAGGTAAGTTCGATTTTCTTTTTTTTTCAGTTTCTTCCATTTTTCTTCTCTTCCTCCTCTTATTTTCGATTTTGATCCCTTTTTCACATTTGCTGGCCGAAACCCTAGGGTTTCGGCCAGTTTCGCCCGATACTCGACGGAACCGGCCGAAACCCTAGGGTTTCGGCCGATACCGATTTTCTGCCGCAGTTTCGGACCGGTACTGGGCGGTACCGGTCCGATACGCCCGATACCAAGAGGTATCGGGCAATACCTCAAACCATGATTATTATCATCACACTATAGACTCAATGGTAAGTTTACATTGGTCAACTAGTTATTATGTATTATAAGTTCAAAACTAATGTTAAAGTATATAAATAAGAGTACGAAACATGTCTAAAATATTTTATTGTTATTATTATTCACTTTTATTTTTGACAAAGGGCTGTAGGCTTACAAAACCATTGTGATGGAAAGACCTGTCACAGAGGTGGGGGAAAAAGCTCCAAAAAGAAGAATTAACTCTTACTCATTTACCTGAATCATAATGAAATTGTGCAAATGCTTTAGCCTCAATGTTGTTTTCATGTGTCGCAAAGCTGAATTGTTGCGTGATGAATCTAGGTCCTTGCATTTTTAATTCAACAAATCCCCTTGCACACTACTGATTGGGAGACTCGAACTTATAACCAATGTTAAAGGTCTCGGTCTTGGTTTCGGTCTTTTGAGAATTTTAGGTTTCGATCAGGGTTTGCTCTTTTCGATGTGTCGGAGTTTCGTTTCATTTCGTCCATATCAATAATTTCGGGAATTGTTCTAAACAGTAGTACTTGTATTATTAATGCCAAATACTAACTAAAGTATTAATGTATAATACTATCAAATTTATAAATACATATATTCTATAATTTAGAAGACTTGCTATTCACTTTACACATTTTGCTAAACATATTACAACTTTTTTATATGTTTGTCATTCCCTTCTAAAAGATAATGACAAACTTGTAAACAAATGCAACATGCTAGCACAATGTATAATGTGAATAGCAATTTCATTAGTGCTGCTGTCAAATTACATTTTGATAAACAATTTACATTTATGGGATTAATGTGTATCATATGCCACATGAGAGAGTGTCTCATATACCCTCTCACATAAAGGGTGTCAAGTACAACAAGTACAAGCCTATGTGAGCTTGTACTTGTCCCTTTTATGTGAGAGGACATATGAGACACCCTCTCATATGGCGTATGATACCCATTATTCTCTACATTTATTTACAAGTTTGTCACTATCTTTAGTTAAATGGTCTTAAAGAGAATGGAAAACTTGTAAATAAATGTAAATTGTTTAGCAAGTGTGCCATTTGACCAGCAGCACTAGCTCTTCCCATGTTAAAAGATGAAACGATGGGATTTTAGAGGTGACAGAGTTTCTGGGCGGGAGGTGGCAGGAGTTTCTGGTAGAGCGATAGCGCGACTGGAGGTGGCGCCATGAAGGAAGTCCATATATGTTTCTCTCTCTTCTTCATCTTCATCTTCATCTTTTTCTTTTTCTTTTTTTATTGTTCTTTTTTTATTGTTATGTAGATGTTGTTGTTGATTTTCTTCTTCTTTTTTGATGTTATATGTTGCTGTAGATTTTCTTGTTCTTCTTTATTTAATTTTTTTCCTTCTTGTTTTTGCCGGTTTCGGCCGAAACGTCGCCGTTCTGGCCAAAACCGAAACCTCGCCATTCCAGCCGAAACCAAAACCTTTCCACAGTTTTGTATTAGTTCCCACAGGTACCAATACGAAATGGCCGAAAGCTATAGGTTTCAACCAATACCTTTCCTTTGCTCATGACCACTCATAATGACCATGTGTAGTACTAGCTCGGCTGGAATTTTATAATTGTACAGTTTTGTTAAATTGCACATGTGCATCGCAAGTGCCTAAGGGCTATATATAAAATAAGTATTATGCACACTGCATACGATATGATGGGGTGGATGGTATGTTTTATACTCTTATTTGGCATTGTTTGCCTTTATAATTAAGTTTGTAGAGTTTAATGACAACATTATATTATTATTGTTACTGTTATTATAAGTCGATCTGATCCAAGAATTATTTCAGATTGGGCTTGTTTTGGAAAATTCAAACTTGAGATGGGTAATGTTCTGTCTTTAGCTGACCTATAGTCCGATTGAGATGTTGGTTTATGTGTTCGTTAACCTCCAACCTGGGACAAAATTCCTTATTATCGTTCCTAGTTGTTATGCACCACATATATATTATACATATGATACTGAACCCTTTCTTAAAAAATTAGACTTCTTGAATCATCTTATATACAGAACAGAACTAATAGATAGCGGGTATAATCATGTGGTTGATAGAATGAAAGGTAAGAAAATAGTAGAGTAATAGAATGTAGAACTGGTAATACGATGACAAGAGGTGACAGATTAACTAAACAAAAGCCAACTCATACAGCTTTAGCTAAGCAAATAAACGGGTATAAAAATGATTAGTCCGCGACAGTGAAATACAGTGGCTCACTCATTGGCCGTTAAAGCATGGCAAGGATATAAAAATTTTAGAACATATTGGAGTAATGACCTTTGCATTAAAATCATCTTCGTCTCTTATGACATGCGGATGAATTGAAGGAATAAGAGTGAAGAACCGGTTGCTGGCATCAACAATCAAGCTCTCCCTAACAGCATGATCACCATTATCAGTATTGTTTAATACATTTTGTATCTCCGTTAATACTTCAAATCCTGCAATGAAAAACAGATATGTGTACCAACCCATTAGAATGTGAGGTATTTACACGTTCACACTACAATATCACATGATGATAGCTTTTTTTTCCCCAAAAGTATATATTCTATAGTAGGTTGGTACATGAAGATTTTTTACCCTTCTGGATGTTCATCTTGCTTAGTTTCCCAAGTGGCATCTCGGTCATATTAATTTCAAATTCCAGCATTGCAGCCCTGAAAATGCATCTCAACAGGTCATGCACATTCTAGATTAGAATAGATTGAAATGGAGAAGTAAAGAACAGATATTAACCTGTAAGTCTCCACGTTAAAAAGCATCTTCATTAGCTCTACTAACTGAGGAGCAAGCAGGCACTTAGTTTTTGAAGGGTCTTTCTTTTTTGGTGCTGGTTTGACGCCATAATCCTATAAGAAAAACCAATCTTCCATATCAAACGTAATGCAAAACATGTCCAGGAAATTCTCAAATTAAACCATGAAAAATTAACACATACTATGTCCAGTGGAAAAAATCTGCCTGGATGCTTCTGGAAGTTCTGCTTCCGTTCCCAAGCTTCCCACAGATTCCCAGTCTTCTCAAGAAATAAACGTTTAAATTCTTCAATTGCATCATCTTTTGACATCTCTTCCAACTTGTTACCTCCAATTTTATCATTTCCAACACGTCCCCACTTACGAAACACATAACAGTCGGAGCCTTTATCCTCTTGGATGATCTGAAGAATATAATAGCTGTAAACAAAGAAAAGATTCAGTATGAGAGAAAATGATAGGAAAAGGATGACAGAAGGAAATATTTTAATACAAGAAAGAGATATAAAACAACGACGATGACGAAAAGTAAAGGTTTTATTGCTGCAAAATCCCATTCCACACTGACAATTAAATTTGACAGTGCTCATTTTCCATGTATTTGTGTCTGCAGGCTATTCATAAATAACATGGCGGGTTTATACATGGCATGGTCAAACGTCTTAATATCTATAGGGTGATGTTAAGATAATTCAAGTGCTGAACCAAATCAAGTCAATTTCTAGCTTGCACACGGCTCAACAATCAATTACATGTAACGGAACACTATCCATAGAAATATTTTAGAAAAATGAGATAGAAATTTTGATTTTTAATGTTGAAATTAAAAACCAAGTTCAAATAATCATTTTTCTTAAAACCCAACATTAACACATCTTGTTCTTTGACAAATTTAAACAAGCCAACTTCAAATTCAAGATCTGCTTTGGAACAATGACATCAGACAACGACATCAGCCTATAAGACCAAGCAAAGTTGTTCAACTAATATAAGAATCCAATTCTCAGCTCCACATAGGCTCAAGCAATCTCGGTTCATCTTATTGTGCCTCCATACGAGAACTTACCCCTGAGAAGCCTCAGAAAGTCCCAAGCCAAAATTATATAATGCAGAAACCAGGAAAGCACTATCTGGACTCCTTAGCCTAAATTGCAATGTACCAGTCAACCATAAAAGACCAAACGTATCTTCCCTAGCGTTGCTTACAGTATTATTCTGAGAAAGTTGATTGTTTGATGAATGTCATGCTTTAATCAAATTCAAAGCTGAAGTAAGAACCAAGACAAATAAACAAGGGGACCAGCCAAGAACCGGCAGTTAACAGCCTAAAATGTTGAAATTAAGATCTTTCAACTTAACATTGCATGATCTTCAAAATGTTTAAACAATATTTACTGCTTGCAAAAGAAATGATAAAGGGTGATACGAACTTCAAGTAGATTTACGGCTAATTATTCTAGCTGAATAATGGCATGCTTCTTCACAAAAGCACATGAATTTATTTTTCTAAGATTAAGGCATCAGACACCCAACTCATCCACCCAACCAACACCGGCCCGATCTTCCCTTTCTGAAAAAAATGAATATATATTTTGTTGGGTAACCTAATGTTTGGATATTTCCTTCTGCTTCACTGTTACTTAATATTCAGCCTTTTACATCAGTTTTGGGTTTGTGTCTGGAGATATCTACCTCTCAGTAAAATATTGCAACTTTTGCGGGTCCGTCCTCAAAAATCAAATTGCCAACTACTTCCTCGTAATAGGTGTGGCAATCTCCTACACTCAAATACTCCATACAATAATATGACGAAATGTGTCATAATAACATCTAGTTGAGGATCTCCAAATAACAACTGATTTAGATGATATATCATAGTTGATGTTTACCTAAACAAATTTTCATAACTTCAGAACTTTTAAACCTGCCCTTTTATCCATATCGTACTCATCTTCTTCATTTGCTTGTGGCGGTAGGTGTTTTTAAGGAATCTGTTCTCTCTTAACATTCTTATGTTAAAATTTTTGGCTTTGTCAGTTAATAGTGCCCCCATCATAGGTAATCTAATTAGTTTGTCAGCATGGTACAGTTAAGATTCCAAAACGTTAGACAGGAATCCATAACGACTACCGTCTCTTAGAGAAATAATGGCGTGTTATTCTAGCATAAGGGCTCCGAATTAAATCAAGGAACCAGTACAAGTTATCGGGTCACATATACTTTTCATAACTACATCTTTCTCATACACATTTGTGTAATGGGGCTTTGGGATGATGCATCAGAAAAGATCGAAGAAAACTTGTTAATACTTGTCTGAAGTTTGGGAGAAAATAAATTGGTATATTTTCTTCGTTGATATAATGTGATATGTTAATGATAATAAACATATCAAAGGTCTATACATGTTAAGAACACCTTATATATTATTGTACTTGTGTACAACTATATACAATCAGTACATACTCATATCTATTATACAATTGAGTGATGTTTTTGAATGGCTTGCTGACTAAGACACGAGGGTGGGTTGAAGGACGATAGAGATTGAATCTTGAGGAATCAATTGATAGGATGATAATTTGTAAAAAAAAGTTGGATGGAAACCCCTAAAACATTGGAGGAGATTTTGGGGGGATAAATCTGAAGGTAACTAGATTTGGGTGAACTAAAATTTTGAATTTTGTTGGAACTAAATCTGGAGTGAAATTTTCAGGAAACTAAATTTTTTGAGTGAACTAAATTGTAATTTAAAATTTTGATGAAACTAAATCTAAAGGAACTAAAATTTTAAATTTTGGGGGAAAATAAATCTTAAAGGAACTAACCTTTTGGATGAACTAAAATTTTACAGAAACTAAATTCAACTGTCTAAATTCTTTGGTGAAACTAAATTTTAGTTTGGATGTAGTTAAGATTTTTTGTTAATGGGAATATTTTGATGGTGGATGTAATTTTTTTCAAGGGTTATTTTGAAGAGGTGGTAAGGCTTTTTTGGGGTGAGATTTTAAATGAATTGAAATTTTGAAGGAATATTTTAAATGCCCAAACTTTTCAGGAGAACATTTTGAATGCCCCGTAACCTATGGTCACGAATTATGACTAGTCTATTATACAAATGAGGACTTTTTTGAATCTTTGTCCTACATTGCATCAAAATATGACTAGGACAAAATGTTTGGGAGAGTGGGGGCCCAATGGAGTATGGGTGAGTGGTTGGGTGTGGAGTTGGGTGTGTTGGTGGAACCCCCAAACAAAAGCCCACCACATTCCCCTTATTTGCAAGTTTGCCATTGTTTTTCCCGTAAAATCCAAAACCCCTTATCTTCCCCCTATTTACGGATTTGCAATCGCTTTTTTCCGCTTTGCACCCGTGTTTTTTTCGCTTTATTCCCTACTTTTGTGCCCGTGCGATGACTGACCCAGTGTTTCTTTTCACCATCAGTATGGCGTCCGGAAGACGATTGTCTACGTCGTTCTTGCGCTCGGAAGACGACTGTTCCCGTCGCCATTTCGCCCGTGAACCGGCTGTCCCCTCGGTTTCGCACCGCCGTGCCCTCTGGGCACGAGCATTCGCTAGTACATTTATATACAACACATTATCTTAACACCTCCAACTCACGACGAAACTCACGATAAATCAAACACTGAGAGTTTGGAAGAAATTAATAAAACTGGGCCGTAGTCTATGTTTTGGTGAAAAGATCATTAATCTAAACAATCAATTGTATGTATGGTAGGAAGATCAATCCTTTGTAAACTATACTTTTGACAAAAAATATAACAGTTGACCTCAATATGTTTTGTTCATTCGTGGAAGATGATTGACGGCAAGGGTAATGGAGCTCTTAATATCACAATGCAAAAAAACAAAAGCCAACAGAGAAACATATCTATCATGTAACAAGTATCATAACCACTTAAGGTCCAATGCAGTGTCGGTCATAGCACAGTATTCTGAGGACTGCCTCAATGCTAAAGCGGGATACTGCATTTTAACTCTTGATGCATGAAATGAGGGAGGAACATAGAAAAATGCAGTCTCACGTAGTAGATCAGTATGTATCAGGATCATTGCCCTATCCAACACCTCAATAAGGCTCTGAATATGAGGAATAGGAACAGAACATGGAATGAGAAATGGTGCTGAGGCGATAGCATAACACATGAAGTGACACTCATAATAGACTGATGTGGAGCACTGACATACTAAAGTACATGAGGAGCCTGAAAAATATCCCAACAAGTGGCAAAGAGAGATGAGTGAGCCAACTAACTCCTTATATCACGTAGGCAATGGTTAAAGAACACCATCATCTCTGAGTTTGAGATGAAGTTGTATAGGTGCAGATATGAAAAATGAGGCAAAAACATCAAAATCAATCAAAGCTACATAGCCTAGAATGTCTGCAATATACTTCCGCTAAGATATAAGATATCCATAAGCCGAGTAGGTAGCATCAATGCATAGAAATATCAAAGAAATCTCAAATCCTTCATTTCAAACTCAGACTGAAAATGCTACTTCAGAGATGTAATAGTGGTGTGATCGCTCTTGGTGATCAACATATCATCATCATATAATAGGATAATAATACCTTAAGAGGTGGTGCAGTAAAACAATACATATTCCGTCAAACCCTCTTTTATCCTACCAAAATAAGTGATTGCCTGAAATACTTAAACTAAGCTCAGTGAGCTTGTTTGAGGTCATAGATATCATGACAAAATCTATATACATGCCCCGGTGGAAAACCCTCAGAGAGACTATGCTTCAAGAAGGCAATCTTGACACTCACTTGATAAAGGGATGACTTTCAAGTATCATCTAGAACAATAAGAGTGCGAATAGATACCATTTTAGCCACAAGAGCAAGTCTAATTATAATCAATAACATACTCGTAAGAGAAACCTCAAGGACAAGACATGCCTTATACCTCTCAATTGATCTGTCTGATTTGATTTTAATCTTATATATCCACTTGAATTAGCACCAGAAAGCAAGGGGACAATGTCTCGTGTATGAATATACCGGAATGCTTTCTAATTGCTCGTTTTGATGTCATTCTGGACACTTGGTCCCCTCCGAATAAAGAATAAAACTTAGGTTATAGAGAATGGATGGTTAATATAAAGAAAGAATGCTTAAAAGGAATATGCTCTGATGGAAGCATGATACCAAGCAAAAGGTTATCGAAGGCATTGCGGGTTTCGATGAAGAGTTCGATCACCCGATGAGGTTGGCAGAAACATGGATCGAGTATCAATAACAATAGCATTTGAAGATGTAAACTTGGTAGGTGGGTACTGTCGGGATGTGATTGATGGTATGAAACATCAAGGTAAAGATAAGGTGTTTATAGGTACAGGAAAAGATTATGACTAAATTGTCTAAGTTGCATCTAGAATGAGCCTTTGATGTTGGCAATGTAGTACTATATGGTACTTTTTTAGGAATGACACGTCTTGCAAAATTGAAGTTGTTTAATAACAGGATCTAGCATCTATAACTTTTATGTGCATAGTTACAGCCAAGGAAAATGCATTTGCTTTTTTGGTTAAAAGCTAATCTTGTTCATGCTCAGTAGCAAAACAAAGTAAAAACATCTAAAAGTACATAGCAATTAATAAATAAAGTGGATCTCTTACAGGCGGTAGTATGGAGTGGTGTTATTAATGACATATGAAAGTGTAATGTTGATGAGTAAGATGGCAGTTAATATAGTAACACTTAGGAACATATGCACATAGCATTAGTGATCTAGTTACGTCTAATATATAGATGTATTCTCGTTCCTCCATTTTATTCATCTGTATGTGGACAGCAATATTATGCAATAGTACCATATGAATTCAAAAAAAAATGCATATCAAATGATATGCATTTTCTAGTAACATCTAATCTAAAAAATCTTATACATTTTTACATCCTCTAGCCGATATGATCCTGGACAAAACAAGAAATCGATGTAGACAGTACAACCACAATCGATAATTTTTCCAACACAAAATAATTTCATGATGAGCTTAGGAATACGAAAAAAAGAGATTAACATAAGGATCAGATGTATAAATGATATTATTAGTTTGTATAACTGCAAGAGATGCACCATTAGCCGTGTACATATAATAGGATAGGTATATGAGAGCATTGAGTAAGAATAAAATAGTCATAAGTTATATGATAAGTGGTATCCAAGTCAAATATCTATCCAAAGCGTGTTACATCCAGAATTGAGAAACATAGTAGTAAAATTAGTAGTAGTAAACACTCCGGTAAGATCCTTATTTTGCACACGCTGAGCAAGCTAAGTGAGTTGCATAGAATGATCAGGTATCAAAGATGAAGGTGCTAATGATGATGATGATGATGTCACCTCATTAGCAACCGAAGCCTCAATCTGAAATCTGAAATCTAAAATCAAGAAGTCGCTCACGTGCTCTTGTGCTAAGCAGCTAGCATTAGTGTATCTTGATTTGTTACAAAAGTTGCAGATAACATATAATCGTTGTGTCTCGGGTTCAAAAGGCTATAACATATGCATCTATGGACCTTATGATGAACCCCAATATGCCTAGAGATGATGTGGTGTAGCAAGAACCGTTGGTTATGATGAAGACTTAGGGAGCAGTTGAGATGATAGCATCCAACGCATGTATTTTCAGCAATGAATTTAGTAACTGCCTCAATAAGATTGGGATGCAGATGTTGTTGTTGTTGAATGTTACCCATGCATGCCTTGAACTTAGGGCAAACCTACATCGTGTAGTGAAACAAGTACCGACAGTACCATTGCTTCTCATTCCTTCTGAAATTAATTGGCAGGATTAGACATTAAGTCTGAAATATGAACATACATAGTATGCATCTCCTACCAATATCCAAATTAGAACTCCTGAATAGATCAACCATCTTGCTTTGCCTCCAGAAGAGCTTGGTTTAGCTGATACTCTTGAGCAGTTTCTGACTCAATGGACATGAGTCTCCTGCTCTTTAGATGATGATAATCGTTTAATAGACAAGCATATAGGGAATGGAAATAGACCTTATAATATATTCCAACTCATCAGTGCGAATCCATTGATCTCGAGCACTGATGTAGTTGGTATCAGATGATCTAAAAGTCAGAGAATCTGATGAAGTAGACATAAATGACAAGGTGACAATAACGGAAGATGCAATGACTGCTGGTAGGTTTGTGATGGTGCCCTGAACATAATCTTAACACTCCAAATGCTTGAAGATTATATCATGTTATGAGATCACATGTTGTATGATTTTGTCTTGAAGTCAAACAAAAAGGGCTAGAAAGGCATAAATGCATTTCTTAAAAATTAGGATACTTGCTCTTGAAATAACAGCTAGAAATTAAAAAAAAGTATTTTTTATTTTTTACTTTTCTTTTCTCTCTAGTTTTAGTAAAATTTACACATGCAGTTGCCTAAATGAATTTGGGCCCAAGTGGACCTGGATTCAAGTTAGGTGTCATAAGAAAAGAGATAAAACTGGCGTTTCATAGTTGATTGAGGCGATATCAGACTTGATCAAGTTGGGCCGTAGGAGGAGAAATCGAGGTGGAAGAGGATGACTTCAACGAGATGACTGACTTACATTGTCAAGGTGGAAACGACACAGTGAGTTAAAATAAGCGGCTAGCAAGGACATAGCTAACGGCGTTAGCGAGCAGTGGTGAAGTTGATAAGGTTAGAGAAGACCAGTAAAGCGACAAATGATAGGAGGTGGGTGACGGTGATAACAACAATGGAAATCAAAACTGTTGGCAATGATAATGGAGTGAGGAGAGGCCGGATCAGATAATGGTGAAGGAGACACTATGTGGATGATGACGGCAGTGAAGATCTTAGATGTTAGAGGTCCTATAGTTGGTGTAGCTGGCTTTAATGATGGCATAAGAAATGGAGTGGTGGTGAGGTAGGTAGAGATGATGACAGGTGAACGAAGAGGTCGATGGCCGAAGGCTTGACGTCAGCAAGCGTTGAGAATAGGGTGTAGTTAATGGCGGCTTGGATTTTGGATGAAAGCTAAAGTTTTTTAATAATTGAACGGACATGATTTATTTGTTTTAAAATTAAAGTGTAGGATTTCTTAAATGGCTCTAATGCCATCTTAAGCTTAGATGCAAATGAACTTGTTATTGGCTTGATTAACACAATGTGATAAGTACATGATTATATACACAAGTGTGACATAATGAACCCGGTCCGATCCGAACGTGGCCCCATTAACCGGGTATGGATAGACCGATAGAGACATAATCGAGTTGAGTCTAATCCAGTTTGACCCGGTTGACCCGGATAAACATCCGGATCGGCTCGAGTTTAACCTGTCAACCCGAATTGATCCAAAGCCGACCGTTTTAATTTATATTTATATTTAAATAAAAACATAGGAATGCAGGTTGCGTTGGGAGTTTTGGCGAGTGTTTGAATTGTTTGGCATTGTTTCTGGCATGAACTGAGGTGAGGTTAGATTCCCCTAGTTGTAATCTTTTTTCTGAATTTCAAATATTAACTCTTAATTTACTTAAATAAATAAAAGGTCCTTAAACAACACTAAACTCGTTAACTCAGCTACTTGCACTTGTTCATGCATCCAAGTGACCATAGGTTCAATTTTGTGAGCTGCCATTTATTTAATAAAAAATTTTTTCACAGAGAAAAATATCAATGCATACCAATCAAGTCCGGGTTACCTGACGATCTATCACGTCAAGAACATGTTTTAAGTATCCGATCCAGATTTGATTTGGGTCAGGTTCGTTCATACCCCTAAATGGGTTGGGTCAGACCTGGCCCGTACCCAGCCTAACCCATTTGCCACCCCTATACACATCAAAGGTCTATATACCTTAAGTATACAAAACAACCAATGACAACTCATGATAATTTGTGTACAACTATATACAACCAATGCCAACTTATATCTCTATTACAATTGAGAGCTGTTTTTGAACTTATCCTATGTGGCAATGTCACATCAAATTTTGGGGGGAAAATTTTTGGGTTGGGAGAAAATTTGTTGGGAGAAGAAATTGCTTTTTTAAAATTGAATGCATCAGCCTTTAATACACACACATTCATCAAAGAGCCAGGTTGTACTTTAATACCCACACGTTTCTCAAAGAGGCGGAATATGCAGAGGCACATTGCAGGTCACATTGTTTTATGCGGCTGAGATTGAAAGCCAGCTGGAAAACCAAGAGACATTTGTCAAGTTGTAACCTGCATACACATATTTGATGCACTTTCCACCCTTTATAAAACCCCTCCATCGTCACTGTGCTCACATCACACTGAACCTCCATTGTCCCTTGATCATTCATGGCTAAAGCCAAGGCTATTTTCGTAATATCTGTGGAGTAGTGGTGCACACGATGGAGCCCGCAGCCACCTAAACGTTGCATCGTAACAACACAACATGCTCCTAAAATAATTGTTTAAAAGAATTGTTTCACCATAAATACGCACACATTTACATGTATGTGTATCCACATGCAATATATATTTTTGAACCAACAGAAGGCGTCTGCGTCGAAGGCGTATTTTTGCCAGTGCCAAAGGCGCCGGCGTCGAATTTGTTGTTCCGCGCCGAAGGCGCTTACGCCGAATTTGTTGTTCCGCGTCGAAGGCGCCCGTATCGCTAAATATTTTTCGCCACTTTGTTTTTCTTTTAAATTTTGGCCGTGAAAATATTTTTTTGGGGAACACAGATTTCGCGGGGGAAAATCTTAAATGAACCGTGCCCGCGGGCACGGGTTATGACTAGTATAACTATATACATCATATTTTCTTAACTTGAATAAGTCTAGCTATCCTATAAATCTAAGAAAAATGATATAAAACACAATAGTAAAAAAGAAGTCTGGAATTATTAATTAAAAACAAGCTTATATAATATTTGTCCAACGAACCCCAATAAGGATCATATTGAACGTAGTAGCAAACGAGAAGACTATGGTTGAAGAAGAAGAAGAAGAAGAAAGGTATTGATAGGAAATACTAGTTGGGTCGTTCTCTAAAGCCCTTTTGACACGGAACATAAGGGAAAGGGGAATTTGGTAATGATTTGGGAAAACCATTTAAGAGTATGAGGAATAAAATGATAAATGGGTAAAACTAATAGAACTAGGGTTATAAATTGAGAAAATTAAATATTGAAAAGAGATAAAGGATGTTGAAAGTTTGTCACGCAGACCATCCTTTACCGACTCTAACAAATCAACATATGCCAAAAATTTAAAAGCTCTCGTCAAGTCTTTCTCACACACTCTCACACATATTACAAGAAAGATTCGTAAAAAACATTTTCTTAAAGCAATTATTATTCATTTATTGACTGATTAATTCCTAAAGAGATACAACTTATTTATACCTTTAGATATATGCACAACACGTGCTTATATAAGCAAATCTAAGTAAATCAAATAAAATCCTAACAAATAAAAACCAACTAAAAGCAAATCAAATAAGATCTTAACAACTAAACCAAATGGGATTCATTGACTTTGTTCTTATTAGTCTCTCCATCTTTGAAAAATTCATCACCTCGTAAATAGTGGTAAGTGTTATGAATAGGCCCATTGGGCCAATTGGGTATCCAACCCACTATTGAAAGTTATAAATACACGGGTAGGGGGCTCTTAACCCCTTACACCTATTTCTCCCCAAATTCCCTTCACAACACGTTATCAGCACGATCACGCTCGTTGGAGGAGACGGCGGCTCGCGGGAAAGGAGATCCACAAATCGCTCAGATTCAAGAAGATCGTAATCTTCTCAACGGGGAGCGAAAAGGGCATCCTTCACCAACCGTCGCCTAGATTCCTCGTCGAATCTAGAAGGTAAAAATCCAAACTTTTAGATCTAAACTTGCTTTTCTCATTAGATCTGCATGTTTTAGGATCAAAAAGTTTAAAAACTCGGTGAAATTCAACCTTTTTAATAAGATCTGCATGTTTAAAACAATAAAAACTTGTTTTTTAGCGATCAAAAATTGTTGAAAACCCCGATTTTTACCTCCCCGCCTTTGATCCAAAAATCCGTACGCCCGTAGGGCGAAACGGCGGCGCGCCCTTCGCGCCGCCGGCGGAAACAAACGCCGCGGCCTCAGGCCGCGGCGGCCGGGGCCTGAAGCCGCGGCCAGTTGCCGCGGCCTGCAGGCCGCGGCCAGCCGCCGCGGCCCGTCGCCGCGACGGCGGCCGCACCCTACGCGGCCAGCCGTCGCGGCAACACGCCGCGGGCCCCCCTAGGGTTTCCCGAAACCCTAACCCTAACGGGCTATTTTTCGGGGGAGGCCCAAATATTAACCCTAATGGGTTGTTTTCATGGCACAAAAGGCCAGAAAATTAGCCCATTCACATAAATTATTTTATTTATTTTTGGCCCTAAAAAGCCCAAAATATTTAAAAAGAAATTTCGAAAGGGCTTAAAGCGGTAAAATAAAACAGTAAATTATGGATCAAAAAGGCAAAAAGTTTTCAAAAAAAAATTTTTGCACGTCGCACACAATTTTAAATTATTTTAAATGCCGGTGTTTCGATTATCTGCGTGGTTGTATGTCGCAAATATATTATCTGCGTGGATGTGCAAATATTAGGCTATGTTTTTAGGGATCAGCCAGGTTTCCGACACCGTTTTAAATTCCTGCAATTTTTCTTTTTTTGAAAGAAATTTTGTATGTGAGGATGAAAATGTAAAAAGAAGACCGAAGGACACCAAGAAGAAGCTGAAGGCGTTCGCACAATGAAGATAGGGGCTTCTCTCTGAAGTTCCCGAGTTGTACTTTAATTTTCATGCATTTTTGATGTAACTTCGGACTGGACTCTTTTATTTTTTCGGTGTCGGCTGGCTGATCCCCATAGCCTAAGGTCATTATTTCTGTTTTCATTGTTTATGCATTAAACTGCGTGGTTGATTAATTAGCTTAAATACCATGTTTTAATGTCACAATGAAATCCCTTAAACAGCATGCGTGATTGTTAATTTTTAGTAATTAATTATTCACATTACCAGAAAAAAAAAGCATGTATGTTAAAATCACACTAATTAAAACTCATGCCATGAAAATGACTACATGCGTGGATGTCTGTTTTATTCAGTCTTAATGATACATGCTACTTTTTCTTTACATGCTAGATCATAAAATGGCCAGACTCGCAAATGTAGACTTCTCAGTCCTGAAGGCTGATGGGTCAAACTACCTGAGTTGGCAGTTGGACCTGAAGTTCCATCTGCGCTCTCATGGTTTCAGTCTCACACAGACTGAAAAGGCAACAACTAGTACTGCCCCAGCTAACAAGGAGGCTTCAGTGGAAGCACCTCATACAGAGGAAGTTTCCGATATATTAAAGGCGAAAGCCATTATATATATCAGGAAACACTTAGACTCGACCTTAAAGGACGAGTACCTCACTGTAGAGGACCCCTACGAGCTGTGGGATGCACTCGAGGAGAGGTACAGACATCAGAGGGATGGCATACTCCCCCGTGCACAGTACGAGTGGACTCACCTCCGCATACAGGATTTC
Organism: Scilla litardierei; assembly: GCA_030789695.1. Lineage (NCBI taxonomy): Eukaryota > Viridiplantae > Streptophyta > Magnoliopsida > Asparagales > Asparagaceae > Scilla > Scilla litardierei. The sequence continues at coordinate 41,112,507 of CM061138.1, read as the reverse complement.
AAATCTGTAGCGAAGTACAACTCAGCTCTCTTCCGCATCACCTCACGCCTGAAGTTGTGTGGTGAACCAGTGACGGAGAAGATGTTGCTGGAAAAGACGTTTACGTCTTTCCACGAAAAGGACATGATCCTTATGCAACAATATCGAGAGAGGAAGTTCACAAAGTACTCTGACCTTCTTTCATGCCTGCTTATGGCTGAACAGAACAGAGACATGTTGGTTGCCACCCACAACCTGCGCCCTCCTGGCTCCGCTCCATTGCCACCTCCTGCAGAGGCCCACTTCCAGTCTTCCCAGAAGAAGAAGACGGACAAAAAGGCAAAATTCCAGAAATGGAAAGAACAGAAGCAGCGGAAGAAGGCCACTCGCCCAGCTCCTCCCCAGAACCAGAAGTTCGTGGACAAGAAGCAGAAGAGGATTCCCAACAAAGGAGGCACTCCCAAGAAAGACTGGGAGGACAAATGCTCAAAATGCGGGATGACGGGCCACTGGTCCAGAATCTGCCGCACAGCAAAACACCTCCAGGACCTCTACCAGGCAAGCCTCAAGCCTCGAGCTGAGACAAACCTGATGGAGAGCGCAGCGTTGGCAGAGACCTCATGGACTCCTGAAGACTTCATGGGAGATGACACTCTCTAGATCTGGACCACTTTTATGCAATTAGCATTGTATCTTCCTTATTTATGCATCGTATCTAGCTTTACTTCCATGTCAAAACAATATGTTTGAGCATTTACCTTTATGAAAGTAGATCTTTTCTCTTCATTTATTGCTTGAATGTTTTTTCATTTTTTAGATATGGAACTTATCTGCCTAGTGGACAGTGCATCGACGCACTCGATCCTTCAAAACTTAGACTACTTCACGAGCATAAGTAGTTATTCTGGCCCACTGAGAACAATCTCAGGACCAGCAAACATAATCGAAGGATCAGGGGAAGCAATTATATTGCTCCCCGGCAACACACAAATAACACTTAAAAATGCGTTATACTCCCCTAAATCCATCCGAAACCTCCTAAGTTTTAAAGACATCCGTTTAAACGGATATCACTTAGAGACGGTCGAGGAAGATAAAAGGGAATACTTGCTTGTAACGGCTCTTACAAATGGTTCAAAAACCATTGTGGAACGTTTCAAGGGACTCCCCTCGGGACTCTACCAAACAAGTATACAAACTCCAGAAACATCCATGGTGGAGCACCTGCAGTGCCCCCAAACACCAGAATTCCAACTCTGGCACAGTCGACTGGGACACCCTGCTTCGGTTATGATGTACCGCATCATAAAGAACTCCAGGGGCATTGACCTGAAGAACCTGAAGATTCTTCAAAAAGGCAAATTCCCATGTCCACTCTGTTACAAGGGTAAACTGATCACGAGACCCTCTCCACTGAAAGTGGATGTGGAGTCTCCCAGCTTTCTGGAAAGAATCCACGGAGACATTTGTGGGCCGATTCACCCATCAAGTGGTCCGTTCAGGTACTTTATAGTCCTGATAGACGCATCAACTAAGTGGTCACATGTGTGCCTACTGTCCACCCGTAACCTAGCACTATCTAAGCTTTTAGCTCAGATAATAAAGTTACGGGCCCACTTCCCCGACCACCAGATTAAGAAACTTCGTCTGGACAATGCGGGGGAGTTTACGTCACAAGTCTTTCTAGACTATTGCCAAGCTCAGGGAATTGAAGTCGAACATCCTGTAGCGCATGTTCACACCCAAAATGGGTTAGCAGAATCTCTAATTAAGAGACTGCAATGGATCGCTCGTCCATTATTACTTCAATCCCAGATGCCAGTGAATGCGTGGGGTCATGCAATTCTGCATGCTGCATCTTTAATAAAATTAAGACCCTCTGGAGGTCAGTCATCTTCTCCAATGCAACTAGCACTTGGAGCCCCACCAATTGTCTCACATTTGAGAATATTTGGTTGTGCAGTATACGTCCCCATAGCACCACCACAAAGGACAAAGATGGGTCCACAACGTCGCCTAGGCATTTATGTTGGGTTTGACACCCCCTCCATAATTAGATTCCTAGAACCCCTTACGGGGGACGTCTTTAAGGCACGTCTAGAAGACTGTGAATTCGATGAAACATCGTTCCCAAGACTAGGCTCACAGACAAAGAAGCCCGAAGCTTCAGAAAGTATCACTTGGGATACAAAAACTTTATGTCACTTTGATCCGCCAACAAGCCAATGTGAGGAGGAGGTCCTGAAGATTCTCCACATCCAAAACACTGTCCATCTCTTGCCGGACAAATTTACTGACAACCAGAAGATTGTCAAATCACACGTCCCTGCTGCTAACACTCCAGCTAGGATTGACATACCGCAAAATGGATGCAATCCGCCTGCAGCAGAAATGGTTGGACCTCTCAAAAAGAGAGGACGACCACCGGGATCCAAGGACCAAGTCCCTCGAAAGAGTAGGACCCTTGGCAATGGTAAACAAATACCACCACAGGATGCTAATTTAAGCCCTGCTACCCCATCTCTCCCAAACTCTCATGAAGAGGAAAAACCGGGAGAAAATGAAGTATCGATACACTATGTACGAACTGGGGAGTATTGGGACAGAAAAAGCACAACAATAGATGACACATTTGCGTGTAATATTGCCATCAACGTCGCGTACTGCGACGATGATATTGAACCACGCTCTCTGACAGAATGTCAAAGCAAAGATGATTGGCCAAAGTGGAAAGCGGCAATAGGAGTGGAGTTGGATTCACTCACCAAACGCAAGGTCTTCGGACCAATAGTCCAGACACCAAAAGGTGTAAAACCTGTGGGTTATAAATGGGTATTTGTTAGAAAACGAAATGAACAGAATGAGATCGTACGCTACAAAGCAAGGCTTGTAGCGCAGGGTTTTACCCAACGTCCTGGGGTGGATTTTGAAGCCACAAACTCCCCGGTCATGGACGCGATCACCTTCCGATTCCTCATTGGCATAACAGCACAAGAGGGTTTAGATATGCAACTCATGGGCGTGGTTACTGCATACCTATATGGCAACCTAGACCGAGACATCTATATGAGATTGCCTGACGGTTATTCTTTGCCTGCAGCACTAAAAGAGAGAACGTGACATCTACTCAGTGAAACTGCAAAGATCATTATATGGTCTAAAACAATCTAGAAGGATGTGGTATAACAGACTGAACGACTTCCTTGCACAGCAAGGATTTAAAAACGACCCAGTCTGTCCTTGCATCTTTATAAGAGCAAAGGCAACATGATTTGTAATAATAGCCGTCTATGTAGACGACTTAAACCTCATCGGATCTCCTGAAGAGATCGCAAAGATTTCTAGAAGCCTGACAGAAACTTTCGAGATGAAAGACCTCGGAAAATCAAAATTCTGTTTAGGCCTTCAGATAGAGCATCTTAAAGATGGGATCCTGTTACACCAGTAAACTTACACATCGAACTTATTGAAAAAGTTTCAGATGAATAAGTGCCCCCCCCCCCTCAGCACTCCGATGGTCGTCAGATCATTCGATGTTCACAAAGACCCCTTCCGGCCGCTGGAAGAGGGGGAGGAAGTACTAGGCCCCGAAGTGCCTTATTTAAGTGCTATCGGTGCACTCCTTTACCTGGCTAACTGCACTCGCCCTGACATAGCATTTGCAGTAAACTTACTAGCCAGATATAGTGCTGCACCTACACAGCGGCACTGGGCCGGAGTTAAGCATCTTCTGCGCTACCTCCAAGGGTCTATAGACTTAGGTCTATTCTACAGGAAAGGGGCATCAACTGGTTTAGTTGGTTATGCTGACGCAGGTTACAGGTCCGATCCTCATACAGAGAAGTCTCAGACCGGATACATGTTCACATATGGCGGCACTGCCATATCCTGAAGATCTGTGAAGCAGACCATGACAACCGTCTCATCCACCCACTCAGAGCTACTTGCGATCTTCGAAGCAAGCAAGGAATGTTTTTGGCTACGCTCGGTGATCCAGCACATATTCACCTCCACCGGCCTGACGACCGGCGTTCTTGCACCCACTACACTCTATGAAGACAATGCAGCATGTATAGCCCAGCTACAGGACGGCTACATCAAAGGTGACAAGACGAAGCATATCTCCCCCAAGTTCTTCTGGATGCACGACCTTCAGAAGCAAAAGCAGATTGAGGTACAGAAGATCCAATCATGTAATAACTTGGCGGATTTGCTTACCAAATCCCTGCCTACTAGTATCTTTGAGAAACTTGTATATGGGATTGGGATGAGGAGAGTGAGTAAATGTAAACTGGGTCAGGATGAGAGAACTATGAACTCATAGATACATAGGAGACTGATGTATAGATTCATAGGAAATCTGCAAGCCTGAAGCTTGGTCAGATAAGGGGGAGTCAACTACAGAGTTGTACTCTTTTCCCTTGGCTACAGGTTTTTTCCCACTGGGTTTTCCGTAGTCAAGGTTTTGACGAGGCAACCTCGTTGACTCTGGATCCTGAAGTATCCACCCCTAGACACATCCCCAAAACAGGGGAAGTTATGGGTTAACTGTTCTTTCTTTAACAAGACAGTTACCCTAACTCGGATCCTGAAGAATCCACCTCTTATTTCAATGTTGATTGGATAAGGGGAAGTGTTATGAATAGGCCCATTGGACCAATTGGGTATCCAACCCACTATTGAAAGTTATAAATACACGGGTAGGGGGCTCTTAACCCCTTACACCTATTTCTCCCCAAATTCCCTTCACAACAGTAAGAAAGCGCAAACCAACAATAATCAGCAAGCTCTTGTTGTTGGAGAATACTCATCTTTGTATGTTGGAATGAACCAAAATGAAACACTGCATGAGAATTTTTAAGAGAATGTACTAAGATCACAGACGAAAAAAATACGTGCAGATATACTATTGCAGATCGAGAAGGATGAACTTGAGATGCTCAACCAGCTGAAGTGGTGCATATATCTATGACACAAGATCAATAAGTGAATCAAGCTGAAGCTCCAGTTCATGCTATGGTGCTTGATCAGGATCAGTTGGAGGCTTTAGTTTTGGTTTCAGCTTAATCTTAGGCTCCAATGTATTCTCGGGCTCAATCTATATCTTATGCTCATTCTCAAGATCTAGCTCTACTTTGTGCAGCTCGTGTTCAGGCTCAAGCTCTAAACCAGGCTCAAGCTTGATCATGAGTTCCGACTTAAGATCAAGCTCAAATATGATCCCAGTCATAGATTCAAACCCAAGCACAACTTCTTGTTGTTTCATTTTTAGTTCTAAAATTCACAAAAGCTTATTGATACCGTCACAAATATTTTCCATCTCCTCACAACGATCTATTTGTCACCTCTTTTAAACTTTGAATTTGATAAAGATTGAGGAAAATAACAGATTAGTTGGCGTTTGGGATGATACTAATGTCAACGTTTCATCTTCAACCAAGACCGATAAGGTTTTTGTCTTCTAAAAAGACAAGCTTCTCCTTTTATCTTGTGTTCGGCACACCATAATCTACTCACATCTTTAGATTATAATACTACCTTTGAGAAAGGTTCATAAAGAGAAAACTTATTTATAGCATATACAACATGTGCTTGCATAAGCAAATCTAAATAAAATCAAATAAAATCCTAACAAATTAAACCAACTAAATGCAAATCAAATAAAATCCTAATAAATAAATCCAAATGAGATTAATTGAAAATGGTCGGCATGACCTCCAAAGCACATATCATTAAGCCACATGTCATGGCACTATTGCTTAAGAGCATTAAGATGCCGAAGGGATATGTAGTACAAGGGCTTCTATCGAGAAGTTATACCCAAACAGACCATAGCAACATATGTACCAGACACCGACATTTGCTTAGACGCTCCTTGGACACGTGTCCAATGCTTTAGAAACGTGTTGGTATATATTGGTATAAATATACGCTATATTTCTAGTTTAGAATGCTGTATAAAAACACATCTGAGACGTGTTTACATAACTTGTACATGCCACTCTTCACATAACATGGTCTCGTATTATGTTTGAAATGTTTATTTAATTGTATTTATATATGAATATCTCTTAGTGGATATGTTTAAAATTACGATGTGTGAGTATATCTTGACAAAAAAATGAGATACATTAATATACTATATATGATATTGAAGAGCAAGTGCTTTTTCCAAATATCATGAAAATGTATAATGGATTGAAATTGAAGGTATATATGGTTAGAAGTGTGCCAGTAATTTTAGATGCATACACATGTTTATGTATGAGCATGTATATGCACATACACTCTCTTTCATGTTATGCATGTTTTAGTGTTTTAGTGTCTTCTTGTCGTGCTGACATGTCCTAATTTGAAGGCATTGTCATGTCATGTACATGATCCATGTTGTCTGCATATCCTATATCAATGTACGTGCTTCCTAAAACTTATCAAAATTATACGCTTAAATATTATATTGTTTGATATGACCTTTTATGTTTTGTTTTTATGTGCATGTGTATAGCATAATACAATAGTTTATATAGACGTGGCCACCTATCGTACATTTTACAAATTTATTGTGTTCCATACTTCCATGCCCACCGTACCCACACATATGTTTATACTTCATAGACATGGGTTATAAAGGATTCGAACTTGAATTTCATTAGCGAAACCTATAATGTAATCATATTTATCATGATGAAAGTATGTTAGCCAATGTAGCATGGTTGTTACTATCATAAAGTTGTGGCATGTATGAAACATGTTGGACACATGTCGGCCACATGTCCTACATATTTTCCAGCATTTTCTATATGTATGCATGTCATATCTGTTGAATATTGAGTCACCTCATGATAATTTTAATGATGAGCAAGCATATTGGATACTAATGTTTTCATGAGTGTATGTGTAGATGATGAGCAAACATGAAGTGAGAAGTCAACAAAGACCATGGAGATAAAAGCAACCAAGACAAGTGGTTGAACTTCAAGATTAAATATGAGTGCATTTAAGAGACTTATGTAATATCTTTATTTTTACTAATTTTTATTTTAGTCTTGGTAGATTGTTGAAGTCTTTGTTAAAGCACGCACATTTAGGAACACATCATAAATGTTCTAAATATTTTTAAAATCATTCCTAAGTGTTAAATAAGTCAAAACCCACATTTATAGGTTGACTGGTCGATTAAACAGATACATAGTTGATTGGGATTATCTGGGACAATGGCTCGTCATGTATCAAAAAACCAGTCAACCAATGTTCATGGAGTAGTCGACTAGTGGTTACATGGTGGTTAACTACCCAATGAACAATGGTCGATCAGTACTTATAGAGAGCACAACATATTCTGTTCTAAACTGAACTAATCGACCACCGTTGGTGAACTAGTCGGATTGCTCCATACTAGTCAACTAGTGCTAGCCATTGGGCTCAAATGGTAAATTTTTACTAGACGATTTTGACTGTTTTAGGGGCTTTTGGTAATCTATTTTGACCCAGATTTAGCTTAATAAATTGAGGGTTGCTCAAGCATTTACTTCAAGTTTTTATGATCAATCTTTTAAGTAAAAATCAATTTTGAGTGCAAATTTTTTTGAGCAAAAACCATCAAATTTTTTCAAATCTTTCCTGGCCAAATTTTGATCTCAAAAGAGCTTTTAATTTCTCATCATTTGAAAATCATCATTATAGCCACAACACGTCAACACATGATTTCAACTCAAAGGCTATAGGTCAAAGTGTTTGTAAGTATATTTCTTACCTCTAATGTGAGGTATTTTTATTCTCTCAATAGAGATGTTTTTGTCCTTCACCAAGTTATGGTACAAGTGACGTGTTGGAATCTTTGTTTCGTTGTAAACTTGCTTAGTGGATTTTTGTCCCGAATTGAACGTGTGGCTGGATGCCGTGTAAGAGGTACCTGAACCATGATAAATCTGTTTGTTTGCACTGTCTCTCTTTTTGTTATTGTTTATTACTTGCAATTACTTAGCTTCCGCAAAACTCTTTATTATGCAAGTTATTGTTGATTAAGTATTAATTTGGTAACTCAAGTCAATATCTTAGGTAGAATTTTCTATAGGATTTTATAATTTACATAAACATTATTCACACACCTCTAATGTTCTATTTGCCATCTAAGGATCCAACAATGGGGTATCAGAGCAAGGTTAAAAGATGGCGTCAACAAACCAAGTTCCAGAGGAACTATCAATTACCTGACCCGCCATGCTCACTGGCACCAACTATGATACGTGGAAGACAATGATGATGCTTTTTCTCCAATCGATTGGTATGGATTTATGGAGCGTGATAGAGACCCCAATGAAAAGCCAACGAAGCCAAACCCGGAGTGTAGCAAAAGTGAGAAAGCCCAAGGGACACTCAATGCCAAAGTCATGACTTCATTATTTTGTGCACTAGATAGCACGGAGTACAACCATGTATGCACATCTACTACGACGCATCTAATATGACACTCTTTTGAGGTAACACATGAAGGTAATACTTGTATTAAAAATACTAAATTTTCTATTTATTCACAGAAATAGGAGGTCTTCATGATGGAAAAAGAAGAAACAATTACCGAGATGCACACCTACTTCATAGAGATAATCAGCACTCTTAGCGGGTTGGGCAAAGTCATCTCTTAACAGGAGTAACTAAGCAAGACACTTCGATCTCTCACACCCGACTAGGAGACAGACAACGAACATTAAAGAAGCCAACAACCTCTCCAAGCTTACAATGGAGGATCTTATAGGCAATCTTTTAGCATATGAACTCCAAGTCAATGAGAAAAAGGAGGAGCAGATAACGAAGAAATCACTTGCTTTCAAGGCCTCCAATGAGAAGGAAAGCTCAGGAGATGAAGATGAAGATCAAATTGGTCTCATGACGAGAGAATTCAAGAATTATCTCCGAGGTAAGTTTAAATCCAAACAAGATTATCTAACAAAACTATGTTTTTCGTTGGATGTAATAAGCCAAGACATGACATAAAGGAGTGTTTGTTACAAAGAATAAGGACAAAGAAAAAGCAAAGCAATACCGAAGGTCAAGAAGCCCAAAAAGAAAGCTCTATCAGCTTAGAATCAAGATTCAAACAAAACATTCAGTGATTCCTCAAGTGAAGAAGAACAAGAAGAACGAAGAAAGAAATGAAAGAATATACATGTGCTTCATGGGCATCGCATACAAGGAAAAGGTAATTTTTAAACATGACTCCAATGATGATTATGGTTTTTCTAGGCTATATGACAAGTATGAGAGCTTGCTAAGGAAGCATCTTAAATTTAAACAGATTCATAAAAATTGTGTTGCTAGTTTGGATGTTAGAAAAGAAGAAAACATAAAACTGGTTAGTAAGAACAAATTGATTAGTGATGAATGTAGGAATTTAAGTGGTAGGCTTAATGACCTAGAAAAGAACATACAACTACTAAGGTTAAATATGAAGACCTTAATAAAAATATGGATAAGTTTAATAGAGTAAAGAGAAGCTAGATGATCTAATTAGCTTACAAAGACCTAAATAAAAATTGTGATGTTAGAAACAGATTCATAAGAAGCTTGCTAAGGAAACATCTTAAATTTAAACAGATTCATAAAAATTGTGTTGCTAGTTTGGATGTTAACAAAGAAGAAAACTTAAAATTAGTTAGCAAGGACAACTTGATTAGTGATGAATGTAGGAATTTAAGTGATAGGCTTAATGACCTAGAAAAGAACATAGCAACTACTAAGGTTAAATATGAAGACCTTAATAAAAATATAGATAAGTTTAATAGAGTAAAGAGAAGCTAGATGATCTAATTAGCTTACAAAGACCCTCTAATAGCAAATTTGGCATAGTTTATAACAAGACCAATCAAAATATTAGGCCTAGACATAATCATGCTCAGATTGAACGTTTGAATACTCAAACAAGTGACTATTCAAATTAAAGATGATTACATTTCTAGGTTTATGAAAAATGTTCATTATAATAGAAATTATAGATTTGTGCATGATGAGAAGTCTAAACCAAATGGGTTTGGTTCCCAATTGATTGATATCATTTTATATGTCTAATCTCATAGACCCAAAAGAAAAAGGATACCAAGATACTTGTTTATTTTCATGTACTCATATATGATAGGACTAGAAGTTAAAGCTTCCAAATTGCACTTCAAGGAATATCAATAAATTGAGGAAGATGTCCAAATGCTTATTATGCATACTTTCAAGGAGAGCTAATAAGTTTGTAAGTAATTCTTTGATTCATCACTATGGTATCATTTTAGATTTATAACACTTGGAATCATGCACCTTTGTCACCCACACATGGTAGTTATTTGCATGGGGAAGTTAGTTTTTATATGCCATGGGGGTGATCACCACTTTAGGAGGAGAAAGATTTTTGAATATTAAGTCCCTTTATTTATTTGCATAGGGAGAGAATTTTGCATATTACCTCTGTCCTTTTTTATTATGCTAAGGTAAAGAAAGATAAGATTGAGGAGAATGTTGACTTATACACATACACATGCACTCATTTTATGATTTTCATATTTTATATGATATATATTTGTCATCATCAAAAATGATGAGAATGTTGAATATTGAGTCACCTCATGATAGTTTTGATGATGATAAAACATATTGGATACTAATATTCCATGAGTGTATGTATAGATGATTAGCAAACATAAAGTGAGAAGTCAACAAAGACCATGGAGATCAAAGCAGCCAAGACAAGTGAATGGACTTCAAGTTTTCATCTAAGAGACTTATGCAATATTTTTATTTTGATGTAATTATTATTTTAGTCTTGGTATGTTGTTAAAGTCTCTGTTGAAGCTCTCACTTAGGAACATATCACAAAAGTTTTTAAGTAAAAGTCTCTGTTGAAGCTCTCACTTAGGAACATATAACAAAAGTTTTTAAGTATTTTTAAAATCGTCCATATGTGTTGAATATGTCAAAAACAACAATTATAGGTTGACTGGTCGACTAGACAGTCGATTAGACAGATACCTAATCGACTGGGGTTTTCTGGGACAATAGCTAGACATATATCAGGAAACTAGTCGACCAATATTCATGAAGTAGTCGACTAGTGGTTACAATGTGGTTGACTAGCCAATGAACTATGGTCGACCAATATTTACAGAGAGCACAACAGCTTCTATTCTGAACAAAACTAGTCGACCATGGTTGGTGAACTAGTCGACTAGCTCCATACTAGTCGACTAGTACATGAATTGTAGTCTACTACTACTAGCCGTTGGACTCAAACGGTAACATTTTTTATTATTCGTTTTGAGGGTTGCTCAATCTTTTTGAGTAAAAATCAATTATAAGTGCAAAAGCTTTTAAGCAAACCCCTCTTCTTTGGCCACTTGTTTTCAAAGTTTTTCAAATCTTTCTTCCAAATTTTGATCTCAAAAGAGCTTTCAAGTTCTCATCATTTGGAAATCATCATTATAGCCACAACACTTCAACAAGAGTTTCAACTCAAAGGATATAGGTAAAAGTGCTTATAAGTATATTTCTCGCCTTTAGTGTGAGGTGTTTTTATTCTCTCATTGGAGATGTGTTTTTTCCTTCACTAAGTTATAATGCAAGAGACGTATTGTAATCTTTGTTCCTTTGGAAACGTGTTTATTGGATTTTTTTTGTCCCGGAGTGGACGTCTGGCTGGATGTAAGGTACGAAATACCTGAACCAGGATAAATCGGTTGGTTTGCGCGTGTCTCTCTTTGTGCCTATTGTTTATCACTTGCAATTACTTAGCTTCTGCAATAGTCTTTATCTTGTCTTGCAATTTATTGTTGATCAAGTATTAATTTGGTAACTCAAGTTAATATCTTTGGTGGGATTTTCAAGAGATTGCATAAACACTATCCAGCCCCCCTCTAGTGTTCTTCTTGCCATTTTAGGATCCAACAATATCCGTGTCGGTTGACCATGCCTGTACACCATAGATGTTATGCTAGCATGTTGTGTCTTTCAAATTGCCAAATATTAAATCAGCAACATTCATGGATGACTGATACCAGCAGACCTTCCCAACTCTTCGCACTAATGAAATAGAAGTTATCAAGTACCAGCTTAACGGCCACTCACATTAATATGCCTCGTACGGTTTACTTCTATCGCTTGCTTAAAAATAATTATCCACATAAAAAGCTTCCAAATTGTCGTCAATTATGAATGAAATAATTAAGATAATATACTAAAAATTAAGGTGCAACAAAACAACATAACTAGTTAAGAACTCCAACAGTTAAAAGGGAGAATGTACCAGACTTAGTTAAAAGGAAGAATGTACCAGACTTACCTGTTGATACCAGTTACGAGATCGGACATACTTAAGGTTGTATTATAGATACTTTTTCCATCCTCGAGAATGTGACCTGTGTCTTGCAAGCCAGAGGCCTCATGCACTGCACTATGACCTTTCACCTTCACAGTTACCATACCACTTTTTGAAGTCTCGCTGGCTGCTTCGACTTTATAAAGATCACATGGCAGTTTCTTCTGTTTTTTAATACACTCACCCAGGTATTCATCCCTCACAACGGGGATTTTCATCCTCCTGCAAAATTAGTATATATACACTGAGAAAAAAGGGGGGAAATATCTAAAAGAGAAATGCATACAAAAAAGTACAAAACAATAACTTATATTCCATAACACCTGGCTTTTCTGATCTCGGAATCTGATTCGCTCACCTCTCCACTCAAAACCAGACAGCTTGTATCTGTAAAACAGCAAAAATGCTTCCAATAAGACAATTTTTACCTCATTACAAGCATGTCCGTACTATGTATTGGAAGTTGAGAATGTGTTTTAAATCATTTTTCCAGAGAAAGCGTGCCTTTTGTGATCTTCGCATGGACCTTTCCCCCAGCTTCCACAAGCTTCCTCCTCCAGTCCTCCTGTAAACTCTCCAAAACAAGATCAGTTAAAGTTGTACCAAAGTATCAAATATAAAGACATGTGTAAGGTACAAGATACAAAAGCAAAGAATCAATAACAAATAAGAAACTGGACCCAGCATGCATCAAACCTTTAAAGAAAGAAAATAAAATCCGACAGAATCTTTAATATGGCCATTAAATGGCATTTTAGGAGTAAGGTTTGAGATCTCGGTTTCGGTTCGGGCCTTTCTTGGATTACAGGCTTAGCCCGGAATTGTTACTATTATAAGTTTTGCTTGGAGTTCTGGTTCGGTTCTCATGTGTAAAAATAGTTAAGTTAAGTGTTCATAACCACAATACATAGCGCCTTTTGAAGCAACTTACATATGCAGTGTCTAAGAAACATAGAATATAAACAAACGTGCTGACCGGGGATTAATCAAAAGAACTCATCTTACATTACTCAAGCAGTAAACCCAAATATTAATTCAAACTAAAATGAAAATCAACAATTGAAGGTAAATTAGGACCATAATCAAAGTTATACTAAAAATATACCAAATTATGATTGATTAAGATTTATGAATTTCATGTAATGATTGAAATGATATTACTAATAACTAAGGATATTAGATTACTTTGATCTCTATTTTGGATTATTTAAAGGTTTCATTATGTTTCATCTGAAACCAAGCACAGCTGTCAGAAATTAGTCAACACCAACTAAATTTTGTCCAAAACTTAGCAAAACCAAAAAATACTATAAGTTAGTTTCGAACAGGAACTCCACAAAACGGGGATGAAATGAGTGAAACAAACACAAAACAGGCCAAACCTTATTCAATGTTTGATGTGAATCCAGTTTGAGTCCAATTTTAGCCCGTTAGAGTTCATGTCTGTCCAGATTTATTTAATTTTGCTTAATATGAATCCAGTTAGGGTCTAGTTCTAGTCTTTGATTGGGTCCAGTTTTAGTCGTTTAGGTTTTGAGTCTATTTAGGCTTCTAGGATCTTTTATTCCATTTTTTAATTTCTTTTTGAGTCTTTTAATTTTCTTCCAAGAGCTGTCTTTATTTTTTGAGTTTGGATTTAATCTGGAGTCTGAGTCTAATAAGAACAATGTTTTTTCGTTTTAAATATGGGTCTGTGTTAGAACTTTTTATTATTGAATAGTGAATTGAAAATTGTGTTTGTAAAATCTAGTTGGTTTGCAAGAAAACCTAGTAATTGAATCTCTTTGCATGCCAGATGCACAAATGTCTAAGTGATTTATCTACTTATGAGGCATGAATTTCTCTCTCTTTTATTACAGATTCCTAGTTTAGATTTCCCAAATCCGTAATTTCTTTTACCACAAATCCCCAACGTGAAATGAAATTATTATTATGTCATCACGTTCACACAAATCCTTTTTTTTTATTATTACGTCATCGTGTTCCCACAAATGAAATTATTATTACCACAAATCCTTTGATATTAGTTTGCACAAAAGATATGGTTTAGATTCCCGGAACGTGTTCCTGTCATTTTCCTGCCATTTGGTATCAGAGCCTTAAATTCTTATTACGTCATCGTCTTTTCTAAGATTAACTTAGATTTGGTTGTAGTTTCATTAATTTTAGGAAATCCTTTGATATTAGTTTGGACAAAAAAAAACATGGATTTTAGTTTTAAAAATTAAAATTTTAGGGAAAAATCAAAAAAATCAAAGAAAAATCCGCAATTCGATTGTTCATCTTCTCCTACACACACCTCCATCCTAACCCATCATGGCATAATCATCATCAACCCTTCAACTTCATCACCATCAGATTAGTTACATCGTCAACACCACGAAATCAGCCCAACCCGCTTCTCATTGTCAATGTCTCTGACAGCCATCGCCATCACAGTACATCGTTGGACCTCCCCCATTTAACCACTACAGTCTTCACATCAACACTGTCTTCACCATCAAATGATGTTTCCATCTTCCTTGACAGCCATCGCCATCACAGTACATCCTTGGACCTCCCCCATTTAACCACTACAGTCTTCACATCAACACTGTCTTCACCATCAACTGATGTTTCCATCTTCCACTACTGCAAGCAATGTTATGATTCCCCCTCATCAACATCTTACCTTCTCCTTCATCAGCAGTTGTTAAAATAGTATTTTCAAAATGAGCTTGATTGAACCATTATCAATTGATCTCGAGCCAAGTACGATAAGATCGGCTCAATCTAGCCAAGTCGAAGCTAGCTTCACATGAATCCACCGAGCCAATCCAACCTGATAGCAAACCACCCGAGCTGACCCAAAGACAACTCGAGCCCATCCTATTCATTAACTCAAACCTGAGCTGCATAATTCATGAGCTATGACTCAAGCTGACAAGCAATCAAAGCCTGTTTTAGTTGATTTTGAGGCCGTTTGTTATCTTTTGCATGGAATCTTCACATATAGACTTACGGCTTAATTCTCCAACAACTCATAAGGTCGTCTAATGCACGCAAGCACTTTTGGGCAACTTCTATACTGAACGGAATTCTTAATTGTTAATTCCTAATGCTTTTACTGTTAAGTTTTGATTCTTCTACTATTATGTTTCGATTTAGTTGCTTTTTATTTGTACGCCTCGTATTATGTGACAGCGGCATCTTAAGTTCCCATTTTATTTTCAGCAAAAAGATCTCAGCCTTGAGGAATTTTATTTTTTTAAATAGATAGTTGCATGCATATAGTTTTGTAAGTCTAGGTTTGCATATCCATATGTTTTTCTAATTGCTTTGAATTGCATATAGTTTTTTTAGCCTAAGTTTGCATAATCATCTGTTTGTCTGATTGTTATCATTGTGTTATAAGCCATAGTTTGTTGTAAAATTCTGCAGAGTGATAAGATGGTAGGATCTGACATGGCACAACCAAAGTTTAGACAGTTGAGTTGGAAAACTTCACGAAAAATTAATCTTTGAAGTTAATGCTGATATGAATCGTATCAACTGTCTATATGCACAAAAGATATGATTTAGAGGGGGGCAAAATACCATGCTGACACACGGCACAATAAAGGATGGTGTTAGGATCTAACAAAAGATGCAATTTTTTATAGAAAGCAATAGCACAAATCTAGATAAGTGAATACAAAAGAGGTGTATTCTTCTTCCAAGACGCCAAAGATGATGTCCGCACTCGTCTACCTATGGAATCACGCCAATATCAAAATCATAGCATAAACCTACAAGCGACGGCTAGCCCCCATATATATAATAGAAAAATAGGGTTACTTGGCAAAGGGCGCGCGCGGGTGGCTTCATAGGCCGGCGGCTTCCACGGGTGCGGCTTGGGCTTGGGCCCGAGGCCTTCTGTGGGAATAGACCCGCAAAGGTCTATCAATACTCCCCCAAAGAGCCACCTTGTCCTCAAGATGGAAGTCTGGAAAACGCGTCACCATCTCATCTATGCCCTCACATGTGCTATCATGCTCTGGCAAGCCTTTTCATTGCAGCAACACCTGGCGCTCTCCTGTATCGCTCCTCCTAACCCCTGTCAACACCTCGGACTCCAGCCTCACCTCCATATTGGAAGTAAGAGTCTCTGGTAAGGAAGAAAAAGGTGTGTGGTCGCCAATGGCCTAGCGCAACTGCGAAACATGGAAGACTGGATGAATGGCAGATCCTGTGGGCAATCTCAACCTGTAGGCTACGGGCCCGACCTTCGCCTAAACCTCGAAAGGCCCAAAATAATGTGGTGCCAGCTTTTCATTTTCCATGTGAGCCATGATCTCTGCATGTAGGGTCTCAGCTTCAGATATACCATGTCCCTTATCTCAAACTGTACGTCACGACGGTGTAAGTCTGCCCTAGCCTTCATCACCTGTTGTGCCCTCGCCAAATGGAGCTTCAGCTCCCCAAGAATCTGGTCCCTCTCCGCTAGGTATTGCTCCACATCCGACATGGGTGTCGTCTCATGTCCATAATGTAGTAAGTGCGGGTGTCTCTGCCATACAGAATCCTGAAGAGTGTCGTTTGCGTCGTCGTGTGATATGAAGTGTTATACCAGTATTCCGCCCATGCTAGCCAACGCGCCCACTTCTTAGGATTTTCTGAAATGAAACACCGCAGATAAGTCTCCACACTCCTATTTACCACCTCCGTCTGACCATCGGTCTGAGGATGGTAAGCCGTGCTGCGCTTCAATGCCGTCCCCTGCAGTCGGAAGAGCTCCTGGCAAAATCTACTCTGGAACACCTTGCCTCTGTCGAATACTATGGACTTTGGAGGTCCATGTAGACGAATGATCTTTTCCTCACGAACACCTCTGCCACCGATACTGCGCTGTAAGGATGCCGAAGCGGAACAAAGTGCGCATATTTGCTGAGGCGGTCGACCACAACAAAAATAACGGTGTATCCACCCGACTTCGGCAACCCGTCTATGAAGTCCATAGAAAGGTCCTCTCATACTCGATCCGGTAAGGAAAGCGGCTGTAGTAGTCCTCCTGGGGACATCGTCTGGTACTTGTGACGCTGGCACACGTCACACTCTGCCACCATCCTCGCCACCTCCTTCATCCCCTTCCAGTAGACTTCCCTCGCCAGTCGCTGATAGGTCTTGAGGACCCCAGAATGTCCCCCAATGGCACTGCTGTGAAACTCCTGGAGTATGGTCGGTAGATATGTGGATGTCCTCGGTAGTACAAGTCTCCCCCAGTATAGCAGCCGCTGGCACTGCCGTGAAACTCCTGGAGTATGGCCGATAGATGTGTGGATGTCCTCGATAGTACAAGTCTCCCCAGTATAGCAACCGCCCATCCTGAAGAGAATACCCCGGAAACTCAGTCGACCCCTGTAAAAGACCCTCCCGTATACCTACTAACTCCGGGTCCTGCTCCACCTCCTGCTATAGCGGGCCCCAGTCCTCAGGAACGGACATTGCTAGTGTCGCCAGCTCCGCCTCCTCTCGTCGGGATAATGCATCAGCCGCCTTGTTCTCCAGCCCTGGACGATACTCAATCTCAAACATGTACCACATCAGCTTCCGCAGCCACTTTTAATGCTCCCCGGCTACCATCCGCTGCTCTAATATATACTTCAGACTCCGCTGATCAGTACGTACCAGAAAACTCCGTCCCAACAAGTATGACCGCCACTTCTGAATCGTCAAGACTATGGCCATCAGCTCCCTCTCGTAGACCGACCGCAGTCGGCCGCTAGCTATCAACACCTGGCTGAAGTAGGCAATAGGCCGCTGCTCCTGCATCAGTACGGTCCTCAGCCATGTCCTGACGCATCCGCCTCCACCACAAAAGGTCTGGAAAAGTCTGGTAGTGCCAACACCAGCACTGTAGTCGTGGCCTTCTTCAGAGCCTCAAAAGCTGATGTTGCTACCTCCCCCAATGGAACTGGTCCTTCTTTAATAACTCGGTCAACGGTCAGGCGATGGTCCCATATCCCTCCACAAACCTGCGATAGTAACCTGTCAGCCCTAGGAACCCCGCAGCCCCCTAAAAGTGGTAGGGCGCGGCCAGTCCAGCATCGCCACAATCTTCCCCATGTCTACTGCCACCACATCTGCTGACACCACATGTCCCAGATACTCCATCTGTGGCTGTCCAATAGGTACTTTTTCATGTTTGCCACCAGCTGATGGTATTGCAACTCCGTAAACACCACCTGCAGATGATCCAAGTGCTCCTCCAGGGTGCGACTGTACACTAGTATATCGTCAAAGAAAACAAGTACGAATCGCCTCAGGTACGGACGGAATACATTATTCATAAGGGACTGGAAGGTGGCTGGTGCGTTCGTCAAGCCAAAGGGCATGACGAGAAACTCGTAGTGGCCCTCATGCGTCCTGAACACTGTCTTGGGCACATCCTCCCATCGCATCCTGATCTGATGGTAGCCTGACTTGATATCTATCTTGCTGAACCAGGCTGACCCATATAACTCGTCCAGGAGCTCATCTATCACCGGTATGGAAAACCTATCTGGCGATGTCTCCTTGTTCAAGGCTCGGTACTCCACACAGAAGCGCCAGCTCCCATCATTCTTCTTCACCAGGAGCACGGAACTAGAGAATGGGCTCACGCTAGGCTGAATCACTCCCGCCTCCACCATTTCGGCTATCATCCTCTCAATCTCGTCCTTCTGGTGCTAGGGGTACCGGTAGGGTCTGACACTGATGGAAAAAACCCTCTCGTAGTACAATGGCGTGATCATGGTCCCTTGGCGGTGGCAGACCCCGTGGTTCCTGAAAAATCTCCTCAAACTGCGCCAACATCTGCTGCACCTCCCCCGGCACGGCCTGTTCCCCACTGGTCTCTACTCCTCCCTCTGTCATGGTATATAGCTCCACCAAGTATCCGCCTCCCAAAGCCTGTAAGGTCCTCAGCATGGTTTTCGATGACACTACCACTCTACAGAGGCTGGGATCCCCATGTAGAGTTACCGCTCTGCCCTCGTCCTGGAATTCCATCCGCAGAAGCTTCCAATTCACCGTCATCTCCCCAGTGTCTGCAACCAAGTCATGCCTAGGATGACATCTGTACTCCCCAAGTCTAAAGGTAGAAAGTCCGCCATCACCTGTATGCCCTGTAAGGCCAGCACCAACCCCGTGCAGACCTCCCGACTACTCTCCTTCTTTCCCGTGCCCATCATCACACTGAAGCTCCCGCAGTCGGTCAACTGCAGTCCCTGCTGGTCCACCACTCGCCTGGAGATGAAATTGTAGGTCGTCCCACGTCAATCAGCGCGGTCACCTCCTGCTCGCCGATCTCCCCTCTCAACTTCATGGTGTGGTCCAGGGTGAACCATACCACGGAGTTAAGGGACACCTCTGCCACGTCCAGCTGATGGTCCTCAGGCTCCTCCTCCTGCTCAGGACTCTCGTCCTCGATGTCCCCGCCCAAGTCGTCATCCTCCAGCAGCAGACCCTGCAGCTTGCGTCCCGCGCATCAGTGGCCTGGCGTGAACCTCTCATCACACCGAAAACATAAACCCTTCTGACGATTTTCCCTCATCTTCGCGTCTGTCATCCTCCTGAACTGTCCTCCTGCTGGGGTAGCGCTACTCTTCTCCCCCGTCTTCTCCCTGCTCGTCGAAACCGCCCATGTGGTGGTCTCTGCTCCTCCAGCTCCAGATGGAATGCCCCTCGGTATCTGGCCACTGTAGCTGCTCCTGACTCTCCTATCCTCTGTCTGTGCGTCCTCCACCATATGCGACATCTCTATAACATCAGAAAGCCCCTAGACTTGTAGGGCCTCACTGTCGCTCGAAGGCTGGGTCTCAGCCCCTTAAGGAAGGTGCCCTCCAGTGACTCGTCTGATACGCCATGTGCACGTCCTGCCAAGGTCTCAAACCTCTCGATGTACTCACGTACAAGTCCCTCCTGCCTGAGGGCATATAACTGCAGTCCCTGCTGGTCCACCACTCGCCTGGAGATGAAATTGTAGGTCGTCCCACGTCAATCAGCGCGGTCACCTCCTGCTCGCCGATCTCCCCTCTCAACTTCATGGTGTGGTCCAGGGTGAACCATACCACGGAGTTAAGGGACACCTCTGCCACGTCCAGCTGATGGTCCTCAGGCTCCTCCTCCTGCTCAGGACTCTCGTCCTCGATGTCCCCGCCCAAGTCGTCATCCTCCAGCAGCAGACCCTGCAGCTTGCGTCCCGCGCATCAGTGGCCTGGCGTGAACCTCTCATCACACCGAAAACATAAACCCTTCTGACGATTTTCCCTCATCTTCGCGTCTGTCATCCTCCTGAACTGTCCTCCTGCTGGGGTAGCGCTACTCTTCTCCCCCGTCTTCTCCCTGCTCGTCGAAACCGCCCATGTGGTGGTCTCTGCTCCTCCAGCTCCAGATGGAATGCCCCTCGGTATCTGGCCACTGTAGCTGCTCCTGACTCTCCTATCCTCTGTCTGTGCGTCCTCCACCATATGCGACATCTCTATAACATCAGAAAGCCCCTAGACTTGTAGGGCCTCACTGTCGCTCGAAGGCTGGGTCTCAGCCCCTTAAGGAAGGTGCCCTCCAGTGACTCGTCTGATACGCCATGTGCACGTCCTGCCAAGGTCTCAAACCTCTCGATGTACTCACGTACAAGTCCCTCCTGCCTGAGGGCATATAACTGCTCGTGAAGGTTCCTCAGGCGGGGATCTCTGAACTTCTCCAACACGAGGTCATTCAGCTCTTTCCAGCATCGAATCTGCTGCCTCCTCTCCTTCCACTGGAACCACCCTACTTCTGTGCCTCGGTCATGTGGTATGCTGCGAAGTATCTCTCTGCTGTGAACAACCAGGCATGTGGATCATCCCCCGTAAATAGCGGCATCTTCAGCTTTCGCACCCTGCAGTCTCCCCCAAAGTGCCCCTGATCGGGCCTCCCCTCAATATGGTGATGCGGACGATAGTGATGCCGCCTCTCATCCCGGGTCTCGTACTGTTTAGGTGGCATTCCCTCGCGGCCTCCGCGGCCCCCGTAGGCCCCTCGGTGACCACCACGCCTGTCATCGAAGTTATCCCAGCCCGCATCATCGACAAACTCAGCCTTGTAGCCTCCGCCGCCGTCGTCATAATATTCTCTACCCCCTGCTCCGTCTCCGTAGTACTGAAACTCCCCGGGGTCATAATCATCCTCGTAACCACGCGTCGGGGGTGAAATCCTTGGCCAGGCTGAAAAACCCCTCCCCGCTGCTCCTCGGGCCTCATCTGCTGCCCGCGGGGCCCCACCGTGTCGTGCCCCCCTCGCACGGGCTCCACAGCCTGCGGTCGCTAGTTGCCGGGGCCGTGCCCCCTCCTGGCAGCCCCGAAAGCTTCCCCTGCTGTTCGCCGGGCCTTCGGCCCCCTCCAGACAGCCCCGCGGCCTGCAGATGGGGCACGCTGGACCCCCAGCGCCCCCTTTGGTCCGGGGGGGGCCGCCTGCCCCAATTTCCTTTCGCCACCACCGGGCGACCCTGGGGAGTGCCGCCTCCTCGGTGGTGCACCTGGGGGCGGCGAAGGCATCACCCCCCTCTGGCGGCCCCCTAGGTTCAGTCGCCGCCTCCTTGGGGGTATTTGTGGGCCGCCGCCCCCCTTCTCGCCTCCGCTGCCCTTCGACGCGTCTCTTCTCGGTAGTAAGCCCCCGCGAGCTCCTCTTCGTCATCTTCTTCATAATCCGTGACATACCCCGTCTTGTAGAAGACCCCATCCATTCCTTCGAAAGCTTCCACCTTTTCCTTCCCTTTCATCAAAGGTGTGACCTTTTTGGAAGAACTAGGGTTTATGTCCCCCGATCCCATCTTTTCGTTGAAGGTCGCAAATTGAAATGCCATATGAGTCACGGCCTCCTCCGTTTTACCTTGCCGCGTCGTGATCTCCCCCATGATCTTCATCAAATTAGCGATTGCCTCGCTATTGGCCGCTACCGACTTCTTAATCTCTTCAATTTCTCCATTGTTTTTCTCCTCCGTCGCGTCACTTCTATCCTTATTTCTTGTTGTTGCCGACATGGACCGTTGTCGCTCTGATACCAAATTGTTAGAATCTAACAAAAGATGTAATTTTTATAGAAAGCAATAGCACAAATCTAGATAAGTGAATACAAAAGAGGTGTATTCTCCTTCTAAGACGCCAGAGAGGATATCCGCACTCGTCTACCTATGGAATCACACCAATATCATAATCATAGCATAAACCTACAAGCGACGGCTAGCCTCCATATATATAATAGAAAATTTGGGTTACTTGGCAAAGGGTGCGCGCGTGGGTGGCTTCATGGGCCGGCGGCTTCCACGGGTGCGGCTTGGGCTTGGGCCCGAGGCCTTTTGCGGGAGTAGACCCGCAGAGGTCTATCAGATGGACATGGTATTGGGTATAGAACTAAGATGATATAACTAAGGTCAAGTCCACAGAAGTCATGATGAACACGTTGAAGATAACATGTATGAATGATACAAAGTTACATGTAGGATCAAAGTAGACGGTTCAACCTTTGATGACACCTATAACTCCCATATCCTTTCAGATTGATTGATTAGCAGAGATGTACCGTTTCTTTATTGGCACGGAATGCCTAATAACTGCCTGGAATGCCTAATAACTGCATGGTTCCTTTGCTAAAGATGAAACTTCTAAGGTTAGCCAAGTTTGTTTAAACATCTATATGGACATTATAGACAGGCAACGTGGGAGAGAATATCACGACTTTACAAGGAATGAACTGATATAAAAGCTAAACTCAAAAAGAAGTGTATTTCCCCTACTTGTAGTGCTCATCACCCCCTGCTTACAGAGACCATCCTCTTGAACAATTGAACGATTTACATCAAACAAACATGTACGTGCATGAATACATAACTAAGTTTGACGACTTGTAGGTAGGAGGGAGCTTCAAGACTCGTTAACGATGATGGGGCAAGCCAAAGGGATTAGACATGCAAGGGTATATGGTAGGATTTTAAGAACTAAATTAAGGTGTCTAAACTAAAAGTTCAATCACCGAATTCATCGTATGAAGAATATTCCTTTGGATCTCATGATATGAAGACTTGATTGCTCACTCTTGAACCCAGCATGTAAAAAAGATTCACTGCTTTTGCAAGCACAAAGTTTACAGACTCGATCTTCTTTATTCAATATTCCATAATCTACTTATAATAAAAGTCATAAATACCTTTATATAGAAAACAAAAGTTGACTCATGAAACGCTAGTCATACACAAACTAAGATCCTAAAAAAGAAAATAACCTTTCATACCTAAGGCTAAAAGACTCAAGTTAAAATCATAAATTGACTGAAAATTTAATAAAAAAAATCAAATAAAAAGAAAATTCTTAACAAACTCACACTCAAGAATAAAATAAAAAACTCTTCTTCAAAGAAAACTCAAAAAGGCCTAAAAGAGAAATACTAAAAGACTCAAATATAAGAGATATAAAAGGACTTAAAACTCAAAAGACTAAATTGGCTTAAACTCCTAAATGAAATTCTAATGAAAATATAATTCTTGTAATTCAATCATGGGTTCTCCTTGGAGCAAGATTTGCTCCAAGTTTCAAAAGAAGTCGTACATTCTCCATATTTGTTCTCCATATTCGATCGGCAACACCCCTGTTATATCATGCTAGGTTTTCGGAGAGGACTAGGGGAGAGGACTAAGTGCCAAATTTAGGCACAAGATGCTTCCGCATTATGAAAAATGTTTATCAGGTGTTCCACTTAGCCTTGAATCTAGAATCAATGAAAGATCCCAAACAGAAAGCCTATGTTTAGAGCCAGTGAACAACTTCCATGTCATTTGAAAACACTACCAAGAATATCGCTAAGGATTCAATCGGAAAGCCTAAAATTGGAGAAAGCAAAGGCCAAAAGGGTCTAAAGCATGTCTAAAGCTACAAGTGTCACATGTCATTTTTCCATCTATGTCCCAAAAAGAGTTTACATGTCAGAAGTTCATGATGTCTGTGGGATAGTTATGGAGATGTATGTTCTTCTTAAGAATACCAATGATGCTAATAAGAATATACATAAGTCTAGTGTTAGTATGTGTGTCGTTAGGTGTTTAGCCGTCACACTTAGGAGTAATGGTGATTGACAACTGATGATTGTTTTTCAACCTGCATCAATATTAAAGGTAGGTCCTCTTGTGTGATGACTCTCAGAGATAGTTGTACTAATCTTGCTGCCATGTTAGCCTTTGAAAAGATGATAGTAAAAGCTAAATTTTACCCATGTACATGCAACATTACATGGTATGATGAGATCTTATATGTTGTTACCTAACATTGTTTAGTGTTTATCCAGCTTTTAGCTATCTGGATCACATCTAGTATGATTTTTTGTTGATGGATTTTGTACACAATTCTATTAGGTAGGTCCTAACTATATGACATAAATATTTCATGTTGTGAGAGTCAAGCATATACACATTCATGTTCGATGCAAAGAAAGTTGTGTTCACTCCATGCCGATCAAATAACAGTTGAAGATCAAAAGAATTGATTGGTCACTAGTAAGTCACATAAGGGGTCAATTCACCATCAGTCTCGAGTCCATTAAAGTTAACAGACCATGAACCTATTGTTGCTACATGGCTCATGCATATCATTTGAGTGATCTACAATTTGAGACATGTAAGAATTTTGCAATTAATCATTATACTCACAAGTCGATTGCAGATTCATGTAAAAGTTGTCAATGCTTATAGTTGATGATGATGTGATGATTAAAGCTTGCCCAAAGAGTTTCCTTTATGGAATGATGGAAATGCTTACAGGTTTTCATCGAGTAGGTTTTCATCTAGTACTGTCGCTTGCGAGTTCACTATCCCACGGGAGCTTCCCGCAAGTTTGAAGTTCGGCGTGACACTATTGACTGACACTATTGTCTGTCTCCTTCACATGCGTCCCCATTGAGATGTTCATCACATGATATTGCTCAATTTTGCCTAAATAGTCTGGCCAAATATGCACGTGTTACCATTCACCAAGAGAAAACCGGAGAAAAAAAATAAGAATAGAGTTTGGGTCCAGTTTTAGTTCTTCTCTGGTTAGGTTTTTTTCGTTTTTGATTCCTTCTTGTATTTCCTATTGAGTCTTTTTGAGTTTTCTTTTAGGAGCCTTCTTTTATTTTTCGAGTTTCTAATTATGACTGTTTTCTTTGCTATAAATATGGGCTTGAATTAGAACTTTTTTTACAAATGAAGAGAGATCGAAAACCGAGTTTATGAAAGCTAGTTGGTTTGTAAGACACCTTAATGATTGAATCGCTTTGCAACAAGGTGCAAAAGTGGGTGAGCAATTCACCACGGTGTGCAGCCCGAATTTCTATCTCTTTTGTAACAAATTCCCAATTTAGATTTCCCAAGCCCTCAATTGCTTCCATCACAAAACCCCAATGCTTATGTGACCCCTCAATATTTAGGATGAAATTCATTGTAGAAATTAGTACAACTTTCAAGCCAAAATAAAAATGATATAAAAATATCTGAAAGAAAGAGTTCCTGAATTTCTTTTGCGGTAATACACTTTAACGCCCAAAAAGATGGATGGTCGCACGCAAGCAAACACGTGTATATGTGCAAGCATGCTCTGTATGCATGCACACAGATCCAAGCACACCACCACCAATCAAAGCTAAAAGAGAAAAGGTAAAGAAAAAAAGAAATGGGAAAAAAGTCACACCGATGCTCTCAAATATATTGAAAAGTGAAATGAAATAAACATACCACAGTTCCTTTAAGTTCTCCAGCAATAGCAATTTTTAGGTCCTCCAATCTCTCGCTAGAAAATGTCTGAGACTTGACTGGGGAAGTTCGACTAGACAAAGACTTACTAGACACTGGAGGAAGGATCCGATCAGGCTTTTTTGCCTTCTGTGATTTTGACCACTGCAACAATCTTCGACTATAAATTTAAACTGGCAACAGGTGTGAACAACCAGTCAGTTATGCTGCATATGTAAAAATTAGTTTTAGATACCTTTAGAAGATATTCATTGTTTGTTCCTTCTGGGATTTTCCACTTCTGTTTCAGTCGTACAGGCTCAGTAGTTGAGTAAGAACACTTGCTCCAAGCGGATACATAACCATGGCAACGATACTGGCCATCGGAGTAATGCAGTGAACCAGAACAGACAGGGCATTTCCCCAGTGCTCCAAATAGCATTCCATCAGCACTTTACATGACACATCAATTCTTGTCAGAATTGTACAACTTGAGTTATTGAAAAAAAAATTGATGATAAATATCTTAGAAAGAGCAGGTAGTCAGAAAATACTGATACACCCATAACCATACAAGAGACAGATGCATGCATATTCTGTGTGTGTGTGTTTTTTTTTTTTTTTTTTTTTTTGGGGGGGGGGGGGGGGTTTTGGGGTGGGGGGGGGGCAAGCAAAATATATTCATTTCAACGTAGACATGAATTGTGAAAAATGAACCTTTTGTACAAGTTCACTTAGAAGTTAATTTGTCTTCAAAGGTCACCAAAAAGTAAAATATTTGAAGAATCCTTGTATTTCTCTGGAAGAAAATAAGTCTTGAGCGTGAAGGTTTGTATTTCAAGGCTTACTGCATAACTTTGTAAACCAGTTTAAAGACTCTTAACAAACAGTTCGTAAACCACTCAGCTCAGCATCATACAGGATCTCTTAAGTTTGTTTATTTAAACCAAAAGACTAGCACATGGTTTAGCTTTATGATGTACTACCAAAAAAACAAGGCCCGCTTAATAATCACCTAGGCTCTCTAAGCTTGAACTAGTTATGCTATAGCTACATTTCATATCATTGTGGGCACCACCCTATGAGTTTGAGAGGGAAGAACATAGAAAATATGACAGAAAAATTAGTAATGACAATTGGTGAGTAATAGGCTTGCTGAACAAGAAATGACTGGGAGCCTAAAAGAATTTAGAACGTCAAGAAAATAGGTAAACCTTGAAATCAATTTCATGTGGATGTGATTAACAATCAAAAGAATATAATTGGCACAACATTAGCCTTGAACTCAGTTATTTTTCTTACTTTTACTCTGCAACATAGTCAATTTTCCTTTAAAATTCCATTGTCAACTTGCTTAATGGCTCGAGTATTATCTACATGAGCTCAAGCTCAACTTGTTTAATGAATCAAGATGAACTTGCAAATACCTCTCTATAAAGATTCAAACTTGACTTACCCAAAAATAAAATACTTAGAGCCAGAGAGCTCGACTCATTTCGGGCCCAGGTTGTTTCATACTTATTTGGATGGTGTTTAAATGTCAGTTAGCATGTCGAGCACAATGATTTGGGTGTGTGGCTCGTAGCCGATATATTGCCTCGAAACCCACATACCAGTCGGTATGCCGGATTTCAGATCTCGGCTGACTCTGAAATAAGTTGGAGTTCACATTTTAAAAAATAACATGTATCAAGAGAACTGCACAAACTCTGCCAGGAGCAATTTCACGAGCTCATGAAATTGACAAAAAACTGTGCACTCTTTCCTAAAGTATTCCTTGTTAACTTTATTGATTTGATTGAAAAGAATTACCATCGTTCACGTAGATCATTTTCAGAGCCTGTTGAATCTTGATCATTAGCTTCCAGCATTTCCCGCAACTCTGCAGCAGTTACTTCCTTCTTAAGCCCATCCTTTATATCCCATAAGACATTGGTTTGCTCTTTCAGCTTACTTTCCAGATCAGTAGCCCCATCATTACTTGATAATACCCCACCTGCTGATCCATTTCCATCTGATTTTGAAATTTTAGATTTTTTCTCATCGTTCCCATCTTTTTTACGTTTTGTACCTTTAGAAGTCTGCTCAGGGACTGCAACTTTATTATCATTAACCGCACCCTCTAACATTCCAAAAGAAATCAACTATGAGAAAGATAGATAAAACAATTGCAATAAAGGCTTCTCCAAGAGCAATTTTATCAAGGCTTCTTCCATAGCAAAGTAAATTTTATTCTATTACCTCTTTTGGCGGTAGATGTGTCCTTTTTAATCAGAGAAGCAACAGAAGATTTTTCAACCGATGGAAGGTTGTCCCAGCCTGATACTTTCTCAATATTAATGGATGGATGCATCTGTAAAAAACAGTGGATGTGGTGCCAGGCTACACCCCTAGCACCCTGTCCCTGAGGCTTGGTCGAAACACGAACCTAACAAAAAATTGAAAAGTCGGATATCCATAGGAGAAGCCTACATTAGCTTAAAATAAACTGAAAAACACCTACAACACAAGTAACTCAGAAACGGATGATATCATGAAAGTGTTCAGAATGAGATCCAATTAATGGAAAAAAGCATGTCGTAACACTAAAATCTATGGAAAATGAACCACACTCCACTAAACCATAAATGGCAATGCATAAAATGACTTGAATGGCAAAATAGTATCAAAATATTGTGAATCTGTTTTGGATTACTCTAGACCTGATAAGCAACAAGTGTTACACTTTGCCCACCCAGTTTGTCATATTAGCTTGACGTTTCATTTAGCAGATTCAAATTTGGATCAGACCAATTATAATGATTGGGTTAGCTACCTGAGAAAGGATATACTAATTGACTGCTGCATAAACAAAGAGTCTTTATATGCATCATCTACAGGTACCTCAGAGCAAATATACTAATCTACAGTGGTAATGTAAAGCCTTGGGTTCTACAGTTTGGCAACTAAATTTGGTTTCAATGTGGTTTCACAATTGTTTTCATCTTTTCTTTTTCTTTTAAACTTCTTGGGAAATAGAGGTTACAGGCTTTTAATGATAATCTAACAATCGAAAAGTTTCAGATACTCTAATAATTGAAAGGTATAGTTGGACCAATTCCAAATTGGAACTTTCCATAGATGTTTAAATTAGAGCATAAAAGCAAAAGTGCATACTTATACCCACTACTTAGTACACATGCATTTACAGGTGCATAAAATCTACTTTATATCTAGAATCAGTAAATGGCATATGTGATACATTTGTAAAACTCAAACCTGTTGTCCGCTCCAGAATCCTTTTGAACAAGACCATAAGTTGCAACGTCCATGGAGTTCGGTACATGGATTCTTCCCCCATTCAAACCAATTGAGGATCATCTCATCCGTTAACTTCTATGATTTAGACACATGAATGAGTGTCTGATGCGGACCCGAGCCGCACCCACCACAGGAGGCCGGCGGCTATCTAGGGGGACCCACCCACCTTTAGTCACTTACGTGCGCCGTAGGAGGCGCGGTAGCACGTAGGTGGGTTAGTTAGGGGTATTCTAGTCATTTTAGACTAGATTAGTAATTCCCCACTTTTCTATAAATTAGGGCTAGCCGTCTTTATTTTATTTTTATGCTTGATTTGTGAAAACACTTTGAGTTATCAATTGTGAGGGTTTTTAGGCTTTGATCCGTTCATTCAAAGCTAGGAGACATGATCTCGTCTCGAAGGAGATCCATTTATCTTGTGTTCTTCGCAAATCATTCTCTATAAAATTCCTCTTTTTATATTTTCCTCTTTTAAAAATCTGAACTTTATTGATTCGATCCGCCGGATCGTATCAAATTGGTATCAGAGCACTGAGATCCAATGGCGACGAGCACGAGGTCAAAGGCGGATGGCGTGGATGAGAAGGTGCAGGGGCTACGAGAAGAATTCAACCGGGAGATCGAGGGATTGAAGAAAACCCTAGGTGAATCCATCAAGGATCACGCCCATTCGCAAGAGGACATCCAAACCGAGCTTCGGGGCATGCGAAGGGAAGCCGCGCAGACGGCAAGGGACATCCAAGGGCTAAAGGAGGCAACTTCAGATCTGAAATTTTTAAGGGAGGCCACTTCGTCGATTCCGGAGATAAAAGCTATGCTCCAAGCCCTAACAATGGAGAGAGGAGGAGATCGGAGCAAGAGGATTCAAGGGGGAGAAAACCAAGGGGAATCAACACTTGAATCGGCAAATCGGGAGCAACCGGAGGGTGTGACGGCTACAACAACAAACCTGGAGCAAATCGCAGCCGCCACGAACCCTAGCGGGTCCGGACATCCATGGAGGGAGGCCGGAGGGCCTTTTGGAAGGCCGGCAGGCCCACCTGGGCCTGCCGCCAGCTGTGCAGGCCCATCTGGGCCAGCGGCTGTACCTGCAGGCCCTTCAGGGCCTGCGGCAGGGCCCAGCGGGCCTGCCGCAGCTACTGCAGGCCCGGCCGAGCCTGTCGCAGCCTTTGCGGGCCCGTTCGGGCCTGCCACAGTCACGACAGGCCCAAACAGGGCCGCTGGAGGCCCATGGGGGCCCGCCGCAGTTCAGGCAGCCCCCTGGGGGCCCGCGACGACACCGACAGCCCCCTGGGGGCCCGCAGCAGCACAGACAGCCCCGTGGGGGCAAGACGGAGGCGGATGGGCCCGAGACGCGACGATTGGGGCTCCAGCAGCCCAATTTTGGGGACCAGATGCTCATCCACAGGTACCGAGGCCGCAGGTTGATCCCAGGCAGGTTTTTGATGGCTTTCCGGGGCGGGGACAAGGCCCGGGAGGCTATTTTGGAGGACGGACAGCACCGGTACAGCCACACAGAGGGGCAGGAGGGCCCGTGTGGGCGCAACAGCAGGAGTTTCCGGGGTACCATTACCAGCCCGAGGCGTGGGAGCGACCCGGTTGGCCTGAGGAGCTGTACGGGGCTGACGGAGGAGGGCCCGTTGAGGCAGTCGGCGGGGGATTCGGCCGTGGGGGAGACCGCGGCAGAGATGGGGGTCCACAGGGGGACATTAATGCAGACCGCCGCCTCATGAAGCTGAAGATGCCGATTTTTGACGGCACAGACCCGGACGGATGGATCTACCGGGCGGAGCGGTACTTCCAGGTGATGAGACTGACGGAGGAGGAGGTTCTGAGAGCCATAGGGATCTACTTCGAGGGGAAGGCGTTGGCATGGTACAGGTGGAAGGCGGCACGGACACCCTTTCGCACTTGGGAGGAGCTCTCCGCACTGATACTAGACCGGTTCCAGGAGACCCCAGGAGGAGATTTCTACGAGCAGTTATCTGCTTTGAGGCAGGAGGGGACGGTCCGGGATTATGTGGAGAGATTCGAGATGTTGAACAGTAGGGTGAAGGGGGCAGTGTTCTAAATATCGGATATCGGTCGCGTATCGGCCTAGGAAATTTGATATCGGATTGCGGATATCGGGGATATATCGGGGATATTGACTAAATATCGGACTGTCATATCGGATGCTTAAAAATGATGAAATATGCAAGCATAAATGTATCTAAGAAGATATAAACTATACTAACTCAAATAAAAGTATGTTTTGGTTATACTTCTTTCGTTAAACATGAATATCGGGGATATTGACTAAATATCGGATTCAAAGTATCATTCATATCAGAGGCTAATATAATATCAAATAAAAGCATAGATATGTCTAAGAAAATATAAACTATAGAAAATTAGAAACTCAAATAAAAGTATATTTTCAGTATACTTACCTCATTAAACGTGAATACCAGCCATCCACTTGGTAGAATATTTCTTTAAGTGATCACGAACCAAGCGAATTAAATACCTACAAAATATGATAATAAAATCAGTATGCAAGTAGGCATGCGTTAAAAATTATTAAATTAATAAAAAATAAACATGAATAATTTAACATTTACGAAATGAATCATATGATTAGGCCAAACCTGATTCAATGACAAACCAATTCAAATTGTTATATAATAAAAAGTAAATCACAAACATCATATTAAAAGCAGAAAATAATATCAGTCCATAGATTTAAAACATGTCCCAGTCTCTAATACATCAAAGTAATCAATAATCATCTCCAAGATCGGAATCATCATTGCCCTCGTCTAGCTCGTCCCCCGATGATTCTGATGATGATTCAAATTCATCTTCTTCCATGGCTGGTTCTTTTCCTTTGGATGATGAAGATGCACCTTTCTTTGTTCTTTTATATGTCACCACTCTTGAGCTCTTCTTTCTTTTAGGATTAGCTCCCATAGCTGTGGCAACTTGTCTCCAAGTCAACTGCTCACCTGGAAACACCTCATCATCGCTATCAGAAACTGAAGCACCATCATTTTTTGATACCAACCAATCAGAGACCTTTTCATTATCATTATAAGCAGCCAAAGGATCCCTCTCTTTATTCTCATGCTTATTTTTCAGCTCGGCATTGAACTTGACGAAAACTAAGTCACGCAGCTTATTGTGACTTAGTCTATTTCTCTTCTTGGTATGAGTCTACAAAAGATAAAGAAATTATCATTAACTGATTATTTTCAATAAATTAAAAGTTTTAGAATATAAATATATGATGAATATATTATACTATTTACCATCTCAAATGTGCTCCAGTTTCTTTCGCACCCAGAAGAGCTAGTTGCCAAATTAAGGACCCTCAATGCCATTTGTTTCAATTCTGGAGCATCGGTCCCATAGAAACTCCACCATGTGACTGTCAAATTAACAAATATAAAAATCATCGCTTAACATGTGTTTATTTAAAAAAATTGATAAATAATAAAAATTATACCTGGGTTAATTTTTGGATTTTTTGCAGCATTCTTTGCAAAATCCCGACCAAATGAACCCCTTTGGTTTTGATAGAGGTAGAGCTGCTCTCCAATCTTCTCAATAATATCATGATCATTCCCATACATGAGATGCATGCACTCCACAAAACCATCAAAAATATTACCCTTTTCGATTGCTTCCTTATTAGGGTAATAATAAAAAGGGTTCAAGTAATACCCAGTCCTATGCAATGGCGACTTAAGCTTCTCATCCCATCTTTTATCTATTATCTTCCATATTGGAAGATACATCTTCTCCTTCTGGGCCAGGGCCGATGCAATTTCAACTTTGGTTTCAACCAAATCACCATACACAAAGCCCATCGACGGGACTTTGTCACCATCCACTCTCCTCAAAACTTTCACCAATGGAGTGAACACCTTCAAAGCCAGATCAACATTGTCCCAAAACTTATTACTCAAAACAATTTCTTGAACCTACAAAGCAAGGATTAATAATTCAGTTATGATTAAAAAATTGATGAAATAATCTTATATCAATGTAAATAAATTTTAATTATAATTACCTTCCTTCCTGCAGGCTTGCTAGAAAGGTCACACTCTTCCCATTGTTCAGAACTAAACATCTGCTTTAGTTCTTTTTTCTTATCTCTCAGTGAACTCAAAGATAAGAAGGCAGTGGCAAATCTAGTCGCACCGGGCCTAACTATGTCTCCTTTGGTAAAGTCTCTCATCAAGCTCAAAGTGATGGTGTGACTGTAAATGAAAATGGAGACATCTCTGCCCATTGTAATGGCACTCCTGATCGGCTTGATTTTGGCGATGTCCACGAGCATCAAATTAACGGTGTGTGCGCCACAACTCGTCCAAAAGATCCTTGGCCTCTTCACTGCCAGTATTTTTGCCGCTGCCATATTATTAGATGCATTATCGGTAATTATCTGAACAACATTATCCTCCCCCAGCTTCTCAATTGCCCTATCAACAAAAGCATGAATAAATGCACCACTATGGCGCTCAGCCGAAACATCCTCCGAGTCCAGAAAAGCAATCCCTGCTGGACAATGCACC
The DNA here is from genome assembly GCA_030789695.1 of Scilla litardierei. Taxonomy (NCBI): domain Eukaryota; kingdom Viridiplantae; phylum Streptophyta; class Magnoliopsida; order Asparagales; family Asparagaceae; genus Scilla; species Scilla litardierei. The sequence continues at coordinate 41,078,585 of CM061138.1, read as the reverse complement.
ACTATATTCATGATGCTCCGTTGCTTTCGATCAGACCAAGCATCGGTCATAATGGAGCATCCATGAATGATACAGCTCTCTTTGAAAGATTTCAATCTTTCATGTGTCTCCTCCACCTCCTTCTCAAGACACATCTCTCCTAGCTCATAAGGAGTGGGAGCCTCCAAGCCTGGCCCAAATTGACCTACAGCCTGCAACATTTGCTGAAATGATCCAAGTGTTGCAGCATTGAAAGAAATTCCGGCTTCAAAGAACCACCTCGCAATATATCGGATCGTGTTCTCCCTCCTCTTCTTTCTCTCCTTCGAATCAAGTGTAGTCTGCTTTGTCTTTCCCGTAGCAACATCCAAATCTGCTGGAGCTTGAGTGGCATACCTATCCATCGGTCCTATCTTCTTAAATGAAGAAAAAACACTTGATCGTGATGAAGACTCCTGGCGGGTCCCACTCTCTTGTTCCTCTTGGACATGTTCCTCTCCACCAATGTTAACATCATCCATTAAAGCTTGCACCCCCGTCGCCTTGCGCTCCTTTTCCTTCTCAAACTTAGCAAGAATTTCTAACACCTTGCTCTTCACATCATCAGGAACACTACCACATGGCCTCACATTTCCCCTTCTTCCCGCAAGATGTGCCTTGAACCGGGTAATTCCTCCATTAACAATTTGGTTGCAATAATTACATTGAATCTTAGCCGTACTTTGGCTATCCACTTGCTTTCCATATGCCCAGCAAGGGTCCCCTTTTGGAACACTTTTACTAGAAGCTCCACAAATCACAAGACTTGAAAGCAGAAATCCTATACCTTAAATCATAATAAAAACAAACGTTGAAAAATGTTAATAAATAAATTAAAACAAGCCAATAATGCTACAAATAAGTAACCACTGAATATTGTCAAAAATAATGCAATATATGGAGTCATGGACAAATCTCTAGTTCTCTACATTAACCATGGATGTTTGGTTGTTTGAATTCTTAATAGTCAATCATGTTACTCATCGATGTATATTTCAATTTTCACATGTCGATACTACTTTTAAATTTTATTAATTTAATAACTAATTTTGTGTTCTCTTTGATTTTATTGCAGGTTTGAGGCAGAAATAAATCAAGAGTGGCAAATAAATCAAGAGCATCGTACTAGTTACCACGCTACAATTAAAAAAATAGTTGCTTTGTAGGCACATCAGCACATATGCAGTATGTTATCAATGTATAATTTGAAATTCAGAATGTAAAATGTAAATATTTTGTGACATGCAAATTTTGGGAGGATTGCTAATCAGACAAGCGCTATAAATTTGCAGTATATGCTTTGCCTTAAAATTAATGACACACACCATATCTAAGAAGGAAATATTGATGGATTGGGGTCTGAAAACAATGGACCCATGTCAACTAACTCAGTGTTTCATGCTTGCTTGGGACATTTAGTTACTGATCGTTTGATGGATCCTCAAACATTGACATTGTATTTGGATTTGGATCGGTGGGAACTGGGAAGAGTATCACAATAACCGGGGTCCTTGTAATATGAATGTGCAATGTCAATAATAAATATGATGTCCTTTGGTAAGCTCTGTATGGTCAGCTAAAACACATCACATTAATCTGCTGATTATGGGAAGATCCTCACCCTATGGACCACTGTCCTTTATTTGAATGCACAATGTTTATTGAGACCACTTGCATGATTGCATCAAAGTCAAAAAGCAAGAGGATTGCTGAAAAAATTTGAGAAAAACTTCACCTTTACCTTATATGTGTCCCTGACTCTGTGCGCTCCAATAGAAAAAGAACCAAGAACTGAAAAAAATCCTCAACCGATTATGGGAAGATCCTCAACTAAAAAAAATTTAAAAATTGAAATTAACCCCCTAACCAATAAAAAGTGGAAAAAAGGAGAAATCTTAACTTACCGTGTTTCGGCGTGGACTGGAGATGCTTCGAAGCTCAAACACTCCAACGTTCGCACAATAGAAAGCTTCGAAAGCTTTGGAAGCTTCAAACACCGAAGAGCTGACAGCGAATGGTAGATGGCGGCCAACGCTTCTCACAGTCGATGGCGTCCGAACGCTCCAAGCCTCCAACGCCTCGCACAGTTGATGGCGTCCTCCAAGCTTCGAACACCGACAAGCTTCGAACACTCCAAGGCCCAAGCACAGTCGATGGCGTCCGAACTTGAGAACTGTCGACGGCGAAGCACACAACAATCGATGGAGAAGTAAAAAACGGAGTCAAAGAAGTAAAAAACGTTGACGAGAATTGAAATAACTCACCGAAGAAGAAGGAAAGCCGGAGAAGACGTCGAGTCGCCGTCGGATTTTAGGGCCGTCGGGGTTTAGGGCTTTTTTTTCTCTTAATTTTCGCTCGCTGTAACGACTGAAGCGAGAGATCGTATCGAGTTTTGTTAGAGAATGGATATCGGGTACGGGTCGAGTGAGTTATACCTTGTTTAATTGAACCCGCAGCTGGTTAATTAAAACCCCCGATATTACTCAAAACCGGGCGATATTTGGAGACCGATATTGCGGCCGCAATATCGGGTCCTTACCGATATATCGGCGCTATTGGTCTCAAAATCGGAAAACGCAATTACTGGCCCAATATCGTATCGGCCCTCTGTAAAACCCGATATTGCGGCCGAAATTGCGGATTGCGGACCGATATTTGGAACACTGGAAGGGGGTGACTGACGAGGTGATGATCGGGAATTTCATGAGGGGGTTGAAGCCCTCTATCCGAGTGGAGCTGAGGATGCAGAGTCCGGGGACATTGGAGGATGTCCTTCGCCTGGCCCACAAGGCAGAGGAGAAGCATACAGAAGAGAGGAGCACTCGGGGAATTTGGGGAGCCCAGAGCCAGCGTAGTCAGACGGCACCGGTCCCACCTCCGGGGGTTACAGTAGCACCAGGGGACGCGGAAATGAAGAAAGAGGAAACCCGACCAGTGATCCCTGGTAGGCGGATGACTGAGGCTGATATGAGGGCAAGGCGTGCCGCATGCCTCTGTTTCAGATGCGATGAGAAGTTCAGTCCCGGTCATCGGTGTGCGAGCAGGCTGATGCAGATCGTGATAATGCCGGACGAGGGGGAGTATGCGGAGGAGAGAGAGCCAGTGATAACGGAAGAGAGCGAGGCTGAGCACGCACATCTGGATGTGGCGGAGGTGTCCCTGAACTCCTTGGTAGGGGTAACCACGAACCATACCATGAAGTTGTCAGTGCGATTGGACGACGCGCCGGTGACGATACTCATAGACAGTGGGGCTACCCACAACTTCATCTCTCGACATTTGGTGGATCGTCATAGGCTGCAGGTGAGCACCTTGGAGACGTTTACGGTCCTCTCCGGGACAGGAAGGAGGGAGGAGACCAGTGGGATGTGCAAGGGGCTGAGTCTGACCCTACAAGGAGTGCAGATCGTGGAAGACTTCTTGCCCCTAGAGTTGGACAATATCGATGTGATTTTGGACGTGCAGTGGCTGAGGGGGTTGGGCGAGGTGAAGATGAATTGGAAGCAGCTTAGGATGGAATTCCAGGAGGGGGGTCGCACGGTGGTTCTGACAGGTGACCCTAGCCTCTGTTTTCCCTCGGGGGCCTTCAAAGCCAGATCTCCACCTTGAGGACAAGGTGGCTCTTTTAGGGGGCGGTATTGATGCGGACCCGAGCCGCACCCACCACAGGAGGCCGGCGGCTATCTAGGGGGACCCACCCACCTTTAGTCACTTACGTGCGCCGTAGGAGGCGCGGTAGCACGTAGGTGGGTTAGTTAGGGGTATTCTAGTCATTTTAGACTAGATTAGTAATTCCCCACTTTTCTATAAATTAGGGCTAGCCGTCTTTATTTTATTTTTATGCTTGATTTGTGAAAACACTTTGAGTTATCAATTGTGAGGGTTTTTAGGCTTTGATCCGTTCATTCAAAGCTAGGAGACATGATCTCGTCTCGAAGGAGATCCATTTATCTTGTGTTCTTCGCAAATCATTCTCTATAAAATTCCTCTTTTTATATTTTCCTCTTTTAAAAATCTGAACTTTATTGATTCGATCCGCCGGATCGTATCAGTGTCACACTTCGATATGGACACAAGGTGTCCGAGATGGCAATTATCTTGACTATATCTATCTTTGGCATACTTGTATATTCGACTCATATAAATATATACTGGGTTTAACCACACAAAAATTTTAACTTTAGTATGTTCATTGACAAAACCATAGTTTTTGTCAAAAGAGGGCATAACATACTTCATGAAGTACATATTTTTTCAAGGTGAATAGTGGTGCACAAATTTATAAGTATCAGACACAGATTGACATGCATGTGGTGGCTGGGGGTTTGACACATGGCAATCTTGGTTGGGAGAAGTGTCCCACGCATTATATATTAAATTAACAACTACTATATCCTTTTAAACTGAATCAATCTATGTTTTATGAGGTCCTACCTTAATTCTCAATGTGATTCACTATGAAAAATCAACATTTTATAATACACTTAATGGTATCTCCAACCCAATGCAAATTATACCAAATCTCCCTATTTTCTGAAGTGAATCTAAATCTAACGTATTATGAAATGGAAGCACTCCTTTCTTACCCTATTGCACATCCATCTCAATATTCTCATTTCAACCAAACCCATTTTCTATATGTGTTTATTAATTGCTAACAGACTGTAAACACAGCTCATGCCGATTTATAAAATTTCAACACATGCATACCATATGTGAATTATATTTTCAAGATTCCACTACAAATTTTAATCTTATTTTTTCTTTGATATTCAGATTGGTGAATAGGTCAATGCAGGCACGGGCACAAGTAGATGCTTAGAGTTCAAGTGTTGGGGAACAAAGCATATGAGAGTCTGGATGGTTTGGCTAAGGGGTCAGCAGATGGTTCTAGGCAGTGATGTACATTTGGTTTGGCATGGGGGTGACTGTACACCTGATTGCACGACTATTTTTATGCATGTCTTACATATATTACCTGCGGCATATTGTACAATTTGTACTACACCTGATTGTTAGCATTCTCATGAATGGTAACCAAACAAAACTAATGAGTTTCATCTTAGTACCTTAGAACAGACATTATGAATGTTGGTCGTGGACAGATCTAATAGTCCAATGAAGACTAATATTCCATACCCAGTGTAACAATTAAAAAAGATATCTCAAAATAAAACAGAAAATTCAGTAAGATACCAACCATTCCTTTCATGATTTTTTCATTGCAGTGCCTACACCCAGCACGAGAAGTTTGAGAAACTTCGATGGCACAATCATTTTCAGCGGTAGCACTAACTGTATCACTAGTATTCAGACATCCACCTTCCACATAATTTCGTATCTTTTGTTGGTCCTCCCAACGTAGCAAGTCTATGCCTTCAACGTCATCGAATCTGGTGAACATTATTAGAAGAAGATAGTCGCCTTAATAGACATACAGGTCAAAGACTCAATATGCATTTCAGTTGACATGGTAAGATGCTCTCTAGAAAGATTAATTGTAAAAATACTCCAAATCATTGACCAAGTTTTAATCCAGCATAGAAGCTAAAGTAACACGTACGATTTGATCTGATTTGCTTTCTTGAGGATACAGCCAGCATGATTCCACATCTGAGCACGGCTAAGATGTTAGATGAAGAACCGAAGAAAAAAGTAGCAAATAGCATGCTTCGTTTAACAAACTCTTAGATAATCAGTAGGGTAAATTAAACAATTCTGAAGAAATGAAAATTAGCAAGTAAACCTCATAATAAGACTGCACAATATGAATACACCAATGGCAGGATCAAATAAGATATTATATCACAATTGTCAGGATCATGTTTGGGAATATGATTCCATTTAGATATTCGGCTTGTTCTGTGCCTCAATGCAGAATGTGTTCACTTGTCTAGAGGAACCTTGATGTTGATCACTGGTTATCAAAGCATAAATTGCATAACTAGATCAACTCTTATAACTAAGGATGTTCCCTAAAAATCTTAAACTATAAGAGCTGCATCCCTCAAGGCAACAGCTACATAGTTAACTGAAGACATTTGGTATATTCATTTGAAAGATTTCAACTTTGATCTTCATTTTCCTCACATTCGATTGAAAAACATCTCAAAAGATAAACACACAACAAGAGGTTTCAGAAATAACCCAAAGTGCAAGAACGATCGAACCCAACAAAACAAAAGGTGTAATATCATCGAGTTTTTGAAACTTCCCCCCACAAAAAGGGAATTCAAACCCCAAAATGTGGGAAAACTAGGGCAGTGCTGCAAAGGGGGGAGAACGAAAAATTTAGGGTTTTGTCTCGATTACCGGCATGAAACCGTCGAATTGGGTGGCGGCGACCATCTTGCCAAGGCGGAGCTTATCCTTGTCGATGGGGGACTTGCACGTCTTGCACGACGACCGTCCCGACTTCGCGTACTCGGCCTTCCAGGGTTTCGCCGGAGTCGCCATGGACGACAAAGGGCCACGAGCACAATGACGCGAAATCCAAAGCTCTCAGAGCCTCAGAGGTGAGGGGAGAGCGAAAAACAGAGAGGAGAGAGATTTACACTGTTTGTTTGCTAGTGAGCAAAATGAGTCGCCTGTGTCCCAATCGTGTCAGGGAAGCTGGCGTATGTTAGCATGTCGAGAACACGTGGCACAACATATTAAATTGGAATGTTTTTCTGGCGGATTAGAGATACTGCAACTATGAGCATTGCGACCACGTTGTGACTCTTTGGGTGGGCAGCATAATGTCCCCGGCTGCAGCCAACCACGTCACAAGAACTCATGGTGGTCAAGTTCATGGTCCGTATTTAGTCGCGAGATCTTTTTCGTCTTTTAAATTTTAATGTCTCTGAGAACCGATCCGGTTTTCTAGTGGGTTCTTTTCATGGAAGACAGAACTTGAAAAAAAGTTAAGAAAGAAAAAAAAGGTTGAGCCATGTAATGATCTTGGCGGAGTGTTGTTATTGTACCATAGAAATTTAGGAATACGCCATATTATACTGTTTGATTAACTACATTTATATTTTTAACGTCAGATGTTGGGATTTGAAGATCCGAACGGTTCTAATACAATACATGTGTAAATCCGAACACGATACATTTTTTATTATACTGTTTGGCTTTGCAATTCCGAACGGAAGAATAAAAGTATTAGAGCCGTTCGGATCACCAAATCCGAACATCTGATGTTAAAAATATAGGTGTGATAAATCAAGTAATATGGTGCATTCATAAATTTCCGTGGTGCGAATAACAACACTCATGATCTCGATGTACATACATACAAACATAAATATACATTAACAATCCTGTTTACGGGTGTTTTCTCAGCACATGTTGATTGTCTGGAGGCCCGGATGTCGTAACTGTCATGTGAGACGGAGATGACCATTGAGGTCGACCGAGGGCGCGTTCGCTTGAGCAGTAAGGTGCGGATCCGTTCTTTCGTGCGCCGAGGGGTAGTCCTCGGTGGGATGACAACCTCTGGAATCGGTTGAAGGCGGAGTCGCTCGGTGAGGGACACGCGGATCCTCGCGTTGGCTCGCCGAAGGGTAGCCTCGGCAGAGCGACGACCTTTTGATGGTGGAGATGAGCGGACTCGGGGACGAGGGCGCTCGGCTCCGGCTGGGAAGACGCTGAGTGGTAGCCTCGGCGTTGCTGGATCTCCTGGACCTGAATAGACGAGGGAGCTCGCCAGGGGGATCGGACCTTGGTTTCGACCAATTCCCCTCCGATGCCAAAGTCAGATCTGGTCTGATTGATGCTCGGTGGGATCGGACTTGGTTCGCGGAGAGACCAAGCACCGATCCTCGGACCGAGCTGTGGATGAGAAAAATGTTAGGTGGAAGAAGGTGTAAGAGTGGGTATGAGATACCTCCGTTGTAGATTGCGAAGATCCGGCACCTGTGGATGACGCAATCCCTACCCTCATGTAGGTGAATCATCCTAATAATGTGCGATGATGTGACATCATGGCCGCCATTCATGGGCACGTGCAAATGGGGAAGTGTTGACACACACTAATTGCGCCCGTTTGATGATGTGATGAATGTTGTTACGACCTAAAGATCGTAGGAGTCCGACTCCCGCCCGGATCCGCTAGCATACCCCATTAACTCATCTTTTCACAAAAAGGCCGCCACCCCGGAAATCCGAATCCACATGGGGACGGGCGCTCCCCGAGCGCACCGCCCCGAGCGGGTCGAACAACTGCGGTTGTACGCCTAGGCCAGGGGTGCGGAGGCGCGCCCGGACGGCACCGATAGGCCAGCTGACTTAGGCGCGGGTGTCTATCTGCGCCGGCGAACCATAGTCCGCGACCGACCGGGAGGCGCGGCCGGGCTGGACAACTCCCGATCCGGACGACCCGGCTGACTCACATGCGCCCCGACGCCAGGGATAGCATAGCCCGACCTGTAGTTCGCCACCAACGACAAACAACCTAGGATAAGGACACGACTGACACATACGTCACCCAACCGCCAGACAAAGCACCCCCTGGCGGCTGACCCATCTGACAGTTAATGCTTTCGGCTCTGACACCCCGACAAAAGCACCCCCTGGCCGTCGCGCCGCCTGACGAAAGCAGGTCAGGAACTCCTGTTCCCGACGTCCTTGTCCGAAGTTTCCGCTGACGACCGAGCCAGCTCAGCACATCCAGTCAGCATGCCAGGTCAGCTCCGCCTAGTCATCACCTGTCAGGTATAAATACCCCCTCTTCTCTTACGGAGAGGGGGTTGGAGAATTCTCTCTCATTCTATTACTCACACACGAGAGCAAAGGTCTTCCATATCTTTGTTCTCCCACCTATAGCTCGTCACGCGCGGCGGACACGCCGTTAGTCCGACCGGCGTGCCCAGCCCCCATTTTAAGCCCTATTACTGACTTATGCATCGGAGGGGCTAAGGGTTGAACCCCAACCCTGCCCTTCTGACGAGTTATTCGTGCTGCAGGAGAGCTCGCCCATTGACCAAAGTCAGCGTCAGCCCCCTGCCGTCCAACCCTCCTCAGCTACATCCGGCGAGATTTGACCCCGTGAGCGCCACCGGTAGCAGATCCAACTTCTTCACCCCACTAATCACTTGTAAAACAGCCTACCTAAACCTTCTTCTCCATATAACCATTGTGCCCTTGGTTCCCCATAATACAAATTCATTGTATACGAGTTCCACCTCGTAACAATTGGCGCCGTCTGTGGGAACGAAGGGTCACACCCATTTTAGACTCCATGCCGATCTCGCGGAACCCTGACCACGGCAAAGATCTCGCGGGTCAGGAACCGCTCTCCCTACAAGTCACCCCGGCGTCCGACCCCCTTCTGGGGACGGGCACCGAAACTGAACCTACGTCGGCCCACGCTGTCCTGAAGAGCTTCGAGGCCGTCGCTCAGGCCAGGGGAGGCTATCAGACGGCTGGAACGGAGCCTCCGCCCGGCCCCTCAGAGCCCCAGAACGTAAGGCGGAACCTCCACCTTCAGTTCGAGGAAGAGGGGGAGAACAGGGGGCTCGCGGAGGAGGTTGCGGCCCAGCAAAGGCTCCTGGAAGAGGAGATGGAAGTTGCGCGGCGGTGGAGGTGCCTGAGGGAGGCAGCCGCCGCGCAAAGGCGTTTGGACGAAGCGGCAGAGACCGCCCGAAGGGCCTACCAGGACGAAGAGGCCGCTCGCCGCCAACTCCGCCTCATCGTCGCGGAGCGCGAGAGGCTAAGGAGAGAAAACAGGAGCAACCGAGAAATCCTGGACGAGACGGCGACGGGTCGGCGGCTCGGGGACGGGCGGGACCCGTTGCTGACCAGATCCCCACCAGGAGGAGGCAGCCCGCCTCGCCTACACCACCCCTCCGATTCCCAGCACGAGGAAGCCGTTTGTCGGCAACTACGCTTCCTCACCGCCGAGCGCGAAAGGCTCCTTCGGGAGAATCAAGAACGGATGGAGGCCCGAGGAGAGCTGGCCGGGAGGCGCTGGCGCTGGGAGAACCGTAGCCCGCAACCCGTCGAGTCCTCGGCCCAGGGAAGGAGCCCCGCCAGAAGACCGTCGGGATACTCCCCGGGGACGGAGGACCGTCGGCGGACGAGGCGCGACCGAAGCCAGACCCCCGAATGGCGGAGAGGGGATGCGCCGGACCGCCCTACCTATCCGGAGGAGGCCACGCCACTTGCACGGTGGATCACGTCCGCCCCAAGGCCCATAAGGTTCAAACCCCCTCACTTGGCCACGTACAATGGGAGAGGCGACCCCCTCACGCACGTCCAGCAATACCGGGGGGCGATGGAGGCGCAGGACGTGGATGAGGCGTTCCTATGCCGACATTTCTCCCAAAGCCTGAGGGACACCGCGTTGGACTGGTACTTTGGCTTGCCCGCGAGGTCCGTCGGGAGCTTTGGCGAACTATCCCACAAGTTCTGCCAAGAGTTCCGGGCCGGGCGGACGAAAAAGAAGCCCTTAGACTATCTCAGCACGATAGTCCAAGGGGAGGGAGAGACAACGGGGAGATACCTCCGTCGCTTTCAGGAGGAGAGACGGGCGGTGGTGACATGCGGCGATGATGTGCTTATGCTGGCCTTCAAAACGGGGTTGCGGACTCGGAGCCTCCACAAATCCCTGCTCTGGGATCCGCCAACCGACTATGAGGCATTAGTTGCTATGGCGGAGAGGCACGCGTTGGCCGAGGAGACTCTCGGTGCCAAGGCCTTATTCCCCGCGGCGAAACCCTCCCAAGGCGAACCCCGGTCACACCCACGGCCAAGGCAGGAAGAGGGGCACCGTGGTCGCGACCAGCTGGCCCGACCAAGGCGGGAACCGCTCGGGCCTCGCCCGCAAGATCGACCCGGCCCGGCGCGCGAGTTCGCTCCGGCCCCAGGGCTCCCTCGAGTCGTCCCGAGACAAGAAGGCCCCCTACGGGCGCATTACACACAACTCAATGCTCCCCTGATCGAGGTGATGGCCGCGGCTACACGAGCTGGACTGCTGCCGGAGCCGCTCCGAGAAATGAAGTCGGACCCAGCTCGGAGAGATTTTAAGAAATACTGCCGATACCACCGGGACCATGGCCACGACACCGACGACTGCTTCACCCTCAAAAGGGAAATCGAGCGGCTGATCCAGGCGGGCCACCTGGGGGACTTCGTCGGAGGCCGGAGATCGGATCGAGAAAATGGAAACCACTGAAGGGCACGGAGGGCGGACCCTCCTGCAAACGGCGAGCGGGAAGAGCCTCACCCCCCCGAAACCCGTCATGCGCATAAACACAATATGCGGCGGGCCGTCTTCAGGAGGGGCATCGTCGTCAAGCAAAAAGGCGTATGTGAGGCAAGTGATGACGGCGGGTCTTGGAGGGGACCAGAGAGGGAGAAGGATGGCCTACCCTCCCATCACTTTCAGCGACGAGGATCTGGAGGGGATCGAGCAGCCCCACGACGACGCCATCGTCATCGAGGCCCAGATTGGGACGGCCATCGTCAGCCGCCTCCTGATCGACACAGGGAGCTCCTGCGACATCATGTTCATGTCCACCATCGAAAAGATGGGGTTAAGGCCGGCGGACCTGAGACCCTGTACCGGACCCCTCGTCGGATTCACCGGTCACTCGACCCCCATCATGGGAGTGATCACGTTGCCGATAACCCTCGGGGAAGAGCCGCAAGTCGTCACTCGAATGACGATGTTCGTTGTGGTCGACATTGCGTCGGCGTACAACGGGATCATAGGACGACCATACATGGCGGCCATCGGAGCGCTCCCCAGCCTTCTCCACCAGATGGTCAAGTTCCAAACCCCCCGGGTGGTAGGGATCGTACGGGGAAGCCAGAAGCTGTCTAGGAGCTGCTACGTGGGGTCGACCAAGCACAAGGGACCGGAGGTGAACCTGAAGATCGACTCGCCCGGGCGGAGTTATGACCCCTACCATTCAGAGTTAGCTCCAGCCGATGCCACCGCAAAGAGGAACAGGACCGGCCGCCCCCCCCCCCCCCCCCAGAGCCCCCCTCAGAAGGACGGGCTAATCACTCCAGGGGACGTAGAGCGCCGGTCGTGGTATAGCCGGAAACTGTAAGTCATGAATGAAATATCTTGTTCCGTTTCTTATCTTCGAAATTCGCTTCTTCTGCATGAAAATTTCAGTTCAAACCTCTCAAAGACTCCGGGGCAGGACCAATCCTCGCCACCCAAACCGGAGAGGGGCATGGGCCGAGCTGCGTACTCGCTCCCCCCCAAGAAGACCTCCGGGGCAAGTTCACTGAGCTTGGCCACCCAAACCGGAGCGCCATATGCGGGGTAGGCGACGGCCCAATACCCGTCCGACTATAGAGGCTGCGGGGAGGCGACGGCCCAATACCCGCCCTCTCAAAGACTCCGGGGCAGGACCAATCCTCGCCACCCAAACCGGAGAGGGGCACGGGCCGAGCTGCGTACTCGCTCCCCCCCAAGAAGACCTCCGGGGAAAGTTCACTGAGCTTGGCCACCCAAACCGGAGCGCCATATGCGGGGTAGGCGACAGCCCAATACCCGTCCGACTATAGAGGCTGCGGGGAGGCGACGGCCCAATACCCGCCCTCTCAAAGACTTCGGGGCAGGACCAATCCTCGCCACCCAAACCGGAGAGGGGCACGGGCCGAGCTGCGTACTCGCTCCCCCCCAAGAAGACCTCCGGGGCAAGTTCACTGAGCTTGGCCACCCAAACCGGAGCGCCATATGCGGGGTAGGCGACGGCCCAATACCCGTCTGACTATAGAGGCTGCGGGGAGGCGACGGCCCAATACCCGCCCTCTCAAAGACTCCGGGGCAGGACCAATCCTCGCCACCCAAACCGGAGAGGGGCACGGGCCGAGCTGCGTACTCGCTCCCCCCCAAGAAGACCTCCGGGGCAAGTTCACTGAGCTTGGCCACCCAAACCGGAGCGCCATATGCGGGGTAGGCGACGGCCCAATACCCGTCCGATTATAGAGGCTGCGGGGAGGCGACGGCCCAATACCCGCCCTCTCAAAGACTCCGGGGCAGGACCAATCCTCGCCACCCAAACCGGAGAGGGGCACGGGCCGAGCTGCGTACTCGCTCCCCCCCAAGAAGACCTCCGGGGCAAGTTCACTGAGCTTGGCCACCCAAACCGGAGCGCCATATGCGGGGTAGGTGACGGCCCAATACCCGTCCAATTATAGAGGCTGCGGGGAGGCGACGGCCCAATACCCGCCCTCTCAAAGACTCCGGGGCAGGACCAATCCTCGCCACCCAAACCGGAGAGGGGCACAGGCCGAGCTGCGTACTCGCTCCCCCCCAAGAAGACCTCCGGGGCAAGTTCACTGAGCTTGGCCACCCAAACCGGAGCGCCATATGCAGGGTAGGCGACGGCCCAATACCCGTCCGACTATAGAGGCTGCGGGGAGGCGACGGCCCAATACCCGCCCTCTCAAAGACTCCGGGGCAGGACCAATCCTCGCCACCCAAACCGGAGAGGGGCACGGGCCGAGCTGCGCACTCGCTCCCCCCCAAGAAGACCTCCGGGGCAAGTTCACTGAGCTTGGCCACCCAAACCGGAGCGCCATATGCGGGGTAGGCGACGGTCCAATACCCGTCCGACTATAGAGGCTGCGGGGAGGCGACGGCCCAATACCCGCCCTCTCAAAGACTCCGGGGCAGGACCAATCCTCGCCACCCAAACCGGAGAGGGGCACGGGCCGAGCGGCGTACTCGCCCCCCCAAGAAGACCTCCGGGGCAAGCCCAACGAGCCTGGCCTCCCAAACCGGAGCTCCTGGGGCGGGATTCCCGACGGACCAATACCCTCCCTCCCCAGAAAGGGCATGTCGCCCCTCTCCTCAAACCTCGGGAAACGAATCAGGGTCCGCAAATCAAGGCAACCCCAACGCGGAGCCATCACTGAGGAGTAACGCCTGGCCCCCATAAAGCCGACGCCCGAAATGACCTGTCCAACCCAAAAGGACACTCGGGACAAACGCCACTGACAAATGGCACGCCTGCCAAAAAACGGGGTCTGAGGAGTCACATCACACGTCACCCATCGGGAACGCTCCCAAAAAAAAACCAAATTCCAAGACGGCCTCGACTCTCCATGAAGAGGAAATGAGGGCAGAAATACACCATTATAAATTCCCCCCCCCCCTCAGCTTCCTTGAGGGGGGGAGGAAGGCGAGAGAAAGGATAGGGAGAAAGACTAATCATTTTGCCACCCTCTTCCCCTAAAAATGCGTGGAAAATGCGAGCTTCACCGACCGCCAAGGTAAACGATCCCCCAACAGGATATTCCCCTTACACGACGGTTGCCCAGCCTGTCGCTCCCCTCCTTCCTTTAGACAACTTACGGCATGGGAACTGGAGCTCCAATGACATACCATGCCTCTCCACGGACGCCCCGCGCACGCAGGCGCGGCTGGCAGACAACCCGATGGATGGGACAGACCTGCCAAATCACTCACCAGACACCCCGGCAGCCGCCCGCTTCGCCCCAACCGAGGGGAACTTGTCCCCGTACGCCGGCATGCTCCAACGGGCTACCCCGCTTGCACCGGTGGCACCCCCCTTCCACTCATCGACCTCCCCTAGACCGTTTACGCCAGGAGGACGCACAGATGGGCTACGGACCGCGTCCCCTCGCGCCTATCCTGCGGAGACTCCAGTCGAGGAGAGCAACAAGGCCCCGTGGGATAGAACAGCCACCAAGGACTCCCTCTCCCCCCAATTCTGGGAATGAGGGCCAAAGCCACTGCCTGGCTCTGACGCGTCCATCCACCCCTAAGCCGAGGGGGAACCCTCTGAATCAACTCCACGCCCCTTGTCAGGGGCGCGACGCCAGAGAGAGGCGGATCAACTACGATGAGAACATCAACCTACCTACGGGACGATTCAATGCTACGCCTACGGGCCGATTCAATGCTACGCCTACGGGCCGATTCAATGTTACGCCTACGGGCCGATCCTGTTTTAGTAAACTATCAATAATAGCTGATGAAAAGACTACTCCCGGTTGACCGCTAGTTATAGCTCGGGCACACCTAGACACGAGCAACCCGCGAAAAGGGAGGCTAACTCGCTGTACAATCCCTCGGACGCGCTACGTAAAATAGAGGGAGTTAACACGATTCCCCCTACGCCAGGATAGAAATGGTCGCGCCAAGTCGTAACTCTAAGAAGGGAATTTATGCACACACACAGGCAGAAAATCCCAGAAAAATGCGGGGACGAGCCCAACAAATCTTCACTTTCTTTCGTTTTTAAAATAAAAAAGGGGGGGGCCTATACAAAACTACTTGTCGCTTCCGCCAGTTACGACGCCCCCTCCCTCAGTAGAATCTCCCACCGCCCCACCGTCCTCCGGCTCGTCGCCTGCCCCTCCGTCTCCATCCCCCTCCTCGTCACTGCATGCGGCGAGCCCGTCAAGGTCGAGCTCTACCGGCGGGACCAGGCCCGCCGCCTTCTCCTTCATCCGAGCCAAGCAGGCTTCCCATCCCTCCGCGCGACCCTTCTCCATGCCCTCGGACATCGACTTTGCGAGGGCGGGGATGACGGTTTTCTCCTGATACGTCCGAAATTCCTCCACCCTACGGGCCAACTCCTCCTCGGCGGCCTTGGCACGCCCCGCTAGATCCTCCATACGAGCCTCCTCCCTCCTAAGGGCCTCCTCCAGCTCCTTTGCTCTCTCTCCAGCCTCGGCCGCCTTTCGCTCATGATCGGACACGACCGTCTTCAGGCGCTCTACCTCCGCCTTGTTTCTGTCGCCCCTCTCCCTCTCCTTCGTAAGGTCCTCGCCAGCGCTCTTACGAAAAGCAGCGAGCTCGGCGACCACCCTAGCCATGGCGCCCTCTGCCTTGTGGATGGCTGGCACGTGCCTCATCATCACAAGCATCAAGTTGAGGATCTGAGTAAGGAAAGAGAGAAAAGTGAACCCATTTAGGGTGTTCAATAAAACCAGCTGAAAAACGTCGCCCACCTTACAGAACATACCTGGACGCCATGCATCACTGCGGTCCCGCACAGACCCTCCGGCTCCACCGCTTCCAGCGCCGCCCTATCGCGGGGCAGGAAAATGTTCTCCGCCAGCCTCGCTGCCACACCTCCGTCCTCAAACACGGATTCATCACTTGCTACTTTGTACGGCGCCCGATGAAGCGCCCCGTCGGGGTAGCCCTCGACATCGGTCCTCTTGGCCTTAAACTTAACCAATGAGGCCTCACAACGGGGGTCGGCGGCCCTCTCGAGACCGAACATGGGACAACCGTAAGGCCAAGGGTCCCATCCTCCGGACCCGGTCGGGCCACTCGACGCTTCGGCCCTCCCCGGTTGACCACTAGCCGACGCCCCTCCCCCCTGCAGGTGCCAGGGGGCTAGACGGCCTTGTTCGGGGCATTCCCCCCCGCCACCTATCGACCCTTCGTCCCCGCCCTCCAAGTCGATGACGGGATCCGACATCCCCTCCCCGGCTCCGCCGCCCGCCGGACCGGTTTCCCCCGGCACGTCAGGCTCAGACGACTTCGCCGGCCTCTTCCTCCTCTTCGTGGACAATGGCACCCCAGTCGAGCTCCCCGCCCCTCCTTCCGCTCGCGACCTATTGGGGCCAACTCTTGTCGACGATCGCCCCGCCTGCTCCGAGGCCCGCCGCATCATTTCCTCGAGGGACAGACTCATTGTGCCACCTGCCACAGAGAGAAAGTTCAGCGTAAGCATATCAGGCGCATGAACACCAAAATCTTTTGTACCTTCGGGCCATGTGTACGCCGCTATCATCTCAGCCCGAGAGAGCATCCGATAATCTCGGCCCTCTGCTGGTATGGCCATTAAAAGCTGGGCCACCACCTTCTCCTCGTCCCCTAATTCCACCCCCTTTCTCGCCTCGGGATTCAGCTACGACCAATCAGACCTTATCAGCACATCCTCCGGCACCTCCACAAACACATACTGCTCGCGCCACAACTTAATTTTCCCGGGCAACCCCCTAATGAGCGGATGCGTCCTCTTCGCGGAGAGATAGTAGCATGACCCCAACCTCTTGACCAAGAAGAAGTGGCGAAATAAGGACATGGAAGGGCTAACCTGGTTGCTTATACACAGCACTAGGAACCCCACAATGGCACTGATGGCATTGGGCATCAGGCGATACAGGGGCAGTTCCAGGAAGTTCAACACTTCCAGCAAGAACGGATGGGGGGAAAGCGCAAACCTTGCTCAAACGAAGATATGTATACTCCAACCTCCCGGTCGCCCGCAAAACACACCCTCTCTTGCGGCTCCGGTTCACGAACCGAATACGGCGGCCTGACGTACATCGTGAAGATCTCCGCAATGGATTTCTTCAGCACCGACTTCACGCCCGCAATCTCGATGGGCACCCTTCCTGTCTCCGCGGCGGAACTTCCTTCCCCAACTACCCCCGACCCATGACCCCGAATCGGAGACATCGAGGAAGACATTTGTAAAACGGGCGTCTTACCTAACGGGTGCCGACGACTCGGGCGCTCGCGCTACTCCGCTGACCGCTCCCACGAGGACGACTCTGGCAAGGATTCTGAAATCTCCTACGAGCCCTAGCTGCTTGTCAAAATTTTCGCCCGACAACCACCTTTGCTTCCCTCCCCTCCATGAGATCTCTTTATATCGACTGCGCAAACCATCATGACCGTCAACCCCAGGACACGCGTCACCAATCCGGGCCCTATCCATCACCGACCCACGTGTTCTGACGCTTCGCGTACTGTCAAAACCGTTAATTCCGCCACGTGTCATAACTACATTGGTCGGGCCGCCTCGGTTCCCGCCCGCCGTCGATTCGTCAGGATGACGTCTAGTCATACGACCGCCATCAATTCCCGCCCAAATCCCTACGAAATGATTACCCCCATTTGAAATTACTCCATGCGCCGCGAGTTCCGGAAATTAGCCCGGCCTCCGTCAGGGCGGCCATCACAAGAAGACAGCGCTCGATCCAAGATTGAGCCCGGCCTCCTTCAGGGCGGCCATCACAAGAAGACAGCGCTCGATCCAAGATTGAGCCCGGCCTCCGTCAGGGCGGCCATAACAAGATGACAGCGCTCGATCCAAGATTGAGTCCGACCTCCGTCAGCGCGGCCAAAGCAAGAAAGCTTCCCTCGTACCACCGAAGGGTCCGATCTCCATCGGGTCGACCGGAACAGGAATCCGCCGCCCAAATTAGTGGGATCTCGGTTCCAACACTTGGCGAACTTTCGTACGAACCAACCAACTTTGCCCAGCCGCTGCTCCGCCGGGACCCGTCCGGGGCTTCCGAGCAAACCGTCGGAGAACGTGACTATTCTCAACTCCCCTCTCCCGAATATCTCGGCAGAGCGAAGTTGGGGGCAATTACGTCCCTCGCAAAGCTGACGTTCTACGAGCAAACCAAGTAAGAATCCAGTTCGGCACAAAACAATCACAATGTATTTACTCAAATAGCTAACCCGTACATTGGACTTTCCACACACTACAACAACATAATGTTTATAACCCTCTCACAAGAAGGCACGGCCCTCCCCAAACCCACGTTTCTAACGACGCCGCCTCTCGACCGACCGATCTCTCACATCCTTAACCACTTGCCGAATTGCCGCTTCCATAGCCTCTTGCAGCATCGGCACAACATGCTCGTCATGATAGCGGCGGATAGCGGCTTCGATCAGTTTGCCCTCAGCGCCCCGTTTTTCCTCTAACCGCCGCACCGCTAGACCCTTCTCCCTCTTTTCGGCCTCCAGGGCGGCCTTTAGGTCCTCTATTTGCCGCCTCTGTAATCCGATCACTGATTCCTTGCTAGCAACTTCTGAGGTATGCTTTGACCGGATATCATCCCTCTCTCGTGTTACTTCTTGGAGCTGCTTCTCGACCATTGCTTTGGACGAATCGAAATACGCAGCCCGCCCCTTCTCCACCCCGTAAGCCGCCCTAACCCTCTCCAGCTCCACCTCCGTGTCCCTCAGCTTCGCCTTGACCTCGCCAAGGTTCGCCTTCGCCACGTCCAGTGACGCCCTGGTGACGGCCGCGGAGGCACGGCCCCGCAGGGCTAACACGTTCGCGATCATCTACATAAACCTCGAATCAGCGAGACACGAATAAATAAAGCCTGCGGGCGAGGAAAGAAAGCCGGCGTACCTGCACGACGTGCCATATAGCCGAGCCGCCCAACCGTTCCGCCCCCACACGAGTCAAAGACTCACGGTCGTGCGGTAACACACAATACTCGGTGAGGCGCGCCGCCACTCCTGCGTCCTCGAATACCGACTCGTCGCCGCTGACTCGAAAAGGAAACTTGTGGAGCCGGTCATCTGGGTATGCCTCGACCTCTTCTCGGGTCCTCTTAAAACGAATAAGGGCGCCCTCGCAAGCTGGACTCGACGACACCCCCATTTCCCATGAAGGGATCCCGTATGGCCACCTTTGAACCACAGGCGCTCGGCGAGGTGCGACCGCCGCTGGTACCCGCGGAGGGAGGGAGGGTCTGGCCCCCCGCACGGGCGCGTCATCATGAAGATCCTCGGCGGGCCCACCGGCAGATATACCTTTCCCGACTGCCCCCCGTCCCGGGTGCGACCTCTCCCCACGGGGGGCCCCGCCCCCACGTTCCCGGGATCATGCCTCGCTAGCCACCCCCTTGCCTTTCCCGTGGGGATTAGTATCCTCCGAGATCGGGGCCCCGGTCGAACCTGACACCTCCTCCGGCTCCCTCATCGCGTCTTCGCCTACAAAAGGAAAAGAGAGACAATCAGGGCGAGCCTAGCCCGGAGTTTACAAAACTTCAAAGATACCTAGGGTCCAAAAGTCATGGGCGAGCCGACTGCTCAGCGTTAGACTCGCCCAATGACGGCACGCCTCGGGCAGTTCCCTCAAAATCTTAGCTTTGGCACTATCCTCCCCGGTCAGCTCCACCCCTTCATTTACAAAGGGATTCCGCGCCCCCCAATTCGACATCAGCGCCACATCACTCGGCACCGTCACGAAGACGAACTCCCTCATCCAATCGCCGACATCGTCAGGCACCTCGAGGATGAGTTCTCGCCCTCTCCTGGCGCAAACTCGATGATACATCCCCCACTTCCGAATCACGAAGAAATGCTGGAACAACGCCAAGGAGGGACTCAAGGAGCAAGCAAGGCACAAGACGACAAACCCCACTAACAAGCCCCAAGAACGAGGCGCTAAGGCAAATATCGGCAGCTCCAGGAAATTCAACAAATGAAACAAGCACGGATGGATCAGAAAGCGGATCCCCAACTCAAAGGACCGGACATAGACCCCAACCTCATCATCCCCCGGTGAACTCACCGCTTCCTCCAACCCGGGAACCCGCACCTCATAGGGTTGTCGCACAAACCGCACGCGAATCTCCCTGATGTTGATCCTATCCAACCTACGTCGGGTGGACTCAATGTCTCTCGGTACAACGGATCGCCATGACCGTCTTTCCCTGGGCCGCCGCACCCCCGGCTGCGACGCCCCCTTGCCCACCAACTCCTCCTCCCCCACCCGGCTACTTCCTCCAACCTCGAAACGAGAAGCCATTGATCGGGAAGGAAGGAAATTAACTGTTATTACCTGTTGATCCCTTGAACCCGGAAGGCGATTGGAAGAAGATGACCGGCGACGGAAGTGGCAAATTAGCCAGCAAGCTCCAAACAGAAATACCGAACACCGGAGGAGAATCGGAGAAAGACAAAAACTCCCGCCGACCGCCTCCCAGACCCTTTTAGCGTTAGAGGTGGCCCCCGGGCCATCTCGGCCGTCAAACTTTCGCCACGCGGCGCCCATCGAGACGTCCCCGACGCCTCGACTGGCATGAGGGTCACCTCACCCACGTGTCGCAAACCCAATCACAGAGACGCTTCGTTTTCCTCTGCCCCCTTTTCAAATCATAATAATGACCACTAAGGCGGGAGTTCCGAAGCCGCCGCCGTCTCTACCCGGTGGGTCCAAGGCCCATATTGATGGTCCGGAATATCGAAGGTGGTTCGCCCTCCGAGCCGAGCCGGGCTGTCGCCTCAGACTCGAAGGCCGGGGGCAATTGTTACGACCTAAAGATCGTAGGAGTCCGACTCCCGCCCGGATCCGCTAGCATACCCCATTAACTCATCTTTTCACAAAAAGGCCGCCACCCCGGAAATCCGAATCCACATGGGGACGGGCGCTCCCCGAGCGCACCGCCCCGAGCGGGTCGAACAACTGCGGTTGTACGCCTAGGCCAGGGGTGCGGAGGCGCGCCCGGACGGCACCGATAGGCCAGCTGACTTAGGCGCGGGTGTCTATCTACGTCGGCGAACCATAGTCCGCGACCGACCGGGAGGCACGGCCGGGCCGGACAACTCCCGATCCGGACGACCCGGCTGACTCACATGCGCCCCGACGCCAGGGATAGCATAGCCCGACCTGTAGTTCGCCACCAACGACAAACAACCTAGGATAAGGACACGACTGACACATACGTCACCCGACCGCCAGACAAAGCACCCCCTGGCGGCTGACCCATCTGACAGTTAATGCTTTCGGCTCTGACACCCCGACAAAAGCACCCCCTGGCCGTCGCGCCGCCTGACGAAAGCAGGTCAGGAACTCCTGTTCCCGACGTCCTTGTCCGAAGTTTTCGCTGACGACCGAGCCAGCTCAGCACATCCAGTCAGCATGCCAGGTCAGCTCCGCCTAGTCATCACCCGTCAGGTATAAATACCCCATCTTCTCTTACGGAGAGGGGGTTGGAGAATTCTCTCTCATTCTATTACTCACACACGAGAGCAAAGGTCTTCCATATCTTTGTTCTCCCACCTATAGCTCGTCACGCGCGGCGGACACACCGTTAGTCCGACCGGCGTGCCCAGCCCCCATTTTAAGCCCTATTACTGACTTAGGCATCGGAGGGGCTAAGGGTTGAACCCCAAACCTGCCCTTCTGACGAGTTATTCGTGCTGCAGGAGAGCTCGCCCCTTGACCAAAGTCAGCGTCAGCCCCCTGCCGTCCAACCCTCCTCAGCTACATCCGGCGAGATTCGACCCCGTGAGCGCCACCGGCAGCAGATCCAACTTCTTCACCCCACTAATCACTTGTAAAACAGCCTACCTAAACCTTCTTCTCCATATAACCATCGTGCCCTTGGTTCCCCATAATACAAATTCATTGTATGTGAGTTCCACCTCGTAACAAATGCCATGAAGGTAGAGTCATGGCCATGAGTGGTTGCCATAATTGGCGGGCCATGATGGCTTCTTGCCATAATTGGCAGACCATGATGGCTGGAGTAATGGCCATGACTTCGGGCCATGATTGGCGAGTTATTGCCATGAAGATGGTCGCCATAATTGGTGGGTCATGATGGCGAGAGTGATGGCATTGGGCGGTTGCCATATTTGGCGAATGCTTCCTCGATTTGGGCCCCGGTTTCCCCCACTATGGAAGTGGGCCGGCTTTTGGGCCTTCGTCTTGGGTGGAGAAGCGCGATCCGCCCGCGAGATCCTTGGGCTGGAGCCCACGGTCGTAATAGGCTAGTTGACTGGTTGTGGTTGACTCGGCTCCTCCGGTCCAGGTCAAAATAGTCGTATCAATTGCACCCATCTTTCGAGCTCTACCATTGTTGAGGTGTAGGTCGGGAGATGTAGTATAAGGGGGGAGAAGATGCTCCTTTCGTAAAATTGGTCCGACTTGCGAAGTCGACTAGTGACAATAAGTTGTCGGTCCGAGATTCGTTCGGTTGCTAGGGGAGTTGCCCCTCGACTTACTGCCGACGAAGGAGTTTGGTCGGCCAGCTGGGGGAGTTGCCCCCCAGTCTTACGACCGATCTTATTTGTTCGGTGGCGAGGGGAGTTGCCACTCGACTTACGACCGACGAACGAGTGGGTCGACCGGCTGGGGGAGTTGCTCCCAGCCTTACGGTCGATATGGTCGGTCTACTGGGGGAGTTGCCCCTAGCCTTACGATTGACGGGTCGATTGGCCCGCTGGGGGGGTGACCCCTCAGTCTTATGGTCAATCGAGTGATCGGCCCGCTGGGCGAGTTGCCCCAGCCTTATGGCCGATATGGTCGGTCCGCTGGGGGAGTTGCCCCCAGCCCTACGATCGACGGATCGATTGGCCCGCAGGGGGGCGACCCCCGGTCGTATGGTCAACTGAGTGATCGGCTAGCTGTGGGAGTTACCCCCAGCCTTATAGTCGATCTGGTCGGTCCGCTGGAGGAGTTTCCCCCGGTCTTACGATCGACGGGTCGACCGGCCCACTAGTGGGGCGGCCCCCAATCTTATGGTCACCCGAGTGATCAGCCAGCTGGGAGAGTTGCCCCCAGCCTTACGGTCGATCCGTTCGTTCGGTTGCGGGGGGAGTGGCCCCTCGACTTATGGCCGACGAGTGAGTGGGTCGGTCAGCTGGGAGAGTTGCCCCAGCCTTACGATCGATCCGTTCGTTCGGTTGCGAGGGAAGTTGCCCCTCGACTTATGGCTGACGAAGGGGTGAGGACCTTGTGAAAACTTTCGAAGGTTCCATGGTGGCGCTCTACAACTACTTCGTCCGGCTCGGGTGGATGCGGGAGTAGTTCGGCAGCCCGGTCGGGGCCCTTTGTCTAGCGGTAGCTTTGGCGGCCCTCCAGAAGGGCTGCTCGGATGCCCGAACGGAGTCCAGACGAGCAGCTTGGTTGGATTGGTTGGTGGGGCCGAAATCTCAACGAGCGGGGGCCCAGCAGCACGGTCGGAGGAGCTATTTTGGATGCTCGAACTCGGACAACTGTGCTTTGGTGAGATCATTTCGGCCCGGCTCGCAGAGAGGCCGGCAGCTCTGTCAGGGTAAGGATGAGTCCGGACGAGTTGTTAATATTGAGCCATGTAATGATCTTGGCGGAGTGTTGTTATTGTACCATAGAAATTTAGGAATACGCCATATTATACTGTTTGATTAACTACATTTATATTTTTAACATCAGATGTTAAGATTTGAAGATTCGAACGGTTCTACTACAATACATGTGTAAATCCGAACACAATACATTTTTTATTATACCGTTTGGCTTTGCAATTCCGAACGGAAGAATAAAAGTATTAGAGCCGTTCGGATCACCAAATCCAAACATCTGATGTGAAAAATATAGGTGTGATAAATCAAGTAATATGGTGCATTCATAAATTTCCGTGGTGCGAATAACAACACTCGTGATCTCGATGTACATACATACAAACATAAATATACATTAACAATCCTGTTTACGGGTGTTTTCTCAGCACATGTTGATTGTCTGGAGGCCCGGATGTCGTAGCTGTCATATGAGACCGAGATGACCCTAGGGGTCGACCGAGAGCGCGTTCGCTTGAGCAGGAAGGCGCGGATTCGTTCTTTGGTGCGCCGAGGGGTAGCCTCTGCGGGACGACAACCTCCAGGATCGGTTGAAGGCGGAGTCGCTCGGTGAGGGACACGCGGATCCTCGCGTTGGCTCGCCGAAGGGTAGCCTTGGCAGAGCGACGACCTTTTTGGTGGTGGAGATGAGCGGACTCGGGGACGAGGGCACTCGGTTACTGCTGGGAAGACGCTCTCGGCGTCGCTGGATCTCCTGTACCTGAATAGACGAGGGAGCTCGCCAGGGGGGTCGGACCTTGGTTCCGACCAATTCCCCTCTGATGCCAAAGTCAGATCTGGTCTGATAGATGCTCGGTGGGATCGGACTTGGTTCGCGGAGAGACCGCATCGATCCTCGGACCGAGCTGTGGAGGAGAAAAATGTTAGGTGGAAGAAGGTGTAAGAGTGGGTATGAGATACCTCCGTTGTAGATTGCGAAGATCCGGCACCTGTGGATGACGCAACCCCTACCCTCATGTAGGTGAATCATCCTAATAATGTGCGATGATGTGACATCATGGCCGCCATTCATGGGCACGTGCAAATGGGGAAGTGTTGACACACACTAATTGCGCCCGTTTGATGATGTGATGAATGCCATGAAGGTGGAGTCATGGCCATGAGTGGTTGCCATAATTGGTGGGCCATGATGGCTTGTTGCCATAATTGGCAGACCATGATGGCTGGAGTAATGGCCATGAAGTCGGGCCATGATTGGCGAGTTATTGTCATGAAGGTGGTCGCCATAATTGGTGGGTCATGATGGCGAGAGTGATGGCATTGGGCGGTTGCCATATTGAGCGAATGCTCCTCGATTTGGGCCCCGATTTCCCCCACTATGGAAGTGGGCCGGCTTTTGGGCCTTCGTCTTGGGTGGAGAAGAGCGATCCGCCCGAGAGATCCTTGGGCTGGAGCCCACGGCCGTAATAGGCTGGTTGACTAGTTATGGTTGACTCGGCTCCTCCGGGCCAGGTCAAAATAGTCATATCAATTGCCCCCATCTTCCGAGCTCTACCATTGTTGAGGTGGAGGTCGGGAGATGTAGTATAAGGGGGGAGAAGATGCTCCTTTCGTAAAATTGGTTCGACTTGCGGAGTCGACTAGTGACAATAAGTTGATGGTCCGAGATTCATTCGGTTGCGAGGGGAGTTGCCCCTCGACTTACGGCTGACGAATGAGTTTGATCGACCAGCTGGGGGAGTTGCCCCCCAGTCTTACGACCGATTTTATTTGTTCGATGGCGAGGGGAGTTGCCACTCGACTTACGGCCGACGAAGGAGTAGGTCGACCAGCTGGGGGAGTTGCCCCCAGCCTTACAGTCGATGTGGTCGATCTGCTGGGGGAGTTGCCCCTAGCCTTACGATTGACGGGTCGATTGGCCCGCTGGGGGGGCGACCTCTCAGTCTTATGGTCAATCGAGTGATCGGCCCGCTGGGGGGGCGACCTCTCAGTCTTATGGTCAATCGAGTGATCGGCCCGCTGGGGAGTTGCCCCCAACCTTACGGCCGATATGGTCGGTCCGCTGGGGGAGTTGCCCCCCAGCCTTACGGCAGATATGGTCGGTCCGCTGGGGGAGTTGCCCCCCAGCCTTACGGCAGATATGGTCGGTCCGCTGGGGGAGTTGCCCCCAGCCCTACGATCGACGGATCGATTGGCCCGCAAGGGGGCGACCCCCAGTCTTATAGTCAACCGAGTGATCGGCCAGCTGGGGGAGTTGCCCACAGCCTTACAGTCGATCTAGTCGGTCCGCTGGAGGAGTTGCCCCCAGCCTTGACGGGTCGACTAGCCCACTGGGGGGGGCGACCCCCAATCTTGTGGTCACCCGAGTGATCAGCGAGCTGGGGGAGTTGCCCCCAGCCTTACGGCCGATCCGTTCGTTCGGTTACAGGGGGAGTTGCCCCTCAACTTATGGCCGACGAGTGAGTGGGTCGGTCAGCTGGGGGAGTTGCCCCAGCCTTACGACCGATCCGTTCGTTCGGTTTGCGAGAGGAGTTGCCCCTCGACTTATGACCGACGAAGGAGTGAGGACCTTGTGAAGACTTTCGAAGGTTCCAAGGTGGCGCTTTGCAACTACTTCGTCCGGCTCGGGTGGATGCGGAAGCAGTTCGACAGCCCGTTTGGAGCCATTCGTCTAGCGGTAGCTTTGGCGGCCCTCCGGAAGGGCTGCTCAGATGCCCGAACGGAGTCCAGACGAGCAGCTTGGTCGGATTGGTTGGTGGGGCCGACAGCTCGACGAGCGGGAGCCCAACAGCACTGTCGGAGGAGCTGTTTTGCATGCTCGAACTCGGACAACTGTGCTTTGGTGAGATCATTTCGGCCCGGCTCGCAGAGAGAGCTCAGCATGGCCGGCAGCTCTGTAAGGGTAAGGATGAGTCCAGACGAGCTTGACAAGGGGGCTCAGAAGCTCGGTACGGAGGCCCGCCATGGTGGCTCGGATGAATGGACCTTTGGGAGTGGCTTGAAGCTAATTCTCTGTCGTTC
This sequence comes from Scilla litardierei, assembly GCA_030789695.1. Classification (NCBI taxonomy): domain Eukaryota; kingdom Viridiplantae; phylum Streptophyta; class Magnoliopsida; order Asparagales; family Asparagaceae; genus Scilla; species Scilla litardierei. The sequence continues at coordinate 41,051,791 of CM061138.1, read as the reverse complement.
AAAGTGGGAGGAGCTCGATCCATCGTCGAACATGGCGGGGGCACCTCGTTCTCAATCGAAATGAGGCAAGGATGCACAGATCTTGGTCGGAAGATCACCTAAGGGAATGGAGCAGGTAGTGCCAAGGCTGATCGGTCCTGGTAGGCGTACATGAGCCGAGTACGGACTCTCTTTTTGCCGTGGAAGCTTTTGAGCCTGGCTCGGTCGGTGTGACGACAGGCGCTCCATCGTCAGCTCCTCGCACTTGGTTGGATCTGCCGGATATGTTCAGCTTAGTCGGTAGCCCGACAGGGGTTGCCATGTAAGCTCGGCGTGCTCTTCTTCGCAGCGACATCGACATGGAGGTGCTCTATAGTTGCCTTGGTTAGGCCGGACGAAGGTGAGAGCGGTTCGGCTCCTTGGCAAAAATTGCTCGGAGAGAAACGTTAGATCCCAAGAGCCCCTAGCTTGGCCAAATCGAGCCGAGCTCCCCAGATCTAGTCGGCAGGTCGGCAGGTCGGCAGGTCGGCAGGTCGGCAGAAAAAATCGGATGGAAAATCTGGGCCGCCGCTCGGTTGTTTAGGGGAAACTCCAAGCTGAGATCAGATTTGCTTCGACGAGGGCATGGTCGAACTCTTTGGCGTCGGTGCTCGACCTTGCGGCGAGGAACTCCAAGTCGATGCTCTGTTGACGGGTCGAGGCTGATCAAAACTCGACTTGGGTCATCGATGGAGACTCCGTCTGTGTATTGAGGTCGACCGAACCCTGTCTTGGGTCGAAGGACGCTTGGGCGTCTCTTTCTTCTTTAAACAGGGCATTGATGCCTCGCTCGTCGTCGGTGAACGGTAAAGAAGCTCCATGCTTGTTCGGAAGTCATGAGGGGGCTTCGAATTCAGTCGATCGTCGTTTGGCGATGGCGTCATGAAGCTCCGATCTTGCTCGATCGATTCTTGTGGGCCTCGATCTGGGTCATCGATCTAGGTCATCGAGGCAATCACCGTTCTGATCTATCTCCGATGAGGCTCGAAGGCTGGGTAGATCGGAGGAGGTGCGCACTGTGGGAGCCGGCCGACGCTCGGATCTGACGAGGCCTCGATGCCAAAGCGACGTCGATGTTGCGGCACAGGAACCCCAATTCGGTGTCGGATTTTCTCCGACGATGTCTTTGGGGTGATGTCACGGAGCTTAGATCGAGCTTGGCTGGGCTGGGGTCGTCGTCATCGGCACCAGTGAAGCTCGGATCGAGCTTGCTGAGATCTGAAGGGCAATTACTCGTCTCAAAATGTGTGAGCGCTACTCCCAAGCGTAGGAGATCGAACAAGTAATAATCCTGGTGAGTCCAGGTATCGAATCCACGGGACAACTGACCTGCAAAACCACGAATTTCAGTTTGTAAAGAGTAATAATACGGTAATAACCAACCACCTATCAAGTATAACGATATGGTATCAAATGTTTCAAATAATCAAAGAAAATCTTACGATAACTACGGGGAAGGCAATATTGGGATATCAATATGAAGAGTATATAATCGCTACAGTTGTGACTTCATTAGGAGTTTATAATCGCTGAAATATCATGTCTTTTAATATCACACAATGCTTCACCCGGTCAAGGCGTGAAGACGTCGGAAGATGAATCGATAAAAAGTAGTTAAAATAGTCGTATACACATTACTAGCAACGTTGATTTCATTAAACGATAAGCACAATTATATGTCTTGATTAGAGAGCATAAACTAACTAGTCTTATCAGGGTCTAGCCTTAGGGAACATCAAAAATATCGACAATAAACAATACCCAACAAATATGATGTAGAATTCAACGTTACGAGCAATTTTAACATGATAATAAGACTAAAGACATGAAATTGTACGATTACATACTCCTACTTACATCACAACCATAGCACAAGAAGATTAGCTATTCATGATGCAAGAAAAATCACATTTCATAGATGAATACATCGTTCAAGTATCGAAATACAATGAAAAAGCACCAAATACAAGGGTAAAGTTTAGAATTTTATCATCAAATCTCTACAATTGAACCCCAAACTCCTTCAGATGATAGAACTAGCTTCTGTCCCCAGGGCCTACAAATTTCATGGTGAAATACGGCTCCTAGAGCCCCCAATACGCCAGAATACCCCAAAAACCCCTAGAATACGCTTAAATAATAGGCATTGCGGGTTTAAGTGCTTATCGGGTTGAAAACCCGCTTCAATATCGCTTAAACCCCGAACCCGTGCATCCATCCGTGCGGGATTGGACGTAGGCAAGCCACGTGGGCTTTAAAAATCGCATGCCCGTACCCGCTTCGATTGCGAAGTCGAGTTTGCATCGGATCTCGTTTCTTGACCGTTGGATTATCGCCCAACGGCTCAAATAGTGCCGCGTCACCATCTAATTTGGCACAGCCTGAGCCCAGTTCGGGGTGAAGGTAGCCTGTTGGATCATCAATCAGCGGCTAGGATTGCGCCGCGTCATCCACATCCCAGTGCGAATGCAGGAGCGACGATGGTCGTAGGATCGCGATCCGACGCCCACAAATGTGCCACGTCGCCCTCTAAGATCTGAAGATGATTTTAAACTACGATTGATTCTGGGCCGCTGGATGAAGATCATGCGGCCTATAATGCGCCGCGTCGCCGCTCATTTTGTAACCGCTGGTTGAAGAATGGGCGGTGCAGATTTAGCCACGTAGCCCGATTTTCGCCTGCTCTCGAGTCTGCTGCGAATGCCGTTGGATTGAGATCAGACGGCACAGCGTGCGCCATGTGTCCCGTATTTTCGTATTTTATATGTATTTCGGCCGTATTTCTATATTAAATTGGTATTCTGTATTCAAAAATTCATAGAAATTAGCACAGATCTCAGAAAAATACAAATAAATAGTCGTTGGAATCGTAAGATCGAGATCTAGCATGAAAAATATAAAAAGTGCAGAAATACTCAGTTTGTTGCTGTTTTGTGCTCAAATCAAGTGATTTCTCTAATAAAAGATGATATTCAACATAAGAACGTATTAGAGACCAATTAAGCATCATATAAGCACAAAATAGGGCTAAATAGGGTGTTAAATATGTAATATTCAACCCGAATCAGCAACTCCTTGATGCTCGTTCGACAGTCAGGAGCGCAAATCGATCGAGGGGGAGGATTCGCCGATGTAATTCGTACGACCTCGGGAGCCTGGATCTGGGTTGTTGGAGCATTGAAGGTGGCTCGAACTCGGATGGTGGCTATGAGGTTCCAGCTCGGAGCGATCAGAGCTTGGGGTGCTTCAATCTTGGTTGATCGCTGCTCGGGAAGCTTTGATGTTTGAAAAGAGTTTGAGCTTTGTCGAGGCACAGAAATCAGTCGAGCTCGGAGGATTCGGATCGCTCAGACCTTTGCCGTGAAGAGTTCAGGAGGTGATCGTTCCTGCACCAGAGCTCGATCGAAGCAATGAGTCGATCGACTGTTGACGAGGCCGCGAAATATCAGCTTCAATGTTTGGACGCTCATGCTCAAACCACCATTGCTCGGGTGAGGAAAGAGGAATCAGGTTGATACATGGAAATCCCGATTAAGGGCTATCGGAGCTTAGCAGACTTGATCACACGCCTGGAAGCTTTGGTGGCCTCGATCACGTGGCGGCAGGTCTTCGTTTGGGTCGATTGAAGCTCAGCGTCCTCGAACTTGTGCCAGGAATTCTCAATCTGGTCGAATGACACCTCAGGATCTCGATCGTGGTTGACCGATGTTTCGCAATGTCGATCTCGACATCGGGGAGTTTCGTCGGAAGGGATCCGTTTTCGAGGGGGCCCGATCAGGAGAGGGCGTACAGGAGAGTATAAAGAGGCAGTCTTCGACTCTTAGGAGGTTGAAGACGTCTTTAACCAGGGGATGTCTGAGCTGCCATCGTCGACCCGAATGAGAGTCGGAAGAGTCGTCGTCGACCCAAGGAGGAGGTTGGAACTGTCATCGTCGACCCAAGGGGAAGATCAAAGCAGAGCCATTCGAACGAAGCTCAATGTTTGGATCGAGCTTGGAAGCTGGATACAACTCGGAAAGGCTTAGATCTGAGGTAGAGCCGAGGCTCGGAAGTACTCGAGGGAACTCATAGGAGATCGGGTTTCTGCTGGGAGGAGCATGGAAGCTCAGAGCAACTCCGAAGCTTGGGCTTGACCTCGGGGGTGAGCTCACTGACCTTGCTGTTAGTCTTTTGGGTTGGTAACCGCATGGTTAAGTCACTCTGATGGAGGGTTATCTGTAGCTCCGATGGCTTCAACAGTAGGGATTCCAATGTAAGACTCGGGCAGTTGGCGCCTTTTGAAGCTTGGCGTATTGAGAATCCAAGTATAGACCGAGCTCCCAGACTTGGCGACGATCGATTGGGTGATTGGATTTTGTATTCCTGTTGATGTTGGTGAGTAAACGATCACGATCCGAAAATTGCTAACAAACGATCAAAGCAGGGACATTTAGTAAGAGGGAGGGGAGTTGACTTATCTGTTGCTGTTGGTAGCATTTCTTGTTATGGTTGGCCTCACCCCTTGTTGTTCGACTTTGTCTGTGAACTGCATAGCTCCGATTGTTGAGTATGGCGATGATGAGCATTATGAAGGGGAGAAATCAAGCTCCCAGTTGAGCGCGATTAGCAGTTCTTGTCGCCGAGGTGGGTGGATGTGGGTACATGTTGGCCCATGCAAAACCCGTGCTCCGTCTCCTTCCCAATGGCCAGCCAATCACTGACCATCATCTTCATATTGACCCCACGGTCGGGATCCTCACAGACAAGCCGCCACATACCACCCGCAACCTTTTTGGCTGCCTCGGGTACCTCCTGCCTCGCGAAGCCCATTGATCAGAGGCTGCGGTCTGCAAAACTACGGTCTGCAAAACTCATTGTGATTGAGTGGACTTCTAGACATCATCCTTCAAATTACAGAGTTGTTCGAGAGCCCCTTTGCTCGCTTTGCACCACTTGCTAGTGGAATTGATCTATGTGATGGTCGTGCACTCCTCCACTCCATTGAGCTCGGTATACAATAGGCGCAACCAAATGTTCGGCACGCTCTGCTGGAGGATCAAATGCTCGGACGGGTCTGGAGCTCCGAGATCTGAGTTCAACCCACTCAGTTTTGAGGCTCGGTTGCTCGGACGGGCTCGGATGTCCGACGTGGAGTGCGAACGGTCACTCGCTATGCTCGGAAGCTCAGTATGGAGCATGGAGTGCGACCGGTCTTCGTCGGCCTGATAGGGTGGCAGCGACAGATCCGCTTCCTCGGTAGCTCTACGGGGGACGTTTGACATGTCCGATCCGCTAGGCCCTAGACTTTGAATCGAGGGGGTTGAACTCCTCATAGCCGAGCACAATGCAAGTGTCCTGGTCTGCCACACGATGAAGAAGCCAAGCGCCACTGCTTTGATCATAATCGGCAGCCTGTTAGGACCGATGGTCGCTTGAGGGACCCTTGTCAGCAAACGCTTGTTCGTCCCAGTATGCTTGGGCCGGAGAAATCGATTTGGGCATCACTGGTGGAGGGGTCGCGAGTGAGCCTCCCTGCGAGAGGCAGGTAAGCAGAAAGCGAGGATTTGATGAAGCGAGCAAGCGACGGGAAAGTGAGTCCGGTGCTGGGGTTGCTGAAAGGCATGAGCAGTTGGATGGATGGCCAAGAAACTGGGAATCAAAGAATGAGAGCTTCGTTGGAGCTGGAGTCTGAGGGGTTCTTCTGCGCCCGCCCCGCAGACCGCGATGGCTTGCGGATCTTGGGAATTAAATCCGACGATTCGGATTCCGATGAGCAGATCGTCGCGGTTGGGGACGGTTCATATCGATCGATCAGATCCGAGTCATAGGGGACATGTGCGGCCCCAGATTGAACCTCATCATTCCTCTTTCTTGGTGTTGTCAGAATAGGGGGAAGTATAGGAGACGACGGCACGGTTCAAGACAAACCCAACTGAGGACCGATGATTCTTGAGTGATCCAGAGACCCAATAGCTCAAAAGGGGTTGAAGTAATTTGAGGAGATCTTTGTTCATCTCTTCTGAAATTTTGATCATAGGAACAAATCCTTGTCAGTGTGGTTAGCGACGTGGATGTCGATTCGTTCCCACAGACGGTCCCAGATATTTTACGGGTGTTTTCTCACCACATGTTGATTGTCTGGAGGCCCGGATGTCGTAGCTGTCATGTGAGATAGAGATGACCCTTGGGGTCGACCGAGGGCGCGTTCGCTTGAGCAGGAAGGCGCGGATCCGTTCTTTGGTGTGCCGAGGGGTAGCCTCGGCGGGACGACAACCTCTGGGATCGGTTGAAGGCGGAGTCGCTCGATGAGTGACACGCGGATCCTCGTGTTGGCTTGCCGAAGGGTAGCCTCCGCAGAGCGACGACCTTTTGGTGGTGGAGATGAGCGGACTCGAGGACAAGGGCGCTCGGCTCCGGCTGGGAAGACGCTGAGGGATAGCCTCGGCGTCGCTGGATCTCCTGGACCTGAATAGATTAGGGAGCTCGTCAGGGGGTCGGACCTTGGTCCTGACCAATTCCTCTCCGATGCCAAAGTCAGATCTGGTCTGATAGATGCTCGGTGGGATTGGACTTGGTTCGCGGAGAGACCACGCACCGATCCTCGGACCGAGCTGTGGAGGAGAAAAATGTTAGATGGAAGAAGGTGTAAGAGTGGGTATGAGATAAGTAGATTGCAAAGATCCGGACCATGTGGATGACGTAACCCCTACACTCATATAGGCGAATCATCCTAACAATGTGCCATGATGTGACATCATGGCCGCCATTCATGGGGACCTGCAAATGGGAAAGTGTTGACCCCCACTAATTGCGCCCGTTTGATGATGTGATGAATGCCATGAAGGTGGAGTCATGGCCATGAGTGGTTGCCATAATTGGCGGGCCATGATGGCTTGTTGCCATAATTGGCGGACCATGATGGCTGGAGTAATGGCCATGAAGTCGGGCCATGATTGGCGAGTTATTGACATGAAGGTGGTCGCCATAATTGGTGGGTCGTGGTGGCGAGAGTGATGGAATTGGGCGGTTGCCATATTTGACGAATGCTTCCTCGATTTGGGCCCGGATTTCCCACACTATGGAAGTGGGCAGTATTTTGGGCATTCGTCTTGGGTGGAGAGGCGCGATCCGCCCGCGAGTTCCTTGGGCTGGAGCCTACGGCCGTAATAGGCTGGTTGACTGGTCGTGGTTGACTCGGCTCCTCCGAACCGGATCAAAATAGTCGTATCAAATCCGATCGTGAATAGCAAAAGCAATCATACGTATGTCTTTGTATGCAACTCTATTTGATTTATGCAACACTAGAAGAGATCTCTCTCTCAACGATGGAATCATGGAAGGATCTCCTCCATGTGTCCACAGCACATTAACCTTACGAACCGACAAATTTCAAACTGAAGCGAAAAATCAATAGAATATCCTACTAATTGTATCTAGTTGTAATAGCTTTTAACCCCACGAAATTTGACATCGTTATTGCATCCCAGAAGGCAGGTTTAATTACTATGGCTAGCAATTCGCTATGTCCACATATTTTGTCACTGCAAGGCATCCTCAAAATTGCGTGTTATGGCTCAGTAGCCATTCGAATATGTTAGTGATCTTCATTGCACATATTTCATAATCTCTCTATCCAGCTGAATTAATCGTATCCCATCGGGGTTTGAGTCAAACAGCCTACTTTGATCACTCCAGGTAGCAGGGTGAGGAGGCCATCAATGTTTTCTTCATGGTGTTTTACAAGGTAATGAGGCAGCATCAACTCACCAACTCAACTGTGGTTGCCATTCACATGTGGCTTGAACATGTGTCACGATGGTGTCTAACTATTTGCTAAGGACAGGTACAATGAGACTTGACATTATGTAAATAATAACCAGGTTCGCACAAAGTCGTGTGCCAAAGATGAGACTCACCGACATGCTTAAGGTGCTAAGCAGGCCTCTCACTTTCCATGTAGTTCCTTGCACGTCAAAGCATGCACAATTTGGCTGTGGACGTCTGTTTTCGATCATTCTTATGATCTTCTTCTAACCTTTCGTATGAAAGTATAAATAGGGAAAGTTGAGAAGTGTGGATTCCGATGAGAGAGAAATTTGGGGCCTGTTCTTTTGTGTTTAAAATGTTGTGAAAGTCGAAGATTCCACTATTCCTCCCACTATTCACTCATTTTCATCCTCACTTTCACTCATTCTGTTCTTTTGTGTTGGCTTCTTTAACTGTGAAAGTTGCCGACGTGGCCACAAAACAAACACAAAAAAGTTGTGTGGGACCCACAAAAAATTTCAACATCCACTTTCACAACCCACTTTCACCCAAAAAAATACAATACCCATTTCACCAACACTATTCACAACTTCAACCAACCAAAATTTAAACACAAAAGAACAGGCCCTTGGTGTAGTGTGTTCTTTTGTTGGAAAGTGGGGTTGGATTGTGGAGTTGGAAAGTTGAAGTGTGGTCCACTCCGTGTAGTGTGTTCTTTTGGATGAAGAAAGTTGGAAGAAGAAAGTGGTGTGGGGTCCACTCATTTTTAATTTGTTCTATTTATATCTAAACTAAATAATTAACGCTAAAGCAATTAATTAATATAACTAATTATTTAATACTTATTAGAATTAAGGGGCGCCATCAATCGGCGCCAGATTTGAAATACTCATTATTAAATAATTTGTAATCAATAAGGGGACCAGATTTGTAATTATTTAATACTCATTATAATTATTTAATACTCATACTAATTATTTAATAACGCATTCTCATTTGGTTGTGCTGCAAGAGAACGGCAAAAAAAAGTGATACGTCTATTTTACAGAGGCTCAACAGCAGGGGCCCAAAGGCGCAGCCCATCAAATGAAGCCCGAAAGAACATGGAGCTAGAAACCCAACTACCGATCAGAAGCCCGTCTGCGAGATCAGGCCCGCCCGACGAAGCCCCTTAGAGGGCCCCCGAACGGCGATCCAACCCGGCCCCGGAAACGCAAGTCACTCGCCCACTCCAGCGATAACTGTTCCCCCGGGGCCCGCGACCACTTAATGTCGGTAATGGGGAGGTGCTGGCATGGCGCATGGAACGGCGATGGGGAGGCGGATTGAGGGGGCACGATCGGGGGAGGACGAGGGACGTGAGTCGTGGGCAATCACGATGGGAGGCCTATAAAAGGGCTAGAAGGACGACTAGACAGAGGACCACATCTAAGGTAACTAAAACCTAAGGTACTCCATCAACGGCCTAGTTCCCCCATTCCATCTCCTTCCTCCCCCGCTCGCGCCGGTAGACGTCGTTCCGATCTCCTCACGAGTCGAACCGTCTCCGCCGAGTCTCCTCTTTCAGATCATCGTCTGACTTAGGCATCGGAGGGGATTTGGCCGGAACCAAGGTCCGGCCCCCCTGACGAGTGTTCTCGTCTGCGCAGGAGGACGTCAGATCCACGGGCCGAGGCTTCCCCTCCGCCCCACGCCGGCCGCGCATCAAGCAAGACGACTGAGGCTACTCCTCGTCGTCCGATCGTCCGAGGCTGAGCACGTCCGTCAGAGGCCGAGCGTCTCACACCGGGTCGAGGCTTCCCCTCGCCCCCCTTGCGGCCGAGGATCCAGATTCGGCCCAGCCGACACGCTCCACGTCATCCACAACTCCGATTCGCGCCGCGTCTACACCGACTCGACGCACCCGAGGGACCCAAGTCGGCCCCTTGACCACGTTGACCGGGTAGTCCACGGTCAACGCTTTTGTAGTGAGAAAACACTCTGAAACATCTGGCGCCGTCTGTGGGAACGAACTGTCCCACGAAGAAACAAACCGCACCTGCAATGGCACGAGCCTGCAACGGAAAGAGATGCATGCCCCCCATCCCGGAGGAGGGGAATGGCGCACCCAACAGCAACCTTGAGGGCGCACCCGACGAAAATCACCCCGCCCCCTCAACCGAAGAGACTGGCGGGTCGGAACTAGCCACGCAGGGGCAGCTCCGCGCCCTGGCCCAAGAGACCAACGCGAGCCTCCAGACGTTGGTCGCGACGGTACAGCAGCTCGTCGGTGCTGCGCCAGCCAACGGAGACGTGTTGGGCGACGGCCATCGTTGGACGGGGGCCCCCTGCTCTTACGGTCCGCTGTGGTCGATGACCACAGGAACCGAAGACCGAACACGGAGCGTCGGTTCACATCGCCCGGCTCCCATCAGGCGAGATCACGCGCCTCCTCCCCTTATCGCGAAAGGAGCCGGAGAGAAACCGAATGCACGGGGGACGAATCGGTGACCGCGTCGTCGGCCACGATCACCCCACCGCAGAAGAAGCGATCGACACCACTCGAGAGACCGATCACGGCGAAGCGGAAGCTCCCGCCGGAGGAGCCGGGAACGCCGGGTCAGCCCGACCCCCAGTGTGGCGAGGGCCGTGGAGCCAGCCCCGCCGGCGCCTGTGCCCCCTCCACCACCGAACGAGCTGGAGGTAGGCGGGTGTCGGACCCCCGGAGGCATCCACGGGGACCGGTGGCCCCTGTCGCGGAGAATAACCGACGCGCGGGTCCCCTCTCGATTCAAGATCCAGGCGCTGGGGAAGTACGACGGGATAGGAGACCCGGGAAACCACGTGATGGACTGCGAGGGGGACATGTCCTTCCAAGGAGCCGACGATGACCTGCTCTGCAGGGGCTTCTATTCGACCCTCAGGGGAGCGGTGAGAACCTGGTACCGCAGCCTACCCAGCCGCTCCATCGACAGCTTCGAGGAACTCACCCAGCTGTTCTGCAAACAGTTCATGGCAGGGCGACAGGTAATGCCTGATGCTGAACATTTGTTTAACATAGTGCAGGGCCCGACCGAGCCGCTCCGACAGTTTATGCGCCGCTTCAACGTGGAACGGCTGAACGTAAACAGCCCTCCCGACCTTGTTGTCCAAACGGCCCTAAAGAAAGGGCTGCGCCATAGAGGCCTGAAGAAATCTCTGCACAACGATCCCCCGAAGGACCTCCCTGGGATCATGGCGAGGGCCGAGCGCTTCATGTTGACCGAGGAGACCTTGGCCATTGAGGCAGGAAAGGCCAGACGAGGGACCAAACGCGGCGATAGCGAGCGCCGCAGCCCCGAAGGGTACCGGACCGAGAAGAGGACGAGAAACAGGCAGCGGGGAGAGGGTACGAGGGACGCCACCCCAGACGCCATCCTCGCTCAAGTCCAGAAGGAAGAGCGCGCCGATCGCCCCCCACCAAAGACAAAAAGAGGGGGGAATAATGGGGAAAAGTACTGCAAATACCACAAGAACAATGGCCACGACACTGAAGACTGCTGGCACCTAAAGAAGGACATTGAGAAGCTGATGAGCCGAGGGCACGCAAGGAATTTAGCCGACGAGCCGGCCTACGGAGAAGGAACCTCCATGCAGCCGGACAAGGGGAAGAAGGTCAACACCGTCCAAGGACCCCTTCGCATCATAGAGTGAGCAGGCGAGGCCACTCCCCCCAGTTGCAGCCTAGTCCGGAGGAGATTATCTAGGTTTACATCCCTCAGTCTAGCTTTATTTCCTTTTTTCCTCCAAATGTACTAGTCCAATAGGACCCATAAGAGTACAAATGCATTCCCTTTTATCTTCTCTTTATCTTCGACGGAATCAACATTTCACTAAGGGTGCATAAGAGTGAAGACCGTCGCCTCACCGGATGGGGGGTCAGACAAAACCAGTCCTAAGACGAGGAGCTTCGCCCTCGCCGACCGACTCCTTCGCTCGTAAGTCTGGGGGGCAATCCTCCCAGCCAGCATAGACGCCGACCGGCCCTAAGCGGAGGAGCTCCGCCCTCGTCGATCGATTCCTTCGCTTGTAAGTCTGGGGGCAATTCCCCCAGCCAGCCCAGACGCCGACCGGTCCTAAGCCGAGGAGCTTTGCCCTCGCCGACCGACTCCTGCGCTCGTAAGTCTGGGGGCAGCTCCCCCAGCCAGCGCGGACGCCGACCGGTCCTAAGCCGAGGAGCTTTGCCCTCGTCGACCGACTCCTGCGCTCGTAAGTCTGGGGGCAATTCCCCCAGCCAGCGCGGACGCCGACCGGTCCGAAGCCGAGGAGCTTCGCCCTCGCCGACCGACTCCACCGCTCGTAAGTCTGGGGGCAATTCCCCCAGCCAGCACAGACGCCGACCGGTCCTAAGCCGAGGAGCTTTGCCCTCGCCGACCGTCTCCTTCGCTCGTAAATCTGGGGGCAATTCCCCCAGCCAGCTCGGACGCCGACCGGTCCTAAGTCGAGGAGCTACACCCCCGCTGAACGACTTCGCTGCTCATAAGACCGGGGACAGCCCCCCGAGTCATCAAGGATGTCAACCGACTAGTCGACTCGGGGGGCAAGGGACAACCTCCCGGAGAAAGGAGGCGAGCAACCACCGTCAGCAGAAGGGCCGAGGTCGCAGCAATAAAGCAAAATGCACGAGAAGTTCGAGTAAGTCAATTTCATTTCCAACAATTAACCAAGGTACAAAAGTATGTCTTATTTACAGGAAATCGAAGTGGAGAAACCTCCCTACAAATGAACCGCTCTCGGCGGACAACAAAATTCGTCACCTACAGAAAATAGGATAACGCCGGCAGAGCAAAACTTGTCGACCAAGAACACAAAGTTGCCGGCTTAGGCGACCATCCTTGCAATCAGCAATTGTTCGCTCCGAAGCAAAGAACCGGTAAAGAGGCCAATGGAGATTGCGGGGCCGGGGATCCATTTCAAGTAGACCGGCCCAAAGCGAAGCGGATGCTAAAAAATTCGAGGATAAAAACAAGGATGACAGGCCAGGAAGGATGACCTAGGGGGCCCGGGCTCGAGAGGACGCATCCTCGGGCGCCTCGCCCTGCTCGGAGCGAGGGGGATCGACAGGCGGGGGAGCTTGCCGGACACGCTCCGCGCAATCCCGGAAGGAGGACTGGACGACTTCGACGATCTGGGGGCTGATAAGGCCTTCATATGTACCGAAGGCTTCCCTGAGGACCTCGAAGATCCTCTCCCCCAGAGTCCCGACGACGCCCCTCTCCACCTCCTCTGCAAACCGCGCCACCTGACGACGATCCGACAGTTCCCTTTGAAGCTCCTCTCTCTCCAGGCGGAACGACTCCGCCGCTTCCTCGGCCGACTACCGAGCGTCCTCCAACTTTCCCTGGAGGTTACCCACTCGTCCCTCCAGCTCGGCCACCCGGAGCTTGAGTTGCCGAGACTCCATCTGGGCCTCCACCATAGCTACCTCCGCAGCCCCGACCCGCTCGCGGTCCCTTGCAGAGGACACCTCCAGCTCCCTCAAATGGACGGCTCGACGCTGCGACTCGACAGCGAGTGTTGAACCCTGAAACGACAAGACATGAGCCAAGAAGAGAGCGAAGGAAAGAAAAGGACAGCAGAATAACCAAACCTGTTGAAGGATCCAGACCAAGGAGTCTGACACCTTGTCGGCGGGGATCCTCTCGAGGAGACTACGGTCCCGGGGGAGGACGGAGCCCTCGGCGAACTGCTGAGCCAGGGCTCGGTCGACAAACACCGAACCCCCGGGGTGACCTCGAGGGAGGCCGAGCTGCCCGCCAATAGGGCACCGATTCCCGATATTGGAGGCGGGGACGCTGCGACGGGGGTGGTTGTCAGGGCCATCGGAAGATCCCGGCGAACACCGCCGGGGGCACGGAGCACACCGGACTGGAGGGAGCCTCACCTTCCCTCCTCCTCTTCCCCTCGTGAGGCTCGGCAGTCGCCGAAGGGGAGCGCTTCCGCCTCGTGCCACCTCCACCCTCGGGGACAAGAGGGGGCACGCGAAGCGCAAGGGAAGCTGCACCGGACCCGTCGTTGCCCCCCGCCTCTTGGGCTGGCGGGGCGGATCCGGCCCTTGCGACCCCCCCGGGGAGGAGATCGCCATAAGAAGAGGCGGGAGGCGCGGCCACCACCTTGCCCATGGAGGGCTCGGCTCGACGCACCTCCTCCTCAACGGTCCGCTGAGGCACCCTTCTAGAGGTACTACCTCGGCTCCGAGCGGCTCCACGACGGATCAGCTCATCGACATCGCGGGCAAACTCGCGACCAGCCATTCCTGCAAGGGGAACCGAAATCAGGGTAAGCCACGGGGCAATCCAGGACTGAAAAAGCGACCTACCCGGAGACCACAAGACGGCCTTCAGGAGTAGGTCGTCCAACAAAGGCCAGATGGACTTCGCCTCCAAGGGGAGGGCCGACAGCAGCGCGACGACCGCCTGATCAGCCTCAGAGAGGGCTAGCGTTGGGCAAGGCCGGACCGACCCGCCCCAACCTGTCAAAATCTGGGCATCCTCCAGGAAGACCACGAAGACATAATCCGAGCTCCAATCCCCCGACCAGCAGGGTAGCCCGATCAGGCATTCCCTCCCCGAGCGGGCTCGGAGGTGCAACCATGACCCTGGACCGACCGTCCGGATCTGATAAAAGTAGAAGAGAAGGGGGAGAGATGGCTCCAGACCACGAGTACATCAGAGCATCACGAAGCCCGTCAGTACCGCAATCGAACAGGGGGTGAACTGGCAAAGGGGCACCATGAGATACTCCATGACCTGGATGAAGAAGGGATTGAGCGGGAAACGAAGACCCAGGCGGAACATCTCGACATAGACGCCGACTTCATTGCTCCTCGGAAGGCAGATCCGCTCGTCGATGAAGGGGACTCGAACATCGTACGGGTAGCAGAGATACCTTTCCCGGATCTCCGCGGCCGCTAGAAGAGGAGTCCTCGACGGCGTTCGGAGGATAACCGGAGGTACATTAAGCCGCACGGCAGCCGACACCACATCATCGCCGACATAGTCCGGGAAGAACTTCCCCTTCCCTTTATCTCGGAGGAGACGGCTCCCAGAGGAGGAACCAGATCCCACAGATCGGGGCCCGCCCCGCCTGGACTCAGGAGGATCCCTCGCCCCTTGGCCAGAACCACCTATCCTAAGAGCAGCCATAATATGAAGTTCTGAGGAAGGAGTTACCTTTTTGTTAATTGGAGAAGACAAGGAAACGAAGGCGGCGGGAGACTCCGAGTTGAGGAAAGCCTAGAACAGAGGGAAGAGCGAGGAAGAAGTTGGGATCAACGCAGCCGGGGATCTTATATACCAGACCCAGGGGAGAATTCGAAACGCCTGACAGGAACGCGTGGCAGGCCTCAAAGAGCCGGTGGCATTTCGAAATCGGCGCCAAGGGAAGTCCAATCGATCCGCCTCATCATAACCTTCATTTATGACCCCGCCTCGACTGACGCGCCACTCCGAACCCCAGGAGTCACATCGGTCGAACCGAGCCGGCCAAGGCCGATAGGCCCCACCGATGGGGGCAATTGATTCGTCTATTTTACAGAGGCCCAACAGCAGGGGCCCAAAGGCGCAGCCCACCAAACGAAGCCCGAAAGAACATGGAGCTAGAAACCCAACTACCGATCAGAAGCCCGTCTGCGAGATCAGGCCCGCCCGACGAAGCCCCTTAGAGGGCCCCCGAACGGCGATCCAACCCGGCCCCGGAAACGCAAGTCACTCGCCCACTCCAGCGATAACCGTTCCCTCGGGCCCGCGACCACTTAATGTCGGTAATGGGGAGGTGCTGGCATGGCGCAGGGAACTGTGATGGGGAGGCGGATTGAGGGGGCACGATCGGGGGAGGACGAGGGACGTGAGTCGTGGGCAATCACGATGGGAGGCCTATAAAAGGGCTAGAAGGACGACTAGACAGAGGACCGCATCTCAGGTAACTAAAACCTAAGGTACTCCATCAATGACCTAGTTCCCCCATTCCATCTCCTTCCTCCCCCGCTCGCGCCGGTAGACGTCGTTCCGATCTCCTCACGAGTCGAACCGTCTCCGCCGAGTCTCCTCTTTCAGATCATCGTCTGACTTAGGCATCGGAGGGGATTTGGCCGGAACCAAGGTCCGCCCCCCCTGACGAGTGTTCTCGTCTGCGCAGGAGGACGTCAGATCCACGGGCCGAGGCTTCCCCTCCGCCCCACGCCGACCCGCGCATCAAGCAAGACGACTGAGGCTACTCCTCGTCGTCCGATCGTCCGAGGCTGAGCACGTCCGTCCGAGGCTGAGCACGTCCGTCCGAGGCCGAGCGTCTCACACCGGGTCGAGGCTTCCGCTCGCCCCCCTTGCGGCCGAGGATCCAGATTTGGCCCAGCCGACACGCTCCACGTCATCCGCAACTCCGATTCGCGCCGCGTCTGCACCGACTTGACGCACCCGAGGGACCCAAGTCGGCCCCTTGACCACGTTGACCGGGTAGTCCACGGTCAACGCTTTTGTAGTGAGAAAACACTCTGAAACAAAAAGAAATGACGAAACCTCCCAACTGATTGGGCACCCGCGTGAGAGAGGGACCCACTGCCTTCGAAATCCTGTGTAATCCGAGTAATTCTCGGAGACAATGAATTGGGGTTGAGAATCCTAAGTTGCCCCGTCACGTCTGACAACATTCCGAAACCCCCGATTCCCAAAAGAACAACCCAAACGCATTTGAATTCGGATTCTGCGTGAACAGTTTCTAAGCAGTACGAAAATTAGGATTCCAAGCCAACTAATTTGCAAAAGAACATGCCCTAACCATTTTGACGCAAAGCTCATGTCGCCAATTGCAATTGCCTTGCTTTCCAAGATAGTGATGGTGTAATCACAAGGCATCCCATCTTTACTTGCTTTCCAAAAATTGCCAAGGGTAACTATTTGTGAGTAAGCTAATCAAGACATAATAGGCATACCTTTTTCATCGGTATCATTTACCAAGTATATATGTGTTGTTGACGGTAGGGTTCCGACCAACAGTAAAGTGCTGACTCGATCGCCTTGGGATGATGTGGATCCTCGTCAACTGGGATGATTGAGCCTATGTGTGGAAGGTGGCTCGGGTCTGGACGGATGTGGATGAGCTACTGGGACGAAGACCGACCTAGTTCAGAGATTCTCTGAGCCACTTAAAGAATCACCTGCCGAGTTATCTGCAGCACACACAATTGTCAGGGGGGGGGGGTCGGATCTGTGTTCCGACCTAAATCTCCTCCGATGTTTAAGTTAATAGGGAACTTTAGGAAGACTCAGGGCAGTGGGATCGATCTGAAGGGAGATCGTCCGAGTAGCTGTCACACCGAGTGAAGGAGGAAGAAATATATTGTGAAAAGAAAAGAGTAAGAGTTGTCAAAGTATCTAGTACTTAGCATCTCTGGCGTGTGAACCATTTCCTCGTTGTCGTCTCCTCTATTTATAGCCAAAGATTTCCTCCATTAGTACATAACGGCTCCTCATTCATTAGGGGGTAATCACCTCCGGAAATAGAGATAACAGAATCCCATTTATTCTGTCATTATTAACCATTTACGCGTCTTTAGCGTGGCTCAATGGTTGGATGTATAGGATCTGAAACTATAGGGAGAAACACTAGGGGTTGCATATTGTTTTATAACGATAATAAGGAAATTACGCCAAATTATAAACCACTTATACAATCTTAGTGCAGAATATAAAAGAGAGAACAACACAAAGAATACAAACACAAACACCAGATTTACCATGGTTCGGATTCACCGAGTCTCACCGACTCTCTTAAATCATACTCCAGTAACCCACTAGCCAAACCGCTAGTGATTAGTGCTCTACTAATACTCATATAGAGTAGAGCATATTATATTAAGGCTAGCCTCTATAGAGTAGAGCATTAAATTAGCTAATCTCGTGTAGAGTAGAGCCATAAATTAAAATTAGATTACATGATTATCATTCATGTCATATACCATAATGATCACATATGATCTATATGAATCAATTGAATCAAAAACAACACTCAATCTACTCTCATAAGGCGAGAGATTGATCGCAACAGGAGTAGAAACCAATTTGGCTCTGATACTAATGAAGGGAGTTATCATCACTAAAGGAGACTTACTTATACTTACCAATGCTTACCAATCTACTTGGATGGGCAGCGGAGTGATCGATTGCCAAATCTTCTCTACACCGGTTGTTGTAGACAATCACAAGATGGAAACCCTACGAATTTCCATAACCTAAATCTCTCTTGTTTGGTGAAGAACTTTGTGTTGGATTCCCACACTTTTAGTGCAAGTAGTTATTTCCTACAAGAAGTGTCCCCTTTCTACAAGAGAGTGTGCCTTTATATAGACTTCCCACATGGTGGGAATTTCAAATTCAGACCATAACTCATTTTGTCATAGCAACCACCCAATACATATTTGTCGCATATGTATTTGCGAAGTTATCTCATGAGCCCTCATATAATATTCCAACAGATTTGATGCATGGAGTGGATTGTGCTAAATTTAGATTACATTGGTTTCATTCATCGACCGAGAACCTAATCATTGTAAGTGGCGACATTCTGTAATAAATCAAGTAGATCATCCTTGCTAAAGAAGGACTTTGATTTTGGTCTGTGATGTGCAATATGTACACTGGGACACACGAGAAGATTTATGGGAACTTCTTGACAAATTACAATGGAGTCTCACTGTCTTCAGTATATTCTTTCGTGGTGCTCCTTTAAGACTTTGTCCAATATATCAAAAAAGGTTTGCACCTTATTTGGAGAACCCCTATGTTGTGAGACTGTCGAATTTTAAGGGAAATAGGGGAAAATATTTTGATCTCCGCATTTGGAGAACAAGTCACTGGGAATTGATATTTCTTGCTCTTTAAGACTATGTTTGTGTCTGTATGAAGTTCTAAATATACAAGTTAAATGGTGTGAGGTAGGATCTGCAAGGGTCAACCTGCTTACATGCAGATAGTACGTACTATAGAATACTTACAATTTATGAATACCCAATTTATTGGGCTTTTTTTTTGACATGTTTGCCTTCTGTAATTCTAGATGCGTAACTGATCTATCTAGCTGATGTTCTGCAAAGTCGCCTGACATAATCTTTGTTTCCTTTTGTACTCACGCTTTCGTGCAACTTCCCTTTAGCCTTGGTATTTGCTTGTGTTTTTGCTTTTGGATATGTAGGTATCTTTGAAGATGGAGCTTTAGCTTGAGAAGAAGAGGGAGATGTACTTGCCACAGAGGATGCACACCATCAATGCATACTGTCATGTTTTAAGTTGATTTTATATTTCTTGTTGTTATTGAATACCATTTAGGGTTGAGCTTATTTTACTACTTAAGTATGCTATGTCAAGTTTTTGAAGTATGCGTCGTTCAATTTTTACTCAGATGGAGCTTCTACTTCTTTGAAAAATAGCTAACTTTTGCATTGCATGTATTAGGTGATTGTTTAGGCACGTCTTTTTTGTAACATATACTTGTGTTTATAAAATTCTACATATTGTTTGTTTTTTAAAGGTGATTTTTTTTTTGTTTCTTCTGATGAGACCAGAGAAATTTTTTTGTAACATATACTGATGGTTTTTTGATATTTTTATTACATGAAATGCTAGAGACTGGCATTTACGGGATCGATATTACACTTCTAATCTAATGCTCAGGCCCGGTTCTATAGTTAGCCTACTCAGGCAGTTGCCTAAGACCTCCAATTTTGAGAGGCCTCTTATTTATTTTTATTCTTAAGCCCAAAATCATTTTGGCCTAATCTTAAGCCCAACATTTATATTTATTCTCAGCTCAAGCCCAGTCTCCACTGTCCAGTGCCAACGGGCAAAACACAAAAGTGAGGCTGAGAGATTTTTAGGGGATCTCAAACGGATATATAAATAAATTGAGAGAGATTTAGGGAAATCTCAAAAAGCACGCCCGCAAGTCAAACTCTATCCTATTCCTGGGCCTAGGCGCCTAGCCAAAAGAAAACGAAACGTCTCGCATCTCTCTCTCAATCTCGATTCTCGAGTCTCGGCTTCCAGTTCCCGCTCTCGCTCTCCGCTCGCCCTCTCTCAGTTTTCTCTCTCTCTCTGTCTCGGTTTCTCTCTCTCTCTCCCCCCCCCCTCTCCCCCTCCCCGCGTCTCTCCTACTAGTCGACAGACTCGACACTCTCCCTCCGGGCCTCCAGCTGGCGGCTCACATCGTCGACATCGACCATCCGCCACGCCAGTCCGCCTCCGGCTTCAATTGCCTGATTCGGCTCCAATCCGCTCAAATCGACTGATTCGGTTCCAATCTACGGTAAATTTTTATCTTATTTTCTATTTTAATTATGGAATTGATGGATTTTCAATCTGTGCTTATTGATTTGGGGTTTATGCATTTTTACCTTAATGTTGTGCAATTTGATGAATGGATTGGCTGTTGGATTCAGTTAGATTGGTTGTTGGTTATTGATTTGGGGTTTATTCAATTTGATGAATGCATTTTCATTATCTTTAAATTCCCTATTAAAAGAATAGGTTTAATTTTAACAGCTTAAGTTTAATTTTAAATTCCCTACTAGGCTACTTCAGACTCAAAATGACAAATGACAAGGTTTCAAGTGTTATGTTTAATTTTCTGTCATCTTCCCTACTAAAAGAATTTAAGCCCTCCACATTATCTTTAAATTCTAGCAATAATTCTAAATTATGTTTAAAAGGCTTGAGAGCCAAATATGTGCTAAATGTATTTGGTTGTAATTTGTAAATGAAATATAAGTTGAATAGTTTTAGACCATACTGTTGGATGATGATGAACTCAAGAGAGAAAGAGACAAGATTTCTTAGCAAAAGAATAAGTCCCCTAAGCTAAGAGCCATGGTGCTCTATTTATATATCTCATAGTGGGGAGGCCAAAAGCCTCTAGGAGACCAAGGGTCCCCATTACTCTAAGTAATGGGGCCTAATGAATGGGTAATGAAGGAGGGGAGGCCAAAGGCCTCCCTCATTCATAACACTCCCCCTTACACATTCATCACTTCGGTCTCAGCTACTGAGGCAAGTGGTGGATACTTCTGGATCCCAGAGTAAGTGTGTTTGCCTCGTTAAAACCTTAGCTGTGGAAAACCCAGTGGGAAAACCCAACAGCTTAAGGAAAAAGAGTGCAACCCACATGTTACTCCCCCTGATCCGTACAAGCTTCAGGCTTGCATGTCTTTCAACTGTCGCATACCAATGTTCTTTACAAGCTTTACAAAAGTACATTTAGGCAATGCCTTAGTAAAAAGATCAGCTAGGTTGTTGCATGACTGGATCTGTCGAACTTCAATCTGCTTGTCGTTCTTCTGCTCGTGCGTCCAGAAAAACTTGGGAGAAATGTGCTTTGTCCTGTCGCCTTTGATGTAGCCCTTCTGAAGCTGAGCAATGCACGCGGCGTTGTCTTCGAATAGGGCAGTAGGCTCCAGATCACCGGTCTTCAGGCCAGTGGATTGGAGAATGTGTTGGACGACGGAGCGTAGCCAAAAACATTCTCTGCTCGCTTCATGGATCGCGATGAGCTCTGCATGGTTAGAAGATGTAGCAGTAGTGGTTTGTTTTACCGATCTCCAGGAGATAGCAGTACCTCCGTAGGTAAAGACAAAACCAGTCTGTGATTTTGCCGTATGCGGATCTGAAAGATAGCCTGCATCGGCATAACCAAGTAACTGGGAGGAGGCACCTCTCTGGTAGTAAAGTCCAAGGTCTACGGAACCCTGGAGGTATCGCAGAAGATGCTTTACTCCATTCCAGTGGCGCTTTGTAGGCGCTGCACTGTGTCTGGCTAGGAGATTGACTGCAAACGCTATATCGGGACGCGTGCAGTTAGCCAGATAGAGAAGTGCACCAATGGCACTTAGGTAGGGTACTTCTGGACCCAGTATCTCCTCCCCCTCTTCCAGAGGCCGGAAGGGGTCCTTTTGTACGTCTAATGATCTCACGACCATAGGGGTACATAAAGGATGACATTTATCCATTTGGAACTTATTTAAAAGCTTCCTGGTATAATTGGATTGATGTAGGAGGATTCCACCTCGTAGGTGTTCAATCTGTAAGCTAAGACAATACTTCGTTCTGCCTAGGTCTTTCATTTCAAAAGTTTGCTTTAGCCTTGCAGATATCACATTAATCTCTGCTGGAGAGCCTATGAGATTTAAGTCATCAACGTAAACTGCTATGATGACGAATCCTTTTCCCGTTCTTTTGATAAAGATGCACGGGCAGACTTCGTTATTAGTGAATCCTTGCTGTGCAAGGAAATCACTTAGTCTGTTATACCACATTTTGCCTGACTGTTTTAGTCCATACAAGGATCTATGTAGTCTAACAGAGAATACCTCCCGAGGTATCTCTTTCATCTCTGTGGGTAAGTTAAACCCATCTGGTAGTTTCATATAGATCTTTTTATCTAAATCGCCATAAAGATATGCAGTCACAACGTCCATGAGCTGCATTTCTAGGCTTGCCAGAGATGATAGGCTTATTAAGAATCTGAATGTAATAGCGTCCATTACCGGGGAGTATGTATCTTCATAATCGATACCCGGTCTTTGGGAAAAACCCTTTGCTACAAGACGCGCCTTGTAGCGGACGATCAGATTTTGTTCATTTCTTTTTCTAATGAAAACCCACTTATATCCCACAGGTCTTACACCTACTGGTGTTTGGACTACAGGTCCAAAGACTTTGCGTTTCGAGAGTGAGTCCAGCTCTACTCTTATCGCCTCGTCCCACTTTGGCCAATCATCTCTGCGTTTACAATCCGCTAGAGAAAGTGGTTCGACGTCATCGTCGTATTCAGCGACGTGAACGGCAATAGTGAACGCAAAATCGTCGTCGACGACTGTGCTATGTCGGTCCAGTACCTCCCCAGTACGTACAAAGTTTAATGATGTTTCTCCTAATGTTTCCTCTGCGGGGGAAATTAGGAGGGGAGAGGTAGCTGTCCTGAGCTCAGTATCCTGTGGAGGGATAATCTTATTTTCACCAGGAATCTTCCTCTTTCGAGGAACTTTATCTTTTGAACCTGGTGGCCGTCCTCTTTTCAATTGAGGTACAGCCATTTCTGCTGCGGGTGGATTGCATCCATTTATAGGGATGTCAATCCTAGCTGGAGTGTTAGCAGCAGGGACGTGTGAACGGACGATCTTCTGGTTGTCCGTGAATTTATCCGGTAATTGGTGTACTGTATTCTGGATGTGAAGGATCTTCAGGATCTCATCTTCACACAGATTTGTACGCGGATCATAAAAGGACAAAGACTTATTTTCCCAATTAATGGTCTCCGAAGCTTCAGGCTTCTTGGAATGTTTGCCCAACTTTGGAAAAGTTTTCTCATCGAATTCACAATCAGCAAGACGTGCCTTAAATGCATCCCCCGTTAGGGGTTCTAGGTATCTAATAATCGAGGGTGAATCAAATCCAATATAGATTCCTAAACGACGTTGAGGACCCATTTTGGTCCTCTGAGGTGGTGCTATTGGAACATAGACCGCACAACCAAATATTCTCAAATGAGATATATCTGGAGTTGAGCCGTATGCTAGTTGCATCGGAGATAATGTATTGCCTCCAGAGGGGCGTATCCTGATAAGAGATGCGGCATGCAGAATAGCATGCCCCCAAGCATCCACCGGCAATTGGGATTGCATAAGCAATGGACGTGCAATCCATTGGAGTCTCTTTATAAGGGACTCTGCTAATCCATTCTGGGTGTGAACATGAGCTACTGGATGTTCAACTTCTATACCCGTTGCCTGGCAATAGTCTTCGAAGACTTGAGATGTGAATTCGCCCGCATTATCAAGACGTAGTTTCTTGATATGGTTATCGGGGAAATGAGCACGTAACCTAATTATCTGTGCCAACAGCTTTGGAAAAGCTAGGTTACGGGTGGACAAGAGGCACACATAAGACCATTTTGTGGATGCATCTATTAGTACCATGAAGTACCGAAATGGGCCACTTGCGGGGTGAATAGGCCCGCAAATGTCACCATGTATCCTCTCAAGGAAGCCAGGAGACTCTAAACCCACTTTTAGGGGCAATGGTCTCGTTATTAGTTTCCCCTTGAAACAAGGGGGACAAGAAAATTCACCTTTCTGAAGAATCTTCTGGTTCTTCAAATCATGTCCGCGGGATTCAGATAAGATGCGTCGCATCAGAATAGATCCAGGGTGACCAAGTCTGTTATGCCATAGTTGAAATGGTGGCATTGGCTGGCACGTCTGGTGCTCAGTCATATTGGCTTCAACTGGTTGAATGTATGTTTGGTAGAGACCCGACGGGAGTCCCTTAAATATTTCGCAGATGGTCTTCTGGCCATCTTTACGAAGAGTGACATACAGGTATTCAACCTTATTTTCATCTCTAGTTTCTAAGTGATATCCGTTTAAACGGATGTCCTTGAAACTTATGAGATTTCTATTTGATCTTGGAGAAAATAGTGCATTATTGATTTTTAGTCTTGTGTTATTTGGGAGCAATAATATTGCATCACCAGATCCTTCGATTATTTTGGACAGTCCTGAAATTGTAATGACAGGACCGTCATATTTACTTATGCTATTGAAATAGCATTCATCGCGAAGGATAGTGTGCGTCGAGGCACTGTCCACTAGGCACTCATACATCATCTATATAAGCCAAAAACGAAAATTTATTGATGGAAATGTAAAATGCATACATTCAAAATAAAAGATCGTCTTTATTAAGCATACTAGAGATGAAGCTACAATTTATTCTTTGAAAAGCATAGATAAAGATGAGGCTCAATCGAGCAGGTCGTCATTTTCGAAATCCTTGGAAGTGAACTTCGTCGGATTTTCCACATTTGCCATGTTTGTTTCAGGCGGAGGCTTCTGGCTCGCCTGATACAGAACCTGGAAGTGGCGAGGTGTGCGACAGTTTCTGGACCAATGTCCAGTCATGCCACAACGATGACATTTGTCCTCCCATGTCTTCTTTGGATTTGACACTGTATCAGTGTTCTTACGTTTCCAAGTGAAGTTTTTCTTCCCTTTGTTATTCTTACTTTGGGGAGGAGCAATGGCTGGTTTCATAGGGGCATTTCCTTTGTTCTTTCTGCCCCTCTTCTTGTTCTTCCACTTCGGGGGGTGAACACTGTGGGCTTCTGGAATATGAGCTGAGCCTGCCAGGCGCTGGTTATGAGTGGCCAGTAAAAGGTCTCTATTCTGCTCTGCCCTAAGGAGGCAAGAGAGCAGTTCAGAGAACTTCGTGAAATTGCGTTCACGATACTGCTGCATGAGGATAGCATCTTTCTCGTGAAACGAGGTAAATGTCTTTTCCAACATGCGGTGCTCCGAGACTTCTTCACCACACAACTTCAGGCGTGAGGTGATGTTGTGAAGTGCTGAGTTGTACTCAGCAACGGACTTGTAGTCCTGAAGTCGGAGGTTCTCCCACTCATAGCTGGCACGCGGGAGTATGACATCAATTTGATGTCTGTAGCGTGCCTCTAACGCTGTCCATAACTCCAGAGGGTCCTCTACCGTCAAGTATTCGGCCTTCAGGGTCCGATCTATGTGTCGTCTGATATAGATAATGGCTTTCGCCTTATCCATGTCAGAGACAGTGGTAGAGGTACTGCCAGCTGAAAGGGCCACTTCTGGGGCTTTGCTAGCAGATGCATCGGATGCTGCGGGAGCCGATGATTGGGCCACTGCGGGGGCCAGAATGGAGTGCAGGAGCGCCATGGAGCGCAAGTGGAACTTCAGGTCCACTCGCCAGCTCAAGTAATTCTTGCCAGCTGCATCGAGCACATCGAAATCGACGCTTGCCAATTTGGCCATTTTATCTATGCAATTTAAAGATAATCATGAATTAAAATAAATTCAACAAACCATGCATAAATTAATAAGTAAAAATGCGGGGATCGGCCAGATACCCAAAATAATAAACAGTCCAAAGTTCGATTACAGTCCAAAGAAAAGAGATTGAAAAATACAACTTTGGAAACCCCGGGTGGGTCCCTATTTCTGCATCCGTCTTCTTATGCTGTTGCATCGAGCTTTGGCTTACACAGTCATGAATCGACTCCTTGCGGTCCAGCGGACGCGGCCAGGGAATTGACTAAGCCAGGACCACTTGTTACCCAGTCAAGCTAGGTTGGTCCAGCAAACTTAGCCAAGCACATTGACCGACATCATGATCCATTGAAGGAGTTTTCATCAATTCTATGTGCTGTTGCATCGAGCTTGGGCTTTTAAATACAAATTTCCTCACTTACAAATTCTCTCAAAAGATAATAAAAGTGCAAGGAAAGTAAATAGGTATACAATGGCCGATCCCGAAAAACACATTTTTACTTATTTTAAACATCCACGCAGTTTATATGCTACAGGCATAAATTAAACAACCACGCATATATCTCAAGCATAAAAAAATATGGAAAAAGTAAACTAGAAAATATAACTATCTCGTAGACCACGGGGAAACGTCATACACCGTTAGGTTAATTACCTAACGGCAGAGCGGTCTCAGGATCTTTGAGATGATTATATTTTTTTAAAAATTCTAGTAAACCATACATAATAATTTGCAAGAGAGATGTTTAAATAAATAGAGGAACATATAAATGTAATTATTGATTTTACAAAGTTTTTCTCATAAATTTCAATTTGCAAATTTAATTCTTCTTTAAAATTATGAAGAAGCCGAATTTCTGTAGAATTTTGTGGCTTCGGGCCAAAAATTATTTTTAGTATAAGCGCTTGTGGCCCGTTCCGCAGTTCTGCAAAATTGTTTGTCGCAATTATTATGGCTTCGAGCCAAAAATAAACAATTAGCCTCGGCTTCAGGCCTCGGCCTCGGCCTCGGGCCTCGGGCCTCGGGCCTCGGGTCACGGTCACGGGCTCGGCCTCGGCCTCGGCCTCAGGGCTCGGCCTCGGGCTCGGGCTCGGCTTCGGCCTCGGCCTCAGGGCTCAGCCTGCCATCGGCCTCGGCCTCAGGGCTCGGCCTCGGCCTCAGGCTGCCCCCTTTCAGCTGGGGGGGGGGGGCGGCGGCGGCGCGGAAGGCCCCCCTCTCCACTGCAGGGGGGGGCATAGTCGGCATTGTGGGAAGGCCCCCTCCTCCGTCAGGGGGGAGGGGAGGATTTCATTCCGGTTCTTCTTCCCACCGAAGAATTTTAATTGCAAAAGGAAAAATTTTTTCATAGAAAAAAAAAATTTGTAATAAATTTTTTTTTCTTTTATTAGACTAATTTTTTTTTTACTTGTATTTTAAAACAATGTAAAAATTATTTAGTCTAATTTTATCTACAGGATTATAGGGTTTTACCTCTAGATCAATGATCTAGGGAAGAACGCGACGATGATCCGTAGAAATAATAATCCAAGCTCCCGAACGCTTTTGGGATGCCGCAACGCTCCAACGAACCGCCGCAGCAACGTTAGATTCCTTGCGCCAATGAAATAATAATCCAACGCTCCAACGAACCGCCGCAGCAACGTTAGAGTCCTTGCGCGTAGGGAGGAATGTAGATGAAGATTTTTGCTCAAGAATGGAGAACACGTGCTGATAACGTGTTGGATGATGATGAACTCAAGAGAGAAAGAGACAAGATTTCTTAGCAAAAGAATAAGTCCCCTAAGCTAAGAGCCACGGTGCTCTATTTATATATCTCATAGTGGGGAGGCCAAAAGCCTCTAGGAGACCAAGGGTCCCCATTACTCTAAGTAATGGGGCCTAATGAATGGGTAATGAAGGAGGGGAGGCCAAAGGCCTCCCTCATTCATAACACATACCATATTAAATAGTTTTAGTCTTTTAGACATGTCCTATTAATTATGGAACCATTCAGGAAATAATTACTAATCATACTTCTATGTAAAGCATGCTTTATAGGATTAGCTTTTGATACTAATCATACTCTGTTTTTCATTTGCAGTTTAAGAAATACATCATTCATCAGATTGGCTAGAAAAAGAGGCGATTGATTCAGACAAGAGGCCTCATTCCGATATTTCAGGTCGTATCTTTCTGGACTAAAGCATTTTAAATATTGATTTTTGTGCAACATCGATCAATTTATTATCTATTTATTGTGGTGTGTGTTGTTTAAACAATGTCGACTAGAAAATTTGCAAGTGGATATGAAAAGAAAAAGAAAAAAAAAGAGTTGAACAATTTCTTCAATCTCAAAAGGGTGCTCTTGATAAGTTTATTTTTAATACGCAAAATGAGACTTCATCTTCAAGAGAAGAAATACCAATTGAGGAAGAAGTAGTAGATAGTGTAGACAATATTATGGGTGAAGATGTAACAATAATGGAAAATACTCCAACATTTAATGAGGAAAATCAAGAGAACACAAAAGATGATGAGATAAATTTTATGTCTGATGAAGATATTTATGACCCTGGTAATTGGAAAAATATTGATGTGAAGTTTAGAGATATATTGATAGAAAGAGGTCCTATTCGAGAGTGCAATTTGAATTTTCCCATTGATGAGCGAAATAGACACTTCTCTACTACTTTTTATACTAGAAAATTAGCAAATGGAGAAACGTATGGTAGAAAATGGCTTGTGCACTCTAAAGTAAATGATAGAGTATATTGTTTTTGTTGCAAGTTGTTTAGTTCAAAATTTTGTGCTAGCCAACTTGTGAATGAAGGAACAAATGATTGGAAAAACCTTAGTGCTAAGCTCAAAACTCATGAAACAAGTCACGAACATATAACTAGCATGAGTAAATGGGTTGATGTAGAGAAGAGATTTAAGAAGAATGAGACAATTGACAAAAACATTCAAGAGAATATCAACAAAGAAAAAGAGCATTGGAAACAATTGTTAGTGAGGATTATTTCTGTGGTTAAACATCTTGCGAAATGTAATCTTGCATTTCGTGGGACAAATGAGAAGATCTATGAACCTAGTAATGGGAACTTTTTGAGCATTATTGAGATGATTGCAGAATTTGATCCTGTGATGCAAGAACATGTTAGACGAATACAACATGGTGAGGTTCATAATCATTATTTGAGTCATGCCATCCAAAATGAATTGATTGAATTGTTAGCTTCTGAAGTTAAACAAGTAATAATAAAAAAATTGAAACAATCAAAATATTTTTCTGTTATACTTGATTGTACTCCCGATGCAAGCCATCAAGAACAAATGACTCTTATTGTAAGATGTGTGAATACTTCGGTAAGTCCAATCAAAATTGAGGAGTACTTTTTAGAATTTTTGAAAGTAGATGATACATCTGGAAAAGGTCTTTTTGATGTACTTGTTAGTGCTTTGGAAATACATAATCTTGATGTAAGTGACATAAGAGGCCAAGGCTATGATAATGGATCTAACATGAAAGGAAAACACCAAGGCGTGCAAAAGAGGCTTCTAGATATAAATCCAAGAGCATTTTATACACCATGTGGTTGTCACAGTCTTAATCTTGTGCTATGTGATGCGGCTAATTCTTGCACCAGAGCTTTATCTTTTTTTGGTGTGGTGCAACGTATATATTGTCTGTTTTCTTCTTCTACAAAAAGGTGGAAGGTATTGCAAGACAATGTACCTAAGTTTACTGTTAAACAACTATCTAATACTCGGTGGGAAAGTCGAATTGAAAGTGTAAAGGCCATAAAATTCCAAGCTCCGAATATAAGGGATGCTCTTCTTGAATTAGCGAATGTTAGTGATGATGCTAAAACAAAAAGTGAAGCAAACTCTTTAGCCAAATATGAGATAGAAGACTTTGAATTTCTATTGTCTATGAATATTTGGTATGATATATTATTTGCAGTGAATATTGTTAGCAAAAAGTTACAATCTAAAGATATGCAGCTTGACATTGCTATTGATCAATTAAACGGCCTTATTTCTTATTTTGAAAAATATAGGGAGAATGGGTTTGAGTCTGCCATGGATGCTACAAAAGAAATTGCAAAAGAATTAGATGTTGAACCCAAGTTCCGTGAGAAACGTGTAATTCATAGAAAGAAAAGGTTTGATGAAAACAATAATGATGAGGTTAGACTTTCAATTGAAGAATCTTTTCGAATCGAGTTTTTCCTACATATAGTTGATCAAGTTGTTGTTTCAATTAAAACGAGATTTGAACAATTTGTGGAGTATGAAAAGATATTCGGATTTTTATTTAATTTAAAAAAATGTTCCAATGAAAGTATTTTGAAGAGCCGGTGCATAGATCTTGAATATTTTTTGAAAGTTGGCGAGCATTCCGATATTGATGGGTGTGATCTTTTTTCAGAGCTAAGAGTCTTAAAAGAAATCTTACCTTCAGAAATTAATACACCAATTTTGATTTTAGATTATGTTAATAAGACGGATTCTTTTCCTAATACAAGCATTGCATATAGGATATTGTTGACCGTCCCAGTAACAATTGCTTCAGCGGAAAGAAGTTTTTCTAAGTTGAAAATACTAAAAACATATTTAAGATCAACCATGACTCAAAATCGGTTAAATGGATTGAGTATTCTTTCTATTGAGAGAGATATACTTGAAAGTATTGAATATAAACCTTTGATAAAAAACTTTGCTTCTCAAAAGCTAGAAAAATGTTTAAATAAATTGAATGAGATTTAGTTATTTGAATGCTCCAAAATTTTTTGCATTGATACTTAGGCCTCATATTTTGTTTCGTCTTAGGCCTCATTTATGCTTGAACCGGCCATGTTAATGCTATTCTTAACTATTCATTTTTGATAACAGCATTCATCTATACAACTGAATAAGTTAATTTTAAAAAAATTATCATCAACAAAAAATATTTTTTTTTTTATTGCTCATTTTTTAGAATCGTGCCATCTCGGATACCAATAATGAATTGGTAACTATAAAGCAGCCCGGGCTGGTAATACGGCCATTTGAGACCAAAAATGGACAAGATTCCAACACCGGTCAATTTTGAGGACTCCCCGGTCGATTGCAAACAGAGCTTCAAATAGTAATGTTATCTTGAAATGATTTGTGTGGGCAACCGAAGAGAAGTTTAGCACGCAATTGAGTGACGGCGAAAGGTTAGACGTTCTGGTCAAAGACACGCAATTTGCATGAGGGCCAAGCAACGTCAAAGTCAAATCGAAAGAAAATCTCAAACTAAGGACACTTACTTTTCTAACGTAGAAACATGCATGGTTGTTGTTGTGAACAAATTCAACCCCTGGGGGGTCCATTGTTTTGACGATGATTTCGGTGCTAATCCTTCGCTCCATGCAAATTCACCAAAACTGATGGTACAAAATACTATTCTATGCCTGTGCAAATGAGCTTCTAGAGGCCTGATCATGGAGGTTAATTACCCGCGAAGAACAAATAATCGACAAAGGAACATGCATGGTGTTGGTCTCTGATGCCACTTGCTATGAATTTTAGTGAATTCGCCAGTTAGATAATCATCTCGTTGTCTGAAGCAGTTATGATACAGAATTTGTGACAATAATTAGAAGAGATTTTATCCAGTTGTATGCTAAGATTGCAGTTTCTATTTGGCAACGACTGTTTGCACCCAAGGTTCGGTGTGAGGATTTGATGGTTTCCTAGAAATGGAAACAATTTAGAGAGAGAGAGAGAAAGACCCATGTGAGATAATGATTTGATTTCCAACCTATTTTTGGAGAACCGTCACCTCCAAGCACCGAGTATTCGGTTCAAATAGCAATTCTCTTCTATTTTGGCCATCTTAATTGATTCGTTAATGTTAAGTCTATTATTTGTCATTTGTGGCACAAT
Organism: Scilla litardierei; assembly: GCA_030789695.1. Taxonomy (NCBI): domain Eukaryota; kingdom Viridiplantae; phylum Streptophyta; class Magnoliopsida; order Asparagales; family Asparagaceae; genus Scilla; species Scilla litardierei. Next base: position 41,020,274 of record CM061138.1, on the reverse strand, counting down.
AGTTCATATGGATTGTTGAACAATATGTTACATGAAATGTTGAACTTATTGTTCAACATTTGTGAACATGACACAATGTGTACTTATGAAATGTTGAACATTGTGTCATAAGAAATGTTGAACTTGCTGTTCTAATATCTGAGATCTGTCATCGTGGACTTTCTATGTAGCTGTTTGATTTAACGACTGTTGAGGATAAGGCTCGTTGTTATAGATTTGGAGTTATTGGAGATAAGGAGTTATCGTGTCTATTGAACAGTTTCAGATCTTCTCCATCAGTGCGGATCAGATGGGTTTCTTAGTTATATTTGTTGAAGCCGTTGTAGAATGTTTAAGGAAATTTGTTCGGCTTCAGATCTGTTTGTCTGCTGAGATCTCTTCTTAACTGATCTATCTCGCCTTGCTGCGCTTGGTGTTGTTCGGTAAATCCTCAGTGATTTTACCGGAGGAATTGTTGACTAACAACTTAACAACCTTGTAGAGCGAAGTAAAAGTTGGAAGTTGGATTGGTGTGTGGGTAGCGTTTTTTTTTGAGAGATCGGCTTTTGCGAAAGTGATTTTTGAAGCTCCGGGAGGAGGCTGACGACTACTGAGGTAGGGGATCAAGAGAGTTGATCTTGGTCAGTATTGCAAGGGGATCTTGCACGCAAGGGGAGCTTGCGCAAATTACTCCACGGGGTTGATTGAGGTCAACCCGTGCAGTTTGTATTGAGAGAGAGTTTGTTTCCCCTAGTATCAAATAGTATTGGTGATTGTAATTATCATTGTTTTTAGTGGAGTAATTTGAATTTCTGGACGAGGCCCCGCAGATGTAGGTGTGCGCACCGAACTGCGTTACCAATGACCATGTGTCGTGCTGTGTTGATTAATATTATTCCCAAGTGTTTACTATTTTGGATTGCGTACTAAAGTTCAGTTAATTAAATTAACAAGTTGATCCAGGCAAAGCCGTCTTAGCAATCATCAGTAGCCAACTCTCACGCAGCAACCGCCCCCTAAACAATGAACCATCATCTAAATGCCTACTGTTGTAGTTGTTGAACTTGTTACACTTTGTGTCATTATGTAAGGTTTATTAGTTTATTATATAGATTAGATGCAGTGAATTGGCATTCCATCATGCTACATATTTTACACAGAGTTGAGCAGGCAAAAGTGATGAACATCTCCAACTACTCTCCTTCACTCCTAGCTACATTCCTAATGACATATGGTTTGAATCTGAAAGTGTGGTTTAGAGGTCAAAAAAACTTGACTACCAAACCCCACCAAGAGGCAAAGATGGCCACAACGTCTCGGCAAAGGCAATGGAAGAGGGATAAGTGGAGGTGGGGAAAGGGGAAAAAGGGTAACAAGGAGGTGACAACAAAAGGATGAGACAAAGTAGAGGTTTCTCTCTGGTTGAGGAGTAGGTTCCGGCATTCTCCTCTCGTCCACAAGACAAAAAGATAGTGAGAACCCAACCTAAAGTTTGCTTCCTTGTATTCGTTCCTTTGACTGACTTGGAGAAGGGTGTGGGGGTGGGGGACCCTTGTGGGCGCAGCTTGGGGTTTGAGTAGGGATAAGAATGGATATACCCAAAGCCCGATTGGCCTCCCAATTGCGCATGCCCTATTCACATTCCTTCGTTATGGTCTAGTAAGATTAAGTCCAATCTTACTATACCATATGAAGGAATGTGAATGTGACATGCCCAATTGGCCGCCCAGCTTTGGGCATGCTCATTCTCATCCCTACGTTTGAGATTACGTGCAGTCTTCCCAGGGGCCATTTGCTTCCTTGAAAAACCGTGCAATGAGAAGTGTTTCGAGACAAAAACAAAGTGTGCCAGGCGAAGCATATATGTTTGTTAATATATCGTTGTTGTCTAATTAACTACCTAAGCAGCTGGAGGTTTTGGATGACATTCTCTTTGTTCCATCCCGTTGACTGCCTTATCAGAATGGGTTTTTCTGATATTAGTCCTTTAAATTATGCGTAATTTGATATTAGTCTATTAATTCTTCGTATTTTGAGTTTAATCCCTCAAATCTTAAGCCGTTAACCTAAATAGTCCCCCCATCCTATATTATGTTAAATAGTTAGATTAATTAACGATTAATTAACAATTGATGTTAATTAACTAAGAATTAAGCCCTAATGGAGGAGGGAGGCGGAGGAGGAGGAGGCGAGAGGGGGAGGCGGTGTGGGAGGAGGGGAGGGTGGTGAGGTGGGGGAGGGGGCGGCTCCTCCCCATTCTCCCCCCACCTCGCCCTCACCGCTCTCTCCCTTGTCCCCCTCCTACCCGCTGCCGATCTCCTCCTTCTTCCCTGCTGCCGATCTCCCCTCCCCCTCCTCCACGCTGCCGCTCTCCCCCTCCCATTCCCCCTTCATTCCACTCCTCCTCTCCCTTATCCCCCTCCTCTCCGCTGCCGCTCCCTCCTCCTCCTCCCCCTTCACACCCACCCCTCTCATCCTCCCCCTCATTCCCCTCCTCCCCGCTGCTGCTCTCCCCCCCTCCTCCTCCTCCCCCCTCATCCCCCTCCCCCCACTGCCGATAACCCCCCCCCCCCCCCCCCCCCCCCAATCCCCCTCCTCCCCAATGCCGATCCCCCCCTCCCCCCTCCCTCTCATCCCCTCTCCTTCCTTCCGCACCCCTCCTTCTCCACGCCGATCTCCACTGCCTTCTCCCCCTTCATCCCCCCATCCCCTTCCTCCTCGCCACCGTTCTCTGCCCCGCCTCATCCCCCTCATCCCCGCCGCCGATCCCCCCCTCCCCATCATCCCCCATCCTCCCCGCCGTCGATCTCCCCCCTCATCCCCCTCATCGCCCATCTTCCCAGCCACCAATCCCCCCTCCCCCCCCCTCATCCACTCTCCTCACCGCCGCCGCCCCTCCTCCTCCTCCTCATCACTGTCGCTGTCGCCGCTAACAGGCTGGACACGTCAGCACTAACAACTACGTCAGCACTAACGAAATTTTTTAACAGAAAATTAGAGTGAGTGACTATTTTGGTTATAGTTAATGATTTGAGGGATTAAACTCAAAATGCGAAGATTTAAGAGACACATATCAAATTATGCAAGATTTAAGAGACTAATATCAGAAAAACACTATGAGAATTGTGCATTGACTTTTGTCGCATTTCACAACATTATATCATACAGTTGTACATACACTAATATGTCATCAATGACAACGAGCAGGAAGACATTAGCCGGCATTTGATCACAAGCTTCTATTTATGGTAATATTTGGCATTCTTACAACTCTACGCCTTCTCAAAATATATGTAATAATAACGTTACCAGGATCAATGGTGGATCTGTGTTAATGTTTCTATTTGAGCCCCAGCCAGAACGATAATATAGATGGAATGATTTATTAAATTCTTCATGCTGCATGGACCAATTATCATTTTCCTAACTTGTTCGGTTAATTGATGTTTATGTTATTAAATTAGAATACAGTTGGAATTAAATCATGATTAATTTTCTTTTTCGAATAATGAAATAAGATTAGGCAGTGAGTTACTGCATGTTCATAGACTTTACTGCTGCTCTGTTTCCTGGGCACCATTCGCTCATTGCTCATGTTATGCCAAAAATTCATCGCAGTAATTTTCGCAGAAAATGGGAGTAAATAAATTATATATCAGCACAGATGGCAACTGCAGTTTGATTGATTGATTTATTTATTCGAAACAAGAGCGTATAAAATATTTAGATGATTCAATTGGAACAGAGTAGAATTTAAAAAAACATAACATAATGCATGCGGCCATTCCTTTGGCAGTAAAAAAAACTGTTACCAACGTCTTGGTTCACGTGGCTTTGACTTTTATACAATTCTGCAGTCCAAATTTCAAAAATATTGAAATAACATATTTATTAAGGGCTGAAATGCAAAAAGTAAAACACCGAATAACCACTCCGGTAACTCTTGTGCCTTTTCTCATTGGCTCCTTTTCTGGTTTCCCTCCGTCTATGTTCTCACTCCTCTTATTTATTCCTATCTCCTCAAGATTCTTTCCCACAAAAAAATAAAACAAAAAACAAAAACAAAAACAAAAACCTCATCTTGGAATTGACAACATTTTCTGTTCCATATCGCCCTATTTCGAATTCGAAAAGCCCTAGCTCTAAGCTACAATCTTGGTGGCAAAAGCCTCGCCATGGTGGCCGAGCCCTGGATCCAAAAGATGCGAAAGAAGAAAGCTGGCAAAATCACCCCTCAGAATCTCGGCGGTGACGCCGGCCCCGCCACCATCGGCATCCTCTCCTTCGAGCTCGCCAACGCCATGTCGCGCGCCGTCCACCTACACCGCTCCCTCTCCGACACCGAGATCTCCCGCCTCCTCACCGAAACCCTCGCCTCCCCTGCCATCCGCTCCCTCGTCTCCGGCGACGGATCCTTCCTCCTCTCCCTCGCCGTCTTCGAGAAGCTCGACGACCTCAACCGCGTCGCCGCCGTCGCCGCCCGCCTCGGCCGCCGCAACTGCTCCCACCCCGCCCTCGTCGGATTCGAGCACGTCTACTCCGATCTCCTCGCGGGGCGCATCCAGAACTCGACCTCCTTCGTCTACACGGCCAAGGACATGGAAGCCGCCGCGAGAAAAATGGAGCGATACGTGTCGTCCACGGCCGCCCTGTACGCGGAGCTCGGGGTGCTCTCGGATCTCGAGCACTCCGCCAAGAAATTCCCCGTCACCGACGAAACCCGCCGAACCTTCGACCAGAAGATTCGGTGGCAGAGACACGACGTGAAGCAGATTCGAGACTCGTCGCTGTGGAATCAGAGCTTCGACAAGGCCCTCCTCCTGCTGGCACGGGCGGTCTGCACCATTCATGCCCGTATCAGGACGGTGTTCGGGGAGTATATTTTGGGCGAGGAGGCGACCAACAATAGCCCCGATTTCTCTGGCCGAATCGTCAAGAGCGGTCAGTTTCCGAGGCCGGGATCGGTGCCGAGCCCCAGCGTGAATTTTCACCGGGAGGGGCTCCGGCTGTTGCATTGCGGAGCCAACCCCGGCAGGCTCTTCTTGAATTGCCTCAACTTGGGGGGCTCGGCCTCATGGAACGGCAACGAAGATCAGCACATTGAAACAGGGAGTTCTGTTGTATCTTTTAGCGGGGGTAACAGTAGGTTCAGTAAATCCGGGTTCGGGCCGAAGAGTAGGCTGACGATGCTCGCTCTGCCGTCGACCGTCGGCGGCTCTTGCCTCGCGCTTCATTATGCCAATGTTATAATCATCATAGAGAAATTGCTGCGGTACCCGCATTTAGTGGGGGAAGATGCCAGGGATGATCTCTATCAGATGCTTCCGACGAGCTTGAGGTCGGCCTTGAGGAAGAGCCTCAAGTCCTATGTCAAGAGTCTGGCGATCTACGATGCGTCCCTGGCGCACGATTGGAGGGGAGCGATGGAGAGGGTATTGGGATGGCTGGCGCCCATGGCGCATAACATGATCAGGTGGCAGACGGAGAGGAATGTGGAGCAGCAGCAGATCATGTTGGGGGAGGGGGTTCTGCTGCTGCAGACTCTGTATTTTGCCGACAGGGAGAAGGCGGAGGCGGCGATATGCGAGCTTCTGGTGGGACTGAACTATATTTGCCGGTACGAGCAGCAGCAGAACGCTCTCTTGGACTGCACGAGCAGTGTGGATTTTGACGATTGTATGGATTGGCAGCAGATGCAGCTTGATTCTGCCGAGGGATTGTGAGAATGTGATGCGTTTTGCATCCTGGATAGTTTTTATTTTTTTAGTTTTTTTCCCTTCGCTGCAAAATAGCAGATTGGTGAGTCATACAGTTGCAATTTCTTTTTAATTTTCTTCTTGTTTGTGGGTATGCACATAATTCAATCTTATGAAACAAAACTTTGGAATTGTTACGGTGCTGAAGTTTTGGTATGCAAATCTCAGGTTAGAAATATGAATGCCTTCACTCTTTGTTGCTCCTCTACGTGACTGATAATTTGGAAATATCCCGTTTACGGATTGCTTATCGAAACATTTGGAAATCGTTGAGTCTGATGTGGGCATTTGCGTTATTCAACGTCGACATCTTTCCAGGCTCTCACCATAAAAAGTGCTGCTGCTTTTTTGCTTCATCATATCCTTCTGTCTGGCTGTATGCTTCCCATCATATTCGGGGTCAACAAACCTCACGTTACCCGGGTCCCCAAGACCATATGCCCACGTATAACGAAGAAAGAATTGATCGACGGACCACATCGCATTGGACGATCAGATTGTCCTACGCGTGTAGGAGCCAACCCGATCCCTTGTAGATGATATTCCGGCAGGTGCCCACCAGCAAAGAGGAATCCTGCTAAGCTGGAAAGACGAGACCCGCTGGATATCACGTACGCCCTCATAGGTCGCGTGATCCCCTGAGACAAGCTCGACCAAACATGACAGTGGTCACTGTGCTCGCTCAATAGTGCAGCTCGGTGAGGACAACTCCACGAGCTCGGTATGTTCAACCCAAAAGTTGAGCATTCTCACACCTGTCGAGTTCAGCCCCTACAATCATGGTAGTGTGGCCTCAGGCGGACATGCCGCCTCTTTTCTCTATGCGATGTTGCTAGTGGGCCCGCCCCACGCACGACCTGTCTCGTCAGCCGACACGTGGTCAGATTTAGCAGAGATGACGTGCATCCGCTTTATCAGGTGACACACGATAGCCTTTGTCAGGAGTTGTTGCGACAGCCACTCTGCGTCCCATGAGACCACTGACAATTTTGTTAAGAATAGACGTGGTGAAGCAATCTCCCCTAATTTTATGAGTAGATAATAGACCCCCCTTCAGGGATACGATTGGTGGACTAGGGCCTGCCTGTCGTGGGCCCAGCCGAACTCCACAACGTTGACTCCGGAAGCCTGCCTGACCCGGCCTTAGCCCAGTTTAACATGGACGATCTCCTCGAGGTCGGCTGCCTCAGCCCATGACCCAAACGACCCACACGTCAGCAGCGATGCGATCACATGGAGATGGGCCATGTTCCCTCAAGGTCCTTGTCAGCATTTAATGACAGTGTTAAACGCCTACTCGACGCACGCCGGACAAACGGTCCTATCTGGATGCATGCCGACGGCGGGCACTTTGGGTTAATGGCCTGCTAGAGCAGTGCATTTATGGTAAGCGGTCGAGATCTCTGCATCCCATCGACAGTTGACATGATGGAGGTTGAGGAGAACTGGAGGCTATCTGATGTGGCAGAGTCACTCCCCTCGATCTTATAAAATCCAACTGGCGTCTCCTTCATCAGGTACGTTGGATATCTAAGAGAGAACCTCTCTAAAATCTCTGACACACAAAACCTAGCACTTCCTATTTTCCATTACTCTAGCGGTGGTTACCTTCGGCCGGCACCCTTTCTCTCCCCTCCTGAATCTACCTTGAGCGTGGAGTATGATCGGAGGGGCACCACCATCCGGTGAGGCTGACGAGTTTTTTGTCCCTTTCAAGCAATAGTGAAGGACTCATCCACCCTAGCCCGGCGAAACCATCCTGGGCTCAATATAGCAGGATTGCCCATCCTCAAGGCCCGATCTGTGCCCAACGAGAATCTGTGCATCAACACCCACCTTTTTTTGGGGGATCCTGATCGAGCCATGTCGGCCAGGCCAGGGTCAGACCATCAATACTCCTGCTAAAAGATGTTTTAGGATGCAACCATTTGGCCTCCAAGTTTCCGGGCTATGTTTGTGTGTAATGTTAAGGTTTCATTCATGCATCACACCGCCGTGCAGCAGCAGCAGCAGCAACAGCAGCAGCAGTTGGAGAAAAGAAAGTCCATCCTGGAAGAACATGACTAAATGTGCGAGACTGAAGTCTCTCCTTGATTGTAGGGGAGCTTCCGAACTAAAGGCAGTAACAATCAATAAAAGCCACCTCCTTTGAAAAAAATGGCTTCCCCCCCCTTTTCTTCACCCACTGCACATGCATTTGTTTACATTTGGACTTGAATGCTGCAAGCCAGTTAGGTTGCCATGCCCTGCCCGCTGACCCTCCCCTGTGGTTGAAGCCTTTATGAGGCAAATTAGTGTTGGATGGAGCCAGGCTTTTTTTTATGAAGTAGGGGAAGAAAGGGAAGAGAGAGGACTCTCTCGCTTTCACTCTCTCTCTCTTTATGTCCCTCCCCAGTCTCATGTGATGTTCTTGTTGTGGGTGTGGTGAGTTAAATGCCCACATTCATTGCCTCCTCTGTCGCACTGTTGCCAATCTTGATGTTGATCCTGATGCACAGCTGGTAGGTCCTCAAAGTTTTCAACTGGGGAGATGGATTGGGGCTGAATTCTGCTGTGTATGAACCTGATGTACTGCCGTCATCAACACAGTTTGCTGAAGAAGCACTGTGTGCCAATCCAGCGGTGACTGTTGCTGCATATCACCATGTTATTTCGTTTTCTTGCATACAAAATGAGTTAAATATTCATATGTAATGTATGTTTAAGGGTAAAATTTCTTTATGTCGTATTTCATATTATTAAAATAGACTTTAATCTAGAATAAAATCATGTTCATGCCTATGTACTAGGATGATATTCACATATTCTTAAATCTACCAGGATATGTCGGATGGCTAAGAAATATCAGTATTTGTATTAGTTTTCTAAACGTAGCGAATATAGATAATCATATTGGTCAAAACATGGATACGAATTCAATACAGATTATTTGTATTTGTGTACATCCCTACCTACCAATCCCATAAAATTCGGATCGAATTATTTGTATGTATTGACGTCCCTATCAATCGACCCCAAAAGAAGCATCTCTAATTGGTGTTGGAAGAGAGAGAGAGAGAGAGAGAGAGAGAGAGGGGGGGAGAGAGAGAGGATTTGAGTGCACAGTTGGTATTTAGAAAACATTGACCTCCCTACTTTGAAGGGAATTCTATACGCACAGGCCATCTTACACCCACAACTACTCTCCTCTCCATCCCATGTCATCTTCCTCCTCCACTGTTGTGGTCGTCGCTGCCACCACTCTCTTCCACCTCATGTTCTTCTTTCTCTTCCTCTTCATCATCATCTTCCTAATTTACACACACATTTTTACTACCACCACCACCACCACCTCATCATCATCATCATCCTCCTCCTCATCCTTTACACACACACATTTCACTACTACTTCTTCTTTCATCTCTTCTTCTATTGTGTACGCGTCGGCATGATGGATGAGGCGGAGGAGGGAGAGGTTGAGGGGAGACGATGGTGGCGGTGGCAAAGAAGAAGAAAAATGAAGAAAAGAGGTGAGGATGAGCAAGAGAGAATGAAGGTAAAATAAGGAAGAAAAGAAAAGAATGGCAAACTTGTCAATAAATTGTCCGTGTGTGAAGCAATTAGGTCTATGTGTATATACCAACTACCCCAATTTTTGGAGCTGGGTTTGTCATAAAGGCCAAATATCTGTCAATTTCCTCTGTCGTTCATTATTCAAAACCACTTGTTACCCCTTATCTCCTATAACCACATAAAAACCAGCAGAGTTGGGGGGTCACGGGATATTAGCATTTATAGGACGCAACCATATCTACTATGACATCGTTTTATCACACCTCTTTCTCCTTCGTACGTAGGAATTTCTTATTTTTTTTCTTTTTAAAAAACTTATTTAATGTGTGCACCAGTAGTACTTTCAGGAAATTCTACTGTTACATGTCCCAAGTAATCGTCGCCTACTGCCTCGAGCACACCCATTGGGCACAATCCTAACAGACGATAACTCTTTGATTCAAGCAGACATTACCCAAATGCAACATCCAAGCAAGCCATTTGTTGCATTACTGTCATGAGAAACACTACATTGCATATGCGGTTGATATGCATTTTATGCCTGATCGAAGCTTTGTGCATGTACTTCTTATAAAAGAGGAAATAAATAAATTTACAAAGATATCAAAACCAAAACAAAAAATCGTACGTATTCAGATGCCACATCTCCCCTCTGGGCTCTGATTGAATGCAAAAATCCACAGATTTGACCGATACACTGCCCGCAGAATATGATGAGACTTGAGTGCGAGGGGAGCCATTGTCCCCGCAAACTTCTTAAAATCATGGCGATCTATACATGCGTAGGATCCATAATCCGACACCTTTTCTTCTTTTATCATTTTATGCTACAATCACTGAACAACTTCTATGTGAACTTGCAAATTTTCAAAGCAGCAGATAGAGCATGGCAATGATTGCATTGACTGTTGCTACAAAAAACTGCCTGCTTCATCCGCATTGGTCCTTCGTCTTAAACAATGATATTGACTAAACTATGCATTCCCATTTCTTTCTTTCTTTCGGCAACGAGCAGTCTCTTACCTGCTAGGTTTATAGAAGCCAACAAGTTTGAGTTTGTGAATGATGGAAATGATCATCTCCCTTGGGCTCATATGCCCGCTTGATAGGCTTATCAAGCAACCGTTTTGTGGAATTTCAAGATCGTTGGACCAACCAACAAATCTAACATCTTTCTCTACAAAAACTGCAATACAATAATATATATGAAAATAACACAAAACAAAAGCATTTAGCACGCACCGGATACCTGGATTTATACTGGTTCCACTCTAAACTTGGTGTACGTATAGTTGGAGAGATCACAAATACTTCAATAAACTTGGATGACAAGTTATGATGTTTAGTTCAAGGGTATAACCAAACATGCTAAGAAATCAGAGAAGAAGATAATAAAGAAAAGCACTCAATCAACTCACCCACAACCCTCAGTTTGCCCTCTTGTTGCTGCAGGAAGAAGAAAATGATAGGAACGAGGTTAACGAAGCTTTGGGTTGAGTCGCGGACTAGGTCGCTCTCTTTAAGACGTTTCGCGGCTCTGTCCAAGGTTGTGCAGGAGTGTACGGCCACGATGTTCCCAGTATAAAACAGCCCAGAAATCGCCTCTGTTGAAAGAGCTTCTCTGCATAGGAAGAAGTTCCAAGAACAACACCAATTTTGACTGCTCGGAATCAGAGATAGTTTGAAATAAAATGGAAGAAAAAAATGTTGGCTGCTGAAAATTTTCGCAATCTTTTTTTATTTGGAAACGAATCAGCCCTCTCCCTTTTAAAGGAAAATAAAAATTAACGTTAAAGAAATTAAAACGTTTAAGAATTTATTTTGGCAGTTAATAGGGTGAGTAAATAGGGAGTAAATCAAGGGGAGTAATACAGATCTGAAATTAAAATTTCAAAACGTTTCTATAACTGTACAGAATTTAAAACGTTTCAAATTCAAATTTCAAATTTCAAAAAAAATTAATATATTTTCCTCCAAAAAATAATAACCACATGCACGCAACGCACGACTCGACTCGACTCCACGGCGCGGCGTCAGCGGCGGCGACGTGCACGCGTTGTGTCATTTTGTGTAAGTCCTCTTTTCTTCACAAAAGAGTCATACCCCAAGGGGCACACCCCTAAGGCACAACAAACTCTATATAAACTCCTCCAAGTCTTTTTGCCCAAGCAATGTGGGACTAAAGCAAATGGAAGGAAAACCAAAATTGAGTCCAAATCCTTTTTGAAAAATTCAATTACTTTCTACAATCCCCCACTAGAATTTTTATAAAAAAACATAAAACCAAAGTGTATTTCATCGAGCAGTATATAATATAAGACTTGTGCATAAATAAAGGTGTCTATCGACTTGAACCTTTATATAGTGTTGATGATTTAGATTTAACTAGAGTAACTCGTAGTTTTGAACTCTATCTCTAACATCATCACACACACAACCTTATCAAGGTGTTGTTCATAAGCCCGTGCTTTACGGCCATGCACGTGTATCCCAGTATAGTGAATGCTTTAGAGAATTTTGCCCAAAATTCCATAGGAAGCGACCACACTTCCACGTTCACATAGGTGATTCTACCAAGAGTACTCCTGTAGCTAGGTACCCCATTCCACATAGAGTACAGAATTCATTAAGAGTTAATATTAACTCATCCTTATATCGCTTCAGGATATCATGCTCAATATGATTCTTCTGGAATAGAACTAATAATTATACTAGCATGATTCTCCACATATCACTTCATGATTTGTTATTACCCTTTGAACCTATTTCTCAGGATCTCCGGTCTATAGGTTGGGTTTACCTCACAAGTGACTCATCATTCTAAGGGCATGCGTCCCATTCCTTTCGAGGTTTTAAAAACCTTTTCTCGAGCTAATCCTTTCATCAAAAGATCAGCTAAGTTATCATCAGTACGTACATGATCCACTCTCAGAGCTCCAGAGTTCATATACTCTCTAATGGTGCCGTGCTTACGACGTATTTGTCGCCTTTTTCCGTTATAATAACGGTTCTGAATTTTTGCAATAGCTATCACAATGGATCAAGACAGCTGGTATCGGTCTATCCCATAAAGGATGTTCTGATAATAGGTTTCTAAGCCAACCTGCTTCTTCACTAGCTGAAGCTAGTGCAATCATCTCAGACTCCATGGTGGATTGAACTAAGATAGTCTGTTTCTTGGATTTCCAAGATACATCTCCACCAGCTATGCTAAACATATAGCCACTAGTTGCCTTGGAGTCATCTGAAAGGGTGTTCCAATCAGCATTGCTATATCCTTCAAGGACAGCGGGAAACTTCTGATAATGTAATCCGAGATTCATGGCCCTCTTAAGGTACCTCATGACTCTCTCAATAGCATACCAATGCTCAATACCAGGTCTGCTTGTAAACCTGCATAGTAACCCTACAGCATAAGCTATATCAGGTCTAGTGCAATCAGCAGCATATCTAAGACTGCCAATAATGCTCGCATATTCAGTTTGTCTAACACCATCGTCGGTGTTCTTGAACAACTTAACACTAGGATCATAAGGAGTACATGCTGGTTTACAATCAAAATATTTATATTTCTTTAGAATCTTCTCAATGTTAAGAGATTGATTCAAAGAAATTCCATGTTCAGACCTAGTTATTTTAATTCCAATAATTACATTAGCTTCACCAATATCTTTCATGTCAAAGTTAGCACTTAACATGGTTTTAACCTTGTTCACAACATGAATGTTTGAACCAGATATCAGTATATCATCAACATAAAGACATATAATGGTGCAAATACCATTTTCAGATTTATAATATATACATTTGTCACTTTCATTAACAATGAAACCATCAGAAATAATAATGTTATCAAATTTTTCATGCCATTACTTAGGTGCTTGTTTCAATCCATAAAGTGACTTATCTAATTTGCAAACTTTATTTTCTTGACCTGGAACAACAAAACCTCCAGGTAGATCCATGTAGATTTCTTCTTCTAATTTACCATTTAAAAAGGCTGTCTTAACATCCATTTGGTGTACTACTAAATTATGTATAGCAGCAATAGCTAATAGTACACGTATGGATGTAATTCTAGACACAGGTGAAAAAGTATCAAAGAAATCTATGTTTTCTCGTTGTCTAAATCCTTTGGCTACCAGACGAGCTTTATACTTATCAATAGTTCCATCAGGTTCAACTTCTTCTTAAGTATTGATTTACATCCTGTAGGTAAGTCAACTAGATGCCATGTTCTATTAGACTCTAGAGAGTCCATCTCATCATTAATTGCCTCTTGCCATAAATTGGCATCCGAAGAGGATAATGCCTTGGTAAGATTGCTAGTATCTTCTTCTAAGTTATAAGTATAATAGTCAGGACCAAAGTCCTTAGCAACATGAGCCCTCTTACTCTTTCTAGAATCAATTTCTAATCCTTTATCAGACTCAGGAAGACTAATGTCTGGAATAGAACATGAACTAGAGCCACCACTATTCTTAGATTTAAACGGAAATTTATCTTCAAAGAAATCAGCATCATTAGATTCAATTATAACATGCTCTTTCAAATCATAAAATCTATATGCTTTGCTATTTATAGCATAACCAATGAAAACACATTCATATGCTCTACTAGCAAGTTTTCTCCTTTTAGGATCAGGAATCCTAACATAAGACAAACATCCCGAAGTTTTCAGATAGGACAGATTTGGTTTCTTATTCTTAAATGCTTCATATGGAGACATTTTACTTTTAGATTTAGCAATCCTATTAAGCACATAGCAAGCAGTTAATAAAATTTCTCCCCGCCAATGAGAAGCAGCTCCAGAGTTAAGCATAATAACAACAACAGATTCGGCTAAAGTTCTATTTTTTTCAGCTTTACCATTCATTTCAGGGAAATAAGGAGCAGTCTTCTCATGAATAATACCATGTGAATTATATGTTGGATCTGGATCCTATCCTAGAGGGGGGGTGAATAGGCTAATAAAAATAATTCGTGCAACCCACGAATAAGCACACGCAGTTATAGCAGCAACAAGGTAAATAAAAATGCAAACACAGAGTACACAGCAGATTTACCCTGGTTTGGTCGTACCAACGACCTACTCCAGCCCCCAAAGCAGAACTAGTATTGAATAGCGTAATAGGTACAAAACCTCAAGTTAGAGCACGCTCAGAGCACCCTCTACATCTCTACACTCGCCAGGTTCTCAGTACCCCACACACAGTGTTTTCTGTCACTATCAATTCTAGTAAAGCTTTCTACCAGCTAGTCCCAAACTAGCTGGGTCCCACTTGTCTAGTCCCAACTAGACAAGTCCCAAAATAGTCACAGAAAATATGGTAAAGTTTCCCCTACGAGGATCTAACAGAACAACTACACAAAATAATAATAAATAGAGTTTAGGAATCTCAGTTTGTGTAGCGGCGATGTCCTTGTCAATAAGCACGGGTCAGATCTCGTCTGACGTAGATGTATATGTCTCCTCGACAACGGTAACTCAAGTTGCGGAAAGTCACAATGATTAAGCTAGCTTGCGTTCTTGTTGTTCTCTCCCAATCAAAAGTTTCGGCCCTTGCTCTTAATAAGTGTGTGTAGACTTTTGGTTCAACCTGTAGTCAGTTGTGACCAGCCCCACTTGTGTTATGGCCTCCCCTCTTGTCAAGTTGCGGTAGCTTGATTATTATTTTTTGCTCTTGTAAATTTTGATGTTGGCTGGCCTTGACCAAGCTTGTAGGTTGCATGCGTGACCTGTAGAACAAAGACAAGACAACACACAGAAGTTATTATAAATGCATGCACCACTTATAAAGAAGAGACTTTCTGTGGACTCATGGAAATAAAACTTTGGTCCCCTTGGTCAATACTCAAATATAGGCCTACTCCCCTTTAGAAATAGCCGGCTGCTAGGTTTTAACAAAAAATGTTGTTGCGCCTCTTCATGCGTGAGTAATTGGAGTCTTGAAGCGGATGTGCGGCGCTTGGGAATTATTTGAATGGCCGGTCTCGTAGCTTGATGCTGCCCTGCAAAATCAAAGATATTGATAAAGAGATAAAATTGCTTACCTTGCTTCAAACTTGCGGCAGTCCCCTGGAAAATAATTTTCGGCCTGCAACCAAAAAAAACCCCTCTCCTTGTTTGTGCGGCTGTCCCCAACTCAAATTAAACAAAAAATTTTGGCACAAAATAAAGAGGTGCCTTCAAAGATTTTAAAACAAAAACAAGACCCCACACAAAAAATATTTGAAGAAAGATACGTCCCCTTAAAAATTTTATACGGCTCCTTAAAAAGACTGGCTGCGGCTCTTGAGATTTTTGTAAAAAAGTTTGGTAGGCCTGTGAGATGCTTTGTTGAGTACAAAAAAATAATAATCCTCTTCAAAAATTTTGTGCCTTGCAAACATAAGTTTCCTGCGCCTTTTCAGTTGATGAAGGGATTGCTGCTTTGGATCTCCCTCTCTTTTATTTGTTGTGCATGCAACACCAATTAATGAAGGAACAAAAATTTCGGCTTTGTGGTCAAATTGCGGCTACCAATTTGAGCCTTGGAGAGAAATTTCGGCATTGGCATTTGATTTGTTGAGCTTGATGGTTTGTATGAGAATGGTCAAAGAGAAGCTTTGAAACTTGAGTCTAATATTGCGGCTAGGAGAAAGGCTATGAGGATTTGATAGATGGTGATGAACTAGGCTATTTGGATTTCGGCAATGAGGCTCCCCCTTTTGTTGTTGCCGCAATTTGATGCTTCCCTTTGATGTTTTGGCCGCATACCATCAACCCTAGAAGAAGATGGGTATATATATAGGACAAGAGTTTTTTTTGAATATGGATGTGTATAGGAGATTTGATATGAATAAGTTGGGATTTGATAGCAATTCAAATTGGATATGAAATTGGAATAAATCTCCAATTGATTTAACCAAATCCCAAATAGATTCCATCCCTCTACATATTGACCAAGTCAAGTCGCTTTGTGTATAGCACTTTGACTAAGTCCACTAGCTGTGTGGATAGTAATTCCTCCACCGGCTGACTAAGTCTTCACTTTGAGAATTTACCGCTTTGCGATTCCTGAAACACACTTAGCACACACGTTAAATAGTTCGCACACGTTTGTCATCATCAAACCAAAGATTCTAGATCGTTGCGTCCAACAATCTCCCCCTTTTGGTGATGACAACCCCATAAAAGATTTGAGCAATAAGTATGGGTGTGTGAAGTGTGTTGAAGGGTGTAATGCAATATGATGTATGAATGAGTCATTCAAGCATTACAAAGCATGCACAACAAATAGTAAATATAAACGCATGCTCCCCCTTCTCTCATGCTCCCCCTTCAATATTTATTCAAGTATTTTTCTCAAGCTAACCCTTCAACAAATAATACCGACAACAAACAACACACAAATCTTTCTTCCTATTTCTCCCCCTTTGTAATCACCAAAAGTGGATTAATGAAGTCACAAAAATATTCAATGCAAAAATAAACCATTATTAAATGTAGCGTGCAATTTGCATGAATTTTCCACAAAATAGACAATCCAAGCTCATAGGATTTCATAACAAGAATTCTCCACCTTTGTGTAAGTGTAGTGATATAGACAATAAAGTACTAGAGGAGATTCAATTTCAGAAAATCAACCAAATCAATCCATATTTTCAATTTTCATGAATATCACTAGGATTGATTTTTCCCACCTCATTAAAGATGAGTTCAAGTTACCGAACCCCGAAACATGGCCTAAAAGGACTTTTAAATGTGGGGTGGCATTGCTTGACGAGTTATATACACCAACTCTAATGATTACCCATTTAGCACAAGTTGGATACTCGTGGGTTGTGTATTAGCCATGAAGTGTATCCATTTTTCATACGGAGCAATTTTCACATTTTTTTTTCATTTGCAATTTTTTGCTCAATTTTAATTCATGGCTAAACACTTCATATCCCTTAGAAAATTCAGAAATTAATCATTCCTACATTCACTTTCCATTATTCTTCAAAAGAATCTCCAAAAGCACTAAAAAGTCAATTACCGTGAAAGTGTAAATGTATGTGTAGAAGTCAAGTTTAAAACTTATGAGACATCTCATGGCTATTAAAAAGATAACAACATGTTCATGTAGCTACAACAATAATGAGTTAACTTCTACAAGGGATAGATTTGATCATTCATACAATACCACTTAAGATAAAACATAAAGGGTATTCTTTTAAGCCCAATTTTTTTTTGGTTTTTGATTTTTCATTTTTTTTGTTTTTTTTCAGAAATAAAAACATTAAAAAAACATGCAAACAAGTACACAAACAAAAATAAATCAAGCACACAAAACAATCTATGAAGGTATACAATGAAATGCAAAGAGGGATAAAAAATATACCTTCTCGTCGCTATTTGACGAAGGAGCTAAAAGAATGAGACATTGAAAAATTTTCTCCTCGCCAAATCTCCATCACACCTACATGAAAGGTGTTAAGTGTGACCTTGGAATCCAACAAGGTCCACGAGTGTTAGCCATTAAAGATTTAGGAACCCAAACTCGTTTAAACTTGATATTTGTGTTCCTAAATTTACAATAATATGAAGTGTGGCCTACACTATCACAAGTAAAGCACTTTGCATATTTGTTCTTTGCAATAGATGGTACATTGTGGAATTTCTTTAATTTTTGCTTTTCAACGATTTTCAGACCAAAACCAAGTCCTCTTCTATTATTGCCATATAATTGATTCTCTAAAATAGTGTCCAACGATTGTTTTCCCATAGAGAATTTCTTAATGGCCACTTCAAGATGAGAGACTTTGGTTTTTAATTGTTTGTTTTCTTCCACAAGCATCGTGCATTTACTAATAAAAGCTCTCTTGTTTTCCTCTTCCTTCTTTTCAAATTCAATCATTTTTCTTTTAAAGTCATTATCCAACATGCAGAATTTATCATTAAGCTCTCTAATCACATAGTCTTTTTCAGTTTCGAGCTTAATCAAATAAAGTTTAAGCATGCTAATTTGGTTTAATAATGAGGAACAAGACATACAAGGAGCATTTTCATCAAAGCTTTCTTTTTCCTTCTTCATAACTTCAATAGTAGACTTACATGCATTAAGTTCAATTTTAAGTTTTTCATTCTCTTTAAACACCTTATCATCTCTAACTTGCATGTCATAGTTCTGATTTTGGAGACATTCAATAGTGAACTCATGATCTACTATTTGATTTTGCATTTCTTCACAAATTTTAAGAAGTTCAGCTTTGCTACCTGACGGTGTCTCATCTTGGATCCCCATCAAAGCCATGCAAGAATGGGCTTCATTTTCCTCCTCGCTTTCAGCTTCGCTATCCATATCCCATGTTAATACCTTCGCTTTTCCTTTTCCTTTAGCGAGCTGAGCAGTTTCATTTGGGCAATCCTTCATCAGATGTTCTCTTCCCTTGCATTTAAAACATTGCATTCTATCAATAGATTTCTGATCATTAAATTGATTGGAAGAATTATTAAAGTTAGAACGATTAAACCTGGGTGCCATTTCGTTTCTCCCATGCTTGGTCTTGATGAACTTTCTGAAGTTTCTCACCATTAGCGCTATGTCATCATCATCATCTTCACTTTCGTCAGCTTTCAGAGCAAGGGGCTTTATGGCTTTCTCTTTCTCCTCAGGTTTCTCTCTTGCTTCAACATTTTGCAGTTCCAACTCATGGGACATCAAATTACCAATAAGGTCCTCCACCTTCAATTGAGACAATACCTTTGCTTCCTGGATGGCGGTGACCTTTGGTCTGAAAGAGCTTGGCAATGCTCTTAGGATCTTCCTCACTTGATCGAGGCTATCATATGGCTTTCCAAGTGAGCTAGACTTGTAGACTATGTCGGTGAACCTCGCATACATCTCTGATATGATCTCTGATGGTAGCATGCGAAATCCCTCGAACTCTGCACTCAAAAGAGACAGTCTAGAATCCTTTACCTGTGACGTTCCCTCGTGCGTCACCTCCAAAGTATGCCATATTTCCTGCGCAGTTAGACAATGTGAGATTTTATTATATTCAGATTTATCAAGTGCACAAATGAGAGCATTCATAGCTTTAGCATTTAAAGAATAAGAATTCCAATCATCATCATCCCATTTGTCATTTGGTTTTTCAATCTCAACATTTTCTACTTTAATTACAGGCAGTTTATATCCTTTTTCAATTATTTGCCAAGCCTTGTAATCTACATAAATGAGGTAAATTTTCATTCGATTTTTCCAATATGCATAATCACCTCCATTGAATCTAGGGAGACGGGAAACAGACTGACCCTCAGCAAAAGCACTATCCATATGGTTATTCATGGTCAATCCTAGGCTAGATCCTAAAACCTGCTCTGATACCACTTGTTGGATCTGGATCCTAGCCTAGGGGGGTGAATAGGCTAATAAAAATAATTCGTGCAACCCACGAATAAGCACACGCAGTTATAGCAGCAACATGGTAAATAAAAATGCAGACACAGAGTACACAGCAGATTTACCCTGGTTCGGTCGTCCCAACGACCTACTCCAGCCCCCCAAAGCAGAACTAGTATTGAATAGCGCAATAGGTACAAAACCTCAAGTTAGAGCACGCTCAGAGCAGCCTCTACGTCTCTACACTCGCCAGGTTCTCAGTACCACACACACAATGTTTTCTCTCACTATCAATTCTAGTAAAGCTTTCTACCAGCTAGTCCCAAACTAGCTGGGTCCCACTTGTCTAGTCTCAACTAGACAAGTCCCAAAATAGCCACAGAAAATATGGTAAAGTTTCCCCTACGAGGATCTAACAGAACAACTACACAAAATAATAATAAATAGAGTTTAGGAATCTCAGTTTGTGTAGCGGCGATGTCCTCGTCAATAAGCACGGGTTAGATCTCGTCTGACGTAGATGTATATGTCTCCTCGACAACGGTAACTCAAGTTGCGGAAAGTCACAATGATTAAGCTAGCTTGCGTCCTTGTTGTTCTCTCCCAATCAAAAGTTTCGGCCCTTTCTCTTAATAAGTGTGTGTAGACTTTTGGTTCAACCTATAGTCAGTTGTGACCGGCCCCACTTGTGTTATGGCCTCCCCTCTTGTCAAGTTGCGGTAGCTTGATTATTATTTTTTGCTCTTGTAAATTTTGATGTTGGCTGGCCTTGACCAAGCTTGTAGGTTGCATGCGTGACCTATAGAACAAAGACAAGACAACCCACAAAAGTTATTATAAATGCATGCACCACTTATAAAGAAGAGACTTTCTGTGGACTCATGGAAATAAAACTTTGGTCCCCTTGGTCAATAATCAAATATAGGCCTACTCCCCTTAAGAAATAGCCGGCTGTTAGGTTTTAGCAAAAAATGTTGCAGCGCCTCTTCATGCGTGCGTAATTGGAGTCTTGAAGTGGATGTCCGACGCTTGGGAATTATTTGAATGGCCGGCCTCGTAGCTTGATGCTGCCTTGCAAAATCAAAGATATTGATAAAGAGATAAAATTGCTTACCTTGCTTCAAACTTGCGGCAGT
The DNA here is from genome assembly GCA_030789695.1 of Scilla litardierei. Classification (NCBI taxonomy): domain Eukaryota; kingdom Viridiplantae; phylum Streptophyta; class Magnoliopsida; order Asparagales; family Asparagaceae; genus Scilla; species Scilla litardierei. The sequence continues at coordinate 40,999,478 of CM061138.1, read as the reverse complement.
CCCCCGGAAAATAATTTTCGAACTGCAACCAAAAAAAACCCCTCTCCTTGTTTGTGCGGCTGTCCCCAACTCAAATTAAACAAAAATTTTTGGCACAAAATAAAGAGGTGCCTTCAAAGATTTTAAAACAAAAACAAGACCCCGCACAAAAAATATTTGAAGAAAGATACGGCCCCTTAAAAATTTTATACGGCTCCTTAAAAAGACTGGCTGCGGCTCTTGAGATTTTTGTAAAAAATTTTGGCCGGCCTGTGAGATGCTTGTTGAGTACAAAAAATAATAATAATCCTCTTCAAAAATTTTGTGCCTTGCAAACATAAGTTTCCTGCGGCTTTTCAGTTGATGAAGGGATTGCGGCTTTGGATCTCCCTCTCTTTTATTTGTTGTGCCTGCAACACCAATTAATGAAGGAACAAAAATTTCGGCTGTGTGGTCAAAAATTGCGGCTACCAATTTGAGCCTTGGAGAGAAATTTCGGCATTGGCATTTGATTTGTTGAGCTTGATGGTTTGTATGAGAATGGTCAAAGAGAAGCTTTGAAACTTGAGTCTAATATTGCTGCTAGGAGAAAGGCTATGAGGATTTGATAGATGGTGATGAACTAGGCTATTTGGATTTCGACAATGAGGCTCCTCCTTTTGTTGTTGCCGCAATTTGATGCTTCCCTTTGATGTTTTTGCCGCATACCATCAACCCTAGAAGAAGATGGGTATATATATAGGACAAGAGTTTTTTTTTTGAATATGGATGTGTATAGGAGATTTGATATGAATAAGTTGGGATTTGATAGCAATTCAAATTGGATATGAAATTGGAATAAATCTCCAATTGATTTAACCAAATCCCAAATAGATTCCATCCCTCTACATATTGACCAAGTCAAGTCGCTTTCTGTATAGCACTTTGACTAAGTCCACTAGCTGTGCGAATAGTAATTCCTCCACCGGCTGACTAAGTCTTCACTTTGAGAATTTACCGCTTTGCGATTCCTGAAACACACTTAGCACACACGTTAAATAGTTCGCACACGTTTTTCATCATCAAACCAAAGATTCTAGATCGTTGCATCCAACAGTATAAAATTCATTAAAAATAGTAGAGTCATATTCAGTTCCTCAATCACTACGCAATCTCTTTATTTTTTTTATTACATTGATTTTCAATTTCATTAACAAAAGATTTAAACATATCAAATGCATCACTTTTATTTTTCATGAGATATACAACAGTATAATCTGAGCAATCATCAATAAAGGTTATAAAATATGTTTTTCCATTTCTAGTCAAGACACCATCAAATTCACATATGTCAGAATGAATTAAATCATGAGGTTCTAATTCTCTTGTAACTGATTTATGTGGTGTTTTAGTTATTTTTGCTTTACTACAGAATTCACATTTCTCAAAATCATCCAAAGACAATTTAGGAATAAGTTCTAAGTTACTCATATTTTTAATAAGGCATCTGTTAACATGACAGAGTCTAGCATGCCAGATGTTAAAAGAACACAACATATAAGCAGAAGCTGAACTTTTATTAGCATCATGTTCAACTTAAACATACCATCAGTGGCATACCCTTTTCCAACAAAAACATTATTTTTAGCAATGGTATACATATCAGCACCTATAGTTCGAGTAAATCCAGCCTTGTTGAGAAGGTAGCCCGAAACCACATTCTTCCTTATCTCTGGAGTATGCATGACCTCTTTAAGAGTTATAGTCTTTCCAGAGGTAACCTTCAAATTTACATCACATATACCAGCAACAATAGTGGAGTGGGAATCTCCCAACAGCACTTTCTTGTCTTTTGTTTCAGAATATGACTTGAATAGTCCACGATCATAACAGACATGGCGCGAAGCACCAGTGTTTATCCACCACCCTTCAGTACCTTCAATTGCATTGACTTCAGAAATCATTGCAATTAAATCCTCTTCGGTAAGGTTCGCCTGCAGTGTAGGACGACGCTTATTCCGACAGTTCCGAGGCAAATGGCCAGGCTTGTTACAGTTATAGCAAATAAACTGTACCGAATAATTCTTTGAAGGGGGTTTAGGTCCATTCTGATTTCTAGGAACATTTTTGTTCTGGTTAAATCGATTTCGACTCTGATTCTGATTCTTCATGAATTTACCTTTAGGTTTAAGAATAACAGATGCTGATTTCTTACTGTTAGAAACAACATTAATTTCTTCCTTTTTATCTTGTTTACGGACCTCCTCCTCAATCCGAAGACGGGTTATCAAACTTTCTAAGGAAAATTCCTTAGTTGTGTGCCTAAGTGTATTCTTAAAATCTTTCCAAGCAGGGGGTAATTTGTCTATGAGTACAGCGACTTGAAATTGTTCATCTAGAGTCATACCTTCAGAAACAATTTCATGAGCTATCTTCTGTAGCTCGTGAGACTGAACCTCCACAGACTTGTCGTCTGTCATCTGGAACTTTAGGTAGCGACTGACTGCGTATTCTTTGAGCCAGCCTTCTCTGTGTCGTACTTCTTCTGCAATGCTTCCCAGACTTTCTTTACTGTTTTGTGAGAACTATAGTAATCATAGAGATCGTCAGAAAGACCATTAAGAATGTCGTTTTTGTACAGAAAAACATGATCATCCCAGGTTTGAAATTCTTTGAGCTGAGCATCAGAAGTGTTTTCTGGTAGAAGCACTAGAGGTTTATCAGTCTTACAGACGTAGGCAACATTTTTGGTGGTTAGGAAAAACAACATCTTCTGTTGCCAACATTTGAAATGGGAACCAGAAAAGCGGAAGGGTTTGTTTAGGTCAGAGGCAACAACAACGGTTTCGGTTTCAGAAGTCATGGCAGAAGTGAACGTCTTAAAATCGTTGCTGCAGGAAGAAGAAAATGATAAGAACGAGGTTACCGAAGCTTTGGGTTGAGTCGCGGACTAGGTCGCTCTCTTTAAGACGTTTCACAGCTCTGCTCAAGGTTGTGCAGCAGTGTACGACCACGACGTCCCCAGGATAAAACAGCCCAGAAATCGTCTCTGTTGAAGGAGCTTCTCTGCACAGGAAGAAGTCCCAAGAACAACACCAATTTTGACTGCTCGGAATCAGAGATAGTTTGAAATAAAATGGAAGAAAAAAATGTTGGCTGCTGAAAATTTTCGCAATCTTTTTCTATCTGGAAACGAATCAGCCCTCTCCCTTTTATGGAAAATAAAAATTAACGTTAAAGAAATTAAAATGTTTAAGAATTTATTTTGGCAGTTAATAGGGTGAGTAAATAGGGAGTAAATCAAGGGGAGTAAATACAGATCTGAAATTAAAATTAAAAAACGTTTCTATAACTGTACATAATTTAAAACGTTTCAAAATTCAAATTTCAAATTTCAAAAAAAAATTAATATATATTCCTCCAAAAAATAATAACCACACGCACGCACCGCATGACTCGACTCGACTCAACTCGACACAGCACGGCGTCGGCGGCGTCGGCGCCCGCGCGCGTGTGTGTGTCATTTTGTGTAAGTCCTCTCCCCTTCACAAAAGAGTCATACCCAAAGGGGCACACCCCTAAGGCACAACAAACTCTATATAAACTCCTCCAAGTCTTTTTGCTCAAGCAATGTGGGACTAAAGCAAATGGAGAGAAAACCAAAATTGAGTCCAAATCCTTTTCTAAAAATTCAATTGCTTTCAACACCTCTGTATATTATACAGGTAGTCGCAAACTTTACAGAGAAATTGGCTCAAGAATATTTCATGAAAACTATATACGAAACACTGTTTAAATAGCTAACTGGTCCAGAAATCCGAATCGGATTCGGATTCGAAATCCAAACAGTGATGTCACCTACATATCCGCATCGCTCTACATCTGCACCATTCGATCGCCGATCAATGGCCTAGCATTGGTCAAGCGGCCTAAATCTGAGAGAACTACCGCATAGTGCGCGATCGCGCACACTGTTGTCACGTGGCGCGCGCAGCGCACACGACATGTGTTATGCTGTGCGTGCCCGCAGTGCTTGCAGGCTATGCGTGTTAGCCGACGCCGTCGGGCCGCACTGTTGGTTACTGTTCATCCAATTATTTTCCTTTGAGCTGAGTTTCTAGAACACGTTGATTTGTGCTCCAAAAAATTCTCCAAAAAATCTCCGTAAATCCCGGATTATTCTTGAGATATTTTTTTGTTTTGTATTATATTTCTCAACAGTTTAGCCTGGTGAAACAAGCTTACCAATTCACAGCAGAACCTTTCACTCATTTATTACTCTGCATAGTTTTAAGTTCGGTGAAAATATGGTACACAAGAACATAACTAATAATCGCTTGCATTGTATTAGTTTCATTTTAAAGCTAAAATGACTCAGTGCTGTCTATTAATTTATGTAGGTTATGATTTTTTACCGTATACAGTCCAATGCACAAATGCAGATAAATGAGTGAGTAGAGTAACCCTTAATCATCGATACGAACTTGGAGTTTATCAGTAATACATCGGGCAATGTCTGGACATCACTGTAAGGCTGAGACAATTCTCGTACCGTGTCAAGTTTGCTTCTGCCCAGCACAGCATAGTCCAATGCACCATTCATGGCACATATGTCCGATATAAGGCTCACAGACCCCCAATACATCCCATTCTTTGGGGGTGTATAAAGCAAAAGTCAATTGGATTTTGTAAGTGGTTAGTTGCCTAAGTTTTCTGCTTGTTGTATTGCCAGAAGTGCGTTCAATTATGTGATACATGTTAGGAAGGAGAAAACGTAGGGTAAAAGGTGTCGAGGGTTATGAACCCACTGCCCTCATATATATAGCTTTCAATAATGGGTGGATACCCAATGGGCCTATTCACAACACTTCCCCTTATCCAACCAATCATGAAAAGTTAGGATAACTATCATGTTAAATAAAGAACAGTTTCTCCATAACTTCCCATGTTTTAGGGATGTGTCTAGGGGTGGATACCTCTGGATCCAGAGTCAACGAGCTTGCCTCGTCAAAACCTTGACTATGAAAAACCCTGTGGAAAAAAACCAATAGCAAGGGAAAATAGTACAATACTACTGTTGACTGCACATCATCTTACCAAGCTTCAGGCTTGCAGATTTTCTATGAATCTATACATCAGTCTCCTATGTATCTATACATTCATAGTTCTCTCATCCTGACCCAGTTTACATTTTATCACACTCCTCATTCTAATCCCACATACAAGTTTCTCAAAGATACTAGTTGGCAGGTATTTGTTAAGCAAATCCGCCAAGTTATTACAAGATTGAATCTTCTGTACGTCAATCTGCTTTTGCTTCTTAAGGTCATGCGTCCAGAAGAACTTGGGAGAGATATGCTTCGTCTTCTCGCCTTTGATGTAGCCATTCTGTAGCTGGGCAATACATGTTGCATTGTCTTCATAGATAGTAGTAGGCTCAAGAATGCCGGGCTCCAGGCCGGTAGAGGTGAGAATGTGCTGGATCACAGAACGTAGCCAGAAGCTCTCTTTACTTGCTTCATGGATTGCTAAAAGTTCTGAATGTGTGGATGAGATGGTCGTCATGGTCTGCTTCACAGATCTCCAAGATATGGCAGTGCCGCTATAAGTGAACATGTAATGACCCATAGTGCCATATACACTAGGGTATATATATTTGCATGATACATGGTGTATTTTTATTTACTCTATAGTGTATATATGCTTAGATATGTTTATGGTGTGTATAGAAGTCCTGTAGTGTGTACAATAACTACTACATTGGTTACCCATGAATGACTATTAGGGTGTATGTCTAGCTATATGGACGTGTTATGGTATACCTATGGTTGCATCTCGTATGGTGTAATGATATGTGTAGGAATTTGGTGATATTGGTCCCTTTTGAAGTGTAGTGCATAAAGTAATGTAATAGATATAGTAGTGCCTAGTTATATAGTAATGTAGTATGGTAATAGTATTATTAGTATTAGTATTATGCATTATGATCATTATCATTTATTAAGTATTCTTACCTTTTATGTGTAATAGGAAATGGGTTATGTAAAGAGGCTAGTGTGAAGAGGGTTTGGTTAGGGGTATTTTTGTAAATTAGTGAGGTGTGTGCATAGTAGAATGACAAACTTGTAATTAAGTTTGAGAGTGTGTGTATAGTAAGATGAGAAGAGTGTAGAGGATGGTAAACTTGTAAATAAATGGATGCTTAGAAATATCTTTTCTATTTAATTATTTCTCCTTCTTCTACATTCTTCTAAATTCTTCTCATTCTTTCCTTTTCTTTTCTTTTCATTTCCTTTTCTCTCCATTTTTCTTTCCTTATGGGGGGCCGAAATTTCCTCATGCACAAAAAAAAAGAAAGAAAAAAAAGGAATGAGAGAAAAGAAGGAAGGAGGAGTGATGGAGGGGAAATTAAGGAGGGGTTTGTAAAGGAAAGAGAAGATGATGAAAAGAGGAGCTAAAGGCCTTGATTGAAGGAGGAATAAATGGAGCATAAAAAGGAAGAGAGGAGGATTTCATCATCCCAATTTGAGGTAGGAAACCAACTTCCCTAGTGTGTTATTTGCATGTCATGTTGCATTAAAAATCTCATCTTGGTTGCATAATTGCATCTCTTGATTAAAGCTGAAAATTAGATTAAGTTTTGGAATTAATTGGCTATTAGTAATACTCTGGAAATTTTATATGATATTTATCTCGTAGTTATGAGAAACTTTCATGTTCACCACTTTTTCTAATTCGAACTGGAAGTTGGGGTAAAAATTCGAATTGTGCAACATGCCAGGAATTCTGTCAAGCTGTACACATTTCAGTAAAACGAGCACCACTACCTGCACACATCTTGGATTTTGTTGATTTTGTTGGAAATCTAACAAGTTTTTCTAAAAGTCCATCTCAATTTTTTATGTAGAAATTCTGGCTATAATATGCCCAAAATTGGCTTTGAACATAGATACAGAAATCTGTCTGCAGAACAGTTTTGACACCCTTTACCAATTAATTCACCATAAATCACACACTTAATATTTTTACGTGAAATTTTATCTGTAGATCCAAAACAGATATATCTTCAACTTTTATTTATAAAGTTTTGTCAAATTCCCAAGAGAAACGGATGAAATATGCTGATCTCTATGGATGTTCTTGCCATTTCAGCAAGCTGAGGTGTTTCCTAGTATTCAAATGATGTGTTATGGCTAGTTCTATTACTATCATTAATGGATGTTGTCATTAACTAAGAGGAAGTTACATGATGCTAATTGGTGATGATATTATAGTGTGGAGGCGAAGCGTGAGAAGGTCCGCTCAGACTTGAAGCTACAAAGCCGGTGTGCCAATAACCAAGCTAATAATACCCCTCAGGTGTTTGTGGAAATGTTGAGTTAGTTTCATGTTGCTATTCGTTCATGTTGCTATTAGTCTCATGTTGTTTTTAGTTCCATGCTATTGGTTTCATGCTATCATTTTCATGTTGCTAGAAGGGGATGTCATCTTGCTTTTTGTTTAACAAATTTGCTGTTGGATTAATGGATATTGGCATATGTTTTGTTGGCTCATGCATAATTAATGTAATGCTGTAATCAATGGTGAAGTTGTATATTTACATGTGTTGGGATCGTATGTGTTGGAAATGAGAACTATGTGGCGAACGTTGTGGTTGGAAAGATTATATGTGTTGGAATGAAAGGAGGTGAAAATGGAGATTGTTATATGATTCCTTTTGTTACATGATACTTTTAATTGAAATGCTAAGAAATGGCTAAATCCTCTTAAAGGAGGGTGACACGGGGATTGGGGGACACTAAGTTGTGGGGAAAACATGAGGGGCTGGACTGGTGGTTGGTGGCCCTCCTGTTCTTGCCCGAGTGGCGGGGAGTGGCAGAAATGAGGAGAATTGGAGAAATGTGAGGGGAAATAAGGGGAAAACAGGGCTCCTTTAGTAAGAGCACGTCTCGGGGAGTTCGCCTGTTCCACCCCAACTGGGGGTGAGGTCCAGTCCCAAGAAGGGCTACCCACTACTTAGGGTCCAAATCACTAATTGATATTTTCATTACTATTGTAGTCTTGGTAAATGTTGCTTACTTGTGGTTTCTTTACTTGTAACTCTTATAACTTGCTTTAAGCTTCATTATGTTGCTCATTGTTCATTGTAGTTGCCTTTTCTTATGTCGTGTATTGCAATTCTTTAAGCCATGCTCATGCTTCCTTTAGCTTGCTTTCTTTAGCTCATACCATGTTTCATTTGTACCTTGCCATGGTTTCATGTAAAATAATTGCATTTTTATAAATAGCATACTAGTGGAAGTTGGCCATTCCTACTGGGTCACGCGTTGACGTGCCCCGTTGATATTTTTCAGGTAGCATGTTGTTGGTGATTCATGGAGTTGGAGTTGTAGGCTTTGGGTAGTTGGAGGGTTGTATGTATAAGGGAGTTGTCTTGGTGTTGTATCTGAGAGTGGGTGTATATGATGTATATTGGGATGTTGTATGTAAAGCTGTAAATGTACTTTGTTATTATATAAATGAATGATGTTTAGTTTCTATATTGTTCTTATGTGTTGGTTTTAGTTTGGTGGAACTTTGGAGTTGCATTTAATTATGGAGCATTACGTGTACTGCCCAGCACGTGCACAGTGGACCTGCTAGTGTATTCGTATTGTATTCTCTTTCCATTTCGTAACACTCGCTTCTTGGGGTATCCTAGGGAGCGGTGCGTTACAGAACATATCCAGTCTGAGACTTCTCTGTATGTGGATCGGATCTGTAGTCTGCATCAGCATAACCAACTAAACATGTTATTGCTCCTTTCCTGTAGAATAGACTTAAGTCTATGTACCCTTGGAGGTAGCGCAGAAGATGCTTAACTTCGGCCCAGTGCCGCTGTGTAGGTGCAACACTATATCGGGCTAGTAAGTTAACTGCAAATGCTATGTCAGGGTGAGTGCAGTTAGCCATGTAAAGGAGTGCACCAATAGCACTTAAATAAGGCACTTCAGGGCTTAGTACTTCCTCCCCCTCTTCCAGCAGTCGGAAGGGGTCTTTATGTACATCCAATGATCAAACGACCATAGGGGTACCGAGGGAGTGGCACTTATCCATTTGAAACTTTTTCAGTAAGTTTGATGTATAAGTTAACTGATGTAACATGATCCCATCGTTAAGATGCTCTATTTGAAGACCTAGAAAAAAATTTGACTTCACGAGGTCTTTCATCTCGAAATTTTCTGTCAAGCTTCTAGAAATCTCAGTGATCTCTACGGGAGATCCGATGAGGTTTAAGTCGTCCACATAGACGGTTATAATGACAAATCCTGTTGCCTTTGCTCTAATAAAGATGCAAGGACAGACTTGGTCATTTGCGAATCCTTATTTCACAAGGAATTCGCTCAGTCTGTTATACCACATCATTCCAGATTGTTTCAGACCATATACTGATCTTTGCAGTCTCACTGAGTAGATGTTATATTGTCTCTCTTTTAGTGATGCAGGCAAAGAATAACCGTCAGGCAATCTCATAAAGATGTCTCGGTCTAAATTGTCATATAGGTATGCAGTCACGACGTTCATAAGCTGCATATCCAAACCTTTTTGAGCTGTTAAGCCAATAAGGAATTGGAAGGTGATTACGTCCATGACCGGGGAGTATGTGGCGTCAAAATCCACCTCTGGACGTTGGGTAAAACCCTGCGCTACAAGCCTGGCTTTATAGCGAACGATCTTATTCTGTTCATTTCTTTTTCTAACAAATACACATTTATAACCCACATGTTTTACACCTTTTGGTGTATGGACAATTGGTCCGAAGACCTTGTGTTTTTTGAGTGAGTCCAACTCCAATCCTATTGTCGCTTTCCACTTTGGCCAATCATCTCTGCTTTGACATTCTGTCAGAGAATGTGGTTCAATATCATCGTCGCAGTCTGCGACGTTGATGGCAATATTGCACGCAAATGTGTCATCTATAATGGTGCTCTTTCTATCCCAATACTTCCCAGTTCGTACATAGTGTATCGAAACTTCATTTTCTCCCGGTTTTTTCTCTCTTTGAGAGTTTGGAAGAGATGGGGGAGCATGGCTTATAGTAGAATCCTGTGGTGGTATTGTTTGACTATTGCCAAGGGTCCTACTCTTTCGAGGGGCTTGATCCTTGGATCCTGGTGGTCATCCTCTCTTTTTAAGAGGTCCAACCATCTTTGCTGCAGGCAGATTGCATCCACTTTGCGGTATGTTAATCCTATCTGGAGTGTTAACAGTAGGGTCGTGTGATCTGACAATCTTCTGGTTGTCAGTAAATTTGTCCGGTAAGAGATGGACAGTGTTTTTGATATGGAGAATGTTCAGGATCTCCTCCTCACACTGGCTCGTGGGCGGATCAAAGTGACTTAATTTCTGTGTATCCCAAGAATACTCTCTGAGGCTTCAGGCGTCTTGGTTTGTAAGCCTAGTCTTGGAAATGATGTTTCATCAAATTCACAGTCTTCTAGACGTGCCTTGAAAACGTCTCCCGTAAGGGGTTTTAGGAATTTTATTATGGAGGGTGTGTCAAACCAAACATAAATGCCTAAGCGATGTTGTGGTCTCATCTTTGTCTTTTGTGGTTGTGCTATGGGGACGTATACTACACAACCAAATATTCTCAAATGTGAGACAATTGGTGATACTCCAAGTGCTAATTGCATAGGAGAAGATGACTGACCTCCAGAAGGTCTGTATTTTATTAAAGATGCAGCATGCAATATTGCATGACCCCATGCATTCACCGGTAACTGGGATTGAAATAGTAAAGGATGAGCAATCTATTGCAGTCTCTTTATTAAAGATTCTGCTAACCCATTTTGGGTGTGAACATGTGCTACAGGATGTTCGAATTCAATGCCAGATGCTTGGCAATAGTCTAGAAAAACTTGTAATGTAAACTCCTTCGCATTATCCAGATGAAGTTTCTTTATCTGGTGATCCGGGAAGTGGGACCGCAACTTGATTATCTGAGCTAAAAGCTTAGAAAATGCCAACTTGCTGGTGGACAGTCGACACACATGTGACCACTTAATAGATGCGTCTATCAGGACCATAAAGTACCTGAAAGGACCACTGAATGGGTGTATAGGCCCACAAATGTCCCCCATGGATTCTCTCCAGAAAGCTAGGAGACTCCAAGTCCACTTTAAGTGGAGAGGGTCTCGTTATTAGTTTACCCTTGTAACATGGTGGACATGAGAAATTACCTTTTTGAAGAATCTTCAGGTTCTTCAAATTTATACCACTTGAACTATTTATGATGCGGTACATCATAACAGATCTAGGGTGTCCCAGTTTACTATGCCAGAGTTGGAATTCTGGTATTTGAGGGTACTGCAGGTGATCCATCATGTATACTTCTGGATAGTGAATACTTGTCTGGTAGAGACCCGTGGGGAGTCCCTCGATACGCTCCACAATAGTTTTTATACCATTTGTAAAAGACGTTACGTGCAAGTATTCTTTTTTATTATCCTCAACCGTCTCTAAGTGATACCCGTTTAAACGGATATCTTTAAAACTTAGAAGGTTTCGGATTGATTTAAGTGAGTATTGCGCATCTCTAAGTTTAATGTGTGTGTTATTGGGAGCAAAATGATTGTTTCCCCCGATCCTTCAATTATGTCGGCTGGTCCTGAGATTGTTCTCAATGAACCAGAGTAACTACCAATGCTCGTAAAGTAGTCTATGCATTGAAGAATAGAGTGTGTTGACGCAATGTCCACTAGGCATATAGATTCCATATCTAAAAAATGAAAAGCATTCAATAAATACAACAAAAAAGAGAATACTTTCATTAATGTTTTAAAAAGCTGACCAACAAAATAGCTAACATGGAATAGAAAGACATAAAGTAAGATGCAGTGCTAGAAAGTAAGATACAGATGGTCCATGACTACATAGTGTCGTCATTCATGAAATCTTCTGGATTCCATGTAGTAACTGGTAACACTGTCCCATCTATCGAGTTTGTCTCAGCATGAGTCTTGAGACTTGCTTGGTAGAGGTCCTGTAGGTGTCTGGCTGTGCGCAGTTTCTGTACCAATGGCCTGTCATTCCGCATCTAGAGCATGTGTCCTCCCAGTATTTCTCGGGAGGACCACCTTTATTGGGCGTCTGCTGTTGCTTCTTTGTCATGAACTTCTGGTTCTGGGGAGGAGCTTTAGGAGTAGCCCTTTTCCGCTGCTTCAGTTCTTTCCATTTCTGGAACTTTGCCTTCTTATCCGTCTTCTTCTTCTGGAAAGACTGGAAATGTGCCTCTGCAAGAGGTGGAAGTGGAGCGGAGCCAGGAGGGCGTAGATTGTGAGTGGCAATCAACAACTCTCTGTTCTGTTTGGCCATTAGTAGGCATGAGAGCAGATCAGAGTACTTAGTGAACTTTCGTTCACGGTACTGTTGTATGAGGATCATGTCCTTCTCATGAAAAGATGTAAACGTCTTCTCTAGCAACATCCTCTCAGTCACATTCTCACCACACAACTTCAGACGTGAGGTGATTCGGAATAATGCTGAGTTATATTTCGCTACGGATTTGTAATCCTGTATGCGGAGGTGAGTCCACTCGTACTGCGCAAGAGGGAGTATGACATCCATTTGATGTCTGTACCTCTCCTCAAGTGCGGTCCACAGCTCATAGGAATCCTCTACAGTAAGATACTCGTCCTTCATGGTCAAGTCTAAGTGTTTCCTGATATAAATAATGGCTTTCGTCTTAAATATATCAGAAACTTCTTCTACGGTAGGGGCTTCTATAGAAGCATCTTTTTTCAACTGTGGCAGTACTGATTGTTATCTTTGATGTGGGTGTTAGATTGAACCCATGAGAACGTAAATGGAACTTCAGGTCCAACTGTCAACTCAAGTAGTTCGACCCATCGGCCTTCAGGACCGAGAAATCAACATTAGCAAGTTTGGCCATCTGTGCAGTCTAGCAATATAAAGATAACATGAATTATTAGACTATTAAAGTAAAATATCTACGCATTTAATATGAGCAAAAAATTAATTTAGAACTATGGGGATCAGCCAGCCGAGCGTTAAAAAGAAAAAGAAAAAGTCCGAAGATACATCCCATAAATAAAAAGTGCATAAAATAAAGACAACTTGGAAACTTTAAGAAAAGCCCATGTCACTTTATGCAAGTGTCTTCATTTCTATGGGGTGGTCCTTCAGCTTTGACTTTTACATTTATAACCTCACATACAAGTTCTATCAAGAAGAAAAAAATTGCAGAAAAAGGGAAAAGTGTCAGAAACTTAGCTGATCCCTGAAAACATAGTTCTAAATAGCACATCCACAAGATAACATATACATATACAACCACGCAGATATATGACATCACGGGCGTAGATTAAGAAATAATCTAAAAAAATGAAGTGAGTGTAAAGCATTTAATCATGATCCACTTTTCATTTTTATTTATTTTTCTGTCCAATCCTATCACAATTTAATATTTCTTTAATTATTGGGCTTTTGATGCCCAAATAATTTAAAAAGAAAATTATGTGAAAATAGGCTAATTTCCAGACTTTTGGGGCCATGAAAACAACCAAAATAGGGTTAATGGGCCTCCCCAAAAAATAGCCCGTTAAGGGCTAGGGTTTCGAAAAACCCTATGGAGAGTGGGGGGCCCACGGCGGCTGGCCGCGCCTGCAGGGCGCGACCGGCCATGCCCTTTTGGGCATGGCCTGGCCGTGCACGAAGGTACGGCCTCGCCTTCAGGGCGCGGCCATGGATCATAAAAACATCAAATTTTGAATGTTTTCTAGACATGCATATCTAAAAAAATTCTTACCTTGGTCATGAACCACGTGATCTAAAACATGCAGATCTACGGGAAAAGCAAGACTAGATCTAAAAAATTGAGGATTTATCTCTAGATTCGGCAAAGGAATCTAGACGACGGTCGATGAAGGATGCCCTTTACGCTCCCCCGTTGAGAAGAACTAGATCTTCTTAAAATTGACATTGGGGATGAACTCCTTCGTCTTTTTCCCACGAGCGTGATCGTGCTGATAATGTGTTATGAAGGGAAAAGCGTAGGGTAAAAGGTGTCGAGGGTTATGAGCCAACTGCCCTCATATATATAGCTTTCAATGATGGGTGGATAGCCAATGGCCCCAATGTGCCTATTCACAACAATACAAAAAATCAAAAATAAAAATTATCAATGCTTTTTAGGGGTTTTTTTGAAACCCAAAACGTTGATGTTCGGAAGCCCAACAAATCAGCCGAACATCAAAATTTTAAATAAAAATTCCCTGATTTTCTTTGGATTTTCCCGGCCCACTGAGGATCACGGGCAGATGTGCTGTACGTGCTCCTGCGGGCTGTATGGGCCTCCACTATGCCCTTGCCCGCATGCATCGCGGGCCACGAGCCATAGGGCGAGTCATTCATTTGGGAATTTATTTGAGAAGGATTCTGAAGGGGCATGCTAATAGAATGGTGTCTAAATCTTTAAGAAATGATGCACACTCACAAGGTAATAATGGGCCAAGGCCGACTTGGGCCTATGGCAGCCTTGTTCATGGTCGTAAAAATTTTGGGATCTTTTGTTGAGGCCTGTCATGTGTTTTAAATTAGATCAACATCAATAATGACCCGAAAGCCATAGAGCTTTTCAAGCTTGTCCTAACAAATCTTTTTGAAATTTTTTGTGTGGAAAACTTACAAAATTATTACATTATCTTATGAACGAAAGGAAGCAAAAAAAAAAAAAAATTATCAAAATTCGTATACCTTTGAATTGAGGACAACCAAATTAAAAAAAAAAAATCACATAGTATTATGTCTCGATTGCATAAATCTTACTGTCCCATCAAATTTAGAAGAGAAATTTCCGATACTACAGTTTAGTCCATCCCACATGTAACGTTGTTAATTCAGTGCATCATGTAATTTGCACGTGACCCCATGAGACTTGAATTGTCCATTTTCTCTCGTTTGACCATGAACAAGCTTGCAACAAATCTAAGCGAGTCGTGCATTGGGCTTTCTCATGCACTTTTACAGTTAGAAGCCATAAGAAAGATTGATTTTGAAAGCAAAAAATTATGTTATTTCAACTTAATTACCCATTAGAATACATAATAGAAAGATCATTATTTGGTTGTCTTAAAATTATACTCAAGGTTGTCTTGTTTCTGATATCAAACGAGTTTGAATGAGCTTGTGTTGAGTCGATTCAAGCCGATCGTCGAGCTTTTCGAACTTATTTACAGCCCTACATAATAATTTCCTACGAAACGGTCACCAATTCACCATTAATGAGTCGAGCTAGAGCCGAGCTTATCCTAGTTTATTCTATAGCCAATCTAGAGCGTGAGCCGGCTTGGGACTTAATGTGTTCATCTTCGTTCAATTATTTCATTTTTAATCAAACATAATTTGATGTTGACGCTTGGTTCGAGATTTCAGAGATTTATTACAGGCATATATGTGCAAGCGTATCCATTGGTAGCAAATGTTTTTTTGCCATATCTCGTCATTGTTTTTTCTTAGTCTTCAGCTACTGCTTTTGAATAACCAATATTTTGTTTATTCGTTATTTGTGATGAACTGATGTTTGTTATTTAGCTATTGAGTGGCCTAGCTTGCGTAAACGCATCAAGAAACGATGATCTCAAGATCCAAAAGGCTTTGGTGGACTTGGAGTAGCTACTGGACCTTTTGAGAACACATACAAGTTTTATTGATTTCAATTGGGAGATACAAAATGCACTCAACTACTTCTAAAAAATCCTCACAATTGGCTCTCTCAAAGATGCATCTCAATGATCCTATGTAACTTCTAATAGGACATCATACAAGTTTTCCCAATGCTTCAGTAAAAGCTCAATTGGTTTCCCAATGTTTTGATGCAAATAATCAAAGCCATTGCCCTCCTTTTATCGAGATGAAGGGGGAGTGGGTTGGTGCACCAACTGCCACCCTTTAATAATCCAAAGGGCTGCTATATGGGGCTGTTGGAAATTTTCAGCAGCATACTGATTTCTTGAGCCAACAACCACAAATCTCTACCTTGGCGAGATATTGGGTTTATGTCACACAATCGACCGTCAACCCTCCTCCTCGGTGAAAATCATCTCGTGTTCCGATCATCTTGCCTCGAAAGGCTCATATGGCTCCGCAGAGCCTCATTGCCCCAGAAGGGGCCACCAAAGTCATATCATATCGTCAACATACAAGTCCGAGCCATACTCGAACTTGACTCCAATTTCGACGTTCATAAGCTCGTCCGTCGAACAATCATTAGTGCCAAGTAGCTACACCCGATCCTTGGCTTCATCAGTCGTCGTTGATTCCATCTCATCACACTAATCTTTCCTTCGTCCACATAGGTCGCCATTGTGCTCCACCTCACCAAATAAGGTCGGAGACTCATCACACCTGACAAAGAAACCAAACGAGACCCTTCTTGCTGGTTGGCATATCTCATACACTGGTCTTCAAACTTTGATAGAATCCATCTGATGTGCAAGTTGTGGGGACAATGTATCTCCACCATATTGACTTGAACCATCACCTCTATTAGCAACACATCTCCAGAGATCATCCAATGACGTCGTCTCTGGTACGTGCTAGCTTGAGTCGGTAGCTCACTCATCTGGAACTCTCGTCGTCTTCATAATCACCATACCATCCAAGTAATAGAGGTTACCTTCACACGTTCCCTTCATCATGTTCATTACTCCTCGTGTCACCTTCAAAGCGCTGTCCTCCGTAGTCACTTTGTACCCTTGTGCTTCTAATGAATCAAGTGATATCAAGTTGTACTTCAGGCCGGGCACATAATGAACATTGCTTATGTCCTGTGTGACACCATCAATCATCTTTATGCAGACTGTGCCAATACCCGCCATCGTGCATGCTCCATCGTCTCCAATAAGGACTTTACTCTTACTGCATTCATGGAAAGTAGTAAAGTACTCTCTATGGGATGTCATATGGAACAAGCAACCTGAGTCGAGCACCCATCCCCCCATATCACCCCCTCCGTCGCACCAACTTGGACCCACTCATCCACCTCATCGCTTTTGACGATGTTGGCGGTTACATCCTTTTTCATATTGGCTTTGGGCACTCACTCGACCAATGTCCTCTTTCCTTGCAAAAAGCACATTGATCCGTCTCGATGTCTGTGCGCAGAGCTCTACTATTGTCCCTCGTCTCGGATCTATGGTTCCCTTTGCGGCCTCCACCTCTTTCATTGCTCCGACTTCTAACCACGGTAAGTGCTTCGGACCCTTGGCCCCTCATCTTCTCATCATCCTTCTTTCTAAATTCATTACTAGTAAGAGTATAAGAAACTTCATTGAAGGTGATAAATTCTTTACCATAAGTTAAGATCGAACCGATGTATGCAGAGATGGCATGCCCTATTTTGCACTATACGTGTATTCTACTGAACACACGTGGTATTTCCACCTGCGATGCATACGCGGGCATGAAATAAGCGTAGATATCGATGTATGTGACGTAGTGCAAGGGGAATTAGGCCGTAATGCGGGGCTAAGAGACGAGAAAAACGAGATTGAGTGCGGAAGAAGTGTGAAAGACGCCGTAAGTGCAAAACAACAGGAATGTGTTAGCCGTGTGTGTGTGTGAAGCACGTATGCATGCATGGATGTGCGTGGATATGTGTAGGAAGAGCCATGCAAGTGTGAAAGGGGTTAGGGGTCAATGGCAACCCCCGTAAATTTTTAGAAAGGCGAGGGGCAAAACGGTCAGTTAGACTAAATTTGATGTGCATACATCCTAAAGTTGTGTGTGTGCAAAGTAATTATGGCAAACTTGTAAATGCCTAAAAGTTGAGGGGCATTTTTGGAAGGGTATTTTTGTCATTTTAAGTTAAACATGGCTTATGGAGCAAGGAAGAATTGTGTAGAAATTTTAAAGAAACTCATTTCTTTTCCTTTCTTGAACTTTCTCCTCCCTTCTCCCTTTTTCTTTCCCTCTCCATCCAAAAATGGCCGGCCACCCTAACCCCATTTTCTCCTCCTTCTTCAATCCAAAAACCCTAATTTCTATCTCCAATTAGAAGATGTTCAAGCTAGCTTCAAGAGGAAAGAAGATGGAGAAGAAAGAAAGAGGAAGAGAAGAGGAATTTGAGATTTGAGGTAGGAATTTACTTGGATTTGGAATTCCAATAAATTTTTCTTGCAATTAAGTTTTTATAGCATGATTTATTTAATATGTAATAGGGATAGCCAAAATTTTATGTATCATGTTTCAATTTCACAAATTTCCTTTGAAATTCTTAGTAAAAACATCTCCTTTAAAATCCTGAATTTCTGTTTTGTGTTGTTGCTGCAATTACTGTTACTGTAGCTCGAATTAGGATTCGAAAAAAATATGAGCTTGTAGATCTTGAAGTTCTACCCCAAACTCATATAAATTCTGACATAATTTCAATTCAGAAATTAGGAGAAATAAATCCATCATTACAACATGTCTGTTTGATTTTCAGTGTTGACACATTTGGACAATCATTTGACTCCTAGCTCATGCTCGGGGGAAGTTTTTTCAGGCACGTTTAGCAAAATTGGCCTAGACACCTGCATACACAATGGAATTTTGTGTTCTTGATCTTATTGGAAATATAACAAGTTTTTCTAAAAATTCATCAGAGTTCTTATACATCGAATTTCTGCCTCCAACATGCCCAAAATTGGCTTTGAATACAGAACCTGAAATCTGTCTAAAAAACAGATTTGACACACTTCACCAATTAATTCACCATAAATCATATAGTTCATATTTTTGGATGAAATTTTCTTTGTAAATCCATAACTGCCACATCGTCTACTTTCATTTATAAAGTTTTGTCAAATTCACAAGAGAAATAAATGGAATGTATTGATCTTTATGGTTGTTCTTGCAATTTCAGCAAGCTGAATTCATTAAGTGCTATTCTTATTCATTAATTGTGATTAATTGGCCATCATTATTCTTGCTTAATATGATGAAATGAATTTTCATGCCCTTGGCACATGTAAATATTATTGTATTGCTTTGTTATGAATGCCGCCCGTCAGGTGTTCGATGAAATACCTCAATGAAGGCAATATCCAATAAGTTGAGTAATGTGCATGTGTTAGTATTGGCCTGGAGCCACAGTGGTAATTAGTGAAGTTAGAGGCTTGAATGGCATGGATATATTGTAATTGTGAATGGGTGATGTGTTGTGATAGAGGGCATGTCACGTGAGTGTATGACCCTATGTTTAATGATGGACAGCTGAGGTAACATGTGCACACCCTTGCCATCAAGACCCTAACGTGTCACTTATGATGTTAACTTATAAAACTGAATAAATTTCAATCCTCTCTAATGTGGGTAAGTTAGCAAAGCTCGGGTTTTAAGTGGGGTTTGAGTAAATTGTGGATATGAGGCCTAGACTGTGAAGTTGGGAGATGTTTATGAGATGTGTGGAGTTTATACCCACTCGCCTTTACCGGGAGTGGAGGGGATTTTTACACACACTCGCCTTTACCGGGAGTGGAGGGGTAAGGAGGTTGTAGAGCCTCACTCCTGTCAGGGAAGGGGGAGCTGAGAGGCCCGGCGTACAGTGCCCGTGTCCACTGCATCGTGTGCTAGTTCACCCAAAATTTGGGGTGAAGTTCAGGACCTGGTTTCACACAGTTTACCCAAATTCCAATTAACTCAATTATGAAATAATAAAATAAGATTTGCGTGTTAATTCTACTGCTGGCAGCACTTCCCCTTCCCCTTTACCCGTACTTTGTCGATCTGTGTCATGCCTCAGGCACTTGCACTTATCTTATTTGATATTGGTTGCTTGAACACCTGTGTTATTATTATTGTTATTATTATTATTATTATTCGTGCTAACCCTTTTCTTGCAACAGTTATACATTGGATCGTAGGTATGATTCCCTTATCTAGTTATTTACTTTTCATTGCGTTATTTAATTTGCATGCATTAGTTTCCTTGCCTTGTTTGGTGGATTAATAACTTTAGAACGGTGTTCCAATCCAAGTTGGTTCCTACTGAGACACGCATTGACGTGCTCCTCCCTATTTTTCAGGTAGCAGTGACAGCGTGGCTGGAGATGACTTGGAGTTGGGTTTCAGGGATAGAATTTGGTGTGGCCTGTAGCTATATAGTGTAACCTGGTTGCTTTGGGAGATGAAGATTAGTGGTGTATGTGTGGTGGTGTACTGGGAGCATGTATATTAATGGAAGATGTCATATGTAAGATATGTTACTGTTGATTTACGTTATTCATGAGGTTGTTTGATGTTCTGTGAAGCTACACTTGTACTGTCCTAGCATGTGCGCAGTGGCCTGCATATCCAGTCTCTTCTTTCTTTCTTTTTCCCTCGCTCACTCCCCCTCACTCTTCAGGATACTTAGAAAAATAATTAAATACCGGGAATTTTGGGGAACGGGGCGTGACAAGAGAGTTGAGGAGAATCATCGCCTTTGTAACGGCCGGTATTTTTAGCCGTGCTTTAGTTCGTGTGTACCGGTATTTCCTTTTAGTCGTCTGGTTGACTTTTCATCCGTACATTTCTTGTTACGCGTGTGCGACTCTGTTTTTCCGTCTTTACCGTATCGTCGTTAATTAACCATCACGTTTAATTAAGAACTTTGGTTTAATTATTTTACTAATTAGTTTTTGTTATTTTACTAATCACGTTTGGTATATTATTAATTACATTTAACACTTAACTAATCTTAATCGTTCACGTTTTGTGATAGGGATGAAATCAATTCGTAGCCAGATGAATCCTCTAACTTAAGTCAACAAACTTAATTAAATCAGTCCTAATCCAAAACCTACACACATTGAAGTTGTTCCCTTCTCTTCTTTGAATGATGAGGGGAAATATAACACGTTGTTAGCCTAGCCAGATGCATCCTCTCTCGTAAGTCAAACAACGAATTAAACCATCCTAAAACTCATTAAATTTGTCTCCTGCTAAATCCATTCTTAAGGCAACTACGTTTCTTCCCTGCAAACCAAAAATATGCAAACCCATCTCTCTGCAAACGAATCACCATATGCAAATCCTCCAGCCAACATCCAACTCTGTTTATCATACTCCCCAAATCAATTCACCAAGGTCAACAAGTTTTCAGCAACATTCAACCAAAAATCATCAACCCAAATTTCATTCCAATAACTACTGACCACAAATCTGAAAACACAAATATCAAAATCCAAAATCAAACCAGAAAATCAGGAGGGGAAAACAAAGAAAACCAAATCTGAAAATATTTCAGATTTATTTCAGATTCAAGAACTCAAATCAAACCCTTACCACTTTCCTCTCCAATTTCAGATCATACCCAAAAATCAAACCCTTATCCCAAACAATTTCAGATTCAAACTTCTCTCCATCTTCCTCCTCTTCCTTCATCTTCTTCCTCCCCTCTCCCCTTGGCCGCATCTCCTCTCCCCATCGCCGGAAGCTCGCGCGTGCACCTCCAGCAGCAAACCCGTCGAGGAGCAGCCCGTGCCCGCCGCGCCGCCGCCTGCAGGCCCGCCACCGTCGGCGTGCTGCCGTCGAGCGCCACCGCTGGAGGCCACCTGTCGCTGGAGCGCCCTTTCCCTTCCCCCATCGCACGAGTGTAAGCCCCCTTTGAGTTGCATTGCTGCAAACGATGTGAGAACAAAAAAAAGGAAACAAGAAAGAACAGAGAGACAGACAGTAAGAGAAAGGGAGAGTAAGAGAGAGTATTAATTTGGGGGAGATATTTGTTTACTAATATTTTAATAGGGTAGGAATTATACCATGTAACTTGTACCCATGGTCAAAGTTAGTAAGTGAGAATTATAATACCATGTTAAAACTTGTAGTTAACTTAGTTAGTTAAATAACTTATTTAATATTAATTAGTTGTTAGTGTTATTTAATGTTACTTTGATCATATCATTTGATTTTAACATGTTAATGAAATTATAAATAATGTTAATGTAATAAAAATTGAATAAAAATAATGTGTACCCAGTTTGTATAACCTAATAAACACTACCCTAGCCAGTGAACCCCATAAAAATTAGACGAACCCAATTTAGGGGTTAACTTAATAGTTGCGTAACTCGCAATAGATTTAGTTCGTTAATTCTCATTTTTAAACAATTTTGTTAATTATAATAAATGTTATTATTTAATGACGCAGATACGTCGCGAACTTTCCTACCGTTACTCGGACAACCTAAACTGTCCCAGTCAGGCAAGCGTGCAGTTATTTTATGTTTTTGTGATATCTGATGTTGTACACTTAATTGCTAAGACATACACACTTTTTAGAAATGCTAGAGTTAAACTCGTGTGTGTGTGTGTGTGGATCCCTAAACAATCAAAATGTACACACTTTGTGAATGGTAATGTTTCTAGACATGTATGGTTAATTTTAGAACTGTTGATACTTATAGAATGTTAAATGCCGTTGGCTCTCGTAGTTAAATGCCGTTGGCTCTCGTAGTTAAATGTCGTTGGATCTTGTAGTTAAATGCCGTTGGCTACCGATGTTACATGCCGTTGGCTACCAGTTGCCGTTGGCTATCAGATGTTACTTGCCGTTGGCTATTAGTTAATCTCGTCGGTCACATGTGATTACGTCGCATGCGACTAGTCTGGACTCGTGTTTCAGTATATGGCGGATTAGCATCCTGGCACGTGATTCAGGAAAGTACACGTGTGTGGGGTTGGTTCCCGGGCACTAGCCTGTAGTAAACGGATCGCCTTCGGGGGCACTTGAAGGTGTATTTATTTACTATTCGTCTAACGGCGGGAATCTTATTCACGGACTTGCACACACAGTTAAATAATTGAAAAAGAAAGTTAATTACAGACTGATGTTACATTGCTCAACTGCCATGTTGATTTTTATAATTGAACTACCATGCTAATGTAACTTGTTGCTTTAACTACCATGCTAGAGTAACTTTTCATAATTATTTTAACTATTTCAGTTCATTGAAATACAAGCTAGTGTAAATTCTCTTAACTGCTGTAAAACTGCCATATATATAACTTGTTATATATATATATTGCCTTGGGTCATCTGACATCTACTTGCAGACCCTTGTTGACATGCATTCATGTTGTTTGAATGTATGTCAGGTTACGAGACAGGTTATCTGAAGGACGAGTTGCTGGATCAGAGTGATCCAATAGACCAGGATTCTGCTGATTCTAAAGTCCACCCTACCGTGGACTAGTTGCTGAATTATCACCGCTGCAGTTATTTATTTTCACCGCTGTGATTTGTAGGGTGTGTACCCACTTTATCTGTATCTCTATCTTTGTAGGCCATGCTTGGGGCCCTTTTATTATTGTGTACTATATCTGGATGTTGGCTTAAATATTTCTATTGTTCTGAGTTGCATGCAAGTTCCTGCGAAAGGTGTTTTCACAGACGCTTATTGGGTTCGAGCTTCACCGCTCCAACCTAAGCGGGCCCGCTCACGTCCTCGCCCCAAGTATAATGGGAAGCGGGGCGTGACAGGTTTTTGTGGTGGCCCATGCAGGTCTTGCATTTGTGAAACTTCAGGATAATGGAAAATACTATTAATGGCCAAAAACGTCTAGATTTTTCTCGTACACAAACTTAACCAAGTCCGTTTCTCAGCATGGCAGGAGGACACCACACCAGAAATGGAAATGGGACTGATAATGCAGCTAACGGAAGTGCTGATATCAATGTAGTCCTCGGAGTTATCAGGGGAATGCTGGAAGTCCAGCAACATCTGATTCAGCAAGGACAACAACCTGCTCAGATTGCACCACCACCGTCCCCTCGAGCTGAACCAGGAGTTAGACAATTCCATGAGTTGCAGCCCAAGAGCTTCTCTGGAAAAGAAGGGCCTTTAGGAGCTGATGAATGGGTTCAATCGACTGAAGATAAGCTGAGTGCTGAACGTATCCCACAGGCTGGATGGGTTGACGTGGCAAAACTACAGCTGACCGACAATGCCAGGAGCTGGTGGCAACTGGAGGAGAATCGTCTGATCAGACTGATCTCTTGGGGCATGGTTAGGGAAAGGTTTGATGCTAAATACTTTTCCAAGGCAGCCAAGAGAGAGCTTCAGCAACGTTTCGCTAACCTGGTCCAAGGAGATATGACTGTGGATGAATATGAGGCTGAGTTTGCCATGCTTAGCCGCTTTGCACCTCACATGGTTGAAGACCCTGAAGATTGTGCGTTTCAATTTCGCAAGGGCCTGAATCGCAAGGTCCAAGCCTCGATGACCTCGGCGAGACCAACAACACTTCAGGACGTTCTGGATTGTGCACGTGAGCATGAGCTTGTAGAGAAACTCCCCGAGGGACCTTCAGCTGGAGGAGGCAAGCGTCCCATGGAGCAGCCTAGGATGGTGCCTAGAGGAAACTTCCGACCTCCGTAGACTACACCGTTCAAGAGGCCATCCACTTCTGTCGATCGATCGCATCTGACTTGCTACTTCTACGGCAGGACTGGACACCAGAAGAAAGATTGCAGGAGGATGCTGAACCAGTGTCTGGTATGTGGATCACCCGCACATGCTACAAGAGACTACCCTCACGGCAAGGACCGTCGACCACCTACTGGAGTACCTGCACCTGTTCAGCGTGTAGTGCCTGCACCTGTTCAGCGTGGAGCACCCGGACCTGCTCAGCGTGGACCACCTCTGATCCCTCAGGATCAAGCTTATCAGCAGGTCCATCAGCCGAAGCGCCAGGCGTTCACGATGACAGCTGCGGAAGCTGAGACTGAGGATGACGTGATCACAGGTAACATTTATACCTAGCATTTATCTTTTACCAGATATTATTGCTTGATAATTAGGTTCTCTTGCTAAGTTTATTATTTTCGTCTTAGGTATTATCTTAGTGGCCTCCCACCCAGCTCTGACTTTATTTGATTTCGGAGCTTCCCTATGTGTTATATCCCAGAAGTTTGTTGATAAACACTCGATCTCTACTTGCCCACTTCCCAAGAGATGGAATATCACAACCGGAGGTGGCGTAGTGAGTGTTACCTTGGGATGCAAATCCTGTCCCTTAGTGATTTGCGGACATGAACTTTATGCCGACTTCATGGTCCTGGATACACCCAACTTTGATGCTATTCTCGGCATGGACTGGTTAGGGACTTTCTATGCTACTATCGACTGTCACAAGAAGAAAGTAGTATTCGAAATTCCCGACCATCCTGTGTTCGAATTTATCAGCGGTAGTCGTTCGCTCGAGCCTATCAGATTTCGGGCTCAGCCGAACGAAGCGATCCTCGCATCTATACAAGTCGAACCGGAGAAGCCTGCAGTGGTTCGAGACTTCGAAGATGTATTTCCAGAAGACATTTCTGGATTGCCGCCTGATCGAGCTTTGGAGTTCAGTATTGATCTGATACCAAATACTCAACCAATCTCGAAGGCACCTTACCGTATGGCTCCAGCAGAACTTGAAGAGCTACGGAAGCAGTTGGATGATCTATTGCAGAAAGGATTCATTCATCCCAGCGTATCTCCCTGGGGTGCACCTGTACTGCTGGTCAAGAAGAAGGATGGATCGAGACGGATGTGTGTGGATTATCGGGAGCTGAACAATGTCACTGTGAAGAATAAATACCCGTTACCTCGCATAGATGATATCTTCGATCAACTCGGTGGATCACGAGTTTTCTCGAAGTTGGACCTCAGGAGTGGATATCATCAGTTGAAGGTCAAGAATGAGGATGTCTACAAGACAGCTTTTCGGACCAAATATGGACACTATGAGTTCGTTGTCATGCCATTCGGTGTGACCAACGCTCCTGCAGTTTTCATGAATCTCATGAATCTCATATTCTATGATTTTCTGGATAAATTCGTAGTGATATTCATTGATGACATATTGGTCTACTCGAAGAGAGAGAAGGAGCATGCCGAGCATCTACGGATGGTTTTGAAGACACTTCGCCGTCATCAGTTGTATGCCAAGTACATCCAGTGCGAGTTCTGGTTAGACCGGATCGAATTTCTAGGACATGTGGTATCAAGCGAAGGTATCTCGGTTGACCCAGAGAAGGTTACATCAGTCAGAAATTGGCCAACCCCTCGGTCAGCGTCAGACATCCGGAGTTTCCTAGAATTGGCGGGCTACTATCGTCGATTCATTCAGGATTTCTCGAGGATATCAGAGCCCATGACTCGACTGACGAGGAAGGACGTCAAGTATGTTTGGTCAGACACTTGCGAGCAAGCATTTGGGACTTTGAAGGAAAAGTTGACATCTGCACCAGTTCTGGCTATTCCAGATAGGACTGGAGGATTCGAGATATTTTGTGATGCCTCGGGCAAAGGTTTTGGATGTGTTCTACATCATCACGGTCATGTAGTCGCGTATGCTTCTCGGCAATTGAAGATTCACGAGAAAAATTATCCGACTCACGACTTGGAGTTAGCTGCTGTCATCTTCGCTTTGAAGATTTGGAGACATTTCTTACTGAGTGAGAAAGTGAAGATTTTCACTGATCACAAAAGTTTGAAATATATTTTCACCCAAAAGGAGTTGAATATGAGACAGCGCAGGTGGTTAGAGCTGATGGCTGATTACGACATCGACCTTCAGTATCATCCAGGGAAGGTTAATGTTGTACCTGACGCTTTGAGCAGACTTCTAGCGGTCATGACTCTCACAGTTCAGTGGAGGTTACAACAGGATCTGTGTGGGATGAGCACAGAGGTTGTGTTACCTGGAGTCACATCATCGTTGATGAATATGCAGATTCAGTCGACGATAGTGGATCGGATCAAAGCTGCACAGTCTGAAGATGCCAAACTGCGGAAGATCCGAGAGCAAGTTGAAGCTGGACTTCGGACGGACTTTATCATTCATGAGGATGGTTCATTGAGATACGGCAGTAGGATCTGCGTACCTTCTGGTGATATCAGAGATGAGCTGATGAATGAAGCTCATAGCTCACCCTATTCCATTCATCCTGGCGGTACCAAGATGTACAAGGATCTCTGTCTGAATTTTTGGTGGCACGGTATGAAGAGAAGCGTAGCTCGTGGCGTCGCCAAATGTCTTGTGTGTCAGCAGGTGAAGGCTGAACACCATCGCATTGCTGGATTACTTCAACCTCTGCCGATTCCGGGGTGGAAGTGGCAGCACATCACCATGGATTTCATAACTGGACTACCTCAGAGCACCAAGCAGAATGACGAGATTTGGGTTATCGTTGACCGATTAACCAAGTCTGCGCATTTCATACCTTTCCGAGTAGGACAAGCTACGGAGATACTTGCGAAGAAGTATATGGAGGTAAATTTCTTTCTTATACCTTAATAGCTTCTTTCTAGTATACATCGTGATGTGAACGATAACCGTGCAGGAGATTGTGCGATTACATGGAGTTCCTGTGAGTATCGTCTCCGACCGGGACACGAGATTCACGTCTCAATTCTGGAAGAGTTTGCAGACTAATCTGGGTACCAGTCTGAAATTCAGTACTGCGTATCACCCACAGACTGATGGACAGTCGGAACGCACTATCCAGATATTGGAGGACATGTTGAGAGCTTGCATGTTGGATCTCAAGGGTTCGTGGGAGGATCATCTGCATCTGGTGGAGTTCTCCTACAACATCAGCTACCAGGCGAGCATTGGTATGGCGCCATTTGCTGCTCTCTATGGAAGGAAATGTCGATCCCCGCTGAGTTGGGATGACGTTGGTGATAGAGAACTGTTGGGATCAGAGATGATAGTTGAGGCTGTGGATGTTGTGCATGATATCAGAGACAAGCTTCGGATTGCTCAGGACCGTTACAAGCATTGGGCAGATGCTAAACGGCGTCCTCTGGAGTTTCAACCAGGAGATCATTTGTTTCTGAAGATCTCACCGAATCGAGGAGTGATTCGCTTTGGGAAGCGAGGCAAGCTTAGTCTGAGATACATTGGACCTTTCGATGTGCTAGAGCGAGTTGGAGAGGTAGCTTATCGCTTAGCACTACCACCGTCTTTAGTGGGAGTACATGACGTCTTTCATGTGTCCCAGCTGCGTCGTTATGTCAGCGACCCCTCACATGCTGTGGACTACTCAGAGATCACAGTTCGACCAGATTTGACGTACGAACAGCAACCAGTGGAGATCTTAGATCGACGTCAGAAAGTCTTCAGGACCAAGACTGTGGATCTAGTCAGAGTGATGTGGCGTCGCGACTCGCCAGGAGAATCTACCTGGGAGCGAGAAGATGAGATACGAGAGCGTTATCCATATTTATTTTCTGCTCCTTAGTTGATAAGAATTTCGAGGACGGAATTTTCTTAAGGTGGGTAGAATGTAACGGCCGGTATTTTTAGCCGTGCTTTAGTTCGTGTGTACCGGTATTTCCTTTTAGTCGTCTGGTTGACTTTTCATCCGTACATTTCTTGTTACGCGTGTGCGACTCTGTTTTTCCGTCTTTACCGTATCGTCGTTAATTAACCATCACGTTTAATTAAGAACTTTGGTTTAATTATTTTACTAATTAGTTTTTGTTATTTTACTAATCACGTTTGGTATATTATTAATAACATTTAACACTTAACTAATCTTAATCGTTCACGTTTTGTGATAGAATGAAATCAATTCGTAGCCAGATGAATCCTCTAACTTAAGTCAACAAACTTAATTAAATCAGTCCTAATCCAAAACCTACACACATTGAAGTTGTTCCCTTCTCATCTTTGAATGATGAGGGGAAATATAACACGTTGTTAGCCTAGCCAGATGCATCCTCTCTCGTAAGTCAAACAACGAATTAAACCATCCTAAAACTCATTAAATTTGTCTCCTGCTAAATCCATTCTTAAGGCAACTACGTTTCTTCCCTGCAAACCAAAAATCTGCAAACCCATCTCTCTGCAAACGAATCACCATATGCAAATCCTCCAGCCAACATCCAACTCTGTTTATCATACTCCCCAAATCAATTCACCAAGGCCAACAGGTTTTCAGCAACATTCAACCAAAAATCATCAACCCAAATTTCATTCCAATAACTACTGACCCCAAATCTGAAAACACAAATATCAAAATCCAAAATCAAACCAGAAAATCAGGAGGGGAAAACAAAGAAAACCAAATCTGAAAATATTTCAAATTTATTTCAAATTCAAGAACTCAAATCAAACCCTTACCACTTTCCTCTCCAATTTCAGATCATACCCAAAAATCAAACCCTTATCCCAAACAATTTCATATTCAAACTTCTCTCCATCTTCCTCCTCTTCCTTCATCTTCTTCCTCCCCTCTCCCCTTGGCCGCATCTCCTCTCCCCATCGCCGGAAGCTCGCGCGTGCACCTCCAGCAGCAAACCCGCCGAGGAGCAGCCCGTGCCCGCCGCGCCGCCGCCTGCAGGCCCGCCACCGTCGCCGTGCTGCCGTCGAGCGCCACCGCCGGAGGCCACCTGTCGCTGGAGCGCCCTTTCCCTTCCCCCATCGCACGAGTGTAAGCCCCCTTTGAGTTTCATTGCTGCAAACGATGTGAGAACAAAAAAAAAGGAAACAAGAAAGAACAGAGAGACAGACAGTAAGAGAAAGGGAGAGTAAGAGAGAGTATTAATTTGGGGGAGATATTTGTTTACTAATATTTTAATAGGGTTGGAATTATACCATGTAACTTGTACCCATGGTCAAAGTTAGTAAGTGAGAATTATAATACCATGTTAAAACTTGTAGTTAACTTAGTTAGTTAAATAACTTATTTAATATTAATTAGTTGTTAGTGTTATTTAATGTTACTTTGATCATATCATTTGATTTTAACATGTTAATGAAATTATAAATAATGTTAATGTAATAAAAATTGAATAAAAATAATGTGTACCCAGTTTGTATAACCTAATAAACACTACCCTAGCCAGTGAACCCCATAAAAATTAGACGAACCCAATTTAGGGGTTAACTTAATAGTTGCGTAACTCGCAATAGATTTAGTTCGTTAATTCTCATTTTTAAACAATTTTGTTAATTATAATAAAGGTTATTATTTAATGACGCAGATACGTCGCGAACTTTCCTACCGTTACTCGGACAACCTAAACTGTCCCAGTCAGGCAAGCGTGCAGTTATTTTACGTTTTTGTGATATCTGATGTTGTACACTTAATTGCCAACACATACACACTTTTTAGAAATGCTAGAGTTAAACTCGTGTGTGTGTGTGGATCCCTAAACAATCAAAATGTACACACTTTGTGAATGGTAATGTTTCTAGACATGTATGGTTAATTTTAGAACTGTTGATACTTATAGAATGTTAAATGCCGTTGGCTCTCGTAGTTAAATGCCGTTGGCTCTCGTAGTTAAATGTCGTTGGATCTTGTAGTTAAATGCCGTTGGCTACCGATGTTACATGCCGTTGGCTACCAGTTGCCGTTGGCTATCAGATGTTACTTGTCGTTGGCTATTAGTTAATCTCGTCGGTCACATGTGATTACGTCGCATGCGACTAGTCTGGACTCGTGTTTCAGTATATGGCGGATTAGCATCCTGGCACGTGATTCAGGAAAGTACACGTGGGTGGGGTTGGTTCCCGGGCACTAGCCGGTAGTAAACGGATCGCCTTCGGGGGCACTTGAAGGTGTATTTATTTACTATTCGTCTAACGGCGGGAATCTTATTCACGGACTTGCACACACAGTTAAATAATTGAAAAAGAAAGTTAATTACAGACTGATGTTACATTGCTCAACTGCCATGTTGATTTTTATAATTGAACTACCATGCTAATGTAACTTGTTGCTTTAACTACCATGCTAGAGTAACTTTTCATAATTATTTTAACTGTTTCAGTTCATTGAAATACAAGCTAGTGTAAATTCTCTTAACTGCTGTAAAACTGCCATATATATAACTTGTTATAGATATCTTGCCTAGGGTCATCTGACATCTACTTGCAGACCCTTGCTGACATACATTCATGTTGTTTGAATGTATGTCAGGTTACGAGACAGGTTATCTGGAGGACGAGTTGCTGGATCAGAGTGATCCAATAGACCATGATTCTGCTGATCCTGAAGTCCACCCTACCGTGAACTAGTTGCTGAATTATCACCGCTGCAGTTATTTATTTTCACCGCAGTGATTTGTAGGGTGTGTACCCACTTTATCGGTATCTCTATCTTTGTAGGCCATGCTTGGGGCCCTTTTATTATTGTGTACTATATCTGGATGTTGGCTTAAATATTTCTATTGTTCTGAGTTGCATGCAAGTTCCTGCGAAAGGTGTTTTCACAGACGCTTATTGGGTTCGAGCTTCACCGCTCCAACCTAAGCGGGCCCGCTCACGTCCTCGCCCCAAGTATAATGGGAAGCGGGGCGTGACAGGTTTTTGTGGTGGCCCATGCAGGTCTTGCATTTGCGAAACTTCAGGACAATGGAAAATACTATTAATGGCCAAAAACGTCTAGATTTTTCTCGTACACAAACTTAACCAAGTCCGTTTCTCAGCATGGCAGGAGGACACCACACCAGAAATGGAAATGGGACCGATAATGCAGCTAACGGAAGTGCTGATATCAATGTAGTCCTCGGAGTTATCAGGGGAATGCTGGAAGTCCAGCAACAGCTGATTCAACAAGGACAACAACCTGCTCAGATTGCACCACCACCGCCCCCTCGAGCTGAACCAGGAGTTAGACAATTCCATGAGTTGCAGCCCAAGAGCTTCTCTGGAAAAGAAGGGCCTTTAGGAGCTGATGAATGGGTTCAAGCGACTGAAGATAAGCTGAGTGCTGCATGTATCCCACAGGCCGGATGGGTTGACGTGGCAAAACTACAGCTGACCGACAATGCCAGGAGCTGGTGGCAACTGGAGGGGAAACGTCTGATCAGACCGATCTCTTGGGGCATGTTTAGGGAAAGGTTTGATGCTAAATACTTTCCCAAGGTAGCCAAGAGAGAGCTTCAGCAACGTTTCGCTAACCTGGTCCAAGGAGATATGACTGTGGATGAATATGAGGCTGAGTTTGCCATGCTTAGCCACTTTGCACCTCACATGGTTGAAGACCCTGAAGATTGTGCGTTTCAATTTCGCAAGGGTCTGAATCGCAAGGTCCAAGCCTCGATGACCTCGGCGAGACCAACAACACTTTAGGACGTTCTGGATTGTGCACGTGAGCATGAGCTTGTAGAGAAACTCCCCGAGGGACCTTCAGCTGGAGGAGGCAAGCGTCCCATGGAGCAGCCTAGGATGGTGCCTAGAGGAAACTTTCGACCTCCGTAGACTACACCGTTCAAGAGGCCATCCACTTCTGTCGATCGATCGCATCTGACTTGCTACTTCTGCGGCAGGACTGGACACCAGAAGAAAGATTGCAGGAGGATGCTGAACCAGTGTCTGGTATGCGGATCACCCGCACATGCTGCAAGAGACTACCCTCACGGCAAGGACCGTCGACCACCTACTGGAGTACCTGCACCTGTTCAGCGTGTAGTGCCTGCACCTGTTCAGCGAGGAGCACCCGGACCTGCTCAGCGTGGACCACCTCTGATCCCTCAGGATCGAGCTTATCAGCAGGTCCATCAACCGAAGCGCCAGGCGTTCACGATGACAGCTGCGGAAGCTGAGACTGAGGATGACGTGATCACAGGTAACATTTATACCTAGCATTTATCTTTTACCAGATATTATTGCTTGATAGTTAGGTTCTCTTGCTAAGTTTATTATTTTCGTCTTAGGTATTATCTTAGTGGCCTCCCACCCAGCTCTGACTTTATTTGATTCCGGAGCTTCCCTATGTGTTATATCCCAGAAGTTTGTAGATAAACACTCGATCTCTACTTACCCACTTCCCAAGAGATGGAATATCACAACCGGAGGTGGCGTAGTGAGTGTTACCTTGGGATGCAAATCCTGTCCCTTAGTGATTTGCGGACATGAACTTTATGCAGACTTCATGGTCCTGGATACACCCAACTTTGATGCTATTCTCGGCATGGACTGGTTAGGGACTTTCTATGCTACTATCGACTGTCACAAGAAGAAAGTAGTATTCGAAATTCCCGACCATCCTGGGTTCGAATTTATCAGCGGTAGTCGTTCGCTCGAGCCTATCAGATTTCGGGCTCAGCCGAACGAAGCGATCCTCGCATCTATACAAGTCGAACCGAAGAAGCCTGCAGTGGTTCGAGACTTCGAAGATGTATTTCCAGAAGACATTTCTGGATTGCCGCCTGATCTAGCTTTGGAGTTCAGTATTGATCTGATGCCAAATACTCAACCAATCTCGAAGGCACCTTACCGTATGGCTCCAGCAGAACTTGAAGAGCTACGGAAGCAGTTGGATGATCTATTGAAGAAAGGATTCATTCATCCCAGCGTATCTCCCTGGGGTGCACCTGTACTGCTGGTCAAGAAGAAGGATGGATCGAGACGGATGTGTGTGGATTATCGGGAGCTGAACAATGTCACTGTGAAGAATAAATACCCGTTATCTCGCATAGATGATATCTTCGATCAACTCGGTGGATCACGAGTTTTCTCGAAGTTGGACCTCAGGAGTGGATATCATCAGTTGAAGGTCAAGAATGAGGATGTCTACAAGACAGCTTTTCGGACCAAATATGGACACTACGAGTTCGTTGTCATGCCATTCGGTGTGACCAACGCTCCTGCAGTTTTCATGAATCTCATGAATCTCATATTCTATGATTTTCTGGATAAATTCGTAGTGATATTCATTGATGACATATTGGTCTACTCGAAGAGAGAGAAGGAGCATGCCGAGCATCTACGGATGGTTTTGAAGACACTTCGCCGTCATCAGTTGTATGCCAAGTACATCAAGTGCGAGTTCTGGTTAGACCGGATCGCATTTCTGGGACATGTGGTATCAGGCGAAGGTATCTCGGTTGACCCAGATAAGGTTACATCAGTCAGAAATTGGCCAACCCCTCGGTCAGCGTCAGACATCCGGAGTTTCCTAGGATTGGCGGGCTACTATCGTCGATTCATTCAGGATTTCTCGAGGATAGCAGAGCCCATGACTCGACTGACGAGGAAGGACGTCAAGTATGTTTGGTCAGACACTTGCGAGCAAGCATTTAGGACTTTGAAGGAAAAGTTGACATCTGCACCAGTTCTGGCTATTCCAGATAGGACTGGAGGATTTGAGATATTTTGTGATGCCTCGGGCAAAGGTTTTGGATGTGTTCTACATCATCACGGTCATGTAGTCGCGTATGCTTCTCGGCAATTGAAGATTCACGAGAAGAATTATCCGACTCACGACTTGGAGTTAGCTGCTGTCATCTTCGCTTGGAAGATTTGGAGACATTTCTTACTGAGTGAGAAAGTGAAGATTTTCACTGATCACAAAAGTTTGAAATATATTTTCACCCAAAAGGAGTTGAATATGAGACAGCGCAGGTGGTTAGAGCTGATGGCTGATTACGACATCGACCTTCAGTATCATCCAGGGAAGGTTAATGTTGTACCTGACGCTTTGAGCAGACTTCCAGCGGTCATGACTCTCACAGTTCAGTGGAGGTTACAACAGGATCTGTGTGGGATGAGCACAGAGGTTGTGTTACCTGGAGTCACATCATCGTTGATGAATATGCAGATTCAGTCGACGATAGTGGATCGGATCAAAGCTGCACAGTCTGGAGATGCCAAACTGCGGAAGATCCGAGAGCAAGTTGAAGCTGGACTTCGGACGGACTTTATCATTCATGAGGATGGTTCATTGAGATACGGCAGTAGGATCTGCGTACCTTCTGGTGATATCAGAGATGAGCTGATGAATGAAGCTCATAGCTCACCCTATTCCATTCATCCTGGCGATACCAAGATGTACAAGGATCTCCGTCTGAATTTTTGGTGGCACGGTATGAAGAGAAGCGTAGCTCGTGGCGTCGCCAAATGTTTTGTGTGTCAGCAGGTGAAGGCTGAACACCATCGCATTGCTGGATTACTTCAACCTCTGCCGATTCCGGGGTGGAAGTGGCAGCACATCACCATGGATTCCATAACTGGACTACCTCAGAGCACCAAGCAGAATGACGCGATTTGGGTTATCGTTGACCGATTAACCAAGTCTGCGCATTTCATACCTTTCCGAGTAGGACAAGCTACGAAGATACTTGCGAAGAAGTATATGGAGGTAAATTTCTTTCTTATACCTTAATAGCTTCTTTCTAGTATACGTCGTGATGTGAACGATAATCGTGCAGGAGATTGTGCGATTACATGGAGTTCCTGTTAGTATCGTCTCCGACCGGGACACGAGATTCACGTCTCAATTCTGGAAGAGTTTGCAGACTAATCTGGGTACCAGTCTGAAATTCAGTACTGCGTATCACCCACAGATTGATGGACAGTCGGAACGCACTATCCAGATATTGGAGGACATGTTGAGAGCTTGCATGTTGGATCTCAAGGGTTCGTGGGAGGATCATCTGCATCTGGTGGAGTTCTCCTACAACTACAGCTACCAGGCGAGCATTGGTATGGCGCCATTTGCTGCTCTCTATGGAAGGAAATGTCGATCCCCGCTGAGTTGGGATGACGTTGGTGATAGAGAACTGTTGGGACCAGAGATGATAGTTGAGGCTGTGGATGTTGTGTGCGATATCAGAGACAAGCTTCGGATTGCTCAGGACCGTTACAAGCATTGGGCAGATGCTAAACGGCGTCCTCTGGAGTTTCAACCAGGAGATCATTTGTTTCTGAAGATCTCACCGAATCGAGGAGTGATTCGCTTTGGGAAGCGAGGCAAGCTTAGTCCGAGATACATTGGACCTTTCGATGTGCTAGAGCGAGTTGGAGAGGTAGCTTATCGCTTAGCACTACCACCGTCTTTAGTGGGAGTACATGACGTCTTTCATGTGTCCCAGCTGCGTCGTTATGTCAGCGACCCCTCATATGCTGTGGACTACTCAGAGATCACAGTTCGACCAGATTTGACGTACGAACAGCAACCAGTGGAGATCTTAGATCGACGTCAGAAAGTCTTCAGGACCAAGACTGTGGATCTAGTCAGAGTGATGTGGCGTCGCGACTCGCCAGGAGAATCTACCTGGGAGCGAGAAGATGAGATACGAGAGCGTTATCCATATTTATTTTTTGCTCCTTAGTTGATAAGAATTTCGAGGACGGAATTTTCTTAAGGTGGGTAGAATGTAACGGCCGGTATTTTTAGCCGTGCTTTAGTTCGTGTGTACCGGTATTTCCTTTTAGTCGTCTGGTTGACTTTTCATCCGCACATTTCTTGTTACGCGTGTGCGACTCTGTTTTTCCGTCTTTACCGTATCGTCGTTAATTAACCATCACGTTTAATTAAGAACTTTGGTTTAATTATTTTACTAATTAGTTTTTGTTATTTTACTAATCACGTTTGGTATATTATTAATTACATTTAACACTTAACTAATCTTAATCGTTCACGTTTTGTGATAGGGATGAAATCAATTCGTAGCCAGATGAATCCTCTAACTTAAGTCAACAAACTTAATTAAATCAGTCCTAATCCAAAACCTACACACATTGAAGTTGTTCCCTTCTCTTCTTTGAATGATGAGGGGAAATATAACACGTTGTTAGCCTAGCCAGATGCATCCTCTCTCGTAAGTCAAACAACGAATTAAACCATCCTAAAACTCATTAAATTTGTCTCCTGCTAAATCCATTCTTAAGGCAACTACGTTTCTTCCCTGCAAACCAAAAATCTGCAAACCCATCTCTCTGCAAACGAATCACCATATGCAAATCCTCCAGCCAACATCCAACTCTGTTTATCATACTCCCCAAATCAATTCACCAAGGCCAACAAGTTTTCAGCAACATTCAACCAAAAATCATCAACCCAAATTTCATTCCAATAACTACTGACCCCAAATCTGAAAACACAAATATCAAAATCCAAAATCAAACCAGAAAATCAGGAGGGGAAAACAAAGAAAACCAAATCTGAAAATATTTCAGATTTATTTCAGATTCAAGAACTCAAATCAAACCCTTACCACTTTCCTCTCCAATTTCAGATCATACCCAAAAATCAAACCCTTATCCCAAACAATTTCAGATTCAAACTTCTCTCCATCTTCCTCCTCTTCCTTCATCTTCTTCCTCCCCTCTCCCCTTGGCCGCATCTCCTCTCCCCATCGCCGGAAGCTCGCGCGTGCACCTCCAGCAGCAAACCCGCCGAGGATCTGCCCGTGCCCGCCGCGCCACCGCCTGCAGGCCCGCCACCGTCGCCGTGCTGCCGTCGAGCGCCACCGCCGGAGGCCACCTGTCGCTGGAGCGCCCTTTCCCTTCCCCTATCGCACGAGTGTAAGCCCCCTTTGAGTTTCATTGCTGCAAACGATGTGAGAACAAAAAAAAAGGAAACAAGAAAGAACAGAGAGACAGACAGTAAGAGAAAGAGAGAGTAAGAGAGAGTATTAATTTGGGGGAGATATTTGTTTACTAATATTTTAATAGGGTTGGAATTATACCATGTAACTTGTACCCATGGTCAAAGTTAGTAAGTGAGAATTATAATACCATGTTAAAACTTGTAGTTAACTTAGTTAGTTAAATAACTTATTTAATATTAATTAGTTGTTAGTGTTATTTAATGTTACTTTGATCATATCATTTGATTTTAACATGTTAATGAAATTATAAATAATGTTAATGTAATAAAAATTGAATAAAAATAATGTGTACCCAGTTTGTATAACCTAATAAACACTACCCTAGCCAGTGAACCCCATAAAAATTAGACGAACCCAATTTAGGGGTTAACTTAATAGTTGCGTAACTCGCAATAGATTTAGTTCGTTAATTCTCATTTTTAAACACTTTTGTTAATTATAATAAATGTTATTATTTAATGACGCAGATACGTCACGAACTTTCCTACCGTTACTCGGACAACCTAAACTGTCCCAGTCAGGCAAGCGTGCAGTTATTTTCTGTTTTTGTGATATCTGATGTTGTACACTTAATTGCTAACACATACACACTTTTTAGAAATGCTAGAGTTAAACTCGTGTGTGTGTGGATCCCTAAACAATCAAAATGTACACACTTTCTGAATGGTAATGTTTCTAGACATGTATGGTTAATTTTAGAACTGTTGATACTTATAGAATGTTAAATGCTATTGGCTCTCGTAGTTAAATGCCGTTGGCTCTCATAGTTAAATGCTGTTGGCTCTTGTAGTTAAATGCCGT
Organism: Scilla litardierei; assembly: GCA_030789695.1. NCBI lineage: Eukaryota > Viridiplantae > Streptophyta > Magnoliopsida > Asparagales > Asparagaceae > Scilla > Scilla litardierei. The sequence goes on along the minus strand of CM061138.1, from coordinate 40,961,358 downwards.
TGGCTACCGATGTTACATGCCGTTGGCTACCAGTTGCCGTTGGCTATCAGATGTTACTTGCCGTTGGCTATTAGTTAATCTCGTCGGTCACATGTGATTACGTCGCATGCGACTAGTCTGGACTCGTGTTTCAGTATATGGCGGATTAGCATCCTGGCACGTGATTCAGGAAAGTACACGTGGGTGGGGTTGGTTCCCGGGCACTAGCCGGTAGTAAACGGATCGCCTTCGGGGGCACTTGAAGGTGTATTTATTTACTATTCGTCTAACGGCGGGAATCTTATTCACGGACTTGCACACACAGTTAAATAATTGAAAAAGAAAGTTAATTACAGACTGATGTTACATTGCTCAACTGCCATGTTGATTTTTATAATTGAACTACCATGCTAATGTAACTTGTTGCTTTAACTACCATGCTAGAATAACTTTTCATAATTATTTTAACTGTTTCAGTTTATTGAAATACAAGCTAGTGTAAATTCTCTTAACTGCTGTAAAACTGCCATATATATAACTTGTTATATATATCTTGCCTTGGGTCATCTGACATCTACTTGCAGACCCTTGCTGACATACATTCATGTTGTTTGAATGTATGTCAGGTTACGAGACAGGTTATCTGGAGGACGAGTTGCTGGATCAGAGTGATCCAATAGACCAGGATTCTGCTGATCCTGAAGTCCATCCTACCGTGGACTAGTTGCTGAATTATCACCGCTGCAGTTATTTATTTTCACCGCTGTGATTTGTAGGGTGTGTACCCACTTTATCTGTATCGCTATCTTTGTAGGCCATGCTTGGGGCCCTTTTATTATTGTGTACTATATCTGGATGTTGGCTTAAATATTTCTATTGTTCTGAGTTGCATGCAAGTTCCTGCGAAAGGTGTTTTCACAGACGCTTATTGGGTTCGAGCTTCACCGCTCCAACCTAAGCGGGCCCGCTCACGTCCTCGCCCCAAGTATAATGGGAAGCGGGGCGTGACAGCCTTGTCCTCATCTTCCACCTTGATGTTGATGTTCCTCAAATCTGTGAGTTGTTTGTAGTAGTAGTCGAGGTGTTCTTCAATTGAAACTCCAATTCCTCCATCTTGAGGCCAAAAGTTTCTTCTTTAGGTGTAGGTGATTCTGAATGTTCTTCTTCATGTACTTCTCACCAAGTGCATCATATAACGCTTTCGCGTTCGTCTCCTCCATGAAAGGGTACTTCTTCTTCTTTGTCAAGTAGAGCAGGATCGTGCCGCTAGCGGTTCGGTTCGTCATCTTTCACTCCGCAACCGACGTCATAGTCGGCCTCTCATCTAGTACTTAATTTTGGACCAGGTTGGTTCAAGATGTCAAGTACTTCGCATCTCCACATGCCGAAATTGATATGCACATCGAACATCTCAATTTCGAACTTCGTATTAGATACGATAGTTCGCGTTGTTGAAGATTGAGCCATTGGAGTAGAATGATTGTCGTCGCAATTTTTGCTCATCTTCTTCGTCTAGATCTTCGTCGGCAAAGCTTTGATACCAATTGTTGTGTGCCAAGTGGAAGCAATCAAAGCGTCGAATTATCTAGCACGAAGAAGAAATTGAGAGAAAGCATACAAAAGATTTAGATCGCTTTAACGACCAAGGGACCACTTCTATTGATTTCAATTAAGATATACAAAAGGTACTCAACTACTCCTAAGAAATCCTCACAATTGGCTCTCTCAAAGATGGCTCTCAATGATGTTATGCAACTTCCAATAGGATCTCATACAAGTTTCCTCAATGCTTCATTAGAAGCTCAATTGGTTTCCCAAATTTTCGATACAAATAACCAAAGCCATTGCTCTCCTTTTATATGGATGAAGCGGGATGGGGTTGGTACACCAACCACCACCTTTTGAGAATTCAAGAGGCTGCCATATGGGACTGCTGGAAATTTTCCAGCAGCCTGCTGATTTCTTGAGCCAACAACCCCGGTACTTGGGTGTAGCATCAGATCTAGAAGACTTTTTGCCCATGTTCAGATTCCTAGGGATGAACAAACTCAAGAACATGTTAGTCAAGATGAAGAAAGAGATCGATGTAATGATGCAGGAGATGGTCGACAAACGACGGAGAGCCAAACAAGCTGAGAAGGCGACAGAAGAGGAGAAGAAAACAGTCCTAGATGTTACGCTATCGCTACAAGAGACGGAGCCTGAATATTACACCGATCAACTGATCACGGGAATGATAATTGTAATAGCTCACATTAATATATTTCTTGCATAAAGCTGAATTGAGTTATGATTCTTGTTTTGTTTACCATTCGAAAAGCTGGCACCGTGCGCAAGAAGACCCCAACAAGCAGGGTTCGAAAGCCGGTGGCCCCGCTGAGAAGCGGGGGTGATGACATTTGGACTACGGACCGTTGGCGATTCTTGTTTTCTTTTTTCAGATACTAATACCTTCACATAATCAACACGCTCAATTTTTCGAGAAACCAATTGTCAGGCAAGATTCCGAGCGACATGCAGAGAGTTCAGAGCTTGACCAATCTCGATCTCTCCTACAATAATTTATCAGTCATCATCCTCGAGTTCAACAAGAGCTCGGTCGCAGGCAACTCATACCTCTGCCGTGGCCAATATAAGTAATATTGGTCATACAGGAAAAAAATTGTGTAATGTGAAGCAATAGGGAGATATGATATGCAGTAGCAGGAGCTGCTGCTCAGTTTGATTTTTGCTTTTTCAGTAGCTTGCTTGAGTGGTTTTGTTCTCATGTGTCTCTTTTTGTTGGGATGTTGATGGTCTCTCAGGTTAATGTACTGAAAGGGCTGAAGGTGTATGAGGACATCTTTCACTGATTCGGAGCACTGCATGCTATCGGAGTTCATAAAATGAGCTCTACCTTGCGGGTCATGGGAGAGAGCTCTCAGGTCTGTTGTTGAACTGATTTCCTGTTTTTGATGATTTTGAGCATCGTAGTTCAGTTGGCATTTTTCCGTTGTTATATGAGTCACATTAGCCACGTATGTTTGTGGCTAATGGTCTTTAACTAATATATCTGCCATGGATTGTCGTTCATACAGAATTTTTCTAATTAGCTACGACACTTTCTGCCACGGACCATTAGCCACAGAACTTTCAAAATTCTATGGCTAACGAGCAATAGCCACGTATTTGATTGCATTAGCCACAGATTTGTCCGTGGCTAATTTCCAATTTTGCAGTGGTGCATCCTCCTCATCAGTGGCTACAACTGGACCTATCTTCAACAACTTGAATAGTGAGAAAACACCCCAAAACAACTAGCTATTGCGAATTTGAGAAAGGGGAGAAAGGGTGTTAAATATAAGCTCACTTTTCGCAAGAGTACATTTGTCTCTCTCTTTCTACTATGTATTTTTTTGTGTGGGATTCGTTATACTATATCAACAGTATTGTAAAATTTTGACGACTAACCCATCTAAAAAATCAACTAGAAATATTCCCCACACCACTCCAAGTCTCCGATGTGTCAAAAATAAAAATCCATGCACTTGACAAGCTGTTAAATACTAACGTGCATCAAATGACACCAAAGATTTGACCTCGAAATGTTCAATTTTTGTTATTTTGAAAGATCGGCACCGTTACCGTTCGTTTCGATCTTCATATTCCAAAACTCCAAAACACCACAGATTGGATGATCCTAAGGATTTTTCCTCATCAATCTGATCTTTATTGAAAAATTAACAATTATTCAACAATAAAACCTTTGTCACCCATGCATCGACAATCAAACAATGTTGGGTTCATGTTTAATGTTGTAAGCTTATAGAATATGAATATCAAATTATCAATGAGGCTATATCTCATGCATCACATGACACTTGTTATCCTAATATAATAATTGCTCTATTCCCAACAAGATTAAGGTCAAAACGCTAGCTAACAGACGGTTAAAAACCACAGTAAATGCATATAAATATCCAAGAGAGGATTGAGACACACGTGGGAAACAGGACAGAAGAGAGGGATCGCTGCCATTGGTGGGGTGTTTGAAAGATAATTAGGATGCTTTGAATGCTAATTAAAGTTTGGGCCCTCTCTGTCAATCTATCTCCCTCTACTCTTGTCTTTGTACCTGTGTTTTTGCGTTTGGGTTTTGTGTGGTGATGTTGTTGGGGCTTGAGAAAGGGACGTGCTTCCCACCTGCCCACGCGCACGCGGCCCCACACCACCATGCTCCCCCCCTCCCACAGTGGCTCTACGCACACCCCATCCAGCCCTAAAACCCTCCCAACCCCTCTCAATCATATTCTCACATTTTGATGTTAATTAGCCCTACTGTTTCCTCAGTTTCTGCCCCCCAACCAAAACCAAAGCCAAAACGAAAGAAAGCCACCACCCTCCCACCTTCTCACCACCGAAGCTCCCACTAAAAACACACAAACTTATTTCAATTATTTTATTGAGACCAATCCAAAGAGAATACAACCAAACTAGCTCCTAATAATCTCTCTCTCCTTCAACTTGCTCTCTCTCCCTGCCCCTTCCTCTATATCTAGCTACAATACATACGAAAATCCAATCAATTAATCCATCTTCTTCAACTCCGTGTGATGTTCATCCCCTTGATACATACAATTGCTAGCTCCCTCTTCTTCATATATTTAGTTTAAGACTTGACCATGGAGAATTAGTATGGACATCAATTAAGCAAGCAAGCCCTTGTTAATTTCTTTTCTCTTGCCTCCTCTTGACTTCTTCTCCTCTCTTTAGAAAACTTCTCTCTTCTCTTTCTATCTCTCTCTCTCTCTCTCTTAGCTAGCAATATACATATGATAGCTATAGAATCATATGAAATTATATGTTTAGACAGTTTGAACAAGCTAAACACCACCAACTTCTACTATTCTTTATCATCATATAGCTAGCCTTGCTCTTAAGACTAAGACTGGTTCATAGACTAAGAAGAAGAAGAAGAAGATCAAGGCGATCGACCAATCAAGATGGCGAACCGATGGTGGGCGGGCCATCTAGGTCTCCCCGTTGTCGAACCGGCCTCCTCCGGCTCCTCCACCCCAAACCACAGCGGGAAGCTCTCCCAACTCGACGTAAGCAATCCCAACGGGGGCACCGCCGGCGAAGACGAAGACGACCGTGACAACGGCAGCGACGAGCCCAGGGAAGGCGCCGTCGAGGTCGGGACACGCCGCCCTCGGGGCCGCCCGCCTGGATCCAAGAACAAGCCCAAGCCCCCCATCTTCGTCACCCGCGACAGCCCCAACGCCCTCCGCAGCCACGTCATGGAGGTCGCCGGAGGCGCCGACGTAGCAGAATCCATAGCCCAGTTCTCACGCAGACGCCAGCGCGGCGTCTGCATCCTCAGCGGAGCCGGCACCGTCGCCAACGTCACCTTACGTCAGCCTGCAGCACCGGGGGCCGTGGTAGCGCTCCATGGCCGCTTTGAGATCCTCTCGTTAACGGGCGCTTTCCTGCCGGGCCCGGCCCCGCCCGGATCCACCGGGCTGACGGTCTACTTGGCGGGAGGGCAGGGACAGGTGGTTGGGGGAAGCGTGGTGGGGTCACTGGTGGCAGCGGGGCCCGTGATGGTAGTAGCGGCGACCTTCGCTAATGCTACCTACGAGAGGCTACCGCTGGAGGAGGACGAAGAAGGACCAGGCAGCAGCGGCGGGCAGGGGCAGCTGCCCGTCGGGTCGCCGCCAGGGATGGGGCACGGTCTGGCGCCCGACCCGTCGCAGATGCAGCCGCTGTTCAACTTGCCGCCGAATCTGCTGCCGAATGGAGGAGGGCAGCTAGGGCACGATGCGTTTCCATGGGCTCATGCCAGGGCTCCCTACTCATGATCATCATTGGATCGACGAAATCTTTAATTTGGAACGAATTTGATCAACCTGGTGAGATCTTATTTGATGGTAATATGCTGTGATCGATAATTACCGTGCTTTGGTAGTTTTTAACACTAGAGGTAGTTATCTATATATAAAGAATGCGTGTGTATCATATCATAAACTGTTGTTGGGCGTGTTGTTTTGGGAACAGAAAGTATAGCTAGCTAGCTAGCAATGAGTATTATTTCATACTTTTTCTTTCGATCATTAAAATTGCTGTGTGATTAATTAGTGTTTTTCTCCCCCTCATTAATGATGATTGCTAGCTTGTTTCTTGCCCAACTAATACACTACTGTTGATGGTCACTGACTCACTGCTGTCTCAGTGTTCTGTACATTTTTTCCCAGTTCTTTGGCAGATCTTTCTAATAATTGATCAGCTTGATCATTGGATGTTTGCGATATACATGTTTAATTCACTTGGATATTAGGCTACACATCTAAGTGCCTCGATTAATTGCTATACTTCTATGGATCATGACTACATGGTACATGAAGACTCTCATGTAAGTCTACTCAAAACTCATGGCATGCCAATTTTTTTCCCACTCATTTCAAACGATCAGTAAGTGCTGGCTTGAAGAAATTTTCATATGTTAAATTAGTTTTCTTTTTAAATCTCAATATCATAATTCTTTCCTTTAGAAATAAATTGCACATGCTAAATTTCTTTATTTACCTTTCTAAGTAAGCTTCTGTTCATGTTTGTCTTGATAAACATAATGGAAAGCCCTAATGTACTAATATCATTTTTCTCCACGGGTAAAACATAGCGAAAACTGAACTATTATAAGCGAAAACTGAATTAATGATGTCAATTGCCTTATTATAACTAAATGGTCCGAATGTCAAAGAAACATAATGATCTGAAAGGGCACTAATATTTTAAATATATCAACATATTTAGGTCTTGAATAATAAGCGATGTCAACTTCGTAGGAAACAAATAACTTATCCTTGTCATTGCATATTTTATATAAGGTCAATTAAATATTCATGTCATTTGTTTATGTTTGCTTCATGTCACCTAATGTATTTATTTAATAGTCTACCTACTGAGTCTTCTCTGAGGGTGATGCTTAAATCTGATGTTTTTCAATGGGCAGATGTGATTATGATAAACTAGTTTTTGCTATTATTGGGAGTTTTAAGAATTCATAAAAGGTATTGTTAGTCTTCACCTGGAACTAGTTAATTAGTTATATATATTGAAAAGGTATTGCAATTCAATCAGTTAACCCTTAAGTGGATATAAAATCCTCACTAACTTCCAGTCTAATGACAGTAAAGTTACAGTATGCATCGATTTGATTGCACGAAAGCTACCGAATGATCTTAATTTAATCCATGTGCTTTTGCGTTTCTGACTTTTACATGAATTTTTTAATATTTTATCTGTTTGTTAATTCAGTTCGGTTATTATTACAATCACCTGAAATATGTTTAGTTTGATCTTTTCACTGTGACTTTTAGATGATCATCAATTTTCTTTTTCATCAAAAATTTAGTGGGATGAACAAACTATTAACAAATGAGACTAGCTAGTAAAAAATTAGGCCTAATACATGGCCAAATGACCCCTTGTGTTTTATTAGATCCTTGCTTGTTTTCCTTATTTTTTTTATGTTTCTTCTTATGACCATTATGAGTGGAATAAAGCTTCAATGCTTTTGCCGCTGCTTGCAATTGTTGCATGGGAAATTAGATTAGTATGTGTTTGATATTGGATCACTCCTATGACATTTATACAATGAAGCAAAAAATGACCTGAATATTGGATGATGCCTAGATGCGTTTTCTAACAAATTGAGCCGACGTTTATGAGACACATACGTTTTTGTTTCCCAATTACCAATTGTGCCAGGTATGTGCTCTAACAGCTAGAGCCAGTTTGAGGATGTTTGGGATCTCAGTGTACTTAATGTCATAATGTGTGTTTGGTTTCTTGTTGTTGGATCAACCATATTGTTTCAACTGCACGCAATACATGATTTACAAAAATTTATATTTGGAAAAAAATGGACAGCTTGATCATTACTAATACTTAATTACGTGTCAAACGGATAGATGGATTCTATAATTAAAGCTAAACTAGTTGCCCATAATTGTTGCGTTCCAATCATGGTAGCTAGAATTGCATCCAAAATGAGCGCAGTTCCAATAACGGAAATTGAGTGCTTCTTTGCTTTTGCAACAAACATCAAATTTTGATTATCCTTATAGTTGGAACCGTATGTTGGTCCAACTAAACCTAACCAAACAAACCCCTATAGAGTCGATCAAAATAGCCTTAGCCAAATTCATTCATCAAAGAGAACAATCACCCTCAGGAATGACGCAAAGAGAGGAAAGCAGCATTTTGGGGAATGCATTGAAGGAGCATTATCCGTACATATCACTTAACGTAACGTTGCAGTTATTGAGGGGGTATGAGCAGGGCATTAGTAGGCGTTCTAGAGTATGAATGGGTAATATTAGGAGAATTCTTGAGAACTCAGATACGTTTGTGCACCAAATGTCAAATATACAAGTAATTAGGTGCAGACGAGGGAGGGAGAATCTAGGTTATTAGTGCATGGCCATCGTTGACAATTTGTGCAGGAGTGCGGCCACTGCAATTTTGAGGGTTTCTAGCACCTATAATGTTTCGACAATAGCTTGATTCATGATGTCACGTGGCCAACCCTAGGAAACATGACCTCACTCGGCTAGATTAAGATGCAGAGACAGCAGCATCCGCATTCAAGGGTTAATTAGCCTTGTATTAATGGTCTATTGAACTGCTTCTATAAGGAAGTGTGGTCAGCAGATAAGGGAAGTTCCGAGGACTGAAGCTGAACCTCAGCTTGATGGTATGTCATGGTTGCCTTAATTTGGACTGCTATGACAAATGCATGCTTGCAGCAAGTCTTTCATTTGCACAGTGTAGTGATGTAAACAAGTTTGATGCCGGGTGGATAATCTACTAATTACTATATTTGTATTTGCTTTCATCTTTCGAATATGGAATGAAACAGCTATTTTCATTGCAACATATAGAAGATTTTCAAAATCTGATAACAAACAATAATAAACACAGTAAGAGTATAGATCTCCCAACTTTCATAACTTCATACCTGCTAAAAATGATCTGTGTACATGCATATATGAACACACCTAGCTAGCATGGGTCATGATTTCCTCCTAATCTCCTCATACACTCAAATTAGTATGATATAGGTGAATAAAATAATACAAACAACGGAAGAAAAAAATAATGGTACGGTTTTAGACCATATAATAGGGGGAGAGAAAAACATATCTCGGCCATTGTATTATGATCATACACAGGATGTGCGCGTAGCAGAATAAAAGATACATGAGATGTTCGGGGGGGGGGGGGGGGGGGGGGGGGGGGGGGGGGGGGGGGGGGTGACTATATATGAATGTGTTGGTTTTTTTTTTTTTTTTTTTTTTTTTTTTTGGGGGGGGGGGTATCATAAACATAGGACGTGCACGTAGCAGAATAGAAGATAATATGCCACCAACTTTAACAAACAGAGTAGGATCTTGAAGAAATCATAGAAAGCACAAAGACAAATCACAACAATCATAGATCAAGCAATCACACAGAGAGGCACATGATTTATATTGGTTCGGTCCAATATGATGCATACGTACGTCCAGTCTTCCGTTATACTGATTTCCACTAGATCAGAGATCTAGCTCAAGAGATTACACCAACTACTAAGATATCTTCCAACAACAAGTGAACCTTAATCTTGACAATGTAAATCTAATCTAACAAATACAAAGTCTCATGAACACTCAACAATGGATAGATCTTACCAGTAACCCTAGAACAAGGATGATCTCCTCTTCCAAAACTTGAAGCTATCCCAGTCCTCTTGCCACGCAAAACTTAAGTATATTATCTTTGGACTCCATCATTAGAGTTAAAGAGACTGTTTTAAGTTGTGTCCATTCGATTTGAGCAAGTATCAAATCAACGGCATAAAGAAAAATCTGCATGGAATAGCGCCACTAGTCGACTAGCAACAAAGCAATAGTCGAGTAGGTGAGTACTAGTCGACAAATTACAAGGCACTAGTCGACTAGTAAATTCTTGAGTTTCTTGTTGAGCAACTCCAGAACCAGTGGCCTATGATCAGGCGCCTGATGATAGCAGAAATTCAGGAAATGGAAGTTTGAAGCATAAACTTGAATAGCGAAACCATAGATTGAGGCTCAAATCAAACTAGAGTCATTCAATTTAGGAGTCTGGTGTTAAGAGAATTTCATTTGTGTAAGCATCCTACTTGATTTAGGACTTTGTCAAGTTAGTTTATATCATTAGGGGTTTATTTGTTCTATAAGTCAAAGTGGATCATGCGCCTACGTTCGGCCTTAGTTTTCTTAAGTGGACGGTCATCATTCCGAGCTAGATCTATTTGTTAGTCCATACAAAAAAAATACTTACACAACTGAAATTTTCCCTTCATGTATGATCTTAATAGTTTTCCCTTCATGTATGATCTACAGGATTTGCATGGCTCAACAATCTCTCACACTCAAGAGACACTCCCAAACGATTTTAGGCTTCACTAGTAATCCCTATGGGTAAAAAATAAAAGGGCTAACACAAATGGCTTAAGCGTCTAACATTTTGGTCAACAAGGGGGCTCTAATACCACTAGTTAGCACAAAACATGGCCACTTTGGAGTGAAATTTGTGTGGTCATAAGCCTAATTGAAACTATACATCTAACCGATATGATAAGGTAATGTCAAAGACCCAAATTGTTAATTTATATTCATCGTCTTCCATTGATTTTTTTTTAATGTGGGATTATTTGGAAGCAATTAAATATGTTGGCCGGCCTTTCTGCTTAAGTCTTTCTTTGGCAATATTAATATTGCACCATTCCTCTTTGAATAAACACATGGACTTCTTATTGGAGTTCATCAAATGGTGGAAGGACCTACATATTAAACTGTTAATCGCTCGTCAGACTTGCATCATCTCCGATTGATTGAATTTGTGTTCCTTTCTAAATTTAGTATTTTACAAAATTATTTACAAACAGGATACCTAGACTAAGTATGCTTCTACTTTTGGCAAGATGTCAGAGGTGAAGTCTAGACAGCTTGTTTATCCGGTTACTAATCACGAAAGGCAAAGCTAATCATCTTTGATATGTAATAATTAGTACAGAAATTTTCTTTCATCCATATAAGAAAGAAAGAGAGGTTCTCTTAGTCATTACACCAAGGGTCTTATTTAAGGACAAGTTACATTTTTTCTGAGGGATTTAAGAATTATTAATCAGTCATATAACTGATTGCTCTATATTTGTTGATTGTTTATGTATTATTTTAATAAATTACTATGATTATATGCAAACATTTCTCCCTAATTATTGACTTTAACAGCTTTAATCATCAAACTTGTCCAAAAATAACTCATAAAAGTTTTTGTGCCTCCCCAAATCAAGCAGTTTCATGTTGGGTAAATTATTGCTGAAAGAAGATGATCATTAGCTCTTTTTTAATTACCAACCCCTTTAACTAATTTACTTGGACCTAAGATAGTTGTAGATGCTTGTAATGAGGACACATCCCCCTTCACATGAACCTTTTCCTCTCCCTGTTAACAGCTAGCAACTTTCACCAAACATTCTAATTGTAAAAAGACTCAAACCCATGAATCCCATTGGTGAAATTATCGGCTTCCAATAAAATACTCTTCGATCCACCCCATTGGCGATTCTTGCTTTTGTGTCACCCTTCTTTTTAATGTTCAAGGTCATCAATACTTTCTACTTTGAGCCCTACGAACCAATCAAATTAGAACCTTGAAAAGTAATCACGTAATTAACAAGTGCCATTAAAAAATTGTTAACCACCAAAAGGTACAAACGTTGGACCACCGCATTAGCCCTTAGTTTAATCATTTAAAACAGATGCTTAATTAATAAGTGATATTAGTGTAGATGTTTGCATCATTTGAAGACGAAGTATGCGCTCAAGTGCTTGCTGATGCTGCAATATAAGCTAGACTACAACGTACAGTACACGCTATCTATCATCCAATCGGATGATGGTACGTCGTCGTTGATTCTACCCTTGTTTAACGTGTCGATATCTCTGGAAACCCTAAGGTTAGTGTTCTGATTAAGAAAATTTTACATACACTAAGAGCAGTAATCTTTCCTGTGCTCTTTATGTAACCAAATGCTGCAAGAAAAGGTGATGGCAAAAGACAGATGCGCGCCATATCATTCTTTGTTAAAGCTTGACACCTATGTGTCGGAATCGTTTCATCTGTGCTTAAGCACCATCCCAATGTCTTTTTTTATCTTTTTCATGTGAGCAAAGTTGTTCGATGTATTAGTTAATGGAAAGATGCTTCGATGATGGCATATGGTGCGTATAATCTTTTAATGGATCATGTGGTAACAATGGCTTGAGCTGCATATGATGGTGATCGATGAAAGAGACTACTCAATCAATAAAATTAACGACAAATTAATTAGTTTATTGAATGTGACAGAAAAACATGCAATGAATCACTAATTAATGAATGAAAATAAGTTGTAAAGCAACCAACTTATAAGCCAAAAATTAAAAATAATTACAAAAATTGACTAAGTGTTATAAACGGGCTTTGGAGGCCCAACCCATTAGCGGGTATCCACCCATTATGTAACCCTATTACTATAAATACAGGGCTACGGGGTTCCGTAGCCGCCATGGTTTACAACACGTTATCAGCACGCTCGAAGCTAAGCAGAACCCCTACCGACGGACGAACGCGACGCGAACGGGCTTCCTTCACCGAACGTCGCTAGATCCGGCGGGTAGGATCTAGAGATAATCCTGAAACCCTAGATCTAAAATTTCATATGCGCATATGTTGAGATCCAATTTCCTGGATCAATCAATGAAATTCTCATCGTTTTTATTGCTAAAAATCAACCTTTTACAATAAAAAAACGATTTTTTGGAGATAAAAAAAACACTTTTTTCTACTAAAAATTGGATTTTTATCCCCAAAAAACCATGAAACCCTAGGGGATCTTCTCGCCGGAGCGCGAATCCCCCCCAAACTCGGGCGAAACCCCCCCCCCCCCCCCCCCGCCCGCCGCCCGAAGCGGCGGCCACCCCCCCACCCCGCCGCTGCGACGGCGGGCCAGACCCGCCGCCAGCAGCGGCGGGCGGCCCCGCCGCCTGCGACGGCGGCGGGCCAGACCCGCCGCCTGTTGGCGGCGGGCGGCCCCGCCGCCTGTTGGCGGCGGGCGGCCCCGCCGCCGCCAGCGGCGGGCCAAACCCGCCGCCAGCAGCGGCGGGAACCACCCCCGGCGCTCGCAGCGGCGGCCATCCCCCATCCCCCCCGCCGCCGGCAGCGGCGGGCCCCCAACCCCCCCCGGCAACCGCTCGTATCGGGCCCCCCCGGTGCGCGCTTTTGTCCGGAAACCCTAGCCGCCTCAAGCGGCAATCCGCGCGACCTAAAGCCCTAACTAGGGTTTCACCCCGAAAATTCACTATTTTCAAACGATTTTCAGATTTAAATTCGATTTTCATTCGCTATAATCTGATTAATGCTTTATAAATCATCGCATTTTTTTCTTGGATTATTTGATTATTACACGTTTAATAATTAGGAAGATCCTGCGACCGCTCTGCCGTTAGTTAACTAACCTAACAGTGTATGACGTTGCCCAGTGGTCCAATAATTATTAAACGAAAAATTTTCATTTCCATTATAAAATTTCTGTGATGATTAAATGCATGTGTAGAAATTTATATGCCTGCCGCATATTTAATGATTCTGTGATGTACATTTTTATTTAGCATGCTAAAATCACTATGACATAGTTTAATGCATGTAGCAAAACTATATGTCTGCGATGAGATTATTTAAATGCCTGCAGCATATAAATAGCATGTGTATACATCATACTTGTTTCAATTTTGGTTAATTGAGCACAACTTTTTAGTTTACTAGATTTATATTATATGTATGATGTGCTCATGATATGACAACTTTTTATGACAACAAACCAATAATGATTTCAAAAAGTTTAACATCATATCCTAGTTGACAAAATGAACCTGGAGTTCAAAACCAAAATGGACCTGAAGTTCAAAATCAAATCAAAAGTCAACACCCTTTCACACTAATAAAAATTAACATGTACGATGGCTTATACGAAAAACATTTATGCGATTTCTTTTAGAAATACGCATTTCGCGGTAAATAGATCTCTCAGATCTACGGTCTGTATAAACCAATATTGACACCAGCAGTTGTCATAACACCGCTAAACTCTTTTGAGTAATCTCCCTTTACAAGGTATGATTCTTGAATCTAACCTTATTTTTTAAGCGTGCGTCCGAAGTCGTGGCTTAATAGATAAGTGAGAAATTATAAAATTCGTACCCACGTAATTGTTTCCCCTAGAGTATGATTCTATATCCACACAATAATTGAATGACTCAATAAAAATGGCCTGAAGAACATACTTGAGTTTTCAAATAGACTTCTAAAAGCCCCTCATAAACTAGAAAAGTGGAAATATAGAAACTAACTCATTTCCCTTGTATATGTCTACTTTGTAAGACCAATAAACATTCTTCCTTATAAACGACAATAAGGACGACTGAAAACAGGAGAAGTCTTGAATAAAAATGAGAAAGGGAAGATATGATGTACCTCGATATGGAGTATGCAATGGCAACCCAATATCAGACCAGAAGTTCTGACAAGACCCATAATGCTTTTTGCAAAATGAATGGGCATTAACGTATGCCATATAAAAATATATGCATATCTAGTCTAAACGACGAAAGTCAAATTGACTGTATGTATATTTCGCTACTCCCCGAGGAAAAATAAATTTTGAAAATAAATTTGACCTGTTGTCATAATATGAGTCTAAAATGAGCACAATTGTGGACGTATATTTTATAGAACCCACATCATACTATGAAACTTGTTGCTCTAACATAATTATTAGTAGTATTCTCTTGCAGTATATATGTGCTTTTTACGCATTTTATTTTACTGTAAATGATTTGTCATCCTGAATACTCCTAAAATGAGGATGCCATGTACTCTCTGAAACTTATAAAGTTTCAAAGGATTTTCGTCAAAATGATATCCCTAATAACTCAAGAAACCAATAAAGTCTGAAGCTTTATCCAATTATGATCTGCATAATAGTCATTGTGAAGATGTAATCCTTCACAGTTTGAACAGAGTTCACCTATTACCGAACGAAATTAACTTGAGCATTTTCATGGACGTTCAAAAGTCCCACATAAATTCGAACAGAGGAATTAATTTGGAACACCAGAAGTGTCCAGAATCGACCAACTTTGGATCGATGTCACCCTGGATTGATGATGCAAGACATCATTAACCAGACGAACCCAAAGATTCTTCAAAAAGGGTGAAACTCTCATTATCCCATTCAAAAGGGAAAAATGATTACGAGATCATCTCCATTCACGTGGACATTGACTCTCCTCACTTCCTCAAACGAATTTAAGATGATATACTATCATTAGAAGAATGAGACCTTTAGGCCTCTTGAGAGTATTTGAGGGATAAAAGTGGACTCACACACTCCCTACATATGGCTGATGATGTACCTTAGAGTACTCATCTATATATCCTCTTTAAATGGTCATAATCAAAACCTTGTTATCCAACCGCAGTCCAGATTATTATTAATCACAACGGACATACTAGATTACTGGGATATTATTTGGACTTTTACTTACCCTCATACCACCCTCAAAAATGCCGCAGTGGAACTTATTCATCGGGACTAACCCTCCTAGATGAATATGTTCCGAGATCCCCAAACGGGGGAGGCATTAGAGCACATCTTATAAATGGAGCCTTGACGGGTTCATATCCCTAGTGTTATTCTCAACTTCATTGAAGTCGAGCTTATTGCGGATTTTTGGGATAACACTAAGAAATCAATTTAACAACTGGAAGAAAATTGAACACCTTGAAGCTTTGTGTTCACACCTAGAAATAGGTTATATGTAAATCATTAAAATGATTTAAACGGATTACTTATCCACTAGAAATCCAGTTGTAGGTGACCATGTGGGAACATGCAACCCATCAGAACGCCTCCTTAGAAACTATTTATATGAGCCTGATCACCTCATATAAACAGTTTCCGAGAACCCCTAACGGGGGAAGCGTTTAGTGCACATCTTATCGATGGAGTCATGATGAGTATACATTCCCATATCACCACTATGGACCATTTAAAACATTAATACCTATGATCTGATTATCATGAATAGTGATGAGATCCTGAAGATCCACACTTATGAAACTGTTAAACAGTTATCAGACATAGCTACTGACAATATAAATATTGTCAAATTCACACATCCCTGCTACTAAAAATCCAGCTAGGATTGACATATCAACTATAATGGATGCAATCTACCAGTAGCAGAAGTGGATATCCTCAATGGATGAGAGGACATACCACGAGACCCTAAAACAATACCACCACAGGAAAGTGAGCACATCTCCATATCCTCTCCCTTTCCAGAACCTCCTGAAGAGATAAATCTGGAATAAATTGAATAATGTACGTACACGGAGAGGTATTTGGATAAAACACACTTGTCGATAATTACTCACATTTCATTTTGCCATTGATATCGTTCACAATCTCCGTTTCCTGAAGCAAACGCAGAAATTTGGCCAAATTATGTGGAACGAGACAATAATAAGTTGAGCTGGACTCACTTATGAAATGTGAAGTGTTTGGACCTGAAGTCCTGATATCAAAAGATATCAAACCTGTGGGCTACCGAGTATTGTATAAATAAATAAAATCGTATGCTATAAGCAAAACGCTATAGCATTAGATGTTTATTTCGCAGAAACCAGGAACTAACCATGTAAGATGAGTTTAACTCACTTACACAATTAATCAAATTGATGCATCAGGCTCCCTGGTCATGACTGCGAAACCCATGCGATTAGCAAAGATAATTTCAGGCTATGTTGCTATGGATGATGTGACAACATACCCTTATGAATAATCATCCTGAAGATGAATTATCATCCCGAAGATGAAACCTTCATCCTGAAGATGAATAATCATCCTGAAGATGAATTATCATCCTGAAGATGAAACCTTCATCCTGCAGATGAATTATCATCCTGAAGATGAAACCATCATCCCGAAGATGAATAATCATCCCGAAGATGAATAATCATCCAGTAGATGAATTACCATCCAGAAGATGAAATTATCATCCAGTCGATGAAGAAACATGGAAAATTGCAATCCACCAATACACCTACTGGTTGTATGGATGCACATTAAGACCCCTTCCGTTCGCTGGAAGAGTGAAATGATATCCTAGGTCCTGAAGTGCCTTACTCAAATGTCTTTTGTACACTCCTTTATCTGGCAGTAAACACTTTAACCAGATACAGTGCAGCGCCTGCAGCGCACCACTGGACCAGAGATATGTAGCTTCTGCGCTATCTCCAAGGGTCAAGGATCATACAACATGTTAAATGTATTTGCAGATACAGGTTACAGATCATCGCGATGACTGCAACAAAGAAGCGACCAACTCCCGGAGACCAGCAAAGCATACTTCAAAGGCAACATCAATCCCACCATCCCGAGAGGCTGATCAATCCAAGAAGGAAATCATAAGTACGCACAGCCAGGTCCTGCAATACCTCGCAGACACAGTGAAGACTGGGTCAGAGACGTGATGCTACCTACCGAGTCTGCAGACCACTCCTCCTCAGAAGAGATCCCTCAGATTCAGTAGCTGCCATAGATGAGCGATACTTGTATAGATGAGCGATGTCTTGTATATGTGAGCGATGCCTTGTACTTTGTACGTATTATCAGAACACTGTAAGAGATTGATGTATAGTTGCCTAGGAGATCTGCAAGCCTGCAGCTTGTACAGATCAGGGGGAGTCAAATGTAGTGGTGTACTCTTTTCCCTTGGCTATTGGTTTTTTCCACTGGGTTTTCCATAGCTAAAGATTTTAACGAGGCAAACTCATTGACTCTGGATCCAGAAGTATCCACCCCCTAAATACTTCCACTAATCAGGGGAAGTTACGGAAACTGTACTCTTTTCCCTTGGCTATTGGTTTTTCCCTCTAGGTTTTCCATAGCTAAAGGTTTTAACGAGGCAGTTATCCCTAACTTAGGATCCAGAAGTATCCACCTCTAGTGATATCCATCGATCAGGGGAAGTTACAGAGACTTGTACTCTTTCCCCTAACCATTGGTTTTTCCCACTGGGTTTTCCTTGGCAAAGGTTTTAACGAGGCAAGTACTCTTAAACTTGGAATCCAGAAGTATCCATAGACCCATGATCAGATAAGCTCCATGAATCCTGAAGCGTTCATCATGGCTTACAACAATGGATGGATAAGGGGAAGTGTTATAAACGGGCTTTGGAGGCCCAACCCGTTAGTGGGTATCCACCCATTATGTAACCCTATTACTATAAATACAGGGCTACGGGGTTCCGTAGCCGCCATGGTTTACAACACTAAGTTTATATCAAAAGCGACCAATTTTTGACACATCAGCGCAGGGAGATTTTGCCGCGCTGAGTCGACGTACATTCGATTTGGCTTGGATTGACAACCCAGCCAAATCGAAATCACGAGTGAGAGTTTGAATCAGTTAAGGTTATCAATTCTGGTCCTTTCCACGCACAAGGACTGCCCTGACAGCAACCACTCTTCTCCTTATACCCAAACACCTGAGCCCTCCCAACCCAAAATAAATCTCATCCGCCCTCCCCTGTAACCCTCCTACAATGATTTACTCAACCCCCCATCACCATAACTCACCGGAATTGACCCATCACTCAACGAAGAAGCCCCCACTAGTTGGACCTACCTTGATTTGCTCATTTCCCATCTTTTTCGCACGCGCACACACACACACACACACACACACATATATATATATATATATCTCTCTCTCTCTCTCTCTCTGGAGTAATACTGTTGTTACAGCATTGGGCAGGCCCCTAAAAACAGAATGAATATTGACGCATGTATAAGCAAAGCCTGCTAAGGAGGGCAAAGCGGCCCATAAAGCCCATATGAATGGCCGGCCATTTACTTAGTCAAAGGCAGTTCGCATCATGCCCATTAAGCCCACACGTCTCGAAGAAGAGGTGGGCAAATGGGCTCAGTAATGGCAAATGGGAAGACACCTATTATGCTTGAAATGCAGGAATGAACGTGCCACTATCATGGCGAAGTGGTTATTTGTTAACAAGACCGAAGGGACAACTCCATATATAAAAGGACTAAATCTCAAAGGAACTGAGGGGATGAAGGGCCAGGTACTCTAACAACTCATACTCTTTACTTTCAACCACATAGTTCTTCCTCCTTGACCAGTGCGTCATCTCCTCGGACGATCTGCCATCAGATCGCTCTTGCTGCCCCGGGTTACTCTTAAGTTCCATACTAACTTAAGTACCGGAGAGAATTTGAGTCGAAACCTAGATCCGACTCCCCTAAGTAGTTCGGATCATTCGTCAAGGCACCTTTAAGTAGTTCGGAGCGCCTTCGAACTAGGTCGGCTTTCATCCAAGTAGATGGGCTACATCCATCTAGACCCGAGCTACCCAGTATGTGAGACCGATCATTCCAGCTCACGAGGATCCACGTCGACTCGGGGCGTCCAAGTCATCACCATTCACTGTTGACCGGAACCCAACCGTCAACAGTTGGCGCCGTCTATGGGAACAAATCATTCAACGTCCCAGGGCAACCACGAAGTCATGTCGACTGGACCCACCAGTAATGGACCGATCATCGACCTGAACGAGTACGCACAGAATCTCCAAGATGAGGCTGGGTCTTCTACGGAGGTACCACGTGTACTCTTGGTCTCTCAGGAACAATTCGACGCTTTCACTCAGTAGGTCAATGCCAGCCTCGCGACATTGACTGCTACGATCCAGCAGATCACTCAACAGCCGATTCAGGCGGTTGCAGCGCAGTCGCCCCCCATTTCAACACAGGCCCCGGTGAGGGCACGATCTATCATGAGATGTCACGTGTTCAGTCAATTGTACGGAAAATTAAAAAAAAGGTATCAAATTAAAACCAACTTGTATCGCTGTGGTTTAAATCTGTACGACTTAAAAGTTAAGGGTATTACTTCAGAGATACCCCAAACGTTAAGATATTTTTTTGTGATTTCTCCTGTAAATTACCATCTTTACTTGAAGCTATCGTCAATTTAGGCCCGTGAACCGTTTTTTTAAACTTAGGTTAAGACGCATTAAAAGGTGGTAGCCTACTAATAAGAACAATAATGATGGAGAATTTTACGAAACATCACTTCTCTATTTCATTTGATGCAAAAAAACGTAGTCTATAGCTATCCGCATGTTCAAATCATCAGGCTACTATTAGTTAAGACTTCAGCATGGTTATTGATTTTAAGTCGTCAAATTAGCACCATGCACAATTTTATTTTAGAAACCAAAAAACAAAAACAAAAACAAAAGAAGTTCTACTCAAAAACAATTTTCGGTTGACCCTTCCATGCTTAAACGATTCTCTGTTAACCCTTAATCCTACTGCTTTAGATTCGTGCACGTCTAATTATACAACTACCGCCAGGGGACTGCACGACTCTCAAGGATCAATTGCTTTGCCAGCGGATTGTAGTCCGATTGGCTTCTTCCTCCCGCTTCCTGTGAGGCGATCAGGGTTCGAACCCTGGTAGATGGGATCATCGCGCGCGCATCACCAGCTTTTCGAAGGATAAAAAAATTGATCAATTGCGTTAGAACTAAAAACGAGGAGAAGAAAAGTATTGAATCAATGATTGTCCAAACAAAGTAAATGATACCTATATATGTTTTTAGATGAATAGTGTTATTAGCTAGTTAATGAGAAAATTTTTTACCCATTTTTATTTTTCCAGACGATTAGATCTATTCATTTTGATATTCATATTCTAAAATCTCAAATGCCCAAGTTTCAAGTGAACCTAACAGGTTTTATTTATTTATCTAACCATTGCAAAATGTTCTGTTAATGTGAACCCGTTAAATATGCAAACAAGTGAACGAACAAGCAAAACCTAGCATGTTCACTTAAAATTTGTTAATTTGTGGTTTTAGAAATGAATATCTTATTTTCTTAGGGCTTCAACTTGTGTGTGCTTATATCCGATGTTAGGCTGTTGACCTAAAATTAATAATTGTATTTTTTGTGTAAAGTTCCAAGAGCTAGCTCCTAATTTATATATGCTTTAAAGTCTTCTAAGAAGTTTTTCCTGTAACTTTCCCAAGCCACCATTGCAGTTTCTCCTAAAAAAAATTCTAAGTAGGTATACATTCTAACTATATCCGTGTCATATTCAATCTCATCGTAATGCCTTGCTACTAATTGGGACCATACTTCTAACATTGTAGGCCATAATTGTGGACCATGTACAGATAAATTCAATAATTTTATATTATCTATCAACTTCTTTTTACGGAGAGTTTGTAAGGGCATGTGTTTTCATGTAGTCTTATATTTTCCTTATTTTCATTCATTTCATTGTATGCACTCTATTTTCCTCTAGTGGGTTGTCCAAGACTGTGTTTAATGTTGCATTACTGCTACTTCCGTCCATTAATCACCTAGCAAATGAAATGTTGATATAATGATTAGTGATGTTTTGATAATTAATTCAATTTCTTAAGTACACACATAAAGTGACACGAAAATAGTGACAAAGAATCAATTGCACTATACCAAAAAAAAAAAAAAAAGAAATCAAATTGCAACGATCTGGAGAGTACCAGAGGGACCCCACTCACACTGTACTTTGCTTTGATTGAGCGGTGTCCGAAGGAGAAAAGTACAAAAGAGGCCCAAAGGAGATCGATCGGTACTGGCGAAGGCGGGAAACGAGAGTCTCATCCACGTGGACCGATGTGGTGGGCCCCTCCCCAAACGTCGCCCGAAAAATGCGGGGGACAAGTATTGTCCTTGCCTGCGGTTGCTCACACCGCACAAAAAGCCAACGACGAAAAGTTAAAGCTAAAAAGTGGTTAATTAAATATTAATTAATTGCACCAGCGAGAAAAATGAAACCCGGCTCTGTACCCCCGCCGAGTACTATTCTGCCCGAAAAAAATCATAACCTGGCATTTTAGTTTTTTCTTCCCAACGGTTGGATTTGTTCATTTTGATCTTTATGTTCTAAAACATCAATTCATCAATTTTTAACTGGACCTAGGGATTTTGTTTGTTTATCCATTCATCACACATTTAACGGTTTCGTAGTAATAGAACTTTTTACAACGGCTAAATGAACGAATAAAAATGTTACTGTTTACTTGAAAATTGATGGTTTTGATGTTTTAAATCATAATGGCCAAAATGAACGGAACCGATCGTTGGAAAAACATAGGGAATATTCGAGGTTGCATGAGCTAAATAAGTAGAAATTTCATCCTTAACTAGTCGATCTTCACATATCTCCTTATATAAAGTTGTTAGGGTTGAATTTCTGTTGATATTTGTTGGCATTAGTGGCACTATAGATGGAGAGTTCTGTTTGAGGAATCAGAAGTGTTTTTGAGCAGATTGAGCAGTAATGTTGAACATAATGTCGCTCAACAAAATGTTCAACATTCGGGATCTGGATTTCTGGTTCGTATGCAGAAACGCTGCTTTGGTTTCAGATCTGATTTGCTGCCTAAAATGACGGGGATTCTGAATTGATTGTGGAATATCTGCTTGAGAGATTTTTGGAAAGCCCTTCCTAAATCTGTTGCTAAATTGAAGGCATGTTGGGTTGAAATAGAAAGAGAATATCTCGCAGATTTGTTGGTTGGAAAGATTGATTGTTGCAGATCTTTTATTGTTGCTATTTCCAGAAGATTTGAAAGAATCATTTCCTATCTTGGTTCAGTTAATTGTGGGTGAGCTGGAGATATATTTGGAAGCTATTATCTCTCGTTATTATTGTTGATTCGGTTGGAAAGAATCTCGCTCGGTTGGAAAGAATCATTATTGTTGCAATTGAAGATCTGTTGGAGATATAATTGGAAGTTGCTATCTCTCGGGATTTGTTATTGAATTTGTTAGAGAGATTTTCGCCCGCAAATAATGGTTGGAAGATCTTTTTGAAGATATTGTGGAATCACTTGCCCGAAGTGATTCCTTAATTTGTGGGCTGCCGATTCTGCACGGGATTTAGCGAGCGTCCTTCCTTATCTACTCCATGATTGAGGGGGAGCGACGTATAAAAACGGGTGTGCGGTTTTGCGGCGATGCGCGACTTTTACGAAAGTTTTTGAAGAACTCCGGGAGGAGGCCGACGGCTACGCACGTAGGATCAAGGGAGTTGATCTAGTCGGTTGTGCAAGGGGAGCTTGCGGGCAAGGGGAGCTTGTCGAGAATACTCCATGGGTTGGTAGAGACCACCCATCACGGTTTGTATTGAGGGGGAGATTGTTCCTCCTAATAGAATCACGATAATTAGTGATTGTACTCATTGATTATTTTAGTGGAGTATTCTGATTTTCTTGGCTTGGCCCCGCAGATGTAGGTGTGCGCACCGAACTGCGTTACCAAGTCTTGAGTGTCTCTGATTGGTTTGTGTTGTTCTTTTGGCTTTATTGTTTATTAATACGTACTGAACTTTCAATTGGTATCAGAGCAGGTCACCCGTGTTTCTTTGTTAACAAAGAAGGTGTGATCTTGGATTTTAGTACTTGAATCATGGCTACACGAGAAGGTGCCTCCGTTGTTCGTCCTCCACTGCTCACTGGTACAAACTACACTTACTGGAAGTCTCGGATGCGTATATTCATCAAGTCCATTGATGAGAAGGCCTGGATCGCTGTCGTTGAAGGATGGACACCGCCGATCGAAATTGACAGAGATGGCAAAGAACACCTCAAGCCGGCAAGAGACTGGAGTCGAATTGAAGAACATGCGGCCTTGTGCAATTCTAAAGCAAATAATGCTATTTTTTCGGCTGTAGATGAAGAGCAGTTCAAGCTGATCTCCACATGTGAGTATGCCAAAGAAGCATGGGATATTCTCCAGAATGTTCATGAAGGAACAAGTACCGTAAAAGCTTCCAAACTCCAGATGCTAGCTTCTCAGTTTGAAAATCTAAGGATGTATGACAACTAGACTGTTGCCGAATTCAATGGGAGGTTGAGAGATATAGCCAATCAGGCCGTCCAGCTTGGGAAGAAATATTCTCAAAAGAAGTTAGTTGAGAAAACCTTGAGATCTCCTCCAGACAAATTCTCGGCCAAAGTTGCAGCCATTGAGTAGGCCAGAAATACATCCACCATAAGGCTGGATGAACTTATGGGGTCACTTCAGACCTATGAAATGAATCTGAAGCAGAAGAACGTGGACAAAGTAATGGCCCTGGACAAAGTAATGGCCCTGAAAGTAGAAGCTAGAGATGTCTTTAAAGAAGATGATGAATCGGGTGTAGATGAGGATATTACCGTGTTGACTAAAAACATCAGTAGAATGCTGAAGAAGATCAGTAATAAAGGGCAAAAGAAAGGAAAATGGATGCAGTGTAGAGTATGTAAAGGATTTGGGCATATACAGGCTGAATGTGCAAACACTCTGAAGAAGAAAAAAGGGAAGTCATCGACCAGTACCTGGAGTGAAGATGAGTATAATGGGGGTGCTGAAGATGAGAAAATCACCAGAAATTACATTGCCCTCGTAGCCGCTCAGAAGAAGCGATCTGATTACAACATTAGCAGCCATGTTGAATCTGATGTTACAACATTACATACAACATCAGCCAACAAATCAAACAGTGTCAGATCTAGTGTTACAACATCAGGTTAAACATCTTCCACAACTTCTACAACTGAATCTGAGTCTAAAGTTGATAGCGATGAGGAAGTTAGTGATGATGATATCCGAAATGCATACCAGATGATGTTTGAGAAGTGGGTGCAAATTTGCAATATCAACAAAGTCTTGAAGGTGGAGAATGAAAGACTGAAGAAAGAGAAGGAGGAGGTCAAAATCAAATGTCTGAAAGTTGAGGAAAACTGTAGAGAATTGGAAAGCAACTTCATAAATGTTCTTCTCAGGGCAGAGAAAGCTGAATGCACTTTGGATAAGTGGAATTCTGGAAAAGCAAAGCTGGATGATATCTTGAACATGGGTAAGACTTCAGGAGATCGTACCGGGGTAGGATATAATAGAGGGGCCTTCGATAATGTGTCTGCTGAAAGAAGAAGTCAAGTTACCAAAGAACTTGAAAGAATGGGCCAGCACAAGGGCCATGATCAGAAGAAGAGGCAGATTGGAGGTATAAAAGGTGCTCGTTCTGTGTGCAGTTACTGCAAGTTCATAGGCCATACTGAGAGAGACTGCTTCAGTCGCATGCGGCATTGGTCAGAAGGAAGAAATGTTAGACACCCTGATATGAAGAAGAAGAAGAGATGGGTCAGGAAGTCTGAATTATACAGCAAGAACACTACAGCTTCAGAGAAAGCACTTCATGTTGTGACTAATGTTGTAACATTAGATACAACACAGAACAATGTTGCTGCAGATGTTATGACACCAGACTCGACATCTCCCCTCGACAATCACTGTGAGCAACTTGCACCAAAGTCTCATGAATCTTCCTCCAGAATTATCAGAGTGTTATCTCGTCGCTCTGCTTACTGCTCTTCCTCCGCCGGTGCCAATGAATCTTCGCATGTACCTTCTGTCAACACCGCCGATGTTTTCAATTCTCCAACTACTTTCAGAGCTCGACTTCTACCCTGGACATCATTTCATGCGTCACCCTACTGTTAGATGTGAGGTATAGTGCTCTTTCTCTTATTCCGCTGTGCCTGAGGATGTATTTGCTAATAAGAGAGACAGAGGTGTCTTCGGGATGTGTCTCGATTGAGTGTTTCTGAATTTTGTATGTCTCTTCTGAGATGATCACTGCTCAAGTTGTTCTAGTAAGGGGGAGGATGTAGTTTGGATTATTATGGCTCAAAGGGGGAGAATGGTGTGCTTGGTTGGTGCTTGCTTTGGGTTGTGCCACATAATGCCAAAGGGAGAGATTGTTAGGGTTGAATTTCTGTTGATATTTGTTGGCATTAGTGGCACTATAGATGGAGAGTTCTGTTTGAGGAATCAGAAGTGTTTTTGAGCAGATTGAGCAGTAATGTTGAACATAATGTCGTTCAACAAAATGTTCAACATTCGGGATCTGGATTTCTGGTTCGTATGCAGAAACGCTGCTTTGGTTTCAGATCTGATTTGTTGCCTAAAATGACGGGGATTCTGAATTGATTGTGAAATATCTGCTTGAGAGATTTTTGGAAAGCCCTTCCTAAATCTGTTGCTAAATTGAAGGCATGTTGGGTTGAAATAGAAAGAGAGTATCTCGCAGATTTGTTGGTTGGAAAGATTGATTGCTGCAGATCTTTTATTGTTGCTATTTCCAGAAGATTTGAAAGAATCATTTCCTATCTTGGTTCAGTTAATTGTGGGTGAGCTGGAGATATATTTGGAAGCTATTATCTCTGGTTTTTATTGTTGATTCGGTTGGAAAGAATCTGCTCGGTTGGAAAGAATCATTATTGTTGCAATTGAAGATCTGTTGGAGATATAATTGGAAGTTGCTATCTCTCGGGATTTGTTATTGAATTTGTTAGAGAGATTTTCGCCCGCAAATATTGGTTGGAAGATCTTGTTGAAGATATTGTGGAACCACTTGCCTGAAGTGATTCCTTAATTTGTGGGCTGCCGATTCTACACGGGATTTAGCGAGCGTCCTTCCTTATCTACTCCGTGATTGAGGGGGAGCGACGTATAAAAACGGGTGTGCGGTTTTGCGGCGATGCGCGACTTTTACGAAATTTTTTGAAGAACTCCGGGAGGAGGGCGACGGCTACGTACGTAGGATTAAGGGAGTTGATCTAGTCGGTTGTGCAAGGGGAGCTTGCGGGCAAGGGGAGCTTGCCGAAAATACTCCATGGGTTGGTAGAGACCACCCATCACGGTTTGTATTGAGGGGGAGGTTGTTCCTTCTAATAGAATCACGATAATTAGTGATTGTACTCATTGATTATTTTAGTGGAGTATTCTGATTTTCTGGGCGTGGCCCCGCAGATGTAGGTGTGCGCACCGAACTGCGTTACCAAGTCTTGAGTGTCTCTGATTGGTTTGTGTTGTTCTTTTGGCTTTATTGTTTATTACTACGTACTGAACTTTCAAAAGTGTTTAACTTTATAAATTCACATTAGCTTATCAACAACTTTAAAGTAATTAAAGAAGGCCTTGATCCTAAATGATTTGTAGTCTTTCTTGGGAAAGAGGTAGCAACTAGCGAGACTAAATAGAGAGATTCTAAAAATTAGGTGGTGATATACTGCGTAACAAGAAGATCCTAATCTCATTATACTCAAATGTGCATGTGTTCAGACCGTGGCATAATCAGGAATTTTTTTTGCCATGAACAAAAAAAAATATTTTGTTAAAAACAAATTTTTTAAAATATCAAAAAAATTAAATTTTAACCTGCTTTATTATTCATTTATAGTAGCTTTAAAATAGTATTGTACATATACTCAAAATATGATGTATAATATATAAACTGTTTATTTAAGTTGAAAAAATAGTATCATACATATAGACATGCATATTTATGAAAATAATATTCGATAAACAAAGTAACAACTAGAGATTAATTTTTTACATTAATACATATACAAACGCATCATAGGAAAATAACAATTGATATAGATTTTTTTACATTAATTTAAAGATAGAGAAGAGTGAGACTTGGAGAGAGAAAAGAGGTAGAGATGTAAGATGTAATGTGATAGAGAGATATGAGAGAGAGGAGAAAGTTAGATAGAGATGATGATTATATGTAATTAAAAATTTATTGTTTTCTTGCCCTGAGCTGTCCAAGGCAAGTTGTACATAGTTCCGCCATTATGTGTTGTAATATCATATGAATCAAAATCAAAATAAAAGATAAGAAAAAACAGTAAAGTCGACATACAAAGTGAACTTTAAAATACAAATTATAACAAGTAACAAATAAAAAACATGCAAAAAATGATACACATGTAAAACATAATAATAAGTAAAAATTACATGTAAATAATAATGATAAGTAAAAATAATAAATAATAAAGGACTTCCTTGGGATTCGATCCACAGGAGTTGAGCTGTATTAAACAAAGGGACTAATGTAGAGCAGGTGGCACCTAATCCAATGGATCAGGTGCAAGACACAAAAAGGTGGGGCCCCACGAGTACAAGCCTATGTTGGGCTTGTACTTTCCACCTTTTTTGTGTCTTGCCACCTAATCAGGTGGCAGCTTTTCTACATTAAATTCTATGCCATATCTATTGGCCAGTAAGAGCCCGTACAGATTTGTGTTTGATTTTATTAAACAAAAGAATTTAGATAGAAAAAATTTGTAGTGTCAGCAAATTAAAAGGATTTCGTGGGGAATCGAACTCGGACCTCTGGTTTGGAAAAGCGATGCTTTATACATTGCGCCAGACATGCCTACTGGTAATGTATGGTAATTACATTTATTGTATTTTCTTGCCCAGGGCAAGTTTAATATAGTTATGCCCCTGTGTCCAGGAGTTAAAACAGGCCCTTCAAAAGCCTAACCTAGATGGAAGACCGTTCTATAAATTGAATTACCAAAATACCTCTTAATAATATATATATATATATATATATATATATATATATATATATATATATATATAATGGCTATCATACGACATATGAGATAGGCTCTCATACGCCCTCTCGTATAAAGCAACCAAGTACAACCAAGTACAAGCCCATGTGGGCTTGTACTTGATTGCTTTATGTGAGAGGGAATATGAGGCAAGGCCTCATATGACGTATGATACCCATTAATCCCTTATATATATATATATATATATATATATATATATATATATATATATATATATATATATATATATATATAGAGTGATCTTCGGTTGCGAAAAAAGGGGTTTTCGCACGGTGCGAAAACATTTTTTTTTTTTTGAAATTTTTTTTTTCAAAAATTCTTTTTTTGATGTTTAATCCATACAAATATATACCCCAGGGAAAATAATGGGTGAACCCGTTGGGCATTAGAGCACCCATCCACCCGTTACAAATTTAACGGTCTCAAAACGTGCGAATTTGATGAAATGCCTTGACCGAAGGCCAAATGACATTATTTCTCAATGATTATTTTTTGAGGGGGGTATAACAACATATAATGAGGGTGGAAAAAAGAATTTTTGAAAAAAAAAATTTCAAAAAAAAACTAAAAACATTTTCGCACGGTGCGAAATGTTCTCATTTGAAAATTTTCCTATATATATATATATATATATATATATATATATATATATATATATATATATATATATATATATATATATATATATATATATATATATATATATATATATATATATATATATATATATATATATATGAGGGATCAAATGACCCCCAAAAATAACCCGCAAAAATGACCCCCTATCAAAAATCCTATGTCCCCCATTTTTTCGGAAGATCCGAACTGTTCATCTTGATCTCCACCCTCTAAATACATGACCCACCAATTTTCAACCCGATCCCATGTGTTTTTCCCATTCATCCATCCGACCCAAATTTAACGGTTTCGCATGAACAGAACTTTTGCGAATGGTTGATGAATGGGAAAAACACATGGGATCGGGTTGAAAATTGGTGGGTCATGTATTTAGAGGGTGGAGATCAAGATGAACGGTTCGGATCTTCCGAAAAAATGGGGGGCATGGGATTTTTGATAGGGGGTCATTTTTGGGGGTTATTTTTGGGGGTCATTTGATCCCTCCTCATATATATATATATATATATATATATATATATATATATATATATATATATATATATATATATATATATATATATATAGTGATCTTCGGTTGCGAAAAAAGGGGTTTTCGCACGGTGCGAAAACATTTTTTTTTTTTGAAATTTTTTTTTTCAAAAATTCTTTTTTTGATGTTTAATCCATACAAATATATACCCCAGGGAAAATAA
The DNA here is from genome assembly GCA_030789695.1 of Scilla litardierei. Lineage (NCBI taxonomy): Eukaryota > Viridiplantae > Streptophyta > Magnoliopsida > Asparagales > Asparagaceae > Scilla > Scilla litardierei. The sequence continues at coordinate 40,931,387 of CM061138.1, read as the reverse complement.
TGGGTGAACCCGTTGGGCATTAGAGCACCCATCCACCCGTTACAAATTTAACGGTCTCAAAACGTGCGAATTTGATGAAATGCCTTGATCGAAGGCCAAATGACATTATTTCTCAATGATTATTTTTTGAGGGGGGTATAACAACATATAATGAGGGTGGAAAAAAGAATTTTTGAAAAAAAAAATTTCAAAAAAAAACTAAAAACATTTTCGCACGGTGCGAAATGTTCTCATTTGAAAATTTTCCTATATATATATATAGGAAAATTTTCAAATGAGAACATTTCGCACCGTGCGAAAATGTTTTTATCTTTTTTTTGAAATTTTTTTTTTCAAAAATTCTTTTTTCCACCCTCATTATATGTTGTTATACCCCCCCTCAAAAAATAATGGTTGAGAAATAATGTCATTTGGCCTTCGATCAAGGCATTTCATCAAATTTGCACGTTTTGAGACCGTTAAATTTGTAACGGGTGGATGGGTGCTCTAATGCCCAACGGGTTCACCCATTATTTTCCCTGGGGTATATAATTGTATGGATTAAACATCAAAAAAAGAATTTTTGAAAAAAAAATTTCAAAAAAATAAAAAAAAGTTTTCGCACGGGCTTTCGCACGGGTTTTTTCGCAACCGAAGATCACTATATATATATATATATATATATATATATATATATATATATATATATATATATATATATATGCCAAAATGAGATGGTGAGAATAGATATGTATATCGTTAGCTAGCCAAATCTATTTTCCGAACCAGTAATCGGAACCGTTCATCTTGTTCTATCTATCAAGTGATCTTTATGTATAATTTTTTTTGTTATTTGGATATTTCTATCAAATCCATCAAGTGTTCACAAAAAGAACATCTTACATGCTATGACATATTCGCCTTGGACATCTGAGTGAGAAGTCTCTTGATGTGCTTCGGAGAAGGAAGCGTATTGATGCTAGAGATGAGAAATTAGAGTTCTGCAAGAAGTGGGTTAAAGGTAAGCTGACAAAGACACGCTTTGGGACCGCAGAGCATAGCAGCAAAGGGCCACTTGACTATATACTTTCAGATATATGGGGACCAACTTCTGTAACTACCATTATGGGAGCGAAGTATTTCGTGTCCTTCATTGATGACTACTCAAGGAACGTATGGATCTACTCAAGGAACGTATGAAATCTAGAGAGATCAAGTCTTCGAGAAGTTTAAGGCTTGGAGAGCCTTTGTTGAAAAGAAATCTAGGAGAGCCGTCAATGTGTTGAGATCAGATAACGGTGGAGAGTACATGTCAAGAGTGTTCAAAGAATTATATAGATCTCATGGTATTTTGAGGCATTATACTATGCCTGGTGATCCACAATCAAATGGTGTTGCAAAAAGACTAAACAGTACAATGATGAAGAAGTAACGTTACTTGAGGCTGACTGCTGGACTCCCGAAGGAATATTGGGGTGAAGCTGTGACTACCGACATGCATCTCGTGAACAGACTACCATCGTCGGTGATTAGTTTCAAAACTCATGAGGAGGAGTGGACATGGAAGACTGTGGACTACTCCTACGTAATTGAGGGTGTTTGGATGTCCTGCATATGCTTTGCAGGAGGAGGACAAGCTTGATTCGAGGGCTAGGAAGGCCATTTTGCCTGGATACCCCGCAGGAGTAAATGGATACATGTTGCTAGGTCTTGTATCCAATAAGACGTTCACCAGTAGACATGTCACAATTGCTGAGTTGTCGATGGTTAGGCCGGAGATGACTCATTCAAATGATGGACATAGTTCTAAGGAGCCCAACACTGAGATTGAGCTACCTACCCTGGAGATAGAGACATAATATGATGCGACATGCCAGGACCCGACTGCTGAGGGAGAGCAGATACAGACAGATTAAATCCAGACTCATGGTGAAGTTCTTGCCCATGGTCAGCTGGAGATGCAGATGTCATCGAGGACTAGGAGAGCATCGGATAGACTGGGAGAGTGGAGCTATTCTTCTTCTACATTTGCATTTAATGATATGCAAGCATACGCCCTGAACATATAGCACGAAGAGACTTTGACATTTGATGACGCACAGACATTGAGCGCAGTTGCAGAGTGGCGGCTGGCTATAGAGGAGGAGATGGAATCTCTCTACAAAAATGGCACTTGGGAATTGGTAGAATTGCCCAATGACAGGAAGTCCATTGGATGCAAATGTGTATACAAGGTCAAGGAAGGAGATGGCGACGATGTGAGGTATAAAGCTCGGCTGGTGGCCACGGGATTTGCGCAGAGAAATGTAGAAGACTACAATGAGATCTTCTTATCTATGGTGAGACACGTCCATCAGTGTGTTGTTGGCCTTGTTAGCAGCTCAGGACTTAGAGCTAGAGCAGCTGGATGTGAAGAAGACGTTCTTACATAGAGAGCTTGATGAAGAGATCTACATGTGCCAGCCTGAAGGTTTCGTGATGGAGGGGCAAGAGCATAATGTATGCAAGTTGAAGAAATCCTTATATGGTTTTAAAAAGAGTGAAAGGCAGTGGTATACGCGATTTGTGTGATTCGGGATATAAATTGCATATTTCCCCCCTCTTTCTGGGCATTTTATGTGTATATCATGTTAATTTTGGCTTTGATACGTGCGTATTCGTGATATCGTGAATTATTAAAGCTTATTCCTATTATATACATAAAATGTGGTTTTTATGGACTAATATTTGCTCCCCTTATTTTTCAGGTACTCCTGTGATTTTTCTGAATTTTCTGGAATTTTTTCAGAATTTTCTGGAGCTCGGAGCTATTTTGGGGGATTTATATGGTACATGGAAGCATTTCTGGGATTTTAAAAAACGATAAACAAAAAAATGGATTTTGGGCCCATCAGCCTGCGGCCCGCTCGCTGAGCGGGCCGCTGTTATATTTTGAAATGAAAAAACAAAAAAACATAAAAAAAAAGAAGCCCATTACCGCGGCCCCGCTTGGAGCGGGCCGCGATCAATTTTTTTTTAAAAAAATAAAAATGCGCGCACGCACGGAGCTGTAGCCCGCATCAGCGGGCTGCTACAGTGTCCCGCCCCCCAGCAGGGCAAGCTTCATTCCTGCGGGTCGGATCCGACCCGATCCGACCCGCCTCCCCCAATACCAGCTGGTCGCGCGCGCATGGCCTTTGGGCGGGTCGGGGAGCTCAAAAAACCCGACCCGCAAGCCCGCAATTGGACCCAGATTGCGATTTTTGAGTTTTATTTCGGCCTGATGCTTTCTAGGGGGCAACTTCGTTTTTTACTGTTCAAAAAAGGGTTTTTGGAGAGCCTTCTTCTTCCCCAATAGGCTAGGGTTAGGGTTGGAAACCATGGGAGTTTGGTGAAAGCTTAGAGGATGAGCAAATTGGAGGAGGCAAGGGCTCATTTGGGGAGATCTTGGGTGAAATCTTTACTCTTCATTTTGTATTTTTGCATTTCTCATGTCGTATTGAACTTTGGATGAATTTGTCTATGAATCTCATCTTATTTAGTATGATTGAGTATTGTGATTGGTGTGGGTTGTGATTCATTGTGGTTGGTTGTTAATTCTAGCTTTAATTTCCTTTTGCCTATTATATGGTTGATGTTGGATGAATTATTAGGGCACATTTTGATTGGCTAAGACCCAAGTGGACACTCTTTGAGAAGAGACCATGTTTAAATTTGATTAGTGCTATGATGATACATCCATCCCTATTGCTAATTATTGTGTTCTTGAATGCTAAATTTTCCGAATGAGTTTCCTTAGCCGGATGATCAATTGAGTTATATATCGGTAATTTGAGCTCAATTAACACCAACAATTAATGAACCTACAACCCATGCTTCTCGCCTTGCTATCCTAAATCCCCATTTGGTTCTCTAACCACACCCACTTAGGATAGGATTGTAGATTCACCACACGTTTTCCCACTTTTCCACCATTAGCGAGGCGGTTGTCTCACGATTTACCTTTCTTTATCGATCAATTTTGCGAGTGCAGAACGACTTGTCCCTGTGATCCGACCCGGTACTCACCAGTTATTTTTATTGCATTAACGCTCCTACGCTTGGGAGCAGAAGGCGTGCCTTTGCGCGTCCTCTGGTTCAATCAATTGGCGCCATTGTCGGGGACAACGGTTTCTACTATTTGTATTTTTTGATTGATTTCGAAAGTTTTAGTGTGATACTTCTATCTATTATTGTTGTGTCTTTCCATTTTATTTATTTTCCACTTATTGAGTCTTTTGGTCATTTATCTTCATTTTCTTGAGAAATTTTTTTACAACAAAAAAATGGCATCATCTTCAGATTTTTCCGACATTGATTTGGAGGATATCCCACTCCCGCCATACTTTCATGGCTCGAAGTGGAAAAACCCGCATCTACATATAAAAAAATTTGAAGAATGGATGTATTCATGTCTTGGTGGGAATGTTTGTGATGATTGCATATACTCTAGATTTTTTCCCTCTTCTTTACAAGATGATGCTAGATTGTGGTTTGATTCATTGTCTCTCGACTTACATTTTACTTGGTTGTCATTTCAGGCTGAATTTCTCCGAGTGTTTTTGCCTACTTTCTTGGAGCAGGTACAGGGGCGGCAAGCCATGGAGCATCATATAGCGAGCTTTATCCAAGCTGAGTGGGAGGCATACCATCAGGCTTGGCGGAGGTTCAATGATTTGGTGCTTGCATGCCCACACCAGAGCTTTCACGAGGATCATATTTTGTGCAGATGAATTGCAGTGGGGAGTTCTTTGATTATTCGACCGAGGATTCATGGTGTTACCTGAGGGACCTTGCAGAGTATGAAGAGACAGTCCAGCAGGTCCAGGACCAGCCTAAGGAGCCAGCTGAGGGCTCATTCCATTATGGCCCTACGGAGGAACAAGCAGAACATGATGATGGGACGCATTGGAGCCAAGTAGAGGAAGCTGAATGTCCACATTTTGAGGAGCCAGAGGAGATGAATGATGGAGTGCGTGTCGAACACGACGGTGACACGATGCATTTTCACTTTGAGGTTGAGGATGAAGCGGATGTGCATGATGGCCAAGAGCAGATTGAGAACACCATGGAGCCTGAACCACAATCCACTTCAGAGTTAGCTTCACAGGTTGAGGCGGCTGAGTACTTAGGGAGGACGACTGAGATGAACTATTTCTGGGATGACGAGGATGATGCGTGCTTGGATTTGCCCGAGACAAGTCTACCTCCAGTCCTATCACATATGTCACTTCCCTTGCCTCAGGATGCGCACTTGCCAGTCATTAAGGATATTTGTATGGAGCAGTTACCAATTGTGGGGAGTGCCGCAGAGATCGTTGATGTTGATGTTGACGTCGATGAAGATGATAGTGACGGGCATTGCGACATGGTATATTTTGAGCCCGAGCTCCCTCCTACTCCAGTTTTCTCTCTACAGCCACTTCCACCTCCTCTTGAAGCCATGCATCATCCCGAGCCTAGCATCACATTTTAGGGAAGTTTCCATCTTTCTTTTCCCTCCACCTTCGAATCAAATTATTTAATTCCATATCATAATGATTCGGATTGTTGTCATTTGATCGTGAATTCATTTATTCATTTCGACGACCTATTTTGGCAAGCTTTTTCACTTGAATGGATGCTCTCGTCCAATTATTTTTGAAACGACCTATCTCCCCCATTTGGCAGGAACCCATCATAAGGAGATGCTCGGGGTTGTGCCGCTTGCTACTAATGCTCGCAATGGAGGTAGGGCATTGGATGTGGCGATGCTCGCGGAGGAGCGTAAGGATATGATCGAGCAGTTGCCACCGTCGTTATACATCCAAGATCCGCCTTTTGCCACGGTGTGTTCTTTCCAATAGTGTAAATAAATAAATGTTTTATTTTAGTGCTTCGTTTTTTTCTTTTCTTTTCTAGGATCTTTTGTGAGATCTAATACTCTCCCAACATTGAGGGCAATGTTTATTTTAAGTTGAGGGATGAAAGTTAGAAACTTTAGGATAATTAGGATTTTGATGTTTAGCTTAAATTTTTTTGAGATACCTCCATTTTGCCATCACCCATTACTCTTTATTGCATATCATATTTTTCTTCCTCGTCCCTACGCCGCTAGCTTTATGCGTAGTCCCTACATGCTTTAATGCCATGCAATTTTTTCTGATTAGTATTTTGGTATCAACTTCTTCGATGTTTGATTGGCACGTTTTAGTTTCTTTTCCATTTTGGAGTCAAATGTTAATATGCCATATATGAAACTATCTTATTCGTCGTGATATCTCTTTGAAATAATTTGGGAATAGTTCGGTGTAAGTGATTGCATGATTTGGAATGAATGGATTAGTTTTTAATTGGATTGGGTATGGCCATATGATGCATGTTTTGTTTTCCTCCTAAGGAGTGGGTGGATGAGTTGATAACTTGTGTTGAGAATGAAAAAGAGAGCTAATATAAGTGAATGTTTCTTTCTAATCAAATCGAGTAGCCGATGCCCCCACGAAACATTAGGGAGGACGCCAAAGATGAGATTTAGGGGATCATTCTATCCCTTTGCCTATATAGCGTTATCGCGTGTAAGCAAAGATGGCGGTATTTGCATTTCATAGCATTATTGCGTGAATGCAAAACAAAAACATTAACATAAAATATACAAAAAAAGAGAAAAAGAAACGAAACGAAAAATAAATGAATAAAAGAAAGAATAAGTAACATGAGTGATGCAATCTCATCTCCCACAACTTTGAGGAAATTTCTTTTGTTTTGGCCATTTACATGAAAATTAGAAACTTTGCCATTTGCGATATATCCCAAAGAATGTGATACATTGCTTATTTCCTTACTTTTCTTGGAATTGGATTGAAGAGAATGTCATTTGTTGTTATTTTTATACATTGGGTATATTGGCTTTGAAATCACTTGGCAATAATATTTTTGGCATGCCATGATGATATCTTAAAGTTGGTGCATGTTTTCAATGTAATCCGAATTTATCGCATATTTTGCTAGGGATTAGCAAAAAGCTAGTTGGGGTGTGATTCGGGAAATAAATTGCTTATTTTCCCCACATTTCTAGGTATTTTATGTGTATATAATGTTCATTTTGGCTTTGATACGTGCGTATTTGTGATATCGTGAATTATTAAAGCCTATTCCTATTTTATACATAAAATGTGATTTTTATGAACTAATATTTGCTCTCCTTATTTTTCAGGTACTCTTGGGATTTTTCTGAATTTTTTGGAATTTTTCCAGAATTTTCTGGAGCTCGGAGCTATTTTGGGGATATATTTGGTGCAGGGAAGCATTTCTGGGATTTTTTAAAAAAAGAAAAACAAAAAAATGGATTTTGGGCCCATCGGCCCGCGGCCCGCTCACTGAGCGGGCCGTAGTTATATTTTGAAAAGAAAAAAACAAAAAATATATATATATAAGAAGCCCATTACCGCAGTCCGCTCTTGGAGCGGGCCGTTGTCGATTTTTTTAAAAAAATTAAAAATTAAAAAAGCGCGCGCAAGCACGGAGCTGCAGCCCGCATCAGCGGGCTGCTACAGTGCCCTGCCCCCCAGCGCGGCGGGTTTCATTCCCGTGGGTCGGATCCGACCCGATCCGACCCGCCTCCCCCAATACCAGCTAGACGCGCACGCATGGCCTTTGGGCGGGTTGGGGAGCTCAAAAACCCGACCCGCAAGCCCACAATTGGACCTAGATTGCGATTTTTGAGTTTTATTTCGGCCTGATGCTTTCCAGGGGCAACTTCGTTTTTACTGTTCAAAAAAGGGGTTTTAGGGAGCCTTCTTCTTTCCCAATAGGCTAGGGTTAGAGTTGGAAGCCATGGGAATTTGGTGAAAGCTTGGTGGAGGAGCAAATTGGAGGAGGCAAGGGCTCATTTGGGGAGATCTTGGGTGAAATCTTTCCTCTTTATTTTGTATTTTTGCATTTCTCATGTTGTATTGAACTTTGGATGAATTTGTTTATGAATCTCATCTTATTTAGTATGATTGAGTAGTGTGATTGGTGTGGGTTGTGATTCATTGTGGTTGGTTGTTAATTCTAGCTTTAATTTCCTTTTGCCTATTATATGGTTGGTGTTGGATGAATTATTAGGGCACATTTTGATTGGCTAAGACCCAAGTGTGCACTCTTTGAGAAGAGACCATGTTTAAATTTAATTAGTGCTATGATTATACATCCATCCTATTGCTAATTATTGTGTTCTTGAATGCTAAATTTTTCGAATGAGTTTCCTTAGCCAGATGATCAATTGAGTTATATGTGGGTAATTTGATCTCAATTAACACCAACAATTAATGAACCTACAAACCATGCTCCTCGTTGTGCTATCCTAAATCCCCATTTGGTTCTCTAACCCCACCCACTTAGGATAGAATTGTAGATTCACCACACGATTTCTCACTTTTCCACCATTAGCGAGGCGATTGTCTCACGCTTTACCTTTCTTTATCGATCAATTTTGCGAGTGTAGAACGATTTGTCCCTATGATCCGACCCGGTACTCACCGGTTATTTTTTATTGCATTGACGCTCCTATGCTTGGGAGCGGAAGGCGTGCCTTTGCGCGTCCTCCGGTTCAATCAGACACGTCCATTAGTGTGTTGTTGGCCTTGTTAACAGCTCAAGACTTAGAGCTAGAGCAGCTGGATGTGAAGAAGACGTTCTTACATAGAGAGCTTGATGAAGAGATCTACATGCGCCAGCTTAAAAGCTTCGTGATGAAGGGGCAAGAGCAGAATGTATGCAAGTTGAAGAAATCCTTATATTGTTTTAAAAAGAGTGCAAGGCAATGGTATACGCGATTTGACTCCTTCATGGCAAGTATTGGTTTTGAGCGGAATATAAAGGACCAGTGCGTTTATGTTCGCACGCATGATGATAGGTCGAGGATATACTTGCTCTTGTACATTGATGATATGTTGATTGCGTCACGGGACAAGAAAGAAATCAATAGGCTGAAGGAGAAACTTGCGAAAGAGTTTGACATAAAGGATCTGGGGCCTGCAAAGAAGATCCTTGGTATGAAAATCAGCAGGGACAGGAAGAGTGAGGAGTTGAGATTGACGCAGGAGGGCTATATCAAGAAATTCCTATCACGTTATGGAACGGAGAAAGCGAAGCCTGTCACCACACCGCTAGGAGCTCACTTCTAGCTTCCGCGAAACAGTCACCGAGCACCAACGAGAAGACACACTACATGTCTATAATCTTCTGTGGTAGTGTCGTGGAAAGTCTAGTGGCTGCCATGGTTTGTACATGCCCAGACTTGGCCCAGGCAGTTGGAATTGTCAGCAGATATATGGCAAATCCAGGAAAGGAACACTGGCAGGCTGTGAAGTAGATATTAATATATTTGAAGGAAACAGCTAGCATTGGTTTGTGTTATGGTAAGGGTGATGTGTTGATGATATCTAGATTCTGCGATTCAGATTATGCGGGTGACAGAGACATGAGGAGATCTACGACTGGATATGTGTTCACCTTGGGCACTGCTGCATTATCATAGAGATCGGTCCTTCAATCCATTGCAGCATTATCAACCATGGAGGCAGAACTGATAGTTACAGTTGAGGCGATCAAGAAAGGCAAGTACATGCAAAGTCTGTTGAGAGACTTTTGTATTCAGTAAGAAGTGACGAATGTTTATTGCGCTAGGCAGAGCACTATTCACTTGGAGGAGCATCTGGCCTTCAATTCGAGGACAAAGCACATTGAAGTGCGGGACTTCTTCCTACAGGATGAGAAGAAGGTGATAGCACTAGAGAAAGTCTCGACGGTTCATAATCATGCAAATATGTGCATGAAGACAGTTCCTACAGTCAAGCTCAGACATTGCTTGAGCTTGATCTATACTTGGTGAATGATTGATGATTTCATGTTGTCATGAGAGTTTCATAAATTCTAGATCTGGGTAGAGATGTTTAGTATTTGGCTAGAGCTACTGTGGAGAGCTTGGACGTGCCATGGTTTGATGGATGAAGTTTGAAGCATGGTAGAGGTAGTTGAAAATGCTTCAAACTTAAGTTCAGAGCTTGACACGGTCGTGCAAAGTTGGCACGGCTAGACAGACCCTGCACGGCTTTGTCTGACCCTGCACGGTCGTGCAATGTTAATAGAGACTGTCCAGTTTGCTGGGCTGACTATACACGACCGAGTCATATCCCTGCACGGCCGTGACGATGTGCAGAAACCCCAATCCATCCAGAATTTGATTTGTAATCTGGTCTGTTGATCTATTTTGGGGTTAAATCGGATGGACATGATTTAATACAACATCTTCTACCCTAGGAAGGACTCCTATGGTATAAATACCTAGAGGATACATCATTTGGTGGCACAAAGAGAATTGAAGAGAAATTCCTAGAAATTTCTTGAGAAAAGCTTGATCTTTTAGCGGCTACTGACGACGAAAGAGATTTGGTGCCACTACGAGCTTTGGGAGAGAAAGTATTCCTTATTCTAGAGTTTCTGGTAAGATCTATCCAATTGTTTTATGTGTATGAGACATTGTAATTCCTAAAGTGCTAGAATTATTTTGTCTAGCGGCTTACATATTGTTTGGAGGAAATCTTGTGTAATCGGTGTATTCTCTAAATGATCATCTCTAATCTAATGGAAACCGTGGCAACGGAAGACAGGACGTATGCCATAAGTTGGGCCGAACAAGTATAAAAACTTGCCTCTCTCTGTGATTGCTGGCCTTGATATTATGGTATTTCTGGTGTTTTTTATGATTCTTTCAAGATACTAACTCTGCATTGAATTAGTTGGTGATGCATTATCACATATTATTCCACTGCACATATACATTGGTGTTCATTGATATTGTGTCAAATTCCCAACAGGAGCTAATGGGGGTGATTAGAAAGGCCGCATCCTGGAGTTACTGAGTTCACATTCTCTATCCATTTCACTCACTGAGCGGGCATTATCTACCCGTTTGCTGTCAAAATGGTCATCTGTCCGGCCTTTGGTACATTCTTCTTCCAATGGTGTCTACATGTATTTATATATGCTTCTGTAATATGCCTCACCTTTTATTCCAAATAATAATAATAATCAACAGCGAACTGTATCAGATTCCTACCAATTCTGCTCATTTTGATTGGAACTGTGTCTCTCTGGATTTCGCTGACATTCTGTTGATGTCTCGTAAAGCACAATGACCTTCCCAAAATCAATCATCTCCAATTTCGCTGACATTCTGACAAATTTTAAGCCATCTCAAATTGGCTCTTGCTTCTTTGTTCTGCTTTAGAGAACATTCCTTCCATAAATACCATCTGCCTTCGAGCTCAAGTGGGGACTATAAATATATGGTTTAGAGCTTTGATAACTTATTAAGATAGCTAGAAACATGAACGAGATGGAATAGGCTGAATTTAACAATACATCTTGCTTATCAGGATATGAAATGGTTGTGTTAACGAGAAGTTGATACTTCCTTCTAGTATATGTATAATAAAATATACTACTACTTCAATTTCTCTTACACTTGTAAGATTAAATTTCAGTGATCAGGTCTCTACAATTTAATGACCATATACCTTCCGTTGTATGCTTTTTAAATGTTATCACTATCATTACTCGAACAAAATCTAAGGTTATATTAAATAACTGAAAGAAAACACGAACAACCTAAAGCTCAAACTCATTCGTAGCCCCATTCATCTTAAACAAGCAACTGATCACATTATCTCTAGGCTATCACCTCAAATGCAGTATTCTACATACAGAACTTGTACCGCAACTAGACCACCAAATAATGGCAAGCCTTCTCAATTGCAAGCATCTCTTAATTTGTTTGACCCACAAAAGTTTAGAGAAAGGTCTTGTCCTCCGCCTAAAGACAAGCTGTAGCTCAATCAGATCGCCGGCCCAAGAGTGTGGACTTCCTCCATCAGATTCCATTTCCTTTTTGAGCTAACAAGAGAGACATTAGATCGAATTGTTAGCAAACAAGTGGGTGATTGATGCCCTCTATTTTTATATTGCTGAGAGCCATGCTCCATGATTCTAACCTATCCTTTTAATGCAAGCGTGGGCGGGAGGATAATTTAGATGTCATGTCTGTTCTCTAATAGCCAAACAAGCAGTCATACTGCATAGCTGGAAAAAAGAAAGCAACGCTGTACAAGTGGGCTCATAGAATGAAAGACAATTAACGTATAGAATAATGGTTTAAAGTTAAAACGTCACAGTAGATTGGAAGCTAATAACAAAAGCTATGAAGAGAGGATGTGGGGATTTAAATTCATGATTACATGAATAATTGAGGCACAACTGGATGATGATGACTACTGGAGTTGAACAAAGCTCTCGCAGGTCCTGAACAGCAAAATATATTATGACGGAAGTGAAATGCACAGGTTCTCTAAATAAGAGTGGGGAGTAACTGATGATCATCCAAAACAAAGAACAAAGTGTGGTAGAAAAACACAAATGAAAGACGACAAGATCGTCTACCCAGCAACAAAAAAAAACTGGTATGAAGACGTGCATAATTCCAGATTTGTATGCACAAGAAAAATATAGTAGGATGCCATGAGGTTCCCTTACTTTCTGCATTAATCAATCGTTTTCTCCCCCTGGTTCAAATGGGCACAACTTCCAGATTTGCGACATCTTCGGCCAGAATGGTCAGTATTGATCACCTATCAAAATAAATCGAAACAAATCAAAACAAAAGAAAGAAATCATTACAGCATTCATCTTATTAAATTACATCAGGTAAACTGCAACAGGAGATCGGATACACATATTAGAGAGATAAAACAGGTTATATCAACTGAACTGCAACAGAAAATCTGATGCTCATATTAGACAGGTAATAACACTTGGGTCCCATTGCCCATGATCTTGATGCTCAAAAACACTTTGCTTTTGACCATGTTAACCAAAAAAAGAATTAAGGGACGGAACATCACCCTATTGGCACAGCAGAATAATGAAATGAAGGGAAAGCTGATTGAGCCTCCAGACTTCTCAGATCCACTAAATGCTACCAAATCAAATCATACAATTGTTACCATCATCATATGCTGATACATGTAAAGTAGAAAGGCATACCACTTTGGAATGTGATGATTTACCATAACAATACATTGGCGCTTACCTAATTTTGTCGAGTGAATGGCCGAAAAGAATTAAACTAATAGTTGCAGTTCCACTAAATAAATTCTGCACCCCCAACAAAGTCAAACATGAAAGTAACCTCTTGCTGCTTTAAATTTTTAATTAGATGCCGAAAAGATCCCACCGCAGCTTCCCTATCTTGATTTATTATTTCTCTTAAAACTTTATTTTATTAAAACAATACAGATGCAAAGCATCTAGTCCATGATGAGGCAAAAATGCGGCATTTACGCGGAGTTGTCTACTAGATGCGGTCCCTCATGTGTTACAGTTCAAGCTAGCGGAGCAAAGCCACTCCTAAATTCTGACCAGGATAACTAAAGGATTATGAAGCTATAGTCAATAATCAGGTTACTATTGGAACCCACATAAAAAGAGAAAAAAAAAGAAAATTTTAAAATAAGGCCCGATCGATATTCATAACCAGGTTACTATCATCAGTATTTGTGACACTATTGCATTATCCGGTATTATGTCTCCAATTGATATTCATAGTCGGTTGGTAAAAAAGCATCATGCATCGAGTCTAGAGAGCGAGTCGTGTCAGAAAGAAAAATAGTATCATGTGTCTAAGCTTTCTAGAGCTAATAAAAGAGCAAATATCTAAACTTGTTCATTCCGATATATAGTAACCATGTCTTGTACTATAGAATATTGGTTTCAAATATTTTATTACTTTTGCAGATAAGTTCTCCCGTGGTAGAAGGATTTACTTTCTTAATGATAGATTTGAAGTATTTTTTATCTTTCAAAGTTTTTGTGCTGAAATTGAAACATAGTTTAGTTTATATGTATGCATTTTGCATAGTTATAATGAGTATTTTAGCTCGGTCTTTATTGAGTTTATAACATAGCTTCGTATAATACATAAATTATCATGTTTATATACATCACAATAAAATGGGGTAGTTGAACGTAAAAATAGGCATTTATTGGTAGCAGACCGAATTGGAAGCGAACCATCCATAAGAAGATTGATGCTCTTCTGTCACGAGGCATATGGAATCTTGTTAATGCCTCTTCAAAATTGGATGATGTTCGGTGTCATTGGGTGTTTACAGTAAAGCATCGCCCAGATGATTTTTGTATAGATATAAAGAAAGATTGGTTACTAATAGTTTCAATCACACATATGGAGCTGATTATCTTAAGATTCGCATGTTGCCTGGCTGAACCCTATCCATGTTTTCTCTCATACGATTAACCAGCTATGACAAATGTTTCAGTTAAAATAGTGCACTCTTGTATGAAGATCTTAAAGGAAGAAAATATGGAGAAACCACCTATTATATTACCCAAGAGCAGAATGCAGTATACATACTACAGAAAGCAATCTATAATCTGAAATAGAGTACTCAAGCATTACTTGATAAGTTATTGTTATGGCGTTGGTTTTCGGAGGTATTACTCATTTTTATCTTTATTTGTCAAGGCTCTTTTGGGTGTATGATTTTTAATGTAAATGTTGATGATATCCTATTAACAGGCAGTGAATATTATGGTATTGAACAAGGAATGAGATTTTAATCGTTTTGATTTCGAAAGGGGCCGGTATTTCGAAAGGGACCGGTATGAAACTGCTGAAACTCGGTTTCGGCCGGTTTTGACCGAAACCAAGTGGACTTGGTTTCGGTCAATACATCACTCTTTACAATAAAATACGAGTTTTAAGTTTAAATATATGAACCAAGTTGAACTATTTACATAAAAATATTTATTAAATTTCTAAACTTTCTAAAATTTTATTAATATTCAAAAGGCTATATTATATAATATCATTAAAATTCTAAAATTTTATTATAAATCCATCGTTATAGAAACATATACATAAAAATACAAATTGAATCCGAAACTCAAAATGAAACATATAAAACAGTTTCAAACTGTTCGAACTTAAAAAATTTCTAATGGTCAAAAACCAAAACTGAGTTCTCAAATCCTGGTATTGAGATAACCAATGAGTAACTTAGAGAACATTTTATGACTAAGTATATGAGAAAGCTTAGATATTTGCTTAGGAATACATTTCCTTACGGCAAATACGGGTGGTTCTTTCCCAAGAGAAGTCTGCCTCAGATTTATCCGCAAGAGATTAGATTTTTTACTTATAAGCCTACGAGTACTCCTATGGATGAAAATAGTAACTTCTGTGATGAATATTATTTAAGGATGCTTCTCGGCATGGGAGTTCGGTTGGTAGACTTATTTATCTTCCTGTTACAATACTGAATATCACTTTTTGTTGTTGAATTGGTGAGTTAGTTTATACATAAACTATGTCAAGTTCACATGATAGAAACTTTATATATTCTAATGTATGTCAAAAGTTCATCCAGTTAACATCTCCAATATATAAAGCATGAGTGCCTGTAATTTCAAGCTTTTCTATATTCAAATTATGCATGAGACAAACGGGATAGGTGTCCACTTCAGATTATTGTACATATGTAGAGGTAATCTCGTTATATGAAGAAGATACAGAATATTGTGCCATGTTCCAACGCCGAAGCAAAGAACAAATCATAGGGATATCAAATGATAGGGATATCAGATCAAGAATTTTAATTTTATTTTTTTATATTTACATTTATTTATTTTTTAGTTTGAGTCTTTAGTTATTTTTTGGAGTCTTTTCGAGTGTTCTAGCCTTTTTAGAATTTTAGTACTACATCGGATGAGTGAAAAGAGGTGTTGAGATGTAAGCCGATATAAAGGCTCTAGAATTGTATCTTTGCACCAATCGACCAACCAATGAAGAAATGAGAAATTTTCTCAAAATCTATGAAAGGTTCCCCTTCTTGGTGAGAAGCTAAGAAACCTTAGTTATCCAATTTCTTCCCCAAATCCTTCACCAAAATCCATAAATTCCACTACGTCTTACATGAATTCCACTAGTTATCAAAGCCGAACGATTCTTTTTTCCTCCTCTAAATTTTCTTCCAAAAAAACCCTAAATTTCCACACCGCCACCATTTACAGCTAAGAAATCAAAGAAACCATAATCCAAAAATTTATGCGACGTCCCTACACGGCCACCATCGTCAGCCCTCTCACCTCCACCTACTTCCCCACCAGCCTGATCAACACCGACGAGCCTCGATCACCGCATCCACCCTTCATCTGCTTCAACCCCACCGACGAGCTCCAGATCGCCACATCCGTTTGTCAAAACTCTCACAGATCTCCTTCAAGGGCAAAGAGTCACTGATGTCAACAGACAGCTATCTCCGAACCGCCTCATCGAAGAGGGGACCTTCTTCGACATCACATCCTGACACATCACTGCCACGAAGTTCCAACGTCATCACCGCATTTAGAAACAACCGACGATCACGTCCATCAACCTATCGAAGCTCATCGGCACCGCTGTCGACAATGATTGGAGTCGACGACCCCCAAAATCTGCTCGCCACCTCCAAGCAACAAATTTTTTGATGAACTGACGTCAGAGTCGTCGAAAAATGACGTCGATGCCAATCGAAGCCATCGATCTACAATATCGGCTCAATAAAGTTGACCCCGTGGTCGAGCAAACCCGTGTAAACTTTTATCGGCTCGGGCGAATGCGCTAGCTTGAAAGCTAGCTCGAGTCGACTGAGCCGCAAGCCACCCCCAAGCAAGCTCAGTCAAGCCTATTGACCTAGTCAACACCTCAACCGAGTCGGTCAACGACTCAACAGTGAGCCGTTTTAATCTTCAGATGATTTCTGGATTTTTCCGGGATTTGCTACGTAGTTTTGCTATCTTAACGATTCTGAATCCGTCTGAAGCCCAAATTCAATACCGTTTGCGTCAGTGTGTAGCTGACTCAGTCAGCTACATATAGGTACCCTCTATACAAGATCCATTCAAAATTATGGGATACAGCAAAGATAACTATGATGATTATTACAATGATTATACTCCCTAATCAAACTTTGAGCTTAAAAAGTAGAGGCAGCTACCAATCTTTTATGGCTTCAAGGATAAATTTGGATATGATGATTGAAGTACTGACTAGAAAATTCCTTCTCATGTTTTAATTTATCAGACGAAGCAAAATATAAGTATGCAAGGCTGAAGCTAGGTGGGGATGCGCAATCTTGGTGTTTGAATCTTCAAGTTTCTTATCATTGATGATCAACATTCATATCCACTCTTCGATGTCGATATTTTTCTAAGCATTGAAAAATTTCCCAAGCACCCCAGCAATCTTTAAGCTCGAAAGTAAAAATGTGGTCAAAAGCAGAGTTAAGTAAGAGCAACAAATGAATTCTTCAAGCGATCGAACAATGTAAAAGGGAGCAACAGAGTAAACTCAAGCAGTTCTAAAGATTGATCCAACACCTAAGGCAGAGTGTGAGATTGAACATAAGATGAAATCAGATCCTGACGAAGACATTGAGACAAAGCTTGTGCCTGAGACTGAATTGGAGCATGTGTCCGACCCAGAGCCTAAGCTAATATTGGAGAAACAGCAAGAGCTCGACCCCGAACCAGAGTCAGAGCCAGGACTATAGTTTGATCGAGTGCCGCAGTCTGAGCCAGAGCTAGAACTTGATCCAGCATTGCAATCTGAGTCAGAGCCTTATCGTGAGCCACATGTTGAACGTGCACTAGAGCTACCAATAGAAACATCACTAATTCCAATTGAGCACATCGAGTTCGTTATCCCAGATCCTCTTATCATAACCAACAAACAGGTCATGAATGTTTTTCTATCTTTCATGAATTAAGCAAAATTATCAGAGGATGTTCGTTTGCCCATCTGTATCTTATTATACTACAAGATTTGTGGACGCATCTTCTCCAACTGAGAGAACTACTGACTTCTGCCTAACTATGATACTTTTGTCGTCCTTCATCGGGAGGTAAAGTTCTCAAGCCGAAAAGAATGATATGGATATCAGATCAAGAATTTTAATTTTTTATTTTTATTTTAATTTTAATTTTAATTTTTAATTTTTATTTGTTAATTTGAGTCTTTAGTTATTTTAGAGTCTTTTCGAGTGTTTTAGTCTTTTTAGAATGTTAATACCATATCGGGTGGGTGAAAGAAGGTGTTGAGATATAAGCATATATAAAGGCTCATACTTCTATCTTTGAACCAACCAACCAACCAACCAACCAACCAATGAAGAAATTAAATGCGAAATTTTCTCAAAACCCGTAAAATGGTCCCCTCATTGGTGATAAGCCTTGGAAAATCTTGATGAGAAGCCAAGAAGCTTTAATTATCCGATTTCTTCCACAAACCATATACCAAAATCCATAAATTCCACCCCGTCCTACATCAACAAAGCTATAGCCCATACAACACATAAAATGATGTGGCTAAAGACATTCATGTGAGAACTTGATTTTCAGTTGGATGGTCCAATGAATATTACAATAATCTGACAGCAATTGCATGGCTGACAATCCAATTTTGCATGAGAAGCATATAGAGGTAGACTTACACTTTGTTCATGATGCTGTCACAGAAATGTGGTTTTGTACTCCCTTCGCTCATTTATTAAATTAGCTGGCAGATGTTTTATGGAAGTTGTTACCCTACAGTGTGTCTTCTTTGTGTAATAAGGTAGGCAACGATAAATATTGTTACAATATGTATTTCCTACTTGAATTAGTTATTGGGTTAGTCGATATTTGGGTATAATAACTGTAAACCTATACATGTTTAGTTATCTGTATATAAGCAACCCAAGGCAGAGAGAATCTAACTTCCTCTAACCTAACCCAATTCTAGCACGGTATTAGATTGATGCGGCCGCACCATCTTCGGCAGTCACGGGCCCATACGGGACCCAAGGAGGATGGGTCACTTACTATCGGAGGCGTCGAAGGGCAGATTAGTCTTTTTGTTATGGTGCTTTGTTTCCTAGGTTTTCTATTTATATCTAGGGCTAGCCGTCATGAGAGGGCATGCTTATTGTGTGAAGAACATTCTAAGTGTCATTTGTGAGGGTTTTAGGCTTTGATCCGTTCATCAAAGTTAGGAGAGCGAGTCCCTCTCGAAAGGGCTCAATTTATCTTGCTATTAGATCTTGTTCTTTCTCAAAAATCCAATAAAGATCTCATCTTTTCCAATTTTTCTTCCTTTTCTTCGCTGATTTTTCCTTGATACGATCCAAATCGTATCAAATTGGTATCAGAGCGTTAGATCCAATGGCGGAAGGTACTAAATTCAAGACGGAGATGGAGGCGCTGCGAAAGGAGATCCGGGAAGAGGTCAGCAAAAAGATGGGAGCGTTGGAAGTCACGGTAGAGATGCTATCCAATTCCCAAAAAGAGATGGAAGCCCGGTTGTTGAAGAAGCACGAGGAGTCGGACGCCACTCAAGTTCAGATTTTGAAAATTCTTCAAAAACTTGAGTGGAAGGGAAAGCATGTGGAGATCGGAGGGGAAGAATCCGAAGCGGAGAATCATCATGCTAAGGCGGACGATCCGAAGTTGATGGCGAACACCACTGGGGCACCTTCGGAAACCAAAATCACAAAGGAGAAGGAAGATCTAGGGTTCCGGGAGGAGTCGCGGGTGGAGGAGGTGCAACGGGAGCGGCGGCGGCGCGAAGGAGATCCCCTAGGGTTTCTTACGGAGACGAGGGGACGCGGCGTGCAAGGGGAAGGGTTTCCGGAAGGCGTGGGAAGCGGCGGCTGGGGGGAACCCTACCCCCCCCCCCCCCCCCCCCGCGCGGGCCGCCAGGGCCCCGCCAGGGCTCGGGAGGCCTCGCGGCCCAAGCCCGAGCCTGCGCGGGGGCCTGGGATGGCCTGACGGGCTCGCGCGAGGCCCTGGAGGGGTTGCGCGGCCTGCCAGGGCCCAACCAGCGCCCCGCCGGCTCCCAGGGGGGCTTCGCAGCCTCTCCTGGGGCCGGCTGGGTTCCGGCGGGTGACTTTGGGGCCCAGGGGCCCAGTAAACCCCCCGGGTCAGTTTTTCGGCCCCCCGAGCAGCGATCAGGGCCCCGCAAGGGGCTACCGAGGAGTTTTTGGAGCCACAGTGGAGGAGAGACAGAGGTGGCCTATGGAGTACACGGAAAATTTTGGGGGCCCGCGAGGGTTTTCCGAAGGGGCCTACGGCAGAGGCAGGACCGAGTATGGAGGCCATGGAGCTCAGGGAGGAGGGCACCCGACCATGTACCCAGACAGGAGGATGGAGAAGCTGAAGATGCCCATCTTTGAGGGGACAGACCCCGACGGATGGATAGTGCGAGCTGAGCGGTATTTCCAGGTGATGCGGATCTCAGAGGAGGATGTATTGGAGAACATCATTTGCTATCTGGAGGGACAGGCGCAGAGCTGGTATCGTTGGAGGATGGCCCGAGCCCCGTTTCGAACTTGGGAGGAGTTGTCCGCCTTCCTACTTGACCGCTTCCAGGCCAAGCAGGGGCGAATTTCTACGAGTAGTTGCTTGGACTACGGCAAGAGGGGACGGTGTTGGACTTCCTGGGGAAGTTCGAGGTGTTGGCAGGCAGGGTGAAGGGAGTGTCGGAAGACGTATTCTTGGGGGCATTTATGCGAGGGCTGAAGCCCTCGATACGAGCCGAGCTATGGATGCAAAGTCCCAGAGACCTAGAGCATGTGATTCGTCTGGCGTTGAAGGCGGAGGAGAAGCAGACGAAGGAGCGGAGGATCAGATGGACGTGGGGGGACGCCACAGCAAAGGGTCCCATCTACAGCAGCCGCCCCGAGACTACCGACGGCCGCATCAGCCGGAGCGGGGGAGAAGGCAGGAGAAGCACGTCCTGCGGGACAAGGGCGGAGGATGACCGAGGCCGAGATGCGGGACAGGAGAGCCAGAGGGTTGTGCTTCCATTGCGACGAGAAGTTCACCCCGGGCCATCGGTGTGCGAGCCGGTTGCTGCAGATCATTATCGAGCCGGACGAGGAGGAATACATCGAACCAGAGGAGCCAGAAGAGGAGGTCGTCTCTGTAGAGCAGACGGTGGAGCTGGAGCGAGCGCAGGTGTCACTCAACTCCGTGATGGGGTTCACGCAGAACTCCACCATGAAGTTGGTGGGACAGGTCGGGGAGACAGCAGTTACGGTCTTGATTGACAGTGGGGCCACCCACAATTTTGTGTCCCTGCGAGTGGTGGAGCTGCTGGGGTTGCAGATGTCGGATGGGAGGTTCACCGTACAGCTGGGGGATGGACGGTGCGAGGAGAGTACGGGGCTATGTCGAGGACTCTGCCTAGTCATTCAGGGGGTACAGATCGTGCAGGATTTTTTACCGTTCGAGTTGGGGAAGGTCGACTTCATCCTGGGAGTCCAGTGGTTGAAGACATTGGGGACCACGATGACCAACTGGAAACGGTTGAGAATGGAGTTCAAGGATGGCGAGCGGACGGTGGTGCTCCAGGGAGACCCGAGCTTGTGCTATGCCATGGTAGCGTTCAGTGCCATGACTCGGTCGATTCGGATGGCGGGGCAGAGGTACTTGGTGGAGTTTCGGGGGATGACCACAGAGGCGGAGCCCGAGCCCGAGGAGGAGCCACCAGAGGTGCAGTCGGTGTTGGAGCAGTTCGCAGAGGTGTTCGAGATGCCACAGGGGTTACCTCCACCCCGGGACCACGAGCATGCGATCGTACTGAGGGATGGCGCACCCCCCGTCAGTGTTCGGCCTTACAGGTATCCCCACGTGCAGAAGGATGAGATAGAGCGGCAGGTCAGAGAGATGCTGCTAGCAGGGGTGATCCAGCCTAGCGTCGGTCCCTTCTCGAGCCCAGTTGTGTTAGTGAAGAAGGACGGGAGCTGGCGGTTTTGTGTGGACTACCGAGCCCTGATTAAGGAAACTGTGCCCGACAAGTTTCCTATTCCGGTGATAGATGAGTTGCTCGACGAACTGCATGGAGCGAGGGTGTTTTCGAAGGTGGATCTGAAGTCAGGGTATCATCAGATCCGGATGCGAGCGGAGGACATTCCGAAGACGGCGTTCCGTACGCACGAGGGCCACTACGAGTTCCTGGTGATGCCGTTTGGATTGACAAACGCCTCGTCTACTTTTCAGGCCTTGATGAACAAGGTGTTCCGTCCTTACCTGCGGCGGTTCATCCTTGTGTTTTTTGACGACATCTTGGTCTATAGCCGCACATTGGAGGAGCACACGGGGCTTCTGAAGGTGGTTTTCAGGGAGTTGCAGGGGCACCAGTTATTCGCCAATCGGAAGAAGTGCTCGTTCGGGAGGAGTCAGATCGAGTACTTGGGACACATTGTCTCAGGCGCAGGGGTGGCGGCAGATCAGGCGAAGATTGTGGCGATGTTGGAGTGGCCTCTACCGACGACACTGCGGGCCTTGCGGGGTTTTTTGGGATTGACGGGATATTACCGCAAGTTCGTGAAGGGGTACAGCACCATTGCCTGGCCTCTGACGGAGCAACTTAAGAAGGACAGTTTTCGGTGGGGAGAAGAGGCGACTAAGGCTTTCGAAGCCTTGAAGACGGCGATGTCGACGACGCCGGTCCTAACACTGCCAGACTTCAGCCAGCCATTTGTAGTAGAGACGGATGCTTCGGGGTATGGTCTTGGGGCAGTGCTGATGCAGGAAGGGCGGCCGATTGCATACTTCAGCCAGGTGTTGACTACTAGGGAGAGGCTGAAGTCAGTATACGAGCGAGAGCTGATGGCTATAGTCTTTTCTATTCAGAAATGGCGACCATATCTGTTGGGACGGACTTTTGTGGTGCGAACAGATCAGCGGGCTTTGAAGTATCTGTTAGAGCAGAGGTTGGTGGCGGAGGAGCACCAGAAGTTACTGTCGAAGCTGGTGGGATTTCGGTTCGATATTGAGTACAGACCGGGGCTGGAAAATAAGGCGGCGGATGCATTGTCTCGGCGAGATGAGGGGAGCCAGTTGCAAGCGATGTCGATACCAGGGTGGAGAGGTTTGGACCAGCTGTCGCAAGAGGCGGAGGCGGATCCAGAGCTACAGCGGATCAGGGAGAGTTTACAGTGTGGAGGTGACGGGGTGCCAGGTTACACGGTAGAAGGGGGGAGGTTACTCTACCAGGGGAGGTTGGTGATTCCGCAGGGTCTGCATCTATTCAGACTCTCCTCCAGGAGTTTCATGGGTCGGCGATCGGAGGTCATTCGGGCGTGCAGCAGACGTATATGCGGATGGCTCGGGAGGTATACTGGACGGGAATGCGGAAGGACATCGCGCGATTGGTGGCGGCTTGTGACGTTTGCCAACGTCACAAGTACATGACGATGGCCCCGACATGACTGCTACAGCCTTTGGCATTGCCTGAGCAGGTGTGGGAGGAGGTATCCATGGACTTCATAGACGGCTTGCCGCGTTCGGAGGGGTTCACCGTGATCTTGGTTGTGGTTGACCGGCTGAGTAAGTATGCTCACTTCATTCCCTTGAAGCATCCTTACACAGCAGTCTCAGTGGCGGCGGTCTTTGTGCGAGAGGTGGTGCGGTTGCACGGGTTTCCGCAATCTATAGTGTCCGACCGGGACAAGGTTTTCACTAGTCACTTCTGGGAGGAGTTGTTTCGAGTGCAGGGGACAGTGCTGAAGCGGAACACCGCCTACCACCCGCAGAGGACGGTCAGAACGAGGTGGTCAACAGGAGTGTCGAGACCTACCTCAGATGCTTTGCTTCGGAGACACCACGACAGTGGACTAGGTGGCTGGCGTGGGCGGAGTATTGGTACAATACTTCCTTCCACTCGGCGGCGGGGACGACACCTTTCCGGATATTGTACAGGCGAGACCCCCCATCCTTGGTTTACTATGGGCACCGAGCGACACCGGTTTCACAGGTGGAGGAGCAGATGGAGGAGAGGGACAGGATGTTGGAGGAGCTGCGGAGGCACCTGACACGAGCACAGCAGGTGATGAAGGCCAAGGCGGACGGTCATCGGCGAGATGTGACTTTTCAGGTGGGGGACAGGGTCTACCTGAAGCTTCGACCTTACAGGCAGAAGTCTTTGGCTCACAGGAGGAACGAGAAGCTAGCGGCCCGTTACTATGGGCCTTTTGAGGTGGAGGCTCGGATTAGAGAGGTGGCTTACAGGTTGAAGCTGCCACCAGGGACGGCGATACATCCGGTGTTTCATGTTTCACAGTTGCGTCGAGCGATTGGCGAGCATACTACATCATCCACACTTCCTCCTACACTCACAGATGATATGGAAGTGATGCTCGAGCGTGGCTCAATGTCCGGGCGGTACGGAGAGGACCAGGGCGACGTCGGGAGGTACTCATTTACTGGCAGGGGCTACCGGAGTGCGATGGGACATGGGAGCTGTATGAGGCGATACAGGAGCAGTACCCTGATTTCCACCTTGAAGACAAGGTGGCTCTTTTAGGGGCGGGTATTGATGCGGCCGCACCATCTTCGACAGTCACGGGCCCAGACGGGACCCAATGAGGATGTGTCACTTACTATCGGAGGCGTCGAAGGGCAGATTAGTCTTTTTGTTATGTTACTTTGTTTCCTAGGTTTTCTATTTATATCTAGGGCTAGCCGTCATGAGAGGGCATGCTTATTGTGTGAAGAACATTCTAAGTGTCATTTGTGAGGGTTTTAGGCTTTGATCCGTTCATCAAAGTTAGGAGAGCGAGTCCCTCTCGAAAGGGCTCAATTTATCTTGCTATTAGATCTTGTTCTTTCTCAAAAATCCAATAAAGATCTCATCTTTTCCAATTTTTCTTCCTTTTCTTCGCTGATTTTTCCTTGATACGATCCAAATCGTATCATAGATTCATGAAAATAAATCAGCTTATTATGGTAAACACTACTGGGTATTGCTACTCTGATACAGTACAATTGCTTATATGGTATTGCTACCTTGCACCATTACTACTTTACAAACTGAAAGAAATGTGAATCCACCTTTTCTGTGAGTGTTGAAGAAAAATAGTCCTACATTGGATATAATAAAAACATGAGAAACATAAAATTGAAGTTAAGTCTCTACCAAATAGTTTAAGCTTTTGGGTTAAATTGTCTCAACCACCTTACTATTTTTGACTTGATGTGGGCCCTCTGATCATATTATTATCCAATTCTAACAACTATATATGCTTCAGCTTAAGAAAGTGTTTGTTAGACTCCTTCATGTATTTGGATTTTGGAGTGTGTATTTGGATTCTTAGGTTGGTTGTTGCAATCTCATACCCAAATCATATATATATATATATATATATATATATATATATATATATATATATATATATATATATAAGGTAGCGACTGGGTTTTTTAAATCTATGTTGCTAATTTCCCAAAAACTTTAATATCCTGTTATAATAGTTAAAAATTTGACTCTCATTGTCATCAACCTAAATCTTTTTTTTCAACGTGGGTCACCATCGACGGAGATGACTTAAAGTGAAAACCCCATGGAAAGAATTTACCAAAACTTTATTCTTGACTATGAAGTTGGTGAACAGTAGTCCAACTTCTTGGCTAAAGAAACCAATGCACTATAGCAAATTTAGCATGAACAGAAGACGCAAGTTAGATGGTAAGGTGTTGGAACTTTTAACCAAAAAGGACAGGATACATATATTATAGGATGTGCTATAGGGAGTTGCACTCCCAAGTCAACAAAACGCTAGGATGAAAGGGTGGAGCCACATTTTATTTCTCGTGTAAACAGAAGTATTATTGCAGAAGGTACATCTACTCGGTTCAACTGAATAGCTGATACAATTTGCTTTCGGGAATGGAATATAAAGTACCGTTTAAGATAAAGCCACCATAATTAAAATAAATTTCATTAAATTCTAGCAGTTCCAGAATTTGCTAATGTCATTTTCATATCAAACAGGTATCCCTTTATTAATGCAGAATGGTGTACTATTGTTGTAGCAAAGTACCAAAAACGGATCTGTTCATGCAAGCATCGGCTTTTGGAATTTTCCATGAACCCAAATCCGTCGCATCGTCTTTCCACTTCGACGGTTCACTGACCTCACGCAGCAGTACTCAAGCTCCAACTGCATTTTTACCCCAAAAACCACAATTAAAAAATCTACAAAATCAATTAAGATGTATTATTTTCATCTAAATATATCCACATTTCCTAATGAGAACATGACTAATGACTATCTACAGACAAGCTAACAGATTGCCCAAAGAGTGTCATCTACATTAGAACACTAGTTAGAAACCTCCACTTTTGAAAACACAATGAGCTTTGATTAACATAAATGTCTAGAGAGCATGGTAAAACCAATCTAGAGTTAAAAAAGCAATTGTGCAAGAGATCAGAAAGATGCTGTAACAATATTTATAATATATATTGTGTAAGTGCATGAAACTTGCAAAAGCAATCATGTTAGATAAGATCTGAAAAACATTACTGCTTTCGAAGCATATGTGCTTGGTGCAGTTAAGGAGTGATAGAGTAAGCAAGGCATCTATAAGAGTCATTAGGTAGCAGAATCAATAATTTTGAAGAATCACACTAATAACTTGATAAGTTGATTACGTTGTGGATTCAAGTTATGTTGGCCACAACATTTCAAAGGCCAAATTTTGATGATAAAAACCATGTGTGTCAAAACTATTGGCACTACTTCGTATCTTAATGTGATTCTTCACATATCACGATGACACAACAAAGAAAGCAAAAGCAAGAGTTTGTACCCGATAAAGATCATCAAGCCAATAAAACTGAAGTTGATCTGAAAAACATCTAAAAAAGGATGTCGAAAGCTAAGTATGCAGCATTTTTATCAGTCTAAGAGATGTCTACAAGTCTCATGAAACGAAAATAATGGAATCATCAAAGAGGATATCTAAAATTGATTGGCAACCAATGGAGCCTTGGAATCATGCAATATTGATTTGGCACCAATGGGTTGATCTTTACTGAATCGTGGTTGCCAGGGTATGAGCAGGGTGCGAATCCAATAAATCAAAGATATTGTTTCCAACCAGTATCAAGAAAAGGATAATGAAAGAAAAATCCGATCTCGGAATCATGTGATAAGTCTTGATGTCCACTAGTCTAATAAACCTTATGTTTATTGAATAGCCAAAGGGTCTCCCTAAAAACGATCAGTAATTGATGCAGCTTCAAAAGCATTCAAACATTGTGTTGGCACCTGTTAGAGCATAAAAATTAAAAACAATTACCAGTCGAAGATTTGCTGCAGTGGCAAGGACTTTAAGATAGCATCAAAGCAACCTAGGTCCAATACCCACCGGGCCACACATCTTTGAGGAAGATTTCAAGGAGGACAAAAGGTTATGCAAAAGCCCGAGTTCAAAAAGGGCTCAATCTGTGGATGTGTCTTAAGATCATAAGGAATATTACCCTAACCTCTCGCGACACCTTCAGAGTTTTGATACAGAGTGGCATTGGCATGGACTTTAAGAGTACCCAATCAATTTATAAACTGGAGTTATCCATCTGCGAGTTCGTATGAAATGGAATGACTATATGCTTCGTTCAGTCAAGCAAGCAGTCAAGTGAAATGTGAATTTGAATTATAACATGGAACAACGGCTGATTGACCAAGAGAACTCCATAAGTAGATACTAAATTTATGATGGAAATAACGCTTGCAACTAGCATCATTAGTTGATGATGGAAATAACTCCATAGTGCTAATTGATTTTCGTAGTCTGTCTCTTAGTACTAGTTTTTAGTTGCTATTATGATAGCGCTAAAATTTGGTATCCATGTTCGAATTTGTGGAGGGATGCTTATGCTGACGCATAAGAATATGAACGGGCATTTCTGTAGAACTTATGGATATGCCAAGCTGTTGGGTCAGCTTTGGTCAACTTTGACTCAACCCCGAACCCACAATCAGGTCAGGATTCTCCAACTGGTACACAAACTAACAATTATTTAGGTCACCCAAACCCAACTGAACTAACCCATATCTTGGATGAGTGGTGGACGTGGACTGGATAAGTAGTGGATGTCAGACTCTGTTAGGGTTTACCGCACAGCGGAAGATGAAAAGCGAGATAAACGATAAGAACAAAATCACAGAAACTGCATACACATATGTGCATATATTTTCATGATTAGAAATAAGTCCTACGTCTACTGACAGTGGCAAATGATTTCCCTGTATCAGAATAGAGATTACAAATTATAAAGAAAGAGATCTATAGATCTTACGGATGCTCTCTACCGAAGATAGAACTCACAGTTAAGGTAACTTCAAAAAATGACAGCTCGGCCCCTAAAATCTTAAAATATATAACCTATATCCTAATACAAAATATCCAAAATACCAAACATGGTTGGATACACATCTGTCAGCTGCGACATCCTAACCCCACGAAGCGGTTCCTGAAATAGTAAAGAGCTGATAAAAAAGGAATAAGATTTAAATCAAACCTCAACAAATCTCCTCTTTGGTTTGAATCATATTCAAAAAAAATCAAGAAACTTAAGGGTTAAAAATTTATTGCTACCAATAACCCCCTTAAGGACTATCCTGTCTGTCGATACTGAGAAAGTTCAAGCAATGTAAGAATTTAAGACTGCTCGGCTTGGTCAATATATCTATTGGATTGTCAGTAGTATCAATCTTCTCCACCACAACCATCATCTCGGTACGAATCAAATGACATCAAACATCAATATGTTTAGTCTTATCATGAAAGACAATCCTTTAAGAGACATCACACTCTGATTGTCACAAAGCAATGTAGTTTTATCTTAATAAAATCTGATGTCACTAACCTTTCAACCAAATATCTTCTTTCGTCACTTCAGTCAATGTCATGTATTTTGTTTCAGTGATAGAAAAGCCGATTGAAGACTGTAATGAAGCTTTCTAACTGATGATCAAACCTGCTAACATGAACACACAGCAGGTCAATGAACTTCTCCTATCAAGGTCTCATGCTTAAGCCGAAGCTGAATAACATGTGACGGGCAACTATGGATAACATTCTTTGTAAATGGAATCAACATTTCATACTCTCTTAAGATGTCGCAAAATCCACTTCACAGCTTCTCAATTCCTCTTTCAAGGCAGAGCTATAAATCACCTAACCACACTGAATGCATGTGCAATATATGACCTAATGTACACCAATGCATACATCAAACTCCCGATAAACTAGCATACTCAACACGAGAGATGTATTTGACTTCAGTTGCTGATTGAGAAGCAAAAATCAGCCAAGCGACAAAAATAATCTTCTGCCAAGCTTTGCATCTAACATATCAAGTTGTTCCAGTACCTTCTGAATGTAGCCCTGTATAGCATATAGATATATGAGCCATCTTTGACTTGTCGATGAAAATCACAAATATCATACAAACTCCGATTGTAACCATGTTCCATCATGAAACTATCAAATCACTTATATCACTACCTTAAATATTGCTTCAATCAGTATAAATACTTTCACAATCGACAAATGTGATCTTTCTTATTTGAAACAACAAATCCTTCTATGGCTCATCACAATATCCTCCAATTCCTTATAAAGGAATGTTGTCTTCACATCTAGCTACTCTAGCATCTAGCCTCAAGTCCTGATGTAATATCAAATAGCACCGGAATAGACATGTCTCCAAGAACTAGATAGAATTTTTTTAAAAAATCCACTCCTCTTTGATTAGTACCCTTTGTAACTAACCGAGCCTAGTATCGCGTCTCATCGACACCTATGGTTCCAACTTTCTTCTTGATAATCCCAAGGTTTTAGGTCTCGGTTTCGGTCTGGGTATCATTCTTCCCAAAATTTAGGTTTCGGTTTCGGTATCGCTTGTTCGGTGGTTTTGGAAGCAAGTTTCGGTTTCGTCCGTATCGCTAGTATCGACAGTTTCGTTTCGTATATCAGTTTCGATTTCGAAGATACTTTAAATATATATATACTATATACACACAGTGATGGTTTCGGAGGTTCTTAAATCTAAACCTGTCAAATACTATTAAATACTTAACAAACTAAAATATTAATCATATACCATCAAATACTAAATACTAAATAGATAAACTAAATGTGAGTTCGCAATCATATCAAATACTAAATACCTAAAGTTTGGTACTTAAATACTAAATATTAGATAAATGAATAGATCCTAAAGCTTGCCTTGTGCACCCACCCTTTTGCCTTGCGCACATACCATTTTACAAGTTCGCCATAAAATCGCTGGGCGTTTTTTTTGCGCACCCACCATTTTGCTTCGTGCACATACCACTTATTTACGGGGTTGCCACAAAATATCCGCTTGATATGTGCACCGACTGTTTTACTTTACGCACATACCACTTATTTACAAGTTTACCTTTTTTTAAAAGCAGGATCTCCTGAAAGGCGACTCGAGCCTCTTTCTCTCCCTCTTTGCTCTCTCTCACTCTCACGCTTGATGGTCAAGGCGGGTTCGGTGAGGCAGAAGGCAGGTGCGGCGACGCGATGAGGTGAGTTCAAATTTTTCATCTTTCTTTTGTCCTTTTTCTTCTTTTTTCAGCAATTTTTTCTTTGTTCTACATCTTCTTCGTCTAATTCTTCATCATTTTCAAGCCAAAATCATATGGTTATCTCCTCTCTTTTAACCGAGCTTTCTATGCAACCTATTGATTCACGAAATTTTTTGGGTTTTTAGCGAATTTTATTTAATTACACATTCTTCTTCTTTCATTTTCGACCGGTACTGAATGGTGTCGGTCAGTTTCGGCCGGTATCGGTCAATTTCGACAGGTATCGGCTGAAACTGACAGATACCGTTCAGTATCGGTCGATACTGAAACTAACACTTGGTTTCGGTATCGTCAACTGCCGGTACCGATACAATACGGCCGATACCTAATGGTATCGGCCGATACCTCAAACCATTCATAATCCACTTGCAGTCGACTATTTTCTTGTCCTTCAATAGCTTGATAAGTTCGTATGCCTAATTCTTGTGGAGAGATTTCATTTCATTACAAAGCAACAACTCATCGATCTAAATCAACACGTAAAATAGCTTCTTGATAAGAATTGATTTCTGATGTGTCCACTTCTTGAGCAATAGAAAGGGCCGCACCTTTAAATTCATACTTTTGATGACATCGAACTTGCCTTTGTACTCGGTTAGAGGCAATACAACATGGCTATGTTGATGCTGCTGAGTGGAGCTCTATTGAGCTAGGAAGATGCATCATTTTCTCCTTTTTCGGGGCTTAGTTCTAAAATATTGGAGAAACATTCTCAAAGAGGCCTTTTTGCTTAGTTACATAAAATAGATATGGACTAAGATCAAGCTTCTACTCAATTGGTCGCTCAAAGCCTGATAGGGATGAGACCTAGTCATCGTGGATAAAGTCTATACGAAGAGAAATTTGAAATTTGTGGAAGCTTCAAAGAGTCGCACTTGCCAGTGGTTGACACTCAGCAAATACATGCAAGTACCTATTAGTTACATATCAGCAAGGATGAATCAGATTCAATATGAAATTTGAACAGCATATATGATACACAACTAGAAAAGAGATTGTGTTTCACAAAATCTGAATAAAATGACATCTTCGTGGTTTGGGGACCAAAATGTTTACACCAAAAATTGAGAAGGTATGCTGATTGATAGAGCATATGAGCAGAGCCCAACAGTGGCAATCTTAATTTTCCCAAACTCAATTTGGAGCTTTTTGGCAACACTCAAATGGCGTGTTAGCACATGATCAATCGACATTGAAGATGGCATGTGAATGTGAATTTGACATGAGTTAGCACCACATAAAGCAATTGGCATGAAAATAACAGGAATCCAGCATACGGCCAACCGAAGCCTGAAAAAATAAAGCATGCATGCAACTCATGAGATGAGCTCGAGCTCAAGCGAAGGTTAACCTTAAGAAGCTCTACGAGAAGATCATCCGAAGCAGAAACCATTATAGATGTAGCAAAAGAAAGTATGGAAAATTTACACCGCTTAGAACTACCTCTTGTTCTTTTCCATGGAATATAAAACATTAATGTACTTGCATTGCACTTCTCCCTCTCCTGAGGTGGTTGACTGGCATGTAACACATCATTCAATGAAATATTATTTTTTTCTTCACAAGCACAGTAAATTCATTTCCTCGTCTGCACTTACTGTTGATTTTGCAGCATATCGGTGACCATCCTGAGTTGCACTCTCTCACACGAGCAGTTAGGACACCAGTTGAAAAGAGAATGCTCTCTCCTTTCTTAATGGCCAACACTAACACTAAGAGACATACTGGGGGGACGTGTAGGTGCAGTAGAAATAACCCAAGCATCTAGCTACCTAGTTCCTATGTGCTAAGAAGTACACGCCAACATAGAAATAATAGTGACTAAAATTTTGTCCAGTTGAAAGACTAGGACTTGAGGACTAGACGTTGGAATGGAATATGGAAGGACAGAATTGATGGGGGCATGGAAGTGACAGAACTACTATACTGTAATGCTCAAATAGCACATGAACAATAAGTTGGTCTGCATTTATGTTCAAAAATATTGGCCCAAAAAACATCATCTGAAAATTATATTAGTTGGGTTATATGTGACTTGTTTGAGTCTTATCATTTATTACGATACCAATCAAACTGTGTGTGCCACCTTATAGAGAAGAAGAATCAAGTTTGAAGTAGAGAATTCAAGATGTAGGATAGCCCTAATAAAGCAATCAATGAAAATATCTAAAGGTTTTAAAGAAATATGTGCATTGCGGTGTATTTGTATGCATGTATGTGTGTGTATCGTACAAATTCATGTGCATATACATTATTTTCCTTCAGATCCCCTGAATTTAAATCGAAGTATTCTCCTAGATGCTGTCCCTTCTTCCACAAAAATAATAAATCAAATTCATGTCACAGACGTAAAGAGACATGGCATTTGTACGAGAAATGTGGTGCATGAGAAATGTGGTGCATTATAAAGGCCCATTCAAACAAAAATAAATTTGACACGTTATTGGAAATATGAAGATGATGGATGGCACTAATTGAAACATTCTTCCATGAAAAACATTAGATAATTTCTAGTTAGAGTAACCTTGTTTAATTAGGAAAGAACAATCACTAAAATATGGCATGCACAAGATATCATGTACTTAGAAGAATGAAATCATGACTCTAATTTTGAAACTCCTACCTCAATGAATCCAGCATGACAGAAAATGTCCCTAACACCTTCAAGCGAAAAGAAATAAGAAAGAGTCCCATCTGATCGCATGTACTCCCTGAAACCCACTCTTTGTTCAGACGGAAACCGAAGCATTGTCATGTCATAGAGTCCTGTGGTTGTAAACCAGTTTTGAGCCAACACTTAAACATTTACAACTAAAAGTCTGGGAGAAAGCAACACGAAATTAAACATAATAACCCAAAAGTGACATTCAATTACACATAATAATCTAAATGAACAATCAGGTGTTGTCTCACCATAATCTCTGAATAAAAGCAGAGACCCGGGCTTCAAGACAGACATGCATTCTTCAATGACAAATGACATCTTCTGAAATGGTACTGCTGACAAAGTAAATATCTACAGGTTTACAGTAAGAATTAAACATCAGATCCAACCACAGAAAAACAAACTTTTGCTGTAGTAACTTTCCTATAGCATTGGATCTAGTATATCCCTCCTTTATAAGAAAGTACAGTTAAGCAGGGTTGCTTCTTAAGGGGGGGAAAGATCATTTGTGTGGATCCATTATGAACTGAATGAATGCTTGTATCAAAACCCGATAAGGAGAAATGCATGACGCACGTCCTGCCATGTCCCATTTTAAATGTGTAGAATTCTCAGATAAAAGGATTAAATGATTAATCTGTAAAATGTTCTGATAGGCTGCTGCAATGATTTAATGATTGAACTTTGAACAGATTATCATATGAATCTTTTACCAAAACTATTTTTAAAATGAAATTAGAGCTCACAACAAGGCTTTTAGAACGTTAGTTGCAGGAATTTCCATCCAAAACTCACAAGCAGAAATGGTTTCCATATTATAAGTGCACCAAAAACTGGCTAGATGAAGTCCATCCAGAGTAACTTGTGTTATGATCAGATAAACACGTTATGTTGCATGGACATGGATAAGCCGACAAATCTAATGATATGGCACAATACGGATACACATACAACTTCTAAAAAGTATATTTAACATAGAAGTATCGTAACCTACACGTGTCGTATCCAATACGGCTTTGTGGTTGCAGAGTCCATGCTGGATAGCAACAATGTTCTCAAAACAAAAAACAGACTGAGAGGAGACCCACTTTATTGATACTGGGTGAATCCATTGTTAAATATTTGAAGCTATATCTATCACAAAAGTATAAGCCAATGGGTGAAGGCCTAATCCTTAATTTATGGCCATCAACTTTCTTCAATCTTCTGACAGGTGACTATTTTTCTAACTACCTCCCAATTCAAGATAGGAACCATAAGTTTGGGTATCAGACTTTTTTTAATGATGATAGGACCATAATTCATATTGATTTGAATCCAGATTAGATCATTACCGACAACCAGGATTACAAAACAGATGGTTATTAGGCCATTATAGACGGAAAAGGATTACAAAACAGTCGGTCTTTACAAGATTTAGCTCAATAATCAGGTGACAAGACATGATGAAACCTTCGGATATCATCTTAGAACAAGAAGGGATCCACTACTAGTGATATTGGTTTAGCCATAATTAAATAATTGAAGTCATGTCTATCACAAAAGCTTAAGCCAATGGGTAAAAACCCAATCCCTAATTTATAAACATCAACTTCTTTCAATTTTTCTGATGTGGCTATTATTCGTAACAAATGTGATTTGCCGAATTGCTTGGCTGAAGCCATGCCTGTCTAGACACAACTCAATTCACAAGCATATGAGTTCTGCACAATGATCATCATTAGACTGTTCATATTTCAAATTCCTGCATATGAAATGATCTATAGCTGTTATATCACGAACTTGAGAAATGAAAGCCTAAATGAATTATTTGGATTGGACAAGCAATAATTAATTATTTGGACTGGGAGAGCAATAATTAGCCACTTTGAAACCTCCCATAGTATCTGTTATGGCATCTAGGCTTTGTAATTCAACTGACTGAGTTCAAAAGTATGTGTAACATTCTAAAAAGTTCATATGATATAGATTACATACAAATTCAAACTTGTAATGAGCTTGGTTAGTTCAACTTAAATATTTTTATAAAAAATTATTAACACAAGTGAATAAACATCTAGTATGATAATAACTGCATACGACACGAATAGACTAGAAAAAATATTTCTATGATAGGTCCAAATCAAAACCTTGAACTCTCTACCAGAGTCGTAAGGATTTGCCAAGATTGAATTCTGCTTCATATGTCACATCTTCTTATAGAAATATCATGTTCTGTTGTCACCACCAGTAGGGCTCCCACGACCCACTACAATGGGCTTTCCGCCTCCCATACCAACAAAACCTCTTACATGATCCAAACCATGAGCAGTCCTTGTAGTTGTAATGCCACGATCTCCCTATTAATCAAATAAAACATCTCTGGTGAACTGCCAAAGCAATGTGATTCTTGCTTCACACCTGTTGTGGAAGGTGTACTGGAAAATATCCTCTGGAGTAAGCTAAATATCCCTAATATAGATTTGAACCCTGATCTATCTATCAATTGGGATCATGCAAATCATATGTAGTTAGAAAGCTCCAAAACCCCCTAGCACAAAGATGGGTTCTGTTGCTTCTTTACCTTCTGCACATCTGCACTTACTAGAAATAACGACTTTAATTCTTTACACAACCTATTCTAGTCACTATAAAACTAGGAAAGAGGTTGATCATCCTTCTGGCAACTTCTAAACAGCTACTACCGCTCCTCGTAACCTCTATTAAGATTATTGATTCCTGAATAGAACTATGTAAATCAATCACATAACTGCTTGACTATTATCGTGTAACACTATGTCATGCACATGTAATTCTATGCTGTTCATTTTCTGATTGTGAAGACCAATATCATCACGCTTTCATTTAGCAACTTTGTCATTTAGCAACTTTCGAGTTAGGAGGATCGTCGGCAAGATTGATATCTCTTTTTCTCCACTGATAATGTGGTTCTCAACTAGTTTAACACTATGTCATGCACATGTAATTATATGTTCATTTTCTGATTGTGAAGACCAATATCATCACGCTTTCATTTAGCAACTTTCGAGTATGGAGGATCGTCGGTAAGATTGATCTCTCTTTTTCTCCACTGATGATGTGGTTCTCAACTAGTTTTCACTACTGTAAAAAATGTTGACATTTACCATCAATTTTCAATCCATTATCTTTCCAGACACATTCATGAACCACTAATCTGACCTAACATCTAGTATGAGGAAGAGGAGTAAGAAGAAAGAAGGGACAATGCCAGGAAAGATCACAAACCTGGTTAGGGAACCAACAATTAAGGATCTTTCCATTAGAGCCGAAGCTCGCCGTCAATGAAAACCGAAAATCATTGAAAAGGGCTTTTCATCATCAACAACTCGTCAAAACAGCCTGTCTTCGATTAGACAGGATCTAACATTGAGCAAGCCGGCGGATCTATTTGGATTTAATCGAATCTGCTCGAAAGAAGCTCGTTCTCCTCAGGGCAACATCGGACTGTGTCATCAAGGTCATATCCAAGATCTAATCAGAGAACTATTATCATTGTTGGATTTAAACAGTGTTAACGGTCATCGAAACATGATGGTAGTAGTCTCGACATTATTGAATCGTGATGGAAGCATTAGGCTGAAATCAAATTACGAGTGGAGTGGCAATAGAATTGAATTGGATAGTGTTGGCGGTGATGGTAGTAGCGGCAAATTTTGAAAGCAGATTTTGTGGTGGCATGAGGTTGACGAAGGTTATGGTTAGTTTAATCTAATTTAGGACTAATCTAAGGTTAGTGTTAGAGCTTTGATACCATGTAACTCTCAGAGATGTGTTTTTATGGGACAGTTAAATAGACTCAATCTCTCTAAACCTAAATACTTTATTATTTAGTTGTATATAAAACATCAATATTACATAAAACACCCTACACAATTATATTCTAACGATCACCAACTTTCTCTTACACCCAAATCAAGCAAACATCAAATCACACCCTCATTAACCCAATTAGATCCAAGTCAATCCAACCCAAATCAAACCCATCCCAAATCAATTTACATCTACCTCAAAACAACCCCAAATCAACTATAATCTAAATATATTATGATAGTTAGATTACAATTAGAAACTAGAATAAGTAGCACTAGAAATTAGCATTAGAGATGTATTTAATTGTATGTATATTGTATTTTTGGGTCATATCAACAGATTCAATCCCCCGATCTTCAACAAAGACAACGTAACTTATTTTGCCATGATGTCAAAAAAGTTATGTACAATAAGAGCATATTAATTTTAAGACATGAACTTTGGCTTCTGATTATACACAATGCATATCTATATATTAAAACACAACTGTTTTTGAATTCTAGGGCTGACTAGGACAAGCTGACTAGGACAAACAGGTTGATAGAAAGACGGCTTAGATTTAATATTGAAAAATGAATGGTTGAGATGAGATTTTGTGGAAAGTTTTGGAGGGAAAAACATTTCTCGGAAAATGAGAGTTTCTGGAGAAATGAAACTTTATGGGGAATGAAAATTTCTGGGGAATAGCAGAGTGCACGTAATTAATGCATTTGGGAAAAAAACTTTTACTTGCACTTAATGCTGCAGATTGAAGGATCTCTCCCTCAATGCGGGGCCCATCGTATCTTCGATGCATGGGGCAACAAGATGAGAATAATTTCTCGCACCGAAGGCGACCGCGTCGATTTTTTTACGCTAATTTGTTGTTCCGCGCCGAAGGCGTCCTCGGCGAATTTGTTGTTGTATGCCAAAGTTGTTGTTCCGCGCCCAAGTACACGCGCTGAACTTGTTGTTCCATGCCGAAGGCGCATGCGCCGAATTTATTGTTCCGTGCCGAAGGCGCATGTGCTCCTAAATATTTTTACGCTAATTTATTGTTTCATGCAATTTTGGCTGTGAAAATAATTTTTTGGGGAACAAAGATTTCGCGGGGGGAATCTTAAATGAACCGTGCCCGCGGGCACGGGTTATGACTATCTCTTCTATACACAAGGGATGTCCAACTGAACAAATGTCCTCTAACCCCCCCCATGCCACTTATTTACATGGTTGCCATTACCCCAAAACCCAAAAAAACCACCCCCAAATCCACTTATTTACGTGTTTGCCTTTCGCACATTTAACCCCTGACAATGCCGGCATATACACACACTTCCGCTCCTTTACGGTTGCGTGCATGCACCGCATCCGGTGGGTGGGGTTTTTTTCCATGCCGTGCACTTTGTGCACGGGTTATTTCTAGTTTATGTATATTGCATATGGCTTCTGATTATACATAACGCATATTTATGTATATTTCATTCTTCCAACAGTGGTCGTTGGTGACTCACTAAGAAGGGACTATTTGCAACTTAAATTATAAACAAGAGCGCATACAAAGGAATGTCAACAAATGTAAGGCAAATTATGTTATTTGCAAAGGATTAGTGTGTGTGTGCGCGCGCGCATGTGCAAAGAACCCTACTAACAAATAAATAAGTCTTTATTTTGACGTAAAAGCAACTACATAAATCAGTGAGCAAGTTTCATAAGGCTACTTACTAAAGTAACAAAATCCACTCCACCAATACAACAATGGGCACCTCTGAAGAAGGATGGCTCATTTAATCTCACCAAGTCCTTTGGAGTATCATCTAAGAGAAAAACGTAGAACGTCAAAGTCTATTGTGTATAATTTTACAACAACATGAAATGAATACAACACCATGCATTTCAAACAGTAATAACTGGAACCTGATGCATGGTCAACTTGATTTGGCAATGATGGCCTCTGACAAGTAGTGCACAACAACCAATCCGGAAATGCACTCACAGATATATCTAGTAAAAATGGGTGAAATCGATGCTTGATTGAGACAAAATTTGTTGTGGCTATCATCTCATTTGCTATTTCAAGGACCTCTGAACTACAATCACAAGCATAAACAACAATGCCCTGTTTTGCGCTAAAAATAATGAACAAGAACATCATATAAGAAACATAAAATTGTACCCGTAAGTCTGATATATGTTAGCAAAAAATGAGGAGTAGTGATTTCTGAAAACTAATGCCAATGTTTATGGGACTAATCGAATCACAGAAGAAAATAGGGGGAAACCAAATGAAAAGATACGAGAAAATATTTCTTACAGAGAAAAAAAAGGTCCTTATACGGGTGATTGTAAGGAATGCTTCTATGAATAGCACAACTTACTCGGGAAGGAAAGCATGAGAAAAAAGCACAACGTTTCAATACAATAACTCAAAACATATTTGATAATTATAGCAATTTACTTACTAAAAAAGATTGGCACTAAGAAAGGAGTAACATGTACTAGACTTGAGTAAGCATCAGGATTCACTGGTATCTCAACGTTTTAATGTTAAAATTTGCCAAGAATATGTCTGGGATTATTATTTTCATTACTTGAGTAAATCATTCATTAAAAAAATAAAGTATCTCCCTTTCCTACAGTTTCGTTAGCTAGGATAGTGTGCCAAACCAAACAGTTAATGTCAAAAGGAAGATGATTCATTTAGGATAGAGACATTGAAGAGGTTATATATATAAATAAATAATTAATTAATTAAAAAGATTATTTATTTAAAAAGATGGTGAAATGGATACATGTTGTTGGTTTTTTTTCTTTTTCTTTTTGTCCTTTGTAGAGAGAGGCATGTAGGCTTACATTGCAGTTGAGCAGGAAAACTACAGGGGGAGAGGGGCACACCTTAAAAGGAAAAAAAAGGGTGGGTGGGTGGGTGGGTGGATGCCCCATATTTCGACAGAAGAACAGCCATAAGGCTAAAAAATCACATAAAGAAAAAAAAGAACCCCTATAAGGAAAACTTATTGTGACATAACCCTAATTGGTCCTCATATAACGCACATGGATCACATGAAGCATCCACAGACCACCGGCAACCTTCATGCATCATAACTGGAGTTGCTCAGTAAACATGAAGTTTAAAAGACGTGTTCTATAAGACCCCTACAAGACAAATACTTTATAGTTAGAAGCATTAGGCAACATGTGTGTTTGTGTGAAGGGTGGAGTTGATGCAAAAATGTTGAGAGTGATGATGGGGAATACAATAAAAGACAGCAAGAAATGTGTATACTACTATGAAGCTAGTACTAGAGTTTAAATGAGGGGAACTCCATTTGAGATTATCTGCACATATGCAACAAATACCCATGAGTTGGAGATTAAAAACCGAGAGGGAACATAGCAACATTGGTGGAGTCACCCATAGTTCAGGGTGAAACCAAAAAAGAATTTGGGAAGATTCTTTATTACATTACATCTAGCAGTTTTTCCTCCCTTTAGTTTCCTATTGTGCCCCACCTATGATTAGTAGAAATGCCCATAAAAGTAGGCACTCTGTACATGAGCTGCCAAATCTGTAAATTTCATGCCCATATTGCTGGAATTTTGCAAGCCAACCTTAATTATCTTAATTTCAAAGTCAATCATTTCGAATTTGCATGTATGTTACATTTGAAAGAAAACTGAAGGTCTAAATAATCTAAATACTAAGTATAACATCCTCCATCAATTAGATAAGACTTATTAAGATTCATGAGTACAACATTATTTTTTTTGTATTAATTAGAGGATTGAAATGGATTTTTTTGTTTTGTTTTGGTTTTTGTTTTTTTTTTTTTTTTTTGGGGGGGGGGAGGGGGGTTCGTTCACAAAAGATATCTCTTCTTTGTTAAGTTAAATAAATGAAAAAGCAAACATGCTGGAAGAAAGAAAATTAGAGGATGATGAAGTCATTTGCTCACAAAGTAAGTATTGCATTTTGAATCACTATTGTATATTTTATTATTTTAATTCCTTCAATGGGAGTCAGTGTTGCTTTTCATTAATTTGTTAAACGTTCACTAATTCCAGTGTGCAAAATGTTTCAGAATAAAATTAGATGGTTTGTCCTTAGAAACCATTGCATACGCTAGATTGTGAATTATTTATCTTATTGTTGTAATATTTGTTACTAAAATGGTAAAAGTAGAATATATTTT
Source organism: Scilla litardierei (assembly GCA_030789695.1). NCBI lineage: Eukaryota > Viridiplantae > Streptophyta > Magnoliopsida > Asparagales > Asparagaceae > Scilla > Scilla litardierei. The sequence continues at coordinate 40,890,201 of CM061138.1, read as the reverse complement.
TTAAGAACTTATTACATGTCTGAACGCCTTCGCAATTGAATATTTTAAACATGAAAATGATATATCGATAAATAATTTTTTTAATTATTGTAAGAATGCCTTTTCCAAATAATCTATTTTGATTGAAAACTTAAGATCCGATTTAATTGTTCTGCAGTAATCCAATGCACAACTCCACTACAAATATTACCCTCATTTAAATACAGGACAACAAGAACACACCAATTTCGCAACAAAAAAGATAAAAAAAATTACCGCAAAATGGGAAGAACAGTGCTTCCATTTCCGCATCCCACCTCCAAAACCCTAGCAGAATCATGGCAGCTCATCAGTTCAGGAAATTCCTTCAGCAAATACCTCCTTTCCTGCAAAATCACCCAAAATTAGAGGACATTTCACGCAAAAGAAAAAAGAGAAGAATGAAAGTGAAAGGAGAGACCTTGAAAAATTTGCCGGTCGAGTGGCGGCGGTGGAAGCTTCTCCATGGCTCCGAGGAGGAGGATGATGAGGAGGAGGATGAGGTCGAAGATACAAAAGGATCGAGATGATAGCGAAGGGATGGATCGTTCTTGACCTCTTCTTCGACTTCTTCCCATTTGAAATCCTTACTGTGGTATTCCGCCTCCCTCTCGTCCGCCATTTTAGTTGCTCGGTGAGAAAATTAAATCCATAGTTTCCTACTTTTGACTCAGAACGGTAGGGTATGGATAATAATGGGCTCGGATCTGGCGGCCTTATATAGCCTACAAGCCCAAGCTCAAAACCTTTTGGGGCCTTAACAAAAAGCCTCTTTGGGCCAGGCCTATAGGTTTCAGGCTAGCCCTTACTTGGAAATAGAGGAGAAATAATAAATAATAAAGGGTTTTTAGCATATTCGTCCCTTAAATCTTGCGTATTTTGATATCCGTTTTTCAAATCTTCATATTTGCTCTCAAGTCCCTCAAAAATTAGTATTTAACCTTAATAGTCCCTCTCACTAACTATCTGTTAAAATCTTAACGGAAATGAGAATATTCCGTTAAATTAAGGGACTATTAAGATTAAAGTTCAAATTTTAAGGGACTATTAAGGTCAAATATTAATTTTTGAGGGACTTGAGGGCAAATTAAGGTTAAATACTAACGGAATATTCTCATTTCCGTTAAGATTTTAACAGATAGTTACTGAGGGTGACTATTAAGGTTAAATACTAACTTTTGAGGGACTTAAGGGCAAATATGAAGATTTGAGGGACAGATATCAAAATACGCAAGATTTAAGAGACAAATATGCTAAAACCCCAATAATAAAATTATCATATAACTTGAGTTTAATTGGAAACCCATATGTAATAATGATTTCTATTAACTTTCAAAGGATGAAACTACATACTCAACTATGACAAATCATATTCGTTGTCCATCCATTGGTCTCGTTGTTGACAAGAGAGTTTGGCACGTGGTTTAATCTTGTACGACAACGGACAAGAAAACAACATAAAACTTTAATGAACTTGAATGTATTCAATTTCTTCCGGAAAACTAAAGATATTTTTTTGGGCATGGACAGTGATTGAATGTCAAGGGTACAAGGAATTTGGATCCATGTGGTGTAGATGGAAACTTCTGGCCCGCATGACAAAATGACTAAACAGATTAATTCCGGACACGTCATCGTGATTAAGGAGAAGACGTGAATGGGTGTCTAATGTCTATTGACTAATTGCAAAGCTCTGTTCCTCGTGCAATGAATCGATGACAGAGGTAGAAAGTTAGACCAATAGGCAATGACTTGCATTCTGCTTTGTCAGTGCGATGCTCTAAAATAAATCAAAGTTATCAGTGCATGTTGCTTCTCAGAATGCAACAGAAGTAACACGTGAATTCTGTGAAGAAAGAACAGACCCCATGATGCTTCCAAAAAAAATATATGTTACTAAGTAGAGATATTTTACACAATCTACTGTTTCATAGTTCGCATCAATTTGTTCCCAAAAGACCTCAAATGGACTTAAAATCAGAATGAAAAGAACCTATCAATCCTACAGAGCCCACTCTCTGTCATCGAAAATTAAAACATCAGGAACATGTTATTTTCCTTTTTCTTTCCCTCTGAAATAATACAGGTAAACTAATGAAACCAGAAACTTTTCTGGTTTCAGCTCGATTTGGTGAAGTTGTTACAGGCTGGCTCCTCTCATCAGCTATATGCAGAAAAACTAAACGAATTGGCAATCTATCTGCATTCGGTTGCTGAGTTCTAAGTGTATCGTCTACGGTGTGTCGACACAAAGCTGAATCAAAACTCACTATCTTGAATCCTGTATACATAAGTTTGGTATGCAATGAGATGTATAACAATGAATTTTACCACATCCGGATGGGGCGTCCATGGAGAACGAAATAAGTAATACCCTCCTCTCTGTTCTAAGCGTTATGCAGGACCCTGTAGAGCTCGTCTCTCATGGTATTCAGCACCACCGGCTTCCGAATCAATCCGTTCATCCCTGCTTGCAAGCACTTCTCCCACACACCGTCCTCTGCACTTGCTGTCAACGCCACAATGGCAGGCCAAGATCCACTGCGGAGCTTCCGGATCTTCACGGCCAGCTCAAACCCATCCATTCTCGGCATGTTCAGGTCCAAGATAATAAGTTGGAATGGTGGCGTTCCAAAGGTGCCAATGGAACTCAGGCATTGGATGCCGGAAGAGACCGAGGTCACCTGGCAGCCCAACTTCTCAAGGAGCTTCCTGGAGACTGTTCTATTGACAACATCATCGTCCGCTAGTAGGACTCTGAGGCCTTTGAAGTGAGGAATGGAAGCAATGTGGGGGTTGTGGTGATCGAATGATCCCCCCAGTTCAGATATTGGAGTGAGAGGTTGTAGCTGAAATTGAAGAACTAGAATTATGGTCTCAGGAAGACCTCGAGGATTCGGGATAGCCCAGATGTTCCCTTGCATCATCTGTAAGTTCAATGATAAAGATTTAAGTGTCAGTACATAAAATCTCAACATGTTACTGATACTATGGTTGTTCATTAGTAACCAATGGGGAGACATTATGTCACACAATATTGATCATAAAGGATTTTGGTGTCATATGAATCATAGGTTCAAAGCCATCATCTTGCATATTTTGGATTCCTGCATGGGAAGTCAAAAATCATCCAGAGCTGCAGGCATAAGTTTTTGATTCATGTTTCTTGTACAAAGGATAGAATCTAAGATTTAGGGCAGCAGGACAAACCACGGACATGTTTGGATAGCCAACCCCAGAGGATTATAATCATAGATGTCATTTTCCCGTCGAGGGGGATAATCCAAAAGGATTGGCTTGTTTGGATGTCACTTTTTACAACAAATCCAATGAATTATAATTTGAAAAACAAATCAATCTTTTCGATAAGAAAAGATAGTTCTTGATCTCTTTTTTTTTCAATCCAAAGGATGTCTCTTGGTTATGGATCACTTTTTGACAAAACGTAAGACATGTGATTTAAGTAGTATGACACCAAAACAAAGTTGTTTGATTTTAATCCAAAGAATTTTTATTTATGTTGCAGACACTGACATGCCGATATAGAACGCCACAACATGACATGGCGACACTTAACCAAAATCTGAAAAAGTAAACTAAACTGTAAAAATAGAAGTACCATGTTTTTTTATTCATCGGAAAATAGAAGTACCATGTTTGAGAAATAATGATTGGGATTAAAGCCTGCACTATTACACCGCCCTGTTTAAGAAATGACATAAACTCAAAATAATAGCTGACACCTTCCTGTATTCTAACATGATAATTTATTAGAAGATTTGAATTATTTTAGAGATATTAGGCATAAATTAGATAGAATATTCAGTCATTAATCGAAAGCAACAAACTACGAGATAATCTTGGGGGCAAGTGGGATCCTAAGAAGCAATGAAATGTAGATGGGTCCACTTAAGTCTCCTTTAAGACTTACTATGTATGCAAGTGTTTGGGTCAAAAATTAAGAAATTTGCATTCAGCATACTAGCTAAATTGAGAACCATGTTTTCATCATAATTCATTTGTTGGTCAAGTGTGATCGAGTTCAATTGTTATATATTAAAATCTTAATTATTATTATTTCTCCGAAAGTAAAAAACAAAAATAAAAAAGCATAGGTATACTTCTCTTTTTAAAAAAGCATATCTAAACTTTACAGCACGAGATGATGAAGAAACAGATAGTGAATGAAATGAGGAAAAGTTTGGCTCCAATAGAAGAAAGCATCTCAGTCTATCGTTTTCTCAGCTCTCTTTTCTTTGTAGCCTTACTCATCTCCATTTTCTTTTTACTAGAACATATGGACTCTGAACAACAGTCAAGATAATTCTACACAGTAGAAACAGATAGTGAATGAAATGAGGAAAAGTTTGGCTCCATGAGAAGACATCATCTCAGTTTATCGTTTTCTCAGCTCTCTTTTCTTTGTAGTCTTAATCATCTCCATTTTCTGTTTACTAGAACATATGGACTCTGAACAACAGTCAAGATAATTCTACACAGTAGACCCTGCAACAGATCTATAACATTATACTGAAATACATGCCTTTCTTCCTTTAAAACAGGGGCAGAGCTAGGATCAATTTTTTTATATTTTTAATTTTATTGGGTTTTTTTTGGTGGTGGTGGTTTTTTTGTGCTTTTTTGTTTTGGGCGAGGGAGCGGGAGATGACTACCATCGGCACGAGTAAAAACAACAAATAGTTACCTATACATGTAATGCTTATTTACTATAGTACAAGTCGGAAAAATAACAATTATTAAAAATAAATAAAGCTCTTCAATTCGCTTATTATGTTGCTTAGCAACTGCCGTTAATCGAAAAACATTTACCCATTGCAATCTTAAAGGGCTTTAAAATGAATATTAGGTGGAAAAGTGATTAAATTCCATTAAGGGGAGTTCGGTGACAAGAGTTCAAAGCAAATCATAGAAGGACTCAAAAGATTGGTGAGCTATACAAGACCAAGAAACCATGGAAGCAAGCCAAGGAGCTTAAAGTATGGAAAATACATCATGTGACTTCATTGTAATATATTATATTTAATGTATTTTTCTTTTTATTATGTTAGAACGTTCAGGCCTTGCTAGAAACACACACACATAGGAACACCTTAAAAATTATTTTAAAATGATTTACAAGATTTTTTATGTTCTATCTTATATACATATCGACAGTCGACTACTCGAATAGGAGTCAACTACTTTTCATTGGAGAATATATATCCCATGAAATAGTCTACTACAGTTGTTCTGAGAGTCAACTGCCATATGTACAATAATCAACTACCGACAGCCCAACGGAAAGAAAACACAGTTCCGTGATTTACGGAAAACTGTTTTTTCAATCCGTCTGTGGGGTGTTTTTAGAAACTGTTTTCAACGAATTTTCACCCCATATATAAACTGAATTTGCTAAGGATTTTTGTAACAATTAATGATCAATTTTTCTAGAGAAAAAGTGTTTTAAAGTCCAACGCTTTTAAGCAAAAAAATCCTCTCCACTTGGCCAAATTTTTTACAAGTTTCAATCTTTTCTTGGCCATTCATCTTGATATTTCCAAAGCTTCACTTATATTCTTTGGAGATCAAGATCATTCCCCTATAGCAACACTTCCACAGTGAGTTTCAAAGCAAGGCTATATGTATTAGTAACAACTACAAAAGCATTGTAAGTATCCTCACTTAGGTTGGTAGGTGAAAATCCTTATTGGATGCAAGGTGTTTGTAAAAGTCCTCTTGTAAGGAGGCAATGGAAAATTCATCATTATATGTGAGGTGTTGTAACTATTTGTTTAAATAGTACATTCAAGCCCAATTGGGGACCAGACGTAGCCTTGAATGGGTGAACCGTGATAAATTTGGTGTGTTTGTGATTGTGCTATTATCTCGTGTTTCTTACATTTCATATTCAGCTGCTTATCTATATCCTTACTAATGTTCTAAATATCGGACCGATATCCGACATATCGGCCGTAGTATCGGAAATTAGACATGAGCGATACGTTATAGTGCGATAAATTGTGTTTTTCAATTTTTTGTCAATAACAGCTGCAATATCGGTTATGGGACCGATATATCGGTGGATGTTTCGCTTTGAAATATCGACAGGTTTTTGGTTTTTTCTATTTTGGTTAGCGGGTCGGGTTTTGTAATTCACCACCCGACCCGACCCGATCCCTACATATAAAGGGACAAAGTCGTGTGAGGACGGGTCAAAAGCATTAATTTTCTCTCTCTTCGATTTTGCCGCTCTTCCTCTTCGACCGACGATTTCGTCACTCTCCCTCTCATTCGATCGATGGTTTTGTCGCTCTCCCTCTCTTTTCGACCGACGACATAGCCCCCCCTCTTTTTTCGACAGTTCCATCGACGACGTAGCTCTCCCTCTCTCTTCGACCCTCTCTCTTCAACCGACAACGCAACTAACTCTCTCTTCAACTGACAATGCGGCTCTCTATCTCTCTTTGACCTAAGACCAACGGTGAGGATTGATCGGCTTCAATTTGCAGTCTTCGCATAAGATTGTTCGGTTCCTTTTTTCAATTTTTTGTTTTCAATTTTTTGTTGATATTTATCTGCTTCAATTTACAACCGCCGCTCTTTTATTTGCTTCGGCCTTTTGGAGTCAACGCGTCAGTGAATCAGTCAGCATCTTTTCTCTCTTCGACTGTTCAATGCTTCCAGCTCTTTCGTTCTCAAATCTGCAAGTAATTTTAACTGTTAGAAAAACCGATATATGATATAGGCTAGCAAACAATGTTGTGTCTTGGTGACATGAATTTCGTAGATAAATATCTTGGTAATGATAGCATGCTGATTTTTCCTAACTTTTAAACTTTCAATTGATTTTATAGCTCTATTATGATATTATCTTACTGTCGTGGCTTATTTGTTATGATAGCTAATCAAAAATTGACATCCCATGATTCACATTAATGTAATATGAATAGGAGTTTTGTATAATAGCTGTTAAAGTGTTAATTAATTTTTTGCTTAATAGTTAACAACATTGTTATGTTATTAAAATGATATCATACTTAATTACTGTAATATGAAATCATATTTTATAGGTATTGTGATCTCTTGGTTCGTAACTACTTAAAAATTCACTGAGTGAATGGCCAACATTCATGTTTAATGAGATAAGTATCATCATTTAAGTTTATATAATTATATCTTCTTAGATACATCTAGGTTTGCATATGACATCATTTCTAGTCTCCGATATGACACTCCAATACTTAGTCTAAAACATTATTGTGGTGAAAATCAACTCCGCCTATAATGGGATTATAGGTCGACCGCATCTTAACTCGGTAGAAATAGTAGTTTCCATCTTTCATCAGATGATCAAGTTTTAGGCTCCCCGCGGAGTTGCAAAGGTGAAAGGGAATCAGATCCATGCCAGGTCCTGCTACCTTCTCTCTGCCGTGATTAGAAGGGTGGAGCAAGTACCCCCGAAGGTCCTCCTTGACAACAAAAAGGACCTGGTGGATTGATGTCCAACTTCGGTCGAGGAGACAGAATTGATCCATGTAACCAACGAAGCAGGAAAGACTGTTTCCATTATCTCCGATATCAAAATTTTCAAGCCGATATGCGATCGATCACATATACTTAAAACACTGATATTTACAAGTTATATTGGTTGATTAAGCCAAAATTAGGTAACACTAATTTTGATCTTAGGGAGAAATTTCTAGAGAAGTTTTATTATTTCAAAAACACTATTCATCCTCCATTTATTGTTCTCCTTGCCATCTCAGGATCCCAACACATACTTCTTTTATGCGGCGCATATGTGAGCAATTTTGCCTGGTAACTGTAGATTGGTTTTTAAAAATAATTTGTTTGCTAAATATAAATTTGTGTTATTTCCTTGAATATTAATTTATCATGTTTGACACTTAAATCAACAAATTCACTTTAATTTTTTTGGTAAGTTCTGTAAACTATCTTTATGCCATGAAAATTGGATGGCTCTTCAAACTTTAACGAGAAAAGATATAATAATTCTTTTTTCTAGTTATTTGTTTATTTATTTATTCTTTTTGTATAGTTGTGATTTTTTATTATGTTGAAAATTTAATGTTACCTAAGAAATATGGCTATTTCTTTATGTCATCAATAAAACAACATATATTGTCTAACTTATTCATGCTCACATGATACATTTATCGATGCTAAAAAATAAAAAAATATTTCCTTATATATAAGCATTTTTAACAATTACTATATGCATATTCATGTATAGTTTGAGAATAATGGGTATGTCATGAGAGATCACTATCATATATGATGATGTAACATATTTTCCTTCACAAAGGACATATGAAAAAAATTCACCACATATGATCCCTTATATCATGTGGAGGAGAATATAACATGTCATCATATATAAAAGAGATCTCTCATATGGCATATGGCACCAATTATTCTCATATAGTGTGTATATACATATATATTATATTTCCAACTTGTATTATGGTAAAATAAATACTACATGAATTAGTAGCTATTTACAATGTTCTAAAATTGGTTTTATACAGATGCGGTGTGGCACTAGATGCAGTGTGGCACTGAATACGGCCGCAAAGAATTTATCTATGTGCTTAGTTCATACGGTCAACTGAAAAAACTGATTATGTGGGCACATACTCCGCTTATGTGGCTTATGTGGCGCATTAGTCAGCAAGTTTGCCTACTAATTGTAGATTGATTTTTTAAGTAATTCGTTTGCTAAATATAAATTTGTGCTATTTCATTGAATATTATTTTATTATGTAGGACAATTTAACGAATAAATTAACTTTCATTTTTTACAGTAAGTTCTCTGATGCGAACCTAGATCTGGATTTGAATATCCAGATCTGAAAATAACTATTTAATGCAAAAAGAGGCTACTCGTTAATTTAACGACTACGAAATAGAATGACAATTAACTAAAGATTTAATCTAAGAGAATAATAGAAATCCTAATACAATAGATCTAAGGAAATAATAGAAAACTCTCACAATTTTCGCATCCTCTCTAGGGCCGGCTCAACCCCCTTTAAATAGAAAAACACCCCCTCATTGTTATTTTACGCAAACGCCCCTCCTCTTAATTTCCAGCCGCATCACTACTCCGCCCCTGAAAATCCACCTTGTCCTCAAGGTGGTGCATGATGTCCGTTGGCCATCCGTCCTACCCGGTCGATTGCACTCCTCCCGGATCAAACGGATGAGAGTGGTCCCCACCGCTTTCAACGACGTCCGGAGAAATATCGCCGGGCCAAGGCGGGATCCAAAAAACGTCGTCGGGCCCCCACAAGTACTTTGGATGGTCGTCGTCATCGATGCACTGCTGGAATCCTTCCCCGGGCCCCATAGATGGCTGAAATCCTGAAAATTGTGCTCCATGGACCTCGTGCGGGGCCTCCGGGGGCCTAGAAATCCTCGAAAAAAGCCTGTCGATCGTCCTGGAAGGTCGGTGGGGCCCCCAAGAGGTCCACCGGCCCTCGGGATCCCCCCCGGGGGTCGGCCGAAGCCCCCCAGGGCGTCGCCGGGGGCGGCCGGCCCTGAAAATGGGTCGACGGCCCCCAGGCGGTGCTCCCTGGGGCCGCCACCTGCGCATGGAGGGGCGGCAGGTCCGGCCGCCCCTCCCGGGGGCTTGGCGGCCCTCCGCCGCCCCTCTTGGGGTTCGCCGGGCCCCCCAGAGCTCCCTGGGGGGTCGGCGGCTCCCCGTAGGGCTGCCGGGGGCCGGAATCACCCCGCCGGCCCCTCTGTCTTCGTGTCGTGGCGGCGCGTGGTCGTCCCTCTCCGCCAACAGATCTGCGTCGTTATACCCTGACTTCTTCAGATCTGGCTCCGGATCTGGTGGATCTACGCCTGGAAGCTCCAGATCTGACTCCGGATCTGGTGGATCTACGCCTGGAAGCTCCAGATCGGACTCCGGATCTGGTGGATCTGGATCTGGAAGCTCCAGATCTGGATCTGGAAATTCCAGATCTGGATCTGGAAATTCCAGATCTGGATCGCCGACAGCCGCAGGCTTCAGATCTATCTTTGTCTTTGCTGCGGAAAGATAGCGACGGTCGATCTCCGCCCGTTTCTCCTTGTAGCAACGATTGATCTCCGCCAAATTCTCCTCTATTTGACGGTACACCCTTTCCCTTCGCTCTACCCATGCGTCGATCAGATCCATGAATCGGGTGCTCGCCCTGGATCTAGTGCTCTGATACCAATTGATGCGAACCTAGATCTGGATTTGAATATCCAGATCTGAAAATAACTATTTAATGCAAAAAGAGGCTACTCGTTAATTTAACGACTACGAAATAGAATGACAATTAACTAAAGATTTAATCTAAGAGAATAATAGAAATCCTAATACAATAGATCTAAGGAAATAAAAGAAAACTCTCACAATTTTCGCATCCTCTCTAGGGCCGGCTCAACCCCCTTTAAATAGAAAAACACCCCCTCATTGTTATTTTACGCAAACGCCCCTCCTCTTAATTTCCAGCCGCATCATTCTCTAACCAACTTTATACCCTGAAAGTTGAATAGCTGTTCTTCAAACTTCAACAAGAAAAGAGAAAATTATTGTTTTTCAGCTATTTATCTATTTCTTTATTCTTTATATATACTTGTGATATTGTTATTATGTTGAAATTTAATGTTGTCTAAGAATTCTGGCTATTTATTTAGTTCATTCATACACCAGTAATATATTGTCCAATTTATTCACGCTCACATGAAACACTTATCCATGCTAAAAAGTTTGCAATATTTTTCCTTGTTTTACCTTGTTTTAGGCGGTTTAACAATTAATATACATTTATGTATGTATATTGTATAACACATTTATTTCTATGTAATCTCGCATAAACCGATTATGTAATACGCACTCTTGGATCACACTTGTACTAAAACCACATTTTAAAACCCTGACTATTGGTAGGCTTCACTTGAGCCCCTTACATGAAATTATTGGCTCCGGCCATGTCTCTCTCATGCCCAAAGCAAGGGGATCTTTTAAAGGAAAAAGAATAAAATACGGCGATCATCACCTATCTAGAAAATTAATAACATAAATACAGCAATTATGCCTTTGGAGGAGTTTGTGGGAGTTAGTAGGCGCACGGCAAGGGATAGCACCGTTAGGACTTCACTTCCCCTTAACAGCGGGGGGTTGTTCATAAATCCTACTTCAGTGGCAGAACCTGGGTTTTTTTCACTCAGAACATAACAAGAAAAGGCCAGATTCAGGGTCTAGGATGATTGTTATATGATGCATGCACAAAATATACTAAATAAGGATTTAAATGCCTAACTTCACGTATTACAATATGTTCTCCAAAGAAATGCACTGATAAGCTTAACAAGATCTTATAAAATTTGATTTGGAATAAACAGAATAGCAATGTTATAGAAATTTTAAATTCTTAAATACATCCTGATTACCATTAGTATGCAATATGGCCAGTTTTGGCGTAAAATATAATTTAGATTTGTTATTATAACTACTACAATTTCTAATTTTGTCAAAATGTGTTATCAATCATTTGCAATCTAAATTAGTTGTAGATTCATTGTTAAAAGATTACTGGTTAAACACAATGAAAATCCTACATGTTTAGAGAACAAAGGCCAAAGCTGAGTTTTGAAATGCAAGACCTCCGATAGCTCGTCCCCATCTCCTACCATTTATTCAAGGAACAGTGGCATGAGAATCTCAATAAAAACTTTTGCCTTTCGTTTTTTTATGGAAAAAAGACTTTAGCCCGATAATGAACTTAGGACCACTTGTAAGCAGTGTTCTAAATATCGGATATCGGTCGCGTATCGGCCTAGGAAATTTGATATCGGATTGCGGATATCGGGGATATATCGGGGATATTGACTAAATATCGGACTGTCATATCGGATGCTTAAAAATGATGATATATGCAAGCATAAATGTATCTAAGAAGATATAAACTATACTAACTCAAATAAAAGTATGTTTTGGTTATATTTCTTTCGTTAAACATGAATATCGGGATATTGACTAAATATCGGATTCAAAGTGGCATCCATGTCAGAGGCTAATATAATATCAAATAAAAGTATAGATTTAAGAAAATATAAACTATAGAAACTCAAATAAAAGTATATTTTCAGTATACTTACCTCATTAAACGTGCAAGTTTATTCATATCTATGGGCCTATGGCAAATCAAATGTATGATGTATTAGTATCATTAAAAAAGCATTGATTTGTATGGGTGTGAAATGCAATTGTTGTGTCATGTTACTCATGTATTAGTATCATTAAAATGAAGCAACGTGCAAGATGTTGCCTGCAATTCGATCTGCTGACAGTGTTAAGGCTTTGGAGGCTTCTGCAATTCCCGATCTGCTGCTTCTTGAGTAGGAACAAAAGATGTTGCCTGCACACCAGATGATTGCCTTTGGACTGATGATCAGTTCTTTCCGCAACAACGTCAACTTTCTTTAAAGATAATTCAATGGGGGTTTCCAAAGGAGGGGCAGCCTGCAAACATGGGCGCAAACATAATGAATACAGAAGGAAGGAACTTTCCAAGCTCATTCGACCAGTGACTTGCAAAGATGGGCGCAGGAAAACCACAAAGATCAAAACATTTCTAAATAATGAATACCAAAGTTCACTGGCCATGCGTTCTCAATCCCTCAACAAAAAAGGCAACATTTTTCCAAATAATTAGTGCAAGTCGCCGATCAGAATCCTTAAGATGGCTCTTTGAACGCATGTGACGAGCTCAAATGCATCCACAGCTATGATGCAAACAAATATGTTTGAGCAATAGAGGGGGAAAAACGAATTCAGGCAAAAAAAACGAAATCGAAAAAAAAGGAAATCAGAAAAAAATACGAAAATAAAACGAAATCGAAAAAAGGAAATCAGAAAATCAAAACGAAATCTGAAAAAAAATGAAATCAGAAAAAAAAACTAAAACATAACGAAACATACCTGTGCGAGTCGTCGATCTCCCCAAAACCAAGCCGCGATCAGCGCTCGAGGCTCCTCCGACGATTATCCACCTCCGATGAGGTCGACAGGTTGTTGGCAAGCAGCGGGGGCAAGCAGCAGCTGGATGAGGCGGGGGCGAGCAGCAGTTGGAAGCGGCGATGTGATTTTAGGGTTTTTTTTATCAAAAATCGAAACCGCTCTCACATTCCACGCAACCCATTGAGGTTAAGAGATGCATTCAGGTATAGGGTTCCACTGTGCCATGGACCCGACCCAAAACCCGTTAAGACATTCCAACCAATTTTACCCAATATCGGCCGATATTTCCATAGCGGATAGCGGCCGATATATCGGCCGATATATCGGATAGCGGCCGATATGCCATCGAAAAGCGGAAACCGCAATGAAGGAGCCTATATCGTAGCGGGCTTGTAATTTTTCCGCTATAGCGGCCGATATTGCGGATAGCGGACCGCTATTTAGAACACTGCTTGTAAGCCAGTCATGCATTGCAACCACTTCACTATATCTTGTTAGCTGATAAAAATATGAGAACTGGAACTATTTTTTTCTTAAACTACTGCCATAGCTTGGTTTTGAAACTAAGACCTCCCCTGACCCAATCCCATCAATAATGTCTGTTTACCAAAGACCCTAGCATCCATGGCAGATTTAAATGTTCTAGTTGGCAAAGAACTGATAAGCCCACAAAAAAGGGGAAAAAAAAGAAGTAACCAATAACCATGACATAAACCTAGAACTTAATCTTACCACGAGCTAGACCTCATGCATGCTTGTTTTCCATTCGTAATAAACACTTAAACTACAAGTTACCATGAAAAGTGAAAAACAATAAGGATTTATTTAGGCTTTCAATTTTCAGAAAAACTTGTGTACCATTCGTCCACTCCCCCTTTTACTCCCACAGGAGGGAGAAATTCAAGAAAAATTGACATCATTCATGATGCTTCAAGTGTTCCACGCTCAGATTTTGTTTGTTCTAGTAAAATTATAGAAATTTAAGAATCTCATAGGCTAATCCATTTAGAAAATTTTTAGTTCAAGGTGAATTAACAGGTACAAGGCATATGTCTGGGTAACTGAAAATATGTGAGACAGCAAAGTATAGTTCTCAAAAAACGAAATCCAGTCACCATGATTATCTGAATGCCCTTGAATATTAAGGTCGTAACAGATACATCATAAAATGCATAATAAAGTGGTACGTTCTTCTATAAAGACAGAAGATTAGATGAATTCACTTGAGATTTGGGCACTACAGTAATACTATAATCACTCTAGCATAAAGAAAATTTTCAAAGGAAAACATATATGCAATTGGTTACCTGGACAATCTTCTTGCACATGCTGAAGCTAAGACCCATGTCAAAACCTTCAGAATTCACCCGTCGAGCAACTTGTACTGATGTACTTGAATCACTGTTTTCTGGTTTCTTGACTCCAATCTCAAACTTCACGCTAGTATATCCATCAGAAAAGCTTGATTTCCAAGGGATCCATCCCTGATCTAGCCTGTCTTTATCCTCATTATAGCTGCAAACACGGAATGAGACAAATCCTTCATCACATCCATTCAACAAATTTCCTACGACATGCAATATCACTTGGAAAATCCTCTTCTCATCACCTACAACTCGGTCAGGCACAACATTCTCAACCTGAAACCCAAAACCAAAACCTCTACAATCACAAAGGCATCTTGCCACGCTAGCAGCCTCCTTAATCATAGAATGCAGCTGGAAGGATCTCATCTCCAAAGTTAGTCGGTCATTATTAATAGTAGATATTTCCATAACATCATTTATCAAAAGTGAAACTACACCACTGGTTTTAGCCATGGTATTAACAATGAGCCTCTGTTCAGGACTCAATTTTTCTTGTTGCAACATAGACAACAAACCCATGATTGAATGGATAGGCCTTCTCATACCCTGACTCATGACTTTTTGGAACGAGTTCCTTGCCTCGCTTGCCATTAGAACATTCTGCTTCTCCAACAACAACGCTTTGTGCTGCTTCTCCAATTTGTCTCTCATCATCTGGGATTCCTCCAAAACCGCAGCATGCGATAAGGCCACAGCTACCTGATCAGCCACCACTTCAACAATCTCTAGCTCGTGGGAGGTCCAAGCCCTAGAATTTTCACCCGGAAGAACTAAGACCAATATAGCATAGTGGGTTTGCATGACTTCCGGTGTCCCGCCTTTAAAATTAGAAACATTTAACATTGGCATTCGAATAGCAGCCACTGGTCCCGGCTCGATTGCAGATCCTTCACCACTAGCAGCTGCCAGCATAGAATCTGGCCTCAGAATCTTCACCCCCTTGGCTTCTTTGATCTCCAGCACATCAGGGTCATCGATAGGAATTGAATGGCTATACAAGTCTGAAGGGGTCCTCGGTCGTAGCTCATGAGTCAAATTCATCTCCTTCTTATCCTCGCTTGGCATCCACACGGCACAGTTCTGCAGCGCCAAAGTATTGGAGAGCTCCACCAAAGTGGTATACAAGATAGTGTGCCTATCAAGCGATTTTCGAATTTCTTGAGTCAACATTCTCACATGCCAACTAGTTTGCTCCTGCATCTTCATCATCCCAACTTCTCGATCCAATTCCCTGGCTTTTATTCTCAAGAAATTCTCTCTCACCTTGATTCTCAAAAGCTGTGGGATCAAAGTCAAGAGGGTTATCGCCGTTGCGAAGGACACAAGGGCAGTGAAGAATTTGGATATGGTGAGGCTCAGCATCAAAAGGAACGAATGGGGCTCGTAGGTGAATACATTGAGAAGGTGGGTTAGGCCACAAAGAACTATGAAGGCCCCAAACTGAATGACAATCCATTTGAATGGGAATAGATTGGAGCACGTGGCAAAATATAGGAGCTCCAAAGGAATGGAGAAATACGCGGCAGCAATAAGAAAGTCACTCACTTTCTGGCACTGGAGAATGCCTTCGACGGTCCAGAGGCTATCACCATCGCAGTTGCATCGAGGGAAGCCGATCTCAAGGGCAGATGCAGGGAGCAGTAGCAGAGATGAAACCAGCAAGCCATGGAACAATGCTCTTAACATTTGCGCTAAGAGCCTTCATTCAATCAATTCATGTACATGTAATTCGGGCAAATTCTGCTCTAACTGATGCAGTGGCCAAGTAACATAAACCCTAGTTCCCAAAATTCACAACACCGTCCACGGCTCTAAAAACAGAAACCACAAACAAAACCCATCAGACAAATCGAAGTTTCAGCAGATCCTACAAGAAAACTCTAAAACAGAAACAAAACTTGATCTCATCAAAAATGATATAAGACCAACTAATCAAAATTTCAGATCAAAGCAAGGGGATGAAGATCTAGACAAGAAAATTCCAAAATCAAACATACCCATCAGCTCAAATCCAGCAAAGAGAGATCCCCTTGCATCAAAATCTCACCTTTTCATCTCCTCTCATGCATCAAAATTTTTTAAGAAGGAAACTTTTTTTAAAAGACTAATAATAAAAGTAAACCAGTTGGAGATCAATTAGTAGCAGCAGCAGCCGGCCACACCAAAACAAAGACCAAACAAGAAACAAATCAGTGGGTAGACCAAAAACCAGAATCAGTACCTATAAAACCACCGTCTCCAGTCCACAAGAGAAGAAGAAGATGTGCAAATCCCATAGAGTTCCTTGATCCCAGGGCCCATTTCAAAATAAAAGAACAAGTATCTTTTTCTCCAGGCCCCAGCAACAGCAGATATTGATTTTTTAGTAACAGTCTCCTGCTTCTTTCTACTCCATCATTAGGGATTTTTCCGCCCACGCCATTTCAATGTTCGAAAGGGAGTTGGGAATCTAGTGTAACAGCCGAGTCTTTTCAGCCTTTTGGGTAGCCATAATGTTTTTCCTTTTCTTTGTGGGTTGATTTCTCCTCTCTCGGATCAAAGGGAAGAAGCGAGGAGGGAGATGAGAGAGAGAGGAGAAACGAAAATGGGGACCGGATCCAAAACAAACCAAACTGCCTTTTGCTATTTTTACGCTCACTTTTTGGCTTACACGAAAATTAGGACATTTTAGGTGGATTCGCGGATGATTGCCTTGAAATAAAATTTGAAAACATGAGAAAATTATGAAATTTACGCTGCCTCTATTTGACTTTTGCAAATTTTCCCTTTTTGTATTGTTTCATGACTAATGTGTGCCAAAAGAATTATAATTCTTCAAAAAGTGAGAGGTGTTAGAACTCAAAGAAAAAGTAAACATGGCTCAAGGCCATGGTTCTCTATTTATTCAATATTATGTAATACCAAGGGGTAAGAAGCCAAATGGACCCCCACTACTTAGTAGTAGGGTGTAATGGAAGATAATGAGGGGAGTGATGCCTCCCTCAACTCACAACACTCCTCTTTATCTCTCCATTATCTTTGGTTAATCATATGAATACTTCAGGATTCAATATGCTAATGAGGTATATACTTCTTAATCCAAAGCCACTGTGGTTGCCTCGTTAAAATCTTAGCTGTGGAAAACCCAGTGGGAAAAACCAGCAGCTTTAAGAGAAAAGAGTACAACCAACTGGTGACTCCCCCTGATCCATACAAGCCTTATGCTTGTATGTCTTTCAGCTTTCATTAGGGGTGGACACTTCAGGTCCAGAGTTAAATGAGGTTACCTCATTAAAAACCTTTGGCTATGTAAAACCCAGTGGGAAACTTAATAGCTAAGGGAAAAGAGTACAACTCTACTATCAACTCCCCATGATCTGTACAAGCTTCAGGCTTGCAGATCTCCTATGTATCTAAACAATCATTTCCTATTCGTCTATACATCCATCATGTTCTGAAAGCAAATACAATCATCACTCATCTATACAAGTTTCACTCATATCTAGCGGCTACTGGAAAACGGTGGCGCTCTGGAGTGGTACGCTCTTCGAAGTTAGTAGATGACTCCACTTATGTATTATTTTACTCAGTCTTCACCGTGTCTGCAAGGTACTACTGGACCTGGCTGAGCGTATTCTAGACTTGCTTCTTGGATGATGAGCTTCTCAGAAGATGTTGACTTTGGAGGATGATGTGTAGATCTTTAGGAGGTGGCCGGACATTTGTACTTAGTCATCGCGATGATTTGTTGCGATATATATTCCTTGGATGATGATCCTTGACACTTGGAAGTTGCGCAGAAGCAGCTTATCCTTGGTCCAGTGGTGCTCTCCAGGGCAGCACTGTATCTGGCTAACAGCTTTACTGCAGACGTTCTATTAGAGACACATGCACTTGGCCAGATAAAAGAGTGCAACCAGTACACTAGAGCTAGGCTCTTCAGGACCTATGATGTCCTCCCCCTCTTCCAGCGACTGGAAGGCGTCATAAATAAGCATCCATTTTTAATAGATTGCAAATGGACATCTTTCTTCATAAACTCCTGGTGTGTGAAGAATATGATAGATATAAAAGGATTCCACCACGAAAGTGTTTAATCTGTAAGCCGAGACAATACCTTGTTATTCATAGGTATTTCATTACTTCATTACGAAGGTATGCTTAAGGCTATCAGATATCTCAATGGTCTCTGCAGGAGATCCTATTAGATTTAAGTCGTCCACATATACGACAACTATTACAAATCTTTGTTGAGTATTGGTGTTTCATACCAATCTTATTTTGATGATGATCACAACATTATGTTGTTGCTAATGAATCTCATGTTTTAGTCTCTCAGTTTATTTCAAGGATATCTTTCTTGGAGATTAATCACTTGGTGTAAGGATGGACATCATGTGAAGAAGGGCCAAAGTTTGGACTCAAGGAGTGCCAAAGCTTGGAGATGATGGAGAGCTATCAAGGCATCAAGATTGAAGACTTAGACTCTTAAGAAAGCATTGTAATCCATGTAATTTACTTTATTGCTTTCTCTCTCTTTTGAGTCTAAGGTTGATGTAATGCATTGCTAGATGGTTTGCTCATTCATGCACATGCATTTAACCATCTTAGTGAAACTTAGGATTATCATGAATCCAACCCAATAGGTTCACTCTTTCCGTCAGTCGCCTGTTGAGGGAAAAACAGTCGACTGGGTGATTTCCAGTCGCCTGTAGATCCTTCTACAGTCGCCTGATATGCACTGCTCAAGTCAACATTTCAATTGACTCAAACTTGAGTTTTACGCACAGTCGCCTGAAGATCAGTTTACAGTCGCCTGTATATTTACAGTCACCTGGAAATTGGCCAACAGTCGCCTGTCTAGCGTAAGTGCAATCTCTACATCTCTCTGTCTTCTCTCCATACTTTACAGTAGTCGACTGATGAAGAATATACAGTCGCCTGACTTTTTGGCAGTTGACTGTAGTATTAACAGCAGTCGCCTGTGCGAAGAATTGGAGAAAGAGTGCAGCTCTCTGTTTCGATCCATCCCCTGCAGCAGTCGCCTGCTGAAGGATTTACAGGCGCATGTCATGTTTGTCAGTCGACTATATTGACTTCGTCAGTCGACTGTCCTGGCTCAGATTATAGCCGTTGGATATTTTCTAGCCGTTGATCAGTCGACTGTCTTATGATCATCAGTCGACTGTTCCTGTCGTTTCACCCAGTTTCTAGCCGTTGCAGATTTGATTATTTGGCTGTTTCTTTGGGTTTTTGGGCTTGATATAGGATTCCTATATATATGAGTGTGCTGCCTTTGCTTAAACTTCTTGATTGATTCTTGATTACTCTTGATTCTAAAATCTCAAGAGATCTTTAAGCCACTCTCAAGCTCCCTCATTTCCCTCTATTGAGCATTCATCTTCCTTCATGCATTGAAGTCCAGCTCAAGGGAAATCATCCAAGTGCTCTCCAGCATATTCCAACACTTGGAGATCCTCTTCCATGCCTTGCATTCATTCATGAGTAAGCATCTTAAGGCATAGGTAAGAGTATTTACTTTACAGGGTGTAATTTGTTTTCCTATTTCTCTTTGTGGGATTAGGATACTCTCTTTGTGGGAGTTTCTCTCTTTGTGGGAGGTTGTCTCTTTGTGGGACTAGGGAATTCTCTTTGTGGGAATTAACTCTCTTTGTGGGAGTTCTAGTGTCCTAGTGTAAGGCTAACCCTAATTCTCTGAGTGGGAGTTAGTGATTCTCTGTGTGGGAGTCTTGATCCTTATGTAGGATTGGTTGGCTCCTTGTGTAGGGCATAAATCCTCTTTGTGGGGTATCTCCTTGTGAGATTTGTATTCACTTCTCTGTGTGGGAATATAGTGAATATTGGTGTGGCTGGATGTACCCAAGTTTGGGGAACAAGGGTAAAACTGTGTGTTTGCATTTGGATTGATTGTGCCATGTAATTCCGCTTGCATTTATAATTCTGTATTTGCAAGTTAAATTTTATTTGGACAATTTTATTGCCATTACACTATTCACCACCCCCCCCTCTAGTGTGTGTTGTTAGTATTGCAAGGGTTATATGATCCCTACAATTGGTATCAGTGCGAGGTTAAAGCATACTGCAACGATGGCATTCAACGCCTCTTCCGCGTCTCATGAAGAAGGTCACTCAACCGTTCGACCCCCGCTCTTCAACGGAATCAACTACCCTAGTTGGAAGATCAAAATGATGATCTACATGGAGGGTCAAGATCTATGGAACATCACGGAGGTGCCATTTGAGAAGCACACTACTCCTGCGGCTTCAAGGACAAAGGCGGATAAGGACTTAATCAAGTTCAATGCGAGAGCTATGAATGCATTACATTGCGCTCTCTCTGCTAGTGAGTTCAACCGCATCTCCATGTGCAAAACGGCGAATGATATTTGGCACACCTTGGAGATTTGTCATGAAGGGACAACGAAGGTAAAGAAATCTAAACAAACTGTGTTTAGATCTAAATATGAAATGTTTAAGATGCTGGAAGGCGAAAGCATTTCAGAGATGTTCACAAGGTTCACAGATATTGTGAGCGCTTTGGAGGGACTCGGGAAGACGATTTCCCAAGAGGATCGTGTTGAGAAGATCCTAGACTCTCTTACACCTCGTTGGGAGTCAAAGGCCAACGGAATTTTGGAGTCATATGACACGTCCAAATATACCGTTGAGGAGTGCATTGGAAATCTCATGGCGTATGAAGTGAAGCTTCAACACAAGAAGGAGATTCAACCAACAAAGCCCGAGAAGATAGAGAAGCAAAAGGGGGTTGCATTCCATGCCAAGGAGGAGCCAATCAAGTGGTGGAGGTAAGTCTTTGTCAAAGTTTGCCTCCAATTCTAACAAGGTTCCCACTTGTTACACTTGCAGTGGAAAAGGTCACTTGTCCACCGAATGCCCTTCCAAACCCATTAAAGAAACTTACAAGGGTAAAGGGAAGAAGTATTGGAAAGGAAGGTCCAAGTCCAAAAATCACAAGAAGGGACTTGTCGGGACCTTTGATGATTCGAGTGAGGACACTTCTAGTAACGAAGAAGAGGATACAAAGGAGGATGCTCACGCATGCTTTGTAGCCATGGATGGTCCTACACCAATCCCCTCCGGATTAAACGAAGAAGAGTTCCATGCTTGGCTTGACGCATACAATTCCTATGAGGATTCATGCCTCACGTCTAAGGAGGAGAAGTCGTCATCAAGCTCTTGCAAAGATGATGATGATGTTCTTGAGATCGAGGAAGAAAAGATCTCATATGAGGAGCTCAAGATCAAATTTGACTTGGTCTCCGAAAAGGCTAGTAAGTGCATCAACTCTTACAATAGATTAAAAGCAAAATATAAGATTGCTAAGAGTAGAATGCATGAACTAGTTATTGCAAGTGTAGTTCATGATGAAAGGCATGTTTATGACACTTGTGAGAGAGACACGCTTCTTTCTCAAGTTAAGGAATTGAGTATTTCTAATGAAAAGCTCATTGCTCAAAACCTTAGCTTAGATGCTCACATTCAACAACTTACGTTGAAATGTGAATAGTAATCCCGGAAGCTCATAAGCTTTGTGTATTCTATGGATTCACTCCATGATTTGTTGGAAAAACAACATCCGGCAAATCATAGAGGAGGTTTGGGTTATATTCAAAATGTGGTTCCCAAACCCACCTCTAATTCTTCTTTTGGTGCAAATTCAAGAAATATTGCTAAAGCACCTAAGAAGAATCACCATGCTTTCTTGTACAACAATAACACCAACAAGAAGCATGTAGATCACAAGGTGATGAGGAAGAATGAAGAACCTTCATTTTTTGCTAAGAAGCAAAATCCTATTTCTTTGCATGCTAAGAAATTTGTTTCTACACCTAAGCATGCCACATCCTTCCCTCTTGCAAAGGCAAAAGCATTGCCTAGGAAGTCCTTGAGATTATGGATTCCCACTAAGGCTAGTGTGCAAGAGAGAGACAGTTACATCAACTCTAGAGGGATGTGATCACCTCGTGTGATTACGTTAGGAAATCAAATTCCTCTTGGGTTTGGTTACCTAATGTTTAGGTTCCTCACACATATGCATATTGCATGGGTATTGTGCTTCTATGTTTATTTTAAACATACCCATTGATTGTGTGTGTTTCATGATTTTGAAAATATTTTCAAATTTATTTCTTTTCATGAAAATTGGGACCTTGGGGTTTATTGACATGTATGCATGATCCATGTGTATGTCAATGGGGGAGTTAATATATTATTTGTTTAAATTATTTTAAGACATATTTTAACTCTCATTTCGGAGGTTATTTGAGATCATTATTTATATTTGGTTATTTTGGGTCTCAAACCAAACCTCATGTTTATTGCCAACATGTTTCATGTCTCATTGTTTTTGGCAATATCCTTGTGTATCTTTGAAGCTTGATTTTTCCATATCTATTGCTTTGATACACTTTTAAGGCCCATGGCTCCATTAATTAATTGGTATTAGATCCTAGAAGTCAAAAGTTGACCATTTCTATGATCTAGGGGGAGCATGTGATAGTGAATTGATACCCACTAAAATTTTAAATTTGGTATCATACATATCTTTCTTTTCTTGCATATTGTCACATCTTGGTTAAGATGACTAATGGGGGATATTTTTGATGTCCACCTTTTTGACGATGTCAAGGGGGAGAGATATATGCATTATGTGATCATATCTATAGGGGGATAGATATACATATGCATATGGGGAGAGATATCTCTATAGGGAGAGATGTATGGGATTAGATAAACCATTCATGTTTGCATGCTTTTATTCTTTGCAATTGGTTTATGTAATCCATGCCTATTATATGTCACCTTGTTGTTATTGGTTTTATGAGTATTTACCTTTGTGTAGCTCATTATATAATTGGTGCATATAAGTAGGGGGAGATCATTAGCTTTGTGCTTTAATTCTTTATGATTTACATAATGTGTGTCATCATCAAAAAGGGGGAGATTGTTGAGTATTGGTGTTTCATACCAATCTTATTTTGATGATGATCACAACATTATGTTGTTGCTAATGAATCTCATGTTTTAGTCTCTTAGTTTATTTCAAGGATATCTTTCTTGGAGACTAATCATTTGGTGTAAGGATGGACATCATGTGAAGAAGGGCCAAAGTTTGGACTCAAGGAGTGCCAAAGCTTGGAGATGATGGAGAGCTATCAAGGCATCAAGATTGAAGACTTAGACTCTTAAGAAAGTATTGTAATCCATGTAATTTACTTTATTGCTTTCTCTCTCTTTTGAGTCTAGGGTTGATGTAATCCCTTGCTAGATGATTTGCTCATTCATGCACATGCATTTAACCATCTTAGTGAACCTTAGGATTATCATAGAATCCAACCCAATAGGTTCACTCTTTCCGTCAGTCGCCTGTTGAGGGAAAAACAGCCGACTGGGTGATTTCCAGTCGCCTGTAGATCCTTCTACAGTCGCCTGATATGCACTGCTCAAGTCAACATTTCAATTGACTCAAACGTGAGTTTTACGCACAGTCGCTTGAAGATCAGTTTACAGTCGCCTGTATATTTACAGTCGCCTGTCTAGCGTAAGTGCAATCTCTGCATCTCTCTGTCTTCTCTCCATACTTTACAGTAGTCGACTGATGAAGAATATACAGTCGCCTGACTTTTTGGCAGTTGACTGTAGTATTAACATCAGTCGCCTGTGCGAAGAATTGGAGAAAGAGTGCAGCTCTCTGTTTCGATCCATCCCCTGCAGCAGTCGTCTGCTGAAGGATTTACAGGCGCCTGTCCTGTTTGTCAGTCGACTATATTGACTTCATCAGTCGACTGTCCTAGCTCAGATTATAGCCGTTGGATATTTTCTGGCCGTTGATCAGTCGACTGTCTTATGATCATCAGTCGACTGTTCCTGTCGTTTTCACCCAGTTTCTAGCCGTTGCAGATTTGATTATTTGGCATTTTCTTTGGGTTTTTGGGCTTGATATAGGATTCCTATATATATGAGTGTGCTGCCTTTGCTTAAACTTCTTGATTGATTCTTGATTACTCTTGATTCTATTGAAAATCTCAAGAGATCTTTAAGCCACTCTCAAGCTCCCTCATTTCCCTCTCTTGAGCATTCATCTTCCTTCATGCATTGAAGTCCAGCTCAAGGGAAATCATCTAAGTGCTCTCCAGCATATTCCAACACTTGGAGATCCTCTTCCATGCCTTGCATTCATTCATGAGTAAGCATCTCAAGGCATAGGTAAGAGTATTTACTTTACAGGGTGTAATTTGTTTTCCTATTTCTCTTTGTGGGATTAGGATACTCTCTTTGTGGGAGTCTCTCTATTTGTGGGAGGTTGTCTCTTTGTGGGACTAGGGAATTCTCTTTGTGGGAATTAACTCTCTTTGTGGGAGTTCTAGTGTCCTAGTGTAGGGCTAACCCTAATTCTCTGAGTGGGAGTTAGTGATTCTCTGTGTGGGAGTCTTGATCCTTGTGTAGTATTGGTTGGGTCCTTGTGTAGGGCATAAATCCTCTTTGTGGGGTATCTCCTTGTGAGATTTGTATTCACTTCTCTGTGTGTGAATATAGTGAATATTGGTGTGGCTGGATGTACCCAAGTTTGGGGAACCAGGATAAAACTGTGTGTTTGCGTTTGGATTGATTGTGCCATTTAATTCCTCTTGCATTTATAATTCCGCATTTGCAAGTTAAATTTTATTTGGACAATTTTATTGCCATTACACTATTCACCCCCCTCTAGTGTGTATTGTTAGTATTGCAAGGGTTATACGATCCTTACAATCTTGTCCCCGTTCTTTTGATAAAGATATACGGGCAAACTTCATTATTGATGAATCCTTGTTCCGCAAGGAATTCGATAAATCTGTTATACCACATTTTTCTTGGTTGCTTAAGATCATGTAATGATCTTTGAAGCCTTTATAGAGAAGACGTTCCTACGTCTCTCTTTAATCTCTGGGGGTAGAGTATACCCTTCTGGAAGTTTCATATAGATCCCTATATCTTTATTGCCGTATAGATATGCAGTCACAACGTCGATGAGCTTCTTTTCTTGCCTTTTCCAGAGACTGTTAGGCTTAGTATGAAATAGAAAAATAATCACATTTCCTTCTTTTATTTTTGTTATGAAAACCAACTTATATTCCACAGGTTTTACACATTCAGGTGTTTGGACTACTGGTCCAAAGACTTTGCATTTCAAGAGTGAATCCAGCTCTACTCTTATTGCCTCGTCCCACTTTGGCCAATCTACGTGTTTACGCTATAGAAAAGTGGGTTGACGTCATCGTCATATTCAGCGATGTGAACGGCAATAGCGAACGTAAAATCGTCGTCGTCGACTGTAACGACCCGCTTTCGGGGGCCCGTTACTTTTTTGATATTTGCGCAGGTCCTGCAGGTTACCAGTGAAAACAAAATAGCCACGATGTAGATATGTACAAAAATACTCAAATAGTGTCCAATTATTACAACCCGTACTGTACAAGATGTCCCAACAATATACATGAAAGAATAAAGTACACAACACTGAAAATAACTCTGTAAGCTGCAGTTGAACTTTGGCGCTATTAGCTCAGGAGCATCTGTCTTCATCTGTACGTCGTCTGCGGTGCCACGGAGATGGAACCGTAGGTAAGTCACAATAATTCTAAATATAGAAAAGAAGCAGTGCACAAGTATGACAAAAGTAATTACGTACGAGCAGATCAGAGTAAAAAGTAAAGTACTGAGCAACAACTGTACACGGCTGAGTAGTAAAGGCAAACTGAACTGAAAGGAGAGAACAACTGTACGGTGGTAGTGTAAGTGTAAAGCAGGCTGAGCAAGTGAAACGTACTACTGCTGTAGCTAATAGTACGACAAGTAAAGTACTGGTGACTGTACAAGTGTAGTAGGTGAAGTGCATGCAATACGTAAAGTAAAGGTGACTGTGATGCGTAAAGTAAAAGTGACTGTGCCAAAGTAACTACGCTACGTGACTCAAGTCGGAGAGTACAATATGTGACCATCAATTTCATATCTTGCCTGGGCGCGACCCAGACGAATGCCGAAACACAGGCACGGTACATGTATTTTGCCGAAACACAGGCAGCGGGACGGTATGCCGAAACACAGGCAGCGGGACGGGAAGATTGAACTCCAGTCACTCCCATACTCTCTCAAACTATGAGTTACCCCAAAACCCCAATGAAGTGTTAAGTGTTCTGTGTACATGTTTTATACGGGATGTTCCACAAGATGTTCCATGCGATGTTCCACCAGATATTCCACAACATGTTCCACAACATGTTTCTCAAGATGTTATCAATTCCTTGTTCACGATGATAATTAACCAGGACCACTGGTTTTAAAACCAGAAATTAAAGCAAAGTGGATGCTAAGAAATTTGAGGATAAAGACAAGTCCAACAAACATGGAATACAAAACTGTTGGTTTAAGGGTGGTAGTTTCGGTAGTACACAATTCACCCAAGTTGATGTTTGTGTGTTACAACCACCAAAGTTGAAAGTTGGCAAAGTAATCTGTAGTTGATTAGGTCTCTAGTTCGGTTCAAGTCAAGTAGTCGTTCAGAGGCTGTAGTGTTGTCCTAAGCTCATACAGGTACACTTATCTAATTTTCTAACATTAGAATTAGTCGTGACTTACCAATTTTGAGGCTGTCGTAGCTAGCCGGAATTTGATCTAGGGCTTCCTCTGAAATAGGTGCACAATAGTTTGTACCTGCAACACAAAAACATTGATTAAAACACACAACGTTCCTACCTAAATAATCTGATCGTTCTGATTTTCAAAACTGGCTAAAACGGTGTCGGAAAACGTTCTAAATTTTTCTATAGCCTAGATATGATGAAAATAATTTTTCGGCGAGAGGAAATATTTTTCTGAAGCTTGTATGAATTTTTATAATTTTAAAAGCTCAA
Source organism: Scilla litardierei (assembly GCA_030789695.1). Lineage (NCBI taxonomy): Eukaryota > Viridiplantae > Streptophyta > Magnoliopsida > Asparagales > Asparagaceae > Scilla > Scilla litardierei. The sequence goes on along the minus strand of CM061138.1, from coordinate 40,862,887 downwards.
AATAGATTTAAAACTAATTTTTAATTAAGTAACGTAATTATTCAACAATTTATTCCGGATGCAATCTGCATCGGAAAGTTGCAAATAAGCTGTCAAAATGACCGTTTCGAAGAGTACTTTAACATATATTTTTCTCACATATAATTGTAAGTGAAAATAACAAGTTACAGATTTTTAATCGAAAATAACGTATTTAACTTTTACGCTTAAAAATTAATATTAGAAAAACTAAGCATCAGATTGAGATGAAACTAGCGCCATTGGGTCCAAAATGTCATTTCTGATTTTCTGAAGTTGGCCTTGTATTTTTCTGAGGCCTGTACGAATTACTATCAATTTAAATCCAATAATATCAAATCATAAATATACTTAAATACGTAAATAATTACTTAAATACGTATGAAATACGTTTCGTAACGTATCTCTCTTACGCTCTCACCGTTCGAAGCGTGCGGCGGAGGGTGCTGCGGCTTCGACTTCGGATGGTCGAGCGTGGCGGGAGCTCGGGGAGACGGCGAGGCGGCGGAGCGTCGGCGGCGTCTCAGGCGATGGCGAAGAGCGAGAGCGGTAGAGGTGCAGCGACTTCGTTGCTCGGAGAGGTCTGCGGAGCTTCGAGTGGTCGGAGACGAAGACGGCACCGGAGAGGGGAGCTCGAGCTCCGGCGGCGGCATGGCGTACTCCGGTGTAGCGAGGGCGGAAGACGTCGGAGTGATGTGTCGGGGATGGCGAAGGAGGGAGCGTCGTGAGCAGGGGCCTGTGCATTCAAATTCGTCGGAGCTTCGAGAGCTGGGGGCGGCGAGGGCCTCAAGTGAAGCGGCAACCCGGAGGAGGAGAAGGCGGGCGAGCGAACAGAGTGGTGGCGTGGTCTCGACGTCGTCGGAGGGATGGCGACGTGGATGGCTCTTCGAAGGGAGCTCGGAGAGTGGCGGGGAGGTTTGCCAGAGCTTCGTGCACGCGGAAGCTGGGGCGAAGCGGTGGTGCACGGTGGTCTGTCGTGGCGTGTTGTCGGAGCACGTCGGAGCGAGGTGCGTTGCCCAACCGGAGGCGAGTGGGCGAGGTGTGCAGGCGGGCACGGCGACGAGGGGGTCTGTGTGTGTTCACGGTGGAGAGTGGAGCAACGGCGAGCTTCGTCGTGGGTTTTCGGGGGTGTGCTCATGGCGGTAGTCGACAGCGCACGTCGGAGGAGAGCTTGGACGGCGTTGCTGCCATCTGCGACGTCATCGGAGGAGGAGCACAGGGAGGGAACAGCAGCAGCTGCTGCTGCTGCTCGCGGTGGCGACTTCGCTGCTGACGAGGTCGAGCGGGCGGTGACAGCGTCAGGGGAGGGCTGCTGCAGTAATCGGGAGCGGGGGTCTCCGGTGGCTTGATGGCGAGGGAAGGAGCGTGGGGAGAGCTCGGGCTTCGGGTTTGGGCCTTGGGGGGAGAGAGATATACTGAGAGAGAGAGAGACGGGGTGTGTTCGAAGCGGGCTTCGGGTGCGTGAGTGTGGGATGCATGGGTCTGAGCTGGGGGGAGAGAGATGTGTTAGGGTAGGGTTTTATAGTAAGTTTTATTAATATAAAACTAATTTATCAATTAATATTTAGTCAACCTTAATTTAATACGTTAGGTTGTAATTAATGAAAAGAGGTATACCTTTTTGACTAAACTTAGAAAGTATAAACGTGTCCCCTAACACGTTTTAGTTATGGTTAGGTTAATCTAATAGTTAATTAGGTTAAGGTAATTAGTAATTAGCTAGGGTAATTTGTGACGGTAGCAGTAAAAATTGTAACGAAATTACGATTTTGTCCCTACTAGTAAACGTGTCCGAAAAATTACGAAAACATACCCACGGGATCGTATCGTCGCGAGGATCGCGAATACAAAGTCCGTTTCAGGGTTTGAGCTACGGAGATACTAGTTTTAGGCCAAAATGTTTTGGAAGCGGGTTCGAGGGTTCTCTATCGATTCGACTTCAGAAAAATACGAAATTAATGTGGGAAGCCCTAAATGATCATAGGATGCTACCGTAGAAGTTTGAAATCGTTTTGATGATGTTTGTATGGAAAATAAATTCATTAAGTCAAAACGGTAATAACTGAAAATGAATTTTATCAGAAATGTTTTGAGTATTTGATGAAATCCGATCTTACTAAAATACTCCATAACTAGTCTGGTACTTCAAAATATTTTTATAAGAAAATTTTGAAATCGTAAATCTCCTGACAAACCATTATAAAATATTTTAAAAAAATTGAAAAATACGTAAATAGTTGCACTGAAAAATACGGACCGTTACATCGACTGTGCTATATCTGTCCAGTACCTCTCCAGTACGTACGTAATATAATGATGTTTCTCCTATTGTTTCATCTACAGGGAAAATCAGGAGGGGAGAGGTCGCTGGTCTGAGCTCAGCATCCTGCGGAGGGATCATTTTAATATCTCCAGGAATCTTCCTCTTTCGAGGAACTTTATCTTTTGAACCTGTCTGGCGTCCTCTTTTCAATTGAGGTACAACCAATTCTGCTGCTGGTGGATTGCATCCATCTTTGGGGATGTCAATCCTAGCTGGCGTGTTGGCAGTAGGGACGTGTGAACGAACAATCTTATGGATTGTCCGTGAATTTATCTAGCAATTGATGTGCTTTAGTCTGACTGTGATGTATCTTCAAGATCCCATCTTCACACAGAAAAAGTATGTGGATCATAACGAGATTAGGACTTTTGTCTCCCATGATATGGTCTCAGAAGCTTCCGGCTTCTTTAGACTACATGCATATTTTAATGAGACTTTGCTTATTAAATTCACAGTTATCAAGAAGTGCCTTTAATGCATCGCTTGTCAGGGGTTCTAGGTATCTTATAATACATGGCGAATCAACCCATATAAAGATAACTAGTTTTGATGAGGACCCATTTTGGTCCTCTAAGGTGATGTTATTGGGACATATATTAGCACATCCAAACACTCTCAAATGAGATATGTTTGGTGGTGAACCATAAGCAAGCGACATCAGCAGTAAGATATGTCCACAAGAGGGTCGTATCATAATAAGCGATGCGGAATGCAGTATGGAGTATCCCTGAACTTCCACAGTCAACTGGGATTTAACAATGGACGTGAAATCCATTGGAGTCTCTTTATCAGAGACTCTGATAACCCATTCTGAGTATGAACATGCTACAGGATGTTCAATTTCAATGCCAGTTGCTTGGCAGTAGTCTTGAAAGACATTGGTAGTGAATTCACCCACATTATCAGCTTTTAAGAAAGCCAGGTTGCGGGTGGACAAAAAAGGCACATATAAAAACATCTAGTAAATGCATCTATCAGTACAATGAAGTGCCGAAATGGGCCACATGCAGGGTGAATAGGCCCGCAAAGGTCACCATGTATTCTCTCAATAAAGACAGGAGACTCTGATCCCACTTTAAGGAGTGAAGGTCTCTTTATAAGTTTTCCCTTATGACAAGGGAGACAAGGAAACTTAACCTTTGGAAGAATCTTCAGGTTCTCCAAGGGATTCATTTGATGATGCGTCCATTATCGCTGATCCAAGATGACCAAGTCTATTGTGTCAGAGTTGAAAACTCTGGCAATGAAAGGCACTTCTGGTGCTCGGTCAAGTTGGCTTTATATATGATGAATATCTGTAATAATAGGGACCTGACGGGGGTCCAACGAATCATGCGTAGATGGTCTTCTTGCCATCTTCTTGACGAGTTACATAAAGATATTCACTATTTATTATCCATAGTTTCCAAGTTCTGTTCGTTTAAACGAAATATACTTGAAACTTGGGAGATTACTCAATGAATTAGGATAGAAATATGCATCTTTTAGTCTTATTGTATGTGGGAGCAATTTTAATGCTTCACCAGTGCATCGATGCACTGTCAACAATATATCACACTTCATCTATATTAATGCAAAGTGAAAATTTATTTGAGTAATTCAAAATAAAGTTCATTCAAAGCAAACTATAGATGAAGCTACATTTATTTTAAATGCATAGAAAAACAGAAGATAAGGCTCAATCGAGCAGATCATCATTTTCGAAGTCTTGTGCAGTGAACTTGGTTAGAGTTTGAATATCCGACAGGTTTGTTTCAGGGGAGGCTTCAGGCTCGCCTGATACATGTCCTGGAGGTGGCGAGGAGTGCGACAGTTTATGGACCAATGTCCAGTCATGCCATGTCTATGGCATTTATCCTCCCAGTTTTTCTTTGGAATTGGCACTAAACCAGTACTTTACGCTTCCATGTGAAGTTTTTCTTCCCATTATTGTTGTTGTTCTGGGGAGGTGCTCTTGCTGGATTCATTGCAGCTTTTCCTTTGTTCTTTCTAGCCTTATTCTTGTTTTTCCACTTCTAGAGAGAAACATGGTGGGCTTCAGGGAGAGGAGAAGCACCAGCAGGGCACAAATTATGAGTGGCAAGTTGTAAGTCTTTATTCTGCTCTGCCTTAAGAAGGCAAGAGAGCAAATCAGAGAACTTCGTGAAGTTGCGTTCACGGTACTGTTGCACGAGGATTGCATCTTTCTCGTGGAACGAGGTGAATGTCTTTTCCAACATACGATGCTCCGAGACTGCTTCACCACATAACTTCATGCGTGAGGTGATATTATATAGTGCTGAGTTGTACTCAGCAACGGACTTATAGTCCTGAAGACGAAGATTTTCCCACTCATAACTGGCACGTGGCAGTATGACATCAATTTGATGCGTAAAACGTGCCTGCAGCACTGTCCACAACTTAAGAGGGTCTTCTACCGTTAAGTATTCGGCCTTTAAGGTCCGATGTATGTGTCTCCGCCTTATCCATGTCAGAGACAATGGTAGTAGAACTGCCAGTTAGCTGGGCCACTGCAGGGGCGTTACTAGCAGTTGTCTCGGCCGCTTCGGGGGCCAGAATTGAGTGAAGGAGTGCCATTGAACGCAAATGTAACTTCGAGTCCACTCGCCAGCTCAGGTAGTTCTTTCCTGCTGCGTCAAGGACCTCAAAATCGACGCTAGCCAATTTTTTCATTAATCTATGCATTTAAACTGACATGAATTAATAAAACATATTAAAAATTCATGTGAAGTTAATAAATTAGTTACGTGGATCGGCCAGTCACCAAATAATAAAGTCCAAAGTCCAAAATTATACAGTCTAGGAAGTACAAAAGACTAAAATGAAAAAATTACAACTTCCACCCATAGGGGTCCCTGCAAATTTGCAATTTGGCCTCCATCTTTAAGGAAAGAAACTCAGGTCTTTGGCTTTATACAAATTAAATCATCACTACAATTTCTCTCAAAAAGGAAAATAAAATGCGAGGAATATAAAAGGTGACAAATTGGCCGATCCAAAACAACAACTTAATTTATTAAGATCCACGCAATTTATAATTCAAACACATGCATAAAATATTGTGCAATATCACATGCATATCAATATCAACATCGCAAGCAATTTAATTGGAGAAATATCAAATATTTAATAATTATTTGGGCCACGTGGAGACATATCACGCACCGTTAGGTTAGATAACTAACGGCAGAGTGATCTCAGGACCTTCCATAATTATTAAATAAATAAAAATTTAATTAATCCAAGTAATATGTATTTTGATGAATTTAACATAATATGAAATAATTAAAAGTACTAAGTAAATCAACCAACAGGTTGTCAAAATTAATAATTTGATTTTTTCCTAATTTTTACAGAATTTTCCCGGATTTTTCTGTTAAATTTAAGGAATTAATAATGAAGAACTGATTAAAAATCAATTTTTAATTAATTTTAAAGCCTATTGGACTTATGTGTTGGCTTCAGGCCCAAACAGCCAAAGTACAAAAATATATTTAGTTTTAGGCTGCAATCCCATAGGCTTTAAATATTTTTTTTCAAAAATACACATGGGGGGGGGGGGGGTAAAAACACCCTTAAACATATCCTAAATCTAGATCAAAAATTATTAACGACCTAGATTAAAGATAATGAACATGCCACAAAACTAGACATGCTATGGTCTAATGTGATTAACATTTTGTAACGACTGCTTTTCATGTATCTGGATTTATTATATAATATAATAATTGTTTTGGTGGATTTTCTCCTCTTGTGTGGTTTTCGCCTCCGTAGCTTTCATTTTCGATCGATTCGTCGTATTTTCTCGCTTCTTCCTTAGGATTGTCGATTTCGAAGTAAGTCACTCGTGACGGACTTCATAACGGTCGTATCTAACTATTAGATCAAGCCTAGGAGTCTTAGGAATCGATCCCGGGGCCCCGTGCTCCGTATCGGAACTTTTCTGTGCTCATTAGCCGGTGTAAGAAGGGCCACCGACCGACTAGATGACGATCCAGTCGGTCGGCAATCCTTCTTGGACCGACTAGTTAGCTTTCTAAATTTCTCAGGGGTTACTGTTTATCGTTAGTCGGTCTAAGAACGTTGGTTGACCGACTAGGTTGCAAACTAGTCGGTCAGCAATGCTTCTTGAACCGACTAACTCATCATATTATTTTTGTATCAGTTACTGTTTACTCTTAGTCGGTCTAAGAACGTTCATCGACCGACTAGATGCCAAACTAGTCGGTCAGTACTTGTTCATGGACCGACTAACTCTAGTATCCTATTTTCGTTCAGGAGTTACTGTGTGCACTTAGTCGGTCTGCGTTGGTCGACCGACCGACTAGTTGCCAAACTAGTCGGTCAGTGGTTGCTCTTTGACCGACTAACTAGTGTTAAAACCCTAATTTCTAGGCAGCCGCCAGCCCAACCTATTTATACACAACCAAAACGACTTCTTCTTCTCCAACACGACCCAAAACCCTAAAAACTTCCCCCTTCAGCCCCCATCTTCCTCCAAGCTCCATTTCTCCATTCCAAGCCCTAGAATCATCATCCAAACCATCCATCTACTCTCTCTACCTCTCATCTTCCCCAAAATCTCATCAAATCCATCAAAATCCCCCAAACCCCTAGTTTCCCCAAACTCCTCCAATCTTTTCCAGATCTGATCCTAGGGTTCCCCGGAGTGTTTCTTCCGTCTCCTCTCGGTAAGAAATCGATCTACCGTTGTTTTCTTAACTTATTTATATTTTTATGAAACCCTAATAAAATTCATGTTGTTTGTTGATTGTTCCCCCAAAACAGCGATTTCCCCCGTAGATAGCATCCGTGTGACGAAGTGATCGTCAATCCCCGGTGCTAGGCAAGTGAAACTTGCCACTTAGGGTTTAGGCCATGTTTTAGGCCATTTGCATGTTTTAGGCGTAAAAGAGGCTAGGCGACGAAATGATACTCGCCTAGGCGCAAATTGGGGAACTAGCTTGACAACGAAGCTAGTTCCGACATTTAGCATGTTGCACAATTTCCATGTCATGTTTACTTTCAATTAACGGTACGCGAATATGTTCATGTCATTGCATTTCGCCTGTCACGTTTAATTTAATTAACGGTACGCAAATAAATTGTCATGACCTCGCATTCTTTAGGTATTGCTGTGATTGCGTAGCTTCGCTACAATGTTGTGTTCCTGGCTCGTGTTCCAGAAGCGGGCCATGTGTTGGTTGATAGCCAATGCCCGAATTGCGTATTCCGGCTAGGTGTTCCCTACGCCATACTTGTGTTCCTAGCTCGTGACCAGAAGCGAGCATAATGAGTTGGAAACCCCAACGCTCGATGTATTGAATTGTGAACTAAGAATGCGAGCTCAATGTGCGGGGCAGCCTCAGGCTCACTAGCTGAGCTCAATGTACGGGGACCCCAGGCTCCATACCGTGTGAATATTGGGTAGTGTTTAGTGCCGATCGGTCTGAAATGCTATGCCATTCAGCGAATGGCGTAAACACCTACAAAATGTGAATGTATTGAATTGATAGTAGCTTGGCTACTCTTGTCTTGTCCCGATGATTGTTCTCTTGTACAAATTGTCTTGCCATGTTTTAATTGTGCACTCATGTTATAACTGCCATGTCATGCATACTAAACTGCTAGGTTGCTAGATGCCTCACTTTCAGTTTCCTTGCCCAAGTCTTTTTAGACTTGCTGACATGTGCCCCTTTACTCTTTTGGGTGACACATGTTAGATCCTGAGCCCGAGTACCTCGTTAAGGACGAGGTATTTGCTGACGCCGAGCCCGAGCTTGTGTTTGACGGGGAGTACGTGGACACTGGGGACCAGTCCCAGTGTCTTCGTTGTGTTTTACTTTTGTCAGATAGTTGTTTTGTTATTCGGTGCGTAGCACCTATACTTTGTCGTTGTTGCTTTTGTTGGCCTTGTTCTGGGCCTTGGACTCTGTTCTTTTAGCCTGGTGGCTTTTCTGGATGTTGGACTTATTTTTGATGTTGGACATTTTGTGAGATGTGGAATTTTATTTCAGTCTCTCCTTGTGTTATTATTGTTATTCTGTTGTGGTTACAGGGACCTGTTTATGTATTTGTGGACGCTTATCGGGTTTGGGGCTACACAGCTCCACTCTCGTGCGGACCTTTTCACGTCTTGCCTCCATTTTAGGGAAGCGGGTCGTGACACATTTCATACCCCTATTGACTTGGGTCTTATACTATTATAACCGTTGATCGCATGGAAAACATCCATGTGATTAGGATACATTGAGATTTTGCATGGTTTGTTTAGTTTTAATGTATACAAGTATAATTACCTAGAAGCATACATATGCATGGCGAAAGATATTTATGGAACTTTATAATAAAAATAATGTATTCAATATAGTCCAAGCATACACATCAATGCATAACAAATAGTCAACATCATTCATGCATATAGATTTTCACCTATCATTAATAATGAAGGCATGATCATGCTCATTTAGCCCGTATATGATGTTAACCAACATGCATAGTATACATAAAATAACCTTATGTCATGTATAAAGTCTCAGTAGATCAAAATACAAAATACATGCATCCGTTCATTAACATGAAGAATTTAAACATAGCATGCATGAAGTAGATTATAAGAATTCAGAAAGTACACAATATGCATCACTTACTGATTAGTTGATGCCAATTTCTTTTTTACTTATAGACTTCCTTGCTTTCTCTTCTTTATTGCCTTCATTTCTCTCTCTAAATTTTAACCTTGAACTTCTTTGGATGAAGAAAAAATCGTTAAGCCTTATTTACATGAGTTGGGAACTTAAGGCTTAAATCAAGAAAACTAAAATATCTTTAGATATTTCTTGAAAATTGAAATGCATTTCAAAAATTTTACTTCTAGATCAAAAATCTAGGGAAGATCGATAAAAAATAAAGATCCGTAGAATGAATCCCAGATTCCAATGCCCCGTAGAAATCACCGCAACAGATCGCTGTAACCAAAGATTCCAAGGGATCGAGCTTCAACTCACAGAAATAGCCGCAACGGATCGTAGCAACCAAGATTCCTAAGCGCGGTGAGAGTGATTTGAGTGGATAAAAAGAGAAACTCAAGAACGAGAGCTCACGTGCTGATAACATGTTATAACTCAAAGAAAGAGTAACCATGGCTCAAAGCCATAGTCCTCTATTTATTCAATATTATGGAATACCAATGGGTAGGAAGCCCAAGGGACCCCCACTACTTAGTAGTGAGGTATAATGGAAGATAATGAGGGAAGGGAGGCCAAAGGCCTCCCTCAACTCGCAACAGGGGGAAAAATTCCATCCCTTCGTCCTTTTTTGTGTTTTTAGTCAAATTTCCCTCCTTTGTCACCGCGATGAAAACTATTTCGACAAAAATAAGGTAAAATAAGCTAAATTACATGAAATATCACTATAGCTTACACCAAAAGTCCATGTGGCTTAAAATCATATGAGTCTTGTTAGTCACATCGCAAAGTTTTATAAATTCACATTATAAAATCACCACAAAATTTTTTTTTGTCTTTTATAAAATTTTAAATTCACTTCTTTTATTTTCAATATTGCCCCTTTAAACCCTCTAATTAAACTCTTCTATACCCTCATTTTCTTCGACGTCTCCGACAGCCCCTTCGGCATCGAGGACTCCACCCGCTGCTGCGACGGCCCAATCCTCTCCATCATGGGCCTCCTCCTCTTCCCCATCCTCATGTATCCCCTGAATCTCCGTCGCCTTCTCCTCCTACAAAGCATTGGTGTTGACCTTCCCCCGCAACAGCGGAGACAAGCTCTTTTTCACCAACTTCTATTCTTCGTCTGTGGAGGAACCGTTGGCGTTGCCCTCCCCAGCAACGGCAGAGATGAGCTCTTTTCTCACCAACTTCTATTCTTCGTGTGCGGAGGAACCGTTGTCGTTGCCCTCCCTAGCAACGACAGAGGCGAGCTCTTTTCTCGCTAACTTCTATTCTTCTTCCGTGGATGAAAATTTGGTGTTGCCATCCCCCTGCAAAGCCTTGGCCTTCCTCATGGATGTCAAACAAGTGACAGTCACCACCCTTGTCTTCTTCATTGCAGGTGGCTACTATGTGCAGCAGATCCCCAGATTCATCATGTGGCTTAATTACCTTAGCCACAGCTTCTACTGCCACAAGCTGTTAGGAATAAACTCTCTTGTATTATTCCAATGGCAATAGCCCGATATATATAGAGTACAGGCAAAGGGAAATAAGCACTAAAGACCCTATGCATATACTCCTAACACCCCCCCTCAAACTCATGGTGGATCAACAACACTGAGTTTGGAAAGATAAAAAACTGTGCTTATATAGATCCGTAGGAGGCGGAGGCTAGATTGCGGAAGTAGGCGGAAGGCGAGGCGCGGCCCGAAGCAGGCGCGGCGCGGCCCGAAGCAGGCGAGGCACGGCCCGAAGCAGGCGAGGCGCTGCCCGAAGGCGAGGCGCGGCCCGAAGCAGGCGAGGCGCGGCCCGAAGGCGAGGCGCGGCCCGAAGGCGAGGAGAACCGGATCACTGGTAGCGGAAGGCGGAGTCGCACAGGGGCACGTGCCGCACAGGGGCACAGCGGAAGGCGGGAGGTAGGCATCGCACGTGCCGCAGAGGATGGCGGAGTCGGCGCATCGGTGCGTCGCGGCAGCGAACACGAGCGCAGGCGGAAGCACTGCACGACAATGAGCGAAGCTGCCCCGAGAAGCTGCCGTTCCTCTAGGTCGGGATCAGGCGAGGCGAAGGACACCGGATCGCCTAGCCCCGTCGTCGGAAGTCTGCAGACGCCGGTCAGACGACGCCGGATCTGGAACACCGTCGTCGGAAGGAAGCGCTGGATCAAGGACCGGATCTGAGCGAGCGCCGGATCAAGGACTTCGCCGGAAGGACGATGGATTAGATCTGAGCGGACACCGTCGTCGGATCTGACCGGATCTGAGCGTAGAGCGTCGGATCAAGGACGATGGCGGCTGGAGACGCAGCGGGTGGCCATGGAGCGTGAGATCTCGGATCTGGGCGAGGCGGGAGCGACAGGCAGGCGCGAGGCGGATCTCTGCCGGATCTGGGTGAGGCGGATCTCTGCGCGAGGGGGATCTCTGGCGAGGCCAGATCTGGGCGAGGCGGATCTCTGCGCGAGGCGCGGCGGATCTCTCGCGAGGCGGATCTCTATGCGAGGCGGATCACGCCAGATCTGGGTGAGGCGGATCTCTGTGCGAGGCGCGGCGCAGGCAGGCGCGAGGCGGCTGGATGCCGGATCTGGGCAGACGGCGGCTTCTCGACTCAGGCGGACGGGGCGCAGGCGGATGAGGATCGCACGCAGGCGCAGGCGGATGAGGGTAGATCCAAGTGCAGGCGGACGGGCTGCGATCCCACACCGAGCGCAGGTGGACGCACGCAGGCGCAGCGCGGAGACGCGAGCGCAAGATGAGGGCGCGGTGACGGGCTGCGATCCCACACCGAGCGCAGGCGGACGCGGCAGGCGAGCGAGGAGACACGAGCGCAAGATGAGGGCACGGTGACGGGCTGCGATCCCACACCGTTCGCAGGCAGACGCGGCAGGCGAGCGAGGCGGCGCGCGCCGCCTCGCCCGCGGGGGAGAGAGCAAAAGACGGCTAGGGTTTAGGTTAAACCTAGCTCTGATACCATGTTATTTTTCCGGGTTTAAACACTTTGGGCTTGGGCTCCACTTTGGTAAGATATTGTCCGCTCTGGGCCCGCACCGGCACCCGCACGGTTTTATACACGGGGCTTTCCCCCAAAAGGCCTCTTACTAATGGAATTCCCAAAGCTACTATTTAAACCCACCCGGATCCCCCATGTGTCCAATGTGGGACTATTTCGAAATCCCAACAATCCTCCCCTCGAACTAGGACCACATCATGAGCCTCCCCTCGAACAATCATCCATCCGCCGCCCTTAACTGAGCTCTGACCAAGCGTACTTCATTTGGCTGCCTCCCCGTGGCTAGGAAGGTCCATCCCCTTGATGGCGTCGAGCCACTTCCGCTTGCGCCGAGCTCCGCCTCCGAGCTGTACCCGCGAGGCCCCGCCTCCGAGCTGAGAGATCTCCTCCATCAGCCTCGGCAGGCCGTGCCAGAGCTCTCCTTCAGCTCGGCACATGAGTCTGCTCCGCCCTGAGCATTGCGGACTCCCATACGCCGGCATCCCCCTGTGGATCCGACTTGGGCTCGCCACAGTGGGCATCACTTTGTTCGGTATCTGAAGCGCTCCGTCCTTCTGTTCGGAAAAGCCGAGCTCCGCACTTCTCGGAAACACGCCGACTCCCATACGTCGGCACCAGAGGATCAAACACTTCGGTACACCTGGGTCCGGCTCTGATACCATGTTAGGAATAAACTCTCTTGTATTATTCCAATGGCAATAGCCCGATATATATAGAGTACAGGCAAAGGGAAATAAGCACTAAAGACCCTATACATATACTCCTAACACAAGCTCCTCCTCAGAGTTCAATTCAGTGAGCGAGACGGTCATAAAAGTGTGTAGCTTGCGCAAGCTTGGTGGTGGCGGCGGCTCTCGGTGACCAGGGGTTGCAGCGAGGGGTGGAGCCGGAAACGGGTGGATTTTTTCTCACTATTTTTTGTTCATGTAACTGATGGGTAAAAAGGTAATTTTGTTTATGAATTTAGGTATTGACAAACTTGTAAATAAAAATGTGGTAAAATCATAGGAATCTGCAGTGCAACTAACAACACTCAAATCGTATACTGATCCTCTTTCACCGCTGATGGTGTTAAGTTTTTAACGAAAATGAATATCATTTGCATTTAACTTCCTGATTAAGATTATATCAACATGTAAATTTTTCTTAAAATTTAAAATAATTTAAGATTTAAGATTAGGGTTGAGGTTAGGGTTAGTGATGGCGGTTTAGGTGATTAAAGTGATGATGATGGTAAGACTAATGAAGCGGAGATGATAACGGAGTATGTGAAGAAGATAAATAGTTTAATAATGATTGGAGATGGGTTATGGCTTAAGATAAAGGCATTTCCTTTTTTTAATTAGAATCGATGGGAAGAGGACATGTGGATGACGCGGTGGTGATTGCGATAGTGACGGGTTAGAGTTCTAATTTCGGTTATTAATGCAAGAACAAGCTTGAAAGGGTTCCCACAGTTTATGATTTGGTAAAACCATAATTAGTAACTTAACAACTTAATGAGTTTTGTTTCAATCGCTAGATTATGGACATAAACTTCTTTCACTTTTTTTAATGTGGGACTATTCTCCTCAAAAAAACCCCTTAAAACTCAAGTTGGGAACCTTGAGCTTGGATAATAGATTTTTTTAAATTCATATTGATTTTTATCCTCATATAGGATTACACGACATCACAAAACATGTGAAGGAACATGATTCTAATATATATGGCCATTATAAGGTTTAGCTGAGAAATCAGGCTGTACTAGCATTATGTTAATACAAGAACAAGATTGAGAATGGACACATAATTTCTGATATTGGTAAAGCCATAATTAGTGAGTAAAACTCTATATAACTCAAAATGCTACGCTAATGGATAAAAGTTCAATCCCTAATTTATAGATATCAATTTTTTATGTTTATTTCAATGTGAGACTATTATTCTCAATATTGATGAAGCTTGTAATGAATTTTAAGGAGTGAAGGAAGATTAAGAGATGGAGAAAGGAGAAGAAGATGATAAGGATTGAAAGGTCAGTACATAGGATTCAATTACATAGAACATGAAAACAATATGGAAAGCACAAAGAATACACAACAGTTGGTAACGTAGTTCGATGCGCACACCTACATCTGCGGGGCCACGTCCAGAAAAAAATACTCCATTATTTTCAAAAACAATTACAATCATTAATGTTGTAGTTCCATTAGGAGAACACCATCCCCCTCAATACAACCACTACAGGTGATTTCAATCAACACTATAACAAGATCCCCTTGCAATGAAAACTGACCTGAATCAAATTCCCTTTGATCCCTGCCTTCGTAGCCGTCAGCCTCAGAATGAGAAAGTGGAGTAATCCCAGCAAGATCCCCCTGCAAAAACTGACATAAATCAAACTCTCTTTGATCCATACCTTCGTAGCCATTAGTGTAATGACCCATAGTGCCATGTACGATGGGACAGATATTTTTGTGTGCTATATAGTGTATCTATACTTGTATATACGTGTGGTGTGTATCGTAGCCCATGTAGTGGGTATAGTACATGCCCTATTTGGTTGACTATGTGGATCCTTATATAAAGGAATATAATATGATATGGGTGCTTAATTGGGTGCATATGATTGCTTACATGAAGGTGTATATGGTTGCTTGTTTATGTAGTAGTGTCTATAGTAATGTGGTGTATATAGTAATCCTTGATTAATATTGTGTATTATTATTAATGGTGTGGTGTATTGTTAGTATTATTATTCTTATTGTTGTTATACTATTGGATGACCCTCTTGTATGTATGGCATTGTTGTTTCTAGTGAGGTGGGTGTGCATAGTAAATATGTAGTGTGTTTAGTAGTCATATTACATTACTATGTAATGATGGATGGCATGATTGATTATATATGTATATGGTAATGATGGATGGCATTGTTGTAATTAGTTGCTTGTGTGACTAGTAACTTGAGTGTATATTTTTGTGTGACATATTAATGTTAAATATATTGGTTGTATTTGTATTTGTATTACGTATTTTAGTTGTATTAAGTGTTTGTATTGAATACCATGTTAGTGTGTAATTGTATTAACATTTGTACTTGCTATATATGGATGGCATAATTGTGATTAGTTAGTTAAGTGTATGGGTGTGTGTGGAGTGAAGGTTTCTTATTAATTAGAAGAGGGTATGGTTAGTATATGTGGCTTAGTGTGAAAAGGGTTAAGGCTAGTAGCATTTTTGTAATTAGTTGGGAGTGCGTGTGTAAGTAATGACACACTTGTAATTAAGTGTAGGGGTGTGTGTAGTAATATGACATGTGTAGGAATGGCAAACTTGTAAATATAGGGATGCTATAAGAAATATCTCTTCCATTAATTATTTCTCATTCTTCTACATTCTTCTAATTTCTTCTCATTCTTTCCTTTTCCTTTTCCTTTTCCTTTTTTTCCTATTTTTTCTTTCCGTGTGTGTGTGTGTGTGTGTGTGTGTGTGGGTGGGTGGGTGGGGGGGCATTCTTCTCTTACATAAAAAAGGAAACAAAAAAAGGAAGGAGAGAAAGAAGGAAGGAGGAGTGATGTAGAGAGAACTAAGGAGGAGCTTGTAAAGGAAAGAGAAGAAGATGAAAAGAGGAGCTAAAGGCCTTGATTGAAGGAGGAATAAATGGAGCTTAATTAAAGAGGAAGTTTGGAGGAGAAGAATCAAGCCTCATATTAGGTAGGAATTCCCACTTGTTCAATTAAATCTTAATTTGGGATTGTGGTATAGCTTGTAGCACAAATTGTTGACAAAATTGTAGTTCTACATGAGATTCCAATGCAAGTTATTATTTTTCTTAATTCCCATGTTATAATTGTGCCAAAGATAATGCCTTTATGTTTTACTAATTAAAGTTAGCTTCTTTCCTAAGCCTTGTGTCAAATTTGTGCTAAAGATAGTAACTTGCATGGCTTTCTTCATTAAAGTTAGTATGTTTGATATTAACTTTGCTATATCTCCATGCCATTTGGTTCTAATTGGTTGTTGAGGTAGCATGCCAAATTAGGTAGTGCTAAAAATTGTTAATTGGTTGCAGGGGGAGGCGGCCAGAGTTGGGGGGGTTTTTTTTCCAGCGAGGGGGTTCCGGCGAGGGGTTTGGGGGGTCCGGTGACGACTAGCCGCCGGAGGGTTCAAAATTGGGTTTTTACCCTAAAAATTGAGTTTTTGGGATGAAAAATCCGTCGTTTTCAAGGCGACGATGAATCCCCATGACGATCTTGCGAGATCTAGGGGAGGGGCAATCATACGTATGATTAAAAATATCGTTTTTAGTATTTTTACCTCTATATCCGTCCTCCGGATATAGCGACGGTTGCTCGAAGCCCTACGCGGATGTCGACCCTTGATTGAGGAAGCCTTGCACCGCGCTCGTGGATCTCCCATCTCGCCTTCGCCTTCGCCTTCGCAACGAACGGAAAGAAATTTTGTAGAAAAGAAAATTTTTTAGAGTCGTGCTGATAACGTGTTATGAATCAACTACTGAGGGGAGAGCCCTCAGGTTTGTATTTATAGCCAAAGGGGAGAATACAAGTGGGCTTATACAGATATGGGCACAAACACTTGGGTTGGCCCAATAACTCATCCAACCCAGTAAATACCCATTCACAACAGTTGCACTTTATGTGATTGCATTCTTAGTTAAAGATGGTGGCAATTTTGGTGTAACTTTATTGAAATTTAGTAGCTTTTCATTCTCCCTAAAATTAGTAGCTTTTCAATGTAGGCCTAAACTTGTATCTAATGTTGTATTCTAATGTAGCATCCTATGTTGGTAGTTCCTTTAGCTTGCTTTAAAAATCAAAGCTAGTAGCCTTTTTGTGTTGAATCCTTGATGAAGAAATACATGAATTTGTAACTAAATGTTGCATGGGAAATGGTTAATGATGTTATATGGAAATGGTTCATGTTGCAAGTTCCTACTAATGAAATTGATTTTATGTTTTGGGGGAATGGTTCATGTTGAAATGTTATGTTGCATGCTAATTACTTAAGCTTGATGTTCATGGCGAATGGGTTATGTCTCATAAGGATGTGTTATGGAGAATGATTTATGTTGTTGCATAATGGAGAATGAATGGAGCCTTATGTTGGAAGGTTCACGATGGTGGTGGATTGGTTTATATTGCTTACTAATCTTTGAATTTGACAATGCTTCATGTTGTAGGCTAGTCTTTCCATTTTAATACATGTCACTTCTTGTTATTTCCTTTTACGTTAACCTTAATAATGCATGCTAGTCTCGTAGTTCAATGTAGTTCACACTCTTTAACATGGTAGTTCACCTTTTAAGCATTGTATGTTAGTTACTTAACATAAATACAAATAAAAGATTAAGTCCTCTTAAATGAGGGTGACATCGGGATTGGGGGGACACACTAAGTTGTAGGGAAAACATAAGGGGCTGGACAGTTTGCAATGGTTGGTGGCCCTCCTGTTCTTGCCCGAGTGGCGGGGAGTGGCGGAAGTGAGGTGAATTGTTGAAGCATGGAAGGGTAAATAAGGAGAAAACATGGCTCCTTTGTTAACAGCATTGCACACTGGGTCGAGTGCCATAGCTAGCTGAGGGAGTTTGCATGTGTCACCCCAACTGGGGTGAGGTCCAGTCCCAAGAAGGTCTACCTACTACTTAGAGTCCAAACCACTACATGATAACCTTCATTATTTTTGTAGCATGTGTAAATATTGTCTACTTGTGTGTTCTTTGTAAGTATCGCCTTACCCTTGCAATACTAACAACAACACACTAGGAGGGGGTGAATAGTGTAATGGCAATAAAATTGTCCAATTAAAATTAAACTTGCAAATGCGGAATAATAAATGCAAGAGGAAATAATTGACACAATCAATCCAAACGCAAACACAAGATTTTACCCTGATTCCCCAAAACTTGGGTACGTCCAGCCACACCAATATTCTATATATTCCCACAAAGAGAAGTGAATACAAATCCCACAAAGTGATACCTCACCAAGAGGATTTTGCCCTACACAAAGACCCAACCAACCCTCCACAAGGGTCAAACTCCCACCTAGAGAATTAGTGTTACCCATACACTAGGACACCAAACTCCCACTAAGAGAGTTACTCCCACAAAGAGAGTTATTCCCACCAAGAGAATATCCTAATCCCACAAAGAGATAAACTCCCACAAAGAGAGAAAGACTAATTCCCACAAAGAGAATTAGTGTTACAAGAATCACCAAGTAAAATAAATACTCGTACCTATGCCTTGCGATGCTTACTCATAGATGAATGCAAGGCATGGAAGAGGATCTCCAAGTGTTGAGATTGGCTTGAAAGCACTTGGATGATTTCCCTTGAGCTGGATTTCAATGCATGAAGAGGAATAAGAGCTCAAAGAGGGAAATGAGAGAGTTTGGGAGTGGCTTATTGATCTCTTATGATTTTCAATAGCATCAAGAAGTTATAATAAACTCAACACACCCATATATATATAGGAACCCTATATCAACCCTCAAAACCCAAGAAAACAGCAAAAAGCACAAGGCTGCAACGGCTAGTTTCTGGGCAAAAACGTCAAGGACAGTCGACTGATGAACAAATGACAGTCGACTGTTCAACGGCTAGAAAATATCCAACGGCTATAATCTGAGCCAGGACAGTAGACTAATGAAGTCGATACAGTCGACTGTAAACAAGACATGGGCCTGTAAAACCTTCAGCAGGCGACTGCTGCAGTGGATGGAATAAAACAGAGAGCTGCACTCTTTCTCCAGATAAGCATACAGGCGACTAATGTCAATAATACAGTCGACTGTAAAATAGTCAGGCGACTGTAAAACCTTTCTTCAGTCGACTGCTGCAGGAAATGGAGAAAAACAGATAGAAGCAGTACATGCACTTACGCTACTCAGACGACTGTTGACCAATGCACATGCGACTGTAAATATATAGGAGACTGTAAACTGAGCATCAGTCGACTGTTGCGAAAAGCTCAAGTAGAGTCAATAGAAATGTTGACTTGAGCAGTACATATCAGTCGACTGTAGAAGGATCGACATGCGACTGGAAATCACCCAGTCGACTGTAAATCCTTCAGCAGGCGACTGATGGAAAGCCAGAGACTCCAAATGAGTCTTTGGTCAAGATGAACCTATTAGGTTAGATTCTACGATAATTCTAAGGCTCACTAATATGGCTAAATGCATATGGATGAATGAGTAGACCATCTATCAAGGCATTACATTAACCTAGACTCAAATGAGAGAGAAAGCAATAAAGGAAATATTACATGTATTACATTGTTTTCCTTAGAGTCTATGTCTTCAATCTCGATGCCTTGATGCTCGCCATCATCTCCAAGCTTTGGCACCCCTTGAGTCCAAGCTTTGGCCCTTCTCCACTTGATGTCCATCCTTGCACCAAGTGTTTAGTCTCCAAGAAAGATATTCTTCAAATGAAACTATGAGACTAAAACAAGAGATTCATTAGCAACAACATAATGTTGTGATCATCATCAAAATAAGATTGGTATGAAACACCAATACTCAACAATCTCCCCCCTTTTGATGATGACACATTATGTAAAACACAAAGAAATAAAGCACAGTGCTAATGAGCTCCCCCTACTTATATGCACCAATTGTAAAATGAGATACACAAATCTAAATGCTCATTATACCAAATGAAATAATGAGACAATATAGTGACATATAATAGGTATGGATTACATAAACCAATTACAATAGACAATATCATGCAAACATGAATGATTTATACAATCCCATATATATCTCCCCATAGATATATCTCTCCCCAAATGCATATGTATGAAATATAAGAGTTACATTTATATAATGCATATATCTCTTCCCCTTGATATCGTCAAAAAGGTGGACATCAAAAATATCCCCCTTTGTCATCTTAACCAAAGATGTGACAATATGCAAGATATAAAGAGATGTATGATACCAAATTGAAAATTTTAGTGGGTATCAATCACTATCACATGCTCCCCCTAGATCATAGAAATGGTCAAATATTGACTTTTAGGATTTAATACCAATTGTAAAGTAGAAGATAAACAATCTCTAACAATTAAGGTAATACCAATTGTAGACAAAGAATCTTGGAAAATAATCACCTTTACCAATTGATATACAAATATTGCAGGGCCTAAAATGTATCAAAGAAATAGATATGAAAAAAAACTTCAATGATACACAATGATATTGCCAAAAGGGATATAACATGAAACATGTTGGCAATATCAATGGGTTAAGATCAAGACCATAATAACCAATTGTAAATAATGATCTTTATAAAAAAACCCAAAATGAGAGTTAAAATATGTTTTAAAGATATTTTAAACATATTAGATATTATAACTCCCCCATTGACATACATATGGATCAACAAATGCATGTATGCCAATGTCTTTCCCAAGGTCCCCATTTTCATAAAAAAAATAAGTTTGAAAACATTTTCAAAATCATGAAACACACACAAATAATGGGTATGCTAAAAAATAAATATTTAAGCACAATACCCATGCAATATGCATATGTGTGAGGAACCTAAACATTAGGGAACCAAACCCAAGAGGAGTTTGATTTCCTAATGTAATCACATGAGGTGATCACATCCCTAAGTAGAGAGTTGATGTAACTATCCCTCTCTTACACACTAACCTTAGTGGGAATCCATAAACTCAAGGATTTCCTAGGCAACGATTTTACCTTTACAAGAGGGATGGATGTGGCATGCTTAGGTGTAGAAACGAATTTCTTGGCATGCAAAGAATGAGGATTTTGCTTCTTACCAAAAAATGAAGAGTCTTCATTCTTTCTCATCACCTTGTGATCTACATGCTTCTTGTTGATGTTATTGTTGTACAGAAAGCATGATGATTCTTTGTCACGACCCGCTTCCTTAAAATGGAGGCGAGACGTGAAAAGGTCCGCACGGGAGTGGAGCGGTGAAGCCCCAAACCCGATAAGCGTCAATTTAGTATAAGCAGGTCCCTGTAATTGCAATCGAAACAACAACAATAATAATAATATGAGACGGATATGAAATACCAATCCCAAAGTTTGTCCACAAAATATTCAACATCACAGAAAAGCCACCAGGCTAAAAGGAAGAGTCTAAAGGCCCAGAACAAGGCCAAACAAAAGCAACGACATAACAGAGTAAAGGTGCTACGCACCGACAACAAAACAACTGACTAACAAAAGTAAAACACCACGAAGACACTAGGACTGGTCCCCAGTGTCCACGTACTCCCCGTCCAACACGGGCGCAAGCTCGGCGTCCGCAAACACCTCACCCTCAGCAAGCAACTCAGGCTCAAGGTCTAACATGCGTCACCCAAAAGAGAAAGGGGCACATGTCAGCAAGTCTAAAAAGACTTGGGCAAGGAAACTGAAAGTGACTAACAACCTAGCATTTCAATGTTAAACAATGGCATGGCAGTTGAATATGATGCAACAGTTTAAAAGAGAGGCAAGCACTCACGATGTAGCAAAAGCTACCAATTCACTAATCACTTATCACTTATCACTTATCACTTAACACTTAGTGCATAGAGAGTCCACTTGCTGGCCAGCTCGTGGCTCAGTCCGTTTATCTCTATCACTATCAATCACTTAAACACTAGAGATTTCACCTGCTGGCCGGAGTGGCTGATCAAGCCAATTCGGGCTCAGTCCGCTTATCTCTTACCCCACCCACATGTGTCGAGCGTTGTGGTTAGCAACTCATTATGCTCGCTTCTGGTCACGAGCCAGGAAAATAAGTGTGTGTTTGGCATAGGGGTGCACCTAGCCGGTATCCGAGCGTTGGGGTTAGCAACTACATGGCTCGCTTCTGGAACACGAGCCAGGAATATAATGTTGTAGCGTGTGCTACGCAATCACGACAAATAATCACTATGCAATGACATGAACAGATATTTGCGTACCGTTAATAGGAATTAAACATGACAGGCAAAGATGCAGGGATGATATGAACAGATAATTGCGTACCGTTAATTGAATTTAAACGTGACATACAAGCATGATGAGGGTGACGGACCAAGCTTCGTTGTCAAGCTAGGTCAATGGCGTCTAAACGGCTATCCTTTCACCGTTTAGTCTCTTTTACGCTAAAGCATGGTAAATGGCCTAAGACATGGCCCAAATCAAGAGATGCAAGTTTCACTTGCCTATCACCGGGGATGACGGTTACGAAAGTTCGTTTCCGCGGATGCTAGCTTACGGGGAATCGCTGTTATGGGGAACAATCATCAAAACACAAGTATTTTATTAGGGTTTCATAAAAATTACAATAGGATATGAAAACAACGGTAGATCGATTTCTTACCGAGAGGAGACGGAAGAAACACTCCGGGGAACCTCAGGTTCAGATCTGGAGAAGATTGGAGAAGTTTGGGGAAACTAGGGTTTTGGGGGATTTGGGGGGTTTTGATGGGTTTTGATGGAGATTTGGGGAAGAGGAGAGGTGGATGGAGTGAATGGATGGTTTGGATGATGGATTTGAGGCTTGGAATGAAGAAATGAAGCTTGGAGGAAGATGGGGGCTCAAGGGGGAAGTTTTTAGGGTTTTGGGTCGTGTTGGAGAAGATGAAAACGATTGGGTTGGGTATAAATAGGTTGGGCTGACGGCTGCCCAGAAATTAGGGTTTTAACACTGGTTAGTCAGTCAAAGAGCAACCACTGACCGACTAGTTTGGCAACTAGTCGGTCGGTCGACCAACGCTGACCGACTAAGTGCAAACAGTAACTCCTGAACGAAAATAGGATTCTAGAGTTAGTCGGTCCATGAACAAGTACTGACCGACTAGTTTAGCATCTAGTCGGTCGATGAACGTTCTTAGACCGACTAAGAGTAAACAGTAACTGATACAAAAATAATATGATGAGTTAGTCGGTTCAAGAAGCATTGCTGACCGACTAGTTTGCAACCTAGTCGGTCAACCAACGTTCTTAGACCGACTAACGATAAACAGTAACTCCTGAGAAATTTAGAAAGCTAACTAGTCGGTCCAAGAAGGATTTCCGACCGACTGGATCGTCATCTAGTCGGTCGGTGCCCCTTCTTATACCGGCTAATGAGCACAGAAAAGTTCCGATACGGAGCGCGGGACCCCGGGATCGATTCCTAAGACTCCTAGGCTTGATCTAATAGTTAGATACGACCGTTATGAAGTCCGTCACGAGTGACATACTTCGAAATCGACAATCCTAAGGAAGAAACAAGAAAATACGACGAATCGATCGAAAATGAAAACTACGGAGACGAAAACCACACAAGAGGAGAAAATCCACCAAAACATATATTATATTATATTAAATCCAGATACATGAAAAGCAGTCGTTACATCCTCCCCAACTTAAGAAAAATTCCGTCCTCGGAATTTCCAAAAACTCACGAGTCCGGAAACAAAAGTGGGAAACGCTCTCGCATCTCATCCTCATTCTCCCAAGTAGACTCTCCAGGTGAACCGTGTCGCTACATCACCCTCACAAGATTGACAATCTTGTTTCGAAGCGATTTCTGACGCATGTCCAGAATCTGCACTGGATGCTGGTCATACGTCATATCGGGGCGAACGGTAATCTCCGAAAAATCCACCGCATGAGACGGATCGCTAATGTATCGACGAAGCTGCGACACATGGAAAACATCGTGAACTCCTTCCAAAAACGGCGGCAAGGCCAAGCGATAAGCTACCTCGCCAACCCTCTCCAAAACGTCAAACGGTCCAATGTATCGCGGGCTCAACTTCCCACGCTTCCCAAAACGAATCACACCACGATTCGGGGAAATCTTCAAGAACACATGGTCGCCCGGCTGAAACTCCAAAGGACGACGTTTAGCATCCGCCCAATGCTTAAAACGGTCCTGAGCAATTCTCAACCTCTCCCGAATATTCCTGACGATATCCACGGCCTCCACGATCATCTCAGGTCCCAACAACTCCCGATCACCAACGTCATCCCAACTCAATGGCGATCGAAATTTCCTCCCAAAAAGAGCGGCGAAAGGCGCCATGCCAATACTCGCCTGGAAGCTGTTGTTGTAGGAAAACTCTACCAGATGTAGATGGTCCTCCCACGAACCCTTGAAGTCCAACATGCACGCCCTCAGCATGTCTTCCAAAATCTGAATCGTCCTCTCGGACTGGCCATCCGTCTGCGGATGGCACACCGTGCTGAAACTCAGACGCGTACCCAAGCTCTTCTGCAAACTCTGCCAGAACTGAGATGTGAACCTCGTGTCTCTGTCAGACACGATACTCACGGGGACTCCATGAAGTCGCACAACCTCCTGCACGATTCACGTTACATCACTATCCAAACTAGGAAAAGGAAATAAAACGGAGAGTAAAAGAATTTTACCTCCATATATCTCCTCGCTAGCGCCTCAGTGGACTGTCCCACTCGGAACGGAATAAAGTGCGCAGATTTGGTCAATCGATCCACGATTACCCAAATCGCGTCATTCTGCTTCGGACTCCGAGGTAGTCCAGTCACGAAATCCATAGTGATGTGCTGCCACTTCCACTCCGGAATCGGAAGCGGTTGTAGCAACCCGGCCGAACGCTGATGCTCCGCCTTCACTTGCTGGCAAACCAAGCACTTGGCTACACTCCGAGCCACACTCCTCTTCATACCATGCCACCAATAATTCAGACGAAGATCCTGGTACATCTTGGTGCCACCAGGATGCACAGAATACGGCGAACTGTGTGCCTCCACCATCAACTCCTCTCTGATATCCCCAGCAGGCACACACAACCTGGCTCCAAACCTCAGCGAGCCATCCTCATGAATCAAAAAGTCAGTCCGCAGACCTGCTTCCACCTGCTCCCGAATCCTTACCAGCTTCAGATCCTCAGCCTGGCCAGCCTTAATCCGATCCACGATTGTCGACTGTACCTGCATGTACATCAACGAAGAAGCCTCTCCAGGAAGAACAATCTCCACGCCAGACTCACAAAAATCCTGCTGCAATCTCCACTGCGAGGTCAACATCATCACCGCTGGAAGCCTACTCAAAGCATCTGGAACCACATTCACCTTACCAGGGTGATACTGCAAATCAATCTCATAATCCGCCATAAGCTCCAACCATCGACGCTGTCGCATGTTGAGCTCCTTCTGAGTGAAAATATACTTCAAGCTTTTGTGATCGGTGAAAATCTTCACTTTCTCACTCAGCAGGAAGTGTCTCCAAATCTTAAGAGCAAACACAACGGCAGCCAACTCCAAATCATGCGTCGGGTAATTCTTCTCATGAACCTTAAGCTGACGTGACGCATACGCCATAACATGCCCGTGCTGATGCAACACACAACCGAGACCCTTGCCAGAAGCATCGCAAAAGATCTCAAATCCACCGCTGCGATCAGGCACAACAAGAATAGGGGCAGTCGTCAACCTCTCCTTCAGAACACCAAAAGCACTCTCACAATCACCCGACCAAACAAAAGCAACATCCTTCCGCGTCAACCTGGTCATCGGCTCAGCAATACGAGAAAAGTCCTTAATGAATCGCCGATAGTAACCAGCAAGTCCAAGAAAACTCCGAATCTCAGATGCTGACGACGGAACAGGCCACTCCCTAATGGCCCGAATCTTCTCGGGATCCACTGAAATACCATCTCCAGTCACCACATGTCCGAGAAAAGCAACTCGATCCAGCCAAAACTCGCACTTCGAAAACTTAGCATACAAACGATGCTTCCTCAAAATCTCCAACACCGTCCTTAAGTGCGAGGCATGCTCTTCCTCCGACTTCGAATAGATCAGAATGTCGTCAATAAAGATAACGACAAACTTATCCAAAAAGTCGTAGAAAATCAGGTTCATCAGATTCATGAAAACTGCGGGCGCGTTAGTTACGCCAAAGGGCATAACCACAAACTCATAGTGTCCATACTTCGTCCTGAACGCTGTCTTCGGATCATCTCCCTTCTTCACCTTCAACTGATGGTAACCACTCCTCAAATCCAATTTAGAAAATACCCTCGAACCTCCAAGCTGATCAAAAATATCATCGATGCGAGGCAACGGGTATTTATTCTTAATGGTCACCGCATTCAACTCCCGATAGTCCACGCACATGCGACGCGAACCATCCTTCTTCTTAACCAGCAACACCGGTGCTCCCCACGGAGACACACTAGGATTAATATAACCCTTCTGCAATAGCTCATCCAACTGCTTCCGCAACTCTTCCAACTCAGCAGGTGCCATACGATACGGCGCCTTCGAAATCGGCTGCGCACATGGAACAAGATCGATAGAAAATTCCAAAGCTCGATCAGGCGGCAAACCAGACATCTCCTCGGGGAAGACGTCGCCAAAATCACGCACCACAGCCGGCCACTCCAGCTCCATCTGCATAGCCACAGCCTCCACCGGCCTGGCCCGAAATCTGACAGGACCAAGCGAACTGCTACCACGACTGAACTCGAATACTGGATGTCCGGGAATCTCGAACACCACCTTCTTCCTCCTGCAGTCGATCGTAGCATAGAAGCTAGCAAGCCAATCCATCCCAAAGACCGCATCGTAGTTGGTGATGTTGTGGACAATAAAATCAGCATAAAGCTCATGTCCACAAACCACCACAGAGCAAGGACTGCATCCACGATGCACCGCGACTACTCCATTCCCTGTAACGATGTTCCAACTCTTGGAGAGAGGGGACGTCGACAAGGAATGCTTCTCCACGAAGCTCTGGGCCAAAATGCACATCGATGCACCAGAGTCAAAGAGGACTCGGGTAGGGAACGTGCAAACCAAAACCACACCTAACAAACAGTCTAATCAATCAAATCTTACTCTAGCAACACCATACACAAGCATTCACATAATTTAACAATCAATTAATTAAGGAAGGAACAATCTAGATCGAAAGTTACCTGTAATGACCTCATCCATGGCCAAAACCTCCTCCTCAGTCATCAGAAATGCCTGCCTCCTCGGTGGAGCGGCCTGCTGAAAAGCCTGCTTCTGCAGAAAGAGGGGCACCCCACGACCAGCGGGCACCGGGGCTCTCTGCTGCAACGGCGGGGCAGCAATAGGTGTCCTCCAAGGTTGCTTCAACCTCGGGCACTCCCGGATAGCATGGGCGGGATCTCCACAGGCAATACATTGCCCCAAGAACTTCCTACATGATTCCTTGATATGGCCCTCCTTGCCACAGAAATTGCAAGTCCTCCGAACGGGCCCTCCTGGCCTCTTAAACTGAGCAGGCTGGTTCGGCCTGAATCCAGGTCTAACCACAGCTCTCGCCTGTTCCAAAGGCCTCTTCCCAACACCAACAATAGACCCCTTCCTCTGGTTCACAAGCAGCTCCTGCCTCTTGGCTGCTACTAGAACCTTCTGATAAGATTCCCGATCAGAGGAGGTCACAAAACTCTGGAGCTCCGAAGCGAGTCCCTGCAGGAACCTCTGAGCTCTCTCCTCAGCGTCCTGCACCATCTTCGGCGCAAACCGACTCAGCCTCATGAACTCCTGGTGGTACATGTCCACCGACGAGTTCCCCTGCTTCAGATCGATAAAACGCTGCAGCATCTCTTCCCTGGCAGCCTTCGGGAAGAACTCACCATCAAATCTGGCCTTGAAGGTAGCCCAGACGATCGGCTCCACCAACATCTTCTCTTCAGCATCCCACCAATTCCGAGCATTATCCTTCAGCTGGCGCTTCGCCAAGTCAACCCAACTAACTTCGTTGACCTTGGACATCTTCAGATTGTCCTCGATATTCCTCATCCATTCATCAGCAGCTAGTGGACCTTCGGTTCCATCAAAATACGCCGGACCCAGCTCTCTGAACTGCTTCACCCCGGGCTCAGGGCGAGGGGCTTCCACCACCCGAGCAGCTCGAGTCACCGGAGCATTCTGTACCTGCAGGAGCACACCCTACTGAACTTGCATCATCTGCAACATCATCCGCATCATCTCTCCATTAGTGGGCTCCCGCTCAGGCTCCTCGTCATGAGGGGGCGCACCACCACCACCACCACGGGTGATTCGCCTTCCTGCCATCTAATGACGCAGAAAACGAAACAATTAGACTCACAGCTTAGGGCTCAGATGTCGAACTTATTTGTTGGGCAATCTTGCATTATTATTGTTATCCCGATAATCACAGTTACAGAGAACCTGCATGGGCCACCACTAAAACCTGTCACGACCCGCTTCCCTAAAATGGAGGCGAGACGTGAAAAGGTCCGCACGGGAGTGGAGCGGTGAAGCCCCAAACCCGATAAGCGTCAATTTAGTATAAGCAGGTCCCTGTAATTGCAATCGAAACAACAACAATAATAATAATATGAGACGGATATGAAATACCAATCCCAAAGTTTGTCCACAAAATATTCAACATCACAGAAAAGCCACCAGGCTAAAAGGAAGAGTCTAAAGGCCCAGAACAAGGCCAAACAAAAGCAACGACATAACAGAGTAAAGGTGCTACGCACCGACAACAAAACAACTGACTAACAAAAGTAAAACACCACGAAGACTCTAGGACTGGTCCCCAGTGTCCACGTACTCCCCGTCCAACACGGGCGCAAGCTTGGCGTCCGCAAACACCTCACCCTCAGCAAGCAACTCAGGCTCAAGGTCTAACATGCGTCACCCAAAAGAGAAAGGGGCACATGTCAGCAAGTCTAAAAAGACTTGGGCAAGGAAACTGAAAGTGACTAACAACCTAGCATTTCAATGTTAAACAATGGCATGGCAGTTGAATATGATGCAACAGTTTAAAAGAGAGGCAAGCACTCACGATGTAGCAAAAGCTACCAATTCACTAATCACTTATCACTTATCACTTATCACTTAACACTTAGTGCATAGAGAGTCCACTTGCTGGCCAGCTCGTGGCTCAGTCCGTTTATCTCTATCACTATCAATCACTTAAACACTAGAGATTTCACCTGCTGGCCGGAGTGGCTGATCAAGCCAACTCGAGCTCAGTCCGCTTATCTCTTACCCCACCCACATGTGTCGAGCGTTGTGGTTAGCAACTCATTATGCTCGCTTCTGGTCACGAGCCAGGAAAATAAGTGTGTGTTTGGCATAGGGGTGCACCTAGCCGGTATCCGAGCGTTGGGGTTAGCAACTACATGGCTCGCTTCTGGAACTCGAGCCAGGAATATAATGTTGTAGCGTGTGCTACGCAATCACGACAAATAATCACTATGCAATGACATGAACAGATATTTGCGTACCGTTAATAGGAATTAAACATGACAGGCAAAGATGCAGGGATGATATGAACAGATAATTGCGTACCGTTAATTGAATTTAAACGTGACATACAAGCATGATGAGGGTGACGGACCAAGCTTCGTTGTCAAGCTAGGTCAATGGCGTCTAAACGGCTATCCTTTCACCGTTTAGTCTCTTTTACGCTAAAGCATGGTAAATGGCCTAAGACATGGCCCAAATCAAGAGATGCAAGTTTCACTTGCCTATCACCGGGGATGACGGTTACGAAAGTTCGTTTCCGCGGATGCTAGCTTACGGGGAATCGCTGTTATGGGGAACAATCATCAAAACACAAGTATTTTATTAGGGTTTCATAAAAATTACAATAGGATATGAAAACAACGGTAGATCGATTTCTTACCGAGAGGAGACGGAAGAAACACTCCGGGGAACCTCAGGTTCAGATCTGGAGAAGATTGGAGAAGTTTGGGGAAACTAGGGTTTTGGGGGATTTGGGGGTTTTGATGGGTTTTGATGGAGATTTGGGGAAGAGGAGAGGTGGATGGAGTGAATGGATGGTTTGGATGATGGATTTGAGGCTTGGAATGAAGAAATGAAGCTTGGAGGAAGATGGGGGCTCAAGGGGGAAGTTTTTAGGGTTTTGGGTCGTGTTGGAGAAGATAAAAACGATTGGGTTGGGTATAAATAGGTTGGGCTGGCGGCTGCCCAGAAATTAGGGTTTTAACACTGGTTAGTCGATCAAAGAGCAACCACTGACCGACTAGTTTGGCAACTAGTCGGTCGGTCGACCAACGCTGACCGACTAAGTGCAAACAGTAACTCCTGAACGAAAATAGGATTCTAGAGTTAGTCGGTCCATGAACAAGTACTGATCGACTAGTTTAGCATCTAGTCGGTCGATGAACGTTCTTAGACCGACTAAGAGTAAACAGTAACTGATACAAAAATAATATGATGAGTTAGTCGGTTCAAGAAGCATTGCTGACCGACTAGTTTGCAACCTAGTCGGTTAACCAACGTTCTTAGACCGACTAACGATAAACAGTAACTCCTGAGAAATTTAGAAAGCTAACTAGTCGGTCCAAGAAGGATTGCCGACCGACTGGATCGTCATCTAGTCGGTTGGTGCCCCTTCTTATACCGGCTAATGAGCACAGAAAAGTTGCGATACGGAGCGCGGGGCCCCGGGATCGATTCCTAAGACTCCTAGGCTTGATCTAATAGTTAGATACGACCGTTATGAAGTCCGTCACGAGTGACATACTTCGAAATCGACAATCCTAAGGAAGAAACGAGAAAATACGACGAATCGATCGAAAATGAAAACTACGGAGACGAAAACCACACAAGAGGAGAAAATCCACCAAAACATATATTATATTATATTAAATCCAGATACATGAAAAGCAGTCGTTACATTCTTCTTAGGTGCTTTAGCAATATTTCTTGTATTTGCACCATAAGAGGAATTAGAGGTGTGTTTAGTTACCACATTTTGAATATAACCCAAACCTCCTCTATTATTTGTCGGATGTTGTGTTTCAAGCAAATCGTGGAGTGAATCCCTACAATACACAAAGCTTTTGAGCTTACGGGATTCCTCTTCACATTTCAACGTAAGTTGTTGAATGCGAGTTTCTAAGCTAAGGTTTTGAGCAATAAGATTATCATTAGTCAAGCTCAATTCCTTAACTTGATTGAGAAGTGTGTCTCTCTCACTAGCGTCACAATCATGCATTTCATCATGGATTACACTAGCCGATTCAAAAGCATGCACCCTACTCATAGCATTCTTAAATTTAGCTTTCAATTTACCTTATGAGTTGATGCACTTACTTGCTAAGTTAGAGGCCACATTGAAGCGGTATTCGAGCTCCTCATAGGATAGCTTTTCCTCCTTAACTTCCTCATCGCTTTCCTCCTTGACTTCCTCATCGCTTTCCTCCTCGCTTGAGCTTGACAAAGACTCTTCCCCATTAGCCATGAAGCACATTTCTTCTTTGGAGTTGAGCCACGCCTCTATCTCTTCATCGCTTGAGCTAGATGAGATTGATGAAGAATCATCAAAAGCTTCGAAACACCTGTGATCGTGCTCCTTGTCATCCTCTTCTTCATTACATGATGTGTCCTCATCGGAATCATCAAATGCGCCGATAAGTCCCTTCTTTTGGTTCTTGAACTCGGACTGCCTTGAAATTCTTGAATTGCTTGGCAAGCTCAATGTACTCATCATTTCTAACATCTTCTTCTTCTTCATCTTCACTTGGAGCTTCCCGTTGGTACTTCTTTCTCCACTTGAATGACTCCTTCTCGACATGGAGTGCAACTCCCTTTTTCTTCTCGGGCTTGGTTGGTTGAGCCTCTTCCTTATGTTGAAGTAACACTTCATGAGAAATCTCCAATGTATGCAAAATTCCGTTGGCCGATTTACACATGTAGATACGGTTGAACTCATTCGGAGTGAGGGTGCAATGGAATGCATACATAGCCCTTGCATTGACTCTGATCGAGTCTTCTCTGCCTTAGTTCTAGAAGCCGCGGGTGAAGTAGGCTCCTCAAATGGCAACTCCGTGATGTCCCAAAGGTCTTGACCCTTCATGTAGATCATTATCCTGATCTTCCAACTTGGGTAGTTGGTTCCGTTGAAGAGCGGGTGTCGAACGGTTGAATAACCTTCTTCATGAGACACGGATGAAGCGTTGAATGCCATCATTGCAGTATGCTATAACCTCGCTCGGATACCAATTGTAAGGATCGCCTTACCCTTGCAATACTAATAACAACACATTAGAGGGGGGTGAATAGTGTAATGGCAATAAAATTGTCCAATTAAAATTAAACCTGCAAATGCGGAATAATAAATGCAAGAGAAAATAATTGACACAATCAATCCAAACGTAAACACAAGATTTTACCCTGGTTCCCCAAATCTTCGGTACGTCCAGCCACATCAATATTCACTATATTCCCACAAAGAGAAGTGAATACAAATCCCACAAAGAGATACCTCACCAAGATGATTTTGCCCTACGCAAGGACCCAACCAACCCTCCACAAGGGTTAAACTCCCACGTAGAAAATTACTAACTCCCACTCAGAGAATTAGTGTTAGCCCTGCACTAGGACACCAAACTTCCACAAAGAGAGTTACTCCCACAAAAAGAGTTATTCCCACTAAGAGAATATCCTAGTCCCACAAAGAGATAAACTCCCACAAAGAGAGAAAGACTAATTCCTACAAAGAGAATTAGTGTTACAAGAATCACCAAGTAAAATAAATACTCTTACCTATGCCTTGAGATGCTTACTCATAGATGAAGAGGATCTCCAAGTGTTGAGATTGGCTTGAAAGCACTTGGATGATTTCCCTTGAGCTGGACTTCAATGCATGAAGAGGAATGAGAGCTCAAAGAGGAAAATGAGAGAGTTTGAGAGTGGCTTATTGATCTCTTATGATTTTCAATAGCATTAAGAAGTTATAATAAACTCAGCACACCCATATATATATAGGAACCCTATATCAACCCTCAAAACACAAGAAAACAGCAAAAAGCACAAGACTGCAACGGCTAGTTTCTAGGCAGAAACATCAAGGACAGTCGACTGATGAACTAATGACAGTCGACTGTTCAACGGCTAGAAAATATCCAACTGCTATAATTTGAGCCAGTACAGTCGACTGATGAAGTCGATATAGTCGACTGTAAACAGGACAGGCGCCCGTAAAACCTTCAGCAGGCGACTGCTGCAGTGGATGGAATAAAATAGAGAGCTGCACTCTTTCTCCAGATAAGCATACAGGCGACTGATGTCAATAATACAGTCGACTGTAAAATAGTCAGGCGACTGTAAAACCTTCATCAGTCGACTGCTGTAGGAGATGGAGAAAAACAGATAGAAACAGTATATGCACTTACGCTACTCAGACGACTGTTGACCAATGCACATGCGACTGTAAATATACATGCTACTGTAAACTGAGCATCAATCGACTGTTGCGAAAAGCTCAAGTAGAGTCAATAGAAATGTTGACTTGAGCAGTGCAATCAGTCGACTGTAGAAGGATCGACAGGCGACTGGAAATCACCCAGTCGACTGTAAATCCTTCAGCAGGCGACTGATGGAAAGCCAGAGACTCCAAATGAGTCTTTGGTCAAGATGAACCTATTAGGTTGGATTCTATGATAATCCTAAGGCTCACTAAGATGGCTAAATGCATATGCATGAATGAGTAGACCATCTATCAAGGCATTACATTAACCTAGACTCAAATGAGAGAGAAAACAATAAAGGAAATATTACATGGATTACATTGCTTTCCTTAGAGTCTATGTCTTCAATCTTGATGCCTTGATGCTCGCCATCATCTCCAAACTTTGGCACCCATTGAGTCCAAGCTTTGGCCCTTCTCCACTTGATGTCCATCCTTGCACCAAGTGTTTAGTCTCCAAGAAAGATATTCTTGAAATGAAACTATGAGACTAAAACAAGAGAGTCATTAGCAACAACATAATGTTGTGATCATAATCAAAATAAGATTGGTATGAAACACCAATACTCAACATTCTTTTCTTGCATCTCTCTTATGTCGTATACCCTTGTTATACCCTTCGTCTGTTGTATTTGTTGTTCCTTTCTTTTATTGGCATGTTGTACTTATGGTTCCTTCCTTTATGATTAAAAACAACATTCCCTAAATTAATATTTAGCTGCACAAGTTGGGATATCCTACTGGGTCACGCTGTGACGTGTCCCCGTTGACTTTTCAGGTTGGTTCATGGAGTTGGAGGCACATTAGCCCAGGTGGTTGGAGTTGCGGGTTTTGTGTGAGTGTGTGTGAGATTTGGATGTATGTTTTTCTACTTGGAGAGATGAGAGTTCTTATTGTATATGTGAATGTATAAGGACGTTGTAAAAACAGTTTGTATTTATATACATCAGTGATTGAGTTGTTGGTTCTCTTCGTGTTTTTACTGTTGTCTGGAATGCCACATGTACTATCCCAGGAGTGGCGCAGTGGACCTGCTTGAGTTTTTTTCGTATTTCCCTTCGTAGCACCTGCCTCTTCGGGAATACCTGATACGGATTTGTTCTTTTCAGGTATCCTAGGGAGCAGTGCGTTACATTTGGTGGCCCATGCAGGTCTCGAACCCGCGAATGTGAAAGGGTAGTGCATGTGGTGTTCCGAGTGTAGTTGAGTCTTAAGGTGGGTAGGTGTCAATCCTTATGATGGAGTTCTGACATTAGGAGCCAATGTGTAGAGTCCCTGACGGTAGACATGGATAGTCGGTTGTATATCTATGTATGGTTATGTGTTTGCATAGGTGTACAAGTATTTTATATTTATTGGTATATACATCTGCGTTAGTATTTAATTGAACTTCTAGATGTCTGTGTAGTAGAACTATTGCATATGTTGAGAAATATGTGGTGAATGCATGGTGTGTAGTTCTATGTATACCGCTTAAGTGTGAGTGTGCATACTATATATGTATGTTTTAGGATGTACTTATTTAAGTATGGGTATGCTAGTAAGGTTATGTGTATGTAAGATGTTATACACTTATGATAGGTGTATGTGCGCAGATTAGTATTTGTGTAAGTATAGGTATATGAGTATGTTTTGCGTTCTGTTATAGCGTATGTATGACTGGGGTAGGGTGTCATAGCCTGTTTAGCCATATACAGCGACAGACACAGTAATCCTCTATACACGAGTAGAGGAAGTATGATGAGTTGATAAGCGGTGATATGGCTTGTATGTGCCTAGTGGCAGACGTGTAATTTCGTGAAGGGTGTGAGGGCATTTTGGTCATTTGGCAATACGGGTGGAAGTGTGTGTAGAGTAAAGGTGAGTGTGTAAAGTAATGTCATACTTGTAAATTTTGAAGGAGTGGGTTAGTGTGAGAGGGGCTAGTGTGAAAAGGGATGGGATTAGTGGCATACTCGTAAATTTTTAGAAAGGTTAGTGGCAAAATAGTCATTTGGACTAAAGCTGCTGTGCGTACATTCTAAAGTTGTGTGTGCATAAAGTAATGGCAAACTTGTGAATAATTGAAACTTGAGGGGTAATTTTGGAAGGGTATTAAAGTCATTATAGCATGTTCATGCTTATCCTAAGAGAGTTCTAGTGTTAGATTTTTTGTAGGAAATTTCTAAACCCTTCTTTATCTTTCCTCTTCTTTTTCTTTCCATTCCTATCTCTCTCTCCCCCCTCCTAGAACCTGGCAGAAACTCTCCCCCCCTTTTCATTTCTTCAACACTCCAAAAACCCTAATTTCGCTTCCAAAAATTGAAGAAACCATAGCTCACTTTAAGGAGAAAGAAAGGAGGAAGGAAGAGAAAGAGAAGAGAGAAAGAAAGAGACTTGCTTGAGGTAGGATTCTAACTTTGATTAGGGAGTTTTATTTAGAGATTATGAGAGTTTTATGATGTTAATTAGTTTGCTCATATTCTTGAATTTATGTGTTATGTGTGCAATATGTCAAAAGATTCAATTTTTCCTTGGTTTTCTTAAGCAAACTACTCTTCTTTGAAATTCTGAAATCCTGCTGTGAGTTTATTCATGTGTTTTGATCACTTTGAATTGACTTACCTTCTGAAAAAAAATATTCATATTGCTCATGAAGTCCTACCCCAGATTCATATAAAATTTGACATATGTTGAGTTCAATAAGTAGGAGTAAAAATTCAATGTTTGTAACATGTCTTAAATTCTGTCAAATTGGACACAGTTTAGAAAAATGAGGTTTATTACCTGTACACTCTATAAAATTTGCTGTTCTTGGTCTTATTGTAAATTTAACAAGTTTATCTGCAAATTCATCACAGTATATATTTTTTGAAATTCTGGTTGCAATATGCCCAAAATTAGCTTCTAATACAGACCCTGAAATCTGTCTGGAAAATAGTCTGTACAGATTCCACCAATTAGTTCACTATGAATCACCCAGTCCACATTTATGCCTGAAATTTTATGGGTGAACCCAGGACTATTATATCTTCAACTTTCATTCAGTGAGTTTTGTCAAATTTACAACAGAAATTGAAGAAATATGTTGAATTTGTAGCTGTTTCTGCAAATTTCAGTATGCTAGATTGTTTTGGATGAAGTTGGAATTGTGTGGTAATGTTAATTTTCCATCCCAATATACATGAATGATGTTGATACCTATAAGAAGTTTAGTTATGCTATTTGTTACTAAATTTGATGGTGTGAAACTTTTCATTTATGGCGACCGCTATTTGTTTGTCGAAATGCCCCTTTGAACGTGATGTTAAAGATGCTTGATAAATAGCCATGAAAATGTTGGAGCCATATATTATTGAAGAATATGACAAATGATATGTCAACTGGGGTGTCTCGATCTGCTCTAAGGTAGGTGAGCATCCTAGTAGGGGATGGGGGGAGTTTGGGTATTACTGAACCATAAGGGGTTGGACTGAGAAGTTGGGGGAAAAAGATATGTGATGTGTGATACATATTCCCACTCGCCTTTACCGGGAGTGGAGGGAACATACGGAGGTTGTGTTGCTAAGGGAAGCCTCACTCCTGCCAGGGATGGGGGAGCTGAAAGGCCCGACGTACAGTGCCCGTGTCCACTGCATCGTGTGCTTTATTCGCCCCAAATTTGGGACGAGGTCCAGGCCCTTCTCTGTAGGTGATACCCAGGCCTCCAAAGAGTCACTAACATCTACTAACTAATAAACTTTATATATGTTGGTGTTTCACACTTGTGGGTTGTTGTACTCTTTACCTTGGTTGCTTGTTCTCTTATTATCTTTACACTCATAACCTCTACATGATCTTCCCCTACCCTAGTTAGTTTCCTACTGGGCACATTTTGACGTGCTCATTTTACTTTTCAGGTCTTGAGCCGGCGACACCAGAGCAGATTCTCCCTGAGGAGATTACCCAGTCGTGAGCTGTCACCTTAGGCACACTACTCTTTTTGTGATATGTCTTGTAGTGTGAGTTAGGTCGAGTAGTGAGCGATTTGTCTTTTGTAGCTATGATATGGGTTGGTAGCTTGTGGTACTTCTCATGTGTACTTGAGTTAGTTTCACTTTGTACTTGATGCTGGTGTGTAGTACTTTCTTTGATTATGTAGTTCTGTAGTTATGTGATATCTGTGATGGCTGTATGTGTTGTTTTCCTTATATATATGCGTGTGTGATGTATGATCCCAGCATTCGCAGTGACCTGCTTATTGTGTGTTTTCTTTTCACGCTTGGTGTAACACTGCGGCTTGTCAGGCTCCATCCTCCCTTTTCCCCTGGCGTCGAATGCCATATAGGGTATTTGTGAGAACGGGGCGTGACAGGTTTAGTGGTGGCCCATGCAGGTCAGCTCTCACTGCGATATGCGAAAGGATGATACATCAAACACTTTGATGCCATCACATATGGTACTGATTCCTCTTGTGCTGTCCTTTCCCTGCAGAATGGATAGTGGAAACATGATATCTTCGTTAGAGATGGAGCATACTGAGCCCTCTTTGATGGAGAAGATTTTGCTGGGTTTCCAGACGAGTCTGGGTCAGTAGGCTGGGATGCTCGCCAAGATGCATGGTCAGAAGACCCCAGGTTTCAAGCAGTTTAGGGCAATGAAGCCGGGGACTTTTTCTGGAAAGGAGACTGCATTGGAGGTCGATGAGTGGTTACGGCGCACAGAGGATGACCTCACAGCTGTTGGATTTCCATTGGAGGGTTGGGTTGATACAGCAAAAAGGCAATTGACACATCAGGCCAGAGATTGGTGGGATGCCCAGGAGCGGCATCTGACAGGTCCTATCTCTTGGAAGACTTTCAAGGAGCATTTTGAGTCCAAGTTCCTTCTAGAGACTGCAAAGGATGAGCTCAGACAGCATTTTGAGCAGTTGACTCAGGGTCGGCGGAGCATGGATGCGTATGACGCTGAGTTTTCTTTGCTAAGCAAGTTTGCCCCGGAGCTCGTTGCGACTGATGCCACTCGAGCTCGACGCTTCCGTATGGGATTGGATTCGGAGTATAGAGGGGCAATGTCTACACAGAAACTCGCCACACATGAGGATGTGCTCGAGGCGACAAGATTATATGAGATCCATTTGCGGAGCATAGAGAAAATGCCTACAGGTGACAGACGACCATCAGGACCACAGAAGGCATTATCTCGACCAGTGCAGACGGCCCAGTTCAAAAGGCCAAGAGCCCCTGCAGTGACATAGAGACGTCTGACATGCCAATACTATGGCAAGACTGCCCATGAGCAGAAGGAGTGTAGGGCTTGGGCTAGACAGTGCTTCGCTTGTGGTGGCTGAGGACATATTAGCAGGTTCTGCCTGCAGCAGGGTGCCTATCCGGCACCCGTTGCACCTGTCGCTACTAGGCCGATGCAGCAGCAAGCTCTTCCACCTGGTTCACAACGGCCTTCCCTTCCAGCACCAGCTGGACCAAGCACACCAACCCCTAGAGGACCTTCCTTGCCTCCTAAGCGGCATGCCTACAAGAAGATAAACTTTGCTCCAAAGCCCCAGGCTTTTACTATGACATTCATGGAGGCAGAAAACTCAGGCCAGGTTATCACTGGTATGGTTCTAGCCTCCCTCTTAATTTACATTATATCACTTGTTGCTTAGTTATGTTGGACGTTGGCTTGATTTCCTTTGTTGGCTTCTAGGTATGGTTAAAATAGCATCTTTCCCGCCTTGGCACTTTTTGATTCTGGGGCTTCACATTGTTTTCTATCTCGACAATTTGTGGCCAAAAATGCTATACCGATAGACTCCTTCACTGTTAGTTGGAATATACACACATGAAGTGGTGTGATTAGGAGTACTTCAGGACTCCGATGCTGTCCAGTGGTAATTTGCGGTCGGGAATTATATGCTGACTTCCTTGTGATTGAGATGCCCACCTTTGAAGCTGTATTTGGGATGGACTAGTTAGGGATGTTTTATGCCACCATTGATTGCAAATTAAGGAGGGTAGTCTTCCAGATTCTCGATCACCCAGAGTTTGAGTTTCAGGAGTGGAATTTGTGCATTAGAACCTGTAAAATTCAGAGCGACACCAGTGGAAGCAGAAGTGTTGGTAATGGCCATGGAAGTAGAGCCAGTCTTACCCAGGGTTGTGCGAGACTTCCTGATGTCTTTCCTGATGAAATTTATGGAATTCCTCCTGATCAATCATTGGAGTTCACCATTGATTTGATACCCGGCACGCAAACCATTGCGAATGCTCCTTATCGGATGTCACCACCTGAGTTGGCTGAGCTTCGCAATCAGTTAAAGGACTTATCAGAGCGAGGGTTGATACAGCCAATCGTGTCACCTTGGGGAGTACCAGTGCTTTTGGTGAATAAGAAGGATGGATCCCGGAGAAGGTGTATTGATTATAGGGAATTGAACAAGGTGACAATAAAGGACAAGTACCCACTTCCTCGAATCGATGACCTCTTTGATCAGCTTGGTGGATCCTGAGTCTACTCAAAGTTGGACTTACGGTGCGGTTATCATCAGTTTGGGGGTCTAATGTTCCAAAGAGACCTTTCCGAACCCGTTATAGACATTATGAGTTCCTGGTGATGCCCTTCGATGCGACTAATGCTCCAGCCACTTTCATGAGATTAATGAATCAGGTATTCTTTGACTGTTTGGACAAGTTCGTAGTAGTCTTTATTGATGATATCTTGATATATTCCAAGGATGAGGAAGAGAATGCAAAGCACCTGAGGATTGTACTAGAGACCTTGAAGCAGCATCAGTTATATGCCAAGTATAGTAAGTGCCAATTTTGGCTGTCTAAAGTGGCTTTTCTGGGCACACAGTTTCAGGAGATGGCATATCAGTTGATCCAGAGAAAGTGGCTATAGTGGAGAAATGGCCTGTCCCCAGGTCAGTTTCAGAGATTTGGAGTTTCTTGGGATTGGCTGGCTATTACAGGAAGTTCATCAAGGATTTCTCCAAGATTGCAGCACCATTTACTCAACTGACTAAGAAGGATGTTGCTTATGTCTGGTATGAGGAGTGTCAGCATGCATTTGAGGAGTTGAAGAGAAGGTTGACTATTGCGATAGTTTTGACGATCCCAGACCGTTCTGGAGGATTCGAAATTTTCTGTGATGCTTCTGGCAAAGGGCTGGGATGTGTCCTCATCAGCATGGACGTGTTGTAGCTTATGCTTCTAGACTTCTAAAGGTGCATGAGCTAAACTACCCTACACATGACTTCGAGCTGGCAGTCGTGATTTTTGCCCTAAAGCCGTAGAGACACTTTTTGCTAGGGGAGCATGTCAAGGTGTACACCGACCATAAGAGTTTGAAGTATGTGTTCACCCAGAAGGAGCTCAATATGAGACAGCGTTGGTGGCTTGTACAACGACCCGGTCCCCGGGATACCGGATAAGTACGAATCCGTATCAGGTATTCCCGAAGAGGCGAGTGTTACGTAGAAAGAAAGGAAAGAAGAGAGTAGAAAGAACACTGCATGTACTACACATGTGCTGGGAAGTACAAGTAAAACTCCGTCACAGATAAAAACACTGAGAAAATAAACAAAAGTACAATATTCCATTTTATTGATACATGGATACATCTTATACGTACACCAACATCTTCATATTCACAACTCTAAGTACAAAGGTCCACCCGAAAAGAAACACAAAAAGTACAAGTCTCTCATCATACCCCTCACCACCCAATACTACAACTGATCACCAACTCCGAAGCTCCAGCCGCTATCTCCAACCTCCAACTCACATGACCTGAAAGTCAACAGGGACACGTCAACGCGTGACCCAGTAGAAACTCCTAACACTCTAGGAGAACCCAGTTTTAGAACTAGTCTGTCTATCTAGGGAGGGTAGTCTAACAAGTAAGGTTCATGGTGCGTATAAGTAATCACATTCCAACATGCGAACCTAGATATGAGAACGTGCAAAAACATGCATATGAAACCATATTATGAAATGCAGCTATTGAAAGGAAGCGTAAGAACATGTTACCATGGGATAATAGCATTAAAGTACACAAAAATAAGGAGACATGAGATAACAACATTTATAAATTAAAGACAACTACTATAAGTTGTTGATTCACATATTTGGAACCCGTGTAAACCGTAGAACGCTAAGGAGGCGGACTTCACCCAGGGTGGGTGAAAAAGTGGTACCACAACCAGAGACACGAGCACTGGAGGGGCCTCTCGTAACTCTTCGTACCCGAACAGAACAAGGTATGGGAGTGAGACAAACTCGATTTTTCTGTCGGACAAACGGAGCAAACCATCAATTACCGTCATGATGCATCACGAGTACACCAGCGGCCTCTCCAATCCTTTCAACTCGCCCTTCTGGGAGTGATACAGCGGGTGAGAATTCATATCATATGTCCGCTCCTTAACTCCTAAAGTTTACCCGTTTTCCCCCAACCCGTGTCACCCTCCTTTAGGAGGACTGATACATTCCTCATTCTCACTCTCAGTTTTCAAGATATTACTTCGTATGTCAACGAATCATCTAGCAGACTTGAATACCGCTTTAACCAACTTTTAACAATATCATCATCATCATCATCATCATCATCATCATCATCTCAATTAAAGAATTGCATGGAATATCATCACAAACTCATCGTTATGAACATACTAATGTGAAAGCATAAACAAATTGAACTTAAATATTATTGACATAACGAATATTTCATGAACCATCTGCATAACTACATGTATCAAGAGCATGTCATTGAGAACATGATTAGCACAAACAAACTTAACTTCAAACAAAACTACGCCATGATAAGTACTAAGCAAAATTAGCATATGAATCTGTCAAAACTGTTACAGCAGAAAGAATATCACTTTTAACCTATCTACAGTCAGAATTGGTGTCTGGTCCCTTCACGAAAGTTGTAGATATGGATGTTTTCCTTTCACTGACCAATTTTCATAAGCTCAGTTGACATATGTGATTTATGGTGGATTTTCTCCTAACGGGTATAATTTCAGTATTCTGAACCAGAAACTGAGTTCAGTTCAAGTCCATTTTTCTACAAGTTATAGACAGAATTAAAATCTAAAAAAATTATGGATTGAATATCTTGAAGTCAGCTTTCCAACGGCATCAAGATCATAATATTTTATAAAGTGTGCATGGAGTTCTACTCGTTACACTGAAAGGTGTCAAAACTGTCTAAAAATAGACCAGTTTTAGAAACTGAGTTTTTACCCTAGCTTTCAGTCCGAATTTACAAAACTTGTAAACGTGAAAGTTATTAAGGACTACAATATGAATAACGTATATTTTTTTCATATTTTTCTTTCATCTACGTTGGGAGATATTCTCAGTTTAACAGAGAATAAAAATACGGGAATTTCAGAACAGTTTTGATTGAAACGCCAGTTTGCATATCCAAATTTTTATAAAATCATACGGCTAGAATTTGGAAAAATGATCTAAATGAAAGTTGTTCATAACAATGAGATACCCAACATATAAAATTTCCAAAGCATGCCCATTAGCCAATTAACCCCAGCACTTAGTCAAAGTTTCAGTTTTTCTAGACAAATTTCAGCATGAAGAACAAAGGTGTTTCATGAAAGTTAATTCAATTCTCCTTATCCTAAAACTAAATTCTACCTAGGTGAAAGGAATTTCTACCTTGCAAAAGTCCTCCAAAATATTTCTTTGGCCCTTCTTAGTCCTTGATGGAGAGCCACATATCCTCCTTCTCCAAGCTCCAATTGATCTCCAAAAAGTAGGGTTTTGGGGCTAATTTGGACTAATTTTAGATGTTGGAATGATGAGGGGTCATTGGTGGTGGAATGGGAGGAGTAATTGGTGGTGATGGAGGAGGAAGGGGTGGTGCAAGATGGGAGAAAGAGGAGGAGGAATTTTGACCAGAATTTTGGGGGGTGAGGGAGAGAAAAATGAGGGTTTTCTCGAATTTTTTTGTATTTTGTTTTCCATGCCTAGTTTTTAGGAATCCCTAAAATCCTCTCCACCCTCCATTTAGTCAAGATTTTTGCCATGTGTTCTCTAATTAACTAACAATATGACACATAATAGGATGTGTTGTCATGGTAAGAAAAATGTGTAATTTGTATTTTAAGAAATTAAAAATACATGAAGAAATACTTCATACACTCCAAATACATGTATTTCTCCAAATACTCTCATATACTAAATTCAAGTAATGAGTTTAAAATATTTTAAAATAAATTCCTACACCAAAATAATTAAAGAAAAATACAGGCATACTCCCCAAAAATCATACGCACTTATCTACGCCCAAAAATACCTACATATATACTTATATAGGGATACGGGGTATTACAGCTTGAGCTGATGGCAGAATATGATCTCGATATCCAGTATCGTCCTGGAAAAGTGAACGTGGTCCCTGATGCTCTCAGTAGATATCCAGCTGTGATGATGCTCTCAGCCTCAGCTCCAGTGGGCCCTGCGATAGATGGAGATAGAGTCGTTCTTCCGGGCATCAAAGCAGCCCTGTTGAACTTGCAGGTCCAGTCCGATCTAGTAGACCGGATCAAAGCTGCACAG
This sequence comes from Scilla litardierei, assembly GCA_030789695.1. Taxonomy (NCBI): domain Eukaryota; kingdom Viridiplantae; phylum Streptophyta; class Magnoliopsida; order Asparagales; family Asparagaceae; genus Scilla; species Scilla litardierei. Next base: position 40,819,100 of record CM061138.1, on the reverse strand, counting down.
TCAGGAGATGAAAAGTTGAGGAAAATCTGAGAATAGGTGGAGGCCAGACTTCGGATCGACTTCCACATTCACGAAGATGGCTCTCTTAGATTTGGAACTCGGTTATGCGTGCCGACTGGTGCTGTTCGAGAGGAATTGCTTAAAGAGGCCCATAGCTCCCCCTATTTAATTCATCTAGGAGGGACAAAGATGTACCGTAACCTGCGACAACATTACTGGTGGCATGGATGAAGCACAGTATAGCCAGAAGTGTGGCCTCGTGCTTGGTCTGTCAGCAGGTGAAGGCCGAACATCAAAGAGTTACAGGTCTGTTGCAGCCTCTCCCCATACCTGAATGGAAATGGCAACACGAGAAGATGAATTTTGTGACTGGGCTACCCCGCACACCCAAGGGAAATGACGCAATTTGGGTAGTCGTTGATCGCTTGACCAAATTTGCATATTTCATTCCCTTCCGGGTTGGACAGTCTATCGAGCATTTAGCCCGAAGATACATTGAGGTAAAACCCCTTCATCACCCTTACATCTTCTATACTTGGTAGTGTGAGGTGTTTGACATAATCTTCTTTGCAGGAGATCGTGAGGCTTCTTGGAGTTCCTGTTTGTATAATCTCCGATCGGGACACCAGATTCACCTCACATTTTTGGAGAAGTTTGCAGACTAGTTTAGGCACTCATCTCAAGTTTAGTACCACATATCATCCCGAGACAGATGGGCAGTCCGAGCGAGTTATTCAGATCCTCAAGGACATGTTGAGGGCGTGTATGCTGGACTTTAAGGGATCCTGGGAAGATCATTTGCACCCGGTGGAGTTTGCTTACAACAATAGTTATCCAGCAAGCATTGGAATGGCACCGTTTTCTACTCTGTATGGAAGGAAGTATAGATCGCCTCTAAGCTGGAACGATGTTGGGGATCGTGAACTCTGCTGTGTCCGAAACTAACTCCGAAACGATGTCATTTACCGCAAGCGCATGGTATAGTGGCAAGCGGGTATCAAACACGGGGAAGCGGTGCCATATTACCTATCTACTCCTAGGTTGAGTTAGACTTGTAGGTTTATTGGTGGATGTGGAATATGGAATGTTATGATGGTGATGGATGCGAAGGTCGTGTCACTCGATATCGCAAATAAGGGATTCCACACGATATAAAAGAATAAAATATAAAAAGACTAAGGCCTTAGGACTCACCACTAGGATCGTCGAATGTCGACGCTATGCTAGGACTCTTACATTGCATTGGTTTTATTGGGGATTGTAGCATCTAGGAAGTGAATTCATACGTTTGAGTATCATGAATCTAACGTATCGCATTAACCCCGCTCGCGCGATCATGAATCTAACGTATCGCATTAACCCCGCTCGCGCGATCATGAATCTAACGTATCGCATTAACCCCACTCGTGCGATAGGCACATAGATACGTGCATTAATGATCTATAAAGTTCTCACCACTCTCGTGGTTCGAACGCTCTCAACTCGTACCACTCTCGTGGGTTAGAGCTTCAAGGTATTTTGTTGGCTCTTATTGACGCAATGGCGGTCGCCGTCAATTAGTGATATATTTCGTCGGTGGATCCATCAAGGCACGTGCCGGGCGGGGTCACATGCCTCGGTTGAAACCATTAACTCCCAAATTAAGTCCGCAGGATACTCCTTAAGCTAATCGATTCCACCGACCGTGGGCACGATCTCAGTACGAGTTCTCCTAGGGATCTTGCTAGATCAACCAAAATACAATCCCTTTTATACCAACGCACCATAAAAATCCCAACTTTGCACCTAAATCCTAAAATCCTAGGGCTAATCCCTTAGACCTAGATAGAACTATGCATGCATCATAGGAAAAACAATAGAAGATTCAATAATAGCAAGAGAATTCATCATAGCATGCATCAAAGAGATATTCAATAATCAATCAATGATAAGAACTGAAATAGAATTAAAGAAAACAAAAATACTTATCTTATTACAAAGGAGAGGCCTAGGGCATATCCTAACTCCAAAAGACCATCTCCACAACTCCCTAAAAACTCTCCAAAAAGTATACAAAAAGTCCCCCAAAAATTCCTCTCTGTTGTGAATGAGAAACAAGTTTGGAGAAGGTTGAGGCTAGGAAAGCTCTAGCCTCCTTTATATAGTATTCATATTGGTTACTTATGTGGGTGGATACCCAATAGGTCCAATGGGTCCTATTCATAACACTTCACCTTATCCAACCAATGTGGTATACTCGACTTATGAATACTGAATGATTCATTAGTACTAATGAGTATCTTAAAGGGTGTATACTTCTAGATCCAAGTTAGGGATGACCGCCTCATTAAAAACCTTCAGCTATGAAAAACCCTATGGGAAAAAACCAATAGTGAAAGGAAAAGAGTACAGTAGTCCATAGCTTCCCCTGATTTTGGGAAGTGTCGAGGGGTGGATACTTCTGGATCCAGAGTCAATGCGGTTGCCTCGTTAAAACCTTGACTGTGGAAAACCCTGTGGGAAAAACCACTAGCCAAGGAAAAAGAGTACAACTCTACAGTTGACTCCCCCTTATCTGATCAAGCTTCAGGCTTGCAGATATCATATGTATCTATACATTAATATCATATGCGTCTATACATCCAACTCATCTACAACATTCCAAAAGCAAATGTAAAGTATAAACTTCACTCATCTATACAAATTCCATTCATATAATGCAGTGGCTGAAACTAAAGGAGCGCTGCGAACTTGATAGACAGCTCCACATCTCAATCGTCATTGTCTGCGAGGTACTTCAGGACCTGGATTTGTATTTTCTTGAACTGCTCCTTGGGTGATGAGCTTCTCGGGATGGTAGTAGGTTGTAGACTTGGGAGGATTCTGTGTAGAAATTCAGGAGGTGGACGTCCCTTTTATGATATTCATCGCGATGATCTATAACCTGCATATGCAAATACATTTAACATAGAGGATTTTTCCTCAACCCTTGGAGATAGCTCAGAAGCTACAAATATCTCTGGTCCAGTGGTGTGCTGCAGGCGCTGCATTGTACCTGGCTAATAGATATACTGTTAACGCTCAAAAGAGACGTATGCAGTTGGCCAGGTAAAAGAGTGTTTCTGTCACGCCCCAGTCACCCAACTACCTCGTGTACTGAGGTAAATGGGGAAGGGGTTTAACAGGCCGCGGCATTGCACCAAGCGTAGAATCAAAAAGTAATACAAGCAGGCCACTGCACATACTAGAACAACACAGACAACAAAAAGTACTGCTCATCACAGAAATATACACTGGCAAAAGTACAACGGAAAGGTAAGTACAAGTACAAAAGTGAAACGTCTCATATATAAGTACATCTGAAGTCCACAACTCAAAAGGACAATATTATGTCTACAACCCTCGAGGTCCACAAAAGTACAACTCACACTCTATCCTAACCCTGTAAACCAGGGGAAAAAGCAGCACCTCCTGTAGGGTCCACCCCCAGCTTCTGCTCCGAAATCACCTGATCTGGTCCTAAAACCACGGGAGGGAACACGTCACAGCGTGACCCAGTAGGAAATTCAACTCGTGCAGCATGTAAATATTAATTTGGTGAAAGTTGTTTATTATTATTATTATTATCATCATTACTTTAGTCACAAAATAGCACTAGACACGAAAAGAGTCACAGTCAGGCAAGGAAAAAGGGATCACACATGGAAAATTTAAAGAACTGAAGTATTTAATTAGATTTCATTTGAAAAACTGGAAACATCGTTGAATATGATGAACTGGACTCCACCCCAAGGTGGGGCGGTAAGGAGCACCCGCCAGTGGTACACGAGCACTGTTTCCTTAACGGGGCCTCTCACTCCACCCACTCCCCCACACCGGGTGCAAGTGAGGAAATCTCCACAACCACACCACCACACCACTCTGTCACAAGTACCCAAACTGGGCAACGTACTGTAACCGAAACTGAGCAAGGTACACTGTCTCTGTCACATACTAGTCCAGTCCTCATACCATACTAGTACCCAGTTTTTCCCAAACCCTTTTCTTGGGTGCTCACCTGCCATGTGGCAGGACGAGACACCCATATACCTTATTAGCGTTTAAGTTAAATAAACTATCGTACAATGTTAAAGATGTGAATTACATTTTAATTACAAGGCTAGCATACAATATTAAGGTGAGTGAACACAAAGGGAAATAACCCGGAAGTAACATGCATTTGAATCATTATGGACTTAAAGGACTAGCAAGCACCTTGAACCATTTTCCATAATGCATCATTATGGGATTAGATTAGCAAGCAACGTGGTACATCATTTTCCATGCAACATCATTATGGAACATAAACTCTCCTCCATGCAATATACGCATTCTCAATGCAACATGCAACATAAACATGTCAACATAAACCATACAACTAATGGTGAATTTAAGTTTAACATTCCAACATAAACCTTACACTAAACATTGCCAACATAAACAATTCAACATATACCATACAACCAATTAGTGATAAAACCATTACAAAAGATCTTCAAATAAAACCATTCAACATACATCCATTCAACATACTAATTAATGATAAGATTCATTGCCATGGCAAAAGACCTTTTAATGAAACATAGTCTTCAAGTAATAATGATAGCTTTGGCATGCATATAGCATGTTGTTTTTAAAAGATAAATTCTTCCTTTGGCATGATTAGGGAGAAATCTCAAGAAAAATAATTTCCACCTTTGGCTTTTATATACATGTTGTTAAAAAGATACTAGCTTTAGAGTTAATGGACAACATAAATATTCATGCTTAGGAAAGTTACTAACTTTAGCCGTAATTGATGCTAGCAATAATACAACAAGCCTAAATTAGCAATTTCTAGGAAAGTTACTAACTTTAGCCATAATTGATGCTAGCAATAATACAACAAGCCTAAATTAGCAATTTCTACAACAAGTGGAGAATCCTACCGTAATAAGAAATGCTTCCTCCTATTCTCCTTCCCTTTGATTTCTTTCCCTTTCTTTTTTTCTTTCCTTTTCCTCTTCTTCTTTCTTTCCTTTTTTTTGTTGGGCAAAAATTTCGGCCAAGATGAGATAAATGAGGTAAATGAAAAGATAAGAGAAAGAAGAAAGGAGAAGTTTGTAGAAGCAATTAAGATGAAAATATCTCTTCAAATGGTCCTTTTATTTACAAGTTTGCCATTACTCCCAATCATTTCATAATTACCCTCCAACTTTTCCCTTTAATTACACCACATGCCATTGCAATAACCTCTTATTAAAATGCCCTCTAACTTTGTGTTTTAATTACAAGTTTGCCATGGTACCAAGCCTATTTATTATTATTAGTATTAATATTAACTTTTAAATACCCTCTACTTTAGTCTATCTTCACAATGATGCCATTTGTGCAAAAATGGGAATAAATTACTACATCTCATGCCATCCCTAATATAAATCGCAAACAGCCATTCCCACACACCACTTGGCATGAATTTCAAGTGTAGGGAATGGTCCCACATCTACGTATACGGTTCAATTAACGCGTATCCAAAAGGGTGTACTATAGTCGTATTATACGCTACGAGGGGTTACATTCTACCATCCTTAAAATAAATTCTGTTCTCGGAATTACAAAAATTACCAAAAGAGAGTAGCTGTACATCCATAAATGTGGGAGCTGGAAGAGTCACAATGCTATGAGACATAAATAGGGATACTATGTAAACAAGTAAGGGTACTTCTCCCGCATTTCATCTTCACACTCGCATGTGGACTCCACTGGTGACTCTTGGTGCCACATGACCCTTACAAGATTAATGACTTTCCTCCGTAGCATCTTCTGTCTCCGATCTAAAATGGCCACCAGCTGTTGTTCGTAAGTCATGTTTGGGCGCACCTCAATTTTCGAAAAATCCACGACCTGGCTGGGATCCCCAATGTATCTTCTAAGTTGGGATACATGAAACACGTCATGAATACCTTCAAGGGATGGAGGTAACACTAGTTGATATGCCACTTCACCAACACGTGCTGAGATCTCGAAGTGGCCAATGTATCTGGGGCTCAGTTTTCCATGTCGGCCAAAACGTATGGTTCCTCGCGTAGGTGAAATCTTTAGAAATACAAAATCACCTGGCCGAAATTCCAAAGGATGCCTCTTAGTATCTGTCCAGTGTTTGTAACGATCTTGAGCAACATGGAGATTTTCACGAACCGTCCGTACCACCTCGACCGCCTCTACCACCATGTCGGGTCCCAGAAGTTCACAATCCCCAACATCATCCCAACTTAGAGGTGATCGGCACTTCCTTCCATATAAAGCTGCAAATGGCGCCATACCAATACTTGCTTGATAACTATTATTGTAGGCAAATTCCACCAGGTGCAGATGATCTTCCCAGGACCCCTTAAACTCTAGCATGCAGGCCCTCAACATGTCTTCTAGAATTTGTATGGTGCGCTCAGATTGCCCGTCTGTCTGGGGATGATATGCAGTACTGAAGCTGAGATGAGTTCCCAGACTGGCTTGTAAGCTTCGCCAAAAATGAGACGTAAATCTGGTGTCCCAATCAGAAACTATATATACAGGGACACCATGAAGTCTCACGATCTCCTGGCACAGAAGTTGCGTCAGAACATGATAAAGAGACAACTAGAGATAACATGAATGTAGTGGGAATCATACCTCCATATAGCTTCTGGCCAAAACTTTTGTGGACTAACCAACCCGGAAAGGAATGAAATTTGCTGATTTGGTCAATCGGTCAACAATCACCCAAATCGCATCATGACCTTTGGGAGTTCGGGGTAGACTAGTGACAAAATCCATTGTTACATGCTGCCATTTTCATTCAGGAATGGGTAGGGGTTGTAACAAACCTGCAACCCTTTGGTGTTCAGCTTTCACTTGTTGGCAAATGATACACGAGGCGACACTCCTGACCACACTACGTTTCATACCATGCCACCAGTAATGCTGTCTCAGGTCACGGTACATATTTGTCCCTCCTGGGTGGATAGAATACTGCGAGCTGTGGGCATCCTTCAACAGTTCCTCCTGTACATTATTGGACGGCACACAGATTCTGTTTCCAAACCTTAATGAGCCATCATCATGAATGCGAAAATCTGTCCGTAGCCCAGCTTCTACCTGTTCTCGTATCCTTCTCAACTTCGCATCTTCCAGTTGTGCAACTTTAATACGGTCCACTAAATCAGACCGAACTTGCAACCCAAGCATAATTGTCTGCTCACCCGGAAGTATGACTTCAATTTCCATCTGATGTAGTACCCAACGGAGTTGTGGTTGAGAGGTCAATTGCAACACAGTGGGGAGTTGACTAAGAGCATCTGGAACTACATTCACTTTCCCAGGGTGATACTGAAGGTCAACGTCATACTCCGCCATCAACTCCAGCCACCTTCGCTGTCTCATGTTGAGTTCCTTCTGTGTAAAAACATACTTCAGGCTTTTATGATCGGTGTATATCTTCACACGCTCTCCAAGTAGATAGTGCCTCCACACCTTCAAGGCAAAGATTACTGCCGCTAACTCCAAAATCGTGGGTAGGGTAATTCTGTTCATGCGCTTTCAGCAATCGGGAAGAATACGCCACTACACGGCCATGCTGATGGAGTACACAACCAAGGCCTCTGCCAGACGCATCACAGAAAACCTCAAAACCCCCTGACCTATCATGATTGGTCAGAACCGGAGCAGTCGTCAATCTCTGCTTCAATTCCTCAAATGCATGCTGACATGCATCAGACCATACATAGGCAACCTCCTTCTTGGTAAGATGTGTCAGTGGAGCGGAGATCTTAGCGAAATCTCGAATGAACTTCCGATAATAACCCGCAAAACCCAAGAAGCTCCTAATCTCAGTAACTGTCTGGGGAACAGGCCACTTCTCCACTACAACAACCTTTTCTGGATCAACCGATATTCCTTCTCCTGAGACTACATGACCAAGAAAAGCAACCTTATATAACCAAAATTGACACTTGCTATACTTGGCATATAAGCGGTGCTGTCTTAGGGTCCCCAACACAATTCTCAAATGTCCAGCATGCTCCTCTTCATCCTTTGAATATACCAAGATGTCATCAATGAAGACCACTACAAATTTATCCAGGTAGTCAAAGAAGACTTGATTCATCAATCTCATGAAGGTGGCCGGTACATTGGTCACTCCAAAAGGCATCACCAAGAATTCATAATGACCATAACGGGTCCTGAAAGCAGTCTTTGGAACATCAGACCCCCGAACCTTCACTTGGTGATATCCACTACCCAAATCCAACTTCGAATACACTCGGGATCCACCCAGCTGATCAAAGATATCATCGATATGAGGGAGAGGATACTTATCTTTCACTGTTACCTTGTTCAACTCCCTATAGTCAATGCACATTCGTCGAGACCCATCCTTCTTATTTACCAGAAGCACTGGTGCTCCCCATGGAGACACACTAGGGCGGATCAAGCCTCACTCAGATAGGTCTGTCAACTGATTACGAAGCTCATCTAACTCAGGCGGGGCCATACGATATGGGGCTTTCGCAATCGGCTGTGTGCCAGGGACCAAGTCTATGGTGAACTCTAAGGATCTATCTAGGGGCAGTCCATAAATGTCATCAGGGAACACATCCGAAAAATCTTGGACGACCCTGGGTAGAACTAAGTCTGCCTCCATGGTCATCTTCTGAGCTTCTACTGGTGTTGCCCTAAACTTCACAGGTTCAAGGGTGCTACTTCCACTATGAAACTCAAACTCTGGGTGACCCAGAATCCGAAAGACTACCCTCCTTAGTCTACAGTCAATGGTAGCATAAAACATCCCCAGCCAATCCATCCCAAATACAGCCTCAAAACTAGGCATCTTAATAATCAAAAAGTCTGCATATAATTCTCTCCCACTAATCTCAACAGGACAGTTTCGATAACCCGAGGTGCTACATATCACACCATTCCCTGTATGTACATTCCAACTAGCGACAAAAGAAACTACTCTTATCCCATTCTTGGTCACAAACCCTTCAGACATGAAACAGTGGGGTGCCCCAAAATCGAAAAGTGATAAAGCGGGAAAGGATGCTATTCTAACGGTGCCTAAAGCCAAAGCAAACAAGGGTAACTAAACATCTACACAAAACAAGAAGGAAATATACATAACTGACATAAAAGAGCAGAGACTCACCTGTAAGAACCTGGCTGGTGCCCTCTGCCTCTACTGCTGTCATCATGAAGGTCTGGGGCCTCTGAGGAGTTTGTGTCGCCCTCCTAAAAGCCCGCTGCTGAGAAATAAGGGGAGGTCCTCTCGGTGCTACGAGATCAGCTCTAGGCTGTGCTGGAAGTGTGGGCCTCTGAGGTGCCGGTGGAAGGGCCCGCTGCTGCGGTGCTGGTGGAAGGGCTCGTTGCTGAATCGGCCTGGCCGCTACAGGTGCTCCCGACCCCGAGGGATGACCCTGATGTGGGCAAAACCTACTGATGTGTCCTTCTCCTCCGCATGTGAAGCACCGTCCGGATGCCCAAAGGCGACAATCCTTCCCATCGTGTCCTGCCTTGCCACAGTAACAGCATGACACATGTCTCCGAGTTGGGGGTGGAACTCCTGGCCTCTTGAAGTGAGCGGTCTGCACTGGTCGGGGAGGAGCCCTCTGCTGTCCAGATGGTCGTATGTCTCCCGCGGGTATCCTCCCTATACTCCGCAAATGGACCTCATGTAATCTGGCCGCCTTCAACACGGCCTCGTGTGTGGGTAGATCCATGGTAGACATCGTGCCTCTGAACTCTGAGTCAAGGCCCAAACGGAAGCGTCGAGCTCGGTTGGCGTCTGTCTGTACTAGCTCTGGGGCATACTTGCTCAGTAGTGAAAATTTAGCATCATACTCATCCACGCTCCTCCCACCATGGGTCAAATGCTCAAACCTCTGCCTCAACTCGTCTCTAGCCGTCTCCGGAAGGTACTTGGCCTTAAAGCTCTCCCGGAACATCTTCCAGGTGATAGTAGTCCCAGCCAAGTGCCGCTCCTGTGCCTCCCACCAATCACGGGCCTGATAAGTCAAACACCTCCTAGCTGCCTCCACCCAGCCCTCTCGCGGAAAATCGACCATAGTCAGATCATCCTCCATATGCCTCAGCCACTCGTCCACCTCCAGGGCACTCTCCTTCTCGGAGAAGGACTTAGGATGCATCTCCTTGAACTGCTTGTAGCTCGGCTTCTTTCGAGCTGAAACACCAGCCAACTTCTCATCCTGCTGGCCCAAGTGGTCTAGGATCCCCATCAGTATCTTCGCCATCAGAGCTGACTCAGAGGACCCAGATGTCCCGTCTCTAGATCCCCCAGATCCGCCAGTCCCAGATATCTCATTCCCGCCTTCCATCTGTGAAGAGATGGCAAAAGTAGTTCCAATTAGTATCATATGCTGAGGTATCAGAGCACTGTCTGTGTCATCCTTATGCTTGTCACAGTGTTAGTGGACCTGCATGGGCCACCACAAAACCTGTCACGCCTCAGTCACCCAACTACCTCGTGTACTGAGGTAAATGGGGAGGGGGTTTAACAGGCCGCGGCATTGCACCAAGCGTAGAATCAAAAAGTACTACAAGCAGGCCACTACACATAATAGAACAACACAGACATCAAAAAGTACTACTCATCACAGAAATATACACTGGAAAAAGTACAACGGAAAGGTAAGTACAAGTACAAAAGTGAAACGTCTCATATATAAGTACATCTGAAGTCCACAACTCAAAAGTACAATTTTATGTCTACAACCCTCGAGGTCCACAAAAGTACAACTCACACTCTATCCTAACCCTGTGAACCAGGGGAAAAAGTAGCACCTCCTGTAGGGTCCACCCCCAGCTTCTGCTCCGAAATCACCTGATCTGGTCCTAAAACCACGGGAGGGAACACGTCACAGCGTGACCCAGTAGGAAACTCAACTCGTGCAGCATGTAAATATTAATTTGGTGAAAGTTGTTTATGATTATTATTATTATCATCATTACTTTAGTCACAAAATAGCACTAGACACGAAAAGAGTCATAGTCAGGCAAGGAAAAAGGGATCACACATGGAAAATTTAAAGACCTGAAATATTTAATTAGATTTCATTTGGAAAACTGGAAACATCGTTGAATATGATGAACTGGACTCCACCCCAAGGTGGGGCGGTAAGGAGCACCCGCCAGTGGTACACGAGCACTGTTTCCTTAATGGGGCCTCTCACTCCACCCACTCCCCCGCACCGGGTGCAAGTGAGAAAATCTCCACAACCACACCACCACACCACTCTGTCACAAGTACCCGAACTGGGCAACGTACTGTAACCGAAACTGAGCAAGGTACACTGCCTCTGTCACATACTAGTCCAGTCATCATACCCTACTAGTACCCAGTTTTCCCCCAAACCCTTTTCATGGGTGCTCACATGCCATGTGGCAGAACGAGACACCCATATACCTTATTAGCGTTTAAGTTAAATAAACTATCGTACAATGTTAAAGATGTGAATTACATTTTAATTACAAGGCTAACATACAATATTAAGGTGAGTGAACACAAAGGGAAATAACCCGGAAGTAACATGCATTTGAATCATTATGGACTTAAAGGACTAGCAAGCACCTTGAACCATTTTCCATAATGCATCATTATGGGATTAGATTAGCAAGCAACGTGGTACATCATTTTCCATGCAACATCATTATGGAACATAAACTCTCCTCCATGCAATATACGCATTCTCAATGCAACATGCAACATAAACATGTCAACATAAACCATACAACTAATGGTGAATTTAAGTTTAACATTCCAACATAAACCTTACACTAAACATTGCCAACATAAACAATTCAACATATACCATACAACCAATTAGTGATAAAACCATTACAAAAGATCTTCAAATAAAACCATTCAACATACATCCATTCAACATACTAATTAATGATAAGATTCATTGCCATTGCAAAAGACCTTTTAATGAAACATAGTCTTCAAGTAATAATGATAGCTTGGGCATCCATATAGCATGTTGTTGTTTTTAAAGATAAATTCTTCCTTTGGCATGATTAGGGAGAAATCTCAAGAAAAATAATTTCCACCTTTGGCTTTTATATACATGTTGTTAAAAAGATACTAGCTTTAGAGTTAATGGACAACATAAATATTCATGCTTAGGAAAGTTACTAACTTTAGCCGTAATTGATGCTAGCAATAATACAACAAGCCTAAATTAGCAATTTCTAGGAAAGTTACTAACTGTAGCCCTAATTGATGCTAGCAATAATACAACAAGCCTAAATTAGCAATTTCTACAACAAGTGGAGAATCCTACCTTAATAAGAAATGCTTCCTCCTATTCTCCTTCCCTTTGATTTCTTTCCCTTTCTTTCTTTCTTTCCTTTTCCTCTTCTTCTTTCTTTCCTTTTTTTTGTTGGGCAAAAATTTCGGCCAAGAAGAGATAAATGAGGAAATAAATGAAAAGATAAGAGAAAGAAGAAAGGAGAAGTTTGTAGAAGCAATTAAGATGAAAATATCTCTTCAAATGGTCCTTTTATTTACAAGTTTGTCATTACTCCCAATCATTTCATAATTACCCTCCAACTTTTCCCTTTAATTACACCACATGCCATTGCAATAACCTCTTATTAAAATGCCCTCTAACTTTGTGTTTTAATTACAAGTTTGCCATGATCCCAAGCCTATTTATTATTATTAGTATTAATATTAACTTTTAAAGACCCTCTACTTTAGTCTATCTTCACAATGATGCCGTTTGTGCAAAAATGGGAATAAATTACTACATCGCATGCCATCCCTAATATAAATCGCAAACGGCCATTCCCACACACCACTTGGCATGAATTTCAAGTGTAGGGAATGGTCCCACATCTACGTATACGGTTCAATTAACGCGTATCCAAAAGGGTGTACTATAGTCGTTTTATACGCTACGAGGGGTTACAATTTCAAAGACACTTAAGGTACTTCTGGACCATATATATTCTTCCCTTCTTCCAGCTAACGGAAAAAAGATCTTTTAATGTGTATCCATACAACTAAATATGTGTATTTAGTGGAGAATGATTTTCATTTTTTTCTTCATCAATCGTCATTGTATGAAGTTTTCATCTTCGGGATGATTAATAATAGTTCATCTTCAGGATGATTAATGTCATCTTCAGGATGATAGTTCATTTCCAGGATAATAGTTCATCTTCAGGATGATTAATGTCATCTTCATGATGTTAGTTCATCTTCAGGATGATTAATGTCATCTTCAGGATAATAGTTCATCTTCAGGATGATTAATGTCATCTTCAGGATGATAGTTCATCTTCAGGATGTTGTATTCTGTAAGCCAAGAATTTATGCCTAGCTAGGACTTTCATATCATATCTTATTTGATAGATAGGCTTTAACAGATATTTCAGTATTTTCTCTTCAAGAGGTCTGATAATATATTGAGTTATTAAAATAATCTCAATTCTTTTAATTTGCTTTCTTAAAAATAATACTATTTTTAAGAGGTGCAAACAACAACCTTTTAGTATGAGTCCTTTAAGGATCTCTGTATAGGTTGTCTTTCCTTTAATAATATTCTTAATATATGTCCCAGAAAAAAGGAAAGTAAAGAAAAATTGTATACATGCAGTTTAAGAGATTTTATATAGGTAATGTTGTCACATCCAATAGCAGCATCAACCAAAAAAATTCCCTATTTTTACCATTCGTTAGGTTGCGCCTTTACATAAACCAATCGATGCATCAGATTCATCTTGTAAGTGAGTTCAGCTCATCTTACTTGATTACTTCCTGGTTTTAGCGGTTTATAGCTCTGAAGCTATAGCAAATTAAAATGCTTATAGCTAACGATTTTATTATAATTCTCCTACAATACTCAGTTATCCCACAGGATTTGATATCATTTGCTATCAGGACTTCAGGTCCATACACCCCATATTTCATAAGTGAGTCCAGCTCACCTTATTATTGCCTCATTCCATATTATTATAATTTGGGCAAATCTCTATGTTTGCTTCAAGCAAAGCAGAGTTGTGGAAATGATATTTTATATTCAACTGGCAAAATGAAATATGAGAGAATTTGTCGACAAAATGTGTTCTTTCTTGCCCAAAACTCACCCCGTACGTACTATAATCATTTGATTTCTCCCAGAGGTGTCTCCTTCACGACGCGTTAAAGAAGTGAAGGTTCTGGGATGGATAAAGAATATGGACAGATCCAGAATGGGTCCTTAGCAACCAAGTCGCAATAAGGTTTTGGATTTGAGTTCACTTTTCGGTGGTGGTATTGCTCTTTCGGTCTCCAGGAGTAGATATCTCTCTTTGGAGCCTAGTGGTATGTCCTCTCATCTTTTAAGGACATCCACTTCTGCTACTGGTAGATTGCATCCATTATATTTGGTATGTCAATCCTAGCTGGATTTTTAGCAGCAAAGATGTGAAAGTTTTGACAATATTTAAATTGTCAGTCTGATTATAATCAGATCATATGTATTTACTTTTTAAATGGTTAATTTGAGCTTCAGGCTCATAGATGATTTGAACCAAATAGGGAATTGAAGGGTCTTCAGGATCCTTATTACCATCAATACACAATCTATAAGATGTGTACTAATGCCTTACTTATACGACATTTTGTAATCTATTCATCAAAGTTGGTTAGTCCTGATGAATGTGTTCTCTTTATGGCATCACGACAGTTTATGTAGTGTTGCTTCAGGAACACATACACAGCGTTGCAGATGTACCATCTTTAAGATGTGCTCTAAACGAATTCTTAGAATATGTTTATATGGAGTTGATCAGACTCATATAAAAAGGTTCTAATGGTGTGTTTAGCTGAGTGTACGCAACCACTGTTGCTAATTATTCATGATTTCCCATTTTATCCAATGTTACCATCATTTTTTTTAAAAAATGTGGTTGGATAATGACCATTTTTAGAGGATATATTGATGAGTACACCAAAGGTACATCATCGGTCCTATTAAGGGAGTGGACAAAGCCTATTTATATCCCTTAAATACTCTCAAGAGACCTAAAGGTCTTCATTATCTTTAATGATGATAGTATATCATCTTAAATTCGTTTGAGGAAGTAGGGAGAGTCAATGTCCATGTGACTGGAGATGATCTCGTAATCATTTTTCCCTTTTGAATGGGACAATGAAAGTTTCACCCTTTTTGAAGAATCTTCGGGTTCGTCTGGTTGATGGTGTCTTGCATCATCAATCCAGGTGATATCGATCCAAAGTTGGTCGATTCTGGACACTTCTGGTGTTCCAAATTAATTCCTACTTTTGAATTTATGTGGGACTTTTGAAAATTCCATTAAAATGCTCAAGTTAATTTTGCCTGGTAATAGTTGAAACTGTGTTCAAACTGTGAAGGATTACATCTTCACATTGACTATTGTGCGGATCATTATGGGACAAAGCTTCAGGTTTCATTGATTTCTTGAGTCATTAGGGATTTCGTTTTGACGAATATCCTTTGAAACTGTATAAATTTCAGAGAGTACATGGCATCCTCATTTTATTTTTTAGGAGTATTCAAGATAGCAAATCATTCGCAGTAAAATAAAATGTATTAAAACTGCAAGAGAATAATACTGATAATTATGTTAAGGCAACAAGTGACATAGTGTGATGTGTGCTCTTAAAAACATACAACTATAATTATGCTCATGAAGACTTATGTTATGACAACAGGTTAAATTTGATTTCAAAGTTTTTTTGTCCTCGGGGAGTAGCGAAATATACATTAAGTCAATTTGACTTTCGTCGTTTAGACTAGATATGTATGGATTTTTATATGGCATAAGATAATGCACATTCATGTTTGTAAAAACATTATGGGTCTTATCAGAACTTCTGGACTGATATTGGTTTGCCATTGCTTACTCCATGTTGAGGTATATCATATCTTCCCTTTCTCATTTTATTCAAGACTTCCCCTGTTTTAAGTTTTCCTTGTTTATAAAGGAAAATGAAAATTAGTTTTACTAAGAAGACATAAGCAGGGGTTTGAGCAAATTATTTTATACTTCCACTTTTCTAATTAATTGGAGACTTTTAAAATTCTATTTGAATGCTCGAGTATGGCTTCAGGCCATTTTCTTGAGTCGTTCAAATTTTATGTGGATAGTTTATCTTGCTCAAAGGGAACAAATACGTGGCCGCGTAATATATTTCTCACTTATTTAGTAAGCCACGACTTCAGGCGTACACTTAAAAAATTTGGGTTAGATTCAAGAATCATACATTGTAAAGTGAGATGACTCGAAAAGAGTTTTGCGGTGTTATGACAACTGCTGGTGTCAATATTGGTTTATATAAACCATAACTCTGAGAGATCTATTTACCGCAAAATGCGAATCTCTAAAAGATCGCATAAATGATTTTCGCATAGTCCATCGTATTTGTTAATATTTATTTTATTAGGGTGAAAGGGTGTTGACTTTTGATTTGATTTTGAACTTCAGGTTCTTTTGTCAAAGTGGATATGATGTTAAACTTTTTGAAATCATGATTGGTTTGTTATCATAAATATCGTCATATCATGAGCACATCATACATTTAATATAAAACTTGTAAACTAAAAAGTTATGCTCAATTAACCTGAATTGCAACAAGTATGATGCATACACATGCTATTTATATGCTGCAGGCATTTAAATAATCTCATCGCAGACATATAGTTTTGCTATAGGCATTAAACTATATCATAGTGATTTTAGCATGATAAATAAAATGTACATCACAGAATCATTAAATATGCGGTAGGCATATAATTTTATACACATGCATTTAATCATCACAGACATGTAATAGTATTAAATGTTAAATCATGCAACGGGCAACGAAATGTATGCAACATCACTAGCATTAAAAATAGAAAGAAAAATTTTCGTTTAATACTAATCAAATAATCCAAACGAAATGCGGTGATGATTTACGCAGATAATTAATCAGAAAAAGACAAAAAAAAGAAAATTTGAATTAATCGCCGAATAGCCCTTTTATGAACATATTTATAACTTGCCCCCATTACCCCAAAAAAGAATTATTAATGCTCAAATCTCCTCCCCCTGATTTTCCCTGATTTTTCTGGATTTATCCAGAATTTTTGGGGAATTATAATGAAATTTTAGTAGAAAAATAAATTAAAGATCAATTCTGGGCCAAATTTAGGTAGAAACCCAATGGGTTGGAATTAAAATTTTATTTAAATATCCATTTATTTTTCATTATTGGGCCTAAAAAGGCCCATCTCCCCAAGCCCTAGGGTTTCCCTAGGGTTTCATTGTGGGAGGGGAGGAGAGATGGCGGCCGCCGACCGTAAGCGGCGGCGCAGCCCCCCGCCACTGTATCAGGGGGGTCGGTTCCGGCGCAGCGCCCCCTTAAGGGGGGCGTGTAACGACCCGCTCTCGGGGGCCCGTTACTTATTTGGTTTATTCGCAGGTTCCGCAGTTTACCAGTGAAATCAGCATAGCCACAACTCAGAGATGTATCACAATACTCAAACCAGCGTACAGACGTTATTACAGTCCAAATTAAAGTACAATAACAACCAGCACTCTCTCACACAAATACATGAAGGAAGTACTGAAAGGAAATGCGGAAAAGAAAATACACTGTACAACACACACACCAACAGAAAAGTAACTAAAACTCTGTCGCCTCTGGGTCAATGTAGGCTCCTCGATCTCTGGGGCAATCTCCTAAATCAGGTCTTCGTCTGCCGGTGCCATAAATGGAACCGAGGGTAAGTCACAACAATTCTAGCGATAGAAAAAGAGGAGTGCACAAATATGGAGCAGTCTATAGTAAACAAGTGCAGAAAGTAAAGTAGAGACAGACAAGCATGCAAGTGTGATAAGTAAAGTACATCTAGTCAAGCATGCAAGGGTGACAGGTAAAGTAAAGGTGACCGAGCAAGAACAACTAGTAACGTAGCAGAATAACCATGACGATAGCAATGACAATAGCAATAAGGAGAGTACTTGTGCCTAGCCTAGTTTGTGACTTATAACGGGAAGTACAGTGAGCAACCAAGAGGCCAACTCTTGCCGCGGGTGCTACCCGGGCGAACCAATTCTCTGAGTACTGTGCAATAAACTGTGATCTGTGATCTGTGATGGTTGTCACCGGCACTGTTATGGGTTGCTAGAACCCGCACGGTGACAACAAAGTCTGGACTAGTCGCTCCCGCACTTCCGCAATTATAAGTTACCCAAAACCCAGTGTCTGTGCAGGTTACCGTACTTTGCAATTTTACCAGTCATTTACTGTTCTTACATTTCCAATTACAATCTTTCTGTCAAGCAATGTCAATAATCTGTTCAGGTCAATAACTGTTCCGAGACTAGGTGTCAAGTCCTATGTTCATACGAGTACACTAACTATATTTCTAAGGGTAGAATTTACTGTGACTTACATCTTCGAGGTGGTGGTAGTGATCCGGGACTGGATCTAGTGTCGATGCACGAGATTTGCTACCTGTAAACACAAGAGATAACTAGTTAGAGAATACCGTATTTTCTTATTTATTTAAGTTGAGTGTCTGATTTTAAAACTGGTTAAAACGGCGATGAAAAGGGTCCTAAATTTTTATATAGACTATATATGATAAAAATAGTTTTACTGCAAGAGAGAATATTTTTCTGAAGTCTATAGTAATTTTTACAATTTTTAGAAGCTTAAAAATAGCTTTAAAACCCCAATTTATTTAAGTGGCGCGTATCTTCCGTAAATTGTTCCGGGAGCAATCCAAGTCGGAATTGCTTGAATAAGTAGTCCAAATGACCATCTCGAAGTTTACTTTCACATATAATTTTCTCACGTATTATTGTGAGTGAAAACAGCGAGTTACGATTTTTAGAATGATTTATACCTATTTATCTTTTAGGTTAAAAAAACGATTCTGGGAAAAGCAGACATCTGATCGAGGTGAGACCAGCGCCATTGGATCCGGAATATTGTTTCCGATTTTCCAGAGTTGGTTTCAGATTTTTCTGAGCCCGATATATTTAGTTATGGATTTATAACCAATTAACACTATTTAATAATTAATTAAATATGAAAATACGAAAATTTCCTCGTATTTACGGAAATGCCCTCGAGTTAATTCACGCATCCGCCATTGACTTCGACAGCAGCTGATGGGCGTGGGCTGCTCGACGGCGAGCGGCGGCGCTGGTGGCGGGCAGCGCGGGCCACGGCGGGAGGCGAGGGAGGCGCTCGGGTCGGTGGGATCGGAGAACGGCGGCGGCCTCCGGGTGAGCGAGGCGGCGGGCGTGCTGCACGGTGGGCTTCGGGAGCTTCGTGGGGCGGCGGAGCAGCGGAATGGAGGCGGAGCGGCGGGCGGCGTCCTCGCCAGGCGACGGTCGACGGTCGACGAGGGGCGGCGATGGCTCCGGGGCGACGTTCTCGCGAGGGCGGAGGGTCGTGGGGTGATGCGGCGTTGGACGTCTTTGCTGCGGGTGGAGGCGGTGTTTGACGGCGGCGACGGGCGTCGGTGATGGCCATCGGAGAGCGGAGGGCGCTGTCGTGGCGGGGCTAGGCGATGGCGAGAGAGATAGAGAGTGAGGGAGACTGAGAAGATAGGGGGAGAGCGAGAACAAGGGAGGGAGAGATCTGCCTGGGTTTTAAAAGGAAATGGTGGGTGTTTATTTATAGGCTAGGGAAAGATATGAAGTAGTAATTAATAGTAGGTGTAATAATAAAGGTTGGTGTTAGAGGGGAGATGGATCTGAATTGATTCAGACCTAACAAATACGGTGGGTTAAATGGGGTGGGGTTAGGGATAGTAATTTGGGGGTAGATCTAGGTTTAATAGGGGTAAACGTAATTAGGTAACAGTAATTAGTAAAGGTGAAAAGTCATTAAGGGATGTAATTAGTAAAACCGGATAAATACAAACCCGTTTTCACAAAGGACTCCGAAAAATTACGAAAACATACCCACGGGATCGTATCGTCGCGAGGATCGCGAATACAAGATCCGTTCTGGGATTTGAGCTACGGAAGTACATGTTTTTGGCCAAAACGTTTAGGACGCGGGTTTGCGGGTTCTAGGCTGAAACGATATCCGAAAATTCTGAAATTAATGTGGGGAGCCCTAAATGATAATAGAATGTTACTGTAGAAGTTTGAAAATGTTTTGAATACGTTTGAATAGAAAATAAATTCGTCGAATCAAAACGGTAATTTTGGAAGATGAATTTTAACAGGAATGTTTTGGGCATTTGAGGAAATCTGAAATTGCTGAAATATAATATGATAAGTCTAGTGTTCTAAAATATTTTTATAAGAATTTTTGAAATCAGTTTTGTTATAAAATTCTTGACTAACATTTATAAAGTAAAATTTATTCTTAAAAATACGTAGAAATACGTAAATTGAATTGTTGAAAATTACTGGTCGTTACATTCTACCCCCCTTAAAATAATTCCGTCCTCGCAATTTAGGGGATCAATAATTGCCTAATCAATTTAAACGATCGAAAGGAAGGCTCGACGGACGACCACGACATAGGAAAATAAGTTGTTAATAGCATGAAATATAATGTGATATCACCGCATCAAGAAAACAAGAGATATTACTAATAAATATATACTATTAACATCACCATAGTTTCCGTAACTAGTTCCGAAACCCGGGTACTATCACCATAGTCACTTCAGATTCATCAAGTAGCCAAAACATGATATAATGGCATTACATGAAAATGATAGTTATAATGATGAGGACATCTGTTCGAACTTGGAACCTGAGGTGATAAGTCAGTAGCAAGCTTATTGAACAACATAACATAAAGATCATAAAGTCTAAAATTACAACTCATGGCATTAATGAATATTGGTACCTAGCCAAGCAAATCATCGCCATAGCATACATAAACGTAAGGCCTAAAGCTAATGCATTCGCGCTGCTACAACTTAACCAGCCGAACACAAATGACTTCATCTGCCACGCTACCAAATTACAAGTCAATATCCAGATCGATACGTATAGGCAAATGTAAGGCCAATTCTCGAGGGTCAAGATCATCGCTATCACTTTTTCCAGCAGTTTCCATGACATCCAACAAGAAGCCAACATCCTAGCTGTCTCCCAAATCCGAGCACAATACGGACATCCAAAATCAAAACCTAAGGCCAAAAGCAAGCCAATAATCGTCGACAATAATACCAGATGCCAACACCAATGGTCGATATCTACTGCCATCATCATCAGCCCTTAGCAATTTAACGACCAAAAAGTCACGAACCCATAAATACGAAGGAGCGGCCCTAAGAGGAAATCGGAGCTGGGCACCTCAAGGGGAAGAACCAGAAAAAGGAGCTCCCAAGAATACCAATAGCGGCGAGTTCCCAATATCCCGACCACACGACAATAGCGAGGGAGACGGCGAAGGCTGTCGCTAAGCCCAACAGACCCCAAGGTCGTCGGTGGGCCATCGGCGGTTGTCGATCTGCGGCGGCGAGGGTTGCGACGGGCTGTCGATCCATAGCGGGGGCCTCCGGGATGGGGCAGGGCTGGCGGAGTGAGGCCAGAGGAGCTCGGCGAGAGGGGAGAGGTGGAGGTGAGGGAGAGGGTGATGTTGGGGCGAAGGGGGAGTCGGGGGATGGCTTAGGGAGGAAGGAGAGGGGGTTTAAAAAGAGGGAAAAAAAGGTGAGGGTTTGAAAAGGCGTGCCGAAAGTAGGCAATAGGGTAGGGTAGGGTTAGGCGGGAACGGAGCTCGAGGCGAGGAAGATGACAAAATCAATAATGAGGGGAGGTGGTAGGCGGGAAAGAATTCAAACACGTGAAAAAAATCGGGTACAAGATGAAAGTAGGGTCTAGAAGAGAAACACGAGCTCAAGAAGGATGCAAAAACGCAACAGCCTACACGTTGGGTCTGGCTCGATACTCCACTGGTCCTTCTGATCGGCTTTTGCTGAGGAACACGAACTTTGGATGATTGGGTATATCGATTTCTACCCTCCTTTGACGACATTCAATGGTGGCATGAAATGATCTCAACCAGTCCATCCCAAGAAGTCGGCAAAGAGATCTCGTCTACAAATCACAACAGATCATTGGAGGCATCCGCTAGCTACCGGTAGTGAACCGCCAGTGGTCTTGACCTTCCAACGGGAGTCAGAGGTTCAACAGTGATAGCATGTGTTTGAACGAAACGACTGGCCAAGAAGCAATGTGTAGCTCCCGAGTCGAACAGTGTGAGGGCATGTTTACCGGCTATTAAGACGGTACCTACCGTGATGAGAATCGAGTCTAAGCTTACGATTTCTAAATATTAGAGTATGTAGCTTAGTGAGATATCTCGTACCTGTGATTAATTGGTCCGTAGCCTCGACTTCTTCTACTGTCATAGTATAAGCTTGGCGTCTCATGGTGGCTCTTGTCGTCGTCTGCTGGTACACTTGCTGCTGAGGAGTGGTTGACGTTGCTGAGCAGATGGTGGTGGTCGCTTCCGTTGTGGAACTCGAACTTCTGGCGATCGAAAATTCGAACGCTACTCTCCGTAGCCAGAGTTTAAGCGTAGAAAGATTCTAAGAAGGACAACCGAAAGGTCATCAAGCTAAAAGAAGGGTGATATTGATGAAGATCGATGACGTTACATAATCATGATTCACGTCCTTGCGGTCCAGCGGACACGGTCAGGGAAGTGACTAAGCTAGGATCACTTATGCCCAGTCTAGCCAGGTCGATCCACAGACTTTAGCCAAGCACATTGACCGGTATCATGGTCCATTGAAGGAAGATTATCATTTATATGCGTGCCACTGATACAAAAGATTTTATTAACAACTAATTAATCCAATCAAAATTTAGGTTTTGTTAATGGCTTTTATTAAGGATAGATAGGTCAACTCCATTGGGGCTCTCCGAGGTGTTCCCGTCTATCTTTCGAGTGTCAAACCTGCATTCATAGAAAAATGTTAGCTCAGTCGAGTATCGTATACGATACATTCTGGTTTCACTATACTGTTCACGAGGTATTTTGCACGGACCTGCGTGGGCCGCCAAACCTGTAACGACCCGCTCTCGGGGGCCCGTTACTTATTTGGTTTATTCACAGGTTCTGCAGTTTACCAGTGAAATCAGCATAGCCACAACTCAGAGATGTATCACAATACTCAAACCAGCGTACAGACGTTATTACAGTCCAAATTAAAGTACAACAACAACCAGCACACTCTCTCACAAATACATGAAGGAAGTACTGAAAGGAAATGCGGAAAAGAAAATACACTATACAACACACACACCAACAGAAAAGTAACTAAAACTCTGCCGCCTCTGGGTCAATGTAGGCTCCTCGATCTCTGGGGCAATCTCCTAGATCAGGTCTTCGTCTGCCGGTGCCATAAATGGAACCGAAGGTAAGCCACAACAATTCTAGCGATAGAAAAAGAGGAGTGCACAAATATGGAGCAGTCTATAGTAAACAAGTGCAGAAAGTAAAGTAGAGACAGACAAGCATGCAAGTGCGATAAGTAAAGTACATCTAGTCAAGCATGCAAGGGTGACAGGTAAAGTAAAGGTGACCGAGCAAGAACAACTAGTAACGTAGCAGAATAACCATGACGATAGCAATGACAATAGCAATAAAGAGAGTACTTGTGCCTAGCCTAGTTTGTGACTTATAACGGGAAGTACAATGAGCAACCAAGAGGCCAACTCTTGCCGCGGGTGCTATCCGGGCGAACCAATTCTCTGAGTACTGTGCAATAAACTGTGATCTGTGATCTGTGATGGTTGTCACCGGCACTGTTATGGGTTGCTAGAACCCGCACGGTGACAACAAAGTCTGGACTAGTCGCTCCCGCACTTCCGCAATTATAAGTTACCCCAAAACCCAGTGTCTGTGCAGGTTACCGTACTTTGCAATTTTACCAGTCATTTACTGTTCTTACATTTCCAATTACAATCTTTCTGTCAAGCAATGTCAATAATCTGTTCAGGTCAATAACTGTTCCGAGACTAGGTGTCAAGTCCTATGTTCATACGAGTACACTAACTATATTTCTAAGGGTAGAATTTACTGTGACTTACATCTTCGAGGTGGTGGTAGTGATCCGGGACTGGATCTAGTGTCGATGCACGAGATTTGCTACCTGTAAACACAAGAGATAACTAGTTAGAGAATACCGTATTTTCTTATTTATTTAAGTTGAGTGTTTGATTTTAAAACTGGTTAAAACGGCGATGAAAAGGGTCCTAAATTTTTATATAGACTATATATGATAAAAATAGTTTTACTGCAAGAGAGAATATTTTTCTGAAGTCTATAGTAATTTTTACAATTTTTAGAAGCTTAAAAATAGCTTTAAAACCCCAATTTATTTAAGTGGCGCGTATCTTCCGTAAATTGTTCCGGGAGCAATCCAAGTCGGAATTGCTTGAATAAGTAGTCCAAATGACCATCTCGAAGTTTACTTTCACATATAATTTTCTCACGTATTATTGTGAGTGAAAACAGCGAGTTACGATTTTTAGAATGATTTATACCTATTTATCTTTTAGGTTAAAAAAACGATTCTGGGAAAAGCAGGCGTCTGATCGAGGTGAGACCAGCGCCATTGGATCCGGAATATTGTTTCCGATTTTCCAGAGTTGGTTTCAGATTTTTCTGAGCCCGATATATTTAGTTATGGATTTATAACCAATTAACACTATTTAATAATTAATTAAATATGAAAAGACGAAAATTTCCTCGTATTTACGGAAATGCCCTCGAGTTAATTCACGCATCCGCCATCAACTTCGACAGCAGCTGATGGGTGTGGGCTGCTCGACGGCGAGCGGCGGCGCTGGTGGCGGGCAGCGCGGGCCACGGCGGGAGGCGAGGGAGGCGTTCGGGTCGGTGGGATCGGAGAATGGCGGCGGCCTCCGGGTGAGCGAGGCGGCGGGCGTGCTGCACGACGGGCTTCGGGAGCTTCGTGGGGCGGCGGAGCAGCGGAATGGAGGCGGAGCGGCGGGCGGCGTCCTCGCCAGGCGACGGTCGACGGTCGACGAGGGGCGGCGATGGCTCCGGGGCGACGTTCTCGCGAGGGCGGAGGGCCGTGGGGTGCTGCGTCGTTGGACGTCTTTGCTGCGGGTGGAGGCGGTGTTGGACGGCGGCGGCGGGCGTCGGTGATGGCCATCGGAGAGCGGAGGGCGCTGTCGTGGCGGGGCTAGGCGATGGTGAGAGAGATAGAGAGTGAGGGAGACTGAGAAGATAGGGGGAGAGTGAGAACGAGGGAGGGAGAGATCTGCCTGGGTTTTAAAAGGAAATGGGGGTTGTTTATTTATAGGCTAGGGAAAGATATGAAGTAGTAATTAATAGTAGGTGTAATAATAAAGGTTGGTGTTAGAGGGGAGATGGATCTGAATTGATTCAGACCTAACAAATACGGTGGGTTAAATGGGGTGGGGTTAGGGATAGTAATTTGGGGTAGATCTAGGTTTAATAGGGGTAAACGTAATTAGGTAACAGTAATTAGTAAAGGTGAAAAGTCATTAAGGGATGTAATTAGTAAAACCGGATAAATACAAACCCGTTTTCACAAAGGACTCCAAAATATTACGAAAACATACCCACGTGATCGTATCGTCGCGAGGATCGCGAATACAAGATCCGTTCTGGGATTTGAGCTACGGAAGTACATGTTTTTGGCCAAAACGTTTAGGAAGCGGGTTTGCGGGTTCTAGGCTGAAACGATATCCGAAAATTCTGAAATTAATGTGGGGAGCCCTAAATGATAATAGAATGTTACTGTAGAAGTTTGAAAACGTTTTGAATACGTTTGAATAGAAAATAAATTCGTCGAATAAAAACGGTAATTTTGGAAGATGAATTTTAACATGAATGTTTTGGGCATTTGAGGAAATCTGAAAGTGCTGAAATATAATATGATAAGTCTAGTGTTCTAAAATATTTTTATAAGAATTTTTGAAATCAGTTTTGTTAGAAAATTCTTGACTAACATTTATAAAGTAAAATTTATTCTTAAAAATACGTAGAAATACGTAAATTGAACTGTTGAAAATTACTGGTCGTTACAGGGCGGCCTGCCGGTGCCCCCTTCAGGGCCGGCGGCCTGCCGGAGCTGCCGGCACCCCCTTTAGGGGCGACGGCCTGCCGATGGCCGCCGCCGGCGGCCCGACGGCTAGGGAAAAAATCCACTTTTTTTGTTAATCTATTAAAAATCAGATTTTTATATAAAAAGGCAATTTTTAGACTCTAAATCGACGTTATATCTAATAAAATTAGATTTTTAATGTAGAAACGTTGATTTCGCATATAAACAATCAAGTTTTTGATCTAATAATTTAGATTCATGCATAAACAATTATATTTTTGATATCTAGATCACATAAAAATATGTATTAGATCTAGAAAATTGTTTAGGCTTACCCACTAGATCCGTCCTCTAGATCTAGCGACGTTTGATGAAGGATGCCCGAAGAATCCGCGTCACCTCACGAAACTTTGCGTCACGAAAAATTTGACGGAGCTTCTGCCGGGCGCCTTCCTCTCACAAGCCGTCGCTTCTTCCATCGAGCGTTATCGTGCTGATAACGTGTTGTGAATGAGAAACAAGTTTGGAGAAGGTTGAGGCTAGGAAACCCCTGGCCTCCTTTATATAGTATTCATATTGGTTACTCATGTGGGTGGATACCCATTAGGCCCAATGGGTCCTATTCATAACACTCTCTAAAAATGACGGCTGCCAATTCCTTAATAAAACCATAATAGCTCGAGTACAAATACCCACTAAAACTGCTGAAAAAGTGCCACCCGATCGGGTGGAAACAAACAGAGACACTGAACTGCTGAAAATGGGCTCACCCAGTCGGGTGGATAGTCCACCCGATCGGGTGGGAATCAGATTCCAGACAGTCCAGAATTTCAGCACACAGCTGCGCTCAGAAAATTCCAAAGAAATGTAGAAAAATAGGATTTGGGCATGCGACCTATCGTTGGAAGCTAACGACGATGCCGACGCTAGAAAAATAAGAGATCACCCAAACTCCTACTGGAATGATAGCAGATCTTCAATGAATGAAGCAGCAGTGCACGAAAGGGGAAGAAAAGGCCACCCGATCGGTTGAAGTGTCAACCGGTCGAGTGAGTTCTTCCCCAAAATGACCCGAGGAGATGACCCGATCGGGTGGGAAGCTCCTCCATGAATGCCACTGTCACGCCCGTTCCCCAGAATATCCGGCATTAAAATTTTTTTTCCAAGTATCCTGAAGAGTGAGGATGATGAGAGAAGAAAGGAGAGAGAAAGAAGAAAGTGTACAAACAGGCCACTGCGCACATGCTGGGATAGTACAAGTGAAGCTTCACAGTAATATCAAAACAACACCATAAATAATTTAGATCAATAACAACATATCATATATAACAACTTCCATTAATTTACATAGCCCAGGTACACCACTACATATACACCATCACTCTCCACCTCCAAGACAACCATGTCATTACACAAGCTCCATCTCACACCAAGTGCTACCCCTGAAACCCAACTCCAAGTCACCTAAAATAGGGAGGAGCACGTCAATACGTGCCCTAGTAGGAATCCACTTGGATTTGGACATCGCTTTAGGGTTATCAATCCACAAGGCAAGGCAAAGGAACAAGACATGCAATACTACATATATATAATGAAAAGTGAATAGCTAAGTAAGAGGATCATACATGCGGTCTAATGTCGAGTTTCTGCAAGAAAGATTTAGCACAAGTAATAATAACAAATAATCATACAACCACAACTAAAAAGAGAAACACAAATATCAGGATATAACACGGTGTCACCAGTGAAGCAAGGGAAAAAGGGAAGTGCTGTCAGCGGAAGAAGAATATGCAAA
The DNA here is from genome assembly GCA_030789695.1 of Scilla litardierei. Classification (NCBI taxonomy): domain Eukaryota; kingdom Viridiplantae; phylum Streptophyta; class Magnoliopsida; order Asparagales; family Asparagaceae; genus Scilla; species Scilla litardierei. The sequence goes on along the minus strand of CM061138.1, from coordinate 40,791,206 downwards.
GGGCTCTTTTATAATTGAATTGATTAATCGAATTAATTGGAACTTGGGTAAGCTGTGTGATACCAGGACCTGGACTTCACCCCAAATTTGGGGTGAATATAGCACACGACGCAGTGGACACGGGCATTGTATGCCGGACCTCTCACATCCCCCGTCCCTGGCAGGAGTGAGGCTATCCATATATAACCTAATCTCCGTATGACCCATCCACTCCCGGTAAAGGCGAGTGGGTCTAAGTATCCCCTCCACTCCCGGTAAAGGCGAGTGGGTGTAAACTCCACACATCACATAATCATCTCCCAACTTCACAGTCCAGGGCTCATATCCACAATTTACTCAAATTCCCCCTAAACCCGGGTTCTGCTAACTCACCCTCATTAGAGAGGATTGAGATATATCCAATTTTATAAGTTAACATCATAAGTGACACGTTAGTGGTCTCAATGGCATGGATGTGCACATGTCACGTCAGTTATCCATCATTAAACATATGGTCATGCACTCACGTGACATGCCCTCTAGAACCACACATCATCCACTCACAAACAAGATGTTCCCATGCCATTCAAGCCTCTAATTTCACCAATCATCTCCGTGGCTCAAGGCCAACACTAACATGTGCACGTTACTCAAATTTTCAGATATTGTCTTCGTTGAGGCTTCATCGAACACAGGGCGGGCGTCATCCATATCAAAAAAACACACTATACTTTACATGTGCCAAGGGTATGAACATTCATTCCACCACATAACTATAATAAGCAAGAATAATGATGGCCAATTATCCACAATTAATGAATAAGAACACTACTTAATGAATTCAGCTTGCTGAAATTGCAGAACATTCAGATTTAGGGTGGTTTTTGAGGCAATTGTAGTTGGAATTTAAAAAACCTTAAAACTAAACATTTGTAGATATGGGTGTTTTGGGCTTACAAAAAAAATTTCAAATAAAAATATTAAGTATATGATTTATGGTGAATTATTTGGTGAAGTGTGTCAAATATGTTTTTCAGACAGATTTCAGAGCCTGTATTGAAAGCCAATTTTGGGCATGTTGGAGGTAGAAATTCGACATATAAATAATATGATGAATTTTTAGAAAAACTTGTTATCTTTCCAACAAGACCAAGAACACAAAATTCCATGATGTGTGCATGTGTCTAGGCCAATTTTACTAAACAGTGTCAACACTGAAAATCAAACAGACATGTTGTTAAGATGGATTTATTTATCCTAATTTCCGAATTGAACATATATCAAAATTTATATGATTTTGGGGTATAACTTCAAGATATTCAAGCTCATAATTTTTTTGAACCCTAATTCAAGCTACAGTGATCAGAATTAAAGAAACGACATACATCAAATTTTCATAATTTCAAAGAGATAGTTTTGCTTGAAATTTTCAAGGGGTTTTGCATGAAATTGAATTAGGGCACATGAATTTGATTACTCCTAATCCAAATTGAGTAAACATGATATACATACAAGATAAAAGAAAACCCTAGATTGATTTCCAAATCCAAATGAATTTCCTACCTCAAAAGCTCTTTCTTTCTTCTCTCCTTTTCTTCTTTTCTTCTTCTTCTTCTTCTTCTTCTTCTTCTTCTTCTTCTTCTTCTTTGTGTGTGGAGAATTTCGGCCATGGTGGTGGGGAGGCCGGCCAACATAGAGGGGAGAGGGGAGAAATGAATTCAGAAAGGAAAAGGAAAGAAGAATTAAGAAGAGAGGAGAAAAATCTAAAGAATATTCCCTTCTTATTCTTATTCTTTTCTTCTCCTCCAAGAAAGAAATATTCCAAGGGAATATTCCATGAGGAAATGACCAAAATACCCCTCCATAATCTAAGTATTTACAAGTTTGCCATTACTTTACGTACACACCATTTAAGCATGTACGCACAGCAAATTTAGGCCAAAAGACCGTTTCCCCCTAGCCTTTCTAAAAATTTACGGGGTTGCCATTGGCCCCTAACCACTTTCACACTTGCATGGCTCTTCCTACACACGTCCATGCACATTCATGCGAGCATACATGCTTCACACACATACGTCTAACACATTCCTGTTGTTTTACACCCCGCCGTTATTTGCACTTCTCTCGCATTCACACTTCGCATTCTCTTCTCTTAGCCACGTATTACGGCCTAATCCCCACTGCACTACGTCATATACATCGATATCAATGCTTATTCCATGCCTACACACGTATCGTAATTAGAAATATACGTGTGTTCAGTAAAATACGCGTAGAGTTCAAAATAGGGCATGACAGCCACTCTGTCTCCTCACCACCCGGTCATTCACCCGATCATGTGGCGCAGTGTGTTGCCCGGGTGGAGCGCATGATTGATACCATGATACGACCCGGTCAGGTGGCTCATCCACACGACCGGTTGAAGCTCCAAAACTTCAACTCCTCATTTTTGGCCATCGGATCTTTACCATATAAGCACACTTTGGTCTCGACATGCAAGGTTGACTCCAGAAGACACCGAAATGCCGACATTTACAAGCGTCAGAATCCATGAGTCATGGTATTATAGAACCATGCTTTCTTCATTCTCCTCTTATTCACTCCTTCTCTCTTGCCCCTTCCTTGCTCCCCGGCAGCTTAAAGTCGCCAAACGCAGCACCTCAGGAGTCCCGGTGTCAAAGCACGCACTCTCTCCTCTAATATACTCCAAATCGCTTGATATTCCCTGAAATGTAATCAAACACTCTTAAAGTACAATAGTTCCAATTATGAGCGTAAAAGCGTATGAAATATGTAATTGAGTAATCATTTTGACGTGTAATCGTATAGATAAAATATGGAATATAATGACACATCAAAATCCCCCAAGCTTACTTCTTACTCGTCCTCGAGGAAGACTAGTAAGAAGCTAACATGGGAGAGGGATACAATGGAGATGTGAGGCGGTGGCGTGTAATGGAGACAAGGAGTTAAATCTTAAATTCAGAAAATACAAGAACTCAAGGTATGCAAGATCTCGTGAACGCACTTCAATATGAAATTAGAACACGTATACACAACAAATAATTAAATCTCGCTCAAATTAAAATGACGTGGATTTCAATAAATGTGATGAACTCGATAAGTAATAAAATGAGAGTAGAGTTATATCATATCATTGTTTATCATGTAATATACTAAGTTCACAGAAATGAAACCAATGTCCACAACTCATTCTCTAAGCAATATAATATGTCATGATCAAACTTTTTCAAGCATGCGTGGTATTTTATTATGTTTCATGGAATGAATTTAGCAGATTCGATCAAGGTGAGGCATCACCACACTACGACTATTTCAAGACTTCTAGAATCCATCAACTTTGCCATGTCTTTGGTCTATATAGAAATGGAGATAAGGATATGAGATTTTTGTACTTTTATATTGTTTTTGGCTATATGAATATTCCATATGCATTTTTCTTTCTTTATATACACGAGATAACTCAGTATATATAAAAAGCGGCATATGCATCCCAGACCAGATGGTCTTAGGGTATTGGGTTACGAAGAACCCATAGGGCCTTTTATTCATGATATTTGTTTGATTTTTGCATTTTTGGGATTTTTGCAAACTCATGTAAACGCGATGGAATGCAAAACATGATCAAAGATCATTTATTGGCTATTCACAAAAGAAAATGAAAAAGCATAGAATTTAGACATGGCTCGGTTTCAGGAATCCTAATCATCACTACTTTGGTTGTCGTGGGGTTATCCTATCTCTTTTGGATCACTAAACATCCATGAAGCAATATAATTATCAATCAAATCACCCCAGGAGTCAAATAGTTTTTAGATTTGATTCATTCAATTTTAGCTTAACTGTTTCAAGAATATGGTTGTGAAACTATGGATTCTACTATGAAAAAGCATATTAACAAAGATTCACTAATCAAGGAATTGAACTCTAATCTAACAGCTATCAAAGTTCATAAAAAAATAAATCTACGATATTTCATAGAAAATGAAGCATATGAGACATAAATATAGAGGTGAACATGGTTCATATGGAAACTACGAAGTGTGTTTATGATGTGTCCATATTTTACACCTTTTTTCATAGCATCATGACATCGTATTCCAATCCATTTTGGCATCCAAATCCCATATTTCCCTACGATATCGCATTTCTGAAGTTATATTTGAGTTTCGTAGTATTTTATGAGTTTTCAGGGATTTTGGAGCGATTTGGGACCCGACTTGGGTATGGACACATCTGACACGCCCGTGAGCTCGTTGACAAAGCTTTACAGGAGTTCGTCGTGTTTTTGGGAGCCATGGGAGGAATGGAGGAGAGAGCAGGAGGAGAGGAGGAGCTTCAGATGATGCAGGTGAAAGTTTCTCAGATGACTCGACCGAGCAGAGCAGCTGCTCGATCGAGCAGATGCAAAGAAGAGCAACGAAGCAGATACGCAGCCTGCTCAGACCGAGCACTTATGGTGCTCGGTCGAGCAACTATTCATTCCGAAGCCCGACTAATCCTTGCATGGCCCGAGCAACCTCTTCAGCAACCGAGTCAGCTATCTGCTCGGACCGATCAGAGCTGACTCGGCCCGTGCAGACAGAGTAAAGATTTTGGAGGATTGCGATTTCCTGTCGTGCTCGGTCGAGCAGTACAACTGCTCGGCCCGAGCAACTGACCGAGCAACATACTGCTCGACCGAGCCACCTACTCGGTCGACGATGCTGAAGACCATTTTTGGAAGGATTTTTAGGAGCGGCTGTTGCACGATTTTGGGGAGTGAAGTCTGGGAGCTGCGACAGTGTTGGGGGAGCGAATTCATTACCAGTTTTTGAATTAGTAATTGGAGCGGAGATTAGAGAATAATTTTTGTTAGATCTAGATTCAAACTCTTGAATATTGTTGGATCGAAATTGATTGGAAGCTTATTTGTTCTTCTCGCGTTCTTGGAATCTCGGTTTTTCTTTGGATCTATTAAGCGCTATTTTTCTTTATCTCTCGTTGTAAGTTCTCAATCTTCATTTATCAATTTGTTATGATGTTTTCACCTCTAAAAATTGTGTTTTTATTCGTTAATATTGCTATGAGTGAGTAGACTTTTCTAGGGTTGATGGGTTAGCCCTAAGATCCTAGGGGAGAGACGTAGATCTGGATCCCTATGTTGAATTAGGAATTTAGGGGAGTATTTCGGTCGATCTTACCGAATCCCTAGGATAACTCGTACTGAGATCATGTCCATAGTCTGTGGAATTGATGTGCTTAAGGGGTATCCTTAGGATTCGAATAGGAAAATCGGTGGATCCAACCAAGGCTCGTGACCATGCCCGGCTCGTGCCTTGAGGGGATCCCCCGACGAACTATATCGCTATGTTGACGGCTACCGCTATTGCGTCAACGAGAGCCACCAAAATAACTCGTAATTCTCTCCCACGAGAGTGGTATGAATTGGGAGATTAATCCCCTAACCCTAATGCAACGTAAGGATTCTATCCCAACATCGATCCCCGACGATCTTAGCGGTGATCCCTAACATCCTAGTCCCTTCTTATTATTAAATTAACAACACAACAACTAAATTCTCTCAACCCAATAGCTATCTCACTTTGAGATATAGAAGTAAATTGAGAACCCAAATATACTTTCACCCTGTGGGATTCGATATCTTTTATACTACAACTTGACACCTTCCGCTTGCGGATAGAGCCCGGAATTGATACCTAGGGGCCATACCACGCCTGGCGATCGTGACACCGCCGGGTGGAATCTAGGTGTAGGTTTCGGGTGCGTCAAGTTTTTGGCGCCGTTGCCAGGGATTTATCTCCGTGTAATTCGCACCATAACTAGGTCGCTCTAGAGTTACATTTTGGACGCATCAAATTTATGGCGCCGCTGCCGGGGACGGCAATAGTGTTATCTCAGTTTATTTTTATTTTTAGAAGTTTGCTGGCAACTCTAATCATCCCTTATCTATCCATCATTTTTATTCTTTTATTTATTACCGTTCTATTGATGGTATTTGTCTAGTTTTTTTGGTGCATAAACATTCGTTTCGGGGCATCTACTAGAGAATTGTTATTCGATCCCGAGATCGAGAAAACGGCAAGGGCTGTGATGGGCTCCAGCAGAAATCCATCTCCCTCTGCCCATATGGCAGACAACAATACTCCTCCTCCTCGCACCGGGTCCATCAGGGACCATATGAGGCCGACGTTTGAAAACAACTCGTCTATCCTTAGACCGTAACTGGCGGCGACGAGCTTCGAGCTGAAAATGGGGCTAATAAATTTGATGCAGCAGGATCCCTTTCACGGGCATCCTCATGAGAACCCCAACCACCACATCGATATTTTCCTTGCAAAGTGTGACACTTTCAAGGCGAAGGATGTGAGTGATGACGCTGTCAAGCTGCGGCTTTTCCCGTTCACTTTGAGGGATAAAGCCTCGTACTGGCTACGGGCCCATCCTCCCAATCATTTCACCACATGGGAGAAGCTGGTACTCGCCTTCGTGGATAAATTCTATCCACCCTCGAAGATGGTGCAAATCCGGGGAACAATTTCAAACTTCAAACATCTCCCATAAGAATCCCTTTATGAGGCTTGGGAGAGATTCAAGGGCCTCTAGCATCAATGTCCTCACCACAGGATCCAGCCTTGGGATTTGGTGCAAAGTTTTTACAACCGGTTGCAATCCAGCACCAAGATGATTATAGATGCTGCGGCGCAAGGCGCGTTACTTGACAAGTCTCTTGAAGAAGTTATAGACTTGCTAGAGCATATGACAGCCAACAATCAACAATGGAGTGAAGAAAGAACCATTGTGACCCGTACTCCCGAGGTCAAAGCTGCCAGCCATCTGGACTCTCACCTCGAGACCTTATGCAAACAGGTGTCCAGAACTGAACAACGCCTGGGTTCCATCCCTGCATCACCCAACACATCTACTTATCATCCTGCAGAGGATTATGCAGATCAGGGTTATATTCCTAGTGAGGCACACTATGATGGTGCTGAATTGTCAGAATCTGTGCAGTATGTCCAGGGAGAGGGACGAAATCAATGGCAACATCCGGCTGCTCGGAATCATCCGGGATTCTCTTATGGAAATCCAAGTGGAGGGCTGCAACCTACGCAATTTGAGAGACCGCCACCCCCTCCTCAACAACAACATGGGTAGCAATAGAGTCAGCAACATGGTGGGTTTTGGCCAGCTGGGCCTTATCGACCGTCGGGTTATCAATTCAATCGGCCGCCTCAGTAGGGCTATGCGCCAAACCCGCCTCGGTTCAATCTGGGAGCTAAATTGGAGACCTTTATGAGTGGTCAATCCCGGTTCAACTAGGACACTTCCACCCAGTTCAAGAGCATAAATACTTCACTAGATGAACTGAGGGGCCAGTTGTCCCTGCTTTTGAAGAACCAGGGGAGGTTGCCCTCGCAATCGGAGACAAACCCAAGGGCCTAAGCGAATGTTGTGGTTTCTGTCACCACACGTGGAGAACGGGTGACTGATCCCGTCATGATCCCGGTTGTGAACAAGGAGAGAGTTATTGCTGAAGAAGCCGTTGATGGCAGTGATAGAGAAGAGGCTACTGAAGAGCCTACGAAAAATGAGGAGAATGCAGATCCACCGTCCATCACACCTACTACAACGCTGCCTCCTGCTGATGCTGCAAAGAACAAAGCCGCCCGACCTCCCCCGCCATATCCACAGAGGTTGGCCCTGGCTAAGATGGAGAAGAAATACTCCAAGTTTACGGAGTTGCTGAAGGGAATCCAGTTGAATATCCCGTTTATGGATGCTATTACGGAGATCCCCATCTATGCCTAGTTTTTAAAGGATATGATCACGGGGAAGAGAAAGCCCAAAGAGATAAAGCTCATGGAGGACTCCACCTCCGTTATAAAGAATCATCTCCCCCGGAAGCTACCGGATCCGGGGAGCTTCATCGTTCCGTGCTCCATCGGAGGATGCCCATCAACCGAGCTTTGATTGATCTAGGGGCTAGCATCAGCTTGATGTCCCTCTCTATATTTGAGAGATTGCAGACCGGAAGCGAACTAGAGCAGACAAATATGTCCATCCAGCTTACGGATCATTCGATTACTTACCCGGTGGGCATAGCCAAGGATATCATTCTCCAGATACCCCCTGGGTTGTGTGTTCCCGTTGACTTCATCATTATGAACATGCCCGAGGGAGGGAGCTCCCAGCTAATACTTGGCCGTCCCTTCATAGCGACGGCCGGTGTTTTGATTGATGTCCGAGCATTTAAACCTTAAGAGAGAACATAGAGCTACAATAGGTGGCATGGCATGGCATATTGCAAAGTAACATAAAGTAGACATAAAGACATTGCATACAATGGCCGCTACAAAGTAGCATATTGCATTAGAGGCATAAGATTACACATGCTAAAGGGAAAGTACTACAACAAGCCAACAAACCTTACATTGCTTTAAATAAGGATTCACATGCTATAAAGAAAAGGAACTACAACAAGCTAACAATTCATACATTGCTTTAGATTATTACAAATTGCATTAAGCATGGTGATAAACTAATAGTGTCATACATAAGTGGATTATATGGTCATCATGGCATGGCTTTATTTTGGGTCTTACTTTTCATTTCATAACTCTTAAATAAGGGTCATGCACCTTGTGCCATGCCCATCACCATAACCACATCATTCCAACATAACAACTAACCACATAAATATAACAACTCCCATATAAATCCATTCCATAGGTGCCACCATCCTCCAAATATGCATATCACTAGAATCCCTTCCATGTTACATAATTCAAGAACCCAAATCCACAATTTACATTCTTGCAACATTCCCCATTACCACATTTTCTCATTTCAACACATATAATTTTACAACCTCAATATTTCACCCATAGTTCTCATTTCAACACATAGCCAAATTATGCAAGGCAATTCTCTCTTTTCATACTCGACTTCATATAAACATTTCTACAAACACATGGTTGGCATAAGATTAAACATGCTCATTAATCCAATTGAAAACAACATCGAACTAATAGCATGATACAACTTGATAAAATTTGGAAGGCATTTCTACAAACACTTGGATGTCACAATGGCACAAGGAACATAATCGTTAATTCTATAAAACAACATAAAACTTAAAGCAAGATGACAACTTAGTAGTATATTGATTAATTTCATAACAGGAAAAGAAATGCTTGTTTATAATAAAGCTAGTCTCTTTAGCATGCTTGCGTTTCATTTTATAATGTTATGACATGCCACTTAATGTTGCTTGCCTTGCATCATTGAAAATATGTCACATGGTAGTTACATCATGCATTGAATATTATACTATATGAAGATGTGCAATTCCTACTAGATCACGCGTTGACGTGCCCCCGTTGATTTTTCAGGTGGTTGGCAGTTGGAGAATCTTAAAAGGCAGAGATTGGGATTGGAGCTGCGTATGTAAGGATGGTTAGGGTGTTGAGTTGTTCTTGGATATGGTGATGGAGAGGTATAGTATATGAGGATTGTATATCGGGGAGTTGCATGTAAATTGTAATTGAACTTTGTTTTTAATATATATAAATGATGTTTTATTTGATCATTGTACTCTTGTGTTATATTTTATTTGTGGAGCATTACGTGAACTTTCCAGTACGTGTGCAGTGGACTTGCTAGTATCATTGTATTGTATTTCTTTCTTCTTCCTTTCGTAACACTCGCTCTTCAGGTATCCCGGGGAGCGGGGTGTTACACATTTGGTGGCCCATGCAGGTCACCGCACTACGACGTGCGTAAGGTAGTGCAGGTAATGCTCCATAGGAGTAGATGTGTTCTAATGTGGGTAGGAGACCGTAGAGTCTTGAGGTAGCCACCCTTCGCCTAGACCCCTGGTTTTAGAAAGTCCGAGAACGGACTTTATTTTTAAGGTGGGTAGATTGTAATGTCCCTATGCGTGATATACTATATTGTGTGTGTAGTTGCATGTATGTGAGTATAGTAGTGAAGTATTCGGATTCCTATTTGGTGTGTATGTTTTGCTTTATGTAATGAGCTTGGTATTGGGGTGATTGCATGAATATGTATGGATTTATATATAAAGTGTATCGGTTAGTTGTTTTGTATTGGATATTTGCATGAAGATTGGTAGTGAATATTTGTATTGGATATTTGTATTGTATGTGATACGACTATTTTGGAGAAGCCCAAGAACAAGATCCAAATCCCCAGGCCTAGAACAGGAATCCCATGAATGGGATTAGACCCGCCCGACAAGGCCCACGGATGGACTCGAAGTCGGACCGGCCCCGGCCCGAAAGACGCACGATTAGCTCGCGCTCTCTAGAGATAACCGTCCCCCTAAAGGCGCGGCACCTTAATGACCATTAATGAGTCCATTAATCGACCCTCCCCCACGACGCACGCAGACCTTAATGGAGGCGGATTGCGGTGACATGAGTGGGAGGCGATCAAGGGACGTGGATTGGGGGGCAATCATGGGCCAAGCCCTATAAAGGGATAACAGGGGCAACCGGGAAGGGGATCGAATCCTTGACACCTATAACTGAGGTATTCTATTAACCAGACCTTGCTTTTCCCCATTATCCCCCTGCCTTAGCTCGGTCCGAGGATACGTGTGCTGGCCTCCTCCTGAGACGTACCGATCCTGTCGAGCATTACATAGATCCGTTTTGACTTAGGCATCGGAGGGGACTTGGCCAGAACCAAGGTTCGGCCCCCTGACGAGTTTTCTCGTTTGTCCAGAAAGAAGCTGAACCAAGGCGCCGAGGCTGCAATCCAGCAAGGAACAAGCCCGCTTGTCGTTGGCGAGCGCCGTCGCAAATGAAGACCGAGGAACGTTCAAGGCGCCGAAGCTTCCCCTCAACGCTCGCCCAGCCAAGGCCGAGCACTCAACCAGGAATTGAGGCTTCCCCTCGTCTCCGCACCAACCGAAGACCAATGCTCACCGAAGCGTCTGCTCAGCCTCGGATCCATCGCCTACACACACCGAGAGCGCGTGCGCCCGATGTAACCAAGGGGTCTCAACCGATCCCTTGACCACGTTGACCGCCCAGTTGTCGATCAACGAGTCAGTGGTGAGAAAACACCCGTAAACATCTGGTGCCGTCTGTGGGAACGGACAAAGCCCACGTCAAACCACCGGAATGGAACCAGTCTGCAACGGCTCGGGGCGAATGCCCCCATCCAAGAGGAGGGAGATTACATCCCTCCCGAGAACCAGCACAGCCACACCACCGAGGGAACAAGCGACTCCCAATCGGTGACTCAAGAGCAGCTTCGTCTCTTCGCCCAGAAAACCAATGCCAACCTCCAGACGTTGGTCGCCATGATCCAACAGCTTGTCGACAACCCATCCGTCCGACGAGAGGGGATGGGAGGGGCCCGCTAACGGGGAGCTAACCGCCAGCCTGTACGGTTCGCCATGGTCACCGACCACGGGGATACAACAACCAACCTGGAGCGGCGATTTACCCTATTGGGCTTCGTCCCAGAGATGTCCCTCACTCCCATCTCGCCCTGCGAGGGAGAGGGGATGGGACTCAACTAAACTGGAGGCAATCGGTTACCGCCTCGTCTCGACGGTCGGGCTCAACAAATCGGCGGTCGGTCGACCAGCGAGCCTCGGGGGATCGACCCTGCCAGAGTGGAACTCCTCGTCGAGCAAATCCGGAGAAGAAAGGCTACCATAGGGAAAAGAGGAGCACCTGCCAATCAACCCCCGCATGCAGCTCAGCAAGAACGCAGGCGAGCCCCCGGCGTGACCGGGCTCGCTCGCCACCTCCAGGCAACAATGGTGTGAGCGCTGGAGAGTGCCCGGGGGGCGCCAGAAGCGATCGCTGACCGCTATCCCAAAGGATAACCGAGGCATGTGTCCCCTCCCGGTTCAAAGTGCCGACGTTAGAGAAGTGGTGATCCAGAGGACCACGTGATAAACTATGAAGGTGTCATGGCATTCCAAGGGGCTGATAACACCTTGCTCTGCCAAGGCTTTTATTTCCACCCTCCGAAGAGCAGCCCGGAGTTGGTACCATGGTCTTCCTAACCGATCCATCGATAGCTTCGAGGACATCTCCCAGCAGTTCTGCAAGTAATTCATGGCCGGACGTCAGGTAAAACCGGATTCAGAACTCCTATTCAATGTGGTACAGGGTCCTGGTGAAACCCTGAGGCACTACATGCGTCGCTTCAACGCGGAGCGACTGAATGTGGAGAGTTGCCCCGAGTTGGTCGTCAAGACGGCCCTGAAGAAAGGACTCCAACATAGGGGCCTGAGAAAATTGCTGCATAACAATCCGCCGAAAGACATAGCCGGCGTCATAGCCAGGGCGGAACGCTACATGCTGACGGAAGAGGCGCTGGCCGAGGACGACGGAAGCCGTCCGATGGGAACGAAGGGGGGATTCAAGCGCGACGAGAGTAAGCGCCGCGGCCCTGACAAGCATCGATAGGAGACGAGGGCCAAAGGGAAGCATTGCAGGGAGGAGCCGCGACCCCCCCAGGTCGAACGCCTCCCCGGATGTCATCCTTGCGCACGCCCAAAAGGAGGGGCGCTTTGGCAGGCCGCCTCCAAGGATGAAGAGAGGCGGAAAGGACGAAGAGAAGTATTGCAAGTATCACAAGGACAACGGCCATGACACTGACGACTGCTGGTACCTAAAGAAGGACATAGAGAAGCTGGTCAGCCGGGGGCACTTAAAGAACTTCGTCGACGACTTAGCCCCCGCCTCCGGGGAAGGGAAATCCAAGCAATTGGACAAAGGGAAGAAGGTGGTCCAGACGACCATGCGCATCATCGAGTGAGCTGTCGGGACTATCAGCCGCCACCTCGCCTGGGCAAGGCTAGCTTGCCCACGCCTTCTCCGTTTTTTGTTTTTCCTCCAAATGTATGCCCGGGTTCGAGGAATGGAAAGAACCGTGTTAGTACAGCTCTTTGTCTCTCACTATAGTTGGATGGTCAATCGACTGCAGGACAACCAGGAAGTCACACCCCCGGGGGAGAGCAACGAAACGACCGACCGTAAGGCTGGGGTAACTCCCCCAGCAGGTCGATTGTCGAGCCTGTCCGTAAGGCTGGGGCAACTCCCCCAGCAGGCGGGAACGTTGACTGGTCGTAAGCCAAGGGGTAGCTCCCACCATTGACCAGTCGACCTGACCGACCGTAAGGCTGGGCAACTCCCCCAGCAGGTCGATCGCCGAGCCCGTCCGTAAGGATGGGGGCAACTCCCCCAACCGGCGAAAACGTCGATCGATCGTAAGCTGAGGTGTAGCTCCCACCGCTGACCAGTCGACCCGACCGACCGTAGGTTGGGGGCAACTCCCCCAGCAGGCCGATCGTCGAGCCTGTCTGTAAGGCTGGGGCAACTCCCCCAGCAGGCGGGAACGTCGACTGGTCGTAAGCTGAGGGATAGCTCCCACCGCTGACTAGTCGACCCGACCGACTGTAAGGCTGGGGGCAACTCCTCCAGCAGGCCGATCATCGAGCCCGTCCGTAAGGCTGAGGGCAACTCCTCCAGTAGGCGGGAACGTCGATTGGTCATAAGCTGAGGGGTAGCTCCCCCCGCTGACCAGTCGACCCGACTGATCGTAAGGCAGGGGGCAACTCCCCAAGCAGGTCGATCACCAAGCCCGTTCGTAAGGCTAGGGGCAACTCTCCCAGCAGACGGGACCATCGGTCAGTCATAAGCTGAGGGATAGCTCCCCCCCGCAGACCAGCCGAATTAACTAAACATAAGGCTGGGGGTAACTCCCCCAGTAGGTCTGAATAGCAGATGTGTATATGCCTGGGGACAACGCCCCTTGCAGCCTGGACGACCTCGTCAGCCGAGGGATCGGAGGCGATTCCTCCCGCATGCTGACCCCTCGACTAGCCGCAAGACAGGGGCAATCCCACAGTTTGCGAGGCGGTCACCCGGCTGACCCGAGGATCACGAACGAAGGGAAGCCACAGCAGGTCAGCCAAGAGCACCTCCAAGGCCCCAGTCAATATGGCCGATGGACACGAAGTCCCGAAGACCCTTCGCACTCAGCACGAGTGGTAAAGGGATACCAGCGAATCGTTTTCCCGACCAGGTCAAACGGCACATCAGAGAGACCAAGGACCCCCTTCCGTTGCGAAGCAACTCAGCCAAAAGAATACCCAGACAACAAGGAAAATGGCAAAAAGTACATGGACCAACAAAAATCTTTACACATTAATTGTTCGGTGTTACAAGCCAGGGGGAGCAAAATAGAGAGGGGGCACCTAAGGTCCCGGGGCACGGGAGGAAGCGTCATCTGGCACCTCGCCTTGCTCAGAGCGTGGGGGATCCGCGTGACCTGCCAAGGGTGGGAACGATTGCTGAGCACGCTTCGCGAACTGCTGGAAGGAGTCTCGAAAGACCTCAACGATCCGAGGGGCCAGGAGGTCCTCGTAGGAACCGATGGCTTCCCTGAGGACCTCCGCGATCCGTGGCCTCAGGACCCCATCAACGCCCCTCTCCACCTCCTCGGCAAAATGGGTCATCTAACGCAGGGCTCCCAGCTCGTTCCATAGATCGCCCCTCTCCCAATGGAACACCTCTTCCGCCTCTTGGGCCGACCTCTAAGCGTCGGCTAGGGCACCCTGGAGGTCCAGCACCTCGGAGGCAAGCTCGTCTACCCGTCGTCGAAGTTGCCGGGCCTCCATGGGTGCCTCTTCGATGGCCAACTCGGCCACCCCGGACCTCAAGCTCTCCCGAGCCGCGGACTCCTCGAGGTCTTTCGCTTGGGCCGCCCGACGCTGCGCCTCGACGGCCATCACAGTGGCCTGTGAAGAAGGAAAAGTTATGCTAAGAGGAATCAAGAGGCAGGTTTCAAAGCAGCAAAGCGACCAAACCTGTTGAAGCTGCCAGAATAAGGAGTCCGACAGTTGGTCAGAGGGGGCTCGCTCCAGGAGAGAGCGGTCCCTCGGAAGGACGGTGCTCTGTGCCAGCTGGGTGGCCACGGCTCAGTCAACGAATACCGAGTCCCCAGGCATAACCTCGAGGCCCGCCAGGAGATTCGCCAGCGTGCCACCGGCTCCCACCAAGGACGGCTCGGCCGAGGCAGCAGGGGTGGTCACCAGGGTCAGCGGGAGGGTTTCGCCTGAGGCAACCGACGCCCCGGGAGCCACCGAAGGGTGGACTTCCCCACTCTCCTTCATCCTCTTCCTCTCGCTGGGCCCAGCAGACTTCGGAGGGGGGGGAACGCTTATGCCCCGCGTCGCGATCGTCTGCGGGCACGCGAGGGGCCAGCTCGGCACCCTCATTGCCTCCCTCCGCATGAACGGAGTTGGGGGGGGTTCAGCCCCCGTAACCTCCGCTACGGGGGGATCCGTCACAGCCAGGGCGATCGGCGCAACAGCGACCACGGGCTCCACCCTTCCCACCGCAGGCTCGGCCTGACGCACCTCCTCCTCAACCGTGCGGCGGGGTGCCTTGCCCGAAGGGTTCCCTCGGCTTCGGCCGGATCTCCGGTGGACGAGCTCATCGACATTTCGGGCAAATTCGCGACGAGCCATCTCTGCAGAAGGAAAGAAGATCAGGGTAGGCGAGAGGGAATGCGGAAAGAAAAAGGAGCGCCTACTGGGGGACCACATAATGGCCTTAAGAAGCAAGTCGTCCAGCAGAGGCCAGACCGACCTCTCCTCTAGGGGGAGAGACGACATAAGCTGGACAGCGGCCTGGTCAGCCTCGGAGAGGGACAACGTCAAGTCATATTGACATAACCCTTCCTAACCTGTCAAGATCTCGGTGTCCCCAGGGAAAACAATGAAAACAAAGCTCGAGCTCCAGTCCCCCACCCAGCGGGGTAAACCGAGCAAACACTCTCGCCCTGTGTGGGACCGGAGATGCTGCCACAACCCTTGGCTGACCGTCTGGACCCGGTAGTAGTGAAAGAGAAGAGAAAGAGACGGCTCCAACCCGTGGACGCAGCAGATCACGATGAACCCGGCCAGCACCGCAATGGAGTACGGGGTCAACTGACACAAGGCCACCATCAAGAATTCCATGACCTGGATGATGAAAGGATGAAGGGGAAGCGTAGACCCAGGCAGAACATTTCGACATAGACGCCGACCTCTCTGCTCCGCGGAAAGAAAATCTGCTCGTCGCAAAATGGGATCCTGACGTCATATGGATGGAACAAGTACTTCTCTCGGATCTCCGTAAACTTCGAGAAGGGGACCATGGACGACGACCTAAGGACCACTGGGAGAACATCAAACCTCTTAGTAGCCCGAGCCACGTCATCGCCGACAGGGTCCACAAAAAGCAAACCCTTCCCCTTGTCCTGTATGGGGCGTATCCCCGAGGGGACACCGGGCATCGAAGGTAGGAGATCTCCAGACTCAAGCGCCGGGGGTCCCCTGACCCCGACACGGAATCACCTATCCTAAGCGTAGCCATGGAGCAAATGAAGGAGGAAGAAGGTTACCTTGAAAGGACTCCGAAGGAAGATAAACGACGGAGAGAAGGAGCCTGCAAGACTAGAATCAGGAAGAAAGGCGTGAAAGAATGGAAACTTGGGAGGACGATGCCCTTATATGAAAGCCAATCTCAGAATCAAGACCGTCCAAAGAGGAGCACGTGGCAGTATCTGAAGATCGACAGTGCTTCGAATCCCGCACCAGGAGAAGTTCAAATGGGCCGCGTCATATCGGCCTCCATTTAATGGAGTGTCCTCGACTGACGCGCCTGTCAAAATCCTCAAGAGTCACATCGCTTGAACCGAACCGACAGAATCCGAACGGCTCTGACGATAGGGGCAATTGATATAACTATTTTGGAGAAGCCCAAGAACAAGAGCCAAAGCCCCAAGTCTAGAACAGGAAGCCCACGAATGGGATTAGGCCCACCCGATAAGGCCCACGGATGGACTCGAAGTCGGACCGGCCCTGGCCCGGAAGATGCACGATTAGCTCGCGCTCTCCGGAGATAACCGTCCCCTGAAGGCGCTGCACCTTAATGACCATTAAGGAGTCCATTAATCGACCCTCCCCCACGATGCACTCAGACCTTAATGGAAGCGGATCGCGGGGATGTAAGTGGGAGGCGATCAAGGGACGTGGATTGGGGGCAATCGTGGGCCAAGCCCTATAAAGGGATAACAGGGGCAATCGGGAAGGGGATCGAATCCTTGACACCTACAACTGAGGTATTCTATTAACCAGACCTTGATTTTTCCCATTATCCCCCCCTGCCTTAGCTTGGTCTGAGGATACGTGTGCTGGCCTCCTCCTGAGCCGTACCGATCCTGCCGAGCATTACACAGATCCGTTCTGACTTAGGCATCGGAGGGGACTTGGCCGAAACCAAGGTCCAGCCCCCCTGATGAGTTTTCTCGTCTGTTCAGGAAGAAGCTGAACCGAGGCACCGAGGCTGCAATCCAGCAAGAAACAATCCCGCTCGTCGTTGGCGAGCACCGTCACCAATCAAGACCGAGGAACGGTCAAGGCGCCGAGGCTTCCCCTCAACGCTCGCCCAGCCGAAGCCGAGCACTCAACCAGGAACCGAGGCTTCCCCTCGTCTCCACGCCAACCGAAGACCGACGCTCACCGGAACATCTGCTCAGCCTCGGATCCATCGCCTACACACGCCGAGAGCGCGTGCGCCTGGCGTAACCAAGGGGTCTCAACCGATCCCTTGACCACGTTGACTACCCAGTTGACGGTCAACGAGTCAGTGGTAAGAAAACACCCGTAAACAGTATGATATGGATATTTGCATGGTAATGGATATTTGTATGTGTATATGGATGCATAAGTGTTGAATTATGCTAATTATTATTATGTAAGAAATATTATTGGCAATATGTTGCATGAAAATATTAGTTGTATGTCTATAGTAAATTTATATGTTGAGATATGAATGGATGTTAGAATGATTGTATCTTAATGTATATTTGGATGAATGGATATATATGGTAGTGAGTATTATTGGTAGAGTGGACATTGGTGTATGTTTAATAGGAAGTATATGAGTTTTGTAATTAATTTGTAATATTGTGAAGTATGGGGTGTTTTGTGCAAAGGGGGCTTATTCTTTTTATTTCCACATCTTTCTCTCTTTTTCTAGATCTCTCTTTTCCCTCCCCTAATGAAACTGAACCAGCTTCCATGAGCTGCCGGAATCTTGTGAGGGAAATGGAGAGAAAAATGGGGAAAAGAAGGAGAAAAGAAGAGGAAAAAGAGAGGAGATGAAGCCCTAACATATTCCCACCATCTACCCTCTCATTTTCTCCTCTTTCTCTCATCTCCATGGCCAAACCCTTGACCCAAAAACTGTCCAGATCTGGAAAATTCTGTTCATACTCTTTTCCTTCAATTTCTAGCCCAAAATCCCTTTTTCCCATGCTCCTTTTGAACCTTAATGCTTGCTAAATGTATGTGGGGGAGTTTGGAGCTAGAAGGAGGTGATTTCAAGACATATGATGATGAATTTTGGAGTGGTGATGCTTAAATACGGTATTCTTGGAGCTAGGTGGGTTCTTGGAGGATTTCTTGGTGAAAGCTCATCATTTTTATGGTAGAAAATCCTCTCTATATAGTATGTTATTCTAATTCATCTAAGCATGCAAAAGAAGCTAGTTTTATTATGAACAAGCATTTCTTTTCTTGTTATGAAATTAATCAATATACTACCAAGTTGTCATCTTGCTTTAAGTTTCATGTTGTTTTATAGAATTAATGATTATGTTCCCTATGCCATCCAAGTGTTTGTAGAAATGCATTCCAAGTTTTATCAAGTTGTAACATGCTATTAATTCTATGTTTTTTCAATTGGATTAATGAGCATGTTTCTTATGCCAACCATGTGTTTGTAGAATTGTTTATATGAAGTCGAGTACGAAAAGAGAGAATTGCCTTGCATAATTTGGCTATGTGTTGAAATGAGAACTATGGGTGAAATATTGAGGTTGTAAAATTATGTGTGTTGAAATGAGAAAAGGTGGTAATGGGAAATGTTGCAAGAATTTAAATTGTAGACTTGGGCTCTTGAATTATGTAACACGGAAGGGATTGTAGTGCCATGCATATTTGGAGGATGGTGGCACCAATGGGATGGATTTATGTGGGAGTTGTTATATTTATGTGGTTAGTTGTTATGTTGGAATGATTGGTTATGGTGATGGGCATAGCACAATGTGCATGACCCTTATTTGAGAGTTATGAAATGAAAAGTAAGACCCAAAATAAAGTCATGCCATGATGTCCACATAATCCACTTATGATGACACTATTAGCCTATCACCATGCTTAATGCAAGTTGTAATAATCTAAAGCAATGTATGAATTGTTAGCTTGTTGTAGTTCCTTCTCTTTATAGCATGTGAATCCTTATTTAAAGCAATGTAAGATTTGTTGGCTTGTTGTAGTACTTTCCCTTTATAGCATGTGTAGTCTTATGCTTCTAATGCAATATACTACTTTGTAGTTGCCATTGTATGCAATGTTTTTATGTCTACTTTATGTTACTTTGCAATATGCCATGCCACCTATTGTAGCTCTATGTTCTCTCTTATGTTTCATTTTATAATGTTACGACATGCCACTTAATGTTGCTGGCCTTGCATCATTGAAAATATGTCACATGTTAGTTGCATCATGCATTGAATATTATGCTATATGGAGATGGACAATTCCTACTGGATCACGCGTTGACGTGCCCCCGTTGATTTTTCAGGTGGTTGGCAGTTGGAGAATCTTAGTACGCAGAGATTGGGATTGGAGCTGTGTATGTGAGGATAGTTAGGGTGTTGAGTTGTTCTTGGATATGGTGATGGTGAGGTGTTGTATATGAGAATTGTATATTGGGGAGTTGCATGTAAATTGTAATTGAACTTTGTTTTTAATCTATATTGTTACGAGGTGGAACTCGCGTACAATGAATTTGTATTGAGGGGAACCAAGGGCACGGTGGTTATGTTGATAAGAGGGTTTAGGTGGGCTATTTAACAAGTGATTGGTGGGGTGAAGAGGCTGGACTTGCCGCCGGGGGTGGCCACGGAGTCAAATCTCACCGGACACGGCGGAAGAAGATCGGGTGGCGGGAGCCAAAGGCTGACGTCGACCCTGGGGCGAGCTTTCCTGCACCACGAGCAACTCGTCAGAAGGGCAGGGTTGGGGTCCAACTCTTAGCCCCCTCCGATGCCTAAGTCAGTAATAGGACTTAAAACGGGGGCTAGGCATGCCGGTCGGACTGAGGGTGTGTCGACCGTACGTGGCGAGCTATAAGTGGGAGAACAAAGATATGGACGACCTTTGCTCTCGTGTGTGAATAATGGATTGAGAGAGAGAATTTGCCAACCCCCTCATCGTAAGAAGTGTGGGGGTATTTATACCTGATGGGGGATGATTAGGTGGGGCTGACCTGGCATGCTAACTCGACGTGCTGAGCTGGCTCGGCTGTCAGCGGTAGCTTCGGACGAGGATGTCAGGAACAGGAGTGTCTGCCCCGCTTTTGTCAGACGACGCAACGGCCTGGGGCACTTTTGTCAGGGTGTCAGGGCCGAAAGCATTAAGTGTCAGGGGGCTCAGCGGCCAGGGGTGCTTTATCAGATGGTCGGGCGGCGTTAGTATCAGTCGTGTCCTTACAGTAGGTTGTTTGTCGTGCGTGACGGACTAAGGGCTCGGCAATACTGTCCCTGGCGGCAGGGTTCGTGGGGACCGGCCGGGTCGACCTGCTCGAGGGTTGTCCGGCCCGACCACGCACCTTTTCGGTCGCGGGTCGTGGACCGCTGGCAAGGAGGGATATGCACATGTCTCTATCAGCATCCCAGACGATACTGTCTGGACGCTCCCCAGGCGCACAGCCCCTGACGGGTCGAGCGACTGCGGTTGTATGCCTCGGCCGGGAGGGGGGCGTTGTGAGGGGCGCCCATTCTCATGTAGCCTCGGACCTCCGGGGCGGCGACCTTTTCGCAAAGAGGTGATTCAATGAGGTATGTCAGCGGATCTGGGCGGGAGTCGGACTCCCACGATCTTTAGGTCGTAACATATATAAATGATGTTTTATTTGATCATTGTACTCTTGTGTTATATTTTATTTGTGGAGCATTACGTGTACTTCCCAGCACGTGCGCAGTGGACCTGCTAGTATCATTGTATTGTATTTCTTTCTTCTTCCTTTCGTAACACTCGCTTTTCGGGTATCCCGAGGAGCAGGGCGTTCCAAGTCCTCAACAACCGACGCCCCTACACCACTTCTCACTTGCCACCAAGGGGAGTCATAAAGATTGCTAGCCTCTCGAGAGAGGGGTTGATGAGTTGCTACCTTGTTGTCATCCTCCTCACCACCTGATGTATGATAATCCTCCTCTTTTGTTGAAAATCTTATCTCCTAGCTTCTCCTTTGCTATCATGGAAGGAAATTTTTTTACATAAGAGATTCAGAGGTATAAGATTTCTGAGCTAAAACAAAGCAACATAGTTATCATCATCCAGGATCGTTAAGCTTAATTTGAACTTAATTTTGCGTTCCATCATTTTATTTATTTATTTACATTAGTCCATGTTATTTTAGCTATAGTTAAACCGAATACCAATATTTTAAAAGATAATTTACACTAGCACCCCCTGAACTATGGTCATTGTATCATTGAACATCATTGAACTATGATATTAGCAAAAACCATCTCCAAAATTTAATAAACTACGCTTATATTCTATGTGCATATGTGTACTATGCATTTTGATAATTGGTTTTTAGCCAACTAAATGGTACTTTTTTGTTAGGAAAAACAAAATAAGAGAAGGAAACTGATAAAGTGATTCTTCAAGATGCCCACGTGCCTCAAATTCTTCGAGAATACCATTCAAAAGAGTGACGACAAAAATGTACACGCACCCAAGGGTTGAGAAACATATCATCTTTAGGGGGTGCACATCCTTGTCAACATTGCCCTCATGAATGCCAACTAGCTTTTGATACATCTCCTCAATCTTTCATATTTAATTCAATGAAGGAGTATGCTTGCATGATGGTTGATGTGAAGGGCAGACATGTACGGTGCACAGTGTCGTTGTAATTCAGGGAGGCACGTAGTGCAACATCATAATAGGATGCTAATATCATCGCAATTGTTTAAACCTTCATAACTTCTGCAAAGGATATTTGAGCAGCAATAGGGCCACTGTTGTCATCGTTGATTCTTGTAGTTTATGATTGTAGAGATGCAATGTGACTCGAAAATCATGATTTGTTAATTCACAAACTAATTAGATAGCTTAACACAAATTTTGCATAGGGCCTGAGTAATGTATTTCACATCTACTACGGTGTCCACTTAGTCACTTCAGATAGACAACATAATGGAAAACAACCTCCTTGATATCTTTGGACTCGCCGACTTGAACACCATTACACATTTATGTATTTTACGAATGCAGTTTGTATGCCTTCTTGCAATTCTGCTGGGCCCCCTGCCAGCTCATCCTGGCTCCGCCACTGCCAGGGATTGCGTGGTATGACAATTTCTTGTGGCAGAAATTGGTTAAGAAAACATTAGAGGAGAAAAGTCGAGGCCTTCAGTGGCCATTAAAGTCGTTGATGCGTCAAAATAGTCGGAGATGGCTATATGTGGGTGTAAAGTTCCATACAAGGAAGGAAAACATGTTGTATCCAAATAGTTCTTTCACCTACTTATTTTAGCAGTTAAGATCCTATTTAGGAACTTTGGTTAGATAATTGATGGTACTTTTGAAATGGAGGTGAGGCGTGATTATTGATGATAATTGATGCTTCTCGAGTGGTGGCTGATGAGAATCGTGATTTTCAAAGGATATATGTGAGGCGTGATTACCAAATTTGGCCGCAGCGGGCAGAGGAGAGGGTCTACTCCCCCAGTGATTGTGAAGTTGTAATTTATGTAAAATCATTTCATCTTGGGCTTCGATTCCCATGCACCCTTTCATGATATGCGTGTTGAAAACATTGGGCCTCTCCCTTTGTCAGTTGACGCCAAATGCTGTGGGTATCTTGGTCAGCTTCATCGCGCTGTGCATATAAAATGGTGTTGATCCATCAATGGGATTGTTCAATCACTTTTTCAGAGTACCGCCTCCCCTGTCCTTGGGTTGGTACATGATCACCGCTCGCCGTGACAGGAAATTGTTCAAGGATCTTCCTACCTCAAATCCGAAATGGAAAGAGCAATTCGTATTCGTGGTATTTCCTGGCGAGGCCGGTTTCATTACTGACTGGGGTGATCCCAAACTTGCAATGAATGAAGATAAAGCCCTTTCTGAAGAGGAGGATAATGCTACGGCTCTTCTGTTGCAGTTGGCTGAGGGGAATAGATCAACTAAGAGGCTTTTGTCTGACGAGATGCTGCTCAAAACCGTGTAGACAAGAGGTCGAATCCTTTGTCTACCCTCATCTTGTCTTTCTTCTTATTAAATTTTCTACATCCTTTGTAGGTATGATCAGACAAGAATATCATGCTGATCCTGGTATGCGGGAGGCGCTCGAGGTGCTCGAAGCTTCCATTCAAGAAGCTGAATTGGATTTGCCACTACACCAGACGAGTCTTTTGGAGGGTGGATCAGTTGAAGCTACCGAAGGCTTATCTCAGGTGGTTCAAGAAGTTCCTTGGTTGACCTAACCGCTAAAGAGGAAAAAGAAGTGCATTTTAGTTGAGGTTGAGAAGATCGAGACCAAGAAAAAGAAACCAAGGAGAAAACTTATTGTTGTAGACTCCGATTCCTTTGAGTCAAATGCCGCCATTATTCCGATGGTGGCTCTTGAACAAAGTCGTGGCTCCAACTTAGAGAAAACTTCGGGGGAATCGTCCTCATCTCAAGGTCCGCTTCCTCGCGAGGATTTTTGGCCCATGGTCACTGGTCGATGACATCCCTTCAGAGTTTGGTCGATCCTTTTGGGGGGATAGATCACTTCAGGCCCCGATTGAATGCTCTGAGGAAGAGCTCTTTTGGCCAATGTTCCTAGCGGGAAAAAACGAATCGGCTCTTTTGAATTGTGGGATTGCTTTTCGACTCGTCGAGAATTCGACCCTTCCTCGTGACAGTGCTGCTTTGGAAAGAGTCGACCACGAAAGGTTATCCACCTTCGTAATCCAAAGAGGTCTCCAGATAAAATTTACCCCATCCACTTTTTGTTTGGGACCAAGGATCGGAGCTAACTCTCTTGTCTGTATACATGCCATCTTGGCTACTACAGAGTTACGCCTTCGCTTATTAGTGGTGGCCAATTATGAAGCCATCGTGGCTATTAAAGTGAGTTGGGAAGTATCTGCCAAGAGAGCCCTTGATTAGGCGAAGGCGAAGCTGCAACGATGGAGGCTTCGCAAGGACAAGCTCAAATCTCGGATAAGTCAGCTTGAGCAGGAGTTGGGTGAATCCCGTACAAAGGAGGCTGCCTTTAAAATGGAAGTCGACATTTGACTGCAAGAAGAGATTTCCCTGAGGCAGCAAGCAGAGGAACATCTGCTAAAGGAGAAGAGGAAGCGGGACGCCAGTGAGAACGGGCCTCAAAGAGTCCGCAAGTGTACGGTGTCGAGGCTTTGTAATATAGAAAGGTTGTCGATCCCACAGGGAGGCGACTGGTTAAGGTCTTGGGTTTTTAATCAAAGTTGTATGACAATGCCAGTTATGGGGGTATCCAAGAAGTTTGTCACGATAATCCTCTCACAAACTATATCAATTAAATGGAAACTAGGACATTAGGAGTCACCAATAGGATCGTTGGATGTCGATGCTTGGTTATAATTTCTAGGTTGGATTGGTTTTATAAGGCGAGATTGTCGCGTCTAAACATGGAATTCGTAGCCAACTATCATTGTACTACTCATCTAACGTATCACGTGCTTAGCCCCACCATCGTGGATGGTCTTACACGTGATTCGTGCATTACAATCAACAATTATTCTCAATCTACGCTCACGTCACTATCGTGAATTAGAGCTTCGATCTGTGATATGATAACTCTTATTGATGCTGCTATCGTAGATCACTAATTAGTGATATATGGCATTAATGGAGACCCTCAAAGTGCGTGCCACTATCGTAGATCACGAACCCTAAGTGAATTCACTAATTACCCTAATCAAGCCTATAGAATAATTTCAAGGGCAAGTGCCGCTATCGTGGATCACAAACCCGAAATGACAACGCTGTAAACTTGGTTAGATAAACCACATCACATCCCCTTTCACCAATTTAACCTAAAAATCACAACTTTCGCATCTAAACCATAAAATCCAAGGGCTCATTCATTAGCCCTACATCGAACTACTCACGATTTAGGGAAAAAGCGATAAAAATGATAGCAATAGCAAGATTCAACATCATCGTAACAATAAGCATCAAAATGATAAGAGATAGATAAGAAAATGTTACCAACCAAAGAGAAACGAGAAATATCCTTCAGAGAATTAAGATCAAACAAGATTCCCCACGCAAAAATCTCCAAAGATCCAAACTTTGTTCAAGAGAAATAAACGATGGCTATGAATTAAACTAAAAAGTCGCTTAAAAAGTCTCTAAGAAGTCTTCCTAACCTAGGAATAAAAAGGTCTTTAAATACATATGGGGTTGGTCCCACAAAATCAAATAAAAAGCTCATCAGTCGGTTCAAATCTGGGCTGCCGAACTACCCGACTCGACCGAGTGGCATAGCCTTCGGTCCGCGTCGGGCCGCATCACTCCGTCGGCTTCAGTTGGGGAGATGGTCGCTCAGACCGAGTGAATGGTCCACTCGATTGAGCGACATTGCCTGTGCTGGGCTTGAAAACGCCGTGTTGTCCCATTTTTCACTCGACAGAGTCACCTTGGCACTCGGTTGAGTGGCCGTGTCTGTTTGATCGAGCAAAAGTGGGTCGCAGAAGCCTTGAAATCATCGTTCTGTTGAAATTCCTACTCGGTCGAGTAGCATAGCTACTAGGTCGAGTAGCCTTCTTGCTGCTCAAATCGGCTAAGTGTCGACAATCTCCTTCTCTTGCCTCATCTACTCGATCGAGTGACTGAATCCACTCGGTCGAGCGGCAGTGCTCAACTTTGGCCTTGAGATAGTGTACTACCGTATCATTCACTCGACCGAGTACCTGAGCTACTTGGTCCGAGTGGACTGGGAAAAGCTGAAAGCTTTGTGAAGCTCTCATTCATTTGCTCTCTTCTCCGTCCCTCTTTTTCTTCTCCTCAAATCTTCTTCACCACCTCGTCAGGCACCTAGCAGGCTGTGCCATTGATGCTCTGGCGATCTCAGATTTGTCCACATCTCCAATTTGCTCTGAATCGCCTCAAAACTTCTGAAAACGAGAATAAAGCTCCGAAAGTAATATAATACGACAACGATCGATAGAGCGATACAAAAGAGTTTTGAGCAACTAAAATGGCGTAAAATGATGCGATTTATGTATGGAAAATATTGACACATTAGAGCTCAGATTTGGCAATCAAGTTTTGTGAAAGATTCGGTCGGGGAGATTAGCGATGGAGAGGAAGGGGAAGATCAGGTTTGGGAGGAAGTGAGAAGACCGGTGACGAGGATATTAGAGTAAGCGAAGGGGCAGATCAGATCACCACGAGTTTTTGGCGATACCATTGATAACTCCATCAATGAAAGTAAAGGAAAAAATCTTGGATTTTTTTAGTGAGGGCTTCACTGAAGGCAACGTATGTGAAACTAACTTTTGCTGACTGATGGATCCGTCAGTGAAAGTAAAGGAAAAAATCAAAGATTTTTTAGTGGGTGTATCCCCGTCATTGAAACCAATTTCCGCTAACATCTTACATTCCGTCAGGGAAAGCAACAACTTTTACTGATGGCTTAAATTTCCAGTCAGCTAAAGGTTACACACTATGTCAAAAAATAAGATGCCAACATACGAAGCATTACTAACAGAAATCGACCACCGTCAGTGACGTCATTAAAAAAATTGACTAGCTTTCGCTGCCGGCATGTTCCGTCAGCAATAAGGACTTTTACCGACGGTGCAGTCAGTGAATAACGGAATTTCACTGACGGTTACATGGCCGTCAGTAAAAGTTGGCTTTTCACTGACCGGTACCGTCAGTAAAAGTCTCTTTTTACTGACAAGATGTGGTATTGTCAATAAAGGTCTACTTTTGCTGACGGCTTTGTTGAGCTGTTGGCGAAAGACTGTCTTTAATGACGACAATTCCCACTGTTAGCAATAATCTGTCACTATAAGCTATTTTCTTGTCATGAATTAAGCAAGATGTCATGCTCTTCATCTAAAAAAGAGATTGAAGAGCTGTAATCGATGATTTATTTTTCAGCAGTTGGAAGTCTAATGTATGCAATGATGTGTACAAGACCTGACATTGCTGATGTAGTGAGAATGGTTCTAATCTTAGAAATGAACATGGAAGGTAATCAAGTGAATTCTCAGACACCAGCTCAATGGTACTTCAAAGATGTGTTTGTGCTATGGAGAAGCTGATTTAGACTTGAAAGGCTAATGTAGATATAGATGAAGATATTGATAATAGAATACATCGAGTTTTCTCTATATTTTCACAGGGGAAGTTGCGTCTTGACAATTAATATTACAGAAGAATGATGTGTTATCTACAATAGAGGTGTAGTATCTTGCAAGAACTGGTGATGAAATGTTTTGGTTAAAGTGTTTTCTCCAAGAACTAGGAATCAAGCAAAAAATAAACAAGATACATTGAGATGGTCAAAGTGCTTTGGATTTGATCAGTAAGAACTCAATGTGTCATGCTTGGACAAGTATATCGACGTTTTCTATCATTAGATATGAGAGGTAAATGGAGTTGTTAATACTTGGTAAAGATCCATACAAAGAAAAATCCAGCTCACATGTTCATGAAGGAGGTGACACTGAAGAAATTACTAAAGCTATGGAAAAACATAGCTATAATGGTTGTTAAATAACAATCACTTCAGGAAAAACTAGTTTTTCCAATTACTAGTTTTTCCAATTACTTCCAACAACCCATATGGGCTGCCAGAACAGCCCCTAACCCTCCCCCAACATTGACAAAATTAAAAAAAATGAGGAAAAACACAATTTTTGTTTATCATAAAGAAAGTGCCAAATCACTTGCATATAAAATGGGATTAAGGGGGCAACCAAAGACAAAACAACAGAAGAAAGACATCCAAAAAAATTGAGTTTCTTCCGTGGGAGAAAAATGTTATCCAGTTCCATTGTGAGTGTTTCTCTAAAGAAAGAGCTGTAATAATAGTTTTTAAGTGTTAATTTACCTTGGTGTATTTATTCCTTAGTGAGAAATAGACTTATTTATTTTTATCTCTAAATTTTTAGGTTGTTTTACATGATTCGTGTATCACAATAGAGGGTTGAGATGGTAGACAAAACAAAGCCAGGGCCATCAAAAAAAAAAAAAAAGAAGAAAAACAATTCGTCGTCTGAGTAAGTCAATGTGACATCCCCTTCGATTAAAGAGTGCCTCGTTTTAGAGTGACTGGTCTATTTTGAGTTTGTCCCCCTTTTTTAATCTATCATCTTCCTTGTTTATTTGTTGGTTAGATTGTTGATCAATTTCACTTGTGGCATACCGCTGTCGCAAGTCGGTGGTATTGGCCATGACCAATGAATCTAACGAGGTTCTCTCAGCAGCTGCATGCTGCGGCACAATTAATGCACGTAAATTAACAGGGTAGCTTCGATTTTATGAGGGTTTCCGCTAACTTTTTTAATCAGATTTGAGAGAGAGAGAGAGAGAGAGAGAGAGAGAGAGAGAGAGAGAGAGAGTGAATGCAAACTGCAGCGATAGATTTGGAGAAATGCTAGATTTTGCTTCCCTAATGACCAACAACGTTGGCCCAAAACCCATGACAAACGAGACGGATGCAAGGATGCGGCAACAGAAACAAGCATGTGCGCAGAGTCCAAGTGGGGAATTCAATTTCAAGTCTCAATTTGCCCCCACCAAGAAGGGGGGAAGAATGATACGGCAGGCAGCTGCAGCACGAAGGCAGCCAATGAAATTGCTGGACGACAAGACAACGCAAAGTGCATGCACCCCAGCTGCCGCGCTGCACCATCGTTCTTCGCTCATGTGGCCAGCTGTCGAGATTCACAGCATTTGTTTTCCTTGCTAGATGCTTTGACTGGCCGGAGGAGATCTATTTCTACTTCTAGCATTGTTTCTGGTTGTTTTCTCACCACTGATTGAAAGTACGGTAGTACGAAGGTTGTCGCTGACGTGGCAAACGAGAATGACCTCCGGGATCGATCGGCCTAGCAAGTTCGGGTGCGAGGATGTTTGGAGCCGAGCGATGGAATGCCGAAGTGGAGCTTCGGCTGGATGATGTCTTCCTTAACATGCAAAACGAGAAGCTAGTCAGAGGGGTCGGATCTGGGTTCCGACCAAATCCCCTCTGATGCTTAAGTCAGATCTTAACGAAAGAGTGCTCGGTGGAATCGAGTCCGGCTCACTGAGAGACTGTTCACAAGTTCTCGGGCACAGCTAGAGAGGAAAAAATATGCGACAGGGGCAGACGTATAGAGCAAGTATACCTGGGTGTCAGATATCTCGAATTCGTCCATTCGGTCGTTCACCTGTTGGGTTACTTATAGGAGAGCGTTATGTCAACGCCTGTAACGGTCTGATTTTATTGTACACGCATTGCCATATTTAAACGATTTCGATCAAAAATGAGTAAATTAATTTTTCCTATTTTTTTCGTAACTCAAATCTAAAAATGGACTTCATTTTCATAATCCTCGCGACGATACGAACCCATGTCATTTTTTTCGTAAATTTTTGGAGTCACATGTAAAAATTGGTTATTTAATATTAAAATAATAACATAATATTATTTACTACTAATTACATTCACTAATTTCTTTTACTAATTAACATAATTACTAATAACTTTAACCCAACACTTAAAACGTGGAAACGTTTTAAGAATTGGCTAACTTTAGTCAAAGATTCCAACAACCCTGTTTAAGGCATTAAATATGGTTCTTTGAATCTAACGGTGGATTAGCATTATTTAAACCCGACTAATCATCGTTCCCTCTCACCGCAGCGCTCCCAACTACACAGACCGCCGACCCCGTCGTCGCTTCAGTCGCCGACGACGACGTCGAAGAAGCCCGCTGCTCCTTCGCGTGAACAGTAACGCAAGAATACGGTAGGAATGCATTGTAAATACGTATTTATACGTATATACATGTATTTTATTATATTTATAATATATGTTTTCGTTCCAAAATTCATATTCAATTATCTATGTGTCAGAAAAATACACGGGAAGCCCCAGAAAATCCAGCGTGACGTCTCGAACACATTGACGTTAATTTCGTTGAGATCGGGAGAGTATATTTTCTGCAGTAAATTTTTAAAGTTAATATCTAATTATGCTACTTTTACTTAAAAATTAATATCTTTAATTTTTCACGTACACTGATATAAGAAAAAATTATATGTTGTTGTGCTAGATACGACACTCATTTTGACACCTTATTTGAAGTTTTTCGATGCCTCGTTTATTCTGAATAAATCGATGAGCGTTTACGATAGCTATTTCCTAATTTAGAAAATTAGTTTTTAAATCATTTTAAATTCTGAAAATTGTTTTAAGCTTTAAAAAATTATAAAATGTTGTGAATGGGTATTTACTGGGTTGGTGAGTTATTGGGCCAACCCAAGTGGTTGGGCCCATACCCACTTGTATTCTCCCCTTTGGCTATAAATATAAACCTGAGGGCTCTCCCCTCAGTAGTTGATTCATAACACGTTATCAGCACGAGTCTCTAAAAAATTTTTCCACAAATTTTTCCGTTCGTTGCGAAGGCGAAGGCGAAGGCGAGACGGGAGATCCACGAGCGCGGTGCAAGGCTTCCTCCATCAAGGGTCGTCATCCGCGGAGGGCTTCGAGCAACCGTCGCTATATCCGGAGGACGGATATAGAGGTAAAAACACTAAAAACGATATTTTTAATCATACGTATGATTACCCCTCCCCTAGATCTCACAAGATCGTCATGGGGATTCATCGTCGCCTTGAAAACGACGGATTTTTCATCCCAAAAACCCAATTTTTAGGGTAAAAACCCTAATTTTGAACCCTAATTTTTAGGGGAACCCCCACTCGCCGGAATCCGCCCCCCCAACCCTGGCCGCCTCCCCCCGCAGGGGGGGCGGCGGGGGCCGCCGCCCCTGCAGGGGGCGGCGGCCCCCGCCGCCGCCTCCCCCTGCAGGGGGGCGGCCCCCCCTGGCCGCCTCCCCCTGCAGGGGGCAGTGGCCCCCGAGGCCGCCTCCCCCTGCAGGGGGGGCGGCCCCGACCGCTCCCCCCTGCAGGGGGGGCGGCCCCCGCCGCACCCCCTACAGGGGGCGGCGGCCCCGGCGGCCGCGCCCCCCTGCAGGGGGCGCCGGCGGCGCCGGGCCCCCCCAACCACAGAAACCCTAACCAAAAAAAAAGTGATAAAGCCTGTGGGCCTGAAGCCCACAGCCCGGCTGTGGGCTTCAGGCCCACATGCCAATTATTTCTTCAAAAAAAACAGAGTCTGTGGGCCTGAAGCCCACAGACCTGTTGTGGGCTTCAGGCCCACAGATTTCAAAAAAAAAAAACCTATGGGCCTAAAGCCCATAGGCCGACTGCGGGCTTCAGACCCGCAGTCCGTTTTATCTGAAAAAAAAAAATTTGGGGGAGGCAAAGGCTATTAACAAGCCTTTAAAAGGCAACTTGCTAGCTTAAAAATTTATTTAAAAGGGGGTTCTACAGGTAAAATATTCGTGAAAAATCACGGTAAATTACGGGACAAATATCGGGCAGGCGAGGAATTTTTGGGGATCCTTGGGGGGGCTTTTGGGATGATGATGGAAACTTTTCCCTCTGACAAAGAAAATGTTTATTTTGGGCTCTTTATCAATTTAATTGATTAAACCCCATTCAAATTACAACCTGTGCATTGTAATGATGTTTTCTGCAAATATCATATTTATATGCT
The DNA here is from genome assembly GCA_030789695.1 of Scilla litardierei. NCBI lineage: Eukaryota > Viridiplantae > Streptophyta > Magnoliopsida > Asparagales > Asparagaceae > Scilla > Scilla litardierei. The sequence goes on along the minus strand of CM061138.1, from coordinate 40,759,266 downwards.
TTGCATCTCTGGTATATTCTGTTGGATATTATATGCGTGGTTGTGCATTGTATTTAAAACTTAATAATTAGGAAGATCCTGCGACCGCTCTGCCGTTAGTAACCTAACGGTGTATGACGTTGCCCAGTGGTCCAATAATTATTAAGTGTTTAAATTATTTATCCATCTCTGCGAATATTAAATGCCTGTGATGCCTGTGATGAAAATGTCTGATGAAAATGTTGATGAGCACAATATTTCTGCATGAATTGCTAAATGTGGTTTTTGGATCGGCCGTTTAGTCCCACAGTTTATTTCCTGCACTTTTCTTTTATTTTTGAGAGAAATTGTAGTGAGGAATTTATGTAAATGTCAAAGAAAGAAGACCAACTTCCATGGAGACGGAGGCCACGCTTGAAGATGGAGATACCATATGGGACCCATGGGGTTTCCAAAGTTGTATTTTCATTTTCTTTAAGCTGCAAATTTGTATAATTTGGACTGTGGACCTTTTTTTTGGACTCTTTCTTGTGGGACTGGCCGATCCACACATTTAGTTTTTCGTTAAATATTGCCTCCGCATGAAAATGTTTTCTCTGAATTAATTATTAATTCATGCATGTTTGTGCTCTGCTAGATAAACGGCTAATATTGCAAGCGTTAATTTCGAAGTACTGGAAGCATCAGGTAGAAACTATCTAAGCTGGCAGCTAGATGTAAAGTTTCACCTGCGGGCAAAGACCCTCATCGCTGCTGTGACTGAAAAAGAAAATGTTAGCGATATAGAGAAGGTGCAAGCCATCATCTATATTCGCCGCCATGTGGACAAGACCTTAAAGGCTGAATACCTTACGGTCGAAGATCCACTTGAGCTATGAACTGCCCTTGAGGACAGGTATAAACATCAGAAAGATGTTATACTCCCAAGGGCACGATACGAGTGGGAGAACCTGAGACTACAGGACTTAAAGTCCGTTGCTGAGTACAACTCAGCACTTTTTAGCAATCACCGCACGCCTGAAGTTGTGTGGTGAAAAAGTCTCAGAAAATCGCATGCTGGAAAAGATGTATACGTCCTTCCATGAAAAATATGCGATACTCATGCAGCAATACCGTGAACGCAAGTTCACTAAGTATTCTGAGCTGCCGTCATGTTTACTCATGGCCGAGTAAAACAGAGAGCTTCTTCTCTCCACTCACAATATACGCTCGCCGGCACTGCCCCCCACCAGAAGCTCATTATTCCTCTTCCTTCAAAAAGAAGAGAGATAATAAAATAAAAAGAAAGACCACAGAAGGGGGGTCAACAGAGAAAAAAATGCCAAGGGCCATGTACAGCAGCAGCGAAATAATGAAAGTAAGCGGAAGTTCACAAGGCACAGAAATAACAAAAATAGAAATGATATACCCCCACCCAAGAGGGAATGGGAAGACCAGTGCCAAAATTGTGGCATGAAAGGCCACTGGTCCAGAGTGTGCCGAACTCCGCATCATCTCCAGGATTTGTATAAAGAGAACAAGAAAAATAAAGCTGAAACAAACCTGATGACATCTGATGCTCCAGTTAAGTTTTTCAGCTGACGACTTCGAAAATAATGACATGCTTGACTAGCCTTTACTTTTATCTTAGCAAATTGTTTAGAACATCTCACGTTATGAGAGCTTTTGTATTACGCAATCTGTTTTGATTGAAAAATTTTAGTAGACAATAAACGAATATGTCTATCTGAATATGCATGTGCCTTTATGTTTTATCTTTTTAAACTGCTCTCATAAATAATTAGTAGACAATAAACACGTACGATCTCTTTCAATACAAAGCCCAATATCAGGGCTATATTGAAGATCCCGGGAATGCAACACAGTTGCCCCCAAACGACACAAAAATGGATGCACTAAACCCTCCGAATTCCAAAAAGAAACTTTTTAAGTTTCAAGGACATCCGTTTCAACGGATCCCACTTGGAAACAGCAAATGTAAATGAAAAATTACCGTATGCAACGTCTCAAGAAAAAGGAGTAAAATCCACACTTGAACGTTTTGAGAGCCTTATAGGCCTCTACCATACGAAGATTCGGAGAAAGGAAGCAGAATTAAACGGAGCACCTGAAGTGCCCCACATCAGCCGAGTTTTTACTCTGGCATGATGGACTTGGCCACCCTTGATTTGTGATGATGCATTGCATCTTATCCTATGGGTATGACTTGAAGAACCAGAAGATTCTTCAGAAGGGAAAACATCCCTCGCATCCCTTACTATAAGGAAAAACTAATTGCAAGGCCATCTCCACAATAAGTTGAAAAAGAATCTCCACGCTTCCTCAAAAAATACAAGGAGATAGATGTGGATAAAATCCACCACCCCTAGTGGGCTATTTCAGTACTTAACTGTACTGATAAATGCATCCTCAGAATATTCGTACGTGTGTCTACTACAAACCCGCAACTTAGCTTTCCCAAAGCTATTGGCACAAAAATAAAAATGTTGCGGGCACATTTCCTTGACAATAAAATATTGTAAATAAGTCTGGTTAATGTTGGGAAATATACCTCCCAGTCTTTTCAAGAGTACTGCCAATCAACGGGAAGTGCCGCATGTTCATACCCAAAATGGGTCGGCAGAGTCACTGAAAAGTAGACTCCAATGGACTGAACGCCCATTAAATCCCGATTACCTATGGATGCATGGGGACATGCAAACTCTGCATGCTGCATCGTAAATGAAAATAAGACCCTCTGGAGGTCAGAGTCTCCAATGCAATTTGCATATGGAATGCCACCGAACATTTCTCATCTGAGAATCTTCGGTCACGCAGTCTTAAATCCCCATTGCACCACCAAAGAGGACCAAAACGGTACTCAACGTCGCCTAGGTATCCATGCAGGGTTTGACTCACCCTCACTTATAAGATACCTAGAACCCCAAACGGGGGACGCATTTAAGGCATATCTTGAAGACTGTGATCTCGATGAAACGAGTTTCCCAAAAATAGGCCCAGATACTAGAAAATCTGGCGCGAAGAAAATTATAACGTGGGATACAAACAGCTTGACCCACTGTGATCCGGTAACAATACAATGTGTATATGAGATCCAGAAGATCTCCCACATACAGAACACTGTTCACTAATTACCGGAATCATTTATTGACAACCAGAAGATTGTCAGATCACACATCCCTGCTGCAAAAACTCCAGCTAGGATTGACATCCCCGAGAATGGATGCAATCCACCAGCAGCAGAAGTGGCTGATCCTCAACAGAAAAGAGGCAGACCACCAGGCTCCAAGGACAGAAACTCCTGGAGACCTTAAGACAATACTACCACAGGACAATGAGCTCCTGTCCACACCATCACCCTTCCCGGAATCCACTGCAGAGGAATTGCCGGGAAAAAGTGAAATTAAGTAAATGTTGTACGTACTGGGGAGGTGTTGGACAGATAGAACATAAATTGTCGACAATATATTCACGTATTATATTGCCATATACATCGCAATGGCGATGATGTTTGTAAATTATCGTTCCACACTCCGTTGCTAGAAGGCAAACGTAGAGATTGGCCAAAAATGTGGAACGTGGCAATAGAAGATGAGCTGGACTCACTTATGAAACGTGAAATGTTCGGACCTGAAGTCCAGACACCAAAAGGTGTCAAACCTGTGGATAAAACAAATTATTACAAACATAAGAAAAATAAATACAAAATCGTATGCTATACGGTACAACCTATAGCCCAAGGAAAATTTCGCTGAAACTAGGGATCGAACAAATTCAAATGAGCATGTCTCATAAATGATGCATCAGTCTCCCTAAGTTATCAAAAGCGAATACCTTACGATTTGGCGAAGGAAAATTTTGGATATGCTGTTATTGGATGTTGTGACGGCATACCTTCGTGGATATCTTGTAAAGATAATTTCCACATCTCCTTAAAATCCATGAATAGACTTCGGGACGTCTATTCAAGAAAAACAATAAGTATAAATAAATGTACAACCAAGAGAATCACTTGACAAGTCAATGATTCCTTCTGAAGGTTGTCTTTGCATCTGTGTAAAGAACAGGATTAGAGATCTTAGTTGTAGACAACTAACATCTCATCGGATCTCCTGAAGAGAAAACCGAAATAAATGTACAAGCCTGACTTTTAAAACATGAAATAAAAAGACCTAGGCAAATATAAAGTCATGGCTCATAGAATCTTGTTACAAACGCCCAGAAGTGCGTTGGAGAAATTAAAAGGACCATTGTCATCCAAAGTACACCTACGGTGATATACTCAATGGATGTACAAAAAAGAACCCTTCCGATCGCTGGAAGAGGGAGAGGATATAACTGGTCCTAAAGTCCCTTATCTAAGTGCAATCATGCACTCCTGGCTAAACTGCACGCGTCCCGATATAGCAGTTGCAGTTAACTCATTAGCCAGAGATAGTTGGCACCTCACTAGGGCCATTAGACCGGAGTCAAGCCTTCTGCGCTTCCTCCAAGGGTCGAAAGATTTGGACTTACAAAATGTAGTAGCATCCTCCAATGTTTATGCAAATGCAGGTTTCAGGTCCAGTCCCTACGCTGAGAAATCACAGAGTGGGTACCCACAGTGGGATGGTCATCCCCTGTAGATCTGCAAAGCAACTTATGAAGGCAACATCATCCTATCATTCCGAGATCCTCACCATTCCAGAATCACACCAATGGTGTATTTGAGGGCGCCTGGTGGTACATCACATCCCAGTGACGACTGGGATAGAGGCTGGTTCTGTGGAGCTGACCATATAGTCTGAAGACCACATCAGAGGCGACGGAACTTGGCACACCTCTCCAGAGTTTCTGGATTCAGCAGCTGCTTGATGGTGACAAAATTTGTAATCTGTGTACATTTTCGGAATATTGTTGTAACGACCCGCTCTCGGGGGCCCGTTACTTATTTGATAATTGCGCAGTTTCTGCAGTTAACCAGTGAAGTCAAAATAGCCACGATGCAGAGATGTACAAAAATACCCAAATAGTGTCCAATTATTACAATCCAAGATGTCCCAACAGATATACATGAAAGAAGAAAAATACACAAATGAAAATAGCTCTGGAAGCTGCGGTCTCATGGTCGAAGTCTGGCGCTATTAACTCAAGAGCATCTGCTTCCATATGTACGTCGTCTGCGGTGCCACGGAGATGGAACCGTAGGTAAGTCACAACAATTCTAAATAAAGAAAGAGAGGTACTGAACAAGTATGACAAAGCAGACCAAAGTGAAAGTAAAGTAAAGTACGGTGCAGTGTCTGTACAAGTGTAGAAAGTAACGTGCATGGAATACGTAAAGTAAAGGTGACTGTACTGGCAAGTAAAGTGCATGTACTGTAAAGAAAGTAGCTGTGCAAGTTACACTAGAACTACGTGACTCAAGTCGGAGAGTACAATATGTGACCGTTCAGTTCGTCTCTTGCCTGGGTGCTACCCAGACGAAGGCCGGTACCCAGGCAGCAGTATGGTTTGCCAAAACTCAGGCAGCAGGACAGGATTGCCGAAACTCAGGCAGCTTGACAGGTAGACCAAACTCTAGTCACTCCCGTACTCTCGCAAACTATGAGTTACCCCAATACCCCAGTGACGTGTCAATTACAAGTTCTAGACAGGATTGTTCCACAGGATGTTCCACACATGATATTCCACACGATGTTCCGCATGTTAGTCACACCAGGTTAACTGGTTGACTTCCTCATTGAAAACCAGCAAGTAGGATAAAGACAAGTCCAACACCAAAAGCTGTTACTTCCGTGCTTTGAGCACGTGGTAGTGTGGCTAGCACACAATTTACCCAAGTTGAAAGTTGGCAAAGTAATCTTTGGTAGATTACTTTCATTTAGTTCTCTAGTTTGGTTTAACTTGAATAGCCGTTCTGAGGCTATAAGTGAAGTGTCACAAGTTCATGCAAGCACAGTAGACTATTTTTCTAAACTTAGAATCTGTCGTGACTTACTATATTTCGAGCTCGTCGTGGCAAGACGAGGTTGGAGCTAGAAGAGCTGGTGAACGAGGATCGGTACCTGCAAACACAAGAAATAATTGGTTAAAGCACGCTACATTTCTATTTGAATAATCGGATCGTTTTGATTTTTAAAACCGGTTAAAACGTTGTCGAAAAGCGTTCTAAATTTTTATATAGACTATATATGGTGAAAATAGTTTTACTGCAAGAGGGAATATTTTTCTGAGGCTTATAGTAATTTTTAGAATTTTTAAAAGCTCAAAAACAATTTAAAATCTATTTTTCAATTAGTGACGTATTTATTCAGGAATTTATTCTGGATGCAATCTACATCGGAAAGTTGCAATTGAGGTGTCAAAATGACCGTCTCAAAGAGTACTTTAGCATATATTTTTATCACATATTTGTTTACGTAAAAATAAGAAGATACGGATTTTTGAACGAAAATCAGGTATTTATCTTTTAGGCTTAAAAATTAATTCTGAGAAAACTAAGCGTCGGATTGAGATGAAACTAGCGCCATTGGGTCCAGAATGTCATTTATGATTTTCTAGAGCTAGTCTCACATTTTTCTAGGGCTTATATAATAACTTATGGATTTAATACTAAAAAAACCATTTATTAATACGAAAATACGAAACTACCGCGTATTTACAAGTTTGCCATCACGTGTTTACCGCTGTTTCTCCGCTTCATCCTCAAGTCGACGGGGGGTGGGGGCTCTCGTAAGTCGACGACGGCGGCGGCGATGTTCGTGTGAAGGCAGAGTGCGGACGGCGGCGTCGGAAGCGGCGGTCGACGGCGGGAGGCAGGGTCGGAGGGGAGCGGAGCACGGCGGGAAAGCGATGGAGGCGCTCGGAGCTCGTGGCCAGGCGATGTTGCTCCGGGGGGTTCGCCGGCGTTCGGGGCGGTGGAGCGACGGCGGAGGGGGCGTCGCTGGTGATGGTGGTGCAGCGGAGGCGGCGGGCGGCGGTCTCCGCTCGGAGCAGCGGCGGTGTCTCGTCGGCGCTGCGGCTTCTCGAATGGCGGAGGTGGGAGCTCGTCGGAGCGCTGGAGGGCGGGGTCGCAGGCGAAGTCGACGATGGCGTGGGCTCGGGGATCAGCGGCGGTCGATGGTGTGGCAGCCTCGTCGAACGGTAGAGGGGAGGTTGAGGCGACGGTGAGCTTGCGTGCGTGGTTCCGTTGGGTTCGAACGAAAATAAGAAAGGGAGAGAGAGAGATAGACTGAGAGATAGAGAGAACTGTGAGGGTTGATTTATAGGGTTGAGTGAAATAGGGAGTAGGTGAGCTGCCTTGTGTGCGTGAGTTCAATACGAAGAGCAACGGGTTAGCTGAGAACGAAGAATTTGGCTGAGGAAAATGTGGGGGTAGATAATTAGGTTAGGTAAGAAGTTAATTAGGGTAGTTAAGTAGGGGTTAAAAAGCTATTAGTGAAATTCATTTGGTACGAAATTACGAAAATGTCTCTACTAGTAAATGTGTCCGAAAAATTACGAAAACATACCCACGGGATCGTATCGTCACGAGGATGGCGAATACGAAGACCGTTCCATGGTTTGAGCTACGGAAATACTAGTTTTTGGCCAAAACGTTTAGAAAGCGGGTTTGTGGGTTCTGTATTGAAATGATATCAGAAAATTACGAAATTAATCTGGGGAGCCCTAAATGATCATATGAGGCTACTGCACAAGTTTGAAAACGTTTTGAAGACGTTTGAATAGAAAATAAATTCATTGACCCAAAACTGCAATATCTGAAAACGAATTTTTATCAGATCTTTTAGAGGTATTTGATAAAATCCGATCTTACCAAAATACTCCATAACTAGTCTGGTACATCAAAACATTTTTATAGGAAAATTTTGAAATCAGTTTTGTTATAAAACTCTTGACTACATTTATAAAGAGAATTTAAAATGTTAAAAAAATACGTTAAGCACGTAATTTGAAGTTTTGAAAAATACAGGTCGTTACAATTGTGAATAGGAGTGATGAGATAAGCCTAAGAGATCTGAAAGCCTAAGAGCTTTTACAGATCAGGGGGAGTTGAGGGAATTTGTACTCTTTTCCCTTAGCTATGGTTTTTCCCACTGGGTTTTCCATAGCCAAAGGTTTTAACGAGGCAAATCAAATCAACTCTGGATCCTGAAGTATCCACCCCTCAGTGACGCTCAGAATCCAGAAGTATTCATGAGCAGAGTCACTTGTACAAATCAGGGGGAGTTAAAGAGCGTTTGCACTCTTTTTCCTTAACTATGGTTTTTCCCACTGGGTTTTCCATAGCTAAAGGTTTTAACGAGGCAAACCTCACCAACTCAGGATCCCGAAGTATCCACCCCATGTGAGACTCTTATTACGCTCTTGAGTGGAGTCCACACCTATGGCTGGATAAGGGGGAGTGTTGTGAATGGGTATTTACTGGGTTGGTGAGTTATTGGGCCAACCCAAGTGGTTGGGCCCATACCCACTTGTATTCTCCCCTTTGGCTATAAATATAAACCTGAGGGCTCTCCCCTCAGTAGTTGATTCATAACATAAAAAATATTCAGAAGCTTTAGAAAACCATTTTCTTCTTAGATAATTTTTTTCCTCATATCTAGCCTGTCTAAAATTTTGGAATATATTTTGACACCAGTTCAAGCTATAATAAAAATAAAAACGGTTAAGATAAATAGATAGAAAATAGTGTAACCTATAACCAGTAATTTGTTATGTTTGCAGACACCGTTTCTTAGGCACGAGCACCCTTGGAAGCTCTAGATCTAGCCTCGGCTTACTACGACGACATCGAAACACGTAAGTCAGCCTAATTCTATAAAGTTAGAAAGTTAGATAGTGTACTAGCATGAACTTAGGATATCACATATAGCCTCAGAACGGTTATTGACTTGAACAAACGACTAGAGACCTAATTAAATATGAAGCTAATCAACTGCAGAACGACTATTGACCTAAGAATACTACATTGCCAACTTTCAACTTGGGTGGTTGTAGCACGTGACCATCTACTTGTGTAAACTGTGTACTAATGGAAATACCACATGGCCAAAGCATGTGATCTGCATCATAGTTGTTGGACGTGTTTTTATCCTCAAATGTTTTAGCATCCGCTTTGCTTTGGCCCAGTCAATCTGAAATGGGTCCCTAACCTTCTGGTTTTAAATAAGAAAGTCAATCAATGGTCCTGATTTAACTATCATAGTGGTAGAGATCTAAAGAAATAGGGATCTACTCTACTGTTTATTAATATAATCGATGGAACCGATATAATAATTGATATTCTTAATATTGGTTCCACCCGGTGTTTAGGATCGTTTGCGCCCAAGTTTGGATCACCCTACTTGGGAATATGACCTGCTTGAACAAACCTGACTGGCCGTGTTTGTATGGATCAATACTAGAATTGCAATCATCATTAGTTTGCAAACATTGATTATAAATACACTTAAACGAGTTACTTCAAATTTTCATCGCAAGTAATCTCATATTCACCATTTTGAACTTTCTTGTCTTGTTCACCCTTGCCTACCACATCCTGATGTTGTCACTTGAAAACTGTGCATCGGATATCGTGTAAAAATTCATTTGGAAGTTACGTTGAAATTTCATGTTGAATCTCATGTTGGAATATCATGTTAGAATTTATAAATGAAACTGTTGCATCATTGGGCCGGCTCTCGAGGGGCTCGTTTAGTGAGCGACCAACGCCCACAAAGCCCACGAAAGAAACCTGAAGCAAACTCAGTCAAAGCCCATGTGTCATTCGACCGTTGCACTTCTGCCTATCGAACGAGGGATTGGAGGAAGCTTATAAATAGTTGGGACGTGGGTGGCGGTTACTCCTATTAAGGGGGGATGATCATGGTTCCATAATTGGTGACGTTATCCTCCCAACGTCACTGAAGAGATCAGAGAAGTCTATAAATAAACTGGAGATAAACAGAACAGGGGAGGTACGAGATTCGATACTCTGACATTCTATATTCCACTTGATATTTCTTCCTCTAAAGAGCTTGCGATGCCTGACTCGAGACGAGCCTCCGTGGGTCGATCTCGGCAGCTCCAAGCTCCCTCCATTAAGTCCCATACTAACTTAAGCATAGGAGGGAATTTGGGTTGGGACCCAGATTTGACCCCCTAACGTTCCTCTGTGATACATGAAGCTCGTGAAGTGTCTCAACAAGAAGGTTATATCTCCATCGACGTTCGTTCGAGACTTGATTCCACCCGACAGGTCGAACAACTATCACACTCCAATTCCGCCTATCAATGACCCCGGTTCGACCAACCAGAGTCCTACGCAACGAGCTGACAAGGCTCTATCTCAACAGGAGAAGTCCACATCAGCCCACTTATTATTAACGCCATTTGGCCTTAACAGTTGGAGCCGTCTGTGAGAAAACGACAGTCGATATCACGAAGCATCAGTAATGTCGACTGGACCTAGCAACCCCAGACCAAATCCTGTTCCAAGTGAGATCCACAGACCAAGTCCTGGTCCAAGTGAGAACCATAACGCGAACAACGTTCGAATCAAAGACGTAGAATCTGTGTATTCATCAAAGGGGGCCAGAGTGCCCAAAGTCACTCAGCAACAATTCGACCAATTTACCGAGAAAGTCGAAAAGAGCATCAGGGCACTAACCGTCATAGTGCAGAAAAGCTTTGGATGCCCACCTCCAGCAAATGAGCTGCCACCGCCTCCAAATCCCACATTGTAAGGGAAATTATCCCTTATAGGGACCCTAGAGATCCAAGGATAGATCGACAGGAGAATGCATCGCTCAATACTACCCATACACCTCATTGTAACAGGGAGATGGGAAAGAACAACTATGCATTCATGCATAATGGGGATCCTAGTCCATCCAACAACGGACGAGTCGCCCACAGTATCCTCGATCAGGTAATCGATCAAGTCACTCAGGGCCCTAACCCCCCAGATTTTGTAGGCGGCAACGAGAGGAGGGAGGCAGAGGAAGTCCCCAACCGTCCCTCTGGTGCTACTCACCCGCAAGGCAGAGTTGTGCGAACCTAACTCATCCTTCCCGCCATTCAGCAGACCCCACTGAAGGAGAACATCACATCTGCTCTGTTCCTCCCAAAGTTTAAAATACACCCATGCTAATGTACGATGACAAAGGCGATCCTGGGGAGCACATCTATAGATACCAAAACATGATGCTACTTCACGGAGCGGACGAACCATACATTTGCCGAGCTTTTCAAACCACGCTCGTCAAAGCGGTAGACAGGTGGTACAACGGACTGCATGATGACTGCATCAAATATTTTGACGAGTTGTCTGATCAGTTTTGTAGGTAATTCATTTCTTGGTGACGCCCCAAAAGAAAATCTTCACTTCTTTTCTCTTTGAAGCAGAGAGAGGATTCGATCCGATCCCTTGTCCGACGATTTAACGATGAAAGAGTAGAGGTGGAAGAAACCTCGGACGTGACGGTCATTACAGCTTTTGTCCAAGCAATCCGAGATGAGCACCTTTTGAGGGCCCTCCACCAGTTTTCACCAAATAAACCGGTGTAGCTGAACAATATAACTGATCGGTTCATAATCTTGAAAGAGGCAATTAAGTCTTTAAAAACGGCACTCCTACTTGTCAAGGAGAAACAAAGCGAGACAAGCAACACCAAGGAATCCCTCGTCATTAGCCTCGAGATAGACGAAGGAGAGAAAGGAGCACTCGAAGCAAGGAACACCATGCCAGAGCAAATGCCCCCAAGGTAGAAGTCATAGCATACGCTCCACGTGAAGGGCTTGCCAAGGAATATGTTAAGAAAAACAGTTATGCAAATAGGGACGACCTCAATCTGTAAGTAACACCGACGATTGTTGGACACTGAAGAAGGAGATCGACGTGCTAGTCAAGCATGGTCATCCCAAGAAGTCCGGTGATGACCAACCAGGCAAAGAGGGGACCTCCAAACCAAAAGGCAAAGGGCCAATGCCCGGATTGCCTTCTATTAAAGGGGTCGACTAGTAGGATTCTGCACCAGAATCAAATAAGAACTAGGCGGATCCTAGTGATATCAAAATGCATGTACACTTTTTCCTTCAAGGTCAAAAGTACTTATTTTATAAAGTCTGTCTTTTCTTCAAAAATATCTCTCTCAACCGTAATATTCATGAATTATAAGAGACTCACTCCGTCTAAATGATCAGAACATACTCTTTAGCATAATCTAAATCGACTGTGCTTATCTCAATTCATGTTAGAAGCAGACTTAGACCCTATCGTGTCGTCATCTGTAAGATGAAGGGGCCATCCCCTCGTAACTGAACAACAATGTCGTGCCGTCAGCCGTAAGACGAAGAGGTCACCCCCTCGCAACTGAACGACCCTGTCGTGTCGTTAGCTGTAAGACGAAGGGGATACCCCCTCACAACTGAACGACCCTATCGTGTCGTCAGTCGTAAGACGATAGGGCCACCCCTTACAACTGAACGATCCTGTTGTGTCGTCAGTCGTAAGACGAGGGGGCCACCCCTTTTGCGACTGAACGACCCTGTCGTGTCATCAGCTGTAAGACGAGGGGGCCACCCCCTCGTAACTGAACACCCTATCGCATCGACACTCGTAAGACGAGGGTGCCACCCCCTTGCAACTGAACGACCATATCGTGTCGTCAGTCGTAAGATGAAGGGGCCACCCACTCGCAACTGAACGACCTTATCGTGTCGTCAGTCATAAGACGAGGGAGACGCCCCCTCATAACTGAACAACCCTATTGTGTCGTCAGTTGTAAGACGAGGGGAATTGAACGACCCTATCATGTCGTTAGCCGTAAAGCGATGGGATTACCTCCTTCGCAACTAAACGATGTGGTCTAGCTTGGATACGATTCAACGACTCAACCCCTACTGTCTTAAGCAAGGGCTTAACCCGTTGAAAGGGCCCAACAGGCAATACGACCACCCATACGAATAATGACAAACAAAGAGATATAAGTCGATTTTATTCTTGGTAGCCATCTTCTATTTATTGGAGAAAGACTTAAGCTTTGTGTTCTTCTTGGGTGCAAGTTTCAATATATCTTTCTATGTAAACTTTTCTCGATACGTATCTCTATCTCCTTATTTGCAGTTTCCATGCTTTCTCATATAAATATCATGATGTTTATTGCAATGCTTAGTGAGTAGTTCCCTATCTAGGGCAAGGGTTGAACCCTACCGTGATTGAATCATTGATTAATCTATTTTGCATAATTATTGAATTTGTCAAATTAGGGTTTTTCCTTGGATGATTTATTATCAATAAATATTGGTTCCTCCTATGTGGATAAGTAGATCTAACGGCCAATGACAGTTGGGGTTGATCTAGGGTTTTCAATCACTTTGTTGATTTGTACTATTTATGTCACCAACGATAGTTGTGCATAGATTAGAGCCTCAATGCAATGACCTAACTTCTATCCTTGACAGTGGCATGGAGAAAGGTTGGTGATATATTGTTGTGCACATTGCATCTGTCGTGTTTCGATTCACAACGACAGTTGGTTTTGCTACACGATATGTAGTCATATCATATGCTATGACATTAGGGGATAGATAGTACCACCAAGTGTAACAACCCCATCCTAGGAAATAATTCAATAACTAGACAAATGACTTCAATTCTACATTTGAATCACAGTAGTGTGGATACTCAGCTCTAGAGTTTCTACCTATTGATATTTCTCATTTAAACTCTCCTTCTTACATCGGAACGATCAACGCAGATAGCTATAATCTTGAATTAAGCAGTAATCATAACATGCCTCTCCGTGTTCGACCCGTAAGTACTACAACACCAGTATGCTTGTGGTATAAATATTAAAATACACACATCAATCTCCTTAAAAAAGTGCAACTATCTTGATATTTGAGTCTAGCACTCTAAAGCTAAAACTATCTCACACTCACTCAATGAAATAATCTCTCAAAACCCTAGAAATAAGACTAACTCTCTCTAGAATTGTAGCCTTCGTCGAATCTTATTGCCGTGCCAAAAGCCGCGTGTTTCCACAAAGGAATCCATCATTAGGATTGTAGAGACCGTTTTAAGCCGTGACCGTTCGATTTGATCGTGTATCAATCAACAAATCAAAACAAAAATCGTTTCAAGTCGAAACACGTCTGACACGATCATGTAAGATATGACACGATCATGTCAATTGGATGCTCAGAATCTTGGAGTTTCTGCCAACAGTACACGATCTTGCCAACCATAATGCAGATCTGGGACGATCATGTCACTGGCCTAGAAGTCCCTGCCTTGTCTGCACGGTCATGCGGCTCCTTAGCTGGGCATGACATGATCTTGCCATGCCATGTAGAGAGATTTTGAAGCTTTGAAACATAAATTTAACAATTATCATGGTATAACAAACATAAACCTAAATCTGTTGTGAGTGGGGGAGGCCTTTGGCCTCCCCACCACTTATCCCTACATTATTCCCCCTCTTAAAGTTATCGGGACCCTCTGTATCTAGGTGTCTCTTGATATACTCTATGATTTTTATAAATATAGAACCATGACTATTTGCCATGGTTACTCTTCTCTAAAGATTTCTTAGCACGTTATCAGCACGAAAAGCTCTCATCTTTTGAGCTTTTCATCCCGTTTCCCCTCAAAAACGCGCGAAGGAATATATTGTTGCGGCAATCCGTTGCGGCGATCCTTTTTGGTGTATTAGGAGCGTGGACTTTTCTTTCTACGGATCTTCTCTTTTTACAATCGTCCCTAGATCTTCGATCTAGAGGTAAACTCTTTTTAACCAGTAGAAAATTACAATATATTGATAACTATGATTTTACAAAGCTTATTCTATAGGCATGTATAAATTTACGGCAATTTGATAATCATTAATAAAAAATAAAAAAAAAACATCTATGAAACCGCCCCCCACAGCGGGGGGGGGGGGGGGGGGGTCCGTTCACTGCCCCCCCTGAAGGGGGGTCCTTTTGCTGCTCCCCAACCCCCCGAAGGGGGGCCCCTGATTGCGCACCCCCCGCCCCGCCGCCGGGGGGGGGGGGGGATTACGACCGCCGCCCCCAGCAGGGGGGGTGCCTTCGGTCTTCAGCCCCCCCGACGGCGGGGGGTGGGGGGGTGGGTGGGGGGCTCTTGCTTCGCTGCCCCCCCACAGGGGGGCCTCTGCCGTGTTCCGCGCCCCCCCGACAGCGAGGGGGGCCCTAGCTGCGCCACCTCCCCGAAGGGGGGGCCTCTGCCATCGTCCGCCCCCCCGACCGGGGGGGCACTGCCATCCTCCGCCCCCCGACGGGGGGGAGGGGGATCTTTTCAGCGCTGCCCCCCCGAAGGAGGGGGCCTCTGTCTTCGCGGGCTCTGTCGTCTGCGCCCTGCCACGACGATGGGGGCTCTCTGTGTGCCGCCTCATGGTAGAAGGGGGAGAACTAGATCTGTAAATTTTGGATTTTGGGACTGTTCATATTCCCTTACAAATATCCTTAAAATTTGTTTAAGGGCTTATGTTCAATTAAATTTAATAAATTAGATGGCTTGTTTATTGGGCCTGAAGCCCAGTTTATAATAATGAAAATAGGTTTTTTGGGCATATAGCCCCATTCAGATTAAAAATTAATTTTGACTTCTAAATTGGGCCAGAAGCCCAGTTAATCCAATTGCAAAATTAATATGTTAATTAAATTTTTGCAAATGGGCCTACAGCCCAAATATTAATAATAAATTAATTTGGCTATTTTTTTCCCTTTTGGGCAGGAATCCAAGTTAATAAAATTGCTTATTAAAATGATAATTATTTTACTTATGGGCCTGCAGCCCCAATCATAATAATAATTTATTATAATTTCTTGTTTGGGCCTGAAGCCCAGTTAGTAAAATTTCTATTATTATGTTAAAATTACTCTTGCATTATTATTTATGGATTATTAGAATTTTAAAAAATATAATTATCTTACGGATCCAGCGACCGCTCTGCCTTTAGTCATCTAACCTAACAGTGTAGGACGTCTCCCCGTGGTCCGAGAGATTATTATATTTTATAGTTTCATTTTCCATATAATATATGCCTGAATTATGTGCGTGGTTGTTTTCTTTGTGCCTATAGCATATTTAAAACTGGATGTTTATATAAGTTAAAATGTGTTTTTGGGATCGACCAGTTTGATACCTTTAAAATTCCTTGCACTTTAATTTTCTTTTGAGAAAATTTGTAAGTGAGGATTGAATGTATTAATTCCAAAGACCGGTATACCAACATATGAAGACGGTGGTGAAATTTGCAATTGATAGGGACCCCTTCTGGGTTTCCAACTTGTATTTTTTCTTTACTTTATGAACTGTAAATCGGACTTTGGACTTTGTACGTTTTTGGGTATCTGGTCGATCCCCACATTTTACTTATTTTTTTCTTTATGCATGAATATACATCTTAATTAATTCATGCTTGTTTTAAATTGCATAGATAAATGGCAAAATTGGTAAACGTCGATTTCGAGGTCTTTGATGCTGCAGGAAAAAATTACCTGAGTTGGCGAGTGGACCTGAAGTTCCTCTTGCGTTCGATGGCACTCCTTGGCTCAATTTTGGCTCCTTCATCGGCCCCCAGCAACGGCCGATGCTTCTGCTACATCTAGCAGCACTCATACCACTGCCTTCGATGTGGATAAGGCGAAATCCATTATCTATATTAGGAGACATATAGATCGGACCTTAAAGGCCGAATACCTTACGGTAGAGGACCCAATTAAGTTGTGGACATCGCTGGAGGCACGATATAAACATTAAATTGATGTAATATTACCACGTGCCAATTATGAGTGGGAAACCTCAGACTTCAGGACTATAAGTCCGTTGCTGAGTATAACTCTGCACTTCATAATATCACCTCACGCCTGAAGTTGTGCGGTGAAGAAATGACTGAGCAACGCATGTTGGAAAAGACATTTACCTCGTTTCACGAGAAAGATATTATCCTCATGCAGCAGTATCGTGAACGCAACTTCACGAAATTCTCTGATTTGATCTCTTGCCTCCTTAGCGCAGAGCAGAATAGAGATTTACTGCTTGCTACTCATAATTTACGTCCTGCTGGTACTGCCCCTATTCCTGAAGCCCACCACGTTTCTCCCCAGAAGTGAAAAAACAAGAAGAAGGCTAAAAATAACAAAGGGAAAGCTGTAATGAAGAGAGCACTAGGAGCAGCACCCCAAACCAACAACAACAACAAAGGAAAGAGAAACTTCACATGGAAGCGTAAGAACACTGATCAAGTGCCAATTCCTAAGAAGAACTGGGAGGATAAATGCCATAGATGTGGTATGACTGGACATTGGTCCAGAAACTACCGCACTCCTCGCCACCTCCAGGAACTATATCAGGCGAGCCAGAAGTCTCTGCCTGAAACAAACTTGGCGGCTGTTCAGCCACCAACGATTTTTGCTGCAAAAAACTTCGAGAATGAAAAACTGCTTGTTTGAGCCATATCTTTATCTATGCATTTAAAATTACATGTTGCTTCATCTTTAGTTTGCTTTCGTACGAACTTTTATTTAAATTTCATTTTACATTTACTTAAATAAAATTTCGTTTTGCTTATATAGATGAAGTATGATTGCCTACTGGACAGTGCCTCGACACACACAATCCTTCGCGAACATTGCTGTTTTAACATCATAAATAAATATGACAGTCCTGTTATCAAAATTTTAGGACTATCCAAGATAATCGAAGGATCTGGTGAAGCAATAATATTGCTCCCAAATAACACAAGACTTCAAATAAAGAATGCAGTATTCTCTGCTAAATCAAATAGGAACTCATAAGTTTCAAGGACATTCGTTCAAACAGATATCACTTAGAAACCAGAGATGAAAATAAAGTTGAATATCTGTATGTAACTCGTCAGAAAGATGGCCAGAAGATCATCTGCAAACGATTCAAGGGACTCCCGTCGGTTCTCTACCATACACACATTCAACCAATAGAAGCCAATATGACTGAGCACCAGACGTGCCCATCATTGCCAGAGTTTCAACTTTGGCACAACAGACTTGGTCACGCTGGATCAGCAATGATGCGACGCATCATCACTGAATCCCGTGGACATAACTTGAAGAACATGAAGATTCTTCATAAGGGTGAATTTCCTTGTCCCCTTGTTTCAAGGGAAAACTGATAACGAGACCCTCCCTCTTGAAAGTGGGATTAGAGTCTCCTGGCTTCCTTAAGAGAATTCATGGTGACATTTGCGGGCCTATTTACCCTGCAAGCGGCCCATTTTGGTACTTCATGGTACTAATTGATGCATCAACTAAATGGTCTTATGTGTGCCTCTTGTCCACCCGCAACCTAGCTTTTCCAAAGCATTTGGCACAAATAATAAGGTTGCGGGCTCATTTTCCTGATAAACATATCAAGAAAATACGTCTTGATAATGCGGACGAATTTACTTCACAAGTCTTCGAAGACTATTGCCGGGCAACGGGTATTGAAGTTGAATATCCAGTAGTTAGCTGAGTCCCATATAAAAAGACTCCAATGGATTGCACGTCCATTGCTTATGCAATCCCAGTTGCCGGTGGATGCTTAGGGGCATGCTATTTTACATGCCGCATCACTTATTAGGATAAGACCCTCTGGAGGTCATACATTATCCCCGATGCAACTTGCATATGGAGCACCTCCGGATATCTCTCATTTGAGAGTATTTGGTTGTGCGGTATATGTCCCAATAGCACCACCTCAGAGGACCAAAATGGGTCCTTAGCGTCGTCTAGGTATCTATATTGGGTTTGATTCGCCCTCTATTATCAGATACCTTGAACCCCTCACAGGGGACGCATTTAAGGCACATCTTGCTGACTGTGAATTCGATGAGAAATTTTTTCCTAAACTAGGCACACAGTCTAAGAAGCCTGGAGCTACTGAGACCATTACTTGGGACCAGAAGTCTTTGTCCCTATATGATCCGCGTACTAATCTGTATGAAGATGCGATCCTGAAGATCCTTCACATTCAGAATATAGTACATCTTTTATCGGATAAGTTCACGGACAACCAGAAGGTTGTCCATTCACACGTCCCTGCTGCTAACACGCCAGCTAGGATTGACATCCCCATATATAGATGCAATCCACCAGCAGCAGAATTGACTGTACCTCAATTGAAAAGAGGCCGCCCACCAGGTTCACAAGATAAAGTTCCTCGAAAGAGGAAGATTCCTGGAGATAATAAGATTATCCCTCCACAGGATGCTGAGCTCAGACCAGCTACTTCTCCCCTCCTTATTTCCCCTGAAGAGAAAACAATAGGAGAAACATCATTAAATTTTGTACGTACTAGAGAGGTACTGGACAGACATAGCACAGTCGTCGACGACGATTTTGCGTTCGCTATTGCCGTTCACGTCGCTGAATACGACGATGACGTCGAACCACGATCTCTAGCGGAATGTAAACGCAGAGATGATTGGTCAAAGTGGGACGAGGCAATAAGGGTAGAGCTGGACTCACTCTTGAAACGCAAAGTCTTTGGACCAGTAGTCCAAACACCAGTAGGTGTAAAACCTGTGGGATATAAATGGGATTTCGTAAGAAAAAGAAATGAAGAAAATGTGATCGTTCGCTACAAGGCATGCCTTGTAGCCCAGGGTTTTTCCCAAAGACCAGGGATTGATTATGAAGATACATATTCCCCGGTCATGGATGCGAACACATTCCGATTCTTAATAAGCCTAACTTCTCTGTAAAGCCTAGAAATGCAGCTCATGGACGTTGTGACTGCATATCTATATGGTGATATAAATAAAAATATCCATATGAGACTTCCTGATGGGTTTAAACTACCCCCAGAGATGAAAGAGATACATCGGGACGTATTCTCTGTAAAGCTGCATAGATCATTATATGGTCTAAAGCAATCTGGCAAAATGTGGTATAACAGACTTAGTGATTTCCTTGCACATCAAGGATTCAAAAACAATGAAGTCTGCCCGTGTATCTTTATCAAAAGAATGGGAACGTGATTCGTCATCATAGCAGTATATGTTGATGACTTAAATCTCATAGGATCTCCTGCAGAGATCAATGAGATATCTAAAAGCCGAAAGCATACTTTTGAAATGAAAGACCTAGGCAAAACAAAGTATTGTCTTGGTTTACAGATTGAACACCTACGAGGTGGAATCCTATTACACCAATCAAATTATACAAAGAAACTTATACGTTAGTTTCATATGGATAAATGTCATCCTTTAAGTACTCCTATGGTCGTAAGATCACTAGATGTATATAAGGACCCCTTCCGGCCACTGGAAGAGGGGGAGGAGATACTGGGTCCTGAAGTAACCTACCTCAGCGCCATTGGAGCACCTCTATATCTGGCTAACTGTACGCGTCTCGATATAGTGTTTGCAGTTAATCTCCTAGCCAGACACAGTGCAGTGCTTACAAAGCGCCACTGGAACGGAGTAAAGCATCTTCTGCGTTACCTCCAGAATTCAATAGATCTGGGACTTTACTACCAGAGAGGTGCCTCCCCCAATTACTTGGTTATGCCGATGCAGGTTATCTTTCAGATCCGCACACGACAAAATCACAGACATGTTTTGTGATTACCTACAGAGGCACTGCTATCTCCTGGAGATCGGTAAATGTAACGCCCCGCTCCCCAGAATCCCCGATAAGTACGAATCCGTATCAGGTATTCCCAAAGAGACGGGAGCTACGAAGAAAATACGAAATTACAAACACAAACAGGCCCACTGCGCACTGCTGGGATAGTACATATAGCATTCCAGTCAACCCAAAACACAAGAGAACCAACAACTCAAGCACTGATGTATATAAATAAACCTGTTCATATACAACTTCCTTATACAAATCCATATACAATATTACCCACATCTCAATAATGTACAAAAACTCACATCTCACCCAAATACAACAACACTCCCAAGTCATCGACACTTCTCACAACCCACAACTCCAACCAACTGAGTCAAGTGCCTCCAACTCAAAGAACCAACCTGAAAAGTCAACGGTGGGGCACGTCAACGCGTGACCCAGTAGGAATTCCATATCTCAACTAGTCCTTACATGAAGTGTAGAAAGGGTGCACGTGAACAGGCAGTGTGTATGTCATGGCATAAACATCTACTATAATAAAGGAAGTAACAACTATACTTATGAACATGTGAAAGCGTGCACGTGCAACAGGTAAGGTGTACAACAATGATATAGAACATAAAGAACCATAGTAAAGAAACACAAGTAAACAACGCATACATTTACCATTGCTACAAGAGTAATAAGGATTAACAATTAATTCATTGGTTAGCATTTTGGAACCCGGATAAATCTTAGGACCTTAAGGAGGCGGACTTCACCCAGGGTGGGTGAAAAAGTGGTACCCCAACCAGCAACACGGGCACCGGAGGGGGCCTGTCGCAACTCTGTGCCCGAACGGGGCAAGGCACTAGAGCGAGACCTGCTCGGGTTTTCTATCGGACAAACGGAGTAAACCATCAATTACCGTCATGGTGCATCACGGGTACACCAGCGGCCTCTCCAACCCTTTCAACTCGCCCTTCCGGGAGTGATACAGCGGGTGAGAATTCATATCATCTGTCCGCTCCTTAACTCCTTTAATTTAACCGTGTTTCCCCCAAACCCCATGTCACCCTCCTTTAAGAGGACTTAGTCATTTTCATGAAACATAACATCTTCCATTCTTTTCTTTCCACAGTTCATCACATATTTGGGACATGCATCGCCTTGTGCATTCCCTTTCTCATTTCTCATAAAATGTATAACCATGTTCACATCATCATTTTGCATGTATCAAGAACATAAACCGCATATCACCATGTAACAGAAATAATTAAGAACATCGATGGCAATGTTAACTTCAAAAAGAGCTTAAAACAACATTCAAATCTTTCAGCTTGCTGGAAAACAAAACAGTCAGATTAAGAAGCACATTTTTCCATAATTTTGTATTAAACATGCACATACAATACAAATGAAAGTTGTAGATATAGTTGTGCTGGATTCACCTATAAATTTTCATGCAGAAATATGAACTGGGTGATTTATGGTGAATTGTTTGGTAAGACCTGACGAATCTGTTTTTCAGACAGATTCTAAGGGTGGTAAAGATTGCTATTTTAAGACATGTTACAGTTAGAATCTCAAAAATGTGCACTCAGGCAAAGTTGTAGAAAAAGTTGTTATCTTTCCAACGAGACTAAGATCATCAATTTCTATGAAGTATGCAGGGACTGATCTACGTTTTGCCAAACTGTGTCCAGACTAGATGAAATTCCGACATGTTGTAAAGATGGAATTATTAATCCTAATTAAAGTCCGAATTAGTAAAAGTTCACAACATGAAAGTTATAGATAACAGCCCAATCTTTAAGCCATAAAAATTTCAGAGAGAATGCAATTCTAGATTGGAAGGACTAAGCAGAACAATCAGCATGTAAATCTGTCCAGAATTGCTCACCGCACAAAACCACCTAAACCCCAGGATTGCTCACCGCGCACAACCATACAAACTCAGGATTGCTCACCGTGCACAACCATACAAACTCAGGATTGCTCACCGCACACAATCATACAAAACTCAGTTTTAACATAAGAAAAGGTAAAACCATAACAACAACCATGAAACTAAGCATGCAACTCTAATACTAGTTGGAGATGGAATCCTACCTCAGGGGTGATGAGAGACAAGGGGGTAGCCCAAATCCCTATGGCTCCTTCTTCAAACCCTTCTCCTTCTCTAATTCCTCCTTCTCCTCCATAGGTTCCCAGAATGAGCAACAGCGCCCAAACAACGACAGGGATGCTACAGGAGTGTGCAGAGTGAGTGTGGCATAGCCCTATGGGTGCTCAGTCTCCCTAATGTCTAAGAAAGAGCAACGGGAAGGAATGAATTCGGTCTGATCTTTGAGAAGAGAGTGAGTGAATAAAACATTCTCTAATTCCTAGAGTAGCCACCTCATCTCCCTAAAATCCTCTTAGCTTGCCACCAAGCCTAGGGTTAGGTAAGGATCAAGGATAACTTGACACATCAAAGAGTGAGGTGTCACTTAGGTAAAATTAGGATTTGTCTTTTAGAAAAATAATTATACACACTTAATACACATGCAATACTTACTCATCAAGACATTAGTATTCCACCCATTTAATAGAATCATGTCATACAAATTATTTAAAAATAATTTTTAGCTTGAAAAAATTAAATAAAATACATAAGGACTCCCAAAAATTTATACGCACATATATACGTCCAAGAATGTGTATTAATACACGTATATGAATTTTGGGGTCATTACATCCTACCCACCTTAAAATAAAGTCCGTCCTCGGACTTTCCAACTCAGGACATAGCTAAGGGTGAATAGAGATATATATGGTCAATCTACCCCAAACTTATATATAAAACATTCATATATCAACACTTATATCATTTCACAGTACACGCATTCATGGTTTTGTACAAACATACACACGTATATCTATATATAGATATAGACATACGACCTTGTATGTCTCCTAGCATATATCCAAGCACACATATACATGTCATCACATAAAGTCTCATACAACAATATCAATACACACAAATACTCACCTAATGATATATCTATCCAAACACCGGTGTAAGCATATCCACTTACAGCCAGACATGCAACCATATACATCTTCAATATATATATATATATATATATATATATATATATATATATATATATATATATATATATATATATATATATATATCAAACACTTACACTAATACACATAGGGCATGCCCACTCATACCTGAGCGGAACACAAAGATTCGCACATGGATCTTCACAATCAGCATGTACACATACACCACATATAACAAACACAGACAGCATGCCATATCTATACATCGCCTAGAGCTCAATTAACTATGTAGGTCCATAATACACACTCCTCATAGGTCACCATATATTAACATATATACGCATGCACCTCTATACTCTGTCATACAATCATGTATGTCTCATAGTACCCATCCAACATTCACAGATGTATCATCACACAAGTTTTATCATATCAATATCAATACACATAGATAACCATACAAAACTATATTCATCCATATACAGGTGTAAGCGTTCCAGCTCACAACCGTACATATATCATATACTCATCACATATATCAACACATAGAACTAATATTCTTAAGACATAGCCACACATACATGGGTGGAACTCAAAGATCCACACATGCTTCTGCACACTCTACATGTGCATACATCACATATAGTATATAGCCACTACACAATACAACTATACACTACCTGCACCTCAATCAAGTATATAACCCAATTATACACAGTACTCATAAGTCAACCATATATTAACGCATATACTTCAAATACAATCATATAGCCATATAATCATTCGTACATATACCATAGCCATATGTACTTGAGTATATCATCTCCATATACTCAACAAGCCATATTCAACACTTATAGAGCTACAGACGTATATGTATGCATACACACACACACACACATAGATATATACACACATTCTTACTCAATCAACACTCTAGTGTCTATCCTCAGGGCTCTATACCTCAAACTTCTGATATCAGGGCTCTATCTCAAGGTAGAACTCCTACCACCTTAAGACTAACTACCTCTGGAACACTACATGTACTACCCTTACACAGCCGCAGTGCGGAGACCTGCATGGGCCGCCACCTATAACGCCCCGCTCCCCAGGATACCCGATAAGTACGAATCTGTATCAGGTATTCCCAAAGAGACGGGTGCTACGAAGAAAATACGAAATTACAAACACAAACAGGCCCACTGCGCACTGCTGGGATAGTACATATAGCATTCCAGTCAACCCAAAACACAAGAGAACCAACAACTCAAGCACTGATGTATATAAATAAAACTGTTCATATACAACTTCCTTATACAAATCCATATACAATATTACCCACATCTCAATAATGTACAAAAACTCACATCTCACCCAAATACAACAACACTCCCAAGTCATCGACACTTCTCACAACCCGCAACTCCAACCAACTGAGTAAAGTGCCTCCAACTCAAAGAACCAACCTGAAAAGTCAACGGTGGGGCACGTCAACGCGTGACCCAGTAGGAATTCCATATCTCAACTAGTCCTTACATGAAGTGTAGAAAGGGTGCACGTGAACAGGCAGTGTGTATGTAATGGCATAAACATCTACTATAATAAAGGAAGTAACAACTATACTTATGAACATGTGAAAGCGTGCACGTGCAACAGGTAAGGTGTACAACAATGATATAGAACATAAAAGAACCATAGTAAAGAAACACAAGTAAACAACACATACATTTACCATTGCTACAAGAGTAATAAGGATTAACAATTAATTCATTGGTTAGCATTTTGGAACCCGGATAAATCTTAGGACCTTAAGGAGGCGGACTTCACCCAGGGTGGGTGAAAAAGTGGTACCCCAACCAGCAACACGGGCACTGGATGGGGCCTCTCGCAACTCTGTGCCCGAACGGGGCAAGGCACTAGAGCGAGACCTGCTCGGTTTTTCTATCAGACAAACGGAGTAAACCATCAATTACCGTCATGGTGCATCACGGGTACACCAGCGGCCTCTCCAACCCTTTCAACTCGCCCTTCCGGGAGTGATACAGCGGGTGAGAATTCATATCATCTGTCCGCTCCTTAACTCCTTTAATTTAACCGTGTTTCCCCCAAACCCCATATCACCCTCCTTTAAGAGGACTTAGTCATTTTCATGAAACATAACATCTTCCATTCTTTTCTTTCCACAGTTCATCACATATTTGGGACATGCATCGCCTTGTGCATTCCCTTTCTCATTTCTCATAAAATGTATAACCATGTTCACATCATCATTTTGCATGTATCAAGAACATAAACCGCATATCACCATGTAACAGAAATAATTAAGAACATTGATGGCAATGTTAACTTCAAAAAGAGCTTAAAACAACATTCAAATCTTTCAGCTTGCTGGAAAACAGAACAGTCAGATTAAGAAGCACATTTTTCCATAATTTTGTATTAAACACGCACATACAATACAAATGAAAGTTGTAGATATAGTTGTGCTGGATTCACCTATAAATTTTCATGCAGAAATATGAACTGGGTGATTTATGGTGAATTGTTTGGTAAGACCTGACGAATCTGTTTTTAAGACAGATTCTAAGGGCTGTAAAGATTGCTATTTTAAGACATGTTACAGTTAGAATCTCAAAAATGTGCACCAGGCAAAGTTGTAGAAAAAATTGTTATCTTTCCAACGAGACTAAGATCATCAATTTCTATGGAGTATGCAGGGACTGATCTACGTTTTGCCAAACTGTGTCCAGACTAGATGAAATTCCGACATGTTGTAAAGATGGAATTATTAATCCTAATTAAAGTCCGAATTAGTAAAAGTTCACAACATGAAAGTTATAGATAACAGCCCAATCTTTAAGTTATAAAAATTTCAGAGAGAATGCAATTCTAGATTGGAAGGACTAAGCAGAACAATCAGCATGTAAATCTGTCCAGAATTGCTCACCGCACAAAACCACATAAACCCCAGGATTGCTCGCCGTGCACAACCATACAAACTCAGGATTGCTCACCGCACACAACCATACAAAACTCAAGATTGCTCACCGTGCACAACCATACAAACTCAGGATTGCTCACCGCACACAACCTTACAAAACTCAGGATTAACATAAGAAAAGGTAAAACCACAACAACAACCATGAAACTAAGCATGCAACTCTAATACTAGTTGGAGATGGAATCCTACCTCAGGGGTGATGAGAGACAAGGGGGTAGCCCAAATCTCCATGGCTCCTTCTTCTTCAAACCCTTCTCCTTCTCTAATTCCTCCTTCTCCTCCATAGGTTCCCAGAATGAGCAACAGCGCCCAAACAACGACAGGGATGCTACTGGAGTATGCAGAGTGAGTGTGGCATAGCCCTATGGGTGCTCAGTCCCCCTAATGTCTAAGAAAGAACAACGGGAAGGAATGAATTCGGTCTGATCTTTGAGAAGAGAGTGAGTGAATAAAACATTCTCTAATTCCTAGAGTAGCCACCTCATCTCCCTAAAATCCTCTTAGCTTGCCACCAAGCCTAGGGTTAGGTAAGGATCACGGATAACTTGACACATCAAAGAGTGAGGTGTCACTCAGGTAAAATTAGGATTTATCTTTTAAAAAAATAATATACACACTTAATACACATGCAATACTTACTCATCAAGACATTAGTATTCCACCCATTTAATAGAATCATGTCATACAAATTATTTAAAAATAATTTTTAGCTTGAAAAAATTAAATAAAATACATAAGCACTCCCAAAAATTTATACGCACATATATACGTCCAAGAATGTGTATTAATACACGTATATGAATTTTGGGGTCATTACAGTAAAGCAAACCACAACAGCTACGTCATCCAATCATTCAGAGCTCATTGCGGTCCATAAAGCAAGCAGAGAGTGTTATTGGTTACGCTCTATCGTCCACCACATTCTTCACTCCACTGGCCTGAAGACTGGTGATTTGGAGCCTACTGTCCTGTTTGAAGACAACGCTGCGTGCATTGCTCAACTTCAAAGGGGCTACATCAAGGGCGACAGGACGAAGCACATATCTCCCAAGTTTTTCTGGACGCACGAGCTAAAAGAGGACAAGCAGATCGAGGTTCGGCAGATCCAGTCCTGCAACAACTTAGCTGATCTTTTTACTAAATCTTTACCGAGATGTATCTTTGTAAAACTTGTAAAAGGAATTGGTATGAGACTGCTGAAAGACATATAAGCCTGAAGCTTGTACGGATGAGGAGAGTAACTTGTGTGTTGCACTCTTTTCCCTTAAGCTGTTGGTTTTTCCCACAGGGTTTTTCATAGCTAAGGTTTTAACGAGGCAAACGTGATTACTCAGGATCCAGAATATCCACCGCCTTTTAGTTTTATGCGTTAAGACTAAAGTAATGGATGGATAAGTGGGGTGTTGTGAGTGGGGAGGCCTTTGGCCTCCCCACCACTTATCCCTCCATTATTCCCCCTCTTAAAGTTATAGGGACCTTTGGTATCTAGGTGTCTCTTGATATACTCTATGATTTTTATAAATATAGAACCATGGCTATTTGCCATGGTTACTCTTCTCTAAAGATTTCTTAAGAAAATCCAAATTATTCCACTTCTATTATTCCTAAAGCGATTAACTCCAACATCGTACTCTTAATGGTACTAGATATAGCCATATGCATCATATTAATGATAAGAGGTGGACCTGTGAGACTGGTAGACTTGTAATTTGATGGTCAGTCGGTGATATAAAAAAACGTATTCCTTTAGGGAAAAAGATGTATTACTAGACATGTCCATATGGCACATGTCCTAATGTCTCTTTCTTTAAAACTCATCTTATTTGTATTCAAATGATAGTTGGAATCGTTACAGATACTAAACTGGGGTTCAAGTATATGGACATCATACATCAAAGATAAAGAGTGTTGCTTTTAGGGTAAAATAAACTAAACATTTATATACTTTTTACGATTTCTATTTTAATACCTTATGTACTATTATTTCTTTGGTATAGCATCACATGACTGATGATTTTGCCAATGTTTTTGTTAACTTAGTCACTTAACCATAAACATTTGGGTCCTATTTATTTTGGATTATTGTTTAGATTTAACTATGTAATGCGTGACCTAAATGTTAAAAACAGGGCCTACATTCGATGGCCGCAAGACTAAAATCAGGGTACGAACTGCATCAAAGGGGTGCAAAAGTTTTTAAATTTTAGCTAACAGGGTGGATGAAAAAAAAGTGTTAGTGTGCTTAAAAATTCTGTTTTAATTTGAATAATTTTTAAATAGCAGATCTGTTGTAAGCTTGGCAGCTATGGAACCCAGTATCCTTGTATTTATAGAGAAATGGTTACATAATGGGTGGATACCCAATATACTAATGGGCCTACAAAAGCCCGCTCATAACACTTTCTCTTATCCATCCATTGTTGTACGCTAGGTATATGAGCGCTTCAGGGTTCATAGAGCTTATCTGATCATGGGGGTATGTATACTTCTGGATCCTATGTTAAGAGTTCTTGCCTCGTTAAAACCTTTGCCATGGAGAACCCAGTGGGAAAAACTAGTGGCTAAGGGAAAAGAGTACAAGTCTCTATAACTTCCATGATCGATGGATATCATCAGAGGTGGATACTTCTGGATCCAGAGTTGATGTGGTTGCCTCGTTAAAACCTTTGGCTATGAAAAACCCAGTGGGAAAAACCAATAGCTATGGGAAAAAGAGTACAACACAATATTAACCCCCCTATTGCGTACAAGCTTCAGGCTTGTATCTCTTTCAACTATCTCATCGCAATTCCTATTACAAGTTTTCTAAAGGTACAACGATGTAAAGCTTTAGTAAATAGATCTGCCAGGTTGTTGCAAGACTGGATCTGCTAGATGTCGATCTGGTTGTCTACTTGTTGTTCATGCGTCCAGAAGAGTTTGGGAGAAATATGCTTCATCCTGTCACCTTTGATGTAGCCACCTCGTAGTTGAGCTATGCAGGCAGCATTGTCTTCGTATATGGTGTTTGGTCCAAGATCTCCCGTCTTCAGGCCGGTTGTCACAAGGATGTGGTGGATGACTGAACAAAGCCAGAAGCATTCTCTGCTAGCTTCGTGGATCGCAATGAGTTCGGAGTGGTTGGATGAGGTTGTTGTTGAAGTCTGCTTCATAAATCTCCATGAGATGGCTGTTCCACTGTAGGTGAATACGAAGCCGGTCTAGGACTTTGCGGTGTGAGGGTCAAACCTGTATCCTGCATCTGTATAACCAACTAAATTGGAGGATACACCTTTCTTGAAGTATAGTCCAGGTCAACTGACCCTTGGAGGTAGCGCTGAAGGTGCTTCACTCCATTCCAGTAGCACTTTGAGGGCGCTGAACTGTATCTGGCTAGTAGGTTAACTGCGAACGCTATATCGGAACGCGTGCAGTTTGCTAGATAGAGAAGTGCTCCAATTGCACTCAGGTAGGGCACTCCGGGACCCAATGCTTCCTCCCCCCTCTTCCAGCGCCAGAAGGGGTCTGTGTTTATATCCAATGATCTGACGACCATTGGTGTACTAAGCGGATGACATTTGTCCATAAGGAAGTTTTTCAGTAACTTCCTTGTGTAGGTGGATTGATGTAACATGATTCCTTCACTTAGGTGTTCGATTTGTAAGCCTAGGCAGAACTTCATTTTGCCAAGGTCTTTCATCTCAAAAGTCTGTGTGAGTGTCTTGGATATCTCAGCTATCTCTTCAGGAGATCCGATGAAGTTTAGGTCGTCTACGTAGACGACAATAATTACGAATCATGTTCCCTTTGCTCTTATAAAGATGCAAAGGCAGACTTCATTAGTTGTGAATCCTTGTTGCACTAGGAATTCACTGAGTCTGTTATACCACATTCTCCTCGACTGTTTTAGACCATACAGTGATCTTTGGAGTTTGATAGAGTAGACGTCCCGAGGTTTTTTTGTCATTTTCATCGGTAGTTTATAGCCGTCCGGAAGTCTCATTATTTTCATTCCTTTTTCTTACGAATACCCATTTATAACTCATTATTTTCATTCCTTCGGTGTTAGGACTACAGGTCCAAAAACTTTGCGCTTCGAGAGTGAGTCTAGCTCTACTCCTATTGCCTCGTTCCACTTTGGCAAATCCTCTCTGTGTTTACATTCTGCTAGAGAGCGTGTATCGATCTTATCGTCATATTCAGTGATGTGATTGGAAATAATGAGCGCGAAGTTATCATCGATGATTCTGCTTTTTCTGTCCAGTACCTCCCAGTACATATATAGTTTAATGATATTTCTCCTATATTTTCCTCTTCAGGGGGTTTTAAGGAGGGGAGATGTATCTGGGCCGAGCTCAGCATCCTGTGGTGGTATCGTTATCATTACTTTAGGAGTTTTCCTCTTTCGAGGGAATTTATCCTTGGAGCCTGGGGGTCGTCCTCTCTTTTGTTGAGGTATGACCGCTTCTGCTGCAGGTGGATTGCATCCATCTTTGGGTATGTCAATCCTAGCTGGCGTATTTGTAGCAGGGACGTGTGATCTGACAATCTTCTGGTTGTCAGTAAATTTGTCCGGTAAAATGTGAGTTGTATTATGTATTTGGAGGATCTTCAGGATCTCATCTTCACATTGGTTTGTACGCGGATCAAAGTGGGATAAAGTTTTGGTGTCCCATGAAATGGTCTTTCAAGCTTCTGGCTTCTCTGTGTTTATGCCTAGTTTGGGAAAGGTACTTTCGTCAAACTCACATTCTGCTAGACGTGCCTTAAAGTCGTCTCCCGTTAGGGGTTCCAGGTATCTAATGATCGATGGTGAGTCGAATCCTATGTAGATACACAGGCGACGTTGAGGACCCATC
Source organism: Scilla litardierei (assembly GCA_030789695.1). Lineage (NCBI taxonomy): Eukaryota > Viridiplantae > Streptophyta > Magnoliopsida > Asparagales > Asparagaceae > Scilla > Scilla litardierei. The sequence goes on along the minus strand of CM061138.1, from coordinate 40,727,820 downwards.
TTGGTCCTCTGCGGTGGTGCTATGGGGACATAGACAGCGCATCCGACTGTCCTCAAGTGAGAGATATCCGGTGGAGTTTCATATGAGAGTTGCATTAGAGAATAAGATTGACTACCTGACGGTCGTAATCTTATTAGCAATGCAGCATGCAAGATGGCATGTCCCCATGCAGTCACCGGCAACTGGGATTGCATCAACAATGAACGAGCAATCCATTGTAATCTCTTTATAAGAGATTCAGCTAACCCGTCCTGGGTGTGAACATGAGCTACATGATGTTCAACTTTAATGCCAGTTACTTGGCAGTAGTCTAAAAAGACTTGTGAGGTGAATTCCGAAGCGTTATCCAGACGCAGTTTCTTGATCTAGTTGTCTGGAAAATGTGCCCGCAACTTAATGATTTGTGCCAGTAGCTTTGCAAAGGCTAGTTGTGGGTGGACAGGAGGCACACATACGACCATTTAGAAAATGCGTCTATCAGTACTATATAATGCCGAAATGGACCACTTGCAGGGTGAATAGGTCTGCAAATGTCTCCATGTATTCTCTCTAGGAAGCTGGGAGACTCTGAGTCCACCTTAAGTGGAGATGGCCTCGTAATCAATTTTCCTTTGTGACAAGGGGACAAGAAAATGCACCCTTTCGAAGTAGCTTCAGGATGTTCGAGTTAATTCCATGGGATTGGGATATGATGCGGCGCATCATTGCCGATCCAGGGTGTCCGAGTCTATTGTACCAGAGTTGGAATTCTGGTTGATTATTGCACTTCTGGTGCTCAGTTATGTTAGCTTCCATTGCTCGTATCTTTGTTTGGTAGAGACCCGATGGGAGTCACTCGAAACGCTCAACGATGGTTTTATCATCGTTCTTAAGAGTCCTTACATACAAAAATTCTTTGTTTTGTTTGTTCACTATTTCTAGGTGGTATCCGTTTAAACGGATATCTTTGAAACTTAACAAGTTTCTATGTGAGCTTGGAGAGAAAAGAGAATCTTTTATTAATAGTTGTGTTTTATTGGGAAGCAGAAAATGTGCTTCCCCTGATCCTTGAATTATTCTTGACGGAACGGAAATGGTATTCATAGTTCCATCATATTTGTGTATGATTTGAAAAAAGCAAATATCTTGGAGGATTGTGTGCAAAATAAGAAAGAAAAGCCTAGCAGTATAATGCACAACGATAACTAAATATCATTTAACGTTTGAAAATTATCCAACATGCTGAAAAACAAATAACTGGAGAGTAAATTGTTTCAACTACAATGCATTGCATAAAAGTAGATAAGGCTTCAGTCGAGCAGGTCATCGTTTGAGAAGTCCTCAGTGATGAACCTGATTGGTGCCAGGTCTTTGTGTTCCACCAGGTTTGTTTCGGCTGGTTTCTAGCTAGCTTTGTACAAGTCCTGGAGGTGGCATGGAGTCCGACAATTTCTGAACCAGTGACCAGTCATGCCACACATGTGGCATTTATCTTCCTAGTCTTTTCTGGGGACAGATGTCTGTCTGGCCGTTGTCTTTCATCTTCCACACATTTTTCCCTTTTTCTCATTGTTGGACTTTGGAGGGGGTCCTCTAGCCTGCTTCTTCATTGCCTTTCCCTTCTGGGGTTTGCCTCTGAAGTTGGTCCTCTTCTTCTGGGAGGAGATGTGGTGCACTTCAGGCGCAGGTGCAGTACCAGCAGGGCGCAAGTTATGGATGGCTAGAAGGAGGTCTCTATTCTGTTCTGCCATCAGAAGACATGAGAGAAGCTCTGAGTATTTTGTGAACTTTCGTTCACGATACTGTTGCATAAGTATGACATCCTTCTTGTGGAAGGATGTATACATCTTCTCTAACATGCGATTCTCCGTCAATTTCTCACCACACAACTTCAGGCGTGAGGTGATACTGAAAAGTGCCGAGTTGTACTCGGTGATGGACTTAAAGTCCTGGAGACGGAGGTTCTCCCATTCATATCGCGCTTGGGAAATGCTAACATCTCTTTGATGTTTGTATCTATCCTCGAAAGCAGTCCATAACTCGTAAGAGTCTTCCACAGTGAGGTACTTGGCCTTCAGGGTCCGATCGATATGACGTTTGATATAGATAATTGCTTTTGATTTATTTATGTCGGAAACCGTATCGCCTACAGCAATGGCATGACTCAGTTCCTGTGAGCACAGGTGGAATTTGATATCCAACTGCCAGCTCAGATAATTTTTGCCTGTAGCATCCAATACATCAAAGGTGATGCTCGCGATTTTAGCCATTATATCTAGCATGTTAAAAATGAGCAATAATTAAATATTTTAAAATAAAACAAGTAATTATGCATTTCAGAGACACAGATATTTGTTACGTGGATCGGCTAATCACCATTTAAAAGAAATAAAGTCCATACAGTCCCATAAAATAGAAACTACAACTTGGTAACCCTCGTGGGGCCCTATTATTCTGGAAATAGATATTCATCTTCGTGGGACGTGCACCAATCATGGAGATTATACAATTTTATCCTCACTAAAATTTCTCCCAAAATGAAAAAAAATGCGAGGAAAATAATAGTGATAGCTAGCCAATCCAAAACCACAACAAATATAAACATACGTCGCAAAAAAATACAGCAGGTGTTGTGAATGGATATAACCGGAGTCGGTTAGGATTGCGGGTATCTTTGAGATACGCCCATATCAATGTATTCTATCTTTGTACTCTCCTACCATGCCTATAAATAAAGGGCTGGGGGTTCCTCCCCCAGTAGTTGATTTATAACACGTTATCAGCACGAGCCTCTAAATTTTCTTTTTTCCACAAAATTTTTTTTCCGTTCGTTGCGAAGGCGAAGGCGGGAGATCCACGAGCGCGGTGCAAGGTTTCCTCAATCGAGCGTCGTCATCCGCGTAGGGCTTCGAGCAAACGTCGCTATATCCGGAGGACGGATATAGAGGTAAAAACTCTAAAAACAATGTTTTTAATCATACGTATGATTGCCCCTCCCCTAGATCTCGCAAGATCGTCATGGGGATTCATCGTCGTCTTGAAAACGACGGACTTTTCATCCCAAAAATCATATTTTTAGGGTTTTTGGATTTTTTTTAAAATCAAACCTTAAATCAACCCCGCCGGCGGCCTCGCCGCCGGCCCCCCCGGCCACGCTGTCCCCCCATAGGGGGGCAGCAGCCGCCGCACCCCCCTGCAGGGGGGCGGCGGCCCCCGAGGCCGCACCCCCTCTGCAGGGGCGGCCCCCGCCGCGCCCCCCACAGAGGGGGGCGGCGGCCCCCGCGCCCGCCGTCCCCCCGCAGAGGGGGGCGGCGGCCCCCTGGCCGCTTCCCCCTCTGCGAGGGGGGGGGGGAGCCTGGCCGCGCCCCCCTCTGCGGGGGGTGCGGCCCCCACCGCTCCCCCCCGCAGCGGGGGGCGGCGGCCCCCTGGCCGCGCCCCCCTCTACGGGGGGGGTGGGGTGCGGCCCCTACCGCTCCCCCCGCAGCGGGGGGGGCGGCGGCCCCCGCCGCGCCTCCCGTGCAGGGGGGCGGCGGCGCCCCCCCTCTGCAAAACCCTAATTCAAAAAAAAACAGAGAGATCTATGGGCCTGAAGCCCACAGCTCTGCTGTGGGCTTCAGGCCCACAGATTTTCAAAAAAAAAACAGATCTGTGGGCCTGAAGCCCACAGCAGATCTGTGGGCTTCAGGCCCACAGATTTCCAAAAAAGGGCCTATGGGCCTGAAGCCCATAGGTCGACTGCGGGCTTCAGGCCCGCAGGCTGGTTTATCTGAAAAGAAAAAAAAATTTGGGGGAGGCAAAGGGCTATAAACTCGCCTCAAAAGGCAACTTATTTGCCTAAAAATTAATTTAAAAAGGGGATTCAAAGGCAAAATATTCGTGAAAAATCACGGTAAATTACGGGACAAATATCGGGCAGACAAGGACGTTTTTGGGGATTTTTGGGGGGCTTTTGGGATGATGAGGGAAACCTTTTCCTCTGACAAAGAAAATGTTAATTTTAGGCTCTTAATCAATTTAATTGATTAAACCCATTCAAATTACAACCTTTGCATTGTAATGATTTTTTCTACAAAAATCATATTTACATGCTTTGCATCTCTGGTATATTCTGTTGGATATTATATGCGTGGTTGTGCATTGTATTTAAAACTTAATAATTAGGAAGATCCTGCGACCGCTCTGCCATTAGTAACCTAACCTAATGGTGTATGACGTTGCCCAGTGGTCCAATAATTATTAAATTATTAAATTATTTATCCATCTCCGCGAATATTTGATGCATGTGATGAAAATGTCTGATGAAAATGTTGATGAGCACAATATTTCTGCATGAATTGCTAAATGTGGTTTTTGGATCGGCCGTTTAGTCCCACAGTTCATTTCCCGCACTTTTCTTTTATTTTTGAGAGAAGTTGTAGTGAGGAATTTATGTAAATGTCAAAGAAAGAAGACCAACTTCCATGGAGACGGAGGCCACGCTTGAAGATGGAGATATCATATGGGACCCACGGGGTTTCCAAAGTTGTATTTTCATTTTCGTTAAGCTGCAAATTTGTATAATTTGGACTGTGGACTTTTTTGGACTCTTTCTTGTGGGACTGGCCGATCCACACATTTAGCTTTTCGTTAAATATTGCCTCCGCATGAAAATGTTTTCTCTGATTAATTATTAATCCATGCATGTTTGTGCTCTGCTAGATAAATGGCTAATATTGCAAGCGTTAATTTCGAAGTACTGGAAGCATTAGGTAGAAACTATCTAAGCTGGTAGCTAGATGTAAAGTTTCACCTGCGGACAAAGTCCCTCATCGCTGCTGTGACTGAAAAAGAAAATGTTAGCGATATAGAGAAGGCGCAAGCCATCATCTATATTCCCCGCCATGTGGACAAGACCTTAAAGGCTGTATACTTTACGGTCGAAGATCCACTTGAGCTATGGACTGCCCTTGAGGACAGGTATAAACATCAGAAAGATGTTATACTCCCAAGGGCACGATATGAGTGGGAGAACCTGAGACTACAGGACTTTAAGTCCATTGCTGAGTACAACTCAGCACTTTTTAGCATCACCTCACGACTGAAGTTGTGTGGTGAAAAAGTCTCAGAAGATCGCATGCTGGAATAGACGGATACGTCCTTCCATGATAAAGATGCGATACTCAAGCAGCAATACCGTGAACGCAAGTTCACCAAATATTCTGAGCTGCTGTCATGTTTACTCATGACCGAGCAAAACAGAGAGCTTCTCCTCGCCACTCACAATATGCGCCCTCCCGGCACTACCCCTCTACCAGAAGCTCACCATTACTCTTCCTTCAAAAAGAAGAGGGATAATAAAAGAAAAGAAAGACCACAGAAGGGGGGTCAACAAAAAAAAGCCAAGGGCCATTAAAAACAGCAGCGAAATAATGAAAGTAAGCGGAAGTTCACGAGGCACAAAAATAACAAAAATAGAAATGATATACCCCCACCCAAGAGGGAATGGGAAGACCAGTGCCAAAATTGTGGCATGAAAGGCCACTGGTCCAGAGTGTGCCAAACTCCGCATCATCTCCAGGATTTGTATAAAGAGAACAAGAAAAATAAAGCTGAAACAAACCTGATGACATCTGATGCTCCAGTTAAGTTTTTCAGCTGACGACTTCGAAAATAATGACATGCTTGACTAGCCTTTACTTTTATCTTAGCAAATTGTTTAGAACATCTCACGTTATGAGTGCTTTTGTATTACGCAATCTGTTTTGATTGAAAATTTTTAGTAGACAATAAATGAATATGTCTATCTGAATATGCATGTGCCTTTATGTTTCATCTTTTGAAACTGCTCTCATAAATAAATAGTAGACAATAAACACGTACGATCTCTTTCAATACAAAGCCCAATATCAGGGCTATATTGAAGATACAGGGAATGCAACACTGTTGCCCCCAAACGACACAAAAATAAAGGATGCACTAATCCCTCCGAATTCCAAAAGAAACTTTCTAAGTTTCAAGGACATCCGTTTCAACGGATTCCACGTGGACACAGCAAATGTAAATGAAAAAAAAATTACCGTATGCAACGTCTCAAGAAAAAGGAGTAAAATCCACACTTGAACGTTTTGAGTGCCTTATAGGCCTCCACCATACGAAGATTCGGAGAAAGGAAGCAGAATTAAACGGAGCACCTGAAGTGCCCGACATCAGTCGAGTTTTTACTCCGGCATGATGGACTTGGCCACCCTGGATTTGTGATGATGCATCGCATGGGTATGACTTGAAGAACCAGAAGATTCTTCAGAAGGGAAAAAATCCCTCGCATCCCTTACTATAAGGGAAAACTAATTGCAAGGCCATCTCCACGATAAGTTGAAAAAGAATCTCCACGCTTCCTCAAAAAGAATACAAGGAGATAGATGTGGATAAAATCCACCACCCTAGTGGGCTATTTCAGTACTTCACTGTACTGATAAATGCATCCTCAGAATATTCGTACGTGTGTCTACTACAGACCCCCAACGTAGCTTTTCCAAAGCTATTGGCACAAAAATAAAAATGTTGCGGGCACATTTTCCAGACAATAAAATGTTGTAAATAAGTCTGGTTAATGTTGGGAAATATACCTCCCAGTCTTTTCAAGAGTACTGCCAATCAACGGGAATTGAAAATGAACATACAAGTGCCGCATGTTCATACCCAAAATGGGTCGACAGAGTCACTGAAAAGTAGACTCCAATGGACTGAACGTCCATTAAATCCCGATTGCCTATGGATGCATGGGGACATGCAAACTCTGCATGCTGCATCGTAAATGAAAATAATACCCTCTGGAGGTCAGAGTCTCCAATGCAACTTGCATATGGAATGCCACCGAACATTTCTCATCTGAGAATCTTCGGTCGCGCAGTCTTAAATCCCCATTGCACCACCAAAGAGGACCAAAACGGTACTCAACGTCGCCTAGGTATCCATGCAGGGTTTGACTCACCCTCACTTATAAGATACCTAGAACCCCAAACGGGGGACGCATTTAAGGCACATCTTGAAGACTGCGATTTCGATGAGACGAGTTTCCCAAAAATAGGCCCAGATACTAGAAAATCTGGTGCGAAGAAAATTATAACGTGGGTTACAAAAGTTTGACCCACTATGATCCGGTAACAATACAATGTGTAGATGAGATCCCGAAGATCCTCCACATACAGAACACTGTTTACCAATTACCGGAATCATTTATTGACAACCAGAAGATTGTCAGATCACACATCCCTGCTGTAAAAACTCCAGCTAGGATTGACATCCCCGAGAATGGATGCAATCCACCAGCAGCAGAAGTGGCTGATCCTCAACAGAAAAGAGGCAGACCACCAGGCTCCTAGGACAAGAAACTCCTGGAGACCTTAAGACAATACTACCACAGGACAATGAGCTCCTGTCCACACCATCACCCTTCCCGGAATCCACTGCAGAGGAATTACCGGGAAAAAGTGAAATTAAGTAAATGTTGTACGTACTGGGGAGGTGTTGGACAGATAGAACATAAATTGTCGACAATGTATTCACGTATCATATTGCCATATACATCGCAATAGCGATGATGTTTATAAATTATCGTTCCACACTCCGTTGCTAGAAGGCAAATGTAGAGATTGGCCAAACGTGGAACGTGGCAATAAAAGATGAGCTGGACTCACTTATGAAACGTGAAATGTTCGGACATGAAGTCCAGACACCAAAAGGTGTCAAACCTGTGGATAAAACAAAGTATTGCAAACATAAGAAAAATAAATACAAAATCGTATTCTATACGGTACAACCTATAGCCCAAGGAAAATTTCGCTGAAACTAGGGATCGAACAAATTCAAATGAGCATGTCTCATAAATGATGCATCAGTCTCCCTAAGTTATCAAAAGCGAATACCTTACGATTTGGCGAAGGAAAATTTTGGATATGCTGTTATTGGATGTTGTGACGGCATACCTTCGTGGATATCTTGTAAAGATAATTTCCACATTTCCTTAAAATGCCTGAATAGACTTCAGGACGTCTATTCAAGAAAAACAATAAGTATAATAAATAAATGTACAACCAAGAGAATCACTTGACAAGTCAATGATTCCTACTGAAGGTTGTCTTTGCATCAGTGCAAAGAACAGGATTAGAGATCTTAGTTGTAGACAACTAACATCTCATCGGATCTCCTGAAGAGAAAACCGAAATAAATGTACAAGCCTGACTTTTAAACATGAAATAAAAAGACCTAGGCAAATATAAAGTCATGGCTCATAGAATCCTGTTATAAACGCCCAGAAGTGCGTTGGAGAAATTAAAAGGACCATTGTCATCCAAAGTACACCTACGGTGGTATACTCAATGGATGTACAAAAAAGAACCCTTCCGATCGCTGGAAGAGGTGGATGACATAACTGGTCCCAAAGTCCCTTACCTAAGTGCAATCAGGCACTCCTGGCTAACTGCATGCGTCCCGATACAGCAATTGCAGTAAACTCATTAGCCAGAGATAGTTGGCACCTAAAAAGGGCCATTAGACCGGAGTTAAGCCTTCTGAGCTTCCTCCAAGGGTCAAAAGATTCGGGCTTACAATATGAAGTATCATCCTCCAATGTTCATGCAAATGCAGGTTTCAGGTCCAGTCCCTATGCTGAGAAATCACAGAACGGATACCCACAGTGGGATGGCCATCCCCTGCAGATCTGCAAAGCAATTTATGAAGGCGACATCTTCCTATCATTCTGAGATCCTCACCACACCAATGGTGTACTTGAGGGCGCCTGCTGGTACATCACATCCCAATGAAGATTGGGATAGAAGCTGGTATTGTGGAGCTAACCACATAGTCTGAAGACATCATCAGAGGCGACGATACTTAGCACACCTCTCCAGAGTTTCTGGATTCAGCAGCTACTTAATTGCAATAACTTTGTAATCTGTGTATATTTTCGGAATGTTGTAAATAGGAGTGATGAGATAAGCCTAAGAGATCTGAAAGCCTAAGAGCTTTTACAGATCAGGGGGAGTTGAGGGAATTTGTACTCTTTTCCCTTAGCTATGGTTTTTCCCACTGGGTTTTCCATAGCCAAAGGTTTTAACGAGGCAAATCACATCAACTCTGGATCCTGAAGTATCCACCCCTCTGTGACGCTCAGAATCCAGAAGTATTCATGAGCAGAGTCACTTGCACAGATCAGGGGGAGTTAAAAGAGCGTTTGTACTCTTTTCCCTTAACTATGGTTTCTCCCACTGGGTTTTCCATATCTAAAGGTTTTAACGAGGCAAACCTCACCAACTCAGGATCCCGAAGTATCCACCCCATGTGAGACTCTTATTACGCTCAGAATCCCGAAGTACCCTTGAGCAGAGTCCACACCTATGGCTGGATAAGGGGGAGTGTTGTGAATGGAAATAACCAGAGTCGGTTAGGATTGCGGGTATCTTTGAGATACGCCCATATCAATGTATTCTATCTTTGTACTCTCCTACCATGCCTATAAATAAAGGGCCGGGGGTTCCTCCCCCAGTAGTTGATTTATAACAGCAGGCATTTATTTCATCGCAGATAATTAATCATCACAGGCAATTAATCATCACAGGCATTTTAATAATGGAAATGAAAATTTTTCTTTTAATAATTATTGGACCACTGTGCAACGTCATACACCGTTAAGTTAGTTGACTAACGGTAGAGCGGTCACAGGATCTTCCTAATTATTAAACGTATAATAATCAAATAATCCAAAGATGCGATGATAAAGCATGTAATTTATCAGGATTTAACGAAGAAAAATCTTAATTAAATCTGAAAAAGAATTTGGAAAAACAACATTTTTGTGGAAAACCGCTAGTTAGGGTTTTTGTTGGCGATCTGCCGTGCGATCCTGTGCAACCTGCTATGGTTTGCGTCGCGTGGGCTGCCGCATCTGGCGGCTAGGGTTTGGCCGCACGCGGGTGGAGGGGGGAGGGTTAACGTCGCCGCCGTCGCTTCTGGCGGTTAGGCGGTGGCGGCGTCTGCCGAGGGGAGCGGTGCTCCAGGCGGCAGCGGCGACTGTCGACTGAGCGACAGCGCCGTCTGTCACTCCTGGTGGCAGCGACGATTGCCGCGGGGAGCGGCAGCGCCGGCTGCCGTCGGAGCGGCAGCGGCACGACACCGCTTCTGGCGGCGCGGAGATCGCAATGGGGGTTTCGTGCGTTCGTGGCTTGTGGCCGAGTGGCGACGAAAAATCCCCTCTAGTGTTTGAAGATTTGGGGAAGAAGATCATAAAAACAGGATTTTTATTTAAAAAAGCTATTTTTAGTCTTCAAATCAGCGTTTTTAATCGTAAAAAATTTATTTTTAGTGATAAAAACATCGGGTTATCATTAAAAGGTTGATTTAGCATGTAGATCTGAGATAAAAATTCGATCTGTACTAACGAAACGTTGGTCCAAATATGTAGATCTAAAGATAAAAATCTAGATCTGATTAAACTAACATGGATCTAATCGTCTGCGCATAAAAGTTTAGATCTAGGGAATAAAAATTATCTCTAGATCCTAACCTCCAGATCTAGCGATGTTCGGTGAAGGAAGCCATTTCGCGTCGCAATTCGTCCGTCGGCAGAGGTTCGGCTCAGCTTTGAGCGTGCTGATAACGTGTTGTAAGCTTGGAGGATACAGAACCCCGTAGCTTTGTATATATAGAGAAATGATTACATAATGGATGTATATCCAATACACTAAGTTCATAACAAGATCATATTTAATGATGCCGGTTTTTTATTTAGTAGACATATGGTCTAAAGCAATATAATAATACCCACCTCTTTGTTACCTTCGCAAGTAACCCAGCTAGCGGAGCTAGCGTTCTTTTTTTTTTTTTTGAGACGTACGTTAGGCCAGATGGCCGATTGATGAATGGTCGAGCTTTTGCAATAAAACATTAGATTTTATGTGCTAAGCTGTCCTTGTAACTTGTGAGGAACTAAATTATCCCCCCATTGGTTTTATTAAACTCACGTAATAGGTGTGGTAGGTACCCGAATATTTTTACATGGCAGCCATGCAGGCTGTAAAAAGACAAATATTAGGCAACAAAATGCAAGATGTACGTGATGAGCATCTCCACTTGTCTTATTCATCCATGCATGTTGGGTTAAATCGAAGTTAGGTTGAAGTTAATAAACAATTTTTGGGATGGTTGGATTTAATTAATTAGGATTAAAAGATACGCTCGTTGTCCAACCTATAATCAACATATAATCAACTCTTATTTGCAAGGGTACATGGTTAAGAATCTGGACTACCAAATTAGCTAACAATCGGTGGGTGTCTTTGTGTGCACATGCGTAGGGAAGAATGCCCATGATCTGAGCTGCCTTCTTACATGGGACGAGATCATCCCATGCGACCCCATCGCATCAGGGGGGCATGGTTCATGTCCATGTTAGATGTCAGCTCAAGTTTCTTGTCCTCATGTGTGTGTATGTATGTAAAACTTGGTATTTATTCGAAGAGGAATGGACCAAATATGTAAGCCTAATCCATATTAAATTCAAAATTAGGAGGGTTGGATCTGAGGTCCGACCTAATCCTTTTTGATGTTTAAGTCAGATGATGACTCAAGGAGGCTCGTGTATGATAACTATGGCTGATCTATAAATTAGGAAATGAGAAGTTTAAGTGGAACAGATCAGATGATGGTTTGTATTTGCATTCATGGTGCTGTGGTCCCCCAACATATATAGCATCCCCTACAGTACACGAGTCAATGCTTCCGTTGGATCCCATCCAGCAGCTGCATATTCATCCTTTTGCTAAAACGTGGGCCAACCGAGAGGCACCCCGCCATCTCCTTGTTGTTTCCCTTTCGACGCACACGTTGTTGTAGCCCACATGATGCTCAACACGCGCTAATGTACGTACGAACCCCCAATGGCCTGAACCGAGAACATGTGACGGAGACTGTGGAAGGGGTCACCTCAAAGGGAATAAAGGCCCATAGCAACGACGCACGTGGGCTCCCTGCGGCCCTGTCGCCGACTCATTGTGCCTTGCCCTTTACACTGACCATGATCGACTTGTGAACGGGGTTTGCCACCATTTACCTGCCTTAAGGCTGCTTTGTTCTAATGTGTTGTCTTTGTCGTACTAAATGAAGATCAGGGTTCTACGTTCCGACTGTAAGCTTATGGCCCATGAATCCCTCCCGTCGGGGTTCCCTCTCCTCCAGTATGAATTTGGCTGAGATGGACTGTATACACGTCAAAAAGAGGTGCATGGAGTTGACACTTTGTCAAAAATGGAAAGAAATTGGGGGAGAGAGAGCGAGGAGATGTGATTTTTCTTTCCATTTTTGACAAATAGTCACCTCCATGCACCTCAATTGAGGTGTATATAGCAATTCTCATTTGGTTTTGTGCGCAATCCGTAAGTAGGATGCAAAGCGTTGCAACACACGAATTATGATTTCTGCAAACAACAAATGCGTGGTGTTTTGAGACGGTTTGGCAATATACATCGAGGATCTATTGATTCGATCGTTAAAAGAACTGAATATATGAATGTTGAGATGAATAGAAATAGATGTAGACCGAAGAAGTGAATGCAAGTGATATGAATTATCTTGGTTTGACAGAAGAGAAATCTTTAGCTCATAATGAGTGAAAAGTGAGTATGCATCACGGTCTAACGTGAACACAATCCCATATTCGTTCTACCAAGTCATGGAGCTGTCCTCAAATTTTTAGGATGAAGGCTAAGATGATGATGATGAAATAGTAGGTGTGAAGACTTTGACTTACAATTTCTCTTGGCTGTAGTCTCCTCGGACACCTGATAAATCACCTCATACGATAAGCTGAGTTGGATGATTGTCATCGGTAAGTCCACCACCATCTCCATCGTCTTCCTTTCCGAGATATCCGTCAGTGAAGTCTCGATGTTTTACACTACCCCATGGACATGAGCCTTCCTCAAGATTGTCTTCATCTTGTATTGCCAAATCTCAAAGTAAGTCTCCAATCGCCGCATACATGCAACTCGCATACGAACTCAACAAAAGAATTAATTGGCCAATATATCAGATATTGTAACAATTTGTTGTTTTTAAATCCTTTCTCCTAATTTAATCAACAAATGATGTAGCATACTATTATTACTAAAAAAAACAAATGGCAATAAAGATGAGCATACTTCGTTCCTGCACAATGGGTCGATGTTTCGTGGGAAATGTTCTCTTGCTTGGTCAAGAACATGAAAATAGTACTTCTATCAAAAAACTGTTTGAAGGCCTTTTGTCTGATAGTTTCTCATTCAAGGAATAACATTCCCTTTGCCAATCGAATCCATTGGGAGCCATGTGGCAGTCTATCAGCGAGCTGTATGTATATATATCAAGAGATGATGCATCATGCAACTCTAACACTGCGAATTAATTATTATGGTCATCTTTTATTATTTTATCTACGTCACTCGCACGATTTTAAAGAAAATAAAGGCCATCTTTTCTTTTTAAGTCCTCGTGCAATGTTTTCAAGCAAAATTAAAATATTAATGCTGGATGCATTAGTACAAGAACAAAGAAACAATAATCCAAAAAAGCGAGATGAAGAATTGGTAAGAGAGAGAAATGAGCCTTTCCACAGGCGGCCAAGTCCAGGTCAAAGCCGAAGTCCGCTTGCTACGTTATTTATTTATTTATTTTTTTATATTTTTACCAAACATATCTTATTGTCCATGCGTAGGGTTGCTTCTTGCATTGTGTCATGACTCATGAACATGCGCATGGCCAATTTGATTAGATAAATAGCAAAGGATTTAGATCAACAAAACCGGTTTACTGCATATGGATCAATGCCACTGAATTTGTGATATATGATTTTAAATATACTTTATGAAAATATCATGAAAAGTGAGGAGATTTCGTCAAAGCAATGCTACAATATAAAGAAATATGTTGAGCTCCGGTGCTCATATTAGTGGTTGAATCACTCGGCTGTCTCGGTGGAGACCTAGGTTCGAATCCCACTACCCCCAATCCCCCCTTTTATTCTTCGTTATTTTCCATCTTTTAGGGTTCCGATGGATATCTGACTTCTTTGTGTTGGGGTTAAGCGATCAGGACGGGTGTACTCGTGTTCCACGACCCATGTTTCCTGCTTTCCGTTGTATCAAAAAAAAAAGAAAAAAAAAAGAAATATGTTTACGTCTCATATCCTGTAAAGCTTAGTATATACTTCATATGTATAGGGACGTACCTTAGGGTTTCACTCTTTATATGTAAGGGGATCATTGTTGACAATTGTTGCAATACGGATTTTCAAGATATGTTACAAATAATACGAAAACCGGTCTCCCCAAAAATGGGTTATTCGAAAAGAGTCCTTCAAATCATAGCATTTGCGATTTAGTCCTCCAAATCATATAAATCACTCGAAAATAGTGATCAACTCCATCAGTGTATTCATAGAAAGAAATATGGAGAAAGTAAAGGAGTCACCCAGGATTTCAATCCCGCAGCCCAAGGCTTAAAGAAGAACGTGTCTCGTCCATTGCAATTTGGTCGCATTTACAGGCATAAAAGAGTTGGCTAAAACCCCCTAACTTGGAACCCAACCTCGGCTAAAGTCGGCTCTCTTGAAGAGTCCTAATATTAGAGGAGTCCCATGTGTATCTGAATTAGGCTAAAGCCAGCATTGATGCTGCTATCTTTACAAAGCCACTAAAGGTGGCACTCTTGTTCATGTTCAAGACATATCTTGAAATGACGAATGGAAGGAAATTTGGTTTAAGAGAAGGTTCTTGTTTGTTAACCCGACTTAGTTCATGGGCTTGAACCACACTAAAAGTCTAGTAAAATTCAAGAAGTTATCTATTAGAATTCTTAAATTGTAACTGCATTCAAGTTGTCTTTTAATTAGAATCCTTCAAATTTTAATTACATTCATGTATTACTTAGTATTTCCATTGAATTTGTGATTGAATGAAGATGTCTAGGAGTCATACATGTTTATTTTAGCATTCTCAAATAATATGTAATCGAATAAGTGAGTTCAAGAAGCATGCATGTGTCTTTTAATATTCTTATTGAGTTAGTGATTATATGAGAGATGATTCAATCCCCTTATGTAAGAGTACTAGCAAATAACCCGTGCACACGTGCACGTGGACCTAAAAAACGGTCGGAAAAGGGGGGAAGAAGAAAAAGTGTGGGTGTGTGGGGGGAGAGCCCGGTCAAAAATGTAAAAAATCGGGGTTGTATGTGCAAAATTTCCCACCACCTCTCAAAATCTCAAAGTCTTATACAATTTCTCTTGTTCAATTTCTCTTATCCAATTTCTATTGTCCAATATCTCCTATCCAATTTCTCTTGATAATATCCCTCTTTTATATAATAGATATTCTAGGGGATTGAATCATCTTTTTATTTTAGATAAGGTGTGTTGAACAATATTATTTTGTAAGTGATTACATAAGTGAGTTCAAGAAGCATACATGTGTCTTTTAATTTTCTTAAATAATATTGTTCAAGGAGCCTTATGTAAGTAAAAAAGATGATTCAATCCCCTAGAATATACTCTTACTCTAATTTTCATCTATGTGAGCTTTCCCACACATTTCCTTAACCCAAACACAAAAAATTTTCTCAACACTCGTTGCACTTTCCATCTTCGTAGCTCATACATTGCATATAGTCTTTAATAATGGTTATGTTGCTAGTGATCTAAATATTTTAGATAACACATCGGAAGATAGAAAATCAAAATTTTCTTATACCATGAGTCATACAAAACATAGATCTAGCTGTAAATCTAGAAATTAATGTTGAGATGAAAACCATACCTTTGTGTGAGTATTCTTTAGTGATACTTATGTATCTAAATCTCTTCCAGTTTTTTACTCCTAGCTCTTTCACAACTAGCACATTAGAAGATTCACCTTGATGAATAGCTCCTTCATGACCTACAAGTCCCCCGACAACACGCACAGTCCTCCCGAGCTTTGCTAGAGCAAGAAAGGAGGAGAAGAATAACACTTTGATTAGTGTAAATTGTTCTCCCTCTAAAGAGGTTTGAAATTCTCCACACTTAGAGAATTGAGTTGTAGGAACTTATTCTCTTTTCTTACGGATTTCTATGCATTCAAAGAGAGGTGCAACACTTGGTGCAACTTCCTACAAAATTGGTGGTGCAAAGATAGCAAGGGAGGGCACCCTTTTATAGAGTAGGAGAGGAGAAGTTCATGATGAACTCTTCATCCTGAACACATATAAAAAAGAAGAGAAACCCAAGTTTGATTCTCCAACTTACCATGGGAAAACATGGGGTCTCTAGAGTCAAAAATGGTGTTCTGGCAGCATCCAGTCGACTAGTACCACTACATTAGTCAACTGGCATGTCGACAGAACCTAACCAATGCTATTTGCACTCTATTTGTCGACTAGAAGATTGCCTCTAGTTGACTCATATGCATTAGTCGACTAGAGGCAAGCCTCTATTTGACTAGTGGATATTTTAAGCCTTTGGTCTTCTTCTTTGTTTGAGATGTTAACTCCTTACAAGCACTTCATTTCACTCACTCGTAAATCTTTGTGATGTGTTAATTTAATTCCACTACAATGATTGCAACTCTTGTGATCTATGTGCTCTTTAATGATCGCAACTCTTGTGATATTTGTACTTTCTAATGATCACAACTCTTGTGATTGATCCATTGTGTATCTTCTATATACATAAGTTTTAGTCCTCCGCTTTCCATAAGTTGTCTTCATCTGTGTGAGAATCTAATAGCTCAATTCTTACTTCAGTATTGACACGACAACATCATGTAATAGATCGGTAGTGGTGCTAGCTACACGTGCCGACCCCTGTTTAAGAATCGTCATTAACTAGTTGATGTGAGACTGGAATCTTTCCAACTAAATTTGGGCCATACATTGTTAGCTAGCATGAAGTCCGGTCCCTTCGTTAAGACTATGTCGCTAAAGTATCTAGGTTACATATAATGTCATACCCCATTACACCTTAAAACCTTGAGTCATATGTGATCTGATGTCCTATCTCGATATTCCTATGACTTAGAACATTTAGAACATATGCTGAAGCAGACACAAATTGAGCCTCATTATCATGATCTCATCATGATCCTAATGTTTCTCACATAAGTCTAAGGACTTAATCTGTGCGATATAAACAAAACAACATACTCAGCAGTGTAAAAAGGAATCACATAGATAAAGAGTACTACGAAATAACACACTACTATTTTTGAACAAGATGTACTTCATAATTACACTAATTGTCTGAAGGGCATACATTATCCAACATCTCACACTTGCACTTACAACCACTTATTATAATATCTCATACTGATTTTGTCCACTAAACAGTCCAGTTTGTTTCGTGAAAGAGCCTTCATGAGTGAATCTGTTACATTATCTTCTAAGCTAACTATTTGTATCTCAATGTCATAGCATCCTTGAATTTCACATATCACGTGAAAATTTCTTAGGATATGTCTGGATTTATTGTGAGACATTGGTTCCTTTGCAAGAAGAAGTGCTGCATTATTGTCTCAATACAAATGGTATTGGAATAACAATCAATGGAACAACACCGAGTTCGGTAACGAAATTCTTCATCCAAACTGTTTTTTTGTTGCATCAGTAGATGCGATGTACTCAGCTTCCCTCGTAGAGTCTGCTCGATGTCTTGTTTTGAACTCTTCCAACTCATTGTCCCTCTATTGAGGGTGAAAACATATCATAACACTGACTTTCTTTCATCTATGTCACTTTGAAAACTTTAGTCAATATATCTTTTTACTGAAAGAATACTAATCCCACCTGTTGAGTCATTGAGCCGGCATTCGAGATAACTCGACCGACAAACGACTAAATCCCAAGGGGCCACAAGAGAAGCCCGATATCAACTCAGTCAAAGTCCATTGACCAGTCGACCATTGAGTTTACCTCACTCGAACGTGGGATTAAAGGTGGGCTCGTAATTCGCAGGAACGTGCACAACATTTACTCCTATTAAGGGGGAAAGATCGTGGCCCCATTATGGGTGGCCGTTATCTCTTCAACGTCACAAAAAGGACCCGGGATGCCTATAAATAGGATGAATGGTTCCAAATCCAAGGTACGAGATCTAAGACATAGAACTCTACTTTTTCAGCTGATATTTCTTACATTATAGAGCTAGCGACGTCAGATTTGAGGTGAACCTCCGTGGGTCGATCTCAGCTGCTCCTAGCTCCCTCTCATCCTTAAGTTTCCATACTAACTTAAGCATCTGAGGGGATTTGGGTCGGAACCCAGATCCGACCCCCTAACGTGTCTCTGTGGTGTAGATCGACAAACCGCCATCTCTCGCGAGGGTTGTTTTCGAGCTTTCAGGCTCGAATGGTCGACGCATCGGTCATCCAAGGGTCGATTGAGCACCGCACCATCATCTACATCCATCACTCGACCCAGGTTCTTCCAACCTAGGGTCCTACTTCACTCGCTAACGAGGCTCTATTTCAGAGTGAGGCCTTAACAGTTTGGTGCCGTCTGTGGAAAACGTTAACCAGCACGACATCCCAAAGAAATCGAAAAGCTATGACAGCTGGACCGAGTAACATCGGACCGATCGAAGGTCCGAAGGAGAAGTAGAAAGCGAACAACGTCCTGGTGGAGGATGCCGCGGACTCCACATCACCATCACAATGACCAGCGAGGGACACGAAGGAACCTGAGGTGACCCGGAAGGAATTCACCCAGTTCACCGAGCAGGTTGACAGGAGTCTCGGTGTTTTGGCGACCTTGATACGCCAAAACATGGGGAATCCATCGCTTTTGAATGAGCCGTTACCGCCCCTAAACCTGGCCCTGACACCAACCAAAGGTGCGGTTTTCCTCCGAGATCAGGGGATCTGAGAGCAGATCAACTAGAAATCAGCCCACACAACGCAACCCCCCATCTCACCAATACGACGGAATGTGGGTCGACAATCGGGCCTTCATTCTCTAGGGGAAACACACACCCTCCAATTATCGGGAAGCAACCCGCAACATCCTGAATCAGGTAATGTACGGGGCACCCCCGGTTATAACCCTCTTAACCCTGCAGGTGGATTCGGAAGGAGAGAGGAAATCCCAAACCGATATTCAGGGGCCAACTACGTGCAAATCGGAGAGGGAGGATCTCTGATCGTCTGATCTGCGATTCGACGGACCCCGCTGAGGGAGAATATCACTTCTGCAACTCCTCTTTCCAAGTTTAAACTCTCTGCCCTACCAGCTTATGATGGCAGATGCGACCCATGGTCGCACAGTCATAAGCATCTGAATGTAATGTTGCACCACAGGGCCGACAAGCCATACCTTTGTAGAGCCTTCCACGTTACCCTATTCGAGAGGGCAGAAGGCCGGTACGAAGGGTTACCCCACGGCTGCATCGGGTCATTCGATGAATTGGCAGAAATGTTCTACATGCAATTCATCGTAGGTCGACGTCCTAAGAAGAAGTCCTCCCACCTCTTCTCGCTCAAAAAAATGAGAATGAGTAAATTCAAGCCTTCGTCCAAAGATTCAACGACGATAGGCTCGATGTAGAAGAGACGCCGGATGTGACCGTCATAGCAGCGCTCACTCAGGCGGTTCGGAACAAACACCTTCGAAAGGCCCTCCACCAGTTCCCCCTAACACCGTCACAAAAATGCTCAATATAACGGATCAGTTCACCGTCTCCGAGGAAGCGGAGGAACCAACCAAAGCTAATGCAAAGGGCACTCCCGCCCGTCGCGGAGACACAAGGCGAGAGAAACCAACACCGGGAACCTTGCGCCAGGAGTCTCGAGACAAGAGACCCAGAGAGAGGAGCCCTTGAGGCAAGGAGTGCCCTACCTATGCAAAACCGAGCGCTCCTAAGACGGAGTTCCTTGCTTATACCCCACGAGAAGAGCTAATCCAAGAGATAGCAAAGAAGGGCAAATATGAGAAGAGAGACGACCTCAAATTCTGTAAGTACCACAATGACTACGGGCACGATACCATGACTGTTGGACTCTCAAAAAAGAGATCGATACACTGGTCAAATGAGGGCACCCAAAAACCCGGATAATGAACAACCTAGCAAGGAGGGATCCTCAAAGTAGAAAGACAAGATGACGGGGTCACCTGTCACCAAGGTGATCGACTAACAAGTCGTCTGAGCACAAGATCATATAAAGAGGCATGTGGCAAAATAAACTCCGACGAAGTTCGAAAACATCGATACGCCTTTTGTTTTTATCTTTCTTTTCAATAAAGCATGTTCTTTTCATCAAATAAAGTTTTGCTTCATCGAGCCTTCATGAATTCAACAAAACTATCCCATCAAACTCCCGACTAAAAGGATCTGATCCTTGGGAAGCCTGGGTAAACTGAATTCATATTGATGAAGTCCATGCAAGTTACTTATAAAGGTCGTCAGCCATAAGCCGAAAGAGCCACCCTTTGCTACTGAACGACTCTCTCAAAGTGTCGTCAGCTGTAAGTCGAAGGACCACCCCTTCGCTACTAAACGACTCTCCTAAAGGTCATCAGCCGTAAGCCGAAGTGGCCACCCTTCTTTAATAATAGCTCACACTTCTTTAATAATCAAGAAACCTCATCATCCCTCGCAGATAGCAGCTAAGCTCAATACATTGAGATTTGAGAGCCAATATCTCATTTCTCAAAACGTCAATTTGAGAATCCCTCTAAAGAATGAGGAGTCGCTATCCGAGTGAACATTCTCTAATTGGAGTTTGAGAGAAGCATTCTCATCTCTCAATGCACTAATTTAAAAAAGAAGTACATCTCTCTTGGTATGCAATGAATGAAGTTCAAGTTGACGCGTGGCATACACACTCTCTTTCAAAGATTTATGAAAATCATTCATATACTCACTTTGAGTTTTAAGAGAGTCATTATCTTTACTCAACCTGCACACAGGTGAACCAAGAGCAATCTTTTATTGATTCAATGCATTGATTTGTGTCTCAACATGAGGTTTGGATATAAAGATGTGTGTGTACGTGCATCTCTATCAAGCTTCTTATTTTTTGCTTTGAGAGAGTCATACGAAATCATTAACTACTTATAACTAGCAATAACGTCATTACGTTGTTGAATGAAAGATTTACGAGATACCTCATTGCCATCGATACTCTCATCAAGATAATCAATAATAAATTTAAGACTACATATATAAGATGATTAGTACACAACATAATGTTGATCATCATCAAAACAATATGGGTCTTGAACTCAAGAACCAATAGCTCCCACTGATTACGAAGCCCTCTACCTAAGTCATGTAAACACACTCTTCTAAATCATCTTTTCGAAAAGCTGTCTTTACATCCATTTGCTAGATCTTGTAGTCATGGTAAGCTACTATAGCAAGCAGAATCTGAATGGATTATGCGTGGCTACTGGTAAAAAAATCTCGTCATAGTCTGTTACTAGCCTTTGATGATATCATTTTGGTACTAATCTTGCATTAAAGGTCTTTACATTTCCATCTACACCGATCTTTCTCTTGAATATCCACTTGTTCCCTATGGATTTTACCCCTATGAGAATATCCTCTAAAGTCCATACTTTATTGGTTTGCATATATTCCATTTCGGATTTTATTACATTAAGCCATCTTGCAGAGTCTCACTCTTTTTTGAAAACTAGTATGGTCATCATCCACTATGATGATATCCTCTACTCCACCATCAACGAGAAAGCTGTAGTATCTCTCTGGTGGATGGGATTCCTTACTAGATCTCCTGATTGGCTGAAGGTAGATAGGAACAGTATTTGTGTCTAGTTCTATCTTTTGATCCATTAAAGTTTGTGCCATTGGAACCTGTTTTTAGTTCTATCTCCTGGACAATGATATCTTAAACAAAAGACTTCTTCTCAAGGAAGGTGGCATATTGAGAAACAAACACATTTTGTTCCTCGAGGTGAAAGAAATGATATCCTTTAGAATCATTAGGATATCCCACCAACCTACACGTCATGGATCTAACCTCCATCTTATTTGGATTGTGCCTTTTTACGTATGTTGGACAACCCCAAATTAACCTTAACAAACTTAAGATTAGGTTTTCTACCATTCCATATCTCTTATGGAGTGGTTGGCACGGCTTTAGATGGAACCATATTCAATATGCGCACTGCCGTTTCTAAGGCATAGCTCTAGAATGGAAGAGGTAACTCAGCGTTACTCATCATGGATCGCATCATATCTAATATAGTGTGATTCCTTCTCTCTAATATGCCATTGTGTTGCGGTGTGTAGGGAGAAGTAACCTAATAGAGAATCATATTTTCTTTTAAATTTGCAAGGAATTCTAGACTTAAGTATTCACACTACAACAAAAATGGTCATTGACAACTTCTAAAAAAGGTTGTAATAGGGGACAGACAACTTTTTAACAAACGTTGTAATATGCGAAGTTGTAATAGGGTCGGCTCATTAGACCACTTTTTTGCCTGTTGTAAGAAAACGTTGTAATAAATGTATATTACAACTTTTTTTAAACGTTGTGTAAACTTCTATTACAACTTTTATAAAAAGTTGTGTAAAGAGATATTACAACTTTTAATAAACGTTATGTAAACTTTTATTACAACGTTTATAAAAGGTTGTGTAACGCAATAATACAACTTTCTTTAAAAGTTGTGTAAACTTCTATTACAACGTTTATAAAAGGTTGTGTAAACTTCTATTACAACTGGTTTAAATAGTTGCTTAAAACTCTACTACAACTTTTATAAAACATTGTCTAACATTTATTACAACTTTTATAAAACGTTGCGAAAAAGGTACAAAATTAAAAAAAAAATATGCGGTTACAGTTGTTCCAAATCTTCATGTAGTAGTTGTACACATCCTGATGAACACACACATAATAGCATAGAAAAATACGTTTAACCCTTTATTCATAAACTAGAAAGTTGCACCTGAACATAACTTCCTCCAATACAAGGTAAACATTAACTTCCTCCATTTCACGGTGATACAATATCTGTTCTTAAACTTTGCCAAAAGTTCAACATAATCGAGAGTAGCACACCTACTAACATCAACGGAAAACTTCTACTGCTATGAAATCATTCCTCTTTCAGTTGTTGCATGGTGACGACCAAACAAGTGAGTGTATGGAGATTGGAAGACAAGCGAAAACCCTGGGAGGCCCGATCCCACAAAACACTTCCTTAACTTCATCAAATCCTGTAAAATTTTAAATTAAATTAAATAAAGTTTTAAATTAAACACTTCTCTCTAATCACTACCACTAAACGCCACGTTACTCGTGTACTTAAGCATGTGAAAGGTACATGTGACATAAGTCAATGACATCATCTGAAGACTATATATAAGGTATAAGCATGTAACAGTACATGATTTTGCACAATATATGTTCCATTAATTTAAAAATCTGCCAACTTATTTATAATGTGAAATGAATTGAATATTTGATGCATATGACCAATGTGCCATAATGTGATCATCCTAGCTAATGTTTAATTCTGTATACACCAATTTAATATTGTTTTCAGCTTTGTGTTTGGCATGATCACTAGATTTATATCTCATTACTTATCATTAGATACAGATTCTGGTGAATAGTCCTTAATTTTTGTATGCGTACCAAAGCTTTTGACTTAAATATTACATGATCCTTACACATCTAATACTCTGTTAGGCATGTTACTTACTGTATTGACACATGTCACATCAGGATTTAGAAAAAAAAAGAGGAAATAAGAGATTGAGCAGGTTGTTGTTCATAAAATCTGAGGATTATGGAAATAAGTGCAACCATGCTTCATGGATTTGCATGTTGGATGATTAAGAAAGAAAATGCAGCCAAATGAGCATGTTGATACGGGTCAGCCAAATAAGATACATGATATGGTATGTCATGCTGTAACGACTGCTTTTCATGTATCTGGATTTGTTATAATATAATATATGTTTTGGTGGATTTTCTCCTCATATGTGGTTTTCGTCTCAGTAGTTTTCATTTTCGATCGATTCGTCGTATTTTCTCGTTTCTTCCTTAGGATTGTCGATTTCGAAGTATGTCATTCGTGACGGACTTCATAACAGTCGTATCTTACTATTAGATCAAGCCTAGAAGTCTTAGGAATCGATCCCGGGGCCCCGCGCTCCGTATCGGAACTTTTTGTGCTCATTAGCCGGTATAAGAAGGGGCACCGACCAACTAGATGACGATCCAGTCGGTCGGCAATCCTTCTTGGACCGACTAGTTGGCTTTCTAAATTTCTCAGGAGTTACTGTTTATCGTTAGTCGGTCTAAGAACGTTGGTTGACCGACTAGGTTGCAAACTAGTCGGTCGGCAATGCTTCTTTAACCGACTAACTCATCATCTAAATTTTAGTATCAATACTGTTCACTCTTAGTCGGTCTAAGAACGTTCATCGACCGACTAGATGCTAAACTAGTCGGTCAGTATTTGTTCATGGACCGACTAATTCTAAATCCTATTTTCGTTCAGGAGTTACTGTTTACACTTAGTCGGTTTGCGTTGGTCGACCGACCGACTAGTTGCCAAACTAGTCGGTCAGTGGTTGCTCTTTGACCGACTAACCTGTGTTAAAACCCTAATTTCTGGGCAGCCGCCAGCCCATCCTATTTAAACCCATCCCAAACGATTTCATCTTCCTCCACTCGACCCTAAACCCTAAAATCTCCCCCATTGAGCCCCCATCTTCCTCCAAGCCCTGTTCCTCCATTCCAAGCCCTAAATCCATCATCCAAACCATCCATTCACTCTATCTACCTCTCATCTTCCCCAAATATCCATCAAATCCCCAAAATCCCCCAAAAACCCTAGTTCTCCAAACTTCTCCAATCTTTCCCAGATCTGATCCTAGGGTTCTCCAGAGTGTTTCTTCCGCCTCCTCTCGGTAAGAAATCGATCCCTTGGTGTTTTTATAACCTATTTGTATTTTTATGAAACCCTAATAAAATTTCATGTTGTTTGTTGATTGTTCCCCCATAACAGCGATTTCCCCCGTAGATTAGCATCCGTGTGACGAAGTGGTCGTCATCCCCGGTGCTAGGCAAGTGAAACTTGCCACTTAGGGTTTAGGCCATGTTTTAGGCCATTTGCTTGTTGTAGGCGTAAAAGAGGCTAGGCGACGAAATGATACTCGCCTAGGCGCAAATTGGGGAACTAGCTTGACAACGAAGCTAGTTCCGACATATAGCTTGTTGCACAATTACCATGCCATGTTTACTTTCCATTAACGGTACGCGAATTAATTGTCATGTCATTGCATTTTTTAAGTGCTTCTGTGATTGCGTAGCTTTCCAACGAATTCTTGTGTTCCTGGCTCGTGTTCCAGAAGCGGGCCATGTGTTGGTTGATAACCAATGCCCGATTTGCTTGTTTCCGGCTAGGTGCACCCCTACGCCAAATGTTTAAGAATGCGAGCTCATGTGCGGGGCAACCCCGGCTCACTTGCTGAGCTCATGTGCGGGGACCCTGGCTCCATTACGTGTGGGTATTGGGGGTAAGAGTTAAGCGGCCAATCAACTGGGAGTCTGCCCGATCAGCAACTGCAGTGGTAAGGCGTAAACTCTGGGTTTTGGGGTAGTTGTTAAGCGGCCAATCAGCGAATGTGAAACCATTCAGCTGTAAGGCGTAAACATCTACAAACAACGTGAATAGTGAATTGATTGAGATTGATAGTAGCTTGGCTACTCTTGTCTTATCCCGATGATTGTTCTCTTGTACAAATTGTCTTGCCATGTCTTGATTGTGCACTCATGTTATAACTGCCATGTCATGCATACTATAACTGCTAGGTTGCTAGTTGCCTTACTTTCAGTTTCCTTGCCCAAGTCTTTTAGACTTGCTGACATGTGCCCCTTTACTCTTTTGGGTGACACATGTTAGATCCTGAGCCTGAGTACCTTGTTGAGGACGAGGTGTTTGCTGACGCCGAGCCCGAGCTTGTGTTCGACGGGGAGTACGTAGACACTGGGGACCAGTCCTAGTGTCTTCGTTGTGTTTTACTTTTGTTTAGACAGTTGTTTTGTTATCGGTGCGTAGCACCCATACTTTGTTATGTCGTTGCTTTTGTTGGCTTTGTTCTGGGCCTTTAGACTCTTTCTTTTAGCCTGGTGGCTTTTCTGGATGTTGGACTTATTTTGGATGTTGGACAATTTATGAGATGTGAGATTTTATTTCAGTCTCTCCTTGTATTATTATTGTTGTTCCGTTGTGGTTACAGGGACCTGCTTATGTTTTATTGACGCTTATCGGGTTTGGGGCTTCACAGCTCCACTTTCGTGCGGACCTTTTCATGTCTCGCCTCCATTTTAGGGAAGCGGGTCATGACAGGTTTTGTTGGTGGCCCATGCAGGTCCTTCGGTAACTTCGATTTTTGGAATGACGATAATAATATTAGAATGTCCAATAAATTAAGTTCGACGTCCGAGTCGCAAGCTATGAGTCTAATCTGATTCGTTCTCTGTGTCATTAGATGGCAGGAAGGCGTTTCACCAGTGGTGGGGGCAGTGGTGCGCTCCCTCATGATGAGGAGCCTGAGCGGGAACCCACCAGCGGTGAGATGATGCGGATGATGCTCCAGATGATGCAAGTGCAGCATGGCGTGCTTCTGCAAGTCCAGAATGCTCCACTTGCTCGAGCTACCCGGGCTCTTCCGGATGCCCCTCGCTCTGAGCCAGGAGCGAAGCAGTTTCGGGAGCTGGGTCCCGCATATTTTAATGGTTCTGAGGGTCCTCTGGCTGCCGATGAGTGGATTCGGAACATCGAGGACAATCTGAAGATGGCCAAGATCACCCCGGCTGGATGGGTTGATTTGGCGAAGAGGCAACTCAAGGATAATGCTCGGAATTGGTGGGATGCGGAAGAGAAGATGTTGGTGGAGCCGATCGTCTGGGCTACCTTCAAGGCCAGATTTGAGGGTGAGTTCTTTCCGAAAGCTGCCAGGGAAGAGATGCTGCAGCGTTTTATCGATTTGAAGCAAGGGAACTCGTCGGTGGACATGTATCACCAAGAGTTCATGAGGCTGAGTCGGTTTGCACCAAAGATGGTGCAGGACGCTGAGGAGCGAGCTCAGAGGTTCCTGCAGGGACTTGCTTCGGAGCTCCAGAGTTTTGTGACCTCTTCTGACCGGGAGTCTTATCAGAAGGTTCTAGTAGCAGCCAAGAGGCAGGAGCTGCTCGTGAACCAGAGGAGGGGGTCTGTGGTTGGTGCTGGGAGGAGGCCTGTGGAACAGGCGAGAGCTGTGGTTAGACCTGGATTCAGGCCTAATCAGTCCGCTCAGTTTAAGAGGCCAGGAGGGCCTATTCTGAAGTCTTGCCATTTCTGCGGCAAGCCTGGCCACGTTAAGGATCAGTGTCGGAAGTTTTTGGGCCAGTGTCTGGTTTGTGGTGATGCTTCCCATGTCGCGAAGGATTGTCGGCACGCGAATCAGCTGCGGAGGGCACCTGTTGCAGCACAGCCGTTGCAGCAGCGAGCGTCTGTTCCTGCTGGACGTGGAGCAGCTCTTGTTCCACAGGGACAGGCTTTTCGGCAGGCTGTTCCGCCGAGGAGGCAGGCTTTTCTGATGACCGCTGCGGAGAGCGAGGCTGTGGATGAGGTTATCGCAGGTAATCCTCAATCTAGCTGTTACTTTCCTAGCTGGTTTAGATTGTTAGATTGTGTTGTTTGCTTGAACATGGTTGTTTGCTAGACTAGGGTTTGATTGTTAATTGATTGATTAGGTGTGGTTTTGGTTTGCACATTTCCTGCACGAGTCCTCTTTGACTCTGATGCATCGATGTGCATTATTTCTCGGAGCTTCGTGGAGAGGCATTCCTTGTCGATGTCCCCTATTTCCAAGAGTTGGAATATCGTTACAGGGAATGGCGTGGTCTCGGTGCATCGTGGTTGCAATTCTTGCTCGTTGGTGGTATGTGGACATGAGCTTTTCGCTGATTTCATTGTCCACGACATCATCAACTATGATGCAGTTCTTGGGATGGATTGGCTTGCCAGCTTCTATGCTACGATTGACTGTCGGAGGAAGAAGGTGGTGTTTGAGATTCCCGGACTTCCAGTGTTTGAGTTCAGTCGTGGTAGCAGTTCGCTTGGTCCTGTCAGATTTCGGGCCAGGCCGGTGGAGGCTGTGGCTATGCAGATGGAGCTGGAGTGGCCAGCTGTGGTGCGATATTTTGGCGACGTCTTCCCCGAGGAGATGTCTGGTTTGCCGCCTGATCGAGCTTTGGAATTTTCTATCGATCTTATTCCAGGTGCGCAGCCGATTTCGAAGGCGCCGTATCGTATGGCACCTGCAGAGTTGGAAGAGTTGCGGAAGCAGTTGGATGAGCTTTTGCAGAAGGGTTATATTAATCCTAGTGTGTCTCCGTGGGGAGCACCGGTGTTGCTGGTAAAGAAGAAGGATGGTTCGCGTCGCATGTGCGTGGACTATTGGGAGTTGAATGCGGTGACCATTAAGAATAAATACCCGTTGCCTCGCATCGATGATATTTTTGATCAGCTTGGAGGTTCGAGGGTGTTTTCTAAATTGGATTTGAGGAGTGGTTACCATCAGTTGAAGGTGAAGAAGGATGATGTTCCGAAGACAGCGTTCAGGACGAAGTATGGACACTATGAGTTCGTGGTTATGCCTTTCGGCGTAACTAACGCGCCCGCAGTTTTCATGAATCTGATGAACCTGATTTTCTACGACTTTTTCGATAAGTTTGTCGTTATCTTTATTGACGACATTCTGATCTATTTGAAGTCGGAGGAAGAGCATGCCTCGCACTTAAGGACGGTGTTGGAGATCTTGAGGAAGCATCGTTTGTATGCTAAGTTTTCGAAGTGCGAGTTTTGGCTGGATAGAGTTGCTTTGGGCATGTGGTGACTGGAGATGGTATTTCAGTGGATCCCGAGAAGATTCGGGCCATCAGAGAGTGGCCTGTTCCGTCGTCTGCGTCTGAGATTCGGAGTTTCCTTGGACTTGCTGGTTATTATCGGCGATTCATTAAGGACTTTTCTCTTATTACTGAGCCGATGACCCGGTTGACGCGGAAGGATGTTGCTTTTGTTTGGTCGGGTAATTGTGAGAGTGCTTTTGGTATTCTAAAGGGGAGGTTGACGACTGCCCCTATTCTTGTTGTGCCTGATCGCAGCGGTGGATTTGAGATCTTTTGCGATGCTTCTGGCAAGGGTCTCGGTTGTGTGTTGCATCAGCATGGGCATGTTGTGGCGTATGCGTCCCGTCAGCTTAAGGTTCATGATAAGAATTACCCGACGCATGATTTGGAGTTGGCTGCCGTTGTGTTTGCTCTTAAGATTTGGAGGCACTTCCTGCTGAGTGAGAAAGTGAAGATTTTCACCGATCACAAAAGCTTGAAGTATATTTTCACTCAGAAGGAGCTCCACATGCGACAGCGTCGATGGTTGGAGCTTATGGCGGATTATGAGATTGATTTACAGTTTCACCCTGGCAAGGTGAATGTGGTTCCAGATGCTTTGAGTAGGCTTCCAGCGGTGATGATTTTGACCTCGCAGTGGAGATTGCAGCAGGATTTTTGCGAGTCTGGTGTGGAGATTGTTCTTCCTGGGGAGGCTTCGTCGTTGATGTACATGCAGGTACAGTGGACAATCGTGGATTGGATTAAGGCTGGCCAGGCTGAGGATCCGAAGCTGGTGAAGATTCGGGAGCAGGTAGAAGCCGTCTGCGAACTGACTTTTTGATTCATAAGGATGGCTCGCTGAGGTTCGGAGCCAGGTTGTGTGTGCCAGCTGGGGATATCAGAGAGGAGTTGATGGTGGAGGCACACAGTTCGCCGTATTCTGTGCATCCTGGTGGCACCAAGATGTACCAGGATCTTCGCCTGAATTATTGGTGGCATGGTATGAAGAGGAGTGTGGCTCGGAGTGTAGCTAAGTGCTTGGTTTGCCAGCAAGTGAAGGCGGAGCATCAGCGTACGGCCGGGTTGCTACAACCGCTTCCGATTCCGGAGTGGAAATGGCAACACATCACTATGGATTTCGTGACTGGACTACCTCAGAGTCCGAAGCAGAATGACGCGATTTGGGTGATCGTAGATCGATTGACCAAATCTGCGTACTTTATTCCGTTCCGAGTAGGACAGTCCACTGAGGCGCTAGCGAGGAGATATATGGAGGTAAAATTCTTTTACTCTCCGTTTCCTTTCCTTTTCCTAGTTGGATAGTGATGTAACGTGAATCGTGCAGGAGGTTGTGCGACTTCATGGAGTCCCCGTGAGTATCATGTCTGACAGAGACACGAGGTTCACATCTCAGTTCTGGCAGAGTTTGCAGAAGAGCTTGGGTACGCGTCTGAGTTTCAGCACGGCGTACCATCCGCAGACGGATGGCCAGTCCGAGAGGACGATTCAGATTTTGGAAGACATGCTGAGGGCGTGCATGTTGGATTTCAAGGGTTCTTGGGAGGACCATCTACATTTGGTGGAGTTCTCTTACAACAACAGCTTCCAGGCGAGTATTGGCATGGCGCCTTTCGCCGCTCTTTATGGGAGGAAATGTCGATCGCCATTGAGTTGGGATGACGTTGGTGATCGGGAGCTGCTGGGACCTGAGATGATCGTGGAGGCCGTGGATATCGTCAGGAATATTCGGGAGAGGTTAAGGATTGCTCAGGACCGTTTTAAGCATTGGGCGGATGCTAAACGTCGTCCTTTGGAGTTTCAGCCGGGCGACCATGTGTTCTTGAAGATTTCCCCGAATCGTGGTGTGATTCGTTTCGGGAAGCGAGGGAAGTTGAGCCCGCGGTACATTGGACCGTTTTACATTTTGGAGAGGGTTGGCGAGGTAGCTTATCGCTTGGCCTTGCCGCCATCTTTGGAAGGAGTTCACAATGTTTTCCATGTGTCGCAGCTTCGTCGATACATTAGCGATCCATCTCATGCGGTGGATTTTTCGGAGATTACCGTTCGCCCCGATTTGACGTATGACCAGCATCCAGTGCAGATTCTGGACAGGCGTCAGAAATCGCTTCGGAACAAGATTGTCAATCTTGTGAGGGTGATGTGGCGACACGGCTCACCTGGAGAGTCTACTTGGGAGAATGAGGATGAGATGCGAGAGCGTTTCCCACTTTTGTTTCCGGACTCGTGAGTATTTGGAAATTCCGAGGACGGAATTTTTCTTAAGTTGGGGAGGATGTAACGACTGCTTTTCATGTATCTGGATTTGTTATAATATAATATATGTTTTGGTGGATTTTCTCCTCATGTGTGGTTTTCGTCTCCGTAGTTTTCATTTTCGATCGATTCGTCGTATTTTCTCGTTTCTTCCTTAGGATTGTCGATTTCGAAGTATGTCATTCGTGACGGACTTCATAACGGTCGTATCTTACTATTAGATCAAGCCTAGAAGTCTTAGGAATCGATCC
The DNA here is from genome assembly GCA_030789695.1 of Scilla litardierei. Taxonomy (NCBI): domain Eukaryota; kingdom Viridiplantae; phylum Streptophyta; class Magnoliopsida; order Asparagales; family Asparagaceae; genus Scilla; species Scilla litardierei. The sequence continues at coordinate 40,696,421 of CM061138.1, read as the reverse complement.
CGGGGCCCCGCGCTCCGTATCGGAACTTTTTGTGCTCATTAGCCGGTATAAGAAGGGGCACCGACCGACTAGATGACGATCCAGTCGGTCGGCAATCCTTCTTGGACCGACTAGTTGGCTTTCTAAATTTCTCAGGAGTTACTGTTTATTGTTAGTCGGTCTAAGAACGTTGGTTGACCGACTAGGTTGCAAACTAGTCGGTCGGCAATGCTTCTTTAACCGACTAACTCATCATCTAAATTTTAGTATCAATACTGTTCACTCTTAGTCGGTCTAAGAACGTTCATCGACCGACTAGATGCTAAACTAGTCGGTCAGTATTTGTTCATGGACCGACTAATTCTAAATCCTATTTTCGTTCAGGAGTTACTGTTTACACTTAGTCGGTCTGCGTTGGTCGACCGACCGACTAGTTGCCAAACTAGTCGGTCAGTGGTTGCTCTTTGACCGACTAACCTGTGTTAAAACCCTAATTTCTGGGCAGCCGCCAGCCCATCCTATTTAAACCCATCCCAAACGATTTCATCTTCCTCCACTCGACCCTAAACCCTAAAATCTGCCCCATTGAGCCCCCATCTTCCTCCAAGCCCTGTTCCTCCATTCCAAGCCCTAAATCCATCATCCAAACCATCCATTCACTCTATCTACCTCTCATCTTCCCCAAATCTCCATCAAATCCCCAAAATCCCCCAAAAACCCTAGTTCTCCAAACTTCTCCAATCTTTCCCAGATCTGATCCTAGGGTTCTCCGGAGTGTTTCTTCCGCCTCCTCTCGGTAAGAAATCGATCCCTTGGTGTTTTTATAACCTATTTGTATTTTTATGAAACCCTAATAAAATTTCATGTTGTTTGTTGATTGTTCCCCCATAACAGCGATTTCCCCCGTAGATTAGCATCCGTGTGACGAAGTGGTCGTCATCCCCGGTGCTAGGCAAGTGAAACTTGCCACTTAGGGTTTAGGCCATGTTTTAGGCCATTTGCTTGTTGTAGGCGTAAAAGAGGCTAGGCGACGAAATGATACTCGCCTAGGCGCAAATTGGGGAACTAGCTTGACAACGAAGCTAGTTCCGACATATAGCATGTTGCACAATTACCATGTCATGTTTACTTTCCATTAACGGTACGCGAATTAATTGTCATGTCATTGCATTCTTTAAGTGCTTCTGTGATTGCGTAGCTTTGCTACGAATTCTTGTGTTCCTGGCTCGTGTTCCAGAAGCGGGCCATGTGTTGGTTGATAGCCAATGCCCGATTTGCTTGTTTCCGGCTAGGTGCACCCCTACGCCAAATGTTTAAGAATGCGAGCTCATGTGCGGGGCAACCCCGGCTCACTTGCTGAGCTCATGTGCGGGGACCCTGGCTCCATTACGTGTGGGTATTGGGGGTAAGAGTTAAGCGGCCAATCAACTGGGAGTCTGCCCGATCAGCAACTGCAGTGGTAAGGCGTAAACTCTGGGTTTTGGGGTAGTTGTTAAGCGGCCAATCAGCGAATGTGAAACCATTCAGCTGTAAGGCGTAAACATCTACAAACAACGTGAATAGTGAATTGATTGAGATTGATAGTAGCTTGGCTACTCTTGTCTTGTCCCGATGATTGTTCTCTTGTACAAATTGTCTTGCCATGTCTTGATTGTGCACTCATGTTATAACTGACATGTCATGCATACTATAACTGCTAGGTTACTAGTTGCCTTACTTTCAGTTTCCTTGCCCAAGTCTTTTAGACTTGCTGACATGTGCCCCTTTACTCTTTTGGGTGACACATGTTAGATCCTGAGCCTGAGTACCTTGTTGAGGACGAGGTGTTTGCTGACGCCGAGCCCGAGCTTGTGTTCGACGGGGAGTACGTGGACACTGGGGACCAGTCCTAGTGTCTTCGTTGTGTTTTACTTTTGTTTAGACAGTTGTTTTGTTATCGGTGTGTAGCACCCATACTTTGTTATGTCGTTGCTTTTGTTGGCCTTGTTCTGGGCCTTTAGACTCTTTCTTTTAGCCTGGTGGCTTTTCTGGATGTTGGACTTATTTTGGATGTTGGACAATTTATGAGATGTGAGATTTTATTTCAGTCTCTCCTTGTATTATTATTGTTGTTCCGTTGTGGTTACAGGGACCTGCTTATGTTTTATTGACGCTTATCGGGTTTGGGGCTTCACAGCTCCACTCTCGTGCGGACCTTTTCACGTCTCGCCTCCATTTTAGGGAAGCGGGTCGTGACAGGTTTTGTTGGTGGCCCATGCAGGTCCTTCTGTAACTTCGATTTTTGGAATGACGATAATAATATTAGAATGTCCAATAAATTAAGTTCGACGTCCGAGTCGCAAGCTATGAGTCTAATCTGATTCGTTCTCTGTGTCATTAGATGGCAGGAAGGCGTTTCACCCGTGGTGGGGGCAGTGGTAAGCTCCCTCATGATGAGGAGCCTGAGCGGGAACCCACCAGCGGTGAGATGATACGGATGATGCTCCAGATGATGCAAGTGCAGCAGGGCGTGCTTCTGCAAGTCCAGAATGCTCCACTTGCTCGAGCTGCCCGGGCTCTTCCGGATGCCCCTCGCTCTGAGCCAGGAGCGAAGCAGTTTCGGGAGCTGGGTCCCACATATTTTGATGGTTCTGAGGGTCCTCTGGCTGCCGATGAGTGGATTCGGAACATCGAGGACAATCTGAAGATGGCCAAGATCACCCCGGCTGGATGGGTTGATTTGGCGAAGAGGCAACTCAAGGATAATGCTCGGAATTGGTGGGATGCGGAAGAGAAGATGTTGGTGGAGCCGATCGTCTGGGCTACCTTCAAGGCCAGATTTGAGGGTGAGTTCTTTCCGAAAGCTGCCAGGGAGGAGATGCTGCAGCGTTTTATCGATTTGAAGCAAGGGAACTCGTCGGTGGACATGTATCACCAAGAGTTCATGAGGCTGAGTCGGTTTGCACCAAAGATGGTGCAAGACTCTGAGGAGCGAGCTCAGAGGTTCCTGCAGGGACTTGCTTCGGAGCTCCAGAGTTTTGTGACCTCTTCTGACCGGGAGTCTTATCAGAAGGTTCTAGTAGCAGCCAAGAGGCGGGAGCTGCTCGTGAACCAGAGGAGGGGGTCTGTGGTTGGTGCTGGGAGGAGGCCTGTGGAACAGGCGAGAGCTGTGGTTAGACCTGGATTCAGGCCTAATCAGTCCGCTCAGTTTAAGAGGTCAGGAGGGCCTATTCTGAAGTCTTGCCATTTCTGCGGCAAGCCTGGCCACGTTAAGGATCAGTGTCGGAAGTTTTTGGGCCAGTGTCTGGTTTGTGGTGATGCTTCCCATGTCGCGAAGGATTATCGACACGCGAAACAGCTGCGGATGGCACCTGTTGCAGCACAGCCGTTGCAGCAGCGAGCGTATGTTCCTGCTGGACGTGGAGCAGCTCTTGTTCCACAGGGACAGGCTTTTCGGCCGGCTGTTCCGCCGAGGAGGCAGGCTTTTCTAATGACCGCTGCGGAGAGCGAGGCTGTGGATGAGGTTATCGCAGGTAATCCTCAATCTAGTTGTTACTTTCCTAGATGGTTTTGATTGTTAGATTGTGTTGTTTGCTTGAACATGGTTGTTTGCTAGACTAGGGTTTGATTGTTAATTGATTGATTAGGTGTGGTTTTGGTTTGCACATTTCCTGCACGAGTCCTCTTTGACTCTGGTGCATCGATGTGCATTATTTCTCGGAGCTTCGTGGAGAGGCATTCCTTGTCGATGTCCCCTATTTCCAAGAGTTGGAATATCGTTACAGGGAATGGCGTGGTCTCGGTGCATCGTGGTTGCAATTCTTGCTCGTTGGTGGTCTGTGGACATGAGCTTTTAGCTGATTTCATTGTCCACGACATCATCAACTATGATGCAGTTCTTGGGATGGATTGGCTTGCCAGCTTCTATGCTACGATTGACTGTCGGAGGAAGAAGGTGGTGTTCGAGATTCCCGGACATCCAGTGTTTGAGTTCAGTCGTGGTAGCAGTTCGCTTGGTCCTGTCAGATTTCGGGCCAGGCCGGTGGAGGCTGTGGCTATGCAGATGGAGCTGGAGTGGCCAGCTGTGGTGCGATATTTTGGCGACGTCTTCCCCGAGGAGATGTCTGGTTTGCCGCCTGATCGAGCTTTGGAATTTTCTATCGATCTTATTCCAGGTGCGCAGCCGATTTCGAAGGCGCCGTATCGTATGGCACCTGCAGAGTTGGAAGAGTTGCGGAAGCAGTTGGATGAGCTTTTGCAGAAGGGTTATATTAATCCTAGTGTGTCTCCGTGGGGAGCACCGGTGTTGCTGGTAAAGAAGAAGGATGGTTCGCGTCACATGTGCGTGAACTATCGGGAGTTGAATGCGGTGACCATTAAGAATAAATACCCGTTGCCTCGCATCGATGATATTTTTGATCAGCTTGGAGGTTCGAGGGTGTTTTCTAAATTGGATTTGAGGAGTGGTTACCATCAGTTGAAGGTGAAGAAGGATGATGTTCCGAAGACAGCGTTCAGGACGAAGTATGGGCACTATGAGTTCGTGGTTATGCCTTTCGGCGTAACTCACGCGCCCGCAGTTTTCATGAATCTGATGAACCTGATTTTCTACGACTTTTTGGATAAGTTTGTCGTTATCTTTATTGACGACATTCTGATCTATTCGAAGTCGGAGGAAGAGCATGCCTCGCACTTAAGGACGGTGTTGGAGATCTTGAGGAAGCATCGTTTGTATGATAAGTTTTCGAAGTGCGAGTTTTGGCTGGATAGAGTTGCTTTTCTTGGGCATGTGGTGACTGGAGATGGTATTTCAGTGGATCCCGAGAAGATTCGGGCCATCAGAGAGTGGCCTGTTCCGTCGTCTGCGTCTGAGATTCGGAGTTTCCTTGGACTTGCTGGTTATTATCGGCGATTCATTAAGGACTTTTCTCGTATTGCTGAGCCGATGACCCGGTTGACGCGGAAGGATGTTGCTTTTGTTTGGTCGGGTAATTGTGAGAGTGCTTTTGGTATTCTGAAGGGGAGGTTGACGACTGCCCCTATTCTTGTTGTGCCTGATCGCAGCGGTGGATTTGAGATCTTTTGCGATGCTTCTGGCAAGGGTCTCGGTTGTGTGTTGCATCAGCATGGGCATGTTGTGGCGTATGCGTCCCGTCAGCTTAAGGTTCATGATAAGAATTACCCGACGCATGATTTGGAGTTGGCTGCCGTTGTGTTTGCTCTTAAGATTTGGAGGCACTTCTTGCTGAGTGAGAAAGTGAAGATTTTCACCGATCACAAAAGCTTGAAGTATATTTTCACTCAGAAGGAGCTCAACATGCGACAGCGTCGATGGTTGGAGCTTATGGCGGATTATGAGATTGATTTGCAGTTTCACCCTGGCAAGGTGAATGTGGTTCCAGATGCTTTGAGTAGGCTTCCAGCGGTGATGATTTTGACCTCGCAGTGGAGATTGCAGCAGGATTTTTGCGAGTCTGGTGTGGAGATTGTTCTTCCTGGGGAGGCTTCGTCGTTGATGTACATGCAGGTACAGTGGACAATCGTGGATCGGATTAAGGCTGGCCAGGCTGAGGATCCGAAGCTGGTGAAGATTCGGGAGCAGGTAGAAGCCGGTCTGCGGACTGACTTTTTGATTCATGAGGATGGCTCGCTGAGGTTCGGAGCCAGGTTGTGTGTACCAGCTGGGGATATCAGAGAGGAGTTGATGGTGGAGGCACACAGTTCGCCGTATTCTGTGCATCCTGGTGGCACCAAGATGTACCAGGATCTTCGCCTGAATTATTGGTGGCATGGTATGAAGAGGAGTGTGGCTCGGAGTGTAGCTAAGTGCTTGGTTTGCCAGCAAGTGAAGGCGGAGCATCAGCGTACGGCCGGGTTGCTACAACCGCTTCCGATTCCGGAGTGGAAATGGCAACACATCACTATGGATTTCGTGACTGGACTACCTCGGAGTCCGAAGCAGAATGCCGCGATTTGGGTGATCGTAGATCGATTGACCAAATCTGCGCACTTTATTCCGTTCCGAGTAGGACAGTCCACTGAGGCGCTAGCGAGGAGATATATGGAGGTAAAATTCTTTTACTCTCCGTTTCCTTTCCTTTTCCTAGTTGGATAGTGATGTAACGTGAATCGTGCAGGAGGTTGTGCGACTTCATGGAGTCCCCATGAGTATCGTGTCTGACAGAGACACGAGGTTCACATCTCAGTTCTGGCAGAGTTTGCAGAAGAGCTTGGGTACGCGTCTGAGTTTCAGTACGGCGTACCATCCGCAGACGGATGGCCAGTCCGAGAGGACGATTCAGATTTTGGAAGACATGCTGAGGGCGTGCATGTTGGATTTCAAGGGTTCGTGGGAGGACCATCTACATTTGGTGGAGTTCTCTTACAACAACAGCTTCCAGGCGAGTATTGGCATGGCGCCTTTCGTCGCTCTTTATGGGAGGAAATGTCGATCGCCATTGAGTTGGGATGACGTTGGTGATCGGGAGCTGCTGGGACCTGAGATTATCGTGGAGGCCGTGGATATCGTCAGGAATATTCGGGAGAGGTTGAGGATTGCTCAGGACCGTTTTAAGCATTGGGCGGATGCTAAACGTCGTCTTTTGGAGTTTCAGCCGGGCGATATCATGTGTTCTTGAAGATTTCCCCGAATCGTGGTGTGATTTGTTTCGGGAAGCGAGGGAAGTTGAGCCCGCGGTACATTGGACCGTTTGACATTTTGGAGAGGGTTGGCGAGGTAGCTTATCGCTTGGCCTTGCCGCCATCTTTGGAAGGAGTTCACAATGTTTTCCATGTGTCGCAGCTTCGTCGATACATTAGCGATCCATCTCATGCGGTGGATTTTTTGGAGATTACCGTTCGCCCCGATTTGACGTATGACCAGCATCCAGTGCAGATTCTGGACAGGCGTCAGAAATCGCTTCGGAACAAGATTGTCAATCTTGTGAGGGTGATGTGGCGACACGGCTCACCTGGAGAGTCTACTTGGGAGAATGAGGATGAGATGCGAGAGCGTTTCCCACTTTTGTTTCCGGACTCGTGAGTATTTGGAAATTCCGAGGACGGAATTTTTCTTAAGTTGGGGAGGATGTAACGACTGCTTTTCATGTATCTGGATTTGTTATAATATAATATATGTTTTGGTGGATTTTCTCCTCATGTGTGGTTTTCGTCTCCGTAGTTTTCATTTTCGATCGATTCGTCGTATTTTCTCGTTTCTTCCTTAGGATTGTCGATTTCGAAGTATGTCATTCGTGACGGACTTCATAACGGTCGTATCTTACTATTAGATCAAGCCTAGAAGTCTTAGGAATCGATCCCGGGGCCCCGCGCTCCGTATCGGAACTTTTTGTGCTCATTAGCCGGTATAAGAAGGGGCACCGACCGACTAGATGACGATCCAGTTGGTCGGCAATCCTTCTTGGACCGACTAGTTGGCTTTCTAAATTTCTCAGGAGTTACTGTTTATCGTTAGTCGGTCTAAGAACGTTGGTTGACCGGCTAGGTTGCAAACTAGTCGGTCGGCAATGCTTCTTTAACCGACTAACTCATCATCTAAATTTTAGTATCAATACTGTTCACTCTTAGTCGGTCTAAGAACGTTCATCGACCGACTAGATGCTAAACTAGTCGGTCAGTATTTGTTCATGGACCGACTAATTCTAAATCCTATTTTCGTTCAGGAGTTACTGTTTACACTTAGTCGGTCTGCGTTGGTCGACCGACCGACTAGTTGCCAAACTAGTCGGTCAGTGGTTGCTCTTTGACCGACTAACCTGTGTTAAAACCCTAATTTCTGGGCAGCCGCCAGCCCATCCTATTTAAACCCATCCCAAACGATTTCATCTTCCTCCACTCGACCCTAAACCCTAAAATCTCCCCCATTGAGCCCCCATCTTCCTCCAAGCCCTGTTCCTCCATTCCAAGCCCTAAATCCATCATCCAAACCATCCATTCACTCTATCTACCTCTCATCTTCCCCAAATCTCCATCAAATCCCCAAAATCCCCCAAAAACCCTAGTTCTCCAAACTTCTCCAATCTTTCCCAGATCTGATCCTAGGGTTCTCCGGAGTGTTTCTTCCGCCTCCTCTCGGTAAGAAATCGATCCCTTGGTGTTTTTATAACCTATTTGTATTTTTATGAAACCCTAATAAAATTTCATGTTGTTTGTTGATTGTTCCCCCATAACAGCGATTTCCCCCGTAGATTAGCATCCGTGTGACGAAGTGGTCGTCATCCCCGGTGCTAGGCAAGTGAAACTTGCCACTTAGGGTTTAGGCCATGTTTTAGGCCATTTGCTTGTTGTAGGCGTAAAAGAGGCTAGGCGATGAAATGATACTCGCCTAGGCGCAAATTGGGGAACTAGCTTGACAACGAAGCTAGTTCCGAAATATAGCATGTTGCACAATTACCATATCATGTTTACTTTCCATTAACGGTACGCGAATTAATTGTCATGTCATTGCATTCTTTAAGTGCTTCTGTGATTGCGTAGCTTTGCTACGAATGCTTGTGTTCCTGGCTCGTGTTCCAGAAGCGGGCCATGTGTTGGTTGATAGCCAATGCCCGATTTGCTTGTTTCCGGCTAGGTGCACCCCTACGCCAAATGTTTAAGAATGCGAGCTCATGTGCGGGGCAGCCCCGGCTCACTTGCTGAGCTCATGTGCGGGGACCCTGACTCCATTACGTGTGGGTATTGGGGGTAAGAGTTAAGCGGCCAATCAACTGGGAGTCTGCCCGATCAGCAACTGCAGTGGTAAGGCGTAAACTCTAGGTTTTGGGGTAGTTGTTAAGCGGCCAATCAGCGAATGTGAAACCATTCAGCTGTAAGGCGTAAACATCTACAAACAATGTGAATAGTGAATTGATTGAGATTGATAGTAGCTTGGCTACTCTTGTCTTGTCCCGATGATTGTTCTCTTGTACAAATTGTCTTGCCATGTCTTGATTGTGCACTCATGTTATAACTGACATGTCATGCATACTATAACTGCTAGGTTGCTAGTTGCCTTACTTTCAGTTTCCTTGCCCAAGTCTTTTAGACTTGCTGACATGTGCCCCTTTACTCTTTTGGGTGACACATGTTAGATCCTGAGCCTGAGTACCTTGTTGAGGACGAGGTGTTTGCTGACGCCGAGCCCGAGCTTGTGTTCGATGGGGAGTACGTGGACACTGGGGACCAGTCCTAGTGTCTTCGTTGTGTTTTACTTTTGTTTAGACAGTTGTTTTGTTATCGGTGCGTAGCACCCATACTTTGTTATGTCGTTGCTTTTGTTGGCCTTGTTCTGGGCCTTTAGACTCTTTCTTTTAGCCTGGTGGCTTTTCTGGATGTTGGACTTATTTTGGATGTTGGACAATTTATGAGATGTGAGATTTTATTTCAGTCTCTCCTTGTATTATTATTGTTGTTCCGTTGTGGTTACAGGGACCTGCTTATGTTTTATTGACGCTTATCGGGTTTGGGGCTTCACAGCTCCACTCTCGTGCGGACCTTTTCACGTCTCGCCTCCATTTTAGGGAAGCGGGTCGTGACACATGCACTTTCACACAAAATTTAACCAAGGATTTATAACTCACTAAATTGTGATTGCTGAATTATATATGCATTTTCCATTTAGAATTTTTAGTCGCTTTGTGTATTTATGAGCAATAATAATAATACTAATAATAATAATAATAATAATAAAGAAAAAAAAGTCTCTAACAAGGCTTGAACTTTGGGCCTCTTCCACTCAATCCCAGAATCTTACCACTGGAGCTATATTTAAAATTGTTTACTTTTTTCATGGCATAATATATACAACTAAAACATAAAGTATGTACATACTTTAAGATTTAATATAGGCTTAAAATGTTTTTACAAAATTCAGTGTTGGCAGCCACCCACTTTGGGCATTATGTACGTCCACCCCTTCTGTAATTTCATGGCAAAACGAGAAACTAAAAAAGAATTAGGTATTCATTACTCCAAAGAATGTTGTTTGGTTGCATCTTCTAACTAATATAGATGTTATTTCTTCATATTACTGTTGTTTCAGTTTGCATGCTTCCTTACAAATCTATGAACTTCGTGGCTTATTTGATTATGCAAACAAGTGTAATGGTAGGAACCCAATGTTCGTTTAATATACTGCCACTTTTCTGTCTTGCAATCCTAATATAAGGAACATGAGGGACGAAACACATCAATTTCTTCGGTGCAAGAACACACAACATACTAATGAACATGGAAGCAAGGTGGTGGTTCCTCCAAGCTCCAGCCAAAGTTTTATTCCATTAAAAGACGTGAAGCTAGGACTACATGCATGTTATCCTACTTTACCAACTTTAACATGAGAAAGTATATTACAGCAAGGAGAGGCAGATCTACCTGTTGGTACTTCAAATCAAATTGCAAAAACTCCTTATTGCAGCTTTCTACCATTGTTGCCAACTCTTTTAGATTCTTCACTGGTTTGCCATTAAAAGCGAGTACCTATAATGAACCAAAGAGGATAATAAGATAACCAAAACGATCACAAATAGACAGTCATCAAACACCTTGGAAACCAAAATTGATTGAATTGGTTAAGTTAGTCACTACTCAAAAACGTGCATGTTGTATAATAAAGGGGAAAACAAGTGTAATGGTCACCAAACTCAACTTTCTTTAACCACGCCAGTATTACCTTGTGCAAAGGATTGCACAGAGCAGTTATTACCTGAGTACTGACAATATCTTCATAACCAATATTAATATCTGACACAAGCACCTGCAAAGTTTAAAAACATAAGACATCTGCATTCAGAGGAAAGGATGCATAGTTTGAAGACTGAAAAACTGGAGTCTTTGCTCCATTAGAATGATGCTAAGAGAAATGTAACCTGGGAGTCGCAATAGGACCTCGGCCACTGTAAATGCCCAAAGACAAACTCTTTAGCACAAGAACAAAAAAGGGAATCCAATCACAGAAATCAGCAGTGCATATAGAGAATCAAATTCAATCACCGGTTGAACAAAGTAAAAGAAATCAAAATCTTGAGCAAAGGCCTGGATCGAGAGAAGGGAGACGGCTAAAAGAAGTGAGAGATGGACTGCTCAGGTTCTCATGTTGCTTTCAGGATGGAAGATGGAGTCTGTGGTTTTTGTGCACTGAATTATACACTCACATTTATAGGTAAACAATCTGAGCATTTGGGCTGGAATATGCTGTTGCGCCTTTTTGGAAACAAATTAAAACGAGGATTCAGCATAAGGTAGCATACAAGAATGGCTGCAGCGAAAGCAGATCATCCGATGCTCCGAGCTGCCTCGCTAAGCGATATAGAGCCAAGGAATATAGAGAGCCAATACCACAACAAAAAAGAGTATTGACATCATCATCGCCTCTTTTAAAAAAAATGAAAAAAGTTGACCTGCAGTTGAATTCTCTTGAGAAGGAGGAAGACGATGAAGACCCAAAGAACGCATTGGAAGCTTGGTTTTCATTGAGGCATTCCATCGAACACCATATGTGCGATGTTTCTCACTAACAATGGCTTGTTCACAAACCCATTGGCATCATAACCAACCTCTGATGCATTCAAATCCGGAAGCTCAATCTCAATATTAAAATTAATAAAGAGAAGAACTTACACTGAAAATAGTAATGACTCATCAGGCACTGGTAGAGGGAGCGAGGGGCTTCGTGAAGACCGTGTTCATACTCGTGGCCACGCTCTTGCTCGACAGGATCGGCCGCCGCCCGCTGCCGCTGAGCAGCACCGGCGAGATGGTGCTTTCGCTGGCCGGGCTGGGGTTCGGGTTCACGATGGTCGATCTCCACCCAGACGAGAAGATCACGTGGGCCATCGCTCTCTCCATAGCCTGCACGCCTGCCTACGTCGCCTTCTTCTCGATCGAGCTCGGCCGGATCGCTTGGGTGTCACTACAACAAAAATGGTCATTGACAACTTCTAAAAAAAGTTGTAATAGTGGTCAGACAACTTTTTAACAAACGTTGTAATATGCGAAGTTGTAATAGGGTTGGCTCATTCGACCACTTTTTTTGCATGTTGTAAACAAAAGTTGTAATAGATACATATTACAACTTTTTTGAAACGTTGTGAAAACTTCTATTACAACGTTTAGAAAAGGTTGTGTATAACGATATTACAACTTTTTATAAACGTTGTGTAAACTTCTATTACAACTTTTAATAAAAGTTGTAATAGAAGTTTACACAACCTTTATAAAAAGTTGCAATATGTATCTACTACAACTTTTAATGCAAAAAAAGTGGTCGAAAGAGCCGAACCTATTACAACTTCGCATATTACAACGTTTGTTAAAACGTTGTCTAAACCCATATTACAACCTTTTTAAAAGTTGTGTAAACTTTTATTACAACTTTTAAAAAAGATTGTAAAAAACTTATACTACAACTGATTTAAATAGTTGTTTTAAACTCTACTACAACTTTTATAAAACGTTGCGAAAAAAAGCACAAAATTAAAAAAATATACGTGGTTGCAGCTGTTCCAAATCTTCATGCAGTAACTAAATCATGATAAACCCACACATAATATTATTCAAAAACAATATTAATTAAAAATTTATTCATAATAATTACCAAAACAGTATTACATTACCAAAAACACTATTACACAAATTGTTACAAGTTGTTGCTGTCAAAAAATTAGGCTTTCAACGTTATCATCCAGACAGACACAATGACAGATACAATAAAATCCACCCCTGAAATTGAAAGAACCAGAGTAAGTAGTCATGTGAGATATTACTGAGTCTTGCTTAAGCGAGAATCACGTGCATATCAGCCCCGTCCAGAGCCAATGCCCGTTTTGCAGCAGCTTTAGTCTGAGGTACATGAAAAAAATATCAAGTCAAAGAGCAAGCAACAATATTTCACCATATAAAAAAAGAGTAAGCATCAATATTCATTTTGGGCTGAAGAATTACGAACCATAAAAATATTGTGTCAAGTCGAGGCATACAAGGACATGTAAAATAACTCAAATAAGAGCAAAGTTACTCAGAATAAGTTTAGAAAGAAAACTAAAGATGCAGGTTATAGCTGTGATATGAACGGATATTGGTCATGTATCTATCATACACATAAGCATTCGATATACCAATACGCAGCCTCTGTTAAAGAAAAAAAATTGGAATTTAAACAAATTTTACAGAATCATCAGATCCTTTTAACTCATTTTAATAACTGTCATGGTGATGGTTTTACTTACCGTTATATTTCGGATTTCTTTGAAGATCTTAGTGGAGGAATTGCTTATTTTGATTGGTGATGGAAGTGTTCCTCCCAGTTGAGTATCATTTCTTATTGTAAAATTTTTTAATATCATACCACATTTTGAATTTAATGACAGTTTGCATGTATGAAGATGCATGTGTCTTTTTGATGAATTGATAAATGGTGATGACATCTGGCTAGTGATAGTGCTACAATCCATACAATTCTCAAGAATAAGAAATACTTTCAGTGCTTGAAATTAAGTCAAGCTAATGTCAGTACCATATACATTATTTCCAAATTTATATAATTCATGCATCCCAAAAAATAAAAATAATTAAGAAGCTCAAAACCTCCATTACTTCCAAAATTTCTAATATAGGCATACCAAAATGCAAATACAAACTCACCAAAATTTCAATAAACTAGAACTCAAAAGTATCATCCCAATATACTGTCCACACAATCACACTTCTCAGTAAAATTCATCCCAATATTTCGAATACAAACCCACCAACAGTTAAGTATAAGATTCACAGAATTACAATAATCCCACAAACCGATCCTTTTTACTATAATAGGAAACATCAAAACCCCCACCAACAGTTAAGTATAAGATTCACAGAATTACATATATATGGAGTTTATTGGTATGTTTTGCTAATTCTGAGTTAGAATCCAAGTCACTTGCACAATATTTTTGTTTTTTCTCTTCTGTGTGTTGCATTTAATTAATCTCTCTTATAGATTGACTCTTTTTTCTTTATATTCTTCTTTTGTGTGTGGGAAATATGAACATATTGAAATAACACAAGTATGTAATCATGCAGCCACTGCTACAAATTAAAATAAGTTGTTTACGAAACATTGACATCAGTGAAAGCATAACTCATATATTTGTTATTTTAATAACATGATTAGAGCAGGTGGAAGCGAAGAATATGATATTAGTTCTTTGTTGGTAAATATTTCATATAGCCACTATACCTACATACAAAATTATTAATCCAATCCCCACTGTAAACAAGCACTGTGAAATCTAGCCTATTTTATAACAAAAGAGGTATGACTTAAGTAAAATGCACATGTTGCAGAGTGGCAACTGACTATAATTAAGAGCTGCCACCCAAAACATGAAAATCACCACTATTACCTAATGTGTAGCAATTATTTTGACCAGGGAAATTTAATCAATAGCTATTGGAAGACGGTAAGAAAACCCTGTGTTTCTGTGAACACGGTATAAGAAAGATAATGGCAGAAAATTAAAAAAAAAGTAAAATTCAGAACAAGTCAAAATAGCTAGAAAACATGAAAAGACACATGAGGTACCAGGAAAGAGTTTAGAGCATGCTCAAAACCAAGGCATATAACATATAAGTAAGCTCATGTACTGTCCAGATCATAGAGATTCAACAAGTAGCCCACATCATTGCTTCTTTAGTTGTCCTTTTACTTTCTAAATATTTGATTTTTGTATAATGATATATGTCCTAGAACTCTACATATCTACAAAAATACATGCAACATTCAACTGTAATTATCTAAGTAGAAAAAATAGATAAAGAACACCAAGTGAAATCCATTTATAGTATCAAACGGTAGGAAGCATTCAAAACACCAAACAAGCTCATTCAAATGTTGCTTTAAGATTTACCTGTCAATTCTTTCTCCAGTCAGTAAAATTCCCAATCAAACAGAATATAAGTTAGCTTCATATTTTATAATGTATGGGTAAAACATGTAATCACAATGGTGAAAAACACGCACTTAATTCCCCATAATGAATACATATATGAACTTCTAGCGCATTGCATTCTACAGGACCGCATATACCACTGGCGTACCTAGTCGCCTAGGACTGCATATAACTTTTGGTATGTACAGAAAAAGTCCATAAGTTCCAGAAATTAACATATTTGCAGCCAAAACCAGGGCTGGTATTGGAAATGATAATGAAAGTGACTTACATAAACTCTAAGATGCTTCAAATTATCAATGGACATTTTCCTTATTAAAACAAATACAATGAAGACATTTGGGCATTCTGCCCAAAGCTGAGTAATCAGATTTGTTATGGCCATACCCAAATAATTTTCTTGTACATAATAGCCAAAAATAAGACGATGGAAGAACACTAATTACAAACATTTACCACAATGATTTTCATATATAAATAAGTAATCATATTCATCGGAAGATAAATGGATTGCTATCTAATAATGTTCAATGATTTGAGGGAGGGGGGGGGGGGGGGGGGGGGGGTAAAGCATACATCGATGCTTGAAAGAACTGTATCTGGAAGAATTCAACAGATCGGGTTCTTCATAAGTCCTACCACATCAAATATATGTGCTCGATCTCTTTTTCACAAATTCACAAATTGACTTATTATTAACTTATCATTTATGTTGAGATAGCTTCAGCATTCATCTGTTTGATAACTTCTGTATCCATCACAGATTCACAAGCATCAACTATTTAGATTCTTAGAAATACACATCTTAGTCCCTTCTCTCCATTCATCAAAGTAACAATTGGTTGAGCAAAGACAAATTCATTTCATCTCGCCATTTCATAGAATTACTTTCAAAAAATTGTAATATGATTGAGGGAAACGACAACATCCTCATACCAGAATCAGATTATTGGGGCAAAATAGAGAAAATTACGGCAAAATTTGTTTAGACATTGCCCCAGTTTCCAGGACCTTGCAAAAATTTGTGGAAGATAAGATTCTCATTTGCCGCAGACTTCTCATTTGCATACCAAAAGCAGACGAAAAATTTAAACACTAATGGAAATGTAAATTTAGATAATCAACCATCCCCGCTCACTCATCGGAATCTATCAGGAACATGGCATTTTGAGAAGACAATCAAAAGCTTTAAGATATATAGAAAAAATAGACCTGCCGACGACTTGAGCGAGTGTCTTGATGTATGAATCAATGATCTCGTCGCGAGTGAGCTGAGGCTCAGGTGGCTCCATGAAGACGAGCCAGTGCTCGAAGTCACAGCCATCGAGGAGGATCGTCTCCTTCGGCGACCGATTGCTCCAATTAGGCGATGGATCGTTGAGGGAAGAGGTTGTCGATCGAGACGATAACGATCGGAGGCACCCGCCGCTGATGGAGGTGGACACGGACCGGCGAAGGACGCCTTCTCAGGCGGAGACGATGGGGCAGAGGCGGAGGATGGAGGGGGATCGAGAGGCGGCGAGGAAAGGAGATAGCTTGAAGACTAGGGTTCGAGCGGACATGGTCGAAGGGAATGAGCACTGATGTAGGGTTGGATTTGAATAAAATGGACGGGTGATATTGTGTATATGGCTAGCACGCAGATCGATCCTTCATTGACGCTTTTTATTTACGAAACTGCCACGCAGAACTTTGCCTTTCGCCTGAAGTCCATCTTTGAGGCGGATAATTTTCTAGTTCCCCAACTGTTATCTTTTGAAAGCTAAACTTTAAATGACCCACTTTAATTCTTAAGCACAAATTATTTTTGACAGAGAGATGGTCCGAACATCACAAGTTATCATGGTCCAGCTTGTAAGTGCACATCACTGAGCTGCTAAGCATAAACCACCCAACTCTTCTCTAGATTGAGCTCAAGCAATTGAAATGGACTAGAGTGATCACGTTCATTCTTAACTAAGGTCTGAAGGCCACCAATTAAACCAAGTACAAATAAATGAGTAATTAACCAAATAAAATACCTAGTTTAATCTCCATAGTAATAATAATATTTGATTTATGCTTCCTTGACTTTCATGAGCATTTCAAATTAAACTAACCTTACTTTTAACGAAGAAAACGTCTCAAAAAAGTTGTAAATATTCGGTCAAAATTAACATTTACAATTATTCACGAAAAAAGTTGTAATAACTATTTTTTACAACTATCCACGAAAAAAGTTGTAATAAACATTTTTTACAACTTTCAGAGAGAAAAAAGTTGTGGTGTCAAAATTAACATTTACAACTATTCAGGAAAAAAGTTGTTATAACCATTTTTTACTACTATCCACGAAAAAAGTTGTAATAACCATTTTTTACAACTTTCAGATACAAAAAAGTTGTGGTGTCAAAATTAACATTTACAACTATTTATGAAAAAAAGTTGTAATAACCATTTTTTACAACCATCCACGAAAAAAGGTTGTAATAAACATTTATTACAACTTTCAGAGAGAAAAAAGTTGTGGTAAACATTTATTACAACTACCAAAATACAAACGTTGTCCCATAAAAGTTGTAAATGACTAGTTTTGTTGTAGTGTGTACACGTCGGAGATATTTCCCCTGAGGCTGTGGGCGCAGGGGGCGAGCCTCGGGGTCGCCCTGAACCGAGTGACGAGCGACGTGCTGACGATGACCTTCATCTTGCTTTTTGGGTTAGGGTTTTTTGGGAGGATGAAGGAGGCGGGGGTTTCCTACGGTTAGGTTTGATGAGGATGCTTAGGAATGAAATTTATTGGAAAAATGGACAAGATGCTGAGACGATGAGAGTAGATCTCAACCGCTCATTTGAAATCTTGACCGTAAGATCTCTTTTGGCCTTGTAAATTGGGGTAATCCTGAGGATTGCTAACAGACAGAGAAACTGGTGGATCTATGCCATTTGTAAAGGGACGAAATAACATGGTACATCAGATGAGTATAAATATTGATTTGGACTTCATTTTGGAATATAAATAATAAACGTTGATGACGACGACATGTGGCGGCATTCGACGTCCTTCAAAGAGGACGAGGTACCGGTCGGATGTCGTCCCGTTCATGTAGGCAAATCTCAACGGCGATACCTGTTGCCCTCCGATCTAGTCGAGCACCAGATTTTTCGGAACCTTCTAGAAGGGTCCGCAGGCAGCGGCGGTGATGATCCGATGGTGGTCAGGTGCAAGGTGGTGCTCTTCGAGCACCTGCTGCGGTTACTGGAGAATGCCGATCCGAAGCCGGAGTCGTTGGAGGAGATTGTGTAGAGAACTATATATATAACAGTCAAAAAAGTTAACATTTACAACTATTCACGAAATTAACGTTGTAATAACCATTTTTACAACTATCTACAAAAACAGTTGTAATAAACATTTTTTACAACTTTCAGAGAAAAAAAGTTGTAGTGTCAAAATTAACATTTACAACTATTCGCGAAAAAGTTGTAATAACCATTTTTTACAACTATCAACGAAAAAAGTTGTAATAAACAGTTTTTACAACTTTCAGAAAAAAAAGTCGCGGTATCAAAATTAACATTTACAACTATTCACAAAAAAGTTGTAATAACCATTTTTTACAACTATCCACGAAAAAAAGTTGTAGTATCAAAATTAACATTTACAACTATTCATGAAAAAAAGTTGTAATAACCATTTTTTACAACTATCCAAGAAAAAAAGTTGTAATAAATATTTTTTACAACTTTCAGAGATAAAAAGTTGTGGTAAACATTTATTACAACTATCAAATTAGAAACGTTGTCTCATAAAAGTTGTAAATGACTAGTTTTGTTGTAGTGTCAGCTCCTCGAGCTGATCGTAGAATTTTAATACTTCTTCTTAGCTGGTTCTCTACTTCATTCTTTCTTCGAACTTTTCAAAGCCTTATATTTGTGTTTCATCAAGAACATATACCATATCTAGAGAGGTCATTAGTAAAGGTAAAGAAGTAGGGAAATCATCCTCTTGCTTGTGTAGACATTGTACCACATACATCAATATGTATAAGCTCCAAAAGTTCACCGAATCTTTTATCTTATCCTACCAAGGATGTCTTAGCCATTTTGCCTTTGATACAAGACATACAAGTTGTAAATGATTCAAAATCAGAAGTACTTAACAGTCCTTCCTTATGCAACTTCATAAGTTCTTTCTCTCTAATATGGTCTAGTCTACAATGTCACAAGTAAGATTCATTTTTTAATTACTTGGAGTCTTTCTTTGATTCACATTATGAATATTCAGTATGGTATATTCAAAACATATATGACATTGCTCAATGTAACAAAGCTAAGAGATATGTCTTTATTAAAAATGTTCAAAACATTAATGTCTTTCAGTACAAAATTGTAACCTTCCTTATCTAATAAGAAAATCGATATACAATGTTACATATCATGCTTGATAAATAAACATAATTGTGCAATATCAGAACTTAGCCATGCGGTAGTCCAAGGTGAAATTCTCCCACGACAACAGCAGCAACGCTTGTTCCAGTTCCAACTTGTAGGATCATTTCACCTTCTCTCGGCTTCCTACTTTTTCTCAACCATTGTAGATAATTACAGAACCAGATCCAGTATCTATTACCCAAGATGTAGGAGATACAGAGAATATGTTTTGAATCACATACACACATAAAGATGATGCATCCCCATCCCCCTTCTTCTTTGAGGATATAACTAATCATTTTGAGGACATGATCCTGGATTGATGTTCTAACTGACATCCTCGAATGAAAAAATTTCTTCAACGATTCGAATCTAGCAATTCAAAATTTCTCTCCATATAAATCTTTTACATGGAAAAATATGGAGTGGACATCTATACTCATGTCTCATTTGAAACTCATTGCTCATGGAAGCCAATATGAGGTACTTGGTAGGTACATAGACTTTGAAGAACTCTTTCTTCCCAATACTGGACTTATCAGTTGGGGCTTCGGGAGCAGTTGCTTCTAGAATGTATGCTAGCTTATCATAAGTAACACAACTTTTACGATCCTCAACCAATCGTTATAATTAGGTCCAGTGAATTTTATTCCTTTATAGAATAAGTTTTAAGCTAGACATGATGCTGCGAAAATGACATTTAAAAGGATATGATAATGAAATTATTTTATGTCAAGTATTTCACTATAAATATGAAATTTTAATGTATTTCTCCACCCTCCAATAAAAAAATCTACAGGACACGCTGATTTTGCTTAATTAGCAACAGACTGTCCTTTGCGCCAATCATAAATATCCACTAATTAGTGGGCGTTTTATAATTTTCTATGAACACAAACATAAGATTGCTTGCAAAGTGTAAGCATATGGTAGTAGTTATATTCAAGAGAAATTATAACTATCCACAAATATGTAAACGATTAATATTACTACGGTACGTAGAAGTTTTACCACTAATGAAGTAGACCTAAAGTAGACCACTAATAAAGTGATGAGAAGATCCAAACCATCTACTTTTTTAAAAACAAGCTTCCGTAATTGCCTCGTTGGTTTTTGAATTTTGAAGACTCCACCGTAAATTTTCAGCATTCTAATGTGAAAGGGTGCACAGGGGGGTCAAACAACTTTAGACTTGGAAAGCGTTCGTTACTTCAGGGTCAACCAAGACTCATCAAACAAAGAAATAGGCTTCTTCAACATCGCCTATTATATACTGACCACTACAAGCAGGCCAAAGGTTGTTTTTGGCTGAACCCTAGCTGACCGTGTCAAGCTCCTCTGATCTGGCTGAAAGCAACAAATGCTACCAGCATTTGCAAAATTATTACAATATTAATTCTTTCTTAATTTAAAGAAAATGAAAATAAATTATACCCACTGGAATGAAGAGAGATGGCACCTGCAGTGAGCCAGATCGAAGCATGTAATCCATTGCCGGCCAGAAAAGAAAAATCCATACGACAACATGTCAAAAAGTCTTGCAGTCTCTCTCAATCCCTCCTCCCTCTCTCCTATCACCACCTCAATACCCGCACTGACAATAGCAATGCCATCTCCTTGTCCTCTTCATCTGCCTCTCTTCTTTCCCTTCTCTTCCCCTACAAAACCCTAACCCTAATTTCTGGCAATCGACCGATTTCTTCTTATTACTCGATCATCTTGTACTCCGTCATCCTCCCTTCTTATTGGATCTCCTTCCACGTTCTTCTTTGCGGTCTAGGGTTTCTTTTCACACATATATACTTAGATCGGAACGATGGAAGGCTGCGGTGGCCCAAACAAGGAGTGTTCTTCCAAGGCCGCCTCGAGCGATGATCATGGATCCACCACCGATCACTCAGCCGACGATGCCAGCAGCGGGAGATTCTACGAGTGCATCTTTTGCAAGAGGGGTTTCTCAACGGCTCAAGCCTTGGGTGGCCACATGAATATCCACCGCAAGGATAGAGCAAAGATGAGCCGGCACGTTCCGCCAGCCTCGAAGCCTGCCGGCGATCAAGATGAATCCGACAGCGGATCATACGTGTACAATAATCAATGCCGTCCCTTCTATCCTCCTGTCTCTGAGTCGTTGAAGAATTATAGTATGATGTTTTCGCCGGCACCCGATCCTTTGATGGGGAAGGAGAGGCCACCAGAGCTGAGCCTGTTCTGGGAAGACCGCTTGGGATTGGGCTTGAGCGTGCGTGGGGATGGGAGGCATGGCCCTGAGGAGATGAGGGAGGCAGTGAAGGAAGGGGAAGTTGATTTGGAGCTTAGGTTGGGTCCTTAGCTAGCTTAAACCGGAAGCCTTTATTTTTCATGTTATTTCCTTTTGCCGTATATAGTTTGTGTTTGTGTTTATATTCACTGAAGAAATATTGTTTGTTAGCTGGTAGATACCCCTGGTTATTATTGTGTATTTAAGAATGTAAATGTAAATGTTGTGGACATGAATGTGCATTCCTACTTCTTGCGAGTTTATGCCTACATTTCTCTTAAGCTAATCAATATATTAGCATGAGAAGAAAACAATCTATACTATACCTTTTATGTTTGTAAAATTATAACTGCATGAAGTCTAAATTAATTTCCATTCGAATGTGATTCTAGTGGCTATTTACTCTCTAAGCAGTATTTGTGCAGTTGAACTCGTCAACACTGCGTGAAATATCATAGCTTCTTTCAAATGCGAATGAGCATGCATGAGCTAGCTTGCCCTACTAAACAAGAACCTATTGTTGTGATATGTCCTGAGACAACGTAAAGAAACACTAATTATGGGGTACTTTATGTTGTTTTCTTGATTGCAGCAAGCTAGTCGATATCTATAACATCTCTCTAGGTCTTCTTCATGAACATCTGTATATTTTACAGTTCTATCCTGTAGCCAAGATCTCCGAAAGAAACACTATTTTTCGCAGTAAAGCTCACGTTTAACTTTAAAAAAAAATCAACAAAATATCTGAGAATGCAGCCATGAAAGTTCTTGGGAGTTGATCATAGATTGCCTGATAGCGTGCAAATTCATTATATAATCCATATATACATATTCATGCATTTTATGCAGACCTTTGGTCAGATGACCATCTCCATTGAAGCTTTTATATAATTTTAAGTAAACCATATATTCATGAGTACCAACTTAGTCACGGACCGACTTGTTGCATGCTTATCTGAAAATGTATCCAAACACAATTGAAGATGACTCGAATTTTGGACCCGAAACAGACCCGTTTCCTGATCCGAGCCCTAATGTCATTCCAATTCAGAGTCTGGCACCTTCGTGAGGAGGAGTTGAAGACGAGTTCGGTTGCGTCACCGCAGAGAAATTATCTCTCTCCCGTGGTTGAGCATGAGAATTAAGAGACTGCAAGATCTTTTAGTTTCTTATTGGTCCACTTCATCACCTATTGGGCTTCTTTCATTCTTTCTATGCTATGACAAGGAACTTTGGCAAATATTTACTTCATGACATGCTGCATGCACGAGGCGGTTTTAGGCTGACAAATACACTTCGAATTAGGAGATTTAATCCTACTTGATTAAGGCTTATTGGCCTATGAATTCTTGGTGGTCTAGCTTGTAATTGGTGATATATTACTCAATAAGATGGTCTCAAGCTTATCATCAAAAAAAGACATATGGGCTCGGAAACTAAAACAAGCCCAATAAGACCTAATTTAAATGTTGGAGGGCACATCAACATGGTTGAATTATGAAAATTCCCTCTTGTTGATTCCTAGAATCTCTCAGACGGGCGGATGTATTCATTGGCTGACCCGGGCTACTGCCCGGGTCAGTTTTGGGATAAACCTTTTCCATATGTATAAGTAAGGCCCAAGGCCCAACCAATAAGCTGAAAATGTTTAGGCCCATGTACAAAGAACCCAACCAAGTAGGCTGAAAATTAACTTAGGGTTACAATTCCTTGTACCCCTTCTCCAAAAATTCTCAGCTCATGTTCTATTAGGCTAAAAATCTCATCATGTTCTCTGTTCGGTTGCACCGAGCTCAAGATTAGAGGTTTCGATGTTCTACCTTCCTCATATGCGATCAGGCCGATAATTCTGCACCGTTGAAACTGTACAGCTTTTATTTACAGATGTACATATTTTCTACACATGTTGATTTAAAAAGGTTGTACAGTCATAGCTGTACTTACAAAAAGCTGTCCAGATGTAGTAAAAGGCTGTATAGCCATTGCAAAATGATGTACAATTGAAAGAAAAAGAAATATCCCTTATATTACATTTACATATTTTTGCTACAACTGTACAGACTTTATGATAATTGTACAGCCTTTACAGTAGCCCAGTGTAGGAAAAATTTCGGCTCCGCCCTTGCTCGCAGAGCCAGGAGCCAGCCACTAAGGCGAGGAATCCAACTGATGTGGCGAGTATTCACGCAATAGAGAACACGGATAGGGTTTTGCCGGGCTGGCCTCCTTCTCTGGTACCTAAAAGAATATAGAGTGTCAGAGGATCGGGAGACGAACCCCAGACTATCTTTCGATGCCTAAGTCAGGTGACAGCGAAAGAAAGGAGGTGTTGGGCATAAGATAGCCTGTATGTGTGTAATTAAAGGCGTGAGAGTTGATCCTATGAGTGTCGAGTTAGAGTATTGAGTATACCCGTTTCGATCTGAGTCCCCCGATGACGGAGATGATCTGTTGCTTATGTAGGGCTCCAAGGAGATTTTGCCATGTCACGAAATCTGAGGATCGCGGATCTTCTGGCATAATTGACTCATGCAAATAAGGCAAGTAAGTCGATAAGGTAAGGACTGATGGTCGTGCATGTAGATAAGGCAGGCCGTTAATGACACGTCGTGTGGAGATTGAATGCTTATTACCAATGATCTGCTGAGGAGGCGGCCCGCCTATCTGAGACCGTGCCGTGTTGATGGAGCTGGCTAACCCTACCAAATGAGCAGGCACATGGGAAGAAGTTGACCTTGGGTAGTGAGGTCGTCTTGATAGAAATCTACTGACAAGAAGCCGACCTCGGGTTGTGAGGTCGTTCTTGTAAAGGGCATTTGTCTATAAACTAGCCTTGTGGAGGTCGTCCTGTAGAGATGAGCTGTTGAAGGGGTATATCACAGATATCGAGGTCATACTGGAAGAGGTGTGGGAGTCGACCTCGAGGAGGTTGTACTTGCAAAGCTGTGCTGAGGCCAGGTCGGTCCGACCTCTCAAGTCAAACTCAGTGGGTCTCCGATGAGAAGAATAGCTCATGATGAATCCCATTCGTCGAGCTCGACTGGGCCCCTACGGCTAGCGGGCCCCAGTCTAAAACATCATCTACAATGGCCCCTCATCTTCTAGCTCGACATTTTCGATCCGAGATGCAACTATGAGGTCAAGAGTGGAGAGGTGTGGAGACGAAACCAAGAGGAAAACTCACTTCGCCTGGCTGGATCAGCTGGGCATGTAGTGTCCGAGTTAAAGGGCAGTGCCTATGAAAGATAGAGTCCATCATGCATTCTATCACGCCCCGTTCCCAAGAATACCCGGCATTTAAATTTTTTTTTCAAATATCCTGAAGAGTGAGGGTAATGAGAGAGGGAAAGAGAGAGAGACGAAGAAACTAAATAAGCAGGCCACTGCGCACATGCTGGGATAGTACAAGCGAAACTCCACTATAATATCAAACAACTCATAAATAACATAGAACAACAACAACAAATTTATATAACAACTTTCATTTACATACATAGTCCAAATGCATCACTATACATACACCGCCACTCTCCACCTCCCATGACAAACATGTCACACTACACAGCTATAGCTCACACCAAAACTATCCCTGAAACCCAACTCATAGCCACCATCAACCACGTTGTCCATGCTACCTTAAAAGTGGGGAGGAGCACGTCAATGCGTGCCCCAGTAGGAACCAACTTGGATTTGGAACACTAATTTAAGGTTATCAACCACAAAGCAGTGTAAGATAACTAAGACGTGCAACTAAAGAATGTGACGAAAAGTAAACAGCTAAGTAAGGAATCATACCTGCGGATTGATGTCGAGCTACTGCAAGAAAAAGGTCAGTACGAATAATAATACAAGTGTTTACACAACATATACTAAAAGAGGAATCACAAGTGCCATGTGTAACCACAGTTTCACAAGCAAGCAGGCAAAGGGAAAGGGGGGCGTTGCAAACAGAAGAAGCAACATATAGAACACGTGTCTGTTAATTTATTTAGTTGGGAACTTGGGTAAACTGTGTGATACTAGGACCTGGACTTCACCCCAAACTTAGGGTGAATATAGCACACGACGCAGTGCACACGGGCACTGAACGACACCGGCCTCTCAGCTCCCCCCTCACTGGCAGGAGTGAGGATCTCCACATAATAACACAACCTCCGTATGTCCCCTCCACTCCCGGTAAAGGCGAGTGTGTATGAATATCCCATCCACTCCCGGTAAAGGCGAGTGGGTATAAACATCACATATCACATAATCATTTCCCCCAACTTCTCAGTCCAGGCCTCATATCCACAATTTACTCAAATCCCACCTAAACCCGGGTTTTGCTAACTCACCCTCATTCAGTGTTCTAAAAATTGGCCTGGGCGGCCGCCTGGGCGGCCGCCTGGGCGGCCGCCTAGGCGCTAGGCGGCCAGTAAACGCTCCGAGTATGGCCTGGGCGGTCAATCTGGGCGTTTTTGGGATTAATCGGCCGCCTAAGCGTTCTGGGCGGTGTCTGGGCACTCTGGGCGGTTCCTGGGCGGTTCATAGGCGGTTCCTGACCGGTGTCTGGGCGTTTTTGGTAAATGGCTTAATTGCACAAGAGTATCTTTTAAATTTTATTTTGTTGCACACAACTACTCTAAAGTAGGTAAACTGGATTTGATTTAGTATGTGTTAAAATTTGATGTATTTTAAATAATATATATATATTTATATATAAACATAAATATATTATATAAAAATAATTAAAATAATTAAAAAATGTAAATCCGCCTAGGCCGATCAATCCGCGATTAATCCCCGATTAATGCTCTGGGTGCTAGGCGCTAGCAGTCCGAACGCCTAGCGCCTAGCGTTTTTTACAACCTTGCCCTCATTAGATAGGACTGAGACATTAAAGAGTTTCAATTTAACATTTTAGCAATTCCATATTCATATCAACCTGGGTCATGCACCGAAGTGCCATGCCCTCCATTGTAATTCAAATCACATTTCAAATGGGACATGCATCCAAGTGTCATGCCCTTCATCATAGCCATTTCATCTCATCATTCATAACATATGAAACCATGCTTTTCACGACCCCATCATCAGTAATTTATAACACGATTCATGATACAAGTGTTTACAAGCCCATTTCTGATATTACTGAACTTTCATTTCATTATGCCATTTTCACAAACATGTGTGAACGTGACGTGTATGTCCATAAGCCCATTAGCAAATCAATTAACAAAACATATCATTAGTATACCTTCCATGTAAAAACAATAATCATGTACCATAGTGAGTAGAATAGCAACAATACACAATTTATATCACTACTCAAATGTTTACTTGCAGGAAAATTGCAAACAGTCCAAACAATTGACTGACGTCACCCAATTTTAATCAGACTTTAAATAAGCTTCCTAAATGAAAGTTATAGATATGTTAGTCCTGGATTCACAGATAAATTTTCAGGTAAAAATATTAAGTATATGATTTATAGTGAATTATTTGGTAAAGTGTGTCAAATCTGTTTTTCAGACAGATTTCAGGGTCTGTATTGAAAGCCAATTTTGGGCATGTTGCAGCCAGAAATTCGACATATAAGTACTGTGATGAAATTTTAGAAAAACTTTTTAAATTTCCAACAAGACCAAGAACATAAAATTCCATTGTGTGTGCAGGTGTTTGGGTCAATTTTACTAAATTGTGTTAAAACTGAAAATCAAACAGACATGCTGTAAAGTTGGATAATTTGTGCTCCTAATTTCTGAATTGAACATATATCAAAACAAAAGCGTCCATAGTCTAATGGATAGGACAGAGGTCTTCTAAACCTTTGGTATAGGTTCAAATCCTATTGGACGCAATTTTTTGCCATCTATTTTTGAAAATGGCGATATCAAGAAACCCTTTTTGAATTATTCGAATCAGAAATAGTTCGCAATGATAACCCTTGTACTAAGAATAGAATTAGAGAGATAAATTTATGTCTGTTCCTCAAGTAAAAACAGTTCGGTCTGTTCATGATCCTTCAAAAGGATTTCCGCTTGCTCGGTGATGGTAGAAGATATAATTTCTTGGAATTGAGGTTTATTCTTTTTAAGTAGGTACGTAACTGAAAGATAAATTTCTTTACCTGTCCAATTTCTAACAGATCAAGATATCCATTTGCTCCAGTATAAATAGGAGCTATCTGTTCTTCCACCGTAAGATGGTCTAGGTGAGTATCGAACATGGTATCTTTCCACCGCTTGTGAAAGCATTCCTTCATGCGCTCATTCACTCAGCTCGGTATCGGCTACGGTTAGCGAGGTATGGTTAACATTATTTAGAAGGCCAGGCTTCTTGCACCATATCAATCAAACGCATGAAGTTTGTCTTGCTTGTCATCATGCCTGTTTTGGCCTTAGTTTCAGATTGGTCAGGAAGTAACTCTTCGCCACAAACCCCGTCTTGACCACGAATCGTGACCCCAACAAGGTTTGACTCCATGTGCGAAGGCAATGCAAAATTGCTGTATATGCTGTCTGCACTCTTCGGTGAAACGTCAAGCCTCGGCATGACATTGTTGCGATATGGGTCTGACGACGTGCCCCTTTTCAAAAGGGTCAGATTTGCGTGATTACATCACATGCCTGTTTTCTTTCTATAGTACAGCTTTCGGTTATAGTTAATTGAGGGCCTTTCAAGATTACGCCATCGTCAGGTAATGTGTTGCCTATTACTACGTTGCAGAGATCTATCAAAGCGTAATGTCGTACAGTTGGGACCTTGATTTTTTCTAAGATGGGATCTTTCTCCTCCAAGAAAGCGCAGCCTTGTTCATCACTCCCGAAGCCGTCAACTAACCGACATTCCCAAGTACTTCTCCCATTCTTCCATCCAGTAATCGATTGGTTGCGAAAAGCCATCGACCAGAGAGGAGCTATAAATTGATCAAGCAGGACGATTCCTCCTTAGTAGAGCGAGATTTTAGAGAGCAGAACTCCCTCCTCAGTGGGAATAGTGGATTCGCCTCTTATGCACTGCTATCGGGCATCATCGGAGCTTCGCTTTTCGTGCATGCATTTTCAAAAGTGGACTAGAAGAATGTGAAATTCTTTTTCCTTTCCGTAGGGACCAGGAGATTGGATCTAGCCATAAGAAGAATACTTGGTATAAATAACTCACTTCTTGGTCTTCGACCCCCTCAGTCACTACGAGCGACCCCCGATCAGTGCAATGTGATGTGTCTATTTATCTATCTCTGTTGTGATATGATTCCCCGGATTTGGTTTTGGATGATGAGCAAACATAAATAATGTATACTAACTTATTTGTGAGCGCAGTTATGGAGATCGTCTCCAAAATACCACGTACATCAAAAGCGACATCTCAAGACTTCTCAATACGCGTGATCGTGTGCCTGGAGCTTCGTTGAAGCTCAAGGAGCAATATAGAAGTCAAGAGGAATGAAGATTGAAGCTTTGAAGACGGCTCATAAGGTTTATTTTATAGTCTTCTAGCTTCATAGATTAGAATGTTAAGCCTTGAGTTGGACTTACATTATATACTTCATTTCGCTCATATCTTAGAGCTAGGATATTCATAGAAGCCATTAGAAACTTTCCCGAAGCCTATCGCTTCTTCCCTCGGCTTCGAGTGCATGTTAGTTGGTTCAAGAAGAGTCACCAACCGACTAGATGACGATCTAGTCGGTTGGCAACTCTACATGAACCGACTAGTTTGCCTTCTCTATATTCAGCTCTTTCCCTGTCTACAGTTAGTCGGTCAAAGAAGAGTCACCGACCGACTAGATGACGATCTAGTCGGTCAGTAATCCTTCTTAGACCGACTAGTTGTGTACAGTCTTTTTCAGCCTGAGCTACTGTTTCGAGTTAGTCGGTCAAAGAACGTTTGTCGACCGACTAGTTGAGAAACTAGTCGGTCAGCATCTGTTCTTAAACCGACTAAGTCTACTTGAAGTCAGCTTATTCTATTTCGACGTTAGTCGGTCAAAGAACATTCACCGACCGACTAGTTGTGAAACTAGTCGGTCGGCAAGTCTTCTTAGACCGACTAGTTGTCATCTCCTGTACTTCGACCTTTTGGCTGTTCAACCGTTAGTCGGTCTACGTTGTATCACCGACCGACTAGTTGATGAACTAGTCGGTCAGTGATCCTTCTTTGACCGACTAGTCTGCTTCAGAATAGAGCCGTTGGGATTCTTTCAAACTCGATTTCTCTTGCCCCTTTAAATAGAATCCTGATTCGTTTGAAGAAGAGTTAGAGGTCCTATTTCCAAGCAATTTCAGACCTAAGAGAAGAGCTCTCCCAAGCTATTTCAAAGCTCTCTCTCCCTCACAAGAATCTCTCCCTCAACACCTTGAGCCCTAATTCCTCAAGAGAGATTCTCTCCTTTGTGAGCTTCTCAAGCCAAGAGCTTGATCCTAGTCACCATACTCCACCCTAGGCTTCCATTGCTGGTCATCTTCTTGAAGCTAGGGTTTGGTGACATCCTCTTCCTCAAAATCCATCATTGCCCTAATTTGGTAAGTATACTCAAGGCATAGGATTTTGTAAGGTAAGAGTTTATTTCATTTCAATCGTATTTGAATTGTGTCTCTCGGTTGTGAGAGAGGTTGTGATCCCGGTTTGTGGGAGTCACATGTCTTTGTGTATGATTTGACTTGTGAAGGTTTTTCACAAGTACTTCATAGTGGAAATCTTGAGTTAGGGTTGCTAACTCAAGTATCCGGAGGGGATCCGGGTGATTAGGACGTAGGATCACCGGGAACAAGTCGGGGAGACTTGGGTGGATCCGAACCCAGTAATATTGTTTGTTTGCGTATGTTTTAATTCTTGTTGATAGTTGTTTAATTCCGCATTGTCGTTTGTTTCTTGCACAATAATTAGGAATAACTATCTTGATTATTTTAAGTACTATTCACCCCCCCTCTAGTACGTGTGCAGTAGCTACCACAGGGCACTACAATCTCTTGACTCGAAATGTGAGACAGGTTTGAAAAAGGATCTTATAGGGTTGGGCCAGGAGGTCTCTTAACAAGCCCACGTTAAGTAAGGATCAAAAAAAATACCCATACACCCAGGTGAGAAGACCGGCCAGGAAGAGTAAAAGCCTAGAGGTTGACCCGTTGTAAAAGGATGGACTGACGCTTTGGTTGTGACTCGCAAGGTTCTGGAGAACGAAAGGAAGGTTTAGTTATGATATAAGACCACAACTGAGCCAACCGATCGCCCAATAGCGAGCATTGATCCGCTTAAGTCCACCGGCAAAGAGTCGGTAGCAGCTTTCAGATCAAAAGAGAACCTTCTTCCCTTTCCACCTGTTTAAAGGTGCAGTTTAATTCAATGTCTCGTCCATGGGTATGGTATGCGCGAGAAAATCGTCATTAACCAATCGTGGTTGGGAGGCAAGAGCCTATCTTTTATATAATCAGAATTTCAGGATTTCAAAGAGATAGTTTTGCTTGGAATTTTCAAGGGGGTTTTGCATGAAATTGAATTATGGCACATTAATTTGATTACTCCTAATCTATATTGAGTAAACATGATGTGGAAACATGATAGAAATAAACCCTAATTTAAATTCCAAAACCAAGTTGGATCCTACCTCAAGAGAACTCTTTCTTCTTCTCTTCTCTTTCTCTTCTTCTTCTTCTTCTTCTTCTTCTTCTTCTTCCCTTCTTTTTTTGTGCCATAGAATTTCGGCCATGTCATGGGGGAGGGGAGAGGCATGGCTAAGGATGGGTAGAAGATGAGAAGAGTGTAGAAGAAAATGAAAAGAAAGGGAAGGAAAAGATAAGAATGAGTAAAACCTAGAATTTTCTTAAGAAAAATCTCCCCATCCTCATCCTAAATCATCATGACAAACATAAAATGACCAAAGTGCCCTTGCCTAAATGCCCCTCAACTTTCAAGTAATTACAAGTTTCCCATTACTTTATGCACACACAACTTTAGTATGTACGTACAGGAGTTTTAGTCCAAATGACCGTTTTGCCCCTCGCCTTTCTAAAAATTTATGGGGGTTGCCATTGAACACTAACCCCTTTCACACTTGCATGGCTTCCCTACACACACCCATGCATGCCTACACATGCATACATGCACCACGCACACACGTCCAACACATTCCTGTTGTTTTACACCCACGACGTCATTCGCACTTCTCCCGCACTCACTCTCGCTTTCTCTTCTCTTAGCCACGTATTACGGCCTAATCCCCCTTGTACTACGTTACATACATCGATATCTATGTTTATTTCATGCATACGTATGCACCGTAAGTAGAAATACTACATGTGTTCAGTAGAATACACGTATAGTGCTAAATAGGACATGACACATACTGATGCACATGCTTGTCCCTGACACAAAGAGGCGGAGTCGATGCAACTCGCATTTAATGTGATAATTGAGTGGACATGCTTGCTTCTTGATGGTTTACTGGCGTGGAAGAGTTTGATTTGTTGGTGACACATCATGCAGAAGTTGATCAGTCGTCAAGAATCTGACAGTTGTGAATGTTTCCTATCGCCACTCTCTTTGAATAGTTTAAAAGGTGGATGTATGTGACAATATACCAAAAATAGAAAGAAAAAATTAAATTAGGGGTCAAAACTCTCCTCTCTCTCTCACTCTCTTTCCACTATTAGAAAAGAGTCAAATCTATACACCGAATATACCGATGTATAGAGTCCTTCTCTAGTTTAAAAGGTGGAGAAAGCCTGCAGTTGTCTGTACTTACGCTTATCCTCTCACCTTCATTCTTCTTTACTTGTGCACTCTGAATTCTGTTGCAGCCTCGAAGATCATGTCGGATGTGAATGATTCCCAAGCCACACTATCTGAGCACTGGCCGTCGTTGCCATCAGAGAGTTTGCCATCTCTAGTAGAGATCTCTTCAAGTGTGTAGGTTAGCTATCCACGCGAGGGGATGGGAGAAATAAGGTGCAATCCGGGCCTAGGAGGCTGGATGAGGGTGCATCTGTGACAAAGAGATGCTGGCCTCGCCATAGTAGTGCTCAGGAGATGTGGTCTTCTCCTCATTGACCGGTTATTGATGCTGAGCCTCACCCTTTGGTGGTCCATGTCGACTAGAATGATGAGTCAAATCCTACCAATGTGCCTTGGCTGAGCACCTACAAAAGGGGAAGGAAAAGGCTGATGAAGGGGCAACTATTGAGCTGCCACAGGAGAAGATTAGGGTGGCATCCCCATGCATGTGTCGGGTCCATCACTGCTTGAGGCAGGACAGGAGAAGGCCTCCCAGCCTGGTGGGGGCCCAAGGTCTGATAGTGTGGTGGCAAACTAGTAGACACCGCCTAGATGCGATACAAAAGCTGAAGTCGAGCTCCTTGGTATAAGGATGCTATATTATATGTTAATGGAGACTGGAAGAACGACCGATCTCAGAGGAGCTTTCTTTG
Organism: Scilla litardierei; assembly: GCA_030789695.1. Taxonomy (NCBI): domain Eukaryota; kingdom Viridiplantae; phylum Streptophyta; class Magnoliopsida; order Asparagales; family Asparagaceae; genus Scilla; species Scilla litardierei. The sequence continues at coordinate 40,663,458 of CM061138.1, read as the reverse complement.
CTTGTTAACATAACTATAAAAAGAACAACATTATTTTGAGAAATCACAAGGAATAGGACCAAAAACAAGATAATTACCATCTTTATGTTGGAATTAATCTTGTTGTTTGCATTATGTAAATTAATTAGGAGGTTACCTACTAGTGGGGAATACCAATAGTCACCTTTATTAGGAGGTTACCTACTAGTGGGGAATACCAATAGTCACCTTTATTAGGATGTTACCTGCTAGTGGGAATACCAATAGTCATCTTTATTAGGAGGTTACCTATTAGTGGGATATGAAGAGATGCTTTGTAATTAGGTTTCGGCTATAAATATAGCCTATTTTGATAATGAAATCATCGGAGAAAAACCTTTACATCCTCATCTCATTTTTTGATTGTTCTATCTTCCACATTTGGTATCAGAGCCACACCTAAATTCCTCAGCCAAAAAGAAATGTCTTCTACATCCTCAGCAATGTCTGACACGGCGACATCGAAGTTCTCGATGAAGGATGGGTCGATGACCATCCATTATCCTTTGCTTATGAAGGATAACTACTCGTCGTGGGCATTGAAGATGCGGGTTTTCATGGGCGTGAATGGAGTTTGGGATGCGATCGAACCAACAAGTGAAAATGAGGCGGTGGATAGCAAGAAGGATTCGATGGCGTTAGCCGCCATCTATCAAAGTATTAGCGAGGAGACGCTAATGCTGATCTCGGAGAAGAAAACGGCCAAAGAAGCATGGGAGATGCTAAAGACAATGCACATGGGCGTGGAGCGAGTCCGAGAAGCAAAAATTCAAACCCTACGATGGGAGTTTGAACGTCTTCGCATGGAAGATGCGGAGACGGTCGATGACTTTGCTACGAAGTTGACAACCAACGTCAACAGGATCCGTGCATTGGGAGACAAGGTCGAAGAGACCTATGTCGTCCGGAAGCTTCTCCGTGCGGTTCCCGAAAAATTCCTGCAAATCGTTTCTACGATGGAACAATTCGGGAACTTGAAGACCATGACCTTGGAGGAGGTCATTGGGTCTCTGAAGGCCCATGAAGAACGGCTCTCTAGCCGTCAAAGACCCACCAATGAGAAGGTGGAGGAGCGGGTTCTACTAACGGAATCCGAATGGAAGGCAAAATATGATGCCGCATCAAGCTCATCGAGGGGACAAGGTGGTGGGCATTATTTTCGTGGGCGAGGCCGTGGCCGTGGCCGTGGCCGTGGCCGCAATGATGGGCGTGGTGATGGACCAACTCATCAAGAGAAGACTCGGGACAAAAGCAAACTCCAATGTTACAAGTGCAGCAAGTTCGGGCACTTTGCAAACGAGTGCCGTTCCGAGAAGACCGGAGACAAAGCCCACTTTGCGAAGTGGGATGATGATGCGACAGCTCTTCTCAAAGCCGAGTTGTGTGAACTCGGACATTCGGAGGAGCGGGAGAATGTATTGATGCTCAACGAGGAGAAGGTGATGCCAAATCTTCATGCAGTTGAGGCGTGGTACCTCGATACCGGGGCTAGCAATCATATGACGGGTTGCAAGGAGAAGTTCTCCGACCTAGATGAAAGCATCAAGGGGAACGTAAAGTTTGGTGATGAATCCGTCGTCAATATTTGTGGGCGTGGAACTATCTTGTTCCAATGCCAAAATGGGCAACATCTCACGTTGTGTGATGTTTATTATATCCCGAAGCTCCGAAGCAACATCGTGTCCATTGGACAACTTGATGAACACGGATGTGCAAGCACAATAAAGGATGGCTCTCTCAAGATCTTCGACAACACAGGGAGGCTATTGGCTAATGTGAAGCGGAGTCGAAACAGGTTGTATGCTCTTGATCTTCGCCTTGCCGAACCCATGTGCTTGATGGTGAACCTCAAGGAGAAGTCGTGGCTATGGCATGCACGCTACGGTCACTTGAACTTTCCGGCGCTAAGGAGCTTAGCGCACAAGAAGATGGTTGAAGGCATGCCGGTCTTGGGGCAACAAGATCAACTGTGTGATGGGTGCTTGGTCGGAAAGCAACATCGCACGCCATTTCCATCCTCCTCGACGTATCGTGCGGAGAAGCCCCTTCAACTTATTCACGCCGATCTCTGTGGACCGATCACACCGGTGACACCGGGAGGTAACCAATATTTTCTGCTATGCGTAGATGATTTCAGTCGTTACATGTGGATCGGTCTTATCAAAAGCAAGGATGAGGCTTTTAATGCATTTAAGAAAATCAAATCGCTAGCGGAGATGGAGGTCGACCTACGGTTGAAAATGTTGCGGACGGATCGAGGAGGGGAGTTCACCTCAAAGGACTTCTCCAGTTATTGTGAAAAACTGGGCATCAAAAGGCAACTCACAGCACCATATTCGCCGCAACAAAACGGTGTTGTGGAGCGGAGGAATCAGATTATCATTGAGATGGCAAGGAGCTTGTTGAAGAGCAAGAACATGCCCTCGTTCTTTTGGGGAGAAGCGGTGAATACGGCTGTCCATATCCTCAACCGTGCACCGACGAAGAGTCTCGAAGGGATGACACCATATGAAGCTTGGTGTGGGCGGAAGCCGAAGGTCCACTACCTTCGTGTCTTTGGATGCGTTGCGCATATGAAAATTGTGCAACCTCATCTAAAGAAGCTGGAAGATCGCAGCAATCCTATGGTGTTTCTCGGCTACGAAGATGGGTCCAAAGCCTACCGGTTGTATGATCCGGTACACAAGAAGTTGCATGTTAGTCGGGACGTGCGATTCGAGGAGGACAAAGCATGGTGTTGGGAGCAAACACCACGCAAGCACAACGAGGAGGAGAGTGATTCACGGCCCGGAAGTGATTCACGGCCTGTGGGATCATTCATTGTGCTTGGCTACGATGAAGACGAATCACCCGAAGGAGCCCCAGAAAATCCCGAAGATCGACGCGAAACTACGGCATCTACTGACTCCAGCCAGTCACCCACCCGGGAGATCTCAACTGCCTCTGAGCCGCTGCCGAACTCCCCAACTACACTCACCGGTGGTTCTTCTCCGGAAACTCCTACCTCCTCATCCATGGTGCCACAGAAGTATCGCTCTCTCGAAGATATCTACCAACAAGAAGAGGGAGATGAAGAGATACTCTTAATGACTGCAGAGGAGCCTGCAAGTCATATTGAAGCCAAACAACATGAGTGTTGGAGGCTTGCGATGAGGGAAGAGCTTGAGTCTATTGTTAGCAACAACACCTGGGAGTTAGTACACCTACCAGCTGGACACAAACCTATCGGACTTAGATGGGTTTACAAGGTGAAGAAGGACTCAACAGGAGCGGTAGTTAAACACAAGGCCCGGCTCGTCGCGAAGGGATATGTTCAGCGCCAAGGGGTGGATTTTAATGAAGTCTTTGCACCTGTGGCGAGGCTTGAAACCGTGAAGTTAATCTTGGCTTTGGCAGCGCAAAGAGGATGGGAGGTACATCATATGGACGTCAAATCAGCCTTCCTCAACGGCGACCTTATCGAGGAGGTATACGTCTCTCAACCCCCTGGCTTTGTTGAAGAAAGAAATGAGCAAAAGGTACTCAAGTTGAGGAAAGCTCTCTATGGACTGCGCCAAGCTCCACGAGCTTGGAACTCAAAGTTGGACAAGAGCCTCACCACTCTTGGCTTCGAAAGATGCCCACAAGAACATGCAGTCTACAAGAAGAGCGTGGGAAGCTCCAACTTGATAGTTGGGGTGCATGTCGATGACCTTATCATAACGGGGTCAAATGTCGCCGATATAGCAGAGTTCAAAACCCAAATGAAGCAGCTCTTTTCTATGAGTGATCTTGGGCTTCTAAGCTACTACCTTGGGATTGAAGTGGAGCAATCATCACAAGGGACCTCGCTGTGTCAATCGGCATATGCGGCTAGTATCCTTGACAAGAATGGGATGGTGGAATGCAACTCTTGTCAGACCCCTATGGAAGCAAGGCTCAAACTCAGCAAGGTGAGTCCTAATCCTCCAGTTGACGTCACCAACTATCGGAGCATAGTTGGGATGTTGAGATACCTCGTGCACACAAGGCCGGATATTTCGTATGCGGTTGGGATAGTGAGCCGCTACATGGAAGCACCAACCACACAGCACATGGCAGCTGTGAAGCAAATTCTTCGATACTTACGGGGCACTTTGCGCCTCGGTTGCTTCTATGCAAAGGAGGAGGAAGATCCACATCTCATTGGTTTTAGTGATGCTGATCTTGCTGGGGATGTGGATGATCGAAAGAGCACCACGGGGTGGGTTTACTTCCTCGGCTCTAGCATGATTAGTTGGGCCTCACAGAAGCAAAAGATTGTGGCGTTGTCTTCATGCGAGGCCGAGTATATCGCAGCCGCAACCGCAGCCCAACAAGGAGTATGGCTTGGGCGGTTACTAGCAGACTTGGTGAAGATGGATTCAGTCAAATTCACTCTCAAAGTGGACAACAAGTCCGCAATCTCGTTTTGTAAGGATCCAGTCTACCATGACAGAAGCAAGCACATTGACACGAGATATCACTACATTCGTGAATGTGTTAAACAAGGAAATGTTGTAGTAGAGCACGTGAGCACGAAAAATCAGCTCGCCGATATTTTGACGAAGCCACTTGGAAGAGTCAAGTTCTTGGAGATGCGTCAAAAAATCGGACTGCAGGAAACAAAAACGGCAACAAGATTAAAGGGGTGAATGTTGGAATTAATCTTGTTGTTTGCATTATGTAAATTAATTAGGAGGTTACCTACTAGTGGGGAATACCAATAGTCACCTTTATTAGGAGGTTACCTACTAGTGGGGAATACCAATAGTCACCTTTATTAGGATGTTACCTGCTAGTGGGAATACCAATAGTCATCTTTATTAGGAGGTTACCTATTAGTGGGATATGAAGAGATGCTTTATAATTAGGTTTCGGCTATAAATATAGCCTATTTTGCTAATGAAATCATCGGAGAAAAACCTTTACATCCTCATCTCATTTTTTGATTGTTCTATCTTCCACACTTTACCCTCCAAATCATTGAAATCTTTATGTGAGATATCAAGACTCAAGCTTGCCACTCCAGCCATAGTGAGGGTCCCCCAACCATTAATAACCTCACATCTTTCTCTTCCACCTCCTTATTTTTGAGGTCTTCAACAACTATATTGTCCTTAAAGCTAGCCACAAACATCCTAGGAAGTCTTCAAATGGCATTACCCTCAGATAGTTAACGGTGTGAAACTTCCTCTTACTTCGTATAACATGTAGAAGTTCTTTTATTCATTATGCTTGTTATAAACACTAATGAATAGTCTCTACCATTATGAAGGTTAAATCAGTCTGTTTCTACGATCACCTTCTCCTTAAGTAACACCGTAAACAAATTCAAAGTTAGAGCAATCTTATACTGATGACATTAAGCGATAAAACTGATAACAAATCACGTGACATTTAAGTTAAGCTATGAGATGGTTTTCCCCCATTGCATTCAACAGTTCCAGTCAAAGTAGGTGTCCTCCCCTTACGCTAATGTTACTCTTCTTACTTAATGGGATCCAAATTTCATGGCGATCCTTGAAAAAAGTTATCTTCTTTAGAATTCCATTCTCATCATAATCATTTAGTGATAAGAGAAATACCTATTGTGTTGGGCAATAGGTATGCTCTTATATCAATTATTATAATTGTAGCATCTTGTTCATAAATAATAGTAAGCTATTTGGTGTGCCTCTTACTTCTGCTATCTTAGTTTAGGTTTAAATTAACACTAGTAAAAGTCCATGGAATGATGCTAGATTTATTAGAATCTTAATGTGATTGCAATTACTAGATCTAGTTAATTAAGCACATTCCTAAATGTTCCAGGTCATGGGAATATCGAGATAGGACATCAATATTTCGAATAAACCAATGCATGCCATTCTCTGCCATGTGATGGTAACGATTGATCTCAATATCATTCAATGTGAGGACATCGTAAGACAACATGCATGCGCTTATTGAGAATAAGTTCATAGAACGACTCGCAAGGGATTGCTGTATGGTTAATATAACCTAAACCATCAAACGACAAAACTCGAGCCATGGCTCCGACAGGTTAGTCATTTGACCTGAGACACGCCATAAGACCTTGCATGTCAGATAGTCACTCTTTGACTACTACGGAATAACGATGTTAGATCATTGCTAGGTAATAGTTGGGATTGATTCGAAGCTTGCGAAGGGTGTGTGTCGATACAGAATTCGTCTCACCTAGTATTAGAAGATGATGACGTAATTAGTTGTGATACGGCCATGGTAAATCCTTAGCTAAGGTGGAATGGACCAAACATGTTGGGAATATGTTCAGTCCATGTTTGACCATCGGTGTGTATCGACGATTAAAGGTTAAAGATGTTGGCAAGGCTTGACGATTTCTACCATGCCTTAAACATCTCGAACGACATAGTGTAATGAAGAGTCCGGACTATGGGGAAGCCGTCGCTGGCAAGTTCTGATTTGATTGGAACGAGGTTTCCATCAATCATGTACTAATGGTTCTGAAATGGGCAGTCGTCACACAAAGGTTCCCACAAGTTAGTCCTTTGACCTGACGGTTCTGACGTACTTGTGACATATGATGTCACTGCCATAATAAAGACTGGTCTTTTAGAGTCTCACATATATAGATGATGTGTTGGTCACTAAAAATTAAGAAGAGGGGTCTATTAGATCGTATATTCAATATACGAGAACATCATAAGTAGTTACGATCGGAAAGGGAATTCATCACAAAGAGTTCATGACAAGTATACGATGAGTCATAAAGCGTTATGACAAGGATATCATGGCAAGACCCAAGTAGAAAAACCCACGAATAGAATGGTTCTATTTGTTCCAGACGCATCGCACTCGTGACAGTGTCCTAGAACTGAGTACCGCAGAAGCAAGCCCAATGGTTGTTGTTCTATAGCCAAAGTGGCTGCAGAACGGCAGCAAGGGGCTGCCATTCTGTAACCCCTGAGGCGCTACAGATATCAGGCTCAGGGGGCCTCAGATAGTAGCCTAAGGGGCTGCAAAAGTGTAGCACAGAGGCTGATGTTCAGGGTACCTTTCGCCACCATATGATGGTGGTTTCAAGGGGATCTCTGGCTATGTTTTTAGACAACAAATCACATCCAAATATTGGGTTTTATAAGCATTGAAATCAAGGTTAGAATACATGTTAAAGAGAGTTTTCATTAGATGAAACTCTCATATCTTTAGTCCCACAATGGAGGGGATTAAAGAAATGGGGTTATAAATCCTCGATCTATAAATAGAAGATCTATACCCCTTTCCAGCTTGCACCATTTGAGCTAAAGCTTGAGTTAGAGTGGACCTTGTGAAATTATGGGTCTTGGACAACTTGAGTCTAAGTTCTCTTACTCTCTCTCCCCCGTAGCTTTATTCTTAGTACTAGCAAGGCTAACATTAAAGTTGGATCTCAAAGATTTAGGTTCGTGAAGACGGATCGTTGCTGTGAAATGGCTATTGCGGGTGGTTGATAAGGAGGCTAGTCGAGCTTGATCTCAGGCTTGCATTGGGCTCCGTTCGAATTGGGGGAGATTATCGCTTAAGTATAATATTGCAAAGGTATGATTCTCTTAATTACACGGTAATTATATGGTATAGATCCTGCATGCCTAGGTTAGAAAACATTTTGTTTTCCATGCTTTCGATGTCTTTATTCGATAAGAACCCTAGGCTAATTTCTTACATCTTGACCATCGAATATTTTTGTGATCCTGATTGTACTGGGCACCTTCTTAACCAATGAAAGCATCCTAGCTATATGCATTATGGTAGATGGAAGATCCTGCCCTAATTTACCATTTCTCTCTCCTCAACCCATAGCGTGGGAGGTGCAGACTCTTGCACAAAAATCAAATATAAAATTCCCACTTAGTAACAATCGATTTGATGAGGTGTGCACCAAACAACAATCCTAAACTCAAACTGTGTCACATCTACTTGATGACCACATGGGTTTCTTATTAACATGTAAATTGATTCAAACAAGAACATTGTAAGAATGAATATGGAGTGGCTCACCTCATTTTAGATGGATCATGATAAGGAAGAAGAACATGGTGTAAATCATACTGATCAGAGATCAGAATTTACCATTGATAACCCTAAAATCATTCTCAAAAGTAGATGAGAATGATTTAAGATTAAAAAAAATTAAATGAACGATTTATTTGGATGCTAAGGGTTGCCTAAGTGGGAAATGGGCCAATATGTACTCTTGAAGCCATCTTAGCCATGAGTTTACACCATGTTTTGAGAGATTAATGCATGATTCTAACCAACCCACGCGACCCATCTCCTATTGACCAGGTACATCTTTTTAACAGTGTCACATGTCTGGCAATAGATACAACTCGCATCAAGCAATGCGAAGTCCTAATTTAACAAAGTAAAACACAGACAACAAGAAATATATTGCAAGAGAGAAGGAAAATGCTTGCAGAACAGATTAAAACACATCCAAAATTCATAGTAAAGTTTTCAAATTACTCCCAAGCTATAGATCGTTACATTGTCTTTGTTAAAAACAAATCTTGCAGATCACTTGGTGCTACCGTCTCGCGGTATTGTCTAGAATTTGAGCTTGCTACCATACCGCGATATTGATCAGGCTCGCCTAGCACTTTTGATCGTCCATCTCATCCTGCAGGCCACACAGTTCAATCACATCAGTAGAAGCTTGATCATATCCCATATCATGATAAAGACCATAACCTCCACCTCTACCATATATATTGAAGAAACTACGAGAAAATTAAAAGGGTATTTTTAATGCCATTTACCCTTTTATTTATTTTAACAATCAAGTATTAAAGCTGGGGCTGGACCTACAATCCTCCAAGTTAATTAATTGTTAGTATAGACACATTCCCACCTGGGACTACAGTCGCAAGATATCTCATGTCCTTTCGAAACAAAGGAAAAGAAATAATCACTAGTTCTGTCAGCTCTCCTGTCTCTCTTACCCAGAGCAAAGCGTTTTAAAAGCTCTCTGAGCTCAAACGTTTGTTCGCGAGTTAATTCACCGCCCTCTTTTCTGCTAAAGAATGACGTTGGTATCCAGTTGGGAGCCTAGGCTCAAAACAGCGCAATTTCTGACTTCTTGCAACACTGACAAACTCTTAATTCACTCCCCCCCTCTCCCTCTCGCAAACTAGAGATGCAACGATCGATCTCTATTTTCAATTCAAACCCCCCCCTGTTGCTATGCTCTCATTACCGATGCCGTCGCATCCGGAGGGAGAAGCCCAATTCGCACAACACTTCGCTTTTTACTGGGACTGTCGCCAAGGCCCCCCTTCCTCCCTTTTATAGGAAGGGCCATCATGAATCTTGACAACCTGGGCCCTTTTCTCTCTTTCTCTCACACATGAATCCAATTACACGGACATTGGGAAATGCTTCAACAAGAGGAACAGTAGCAGTGTTGATCATTAATATAATGCATCATGCACCCACCAATGGAGTTCACCCCTCTGTTTCCAGGTACTTCGGGTCCTGGTTCATGTGGACCTTTGCGTAATGTATGATGAATTTGCCGCTAGCTATTAAGTTCCATGTATATTGCATTTATTTTCATACATGATCACGATCTCTTAGGCATCTCATCTGCAAGAGTTCCAATGTTTTTTTAACCAAGTTCTACTCCTTCGACACTTGAGCAACTCTCTGCTCTCAGCAACTCCGACAGAAATGGATCATTTCAGCAAGCGTTAGGACGTGCCAACACTAACTCTTGTTACCAAATAACCACAAAGTAGACCAATAATCTCAGGATATGCCATCACAGTCATGGGCGGAGCCAAAGGGGGGCCTGAGGGGGCCGTTGCCCCCTCAGGCCCCGACCCCTCAAGCCCCCTTTGCCTTTGTGCCTAAAGTGAGGTTGAACTCTACAATGTAGTCTTCATATATCGATGTGATCATTGTGATAACAAATTGACCAGTTGGCTCAGTTGGTTTGAGTACCTTGTTATTAGCTTGAACGTTGCAGCTTCGAGACTTGCCAATGTCGTTTAAGTTGTGTTTAACAATTAATATTATTTTTAAACTAATTTAATTTTAATTTTCGACTTGCTACTTTTGCACCTGCTATCTTACGTTTTTATTAATTTTAGTATTGCACACTTGTACGTAATTAATTTCGCATATTTTTTTTAATGATTGGCATGTTGCAGGGTCTTACTATTTTGATTGTTACCTCCCAAGCATTCATATTATTAATAATTTTTTTCGTTTTATTGGGTATCATCTAAGCCATTACATGTAGGTAACTAACAACTTCGTATTTGCATTAAAACACCTTTCGATGGGCCTACCAAGTCCTACTCATGGATCTACATTCTAATATAAGCTTCACTGTTTATGATATATATATATATATATATATATATATATATATATATATATATATATAATTATATTGCTTTATCTAATGCAGACACATATGCATCTATAGAATATACTCTTTTTACTACGTTGAAAATTTGGATGTAAAATAAGTTTCTAATTTAAGAATTTTTTATTTTATTAGAATTCTTAGGTTAGTGATTTTTACTAGAGTTCTATAAAATATGGTACTTTTGCTTATTGGTTTTTATTGTATGCAAAAATTATTCTGTATTAGCTTATAATTTACCCACTAAGTGAAAATTTTCTAACTTCGCCACTGATCACAGTCAACTAGCAAACGCAAGATGAAGGTCGTGACAATCTCGAACAGAATAAGCCACTTGAGCGGTGGGTGATTTTCTGGGCATGAGCTTCCAAGACAATTAGAAATCTAAGATCAATTCCAAATTTAAAAATGATCGTATAGTCTTAATTTAGTAATATCACCCCCAACAAATAGCAGAGTTTGAGTGTATCTATGCTTCAGCTGGTCGTATGGGATCATGCAATATGATTTGAAAAATTCATATCCAAGGTATTACTCCAAGAGTTTATTAATTTTGGACTTCAATTACACTTAAAACACACACTAGGAATAATTCCATCTCTTGAAATAATTCATAGCTAATAGATGCCTAGAACATTTAGTTGGAAGTGGCCTTAAAGAATAGGTTGGCAACTAGGACCTTATTGCATAAACCACAGTTTCCTTCCAAACCAAAGTTTCATTCCAACTTGGACCTTATTGCATAAACCTTTGTTTGCACGACAAAACCCTAGCAATGCCCGAACTCGTAACTATTAAAACTATGTTGACATGCGAGTCCTAAGGGCTATTTGCTAATTTACTGTAAATAGAGCTGCTGCTGCTATACTTACGGTAAGTATGCCGTTACATGCATTTGTTTGGGTTTAAGTTACTTGAAACTACATCAAACTATCTATTTTCCAAGATAGTTCCCATAGCGGCGTTAACAACATGTGTAGAGTGATCTTTATGTCCTAACCACATAATTTTATGGCTAAGTTTCGCACTACTACATATTCTATTCAAATAGAGTCGGCATTGCTTGCTTCAGCCATTTGATAGAAGCATTATGAGGTGGCATCGAATAAAATGAACATATATACATACACACGCTGCACTTGTGAATTACTTACTTATGTGAGACGGCAATTATGCATCCAAACCAGTTCCTGAAGCTATAATGGGAAAGAATTAACAAGGAATAAAAAATAAAAAACATAAAGTTAGTAACCAACACGAGATATATATAGTTGCAATTAAAACATTTTATCACATTAAGCTACACGAGTTGAATTGTAGCACACATATATACTATGTCTAACTGCACTTTACTGACTATTTTCAGAACAAATGATGCTGACATTCATTAGTTAATATGATCATTATTTAATGTTTATGGTTATATAGGGAGTTCCTATACACATGTCAAAAAAATTTCTTCCAACTTCTATGTTGCTTGCTAACTAGCTCAAAAAATGAAACATAAATTATAAAGTGATCAATATATGTGATTCATAATACATATAGCTACGAATAAGAATGCACATGGAGAAATTTACAAAAAACATTGGTATTTAGTTTCCTAAATGCAAAGTCCATACTTGGAAATTTAGTAAAAGAATTCAAGTGAAATGAATGTAAAACTAACATAAGTGAAACTTTTCGCAATCAATCAAATATAGAGAGGTTCAGCTTCCACGAGTACCAAATTGAGGGAAAAAGTTACATCCAGACACATGATATTCCAATAGATAATGAAGAAAGACAACTACAGAAGCAACTCGCCTCTGCATTACTGACATAATTCTAAGTGTACCCGAGTCGAAGCTCTAAATCCAAACCCTCTTCTACATTCTCAGCCATGCCGATCTCCAAATCAAGCGCCACTACTTCCTCATCCCTCCCAGTCACCCCATTAACCTTGTGATCATCTTGCACGAATCCCTTCTGCCTTTTAACCTCAAAGAATGCCTTCAACTCGACACATCTCGGGCGAAAAGGCCTCGGCAAAACAGCCGGCGATGGCGCAATGGCCGTCGTCACGGTAAAACAGTCAGGCCTAGGAGATAGCAGTGAAGGGAGAACTGCGCAGGTCACCGGGGATAATTTGTTCTCAGTAGTGCAAGGCGGTGGTGAAAAGTTCAGGTTAGAGACAGGATTAGGTCTAGGGCTAGGGTTAGGGTTAGGGTTAGGGCTAGGGTTGGATGGAAGGGGAGGATGATCCCATGGAGGGGAGTACTGCCTCAGCCTGGCTCTATCCCTTCTATGGACGTTCATATGGCCGCCGAGAGCCTGTGCGGACTTGAACACCCGCTTGCAGAAGCCACAAGTGTACAGCCTCGGCGGAAACATTAAGCTGCTGCTACCACTGCTGAATCCATCATCTCTCAAGCTTCTCCCATATCTCTCCATTGTTTTTTTTATTTTCTTTTTTTGCTTCTTTTTTGCAACTTAAAAAGGCCAAAAAAGAAACACACAGCTACTGAAACTAAGCTAGCTAGCTCCAGTTGAGCAATGCAATCATAATATAGAGCAGAGTAATGAGACGGAGGCAGCTGGGGGGGTGCCCATCAATATCAAAAAATTTTGTTAACCCCAAAACTGAAAATCCCATTGAAGGGGGTACACTCTGCAAATGTCCGTTGCCAAAAATGGGTCGGGGCTCTGCTAATGTGGCACCCTGGACCCCTGCCACCTTATACTCTTTTCCATTTTTGTTCTCCACTCCCTTTCATTATCTTTGCTAGCTCCTAGCTCTCTCTTTAGTTTGGCCTGCACGTGAGAGGAATGGGCACTTGAGAAATATTGAGAGGGATGTATCTGTTGATATGACTATCAGCAATCAAGTACTTGGCTGGACGAAGCTTAGATTTTCTGGGGTTTGCTTGCTAAAGTGCTTTAGAGGCTATAAATTGAGAGGGGACTTAATCAACTTTTTCCCCCGTATTGTGACAAAATTGGAGTGATGTTGCAGTTCATGTATAGTGGACAAACGTTTGATGGGTAAAAGGTTTGGGATGCATATTGGTGACGCTGATGGGACTTCTTCGAAACTTGAAGCCTAGTTTTTGATTTCAACCTTTTTTCAGTTCCAAAGTTTGCATACCCATATCAAGAAGTGATGTAGCATGTGTGAAATACACACATTTCTACTTTTATCAAATTAACCGCTTGTCATTTTAGAGTGGGGGGAGAAATGAAAAATAAAAAAGTGTATTAAAAAGGGTAAAACATAAAACACAATCAGTGGAGTAAAGGGTTTCATGAAGGAAAATTATGTTTTTTATCCCTCTCCATTTTAACATGTTATTTACAGTTATTCACCCTGTTATCCCTACCTTATTCAACTCTTTACATTTCCTTCTTTAGCACTACTTCTTGAGTTAAGATCCCACAATCTTGGTGAAATAAAACTCGCATAAAAGCAGAAAAAACTTTTTTGAAACATCAATTAAGATTAGCTTAGATGACATAACATATTCTTTTCTTCTAAAAAGTCGAGTTCGAGTCTCTTCTTACCGTTAGCATTTCGAACTAATATCGTAGAATCCTAAATTCAACACACAACGAATCGAGTTTGTGACACATGGATGCTACATAACGGATGTTATCGTTTTGCCAAGGTGCATTATGGTTCGAGTGCTCACAAAATTTTCATTTGTAAGATCTTTTTTTCTTTCCTCGTTAATGAGGAGATTTTATGTCATGTTATGATAAAATGAAACCCCAATGAAAAACAATTTTATTATTTTTGTTCCATCCCTCATCAAATCAAATTTTCATAAAATGCTCAAAATGTTTAGGAAAAAATCTTGCAACCCCCACAATAAACTCCTAAAATTTTTACAAAAACTTCAAAACTATTATGAATCATCACCTAAGGGAGGAACCCACAGCTCTTTATTTATAGCAGGTAGAGGAGCGTACAGAGATAAGATACGGTCTTATCTATAAGATAAGACGTGATCCTAACTAACTCATCAACATCCATTCACAACACTCCCCCTTATCCAGCCATAGGTGTGGACTCTGCTCATGAATACTCCAGGATTCTGAGTGTAGTAGGAGTCTCACATGGGGTGGATACTTCAGGATCATGAGTTTGATGAGGTTTGCCTCGTTAAAACCTTTAGAGATGGAAAACCCAGTGAAAAAAACCATAGTTAAGGAAAAAGAGTACAAACACTCTCTAACTCCGGCCCCCTGATCTGTACAAGCACTCAGGCTTTCAGATCTCTTAGGCGCCTCATCCCAATTTTCTGTACAAACTTCCTAAAGGTATCCGTAGGAAGGGCTTTAGTGAACAAGTCTACCAGGTTGTCACATGATTGTACTTGTCTGATGTTGATCTCGCCATCTCTTTGTAGCTCATGCGTCCAGAAGAATTTAGGAGAAATATGCTTCATTCTATCGCCTTTGACGTAACCACCTCGTAGCTGAGCAATGCAAGCAGCGTTGTCCTCGAACATGGTAGTAGGTTCAAGGTCCACAGTCTTCAATTCAGTCGTCACCAGGATGAGATTTGCAACTGACCATAGCCAGACACATTCTCTGCTTGCTTCATGGATGACGATGATCTCTGAGTGATTGGATGAGATCGTCGTCATGGTTTGCTTGACAGATCTCCAGGAAATGGATGTCCCACCATAGGGAAACACATACACTGTCTGTGACTTTGCATTATGGGGATCAGACCTGTAATCTGCATCAGCATAACCAACAAGTGCGGAGGATAATCCATTCTTGTAAAAGAGTCCCAAATCTGTAGACCCTTGTGTAAGGACCCTTGCTATGAGAAAAACACTAGAAGGGTGTTGAATAATGTTTATACAATTTAAACGATAGTTATACCAATTTAAATTCCTAACCAACAATTAATGCGGAATGTAAATAAACCCAAATTGAAACAATGCTAACACAAATATGTTTCAGGGGTTCGGATTATCCAAGTCAACTCCCGACTTGTTCCTGGTAATCCTACATCTCTTCCACCCGGATACCACCGGATACTCAAGTTAGAACCCTAACTTGAGATTTCATTTAAACCCACTTGTAGCAACCCTACAAGTGAAATCGAAACACAATTGATATCTTTGACTCCCACAACTTGGGAGCAAGCAAACCACTCTCACAACCCGAGAGTTAAACTAATATCGAAAGATATGAAATAATGAAATAGAAACACTTACAATCACCTATGCCTTGAAATAATAGAACTTGAAGGAGCAAGTGTGTTGTGTGTTGAGGTCTCTTTTGAAAGAGAGAAAAGCCCTTTCTTTTGTCACCACCAATTGCCTAGAGGATATCACTTTGACTCTAGGTTAGAGAGCAAGAGAGAATAAGATTGGAATTCTTGGGCTTTTGGATTTGAGAGCTTTGAAAAACTAGAAATTAAAAGCTAGGGGTTTTCAAGAGTTGATCAAGAAGATGAGTAATCCCTCAATGGCACATTAGAAGCTCTCTTTATAGGTTCCCCAAAACCCCCAAACAGAATCCCCAAAAACTCCTTTGAAATCCGTGGAGAAAGAGCCAACGGATAGAATTTACACAGTCGACTGTCGACTGTTAAAGAAAACACAGTCTGACTGATGCACTGTGTCAGTCGACTGATGAAGAGAAGACATGCGCCTGTAATACTAACTGGTGCCTGTAAATCCTTCTACAAACGACTGGCCGCAGTATGGGTAAGCTGAAAAACCTCAGAAAGTTTTCAGAAGACATGACATGCGACTGATGTGGAACACACATGCACATGTGCCATGGGCAGGCGCCTGTGAAACCAACATCAGTCGACTGTCACTAAAACTCGAAACTTTTCCGAGAGCAGAGTCTGCAGAGGAATCATAGACAAACGACTGTCAATTCAACATCAGTCGACTGGCCAAATAAAAAGAAAGTGACCTTTGGGCTGAAGAGAGACATGCAACTGTTTAACAAATCACATGCGACTGTAGCTTGGACAGGTGCCTGTATTTTGTACAGCAGTCGCCTGAAGGAGTTAAAGCTAAAAGGTCCAAAAATCAATTGATTAAGTATGTGCATAACAGGCGACTGTAGAACAAATCACGGTTTGCTGTTTTAAGAGGGGCGACTGTAAATCGTTCAACAGTCGCCTGCTGAAATCCCAAAATGCACATGCTTGAGAAATGTGAATTGGAGTCTAAGGAAATGTGATCTAATGATTTCCTAGGATAGAAATGAAGATGTGTGTGTGTGTGTGCTACAACATAGTTCTACTTCTAGGCTACATACTAGAATAGAATAAAAAGATTACATTTTGTAGAAGTCTCTCTTCTATCCAAAGTATGAACTTGAAGTCTTCTAGGAGCTTCAATCACCATCTTTAATCATCCAATCCACTTTTCATGCTTTCATTGATCTTTGAGTAACATCCATTGTGAATTGATCTTCATGACATGCTTAGGCAATGGATTAACTGCAAATAGGGTATTAGTCACAAGTATTTATGTTTGCTCATCATTAACACCAAGTAGGGAGATGTCCAATACTCAACATTCTCTCCATTTTCGATGATAAAAAACAAACATAAAAAATAATTGTGCTTAATAAAAACTTACTCCCCCTACATAGATGCCAATCAAGTTAGTCAATGTATATAAGGGCATCTATAGATCAATTGAAGCGAACATGTAAGATATGTATAAATGAAATGATTTTCTTGAAACCATGAAATCTAGGATTTTATAATCCAAGTTCATTATATCTTACTCCCACTGAATCTTAGGCAACTTCAATCTTAGATTCAAGTTTAGAATTAGAATTTACTTAGCACATAATTATAATATGTTTATTTGTCTCCCCTATGGCATTATCCAAAAAGTGGGAGTTGAATAACAACAATAATATTGCTAAATAAGTATTAAAACAATCATGAGAGTCTAAAGACATGATGTATATCAAATGTGATGCCAACATAAAATCGGATAAAAATCATCATGAAGGTGCATCTTATTGATATATATACTAAAAACTCATAAACACAAGAAATCTTAGTTGACTAAAGGAACGAGAATCCAATATCAACATTTCAAAAACAAATGAGAAGAACGTCTCACATCACATCATGTATATAATATAACATACAAAGAGAGACAATTTCACAATGTTCACACAATCAACATAAAAAATTGAGACACAGTGTGAAACAACATATGATAAAGTAGAAGTATTGTCATATATACATAAACAACCGATACAAGGAGTACAAAATACAACATCAACTCCATGTACATCAAAAATATGATTGTCATACATACAACATCATCCATCAGTACACAAAACAAATCAAAATACAAACAGACACTCAAACTCTCAACCCTAACAAAATAAATCTAGGCCTAAGGGTGAGTAGTCTCCGCGAAGTCTCAATCCAAATCAACAGCTGAGGAGTGAACATGAGTAGCCAACTCAACTTGGAACTCCTGGGCCTCTGGATCATCCGAAGTATCCTCGGGAAGAGGAGCAGCAGCAACAGTAGTGGAGACATCCTGAGGAGCCGGAGAAGCAACCGACTCAGGAGCAATGTCAACAGGATGCTCAGAAAGCTCAGTGACGACCGGAGGGGGAGGCTGAGAAGGCTGAGGAGTTGGTACAAAATATCTGAGATGATCAGGAAAAGGAATGCCATGATGCTGGAACATCAAATGGAACAACTCATAGATATCAGACACCTTCTCATCCAACAGATCACGAGAGGGTGCAGCAGAGGAAGAGGGCTGATCAGAGGGTGGAACGGTGGATGAAGACGGAGCTGAAGAAGACTGCCTCTTCGTTGATGCCGTCTGCAGAGCCGAAGAGAACTTCGACTTAACAGAAGCATCGAGAAGAGGGCCAAGGGGCATGACTCATATGGAGTCAAATCGATCCCGAAATGATGAAAGACTAAAGTGAGGAGTCCTCCATAAGGGATGTGGGAGGAGGCAGTAGTGAACTCGATCTTGTCCATCCGATCAAGGAGGACTCCGGCCCAGTTCACAGACATACTAGAGAAAATGGCATACATACATCAGAGAATCTCCTGAGAAGGCTGATCAGAGGACCCATATTTCGGCAAGATGTTGAACTTCACCACTAGGTGAATAGCCCAACCTCTAGCAGAAAACATGGAAGCCCTGATGCCAGAAAAGAGATATTAAGTGATCACAGAGAAAATGTCCTGAAGGATAGTCTGATCAAGATCTGCAACGTCTTAGAGTGATATATCAGCAGGTAAGGAGACAGTGGAAGGAATCCTAAGAATGGTTTCTAGGAAAGTAAGGACAAGCTTGAGTAGACAGATTGTCACATGTTGAGTAACTCACAGTCGCATATCGGAGAGACAGTCAACTGTAACTTACGCAATAATCGTCTGACAGAGAATCAAGGAATATGTTGACAAAACAGAGACATCTCAAGATTAGTACAGGCGCTTGCTGACCAAATTACAGTCGCATGTCGCAGAGACAGTCGACTTGAAAATGTTCATCAGTCGCCTGTGCGAAAAATCCAGTCTGTAGTAAGAAAAATTGAGTTGGACATGCGACTGTCGAAGAAATGACAGTCGGCTGTCCTGGTCCAAAAATGCACAGAGAGTCTAAAATCCAGAGGATTGAGACAACTCGCCCTAGGACCTATACCCTAACAGAACTCTAATCAAGAAATCAATATCAAAATATTATAGATTAACGTACAAATCACGTAAATTAATCCAAACAATCGAAATCATCAAAATCTCAAATACATCTCTTCAAGAAAAATATATGAGAAACATATAGCTTATCAAAACAAGAGAAGTAAAATGATGATATGAGTTCAAGCATGATATAACATGAAGGTATGAACTCCTATAATTCAGATTCACCCATAATCCCTCATTCTCCACGCAACCTCACAAATGAATCTTCTTTAAGAGGTTTAGTGAAGATGTCGGCGATTTGTTTTTGGGTTTCAATGTACTATAAGATGATGTCCTTCTTAGCTACATGATTATAATAAAGTGGTGTCTCACATCTATGTGCTTGGTACATGAGTGATGTACCTGATTCTTGGAAAGACAAATTACACTTGGTTATCAACCATGATAAGGCAAGTATCACAATTGACACCATAGTCTTTAAGTGTGTGTCTCATACAAAGAACTTGTGCACATGCAAGACCCGTGGCAATATATTCCGTTTCAGTCGTGGACAATGATACCGAGTTTTGTTTCTTGGAAACCCAAGAAACTAGGGAATTTTCTAGAAAATGGTAAGTGCCACTAGTACTCTTCCTATCGGATTTGTATCCGACAAAGTCGGCATCACTATATAAGATTAGCTGATATGCGCTAGACTTAGGGTAAAGTGAATGATTAAGGTAACGAAAAATTCGTTTAGCCACAATCAAGTGTGACTCTTTAGGTCTAGCTTGATATCTAGCACAAAGACATACGGAGAACATAATATCAGGCCTACTAACGATTAAGTAAAGTAATCTACCGATCATACCTCGATATAGACGAACGTCTACATCTTTTTCGTTCTCATCCTTATGTAGATGGGTTGGCGTACTCATGGGAGTCTGTTTACTAGAAGACGATTCCATTCCGAATCGCTTGATAAGCTCCCCGGTGTACTTTGTTTGATGTATGAAAGTTCCATCCTTTATTTGCCGAATTTGTAGTCCAAGGAAGTGTTTGAGCTCATTCATATGGCTCATTTCAAATTCATCCTTCATAGACTTAGAAAATTATTAGCAAAGATTAAAGTTAGTAGAACCAAATATTATATCGTCTACATAAACTTGAATTAACAGGATGTCATTTTCATAATCTTTAATGAAAAGAGTTGAATCAACTTCACCTATTTTAAATCCTAAATCCAAAATAAAGGTTTTGAGTCGATCATACTAAGCTCTAGGAGCTTGTCCCAACCCATATAACGCTTTCTTGAGTTTGAAAACATGATTTGGAAATTTTTCATGAATGAAACCGGGTGGTTGAGAAACATAAACTTCTTCATTAACAATACCATTTAAAATGCACTTTTAATATCCATTTGAAATAACTTAAAATTTTTATGGTATGCAAAAGATAAAAGCAATCTACTAGCTTCTAATCTAGCTATGGGGGCAAATGATTCTTTGAAATCAATACATTCCTCTTGCCGATAGCCTTAAGCTACTAACCTTGCTTTATTCCTTGTGATGACCTCTTTCTCATCGGTCTTGTTCTTAAAGATCCACGTGGTCCCAATCACTTGGTGCCACTTGAACGAGCTCCCAAACTTCATTTCTCTCAAATTGCATGAGCTCTTCTTCCATTGCAACTATCTAAGAGCTATCTTCATACTCTTCTTGGATGTTCTTTGGCTCAATGGTAGATACGAATGCACAGTGAGAGAATTTATCAATTCTAGACCTCGTTCGTACACTCACACCAATATCTCCAATAATTTGGTCATGTGGGTGATTACGAACTGTTGGATAAGCTTTGGGAATTCCTGCATCACTTGGAACATCTTCAACAATTTCATTAGTATTGTTAGTCCCAATAATAGAATCATTAATTTTAACATTACTAATGAAATCACATAAAACATCTACACTATCAACAACAACATGAGGAATATCAAAATCTTCATAAAATGATGTGTGTAGTGATTCCTCGATCGTTGAAGAGGTTTTGTTGTATATCCGGTAGGCTTTGCTACGTGTGGAATATCCAACAAAAATTCCTTCATCAGATCTTGGCTAAAATTTATCTAAGTTACCAAAAGTGTTCTTTATAAAACATTTTGAACCAAAAACATGAAAATATTTAACTTGAGGCTTTTTATCATAAAATAACTCAAAACAAGTTTTGTTCGTTCGGGGTCTCATTAGGATCCTATTAAGCACCTAGTATACCGTGTGCACCGCCTCTGCCCAAAATTGTAGTCCAATATGACTATCATGGAGCATGGTATGGACACACTCTATTAGGGTCCTATTCTTTCTCTCTAAACACCATTTTGTGGTGTGCGCGAGGAAAAGAAAAAATTGTGAGTAATCCCGTTGTCATCACAAAACTTGGTGAAAGATTCATTCACAAATTCTCCTCCATGATCACTACGAATAGTGATAATGGTGGATCCTAAGAAATTTTGAATTTTCTTTGCAAATATAGTAAACTCTTCAAAAGCTTCATTCTTATTGGTTAAAAATAAAACCCAAGTAAATCTAGAGAAGTCGTCAACGACAACTAATCCATAATGAGCATTACCTAAAGAGTCGGTTCTAGTTGGTCCAAATAAATCTAGATGAAGTAATTCTGGGGGCCTCTTAGAGGTTATGCCTTCTTTAAGTTTGAAAGATGATTAACTTAGTTTACCTCTTTGACAAGAATCACAAAAGTTTTTCTTACTAAAAGCAATTTTCGGAAAACCTTTTACTAGATCATGCTTAGCTAACTTATATAGGTGCTTAAAATGAACATGACCAAAACGGCGATGCCATAATAGTTGTTCATTTGAATTAACAACTAAGCAATGTTCTATGGTTTTAGGCAAGCTCAAATAATAAATGTTTTTATGCCTAATACCGGTAAATAGAATATATGAATCAATATCTACAATTTTACACATACCCTCTCCAAAGTTAACCTTGTAATCCTTGTCACAATGTTGACTAATGGAGATAAGGTTATGACATAAACCACTAACTAAATAGACATTTGTAATAAGTGGATTGGAATGATTACCGACGTTGCCTACTCCAATGATGGTTCCCTTTTGATTACCTCCAAAAGTGACCGTTGCACCATCCTTGACGCTAATCACTTCGGAGAGCAATGCGGGATCTCTCGTCATGTGTTTGGAGCAACCGCTATCGAGTATCCATCCTTTCTTTTTAGAGCCAATACGACTATTATTGCTCTCTTTCTTCTTCTTGGGTACCTACATAATATATCATAAGCTCATGGTACCCAAGCTTTGTTGGGTCCAAGGGGATTAGCCCTTTGAAAGCCAAGTCCAAGTGGACTTTTGCTTCCCAATATAATTACCACTATTTATTACATCACTAAAATAGGAGTCAACATAAGCATTCCTATCAATTATGCTAGTGTTCTTAGGACCCCAAATTGTGTATATTTTGGGTGTCCTTTTCATAGCTGCATGCACATTCGATTGAGTTCTATGTGGCGCGTGCTTCCTAGGCGCATGAGTTCTAGCATAAGAAGATGGAGGTGGATAAGCATTGGACATATATGGGTTGTATGCAAAATTAGGGGCATGCATGTTATATGCAACATATGGAGCATGCATAACATGAAGTGGATGAGCATACATGGAAGAATGATGTGTATGAACATATGAACGTATAAGAGCACGTGCATGGGTATTTCTTATGCGTGGGTTTACACGTGTCTGTGGGTGTGGAGCATAAAAAGTGTCATTAGTATCCACATGTGAAGTAGGAGATTTCCTACATGAATGAGAGTTGGTGTACATATATGCATGACCTTTCTTTTGGTTTCCACCCTTAGTGGGTTTCTTGCCAAAAGGAAGAGATTATGAAGTGGTGGCCTTCTTGACAGATTTGCTACCAATAGTATTTATGAAACCACTTGTGGATGCACCTGAGGATGGCATCACAAAATCTATAGTTACACCACTATAGGAGGTGCAAGATTTGGATGCATTTGCTTCCACATAACCAAGTCCAACACGATGTGTGGCCGGAAATTGGTTTGCAAGCAATTCATCCAATTGCCCGTTCCATTTGTTAAATCTCTTAACTTGGGAGGACATGAGCTCATATTTCTTCTTAAGAGAAGAAATATTGGTATCCAAGGTGGACACATGTGTTTTGAGCTCGTGCACTTGGGTTTTAAGATAATTATTCTCAATACCCAATTGTGTGTTATATGAAGCTAGATCAATACTATCTTTAGGATAAGTTTGATCTAGTTGAGATTTGAGGGAATTCACCTCACTTCTCAAGATGTCATTTTCAGAAACCAAGTGGCTTTCTCTCGTGTAAGTGTATCAATAATGGTGTCATTGTTGATAATGCATGGCATGGATGATTTGCTAATATTAGATTTCTTTACAATAGTATATCTAAGCATAAGAGCTTGATACTTAGAAGAAAATAATTCTTCATTAGCAATACGAAGTTCATCCATGGTTACATCGGTTTCATCGATGTCACTATCACTCTCATCGGAGAGTGGGTCTTCTCGAGCCATGAAACACATATAGGCACTCTCACCCTTTTCCTCCTCGGATTCACTCGAGGAATCTCCGCTTGAATCATCGAACGTCCCAACAAGTCATTTCTTCTTATCCTTCTTATATTTGTCGGACTTGTGGTATTTTGGAGCTTTTCACTTTTCTTTGTTTCTAAGCATTGGACAATCCTTCTTGATGTGCACCGGCTTGTTACACTTAAAACAAAGAGATGAAGTATTGTTAGTGGAATCAAATTTATTTTTAGAAGGAAATTTACCTTTGCGAAAGAAGCGTTGGAACTTCTTCGCAATTGTGCTATTTCTTTCAAGTCCATTTCGTTTTCTGATTCTTCACTATCGGAGGATGAAGAAGTAGGCTTGAATGCTAACGCTTTCTTCTTGGCCTCAGTTGGGTTCATCATCGCTCTAATCTTCAGTTGGTTCTCCCTTCTTACTTCGTAAGACATGAGAGTACTGATGAGATTTACCACGGTGTAGTTATTCATGTCATTGACCTCCTCAATGGCATTGCTCTTCTTTCTCATTTCGAGGTCATTCCCATGATTATCTTTCTTACCTTTTCTGCTTGGGTGTAGACTTGTCCAAGAGCTTCAAGTTCATTGGTGATGTCGGTGAAACGTCCGTACATCGCTGCAATGTTCTCATTATGCTGCATATGAAACATATCGAATTTTTGTATTACAACATATAATTTAGACAATTTTACCTTGTTCGTTCCCTCGTGGGTAACGACTAGATAGTTCAATATTTGATATGCACTCTTATATGTGCATATCTTATTGAACTTATCCGGATTCAATGCACAATGAAGAGCATTCATTGCCTTGGCGTTGTTCACTTCTGCGGACTTCTCAGAGGGAGTCCATTTGTCAAAATCCTCCTTGGAGTGTTCACCGTATTCCTATGGAGGGTTCTGTTGGATCCTGTGGATGGCAAACAACACTAGAAGGGGGGTTGAATAATGTTGTGTATATAGTAAACTTTTTCGCTCGACGATATTAACACATATAAATTCCTTCTAATGTTGCCTAAGAAACCAAGTAGAGTGATCTACGCTTGGTTCTTAATCAACAAAACAATCTTAACAAGAATATGAAAGAGATTGGATTAAGATCAGATAAATATAACTTTGACAAATAGATCTTTGCAAATAGATTTATACACAACGGAAATTAAAGATACAATCTTTTCAATAAGTTAACAATGAATTACAAAGATGAAGAATTAATAAGTAAAGAATGCTTGTACAAGAAAGATAACAAACGCAGACAAAAGGATTTTTATCCTGGTTCCCCGCAACCCGGGTATGTCCAGTCCCCGACCAATCCGGTACGAGATTTCCACTATCTGCCTTGGCAAATACAAGCACCTAACTTCACTCGTTAGGATTTCCAACGACCTAGCCTTGACCAGGATTTCCAACCACAACACCTAGACTTGTCTAGGGTTTACCCTTGCCTCACAAACCGAGGACTTTCCAACTGGCAACAACTAGACTTGTCTAGTGTTCCAACAATCAACACAATGAGAATTTATCCAATACACCACAATAAATGATGGAGATTGGTTTACACACCCGATTCTATAGCCAATCAAAGTTTAGACAAATTTGTGTAGTGGCTTGATAGAATGCTAGTCTAGATCACACAAAGATACGAGAGAAGTTCTTTGTGATCTAGAACTTTTCAAAAATCCTTTCAAATAAAATTAAAGAGAATAATAGTAAGGATTTTGAAAACGATTTAGCCAATAAAAAAGTAAGAGTATGATCTTCAAAAATGAATAAGAAAGTATTGCAAGATCAAATAAAAATTAAATTGGCTAGAAAGAAAATTGAGAGCTTTGAATTCAAGAGAGTTTTCACAATAGATTTGATTTTCAATGTTGTGTTTTTCACAAAAGAATTTAGCTCTATTTATAGGGAAAAACTGAGATTTGAATTTCAAATTTCGTTTGACTTTTGTCCCAAAAATTACGGAGTAAATTGCTCAAAGGATTTCAAAATTCAAATTCAAAAACGTCTGAAATTTACAGCTGGTAGTCGACTCCCTCATATAGGTAGTCGACTCCCAGAGAACTCCAGGAGTTTTTGATCTCTGACAAGTAGTCGACTCCCTACTTTTGGTAGTCGACTCCCAGAGGAGTTTTTCCTGCTGCTCTTCTAGTCAGACAAGTAGTTAGCTCCATGGTGCGTGGAGTTTCACTACGAAAATTATGAAGTGACTAGAAAAAGCTCTCGAAAACTATTTTGAAGATAATTAAAATATTTTCGAAATTGTTTTGTGTGTGTGTTTTGTCTATTTGATATGGCTTTGACAAATACCCTAAAAGACACGACACACTCACTATGGACTCAGAACATGTCTTCGAAAGTTTGGTCAACTTGATGAAGTGAAAGCGAGCTTCTCTTTGTGCTTCTTGTTCTGTTTGAGTTTGAGCTTCATCACTTGAGTTTAGTCATGTTCGTCTTTGTCTTTGAGCGTTGAAGTGTGCTTCTTTGAGTATGAGTAGAGCTTCGCAAATTCTGCGCACTTGAGTGTAGTGTAGTTAGTACATCAAGCTTTCATTTGGTGTGCTCATCATCAAAATCACTTGGGGTGGAATTCAATTTCCATCACTCTCCCCCTTTTTGATGATGACACCCAAATGAGAAAAATATGAAGTAAGTAAAAGATAAAATATATGGTATACTTACTCCCCCTGCTTTGATGCGGTTCTCCCCCTACATCGAAGCAATACACAAAACAGTATACATATGATTTTATTTTGTATCTCATATCACATGAATTTTCTCCCCCTTGTCATCAACAAAAAAAAATAAACAAATAGATATGTTTAGGAGGGAAATTCAATTTCTTGTGCCTGCAAGAGATGTGTTAGTTCATACTGGCAGTTGATATATAGCATATAGATATTGTAGCAAACACCACACATAGAGTTATTACAGACCATCGTCTCAAATGACATAGTTTTAAGAACCATTGTTTTAGAGAACCATTGTTTTTAGAGAAAGAAAGAGCTAAGAGTGACCGCCACCTTTCTTTAGTTCCTTGATCTCATCAAGGATCATAGCAAGTGTGTCGTCAGTCATCTTGTTGCTGTTCACAACAAGCTCTTTCAAATCGTCCACTTTACGATTGATGTCTTCAAATCCTTGCTTTTGTGTAATCTTCAACCTTCCAATCTTTTTCAGGAGCATTTCCTGAAGTTCAAGGATGTATGCTGGAACTTCTTCTTCTTCTTCTTCTTCGCCGCTTCCTTTTTCTTCTTCTTCTTCTTCTTCTGAATCTGAAATGACAACTTTCTTACCTCGCCTTGAGGATGATGATCCTCATTCGGCAGAAATTTGTTCTTCAGGGACATTTTCATCAAGGTCATGATGGAGATTCATTCTCCCAAGAGCATGTACATCAAAGACACGAGCAGGTTCTAGAATGGATGTTTCATGATCCAGTGGCACATTGTAGCTAATGAATAGTATAGTAAGATAGTGTCCATGAGAAAGGGTGGAGGAGGGTCTATCAGAAGAAGCTGAGGCTAGGATAGAATCCAAATCACTTTAGCCCAATTAACACGAATGTTACCTAGGATGGCATAAATGCACTTAGCTTGTTTCTCAGAAAGAATAGCATGGATCCCAGATTTTTGAGTTATGTTATAGGACAAAATATTAGCCAAGATCCTCGCCGGATAGCGAAGATTGCTACATGGAAGTTTGGTTTGAAAGTGTCTACCGGGCAAATACATTCTTTCTAGAATGTTCTCATCAGTCATTTCGATTTTGTCAAGGATCATACCGGAGTATGGGATTCCTAGGGCTTCTCCTAGGGATTTGACAGTTATAGCAAGTTTAGTATCAAGAACTTTTGTTATGAAACGACTTTTCACAAGATTATAGTCCATGTTTGCATAGAAAAGATGAACAAGCCTAGGATAACAAAGATACACATTTTCAGAAGAGAACAAGTTTGCTATGTTTTGAAAATCTAACAGACTGTCAATACCATAATTAATGACATCATGAAGTTTGACAAATCGTTCATGCAAGATTGGTTTCTTTGAGATCTTAAAAAATTTCTCATAGGTAGTAGTTTTGAAAAGATAGGGTAAGATAATCTCCTTTTCAGAATCAATTTCTATGGTAGTTTTCCTCTTCTTGGAGAACAGCCCCTTGATAGGCATCTAGATAGAGTAAAAGAAGAAAAATACATTTTTACACTACTAGATAACCAAGAGAGATGAAATAGTAAAAGATCATGGAGAAAAAAAATTTTACCTTGAGTAACTTTGGAGGAAGATGAGAAATAGCTCCAAAAAGTCCAAGCACCAAGGTGAAAAATCAAGAGAAGAGGAGGAGGAAGAGGGGTAGTCGGCTACCTCTAGGGTTTTTCTTGGGGTTTTGTTGTTTGGATGAAGAGATGGGGAGAAGAGAGGGCCTTTAGATCAAGTTTTGGATGGCTAGGATGAGTTTTAGGCTTATTGGGTAAGTTGTCTTAACGGATCTTGACACATCCACTCAATAGAACCCATTAGGAGTTAGTAAAAAAAAGAGCAACCCAGAAATTTACGCACTGGTAGTCAACTCCCTCTTGTAGGTAGTCGACTCCCTGCTGGGTTGAGTCGTTTTCTCATCCCAGGGAGATTTTGATCCAGGTTGAGTGTGCTTTCTGAACAAAAAAAATATTTTAAGAATAAAGCACAATCATATACACGTATTAACTCAGTACAACATATTTAATATATATATATATATATATATATATATATATATATATATATATATAATTTTTAAAAAGAAACTTTTGTTCTGATTCAGCCGTTTTGACTTCTTGAAATTTCTTCATTGTTTTCCTCCTTTTAGAGTACCTGAAAATAAACAAGCGTTTTATGGTACTCTTTGATTTTGAGTCCGAGGAGTTAGTCTTTATGAAGCCAAACCCAATACGGTTTAGTTCCTTTATGAACAACATATTTATAATTTTTGTTAAAATGAATTTGTTGAACAAAGTTAGTAGCGTACCTTTCTTTTCGCTGATCAGATAATCTCTTTGGTACCCAGATGCTCAAAACATTATCGTTAGCATGATGCATCCTAGTATGCTTAACCCGTTTCTTGGTATGATGTGAATCATAGCCGAGTCCGGTTTTGCTAGATGAAGCTTTTTGATTATCTATTATACTATCTAGCTTCCCTTTTCCTTTGTTAAAATTCTCAATAATTTTCATCGTAGCGTCGTATTTATCTTTGACAGATACGAGAAGATTATTTAGATTTTCAACTTTTTCATTTACTAGCAAAATATCTTTTTGTAGGAGATCATTCTTTTCTTTAAGAAGACTATTTTCTTTAATGACTTCTTCTTTTTCTTTAGTCTCTCTTTTAATATTTCTAAGTGTTTTTCTATGTTCTTTAATGAGCTTTTCATGCATTTTGCATAGCTCCTTATATGCTCCCCTATAATCCAAGTCTTCATCATCGCTTGACGATGACTCATTGTCACTAGATGAATCATGATGTGAGCTTACCTTGGAGGATGTAGATGCCATGAAGCACATGTGTGCCGTCTCTCTTCTTTCATCATTCTCTTCTTCTGAGGATTCATCGGATGAAGAGTCGTCGCTCTGGTCGAAGGCTGCATAGGCTTCTTTCTTTGGTCGTCGAAACTTGTTTCTTGTATTGTTTCGCCTTTCATTATTGTCTTTGTTCTTCCCACGATCTCTTGAATCACGGTTGTTTCTCTCCAATGGACAGTCTCTCTTGACATGCCCTGGTTTATTGCAACCAAAACAAATAATACCGTTAGTGGGTCTAAAAGATCGTTTTCCATACTTACTAGTGATGAACTCTTTAAAGTTCTTTGAGATGAACGTGATATGGTCTTCTTTGTCCGTGTAGTCGGAATCTTCCTCTTGTGCTTTGAACGCAAGATTCTTCTTCTTTGGCGTTTCTTCGATTTTCTTGTCTTCTTCAAGCTCAATCTCATATGCCATGAGATTTCCCATTAGTTCTTCGATGGTGAGGTCTTTCACATTATGGGCTTCTCGAATGGCCGTAGTCTTTCCCTTCCACTCGGGTCGGAGGGATCTTAGTATCTTCATTACCTGTTCATACTCGGAAAGTTTCTTTCCTAGTCCTGCAAGCTCATTTGTAATATTAGTAAAACGAGTATTCACATCGGTGATACTCTCTCCTTCTTTCATTTTACAAGATTCGAACTTTGAATGTAAAACGTTTATGCGAGATTCTTTTACCTTTTCAGTACCTTCGTGGCTTACCTGAAGAGTATGCCATATTTGATGTGCTGTCTCACATTGGGAGACTTGATTGAACTCATTTCCTGTAACAGCGCAAAACAGAGCATTCATAGCTTTTGCATTGAGATTAGCTCTCTTTTTGTCGTCGACAGACCATTTTCCAAACTCAACGTCGGTGGGTGCGATGTACGGGACTTTGGTAATAGTCCAAGCTTCAATGTCCAATGACTCTAGGTGAGTCTTCATTCGGATCTTCCAGCTAGCGTAGTTGGTTCCGTTGAATAGAGGTGGTCGCATGGTATTCAGTCCTTCAGAGTGAAAAGATGTTGACGCCATCACTTTTGTAGCCTCGCTCTGATACCAAGTGTTGGATCCTGTGGATGGCAAACAACACTAGAAGGGGGGGTTGAATAGTGTTGTGTATATAGTAAACTTTTTCGCTCGACGATATTAACACATATAAATTCCTTCTAATGTTGCCTAAGAAACCAAGTAGAGTGATCTACGCTTGGTTCTTAATCAACAAAACAATCTTAACAAGAATATGAAAAAGATTGGATTAAGATCAGATAAATATAACTTTGACAAATAGATCTTTGCAAATAGATTTATACACAGCGGAAATTAAAGATACAATCTTTTCAATAAGTTAACAATGAATTACAAAGATGAAGAATTAATAAGTAAAGAATGCTTGTACAAGAAAGATAACAAATCACAAAAAACAAACGCAGACAAAAGGATTTTTATCCTGGTTCCCCGCAACCCGGGTACGTCCAGTCCCCGACCAATCCGGTACGAGATTTCCACTATCTGCCTTGGCAAATACAAGCACCTAACTTCACTCGTTAGGATTTCCAACGACCTAGCCTTGACCAGGATTTCCAACCACAACACCTAGACTTGTCTAGGGTTTACCCTTGCCTCACAAACCGAGGACTTTCCAACTGGCAACAACTAGACTTGTCTAGTGTTCCAACAACCAACACAATGAGAATTTATCCAATACACCACAATAAATGATGGAGATTGGTTTACACACCTGATTCTATAGCCAATCAAAGTTTAGACAAATTTGTGTAGTGGCTTGATAGAATGCTAGTCTAGATCACACAAAGATACGAGAGAAGTTCTTTGTGATCTAGAACTTTTCAAAAATCCTTTCAAATAAAATTAAAGAGAATAATAGTAAGGATTTTGAAAACGATTTAGCCAATAAAAAAGTAAGAGTATGATCTTCAAAAATGAATAAGAAAGTATTGCAAGATCAAATAAAAATTAAATTGGCTAGAAAGAAAATTGAGAGCTTTGAATTCAAGAGAGTTTTCACAATAGATTTGATTTTCAATGTTGTGTTTTTCACAAAAGAATTTAGCTCTATTTATAGGGAAAAACTGAGATTTGAATTTCAAATTTCGTTTGACTTTTGTCCCAAAAATTACGGAGTAAATTGCTCAAAGGATTTCAAAATTCAAATTCAAAAACGTCTGAAATTTACAGCTGGTAGTCGACTCCCTCATATAGGTAGTCGACTCCCAGAGAACTCCAGGAGTTTTTGATCTCTGACAAGTAGTCGACTCCCTAC
The DNA here is from genome assembly GCA_030789695.1 of Scilla litardierei. Classification (NCBI taxonomy): domain Eukaryota; kingdom Viridiplantae; phylum Streptophyta; class Magnoliopsida; order Asparagales; family Asparagaceae; genus Scilla; species Scilla litardierei. The sequence goes on along the minus strand of CM061138.1, from coordinate 40,631,976 downwards.
TTTTGGTAGTCGACTCCCAGAGGAGTTTTTCCTGCTGCTCTTCTAGTCAGACAAGTAGTTAGCTCCATGGTGCGTGGAGTTTCACTACGAAAATTATGAAGTGACTAGAAAAAGCTCTCGAAAACTATTTTGAAGATAATTAAAATATTTTCGAAATTGTTTTGTGTGTGTGTTTGTCTATTTGATATGGCTTTGACAAATACCCTAAAAGACACGACACACTCACTATGGACTCAGAACATGTCTTCTAAAGTTTGGTCAACTTGATGAAGTGAAAGCGAGCTTCTCTTTGTGCTTCTTGTTCTGTTTGAGTTTGAGCTTCATCAATTGAGTTTAGTCATGTTCGTCTTTGTCTTTGAGCGTTGAGGTGTGCTTCTTTGAGTATGAGTAGAGCTTTGCAAATTCTGCGCACTTGAGTGTAGTGTAGTTAGTACATCAAGCTTTCATTTGGTGTGCTCATCATCAAAATCACTTGGGTGGTGGAATTCAATTTCCATCAGGTTCTCCAAAGAGAAGCACTTCTAATAAACGTCTCCATCCGGCATTTTCAATAGCCGAAATTTGTGACATTGAAATGCGGAGGACGACACGTTGATTGTCCTTCAAAGACAGTAGACGCACCATCACGGTTGTGATTGTTGTACGAGGTCGGTGAAGGAACGTTGTTGTTGTTGGATGCAGTAGCTATAAACCAATGCTCTGATACCAATTATAAGGACACTGGCTATGAGAAAAACACTAGAAGTGGGTTGAATAGTGTTTATACAATTTAAACGATAATTATACCAATTTAAATTCCTAACCAACAATTAATGCGGAATGTAAATAAACCCAAATTGAAACAATGCTAACTCAAAGATGTTTCAAGGGTTCGGATTACCCAAGTCAACTCCCGACTTGTTCTCGGTAATCATACGTCCCTTACACCCGGATACCACCGGATACTCAAGTTAGAATCTTAACTTGAGATTTCCTTTAAACCCACTTGTAGCAACCCTACAAGTGAAATCGAAACACAATCGATGTCCTTGACTCCCACAACTTGGGAGCAAGCAAACCACTCTCACAAACCGAGAGTTAAACTAATATCTAAAGATATGAAATAATGAAATAGCAACACTTACAATCACCTATGCTTTGAAGTAGAACTTGAAGGAGCAAGTGTGTTGTGTGTTGAGGTCTCTTTTGAAAGAGGAAAAAGCCATTTCTCTTGTCACCACCAATTGCCTAGAGGATCACTTTGATTCTAGGTTGGAGAGCAAGAGAGAATAAGATTGGAATTCTTGGGCTTTTAGATTTGAGAGCTTTGAAAAATTAGAAATTGAAAGGTAGGGTTTTTCAAGGGTTGATCAAGAAGATGAGTAACACCTCAATGGAACAATAGAAGCTCTCTTTATAGGTTCCCCAAAACCCTCAAACAGAATCCCCAAAAACCCCTTTGAAATCGGTGGAGAAAGAGCCAACGGATAGAATTTACACAGTCGACAGTCGACTTCTGAAGAAAACACAGTCGACTGCTGCACTGTGTCAGAGGGTAGGTGAGAATTCAAATAATAACTTAACACGTAGGATAGTCGACCGATGAAGAGAAGATATGCACCTGTAAAACTAACTGGCACCTGTAAATCTTTCTACAAACGACTGGCCGCAATATGGGTAATCTGAGAAACCTCAAAAAGTTTTCGAAAGACACGACGGGCGACTGATGTGGAATACACAGTCACCTGTGCCATGGGCAGGCGACTGTGAAACCAACATCAGTCGACTGTCACTAAAACTTGAAACTTTCCAGATAGTAGCGTCTGCAGAGGAATCATAGACAGACGACTGTTGAAGCTTTGACAGGCGACTATGCTTTGGACAGACGACTGTCAATTCAACATCAGTCGACTGGCCAGATGAAAAAGAAATTGACCTTTGGGCTGAAGAGAGACAGTCGACTGTTTAACAAATCACAGGCGAATGTAGCTTAGACATGCGCCTATATTTTGTACAGCAGTCGCCTGAAGGAGTTAAAGCTAAAAGGTCCAAAATCAATTGATTAAGTATGTGGATAGCAGGCGACTGTAGAACAAATCACAGTCGACTAGGCGCCTATAAATCATTCAGCAGTCACCTGTTGAAATCCCAAATGCACATGCTTGAGAAATGTGAATTGGAGTCTAAGGAAATGTGATCTAATGATTTCCTAGGGCAGAAATGAAGATGTGTGTGTGCTACAACATAGTTCTACTTCTAAGCTACATACTAGAAGAGAATAAAAAGATTACATTTTGTAGAAGTCTCTCTTATATCCAAAGTATGAGCTTGAAGTCTTCTAGGAGCTTCAATCACCATTTTTAATTATCCAATCCACTTTTCATGCTTTCGTTGATCTTTGAGTGACATCCATTGCTAATTGATCTTTATGACAATGTATTAACTGCAAATTAGGGATTAGTCACAAGTATTTTTGGTTGCTCATCATTAACTCCAAGTAGTGAGAAGTCCAATACTCAACACCTTGGAGGTAGCACAGAAGGTGCTTAACCCCGGTCCAGTGGCGCTGTATAGGCGCTGCACTGTATCGGGCTATTAAATTTACTGCAAACTCTATATCGAGACGTGGGCAGTTGGACAGATATAGAAGTGCTCCAATAGCACTTAGATTAGGGACTGCTGGACCAAGTATGTCCTCACCCTCTACCAGCGGCTGGAAGGGGTCTTTATGTGCATCCAGAGATCGTACCGCCATAGGTGTACTAAGTGGATGACATTGGTCCATATGAAATCTTTGCAACATTTTCTTCGTATATGTGGTTTGGTGTAATAGGATTCCATCTTTTAGATGTTCAATCTGTAAGCCAAGGCAGAATTTTGTTTTGCCTAGGTGTTTCATTTCGAATTCTTTTGTCAGGCTTACAGATATCTCAGTGATCTCTTCAGAAGATCCAATGCGGTTCAAATTGTCTACGTAGACTGCTATTATGACGAATCCTTTTCCCTTTGCTCTATAAAGACGCAAGGGCAGACTTCATTATTGTTGAATCCTTGTTGTACAAGGAATTCACTAAGTCTGTTATACCACATTCTTCCCGATTGTTTAAGACCATACAATGTTCTTTGAAGCTTAACAGAGTAGACGTCCCGAGGTCTATCTTTTAGTTCAGCGGGTATTGAAAAGCCATCAGGAAGTTCGAGATTACCATATAGATATGCAGTCACAACATCCATTAGCTACATGTCTAGACCTTCCTTTCCTGTTAAGATTATCAGAAATCGGAAAGTGATCGCTTCCATGATCGGGGAGTATGTTTCTTCATAGTTAATACACGGTCTTTGGGAAAATCCTTGCGCTACAAGCCATGCTTTGTAGCGTGCGATCTCATTATTTTCATTTCTTTTTCTCACGAATACCCATTTATATCCCACAGGTTTGACACCAATAGGTGTCTGGACTATATGCCCAAAGACTTTGCGTTTCTTAAGCGAGTCCAGCTCATCTTTTATTTCCTGATTACACTTTGGTCAATCATTTCTACGTTTGCATTCAGCAACGGAATGCGGATCATGATCATCGTCGCTTCTGACGACGTGAATAGCAATATGAAATGCGAAGTCATCGTCGACGACTGTACTCTTTCTGTCTAACACCTACCATGTACGTACATAATTAATGATATTTCAGTTTCTCTTGGCAGTTTCTCTGCAGTGGATTCCGAGAGGGGTAAGGGTATGGACATGAGCTCATTTCTCTGTGGGAGTATCGTCCCAAGGTCTCCAGGTATATTTTTTTCTTGGATTTTTATCCTTGGAGCCTGGTGGTCTGCCTCTTTTCTGTTGAGGTGATGCCACTTCTGCTACTGATGGATTGCATCCATTCTCGGGGATGTCAATCCTAGCTGGAGTATTTGCAGCAGGGATGTGTGATGTGACAATCTTCTTGTTGTCAGTAAATGAGTTCGGTAATCGGTGAACGGTGTTCTGTATGTGGAGGATCTTCAAGATCTCATCTTCACATTGTTTTGTTACCGGATCATAGTGGGTCAAAATTTTTGTATCACACGTTATAATTTGCTTCGCACCAGATTTCTCAGTGTCTGGGCCTAGTTTTGGGAAACTCATCTCATCAAAATCACAGTCTTTAAGACTTGCCTTAAATGTGTCCCCCGATTGGGGTTCTAGGTATCTTATAATGGAGGGTGAGTCAAACCCTACATAGATACCTAGGCGATGTTAAGGACCCATTTTTGTCCTCTGTGGTGATGCAATGGGGATGTAAACTGTGCAACCAAAGATTCTCAAGTGAGAAATGTTCGGTGGTATTCCATATGCAAGTTGCATTGGAGAGAGACTCTGACCTCCAGAGGGTCTTATTTTTATTAACGATGCAACATGCAGAATTGCATGTCCCCATGCATCCACCGGCAATCTGGATTTCATTAACAATAGACGTGCAATCTATTGGAGTCTTTTTATCAGTGACTCTGCCAACCCGTTCTGGGTATGAACATGCTTCACTAGATGTTCAATTTCTATTTTCGTTGCCTGGCGGTACTTTTGAAATGACCGGGAGGTAAATTCCCCAACGTTATCCAGACGTATTTTCTTTATTTGGTTGACTGGAAAATGCGCCCGCAACTTTATTATTTATGCAAATAGATTTGGAAAAGCTAAGTTGCAGGTCGATAGTAGACACACATACGAATATTTTGAGAATGCATCAATCAGTACCATGAAGTACCGGAATGGCCCACTAGGGGGTGGATAGGTCCACAGATATCTCATTGTATTCTTTCGAGAAAGCTTGGAGATTCAATATCCACTTTTAGTGGAGATGGCCTTGTTATTAATTTTTCCTTAAAGCAGGGGATGTACGGGAATTCTCCCTTCTGAAGAATCTTCTAGTTCTTCAAGTTATGCCCATGGGATTGAGATAATATGTGGTGCATCATCACAAATCCAGGGTGGCCAAGTCTATCATGCCAAAGTAAAAACTTGGCTGATGTCGGGCACATCAGGTGCTCCGTCAAATTAGCTTCCTCTCTCCGAATCTTGGTATGGTAAAGGCCTGATGAAAGGCTCTCAAAACGTTCAAGTATGGATTTTACTCCTTTTTCTTTAGACGTTACATACAGTAATTCTTTTTCATTTACATTTGTTGTTTCCAAATGGAATCCGTTTAAACATATATTTTTGAAATTTAGTAAGTTTCGGTTGGAATTCGAAGAGAATAGTGCATCCTTTATTTTTTATTTCTGTTCCATTTGGGAGCAACAAAGTTACATTACCAGAACCTTTAATTATATTCGATGGCCCTGAAATTGTATTTACAGAGCTTTTATATGGTATAATGCTATGAAAATAGCATTTATACTGAAGGATCGTATGTGTTGAAGCACTGTCTACTAAGCAATCATGAGAGCGATCCATCTATAAAAGATGAATAAAACATATAAAAGATGAATAAAACATTTGTATTTCAGGAACATAATCAAATTTTCATTCAAAACAAATCTATTAATTCAAAATGCTCTCATAACATGAATTGTTCTCAAAACAAATTGCTAAGATAAAAATAGTGGCTAATCAATTCGGTCATCTCTTTTGAAGTCCTCAGCTGTAAACTTTACTAGAGCATTTGTGGTCACCAGGTTTGTTTCAGCTTTCTTTTTCATGTTCTCTTTATACAATTCCTGGAAATACCGCAGAGTTCTGCACTCTAGACCAGTGACTTTTCATGCCACAGCTATGTCACTTGTCTTCCCATTCCCTCGTAGGTGGGGGTGCTTCATTTCTGTTGTTTTCATGTCTATGCCAAGCAAACTTCTGCTTCCCTTCATTTCTTCGTTGTTGGACTTGGCCTCTAGCCTTTTTGTCATGTCCCCCCTTTCTGTGATCTTTCTTTTCTTTTATTATCTTTGTTCTTTTCAGAAGAAGATGCATTGTGAGCTTCTGGGAGGGAGGGCAGTGCCAGGGGCGCACGTTGTGAGTGGTGAGGAGAAGCTCTCTGTTTTGTTCAGCCATGAGTAAACATGACAGCAGTTCAGAATACTTGGTGAACTTTCGTTCACAGTATTGCTGCATCAGTATCGCATCCTTCTCGTGGAAAGACGTGTACGTCTTTTCCAGCAAGCGATCTTCTAAGACCTTTTCACCACACAACTTCAGGCGTGAGGTAATACTAAAAAGAGCTGAGTTGTACCCAGCTAAGGACTTAAAGTCCTGCAGTCTCATGTTCTCCCACTCATATTGTAACGGCCTGTATTTTAGTCATTTTGGTTTGCGAGCGTGCATGTATTTTTGCTTCGGTCGTCCGTATGTTTTTACTCGTATGTTCTTTTCTCCTACGCGTCGACACGAGCGCGTCCCTATTTTTGGATTTTTCACCATAGCATGATTAATTATCTGTTAACCCTACCTAATTAATTCCTAACCCCCCATTCAATTAAACAAACCTCACACCCCTTTTAATCACCTCCTTTGGCAGATGAGATCCAACATCCTCCTTAGCTAAAACCCCACCCTCAATCGTTGGGTTTCCTCTCATTATAACCCCCTCTCCATTATCTGTAGACAAACCCCTCAGCATCACAATCCCATCCTCCGGCCCCAATTGTTCATCCCTCCTCCTATTCGTCGACACCATCCACACCACCGTCATTATAATCATTCCCCTCCTTCAACCAAACAGAAAACAAATCAAACCCAAAATTCTCTCTTCACCAAAAATCAAGCAACCAAAACAAATCTGAAATTGTAGGGGAAAACAGCAAAATTGAAACCCAAATCGAACAATTCACACTCCCAATCAACCCAATTTCATTCTCCTTCCTCTCCCACTTCGAGCCGCCCCCTGCCCTAGCCCCTTCGTGCAACCCTCTTGCGCCCTAGCCCCAAGCCGCGGCCCCCCTTGCGCACGCCGCCGCCCACCTCCAGGTCGTCGCCCCCGTACCCCTGTAGCCTGGCCACCGCTCCACCACCACAGGCCACCGCCCCCATGTGCCCTAGCCCCCGCTTGCACCGCCCTCTCGGCCACCCAACAGCCGCGACGCTGCGCCCTAAACGCCAACCAGGCCGCCCCCAAGCCGCCGCCCCCCGCCTCCCCTCGCCGCCCGTTGCCCCACCCCCAGGCCGCCACTCCCTCCCCGCCGTGCGCCCCTCTGCAAACCAAAACAAAAAAAAGAAGAAAAGAGAGACATCACGAGAGAGAGGGAGAGGTAAGGATAAGTTATTAAGTAAGTTTAATATATAAGTTATATTAGTACGAGTATATAATTTAAGTTAATTTTTTATATTAAGTTAAGTTAATTTTTTATATTAAGTTAAGTCTAAGTTAAAGTTAAATATAAGTTATTAAATAAGTTTTTAATATAAGTTATTTTATAAGTTATTTTATAAGTTAATATTGTATTAACCTATATTAGTTATATAATAGTAAGTTAGGTGTTATTATTATTAGTTGTGTAGCTAACTTGCCTTGAGCGCATGTGAAACAGGTATCCCTACCGCTAATCTAAACGCACCTTCATTACAAGGCGAATCGATAACTCTTCGTATTCTTGCTATGGGTTTTAAAACAAAAACAAGGTTGGTTAATTGGTCACATTTTATTCATGAAATGGGTTGGATTGGTATTATTCTGGATACGACAAAATCATTCGATTCGATCTAATGATGCATGCTAAAGTTAGTTTCCTTTCTTTAGCAATTGATCGTTTGAACAGTTAACTAATCTTGACGATATACACAGTATCGCTAAAGATTGTATGCTAGTACTATAAATTGTGTAAATCTAAATGATGTGTAAATCTGGATTAAAAGACTGCACAGTATCGTGAAAGCTTGATCGTTTGAACAGTATGTAAAAATGTGTAACTCTAGATAAATGATTCCTAAATTGCAAATACGGTAACACCACAGACACTGTGTTTGGGGTAACTTATAATAGCGAGAGTGCGGGAGCGACTAGTCCAGGTTTTGTTGTCACCGTGCAGGTTCTAGCAACCCATTATAGTAGCCGGTGACAAATTCACAGATCACAGATTCTTGAACAGTATTCATAGCATAGTTCGTCCGAGTAGCGCATGTGGTAAGAGATGGACTCTTGGTTGCTCACTGTACACCGCATTATAAGTCATGATCTAGGTTCAACACAGTTAGACTCAACATGGTCTCTTTTAATAATGTACATTTAATTGCTGGAAATTGCTGATAGTTGTAAAACTGCAAAGTTACATTTCCTTACCATTATTGTTCGCACTTTACTTCTCTTCTTTTTAGATTGCCATGCTTGCACATTATATTAATCTTCATGCTTAGAGATACTTTGAGTTACCTCTGATCCTAACGTCCCTTCTCTTTGTGGTGGACCCGACAGATATCTCACAGGTTGAAGAGCTTGCACTAGAGACTGCAGACGCTGAGTTTGCTGTTGAGTTTGACCAGCAGGACGCTGGGTATTGAGAGTGAGTGTGTGAGAGTTATTTTATTGTTTTCAGAGTGGCTTGGTGTATTTATTTGTTTTAAGTTGTATTTCTTTTCATGTACGCTGCTGGTTTGTAATAAGGATGTATTTCATTTTCGTGTAAGAGTATTTGACATATTTCTGCAACAGAGCCTGTATTGACTTCATTGGTGCCTAGCAGGACTTGCATATGTTCAAACAGTAACGGGCCCCGAAAGAGGTTCGTTACACATATCGTGCCCTTGGTAGTATAACATCTTCTGATGTTTATATCTATCCTCAAGGGCAGTCCACAGCTCAAGTGGATCTTCGACCGTAAGGTATTCAGCCTTTAGTGTCTTGTCCACATAGCGACGAATATAGATAATGGCTTGCGTCTTTTCGATATCGTTTGCATTTCCATCTTTAGTCACAGTAGAAATAAGGGACTTAGCCCGCATGTGAAATTTCACATCGAGCTGCCAGCTCAGATAATTTCTTTCTGATGCATCCAACACTTTGAAATCGACCCTTGCGATTTTGGTCATTTTATCTAGCAGAGCACAAATTTGCATAAATTAATAATAATACATTAAATATTTTCATGCATAGGCAATTTTTAAATGAAGATCTAATTACGTGGATCGACCAGTCCCACATAAAAAATAGAGTCCAAAGTCCATATTACAGTCCATATTACACAAATGAAAGCAAAAAAAAGAAATTACAACTTTGGAAACCATGTGGGTCCCATTTATAAAAGCTTCAACTTCAAGTGTGGCCTCCGTCTCTATGAAAAGTAGTCGTCGGTCTTGGACATTACATAATTTTCTCGCTACAATTTCTCTCAAAAAGAAAAGAAAAGTGCAGGAAAAGTAAAATGTGTGACTTAAACATCCGATCCAAAACAACAATTAGCCATTCATGCAAAAATTTGTGCTCATCAAATATTTTCATCAGACATTTTCATCACATGCATCACAGGCATCACAGAAAGAAAAACATAATGATTTAAATACTTAATAATTATTGGACCACTAGGCAACGTCATACATCGTTAGATTAGGTGACTAACGACAGAGCGGTCGCGGGATCTTCTTAATTATTAAGTTAATATTGCACAACAGAATATAAGTTTATCCACAGAGTGAGCCATTAACAGTGATGCAGAGCATATAAGTATGATCCTAAAATGGGATCATAGAATGCGAAATGTTGTGCATGATGGGATTATTCAACAAGATTTGAAATGAACCCCAAAAATTTACATGTTCTTCATGAAAAAGGAAGAAGTTTTCATTTTTATTTACCCTCAATAAACCCCCTCAAGTCCCCAAATGTCCCCATAATATCACATTTCAGTCCCCCATTTTTATTTAATTTTCTGCAATTTTATAGGCACCCGAAAACCTATTTATTTCTTATTTATAACCCTCTTCCCCCATTTTCTTTCTGTTTTTTTCAGGAAAAATCGGCCTGCAGGCCTGAACCCGTAGTGTGGATGCGGGCTTCAGGCCCACGCCAAAGCTCCCCTGTTTTTATCTCTAATCTTTATATGGCCTGCGGGCCTGAGACCCGCAGCTCTTATTGTTGTTTTTTTCGTTTATGGGCCTGCGGCCCGTTGATCCTGCGAGAGAGAGAGAGGAGGTGGAGCGACGACAGCTATGGTTTTCCGCTGCCGCCCCCTCCAGCGTCGGTCGGTGAAGCAGGGGAAGGGGAGGTCACCCGCTTGAGGCGGGGTCGGGACGGTCGCCGTTAGGCCGAGTGGGACGGCGGCACTCCCCTCGCGACGAGGCATGGGGAGGGGGCTGATTGGCAGCAGCCCACCACGCGACGAGGCGTGTGGGGTGGGGGGCAATCGGCAGCAGCTGCCTTGGGGGCGGGGGTCGAGGGATGCAACAGCCCCCCTCGCAGCGAGGCGTGGGGGGGTCAGATCGGTGGTAGAAACACCAAGGGAGGATCTATTTCCGCCTTCAGGTCGGTAGATCAACTGCGACCTGTGAAGCCGTAGGGGATCAAAATATGATTTTTAGACGAAAAAATCGTCGATGTAGGCAATTAGCCATATTTCCACTCCGATCTTGCGAGATCGATGGAGAAAACAATCATACGCATAATAAAAATTAAATTTTTAGGGAGAATACCTCTAGATCCATCCTCCAGATCTAGCGACGGTTGAACGAAGCCTACGCGTGGATGACGACGCCTGTTTGAGGAAGACGAAGTCACGCACGTGGATCTCCCACCTTTCCTTTGCTTTTGCAACGATCGGTATTTGTGTGGAAATTTTTATTTAGAGGATCGTGCTGATAACATATTATGAATAATCATCTAGGGGAGGAACCCCAGCTCTTTATTTATAGCAGGTAGGAGAGCGTACAGAGATAAGATACAATAGATACTGTCTTATCTATAAGATAAGACGTGATCCTAACTAACTCATCAACATCCATTCACAAAAAAACTAATAGTTATTCAGGATACCTTATTTTTACTAACTAAAATTCCTAAACCAAATTAAAAAATAGTCATATTTCTAGTCAATATAAGACCCCAAAAGAAAAATAAACAAAGAAAAATCAAATTCAATTAGAAATTATATTATGTTTTGAGAAAAATCATAACAAACTATATCTTAACTCAACGTCATTCTTCTCCTGACTCATGTTTAATCCTTCTAATAACCATCAGCAACTCCACAAAGCACGTGCAAGTTTCTTCATATTTTATTGCCTTTGATTGCATTATGATTTTACTTTTGAACATTAGTAACTCTATCTTTAACTAAATAACTAATATATTGGACTCTAAACATTTAAAGATATGAAGTTTCACCTTATTGATGCAAAACATACACTTGATATTTTTATAATTTCATTGAAGTGATCATCTATGTTGTGTAAAACAAATCTCAAAAAAATTAAATAAATAAATAAACTAATGTATATGTGCATCAAAGCGGGAAATTTTTTCACGCCGACTTTGTGTGTGTCTCAGAACAATTGATATGGGCTGACAATGCAGCAAATTTTAAGTGATGTCAGCTTGATTTTCTTTTTTTAAAAATTTTCAAACTTTTTTGTGTTTTGTTTTACACATTATGGATGATCGCCAAACCGAAATTCGAATGAATCCAACACCACCCTTGACCTACTAGTTGCAAATTCAACTGTTACAAAAGAATTGAACTTTTTTACAAGAGGTGGATTGGATCAAATACCCCTAGGATACAAGCATATTTAGGTTTTTGGCGTTTTAGAATGTATACCACAACCCAAAAAAATTCAAAAAAAAATTAAAACCGAAGTAGACTGTGCTTTAAATTTCATGAACTGTCAGCTTGGGTTTTTAAAAAATTTGTACTTTTTAGGTTGTTGTACACATTCTTAAATCCCAAAATCCGAAATATGTGTGAACCCTAAAGGTATTTGACTTTCGATCCACCCGTTGCAAAAAATTCTATTCTTCTGAAACCGTTGAATTTGCAAGATGTAAATCGAGTGTCAAATGGCGTTGGATTCACTTGATTTTTGTTATGGCGATCATCCATGATGTGTAGAATAAAACCCAAAAAATTTTGATTTTTTAAAAAAACCAAGCTAACAGTGGCGGAAATTTCATGTGATGTCAGCACATATCCATTATTCTTATATATATGAAAAATGGGTCTATGCACATGCATAGCTGCGTTAGCAATGCATGTGCACAAAAACCCCAGTTTTTCCTTCTTTGTTTTTTAAAAATTCTATAGGATTGTTGTACACCTCATGGATGTTTACCACACCAAAAATCAAGTGAATCCAATGCTACTTGACCCTCAATCTAACCGTTGCAAATTCAACAGTTTTAGAACAACATAAATATTTGCAATGGGTGGATCAAAGGCCAAAAACCCATAGGGTTCACCTATATTTTGGATTTTGGGGTTTTAGGATGTTTACAACCATCATATAAAAAATTTCAAAAATAAATGGAAATGGGTTTTTAAGCACGTGCAAATCTAACGTAACAATACACATGCACCGCTACATATTGCATATTGTTAAGGCCAAAATTGACTGAAACAGTTATCAAGCTGACGTGGACTCTTGGTACTGAGTCAGAGCCTCGTCAGCGAATGGAGTGGGACCCTCGGTTGGAAGAACCGGGGTCAGGTGTTGGTAGTTGAAGATGATGTTGTGCTCGATCGACCTTCGAGTAGAAAATGTGTCGATCGTTCGAGGCTGGAGAGCTCGATAAAGACCCTCGACGATGGATGATGACCGTCGATCTGCACCACATGGACACGTTAGGTGGGTCGGATCTGGGTTCCAACCTAAATCCCCTCTGATGCTTAAGTTAGTGTGGGAACTTAAGGAAGAGAGGTAGCTTGATGCAGCTGAGATCGACCCACGGAGTTTCATACCAAGACTGGCGGCACAAGCTCGAATATATAAGAAATATCAGCTTAGAAAGTAAAGTTCTATGTCTAGTTTGCCATATAAGTTTATTATTGTCTTGCGTATTCATATATTATCATTTAATATATTTTTGTTATACATATTACTCATTGCTTCAGAAGCAATGTGACGACATTCGCCAAAATGTGTTTTCCTTTTGTATAACAATTCTTCTGAAATCGTGACATCAAATATGTCACATACTCAGTTCCTCATACTTGTGCATTTACTAATGATAAATAAAACTATCTTTCTTAATTGAATTTCCTCAGTGCCTTCTTCCTTTTCTAAATCTCATTTAGATATTATATGATCCAACAAAAATAAGTAGCCATGCAAGCATCTCATGTATCCAAATGCCTGAGCTTTGTAATCTTGAGTGTAGCTCAACAAGTTGCTCGTCTCAAGATCCAGTTGTGACACATAGTCTTGCACCGATCATGGACTCATCTTCGAATCAAACAGTTTGATCGAAGTTTTGAACCTTGCGGATCGAAACCGTTTTCCAAACAACCTTGAGTTGACTCAACAAATTGTATGGAGAAATATGCTTTTTAACATCAATATGTTCCAGCTGCCCCATATAGAGGATAGTGACATGTAGCGTGCATTTATTTTGTTGGACTCAGAACTTAATGAAATCATATTCCTTAAGTCTGTCCTCAAGAAGGTCATTTTAATGTCAACGAGAATATAATTTTTTCTATCAATTAGAATTTAACTTGATATTCCATTTACCAACCTATTTGACCATTTAACTTATTCTGTTAGAATATTATATTTTGATTCCATTGGTAAACTTAGAACTTACCCTAGTTTAGCATATGTTCAATATTAAATATAGATAGAATGGCTTTTATCTAACTATATCCTCCCACTATTTTCGCGATCATTTTAAGCCAATCAATGAACGATTTAATTAAAGTTAAATTAATGGGAAAGTGATCCAACCACCCTGAGTCTTACAACCTTGAGTGTATCTCAATAAATTGCTTGACTCTGCGATCGGTAGATGACTCTTCATCAATCATATCATATATGATTCTCTTATCGGTTTTTACCCCTAGCCATTTGTGATTATGAGTGTGCTCATTCAAATCAAAATGACTAGTCTAGTCAGACCCTTGTTTTCGTATCTAGCCTAACTTACGTCGGCGCTCGGTGTATTCACGACACGATGGTTTGGGTCAAGTCTGGACTACATCGTTAGATTAACTTACGCCGGCGCTCGGTGTATTCATGACACGACAGTTTGGGTCAAATCAAGATTACATCATATGTATTTAAGAAGTTGGTTTCTACAAGGTTGCCATGTCACAGCTTGAGTGTAGCTCAACAACTGGAACACGGGTCCTATAGTTGCCAACCCCTAAAACAAGGAGGGCTACATTTTATCTTGAAAAAGATTATTAAACGTAATTAACTTAGATATAATCCAGTGTGTCATATAATCATGATTCACGTCATTGCGGTCGAGAAAATAGCACTTGAGTTCTAGGCGCCAAAACGCCCGCCTCGACGATTCGGATGATTTTTCGGTTTGAAAACCAAGAAACTAAAAGCTTCGGGATCTTCGACGCGTGGCTCATCATGTGGCTGTCGCACTATCTATATAAGATGGTTCCAACTGTTAAGTGTGGAGCTACCGTCTTCATTCTCTCGATTCAGATTTTTCTTCTCTCGAAAGTAATGGATTCGTTCTCCATCTCTGTCTCTGGAAGGAGCTTGGTCACAGCCATACAGAAGAATCTGAAAGGGGTCATGGAGCCGGCCTTGCTGGCGAATGTGAGGTCCAACGTCAAGGCTGGTCAGATCACCGAGCTTCAGAGGAGATATATCCGTCTCGATAATAATTTTAATAAGTTACTGGTCATTTTAGATGGTTCATATCTAAAAGTGTCAAACTCTTTTGACCACTTTATCAAATATGTTCCATCCCCTTGATGCCTCGCATGTGTTTTCTTCGCTCCCACTGACCTTGAAAACTCTCTGGTCAATTCATAAAAGTTTGTTCTTCTAAATCATATTTATAAAACGAACTTTAAATGAATGCACCAGTTTTCATGGTTATCATGAGCATTTACATCGAGTCAACATAATTGTACTTCACTATTTTCTTTCTGTACCAATCGTCTAGACTCAAAGATTCACTTGCAGTTAAAGAAACTCTTTCTTTGGGCACGTAAACTAAAGTCCATACTTTATTCACGTGCACGGACCATTTCTTATTGCATCAGTTATTAATCGGAGTCACTACTCCGAATTTCATCCTGGAAGTTGACTAGCCATCATCGATTATAATGTCCAACTCGACCCTTCGTCTCACGAGACTCGAGTAATCTACTAACTTCCTAACAATTGATTTAATAAATATCTTATTGATAAGGTCCTTATAGAACTTATCAAACCCTAGGCATTTATATCTGGGACCTAACCCAGAGGGAGGATCGTAACTCAGCCACTTTGCCACGAGTCGCACTATGTCTAACAAAGTGTGATTTATGCTCTCCAACACATCCAATATGTTAAGAGAGTTGACCAGAGAGAAAATCACATTTTCTTTTAATTTCGCAAGATCTAAGTATTTGACTTTTCGATCTAATCGAATCATTTCAAATACTTCTGTCATTTTGTTCTCTATTTTATCAGACTTTTGTTTCATCAAGAACGCATGTCTCAATAGAATAAGAACAACTTATCCTGGCTAATTTAGACTTGGGTCCGGGTACATCAGTATGTACAAGACTGCAAGTTCAACAACTCGCTCTCCCAATGTCTTATAGAAGGAGTTTCGGCCATCATACCTTTGAGAAAAAGATTCACAAGTGTCCGTAGACTTCATAATACGATAGGTTTGACCCCTCTTTATGTAACTTATGAAGCTTTGTCTCTTTGATACTGCCTAGTCTAGTTTGCCATATAAGTTTATTATTGTCTTGCGTATTCATATATTATCATTTAATATATTTTTGTTATACATATTACTCATTGCTTCAGAAGCAATGTGACGACATTCGCCAAAATGTGTTTTCCTTTTGTATAACAATTCTTCTGAAATCGTGACATCAAATATGTCACATACTCAGTTCCTCATACTTGTGCATTTACTAATGATAAATAAAACTATCTTTCTTAATTGAATTTCCTCAGTGCCTTCTTCCTTTTCTAAATCTCATTTAGATATTATATGACCCAACAAAAATAAGTAGCCATGCAAGCATCTCATGTATCCAAATGCCTGAGCTTTGCAATCTTGAGTGTAGCTCAACAAGTTGCTCGTCTCAAGATCCAGTTGTGACACATAGTCTTGCACCGCTCATGGACTCATCTTCGAATCAAACAGTTTGATCGAAGTTTTGAACCTTGCGGATCGAAACCGTTTTCCAAACAACCTTGAGTTGACTCAACAAATTGTATGGAGAAATATGCTTTTTAACATCAATATGTTCCAGCTGCCCCATATAGAGGATAGTGACATGTAGCGTGCATTTATTTTGTTGGACTCAGAACTTAATGAAATCATATTCCTTAAGTCTGTCCTCAAGAAGGTCATTTTAATGTCAACGAGAATATAATTTTTTCTATCAATTAGAATTTAACTTGATATTCCATTTACCAACCTATTTGACCATTTAACTTATTCTGTTAGAATATTATATTTTGATTCCATTGGTAAACTTAGAACTTACCCTAGTTTAGCATATGTTCAATATTAAATATAGATAGAATGGCTTTTATCTAACTATATCCTCCCACTATTTTCGCGATCATTTTAAGCCAATCAATGAACGATTTAATTAAAGTTAAATTAATGGGAAAGTGATCCAACCACCCTGAGTCTTACAACCTTGAGTGTATCTCAATAAATTGCTTGACTCTGCGATCGGTAGATGACTCTTCATCAATCATATCATATATGATTCTCTTATCGGTTTTTACCCCTAGCCATTTGTGATTATGAGTGTGCTCATTCAAATCAAAATGACTAGTCTAGTCAGACCCTTGTTTTCGTGTCTAGCCTAACTTACGTCGGCGCTCGGTGTATTCACGACACGATGGTTTGGGTCAAGTCTGGACTACATCGTTAGATTAACTTACGCCGGCGCTCGGTGTATTCATGACACGACAGTTTGGGTCAAATCAAGATTACATCATATGTATTTAAGAAGTTGGTTTCTACAAGGTTGCCATGTCACAGCTTGAGTGTAGCTCAACAACTGGAACACGGGTCCTATAGTTGCCAACCCCTAAAACAAGGAGGGCTACATTTTATCTTGAAAAAGATTATTAAACGTAATTAACTTAGATATAATCCAGTGTGTCATATAATCATGATTCACGTCATTGCGGTCGAGAAAATAGCACTTGAGTTCTAGGCGCCAAAACGCCCGCCTCGACGATTCGGATGATTTTTCGGTTTGAAAACCAAGAAACTAAAAGCTTCGGGATCTTCGACGCGTGGCTCATCATGTGGCTGTCGCACTATCTATATAAGATGGTTCCAACTGTTAAGTGTGGAGCTACCGTCTTCATTCTCTCGATTCAGATTTTTCTTCTCTCGAAAGTAATGGATTCGTTCTCCATCTCTGTCTCTGGAAGGAGCTTGGTCACAGCCATACAGAAGAATCTGAAAGGGGTCATGGAGCCGGCCTTGCTGGCGAATGTGAGGTCCAACGTCAAGGCTGGTCAGATCACCGAGCTTCAGAGGAGATATATCCGTCTCGATAATAATTTTAATAAGTTACTGGTCATTTTAGATGGTTCATATCTAAAAGTGTCAAACTCTTTTGACCACTTTATCAAATATGTTCCATCCCCTTGATGCCTCGCATGTGTTTTCTTCGCTCCCACTGACCTTGAAAACTCTCTGGTCAATTCATAAAAGTTTGTTCTTCTAAATCATATTTATAAAACGAACTTTAAATGAATGCACCAGTTTTCATGGTTATCATGAGCATTTACATCGAGTCAACATAATTGTACTTCACTATTTTCTTTCTGTACCAATCGTCTAGACTCAAAGATTCACTTGCAGTTAAAGAAACTCTTTCTTTGGGCACGTAAACTAAAGTCCATACTTTATTCACGTGCACGGACCATTTCTTATTGCATCAGTTATTAATCGGAGTCACTACTCCGAATTTCATCCTGGAAGTTGACTAGCCATCATCGATTATAATGTCCAACTCGACCCTTCGTCTCACGAGACTCGAGTAATCTACTAACTTCCTAACAATTGATTTAATAAATATCTTATTGATAAGGTCCTTATAGAACTTATCAAACCCTAGGCATTTATATCTGGGACCTAACCCAGAGGGAGGATCGTAACTCAGCCACTTTGCCACGAGTCGCACTATGTCTAACAAAGTGTGATTTATGCTCTCCAACACATCCAATATGTTAAGAGAGTTGACCTGAGAGAAAATCACATTTTCTTTTAATTTCGCAAGATCTAAGTATTTGACTTTTCGATCTAATCGAATCATTTCAAATACTTCTGTCATTTTGTTCTCTATTTTATCAGACTTTTGTTTCATCAAGAACGCATGTCTCAATAGAATAAGAACAACTTATCCTGGCTAATTTAGACTTGGGTCCGGGTACATCAGTATGTACAAGACTGCAAGTTCAACAACTCGCTCTCCCAATGTCTTATAGAAGGAGTTTCGGCCATCATACCTTTGAGAAAAAGATTCACAAGTGTCCGTAGACTTCATAATACGATAGGTTTGACCCCTCTTTATGTAACTTATGAAGCTTTGTCTCTTTGATACTGCCTAGTCTAGTTTGCCATATAAGTTTATTATTGTCTTGCGTATTCATATATTATCATTTAATATATTTTTGTTATACATATTACTCATTGCTTCAGAAGCAATGTGACGACATTCGCCAAAATGTGTTTTCCTTTTGTATAACAATTCTTCTGAAATCGTGACATCAAATATGTCACATACTCAGTTCCTCATACTTGTGCATTTACTAATGATAAATAAAACTATCTTTCTTAATTGAATTTCCTCAGTGCCTTCTTCCTTTTCTAAATCTCATTTAGATATTATATGACCCAACAAAAATAAGTAGCCATGCAAGCATCTCATGTATCCAAATGCCTGAGCTTTGCAATCTTGAGTGTAGCTCAACAAGTTGCTCGTCTCAAGATCCAGTTGTGACACATAGTCTTGCACCGCTCATGGACTCATCTTCGAATCAAACAGTTTGATCGAAGTTTTGAACCTTGCGAATCGAAACCGTTTTCCAAACAACCTTGAGTTGACTCAACAAATTGTATGGAGAAATATGCTTTTTAACATCAATATGTTCCAGCTGCCCCATATAGAGGATAGTGACATGTAGCGTGCATTTATTTTGTTGGACTCAGAACTTAATGAAATCATATTCCTTAAGTCTGTCCTCAAGAAGGTCATTTTAATGTCAACGAGAATATAATTTTTTCTATCAATTAGAATTTAACTTGATATTCCATTTACCAACCTATTTGACCATTTAACTTATTCTGTTAGAATATTATATTTTGATTCCATTGGTAAACTTAGAACTTACCCTAGTTTAGCATATGTTCAATATTAAATATAGATAGAATGGCTTTTATCTAACTACATCCTCCCACTATTTTCGCGATCATTTTAAGCCAATCAATGAATGATTTAATTAAAGTTAAATTAATGGGAAAGAGATCCAACCACCCTGAGTCTTACAACCTTGAGTGTATCTCAACAAATTGCTTGACTCTGCGATCGGTAGATGACTCTTCATCAATCATATCATCTATGATTCTCTTATCTGTTTTTACCCCTAGCCATTTGTGATTATGAGTGTGCTCATTCAAATCAAAATGACTAGTCTAGTCAGACCCTTGTTTTCGTGTCTAGCCTAACTTACGTCGGCGCTCGGTGTATTCACGACACGATGGTCTGGGTCAAGTCTGGACTACAGCGTTAGATTAACTTACGCCGGCGCTCAGTGTATTCATGACACGACGGTTTGGGTCAAATCAAGATTACATCATATGTATTTAAGAAGTTGGTTTCTACAAGGTTGCCATGTCACAGCTTGAGTGTAGCTCAACAACTGGAACACGGGTCCTATAGTTGCCAACCCCTAAAACAAGGAGGGCTACATTTTATCTTGAAAAAGATTATTAAACGTAATTAACTTAGATATAATCCAGTGTGTCATATAATCATGATTCATGTCATTGCGGTCGAGAAAATAGCACTTGAGTTCTAGGCGCCAAAACGCCCGCCTCGACGATTCGGATGATTTTTCGGTTCGAAATCCAAGAAACTAAAAGCTTCGGGATCTTCGACGCGTGACTCATCATGTGGCTATCGCACTATCTATAAAGATGGTTCCAACTGTTAATTGTGGAGCTACCGTCTTCATTCTCTCGATTCAGATTTTTCTTCTCTCGAAAGTAATGGATTCGTTCTCCATCTCTGCCTCTGGAAGGAGCTTGGTCACAGCCATACAAAAGAATCTGGAAGGGGTCATGGAGCCGGCCTTGCTGGCGAATGTGAGGTCCAACGTCAAGGCTGGTTAGATCACCGAGCTTCAGAGGAGATATATCCGTCTCGATAATAAATTTAATAAGTTACTGGTCATTTTAGATGGTTCATATCTAAAAGTGTCAAACTCTTTTGACCACTTTATCAAATATGTTCCATCCCCTTGATGCCTCGCATGTGTTTTCTTCGCTCCCACTGACCATGAAAACTCTCTGGTCAATTCATAAAAGTTTGTTCTTCTAAATAATATTTAGAAAACGAACTTTAAATGAATGTACCAGTTTTCATGGTTATCATGAGCATTTACATCGAGTTCGGTCTGAGTAGATCTGTACGCATCTGCTGGCGAGACAGTTTCATCATAATCCGTTTATAGGAGTTAGGATGAAAACCGTTCTCTACCAACATAATTGTACTTCACTATTTTCTTTCTGTACCAATCTTCTAGACTCAAAGATTCACTTGCAGTCAAAGAAACTCTTTCTTTGGGCACGTAAACTAAAGTCCATACTTTATTCACGTGCACGGACCATTTCTAATTGCATCGGTTATTAATCGGAGTCACTACTCCGAATTTCATCCTGGAAGTTGACTAGCCATCATCGATTATAATGTCCAACTCGACCCTTCGTCTCACGGGACTCGAGTAATCTATTAACTTCCTAACAATTGATTTAATAAATATCTTATTGATAAGGTCCTTATAGACCTTATCAAACCCTAGGCATTTATATTTGGGACCTAACCCAGAGGGAGGATCGTAACTCAACCACTTTGCCACGAGTCGCACTATGTCTAACAAA
Organism: Scilla litardierei; assembly: GCA_030789695.1. Lineage (NCBI taxonomy): Eukaryota > Viridiplantae > Streptophyta > Magnoliopsida > Asparagales > Asparagaceae > Scilla > Scilla litardierei. The sequence continues at coordinate 40,610,777 of CM061138.1, read as the reverse complement.
GTGTGATTTATGCTCTCCAACACATCCAATATGTTAAGAGAGTTGACCTGAGAGAAAATCACATTTTCTTTTATTTTCGTAAGATCTAAGTATTTGACTTTTCGATCTAATCGAATCATTTCAAATACTTCTGTCATTTTGTTCTATATTTTATCAGACTTGTGTTTCATCAAGAACACATGTCTTAATAGAATAAGAACGACTTATCCTGGCTAATTTAGACTTGGGTCCGGGTACATCAGTATGTACAAGACTGCAAGTTCAACAACTCGCTCTCCCAATGTCTTATAGAAGGAGTTTCGGCCATCATACCTTTGAGAAAAAGATTCACAAGTGTCCGTAGACTTCATAATACGAGAGGTTTGACCCCTATTTATGTAACTTATGAAGCTTTGTCTCTTTGATACTGCCTAGTCTAGTTTGCCATATAAGTTTATTATTGTCTTGCGTATTTATATATTATCATTTAATATATTTTTGTTATAAATATTACTCATTGCTTCAGAAGCAATGTGACGACATTCGCCAAAATGTGTTTTCCTTTTGTATAACAATTCTTCTGAAATCGTGACATCAAATATGTCACATACTCAGTTCCTCATACTTATGCATTTACTAATGATAAATAAAACTATCTTTCTTAATTGAATTTCATCAGTGCCTTCTTCCTTTTCTAAATCTCATTTAGATATTATATGACCCAACAAAAATAAGTAGCCATGCAAGCATCTCATGTTTTCAAATGCTTGAGCTTTGCAATCTTGAGTGTAGCTCAACAAGTTGCTCGTCTCAAGATCCAGTTGTGACACATAGTCTTGCACCGCTCATGGACTCATCTTCGAATCAAACAGTTTGATCGAAGTTTTGAACCTTGCGGATCGAAACCGTTTTCCAAACAACCTTGAGTTGACTCAACAAATTGTATGGAGAAATATGCTTTTTAACATCAATATGTTCCAGCTGCCCCATATAGAAGATAGTGACATGTAGCGTGCATTTATTTTGTTGGACTCAGAACTTAATGAAATCATATTCCTTAAGTCTGTCCTCAAGAAGGTCATTTTAATGTCAACGAGAATATAATTTTTTCTATCAATTAGAATTTAACTTGATATTCCATTTACCAACCTATTTGACCATTTAACTTATTCTGTTAGAATATTATATTTTGATTCCATTGGTAAACTTAGAACTTACCCTAGTTTAGCATATGTTCAATATTAAATATAGATAGAATGGCTTTTATCTAACTATATCCTCCCACTATTTTCGCGATCATTTTAAGCCAATCAATGAACGATTTAATTAAAGTTAAATCAATGGGAAAGAGATCCAACCACCCTGAGTCTTACAACCTTGAGTGTATCTCGACAAATTGCTTGACTCTGCGATCGGTAGATGACTCTTCATCAATCATATCATATATGATTCTCTTATCTGTTTTTACCCCTAGCCATTTGTGATTATGAGTGTGCTCATTCAAATCAAAATGACTAGTCTAGTCAGACCCTTGTTTTCGTGTCTAGCCTAACTTACGTCGGCGCTCGGTGTATTCACGACACGATGGTCTGGGTCAAGTCTGGACTACAGCGTTAGATTAACTTACGCCGGCGCTCAGTGTATTCATGACACGACGGTTTGGGTCAAATCAAGATTACATCATATGTATTTAAGAAGTTGGTTTCTACAAGGTTGCCATGTCACAGCTTGAGTGTAGCTCAACAACTGGAACACGGGTCCTATAGTTGCCAACCCCTAAAACAAGGAGGGCTACATTTTATCTTGAAAAAGATTATTAAACGTAATTGACTTAGATATAATCCAGTGTGTCATATAGTCATGATTCACGTCATTGCGGTCCAGTGAAATGATCACTCCATATTTTACACCTTTTTCCCGTGGATTTGCATGCCATTTAGATCGCCCAAATCACGTTTTTCACGATATATCGACGATATTGCGATGCTTTTCACGATTTGTTGTTTTTGTCGCATTTCAGGTGATTTGGCGCGATTAGGAGTGATCTCGAGACGCGCTTACTCTACACGGCCACCGACGACCTCCCCGAGGGATATTTTACTGTTGGAGAGGAGCGGAAGAAGAATGGACGTCGCAGGAGCGACGAGGAGGCCAAAACAATCAGATTGTTCATTTTTTGTGTCCCACTCAGCCGAGTGGAGGAGCCACTCGGCCGACCAGCGAGACACTGCTCGGCCGACCCGTTCAGACACGTTTTCCATGTGTACTCGGCCGAGCGGCGGAGACCACATCGGCCGAGTGACGATACCACGTCCGCCCGAGTGGCGCCCAGACGAAGGCCCTCAAAAAGATCGAAGTTACTGTTTTTTCGGCCACCTGAGCTTCAGAAGACCCACTCGGCCGAGTGGTAAACCACGTCCGCCCGAGTGCAGTGAAGCCATCGGCCGAGTGACGACAACTCACTCGGCCGAGCCGCCTCCGAACTGAAGGCCCTTGAAGCCCCCGACTTACTGGAAAATGACAGGGTTTTCACTCGGCCGAGCGACTTTTGTCACTCGGCCGAGTGCGATGCGCTGCCTGTAGCGAAATTTGCGGAAAACAGGCTGTGCAGGGGCGTTTTGGTCAGGATTTTTGGACGATTTTTGGGGCTATTTAAGCTCTGTTTTTACCCTAGTTCCAGGAGCCCCTCTCTTAGATTTTTTTGCAGCTTTTTGCTATTACTTTTTAGCTTTATTATTTTGTGATTGGAGAAGAGAAAAACTTGGATTTTTGTTGGATTAATTGAAGAACTACTTTGGTTTGCATCTCTCTTCCCCAAAAACTCTATTTTTATTGTTTATATCATTGTTGTGATGAATTCCATTGTCTATTTCATTGATTATTTTTGTGCTATTGCTATGATTAGTGAGTAGTCTCCACGTCTTGGGGCGTGGGGATGAACCCTACAAGCCCAATTTCGTATTTGTGATAAATTGGTAGAAATTGTGCTAGAATCAATAATTAGGGATTAGATTGGGATCGAATTACTACGGATAGCTAGGTATTCATATCAATTGGGATTTACAAGAGATTGGATCCCAATTTGATAGGAAGCCCTAGAAATCCGAATTGGGTTGGAGTCGGATTTTCGAAGTATCGGTTTGCTAGAGATTGGACCGATAACAGGATCTCCAGTTGCAATTCCGTGCCGATACCCGTTTGCAAGAGATTGGACGGGTAGGAACTATCCTAATTTAGATTGTGGACCGAGTTTGCAAGAGATTGGGCTCGGTGCGCAATTGGACGATGATGTTGATCCTAATGCTAGCTTTCCTAGGGTAGGGTTTGCAAGAGATTGGACCCGACCCTAGGATAGCTATAGACCGGCAACAGCGCGAGAGCGTGAGCTTGGTTCCACATTTAGTTGCAACTAGTTCATCCAGATTCTCATTCTAGCAATTTTGATACCGACGAACCACATTTATGAAACACGGTGAGTAGCGGGGATTCCCCGTTCCCTAGACGTTCTTTATTTGATTTGATATTTCACACATTTGTCTGACGATTGTGACAGGATCGCCCAAGGCAACTCTCTTTATTCTTGAATAGCCAGGTTGATTAGGAGCAAGCACGGTCATTCGTCCTCCCTGTGTTCGATACCCGCTCGCCGCTATACCGTGCGCTTGCGGTAAAACTACAACCATTCTTTGGGTGTACGTCCCGGAGCGATCAAGTTTTTGGCGCCGTTGCCGGGGAGGCGATTGCGTTTGATTCTTTTTCACCCTAACTATTTCTTTCTTTTATTTTTATTTTTTTTTATTACCATTATTATTTCCCCTACTATTCTTACCTAACCCTTTCACGGTACTAATCATCTCTTTGAAACTCTGTTTTCCCTGTGCATGCACACGAGATCTACGGCGGACCCCGAAGCCTTATTATTCGATCCCGAGATCGAACGTACCGCGCGGAGACTTAGAGCGGAAAGGAGACAATATCTGGAAGGGCGGTTTATGACCAACCCGGAAACTCCCGAAGAATTGGCGGCGAGGATGGCGAGAATAATTTCTATTCGTGATAGGCTTCGGCCTAAGACCTCTTCTACTACGTCATCCATTGCCGTGCCGGAGTTGGCGGCCGACAAGAACTTCGAGCTAAAGACGGGATTGGTGGTTTTGATGCAACAAGACCCATTTCATGGGAACGCTCATGAGAACCCCCACTACCACATCCAATCATTCTTGTCGAAGTGCGCCACTTTCCAAATGCCGGGGGTCCCCATCGATGCCATCAGACTGCGCCTCTTCCCCTTCACGCTAAAGGACAAAGCTCTCTATTGGCTGAGGACGCAATCTAACGGAGTTTTCACCTCTTGGGACGGGTTGGCGGATGCATTCATTGACAAATTCTATCCACCATCCAAGACGGTGAAGATCCGGAGCGCTCTCATGTCCTTCAAGCAAGGACCACATGAGACGCTCTATGAAGCTTGGGAGCGATTTAAGGATTTGCAGCACCAATGCCCGCACCACAGTATAGAGGATTGGGAGCTAGTTCATAGCTTCTACAACGGTCTCCAACCGGGGACCAAGCAAATTATTGATGCCGCGGCGAATGGTGCAATCTTGTCAAAGACTCCCGAGGAAGCTACGGCCCTAATTGAGGAGATGGTCTCAAATAACCAACAATGGGGCGATGAGCGAGGACACTCCACGTCCTCCTTAAAGCCAACTAGCATCTACGAGGCAAAGGCCGTAGCGGAGCTCACGAGCAAATTCGATTCTCTCCACAAGGTGGTGGAGAGATTGGAGAAATTCATCACGGAGCCCCAAGGAAGCCCATCCACCTCCGCACCGACCAACCAAATGTGTGATTGGCAAGACCAATCTCAAGTCATGTACTCGGGAGGAGAGCAAGGAGAAGGGTCCTTGGAGCAAGTACAATATGTTGCGGGGAACCAAGGGTATTGGTCCAATCCGGCCGCAAGAAATCATCCGGGATTCTCCTACGCCAACAATGAAGGAGCTTTGAACCCGCCACAACAACCGCCTAATCAAGCTCGACCACCACCACCCCAACAACAATACTATCCGCCGAGGGGGCCTCCGCAACAAAACTTCCAACCAAAGCAACAAGTTCCACCTTATAGGCCTCCCGGATTCAACCAAGGGTGGAGGAATCAAAATCAGAACCCTCCGCAAACTCCACAACGATCCAATTTCGAAACTAGAGTGGAGGCGTTCATGGTCGAGCAAAACAAGGTGAATGCTACTTTGAAGGCGGGGCAAGAATCTCTTAATACCGTAGTGGCTCAAATATCGGAGCAATTGGCGTTGCTCAATCGGAACACTCAAAGATTGCCGGCGCAACCGGAGCAAAACCCACGGGGCAACACGGGCCACATCAATGCCGTAGTTGCCGTTACTACTAGAGGCGGGAAGGACACCACCCCCGCCATGATTCCTATTGAGGAGCCCGTGGAGGAAAGCTCGGAGCCAATTGAGCCGATAGTTGACATTGAAAAGGAGAAGGAGCCACAAGACAAGGAGAAAACTAGGGCGGAGCGATTAATTGAGGAGAGGCGCTTCATGCCACCGGTCCCATTCCCCCCAAAGACTAGCGAAAGAGAAAATGGAGAAAAGGCTAGCGAAATTCCTCGAGTATCTAAGAGGAGTTAGCCTCAATATCCCCTTCCTCGACGCCATTGCGGAGATCCCCACATATGCCAAATTCTTGAAGGACTTGATTTCGGGGAGAAAGAGGAAGGAGAAGATCATGCTAGCCGAGGATGGCTCTTGGTTCACCAAGAGAGAAAAGGAGCCGGCAAAATTTAAAGATCCGGGGAGTTTTCGGATTCCTTGCACTTTGGGCGGCGTGCCTCTCCAAAAGGCGTTGGTCGATCTTGGGGCTAGTGTGAGTCTCATGCCCCTCTCCATGTTCTTAAAGCTTAACACCGGGACAAAGTTGAAACCCACCGACATGCGCATTCAATTAGCCGATGTCCGGATAACAAGGCCGGTGGGGATTGCCGAAGACATCCCACTTCAAGTCCCGGGTGGAATATGCTTGCCATGTGACTTCGTCATCATGGACGTCAAGGAAGAGGGAGACACCTCATTGATACTTGGACGCCCATTCCTCGCCACCGCCGGAGTTATCGTCGACGTGCGCGAAGGTACCTTAACCTTAAACGTCGGAAACATCGAGGTGGAGCTCCACATTCCCAAGGAAATGAAGCACATGCCTTACCATGAGGAGCTCGATTATATGGACCTCCTCGATGAGGTGATAGAGGAGACGATTCCTCACTCAATTGGCGCCCTTTTTGATGAAGAATTTGAAGAAGGCCCGGATTTAGGCCATGAAGACAATAATGATGATTCCCCCGACTTCTCCGCTGATGAAGATGAAGGCGACGCTGATGTCGCAAGGATTCGAGAGCTCTGCAAGCTCTCGAAATCAAAGTCTCCAAAGAAAGCCCCGCCGGTACGGAAATCGGCATCGCCGGTTAAGCCGTTGACCGGGGCAAATGCTAGCTTGGGGGAGCCTCCCCCCAACACTATTCGAGACAAGAGACCTCCGAGGGAGCATGCTACGCCGCCACGTCCAAATCCAAGCGCGCTCCCCGGCAAGTTTGACGGGTGCATCTCATATGCACCAAACATCCCGCATTGATTGAAAATTATAGGGGGTCGAGCTCACGACCTAAACCGAGCGCTTGTCGGGAGGCAACCCGACGGTTTTTGCTTTATTTTTACTTTTTTCTTTATTTTCGTTTTAGAGATTTTTAGTGTTTTGAGTCATCCGACCAAAAATTTTGTGATAACGGGTCCTATTTTTCTTGACAGGAGAGGAGATAGGTAGATCATCATGAGGAGGATGAACGAGACGATGAGGAGCGCCCCAAGAAGGCGTTCGACGCTTAGGAGAAGCATGAAATCGACTGGAGGAAGAAAGACGGAGTTTAGAGCCTAAACGAAGACAAACAGCAGAATACAAGGCTCACTCGGCCGAGTATACTAGTCACTCGGCCGAGTACAGAAGTTCGTCCGGTCGAGCCGCTCACGAACGAGGGAAGTCTGCTGTACCCAACTCTCTGTCTATTTTCCTCATTTCATTATAACTGCTACTCGGCCGAGTCTACATTTTCACTCGGCCGAGTGAAACGGATACCCTCCTTGGGCGAGTCATGCCGAGTAGCTTGAGTCACTCGGCCGAATGGACTTACTCCACTCGGCCGAGGCTGGCAAAGCCACTCGGCCGATGCGATATCGGGGAGAAAATTTCTATTGCCTCGCTCGGCCGAGTGACCACGTCACTCGGCCGAGTCGTAACTTCTATTATATAAGGACCGATGGGGGGCGCGTTTTTCGAAACCGCAAAATTCCTAAATCGCCCGACCCCTCGGATTCCCCTCGCCCGATACCGCTCGTTCTCACCCCCACTCGCCCGACCAAGCCCGCGCGCACCGCCGCTCGGCCTGCCACCGCCGGCCGACCGTCGCTGCGCCCCGCCCGAGTCGCCGCCGGCAGCCCCGTCTCCGATCACCTCCGGTTCGCTTATTTTCACCATTTTCTTCTCTTTTTGCGTAGTTTTTGAGGATCCGCGTATTAATCGAACCCCTAACCCGAATCAATTCCCATATCTATCTGTTATACCCCTATTGCTCCATACATTTTGATTATTACTCGCTGATATCGCTTTTCCATGCGCAGGTTGCTTTTTGGAGCTTAGGGGAGCTCAGGGGAGCTTCTACGGGCTGCTCGGGACTTCGTGGAGGCGCGGACTTCACACGCTTCCACTGCTTAGCACTCGCGGCGTGTTTGGGTAAACTCTTTCCACTCTTTGTGCACACGCCGCACTTTTCACTTTTCGGCACGCGCTCGGGGCCGATATGCCGCCCCGGACACGGCCGCGGTCGAAGAGAGCTTCCGCCAAGCGGAAGCGGTCAGATGATGCCGGCCCCTCCCACGAGTTGGAGGACTCTCCTCCACCGTCCCCCACACACCCAGCACAGCCTGCAGGCCCCACACACCCCGCACAGCCTGCAGTGCACCCACAGCCCGCACAGCCTCTCCCTGCCGATCCACAGCCACCACCACCGGCTCCACTGGTCGGGCCGCTCGGGATTACGTTCCGAGACGACGCACACCGCGCCGTCTTCGAGCGTATCTCCCAGCGCTCGATCGTACCCTCCAGGTTTGCACACCTCGCTGACCTAGGACGCCTGGGGGTACTTGAGGGGATGCTCACGTTGTACGACAACGTGGGCTGGCGAGATTTTTTCCAGGTGTCGGCGGATACTTTTACCCGCCCGACACTTGAGGTTTTGAGTTCGATCGCCCGGACCGATGAGGGATGCTCATTTAGGTTCATGGATCGAGAGTGCCAGGTCACTCTCGATATGATGAGAGCGTTCTTCTCATGGCCCGCAGTCCCCGGAGCCGATCGCAGTTACGGCCCTACCCACATCCCCCCACCTTCTTTCGACGCCGGTGCCTTCTGGGCCCGGATCACAGGCCACCACGCCGCCTTTGAACCTAGTAGGGCCAAGGCCTCGGCCATTGTCCACCCCTGCCTACGTATTGCCCAGCGCCTCATGGCGACCACCTTTTTGGCCAGATATGAGCCGGGCACGATGTCTACGCCAGAGCTTTACATGCTCTACGCGATGACACGTCCCAGAGCTCTGTCTAGGGATGGAGATGAGCTTGTCCCCGCCGTCGTGATCGACATTGCGGCTTGGTTTTTAGATCATATCATTGTATCGGTGGGCGCTCGCTCACCGATATGCTGCGGCGGTCTGATCACCCTGCTTACCATGATGACCGGCGAGGACCTACCTGACGACCTGCGACGCGTTCTGGGCCCCACTTCCTTGTCGATAGACGTTATGGCCCGGATGAAGATGCTGCGTCCGCATGGTGAGCGTCATTGGGTCTGGTTGCACGGCCCTTTCGGTGCCGACTACATGATTCTCCCGAGCCCAGCTCGGACCCAGATTGCACCGGCCCACGTTGACTGGCTCCCAGCGATGGATGTCATCATCCCCGCTGCGTACGTGCTCGAGGCCGAGGAGGCCGAGCAGGCCCACGCTGCCCACGCTGCCCAGGCTGCTCCCGCAGACCCTGCTGCACACCCTGCCGAGCCTGCTGCCGACCCCATCGATCCTGTGGCCCCTCAGCCTGTTCCTGACGTTTCCACTGCTCCTGACACTTCTGTCCCCACCTATGTCAGTGTCGAGAGCACTTTTGCTGAGCCCATTTCCACCACTGTCACCACTTCCGAGGCTGTCCCCACCACCCCTGCTGCCACCTCTGGCCCTCTGTCCGTGGAGCCTCTTTGCTCCGCACTCCCCGAGCGCCCGCCTACCTTTGTCGAGAGTGGAGCGCCCTCGTTTGCCGCGGTCGTGGAGACCATGGCTAGCATGATCTCCGCTGGGATTGCGCCTTTTGGCCCACACAGTTCCGCCCCAGCGGTAGAGTCCTCTGTCTCCACAGCCGCCGTATTCTCCGAGAGCGTCGTGGCGTCTGTCCACACTTCTGGGCCACTGACCTCTCTTGCCACCTCGTTGCCTCTTTTGCACGCTTCCTTTGCTGCCGCTGCCTCTACTTCTCACCAGCCGGTGCCCCGGCCTCACACTGAGGCCATTCCCACATTTGCTGGCACGGCACCTTTTGTCCCCTTCCCTGCTGAGCCCGTTACATACTCCACTCGCGTACGCCAGCCCCGCCCCGCGCAGCCTAGACCGGTGCGTCCCTCTGCACCACCCCCGCCCGACACTGTACTGCAGAGCATACGTGCTCTTGAGTTGGCGGTGAGTGGTATTAGAGCTGACCTTAGGACCCTGTCCTCCACCGTCTCTACGATGGCTGGACGCTCTGCCCTGATCCCTCAGATCCACTACTGCCTGACACAGATCTTAGAGCGTCTTCCTCGCGTACCACCACCCACCCAGCAGGTTCCCACTCACACTGCCACACACACTAGACCTGCTTCCACTTCCACGCCCACCCCAGCTCAGCAGCCTACACCACCACCACCACCACCTCCGCCTCAGGACGGAGACGGCGCAGCACCACCTTCCTAGGCACCCTTGATGCCATCGTTTCCTTTTGCCGTTGTGCTGCCCGTTTCTGCTGGGTCCTGATGCCTTTTTGACCACCCCCCCTCCCCTCACTTTTTTGTGATTCTCATTTGCCGTATCTTTATATATCTTTTTGGGAGAGAGGGAGAGCTTTTGGTGACCCATTTATACTCGTATCACTCATATCTGTGCATGCATCATATCCGCATCATATTTTCGTTTCTTTATTTTTCGATTTATTATCTTTTTTCTTTCTATCATGCATGCATCCTCACTTGCCCCTCTCATTACTTGTCTCTCTGTGTGCCACACTTTGCACATTGAGGACACTGTGCACTTTAGCTTGGGGGAGTGAGTTCTCACGTTCTTTTTCGATTTGCCACCTTTATTTTTAGTTTTTCACACCGTTTCTTTTCACTTTTGCACTCATTTTTCTTTATTTTCTTTCATTTTGCCATGCATCACGTTTTTCTTATTTCTCTGTGTGCCGCATTGCATAGTTTTATTTTTCTTATCTTTATTTCTTTCCTTTTTCATCTCATGCTAGAGATGAATTTTCTGTGATGATGTCTACGTGGAGTTAGCTTATTCTATATGCATGCTATATTTGTCATGTCTTAGATTTTATTCCTGATATCATATGCTATGACTTGCTTTGCATCTAGAATAGTAACCCACACTTTCTCCGCATGAAAATGGATGAAGTTTTATTATTAACTGAGCCTGAATATTCATATGTATGCTATCACAGAAAACACACCAAGATTCACGCATTGAATGCCTATATCTGGAGTACCGATTTCTTTTCCTATATCACTTCTATATGCATGAATTGTACACTTCACTTCGGGATGATTGAATGATGTTAGCTATGATATATCTGGATTAGTTAGCTTTTTGTGATCGAAACTGAGTAGATTAGATTACCCTGCTGAAGTTGTCGTGCATGTCTTATAGAGTGAACCGAGAGTTATATATATTTCTTTCTCCACAAATCTTGAACATCATTTCTCTACTTCTAAAAAATCATTGGTGAATCTCCCCTTAGTGATTCTATTTTATGGCATTTCCCCCGCTATTTATTCCTAGCTCCAAATCCCCTATTCCAAAAAAAAAAATAGATGGAAGAGAGAAAAACATACTCGTATATCATTATCTCTCTCTGAGTTGGGATCATTGTGTATATATTGCTTATTGAAAAAAAAAGAGAAAAAAAAAAGAAGAAAAAAAAAAGAGAAAAGACGAAAAATCCTCAATAAAAGATCCCATCTCACTTACTTTCTTTCTTCTTTCTCTTCTTTGCTTTTGGAGCTATATGAAAATGGGGATGTAAATAGACCACGCTAAGCTTGGGGGAGGGGATCCATTGATGTGTGAGAGAGTGACTACTTGACATTGCACGACAACCTAGGCTAAGTAATATTCTATACTCGGTGAGATTGTTTCTAGCTTCACGAAATCCAGAAATCTAAGCCTAGCGTTCATTTCATGAAATCCAAACTTTTTCATTCTCTCTATTCTATAGTGTGATACTCTTATACTCCAGATAGAAAGCGTTCAATTGAAAAGTGTGTGATCTATGATTTGTATACCGCTTTAAATGATTCAGGCAATGTTAATTTTAAAATCATTCCGTTCTTCATGATTATATCATTGTTCGTGGGTTTTCTATTTCTATTTGCACTATTATACTATGATATCAAAATAAGATTCTTTGACATGTATTTCTCATTCGGTGCATGCTATAAGAGTAAGTGAAACCCACGTCCTGAGAAAATGATCTAGCACCTTACCTCTTCGCTTCTTTCTTTCGTCTTTATTTTCATTTGGTTTTCATTCTTCTTCGTTTTTTCATTTTTTTCGTTTTTCGCCGTTTTCGTTTTCCGAATCCACCGGGTTCGCCTTTTACTTATCTTCCTCGAGGACGAGTAAGAGGCAAGCTTGGGGGATTTTGATCACTCCATATTTTACACCTTTTTCCCGTGGATTTGCATGCCATTTAGATCGCCCAAATCACGTTTTTCACGATATATCGACGATATTGCGATGCTTTTCACGATTTGTTGTTTTTGTCGCATTTCAGGTGATTTGGCGCGATTAGGAGTGATCTCGAGACGCGCTTACTCTACACGGCCACCGACAACCTCCCCGAGGGATATTTTACTATTGGAGAGGAGCGGAAGAAGAATGGACGTCGCAGGAGCGACGAGGAGGCCAAAACAATCAGATTGGGCATTTTTTGTGTCCCACTCGGCCGAGTGGAGGAGCCACTCGGCCGACCAGCGAGACACTGCTCGGCCGACCCGTTCAGACACGTTTTCCATGTGTACTCGACCGAGCGGCGGAGACCACATCGGCCGAGTGACGATACCACGTCCGCCCGAGTGGCGCCCAGACGAAGGCCCTCAAAAAGATCGAAGTTACTGTTTTTTCGGCCACCTGAGCTTCAGAAGACCCACTCGGCCGAGTGGTAAACCACGTCCGCCCGAGTGCAGTGAAGCCATCGGCCGAGTGACGACAACTCACTCAGCCGAGCCGCCTCCGAACTGAAGGCCCTTGAAGCCCCCGACTTACTGAAAAATGACAGGGTTTTCACTCGGCCGAGCGACTTTTGTCACTCGGCCGAGTGCGATGCGCTGCCAGTAGCGAAATTTGCGGAAAACAGGCTGTGCAGGGGCGTTTTGGTCAGGATTTTTGGACGATTTTTGGGGCTATTTAAGCTCTGTTTTTACCCTAGTTCCAGGAGCCACTCTCTTAGATTTTTTGCAGCTTTTTGCTATTACTTTTTAGCTTTATTATTTTGTGATTGGAGAAGAGAAAAACTTGGATTTTTGTTGGATTAATTGAAGAACTACTTTGGTTTGCATCTCTCTTCCCCAAAAACTCTATTTTTATTGTTTATATCATTGTTGTGATGAATTCCATTGTCTATTTCATTGATTATTTTTGTGATATTGCTATGATTAGTGAGTAGTCTCCACGTCTTGGGGCGTGGGGATGAACCCTACAAGCCCAATTTCGTATTTGTGATAAATTGGTAGAAATTGTGCTAGAATCAATAATTAGGGATTAGATTGGGATCGAATTACTACGGATAGCTAGGTATTCATATCAATTGGGATTTGCAAGAGATTGGATCCCAATTTGATAGGAAGCCCTAGAAATCCGAATTGGTTTGGAGTCGGATTTTCGAAGTATCGGTTTGCAAGAGATTGGACCGATAACAGGATCTCCGGTTGCAATTCCGTGCCGATACCCGTTTGCAAGAGATTGGACGGGTAGGAACTATCCTAATTTAGATTGTGGACCGAGTTTGCAAGAGATTGGGCTCGGTGCGCAATTGGACGATGATGTTGATCCTAATGCTAGCTTTCCTAGGGTAGGGTTTGCAAGAGATTGGACCCGACCCTAGGATAGCTATAGACCGGCAACAGCGCGAGAGCGTGAGCTTGGTTCCACATTTAGTTGCAACTAGTTCATCCAGATTCTCATTCTAGCAATTTTGATACCGACGAACCACATTTATGAAACACGGTGAGTAGCGGGGATTCCCCGTTCCCTAGACGTTCTTTATTTGATTTGATATTTCACACATTTGTCTGACGATTGTGACAGGATCGCCCAAGGCAACTCTCTTTATTCTTGAATAGCCAGGTTGATTAGGAGCAAGCACGGTCATTCGTCCTCCCTGTGTTCGATACCCGCTCGCCGCTATACCGTGCGCTTGCGGTAAAACTACAACCGTTCTTTGGGTGTACGTCCCGGAGCGATCATGAAACACGGCTAGGAAATTGACTAAGCTAGGATCACGTATCCCTTAGACTAGCTAGGGTGATCTAACAAACTTAGCCAAGTACATTGACCGGATCATGGTCCCTTGAATGAAACTTATCACTTTTATATGCATGCCATAGACTAAAAGGCTTTTATTAACAACTAATTAATCCTATCAACTAGTTGAATCCTTAAAATAAAAATTTTTAGGTTTTGTTAATACCTTTTATTAAATCAGTATCAACTATAAGGTTCATGTGATATCCTAATCGTTATTAGGATTTTAACAAATCATTTACAACACTTTTAAGTGTAGTCTTTTAATGAGAATATTATAATAACGATTAAAATAATAATCGTTGTTAAAGGACTACCCTAATCAGGAATTAGGTTTTAAAAGGTTGTAATGATTATTAAAACATAGCATGTCATTTAACATTTATCTTATAAATTTCAAATAGGTGTTAATGGCTAACCTAAAAGGTTTCAAAAATTATCACATAATGAAGCATGGCCATTAAAACATAATCTAACTTTATCAACTATAAAATTAGCATGCAATTATTAACCTAAATATCGCATAAAAGGTTTATAACTGTTTAACAATCATCACATAAACATTAAACATGCATCAACACATTAAAAAAATTTATCCTATAAATAATTAATATGCAACTAATTTAACACTTAAATTTAAAGGCATGATTTTAAAACTTAAAACAGTTTCATAAAAATTATCATATAGTTTTCATTTCATAAATTATGTTTTAAAATCATCATAAAATTTCCATATTTCAAAAAATAATTTTATTGCATAAAAGAATTTTTAAAAACATCTCAAATAAAAACGGTTTCATTTTTTAACAGTATCGCATAAAGTTAAAAATTTTAGCATGCATTTAAAAGGATTTCATTTTTAAAACATCGCAGTCCTATATCATCATGCAGACTAAGCTCTGATATCAATGTTGGTTTTGATAGACCATCAGGGCACAAATCTCTATTTATGTCCTAAGTCAGACGAATAATAGAGGCATCAGAGAGCACAACAGAAGAAAATCGTTAAACTTTTTAACGAAGCCCTAAGGAAAATCAAGACCCTTAGCCAGGTTCTCTGCCAACTTGAGGTTGATCTGACTACCCCAAGAAGGATCTAAGCTATTGCGACATAATTAAAAGAAAACTTCTAAATTACATACCCGGAATCTTGCCTTGGTACAGACAAGGTGTACCGCACCGTCTTCCGAGCCGCTCCTCATCCCACGTCGAACCACTTCGCGTCTCGAGGCGAGCAATCCCCTTGTAGCTGAGCTAACCACGTGTCGAAGAAAGTTTCACCTAAATGTGAACATTCGCCAAGACTCCGGATCGGATTCGAGCTCCTTCGTGGCTTTGCTAGAGCCCTTCAGGAGCAAAGCAGAAATTTAGGGAGAGGAGAAAAATATTTATTTTAAGCTTAGATCCGAGCGTGCTCCAAACTTTTGGGAGCAGCTCAGATCTAGAGCTTAGGATGAGTTTAGAGGAGGGGGCATGCCCCTATTTATATAGGCGGCTGACCCCTCCCCTCTACTCCACAACCGATGTGGGACTAAAGTTTGGAGTTAAATAAATCAAGTTAGTTTGCCTTTCATAAAGGCCAAACTTCCATAAATTTTAATTCCCGCACTGTTGAGCTTTAATCTTGATATAACCTATCAAATCGAAGAGGGTTGAACGGTGAACGCGTAGAAAAAAACGGCGAGTCAATCCGAGTCCTTTTGACCCCTCAAAGTTGTGTCCAAAGTCAGCCCAAAAGATACTATTTCACACAAAAGCTTCAGCTGCCAGGAAAAAATTCCCAGGGTTCGAGAAACCCTTCCGTGGGCCCCACCATGTGGGCCCCACGTGCGGCGCTGACACCCGCCTGCAATAATGCGGGCGGGCCCCCACCTGTTGCCTGCTTTAATGCGGGCGGCCCCCCTTTCGCCCGTGTCAGTTGACGCGGGCGTCAGCTTGCGTCAGCAGGCTGACACCCATGTCAACGGGCCTGGGCCTGGGCCCCGCAATCTGATACCCCTTTGTGTATAATCTGGGGTTTTTTCTCTTTTGTGCCTTTTCTTAATGGGCTTTCTATTTAAAACACTTTTAAATAAACTTATTGGACTCGTTTGGACTCCGTTTTTAACGCAGTTTGAACCTGTGTTTAGACCGGGACGATCCCGTGTCACAGGTAACCTTTTCAACGCGTTTATTATATTTAAATATTGTCTTAAATAATATAAGACTTATTTAACTCCTTTTGCATCACATGCAAAATACTCCCCTATCTAAGCTTAAAATATCATTTGCATCAAATACAAATGATCTGAGGGCATACATCTGTTGGATATGGAAGACGTTTGTACACCCTTGTGGGGGATGTACGAGGGATTACGGACCTCGAACGTCGCACACACGAAGTCATGTGCAAAGGGAATCTGTTCCCTTGCGGAGAGGATCTCTGTATGAGCGGGAAAGTCGCATTATATATGCATAAGTGCATGCGACATATGGCTAATAAAGGGGGAATATCTTAAGCTTATGTTGTACCATGCATATGGTAAAACTTAAGCTTATATTGTGCCATGTATCATGGTACACCTTAATTAAGTTGTTCCAAAGGAACAACTTACCCTAAAATAACTACCTTGGGGGCTATAAATAAGACCCAAGGGTAGCCATTTTCCTTACACATTTGCATGAAATTCATGCATGCATCTTCTTCATAGCGAAGCTCTGCAGAAATATTTCATCTCCCTCCTTCCAAGTTCTTAATCTAAAATAGAGATTTAGATTGTGGATTAGTAGCCTTACTCCGTTCGTGAGAAGACTCGATCCGTCGTGGCGAATCCGAAGGCAAAGTTCCGAGACTATCGTTCCGCATACGCAAGCGTAAGTCTCCACTTTAATTATCGATCCTAACTTTGTTTTGGATAGGATCCTTCATTGGTATCAGAGCCATATGGGTTCGCCCCGGTCAATCCACCGCCCCGTCGAAACTACGAACGAGTCGTTGTCTTTTTCACGAATGGGTCTCCTACTATTACGGATATAGTAGGAACGCTTCGTGACGGAGAGAACGCAGCGGTTGTTCTTTTCACGTTAGGGTCTCCTATCATTACGGATATGGTAGGAACTCTCCGTGACGGGAAGAACCGACCGTTCACGTAGTACGTTATTCATTTTTGGCACACGGCCATTAAGAGATAACTAATTTCTTCGACGAACGGGTGCTTCATCAAGGAAGATGATGGAAGTTATTTCCATCGGGTAAGAGGAAAATTTGATGCATGTGTACCATAGCCAAATGGGCTATGAAGGCCATGTATCCCCTCTCCCCATGCGGAGGGGGTTGGCTACGGCCAATAACCACCGGCGACCACCCCATCAAGGGGGAGGAATGAGTGCGGCAACCCCATTCAAAGGGGGTGGCCGGCCATGGCCAAAGGGGCCATGGCCGGCCAACGCCGAATGGCCTTGGCCATGGCCGGCCATGGCCAAGCCATGACCGGACATGGCCAGGCCGGCAGTGGCCGGCCAAGGCCAGGCCGGCAGTGGCCGGCCTTGGCCAAGGGCCTGCCGGCCAGGCCGGCCCTGGCAGTGGCCAGGGCCGGCCCTGGCCGGCCTGCCGGCCCTGGCAGTGGCCAGGGCCGGCGCCCTGGCCACTGCCAGGGCCAGGGCCGGTGCCCTGGCCTCAGGCCAGGGCCTGGCCGAGGCCAGGGCAGGAGCCCTGGCCTCAGGCCAGGGCCTGGCCGAGGCCAGGGCAGGAGCCCTGGCCCCGGCCAGCGGCCTGCCGGCCCTGGCAGAGGCCAGGGCCAGCGCCCTGGCCTCAGGCCAGGGCCTGGCCGAGGCCAGGGCAGGAGCCCTGGCCCTGGCCAGTGGCCTGGCCGGCAGGCCCTGGCAGAGGCCAGGGCCTGGCCGGCAGGCCCTGGCAGAGACCAGGGCCTGGCCGGCCCTGGCCAAGGGGGCCAGGCCCCCTGGCCGGCCAGGGCAGAGGCCCTGGCCGGCCTTTGGCCAAGCCCCGGTCAGGGCAGAGGCCTTGACCGGGAGAAGTTGCAGTTCGAAGATTGGTCGACCAATTTTGTGTTTTTGGTCGACCAATCTGGCAGAAGGTCCGGGTCGACTGCAAATTTGTCAACTGACCCATACGGGGTGACAAAGGGCATTGGTCAAACTCGAATGTGTCGATTAGCCCATACGGGGCTAACCACAGTGCCGACTAGTTCATACGGGACTAACATTTTAATGAAGTTTTTTTTACTTGGGCTCTACTCCTTGAAGACTAGCCATAGTGCTCTACTTCATGCGAGATTAGCCAAGTCATTGTGCTCTACTCTACGGAGATTAGCCAATGTACTTATGAAATTGTGCTCTACTCCTTGAAGATTAGCCGTAATGCTCTACTTCATGCGAGATTAGCCATGTCATTGTGCTCTACTCTACGGAGATTAGCCAATGAACTTATGACGTTGTGCTCTACTCTACGGAGATTAGCCAATGTATTTTATATTCGTTTTGAAAAATACGTTTTCAAAAACGCTTTTCCGCTGCTAAGTACTATAAGAGTACTAACATTTGATAAAGTGAGGGAGAAATATTGAAAGTTACTCTAGATGGTGATTGGAAACATAGTGACCTTTCCGATTCTAGAGTAACATCTTCAATATTTTTCGAAAGTAACTTATCAAATACTTATTTTCTGCTGCTAGTACTATAAGAGTACTATTGTTTGATAAGTGATGGGGGAATATTGAAAGTTGTTCTAGATGGTGATTGGAATCATAGAGACCTTTTCGATTCTAGAACAACACCTTCAATATTTTTCGAAAGTAACTTATCAAATATAATATAATTCCAAGTGGGATTTGAATTTTAGAACTATCCAAATGGGATATTCTATTATCATTTCAAGTGGGAGTTATATTTTAAGAATTTTTTATGCAATGTTTTTGATCGAACCTTCGGTTTTGTGTCTTTTTTTTGCAGCATTTTAAAAGTAAAATGTCTTCCGCTTCAAAGAATATCGTCGCTGAGTTAAACAAAGGTGAAAAACTCAACGGCGATAATTACAAACTTTGGTCCATTAAGATACAATACGTTTTAGAGGAGCAAGAAGTGCTCGAAACTCTAAAGAACGTAATGATTGAACCCGAGTTGGGCACTACGGCCCAACACCGAAGAGACAAGGAAGCTTTTGATGCTTGGTCTCGGAAGAATAAGATAGCACGCATTACGTTATTAAGCAGTATGGCTGATGACATAATGTGCATCTTCCGAGAACATGACCTAGCCATGGACATATGGTCCAAGCTAGAGGAGAAGTTCGGTGGCACATCGGTGTCCAAACTTCGCGCCTTAACTATAAAGTTCGATACATATAAGAAACGTCCAGATCATTCCATAGGGAAACATCTGCGACATATGGCGAACCTTATCTCGGAGTTAAAGGACTCAGGTCATGTGCTCACAGATGAGCAACAAATCCAAGCAGTCATACGTTCCCTACCAAATGGGTGGGATCAGATGAAGATGCATCTCACTCATAATGAGAGCATCAAGACCTTCAACGATGTTTCCAAGCACCTCGAATTAGAGGAAGAGCGGCTTGCGGCTGCCAAGCCAGGTGCAGAAGTGCACATGGTTGCTAGTTCCTCACACGGGGGAAAGAAACGTAAAGATCGTTCGAAGTCTTCTAATGAACGTAATAAGCAACCTGAGTCTACCAAGGAACCCAAACATAAGGGTGGACACAAGAAATGGCACAAGAAGAAAGACTTGAAAAGGATCAAGTGCTTCAAGTGCAACAAGCTCGGTCACTATGCTCGTTCGTGTACGAGTGGAAGTGACGAGGTAACTTGTAATACTAGTTACATATGTGTTTCTAGTTCACTATTTCTTGTGGAATCTAATCCATTTTGGGATAATTGATTCAGGTGCCACGACCACATAGCAAAGGACAGACGGTCCTTCGTGGAGTATCACCGGATACTCAAGGAATGAATTGGATCAATGTAGGAAACAACACACGTGTTGAAGTGAAAGGCGTTGGGACTCGCAAGCTTGTCTTGGACAACGGCCGCACTATCCTACTTCATAATGTTCTCTTCATTCCATATATTCAAAGGAATATTAAAATTGTGGTCAATTTATTGGGTCTTGGTTAATGGTTGGTTCCTTCATGTTTGTAATATGGACCTATTTTTGTAATAATTCCTTTATTGGTTCTGGGTTATGTATTTAAAGGATTCATTGTAATAAGTACAATGTATGATTTCTCATTTCCTTATGACAAATTCTTTGACTAATGAGTCTAATATAATTTGTTGGCACTCAAGGCTTGGTCATATTGGACCAACGCGTATGGATAGACTTGCCAAACGTGGCCTTCTATCCAATGTTTCAAAGGTTGAGATGTCGACCTGCGAACATTGCCTTGAAAGGAAATCTTGTCGCAGGCCGTTTGGAACCGGCACAAGGGCCAAGGTTCCATTACCTCTTATCCATTCGGACATATGTGGTCCGATGAATGTCAAGACAAGACGCGGGAGGTCCTATTTCATCACTTTTAATCGATGATTTCACCCGATTCGGTCATATCTATTTGATATCCCACAAAAGTGAAAGCACTAAACCTGCTTTAAAAACTATATGAGTTTAGTGGAGAATCAATTAGATCGCAAGATTAACGTCATGCGAACCGATAGGGGCGGTGAATATCAATCAACAAGTTTAAAGGAACTTTGTGATGAAAAAGGCATAGTACATCAGGTAACTATGCCTTATACTCCTCAACAAATTGGTGTTGCAGAAAGGAGGTATAGGACTTTAATGAAAAATGGTCTGTTCAATGATGGCGCAAGCTAACTTGCCAATCACCTTCTGGGGTGATGCATTATTGACAACCGTTTTCATTTTAAACCGCGTACCCTCGAAATCAGTTAGCTCCACTCCTTATGAGTTGTGGAACCAAAGGTCTCCTAACTTAAACATTTTACCTTGAGTTTGTGCATTCAACGCACATATTTCCTCCCATAAGTATGGCAAACTTGGGCCATGGGGAAGGAAATGTATCTTTAAACGATACGCATTAAACTCCAAAGGTTATGTTTTTGTTAGTCAGGAAGACAATGGTGTGCTAATTGAGTTTGAGTCGAGGGATGTCACTCTCTTGGAAAACGAGTTTCCAAGACAGGGCGAGATAAGTCAGGACTTATCTCTATTTGAGATTTGTGATCAAGAAGGATTACCTCATTCGAGTGGGAGAATTCTTGGTGAAAACGAAAATACTTTTTCACCTTCACCAATGGATTATACGAATGACGATTATCCTATTTCATACGGGAATAATGATCCAAGTGGGAGCAATTCTAACAACATTTCAAGTGGGAGTGATATTAGAATTGATCTAAATTCAAGTCAACAAGGACTTGAAGAATCTCAAATTTGCCGAATCATGCCCTGCGAATGACAAATGGATGGAAGCGATGAAGGAGGAATTGAAATCCATGAAAGTTAACCAAGTCTGGGACTTAGTTAACTCACCCAGAGGACATAGAGCAATTGGGAACAAATGGGTTCTCGAGATCAAGCATAAGGCTGATGGCTCTATAGATAGATATAAAGCTCGCCTTGTCGCGAAAGGTTTTACGCAACAGGAAGGGATAGACTACAAAGAAAACTTCTCACCTGTTGTGCGTTTTACCTTGATTCGCAATGGTAGCTTGCTTATACCTCGAATTACATCAGATGGATGTAAAGACTGCCTTTCTCAATGGAGAATTGGACGAGGAGATCTATATGGAACAACCAACAGGGTTTATAAAAGAAGGAAACAAACATAAGGTTTGTAAACTTCGTAAGTCCATATATGGTCTTAAATAATCCTCGAGGCAATGGTATATACGATTTCAAGAAGTTGTCTTATCAAATGGATTTTTTCCATGCTTGATGAAGATAACTGAGTATATATCAAGAGGATTAAAAGCAAGTATATTATCATGTATCTATATGTAGATAACATTTTAATAGCCAGAAATGACAAGGGCTTTGTAATGAGTATCAAGGCTTGGCTTTCATCAGTATTTGAGATGAAAAGCATAGGAAAAGCCGCATATATCCTTGGAATTAAGATTTCAAGGAATCGTTCGAAGAAACTTCTTTCTCTTTCACAGGAGACTATATATAAAGAAGGTTCTAGAACGATTTAATATGCAGGACTACAAGTCCATTGATATTCATATAAGCATATGCGATAATTTATATCTGGAATCGTGTCCAAAGAACCAAAAGGAAAAGGAAATTATGGAAAAAGTTCCATATTCCAGTACAGTTGATAGTCTTATGTACACTATGGTGTGTACGAGACTGGACATCTGTTTTGCCGTTGGAAATGGTAAACTGTTACCAATCCAACCCAGGGCAAGAACACTGGAAAGCGGTTAAGAGGATAATGCAGTATCTTAAAGGAACTGCAGATTTGCAAAAGACTATGATAAAACCAAGAAGGTAGACATAAGGTACATATCTACGCATGAGAGGATAGAGGATCAGCTTACGAAAGCGATCCCCAGAAATGTGTTTTATAAACACTTATCATCTCAAGGATTGCGTATGGGCTGAGTTGTACCAAAATATATATTCCCATGTCTAAGAAATGATCAAAATTAATAAAAGAATAAGTTCTTTTTCCAACATTGCATATGAATTTCTTAAGAAATGTTTGTGTACATTTTTGAAATCTCAGCTGAATTGTGTGTATGTCGGACAGATTAAGGTTGGCTCTCTCACATGAGCAACCGCCTTATCTTATCAGATGGATAAGATAGAGATGAGACTAGTTTAAAGTCAAAATCATTAGACGAATGATTTAGAGTCATGACTTTAACAAGATAGTCGAATAAAAGATCTGCATCATATGGATGCTTACAAAAGATCTGAGATCTGTATCACAAGGATATAAAGATCTCATTGGATTTTTTAATCATATCTGTCTTATGCAGGATGAGAGTCCGGGAATATTTCCTGAGTAGTAAGGGGACTCAAAAGATAGGCACTGTGGTGTCTGATCTTTCATCCGTACAACATCATTAAGACATACTCTCCCTGGGAAAGGAGTGATGTTGTAATACGTGTTCATACCACGTATGCATTTCGACCACTGAGTTAGTAGCAATAGTGTTTTCTATTATGTGAGACTCAAAGGCCATACGGGTCTTAACTCTTACCCTCAAGGACTCCAATTGGTTCCTTTAGATTTGACGAGATGATCGCTATCTTAGCGTGTTACTAATGGGCTATGGTAATTCGGCTCGACGGGGCACGTTAGAAAAGCGAATCAAGTCAAGATCATAAGGTTCGCAAGAAGAGGAAGATTGATTTCATATTCGCATTTGGACTTTAATGATTCAAAGCTGGCCAGCCAATTGTAATCCAGATGGGATTCAATTGTTGAATATAAAGTACAAGAAATGTGAAGAAATAATCTAGGGTAAAGCATGCGTTGAACTACTCAACTTTGCACCTTCGAGGTCGTTGTGTATCTCTAACAAGTGCACAACAACAGACTCTACGCGCATGACGGTCGCACGGTCTATTTCTCGGTATGATAGATGAAAGAACTAAGGGAAAGACGTTCTCTTACAATCCCCTCAAGTGTGAGTGGGAGATGTTGGATATGGAAGACGTTTGTACACCCTTGTGGGGGATGTACGAGGGATTACGGACCTCGAACGTCGCGCACACGAAGTCATGTGCAAAGGGAATCTGTTCCCTTGCGGAGAGGATCTCTGTATGAGCGGGAAAGTCGCATTATATATGCATAAGTGCATGCGACATATGGCTAATAAAGGGGGAATATCTTAAGCTTATGTTGTACCATGCATATGGTAAAACTTAAGCTTATATTGTGCCATGTATCATGGTACACCTTAATTAAGTTGTTCCAAAGGAACAACTTACCCTAAAATAACTACCTTGGGGGCTATAAATAAGACCCAAGGGTAGCCATTTTCCTTACACATTTGCATGAAATTCATGCATGCATCTTCTTCATAGCGAAGCTCTGCAGAAATATTTCCTCTCCCTCCTTCCAAGTTCTTAATCTAAAATAGAGATTTAGATTGTGGATTAGTAGCCTTACTCCGTTCGTGAGAAGACTCGATCCGTCGTGGCGAATCCGAAGGCAAAGTTCCGAGACTATCGTTCCGCATACGCAAGCGTAAGTCTCCACTTTAATTATCGATCCTAACTTTGTTTTGGATAGGATCCTTCAACATCCCCCAACAGAGTCGTTCAGTAGTGAAGAGGTGGCCCCTTTGACTTACGGCTGACGCTTGATTAGGAGAGTCATTTAGTAGCAAAGGGTTGGCCCCTTCGACTTACGACTGACACTCGATTTGGAGAGTCGTTCAGTAGTGAAGGGGTGGCCCGTTCGACTTACTGCTGACGCTCGATTAGGAGAATCGTTCAGTAGCGAAGGGGTGGTCCATTCGACTTATGGCTGACGCTCGATTAGGAGAGTCGTTCAGTAGTGAAGGGGTGACCCCTTCGACTTACGGCTGACGCTCGATTTGGAGAGTCATTTAGTAGCGAAGGGGTGGCCCCTTCGACTTACGGCTGACGCTCGATTTGGAGAGTCGTTCAGTAGCGAAGGGGTGGCCCGTTTGACTTACGGCTGAGCTCGATTTGGAGAGTCGTTCAGTAGTGAAGGGGTGTCCCCTTCGACTTACGGCTGACGCTCGATTAGGAGAGTCGTTCAGTAGCAAAGAGGTGGCCCCTTCGACTTTCGGCTGACGCTCGATTAGGAGAGTCGTTCCGTAGTGAAGGTGTGGCCCCTTCGACTTACGGCTGACGCTCGATTTGGAGAGTCGTTCAGTAGCGGAGGGGTGGCCCCTTCGACTTACGGCTGATGCTCTGTTAGGAGAGTCGTTCAATAGCGAAGGGGTGGCCCCTTCGACTTGCTGCTGATGCTCGGTTAGGAGAGTCGTTCAGTAGGGAATGGGTGGCCCTTTTGACTTCTGGCTGACGCTCGGTTAGGAGAGTCGTAGCGAAGGGGTGGTCCCTTCAAATTGCGGCTGACACTCGGTTAGGAGAGTCGTTCAGTAGCGAAGGGGTGGCCCCTTCGACTTGCGACTGACGCTCGGTTAGGAGAGTCGTTCAGTAGAGAAGTTGTGGCCCCTTCGACTTGCGGCTGACGCTCGGTTAGGAGAGTCGTTCAGTAGCGAAGGGGTGGCCCCTTTGACTTACGACTGACGCTCGATTAGGAAAGTTGTTTGCATCAACGTAAGTTCAGTTTTCCCAAAACCTCTCGACGATTGGAACCTTTTCGAGGGGAGTTTTGATGGGGTAGTTTCTGTAGACTTTACGAAGGCTTAAGGAAGCGAAACTTTATTTGATAAAAGAGACATGCTTTATTGACGAAAGTAACAAAAAATGAAAAAGGCGTACAGGTGTTTTTCGATCGACGTCGGAGATGTTTTGTTCATCGCCTCTTTATTCACCTCAAGTTTTAGACGGTTTGCTAGTCTATCACCTTGGTGACAGGTAATCCCGTCATCTTGCACTTATCCTTCGAGGTCCCCTCCTTGCTAGGTTGGTTGTTAACCGGGTTCTTGGGGTGCACTCGCTTAATTAGTGCATCGATCTCCTTTTAGAGAGTCCAACAGTCATTGGTATCGGGCCCATAGTAATTGTGGTACTTGCAAAATTTGAGATCGTCACTCTTCTCAAATTTTTCGTTCTTTGTTGTCTCTTGGATCAGCTCTTCTCGTGGGGCGTAGATGAGGACTTCTGTTTTAGGGGCGACCGTCTTAGCATAGGTAGGGCGCTCCTTGCTTCTAAGGCTTCTCTCCCTGGGTCTCTTGTCTCAAGACTCCTGGCGGGGAGTTCTCGAGGTTGGTTTCTCTTGCCTCGTGTCTCCGCGGTGGGAGAGGGTGCTCTTCGCATTAGCTCCGGCTGGTTCTTCCACCTCCTCGGAGGAAGTGAACCGATCCGTTATGTCGAGCATTTCTGTGACGGTGTTAGGGGGAACTGGTGGAGGGCCCTCCACAGGTGCTTATTTCAGACTGCATTGGTTAGCCCCGCTATAACGGTCACGTCCGGTGTCTCTTCTACATCGAGCCTCTCATCGTTGAATCTTTGGATGAAGGCTCGGATCGACTCATTCTCGTTCTGTTTGAGCGAGAAGAGGTGTGAGGACTTCTTCTTAAGATGTCGTCCCGCGACGAATTGTTTGTAGAATATTTCTGCCAATTCATCGAACGAGCCGATGTAGCCGTGGGATAGCCCTTCGTACCAGCTTTCCGCCCTCTTGAACAAGGTAGCATGAAATGCTCTACAAAGGTATGACTCATCGGCCCCATGAAGAAGCATAACATTCAGATACTTATGAATGTGCGACCATGGGTCGCCTCTGCCATCATAAGCTGGTAGGGCCGGGAGCTTGAACTTGGGGAGAGGAGGAGCAGAGATGAATTTTCTTTTAGTGGGGTCCTCCGAATTGCGGATCGGACCAGTAGAGATCCTCCTTCTCCGGGTTGCACATAGTTAGCTCCCGAGGATCGGTTCGGGATCTCCTCCCTCCTTCCGAATTCACCTGCAGGGTTTAAAGGGTTATAACCTGGGGGAGCCCCGTACATTACCTGATCTAGGATGTTGCGGTTTGCCTCCCAGTAATTAGAGGGTGTGTGTTCCCCTTGGAGAACGAAATCTCGATTTTCGACCCCCGTTCTGGCGTATCGATGCGTTTGGTGGGGTCGTGTTGTGGAGGTTAGTCTCCAGTTGATCTGCCCTTGGGTCCCCCAGATCTTGGAAGAAGGCCGAGCCCTTAGTTGGCGTCATGTTCGGATTTGGAGGCGGCAACGTGTCATTTAAGGGTAATGGGCTCCCCATGTTTTGGTGTATCAAAGTCGTCGATGCGTCTAGACTCCTGTCGACCTGTTTGGTGAACTGGGTGAATTCCTTCCGGGTCACCCCAGGCTACTTCAGGGGATCTGTTGGCCGCGGCAGTGTCATCGTGGAGTTCGTGACATCCTCCACAAGGACGGTGTTCGCTTTCGACTTCTCCTTCAGACATTCGATCGGTCCGATGTTGCTGGGTCCAGCTGCCATAGCTTTGAGATTGCTTTGGGATGTCAAGCAGGTTAACGTTTCCCACAGACGGCGTCAAACTATTTGACCGAGACAGTTGTCAAGCTGACGTAGACTCTTGGTGCTGAGTCAGAGCCTCATCAGCTAATGTAGTGGGACCCTCGATTGGAAGAACCTGGGTCGGGTGTTGGTAGTTGAAGATGATGCGGTGCTCGATCGACCTTCGAGCAGCAGATGTGTCGATCTTTCGAGGATAGGGAGCTCGATAACGACCCTCGACGATAGATGATGACCGTCGATCTGCACCACAGGGACACATTAGGGGGGTAGAATCTGGGTTTCGATCCAAATCTCCCCCTATGCTTAAGTTAGTGTGGGAACTTAAGGAAGAGTGGGAGCTTGGTGCAGCTGAGATCGACCAACAGAGGTTCGTCCCAGGACTTGCGGTGCAAGCTTGAATATATAAGAAATATTAGCTAAGAAAGTAGAGTTCTATGTCTTAGACCTCGTACCTTGGAAATGGGACCCGTCCCTCTATTTATAGGCATTCAGGGTCCCTTTGGAGACGTTGGGATGATAATGGCCACCCATAAAGGGGCCACGATCTTCCCTTTTTAATAGGAGTAGATGGTGCGCACGTCCTCATGATTTACGAGCCCGCCTTTAATCCCACGTTCGAGTGAGGTGGACTCAACGGTCGACTGGCCATTGGGCTTTGACTAAGTCGACATCGGGCTTCCTTTGTGGGCTTCATGGGCTTTAGTCGTCTGTTGGTCGAGTTAACTCGAATGCCGGCCCAATGACTCAACACGTATATATATATATATATATATATATATATATATATATATATATATATATATATATATATATGCATGGATGTATGTATATATGTATATGTGTATGTATATGTTGGGAATAAATCAACAAATTCAGATCACAGTGGAAACAACCAATCCTAAAAGCTGATCAGGAAGCTAGGACTAGAAAAACGGATACTCAAATAACTCAACAAAATCCCTACGATCTTGTAAAATAAAGTAGCAAACGAAGTAGCAATAAATATATTAAAACGCAAACACAACGATTTGCCCTGGTTCGGTTGTGCACAACCTACATCCAGTAACTTCCGAGATGATTCCACTATCAGAGAGATCGTCAAAGGGGTTACAATCTTTCTTCCGCTCGCGTGAGTAATAACTTGGCTAAATGCATAAGCCCTCACAAACTCACTCAATGAAGAAGAAAACAAAGGAGATAAGGAGAGAATCGCTCAACTCCAATCACAAACTCCTAGCCCTAATCTCTCGACAAGAAACTCCAATGGCGACGGCTCAAGCTCTCCTTTTTGTTCCAGATTCAAAAACTGCCTTAACGCTAATCTAATCAACCATTGATTAAATAAGGCATCAAAAAACAAGCCTGGAACACATCTGGACCGTTGACTAAAATATATGGGCCCCGCACTGCTCGGTCGAGTGAGTTCATCGCTCGATCTAGCGGCTGCTTTGCTGTAGCAGCTCCTGGGTGGATGAAACAGGGCACTCGGTTGATCGTCTACTTTGCTCGGTCGAGCATCTTTTTCGCTCGGTCGAGCGTCTGACCGAGCGTCTTGCTCTGTAGAGCTCAAACTTCCCGTATATATAGCTCGGTCGAGCGTTTCAACCGCTCGACCATGCAGACATTGCTCGATCGAGCGGTAGAGTACTCAGTCGAGTGGAGTGCAGTGCTACTAGGCCCTTCTTCCTGTGACTCTTGCTCGACCGAGCGTTTAGAACAGCTCGACCGAGCGACCTGGGTGTGGGGGTGAAAGACTTGAATCACCAAAATTTAACACGCTACCTTGATTCAAATATCCTCACACGTACTTCTGCACATCCACGTTGCTCGCCATGACCCTCTCTGGGTTTCATCATTATCTCGGAGTTCGCACCTTCTGGTGCCACCTAATCCAAAAGAGAGCGATCAACTCGAGCCACACCTGGAGTTTGAAGGCGGGAACTGGCTTAGTAAACATGTCTGCAGGGTTCTTCTCAGTCTGGATCTTCGGAAGCTCCACTTCCTTTTTCTCCAACTCTAGGAAGGAATCTCGCACATCAATATGCTTCATCCTCGAATTGTATGCCTGGTGCTTTGCCAGATGAATGGCACTCTGGCTGTCACTGTACACTCGTGACAAAATTTGCGACACCCCCAAATCTATAAGCAGACTCCTCAAGTATTTTGCCTCCTTCACAGCTTCCACCGCGACGAACAACTCGACCTCTGTGGTCGATAACGCTACCACTGACTATATGACCGACCTCCAAGATACCGCGGCAGTGCCCAAGGTGAACACGTACCTCATGGTATATCGTCGATTGTCCTTGTCTCCTGCATATCCACTGTCACAATATCCCGTCAGCACCTTTTCGTCTCCTCTTCCGTAGAGGATCTCGACACTAGATGTGCCTCGCAGATACCGCAGAATCCACTTGACGGCCTACCAATGCTCCTTGCCTGGGTTGGCCATATACCTGCTAACCACTCCCACGGCCTATGCAATATCTAGACGTGTGCATACCATCGCGTACATCAAACTCCCTACTGCACTCGCATATGGCACCTGAGACATATACTTCTTTTCATCCTCAGTGATAGGTGACTGTGTTGCAGACAGCTGAAAATGAGCTCCTAGTGGTGTTGTCACGGGCTTCACGCTCTCCATTCCAAAACCGGTCAGCACCTTCTGAATGTACCCCTGCTGTGACAACCTTAGCTCATGTCGTTTCCTATCTCGGAAAATCTCCATTCCAAGAATATTCTATGAGGGCCCCAAGTCTTTCATATCGAACTCTTGCCCCAGCTTCGCCTTCAGCTTCTTCACCTCAGGCATGCTGTTGGAAGCAATAAGCATGTCGTCCACATAGAGCAGCAAATAAATCTTCATGCCATTCTCCAGTGTGCGCACATACACACACTGGTCCTTGATACTCCTCTCAAAGCCTACTCCCATCACGAAGCTGTCGAATCGCTTGTACCACTACCTGGGTGACTGCTTTAACCCGTACAATGATTTCTTCAATTTGCAGACCAAATTTTCTTTCCCCTCAACTCTGAACCCCTCTGGCTCTTGCATGTATATCTCTTCATCAAGATCTCCTTACAGAAAGGCGGTCTTCACATCGAGTTGCTCCAACTCCATGTCCATGCTTGCCACTAGTGCCAATAACACACGAATGGATGTGTGTCACACAACCGGTGAGAATATCTCATTGTAGTCCTCTCCTTTCCTTTGTGTGAATCCCTTGGCCAACAGTCTCGCCTTGTACCTGACATCATTACCATCTTGGGTTTAGTTTTACTATACATTATATATCCAACGACATCCAATGGCACGCTTCTCACTGGGTAATGGCACTAACTCCCAAGTGTCATTGCGGTGAAGGGACTCCATCTCCTCCTCCATAGCTCCTTGCCACTGAGCGGCATCTCCTGAGTCTATGGCTCCACCATATGTCGTCGGTTCCTCATGCTCCAAGTTGAGCACATATGACGCCATGTCATCGAAAGAAAATCCCGCATAGTCCCATGCTCCAAATCTCTTGGACGCCTTCTTCACGCTCTTTGATTTTCGCATTCCTTCATCACCTGCATAAGTGTCAATGCATACATGAGATGGACCGGGTGTCTGCTCATGGTCCTCAACACGGACCTCATCATGTCCTTTAACTGGGACGTCGACCATCAACTCTTTGACTGGTCGTTGAATAGGCTGGACTGGAATGTTGATCATGGCTGTCAATGTTTTCTCTACCGACTTGTCCCCGTTTGAGTGAGAATGCTCCGCCCTGAGCATTGCATACTCATCAAAAGTGACATGTCGGCTCACAAGCGCTTTCTATCCCTCTGGATCCCATAAGTGATATCCCTTGACGTCGTGGCAAAATCCAAGAAAGATGCACCTCTTCGCTCTTGGATCCAACTTGTCGCCCCTCTCGTGCACATACACCGGGCAACCCACTATGCGCAGTATGAATAATCTCCAGCTTCTCCACTCTACTTTTCTTCAGGAATTTTGTAATCAATGACTACTGACGGAACTCTGTTCACAATGTGCACTGCAGTGGTGAGAATCTCTCCCCAAAATTCCTTTCCCAAACCGGATGAGTGCATCAACCATCGCACTCATTCCAACAACGTCAGATTCATCTGCTCCACCACACCATTCGACTGCGGATATCCGGGTGTGCTAAAGTGACGGCGGATCCATGGAATTTGCAGAAATTTCTTATTTCCCTCTAGGTGTACTCACCTCCATTATCGGACCTTAGCACCTTCACGTGCCTTTCGGTTTGCTTCTCTACCATGGTCTTCCACTCCCTGAAAATTTCAAATGTCTGGTCATTCGTCTTCATCAAGTACATCCAGACTTTGCGGGAGTAGTCATCTATGAAAAGAACAAAGTATCTAGCTCCTCCTCTTAACGGCTCTGGGCACGGTCCCCACACGTCTGTGTGTACATAGTCAAGCGGTCCCCTGCTAGTGTGCTTTCCCATGTTAATCTGCACCTTTGTCTTTTTTCCGTACATACAGGATTCGCAGAACTCAACGCTCTCATTCGTAGCATCAATCAATTTTCTCCTCTAAAGTATGTCAATGGTTTTGTCACACGGATGACCCAAGCGATAGTGCCACAGCTTGGTTGACTCTTCGGTACTTGTGCTAGTAGCGCCAACATCTGCATCTCCTTCCACTTTGGTACCTTGAAGGGCATATAAGTTTCCCACTTTCCTTCCCTTCATCACTAGCATGGCTCCTTTCGACACTCTCAATTAGTCTTTCTCAAAGACCGATTTGCATCCGGCATTGTCCAAAATGCCTATAGAGATTAGGCTCTTCCGCAGATCTGGGACATGCCCCACATCGGCTAGTTGCGCATTATGCCATCATGCATCTTGATCCGGACGGTTGCAATACCTACAGTCTTGCGCACTGCATTGTTACCTGTGAGTATTGAGCCTCCATCTTCCTTGGAACGGTATGTCGTGAACCAACTCCTATACAGAGTCATATGGTATGAGCATCCACTATCCATAAGCCACGCAATGTTTACTTCACCTGCAATCCCTGCTACAAACATCTCCGGCTCTCTACCTTCATCATGGATATGCATACCATCTATTTCCAATGATGCTGAACCGGACTCTTTATCGGCATCCTTGCCTTTCTTCCTATTCTTATTAGGACACTGGTTAGCAAAATGACCCTTCTGCTGGCAGTTGTAACATGTGATCTTTGCGAATCTATCCTGCGAATGTCTCTACTTGGAGCGATCATTGTTCTTCCTTTGACTTCCTCTCCTTTCCTGTCGACTTCTCACATGTAAGGCATCCTCACGGTTACTCATATGATCTCTACCTTGAACCTTGCCACATAGCTGCTCAGTGTGAAGCGTCGCCTTCACCTCCTCCACTGTGAGAGTCGTTCTGTTATAAATCATAAACAGAACAAACTGATTAAACTCCTCAGGCAATGAACACAACAGGATGACTACCTATTGCTCATCTTCAATCTCCACATCTATACCCCGTAGCTCTAGCTATATCCGGTTCAATTCATTCATGTGATCCTTCACCGTGCAGATCCAGACTTCATCTTGAGCGTATACAATTGCTTGCTGAAGCAAATAAAGACGACTCGTGAAAGACTTCTTCATGTACAATCCCTTAAGCTTCTTCCAGATATCAGACATCGTTGCTTCATCCAAGACCTCTCTCAGGACATTATCTGACAACGTCAGCTGAAGCGCACTGTATGCCTTTCGCTCCATCTCAGCTCTAGCGGATTCCTTCACCTCCTTATCGATATTTGCCTCATCGAATATGATTTGGTAACAAACCGTATGCATCAGAACATTTTTTACCTTCATTTTTCAGATTCGAAAATCATTCTGGCCAGTGAACTGCTCAATGTTCAAAGTTGCTAAAGACACCATCTTCGCCACTAACTTCCCTCACAAACGAACACAAGCTCTGATACCACTTGTTTGGAATAAATCGA
Organism: Scilla litardierei; assembly: GCA_030789695.1. Taxonomy (NCBI): domain Eukaryota; kingdom Viridiplantae; phylum Streptophyta; class Magnoliopsida; order Asparagales; family Asparagaceae; genus Scilla; species Scilla litardierei. Next base: position 40,577,812 of record CM061138.1, on the reverse strand, counting down.
CAAATTGAGATCCCAGCGAAAATAACCAATACTAAAAGCTGATCATGAATCTAGGACTAGCAAAAACGGATACTCAAATAACCCAACAAAATCTCTACGATCTTGTAAAGTAAAGCAGTAAACGAAGTAGCAACAAATATATCAAAACGCAGACACAACGATTTACCCTTGTTCAATTGCGCACAACCTACATCCAGCAACTTCCGAGATGATTCCAATATCAGAGAGATCTTCAAAGGGGTTACAATCTTTCTTCCGCTCACGTGAGTAATAACTTGGCTAGATGCACAAGTCAACACAAACTCATTCAAGGAAGAAGAAAACAAAGAAGATAAGGAGAGAATCGCTCAACTACAATCACAAACTTCTAGCCCTAACTCTCGACAAGAAACTCCAACGGTGGCGGCTCAAGCTCTCCTTTTTCCAGATCTGAAAAGTGTCTTAACCCTAATCTAATCAACCATTAGAATAAATTGGGCATCAAAAACGAGCCTGGAAACCCATCTGGACCGTCGACTAAAATATCGGGGCCCCGCACCTCTCGGTCGAGCGAGTTCATCGCTCGACCGAGCGGCCGCTTTGCTGTAGCAGCTCCTGGGTGGCTGAAATGGTTGGTTTGAGCGTCTACTTCGCTCGGTCGAGCCTTTTCTTCGCTCGGTCGAGCGTCTTCTTCGCTCAATTGAGCATCATCTTTGCTCGATCGAGCGTCTGACCGAGCGCCTTGCTCTGTAGAACTCAAACTTCTTGTATATATAGCTTAGTCGAGCGCTCCAACTGCTCGATCGAGCAGACATTGCTCGGTCGAGCGGTAGATTGCTCGGTCGAGCGGAGTGCAGTACTGCTTGGCCCTTTGTCATGTGCCTCTATCTCGGTCGAGCGTCTGGAATAGCTCGACCGAGTGACCTGGGTGGGGGGTGAAAGACTTGAATCACCAAAATTTATCACTATATGTGTGTGTGTGTGTGTGTGTGTGTGTGTAAATACATGTATATGGATTTTTTGAACGACGCAAGAAAATCCATGCGAAAAAAAATTTGAAATTTTTTTCGTGCTTCACTCCATACACTTAAGCACCTTTAGGAAAATTATAGGTAAAATCTAGGAGGATTTGACTCTCGATCAAGGCATTACAAAAAGTTCTATTCTTCTGAAACCATTAAATTTTGTAGTATGTGGATCAGGGGTCAAACCCCCCTAGGGTTCACCCAATATTTTTCGTGGTGTATATATAATTACATGGATTGAATCATTTGGAAGAAACTTAAAAAATTCAAAAAAAATGTCTTCGCATAGTATTCCTGTGCAAAATTTTCATACAGGAATACCACTACATCTATACACACATTAATCAAGGAAGAAATTTTTTCTTTGGCTAGCTCACGCAACACCATCCTCTATTTTTTTTCCACAATCTATTTGGTTCATGTTGATCTTCATGTTCTAAAATCTCAGACCATCAATTTTCAGTTGAGCCTGAAGGGGTTTGGTTGTTCTTCTAATTGTCACAAAAAGTTTTTTGACCACATAATTGTTAAACTCGTGACGAATAGATGGACGAGCAAAACTTCTTAGATTCCTTTGAAAATTAAAGGTTTGGTATTTTAGAACATGAAGATCAAAATGAGAGGTTCGGATAAAAGGAAAAAAATGGGGGGGTGCGGTTTTGATTAGCCAAGGAGGAAATTTCTCATTGATTAACTGCCACACATATTTCTCACACACATGCACGCAATTAAGCCCACATAGTCCCCATATGGAAAAGGCACATAAGGAAATCCTTCATCATGTGTGCTGCAACATAAACCAGCCTCCTTAAATCGTCATAAACTATATAGGTCCGATTTACAACTAGCCTTCTGCATGCTACGGAGGGAAAGATTCGAACCAAGGAACTCCCATTAAAAGAAAACATGTTACGCCCGCTAAACTCATTTGGATGCTCCAAATTGTTGAAAATGAACTTAATTTGTTTCACTGCATTGGGGACATCCTTTCTTTGAAGTAGACCTAGTTTCTTTGCTAGATATGAATTAAGCCCACCAACGGTGGGCTAGAATTACGCTTGGTAGCATTTAGAGTCTAGGGGTCAAGCCTTGGGTCTAAATATTGTCGTGGCCTTGTCACTCCTCGTTCTCTATGAATATCTGGAAATGTATATATTTCCGCGTATTTTGGAGAACGGGACGTGACACATAGACTTGGAGCTATGGATTATTGTGGAGACTAAATTCAAGAAGCCAAATACACCCTTGGCATCTTGGAAAGATCGTGAGAAGGTGGATGAAACATGCAATAACAGATGAGACCAGACGTTAATTAATGCTCAACTCTAATATTTAGCTAAAATTGTAAAAACATGCAATAATTTGACAGAAAATTAGTTCCTCCAAAAACAGAAGGCCATTCATCAGTGAACTGTATCAACTGAGTCCATTGCATGTGATATAGTGAACAAAAGGAAACTGGATTGCATTGTACAACTTAGATTCCAAAAGAGCAGTAGTCATACCTTAGTTGCAAGCAAGTGACTTGCAAGAGCATATCACAGAGCAACTTTCTCCTGAAATGACACAAGAGAGACAAGAAATCCAGCCAAGCCCTAAGACTTTAGATTCTGGGAGACAAAGATACCCAATTGCATGAACCCTTCGCTTGCTAAATTCAGGCCCCCCTTTAATGTGGCTGCATGCCCAAAACTGCAGATGTTTCCCTTGTAGACATCAGCGGCTACGGCCATTTCCTTCTCACTCACTCCACACTTCATCAGACCATTTGCAGTTTGCAAGCATCTCTTGTACCCACTTCACTGAACGCCCCCTAAAGCTAGAAAACCCTTGGCAAAGTCTGTCTTGTACGAGTGTGACAACAAATCCCATCCGGGCTTTTGATTATCTAGGTTTATTTGATTCATTTTTTTTAGCACAGAAGTGGGGAATCTAGGCATAAGGGTTTCGATTGGGCATGAAGGGGGAGAGTGCAGGGGCCAGAGGCTTATGATTGGTTGAGGTGTCACCACCACTAAGAACTCATTCCATCAGTCTGTCTTTTCATGTCTCTAGCTAGCTTGCTCCTCGGCGTTTAAATGAGTCATAAAGATCTCTCAAGTCATTCAAGCCGAGTGACATCTCGCCCTTGTAGCTTGTCGGCTAGGGGAAGTCATTGCATGTGATTGGTAGAAAATAAAGCATGATACATGTATATCTGGAGACCAGAGGGAAGCATCAAAAGGGAAGGAGTAGGAAAGTAAACGTCACCATTACTATCAACTTGCTGCAACCATCCATCTTAGTTCTACCTCTAACGATGATAATGATGATTCTTGTGCTGAAACTGACCACCATTTCCGTGGATAATGATGATTCATGACCACACTACTGAGCTCCTGTGACATGAGGATATATATATATATATTACATGTCACATGCATAAAGAGAATTAATGAGAGGACAAAATGATGCCAACAGAAACAGTGCCTCTGCATAATAACTATCTTAGATTCTTAATTGTATAACATTTCATTGCTCAGAGGCTTGAATAATCTTATTGTCACTCCTAGACATGAAGTCAAATGGCCGTGATGATATTTTATACGTACTCACTCGTATTTGCGTGTGATCTGTTAGTTAAAATAACTTTGAGATCATGAAAAGACACAGATGTCTTTTTAGTTTCATGTGGAATATTTTGTCGACCAAATTTTTGTTGGCAATCAAAGCAAATTTGATTTATCCAAGTTGAACAGCTCACGAGTGGGTTACCAGCGGAGCATATGGTTGGCATTTGGTCAAATGGTTGCCCAGGGCGTCCAACTACTTCTCATCAGCTGCCCGTGATGAAAATTGGGGCACACGGAGACATATGGGTCTATATGAAGTGGAGCTTGCAGCAATGTTATAAGTAGGGGTGGCAATTTGGGCCGGTCCGGTCTTATCGGGCCGTGCTGGCCCGATCCGATTTTCTTAAAGGACTGTGCCGGTCCAGCCCGATAAGACTTCGGGCCATTCCAGAGAGGCTCAGGCACGGTCCGATAAAAATTCGGGCCGCCCGGCCCGGTCCGATAGGGTTAAATGAATTATGTATTATGACAATATTTTATCATACTTGTAAACACAAACTTGTCTCATATACTTAAAGATGCATCGAAATGAGCAAGAAAGAAGATGATTAAGTGAGTTGCATAAGGTGATGTGTCCTACATTGTTTTCATTTATTTGGCAAGATGAAGTAACATGTTTGGTGGTTCTTTGTCTCTTCTCGGAAACTGAGATCGACCCCCAAGATCCGAAGGCATCAAAGTTGACGCTGGCGGGGAGTTAAAATTTGTGATAGCTGGACCTTGATTTGATAAGATTCATGACATTGGACTCAACACCATAAATGAATGCACATTAGCTTTAGATCAGTGTGTGGTCAAATTGAAGTAGGGCGATCAAATGCTTTTCATGCCGTGTCGTGCTGTCCATGGTCTGAAAAGCTTAGCCCGGGTCCGACCCGAAAATGAACTGGGCCGGACCGGCCCGGTCCGATAAGGATTTCGGGCCAAAATTGTTGGCCCAAGCACGGTCTTATCGTGCCGGGCTATCGTGCCGGGCCGAAAATTGCCACCCCTAGTTATAAGCTCGTAAAGTAAGTTGCTTGTAGAAACAATTGCAAGTAGTGGAAAGAATTCCCTGAAGCATACAAGATCCTCCTCATTTTTTTTAATTTAAGGTAAATTAGACAAAACATCTATCATACTAAAGATGGATGCGGGGTCGTGTTTGTCCTACTGGGACAAACCCAATAGGACAAACGATTGGCCCAGGTTTCGCCACCTCATCTAGGTATGCTCCAATTGGGTGTGGATGGGCTTTTGGGCTTTCATTGGGGTGAGGTTGTGAGGAGTTGGATGAAATTCCCCCCTCATTCCCCTTATTTGCAAGCTTGTCAATGCTTTTTCATTAAACATAAGTGCACATCTCTCTTCCCCATATTCAAGGGTTCCTCATCGATCTTTTTTCACTTTGATCACCCATGTTTTTTGCACTTTAACTCCTGCTTTTTATACATACGATACACATACACACACCCACACTTCTCTCTCTTTTTCAGTTGCGTGTGGTTCCTGCCTCCTCCCGAGGATGACCACACACACCCTCTTCCTCACTCTTTTGTCGATAGCGCATGTGCACCGCATCCTTTGCATGGGTTCTTTTTCGCACTGTGCACTCTGTGCACTGGTTATTTCTAGTTCACGGGAAGTTCTAGAACTCACACCCACAAAGTGTCATTTTCCATATACGACCATTATGTGATTCTAATGACACTTAAACTCTTTTATTAAGTTTTTAACTCTAATCTAACCCAAATTTCCACTACCACCATCGCTACCTCCTCATCCAGCCTACTCCTCGTAATCATCTTTGGCCATCATTTTCTCCTCCTCTTCGTCCTCATCCTCATCATCATTATAACCGGCATCTATTCACTTACTCCTTGACACAGTCATCATCCTCACAACTACCCCTTCCTCTCTTCCTCACCAACACCATCCTTATTTTGTTAATTTTTTATAATATGGCCCACAAATCTCCAAATTGGTATGATATTTTCCAATTGAGCCCATCGGCCAAATTGGTTTTTGCCCTTGGGCTTTTTCCTAAAAGGCCTCATACCAATGGAGATTTCTACCCTATTATAAACCCAAGACCGTCCCAACTCACAACCGATGTGGGACTATTTTTCGCATCCCAACAATCCTCCCCTCGAACAAAGGACCATATCGAGTCTCCCCTTGAATGATCATCCATCTGCATTGCTCTATCTAGACCGTGATAACAAGCCTCTTGCTCTTTCAATCGGTTATGCACCAACTCATCCAACCGATTGACACCAACTCCAGTTTCTACTACGATGTGGCGCACGCCTTACGTGAAGCCTGAAGTAGCTCCATCCTCGATCACCGAGTGTGTGGTGGAATCGGTTTACCGAACAACTTGGAGCTCCGTCATCTTTTCCAATAGAGTGCACTACAGATCATTGCATCATTCACTATGGAGCCCGCCATCTTTTTAGTGAGGAATCAATAGGATCAAACAACATCAGGAGTACATGATCTGGCTTTGATATCATGTAAATTTTTATAATAGGGCCCGCAAATCTCCAGTTGATACGATTTTATCCAATTGAGCCCCACGGCCTAGTTGGTTTTGCTCTTGGGCTTTCCCCTAAAAGGCCTCATACCAATTGAGATTTCTAGTCTACAATAAACCCAATACCCTCACTACTCACAACCGATGTTGGACTATTGTTCACATCCCAACAATCCTCTCCTCGAACAAAGGAACACATCGAACCTTCCCTTGAACGATCATCCATCTTCCTTGCTCCATCTAGACTGTAGTCATGAGCCTCTTGCACTTTCAATCGGTTAGGCACCAACTCATCCCACCAATTAATACCAACTCCAGCTTCTACTGTGACGTGGCGCACGCCTAACGTGAAGGCTGAAGTGGCTCCATCCTTGATCACCGTGTGTGTGGTGGAGTGTAAGAGGCCACATGCGCTCCATGAAGGATTGGCTTAACCGGTTGCCATCGGAACATCAACCGGTTAACCGAACAACTTGGAGCTCCGCCATCTTTTTAATAGAGCGCACTGCAGATTATTGCATCATTTACGATGGAGCTCGTCATCTTTAGTAAGGAATCCAGATGATCAAACAATATCGGAAGTACATGGTCTGACTCTGATACGATGTTAGTTTTATAATAGGGCCCACAAATCTCCACAAATGTATGATATTGTCCAATTAAGCCCACCAACCCAATTGGTTTTGCTCTTGGGCTTTCCCCTAAAAGGCCTCATCAATGGAGATTTATAGCATATTATAAACCCAAGACCCTTCCTACTCACAAATGATGTGGGACTATTGTTCACATCCCAACACATTTTGTTTAAGGAAAACATAATAGTGGATAAACATATCTACGGATTCCTACAATAGCATCGATGATAAAGTATGCATACCTCAATTGTCCCCAAGGATGGGCTTTGTGACAAGGCTATTTACTTTAGGCTTAAGGGACAATTTGAATATTGGATGGACAAGAAGAGTGGCCTCCGAAAGATCTGGTTACTTAAGGATAACTCATTGAAGAAGCTTCTAAGATCTATGCACAAGGAACAACCAAGGACATTAACAAAGATAAATTGGGATCTGAACCCTAAGTTGCCTTATCAAACACCCAAGTTAGTTCTGAGAAAAATAGAATAAGTAGGCTTCTAGTAGAAATAATGGATTAGCAGAATCAACCTTTTGATGAATGTTTATTTTATATATTTTTCATACAGTTTTCTCTTGCATTTCATATCACCCCACCACATCTTTCACATAGTTTCTTCTACTTTTTTTTTCTATTTACTCTTGGGTTTCCTTGGTGTATTTCAGGTGAGAACGATGAATTTTGGGACTCAAGAGTACGGATGAATGCTTGGGAAGAGATCGAAGAAGCGATGAATGTTGGAATTCCATAATTCCATATTCCTACTCCATATTGTTTTGATGTGACAAACTTACTATTATTTGTTACAAACTCTTCTTATGCAGAAAACTAGACTTCTCAGCATGTGCATCTTGGACATAATCGCCAATTACAGCTATTTGCACAAAGTCTACTCAAATCAAGATGAAGTTAAATCTATGGATTGTTGTAATATATGTAATTTTTATTTTATAGGTTTTCAAGCCTTATGATGACTCATCTTAGTTACCTAGGGTCTCTCCTATCTTTATTTACAAACTGCCTTTTTCCGTTTCTCAAAACTCATCTTTAAACAATTAGCCGACCAGGTGGAATTGGCTGGCTGGCTAATTTTTTTCTTTACGAATTAGACCATGAAAATTTATGGGTATATTCCTTTCCATGTCTGATTCACGTCTGTAAAATTTAACGGTCAAATTCTGTCATTTGAAAATTAGCCGACCAACACTTTTTCCTGGCAGGCTAATGCCATTTTTGTAGTTTTCAGAACCGAATTTTTTCTATGTGTTTGGGGTAGTTTCTAGCTGTTGGGATTAAGTTTGTATAACTTCTCTCCAATCCTATAAATAGATGAATACCCCCTCCTTTCTTTTACACTTCTCTTTTACAATTTCTCTCTCTAGAAATCATTTTCTATCTTCTCCAAGAGAGAAATTCTGCCATTGTTTTCAGTTTGAAGAAATAAATTCTGAAATTTCTTTTCTTCAATTGAAAACTGAAACTTTCAATTATATGCAATTTATTGTTCATTCTTTCAATTATATAAATCTTCATCAAGGATTTAGGTGTTATTTTCATTTTCCATTTTATAAGTTGAATCTCTTGGTGTAGAGATTGTACAATTTGGAACACTGAGAATATTGCCATTTTTGTATGTTGTTACTTGCGGGGCAATTGTTAAAGTGGATTGAAAATCTCTACGGGGTAGAGGACTGGACGTAGGACCACAAGGATCCAGACCAGGATAAATCTTGGTGTTTGCGATTGCCATTCTCTGTATTGTATTTCTTTACTTCCGCTCTCTTATTGCAATTTTTATTAACTTTTAAATTTGCAATTTCGTCGTGATATACACTATCCACAAACCCCCCCCCCCCTCCTAGTGTATTTGGTGTACCAGTAGATCCTACAATGAATTCTAAATCATCAAAGGAGTGAAGTTGAAGGAGCTGATATACACGATCGTGTGCATCAATATACACGACCGTGTCAATTGAAGCCCCAAAGGATGCTGAAGATTGCAGTGCTACATAGTTGTGTGCTATGTCACACACGACCATGTAGAATATCACAAATGAAGCCCCCACACGAAGACATACACAGCCATGTGGGTTGTCTGCTGAAGAAGCCGAAGCGAGCAGTACACATTCATGTATCAATATACACGACCATGTCACTGCTGGAGATAAAAGAGTACAGAAGGGAATTTTCTGAGCAAGATCGACACGACCGTTTCGATTGCTCGACATGGTCGTGTCGTGTCGGGATTTCCCGATTCCTGTTAGGGTTTTTAGGGTATTTAAATTGTTTTGGATGTGCTGTTTTCCAAGGGGAGCGGACTTTTCTCCCGTTTTCTTCCATCTTCTTCCTCTGAAAGTAGTTTAGGAGTAAGAGTATGGTTAGAGTAGATTTCATTCGGTTTTCCCTTTCTTTGGAGCATTTGTATTGTTGAAGAAATTGAATTGGAAACTTTGTGAGATAATACTCTTTTCTTTTGTCATATTCTTATTTTTCTCTTGTGATATCTCTTGTGCAATGTTCCTCATGATGAATCTTTCGATGCATATCTCCATGTGTTTAGAGTAGTTTTTATTTAGGGTTTGGTTGAACACTATTGGGGGTTTGAATATGGATTGAATTAATTGTTTAGCTTTTGAATATCGAATTAGGGTTTCACCCTGGATGTTTCATTAGAATATATAATATCTATGTCACCAACGATAATTGGGCATAGATTAGAGCCTCCATGCGATGACCGGATTTCTATCCACGATAGTGGCATAAATGATGGCTGGGGAATATTGTTGAGCACCATGCACCCGTTGTATGACAATGACCAACGATAGTTGGCTTTGTCATACGAGTGGTAGTCCTATCATAGCATCACGATAATGGGGGATAGATGACAACATTAAGAGTGATAACCTCACCCTAGGATCAATTCGATAGCTAGATAAAGAGTTTACGTCCATGTTCAACCCACGGTAGATGTGATACCTAGCCCTAGAGCCTTTCTTCCATCGTATTTCTCTTTATAAAATACACACGTGTCACAGCCTGATTTGCCATGTACGATGAACTACAAGTGTATCATCTCCATATACGTGTAGAAGGGTGTCAGGTGTTGATATGATACGCTATGAGCATAAGGGTTGCTAGTGGCAATCATGTAATTCCCTGGATTGAGTGAGGGTACGTTGGTCCTTTGGCGATATGTGTAGTGTGTTTAGAGAAATGATATGTGCGTAAAGTAGTGGTATACTTGTAAATTCTTAGAAGTGGGTTAGAGTCAAAAGGGGCTAGTGTGTAAGGGGCTAGGGTCAATGGCATGTTTGTAAATTTTTGAAATGGTGAGGGGAAAAATGGTCATTTGGGCAAATGAATGGTGTGTGTGTGTATAGTAAAAAGGTGTGTGTGTAAAGTAGTGGAAAACTTGTAATTACATGGAAGTTGAGTGGCATTTGGGGAAGGGTATTTTAGTCTTTTACCTTGTGTCATGATGAGTTCGGATAAGGGTATGAGATATTCCTTAAGGGACTTCTAGAGCCCTCTCTTTCTTTCTCTCATTCTCTTTTCTTTTCTTTTCTTTTCTTTTCTTTTCTTTTCTTCATTTCATCTCCATCCCTCTCTCTCCCCTAGCTAGCCACGATCTCCCCGCTCTCCCCTTCCTTTAACACCTAAAACCCCCAATTCTCCATTAATTTTTGCATAAGAGCTTAGTTCACTTCAAAGAGAATGAAGAGAAAAGAAGCGGAAGGAGGAGGAATGAAGGTAAGGGTTTTGAAGGAGGATTCTAACATGAATGATGGAGGGCTTGGATAAGAGTTGAGGGATTATAAAAGGAGCTTCTCAAGAGGTAGGATTCCCATCTCCACCTTGTATTTCATTTGCATGCATGTTTCCTTGTGAATTAACTTATCTTTTATGTTCATGAATCTGTTCTGAAAATTCCAGCAGCTTAAGCCTTTGTTAAAATGTTCATATCTCTTAACAAAGGTCAAAATATAATTTTAAAAAAAATATCCATGTAGCTCACTAAATCTTACCCCAAAATCATATAAAATTTAACATATGTTCAATTCAGTAAGTAGGAGTAAAAATTCAATCTACACAACATGTCTAAATGTCTTTCAACTGGACACAGTTCAGAAAAAGGGAGATCGGTCTCTGCACACCCTGTTCAGAAAAAACTGGACCATGTTAATGATTCTGTTATGTGTTCGATGAAATGCCTCAATGAAGGCAATCTCCAGTAATTTGAGAAATGTGCATGTGTTAGTGTTGGCCTTGAACCACATTGATGAATGGTGAAGTTAGAGGCTTGAATGGCATGGATACACTGTATTTGTGAATGGATGATGTGTGGTGATAGAGGGCATGTCACGTGAGTGCATGACCCTATGTCTAGTGATGGACAGCTAAGGTGATGTGTGCACCCATGCCATTATGACTCCTAAGTGTCACTTATGATGTTAACCTATAATTTGAATATGTCTCAATCCTCTCTAATGAGGGTGAGTTAGTGAAACCCGGGTTTTAGGTGGAAAGGCTGAGAAAATGATGGATATGAGGTCTGGACCCTGGAGACTGGGGATGTGATATGTGATTATTCCTACTCGCCTTTGCAGGGAGTGGAGGGGACTTGGCATTTGTGATGATGTGGTATGGTTGGGGAGATGGATATGTGGAGACCCTCACTCCTGTCAGGGATGGGAGAGCTGATAGGCACGGTGTCATACAGTATCGATGTCCACTGCATCGTGTGCATTTTCACCCCAACCCGTGTGGTGCAGTCCAGATCCTTATATCCATAGTTTACCCAGGTTTTCCAGTAACAAAGTGGATAAATGAGCTCCTAATTTATTGAATAAGCTTGTGGCACTAGCCTGGCTTGAGACTCTTGTAGTCCCTGGACAGTTACAGTTGATTATGATACGTGTGACTTGACTCTTGGCACCTCATGTAGTTCCTTCTTGGCCTATGCCTGGTCGTTATTCGCTTTTGATTCCTTTACTTTATATATGATTCGTAGTACTAACTCTATTTTGCAGCAACACACCAGTTCGGCAGGTACGTTTTCTTACTTTTAACTTAACATTATATACACATGTCTTCCCTCGCATGCTATGGTACTGCACTTCATATTTCATGCACAGTAGCTCATGCCTATAGATGGTATACTACGTGGAGTTGGGATATCCTACTGGGACACTCGTTGGCGTGCCCCCGTTGACATTTCTGGTGTTGATTCTTGGAGTTGGTAGCAGGTGGAGCAGGGGAGTCTAGTGGCAGAGTTGAGAGCTTGGGGTGCGGAGAGGTGATGAGATAAAGAGTTGTACTTAGGGTCTACTTGTGGGGTAGAACTGAGATGGTGTATCAGCTATTGTAGTATGTATATATGGATGATGTACTTTTAGTGTTGTGCACTGGTTGGTGTTGTTGTTACTCTGTGTTGTTCTTTGGTTATTTGTTGTTTGTGGCTGGGAACATTATAGGTGATACCCAGCGGTGCGCAGTGGGCCTACTTGTATTTTTGTATTTCCTTCGCAACACTCGCTCCTACTGTGATTACCTGGGATGGATTTGTACTTTCCGAGTATCCTGGGGAGTGGGGCGTTGCATTTGGTGGCCCATGCAGGTTCCCGCATTGCGACTGGTAAAGGTGGTGCGGTTGATGTTTCGAGAGATAGGAATTAAGTATTAAGGTGGGTAATGTATAGCCTTAGGACAGAGTCCTAATGCTAAGGGCTTGAGGTATAGAGTTATCTGGGGGGGCGTTCTGGGGGTCGTTCTAGATTTTGGTTCGAGATTTGTATAAGCATACCAGTATGGTATGGCTATTGACTTGTGAAGATGTATAATATCCTTGTGTATGATGTATGGTACATTCATGTGCAAGCTATATTAAGGATACGTGCATGGATGCTTAATGTAATGTATAATCTATTGAATATATAATGATTGACTATGAAGAGACATATTGTCCTATATGGTTGAATGACTATATGAGGTGTTAAGTGAGTGTATACATATTTGGTATTGATCTTATAAGTAAGGCATATTGATATCTGATTGATACCGATTACTGATGAATAGTGTGTATAGTTATGTTGTACTTGGTATTGATGTGGGTAAACGAGGGTGTTTCTCCACTAGGATGTGAGTGTGAGGGCAGGGTTGAGGGTTCTTGTTTAGATATTGGTACTGATTATAAGTGGTATATAGGAGTATACATCTATGGTGATAGACGTATATGTCTTGATGAGTCATATAAGTATACATGATGTGCTTAAGATATGTGTATGTCGGTTGTGTGTGTGAACACCTTATGGGTGTCTGTATACATGTGTATGTATATGATCTTTGAAGATGTGTATGTGTGCATATGTGACACTTGATTGTATGTGTGTATGTGTATTTGGTTGAAGTCTGTATGTGTACCTGCCTATCTATTTGTTACTTATGCTTGCATGTTTGTGTCTTACCTGTGGGTAGGACATATAGCACGTATTGGATGTGGTATATGAGCCTCTTAGCACGTTATACCTATATTTGTGTACTTGCATATATATATATATATATATATATATATATATATATATATATATATATATATATATATATATATATATGAGAATAATGTCTATCATACGCCATATGAGATAGGCTCTCATACGACCTCTCACATAAAGCAACCAAGTACAACCAAGTACAAGCCCATGTGGGCTTGTACTTGGTTGCTTTATGTGAGAGGGAGTATGAGAGCATATCTCATATGGCGTATGATACCCATTAATCCCTCTATATATATATATATATATATATATATATATATATATATATATATATATATATATATATATATATATATTCATGGGCATGTTAACTGTGTTAGAATGTGTATGTTTGTATGCGGTGCAAGGCATATATTTCTATGTGCAATGAGTGCACATAGTGCTCTATTTGTGCCACAAAATGGATAGTGGAATGTGTGTGTGATGTAGATGTGTGTGTGTGTGTGTGTGTGTGTGTGTGTGTGTGTGTGTGTGTGTGTGTGTGCCATTCTTGTATGGTGTCAGTGGCCAGCTAATGCTTGCCAATTCTGTGATATGTATTTCTTCTGTACACCTATATTGTGTACATACGACATGTGAACATGCGGGTGCATGAGTAAGATTAAATATGCATAGATATGACTGCTATAGAACCATGTGGCGGTTATTGGGCATGTGTAGAATTGTACACATGGAAACTTGTATATATATGCGTGTGCACATCGTGCCCACTCGAGTATGTTAAGTATGAGCCTAGATGGCCTTGGCTCCTGCCCCATGTTGTGTATATGTAGTAGGCACACATAGTGATTATGTGTGCCATTAGATAGCTGTTAGAATGTATCTACGATGTGTATATGACACGGTTGTATATGAATAACCGTGAAGCACATAATGCATGTAAGTGTGATGTATGTATTTGTGTGTTTTTGGGTGATAAGATCATTCTCCCTGGTGATCCTTGGTGGGACACCGTGACTGTGATACGGTTTAAACTTTGTTATGTCTGGGTGTGTGCCCATAAGTGTGTGTGTGTGTGTGTGTGTGTGTGTGTGTGTGGGAATCCTACATGTCCCTGATGTATTCTGATATGTATCCGCTAGTATATCGTAATGATGCGATAATACTTGGTACTTAATAAGTGATAGTAACCGGTGAATACTTGCACATTTTGTCATATATGTACACCTATATTGTGCACACGTGATGTGACCACACTCTGGTGCATAAATATAATTATATAGACGGTATGGTATATTTGTGACTATGTGAATGTATATGCATGAATATGGTGGGTGTAGTACCATGTAGCTAATATTATGCATGTGTATAACTATATACAAGGGTGGAATATGTGTATATGTGTATCTCTATGTGTGTGGTTTTTGGCATAGTGCTGGTTATGTTATGTTGGTACAAAGACCCCTAGACCCATTAACCCTTGGTAAGACCTACTCTTACCTTAGAAAGTCCGAGAACGGACTTTATTTTAAGGTGGGCAGGATGTCACAGCCTGATTTGCCATGTATGACGAACTACACGTGTATCATCTCCATATACGTGTAGAAGGATGTCAGGTGTTGATATGATACACTATGAGCGTAAGGGTTGCTAGTGGTAATCATGTAATTCCTTAGATTGAGTGAGGGTACGTTGGTCCTTTGACGATATGCATTGTGTGTTTAGAGAAATGATATGTGCGTAAAGTAGTGGTATACTTGTAAATTCTTAGAAGTGGGCTAGGGTCAAAAGGGGCTAGTGTGTAAGGGGCTAGGGTCAATGGCATGTTTGTAAATTTTTGGAATGGTGAGGGGCAAAATGATCATTTGGGCAAATAAGGGGTGCGTGTGTATTATAAAAAGGTGTGTGTGTAAAGTAGTGGCAAACTTGTAATTACTTGGAAGTTGAGGGACATTTGGGCAAGGGTATTTTAGTCATTTACCTTGTGTCATGATGAGTTAGGATAAGGGTATGAGCTATTCCTTAATGGACTTCGAGAGCCCTCTCTTTCTTTTTATTATTCTCTTTTCATTTCTTTTCATTTCTTTTCTTCATTTTCTCTCCTTCCCTCTCTCTCCCCTAGCTAGCCACGTTCTCCCCCCTCTCCCCTTCCTTTAACACCTAAAACCCCCAATTCTCCATTAATTTTTGCATAAGAGCTTAGTTCACTTCAAAGAGAAAGAAGAAAAAAGAAGAGGAAGGAGGAGGAATGAAGGTAAGGGTTTTGAAGGAGGATTCTAACATGAATGATGGAGGGCTTGGAGAAGAGTTAAGGGCTTATAAAAGGAGCTTCTCAAGAGGTAGGATTCCTATCTCCACCTTGTATTTCATTTGTATGCATGTTTTCTTATGACTAACTTATCTTTTATGTTCATGAATCTGTTCTGAAAATTCTAGCACTTTAAGCCTATGTTAAGATGTGCATATCTCTTAATCAAGGTCAAAATATAATCCATGGAGCTCACGAAATCCTACCCCAAAATCATATAAAATTTAACATATGTTCAATTCAATAAGTAGGAGTAAAAATTCAATCTACACAACATGTCTGAATATCTTTCAAACTGGACACAGTTCAGAAAAAGGGAGATCGGTCTCTACACACTCTATGAAATTTTGTATTCTTGGTCTCGTTGTAAAGTTAACAACTTTTCCTACAACTTTGTCTCAAAGCATATTTTCTGATTCGAACGGGAATATAACTTAAAACAGCAATCTTTACAGCCCTCGAAATCTTTCTGAAAAATATATTTGACAGGCTTCACCAAACAATTCAGCATAAATCATATATTTCATATATTTTCATGAAATGCTATATGTGAATCCATAACTACTAGATATACAACTTTAATTTAGGAAATTTTGTCAAATTCTCAACGAAAACTGATGATATATGGCCAATTGTTATGACTGTCTGCAATTTCCAGCATGCTGAAATGTTAAGGGATGCTATAACTATGACTTGATGCTAAATTTTCCTCTATTATGCATGTGCATTGTTGTTACTTGAAGTATGAGTTCATTGTGATATTTGCTCTTGGATTTGCTCATGTTATAATGGCCATGTTAATGATTCCGTCTTGTGTTCGATGAAATGCCTCAATGAAGGCAATCTCCGGTAATTTGAGAAATGTGCATGTGTTAGTGTTGGACTTGAACCACATTGATGATTGGTGAAGTTAGAGGCTTGAATGGCATGGATACACTGTATTTGTGAATGGATGATGTGTGGTGATAGAGGGCATGTCACGTGAGTGCATGACCCTATGTCTAGTGATGGACAGCTAAGGTGATGTGTGCACCCATGCCATCATGACCCCTAACGTGTCACTTATGATGTTAACCTATAATTTGAATATGTCTCAATCCTCTCTAATGAGGGTGAGTTAGTGAAACCCGGGTTTTAGATGGAAAGGCTGAGTAAATGATGGATATGAGGTCTGGACCCTGAAGACTGGGGATGTGATATGTGATTATTCCCACTCGCCTTTGCAGGGAGTGGAGGGGACTTGTCATTTGTGATGATGTGGTATGGTTATGGAGATGGATATGTGGAGATTCTTGCTCCTGCTAGTGACGGGGGAGCTGAGAGGCCCGGTGTCGTACAGTGCCCGTGTCCACTGCGCCGTGTGCATTTTCACCCCAACCAGTGTGGTGCAGTCCAGATCCTTATATCCATAGTTTACCCAGGTTTTCCAATAACAAAGTGGATAAATGAGCTCCTAATTTATTGAATAAGCTTACCAATCAGCTTGTGGCACTAGCCTGGCTTGAGACTCTTGTAGTCCCTAGAAAGTTACAGTTGGTTGTGATACGTGTGACTTGACTCTTGGCACCTCGTGTAGTTCATTCTTGGCCTATGCCTGGTCGTTATTCACTTTTGATTCCTTTAATTTATATATGATTCGTAGTACTAACCCTATTTTGCAGCAACACACCAGTCCGACAGGTCTGTTTTCTTACTTTTACCTTAACTTTATATACACATGTCTTCCCTCGCATGCTACGATACTGCACTTCGTATTCCATACATATTAGCTCATGTCTGTAGATGGTATACTACGTGGAGTTGTGGTATCCTACTGGCACATGCGTTGACGTGCCCCCGTTGACTTTTTAGGTGTTGACTCTTGGAGTTGGTAGCAAGTGGAGCAGGGGAGTCTAGTGGCAGAGTTGAGAGTGTGGGGTGGGGAGAGGTGATTAGATAGAGAGTTGTTGTACTTGGGGTCTACTTGTGGGGTAGAATTGAGATGGTGTATCAGCTATTGTAGTATGTATATGTGGATGATGTACTTTTAGTGTTGTGCACTGGTTGGTGTTGTTGTTATTCTGTGTTGTTCTTTGGTTATTTGTTGTTTGTGGTTGGGAACATTACAGGTACTATCCCAACAGTGCGCAGTGGACCGGCTTGTATTTTTTGTATTTCATTCGCAAAACTCGCTCCTATTGGGATTACCTGTGATGGATTCGTACTTTCCGGGTATGCTGGGGAGTGGGGCGTTGCATTTGGTGGCCCATGCAGGTTTCCGCACTGCGACTGCGTAAGGGTGGTGCGGGTGATGTTCCAAGAGATAGGAATTAAGTCTTAAGGTGGGAAATGTCTAGCCTTAGGACAGAGTCCTAATGCTAAGGGCTTGAGGTATAGAGTTATCTGGGGGGTGTTTTGGAGGGCGTTCTAGATTTTGGTTCGAGATCTGTATAAGCATACAAGTATGGTATGGCTATTGACTTGTGAAGTTGTATGATGTGTGTGATGTATGGTACATTCAAGTGCAAGCTATATTAAGGATACGTGCATGGATGCTTAATGTAATGTATAATCTATTGAATATATATTGATCGACTATGAAGAGACATATTGTCCTATATGGTTGAATGACTATATAAGGTGTTAGGTGAGTGTATACATATTTGGTATTGATCTTATAAGTAAGGCATATTGATATCTGATTGATACCGATTGCTGATGAATAGTGTGTATAGTTATGTTGTACTTGGTATTGATGTGGGGAAACAAGGGTGTTTCTCTACTAGGATGTGAGTGTGATGGCATGGTTGAGGGTTCTTGTTTATATATTGGTACTGATTATAAGTGGTATATAGGAGTATACATCTATGGTGATAGACGTATATGTCTTGATGAGTCATATAAGTGTACATGATGTGCTTAAGATATGTGTATGTCGGTTGTGTGTGTGAACACCTTATGGGTGTCTGTATACAAGTGTATGTATATGATCTTTGAAGATGTGTATGTGTGCATATGTGACACTTGATTGTATGTGTGTATGTGTATTTGGTTGAAGGTCTGTATGTGTACCTGGTATCTATTTATTACCTATGCTTGATGTTTGTGTCTTACCTGTGGGTAGGCCATATAGCACGTATTGGATGTGGTATATGAGCCTCTTAGCACGTTATACCTATATTTGTGTGTGTGTGTGTGTGGGTGTGTGTGTGTGTGTGTGTGTGTGTGTGTGTGTGTGTGTGTGTGTGTGTGTATGAGGAGGGATCAAATGACCCCCAAAAATAACCCCCAAAAATGACCCCCTATCAAAAATCCTATGCCCTCCATTTTTTCAGAAGATCCGAACCGTTCATCTTGATCTCCACCCTCTAAATACATGACCCACCAATTTTCAACCCGATCCCATGTGTTTTGCCCATTCATCAACCATTCGCAAACGTTCTGTTCATGCGAAACCGTTAAATTTGGGTCGGATGGATGAATGGGCAAAACACATGGGATCGGGTTGAAAATTGGTGGGTCGGGTATTTAGAGGGTGGAGATCAAGATGAACGGTTCGGATCTTCCGAAAAAATGGGGGGCATAGGAGTTTTGATAGGGGGTCATTTTTGGGGGTTATTTTTGGGGGCCATTTGATCCGGTGCGAAAAACCCCGTGCGAAAGCTGTGCGAAATCTTTTTTTTTTTTGTTTGAAAAAAAATTTTCAAAAATTCTTTTTCTGATGTTTAATCCATTCAATTATATACCCCAGGGAAAATAATGGGTGAACCCGTTGGGCATTAGAGCACCCATCCACCCGTTACAAATTTAACGGTCTCAAAACGTACGAATTTGATGAAATGCCTTGATCGAAGGCCAAATGACATTATTTCTCAACAATTATTTTTTGAGGGGGGTATAACAACATATAATGAGGGTGGAAAAAAGAATTTTTGAAAAAAAAATTTCAAAAAAAAACTAAAAACATTTTCGCACGGTGCGAAATGTTCTCACATGAAGATTTACCTCTATATATATATATATATATATATATATAATATATATATATATATATATATATATATATATATATATATATATATATATTCATGCGCATGTTAACTGTGTTAGAATGTGTATGTTTGTATGCGGTGCAAGGCATATATTTCTATGTGCAATGAGTGCACATAGTGCTCTATTTGTGCCACAAAATGGATAGTGGAATGTGGAATGTGTATGTGATGTAGATGTGTGTGTGTGCGCGTGTGTGTATGTGTTGGTGGGCTCCGAAAGGTGCTCTCTCTCAAGTGTAAGAGTCCGTACAAGTAGTAAAATCTGGGAGTCCAGATGTCGAATCCACGGGAAGAAATCTGTTGCAATCACAATTCAAATCAAATAGAAATCCTACGAAAAGAAACTAACCACTTCACAAATGATGACGGTGATGGTGATGTGAACAAGTGAACAATATAAACATAGAAATACGTGTATGAAAATACCTATAAAAAGTATGCACATGGTATGGGTTCGTTAGGATCAACGATTCATATTAATTTGGTTGATAGGTATAACGCAATGAATTCTCCTTTTGGGAGCAATTCACCGAAAAATATCCAATATAACTCAATGAATTCTCCTTTTGGGAGCAATTCATCGGAAGATGCCCTTTTGGGGGTTCAAGCAAAATATTCAATAAGATCGTCGCTAAAGTTATAATACGATATGAAACTCTCTTTTGGAGAGATCAAAACTACGGTATGAAACTCCCTTTTGGGGAGATCAAAACTCACCCTTTTGGGGCGATCATCAACTGAATTAATTCTTTTGGAATCTAAAAAAGTCGATTTACGAACAAAGATTACAATTTTAGCGACGTTTAACGATTTCGCACGAGGAATACAACCAAACTAACACAAATAATATCCCCTAACTACTCCATACCATGCACAATTAAGTTTTAGCTACTCATAATATCAGAATAAACAAGTTCCATAGCCAAATACATCAAGATTATAGCAAAATACGGTAGAGAAAGCATCAAATAAGGAGTTTAAGTTAAGAATTCATCACCAAATATCCTTGAAAAGACATCAAAACTCTCTGGAAATAAGAAAATAGCCTCTGGAATTTTACAGAATTTTTCAGAGGGGAAATACGGCTTCTAGAGCCTCCAATACGCTCAAAATACGCCCCAATCTGCTTGAATACGCCCAAAAACCCTAAAATACCTTATATAGAGGTATTGCGGGTTTAATTAGCTTATCGGGTTGTAAAACCCGCACCAAAACTTATTAAAACCAAACCCGCGAACCGCTCGAAATCTCAACCGTTCGATCGTTGCGGGATCTAACAAGAAGCTGCCACGTGTCGTGCGGGTCGGATCCGCTTCCTCTCGCGCCCGTTAAGCTTTCGCCTCCACTACGCTGATGAGGGCGAATGTCAACCGCCCGATCGAGATCGAGCGGCCTGGATTGAGCCGCGTCATCGCCCGCGAATTCGAACACGATTCGAATTCGTAATTGATCCGCACCGTCCGATCGAGCGGCGACTCGTTAGATTTGAGCCACGCGTCCCTTGGAGGTCGCTCGCTCCGCAGCTGCGTCGGGCTGAATCGAGACCGTCCGATCTTGATCGGACAATCCGCATAGCGCCGCGTCGCCCCGCATCTGAGGGTTGCTTCAGGCCGTTCGATGAGCGATCAACGGCTCCATAAGTGGCCACGTCATCCGCGCGAAGAAATGCGGTTGCTGCTCTTGAGCCGTTGGATTGCGATCCAACGGATGCGAAATTTCCCAGCAGCGAAGATCCTGATCCGTTTGATTGAGCAGGAAGCGATGGGATCACGCCACGTGGCATCGTCCGATTGGTCGGCGGCCGTATAATTGTATTTCTTTGCGTATTTCTCCAATTAATTGGTATTTTGCATTCAAAAATTCATAGTAATTAGCACAGATATCAGAAAAATACAAATAAATAGTCGTTGGAATCGTGAGATCGAGACGGTGCTAGGAAAAATATAAAAAGTGCAGAATTATGTCGTTAAATGCTGTTTTGTGCTCAAATAGTGTGTTTTCTCTAATAAATAAATGTGTAGAA
Source organism: Scilla litardierei (assembly GCA_030789695.1). NCBI lineage: Eukaryota > Viridiplantae > Streptophyta > Magnoliopsida > Asparagales > Asparagaceae > Scilla > Scilla litardierei. Next base: position 40,556,192 of record CM061138.1, on the reverse strand, counting down.
AATACGTATGAATTAGAGAACAATGTAGCATCTCATGAGCACAAAATAGGGCTAAATGAGGGGTTAAATATGTTATATTGAACCCGAATCATGTGTGCCATTCTTGTATGGTGTTAGTGGCCAGCTAATGCTTGCCTATTCTGTGATATGTATTTCTTTTGTACACCTATACTGTGTGCATACGACATGTGCACATGCTGGTGCATGAGTAAGATTAAATATGCATAGATATGACTGCTAGAGAACCATGTGGCAGTTATTGGGCATGTGTAGAATTATACACGTGGAAACTTGTATGTATATGCGTGTGCGCATCGTGCCCACTCGTGTATGTTAAGTATGAGCCTAGATGTACTTGGCTCCTGCCCCATGTTGTGTATATGTAGTAGACACACATAGTGATTCTGTGTGCCATTAGATAGCTGTTAGAATGTATCTATGATGTGTATGTGACACGGTTGTATATGAATAACCGTGAAGCATATAATGCATGTAAGTGTGATGTATGTATTTGTGTGTTTTTGGGTGATAAGATCATTCTACCCTGTGATCCTTGGTGGGACACTGTGACTGTGATACTGTGTGAACTTTGCTATATCTGGGTGTGTGCCCATAAGTGTGTGTGTGTGTGTGTGTGTGTGTGTGTGTGTGTGTGTGTGTGTGTGTGTGTGTGTGTATTTATTTATTTATATATACATATGGATTTAATGTAGAAAAGCTGCCACCTGATCCAATGGATCAGGTGAGTACAAGCCCCACATGGGCTTGTACTCGTGGGGCCCCACATTTTTGTGTCTTGCATCTGATCCATTGGATCAGGTGCCACATGTTCTACATTAATCCCTACCTATATATATATATATATATATATATATATATATATATATATATATATATATATATATATATTCTATAAAAGATGAAGATTTTGAATGTTTGTCCCAGTAGGACAAGATGGCTAGGACATATGGGGTTATGACTAGGACAAGGACTTGATGACTAGGATTGGGATAAGTTTTGGAGTGAAATTTGTGGGGAAGATTTGAAAATTGAAATTTGAGGGGACTTAAATTTTGGGGGGAAACTTGAAATTTGGGGGTGAAATTTGTAGGGGGATTAAATAAACCGTGCCCTATGGGCACGGGTAATGCCTGTGCCCATAGGGCACCGTGACTGCGATACTGTGTGAACTTTGCGATGTCTGGGTGTGTGCCCATAAGAGAGAGAGAGAGTGTGTGTGTGTGTGTTTATACACACACACACACACACACACACACACACACACACACACACACACATATGGATTTAATGTAGAAAAGCTGCCACCTGATCCAATGGATCAGGTGGCAAGATACAAAAAAGATGGGAAGTACAAGCCCCACATAGGCTTGTACTCGTGGGGCCCCACATTTTTGTGTCTTGCATCTGATCCATTGGATCAGGTGCCACCTGTTCTAAATTAATCCCTATATATATATATATATATATATATATATATATATATATATACTAGGATATATGTATGTATATATATCCTAGTCAACCTCTATACACACACACACACACACACACATATGTATATATACATACATACATACATACATACATACATACATATATATATATATATATATATATATATATATATATACACATATGTATATATATGTATGTATACATACACATATATGTGTATATATATATGTATCTATATATACACATATACATATCTATATATACACATATATGTGTATATATACATACATACATATATATATATACATACATATATATACATATGTGTATATATATATATATATACATATATATATACATATGCCATATATAACTGTTCTAACCAGCTCAATGCGGCCAGCCAGGGATACTGTTGTAGAAGTCCAACCACTCAGGCGTTTCCTGCATCTATCAATAAGTCGGTTATACATCTGAGCTCTGGGGTATTTGGAAGACAACGGGAGGCCCAAATACGAAGTAATCGTGTTCGCATGTTTGGCTCCCAAGAAGTCAGCCAAAGAACCCGGGTTCCTCACACCCTTGCTAAACATAGATATGCTCGTATCCCAGTTGATTTCCAGACCTGTGAAATTACGAAAATCCTCCAGAAGATTTTTTAGACCATTAAAAGACCTCAGGTTGGCCCGACAGAAAACCAATAGGTCATCAGCAAAAAGTAGGTGAGAAATAGATCCAACCCTTCTCATCGGTTGAATATTACCTCTAGCAAGTGCCTTGGCGAGAAGTAGGGAAAAACACTCCATAATAATGACAAAAAGGTAGGGGGAGAGCGGGTCACCTTGTCTCAATCCTCTATTTCCTCCAAAAAAATCCCACAGGTGAGCCATTCACCAAGACGGAATAGGAGGGCGTGGAGATACATTCCTTAATCCAGCCAATAAATTTGCGTCCAAATCCCATCTGGTGAAGGATGAAGTACACGAACTCTCTGTTTACACTGTCAAAGGCCTTCCTGAGGTCAAGTTTTAGGCATGCTCTAGCTCCCATTGGGTTGCTGAAATCTCTTATTTGTTCATGAGCTAGGAGGGCGCAGTCAGAAATCAATCTCCCCTGAAGGAAAGCAGATTGGTTGGGGGATACTAGATCATGTATGAAACTTTGGAGTCTGTTGCAGAGAATCTCGCTAATAATCTTATAAAGAACATTACAACAGGCAATAGGCCTGTAGTCCCCCATTGATGATGCACTTGAACCTTTTGGGACCAAGGTAAGAAATGTGTGATTTAACTGTCTCAATAATGAACTAGATCTGAAGAAGGATTGAACTGCCCCAACCACATCCGTACCAATGAGATTCCAATTATGCTGAAAGAAGAAGCCATTAAACCCATCTGGCCCAGGAGATTTGGATGCCCCTATCTGGAAGACCGCTTCTTTAATCACCATTGCTGTCACATCCCTTTCTAGCCACACTGCAGTCTCTATTTTAATCTTCTTCTTTGGAATGAGATTAGGGAATACATTCCAATAGTTATTTTGATTGTATAAGCTTTCATAGAAGCTGGCAGCCTCAGCTTTAATATCCTCATAGGTTTTGCTCTGTACACCATTGGAATCCACAAGATGAAAAAGGTTGTTGCGTCCCTGTCTTGACTTCATAGCATTGTAAAAGAATCTAATATTTTTGTCCCCCAGCTCAAGCCAATCCTGCCTACTCCTTTGACGGTACATCTCCTCTTCCAGTTCCAGAAGGTTGGCCAGTTGAATTGATAGTTGGCGCTCTCTTTCCTGAAGCTCAACAGAAGAGTGCAGAGAATTCATGTTCCTCACATCTTCAAGATTGGAACGGCATTGTGAAATAGGATTATTTCCTTGATGCGCCCTAGCCCAGATTCTTAGGTCAGCTTTGACCCTCCTCAGTTTGCTAATCAGACAGAACATACGGGACCCTCTAATATACCGGCCCCAACTAGCAGCAACTAGATCATAATAACCTGGCAAGCTTATCCAATGATTATAAAATTTGAAAGGCTTAGGGCCAGAGAGTACCTCAGGGTGCAGCTTTATAAACATAGGAGAATGATCACTGGTTTATGGATCCAAATAGCTGAAGAAAGAATCTGGAAGTAAGCTGAGCCATTCATCGTTACACAACACCCTATCCAACTGTGCTGAAATACGACGCTGCCCCATACGTTTATTGCACCAACTCATGCTATGCCCAGTACTCTTGAGATTCTGCAGTCCACAATCAGATAGGCAATTATTGAAGTCCAAGAGCTTGCTGGGCTCCACCCTACGGCCCCCCACCTTATCTGTAGTGTAAAGAATGCAATTAAAGTCACCTCCTACAATCCAAGACTCCTTCCCTATGCTAGCCGCATCCAATTTGAGTTGATCCCAGAGGAATTTCCTCTCAACTGCACTGTTGCTACCATATACTGATGTAAAAACAAATTTCAGCCCCCCCCCCCCCCCCCCCCGAATTGATACACTGGCAAGTGATATGTGTAGAAACTAAAGATCTAGATGTGTACAAACCGAATAACACAGATCTAGATATATAACATGCGGAATCTTAAATCATTGCATACTCTGATTTAGCGGAAGCGTACCTGAGTCCATCGCTAATAATCTGAAAGATCCTGACGATAACACAACGGACGATCTTCCAGAATAGCACGAATCAACCGTTTGGAGAATCCCTTTAGCCTTCTCCCGGTTTCTCTCCTAGCGACGGGACGTAGAAAAGACGGCTCAACTTTGTTCGTGTATTCCAGGGACCATGACCGCTAATATTTATAGGCTAGCCTCCATAGCCCTAGGGTTTCCAACTCGGCCCATCAACGAGTTGAAGCCCAATAGTCTCTACACATAAAGGCCCCACAACCTGTTTAACTCATTTAGCCCATTTAATTAATTAAAACCAGATCACTAATATATTGGGCTTAATATGACAGCGTAGCACTTATATAATTATTCACCGCATATTAGCCCAACGTTGGATTAAGATCCAACTTGTTGGATAAGTTCCAACAATCTCCCACTTGGGCTATATGCTTAAACTTTATAATTATATTTCATAGTGCATACAACCAAATAAGATCTTAACTTGCTGTCATTTCTTTAATGAGTAAAGAACAATCCGATCCATCAATTATATTAGCAAGGGATCAAAGAGATCTTCGCCGCAGCAATTGCAGCTCGACCCATCAGTGGTCACCGTGCTAATACAAAAGAATGACATGGATTATGAAGTGGATGTGTAGCGTGGAAATTACATGTAATGTGATCTAACATGTCTATTTCCAACTGATCCTCCTTAACCTTAGTGAGATCATAAACAAAACAAAATCGGAGTGAAGCCGAACTGAAACCAAAAACTTTATTTCTGATCAGAAAATAACCTCAAGCTTAAGCTGGAGACTTAATTTTGTCTATCATATGAGCACCCAAAAGAACAAACTCCCACAAAACTGAATGTTCTTAATGAAATGATATCCATATGAGTAGCTAGCTCATAAAACCTTTTGGATGACATTTCCTTACTATAACGGATCCGTAATTACATGGTTTGTTCCGATGTGCTCATTAGACAATTATACACTCCTATTATTAACAAACTAGGAACTTGATCTCTGAATATCTAAACTTTGTCGAGTTCATGTTGTTGCTGGAATATAAAACTGCAGACTTCATTGTCACTAAATAAACTGTGTGGTGTTACAACACCATCCCTAATTTGCAGCATAGTGACAAAATATGCAGATATATTTCATGATTTGGATGTCACGTAATATGTTATGAAATCTAAAGCCATGTCAGAAGAGACTATATAAAAGGGACCACTTAGATCTCTTCTAGTAAATGGCGCCTAATATAGATTTTCATACATTCTTTGCATCCAATAAATGATCAGAGTCAGTATACCAAAATGATCTCAACCCTTTTGACTACTGATCCTTGAACATGTAACCCTTTTGTTCTCCATAAATACCGTAAGACACATTTGGCTGCTGTCAAATGGTCAACTCCTGAACTTAACAATCTGCCCAACACATCTGTAATATATGCAATAACCAAATGCATATAAAACCGACTCCCTATTGGTGAGATATAGGAAATCTTCTGAAGATTATTCTCAGGGTAATTATTGAGACTAAACTTGTCTCCCACAGAACTTAGCATTCATTACCACATAGATATTATATAAATTACATGCTCCCACAGAACTTAGATAACATCATTAAATATCATCTCAAAACCGAACGAGGTGATCACTTAATGAAATTTAATGTATCAGTAACGATATTGAAATGCTCTACTAATGCCATTATAAACCTTATAGAGTCTTTCATGAAAAGCCCAATAGAAAGTCTCTTTACACATTAATGCATTCTTTTCCGTATAAAGTCTTTGAGTGATACGCTTTAAATCTTTTCTTAATACCCTTTTGAATTCACTTTTGATTGTAAAAGACTATTTACAATCAATAGGTTTCAAACCTTATGGCAATGAGAAAAAGATTTTAAGTATCATTTAAAGACTTTCTTAATTAATGCAATAATCAATTTTAGAGATGTAGAACTTTTATGACTTGATGTAAGTCGAACTTCCATCATCCTAATGTCAACAGTGAGCTTGTCATCTCTTTAATGGATTTCCTGAATGGCAATTAGTGCTTTGAGGGTGCTAGAGTTTGTCCTTATGAACAATTTCCCGAGTAGGAGGAATTGCAACATTATCTTGAATTTATTGTGTCTTGAACAATGTCAGGAATACCATCCCGAACAATGCCAACAACACCTGTGTGGATATAATCCTCTTCAAGAGTAATGTCACTAACTAAATTTCCCCCCTCAAACTCAGCATCCTCAAATAGGTGTGCATTTCCTAATTCGTTAATTAACTTAATAGTGGGATTATGTAAAATCATACAAAATAATATCAACTTTAAAACTATTCAACAAAATTAGAAAATCATTAGCATTATGTCATATTACTTTATTAGGCTTATAAAGCCTTACTTTAGTTGGACATATCCAAACATGCAATTGATTTATTTGTTGAAACTTTATTAAGGATATAAGCTGCAATCAAAATATAACTGAATTCTAAACTGTTAATTCTTTCATTACAACACATGTACTTAAACTGCAGGAATCTTAGAAATAAAGCAACATTTCCAAATAAATGAAGATTATAATGATCTTTTAAAGAACTAGAATAAACTAATTTTGAATTAAGAGACAACCAACTTTTCCATTCAAAATTGAACACTTATAACCAAATTTGTTCAAAATAGAAATGGAAATCCAAATTCCGTTAAAAACGGTACATAATAGTCTCATAAAATTCAAATACAATCTAGCACTTAAAAGAAATAATCTAAATTTAATGTGCCTCTACTTGAACCATCTTGCCATTGCCCATATCGATGTATCTTTCACCATCATTTGGCTTTTGGCATCTTAGGCAATCCTGCATAGACACAATGATGTGAATGGTTACACCAAAATCTTTCTATCACGTGTCTATAAGTACCCAAGGTTGCATGAAAAGAAATTATGCTAGAATTAAACCAAATTTCACAGCATACCTTTCTTATCTTTTAGTGGTAGAGATCATATGAGCACTTTCTGTCTTCCTTGCTCAAGCCTGTTCTCTTCCTGGACACAGTGCGAGATGAGCTCATCCAGAGACCAAGTCTCATCCTTCAGATTGTAGCTCATCTTAAACTGGTTGAACTGTGATAGAAGAGATATCAAAACAAAATGCACTAGCAAAGCCTCAGAGAGGTCTGGCTGAAGTGCTTTCAACCTTGAAGCAACATTAGACATCTTCAATATGTGCTCCCTAATGTTTCCTGTACCCTTATACCGCATTGAATTTGGAATTGTCAAGAGTGTACCAATTTCACCCCTTTCATTCTTGACAAATCTATTTTCAACATCAGAAAGGAATCCTTTAGCTGTAGTAATTTTATCTGAAATAGTGCCCCTGAGATTTTCTGGAATGGCATTCTTTATAAGAAAAATTTTCAGGAATAATAGCTGAAAAGAGAACAAGTAAAAACAATTTTAACATGTTCATATGAGTATTAAACAAAGCAACACCAAATTCAAATTAATGCTATTTTCCCATCTCAAGACATCCCCCACTAGCCCAATATTTATCTTTGGATAATCTATTGACTAGTCACTGACATCTTGTTGTAGCAATCAGACAATGACAATAATAACATGCCAAAAATAAAACTTCCTTTGGGCCGAATTAAATTTGCATGCATTGAACTCACTAATCATCACCTTGTCTATTGCCACAGGTGCGCATGAAATGGTATAGAACGGTAATCTTCCTTTGGGCCGATTTAGCATTCTTACGCAAATCACGGGCACATTAGATTCTTTTTATATTCATGAAATGAAATAATGCAAATCAACAGAGCCCACTTTGGCGAGGTGATGATTGCACGAAGTCATTTCAAAAATATATACCTTTGCAAAATTTGAATCTAAGTCGCAATTTAATACATGAATATACTTTAAGTGGAGATATTCAAGTCCACTTTTATTCAAAATCAAATTTAAGGCAACCAAAATTTTCATACAAAAGTGTGTATTCAACTTGTTATATTTCGATTAGAACTAATCTTCACAAGAAAACCCACTTTGGTGAGTTGATGATCCAATCATTCTATATTCGAAATATATAATTAATTGTGCCAAAAATTGAAATTGAAACTAAACTGAATTTAACACAAAATGATTACATTAAGTGGAAATATAAATAAGAACCTTTTATTCCACCCTTCTAATCATTTATATAGAGTTAAATAAAATCCATAACTTCAACACAAATTTTCTTCTTAAAATGGGGTATATATGTATACTAATGTGTATATGAACATACATTATAAAGTCATATATGTAAATATACACCCTATCCCATTTTAGATATAACTTTAAAACGTGTCAAATTTCCTTAAGGCCATTTGCTTGATGGTTAGTGCATAAAAAATTCTTTAAGGCCTTTTAAACTTATTCTTGAGGAGAATATATGTTAAAGCTTTTTATTTACTCCCGAAGAAAACTCTTGAATTTTGTGTTTTAATTTAAATCTAAATTCAGGCTAACTGAATTTTCATACCAACGTATGAAGTCAACTTGGTATATACCGAAGTATATATATATATGGTTTTAAGCCTTAAACTTAGAATTTAAATTTATTTTGCACAATTAACACAAAATTTTATCTTTGAGGAGAAATATACATTTAAGTGTCTTATTTCCTCCTTCAATCCAATTAAATTCAATATTGGGCAACCAATCATACAAAAGTATGTATTTAACCGTTTATGTTCCGAAATAATAACAATTTAACTGTAGAGCCCACTTTGGTGGGATCCCGTAATAATTAAAATTATTTCGAAACATATAATTTAATGCGCCCAAAAATTGAATTTAAATGAAACTGAACTTAAATGTAAATATACAGGAAAGCCTTTTATTTACTCCTTCGATCCGTTTAAAATTCATCCAGGCAACTAACTGATCATACTGAGTATGTATTTTAATCTGTTTACATTCCGAAATAATAACAATTTTAATAGTGGAATCCACTTTGGTGGAATTTCACAAAAAATTAGAGTTATTTCGAAATGTATATTTAACTGAAACTTTGCCTAAAGAATTAAAAATCGGAATGAACTTAATTTTAACACACAAAATTTGGGCTTAAAGGATCGCTATATATACAGTTAACCATGTATATCCTCATTTCACGAATTTAAATTCAAAACTTTAGGCGATAAATTTTTCATGCCAATCATTATGTAGCCTTTTATATATATCGAAATAAAATCAATTGCCACGATCGAGCCCACTTTGGTGGGTTGTCCTTTTAAATAAAATTATTTCGAGATATATATATAATTAATTACGCCTAAAATTGAATTAAAATGTGAATTTTAACACAAAAATTACACTTAATGGAAATATACAAATTGCCCTTTTATTTCCTCCTTAACTTGTGTTAAAACATCCTAAAATAGGCCCAAATATGTGTCCAAATGACCCAAAAATTGGGTCCAAAATTAGCCATGCGGGTGCCCAAAACTGGTTTGCAATAAGCCCAAAAAAGGCCCAAAACTGATTTGCAATAATTCTTACAAGATGCCCAAAAGATACCCAAACAGGCCCAAATGTTAATAGCCCAATTGTAAGCCCAGCCCCCTTTTTAAAAAAAATAAACAGAGTTATTTTATTTTATTTTTTTAAACTTCTTGTGGGCCGGCCCACCGGCCCACGCGGCTGGACCTGCGAACGGGGAGGGGGGTAGGGTTTGTTAGGGGGCGGCGGCCGCCGCCGCCGTCCTCTGCAGTCGGAACGCCGTAAGGGGGGGCGTGAACCCCCTTTCTTTCTCGCAACCGGCGCCGGCCAAGAGGCCGGCGCCTGTTTCCTGACGGGGGGCGACCCCCCGCCGCCCCCTTTGATTATGAACGGGGGGCGGCGGGGGCCGCCCCCCTTTGTCCCGACGGGGGGGGGGGGGGGGGGGCGGTGGGGGCCGCCCCCCGGTTCTTTACGGGGGCGACGGGGGGGCCGCCCCCTTTGTCCTGACGGGGGGCGGCGGGGGCCGCCCCCCTTTGACCTGACGGGGGGCGGCGGGGGCCGCCCCCCCTTTGTCTTTACGGGGGCGGCGGGGGCCGCCCCCTTTTGATCTGACGGGGGCGGCCTCCGCCGCCCCCTGTTACTGAACGGGGGCGACTTCCGCCGCCCCCTCTGTCATCCGACGAGGGGTGATAAAACAGCCGCCCCTTTTTCCCCGTTTTTTTACTTACAGGGGTGGGTTCGTCGTCCCTTTCTGATCTGCGACGACGCCGGCGTCGCCGGAGCCGTTCTTCCGACGGGGGCGGTAGAGCCGCCCCTCTTTTGCTGTGTTGGGCGGCGGCCGGCGGGCCGCCCCCGATCTAGGGTTTGTAGAAACCAAATTTTTTTTAAACAAGAAAAATCAATCAAAAAACCTCAATTTTGCATAGATCTGAAACTTATAACTGATAAAAAATGAATTTTTAACAGATCCGAAACTTTAAACAGATTAAAAATCTGATTTTTATCAGATCTACTACGAGCAGACAAAAAAAATTTAAGATCCACAGCATGTGGGCTCCGATACCACTTGTAGAAACTAAAGATCTAGATGTGTACAAACCGAATAACACAGATCTAGATATATAACATGCAGAATCTTAAATCATTGCATACTCTGATTTAGCGGAAGCGTACCTGAGTCCATCACTAATAATCTGAAAGATCCTGACGATAACACAGCGGACGATCTTCCAGAATAGCACGAATCAACCGTTTGGAGAATCCCTTTTGGCTTCTCCCGGTTTCTCTCCTAGCGACGGGACGTAGAAAAGACGGCTCAACTTTGTTCGTGTATTCCGGGGACCATGACCGCTAATATTTATAGGCTAGCCTCCATAGCCCTAAGGTTTCCAACTCGGCCCATCAACGAGTTGAAGCCCAATAGTCTCTACACATAAAGGCCCCACAACCTGTTTAACTCATTTAGCCAATTTAATTAATTAAAACCAGATCACTAATATATTGGGCTTAATATGACAGCGTAGCACTTATATAATTATTCACCGCATATTAGCCCAACGTTGGATAAAGAATGCAATTAAAGTCACCTCCTACAATGCAAGACTCCTTCCCTATGCTAGCCGCATCCAATTTGAGTTGATCCCAGAGGACTTTCCTCTCAATTGCACTGTTGCTACCATATACTGCTGTAAAAACAAATTTCAGCCCCCCCGAATTGATACACTGGCAAGTGATATGTTGCATAGAATCTGAGATTACAATCAATTGCCATACAGACGGATCATAGCCTATAAGAATTCGGCATCCTCCATGCTGGTGGAAATTATGTAGAGAGATCCATTGCTTTGGGAAACAAGACTTAGTGCTGATACTTCCGGAATTCAGTTTGGTTTCTAAAAGAAATAAAATAGTAGGAGCCAGGTTTTTAATTCTATCCCGCAGGTCCCTACGCCTCACAGCATTGTTCAATCCCCGTATATTCCAAATCAACATAGTCATAAGAAGATGGGTAATTCTGAAGATAGGAGAATACTTATCCTACTTCAGTCTGGAGCTTCTACGGGTTGCCGCACCCGAGAGAGAAACAGAATGTTTACGCTGTTTAGAGGAGTCGCGGGCATTCATTATCTCACTGAGTTCAACTGCCCACTCAGGATTATCAAAAACGGGGTCATGTGGCAGGCTACAAGAAGATCCATCTGCAGCATCGGGTTGTTCCAATATCAACCCAGGTACGGTCCTCAGGTTGGTGGACTCGGCCTCATTGGTGACAGCAGGGTCCGGACCTGATGAAGCTTCAAGATGTCCCAAAATAGGCCTAATATTGGTCTCCAGGTTGGTGGACTCAGCCTCATTTAGAGGAGAATGCACTGGAGATAAAATTGTGACAGCAGGGACTTGTTCTAGATGTACCAATATCGGCCTAAGGGGGGAGTGCACTAGGGGTGAAGTAGTAACTGCAGGGATTGGTGTCATCACAGTTGTTAGCCCAAGTTGACATTTATGCCTCAGTTTTTGTACAAACTTTAGAGAATTCCATATGCTAAGAAAATAACAGATAAGATGCTTAGGGCCTGCCCTCAGGGAGTCCCCCTTCGATGACGCAGCACAAAGTTTTTCAGACTGTGGATCCTGGCACGAGTGATGCAAAACACCCCCCGCAAATAGATCCGTTGCCATAGAGCTGGAACCCACATTAACTTCAATAGACTTGCTAACCAACGTAGGCTCCTGATTAGACAAATCAAGCCCCTTCCCCTTGACCTGAAAAGGGCATTGCAAAATAGAGTGGCCGAAACAAAGACATCTATTGCATCGAGGGGGTTCGGCTTCAAATACAGTGTCAACTTATAAAATAGATCCATCCTCTAGTTCAACCTCAATTTGTTTAGGCAAATCTTTACTAGCATCAATCTCAATCAGGCATCGTGCATAAGTTATTCTCTCCAACCTCGCAGTTGCACGGTCCAGACACAATGGCTTCCCCACAACTGAAGCAAGGATGTTAAGGACATCAATAGACCACATGTTAACAGGGACCCCATGCAATTGGACCCAAATTGGGGCAGAGGTGAGAATGTCTCGATCATGACGGAGAGAAGGGGACCATAATTTGAGCACAACCAAGCGACCATCAAACAGCCATGGCCCGCCGTTAAGTACCCTCTCACAGTCCTCCCCAGACTTAAATCTGAAGTAGAAAAACCCGTTGTCTTTACTGAACAATTGCACTTTCTTCCTGGGCTTCCAAAGCCTCTCCAACCAAGCTTGCATCTGGCTGAACAAAGGAGCCTCCCCCAACACATACCCAACCAAGGTTGATTTCCAGTACTCGGAACCCTTCGCCAAGAGAGTGTTAGGGACAGTGGCAACGATGGAACCGTCCTGTCTAACATTTGGGGGCACAAAGGTCATACCGACGCCATTCCCATACGTTCGCTTAGCACAGCAGATATCTGACCAATTACGCTTGGGGTCCGTACTATTAATTGAAATAGGCTGAGCATTCCTCTTAGGCATTACATCGAACACCCTGACCCCATGGCTGCCAACAGGCAAAGAACCCCTGGAATCAAGCTTCCCAGGCCTCCCGCGAAGATGATGATTACCTTGTTTTGGACCCCCAGGCAAAAAGCTTACCGTAGGACGACGAGGCTGAGGAGCTACATGTCGATTGGGACGCCTCCTAGTAACAGTTTGCCATATTCCGTCCGCTTGATCGTCACGCCGCTCAACGCGACCAAGCAGATCCCTTGATTCATCAACTGGAACCCCGCCGGCAAGGGTTTCCGCCCTCGAACGGCCATGGGTAGCCGCCGTCATCGGTGGAATTCCTGAATCGCCGCAGTCGCCAAACACTCCTCTCCGCAAATCACGCAAAGGGTTTTTTATATCTCCGCAAATTTTTGGATCCAGGTTTATAGATTCCCTACTACTGTCCTGCGAACACTCACATCAATATGCAGAAAATTTATTTGGGGTAATTCTAAGGATTGGTCCTGGAGTGACTCCTGCAGGCCTAAGGAGGAAGGGGGAGTGGGATTAAGATTATTGACAGACCTGAATTTGGCAGCAAGAATCAAGCTAACTTGGAGGTTACTGAAGACTAAGGGGCTCTGGGCGGATTTCATGCATAAAAAATACAAGGATACGGCTCAGTTCTATGTAGCGGGGAGAGCTCCCACTCATTCTGGAACTTGGAAGTTTCTACTCCACTGTAGGCATCTTTCGCAGTGTATAATCAAAAGAAAGGTGGGAGATGGGAGAGACACACTTTTTTGGCACGATAATTGGCTCCCGTGCGGACCTCTCAAAACTATTTACAATGTACCAGATGGTTCAAGTTTAAAGAGAGTGTCGGATTACTGGAATGGATATCGCTGGATTGATGATGAGGATATCCAGATGTTGCAGCCATTGCTAAGCCGCCATGTTCTAACAGCGGGTTCGGACTCTTGGGAATGGAGGGGGGGTTCGGCATCGGCATTTAAGTTTAAGGAAGCATGGGACACAGTTCGTTTGAAATCAGGTACATTTCACTTTCGCAATCTTGTGTGGTACAGTTCCTATACTCCTAAATATTCAATCACCTTGCTACGTGCATTTAAAAACAAGCTTCTGACCAAATGTCGCCTGGAGAAATGGGCCACTATTTCGGCCAATGCTTGTGAGCTTTGTACAGAGGGCACGGCTGAAACAATTGAGCACATTTTTTTCAACTGCTCTTACTCGAATTACATTTTGCAAAGGTGCCTTTTAAAGCTTAATACCTCTAACCGGCCAGTTGGGTTATCTATTACTGAAGTCGGAAGTTTTTTCATGACAAATTTTGGGGAAAAAGGCGCACTTGGGCAGCTTGGGAAGACAGTCCTAGCAGCAGTTGTCTGGCATATTTGGCGTGAACGCAACAGGCGGCTATTTGAAAATAAAATGAGGCCCAAAACAGTCCTATTTGATGAGATTACGGAAGATGTTCGCATCATCCTACGGAAGGTAGGGGAAGTGGAAGATGAAGCTGCAACTGCTTATGATAATTGGGATATCCGAGATAATGGATGACCCACTTTTGTATCCCAAATTGGGGGTGTGTATGATGTGGAGTTTGTATTGGGATTCGTGGTCCTGCGCTTGGATATTGGACTATATGATCTAAGGTGACGACGCTTGTGTCCTCTCCCCTAGTCATTTAGTCTATATTCTACGCTCAGCCCACATTGTATCTTTCTGTCCATATTAAATATAGTACTAACTTACCTTGCAAAAAATATATATATACATATGTGTATATACATACATACATACATACATACATACATACATACATATATATATATATATATATATATATATATATATATATAAGGGAGTATATATATATATATATATATATATATATATATGAGGAGGGATCAAATGACCCCCAAAAATAACCCCCAAAAATAACCCCTATCAAAAATCCTATGCCCCCCATTTTTTCGGAAGATCCGAACCGTTCATCTTGATCTCCACCCTCTAAATACCTGACCCACCAATTTTCAACCCGATCCCATGTGTTTTGTCCGTTCATCCATCCGACCCAAATTTAACGGTTTCGCATGAATAGAACTTTTGCGAATGGTTGATGAACGGGTAAAACACATGGGATCGGGTTGAAAATTGATGTGCCAGGTATTTAGAGTGTGGAGATCAAGATGAACGGTTCGGATCTTCCGAAAAAATGGGGGGCATACGATTTTTGATTGGGGGTTATTTTTGGGGGTCATTTTTGGGGGTCATTTGATCCCTCCTATATATAGATATACTAGTTATTACCTGTGCCCATAGGGCACGGTTTATTTAATGGCTGAGTTTCCCCCCCCCCACAAATATCAAGTTCCCCCAAATTTCATGTTTTCCCACAAAATTTCAGGTTTTCCCCCAAATTTAAGTTTTCCCCCAAAATTTAAGTCCCCCCAAAATTGGCATTGCCACCTAGGACAAACTTTCCACGTAGGACAAAGCTTTGTCCTAGTATGATAAGATTCAAAATCTTCAAAGGACTGGAAACAAATGGTCGGAAAGGGGGGAGAATAAAAAGTGTGGGTGGTGTGTGGGGAGGGTCCAGGGGCAAAAATGCAAAAACCGGGGTTGTATGTGCAAAATTCCCCACCTCCTCTCTTATCCCTCAAAATCACATCTCTTATAATTTCTCTTATCCAAATTCTCTTATCCAACTTCTCATGTCCAAATTCTCTTATCCAATTTCTCTTGATAACATCCCTCTTTTATATAATAGATATATATATATACACCACACACATATATGTATGTATATGCATCCTACATGTGCCTGATGTATTCTGATATGTATTCGCTAGTATATCGTAATGATGCGATAATACTTGGTACTTAATAAGTGATAGTAACTGGTGAATACTTGCACATTCTGTCATATATGTACACCTATATTGTTCACATGTGATGTGAGCACACCCTGGTGCATAAATATGATTAGATAGATGGTAGGGTATATTTGTCACTATGTGAATGTGTATGCATGAATATGGTTGGTGTAGTACCATGTAGCTGATATTATGCATGTGTATAACTATATACAAGGGTGGAATATGTGTATATGTGTATCTCTATGTGTGTGGTTTTTTGGCATAGTGCTGGTTGTGTTATGTGGGTACGAAGACCCCTAGACCCTTTGACCCTTGGCGAGACATCCTCTTGCCTTAGAAAGTCCGAGGACGGACTTTATTTTAAGGTGGACAGGATGTCACAGCCTGATTTGCCATGTACGATGAACTACACGTGTATCGTCTCCATATACGTGTAGAAGGGTGTCAGGTGTTGATATGCTATGCTATGAGCGTAAGGGTTGCTAGTGGCAATCATGTAATTCTCTGGATTAAGTGAGGGTACGTTGGTCCTTTGGCGATATGCATAGTGTGTTTAGAGAAATGTTATGTGCGTAAAGTAATGGTATACTTGTAAATTCTTAGAAGTGTGTTAGGGTCAAAAGGGGCTAGTGTGTAAGGGGCTAGGGTCAATGGCATGTTTGTAAATTTTTGGAATGGTGAGGGGGAAAATGATCATTTGGGCAAATGAGGGGTGCGTGTGTATTATAAAAAGGTGTGTGTGTAAAGTAGTGGCAAACTTGTGATTACTTGGAAGTTGAGGGGCATTTGGGCAAGGGTATTTTAGTCTTTTACCTTGTGTCATGATGAGTTAGGATAAGGGTATGAGATATTCCTTAAGGGACTTCTAGAGCCCTCTCTTTCTTTCCATCATTCTCTTTTCATTTCTTTTCATTTCTTTTCTTCATTTCCTCTCCATCCCTCTCTCCCCTAGCCAGCCACGTTCTCCCCCCTCTCCCCTTTCTTTAACACCTAAAACCCCCAATTCTCCATTAATTTTTGCACAAGAGCTTAGTTCACTTCAAAGAGAAAGAAGAGAAAAGAAGAGGAAGGAGGAGGAATGAAGTTAAGGGTTATGAAGGAGGATTCTAACATGAATGATGGAGGGCTTCGAGAAGAGTTGAGGGCTTATAAAAGGAGCTTCTCAAGAGGTAGGATTCCTATCTCCACCTTGTATTTCATTTGTATGCATGTTTTCTTGTGAACTAACTTATCTTTTATGTTCATGAATCTGTTCTGAAAATTCCAGCAGTTTAAGCCTGTAACGCCCCGCTTCTCAAGTATGAGTGGGCATGCCCTGGTCATATTAGAGATGTGTGTTTGATAGATGTACAAAAAATATATATCCATGAAGCTCACGAAATTCTACCCCAAAATCATATGAAATTTAACATATGTTCAATTCAGTTAGTACGAGTAAAAATTCAATCTAGACAATATGTCTGAATGTCTTTCATACTGGACACAGTTCAAAAAAGGGTAGATCGGTCTCTACACACTCCATGGAATTTTGTATTCTTGGTCTCGTTGTAAATTTTACAACTTTTCCTACAACTTTGTCTCAGTGCATATTTTCATGATTCGAACGGGAATATAACTTAAAACAGCAATCTTTACAACCCTCGGAATCTTTCTGAAAAACATATTTGACAGGCTTCACCAAACAATTCACCATAAATCATATTTTTCATATCTTTTCATGAAATGTTATATGTGAATCCATAACTACTGGATATACAACTTTAATTTAGGAAACTTTGTCAAATTCTCAACGAAAACTGATGATATATAGCCAATTATTGTGACCATCTGCAATTTCCAGCATGCTGAAATGTTAAGGGATGCTATAACTATGACTTGATGCTAAATTTTCCTCTATTATGCATGTGCATTGTTGTTACTTGAAATAGGAGTTCATTCTGCTATTTACTCTTGGATTTGCTCATGTTATAATGGCCATGTTAATTACTCCGTCATGTGTTCGTTGAAATGCCTCAATGAAGGCAATATCCGGTAATTTGAGAAATATGCATGTGTTAGTGTTGGCCTTGAACCACATTGATGATTGGTGAAGTTATAGGCTTGAATGGCATGGATACACTGTATTTGTGAATGGATAATGTGTGGTGATAGAGGGCATGTCACGTGAGTGCATGACCCTATGTCTAGTGATGGATAGCTAAGGTGAAGTGTGCACCCATACCATCATGACCCCTAGCGTGTCACTTATGATGTTAACCTATAATTTGAATATTTCTCAATCCTCTCTAATGAGGGTGAGTTAGTGAAACCCCGGTTTTAGATGGAAAGGCTGAGTAAATGATGGATATGAGGTCTGGACCCTGAAGACTGGGGATGTGATATGTGATTATTCCCATTCGCCTTTGCAGGGAGTGGAGGGGACTTGGCGTTTGTGATGATCTGGTTGTAGGATCTAAATAAGGCCTAGAGGGGGGGTGAATAGGCCTTTGACCAAATTATCGCAAGATAAAAATTAAGCCTAGTTTACAGCATGCAGTTTAGAAATTGAACAATCAAAGCATTCACAGAAGACACAGAATTTAACGTGGTTCGGTCCCCATGACCTACGTCCACCCCAATGAGCAATCACTTATACTGTTTCTTTAAGAAGTTACAATCTCCCTTAGATTGTTGCACCAACACCAACCTGTCAGACCAACTCAAGCTCACCAAAGCCAAAAAGAAACATACAAGAATCACTCCCCAACCCAACTTGCCCCAACAAGTTTGGTTCCCAGAGTCCCAAATAACGGAAGAAATTATATTACAGAAATGCTGATCAAAACATTAATAACTTCACAAATAAATAAGATCAAGAGTTTAGAAAGCTCATTCGTGAAGATCTCTCTGGTTGTCGTCTTTCAGCACATCAGTAGCTTCGCAACGCTTCTTACGGAATGATGATCGGATGTCTGTAGAAGAAGTAGTCGCTGTCCCCGTGGACGTAGTCGGTAGAAGTTCCTCACTCAAAATGATCTCATTTGCTGCACAGGAGGAACTAGCTGCTCAACTTGCTATCACTGCGTCGAGGATGAGTCACGGTCGCAACGCTTCTTACGGAACTCAATTTGGATCTCTAGAACTCCACTTATTGATGATAATGTGAAGAGATGTACATTGGTATTTATAGAATTGAGTTAACGGGTTTACGTCACTGTTCCAAGGGATCCGCACCCACGAAAATCACGTTTAAAATAGGCTTAACGGGTCGGGTTTAAAATCCGCTGTCGGCAGCGATCTCAGCCGTTGGATCGAGCGGGATTCGCTGAGGAGCTGCCACGTGGCGGTCAAAATTCGCGCGTCGTCGCCCGCCTCCGCTGACCCGGACCCGCACTGTCGGTAGCCGTCTGATCTTCGCGTGGACGGCGGAGATGCAGCCACGTCGCTCGCGGATGTCGACAGCTGCGCCCGCCATTTGCGACTTCATCCGCACGGTAGGTGGCCGTTGGATCGAGATCGGGCGGCGGACAAGCGGCCACGTCGCCCCGCTTCGAGCGGTCGTTGGATGTGGAACGAACGGCGCAGATGATTCCACGTCGACTTGGATTTAATTCAGCGATGAAGCGTAGATATGCACAGTACCGTATGTCATATTTGCTGAGTATTTTCACTGTATTCTTGCGTATTTGGGCATCAAATAAATCCCAAAAATTCTGAAATAATTCTCAAAAATCCCAGAGCTTCATATTGACATGTGAGAATTGTTTCACCTCATTTCTCCACTTGTAGAAAAAGTTTCTTCTTTGTATACTCTGTATTTTCTCGTATTTCCCCGTATTTTGCCTTCAAACAATCTCCAAAAATTCTGAGAAAATTTCCATGATGTTTATAGCCTATGTTTAACTCTAGGGTAGAGTTTCATAGCTATACTCTCTTGTTTGAGCAGCTTGTGTAATTCCAAATGAAGTTTCAGCTCCGTATTTCAACGTACTTGAGTACGTGCATGTGTAACTTGAGCAATCATGACTATAGGGACCTGTGACACACTCAACAAACATATTAGAACAGTTCAGTAGGGTTTGTTATCATCAAACATAGGTTAGGATGCTGTTTCCAACAATCTCCCCCTTTTGATGAGAACAAACCAGACATTAAGATTACATCAAAAATGTGTGAAGTGTGTGAGTGTGTGAAGCATGAATATGAGCATGAATGGCAAAATGATATGCTCCCCCTATTGACATGCTCCCCCTATCTCTGACATGCTCAATCTTAATATTTCTCTCCCCCTTTGTTTTCATCAAAAAGCATGAAATAGCATATGATGAATGGAAAATTGAACATTATAAAGCAAAACAAAAGACAATACATCGATGACCACAAGGAATAATAAGCAATAATCACCAAATCATAACTAGCAGAATTCATCTCCGTGCTCAAGTGTGATGATCAAATGTTTAGTACATATGGAGAGGTAATAAGGAATACAGCCTGTCATAATCATCTTTTCCACTGAATATATGAACATCAAAGATTGAGTTTCCCCTTCTCATGTAATATGAGTTCAAGTTACCAATTCCAAACATGACCGAGAAGGATTTTTAAATGTGAAATGGCAGTGCTTGACGGACTTAACACCAACGCTAAAAATAACATTTTTAGCATAAGTTGGATGTCCAAGGGTAGTATCAAGGACATGAATCGTATCCATTTTTCATACGAAGCTCTGTGTATATATTTTGAAGACACTCGTCTTGCTATTCTTTTTATACACGTATATTTTGAAGAGAGCTTTTCTTTTTACCCATGCCTTGAAACATCATATCTTATTAAAACATAAATTAGTCCACCAACAACCACTTTTCTTATTCAAGATTACAATTCCATAGCAAAACATTTTGATCTGTGTAAGTGTGATTGGATGATGAAAAACGTTAGTTACTCATTAATGAATATGACCTAATTAAGCATGTAGTCTTTGAATGCAAGCATTGTTAAGAATATAATATTCAAAATCCATAAGACATATGTTTTGCATTTAAAGCTGTTTCTGATGAAAAAATGCAAAAGGAGGAGATAGACAATTCACTTTCCCTTTCTGTTTATATTTTTCTTTTTCATTTTTTTTATTTTTCTTTTTCATTTTTTTTTATTTTTCTTTTTGTAGCACACCACACAAAAACAATAAAAGCACACCAAATAATATTTTCACTCTAAATATAATCAATAATGCCCAGTTCTAGACGTAGACGACAAAAACGATCTTCTGGCAAAGGTTTTGTAAAGATATCTGCCAACTGAGAATCAGTAGAAATATATTCAATAGATACATCCTCTTTTGCCAAATGATCTCTAAGAAAATGATGTCTTACATCTATGTGTTTTGTCCGAGAGTGATGAACAGGATTGTTAGAAAGATCTATAGCACTCTTACTATCACATCGTAATGGAACTTTTCTAAGATCCAAGCCGTAGTCAGACAGGGTTTGCATCATCCAAAGTACTTGGGCACAGCAACTGCCAAGGGCAATATACTCAGCTTCAGTAGTGGACAAAGCAACACTGTTCTGCTTACGACTAGACCAAGAAACCAATGAATGTCCTAGCATAAAACATGTTCCACTAGTGCTCTTTCTATCAATCATACTACCAGCATAATCAGCATCAGCATAGCCAACCAAATTAAGATTACCACAAGAGTGATACCATAGTCCAAGTGTAGGAGTGTGAATAAGATATCGAAAAATCCTCTTAATGGCTATCAAATGTGATTCTTTTGGACAGGCTTGAAATCGTGCACACAAACAGACAGAAAACATGATGTCTGGTCTAGATGCAGTTAAATAGAGTAAGGACCCAATCATACCTCGATAAAGCTTTTGGTCCACATCTATTCCTTTGTCATCCTTTTCAAGCTTCGTTGTCGGACTCATTGGAGTTCGCATTAGCTTTGCATTTGCCATCCCAAATTTCTTCAACAGTTCTTTTATGTACTTGGTTTGGGAAACATATATGCCATCACCAGTTTGTCTTACTTGAAACCCCAAAAAGTATTTCAACTCTCCGACCAGACTCATCTCAAATTGATCCTGCATAACCTTTTCAAACTTTTGGCATAAAAGATCATTAGTAGTACCGTAAATAATATCGTCCACATAAATTTGAACAATAAGAAAATGATCATGTTCATGCAAGATAAACAAAGTGTTGTCTGCACTACCCTTTTTAAAGTTATTTTCCAAAAGATATGAACTGAGACGGTCGTACCAAGCTCTGGGAGCTTGCTTCAGACCATACAAAGCCTTTTGCAACTTGTAAACGTGATTTGGAAAACTATGACTTTCAAAACCAGGGGGTTGTTCAACAAAAACATCTTCTTTCAAATAACCATTTAAAAATGCACTTTTCACATCCATTTGCTTCAATTTAAAACCTTTAAAACTTGCAAAAGCCAGCAATATTCTAATGGCTTCTAATCTAGCAACGGGTGCAAAAGTTTCATCACAATCAATTCTCTCAATCTGGTTATATCCTTTGGCCACTAATCTTGCCTTATTTCTGATTACATTTCCAGATTCATCAAGTTTGTTTTTGAAAATCCATTTAGTGCCAACAATTGGGTAATTATCAGGTCGAGGCACTAATGTCCAAACATTATTTCTATCAAACTGATTAATCTCATCATGCATGGCCATAACCCAACTTTCATCAGTTAAAGCGATTTCAACGTTCTTGGGTTCAATTTCAGAAATGAAGTCACCATGAATGCATAAGGTACACAAGTTATTGAAAGTGGATCGAGTGCGTATACCTTCCGTAGGAGTCCCCATGATCAGCTCAGGTGGATGATGTGGATTGAACCTGAGCTCTCCTCTTTCCAGTCTATTTCCTTGTGGTACTTCTGGTTCAGCTTCCTTTTGGCCTTCAGATGGTTCAGCTATGTTTTCAGGCTCTGTAGTTTCCTTGTCTGCATCTTCAGTTTCCCTGCAATTTAAAAGATCTATTTTAGCTTCATCAAATTTCACATTAATTGACTCAACAACAGTTAAGGTTCGTTTATTGTATATCCTGT
Source organism: Scilla litardierei (assembly GCA_030789695.1). Lineage (NCBI taxonomy): Eukaryota > Viridiplantae > Streptophyta > Magnoliopsida > Asparagales > Asparagaceae > Scilla > Scilla litardierei. Next base: position 40,533,171 of record CM061138.1, on the reverse strand, counting down.
ATGCTTTGCTCCTTGATGAATATCCTACGAACACTCCTTCGTCTGATTTGGATTCAAATGTCCCCAGCTGATCTCCTGTGTTTAAAATGAAACACCTGCATCCAAATACTCTGAAATATGAAATGTTAGGAGTCTTGCTATGCCACAGTTCATAGGATGTTTTGTTCATTAAAGGTCTAAGCATAACCCTGTTGCAGACATAGCAGTCTGTATTCACTGCTTCGGCCCAAAAATACATAGGAAGAGAATAATCATTAAGCATGCTTCTTGCCATCTCTTTTAAAGTTCGATTCTTTCTTTCGACCACCCCGTTTTGTTGAGGTGTTCTAGGAGAAGAAAATTCATGTAAGATCCCTTTTTCCAAACAGAAGTTTTCAAAAACAGAGTTTTCAAATTCACCACCGTGATCACTTCTAATTTTCATAATTGAAAGATTTTTCTCATTTGAAACTTGATTACAAAAATTTTGGAAATTTTCAAAGGAATCCGATTTCTTGGCTAAGAAGTAAACCCATGTATATCTAGAAAAATCATCGATCAAAACAAAACAAAATCTCTTCCCATTGAGGATAGCAACATCGGTAGGCCCAAACAAATCCATATGAATCAATTCTAGGACTCGTGAAGTGGTAACTTCCCGAATTCCCGTAAAAGTGGATCTAGTTTGCTTACCTTTTGTGCATGCAACACACAACTTACCATTCTCGTACTGTTGATGTGGCAAGCCTCGGACCAGGTTTTTATTCTCCAGCTTATGTAGCAACTTCATGCTTATGTGATAGTCTCCGGTGCCATAGTATAGCCTCCTCCTCCCTGCCAATCAAACATTTAGCAATTGTCATTTCTTCAATTATTATTGTATAAACATTATTTTTCCTATTGGCTATGAAGAGGGTATTACCTGTGACCGAGTCATAAATTTTACAAATTTTCTCATCAAAAAGTACTTTCATACCTTTGTCACAGAGTTGGCTTATGGAGATGAGGTTGTGTTTGAGATTTTCAACCCAGAGGACGTCAGAAATTTTAAAAGTATTGTTGCCAACAATACCTTTACCCATTACCTTGCACTTGCCGTTGTCCCCTAATGTAACACTTCCTCCTTCTTGCTTCACGAGGCTAAGGAACTTGTCGCTGTTCCCTGTCATGTGTCTTGAGCAGCCTGAATCCAAATACCACTCACACAGTTGTTCCTTAGCCACACTGAGTCCCTACACATAAGAAGAACAAGGTATGTGTGACCTGGGTAGCCAAATAGGTCCACAATGGTTAGTCATAGTACCTTTCGGAACCCATACTTGTTTGAACTTCATGTTTTGGTTCTTATAACAACAATTTCTATATAAATGCTCAAAAGAACCACAGGTATAACATTTGGCGTTCCGTTTCTTTTTCTTGATGTAATGATTTTTCTTTATCATGTTTTCATTATAAACATTTCCAAATCCTAGTCCTTGTTTATCGTTTTTGATTGACTGGTATCCAAGAATGATGTCTAGTGATTTCCTTCCTACACCAAATTTTCTGATACTCAGTTCTAAATCAGAGACTTTGGATTTCAAAAAGATGTTTTCATTTACAAGCATGATACTTTTATTTATAAAACTCTTTCTAACATTATCTTCATTTTTAGCGAGAGTTTCTATTCTTTTATTTAGGCCAACAATCTTTTCATTACCATTCTTAATTTCTAGCTTTAATGAAACACAAGTCTGACAAGGTATAGCTTCAGTAATACTAGACTTTCCTTTGAGTTTTTCAATGGTAATTTTGAGCGATGCAATTTCATTTTTCAATTTTATTTCATTTTGCAAAACATTATAATTTTCCTGCTGTAGTTGGAAATTCATTTCTTTATAATTTTCTATAGAGGATTCAAGAGAAGTAATTTCTGAATTCATGTTTTCACAAATGTTCATTAATTCTAGTAAAGAAAATTCATCTCTTACCTTGTTCGTGTCGCTTTCACCTATTAGGCAAAGTGATGATCGCGCTACCTCGTCTTGTGGTTCGTCTTCATCGTCATCATCCCATGTTACCGCAAATGATTTCCCTTTGGCTTCGGATGACGCGTTCTTTGTTGGACAGTTTTTCATGAAATGTCCAAATTTCTTGCAGTTGAAACATTGAACACTTTTAGTAGTATTCTGTTCAGACGAGGAATTCAAAGGATTAAACTTATTAAAACGATTGAACCTTTTTGCCATTTCAGATTTTCCGGCAGGAGTTCTGATGAAGCGTCGGAATCCTCTGACCATCAGTGCATGTTCCTCGTCGAGATCTTCTTTGTCACTTTCTTCGGCTTTGAGAACGATGGTCTTTAAAGGTTTAGCCTCACCTTTTTCTCTTGTCTCGACGGCTTTGAGTTCCAGCTCATGGGATAACAGATTCCCAATCAGATCATCCAGCTTCAGCTTAGTGAGATCTCTAGCTTCTTGGATGGCCGTCACTTTAGGTCGGAAGGAACTAGGAAGCGCTCTTAGGATTTTCCGAATGAGGTCGATGCTGTCGTAAGACTTTCCCAAGGCTTTTGAGTTGTATACGATGTCGGTGAAGCGAGTGTACATGTCCTTGATGGATTCTCCTGGTAGCATGTGGAAACCATCGTACTCTAAGCTCAGCAGCGCTAATCTGGACTCCTTCACCTGAGAGGTTCCTTCGTGAGTGACTTCGAGAGTGTTCCAGATTCCCTGCGCAGTAAGACAATGAGATATACGGTTAAACTCAGTTCTGTCAAGTGCATAGATAATTGCATTCATAGCTTTACCATTCAGAGCATAAAGTTTGTTATCGTTATCATCCCATTTATCTTCTGGTTTTGGTTCATCAATATCTTCAATTTTGATTGTATGTGGGTGATAGCCTTTAGCAACAATTTTCCAAATTTCAAGATCTGAAGAGACTAAGAAAATTTTCATCCTAGCTTTCCAGTAAGCAAAATCAGTCCCATTAAATTTGGGTGGTCTAATGGTAGACTGTCCTTCAGCAAATGCTGAATCATATGTATTCATTATGAACTAGACTCAAATGGCCAGGCCTGGTGCTTTGATACCACTTGTAGGATCTAAATAAGGCCTAGAGGGGGGGGTGAATAGGCCTTTGACCAAATTATCGCAAGATAAAAATTAAGCCTAGTTTACAGCATGCAGTTTAGGAATTGAACAATCAAAGCATTCACAGAAGATACAGAATTTAACGTGGTTCGGTCCCCATGACCTACGTCCACCCCAATGAGCAATCACTTATACTGTTTCTTTAAGAAGTTACAATCTCCCTTAGATTGGTGCACCAACACCAACCTGTCAGACCAACTCAAGCTCACCAAAGCCAAAAAGAAACATACAAGAATCACTCCCCAACCCAACTTGCCCCAACAAGTTTGGTTCCCAGAGTCCCAAATAACGGAAGAAATTATATTACAGAAATGCTGATCAAAACATTAATAACTTCACAAATAAATAAGATCAAGAGTTTAGAAAGCTCATTTGTGAAGATCTCTCTGGTTGTCGTCTTTCAGCACATCAGTAGCTTCGCAACGCTTCTTACGGAATGATGATCGGATGTCTGTAGAAGAAGTAGTCACTGTCCCCGTGGAAGTAGTCGGTAGAAGTTCCTCACTCAAAATGATCTCATTTACTGCACAGGAGGAACTAGCTGCTCAACTTGCTATCACTGCGTCGGGGATGAATTCACGGTCGCAACGCTTCTTACGGAACTCAATTTGGATCTCTAGAACTCCACTTATTGATGATAATGTGAAGAGATGTACATTGGTATTTATAGAATTGAGTTAACGGGTTTACGTCACTGTTCCAAGGGATCCGCACCCACGAAAATCACGTTTAAAATAGGCTTAATGGGTCGGATTTAAAATCTGTTGTCGGCAGCGATCTCAGCCGTTGGATCGAGCGGGCTTCGCTGAGGAGCTGCCACGTGGCGGTCAAAATTCGCGCGTCGTCGCCCGCCTCCGCTGACCCGGACCCGCACTGTCGGTAGCCGTCCGATCTTCGCGTGGACGGCGGAGATGCAGCCACGTCGCTCGCGGATGTCGACAGCTGCGCCCGCCATTTGCGACTTCATCCGCACGGTAGGTGGTCGTTGGATCGAGATCGGGCGGCGGACAAGCGGCCACGTCGCCCCGCTTCGAGCGGTCGTTGGATGTGGAACGAACGGCGCAGATGATGCCACGTCGACTTGGATTTAATTCAGCGATGAAGCGTATATATGCACAGTACCGTATGCCGTATTTGCTGAGTATTTTCACTGTATTCTTGCGTATTTGGGCATCAAATAAATCCCAAAAATTCTGAAATAATTCTCAAAAATCCCAGAGCTTCATATTGACATGTGAGAATTGTTTCACCTCATTTCTCCACTTGTAGAAAAAGTTTCTTCTTTGTATACTCTGTATTTTCTCGTATTTCCCCATATTTTGACTTCAAACAATCTCCAAAAATCCTGAGAAAATTTCCATGATGTTTATAGCCTATGTTTAACTCTAGGGTAGAGTTTCATAGCTATACTCTCTTGTTTGAGCAGCTTGTGTAATTCCAAATGAAGTTTCAGCTCCGTATTTCAACGTACTTGAGTACGTGCATGTGTAACTTGAGCAATCATGACTATAGGGACCTGTGACACACTCAACAAACATATTAGAACAGTTTAGTAGGGTTTGTTATCATCAAACATAGGTTAGGATGCTGTTTCCAACACTGGTATGGTTATAAAAATGGATATATGGAGATCCTCACTCTTCCAGGGACTGGGGAGCTGAGAGGCCCGGTGTCGTACAATGCCCGTGTCCATTGCGCTGTGTGCATTTTCACCCCAACCCGTGGGGTGCAGTCAGATCCTTATATCCATAGTTTACCCAGGTTTTCCAATAACAAAGTGGATAAATGAGCTCGTAATTTATTGAATAAGCTTACCAATAAGCTTGTGGCACTAGCTTGGCTTGAGACTCTTGTAGTCCCTGGAAAATTACAGTTGGTTGTGACACGTATGACTTGACTCTTGGCACCTCGTGTAGTTCCTTCTTGGCCTATGCCTGGTCGTTATTCACTTTTGATTCCTTTACATTATATATGAGTCGTAGTATTAACTCTCTTTTGCAGCAACACACCAGTCCGACAGGTACGTTTTCTTACTTTTACCTTAACATTATATATACATGTCTTACCTCGCATGATATAGTACTGCACTTCATATTCCATGCATAGTAGCGCATGCCTATAGATGGTATACTACGTGGAGTTGGGATATCCTATTGGGACACGCGTTGACGTGCCCCCGTTGACTTTTCAGGTGTTGACTCTTGGAGTTTGTAGCAGGTGGAGCAATGGAGTCTAGTGGCAGAGTTGAGAGTGTGGGTGGGGATAGGTGATTTGATAGAGAGTTGTTGTACTTGGGGTCTACTTGTGGGGTAGAATTGATATGGTGTATCAACTATTGTAGTATGTATATGTGGATGATGTACTTTTAGTGTTGTGCACTGGTTGGTGTTGTTGTTATTTTGTGTTTTTCTTTGGTTATTTGTTGTCTGTGGTTGGGAACATTACAGGTACTACCCCAACAGTTCGTAGTGGATCTGCTTGTATTTTTTGTATTCCCTTCGCAACATTCACTCCTACTGGGATTACCTGGGATGGATTCGTACTTCCCGGGTATCCTGGGGAGCGGGACGTTGCAACACGTAGCTAACCATAACCTATGATTGGCTAGTAATTTAATATACAACCTCCATGTGGATTAACCCATAAGTGCTACATTGACACCGTGCGCTTGCGGTATTTATAACTTCACACATCACCTTTCATTTTGGGGCCAAATGCCCTTCTACAAGGTAACATAAGAGGTAAATTGGTAACTTCCCTTTTAATGGTGCTTAATGTTCTACTCCAAGCAAGGTTGGCTTGTCTAGCTTGTAGCATGGGGAAACTTGATGATTGAGCCTTCCTTCATGGGCTTCTGCAACGCGCCTTAGCTTGGAGGACATTTTTAGGCTTCAGAATAGCCTTCATTATCACATTCTTACCATGAAACACTTCATGCTTCATCTTAAGCTTCTATCTATATTGTACGCTTTCACTCTTTAATTAGAAATCTCAGAGTGCAATTCTTGTGAAGACGTTGACTTATTTTTTTCACATATGCTTGCAAACAATGTATGATACTATTCAGCATCATCATCTTGTGAGATATCATTATGAGCACCAGATACAGAGGAAGAAATGTTTTAGATATTGTAGAAGCTGCATGCCCATCTAAGGATCTCATGAATTAAGATGGATGTAAATACTATGCTTGAATTGACTCAAAAGGATTAATCCGTTGTGAGTTATGAGTTCTTACATATTTAATTACATATTCAACTGTTCCAATGTAGAATTTACAAGGAAAAGAATCCAGTAATCTTTTCATTTCTCTTGATGTGTTTAAATATACAAATCATCAAGGGTATAATAGTAATCTACAGGACAATATGAATCCTGGTTGTTTGGTAACTAATAAACATGGTTCTTTACAAGATGTGGTTCGTTGTATCGGGACACAATCATCATTGAATGATATTGATGTGATCCCAGTCTTTGGGGGATTTAGTCTACTTTTCTGATATTCTTTACAACATGTGGTACGTTGTATCGGGACACAATCAGTAATGAATGCCTTTGATGTGATCCCGAATTTGGAGGGATTTGGTCTACTTTTCTTATATTCTTTACAACATGTGGTGCGTTGTATCGGGACACAATCAGCAATGGATGCCTTTGATGTAATCCCGGGTTTGGGAGGATTTGGTCTACTTTCCATATACGCCCCCGCAAACTGATCGGCAGAGATGACGAACAGTTTGGCCCATAGAAGTTCAGAACGATTGTTAGGAGACTCGTGGTAAAGATGTCTGTAGGGTTGTCTTCGGTGGAGATGTGTCGCACTTGAATATTTCCTGATGTAGTTTGTTCTCTAATGAAGTGGTAGTCAACTGTGAAGTGTTTGGTTCTGGAGTGAAACACCGGATTGGAGGATAAGGAGATAGCCGATTTGTTATCACACCAGATAAGTGGATTATCTTGGAGAGGAACATGTAGATCAGACTGTAGAAGTTGCAGCCAGCTAATTTCTTTAGCAGTAAAAGAAAGAGACCGGTATTCAGACTCCGTCAAGCTGTGTGCAATGGATGGTTGCTTCTTAGCACTACATGTGATTGGGTTCTTACCAGAAAGACATAGAACCCATTGATAGATCGCCGATCGGTTGGGTCTCCAGCCCAATCGACGTCGGAGAAGGCGACGATTTAAAGGTGGCTCGGACGAAGAAGAATGCCATGAGTTGGTGTGCTTTAAAGATAGTGAAGGATTCCCGTTGCAACAGTGAGATATGAAGCACGTGGTGCATGGAGGAATTGACACACCTAATTAACGGTGAATAATATGTTGGGTTGGGTCAATGTAAGATATTGTAGTATGCCGACCAAACTGCGATAGTAGGATTCATCATCGAGAAGAGGATCCGAGTTGCTGAGAGGTCGCTTGGAAACGACAGGAGTATGGCTCGGCTTACAGTTGGAGAGGACAGCCTTCTGAAGGAGTTCCTTTGTGTATTTGGATTGGTGGATGAAGTAGCCATGTGAGCCGCGTTGTATCTCTAGCCCTAAGAAGTAAGATAGGTCACCGAAATCTTTCAACGCAAATTCTCATGCTAGCTCCCCAATAAATTTTCGAACAAAACAGGAGGAAGAGCCCGTGATGAGGACATCGTCGACATAAAGAAGAATGACTGTCTTCTGGTGTCCATTGGTTCGGACGAATAGCAAGGAGTCGAAAGTGCTAGGAAGAAATTTGTGAGCTCGGAGGAATGGGGAGAAGCGAGTGTACCACTGCCGAGGTGCTTGCTTGAGGCCGTACAAGGTTTTCCGAAGCTTGCAGACATGGTGTGGGAGAGAGCGATCTTCGAAGCCCTGAGGTTGTGTCATGTAGAGGTCTTCATCAATGCTGTCATGTAGAAAGGCGTTGGAGACATCTAGTTGCCTGATAGGCCAATCGAAGTGGAGAGCAAGAGTGATGAGCAGGTGGATGGAGCCATGTTTCGCCACCGGACTAAAAGTCTCAGCATAGTCAACCCCTTCCTTATGATGGAAGTCCTTAACTACAAGCCGAGCTTTGTACCGAGAAATAGAGCTGTCGGCATTCCGCTTGATTTGGTACATCCGTTTGTTGCCAATGACATTGGCTAAGGAAGAAGGTGGAACAAGATCATATGTTTCTTGCTGGCGAAGAGCATTATATTCCTCTTGCATTGCATCGATCCATTCTGGTGTTTTTGCGGCCGATTTGTAGGTGAAAGACTCTTCGCTAGAGATATGAGTGTGAAGATTTAGTGGTTGGCGGGGTTTGGTGATGCCGACCTTGGAGCTGGTTATCATAGGATGAGTCCGTGATAGATGGGCCGATGTGGTACGGTCGGCCATGAGCAGTGGGAGATAATCACCGGGGTGAGAGGTCAGATGATGAGTCGCCAAGGTATGATTGGTAGGTTGAGCAAGTGAGCGAAGAGTGGTCGGCATAGGCAGAGAATTGGTCGGGTAGGATAGTGGTGTGGTCGGGTAGGATGTGTTTTGGGTTGGAGGCATTGAATGATTGTTCGGTGTAGGGAGGAGGACAGGGAGAGGATGGGTAGTAAGTGGATGTTGTGTGTTTTGGTGGTTTCGGCTGGGATTATGGGTCGGAGGCATTGATGGATTGCTCGGAGTAGGGAGTAGGGTTGGGAGAGGATCGGCAGTAAGTGGATGTTGCGGGTTTTGGTGGTTTTGGCTCGGATTATGGCTCGAAGAGCTTGGTGGGATAGAATAGGTCGGTGGAGGAGATAAATGAGTCGGTGGACTTATGGAATGATTTGGATAGGTTGGGGTAATTTGAGTATTAGTATGTGTTGATGGGTTTTTTGAAAAGGGAAAGATCATCTCTTCAAACTGTACATGTCGACTGATGTATACCTTTTGTGTGGAAATGTACATGCAAATGTAAGCCTTCACATGGTTAGCATATCCAAGGAATACACATGGTTGCGAGTGAGCTTCATGCTTGTTGTGCTCATATGGCCGAAGACATGGATAGAAAAAGCAGCCGAATGTTCAGAGCTATTTGTAATCAGGTAGACTTTGATGGAGGATCTCAAATGGCGACTTGTTGTTGAGAGTGACTGATGGAAGCCTGTTGATGAGGTACACTGCCGTCTTTTCCGCATTAGGCCAGTATTTCTTTGGCATGGAAGCTGTTAAGAGACGAGCAACTGCTGTATCGATGATGTGTCGATGTTTTCTTTCAGCGACCCATTCTGTTCTGGTGTGTATGGGGCTGAAGTTTGATGTATGATCCCAAGTTGGCGAAAGAGTGAGGAAAATTGATGATTGCAAAATTCTCCTCCGCCATCGGATCAGAAAATTTTAATTTTTGCATTAAACTACTGTTAAGCCATGATTTGAAAGGTCTAAAAGGCCACAAACACATCAGATTTTTGGTACAGAGGATATAGCCAAACATGACGATAGTAATCGTCAATGAAACTGACATAATAACAGAAACCTTTATTAGACAGAACAGGAGCCGGGCCCCATACATCAGAATGAACTAAAAAAAGAGGAGAATCTGCTCTGGATTTAGACAAAGGAAATGGTAATTTGTGACTATTGCTCATGGCACATTGAGAGCAAGTTTTATGTGATGACAGCTTTAGCGACAAATTGGAGGCGACTCTGGATACGATAGGAGGAGTTGGATGACCAATGTGGGCATACCAGAGAGAACTCGAACAACTTGAAGCATTGAGAGAGATAGAGTTGGAGAGTAGCGGGTAAAGACCATGTCTACTCGGACCTTGAAGAATGGTTCGACCAGTTTTTGCATCTTGTACAATAAAACCAAAGGATGAGATTAAATGATGCAATTATTGTCGCGCGTAAACTTGTACACTGAGAGCATATTCTTGGGAATTTTGGATGCATGCAGAACATCATTAAGATGTAGGGTAGAAGTTAGAGAATGTAGAGAGGATGATCCAATGTTGGTAATTTTTGCACTTGCACCAGTGCCAACAAAGGTTTGTCGGTTACAATCGTATGGCGTCATTATTTCCAGTTGCGATTGATCATTAGTAATATGATCAGTTGCTCCACTATCAAGGTACCAATTTGCGCCTGCAGAAGAGGTGGGTTGATCGACATACGCTTCTGACCTATTGGTGTGCGCAGCGAGCCTGTAGCAATCAAGTGTGTGATCGCTATCTTTGCCACACACTTGACAGGGAATACGATGTCCGGATGAATCCATGGGAACTTGTCGTCGATTGGCGACTGGTCTAGGGGCACGAGCGAGTGATCTTTGGCCACCGCGAGTCGCAGGTTAACCGCCAAACCGAAAGCCGCGGGTATTGTTAGATCGTCTGTGATTGGCTCGGCCTTCGTGATGACCGAAGTTTACGTGCAGCACCGAGGTAGTAGTGGATGATTCGACAGGAGGGTCGACATGTCGAGTGAGTTGCATATTGGATTCCTCTGCAAGTAAACTATTCCACATCTCTTCAACTGTATAGGGAATACCTCGATTTTGTGCCATAACTCAGAACGAATTGTAGGAGTGAGGTAGACCATGCAGAATCTGTCGGACCATTTGTTTGGTCGTGACACTATCAGGGCCGGCTGCGAGAAGTTGATCATAGATCGATTTGGCCCGATCTAGATAAGTCGACATGGATTCTTCCCCCATCTTGAGAGAATTTAATTTCTCTTGGAGTAGCTCGATGTGTCCGACAGAGAGGAAGGCATATCGGGTCTGCAGCTTGGACCGTAGCAGCGTAGAGGAGGTGACGAACAGTACAACTCTAAGAGCAGTCTGAGCAGAGGAGGAAAGAGTCGTCTGGATGCACATGCAAAGGTGCTGATCTGTGATCAGTCACTGCGAAAAAGTGGGGTTTTGGATGGATGGCAAATGTTTTGATTCGGTGGAGGCGGGTTCTAGAATGGTAGGCGGAGGAGAAGGTGATGAGCCGTCTATGTAGCCGAGGAAGCCATGGGCGTTGAGAACACCCACAACTTGATATCGTCATATGATGTAATTCGTGGAGTCGAGATGGGTGGTGATTAGAAAGGAAAATTTTGAGACGAGGAATTTGAGATTTGGAGAGATCGGCTCCATTAGAGTCCGATTGAAGATTTAGAGAAGCAGAAGATGTACGTAAGATCAAATTGTTGTTAAGCAATGGCTTTGATACCATGAAGAAATTATATGACTGGAGAAAAGGATAGAAAAGAAACCAGTAATCTTTTCATTTCTCTTGATATGTTTAGATATACAAATCAACAAAGGTATAATAGTAATCTACATGACGATATGAATCCTGATTATTTGGTAACCAATAAACGCGGATCTTTACAATATGTGGGCCGTTGTATCGATACACAATCAGCATTGAATATTATTGATGTGATCCTGGTCTTTGGGGGATTTAGTCTACTTTCCTGGTATTCTTTACAACATGTGTGTATCGGAACACAATCAGCAACGAATGCCTTTGATGTGATCCCGGGTTTGGGGGGATTTGATCTACTTTCCTAATAGAATTAAACCCTCTGTCATATTTTATTTCCTAGCACTACTTTAACCACTCGAATAGATGCAAGACATAAACCATAACATATCTTCGCATTGATATGCAACCAATCGAACCTAACCAAAATTAAGGGAAGTATCTCATGTGAGTGCATAGATGACCCAAGTCACATCTAGAGCTAAAGTGCACCAACACATGAACTTCGGGGATGAACCAAGTTGCATTAAAAACCAAAGCTCGACAATACATGCAACAACTTCAAGAAATGGAGGGTCCACCTCAACTCCAATAACAACGTGCAAATTAAGTGTCTCACTAGAGCTTTGCAAACCAACTAGGTCACACCTAGAGCCAAACGTGACAACACATGATTTTGCAGTCGAACCAGTTGCATCCAAAGCCAAAGAGAGTGACCAACTAAAGAGGCGTACAGGCTTCCCCTCAATCCCAAATAACCATGTGCAAACAGAGTCAAATAATTGTCTCACTAGAGCTTCAGCAGATGGGTGAAAGCTCCACCTCAAGCTTAAACAACTATGTGCATGTGAAAAATAAAGTCTTGAAGCAATTAAACAAGCCTTTGACAAGAATCATGGTTTCTAATACTAATTTGTAAAGAAGCGGCATGCCCATGAAAAGAAATGAGATCGACGATTTGGCGAATTATTCCACTTTAAGTCATTAATCCTACACATTCAACCTCATATTCATCAATTATTTTACGCGATGAAAGACTAAATCTACTTTTTAAATTCCCATACTGCCACTTCAATCACTCGAAAAGATGCGAGACACAAATCCACCGAAGAGAATGATTATATTTAGATAAATAAACTAATGCTCAAATTCGATTTGAAGAAGGCATATGTTGAAGTCATGTCCCTCCGTGCTACTAAGGCACATTTGGGTAAAGCTCTCAAGAATTGATAGCTTTGTTTCATGGATTGCAAATGTTGGCATGGCTCACGGCCTGCATTACGGCCAATGCATATCTCTTGATGATCACCTACAAGTAAAAGTTGGCATGTCCTTGACAAACTTTAGCATGTTTCTCGTTTATCAGATATTACCTCTCTAAAATTGAAAATTTTCCAACAAAGCATTTGAACAACATAATTTTTAAATTTCCGGTTGTAATCATTTTGATCTCTTTGGAACCGAGATGATCGAGTTTCAAGAGGGAATTTCCCCACAAAGCATGAACACCCCGCAATTATGTTAACGATAATGCTAAATTTTTGCATTTTTAATAACATTTTTTTCCTTAATACATACTATTTGATACAAATACAGATAATTTACATATTTCTAATAGTTTTCAAAACTTCATGTAGCCAACAGATGCAATTTTACAACGGTTACAATATGGCCAGCAAAAGCAATGCGATATTGACGAAGTATTTTGCATCCGAAGAGTTGCTGCTTACGACCAAGGGCTACCAGAGCAGCTGAGTGTTCATTTGCAGGTGAGCTTTGAACATGCATGGATCTAGTCATTTTGCTCATCTGTTAGTCCTCTGAGAATTTTAGCAGTCCATTCCCTCTTGTTATCAAACCCAGCAAGATGCACCATAAAGTCTCCCTTGGAATAGGTTCCTATATTCACCATGCCAACAAAAGAAGTAATCAATACGTAAGTTTATGGCATTGATGGTTACAAAGTGGGATAAAAGTTGACTGCTAAAAGAATAATAGGTGACACACAGCATATGGGGGAACTTCCTCATCTGATTAAGTGGGGGAAAAAAACCTTCCACCTAATGTCAGGATTCGACACCATTCATGTTGATTCTCATGTCTTAAAATCCATGTGTGCCAAAAATTTTACGATTGTACCTGGTGGCTGGAAATTTAAAATTTTTCGTAATACTTTTTCGTACCCCCTACATCCATGGAAAAAGAGGCTGGAAACCACAATGACTTTTCAACCGTTCATCATATGACAAATATAATACAATATAACATTCTTTCTATTGAGTCCATGAAGCCGACCTCAGTTTTTAGGGAGAGGGACTATAAATACCTCAAATTGAGGTGTAGGGAAGTGACTTTTTACAAAAAATAGAAAAAAAAAATTACATCTTTTCCAATTTTTTGCTATATTTAGCAATCCCCTCCATACACCTCAATTTGAGGTGTATATAGACCCTCTCTTTTTAGGATGAATGCTATGATGATGGTGATGATGAAGAACAAAAGCTGTCTAACTAAAATCTAATTTGATGCCCTTTAGCATGTGGGGCCCTAAGCAATGAATGAGAGAATGACCCCATAGGTCATTTTCGTGAGCTTGATTCCAGTTATCCAGTTTGAGGTAGATATTTAAACGCAATTTTATAACAAAGCTCGGTCATTCTTGTTGAGTATTGGTGTTTCATAACAATGTTATTTTGAGGATGATCACAACATTATGTTATTGCTAATGACTCTCTTGTTTAGTCCCATAGTTAATAATATCATTTTTGGAGACTAAACACTTTGTGCAAGGATGGACATCGAGAGGAGCAATGTCATAGCTTGGACTCAAGGGTTACCAAAGCTTGGAGATGATGGAGAGTATCAAGGTTGAAGCCATAGACTCTAAGGGAAGCAATGTAATTCATGTAATATTTTATTTATTGTGTTTCTCCTTTTTGAGTCTACGCTTAATGTAATGCCTTGATAGATGGATTAACTCATTCATGCATATGCATTTTCCATCTTAGTGAGCCTCGGGATTATCATAGAAATCATCACAATAGGTTCACCATGCCTTAAACTCAAACGGAAGTTTTTGGCTCTCCAACAGCCGACTAATGAATGTCTTACAGGCGACTGGGTGATTCCAGGCGTCTGTCGAGCCTTCTACAGTCAAATGTAGTGCACTACTCAAGTCAACCATTTATTGACTCTTACTTGAGCTCATGGAACAGTCGACTGAAGGTCTAGTTACAGTCGCCTGTCTTCCAACGGGCGCATGTGAATTGTTCTACAGTCGTCTCTGCATAACTTGCATTTTATGGTCTTCATCCCAATTTGCAAGTCAGTCGACTGATGAAGTATTTACATTCGCATGTATATTTACAGTCGTCTGTACTTTGGTCATCAGTCGTCTGTATACTCAGTGCGTAAGTTGCCCTTCTCTGTTTTATTTACATCCCCTGCAGCAGTCGCCTGCTGAAGGATATACAGGCATATGTCCATTATACAGTCACATGTCCTGGCTCAGATTATAGTCGTTGGGATTTATTTAGCCGTTGGTCAGTCGACTGTCAGATGTTCATCAGTGGACTGTCGCTAACATTTCAGCCCAGATTCTAGCCGTTATAGCTTTTTGTTTTTGGCTTTATCCTTGGGTTTTGAGAGTTTATATAGGGTTCGTAAATATATGAGAGGGCTGAGTTCATTAGAACTTCTTGAAACTGTTGAAAGACATTAGAGTTTAATTAAGCCACTTTCAAACTCTCGCATTTCCCTCTTAGAGGTCATTCTCTCCTTCATGCATTGAAGTCAAGCTCAAGGAAAATCGTCCAAGTGCATTTCAAGCGAATATCATCTCTTGGAGATCCTCTTCCATGGCGTGCATTCATTAATGAGTAAGTTCATCTCAAGACATAGGTAAGAGTATTTGTTTTACTTTGTTATTTCTTTGAAACCCTAGCTTTTTATGTGATAGCTAGTTACTCTCTGTGTGAGAGTATAACCTTTTGTGTGAGGGTTGGTTGTGATCTCTCTGTGTGAGAGTTTGAGTCTCTCTGTGTAAGAGCAAGGATTTCTCTGTGTGAGAATCAAAATCCTCTGTATGAGGTATCTATGTGTGAGATTGTATTCAATTCTATGTGTGAGAATTATAGTGGATATTTATATGGCTAGACGTATCCAAGTTTGGGAAACCAGGGTAACATCTCGTGTTTGCGTTTGGATTTTTGTGGTGTTTAAATTCTTCTTGCATTTATAATTCTGCATTTGCAAGTTCAATTTTTAAATACGCAATTTGTGTCATTACACTATTCACCCCCCTAGTGTGTTGTTAGTATTGCAAAAGTAAGACGATCCTTACAATTGGTATCAGAACGAGGCTATAGCTACTGCAACGATGGCATTCAACGCTACATCCGCGTCTCATGAAGAAGGTCACTCTACCGTTCGACCTCTGCTCTTCAACGGAACCAACTACCCAAGTTGAAAGATCAGGATGATGATCTATATGGAGTATCAAAACATATGGGACATCACAAAGTTGCCATTTGAGAAGCCTACTACACCCACGGCTTCAAGGACAAAGGCAGAGAAGGACTCGATCAAATTCAATGCAATGGGCTATGAATGCATTCCATTGCGCCCTCACTGTAAATGAGTTTAACCGCATCTCCATGTGCAAAACGGCCAACGAAATTTCGCATACTCTGGAGTTATGTCATGAAGTGACTTCAAAGGTAAAGAAATATAAACAAACTGTGTTTAGATCTAAATATGAAATGTTTAAGATGCATGAAGGAGAAAGTATTTTAGAAATGTTCACAAGGTTCATAGAATCGTGAACGCTTTGGAAGGACTTGGGAAGATGATTTCCTAATATAATCGTGTAGAGAAGATCCTTGACTCGCTTACATCTCAATAGGAGTCAAAGGCCAATGGGATTTTGGAGTCAAATTACATGTCCAAATACACCATTGAGGAATGCATTGGGAATCTCCTGGCATACGAAGTGAAGCTTCAACACAAGAATGATATTCAACCAACCAAGCCCGAGAAGCAAAAGGGGGTTGCATTCCATGTCAAGGAGGAGCCAATCAAGTGGAGGAAGAAATTCCATCGAGAAGCTCCTAGTGAAGAAGATGAAGAAGATGAGAATAGTGGAGATGAAATCGGGGAGTTTGCCAAGCAACTAAGAGCCTTCCTTAAAAGTCTGCAAAGTAAATCTTCGTCAAAGTTTGACTCTAATTCTAACAATCCGGTTTGTTTCAATTGTAAAGGAAAAGGTCATCTCTCCATTGAATGCCCTTCCAAACCCACCAAAGAGATTTACAAGGGTAAAGTGAAGAAGCATTGGAAAGGCAAGTCCAAGTCCAAGAACCAAAAAAGGGACTTGTCAGGACATTTGATGACTCAAGTGAAGATACATCAAGTGACGAAGAAGTGGATGATAATGAGAAAGCTCATGTATGCTTTGCGGCATTTGATGTCTCTTCTCCAATCTCCTCTAGCTCAAGTGAAAGATAAGTAGATGCGTGGCTCAACCCCAATGAGGAAATGTGCTTCATGGCAAAGGGAAAAGAATCGTCGTCAAGCTCTAGCGAGGAAGAAGACGATGAGGAAATCGAGGAGGAAAAGATATCATACGAGGAGCTCGAATATCGTTTCGACGTGGTCTCCAAAGGGGCTAGTAATTGCATCGACTCTTACAATAAATTAAGAGCAAAATACAAGGATGCTAAGAGTAGATTACATGAACTAAAATCTTCTAGTGTAAACAATAATGATATACATATTTGTGACACTAGTGAGAGAGACACACTTCTCTCTCAAGTTAAGGAATTAAGCATGTTAAATGATAATTTAGTAGCTCAAAACTTTAGTTTAGAAACTCGCATTCAACAACTTACGTTGAAATGCGAAGAGGAATCCAGAAAGCTCAAAAGCTTTGTTTATTCTAGGGATTCATTCCACGGTTTGCTTGAAAAACAACATCCGGTAAAACATAGAGGAGGTTTGGGGTATATTCAAAATGTGAAACCCAAAACCACCTTTAATTCTTCTTATGGTGCAATTACAAGAAATATTACAAAAGCACCTAAGAAAAATCACAATGCCTTCTTGTATAACAAGAACACCAACAAGAAGCATGTAAATCACAAGGCGGTGAGGAAAAATGAAAATATTTTATTTTTTGCCAAGAAGCAAAATCCTTACTTTATGCATGCTAAGAAAATATTTTCTACACCTAAGCATGCCATATCAACCCCTCTTGCAAAGGCAAAACCCTTGCCTAGAAAATCCTTGAGTTTACGGATTCCCACTAGGTGTAGTGTGCAAGAGTGGAATAGGTACATCAATTATTTAGTTAGGGATGTGATCACCTCATGTGATTACATTAGGAAATCAAACTCATCCTGGGTTTGGTTCCCTAATGTTTAGGTTCCTCGCACATATATATTGCATGGGTATTGTGCTTAAATATTTATTTTTTAGCATACCCATTGTTTGTGTGTGTTTCATGATTTTGAAAATGTTTTCAAATTTATTTTTCATGAAGATAGTGACCTTGGGAAATACATTGGCATACATACATTTTTGATCCATGTGTATGTCAATGGGTGAGTTAATATGTTGTACGTTTAAAATATTTTAAAACATATTTTAACGCTCAATTTGGGTTGTTTTTGATTGGGATCATTGTTTCACAATTGGTGTCATTTTACAATTGCTTATGATGGTTTCAAAATCAACCCACTGATATTTCCAATATGTTTCATGATATATTTCCTTTTGGCAATGTCATGTGTATCAATGTGATTGATTTTTCCATATTTATGCTTTGATACACTTAGGCCCATGGCTCTAAGTATGATTTACAATTGGTAAAGAAAATTATCTTTAAAGATATTTTATCTCTTTCTTTACAATTGGTATTAGATTCTAGAAGTCAAAAATTTGACCATTTCTATAATCTAGAGGGAGCATGGGATAGTGATTGATACCTACTAAATTTAACAATTTGGTATCATACATCTCTTTACTCTTGCATATTGTCACATCTTTAATTAGAAAGACAAAGGGATATATTTGATGTCTACCTTTTTGACAATGACAAGGAGAAGAGATATATGCATTATGTAAAGCATGTTTATCATACATATGCATTTGGGGAGAGAGATATCTATGGGAAGAGATATATAGGATTATGTAAACCATTCATGTGTGCATGTTATATACTTATTGCAATTGATTTATGTAATCCATGTCTATTATGTCACTATTGTTTCTCATTATTTCAATTGGTATAATGAGTATTTACAATTGTGTATCTCATTTTACAATTGGTGCATATAAGTAGGGGGAGCTCATTAGCACTGTGCTTTATTTTCTTTATGTTTACATAACGTGTGTCATCATCAAAAGGGTGGAGATTGCTGAGTATTGGTGTTTCATACCAATGTTATTTTGATGATGATCACAACATTATGTTATTGCTAATGACTCTTTTGTTTTAGTCTCATAGTTAACATTTCAATAATATCATTTTTGGAGACTAAACACTTGGTGCAAGGATGGACATCGAGAGGAGCAATGCCATAGCTTGGACTCAATGGGTACCAAAGCTTGGAGATGATGGAGAGTATCAAGATTGAAGTCATATACTCTAAGAAAAGCAATGTAATCCATATAATATTTTATTTATTGTTTTTCTCCTTTTTGAGTCTAGGCTTAATGTAATGCCGTGATAGATGGATTAACTCATTCATGCATATGTATTTTCCATCTTAGTGAGCCTCGGGATTATCATAGAAATCATCCCAATATGTTCACCATGCCTTAAACTCAAAATGGAGTTTTTGGCTCTCCAACAGGCGACTGATGAATGTCTTACAGGCGACTGGGTGATTTCAGGCCTGTCGAGCCTTCTACAGTCAACTGTAGTGCACTGCTCAAGTCAACCATTTATCGACTCTTACTTGAGCTTATGAAACGGACGACTGAAGGTCTATTTACAGTCGACTCTCTTCCAACAAGCGCATGTGAATTGTTCTACAGTCGTCTGTGTGTAACTTGCATTTTCTGGTCTTCATCCCAATTTGCAAGTCAGTCAACTGATGAAGTATTTATAGTCGCCTGTATATTTACAGTCGTCTGTACTTTGGTCATCAGTCGTCTGTATATTCAGTGCGTAAGTTGACCTTCTATGTTTTATTTCCATCCCCTACAACAGTCGCCTGCTGAAGGATTTATAGACGCATGTCCATTATAAAGTCGCCTGTGTAGTCTTCTACAGTCGCATGTCCTGGCTCAGATTATAGTCGTTGGGATTTATTTAACCGTTGGTCAGTCAACTGTCAGATGTTCATCAGTCGATTGTTGCTGACGTCTCAGCCCAGATTCTAGTCATTACAGCTTTTTGTTTTTGGCTTTATCCTTGGGTTTTGAGAGTTTATATAGGGTTCGTATATATATGAGAGGGCTGAGTTCATTAGAACTTCATGGAACTATTGAAAGTCATTAGAGTTTAATTAAACCACTCTCAAACTCTCTTATTTCCCTCTTAGAGCTCATTCTCTCCTTCATGCATTGAAGTCAAGCTTAAGGAAAATCATCCAAGTGCATGCATTTCAAGCTAATCTCATCACTTGGAGATTCTCTTCTATGCCTTGCATTCATTAATGAGTAAATTCATCTCAAGACATAGGTAAGAGTATTTGTTTTACTTTGTTATTTCTTGAAACCCTAGCTTTCTATGTGATAGCTAGTTACTCTCTGTGTGAGAGTATAACCTTCTGTGTGAGGGTTGGTTGTGATCTCTCTGTGTGAGAGTTTGAGTCTCTATGTATAAGAGCAAGGATTTCTCTGTGTGAGAATCAAAATCCTCTGTATGAGGTATCTCTGTGTGAGATTGTATTCACTTCTCTGTGTGAGAATTATAGTGGATATTGGTGTGGCTGGACGTACCCAAGTTTGGGGAACCAGGGTAACATCTCGTGTTTGCGTTAGGATTTTTTGTGGTGTTTAAATTCCTCTTGCATTTACAATTCTGCATTTGCAAGTTCAATTTTTAAATACGCAATTTGTGCCATTACACTATTCAACCCCCTCCCCCATAAGTGTGTTGTTAGTATTGCAAAGGTAAGATGATCCTTACAATTCAAAAAGTTACTAGTCGATTTAGGAATCAACACATTAGATAATGTCATGAAACAGAAGAAATTTAATTTCAACGGAGAATTAACCTTTCCAAATGGTTTGGGGTGAGAAGATCAGACGGAAAGCAGATTTCAATGTTGGATTCCATGGGTAGGAGTTGAAGAGACACTGCATGGGTGATATTCGAACATGATCTTGCATTTCTTCTGGTGTTAGACCATCAATTAAGTGCTTCATTGCATCATTATCACCACTTTTCGTGGATCCAAATTGTATAAATGATGATTCGTTCCACCATTTACTGAGAAAATCTGTACTCCACTTTGAACGCCGTAAAAAGAACACTCCTGCATGCATCCGAAGACAGATATGACGAGACAGCAAAAAAATTTAAAAGATAGATTGATGCTGCATAATTTTTCAGCAGAACAAATTTTTTGTCCATGGTAACCAATTATAATGACACATACCGATGAGAGAGTAGGAGAATACAGTTCAATCTTGAAAGATGAACGACAATGCAACCATTTTACCTAATATGTTTTTTATAGTGAAGATGATTTGATATAAATAAAAGTTAACAGCCATAAATGCTATGAAAATACGACCTTGTTTCTTAATATTTCATTTCATTAGAAATGTCGTTTTTCAGAAAAGTAGTTATCAAACAAATACCAGAAGAGATGAACAATCTAGTAACTACGTGATCTCCTGCCAAGGCTGTTTTTTTGGCCAGACTCCAATGTCCTTGGCAAAGATCTCCTCACTCCAATGCAAAAGATGAGTGGAACATAAACTTCAAATGAACACTGGATGCCAACACTGCTCATGAGAGCCTGCATCCCTCTTAACATGCTTTGGGCATTGAACAATGGCGAATTCTACCTGAAATCCTACTGTGGAACATTCGCATCACGGCGATGGGCATACCTGCCTTGCCCCCCTTGTGGCTGTTCTCAAGAAGCTTTGGGCATGTGCCACCTATTGCCATGCGTGGAGCTTTTCATATGACAAGGTGCTTCCAATGTGTTGCATACCAACTCCAGTGGCAACCCTGTCTATAAGCTCATTGTTCTCAGCCTCTCTGATTCACAGCTCAAAACACAACTCTAGAGCGCTCATCTGCAGCGTAGGTCTGATCTGCCTCTGACCTGAATGCACATTACTTAGCTTCTACATCATTTCTACATATCTCTGGAAATTTTTGTTGGTGCTTGATTGATGTTCAAAGCATGGTTTTGTGGAAGACTAGATGAAAGCCAGTTTGCAGTCATGTACATCAAGTCTCGACTCATTATTCATTTGTAACCATCTATTCATCTGTCATCTGAGATTATAAGATGGAAAGTGCTATTTGCACCTCATGGAATGAGGTGCAGGTAAGCTTTTTAACCAAAAAAGGTAAGTATATCACTTCAGGCTGTCCAATCAGCTTCTAACTTATCCCAAAAAAGCAAGAATTCACACTGATTGCAACATGCACCTCATTTCTTGAGGTGCAGTTAGCAATTTCCTAAGGAAAAATAGGATGTGCTATTTGTATCTATGTTTGCTCGTGCAGATTTCAGTCACAGCCATAGGAATAGTCGAGATGTAAAGATGGCTGCCACAGCTTCTTGAAAAGATGAAAAGATCCTCATCCAAAAAATTACAATGTCGTGTAATATCTTTCATAGGAACTGTTCAATAATTAACTCTTAAAGTTGCAGTGAAGTCCTAAGTGTTTTGAAAATCGATGAAACCAAATTGAGATTCTCGCGGAAATAGACAATCCTACAAGCTGATTAGGAATCTAGGACTAGCAAAATTGAACCTCAAATAACCCAACAAAATCCCTACGACCTTGCAAAAAGAAGCAGCAAACGAATAATAGCAGCAAAATCAAATCGCAAACACACGAGAGTTTACCCTTGGTTCGGTTGCGCACAACCTACGTCCAACAATTCCGAGATGATTCCACTATCACATAGATCCAAATGATCTGAGGGCATATTCCTATACATCTCCCACTTGCACTCATGGTTACAAACTAACTTCCGCTCACGTGAGTAATAACTTGGCCAATAGCACTAGCCCTCACAAACTCACTCAAGGAAGAAGAAATCAAAAGGAGAAGATGAAGAGAATCACTCAACTTCACACTCAATCTACAAGCCATAATCTCTCGACGACGATCTTCAATGGCGGTGACTATCCCTCTCCAAAAGTTCCAGATCTGAAAATAGGCATTGACCTAATTTTAATCAACCCTTAGGATTAAATATGTCACTCAAAACAAGAAGAAAAAAGATCCAGGCCGCCGGCTGCAATCAGCTGGCCACGCGCCGCTCGATCGAGTGGGATCACAGCTCGGTCTGCTCGACTAAGCTGTCTTCGCGTCTCTGCAGCTGCTGGATGGAAGGCGGGTGCACTCGATTGAGTGGCAAGTCAGCTCGACCGAGTAGACGATCCCTGCAGAGCTCTCACAAACAGCCAACTCCCTTTAATCTGAGTCCATCTGAGTCCACTGTAGCTCGACCGAGTAGTTCAATACTCGACCGAGCAACTTGCAGCTCGGTCGAGTGGTAGAGTGCTCGAGTGAGGTTGATATTGACTCTGCTTGCTGTTTCTGCTCCACGCCTGTAGCTTGGTCGAGCGACTGAGACAGCTCGACCGAGTAGCCTGGAAAAACTATGAATGAGACTTGAATCACAAAATTTAACACTCTATCTTGATTCAAATCTCATCATCAATGCTGCTACCCATCCACATTGCACGTCATGACCCTCTCTCTGAGTTTTATCATCGTCTCGAAATACGCGCCCTCTGGCGCCACCTAAGCCAACAAGAAAATCAACTCCATGCATACATGGAGCTTGACTGCGGGAACTGGCTTGGTAAACATGTCTGCGAGGTTCTTCTCAGTCGGGATCTTCTGAAGCTCTATTTCCTTCTTCTACAACTCTAGGAAGGAATCTCGCACCTCTATATGCTTCGTCCTCGAACTGTATGTCTGGTGCTTTACCAGATGTATGACACTCTGGCTATCGCAATGCGCTTGTGACGAACTCTGCGGAACCCCCAAATCTCTAAGTAAACTCCTCAAATACTTGGCCTCCTTCACAGTTTCCACCGCTGCAATCAACTCGACCTCTGTGGTCGATAGCGCAACCACAGACTGTAAGACCGACTTCCACGATACCGCGACAGTGCCCAATGTGAACACATACCCCGTGGTAGATCGTCGCATGTCTCTAAATCCTGCATAGTCGCCGTCACAGTATCCCATTAGCACCTTCCCGTCTCCTCTCCCGTAGAGAATCCTGACACTAGCTGTGCCTCGCAGATACCTCAGAATCCACTTGACGGCCTGCCAATGCTCCTTGCCTGGATTGGTCATATACATACTAACCACTCCAACGGCCTGTGCAATATCTGCATGCATACAAACCATCGCGTACATCAAGCTCCCTATTGCACTTGCATATGGCACCTGAGACATGTACTTCTTCTCATCCTCAGTGCTAGGTGACTGTGTTGCCGACAGCTGAAAGTGAGCTCCTAGATGTGTTATCACGGGCTTCATGCTTTCCATCCCAAACTGGATTAGCACCTTCTGAATGTATCCCTGCTGTGACAATCTGACCTCATGCTTCTTTCTATCTCGAAAAATTTCCATTCCGAGAATTTTCTTTGCGGGCCCTAAGTCCTTCATGTCAAACTCTTGCCCCAGCTTTGCCTTCAGCTTCTTTACCTCAGACATGCTATTGGAAGCCATAAGCATGACGTCCACATAGAGTAACAAATAGATCTTCAAACCATTCTCTAGTGTGCGCACATACACACATTGATCCTTGATGCTTCTCTAGAAGCCTACTCACATCATGAAGCTGTCAAATCGTTTGTACCACTGCCTGAGTGACTGCTTCAACCCATACAACGATTTCTTCAATCCGCATACCAGATTTTCTTTTCCCTCAACTCTGAATCCCTCAGGCTGTTGCATGTAAATTTCTTCATCAAGATCTCCATGTAGAAAAGCGGTCTTGACATCGAGTTGCTCCAACTCCATGTCCATGCTAGCAACTAGTGCCAACAACACCCGAATGGATGTATGTCGCACAACCGGTGAGAATATCTCGTTTTAGTCCTCTCCTTTCCGTTGTGCAAATCCCTTGGCCACCAGTCTTGCCTTGTACCTGACATCAGTGACATCTTGGGTTGAGCTTTCTTTTACATTGTAAATCCAACGACATCCAATGGCACGCTTCTCGCTGGGTAACGGCACCAACTCCCAAGTGTCATTGCGGTGAAGGGGCTCCATCTCCTCCTCCATAGCTCCTTGCCACTGAACGGCATCACCTGAGTCTATGGCTTCACCATATGTCGCCGGCTCCTCATGCTCCAAGTTGAGTGCATATGACGACATGTCACCGAAAGAATATCTTGCATAGTCCCATGCTCCAAATCTCTCGGGTCCTTCTTAACCCTCTTAGATCTGCGCGTTCCTTCATCACCTACATAAGTGTCAACGCGTACCTGAGATGTATCGGGTGTTTGCTCATGGTCCTCAACATGGACCTCATCACCTCTCTCAATTGGGACGTCGACCATCAACTCTTTGCCTGGTCGCTGAGTGGACTGGACTGGAAGATTGACAATGTCTGTCAATGTCTTCTCTGCTGACGTGTCTCCTTTTAAGTGAGAGTGCTCCGCTCGAGCATTGCATCCTCATCAAAAGTAACATGTCGACTCACAATCACTTTCTGACCCTCTGGATCCCATAAGCGATATACCTTGACGTCGTGGCCATATCCAAGAAAGATACACTTCTTGCTCTTGGATCCAACTTGTCGCCCCTCTCGTGCACATACGCCGGGCAACCCACAATGCGCAAGTAAGAATAGTCTCCAGCTTCACCACTCCACATCTCTTCAGGAATCTTGTAACCAATGGCCACTGACGAAACTCTGTTCACGATGTGCACAGCAATAGTGAGAATCTCTCCCCAAAATTCCTTCCCCAAACCGGCTGAGTGCCTCAAGCATCGCACTCACTCCAACAATGTACGATTCATCCGCTCCACCACACTGTTTTACTGCGGATCTCCAGGTGTGCTAAAATGTCGGCGAATCTCATGAAGCTTGCAGAAATTCCTAAACTCCCTTGAGGTGTACTCACACCTCCATTGTCGGATCTCAGGACCTTCACATGCCTTCCGATTTGTTTCTCTATCATGGTCTTCCACTCTCTAAACATCTCAAATGTCTGGTCCTTTGAATTCATCAAGTACATCCAGACTTTATGAGAGTAGTCATCTATGAAAAGAACAAAGTATCCAGCTCCTCTTGACGGCTCCGGGCACGGTCCCCACACATCTGTGTGAACATAGTCAAGTGCTCCCCTTCTAGTGTGCTTTCCCGTGTTGAATTGCACCTTTGTCTTCTTTCCGTACACACATGACTCACAGAATTCTACGCTCTCATTTGTAGCATCAATCAACTTTCTCCTCCAAAGTACATCGAGGGTCTTATCGCATGGATGACCCAAGCGATAATGCCACAACTTGGCTGAATCTTCGGAACTTGAGCTAGTAGCGCCAACATCTGCATCTTCTTCCACTGTGGTACCTTGAAGGGCATATAAGTTTCCCAATTTCATTCCCTTCATCACAACCATGGCTCCTTTCGATACTCTCAATTGGTCTTTCTCAAAGACCGACTTGCACCCGGCATTGTCCAAAACGCCCATGGAGATTAGGCTCTTCCGCAAATCTGGGACATGCCTCACATCGGCAAGTGTACGCATTATGCCATCATGCATTTTGATCCGAACAGTTCCAATACTCGCAGTCTTGCACACTGCATTGTTTCACATGAGAATTGAGCATCCATCTTTATTGGGACGGTATGTAGCGAACCAACTTCTATGATGAGTCATATGATATGAGCACCCGTTATCCATAAGCCAGGTAATATTTGCGTCTCCTGCAATCCCTGCTGCAAACATTTCCGGATATATATCTTCATCATGGATATGCATACCATCAATCCCCAATGATGCTGAATCGGACTCTTTATCGGCATCCTTGCCTTTCTTTCTATTCTTGTTAGGGCACCAATTCGCAAAATGACTATTCTGCTGGCAATTATAACATGTGATCTTCGCATATCCATCCTGCAAATGTCTCGAATTGGAGCGATCATTATGCTTCTTGTGACCTCCTCTCCTTTCCTGTCGACCTCTCACATGCAGGGCCTCCTCGCGGTTACTCACATGACTCTACCCTGAACTTTGCCACATCTGCTCGGTGTGAAGTGTTGTCTTCACATCCTCCACGGTGAGAGTCGTTCGGTTATAAATCATCGACCGAACAACTTGATTGAACTCCTCAGGCAATGAACATAACAAGATAACAGCTTGTTCATCTTCGATCTTCACATCCATATCCCGCAACTCTAGCACTATCTAGTTCAATTCATCCATGTGATCCTTCACCGCTGATCCAGACTTCATCTTGAGAGTATACAGCTGCTAAAGCAAATAGAGACGACTCGTGAACGACTTTTTCATGTACAGTCTGTCGAGCTTCTTCCAGATGTCAGACGTCGTTGCTTCATCCAAGACTTCTCTCAGAACATTATCTGCTAACGACAACTGAATAGCACTGTATGCCTTCCTCTCCATTTTCATCCTAGCGGATTCTTTCACCTCTTTATCGATATTCGCCTCATCGAATACGATTTGGTAGCACCATGTCTGCATTAGAACATTCTTCACCTTCGTCTGCCAGATACGAAAATCATTCCGGCCAGTGAACTTCTCAATGTTCAATGTTGCTAATGAAACCATCTTCATAACTAACTTCCTTCACAAAAGAACCAAGCTCTGATACCACTTGTTGGGAATCGATGAAACCAAATTGAGATTCTCGCGGAAATAACTAATCCTACAAGCTGATCAGGAATCTAGGACTAGCAAAATTGAAACTTAAATAACCCAACAAAATCCCCACAACCTTGCAAATAGAAGCAACAAACGAATAATAGCAACAAAATCAAATCACAAACACACGAGAGTTTACCCTGGTTCGGTTGCGCACAACCTACGTCCAGCAATTCCGAGATGATTCCACTATCAGAGAGATCCAACGATAGGGTTACAAATTATCTTCCGCTCACATGAGTAATAACTTGGCCAATAGACAAGCCCTCACAAACTCACTCAAGGAAGAAGAAATCAAAAGGAGAAGATGAAGAGAATCACTCAACTTCACACTCAATCTCCAAGCCCTAATCTCTCGACGACGATCTTCAATAGCGGCGACTATCTCTCTCCAAAAGTTCTAGATCTGAAAATAGGCATTGACCTAATTTTAACCAACCCTTAGGATTAAATAGGCCACCCAAAACAAGAAGAAAAAAGATCCAGGCCGTCGGCCGCAATTAGCTGGCCCCGCGCCGCTCGATCGAGTGGGATGACCGCTCGGTCTGCTCGACCGAGCTGTCTTCACGTCTCTGCAGCTGCTGGATGGAGGCGGGTGCACTCAATCGAGTAGCAAGTCGGCTCGACCAAGTAGACGATCCGCAGCGCTCTCACAAACTGCCAACTCTCTGTAATCTGAGTCCATCTGAGTCCACTGTAGCTCGACCGAGTAGTTCGATACTCGACCGAGCAACTTGCAGCTCGGTCGAGTGGTAGAGTGCTCGAGTGAGGCTGATATTGACTCTGCTTGCTGTATCTGCTCCGCACCTGTAGCTCGGTCGAGCGACTGAGGCAGCTCGACCGAGTAGCCTGGGAAAAACTGTGAATGAGACTTGAATCACAAAATTTAACACTACATTGATATATGTGATCATCTTTGGAAACGTATGTAATAAGACTGGATCAGATTTCAGTCATCAATAATTGCTTGTGTCCTGAAAACAAAGAAAAAGTAGGAACATTGTCATTTTATGGGAGCCATCAATAAGTCCTAATGTCGTCTTGAGTAGTGCCGCTTGTAAAGCAGTGGGTGGAATATCGAAATTGTTACGACAAAACAAAAAAAATGAAGAAAACTTTTTATTATTTTCATTCCATCTCTCACCAAACCAAATTTCTACAAAACGACCATAAAAATCTATCAAGAAAAATACTCTAACAAACCTCACAATAAACTCCCACAAATTTCAAAAACTCATAACCAACACTTACTAATCATAAGAATCCTATCCATATCAAAAGAGTAGCTACAATTTTAGTCAACATGACTCCCAAAAGAAAAACCTAAAAATAAAAATCTAATTCAATTAGGGTATTTTGAGTCAAATCATAACTTCACCTTGACTCAAAATCAATCATCTTCATAGACAATGCCTCCAACTAAAATCGCTATATAGAGACCTTCAGAGAACCATTAACAACTCGACCTTAATCAGAAACACCACCAACCACCAACTGTTGATGCCGACAAAATCTTTAAATTCAACGCATATGTCGTTGTCTAAAGCCAGTTAATTAACTGTCAGCATCTCTCCTTAAAGCATGTACAAACTACTTCTAGTTCTCTTATCTATGATAACAATATAATTGCCCTTTTTGAACATTGTAACTTCATCTTCTGATGAATACATATAGCCATTAGACTCCAAAGCACCTAATAATATGGGATTCCATAAATTTGGTGAACACTAAAGGATTCCTTATTAAATCTGGCACATGATGTACACCTAATAATATTCCTAAGAATGATCAAGTAGACAATGTTGAGCAACTCCCGACACAAAATGAAATTGGCACTACTAAAGAGCAAACTTAACAACCTCAAAAACAAATGCCATTTAAGGAGATCCACAAGAGAGGAAAAATGCAATTTCAGATGAATACATAATTTTTCTCCAAGAACACGAGCTTTAATTTGAATTGGTGGAAGATGATCCGATCACTTTCTTCAAGTTATGTAAAGTTGTAACGCTTAAAAGTAAGGAGATGGCATGAATGAAGAGATTAAGTTTATGATGGACAATGACATATGGGATCTCATCTCATTACCGTTTATGATGGACAATGACATATGGGATCTCATCTCATTACCAAACGGTGCGAAATCCATTGGTTACAGATGGATATTTAGATTTTTAAAATCAAAAGGAATTCAAAAGATAATGTTGACAAATATAATGCATGTCTTGTTGCAAAAGACTTACCTCAGAAGGAACGTATTTATTTCAAAAAGATTTTCTCTTCTATTTCAATGAAAGACTCTTTTAAAACATTCATGGTACTTGTAGCACATTTTTTATTTTGAGTTACATCAGATGAATATAAAGACGGAGTTTTGCAATGGCGACATTGACGAGACGATCAATATGGTGTAACCAGAGAACTGTGTGCCAGGATACCCAAAAAAGACAGTCTGTAAATTGGAAAAAAAAAATCCATCTAGGGGTTTAAGCAAGCCTCTCATCAATGGTATCACAAATTTCATCAAGTAATAATCTCGCTTGGATTTGAGATGAATGCAGTTGATAATTGTGTTTACCACAAGTTCAATGGGAGTAAGCATATCTTCTTGGTGTTATATGTCGATGACATATTACTTGCTAGTAGTGATATAGGCTTGTTGTACGAAACTAAGGTTTATATCAAATAAATTTGAAATGAAAAATCTTGGGGGACTCAGCTTTTGTATTAGGTACACAAGTACACCAAGATCACTTTTGGGTATATTCGGGTTATCACACAAAAAGCTATATAGAAGAAGTACTAAAGGGATTCGACATGCAGGATTGTATACCAAGAGACATACCTGTTGCTCAAGGAGACAAGTTCAGGCTCGATCAGTGTCATAAAAATCATCTTGAAGTTAAGGAAATGCAAAAGATTCCTTAGGCATCAACGGTCGGGATTTTAATGTATGCTCAAGTTTGTACTCGTCTGAATATTGCATTCATTGTTGGAATGCTAAGCAGATATTTAAGTAACCCTAAAATGGATCATTGAAAAGTAGTCAAATAGGTTTTGCGATATTTACAAAGAACAAAGGATTACATGCGCACATATATGAAAACGAATCGGTTAGACGTCATTAAGTATTTCGATTCAGATTTTGTTGGATGCCAAGACAATAGAAAATCCATGTAGTGATATATCTTCCTACTGGCTGGAGGAGCTATTTCATAGAGGAGTTCTAAGCAGACACTCAGAGCTTCCTCCACCATGGCAACAGAGTTTATAGCATGTTTTGAGACATCCAATCATGGTATATGGTTGTGAGATTTTGTCACGGGGCTACGCATAGTAAATGGTATTGAAAAACTCAGGACATTTGGGACAATAAGTCAACATGTATTTCAATAATAATAAGAGCTCAGTGAATTCAAATTGTACAGACATCAAGTACTTAATTGTTAAGAAAAAAGTTAAGAATGGTCAGATATCCTAGAACGCATTGGTACAGACTCCATGGTTGTGGATCTTGCTTACTAAGGAACTACCACCCAAGGTCTTTCACGAGCACACTGCTCATATGGGTGCCGTATGATTCAATGATATGCTCATTAGTGGGAGTTTGTGTTTGGGTTCTATTTCTTTATGGATACATTTTATGTTTATGGATATTTTCTGTAAAAATAAAGTATTCCGTTTGTTTTCATTCTAACTTGTTTTAATTTTTGATCTTACGTAGGAATAAGGTTGGACTAGTTGAAAATAGACATGTTAAAATCACATTGCGTGTAATTTTCATGCTACACATCCATACAAGATCTATATCATTTGGTTATATTGATATATGTGACCAAGGATTGATTTAGTTATGTTACTTATGATGAAAATCACTTTGATCCTATTTAATATAATCAATGGACAAGATTGATCGGAAATCCTTTAAATATGATAGCAAAATTTTGAGCTCATAAGGTTGTACACATTTTGTAATGATACACATGTATGTATCCCATTTGGGAGATTGTAGGAAAATATTGTTCTTGTATATGTAATTAAATGTGTTTAACAATATGCAATTAAATTAAATATATGTAATGCTATGTAATTAAATGTGTTTAATGTTATCATAATGTTTAGCCAATGGGACTTGATATGCGCACCCACTGTTTTACTCTACATGCATACCACTTATTTACAAGTTTGTCATTACTCCCACACCCATACCACTTATTTGCAAGTTTACCGTTGAAATTACTCACCGCGCACTCTCAAGACCAAATTTCTAGAAATTCCCAAATGTGTATGCGGATAAGTAAAACGGCCAGTCGAATGGTGAACGGTGGCAGGTGACGACTTATTAACAAGTTATGCAATTAAATATATTTAATGCTATGTAATTAAATGTGTTTAATGCTATCATAATTTTTAGCCAATGGGACTTGATATGCGCACCCACCTTTTACTCTACGCACATACCACTTATTTACAAGTTTACCGTTGAAATTACTCACTGCGCACTCTCAAAACCAAATTTCTGAAAATTCCCTTGTGTGCGGGTGAGTAAAACGGCCGGTCGAAAGGTGAACGGTGGCAGGCGACGACACCGCCCCCTCATCCGACCTCCCCCTTCTCCCGCCCCCTCCGCCATCCCCTCCTACGACCTCCCCAGCCCCACCACCCACCTCCTCCGACCTCCCCAGCCCCCATCTCCCTCTTCTCCAGCCACATCCCCTCCCTATCCCCTCATCCCCCTCTTACCCTCGATGGCGAACAGCGGGGGCAGCGATGACACCCACTCCACCGACCTCCCCAGCCCCACATCCCCATCCTCCAACCTCCCTAGCCCCATCTCACTATTCCCACGTCCCCCTCTCCCTCTTCCCCCGCCCCCTCCTCTATCCCATTCCTTCGCCCTCGCTATCCCCCTCCCCCTGTTCCGACCTCCCCAACCCCCTCCCTCTTTTCTCGAAAGGCGAACTACCCGCCCCCATCTCCCTCCCCTCCCTCTCCTCCAACCTCCCCAGCCCCACCTCCCCCTCTTCCCACAGCCCCCCTCTCCCTCTTCTCCCGTCCCCACCTCTACCCTACTCCTCTGACCTCCCCAGCCCACATCCCCTCTTTTCCACCGTCCATTTCAAATCCTAGAAAATCTTCGTTGGAGTCCCCGTCATCGTTGGCGGGGGTGGAGGTGACGGCAGGTAAAAGAGGAATAAGTGGTATGTGCGCATAATGTAATTGAATGGCAAACTTGTAAATAAGTGGTATATGCGTGATAGTAAAACGGTGGGTGTGCAAATCAATTCCCTTAGCCCATTTAAAGTGATCTACTTAAGATTAAAATTTTAAGCATGTAAAGGGATTAATATGGTATTGCTTGTTATGTGCAGAGAACTAATTCAATAAGTTATGATGGTGAATTTAGAAATAAAAAAGTTAATGGTCAATTTAGAAATAAAAAACTTTCTTATATAAGATGGTCATGGTTTTAATTCATACGATATATGAAGGTGAATCACTTCAGTGTTAACATCTTATGATTAAAAATAGAGGGTATCGTATTGAGGAGGAAAAATCATAACCCGCAATCGTCTTATCCAAGGTTTTAGGTCTCGGTTTCGATATGAGTATCGTTCTCCCCAAAATTTAGGTTTCGGTATCGGTATCGCCCGTTTCGGCGATTTCGAAAGCCAGTTTCGGTTTCGTCTATATCGCTAGTTTCAGCAGTTTCGTTTCGGGTTTCGGTTTCGGTTTCGGAAATACTTTAAATATGTATATACTATAATACACACAGTGATGGTTTCGGAGGTTCTTAAATCTAAACCTATCAAATACTATTAAATACTTAACAAACTAAAATATTAATCATATACTATCAAATACTAAATACTAAATAAATAAACTAAATTTGAGTTCGTAATCATATCAAATACTAAATACCTAAAGTTTGGTACTTAAATACTAAATATTAGATAAATGAATAGATCCTAAAGCTTGCCTTGCGCACCCACCGTTTTACCTTGCGCACATACCACTTATTTACAAGTTTGCCAAAAAAACCGTTGGGCGTTGCTTTGCGCACCGACCATTTTGATTTGCGCACATACCACTTATTTACAGGGTTGCCACAAAATATCCGCTTGATATGCACACCGACTGTTTTACTTTACGCACATATCACTTATTTACAAGTTTGCCTTTTTAAAGAACGCAGCATCTTCTGAAAGGCGACTCGGGCCTCCTCTCTCTCTTTGCTCTCTCTCCCTCTCACGCTACATGGTCGAGGCGGGTTCGGCGAGGCGGCGACGCGATCAGGTGAATTCAATTTTTTCATCATCTTCCTTTTGTCCTTTTCTTCTTTTTTTCAGCAATTTTTTCTTGGTTTTGCCTCTTCTTCGTCTAATTCTTCATCATTTTCAAGCCGAACCCCTGGGGTTTCTCCTCTCTTTTGACCGTGCTTTTTGTGGAACCTATTGATTCACAAAATTTTTGAGGTTTTTAGAGAATTTTTATTTAATTACACATTCTTCTTCCTACGTCTTCGACCGGTACTGAACGGTATCGGTCAGTTTCGACCGGTATCGGCCGAAACTGACCGATACCGTTCAGTATCGGCCGATACTAAAACTAACCCTTGGTTTCGGTATCGTCAACTGCCGATACCGATACGATACGGCAGATACCTAATGGTATCGGCCGATACCTCAAACCCTGGTCTTATCAATAGAGCAAGGTATGCTTCTGTTCATTTTATATAACTTGGTGATTTGACATGATCTTGACAAATTAAGCTTTGGTTCAGATGATGGATGATATGAATATTATGGATATATAATTCAATTTCTTTATATCTCGGTCTTATGCTTATCTTCAAGTGTCACATAGTTCCTTAGCAGTCTCCATATGTTGGTACACATCAAATAGGTTTCAGCAAGATCGGATCTAGAAATTCAAAGCAAACCGGGCTAAGAATATGGCTGAAAAATAAGCCGGGTTGTAAAAACAA
This sequence comes from Scilla litardierei, assembly GCA_030789695.1. NCBI lineage: Eukaryota > Viridiplantae > Streptophyta > Magnoliopsida > Asparagales > Asparagaceae > Scilla > Scilla litardierei. The sequence goes on along the minus strand of CM061138.1, from coordinate 40,498,820 downwards.
ATCATGTATTGGTGTAATGATGGAAGCAAGGGCGAAGCAAAAAATAATAACCCCGGCAATGGCCGGGGTTAGTTACTACATAGCTCCGCCCCTAGTGTTCAGCCATTGCATTTAGGATGTGTCCCATTATGTTGCCACCTTTTCCGCTTTTTAGTTTCAGCAAGAGTCTCATTGTCCCTATTTTCAGACATAAGCTGCAGAGAAGTGAGAGCATAGACGAAGTTAAGTTATAAGTGTTAGTGATATGATATATGACAATCAACTCAATTGATAACCCCGCATAAATTTCAACCTCGTTGTGACAATGAACAAAGCAAACGACGATTATAAAACTTACAAGCAATATTATGAAAGCAACACAAAACAAAAGAAATCATGCACCTGATATAAAAGATTTATATTGGTTCCACACAATTCTTGGTGTATGTCCAATTAGGGAGATCATTAATACTTCAATGTCTTTGGATTACAAGCTATGGCGTTTGGTTGAAGGGAAATAACCAAACCCACTAAGGAACCGGAGAATAAACTACGAAGATTTGCTCTCAAACAACCCACCCAATGGCCCCAAGTTTGCCCTTTGTTTCTCTATAAGTAGCCGCAAGCTTTACTGGAACTCTCGCATCAAGCTCTACCCAAAAACCTAGCCAAAACATCGTTTATCTAGACTAACATGCATGTCTCCTTATTGGGTTCGAATTCAGATCGAAACCGAATCAGACTCACTTTCCTTTGCCGTACCGCACCCACAGAAGCTCTAAGCCATTAATCTCAAGCGAGATCGATCCTCTGATCGACGTGTGTCCCGATGTGCACTGAATCACGTTGCTTCGCTCACCTGCTTCACGTTGCTTCTGATGGCCGTTCGATCGCGATGAGACGGACCTGATCGTGCCACGTGGTCAAGCGATCAGCTGACCGCTGTCACGCTCCGTGCGCGTGACCTTCCCTATGGGCTCCGAGGCGCCCGATCTTCTGGGCCGCTCATGGGCTTATTGTTCAAACGATTGTTCTTTGAATAAAATTCGAAATAATCCTTAAGCTTGGCTTCTATAAACTCTTGATTTTAGGCTCCTAAAAATCTTCAAAAAAATCTTGATAAATCTTAGATTCATACTGAGATAATTTTGGTACTTTGTATCACAATTTTCAACCCTCCACCTTGATACAAACACACAAATACCCCCAAGCTGAAACTACATATCATCCACCTCTAAAAAATAAACCACCTCGTCCCGAGGTCAGTGCACTTGGCTAGTAAACTTCGCTCTAAGCATCACTAACTAACCGAGTATCCAACGAACCCCTTTCTAAAATGAATATCCAAATTCACAGTGGCATTGAATCCATACTTGAAGCAAAACTCGTAGTGATCTCTCCATGTGTCACCTTATGGCATACTAGCACCTCTTCAAGGAAAATAAGTTTGAGCGTCGCTCAAACTTCGTCGCTGACATGTCCCCTGCCGGATTCTCCTTCTTGTAAATTTCCTTGGAATGCGCTTTGATACATCTCCTCGCACACTGGCACCCTAAGTTTGCGTTCAAACCCAATGCATCCATCGCAAAACTATCTGTCGTAGGATCTCCATGCGCATACATTGCATAAATCAAATTCACATAATTCCTATATCGAGGCTATGGCCTTCATGGTGCGCAGCCCTATTCTGCTAGCAATCGTGTCATCCACAATAGCTCTAGGATCTCCACCTCAAATAGAACTCACATTATTGTCATTGTCTGCAACAGTAATCTCATGTGGACTCTCCCCATCAACTGTCACTCCTTTACCAACATCTATGTCGATCTTATGATTTAGAATAAGTACATCCACCTCGTTTGGGACCTTCTTACCTTTAATATTCCTTGAAGCCTTCTTTTGCAGTATCGTTGATTCATCAAACGTCACATGTCGACCAACCAAGATCTTCATTGTATCTAGACTCCAAAGTCTATAACCATCGACAACATCTGTGTATCCTACTATGACACTTCTTTCTCATAGCGTCGAACTTGTTACCTTCCTCTTGAACATAGACTGGATATCCAAATATCCGACGATGATTTAAATCAACTAGCTTCCCTATCCAAACCGTCTTTGAAATTTTTTCACTGATAGCTGAAGATGAAATTCTGTTCACCAAATATACGGCAGTCGATATAGCTTCAGCCCAAGATCCCTTTGGTAAACTTGATGTAAATCTGAGACACTTCGCCTTCTCTAAAAATGTCATATTCATATGCTTAGTGTAGTGAAGTGCCTTTTTACTCCCTGCTCCTGACAAAAAATTCGTGAACATAGCAGAAGAAAATTGCCACCATTGTCAGATCTCAGCACATTCGGCTTCTTCCTTGTTTGACTCTCCACAATGGTCATCCACACCTTGAACTTCTCAAACACATCTAAATTTTCCTTCATCACAGACACATACTTTTCTTGAGAAATCATCGATGAACGACATGCGGTAACAAATTCCGCCTAAAGAGTTGACTAATATGGGTCCCCCAAACATCGGTTTGAACATACTCAAGAATTCCTCTTTTGTCATGCTTCCCTTCACTGAAACTAACCTTTGCATGCTTAATATAGACACAATCCTCGTAAAACTCCATCTCTTTGAAGTTCACCCCTTTGATCAGACCACGATTCCTTAAAGCCTTCAAGCTTTTCTCCGTGACATGTCCAAGTCTGAGATGCCACAGCCTGGTCGACTAAGTCGCTTGTGAACTCTCAATGCCAATACTATCATCTACAATGATCGTCGTCCACTCCAGTAGATATAAATCCCTGACTTTTTCACATCTCACCAATCCCATCGAACGCTTCGATATTTTCAGAGCATCCTTCTCTATCATTACATTGCAACCCATGGAATCTAACGCCCACAAAGAAACTAGTGACTTCCTCTGCTCTGGAACATGCTACAGTAGTGAGTGTGCACATCACGCCATCAAACATTACCGAACCAACTCCAACAGTCGTGCACTCTTCATTATTGACCATAAAGACTAATCCATCATCATTTCGCTGGTATGTATGAAAACACTCTAGTTGGCGTCATATGAAAGGATGCATTGATCCATGAACAATCATGATTTGCAACATATGAAGAACTCGTTGTGAGCACATCGTAGGCCTTCTCGCTCATTATCTCCTCTGTCTGCACAACTGCACCTGACCATGATGCTGTCATATTATCCTTATCTATGTTCTTCCTCTCTGGGCAGTCTCTCTTCCAATAACCTGTCTTCTTGTAAATATGACACAGCATGTCTCTAGTCCTCGATCTCGATCTCCTCATGTTGCCACCTCTCGCCTTGCTTTGCCCCTAAGCAAGCAAACCTTAGCTATCTAAAATTCATTCGCTCAAACCAACTCATGTCATTTTATCTCTCAACTCCTCATTGTAGAGCCCCGCCTTCACGTCATCAAGACTGAGAGTGTCTCGGCTGTAAATCATGGTGTTGACGAACGTCGTACATCTGGCAACTACATGAGTAGAATTATCGCCTCATACTCTATAGTTATTCCAATGGCCTTCATCTTCATCACTAAGCCGTTGAAGGTATCTAGGTGATCCTTCATTGAGGTCCCGTCGCGCATCTTGAAAGTGAAGAATGGCTTCAGCAAGATAAGATAAGCCTGTTAGTGAGTAACTTCTTCAGATACAGCTTTGTTAAGCACATATTTTGTAAGGTTTTAATATTGTTTTGCCGAGAGATTTTCATATTTTATTCTCATTCTTGATGCATTTTTGGGTTGTTTTAGTTCATTTCACTCTCGAGTATTATTTCATGCTTTAAGGGCCAAATCACGCTAAACGATGCAAAGAAGCAATATGAACGGCGAGGGAGAAGAAACTTTGTAGCATGGAGAAAGAATTATGAAGAATATGAGCTGAAACAGGACAACACGGCCGTGCAAGGAGCCTACACGACCGTGTGGGCGTATCAGAGTATCAGCCATGCAACTGCCAAAGTGGCACGGTCGTGCAAAAGCCAACACGGCCGTGCAAATGAAACAGTAAGTCTGGAGAATTTGTTGCATGCGCCAACACGGCCGTGCATCCAGCAACACAGCCGTGCAAAGCACACAAAAGATTTGGTTATTCCATGCATAGTGCCAACACGGCCATGCAACTTGCTACACGGCCGTGCGCCCGACTACTTCTTATTTTAAACCTGAATTCGTTAAGGGTTTTTGAGGAGGTATTTAAACCCAGTTTTGTAATTGATTCAAACACTTTTCCTAGGTATTTTCTCCTATATTTTGGTGGCTACTTCCTTAGCTTTTGAAGATTCTTTGTTGGATTTCTTTTGCGCTCAAGGATTGAAGTTTGTGATCAACAAATTAGTAACTTTTGTCTATTCTCTTTCCTTTTAATTTTTTTGATGTCCCATATTGATATGTTGATGGTTATTGCTATGGATTGTAAGTAGTTCTCCTTGTTTAGAGTTGAGTTGAACCCTATTATGAATTAATCGCATTACATTCGATTTATTGGATTAACTGTCTAGGGTTTAGTCTTGGATGCACTTCAAATTATTTTATCCATTGATTTGCCATACAACCCTAATCATCGACGAGAAATCGAGGCTTTGGTTTGATGCACTTTGATGATAATTAATTTTCTATTGATATACGGGTTACAACAAGAAATTGGATCCGGATTAATTAGAGCAACTTAATTAGGGTTACCAACGTGAAATTGGAGCCCTATTTTAGATATCCTCGACTTCGATCCGAGTTCTTCCACGAGAAATGGCAAGAACGAGGGTTGGGAATTAGGTCAAAAATCTTACCCAATGCATTAATTTGATAAATTGAGACTTGAGAGCAATCCTATAATTAATTCATAACAGTGTGGATACTTAGCCCTTTCATTCTTCTCATCTTGATAACTCTTAGTATAATTCTCACCGTCTGTTAGAATTTGCATAGCTAATTGTGATCCAAAATTGATTGGTGCTTACTTCATCGCCTCCCTAAGATCAACCAGTTTGCTACGACTACTGTATGCATGTGGTATATATTAAAACATCACAACAAGCTGCTCGAGCTTATCACATAATCCTTTAGCCGTAGTCTCATCGGACACATGATATATCACCTTATCCGATAAGCTGAACTGGATGGTTGTCATCGCCGAGTCATTCATCTTCATCTTCTCCCTTTTCAAGATATATACTGGTAAAGTCTCCATGTTGGACACCACCTTGTGGACACGATCCATTCTCAAGATAGCATTTATCTTGTATTGTCATATCTCGAAGTTTTTCTTGCCATCGAACTTTTCAATTTTGTATTGCGCTCCTCCAACCATCACACACGAGCCACCCGCATACAAACTAGAACACATTGCTTTTCCGGCTCCGAAAAATCTTGAAAAAAAATCTTGATATATCCTAGGTTCTTCTCGAGATAATTTTGGTGTTGTGTATCATAATTTTCAACAATAAGATATAAGTGAACCTTTTTCTTCAACCGCTTGAAGTCGGTTTCATTGAAGCGGTCCACTTTGACAAATTTGTTAATGGTCATCTTCATGATTGATGATGATTCCACCATTGAAACAACAGATATTGCTTTAAATTGTTGGTGTTAGGTCCTTGGAAGATTTAAGGCGAAAATACATTGAATGTGAGATGATGCATGGTAAACACTACCTTTAAAGCAAATATTCATAACCCTTGTTCCACGGGTTTGTGCAATTTACTTTCAGGAGGACCTGTTTGTTCAATTCTCTCCTTTACACTTATAAAAAATTGTGCGAAAAATAAGCACCGAAGGAAAAGGAATAACATGGAGCATAAAGAAGGCATACATTCTTTGATAGAGTGGTAGGGATCAAAATTGTAATTTTAGTTTAGTTTTTCAGTTTAGTCCCACATCGGCCAAAGCTTGGGTGTGTATGGATTGTAAGGCTATTTAAAGACATGTACTTGGATGTTTTGAGACAATGAAAAGCTTGAGACCAAATTTTCCCTCAAACCTGTGAGAGGTTCCCTCCTTGGAGTGAAGCCTTGGATCCTTGATGTGAATCCAAGTTATTTTCTTCCCCCAAATCCCTCAAATCCCTAAAATCGTTCGTGTTCTACAACAAACTGGTATTAGGGCAGAACGATTCTCTTTCCCTCTTCAAATCTTTCTTCTAATTTTTCGCCCAGAAAAAACCCCACAAAAATTTTCAAACCCTACTTCCCAGACGCCGTTTTCATCTACCAAAGTTTCAAATAAAAAATATCCCAAAAAAGCCCTAATTCTCCCGCTGCCCCTGACTGCTCGTGTAGACCCCGATTCTTTTTACTCTCAAAACTTTTTGTTCTCATGTTGCCCAAAGAAAATAAACCACAAAGTAAAAAACTCTAGTTCTTTTCCCACGCCGCCGCCCCTCTCCCCCCCCCCAGGCCACGCCATCGGCGCTCCCACTCTCTGTTCACTCCATCACCAAAATAATAACCATAATCCCACTACTGCCGCCTTCCGCCAATCAAACCCTAGCCTGAATCACATCCCACTGCTTCCATCATCAAACTCTAACGCTTCTCTGACGCCATTTGCCTCACGTCGGTGCCACTTCCAGCATCGATCGAAACCACCATACCCATCAGATCGCTCTCACAACTAGACGAGCAGGTGGCGGCAATCCGATGTCGAACCACCACCATCACCGCCTGTGTGACACCGGTCCGACAATATCTTTCATATCTGGCCCAGGAGATCTCAAGTCTGACACTTTCTCTTCTGGATTTCTTCATATTTCCTCAGATCTCAAGTCCGACCAAGGAGACCTCAAGCTGATACCCCTAGCGGTGCTGCTGATCATACCCAACAGTCCAACCAACGTCAACGACACCTCCAGCAGCAACAGCTCCCCGCTCCGGCGTTTGTTGGGGCCCTCGACTCTCCTAATCGATCCGCTTTCCGCCGGTGACCTTGCAGCAGAGATTAGATGGTGAAACGACGTCAAAAGCGCCGAAAATCACTCTGCGCAGTTGATTCCGTGGTGCTACAGTACCTCTGCTACAGCAACAGTTAGTTATTTTCATATTATTTTCAGCCTATTTTCCTGGATTTCTGTGCAGTTTCAGGACTTTGGAGATTCCTGATGCAATTGGAGTCCGAATTTTCGCGCCATTGCCTAGACAACTCAGCCATGGACGCACCGCCACCCTATTTGGACATGTTCATCTTTTTTACGGAAAGATCTACTGTGAGTTTTCATTAGCCACTTGTCACATTGTTGCTAGCCTTCTTTGCAAACAAAACAACCATAGGACCACGTTTTTTTGTCCAAAGCCATAAAGATTTGATATTAATAGGAGAGATTCAATTTGCTATCACAGTGATACAAGAATTATTTTCATAAAAAATTGAATAGTCACATTACAGCTCACTAATCATCATTACATTCTCCAAATTAAAATATTTGAAATTGTTGTGAGAACTGCATACGACTTAAATTTGACTTGCTCATTGACTTCTGCTAGTTGATCTCTGTATCAGTTACCTGCATAATATAGAAAGTTGCATTAGTTAATATCTCATCTATATTCATTAAAAAAGAAAAAGAGAAGAGCATTAACTAGGTTTTCAAAATTTAGTAGTTACATTGCATGACCACACGTAGCGGTAGAATTTACCAGACTTCTAATACCATAGATGCTGACCCACCTACACTGAGAGATGTCATTAACTGGTTAGCTGTTTTAGAAACCCAAGTCCGGAAAGGTAGATCTGAGTCTCATGAATGTCTAGACCGAGTGCTACGCCGAGAGAACACTAGGCAAAGGGTGTCAGATGAGGGTTCACATGCACATAGTACGCCTAGCCCACCTCGACGAATTAGAGAGGCCACATCATGACAGACGGACGCCTAGCCTACCTAGGCGATCTAGAGAGAGACCCCACCATGACAGAAACACACCTAGCCCACCTAGGCGATCTAGAGAGAGACCATGTCACAATCGACATAACCGAGCCGAGAGTGTGATCAAGGGCATTAAGGTAGAAGTGCCCACTTTTGATGTCCGCCTGAATCCCCCGACTTTTATTGATTGGATGGCCGACATGGACCATTACTTTGGTTGGTATGATGTCTGAGGAGAGAAAATTGAGGTTTGCGAGGATGAAGCTTATTAGGCATGCCAAGTTGTATTGGCAGAATGTTACGCGCATGTTAGCCCAGAGTAGACAATAGCCCATAGGCATGTGGGATGAGATGCAAGAGAAGCTGAAGGAGAAATATTTGCCCACGTCATATCACCAGCGACTCCTTGACCAGTGGCATAATCTTACACATGATAGTGGGTCGGTTCGCTCATACGTCGATAAGTTTGACGAGTACATGATGAGATGCAATGATAGGGATCAAAATTGTAATTTTATTTTAGTTTTTAGTTTGAGTCTTTAATTAATTTTGAGTGTTTAGGAATTTTTTAGTGAGTTTAGTCCCACATTGGATGGGTTAGAAGAAGTGTTAGGTTTTAAACCTATACAAAGGCCATTAGACTTGTTATTTTGGGCAATTAATGAAATGAGAAATTTCTCCAAAACATATGGAAGATCCTCTCTTCCTCGGTGCGAAGCCTTGGAATACTTGGTGTGAAGCCAAGAAACCCTAAGTTATCCCACTCGTTCCCAAATCTCTCAATTTTTCCTTAAAATCCTCCTCTAAATCCCTAGACGCCACCACGTTCTACATCAACTTGATATCAGAGCCGAACAAATCCTTTCTTTTCTAAAATCATCCCCCAATTTTTCAAAAAAAATCAAATCCCTAACCCTACTCTTCGGATCAGACGCCTTCCTCCACAAAAACAAAACCAAAAAAACCCACACTACCACAGTGATTCTTGCGCCGCTACAGTGATTCATGTGCGGCTACAGTGCTTTTACGCGGCTACAGTACCACTACAGCACCGCTACAAGAATTTCTGTGTGCCTTTCCTTTTTGGACAGCGTGCCTTTCCTTTTTGGATCTAGCCCCTTAATGTCTCAGATTTTAAACCTTCTAATGGCTATTTGATTGCAGCATTCATTCTTACGCTTTCATTACAGCATTCATACGAGGCTGTTAATGTCAAAACGGCTATGTTTTTATTGCAATTGTTACAGCATTCAAACGCGACATTTATCTTTTTGCCCGTTTGAATTCTTCAACAGCCTTACAGCATTCAAACGCGACATTTATCTTTTTGCCCGTTTGAATTCTTCAACAGCCTTTTTTTATTCCTATAAATAGGCGTGCCCTTTGCTCTTGCTGCATACGAAATTTGGCTTCTCCTTCCAGAAAAATTCCTCTCATTCCAAAACTCCTGGGTACCTGTCTTGTGCAAACTCCAACATTTCTGGCCGTGAGTGGACACGTTCGAAAGCTGTTGTGTTAACCTTGGGGAGCAACCGGCGAATTCGATTACCACCGAGGTCGCACCGTAATTGCTTTCAAGTCAGTGGTCATCCCACGGCACAGCCTTGATAAGTTCTCTGTTTCATTGTCTCATTTCTTTCAATTACATATACTAAAGCCATACTTTTCCTCCGCTTCTTCTTTCACGCTCTGTTGATTACCCATACTGCCATAGTCTTACACCCCTTTATTCTAACACTGGAGACTTTATGGTAGCAAGGGACTCGCATCATGGATTAATTAAGTAATCACTTGGTGTTGAGAATATCACAATTGAGAATAATGGAAATGAGTTGCCTTCCTTCCATGGCATTTAAAAATTCAGTCGGCCTTTTGATAGATTGGAATAATCAACTCCATATTTTGGTGAGATACTATCTCAATATAAATTGGGCCCGATCAAAAGCAAACCAACATGGAGATTTATTGAAGTATTGTGTCCACATCTTTTCGAGTAGTAAAAATTGGTTGGATGATAAGAAATTAGAAAGTGGTTTAGTCCCTATCACCCGAAATAATATATGGTTGTGGTAAACATGCACGGCCCTGTCCCAGGGCACCCAGGGCAGCCGCCCAGGGCCCAAGGCCAGAGGGCCCATTTTTTTAACTACATGACTGTATAGGAAAATCAAATCTCTTGCTAAGTAGTGCCCTAATTATTCGTGATTCTTCCGTTTCTATGAAAATTGAAAAATTGGAGCAATGTATCTGATTTTGATTGTAAAATGAAATGATTAACAAAGAATGCGAGATTCAGATCAAATCACAAGAAACAAAGATGAGGAGAAAAATTTTAAGGGAAAAAGGAAATAAAAATCCTTTTGACTCGAACCTTTGCGGCGGTCTTTGAGGCCGAGTTGGTCGAGGACAGTCGAGACAGGCGGAGAAAACGTGGGTGATCGGCGGTGTCGGACAGACGAGATGCTTCGATGGAGGTAAATCCGTTGTCGGGAGATCTCGTTTGGGCTCTAGTCAGACTCTGATGTAAATTACAAGAGCCCAAAAGCAGCCTGCTAACTGCCCACTAGTTAACAAAAGTGATAAAAGATTGGGTCAAAATATTTTGTGTAGTACCTAACATATGTCAACTGAGCAAATTGTTTTGTTAGGGAAAAAATTAAGATGTGATTTATATGTGATTTTTGTGCAGGTACAACATACAAAATTTCCAGAGGCAAGAAGTAGGGTGTGAATATGCCACTAGTTCCAAATCAAGCCGAGCCAGACGTGGAGTGGTCATAATGACATGTTCTAGTATGCTAATCCTTATATTTGTTTTATTTTAAGGGGTATTGGTTTTATGTCCCCTCCAATTTTGGACCATCTTTTAGCATATTAATAAAAATTTCAGTCGTAGGGATGAGCCTCCTAACATTGCACTTGGTTAGGTTCCAAACCCCAAAAAAATTTAGTATTTCAATTTTAAAAAAATTTATATTTAAAGGGCCAAAATTTTTAACTCGCCCTAGGCCCCAATATCTTCAGGACCGGCCCTGATAGTAAAATATGTTTGGACACATCACTCTAAGAGGGTGACCCATTTGAGCCAATATTAGGTACAACACTATTGTCGTATCCATCTTATTTCATGGATCTAATTTCTTATGTATGGGATAGAAATGGCGGTTTAAAATTTTGATAAAGTGGATGAACCCTCGATAAATTAAAATTCATGAGAAAAGAACCCAACGCAAGAAGAATGTCTCGAAATATGATACATGTACACAGACACATGGACACAAACACATCGACATAATTAATTCTACAAAGTACACATAAAATAGAGATATTGTAACCAATATACGTCATGATACAAATTTATGTGTGAAGCATCCTACCTAGGCCTTAGTTAATTTGACTAACTTAACTTTTGGAGCAGTACTTTCATATGTGAGTAATGTAAAAACTCACCTGAATTGACTCCGTTACTGTCCTCAGTCACAACCAAATCTGGGGAAGCATGGAAGTTCAAGTGACCTACAACCGCCTTTAAAATGCTTTCCTGCGCAAGAAAGTTCCCTTCAGTTACATTAGCAATCCGATGCCTGCTATAACTAGTTCAGGATGGGTGCCTCCATTTAACAACGAAATATGTGTAACAAATAAAAGAAATGCTGCTCTTACCAACGAAATATTGGGATTCGTCACCACAGTGTCCTAAAAAGTAACCGCAAGGAAAATTAGATGTTAGTTCTTTTAAACCTCTATTTGAACAAAAATTTCTACAACTTTACAAATCAAATTTTATAACCTCTATATTTTTTAACTAGTTGCAGATAAATTAATAAAAGATTATTGTGTATGTCAGAAAGACTGGCAAGATCGGTTCGGTCAAAGACAGGAGTAATGCAACTGAGGTCAAGGCGTGGTGGGTATGTGAAAGCTGGTTATCAGAGATCCCAATCAAGATCAGTTTGTGTATTTAGTTCTTTTTTGCCTTTTCTTCTTTTGGGTTTTGTTGCCGCGTGGGGGGGGGAAGGGGGGGGGGGGGGGCGGTTTGTGTGTGGTTTGAGGAAAAAAAGTACAAGAATCAGACCAAAGGTGTACAAACCACTGCACCCTAATTGAATTATAAATCAGAAAAGAAACATGCTTAAACATGCTCACTTTAGATTTGCATATATACTCGAGCAACAAACACATGAGATTCCATGAGTAATGAGCAGATGGAACCCTACATAAAGCTGATGGTGTGCTGATGCCCACACTATATTTGCAAAAAAAAAGTAAATATAAAATTTTCGAGTTCATATGCTCCGTATACTTCAATATAGTTTAATTTAATAAATATTAAATTAATCTTAAGATTAGCTTAACTGGTAATGCTTCGGAATTTGATATCTGTGGTCAAAGATTCGAGTCTTTGCTTTATGAACTGTTATTTCACGTTTTTCACTCGTCAATATACATAGCTATCTAAAAAAGAAAAGTAACTATCACACTTTAATTAAGATTTTTTTTTGATAAGGTTGACATGATAAGTTAATGTTCATGATGTTTGAAAAAAGGAACATAAAATTGTGCTTTTCCCTTTAAAGTTTGTACAAAGATTATTGTCGTTTTCAGTACGTGGAAATAATCAAAATAAACACAAAGAAAAAACACAAGAATCAAGCAACGACACACGAGACTTGGTTTCGCAGTTCGGTGCGCACACCTACATCTGCAGGGCCACGCCCAGAAAAATAGAATACTCCACTATAATAATCAGAGAATACAAACTCTAATAATCACGCTTCTCTAAGGAAGAACACCCTCCCCCTTAATACAAACCGTGAGGGGTGATCGCAATCAACCCCGTGAAGTATTCTTGGCAAGCTCCCCTTGCCAGCAAGCTCCCCTTGCACAACCGACTAGATCAACTCCCTTGATCCTACGTGCGTAGCCGTCGGCCTCCTCCCGGAGTTCTTCAAAACTTTCGTCAAAAGTCGTCCCCTAGCCGAAAAACCGCACCACCAATATATCCTCCGCTACTCCCTTAATTGCGGAAGGAAACTTCAACAACAAGTGCAGATACGGCAGCCCACAACAAATCAAAACCAATTCGGGCAATAGATTCCGCAAAATCCTCTAGCTGGAAATATATTTGCAAGCGAGATTCTCTCCAACCGAATCAACAATAAAACCGATAGAATAATAGCTGCCAAATATATTTCCAATCGAATATACCAGAATAGGTTGAAGATACCAGAATAGATCTGCAGCAATCAGCAATCAATCTTCCCAACTAACAAATCTGCGAGATATTCACTTTCTATTTTAACCCAACAACCCTTCAATTTAGCAACCGATTTAGGAAGGGCTTTCCAAATATCTCTCATGCAGGTATACCACAACCATATACAGGAATCCCCGATATTCTAGGTAACAAATCAGATCTGAATCTGCAAGATAGTTCTGCAGACCAAACCAGCGTTTCTGCAAACAACCCAGAAATCCAGATCTCGAATGTTGAACATTTTGTTGAACAACAAAATGTTCAACAATACAGCTCAAACAGCTCAAAACACTTCTGCAAACTGCTCAAAACACTTCTGATTCCTCAAACAGAACTCTCCAGATATAGTGCCACTAATGCCAACAATTATCAACAGAAATTCAACCCTAACAATCTCCCCCTTTGGCATTATGAGGCACAACCCAAAGCAGGCACCAACCAACAACCAAGCACACATTCTCCCCCTTTGAGCCACAATAATCCAAACCACATTCTCCCCCTTACTAGAACAACCCAAGCATAGATCATCTCAGAAGAGACAGCCAAAAATCAGAAAAAGTATGTCCTCATGACTCTAATTCATTTCAGCTAGCCTCATGTCTTAAAAAATTATTCTCCCCCTTTCTGGCTCTCTTATTAGAAACAAAATCCTCAGGCGCAGCGGAAAAAGGGGGAAGAACTAATACCTCACATCTGACAGTAGGGCGACGAATGAAATGATGTCCAGGGTAGAAGTCGAGCTCTGAGGGGCCGAAAAGTAGTTGGAGAATTGAAAACATCGACGGTGTTGACAGAAGGAACATACGAAGATCCATTGGCACCGGCGGAGGAAGAGCAGTGAGCAGAACGGCGAGATAGCACTCTAATGATTCTGGAGGAAGATTCATGAGACTTTGGCACAGATTGCTCACAGTGATTATCGAGGGGAGGTGTCGAGTCTGCTGTCGTAACATCTGCAGCTACATTGTTCTGTGTTGTATCTAATGTTACAACATTAGTCACAACATGAAGAGTTTTCTCTGAAGTTGTAGTGTTCTTGCTGTATAATTCAGACTTTCTGACCCATTGCTTCTTCATCTTCATATCAGGGTGTCTAACATTTCTTCCTTCTGCCCAATGTCGCATGCGGCTGAAGCAGTTTCTCTCAGTATGGCCTTTGATCTTGCAATAACTGCACACAGAACGACCACGTTTTATGCCTCTAATCTGCCTCTTCTTTTGATCATGGCCATTGTGTTGACCCATTCTTTCAAGATCTTTGGTAACTTGATTTCTTCTTTCAGCAGACACATTATAAAAAGCTCCTCTATTGAATCCCACTCCGGTGCGATCTCCAGAAATCTTCCCCATGTTTAAGATATCATCCAGCTTTGCTTTTCCAGAATTCCACTTCTCCAATGTACATTCAGCTTTCTCTGCCCTGAGAAGAACATTTCTGAAGTTTCTTTCCAATTCTCTGCAGTTTCCCTCAGCTTTCAGACATTCGATTTTGACCTCCTCCTTCTCTTTCTTCAGTCTTTCATTCTCCACCTTCAAGACTTTGTTGATATTGCAGATTTGCACCCACTTCTCAAACATCATCTGGTATGCTTTTCGGATATCATTGTTACTCACTTCCTCATCGCTGTCAGCTTCAGAATCTGATTCGATTGTAGATGTTGTACATGATGTTGAACATGATGTTGAACATAATGTTGCAACATTCTGTCTGACATTTGCAGTTTTGTTCTCTAATGTTGTACTAGCTGTCGCAACATTAAGTCCAACACAGCTAGGAGTGTACCCATCAGATTGATCATCAAGAATAGCCGGAAAAGCCACATAGTTGCTGGTGTTGTCCTCATTTCCAGAACTTCCTTCTGAATCTTCATCACTCCAGGTACTAGCTAATGATTTCCCCTTTTTCTTCTTGAGGGTATTAGCACATTCGGCCTGTATATGACCGAAACCTTCGCACTCCCTGCATTGTATTCCTTTACCCTTACTCTTTGGCTCATACCTCTGTGCGGGGTGACTGATTGTCTTTCCAGCTGTAGGAAGATACGGTCTTGATTCCTTGTTGGCAGATCTGTAATTCTGTCCCTTGTTACTTATCTTCCTCATCATTCTGTTGAGATTCTTAGTCAGCAGATCAATGTCATCATCAATATCCGAGTCATTTTCAGACTTAGATGTTTTACTGACTTCAACCTTTAAAGCCACACCTTTATCCCTGAGGTTTGGCTTCAGATTCATTTCATAGGTCTGAAGAGATCCCATGAGTTCATCCAATCTCATAGTGGATGTGTTCCTCACTTCTTCAATGGCCGCAATCTTCGCAGAGAACTTATCGGGTAGGGATCTCAAAGTTTTTTCAACCAACTTCTTTTGAGAATACTTCTTCCCCAATTGAAATGCCTGATTAGATATATCACGTAGTCTTCCATTGAACTCAGCCACAGTTTCATCATCATTCATCCTGAGATTTTCAAATTGAGATGCGAACATTTGAAGTTTAGATGCTCTTACCGTACTGGTGCCTTCGTGAATATTCTGCAGTATATCCCACGCTTCCTTTGCATGCTCACACGTAGAGATTAATTTGAATTGCTCTTCGTCGACAGCGGAAAAAATAGCATTAATTGCTTTAGAATTGCACAAGGCCGCATGTTCTTCAACCCGACTCCAGTCTCTTGCCGACTTGAGGTGTTCTTCGCCATCTTCGTCGATTTCGGTTGGTGGTGTCCATCCTTCACTGACAGCGATACAGGCCTTCTCATCAATGGACTTAATGAATACACGCATCCGAGACTTCCAGTAAGTGTAATTTGTACCAATGAGCAATGGAGGACGAACAACGGAGGCACCTTCTCGTGTAGCCATGATTCACGTACTGAAATTCAAGATCACACCTTCTTTGAAAAACAAAGATACACAGGTGACCTGCTCTGATACCAATTGTCGTTTTCAGTACGTGGAAATAATCAAAATAAACACAAAGAAAAAACACAAGAATCAAGCAACGACACACGAGACTTGGTTTCGCAGTTCGGTGCGCACACCTACATCTGCGGGGCCACGCCCAGAAAAATAGAATACTCCACTATAATAATCAGAGAATACAAACTCTAATAATCACGCTTCTCTAAGGAAGAACACCCTCCCCCTTAATACAAACCGTGAGGGGTGATCGCAATCAACCCCGTGAAGTATTCTTGGCAAGCTCCCCTTGCCAGCAAGCTCCCCTTGCACAACCGACTAGATCAACTCCCTTGATCCTACGTGCGTAGCCGTCGGCCTCCTCCCGGAGTTCTTCAAAACTTTCGTCAAAAGTCGTCCCCTAGCCGAAAAACCGCACCACCAATATATCCTCCGCTACTCCCTTAATTGCGGAAGGAAACTTCAACAACAAGTGCAGATACGGCAGCCCACAACAAATCAAAACCAATTCGGGCAATAGATTCCGCAAAATCCTCTAGCTGGAAATATATTTGCAAGCGAGATTCTCTCCAACCGAATCAACAATAAAACCGATAGAATAATAGCTGCCAAATATATTTCCAATCGAATATACCAGAATAGGTTGAAGATACCAGAATAGATCTGCAGCAATCAGCAATCAATCTTCCCAACTAACAAATCTGCGAGATATTCACTTTCTATTTTAACCCAACAACCCTTCAATTTAGCAACCGATTTAGGAAGGGCTTTCCAAATATCTCTCATGCAGGTATACCACAACCATATACAGGAATCCCCGATATTCTAGGTAACAAATCAGATCTGAATCCGCAAGATAGTTCTGCAGACCAAACCAGCGTTTCTGCAAACAACCCAGAAATCCAGATCTCGAATGTTGAACATTTTGTTGAACAACAAAATGTTCAACAATACAGCTCAAACAGCTCAAAACACTTCTGCAAACAGCTCAAAACACTTCTGATTCCTCAAACAGAACTCTCCAGATATAGTGCCACTAATGCCAACAATTATCAACAGAAATTCAACCCTAACAATTATGATGGTAGTTATTAAATCCAATGTCATATTTATTCTAAAAGTATATATATTAACACTCAAAATTTAGAGTCGTATTCCATTGTTAAATTTTATCCATATGTGCATTGCATGTGACAACATACTGTTATTTACTTACGCCTACACCAAGAATAATTTCTACATCCAATATTAATGAGTTCATCTGTATCTCACTTGATCGACCCTTGAGTGGGCATATAAGAAAGTGTAAAGTAAATAGGTAAATGTTTCTTTGGGAAGAAACGGAAAAGAAAAAGAAAACCCCCCATACAAGCTTATAATATACAGACCTATGATATGTACACAAATGCTTGGTGTAAGATACACACACACACACACACACACACACACATTGAATCCTTGATATGTATTCTTGATATATTTATATTCTTTTGGGCACCTAATACGCCTTATTTAAATAGTTCATAACCATGGTAGAGATGATATAAGATACTATCTTGTATATCAAAGCACATGAGATCTTGGGTTTCCTCTCTTTTCTTATCCCCTTGTTTATTCAAATCGCATGAGATTTAGGGTTCCTCTTTTGTTCTTCTCATTGTTATGAAGCTTTTCTATGTTAGCTTCTACTATCATCTTCTTTCTTCATGTTCAGCTTCATATTCTCCATTTTCTTATTTCTTTCTTAACATCTAGGGGTGGCAAAAAGGTATTGATCTAATGAGTCAGACCCGAACCTGGCCTGAATCTCCATGTACATGTCAGAACAAAAATAGAGTCTAGAGGGATTCGGATCAATCTGCATGACTTTGATTGGAAACAGGTCAGGTTCAGGTGTGATGTCTAACCCAAAGGTCAGGTTCAGGTGTGATGTTGATGTGGTCGTCTACAAGAGGCATCAGAGATCGGGCACGACGAGTGGAGCGGGCACGAGCCGGGATTAGAGCTATCCACTTTATCTTCCTTAGCTTAGTTTTTGCTTTGTAGCATCCTAGTCATTGCTTAAGTCATGGTGTGTGCGCTTAGCAATGATTAGATGAGTCCTATAAATACCGCAAAAACCCTAGTTGTTCATTATCGAAGAATTGAGATTAGATTGCCGTGACGGCTAGGGTTAGTGGGGGATTAGACTTGATCCTATAATTCAAGTTAGGGAGTAGGGCTGTTGACGAACGAGCTTGAACGAGCTTGAACAGTGTGCTTGGTTTTGTTCATGAACAAAATCTATGTTCAAGCTCTGTTCTTTTACTAACCGAGCTCTAAAAACATGTTCAAGCTTGTTTGTTAAGCTTACTGAACGAACGTAAACGAACATAAATGAACGTAAACCGAGCTTACCGAACGAACGTTCTGTTCGTTAAGAAGACTTATCGAGCGTGTTCGTGAACATGTTTGTGAACGTGTTCACGAACACACAATCAATCTTGTTCATGAACAGATTTTCAAACAAACGAACGAATAATGGCAATGGCCCAAAAGAGAGCTGGAAGCCTGGGAGTGGGAAGCTGGGAAGTTGAAGTGGTGGTGGTGTTTAATTCAATTTGAGGAGGTAAGTGTTTAATTTTAATTTTAATTCACTCAAGCCCTTGTTCACGAACAGCACTTAACGAGCTTGTTCATGAACATCACTTAACGAGCTTGTTCACGAACACTTAACGAGCTTGTTCACGAGCTTGTTCACGAACACTTAACGAGCTCGTTCATGAACATAAATGAACGAACATAGTTATGTTCAAGCTCTGTTCGTTTACTAACCGAGCTCCAAAAATCTGTTCAAGCTTGTTCATTAAGCTTCCCAAACGAACGTAAACGAACATATACCGAGCTTGTTCACGAGTAGTTCGTTGAACGTTCTGTTCGTCAACAGCCCTATTAGGGAGTGATCTCTCCAGAAAAAGATCAAATCTATCTTATTGTTCTTCGTATTTCAATAGAAATTCCTCTCTTTTCCATTTTTCCTCTTTTAAATTCAGCCCTAAATACGATTTGACCCCCAAATCGTATCATTTTGGTATCAGAGCACTCGATCCTATGGCGAGCACACGGACGACTGCGACGAAAACTCTGGAGGAGCGATTGGATGCGGAGATCTCGGGGTTGCGAAAGGAGATGACGGATATGAGGGAAGAACTCAAGGCGGGTTTGAGCGCAACCATGGATGAGAAGTTGAATCGGGTCTCGGAGCGCCATTCGCGCGAGATGAAGGATGGGTTTGCCGAGGTAGCGAGGATGCTTCAACAACCACAGTTTTTGCAGCGAGATCCAGATCCACAATCGTCAGGTACCTTAGATCTAATCTCAAGGACAAACCCTGGAAACGACGACGAATGAGTAGTATTTCCCTCACGGGAGGGCGATCCGAGGCAACCGGGAGACGGGCGGACCCTTCAAAGGGGTCCCGATGGTCGGCCGCCCCCGACTAGGGGCGACGAAGGCGGGCGGCCCCGAATCGGGGCCGCCGGAGGGCAACCGCCCCCTGCGGGGGGCGGCGAACAGCAGCGGGCCCATCCGGGGCCCGCTGGGGTGTTTCCGCCCCCTGGGGGGGCGGCAATGGGTGGCGCCCCTAGGCGGGGGGGCGCGGGGGGCTTTCCGCCCCCATTGGGGGGCGGAATGATGGGGCGGGCCCTCCTAGGGCCCGCCGATGGAGAACCGCCCCGATGGGGGCGGGGTAGGGTGGACGGCCCACTTGGGGCCCGCGGGAGGTTTTCCCCTCCTTTTGGGGGCGTCGAAGCAGGATGGCTACGTGGAGGACCCCGGAGGGAGCATGTGGACGAGTGGGATGATGTAAGAGCACTCGCCAATGGGAGGGCCAGGGAAGGTGTGGAACAGTGGAGGGCCGAGGATCATACTTACCAGAGGCGGCAGGCAGACAGGGGAGGACCACTACGAGGAGATACAACCCCAGATATGCGGAAGCTGAAGGCACCACTGTTCGATGGAAAGGACCCCGATGGATGGGATCTACCAGGTAGAGAGGTACTTTGAGGTCATGGGCTTCGCTGAAGCAGAGAGGCTGAGGGCGGTGGCACTGAATTTCGAAGGGGAAGCCCTGGCGTGGTACCAATGGACCCAGAAGCAGAGACCGATACGGACTTGGAGGGAGCTGACTGAGTGCCTGATGGAGAGGTTCCAGGAGACCCACGGGGGCGGGCTGTTTGAGCAGTTATACGCCTTGAGACAGGAGGGGACCGTGCGTGACTACATCTCGAGGTTCGAGACCCTCTCGAGCCGAGTGAAGGGGGTGTCAGCGGAATCGATGGAGGGGAACTTTTTGAAGGGGTTGAAGCCATTCGTGAGAGCAGAGGTAGGAGTGCATGACCCTCAGAGGTTGGCAGCCATGATGCGATTAGCCAGAAGGGTGGAGGACAGGCAGACTCAGGAGAGAAGGTCTAGAGGAGTGTGGGGCGGGGTTGCGGCACGTAACCCAGTTCCGCCAGCAGTACCTAGGGTTACGACCGGGACCCCGGCCGCGGAGACCAGACCTGGAGGGCAGACCCGTCGGATGACCGAGGCAGAGATGAGGGAGCGCAGGGCCAAGGGGCTGTGCTTCAAGTGCGATGAGCGGTTCACTCCGAGGCATCGGTGTGCAGGACGAGCCATGCAGTTGGAGGTGGCGACTGAGGAGGAAGAAGAGGGAGATATTACTATTATACTCGATGGGGAGGAGGCTGTGGCGGAACAACACCAGCACTTAGACGTCGTGGAGGTTTCTCTTAGCTCAGTGGTGGGATTTACTCCTTATCACACCATGAAGCTGGTGGGCAGGTTGGCAGACCAGGAGGTGATGGTATTGATAGACAGTGGGGCGACCCACAACTTCATCTCCAGGAAGTTGGTGGAGCAGATGGGGCTAGAAGTGAGTGAGACAGCCACCTTTGGGGTGATTTGGGCACCGGCCAGAGGGAGGAGAGCAGGGGTGTCTGCAGGGCTGTGATTCTGGTAGTGCAGGGAGCTCAGGTGGTGGTAGATTGTTACCCCCTGGAGCTGGGGAAGGTTGACTTGGTATTGGGAATGCAGTGGCTACAGACATTAGGCGACACCAAGTTCAACTGGAAGATGCTTAGGATGGAATATCGGGAGAACGAAAGGACTGTGATTTTGCTAGGGGACCCCAGTCTGTGTTGTCGCGCAGCGTCCTTGAAGTCCTTGGCTCGGGCAGTGTCGGTAGGAGGATAGGCATATTTTGTGTCCTACCAGGAGTTTGGGGCAGAGGCAGAGGAGCAGAGGGCACCACCAGAGGTGGAGTTGTTGGACAACTATGGGCACGTCTTTCAGATGCCGCAGGGACTTCCACCGCAGAGAGACCACGAGCACGCCATCGTGCTACAGGAGGGGGTAGCGCCCGTCAGTGTCCGGCCATACAGGTACCCGCATGTCCAGAAGGATGAGATCGAGTGATTGATCAGGGAGATGCTACAGACGGGGGTGATTAGGCCGAGTGTTAGCCCGTTCTCTAGCCCGGTGCTCTTGGTGAAGAAAAAGGACGGTAGCTGGAGGTTTTGTGTAGACTACCGTGCCCTCAACAAGGAGACGGTGGCAGACCGTTTTCCTATACCGGTGATAGATGAGTTGTTAGACGAATTACATGGGGTGTCGATCTTTTCGAAGATTGACCTGAAGTCGGGTTATCATCAGATCCGAATGAAGGCAGAAGACGTACAGAAGACTGCTTTCAGGACTTATGAGGGGCATTATGAGTTCCTCGTCATGCCCTTTGGGTTGACGAATGCACCTGCTACATTTCAGTCATTGATGAACAAGATATTCCAGCCTTACCTACGGCAGTTTGTCTTAGTGTTCTTCGACGACATCTTGGTGTACAGCCGGACAGTGGGGGAGCACGTGCGGGACTTGGAGATAGTGTTACAGGAGCTACATGCCCACCAGCTGTACGCCAATAGGAAGAAGTGCACGTTTGCCCAGGCGAAGGTGGAATACTTGGGGCTTGTGGTCTCAGCAGCAGGGGTGGCAGCTGATAGGAGCAAGACAGAGGCCATGCTAGATTGGCCGCGGCCAACTACACTGAGGGCGTTGCGGGGATTTTTGGGCTTGAGGGGGTACTACCGCAAGTTCGTGCAGGGCTGTAGTACCATTGCCTGGCCTCTGACTGAGCAGTTAAAGAATGATGTGTTTCAGTGGACCGAGGAGGCGACTGCGGCGTTTGAGGCCCTGAAGGAGGCGATGACGACCGTTCCAGTACTGGCTCTTCCTGATTTTAGTAGACCCTTTGTGGTTGAGACGGATGCTTCGGGGTACGGACTGGGAGCAGTGCTGATGCAAGATCAGCGGCCCGTGGCTTACTTCAGCCAGGTTTTGTCATCACGGACGAGGCAGAAGTCCGTGTATGAGAGGGAGCTGATGGCGATTGCTTTGTCGATTCAGAAGTGGCGTCCGTACCTGCTGGGGCGGCCATTTATTATGCGCACGGATCAGAGGTCCCTAAAATATTTACTAGAGCAGAGATTGGTGGCGGCAGACTATCAAAAGTGGTTATCTAAGCTTGTGTACTACAAGTTTGAGATACACTATCGGCCCGGGCTGGAGAACAAGGCTGCGGATGCGCTATCACGGCGGGAGGAGGTTACGTCCTTAGCAGCCTTGTCAGTACCACTGCTAGCGGATTGGGAGCCTTTATGGAGGGAGGCGGAGGCCGACGAGGAGTTGTCTAGAGTCCGAGAGGATTTGGTTCAGGGGTTGACTGAGCACCCAGGCTATTCGGTGGAGGGACGGCGGTTGTTGTATCGGGGAAGGTTGGTGATACCGCGGGGTTCAGTGCACATTCCGCTGATTTTTCAGGAATTCCATGGGAGTGCAATAGGGGGCATTCTGGCGTCCAGCAGACATACATGAGGATGGCTAGGGAGCTGTACTGGAGGGGAATGAAGAAAGACATCGCAGAGATGGTAGCCCGTTGTGACGTCTGCCAGCGTCACAAATACTTGGCCATGGCACCAGCAGGGCTGCTGCAACCTTTAGCTCTTCCTGAGCGGGTCTGAGAGGCGATCAGTATGGATTTTGTGGAGGGGCTACCCAAGTCGGAAGGATACTCGGTGATTTTGGTGGTGGTAGACCGACTGAGCAAGTATGGACACTTCATTGGGCTGAAACATCCTTACTCTGCAGTGACAGTGGCTACGGCATTTATGCGGGAGGCGGTGCGTCTACACGGGTTCCCCGAGTCCATAGTATCAGATCGGGACACTGTCTTCATGAGCCAGTTTTGGAAGGAGTTGTTCAGAGTGCAGGGGATCGTTCTGAGGAGGAGCACAGCTTACCACCCCCAGACGGATGGACAGACGGAGGTCGTCAACAGGAGCGTTGAGACCTACCTTCGCTGTTTTGCATCGGATTGCCCTCGGAGTTGGTATCGATGGCTGGCGTGGGCGGAGTATTGGTACAATACTTCCTTCCATTCAGCTGCACAGACGACACCGTTTCGGGTGCTATACGGGAGGGATCCACCAGCGCTGATCCATTATCGTTGTGGGACAACCCCGGTGTCCCAGTTGGATCAGTACCTCGAAGAGCGAGAGGGAATTTTGGAGGAGCTGAAAAAGCATTTGACGAGGGCTCAGAAGCTTATGAAAGCCAAGGCGGATGCACACCGTAGAGAGGTGGAGTTTGCAGTAGGGGATCGGGTCTATCTGAAGCTGAGACCGTATCGGCAGAGGTCACTAGCCCGACGCCGTAACGAGAAGCTGGCCGCGCTGTTTTACGGACCTTTCTAGATTGAGGCGAGGATTGGGCCCGTGGCGTATAGACTGACGTTGCCCCCAGGATCTGCCTTACACCCAGTTTTTCACGTCGCTCAGTTACGACGGACGGTTGGAGCGCAGACACCAGTGGCCACTTTGCCATCTACATTGACAGCTGACTCGGAGGTGATGATGGCGCCCCAGGATATTCTGCAGGTACGACACACTGAGGGGGCGGTCGGGAGGTGCTGGTAAGATGGTTGGGTTTGCCTGACCACGAGGCTACTTGGGAGCGGGAGGATACCATCAGGGCTCAGTTCCCAGACTACAACCTTGAGGACAAGGTTCGTTTTTTGGGGGGAGTAATGATGTGGTCGTCTACAAGAGGAGGCACCAGAGATCGGGCACGACGAGTGGAGCGGGCACGAGCCGGGATTAGAGCTATCCACTTTATCTTCCTTAGCTTAGTTTTTGCTTTGTAGCATCCTAGTCATTGCTTAAGTCATGGTGTGTGCGCTTAGCAATGATTAGATGAGTCCTATAAATACCCCAAAAACCCTAGTTGTTCATTATCGAAAAATTGAGATTAGATTGCCGTGACGGCTAGGGTTAGTGGGGGATTAGACTTGATCCTATAATTCAAGTTAAGGAGTGATCTCTCCAGAAAAAGATCAAATCTATCTTATTGTTCTTCGTATTTCAATAGAAATTCCTCTCTTTTCCATTTTTCCTCTTTTAAATTCAGCCCTAAATACGATTTGACCCCCAAATCGTATCAGATGTCTAACCCAAAGCCATCTGAATACAACCCGTTTTATAATATATATTTTTAGTTTTTTATGACATAGATGTGAGGTAGTAAGATTGATAGTTAGTTAGCTTTGGTTGAAAGAGGTTCAGGGTTTAATTCTCATCCTTCTCATAACTATTAGCAATTTTTTTGAATAACTCTCTAAAACTTTCTTGAGCATAACGTGTACCCGATCTGACCCGATCCACATAGGTAAATGGGTCAGGTACGGGTCATTTGTATTTTTTTGGGTTAGGTTCGAGTATGTAGCTTTGACCCAAATATAATTCTAATTAGTTTCAGATATGGTGCTTGTTAAAGAATCCTTGGGTCGGCACTCGAGGAGGAGAAAATATTTTCACCAAAAAGCCCAAGGAAATAACATCAAGCCCACTAGGCCCGTGAAGCCTGAGGAGGGCTGCCATCAACCTGGTTAAAGCACGCACATCATTTGCCCGTTGAGTTTTCGCAACTTGAGGGAGGTTGATAATGAACTCATAAATGGCGGAAGTAGTGGACAACGGCTATATCCACTTATGAGGAATGATCGTGCCGCTATAATTGGTGACCGTTATACACCAACGGCACTAAAGAGACACTTCTATCTATAAATAAAGAAGAGACAAACAGAAGAAGGGACAGACTCCAGAGGTACGGAATACTAAAGACGGACAAACTAATCTTTCTTTCCACTTTAAAATTTCTTCCTACAAACGCTTGTGGTGACTGATTCAAGACGATCTCCCTTGGGTCGATCTTGACAGCCCCGAGCCTCTCTTAAGTGTTTACTAACATAAGTATCGGAGGGGATTTAGGTCGAAACGCAGATCCGACCCCCCAAACGATTGGATGTGGTGCAGGTCGTCCGAAGCACGACTCATGAGAAGGGTCGATCGGTCAACAAATTCGACCGTGAGATCGATCGAGCTTCAGCCAAGCGCTCTCAGCTTAGCCTACTACGACCCCAGTTCTTCCAACCAGGGTTCCATCTTTGCAACTGACGAGTCTCCACCTCCTCAGAGGAGTTCACGTCAGTCCTTATTACTGTTGACCGGAACCTTGGTGTCAACAATACTATATGGGTCAAGTCAGACCTAACCCAACCCGAACCCGACCTGGCCATATTGCCACACTTGTTAACACCCAATTATTCCCTAACAAAACTAGTTGTATCCTACCCTTCAATCTTATTTCTTTTATTAGGACTCCTGTCCAATTTTTGATCAGATATGCATCCTTTTCTTTATGTTAACACCCATATAATCTATATCTTAAAGATTATAAAAAATCTAAAAGTTTTTCATGGCTTCAAATTGCTGCTCTTCGTCATCTCTGTTTAATTATCCTTTTGCAGTTAACATCGCTAATTTTGCTTATGAAACTTGACATGAATAACTATTCTACCCAACCTTATCTTTCTAATCCTATTTTGGAAATATTTATGATCTCAAGAATCATGTCGCAACATCCCCTCCACCTACAACTATTGTTTATGATGGCCAAACTATTGCAAATCCTGCTAATGCTTTATGGTGAAAGTTACATCATTTAATCCTCGTTAAGTTAAACACTATTGTAAAAAAAGGACATCTTTCTACTCCTTTAGCAGTCCATACTTGCTTGTGATGCATTGTATGCACTTCATTGATAAGTCTACCGCTTATGAACGCTGATACAGTTTGGGGTCGGCCCAGAGATCGTCCAATTATTTATTTTGTTTAACAAGCACAAGTACGAGCTCACATTATTGGCCCCAATATCTTGAAGGCCCAGACCGGAGGCCAATCGTTTCTCCCGTCAACGGCGATAGCTCAGGTAATCGTTAAGCCCCAGCATTTTAAGGGTCAGCTCATAGTGGCAAATTCCAACGGCCAACCGTTAAGCTCGTCATTAATACCGACAGCTTAATCCAAAAGCAGTTAAGCGTCATCAATGCTCAAACGTTATTCCAGAACGATATCCAAATGACCATTGCCTATAAATAGTCCCAAGAACAATGAGAATGGGACGAATCTCTGAGAACCTACACTTAGGTATTCTTATACTCAAAATCTGCTCCATCAAACTTACATTCCCTCCATAGCTCGGCCCGCTCCCAGCAGGTCAGACACAATTACATCGAACCCCTTCAAGTCACCTACTGACTTAAGCATCGAAGGAGATTAGGTCAAACCTCCGATCCGACCCATGATAAACTTCATGTGTTGCAGATAGCTCGGACCAGACGCCCATAGCTCGGATCAGAGCCATTTCAGCCCGACGTTAGCTCGTTCAAACATCCAGTCATCGGCATACGTCATCCCACATCGTCCTAACCATCTTACAACAATTCCAGTGATGAGAAAACACCCTAAGACTTCTTATAACGTATGTGAAAATCGAGTCAGCATCAACGTCATCATCCACACCAACAGTAACTTAACCCACCAACGAAGAGCCGGAAAGGCCAACCACCATAAGAGCGGTATACATTATGTCGTCCACCATGAATCCTAGTTCTTCTACCCGTGGAATGCCCGAGTCATAAATAATGACTTTGGAGCAATTTCACATGTTAACTCGGGAGGTGAACATCAACATTCGAGCGTTGGCCGCAATAATAGAGCGCATGACAGGTGCGCCTCCCAAGCCATCCCTAAATCCGATGGTCATCCCGATTCTCTCAACAGCATCCCGCGATATTCCCAACACGATGACGGACCAAGAAACAATGCCCCCAACCCAGAGCAACAGTTCGTCATGCCTTCTTTCTCACCACAAAGGCCACAGACCACATCTTGCCTCGTCCTGAAGGAGCTCAAGGTGATGAGATGGTAGCTCACAACTTATCTGTAGCCGGCCTCAAAGACCCACAGCTTCTTCCTGAGCGAGAAGAGGACCACCTCATCGTTCTGGATGATGATCAACACCAGGAGAACAGACGAGAGCGAAGGCGGAATCCTCATCAAAGGTATCGAGTAGGCCACAAAAGGAAATCGCGAAGGGGCATCATCCGATGTCCCAACTTATCCAATAACCGGGATGGCGATCGAAGCGATTCCTCACATGCTTTCAACAACCGGCCTAGGAGATCCAAACACTGAGAAGACGTATGACGATATCGCTCCCCTTCATCGAGCTTGGAGGAGCATAACCCATTGAAGGAGATAATCACCTTGACCCGACTGTCATCCAGATTTAAAATGCCCGATCTGGATAAGTATGACGACTCAGATGGTCCTCGAAAACATATCCAGGATTACAAGAGAGTCGTGTAATAGAGAATTAAATTAATGTATTTAATTGTAATTATCTCACCTAGGATTCTCTCCTAAAATAAAATAGTTTGTTCATATCTTCCATAGGTTAACCGATTCTTGTTATTATTTAGTTATTATTTAGTTATCAGATTTTGTAATAAATTGATTCGTTTGTAATAAATTGATTCTTTTGTAAACTTATAAATACCTCCAAACATCAATGAAAAGATCATGCTATTATTCATCACTTTCTACAATTCTATATGGTATCAAAGCAGTCGTCGGTCCTAAATTTCCCTCATCACTCTTCCGCCATGGCCACTGATCCTCAAATTATCGATATCCTCACCCCAGAAAATCTAACTCAAAAACTTCACCTCATAAGCATCTCCCATCAATCCATCATCAAATTGACCTCCACAAGATATATCGCTTGAAAACTCCAGATTGAGGCCATTCACATCGGTTATGACGCTTACAAATACATTGACGGCTCTCATCCATGTCCACCTCGTACCATCACCACCACCAACGTTGAAGCTCCCAACCCAGATTTTCTGTCATGGATTCGATAAGACAAACTATTGTTTGGCGCCCTTGTCGGTTTCATCTCCTCCTCTCTCATTCCGCTCATCCAACAATCGGCCACCTCCTACGAAGCATGGCAAACACTTGCACGCACCTATGCTCGTCCGTCTCTTGGTCACATAAAGCAAATCAAGGACCACCTCAGGAGAGCCACGAATGGCTCCCAGTCCATCTCTGACTACATGCAATACGTCAAGTGCCGAACTGATCAACTTACTGCACTCGCAAACCGATGAGCCATGAATACATCACTGAAAAGATCTTAGAGGGTCTTGATAATGACTATCGACATATTGCTGATATAGTGGAAGGTATGGACACCCACATCTCATTTGATACATCAACAGGAACTGAGTCTTCAGCAGTCGCAATCTGCTTCCTTCGTGCATCCCGCCACGGCAAATGCTGAGTCGACTAGGTACAATAGTTCACACAGCTCCACGTCAAACCAGACGCCGCATCCACACTCCGCTCCTCGACAACATCCTTCTCAGCCTCTGCAAGCCACAACTCGCCAGCAGGGGCCTTATCACGGCAAGTGTGAAGGATGCCACCAACAGGGCCACACTGTCGCTCAATGTCCCGTCTTTCAGCAAGTACATGCCCTCTCGCTCCTCGCCCATTGGATCTCAATGTCAACCAAAGGCGCATGTTGCCACAGCATTAGGTGCCGAGACCCCGGCATGGCTTCTCGACAGTGGTGCCTCCCATCATGTCACCGTTGACCTCGATATCCTCTCGTTTCACTCTCCATACGACGAGTCTGACAGTATCGAAATCGACGATGGCATTGGGTTACACATTTCCAAAACTGGTTCTGCTTCTATTAAAACACCCTCTCACACTTCTCAATTGCATGATGTTTTATTTGTTCCCGCCACAAAAAGAAACCTAATCTCCATATCTCAATTTTGCAAAACCAGTAACACTTTGATTGAGTTCTTACCATCTTCTTTTCGTGTGAAGGATCTACTGAAAGGGGCAACATTACTGGAAGGACAGTCTAAAGGTGGTGTGTATGAATTGCCGGTTCCGTACCTCGCTTCTCGCCCTTCGGCTTTTGCCAGTACCAAAGTGTCTTCATGTGACTGGCATCATTGTCTAGGTTACCCATCCAAGTCAACCAACGATATATAGTCTCTAAGTTTGGTTTACCTTTAGACTCCTCTAGTCCCAAGCATTTCCATTGCAACGATTGTTTCTGCAATAAAAGTCATAAACTACTTTTTTCTTAATTATCCATTGTGTCTACTTCTACTCTCCAAATTATTTATTCTGATGTGTGGACCTCGTCAATTTATTCTGTTGAAGTTTATAAATACAATGTCATCTTTGTGGATCACTTCATGCACTACATATGGCTTTACCCCCTCAAACGTAAATGTGATGTTGCCACTATTTTTCCTCGTTTCAAAGCTCTTGTTGAAAACTTCTTCAGAAAGACAATAGTCACCTTCTACTCTAACAATGGTGGGAATACATGGGTCTCGCCAAATCCACTGGCCTCGCCACATACTTATCCGTACACGGCATCTCGCACCTCACCTCGCCACCTCACACTCCAAAACATAATGGCTTTTCGGAACGTAAACATCGCCACATTGTTGAAACATGTCTTTCTCTTCTTTCTAAAGCTTCCTTACCACTCACCTTCTGGTCATATGCCTTCTCCACTACAGTCTATATCATAAATCGTCTTTCCACATCCACATATGACCTTTTCCTATCATAAACTCTTTGAGTCGCCACCCAACTTCTCCAAGGTTCGAGCTTTTGGTTGTTTGTGATATCATTGGCTTCATCCATACTCTCCTCACAAACTCGCATGTCACTCTAAACCATGTGTGTTCCTTAGTTACTCTCTCACTCAAAGTGTGTATCTGTGTTTTGATCCACATACTCAAAAGATCTTCATCTCGCATCATGTTCAATTTGTTGAGTCTCAGTTTCTCATGTCTAAAGTTGATCCGCATCTCGCTAGTCCTGATGACTTGACATGCGAAACATGGCTCCCACAACATGTTATTCTCCCGGTTTCATACACATCATCAGAAGTTAGTTCCAGCGGCTCCTCGCCAGTCGACTCCAACACACAAATGGATATGGTAGAACAAGTCTTGCATCTCGCCCTTTCCTTTCCAGACCCACCTCACACTTCACCTACTCCCACAAACAACTAGCCACCCTTACTACCCACCACAATACATGAACCCGATTCTCGCAAGTCGCCACCTGTCCATTTGGCCTTACCTCCACATGTTCTTGACCAAGCCTCAGAAAACCTTTTACCACCACCCTCGATCCGAACCTCGCCTATCGTCACCAGTTTCCGAAACAATATCCACAAACCAAACATCAAACTCAGCCTCTTGGCCCAACTTGCCTTAGAAATTGAACCCACATATATAACTTAGGCCATCAGATGTCCGATGAGGTTGATGCCTTGGTTCGAAATGGCACTTGGGAATTGGTACCTCCCAATGGTGTGCAAAATATTGTGTGGTGCAAATAGATCTTTTGACTTAAACATTTACTCGATGGCTCTATTAATAAGTACAAGGCTCGCTTAGTGGCAAAGGGGTTTCACCAACGGCTAGGTGTGGACTACCATGAGACGTTTAGTCCGGTTGTAAAACCGACCACAGTTCGTCTCGTCCTCTCGCTTGCCCTCAGCCGAGGTTGGGATCTTCGTCAACTTGATGTCAACAATGCCATTCTCCAATGTACACTCACTGAAGATGTCTTCATGGCTCAACATTCAGGCTTTATTGATACTGACAATCCACACCATGTCTGCAGATTGCGAAAGGCAATATACGGTCTCAAGCAACCTCCCAGAGCTTGGTACAATGAACTTTGCCAATTTTTACTTGGATCTCACTTCTTGAACTCAGTTGCAAACACATCTTTGTTCATTCTTAATGACAAAGGTATTACTATCATGTTATTTGTTTGTGTTGACGACATCATCACTGGTAACAATGCAACATCATTTCAGGACTTCATCTCCTTGCTCATCGCTTCTCGCTCAAAGACCTCCGCACTCTTCAATACTTCCTTGTTATTGAAGTTGTTCCTCGACCTCAAGACCTTCTCCTCTCGCAGCGAAGATACATTGACGGCTTGCTGGCTCGAACAAAGATGACTGATGCTCGACCAGTCGCAACCCCGCTTGCCACCTCTCTCATCCTTATTCTTCAGTCTGGGACGACACTTACTGACCCAACTGAGTTTCGAGTTATAATTAGCAGTCTTCAATACCTTTCACTTACTCGTCTAGACATTGCCTATGTAGTCAACAAACTGTTTCAATACATGCATCATCCGACTATCGAACACTAGAATGTTTCCAAGTGACTTCTTCGATATTTGTGCGATACCATTGATCATGGCATCATGTTACATCGCCAGTCACCTCTCGTCCTACACGCTTACTCTGACACTGACTGTGCAGGTAATAAAGACGACTTCACCTCCACTAGTGCTTATATTGCCTACCTAGGGCGAAACCTGATAGCATGAGTTTTACGAAGCAACAAACAGTAATTCGCTCCTCGACTGAAGTAGAGTATCGATCTGTCGCCTCGACAGCTGCCGAGGTGAGATGGATCACATCTCTTCTTAGCGAACTTGGTTGCACATCCTCACAGCGGCCGGTAATTTACTGTGATAATGTGGGCATAACAAATCTCTGCTCCAATCCAGTCTTCCATTTTTACATGTAACATGTGGCTTTCGACTTTCACTTCATTAGTTCAAGATGACATCTTAAGAGTCACTCATGTCTTTTCGACAGATCAACTAGCAGATGCACTCACCAAACCACTACCCCGCACGTGTTTTCATGACTTGATGATCAAGATTGGTCTTTCCTCAAGGAGCTCCAACTTGCGGCGGCATAATAGAGAATTAAATTAATGTATTTAAGTGTAATTATCTCACCTATGATTCTCTCCTAAAATAGAATAATTTGTTCATATCTTCCATATGTTAACCGATTCTTGTTATTATTTAGTTATCAGATTCTCTAGGCTAACCGATTCTTGTAATTATTTAGTTATCAGATTTTGTAACAAATTGACTTTTTTGTAAACTTATAAATACCTCCTAACATCAATGAAAAGATCATGATATTATTCATCACTTTCTACAATTCTATATCATGAAGATACAAGGACTGATGATGCTCTTCTTTACCTAGCTTTTCAAACCATTCTTTGGAAGGCGACAACGGAATGGTACAAGAGACTTCGCAGCCGATCCATTGGATTCTTCAAAGCCTATCCCAATCTTTCTGCCAACAGTTCATGACAGGAAGGAGGAAAAGAGGCTTGAACCACCTATTAAACTTGGTTCATAGGGAGGGTGAGACGCTGAGGAGTTTTCTGAAGCATTTTAATTCTGATAGGCTGAACGTTGAAAGCTGCAGCGACGAAGTGACCATTGTGGCACTTAAGAAAGAGATCCAATATGAGGACTTAATGAAATCTCTGCACCATAGACCGCCACATAACCTAGATAAGCTTCATGCTAAAGCGGATCATGATGGTGGAGAAGGCATTTGTTGTCCGTGATGGGGGCACTTCCAAACCCCCGACTGAAGCAAAGAAGGAAGTTTGGCCCAAGGGACCTACTGATATCAAAAAGGTCACAAAAGACGAGAGATGAGTCCTAGCGATAGGTCGAATAAGTCTGACATGATCTTCACAAAGATCGGTGCTCCTAAAGAGGTCATAATGGCTTATGCTCAAAGAGAGAGTATACTAACCGACATCCCCCGAAAATGAAAGGAGGTAGGCATGACGAGAACAAGTTCTGTAGATACCACGAAGACCACGATCATGATACAGAGGACTATTGGTATTTGAAGAGGACATCGAGCAACTAATTCAATATGGATACTTGAAGTTTGTTGACGCCCGAAAAGCAAGGCAATAGGAGGACACCTCTCGAGCAGTGGATCGAGGTGAAGAAATTGACATAGTCCAGCCCATAACCAGGATTATTAAGTAAGCTCCCATCCAACCTAGAACGAAGAGCATCTAAGTTGTCTCAAAATCTTGATACATATTCCTCACATCACAAGTAAACCAAGCAAATACTTTGTTAATTTCATTATTTCGGTTTCTCTTTTTTCCATTTTGGTGAGGACTGTATTTTACCAAACTAATAAATTGTCAACAAGTGTATTCGAACATTTGATCGGCCTATTTTTCTCATTCTGTCTTTTCTAAAGTGCACAGGCCTACAAATTAATGTAGATACCTCATATGGTTACTTTAGAAGACCTCGTTAGCTAGTCAACCATAAGGCAATGGGCCACTCCCCCACAAGACGACTTATCTCTTAGTCCATCGTAAGGCGAGGGCCACTCCCCATGCAGGTCAACCTATTTGTTCATCGGACGTTAGTCGAGGGGCTACTCCCCTCGCAACTGATTGAACACTAAGTTCACCGTAAAACGGGGGCCGCTCTCCCAGCAGGTCAACTTATCTCTAAGTCCATCGTAAGGCGGGGGTGCTCTCATGCAGGCCGACTTATCTCTAAGTCAGCCGTAAGGCAAGTGGCCGCTTCCCCCGTAGGCTGATCTATTTGTTCATCGACAGTTAGTCGATGGGATACTTTCCTTGTGGCCGAACGAACATTAAGTTTGTCGTAAGATGGGAGGACAACTCCTCTCGCAGGCCGACGTATCTCTTAGTCCGCCGTAAGGCGAGTGGTCACTCCCCCCGCAGGCCGACCTATTTGTTCGTTAGCCATTAGTCGAGGGGCTCGCATCCGATCGAACACTAAGTTCACCATAATGCGGGGGCCACTACCTCTGCAGGCCAACTTATCTCTAAGTTCGACGTTAGGCGGGGTTACTCCACCTGTAGGCCGACTTATTACTTAGTTTGTCGTAAAACGGGAGGCCACTCCTCCGCAGGCCGACCTATTTGTTCATCGGCTATTAGTCGAGTGGCTACTCCCACTGCAGCTGATCAAATACTAAATTCACCGTAAGGCGAGGGGACACTCTTCCCGCAGGCCGACTTACTACTAGGTCTGCCGTAAAACAGAGGACCATTTCTCCCGCATGCTGACTTATCTCCTAGTCCGTCGTAATGCGAGGGCCACTCCCCCAGGCCGACCTATTTGTTCATCGGCCATCAGTCGAGGGGCCATCCCCTCGCAGCCGATCTAATACTAAATTCATCGTAAAGCGGTGGCCGCTCCCTCCGTAGGCCGACTTATCTTAAACCGTCATAAAGCGGGAGGCCACTCCCCCGTAGGCCGACTTATCTCTATGTCCGTCGTAAGGCAGGGGCAACTCCCCCAGATGATCGACCTATTTTTTCGTCGACCGATAGACGAGCGGCCACTCCTCTCGTAGGCCAATCAAAAACTTTACCCGACATAAGGCATAAAACCACTCCGCCCACAGGCAGACCAGTCTCTTAAATGCCCATAAAACGGGCCACCCACCTCAAGTCTTACTTGTTGAGGCCGGGACCATTTTTCTTCTAAGACATGTACTTATTTTCTTCAGTTTTCCCCTACTTTCTACTTTTGGGTAAGTTATGACTAAGAGAGGCGGTATTTCACACTGCGTGCTTTCGATGTTCTAACTATCAAGCCAGAGTTGTGGAAGGGCATGAATGAGTGGCATCCGAACTTAAGCTCATTTCAAACCTATGAGATTTCGTACCTCAGTCCGAGCTAAGATTTGGAGTTATTCATGGAAGAAATTTTATTCGAAGGGAGAAAAGCTTATATATTTAATTCAAATATGATACGATTTTTTATGTCAGGACTGTAGGAGTTAAGGCTTCAGGAGGTGCTTCCTCATCTTCGTCCAGGATCATCTTGAGCAGATCAAAATCAATCTCGGAGTTGGGGAATTTCTATTTGGTTTCCTCCTGACATTTAGGAAGCCATCACGAAACATGTTCGCAATTTCAGGGGAGATGACTTCCTCCTGATACTTTTCCACATCTTCGGCAGCAATTATCCCTGGGTCAACCTCTGTCGGCTTGGCAATCTGAGCATGGCTATTATTTCTTTCTTCCATTTCTCATTTCTATAAGAAAGCCGTTTGTCGGACTCCTTCAGATAGGACAATGTCTTGACATTTCCCTCGGCAATCGATCTAGCCAGCTTAGTAACCGATTGTGCACTCTTCTCTTCAGCCAACTCCTTTTCCAGTCCTCCCACCCTTGATCTGAGGTTGGCCACCTGAGATTCAAGCTCCGTGGTCATGAGCAACACCACTTTCAACTCGGCCTTCGCGTCATCGATGACCTTCTCGACAGCCATCGTCTTTTGATGCTCCAGAGCAAGGTTCACCTCAATATTAGCCATCAGCATCGAGCGACGTTGTAGCTTGGTCGCCACCGAAGACATCTGCATATTGAGAATAAAAAGATCATATGCTATATTTAGCAAAGATTAAAGAGAAAGGAGAAGGAAAACCAACATGTTGACTCTGCCAAACCATAAAGCTGGCCAACCTTCTGGGGTCGATCTTCTACATAAAAGAGCATCCCTCAGAAGGGTGGAGTTTTCTGCAATCCGAGCTGCCACCCTGACAGCCAACGAAAATGGATTCATCATATCCTACTTTATAAGTAGGCTTGAAGAGCTTGTCTTCAGGGCGTTTTAGGTCGGAAGAGGTGGACTTATACATTGCCAAAATCAAAGCTTACTCTTGTTCGAAAGGAGTTAGGCCAATCAACAATTTAGGAGGAAGGAGACCTCCCCAAGGCCATGAATCTAACGTCCCTGAAGTGTCGGCTGAAGACGCAGTATTATCCAAGGGGGTGAGATTGGGAGGCCGACCTCGCCATTCTTCCTCTTCTTCTCACCATTTTGTGGCCGGTTTGGAAGACGATCTTTTCTCGGACCCACGATAACTTTAACCAAGCTTTACACAACCCCAGATGAACTCGTGATAACTAAGGTCGAGTAACCAACGACTAGGACTAAACTCATCTCGACTGCAAGCGAGCTCTCCATGATCTTGGCTGAATTCTCATCCACGTTGGCCAAACTTCCCGTGGGTTGGATCGATCTCTACTCATCCTTCATCACTAGACGAGCTAATGGCCGACCAGAGTAGCGGTCTTCAAACTTCTTAATACCAAGGTAGATGAGTCTTTTCATCTCGCTAGTCGCGTTGAATTCTTGCACAACCATCTATACAAGAAGAAAAAAGATCAAGGTGTGCAAATATGAAAACAAAATCTAAAAAGTTGACTTTACCGGGGCCTACAAGATGTTCTTCAACAATTGATCGTCCAACAAGCTGTTAATTGACATCTCTTCATCTGGCAAAGCTAAGAAAAACTTAAATGCCTTATATTCAGCCTGGGAAAGGTCCAATTCAGTTGGCGCCAAAGAGCCAAGGCGACCCTAAAGCGTAAGGCCGTCTCAGTCAAGAAGATAATAAAAACAAAAGTATTTTTCCAATCTGGAATTTTGCTTGGAATAAGGTTTCTGTTCCTCCTGACTGTGATATAATACCACACGACATAAGGAGCAAACTTCACTTGGGAAAAAAATTGAAAAGTGGTAAAGTCGACTCCACTTCGTGTAACAAGCAGAGCATAATGACGCCAACCAAAGAAGCAACGGAATTTGGCATCAATTGGCAAAGTGAGAGTTCGAGAGAATTCAAGACTTCAAGAATAAAAGGATGGATGAGAAAGCAAAGTACATGCAGAAACATCTTTGAATACACCCCAACCTCACACCTCTTGAGGAAACATATCCTTTCGTAAAGGGGCCTAAACAATGTAAGGATACTAAAGAATCGGCCTTAATCTTATTGACCTAGAAGGGAAAAATTTTGGGGTCATATCTAAAATCAATGGGCACATTAAATGTATCGCTTCCAACCCGTAAGATTGAAGCCCTTGGGTCGAAGAGCCCGATGAATAAACACATTCCTTTCTCAGAAATGGTCTGAGACTCTAAGGGTTGGGAGGCCTCCGGCACTTCATTAGGACGAGGAAGCTCCTCTGACCAAATAACCAATCCAGCGGAACCATGGATTCTCACCATCTTGACTTTTACTTTGTCAAGATACAAATCTATGAAAGAAACAAATCAACAAGATGGGGAACTACCTTAGTTAAGGGCGGCAATGAGATCAAGCAAGACGAGCGGAGCAAAGGCGAAAAAGGAGCACAATTTCTTCGGAAAGCAAAGGAAATGTTTTCTTCTAACCACCGATCCCTATATATATAAGAATGCATTCCTTTAAGGTGATCCCAGTCATCTGATCTTGGATGTGTGTCGATATCTCGAAGCGGCAACTCTTCGAATTCTGTGCTCCATTGGCGGGAGAATTGTAGGGTTTCCCACTCTAACGACCAACATTAACTGTATTGTCTCGACAATCGAACCCTTCCAATCTATATGTGTTACATCGCCCGACCTAAACAGTTACGTAAGTTGAGCTCAGAAGATGGTGGCCATTGATACAATTTGGGGTCGGTGCGAGGCTCACCTAATTATTTATTTTGTTTAACAAGCCCAAGTACGAGCCCATAGTATTGGCCCAATATCTCGAAGGCCCAGACATGAGGCCAGTCGCTTCTCCAGTCAGCGACGACAGCTCAGCTAGCTGTTAAGCCCTAGTATTTAAAGGGTTGGCTCATAGTGGCAAATCTTCATGGTTGGTCATTAAGCTCGTCATTAATAACAACAGTTTAATCCAAAAGCAGTTAAGCGTCAGCAATGCTCGGACGTTATTCCAGAACGACATCCAAAGGACCATTACTTATAAATAATCCCAAGAACAATGAACAAGTGATGAATCTCTGAGAACCTACACTTAGGTATTCCTATGCTCAAAATCTGTTCCACCTAACTATTTCAGCCATAGATCAGCCCGAGAACTAGCGGATAACCTCTCAACAGATCGGACACAGTTCCACCGAGCCCCTTCAAATCACCACTGACTTAAGAATCGGAGGAGATTAGGTCGGATCGACATGAGATTAGGTCGGACCATCGATCCGATCCCCTGACGAGCTTCATGTGTTGCAGATAACTTGGAGATAGCTCGAACCCGACGTCCATAGCTCAGATCACAGCCCTTTCAGCCTGACGTTATCTCGTTCAAACATTTAGTTAGCGGCCTACATCATCTCACGTTAGCTGCTACCTCCGAACCATTTTACAACAATTCTAGTGGGGGAGAAAACACCCAAAACTATAAATCAACCGCTTATGAACACTATTATAAATCTGAACTTAATCACCTAAAGAAATGTTTTCTTTCAATTGATGCAGTGTCAAAATTTCAATAAATTGCCAGCCGTGTCCTAAGTACCATAGGCATAGTGTGCATGCCATTCGCATCACCATCACTGATCTAACTAGAATGGCGAGCAGGAGTTATTACGTGCACCTACTGTTTTGCTCAGCGCGCACAACCATTATCCACAAGTTTTCCATTTCAAAATTTAACCATATTCTACCCTCAGCGCGCACAACCACTGTGGATTCGATCGAAGAGGACGACGAAGGCATCGGCGTTCTGCAACCACCGCCAGGGATTCGATCAGTGACTTGGGCTTTTACTCACCGCCAGACATGTCCACCACCGGACATGGACATGAGATCGATGTCCACCGGACATGGGATCGATTCGATCCATCGAAGATGACACAGGATGGAGGAGGCCTCCACTGGAGATCGATTTAATCCATCGGAGATGATGACACTGGCGACGGAGATTATGAAGCCGGATGGAGGAGGCGTCCACTGGAGATGATGACGTCGGATGGAAGAGGCCTCCTCTGGAGATCGATTCGATCCATCGGAGATGATGACACGGTCGAGGCCTCCACTGGAGATGATGGAGAAGGGTGGATGAAAGCGGTGGAGATGATGACGCCGGATCTCTCTCTCCCTCCCCCTCAACCAGATCCGGTAGCGGTTGTGCACGCTGAGCAAAATCACCATCTGTCGTGGAATTTTACTCATCATGCACAACCGGCTGTGTTTTTGGCTTTTTGCAAGTAAGCAATTCTGAGTGACAAACTTGTAAATAAACAGAATGTCGGTTGTGGTCGCGAGTAAAACGGTATGTGGACGTAGCAACTCCCATGGCGAGCTATATCTAACATAAGGCAACTAAAAAATAGTTCAAACAAAGAATTAGAAAATACTTCTTTGAAAAAAAAATTCTGAAATGTGAAATACTAATCATTTTAATTCAATTAACTGATGACTAAAACTGTGGTAATAAATAACTAATAACTGTTAAACTTACGGCATCGTTCCAGAAAATCCAGTCGTAGTCCGACAAATAAAATCGGACGGCCAAGATCTTGCTCCAGTTAGGCGGCCGGCCAGGATCGACCAAACCTCTGGCATCGATAAAATCGTATCCCATCTTGTCCGCATACGAGCGCTTATTCCTTCCGACCAACTCCATCACCCCCTTGAACGACCGCCGTCGTGCCAACATCTCGTCCCTCCCTTCCTCGTCCGAGAAGCTTACCATCGCGATCCTCAGGCCTGACCTCGCTTCGCCGGAATCCATCGTCTCCGGCAAGCAGCGGCGGCCACGGGCGTTGGCGCTGCGAAGGACAGCGGCGGAAAGGTGGAGGAAGATGATGATGAATAGGATGATAGGAACGGAGAGGAGGACGGGGAGGAGTCGCCGGCGATTTTGAGGCGGCGATTGCTTGGCTCTCCGATGATAACCCATGTTGATTTAGGGATGAAAACATGAAGTGAGCTGCCATAGTTCTTTTTAATTGTGTATAATAAAGAGAGTGTCCGCTTTCTGAAAAGTGATACTTTTCTACTTTAAAATTTTCTTCCTTGATAATTTTTTTTTTTAACTCCGTCAGTTTTCACTGAGGTGAGGGACGGGCCCGCCTTCTGAATCAAGAGATGATGATCACGTGCGCCACGTGCTGGACCGTGGAAGGTACAAAATCATGGTACTTTCTGGCCCATGGCTTGCTGTGATCAAAATACGCGGCCCGCCATATGTCTGAGCCTTGTCTGAGCTTTCCGACGCTAGACTGTGTCGTCGGCCTTTATGCTCCCTCCGACTGACATGGCCGCCAGTGGATTTGTAGGCCCAGTGGGCTGGATCCAAGATAATTGTCAGATTTTGTGTGCAACTTTGCTTTCGATTATTTGTGTGTGTTCAATTGGATTTCTGGATTCAAACGAGCTCGGACAAGCCCTCAACATGCTTTATTAATATTCTTAGCCAATTTTATTTCTACTTATAATGCTTTATAAAAAACGGGTTGTCAATTTTCATCTATCAATAAATTATCAAATAGATAATGGTTATGGTCGGGCCGTCGGGCTAAACAAGGGTTCGATAGTTGCAGACTTGCAGCGGACTTAGCGGTATATCATTGATAAAGCAAAAGGAATCACATATGTTACACTTTATTTTCTTTTCGCTTCACCAAATAAGAGGCCAGTATGTCAACTGCGTTCAAGGAAAGCTCTTAGTTGTCCCTTGCCACCCTCTCATTGTAAATTCACTTGCTAGAATATGTATTTAATAAATTGTGACCATCGCTCTTTATTGTTTGATAAATCTTATAGTCAATTGTATAATACTAAATACTTGTCACAATTTCAGATAAATTGTGTTGCCGGGGACTTTATTTTGGGGTGTGATTATGCTGCATTGAGTTGGTTTGACATCTGCTTTTTGAACCCTGCATGAGGTATAAATCCTGTTCTTTATCCTTTTCTTTCCTTGCCTTTCTTTTCCAATTTTCATATTATTTTTATAATTTTTTACTATTTCTCTATTTCATGTTCATTCATGGTATCTTTATTTTTTTTTCTTTTTTTTATATTTCTGTTCATCTCATATTCTTTCTTTGGTATCAATGGTTTGGTCGGCCCTGCGAAGGGGATGTCCTTCCGATCGTATAGCCGAGAGGCTTGCGAAGGCAAAAATAAGGCGTCCCCGGTCGTACAGCTCGGTCGGCCCGCAAAGGGTTGGCCCTTTGTTCGTATAACTGAGCGGCCCGCATGGATAAGGATAGCTCGTCGTCGATCGGATAATTTGGTCGGCCAGCAAAGGGTATCCGAGACGTGGACCCGACCACTTGGAAAAAATTAAGTCGACAAAAATGGACTTCGCAAAGCTCATTGGTCGCACATGTGATCATATTGCGGGAATGAAATTTTTTGACCAAAATAAATTTTATTCATTGACTCATATATAAGATTTAAACAATAAAAATTTGTGCATGTGTTTATTTTCTTGTGCATCTGGAGGCGTCGTCTTGCACTTTCTGAGCGTTCAACCTACTAGATCATCCTTTCGTGTCAGTCGACAACTTTGGTAATTGGCGAATCATGCATGGGCCCCTTCCCTTTGTCCTTCTGCCTCGAGGTTCCTTCCTTTGCCTTTGTGTTGTCAACGAACTTCTTTAGATGGCCACGCTTGATCAGAGCTTCGATATCTTTCTGTAGCGTCCAATAATCATCTGTGTCATGGCCAATATCCTGGTGGTACCTGCAATATTTAAGGTCATCTCTTTTATCGTACCTGTTTTTCTGCTTGGGAGGAGGTCGATCGAAGAGTCCTTCGCCTTTTACATAGGCCAATACTTCAGCTCTAGTGTCATTCAACATGGTAAAGGCCTCATCAGTCGCACGCATCCGGTCCTTAGGCTCTCGGTGGGAGTTGTCATGAGGTCGAGCTTCTCTCCTGGCATCTGCATGTGGCTTGGAAGAGCTTTTTCTTCGAGTGGCCAGTGCCTCTTCCGACAGTATGAACCTCTCCACTCTAGTGAGGAGATGGTCGAGGTCACGCAGTGGTCGCTGGTGCAGCGATTTTACCAAATCCTCACAATGGATGTCTTACGTGAGAGCTGCAATGATTGTATCATCAATTCAACCCTCGACATTTTTCCTTTCGATCCTCGTCGGATGCAAGTCAAGGGGCAGCTCCCCTAGCCATCGAACGATCCGCGCGGACGTAAATCGAGTGGCCACTCCCCTCACCACAGAACGATCATCGTCGGACGTAAGTCG
Source organism: Scilla litardierei (assembly GCA_030789695.1). Lineage (NCBI taxonomy): Eukaryota > Viridiplantae > Streptophyta > Magnoliopsida > Asparagales > Asparagaceae > Scilla > Scilla litardierei. The sequence continues at coordinate 40,456,384 of CM061138.1, read as the reverse complement.
AGGGGCCACCCCCCTTGCCACCGAACGATTCTCGTCAAACGTAAGTTGAGGGGTCATTCCGCACGCCACCGAACGATCCTCGTCAGACGTAAGTTGAGGGGTCATTCCATCTGCCTACCGAACTACTTGTACCCCCACTATAACCCGAGGACCGACCGAGGTACACGATCAAGGGCGACTTATCGATCCCTCCGCAAGCTGACTGAGCTATATGATCGAGAAAGACTAATTGATTCCCTCGCGGGCTACACAACTACACGAACAGAGGGGGCATCCCTCCGCGGGCCGTCCGAGCTATATGATCGAGGAAGCCTAATCGATTACCTGGCCGCTAGTCTACATGAACGGAGGGCCAACCCTTCGCGGGCCGACCGAGCTATATGATCGAGGATAACTTTTCGATTCCTTTGCATGTTGCTTGGTTACATGAACGGATGGTGTTGAATCGTGATCTAAGCCTAGAGTGATTTAAATAAGCTTATAAAAAAATTCGTGAATACAAAAATAGTAGCCTTACGGCAGCGATGTAGCGTCGCTGTCGAGCAGCTGCTTCTTCATCAAGCTGTCTTTGTATTGCGGCCTCCTCCTCGTCGAACTGTCTCTGCCTAGCATCCGACTCTTCATCATCGAGGCACCTCTGCAGAGCGGCTAATTCCTCTTCATCGAATCGCCTCCTTCGAGCGGCCGCTTCTTCATCAAATTCGGGGAGGAGGTTCTGCTTCACATTAAGAGGTCTGGAGGGACCTGATGTTGGAGGCTGTCTCGTAGATTTTGCCACAGCCCTGTCCTTCATTACTTTGTCGAAAATCTCAAAGCTTTGATAGACGAAATGGGCTGCGGCCTCGATGGTAGCGTCTGGCCCCTCAAGGGGCGTATCTCTCTGGGCGGACCTCCTAGGAGAGGGGGCCTCCTCGAGCATTGGTTGTTTACCGCTACGATGGCTGCGGTGACTTTGTGTGGGGTCTGCCATGAATATAACCCTTCTTTCCACAAACAGCGCCAAATGTTGTGGGGTAAAATCCGCTAATAGTGAATTTGTATTATAATGGAAATCACGGTTACAATGATTACAAGTGTTTGGGTGGACGAGTGTAATCACGCACTCGAGAAAACTTTGAGGATAGAAATCTCAAGCTTGCCCTTTGTTCGGTGAAGATCGTTCATCGCTTGATGAAGGTCGTCGCGGGTCGCTTCGACCGCTGGTGGCTGTGGCGAACTTACTGCAAAGAGAACAACTTGTCAGAAAGGCTTGATTGGATGTCAACCGAGAGCCTCTCCGATGCTTAAGTCAGGTGATGACTATTTGGAGATTGTTGGACACGTTGGGCGATCTCAAAGGCAGATCGACACCCGCATGGCGAACTTGAGTGGAAGATCCAAATATATGGAGGATATTCGGCCTTGAATGTAAATAGATGTGTTAGTGTTTCTTACTGATTAACCAACCCATTTTTCGTAGGAGGAGAGGGTGTATTTATAGGCTGTTGGAGTCGGTTGCTTTAGCTGAGCCGGCTGTGTCAGGGTGTCAGGAGATCAAGCCGACAATGTCAGAGCCGAAACTGTTGGGCGTGAAAATGTCAGGCGGCGAAACTGTTAGGCGCGCAATTGTCAGGCTGTCTATTGTGAGACTATCAGTGATATTTATGGCAGGTCGCCACCCTCCTGGGTTGAGTTCGTCCCCCGAGCCCAACGTCTCATGCTCATCCTTGGGCGAACTTCTGGGTAGAGAGTTAAGCGAGCTACCTTTAGGGCGAGCTGGCGTAGATCATACGCGATTAGCCGGAGGGCTCTTCTCTTTGATTCGGTTGGCAATTTTTCCACTCTACAGGCGCGGGCTGCTCCGAGCCTCTGCGAGCTTATCTAAGCCTCGGCGAGCTTCTTCTTGGTGCTAGTTCTCATTAAGGAGGTTCGGCGGGCTATTTACTTGGCTTTGATCATACGGGCCTAGATCGATCGGGCCGATCTTAAGGTCGTAACAGGTAACAAAAAAAACTTCAAGGTAGAATTTTGTTACAACCATGACATCTTATTTGATGGTTGTAGCTTCATTAATTACAAATCCATAACTTATTTGAAAATCTGTCAGATAAATATCTAATCTAAATTAAAAATAGTTGCGTACTTATTTATAAATTCTTATTTGATTTTGAAACTATTACTTAATCACATGTAAATTATTGCAACACAAATTTTCAAAGTCCGATTTTTAGCGGTAAGAAAAGCCGAAAAGGTGTGGTGAGGAGTTGGAGGAGGAAGAGTGAAGGGAGGGGTTAAAAAAAAAAGAAAATTTTCGGATGGCAAACGTTTAAATTTTTAATGGAAAACTCGTAAATATGGTTTGTGTATTGGAACTCCCGTTGCTAGGTGGTGGGATGATCATGAGTGAAGTGGTGATTTGTTACTTTTTTTTGGGAGAGAGATAAATATGAGTATGAGGAGAAAGAAAGAAAAAGAGAAAATTGCAATCTGCTCATTATATCGTTCAACTTGTCATCAGATACATACCTAAAAAGGTCCACGTTGTAAAGGAATTGTAAAGTGGGGGCAAAGGGCATTTAGGTCTGAGATGGAGCCGAGGTAGTTTTATCACTAAAAACAGAGGCATCTTCTCTCTCTTCCAGACACCTTGCCCTTCCTCTCATCATTTGATTGAACATGATATGCTTTGGGTTGGACTAACTGCACCGCATGAATGCGGTGCAGTGATGATTATTTTGTTAATAATGGTAAAAACATCAAATTATTGGTCTTTTCACAATCACTCTTCACCTGTTACTAACCAATTTTGGCAAAAAAATCAGCTCGCACACCGCATCATGCGGTTCATTTAGTCTAAGCCTATGCTTTATCTAACTCATGTAGAGAATCAATCTTTATCCGTCACGGTTTCGCTGCTTAATAGATAATGCTGGCTTTGTTTCCGTTGATTAAAAAATCAATTGGACAAGGTATTAATTTGGAATCCAAGTGAGGGAGGAGAGAATGTTCGGATAAAAGATGCAAGCTGGGGCGGTTTTTTATTGATTTTGATTGCATTGTGACTGATATTTTATTGCGCTTTAATATGTAGATTAATAATGTAGGGAGATACTATTCTATCTTCTGTTATATGATCTGTAGCCAATGTTGTCGCTGTATAGTGGCAGTGTTGATTGATTCCACTGAAAGATCACCTAAGATTACTGAGCAACTCATTTGGTGCACGTGTCCCTACAAGTCATTCCTCAGTTTTAGGAGAAGCCTACGGATTTGGTACTCTCATTGTTTCTATTGTTTTTGTTCAGATATTTGCTATATACACCCGAAAGCAACATTTTTAATTTATACAAAGGTGCAACAATTCTTGACCACAAAAAATTATTGCTCGCACTGTACGCGTCTCTAAATAATTTTTGTTGTTGCTATACCTCATAATAAATATCTATAAATCAATGCAAGTACTCAAAATGAATGCATGCACCATCGGTCACAGTCTATCCTATAATATACCAAACAGTCCTCAAGAACATGCCCTTAATGAATTCATGAAGAAAGCAAACAGTCAATTGAGCTCATGGTTATTAGTTCGGAATTTGAGAATAATTCGACTCGTTTGAACAATTCGGAACTCGCAAAAGATTCAAAAAAACAATGAGGATCAGCAAGTCGGCAAATATGTGGTTTTCTGCCCTTCAAGACTTCATATGATATTGTTATGTCACTGTTTTCACAAAACAAATCTTTCATTGCCGCAAAGTCAGTTAATCCTTGCCTTGGGGGGGTGATTCGAGTATTGGTTGCTGCATTAATTGAGCTTAGCTCTGTTTACGTGTGTTTTCTCATCACTAAAGTTGTTGGAAGATGATTCTTTTTGGATAGCCGACATATCCATATTCCTCAAAGTATGCGTGTGTGTGTATGAGAAAAACAAGAAATATGATGTCCGATGAAAGAGTTTATGTCATTTGGTAGTCAAAAATTCATTCTTTACTTATATTTTGGATAATCAATACTGTTGAAAGTTATCTACATATGGTTAAATATTGATTTTAAAAAAAATCTTGTGCTTCACATATATTTGTATATGCACTGTATCATTAAAATGTTAATTTTGCTAACTAAATTTTTTTTCACATGCTAATTTAAGAATAAAAAAGGCTAGGGTTCATTTGATCTTGTGTGTTTTGATATTTTAGAGTATAAAAATCTGAACAATGTCAATCATACAAATCATATCCGAATGGTGAATTTTGTGACGAGGATTTTCTCATGTGTCGCCCATATTTATTATACACACATAAAATAATGAGTATCATATAACACATGAGAGAAGTCTTTAATATACGATGACATATCATAGTCTCCTCCACATACTACAAATTGTCACATGGTATATACTTTTTATCACACATGTCATTTGTGATAGAGAATATGTCACACTATCGCACATAAAAAGAACTCTCATATATTATACTACTAGTCATAACCCGTGCCCGTGGGCACGGTGCATTTAAGATTTTTTTCCGCGAAAACTTTGTCCCCCAAAAAATATTTCTATAGCCAAAATTTAAAAGAACAACAAATTAGCGTAAAAAAAATTTAGAGGCACGACCGCCTTCGGCAAGAAACAATAAATTCGGTGCTCCTTCGGCGCAGAACAACAAATTAGCGTATAAAAATTTAGCGGGCGCCTTCGGCGCGGATAGGTTGGTTAGACCTCTGCTTGACGCCCAAAAAACTCAGCCCGCCTATTTGAACGCACATTCCCTGTATTTTTTTTGGGTTTCAATTTTTTTGGGGTCAGCCGAAATAAGCTTAGCCGATATAAAGTTCTCTTTTGCATACTTGTAATTTAAGTTGCATATTTTTTGGATTTCATTTTGTGTGTGTGTTTTTTGGGTCTCATTTTTTTGGTCATTTTTGAATGAAGAGTATTAAATGCTGATGGTGCCAATTTCAAAAAAGAAAAGCTTTTGTATTCTCCCAACAAATTTTCCCCCAACCCAAAAAATTTTCACCTCAAAACTTGATGTGACATTGCCACATAGGACAAAGTTCAAAAACAGCTCTCAATTGTAATATAGATATACTTATTAGTCTATATGTGCACGCCCAGAGTCCGAGACAAGCGTGTGATAAGAAATGTTGGCATCAATTACACAAAGGGGAATTCCCTCACATACACTCGCTAAAAAGCACCATCTTCATTTTTTGAACTTTATATTATAAACCCATAATACACCAAGAGATCTAGTGAGACTAATGTGTTTTACTTCTTGATCTAGTTGCTGCAAATAGCTCTATTTCTGTGAAGCCATTAAATTTAAAATGAGACCAATTTGAAAAGTAAAATACATAGAGTTCATTAAAATTGTGATGTATTGAAATTTTAGAACATTGTAAAAATAAATAATGAGCCAGCTTTTTAACAAGAACATAAAAAGAATTTCTCAATACATGATAGGTGACACTTGATGGTCATATTTTTAAGTTATGACAAGTAAAAATCCCTAGGAACAGAAAAGGAAAGAAAATGAAACTTCAAGGAATATACGAGGGGGTCGGGATGGCTCCTACGCGTATAAGACAATGTGAGCGTCCAACTCGATATGGACCATTCGATCAACCTTTTTTTGTTTTTTGTGTGTTCCACCTTCCACCTCTTTTTCTCATTTTTTCCTCTCACAATGTGATTGGTCACAAAAAAAAAGGTTGATGGAACGGTCCACGTTGCATTGGACAACCACATTGTCATAGGAGCCAAACCGATCCTCATGTACGAGATGAAGCAACGTCCCAATCTTATCCAACACTTCCGACTGCGGCTTCTGTAAAGCCCAAGTCAACCACCTGGCATCCCCAGTCGGGCCCACCTATACCCATCACCATGGGGATCTGGCGAACTTTCGGTGCACTAAACATTTTTCAATTCCGAATCACACCAGGCCTTCCTCAAATCTTATTGTACACGTGTTGCTGAGCCAAACCATGTCCGTACAAGATTCCATGCAGCTTTCTTTCTATCTTACGTGGCGTCCGATCATCAACCCAAAAAAGCAATGACGTGCTGCTCCCTCCTCCTTTTGACAGCCACGAGCGCCGCCGGCGGAAAAATCGAGGCTGGTTGCGAGCTAAAGGCTTTGGAGAGCGACCTGTGGGGGCCCACGTGTGGGACTCTGCCTTGCGCTATTCTGACGTGGGCATATCCTACTGGCCCCCACAGATTGGTTTAGTACAGGTGGCTCGTTGGCCAGCAGTCCGTGATGTCTGTCTTCAACGTTAACATTCTTTTGATTTGAAAATAGGTGGTCTTGCGGCGGGCGTTTTTGATTTCAAATCTGTCATTTTGAATCTGAAAAAATTCCGTTAAATGTAACAAAAACTATTATTAAAACCAGTTCACAATTTTTGACATAAATCAAAAAATCAAAAACAATTAACGACATAAATTTTTAAAAAATAATTAGCGAAATGACTAGAGTTTTGCAACCTTACCGACCAAGGTGTTGAGGCGGCGTTGACTCGAGCAACTTTGTATTTGGCCAGGGTTGGCAAACCAGCCAAATTGGAACACGATTGAAATGACAGGGGTTGCCAACCCGACCAAAGTGCAATGCGTCCTATTCAGGGTTTAAAAAAGAATAAGTTAACAACAGTATGGGATTTGGTCTAGTGGTATGGTTCTATCATTTGATGCGGGCAGTCATGCGTTTGAACCTCGGAATGAGCATTTTCCCCCCTTTTTAACGTATAAAACCCAACAAAGCCTTTAATACTTATCATATAAATCACATGGAGAATTTGGCCCGCTGATATGATTTCTATTTGGATGCATTGGGGTTCTGAGTTCAACCCTCATAGTTGCCAGGAAAATTGCCCTGTCAGCCCTTACTCAGCGCCTTAGTTGCTAAGGTGGTGAAACTTTGGTTATTTTGATACTTATTTTTTGAAGGTTATATCGATAATTATTTTCATTTTTTGATTTATCTCGAAAATTGTCCTTGAATATTAGAATTAATTTTAAGAAATTTGTTAGCATAAAATTTTCAAAAAATTGTTATAAGAAAACTATGATAAATATTTAAAAAGTTTAATTAATTGGACATTATACTATACAAACTATTTAATTTATACACGTTTTTAAACGCTACCATAAATGGTTCATATCTAATAAGTTTTTAATGGTTAACTTTAATTTTCAAATAGTAGGTTGTTTTAATCAAAAACTAGTCATTACCCGTGCACCCGTGCACATAGTGCACGGCACAGAAAAAATCCCCTCAAAATATTTGTTCTTCCCAAAAATTATTTCCGATTCCAAAATCTAATTGAACAAAAACCTAGCTTTGCGCCTTCAGCGCGCCGGCGGGCGCCTTCGGCTGCATAACCACACATGAGTTGGGAAGGAACATGCAATGTTTGCGATTATATAAAATGAAAGGATTTTTTTTATTTTAAAAAACTGTGGGGATAAGAAAAGAGCATAAATTTGTTAACACGTTGCACTACAGGCACGTGCAATGTGTTGACGATTCGATCCGGCCACTGACTAAAATTTTAGGGGTTATTAACGTGAGTTGGGAAGGAGAAGTTCAATGTCTTTGCGGTTGGTTATACAACGTGCGAATTGTTTACATTCAAAAAAACTGTTTGCATAACTAAATCTGTTGGGGGCAACGTTAGAAGGAGAAAGTGGGGAAGTTGTTAAATATTTTTGTTTTGAAAAATTATCCTAGTCAGTGTCACAATCAGCAACCCAAAATATGACTGGAACAAAACTGACACATAGGACAAAGATTCAAAAACAGTCGTGAATTGTATAACAGAATAAAATATTTGATATTTTTGGTAAACTCCGGCCTGAACATTGCGCAGGTAAAGTGCAAATAATAAGCACTAGAAATGCAAACGTTAATTCTCTCCTCGATTTTAAGCATATTGAAAAGAAGTTTGTCTGCTTTCTTTACTCATTTGCATTTTTGCACTGGACATTTAATCCAATGTGGTATGAATAGGCCCATGAGGTCCATTGGGTATCCGGTCCACCATTAAAATATTATATATATATGAGGGTAGGGATGATCTTAACTTGTAACGCCCCGTTTCCGGGTGTCATTACTTTTCCATTAATTGTGCAGGCCCTGCAAGGTTCCAGTGAAGCGAACATAGAGCAAACAGATAATTTTCATAACAGAAACAACTTTATTCATCCTTCCAAGAGGGTACCAAAGCATAACAAGAGACAATCTACTAATCTTTATTTCTAAACAAATGATAAAGCAACTAAAAAATAAAAGAGTACTCTCCTTATTAATCCTTGACTCAAAAATCAGCACTCTTCACTGGAAATTCCGACTCCTCAAAAGCTGGAGCCTCCGCGTACTCTGGTTCAGGTTCTGTTGAGAAAACATTTGGAAGGATAAAGTAAACAATATTTGCATTAAATAACATTTAAATCTTTCATGTAACCCTAGTCCTAAGCAAGCCAGAAACACTAAACATTATACTAAACCTTTCTAACCAATGTGTTTCCAATCTTTTATTATACTCATAATATAAAGGGAAAGAGCGGGCTGAAGAACAACCTCGGGTTTTACCGGCGAGCTCACCAGTGCCCTACATTTATTGGTCCAAGGTATTCATTAAGGAACGCAATCTAATCATTCAGTTCTGTCAATGAGCGTAGTCTTCGCCACCCTTTCTAACTTTAATTAATAGTTCCCAAACCCCATGTCGTTCTAACTATTTCAGTGTTTATCTCAACTATTCACTACTTCTATTCCTTATTAACTTTGTAGGAAGAAAAGTGCACAAAACTAATATGTCGTTAAAAACAAGTCCAATGTAACATTATTTCACAAATACTGAATTCTGCACAATGCTAACAATAAGTTTATTTGTTAACCAAAACAATTCCATACGTCGATTTTTTTATGGTGAATGAAGCTATATTTAATATGTTCTAAAAACAGTTCTAAAGATAATCAATTTGTTCAAGCATTTAAAACCAAGACAAAATTGTTTATGAAATGAAATAATTCCACTATAGGATCAGATTCGTATTTTTTAGGCATCCGTGATCGGTTTCTAGGGTTTACCAGCCAAAGGAAATTTTCCGTCAATTTCTGAAAGTAGGACTACGGACTAGTCAAATTTAAAATCCCACAATCAGCCAAAATATGCTACCGAACTATCAGAACTTTACATGCATTTTAAATATAGCATATAATGAGCTGAATAGGGAGAAACTGCATTAAAACAGCGATTAATCAACAAACAGCAGCCATACACCATAAGCCGCCAGCCGCAAATATTAACAGGAAGCCAAAACAGCAAACTCACAACCAACCGAGCATCCTGGTAAGGAGGAAAACCCCCGGCGGCCAACCCTAGTGCCCAATAGTCCCAAATCGATATGTACGAAGCTGCGACAAAGGTGCCGCCTCGCTCGTAGGATGCCTTTTCTAACATGAGGAGATAAAAAATCCCATTTTTACGTAAACGAATCATCATTTCCTATAATCCGAAAATCTGAAACCCTAGTTCCCTCACAGATTCACAAGCATGAAGGAGATAGTTGAAATTTAAAACAAATAAGGTTTACCGTGAGTGTAGAAAGTAAGCCGAGAGCACCCAACGAAAATCCAAAGAAATCCGAAACCAATCGAAGATAATTTTAGAGAGAGGAATCAATTTCGCATACCCAAAAACCCTAACCATGCCTCATATTAATAGGAAAGAGAGAGAGAGAGAGAGAGATGGTTAGGATTCTTATCAAAGACGAATCCCGAAGTATCCGCGCGACGGGAGAAGAAATCGGCCTAGGGTTTTCGAAACCCTTTTCTTATTCGTCGCCGCTGCTTCGCTTGCTCGCGTGAAGAGAAGAGGGCTGCCTGAGGGATCGGGTTTGGGCTGCAGGAAAAATGAAAGAGAGGGGAGGAGAGAGAGAGAAGTAGTGGAGGGGGGTTTTATTAAATGGATTGACCCGTGAATGGGCCTGGGCCTTATAAAAAACGAAGCGTTACTTACCTCCTTACACATATTACTCTACTTTTCCCTTCACAACACGCTATCAGCACGATCACGCTCGTAGGAAAAACCGACGACGCTCAAGGAGGGATTTCATCCCATGCTCAGTTTTAAGAAGATCGTATTCTTCTCAACGGGGAGCGTAAAGGGCATTCTTCATCAACCGTCGTCTAGATTTCTTCGTCAAATTTAGCGGTAAATCATCAAATTTTTTAGATCTGAATGTCTAAAAACAGTAAAAATCGAATTTTTATTTAGATCTGAATGTCTAAAAACAGTAAAAATCGATTTTTTGTCTAAAAATCAAATTTTTTTATTTTATGATCCATGGTCGTGCCTTCGTGCACAGCCAGGCCATGCCCAAAAGGGCATGGCCGGCCGCGCCTGCAGGACACGCGACGCCCCAACGGCGGCCGCATGCCCCCTAGGGTTTTTCGAAACCCTAGCCCCAACTGGCTATTTTTTGGTGAGGCCCAATTAACCATATTGGGTTGTTTTCATGGCCCAAAAGCCTGAAAATTAGCCCAATTACACATGATTTTTCTTTTTTTTATTTTGGCCTCAAAAGCCCAATAATTAAAGAAATTTTAATTTTGTGATAGGGTTAAGCGGAAAGATAAATATAAATGAAATGGATCAGTATTAAAAAAATTTAAAATCATTTTAGCATGTCACTTTATGTCTAGATTATTTATTAATCTTTCTTATACTTGTGACGTATAACATCTGCGTTGTTGTATAACATATATCTGCGTGGATGTGAATTTAGGCTATGTTTTTAGGGAGCATCCAGTTTGCCGATACTCTTACTTTTCTGCAAATTTTTTTGAGAGAAATTTGTAAGTGAGATTATACATGTAAAAAGTCGAAGCTGGAGAACCACCCCATCGAGATGAAGGCGCTAGCTTAAAGAAGAAAAGGGGCTTTTTCTCAAAAGTTCCCGAGTTGTCTTTTATTTTATGCACTTTTTATGGGATGTAACTTCTTGGACTTTTATTTTTTTTAGTATCGGCTGGCTGATCTCCATAGCTCTAGTTTACTTTTCTTGCCTATAGATCGCATGCATGGATGTTTACTTTAAATAGTTAAATAAATCATGCTATCTAAATGTTGCAAGATTGCATGCGTGGACGTTTACTTTAAATAGTTAAATAATTCAAGCTATCTAAATGTTGTAAGATCGCATGCATGGATGTTTACTTTAAATAGTTAAATAATTCATGCTATCTTTTGTTTATGTCGCTAGATTGCTTAAATGGCCAGACTTGCGAATGTCGATTTTCCAGTCCTGAAGGCCGAGTACTTGAGTTGGCAGTTGGACCTGAAGTTCCACCCGCGCTCTCATGGATTCAGTCTAACACCCATAGAAAAGGCAACAAAAAGTACTGCCGCAGCTGAAAAGGATGCTTCTAAAGAAGCCCCTAATACAGAATAAGTTTCTGATATACTTAAGGTGAAAGCCATTATTTATATCAAGAAACACTTGGACTCGACCATGAAGGACGTGTACCTTACTGAAGAGGATCCTTATGAACTGTGGGACGCACTTGAGGAAAGTTACAGACATCAAAGGGATGTCATAATCCCTCGCGCACAGTATGAGTGGACTCACCTCCGCATACAGGATTAATAAACCGTAGCGGAGTACAACTCAGCACTATTCCGAATCACCTCACGCCTGAAGTTGTGCGGTGACGACGAGTCTGAGAAAATGTTGCTAGAGAAGACGTTTACGTCTTTTCATAAGAAGGACACGATCCTCATGCAACAGTACCGTGAGAGAAAGTTCACTAAGTACTCTGATATGCTCTTATGCCTCCTAATGGCTGAACAGAATAGAGACTTGTTGGTTGCCACCCACAACCTGCGCCCTCCTGGCTCCGCTCCACCTCCACCTCCTGCAGAGGCACATTTCCAATCTTCCCAGAAGAAGAAGATGGATAAGAAGGCAAAGTTCCAGAAATGGGAAGAACAGAAGCAGCGGATAAAGGCTACTCCTCAGGCTCCTCCCTAGAACCAGAAGTTCGTGGCAAAGAAGCAAAAGTGTACACCCAACAAAGGTGGTCCCCCAAGAAAGACTGGGAGGATAAATGTTCTAAATGCGGAATGACTGGCTACTAGTCCAGAATCTGCCGCACTTCCAAACACCTACAGGACTCTACCAGGCAAGTCTCAAGCCCCACAATGAGACAAACCTGATAGTTGGGGCAGCGTTACCAGAGACTACATGGAATCCAGAAGATTTCATGGAAGACGACACTCTTTAGTCATGGATCATTTGCATTTTATTTTCCAGTAATGTATCTTCCTTTCCTGCAATGTATCTTCCCTTATTCCATGTCAAACTATTCAGTATCTTAACATAAAGTAGTTTCTTTTCGTATTATTTATTGCATGAATGTTTTTTCTTTATATATAGATTTGGAATCCATATGCCTAGTGGACATTGCATCAACGCACTCAATCCTTCAAAGTATAGACTACTTTACTAGCATCAGTAGCTATTCTGGTCCATTGAGAACAATCTCAGGACCAGCTGATATAATAGAAGGATCAGGGGAAGCAATCATATTGCTCCCCAATCACACACTCATCAAACTTAGAGATGCGTTATACTCACCTAAATCGATCTGAAACCTCCTAAGTTTTAAAGATATCCGTTTAAATGGGTATCACTTAGAGACGGTCGAGGATAATGAAAAAGAATACTTGCACGTAACGTCTCTTACAAATGGTACAAAAACCATTGTGGAACGTTTTAAGGGACTCCCCTCGGGACTCTACCAAATAAGTTTCACTCTCCAGAAACATTATTGACGGAGCACCTGTAGTGCCCCAAACACCAGAATTCCTACTCTGGCATAGTAGACTGTGACACGCTGGATCTGTTATGATGTACCGCATCATAAAAAGCTCAAAGGGTATAAATTTGACGAACCTGAAGACTCTTCAAAAAGGTAAATTCACATGTCCACCCTGTTACAAGGGTAAACTAATTACAAGACACTCTCCACTCAAAGTGGACTTGGAGTCTCCAAGCTTTCTGGAAAGAGTCCTTGGAGAAATTTGTGTGCCTATACACCCATCAAGTGGTTCGTTCAGGTACTTTATGGTCCTGATAGACGCATCTACTAAGTGGTCACATGTGTGTCTACTGTCCACCTGTAACTTAGCACTGTCTAAGTTTTTAGCTCAGATAATCAGGTTGCGGGCCCACTTCTCCGACTACCAGATAAAGAAACTTCGTCTGGACAATGAGTGGGAGTTTACATCACGAGTCTTTCTAGACTAGTGCCAAGCACATGGCATTGAAGTCGAACATCCTGTAGCACATGGTCATACCCAAAACGGGTTAGCAGAATCTCTAATTAAGAGACTGCAATGGATTGCTCATCTATTATTACTTCAATCCCAGTTGCCAGTGAATGCATGGGGTCATGCAATATTGCATGCTGCATCCTTAATAAAATTAAGACCTTCTGGAGGCCAGTCATCTTCTCCTATGCAATTAGCACTTGGAGTTCCACCAATTGTCTCACACTTGAGAATATTTGGTTGTACATCATACGTCCCCATAGCACCACCACGAAAGACAAAGATGGGTCCACAACGTCGTCTAGGCATTTATGTTGGGTTTGACACGCCCTCCATAATAAGATTCCTATAACCCCTTAGGGGAGACGTTTTTAAGGCACGTCTAAAAGACTGTGAATTTGATGAAGCATCATTTCCAAAACTAGGCTTACAAACCAAGAAGCCTGAAGCTTCAGAGAGTATCACTTGGAATACAAAGACACTAAGTCACTTTGATCCGCCCACAAGCCAGTGTGAGGAGGAGGTCCTGAAGATTCTCTGTAACGACCCGCTCTCGGGGGCCCGTTACTTATTTGATGTTTGCGCTGGTCCTGCAGGTTACCAGTGAAACCAAAATAGCCATGATACAGAGATGTACAAAAATACCCAAATAGTGTCCAATTATTACAATCCATACTGTACAAAATGTTCCAACCAATGTACATGAAAGAAAGAAAGTACACAACTGAAAATAGCTCTGGAAGCTGCGGTCTCATGGTCGAACTCTGGCGCTATTAGCTCAAGAGCATCTACCTCCATATGTACGTCGTCTGCGGTGCCACGGAGATGGAACCGTAGGTAAGTCACAACCATTCTAAATATAGAAAATAAGCAGTGCACAAGTATGACAAAAAGTGACTACGTACAAGCCAACCAGAGTGAACGTAAAGTACTGAGCAACAATTGGACATAACTGAGTAATAAAAGTAAAAAAAGGAGATAACAATTGTACTGTGGTAGAGCAAGTGTAAAGTAGGCTAAGCAAATGAAACGTGCTATTGCTGTAGCTAAAAGTACGACAAGTAAAGTACTGTGACTACGCAAGTGTAGTAAGTAACGTGCATGGAATATGTAAAGTAAATGTTGCTGCAATGTGTAAAGTAAAAGTGATCATGCAAGCTACTCTAGAACTACGTGACTCAAGTCGGAGAGTACAATATGTGACCATTGAGCTCATCTCTTGCCTGGGCACGGCCCAGACGAATGCCAAAAACACTGGCAGCTAGACAGGATGCTGACATGCAGTATATTTTTATTTGCCGAAACACAGGCAGCTAAAATGATGTCGAAAACCCAGTCAGCTACACATGTAGATGGAACTCCAGTCACTCCCGCACTCTCTCAAACTATGAGTTACCCCAAACCCCAGTGATGTGTCAAGTGAATCTAGTACATGTTCCTTACATGATGTTCAACGAGATGTTCCACAAGATATTCCACAAGATATTCCACAGGATGTTTCACAAGATATTTCATACGTTGTATCACACGATGATAGTCAACCCAAGTCCACTGGTTGACTTTCTTATTGAAACCCAGAAAGTTAGAAATTCTTTTCAAAGCAGGCTGGTGGTCGCGCCCCGGCGTACACGTCCCGGGACGACGGTTGTAGTTTTACCGCAAGCGCACGGTATAGCGGCGAGCGGGTATCGAACACAGGGAGGACGAATGACCGTGCTTGCTCCTAATCACCCTGGCTATTTAGAGGGATAATTGCCTTGGGCGATCCTGTCACAATCGTCAGACAAAAGTGCGAAATATCAAATCAAATAGAGAACGCCTAGGGAATGGGGAATCCCCACTACTCACCGTATTTCACAATTGTGGTTCGCCGGTATCGAAATCGCTAGGATGAGAATTTGGATGAACTAGTTGCAACTAAATGTGAAACCAAGCTCACGCTCTCGCGCTGTTGCCGGTCTATAGCTATCCTAGGTTTGGGTCCAATCTCTTGCAAACCCTAGCCTAGGGAAGCTAGCATTGGGATCAACATCATCGTCCAATTGCGCACCGAGTCCAATCTCTTGCAAACTCGGTCCACAATCTAAATTAGGATAGTTCCTACCCGTCCAATCTCTTGCAAACGGGTATCGGCGCGGAATTGCAACCGGAGATCCTAGCATCGGTCCAATTTCTTGCAAACCGATACTTCGAAAATCCGACTCCAACCCAATTCGGATTTCTAGGGCTTCCTATCGAATTGGGATCCAATCTCTTGCAAATCCCAATTGATGTGAATACCTAGCTATCCGTAGTAATTCGATCCCAATCTAATCCCTAATAACAATCCTAGCTCAATTTCTACCGGTTCAACACAAATACGAAATTGGGCTTGTAGGGTTCATCCCCACGCCCCAAGACGTGGAGACTACTCACTAATCATAGCAATAGCACAATAATTGGCAAAGAAATAGACAATGGAATTCATCACAACAATGATATAAACAATAAAAAATAGAGTTTTTGTGGAAGAGAAGTGCAAACCAATGTAGATCTTCAATCAACCCAACAAAAATCCAAGTTTTTCTCTTCACCAATCACAATTAATAAAGCTAAAAAGTAGACTCAAAAAGCTGCAAAAAATCTGAGAGGAGGCTCCCAAAACTAGGGTAAAAACAGAGCTTAAATAGCCCCAAAAATCGTCTAAAAATCCTGACCAAAACGCCCCTGCACAGCCTGTTTTCCGCAAATTTCGCTACAGGCAGCGCATCGCACTCGGCCGAGTGACAAAAGTCGCTCGGCCGAGTGAAAACCCTGTCAATTTCCAGTAAGTCGTGGGCTTCAGGGGTCTTCAGTTCGGGGGCGGCTCGGCCGAGTGAGTTGTCGTCACTCGGCCGATGGCTTCACTTCACTCGGGCGGACGGGATTTGCCACTCGGCCGAGTGGGTCTTCTGAAGCTCAGAGGCCGAAAAACAGTAACTTCGGTCTTTTTGAGAGCCTTCGTCTGGGCGCCACTCGGGCGGACGTGGTATCGTCACTCGGCCGAGTGGGTCTTCTGTGCTCGGCCGAGTGCACAGGTAACTTGTGTCTGAATTGGTCGGCCGAGCAGTGTCTCGCTGGTCGGCCGAGTGGCTCCTCCACTCGGCCGAGTGGGACACAAAAAATGCCCAAACTGGTCGTTTTGGCCTCCTCGTCGCTCCGGCGACGTCCATTCTTCTTCCGCTCCTCTCCAACAGCAAAATACCCCTCGGGGAGGTCGTCGGTGGCCGTCTAGATTACACGCATCTCGAGATCACTCCTAATCGCGCCAAATCACCTGAAATGCGACAAAAACAACAAATCGTGAAAAGCATCGCAATATCGTCGATATATCGTGAAAAACATGATTTGGGCGATCAAAATGGCATGCAAACATGCGGGAAAAGGGTGTAAAATAAGGAGTGATCAGCTGGGCCAAGCGAAGTGAGGATATAGACAAGTCCAACATTCGTGATGTCGATTCCATGCTTCGAGCTTGTAATAGTGTGATTTAGCACACAACTTACCCAAGTTGATGGTTGTGTGTCACAACCACCAAAGTTGAAAGTTGGCAAAGTAATTTGTAGTTGATTACTTTCCTATTAGTTTAGGTCTCTAGTTCAGTTCAAGTCAAGTAGTCGTTCAGAGGCTTATAGTGTTGTCCTAAGTTCATACGGGGCACTTATCTAATTTTCTAATTTTAGAATTAGTCGTGACTTACTGATTTCAAGATCGACATAGCAAGTCGGAACTGGATCTAGGGCTTCTACGGGTGTTGGTACACAAGAACTGGTACCTGCAATACAAGAATACTTGGTTAAAGAACACTACATTTTTATTTAAATAATTTGATCGTTCTGATTTTCTAAACTGGTCGAAAACCGTTCTAAATTTTTATATAGGCTTGATATGATGAAAATAATTTTACTGTAGGAGAAAATATTTTTCAGAAGCTTATGTTAATTTTTATTATTTTTAAAAGCTCAAAAATAATTTAAAACCTATTTTTCAATTAGTAACATAATTATTCAACAATTTATTCTGGATGCAGTCTGTATCGAAATGTTGCAAGTGAGCTGTTAAAATGACCTTCTCGAAGAGTACTATCACATATATTTTTCTCACGTATCAGTGTACGTGAAAATAAGAAGTTATGGATGTTTAAGTGAAAATAACATATTTAACTTTTAGGATTAAAAAATTATTTTGGAAAAACTAAGCGTCTGATTGAGATGAAACTAGTGCTATTGGATCCAAAACGTCATATCTGATTTTCTGGAGCTGGCCTTATATTTTTCTGATCACTATATTATTTATTACGAATTTAAAACCATAAAACCCAAATATAATATTTTATAAAATACCGTATTTATTTATATACGGATACGTATTTAAGAAAATACGTTTTAAAATTCGCCTTACATGCTCTCTCTCATGCATGCAGCTGATCGGGGGGTGTCCCTCCGGCGTAGGACGACAGCGGCATGGTGGCGGGGGTAACGACGGTCGCCGGGGAGCGGCGAAGGCGGCGACGCCGCGGTGGGGGCATGAACCGCCGAAGGGTGATGATCGGAGAGGAGGCATGCACTTGAGGGTGGTGTCTGCTGCTTCGGGGGGCTTTCCGACGAGAGGGGAGGCGTCTGAAGGCCGTTAAGGGGAGCTGCGACGGCGGAGGATCGAAACGGCGGCGAGACGTTCGGTGGCAATCGAGGAAAGAGAGAGCAAGGGAGAGTTTGAACGGGGGGTTTTGTCGGTGCTCGGAGGCGCTTCGAAGCGGCGCCGAAGCGGGAGTTATGGGAGCGGGTTCCGGTGCTCAGAGAGCGGCGATGGTGGAGGAGCGTGGGCTGGGAGCGAGCGGTGTGTGGGCTTCACAGACGACATGGAGCAGGACATTGACGTCGGGGTAGGCTCTTACGGGGAGTCGAGGGTCGCTGGGGTGGCAGGGTGAGGGTTCAGGTGGATGCGGTGGTGACAGTCAGAGCTTGGTGGAGTTGCTCCGGGCAGCGGTTGGCGTGGTTGCCTGATGGCGAGGCGTAGGAGACGACGACGGCGAAGGTGGGGAGGAGCTAACTAGGGAGGGGTGGGATCTTGGGGTTTTGTGTGCGTGCGTTAAAGAGAGAGGGGAGAAAGTCTGAGAGAGAGACATCAAGGGGATGGGTTTGGACGGACGCGAGAGAGAGAGAGAGAGAGAGAGAGAGAGAGAACGTGTTTGAGAGAGAGATGATCTTGGGAGATTGGGAGAGAGATAGTTTGAGAGATGGGTTGCTTGCGTGTTGTGAGAGTTAGGGGAGAGATATTAGCTGAGGGTTAAAAGAGATTAATGGTGGTATTTATAGTGTTTAGATTAGGTATTAGTCAAATGTAATAAATGGGTTAGGTGATGATTAGGTTTTATCTTTTGACTAAATGAAGAAAACTTTAAACGTGCCCCCACGTTTAAGTCCTGGTTTGGGTAAGTTTTGCGTAGGTTAATGTAATTAGGGTAAGAAAAAAAATAATTAGTGGAGGCCATTAGCAAAATTTTGTAACGAAATTACGATTTTGCCCCTACTAGTAAACGTGTCCGAAAAATTACGAAAACATACCCACGGGTTCATATCGTCGCGAGAATCGTAATTACGAGATCTATATCAGGGTTTGAGCTACGGAGATACATGTTTTGGGCCAAAACGTTTAGGAAGCGGGTTTGCGGGTTCTCTACTGATTTGACTTTAGAAAATTACGAAATTAATGTGAAAAGCCCTAAATGATCATAGAATATTACTGTAAAAGTTTGAAAATGTTTTGATGTTATTTGTATAGAAAATTAATTCATTAAGCTAAAACACCAATTATTGAAAATGAATTTTACCAGAATATTTAGAGGTATTTGATGAAATCTGAACTTACCAAAATACTTCATAACTGGTCTGATACTTCAAAATATTTTTATAAGAAATTTTTGAAATCGTAAAACTTTTGACGAACCATTATAAAATAGTTTAAAAGAGATTGAAAATAGGTTAAATACGTAAATAGTTGTTTTGATGAAAACATGTCGTTACATTTTCCATATCCAAAACACTGTTCATCTATTGTCAGACAAATTTACTGACAACCAGAAGATTGTCAGATCACGCGTCCCTGCTGCTAACACTCCAATTAGGATTGACATACCGTAAAATAGATGCAATCCGCCTGCAGCAGAGATGGTTGGACCACTTAAAAAGAGAGGACGACCACCGAGATCCAAGGACCAAGTCCCTCGAAAGAGTAGGACCCTTGGCAATGGTAAAACAATACCACCACATGATGCTACTATAAGCCCTGCTACCCCATCTCTTCCAAACTCTCAAACAGAGGAAAAATCAGGAGAAAATGAAGTTTCGATACATTAGGTACGAACTGGAGAGTATTGGGACATAAAGAGCACAATTATAGATGACACATTTGAGTGTAATATTGCGATCAACGTTGCGTACTACGACGATGATATTGAACCACACTCTCTGACAGAATGTCAAAGCAGAGATGATTGGCCAAAGTGGAAAGCTGCAATAGGAGTGGAGTTGGATTCACTCACAAAACGCAAGGTCTTCGGACCAATTGTCCAGACACCAAAAGGTGTAAAACCTGCGGGTTATAAATGGGTATTTGTTAGAAAAAGAAATGAACAAAATGATATCGTTCGCTACAAAGCAAGGCTCGTAGCACAGTGTTTTACCCAACGTCCAGGGGTGGATTTTGAAGCCACATAATTCCCGGTCATGGACGCGATCACATTCCGATTCCTCATTGGCCTAACATCTCAAGAGGGTCTAGATATGCAGCTTATGGACGTCGTGACTGCATACCTATATGGCAATTTAGACCGAGACATCTATATGATATTGCCTGACGGTTATTCTTTGCCTGCAGCACTAAAAGAGAGACAACGTGACATCTACTCAGTGAAACTGTAAAGATCATTATATGGTCTAAAACAATCTGGAAGGATGTAGTATAACAGACTGAGCGATTTCCTTGCAAAACAATGATTTAAAAATGACCCAGTCTGCCCTTGCATCTTTATAAGAGCAAATGCAACAGGATTTGTCATTATAGCCGTCTATGTGGACGATTTGAACCTCATCGGATCTCATGGAGAGATCAATGAGATTTCTAGAAACTTGACAGAGACTTTCGAGATGAAAAACCTCGGAAAGTTAAAATTCTGTCTAGGTCTTCAAATAAAGCATCTTAATGATGGGATCTTGTTACACCAGTCAACTTATACATCGAACTTACTGAAAAAGTTCCAAATGGATAAGTGCCACCCCCTCAGAACACCAATGGTCGTTGATCATTGGATGTGCATAAAGACCCTTTCCGACCGCTGGAAGAGGGGGATGAAGCACTAGGCCCTAAAGTACCTTATTTAAGTGCTATTGGTGCACTCCTTTACCTGGCTAACTGCACTCGCCCTGACATAGCATTTGCAGTCAACCTACTAGCTAGATATAGTGCTGCACCTACACGGCGGCACTGGGCCGGAGTTAAGCATCTTTTGTGCTACCTCCAAGGGTCCATAGACTTAGGTCTATTCTACATGAAAGAGAGAAAAACCAGTTTAGTTGGTTATGCTGATGCAGGTTACAGGTCCGATCCTCATACAGAGAAATCTCAGACCGGATACATGTTCACATATGGCGGCACTGTCATATCTTGGAGATCTGTGAATCAGACCATGACGCTCATCCACACATTCAGAACTTCTAGCAATCCACGAAGCAAGGAAAGAGATCTTTTGGCTACGTTTTATGATCTAGCACATTCTCACCTCTACCGGCCTGATGACCGGCGTTCTTGAGCCTACTCCACTCCATGAAGACAATGCAGCATGTATAGCCCAGCTACAGGACGGGTACATCAAAGGCGACAAGACGAAGCATATCTCCCCCAAGTTCTTCTGGACGCATGACCTTCAGAAGCAAAAACAGATTGAGGTACAGAAGATCCAATCATGTAATAACTTGGCTGATTTGCTTACCAAATCCCGGCCTACTAGTATCTTTGAGAAACTTGTAAATGGGATTGGGATGAGGAGAGTGAGAAAATGTAAATATGGTCAGGATGAGAGGACTATGAATGTATAGATACATAGGAGACTAATGTATAGATTCATAGGAACTCTGCAAGCCTGAAGGTTGATCAGATGAGAGGGAGTCAACTGCAGAGTTGTACTCTTTTTCCTTGGCTATTGGTTTTTTCCCACAGGGTTTTCCATAGTCAAGGTTTTGACGAGGCAACCTCGTTGACTCTGGATCATGAAGTATCCACCCCTATACACATCCCTAAAACTGGAGAAGTTATAGATAAACTGTTCTTTATTTAATAAGGCAGTTATCCTAACTCGGATCCTGAAGAATCCACCTCTTATTCAATGTTGGTTGGATAAGGGGAAGTGTTATGAATAGGTCCATGAGGCACATTGGGTATCCGGCCCACCATTGAAATACTATATATATGAGGGTAGGTGGCGCTTTACCCCCTTACACCTATTACTCTACTTTTTCCTTCACAACATAATGCATATATTTTATCCAATTAAAGGTTAATAAATAAATTTTTATTAAAGAAAAATGGGCATCAGCTAGCAAAGGAAGAATCCTTATCTAACATCAAAACCCCACATCCCTTCATTTTCTCCAGTGATCCAATCAGTTTTGTTTGATCTTCATATTCTAAAACCTCAATTCACAAGTTTTCAGGTGAAATCAATGGTTTTTGTTTGTTCATCCATTTGTCACGAATTTAACTAGATTTTGTAATAATAAAATTTTTTGCAACGGCTAGATGAACTAGAAAAACACATTGGGTTCACTTGAACATTGGTGGTTTAATCGAAATAAACGGAGCTGATCGGTGAAAAATATATGGGATGTGTGGTTTTTGATGCTAGCCAATAAGAAAATTTCCTTCTTGTCTATCTAACTTTCGTATTGCTCTTTTTATTAACTAAGATACATGGCCGTTAGCTATCTTTGAAGGAATATTTTTCTTATACCATCATTGAAATAAAATCTATCCTTTATAATTTTTTGCAAGACGAACACAGTGTTGGGATCTTGTGGATGGAAAATGAACTCTAGAGGGTGGCGATTAGTGTCCAAATTGTTGACGGTATGGTTCCGGTCAATAATGAAGTGGACTGACTTAGACGCTGTGAGTCAACACGGGCTTTCGTCAGCGAGAGTGATTTGGCTCCTCGGCTGGGTAGCTTGTGTATGGAAAGTGGTAACCGAGCTACT
This sequence comes from Scilla litardierei, assembly GCA_030789695.1. NCBI lineage: Eukaryota > Viridiplantae > Streptophyta > Magnoliopsida > Asparagales > Asparagaceae > Scilla > Scilla litardierei. Next base: position 40,433,795 of record CM061138.1, on the reverse strand, counting down.
GTGAAAACGTTCGATCTGACTCCGAGGAACTCCAAGCCGGTGGAAGTGTGTTTACCTGCAACACAAGAAGGCGTAAGGGGGGGTCGAATTTGAGTTCTGACCCAAATCCCCTCTGATGCCTAAGTTAGCGAATGAACATAAGACTAACTCAGGGGTCGCGAGTCTGATCTTTAGGAGATCGACAGTGAGACTGGTCGACCGAGTTAGGGAGGAAGAAATTTGTAGTCGAAAGTAAAAGGCAAGTGGTATCAGAGTACCTCCCTTGACGCTTCCGAGGTTTGGGCTTTTTATAGGGGTCATATCTCTTCAGTCTTGTCATGGGGTAGCTGCCTTGTTCGATCATGGCACGTGGATGACAATGTATCGGGTGTAGTGATCGAAAGGCCAATACACCTCTATCGATCCCATTTCCTCCACTTTCCACTTGAGACATGTGGGCTTTACGGACATGATCCGAACTGCCTTTGACCACGTAAGCAGACTAGGCTCGATGAATACAGACATCCCGGTGGGTCGTTCTACCTTTCTTTGGGGCCTTCGCCTGATTGGTGTAAAAACCCTTACACACACACACAGACACACACATGAGTTTGTAGCTCCGGCCCAACAACATTAACTTGGGCTGGCCCAATGCCTTTAATAGGAAATGGCCCAATAACGTGACAATGGCCCCGTCACTTGGGTTCAGCCTGCGTGCCGATTGAAGTCAAGTGACGCATTGCTTAAGTAATTGGGCACGACATACTAGGGTGATGTACTCAATTCGAATTTGTCAGAATCCTGGGCCGTTTGAGAGCAACAGTTGAGGGGTTGGCGTCTCTTGGCAACACGTGTTCCCACTCGAATGGCAGAAGCCCAGTTAGGAACGAGGTTTCCAAATATAAATAAGAATGAGGGGGCAAAGCGTTTAATTTTCCTATTCTTTGAAGGACTCTGCCTTTACTTCATTTGCTCTGGTGAGGCATGTTTTCTCATTTCCCTTTTGTTTGATTCAAAGTGGTCCATATCGCAAATGGCGAAGCTAATGATTGAAGAACCGTCCCTCGCGTAGGTTTTGAGTGGTCGCCAATCCCATTCGATCGATTCGATTCGGGGAAAGGGCAAAGGATTAGGGTCATCGTGCTCCATTCGTTGAGCTGGTAAAACACCTTCTGTCCCAAAGAGAGTTTTAGACTTAGCTTCCATTGTGTCCCCTTCTCAGACTGATAGGGTCTGGGCAAGTTGTCTCTCCCCCACTCATGGGCTTAGGATCAATGGGTCAGACGAGAGGCTGTGTTTCCCAAAAGAGAGAGAAGTTGGAGTATACTTGAAGGCTTTTGATTTCGACCTTCGCTTCCCCCTTCGCCCATTTATCATCGACGTATTGGGTCATGCTGGGATCGCCTTGTGCCAGCTTGTCCCTCATGCCATCGCCCTGGTGGTGGGTTTCATAATGCTCTCCTTGTTGAGCGAAACCGGTCCAACCCTCTCATTGTTTAAACACTTCTTCGAGCTCGTCATTGATCTGCAAGGTGTGTGGTATCACATCATAGCTCGGAGGAATATGAGACTCCTTTCAGATATTCCTAGCCCGTTTTGTGATTAGGAGAGCTCTTTTGTCTTCGTTTCACTCCCAAGTGTAGCCCCTTTTCTTACCCATTGGGGGTAATCTTGACTCTTCAGCTCTTGAGGAGCTTTCTTTATCCACAGTTGAAGTCAGGGTGGTCAAGCATTTGAAGAGTTGGCCGAGAGAAGAGAGGTTGATTGCTCGATTACTGAGCAATGACCTGATGAAGACCATGTTATTGAGTCCTAGTAACTCATGTCGATGTGTTCAAGCTCGAATGATCGTTCGTAATTAACATCCTAATTTATAATTATATAATTAGTTATATATAAACCCTTCCCTTCACCCACACACGCAGGCATCCCCTCAACTTCAAACCCATGCAAAACTCACAAACCCAACTCAGCTCTCTCCCCTTCTTCTTTGTTCTTCACGGGTTGAACCCATGCACATGAAATCATCCGATTCACTCACTCACGCCCTCTCCCCTTCGAGCTCTCCTCTTCAGTTCGCCGCCGGCAAACTCGACCGCAACCCGCCTTCGCCATGCATGCCCGCCTTCGCCTGCACCTTCTGCCTTCCCCCACTCGAAGCACCCCCGTCTCCTCCGTCTTCCTGCGACAGCCGCCGGCAACCCAAGCCCGAACGAAGCCACCGGTAACCCCGAGATCCGCCTTCGAGAGCACCTATCCGCCTTCGAGAGCACGACACAGCCGCTGTTTTCCGATGAAGCAGCCCCACCGCTTCCCGCCTTCACCCACACACGGAGACCCGAACCCACCGTCGGCGAGACCCCAAGGCCTCTTGGCCTCGAACGCCGCTGCCTCCGTGTCTTCCCCGCTGCTTCGCCCTCGCCGTCCCCTTCTCCGATGAGGTTCCGCTCCTCCTCTCTCCGCTTCAATCGTCGTGCACCCTCCGACTTCCTCCGAATAGCTCCGACTGTGGTCCCCACGCTCGCCGACGACGGAACCCGCCACCACGTGCACGGAGCTGCACGAAGACGCCTCCGACGAGATCCCATCCTCCGCCATCCCCGCTTCCATGTGCTCTGGCCGCCTGAAACGCCCCTCGCCCCGCCTCCACATCCCCTCGAGGCAGCCTCGACATCCGCCGCTCGACAACGACACCGCCAACGACCACCGCTACCCCGCCTTCCGCTCTGCCGTAGTCGCCGCCGTCGACCGCCCCACGCTCCCGCTGCCACCTCCGCTGACCGACGTCGAGAGCAGCGAGACCTCCGCCCGCTGCATGCGAGTGAATGAACGAGGGTGAGTGACATTAGAACGTATATTTTACATATACGAATCCGTACAAATACGGGTATTTGCGTATTTTAATAATTATTAAATGGATTTTTTGGTTTTTAATTAATAATAAATAATATGGGGGTCAGAAAAATATGAAACCAGCTCTAGAAAATCAGAAATAACATTCTGGACCCAATGGCGCTAGTTTCATCTCAATAGGGTGCTTAGTTTTTCCAAAATTAATTTTTAAGCCTAACAGTTAAATATGTTATTTTCATTCAAAAATCCGTAACTTGCTATTTTCACGTATATTAATATATGAGAAAAATATATGTGATAGTACTCTTCGAGACGGTCATTTTGACAGCTCACTTGAACCATTCCGATGCAGATTGCATCCAGAATAAATGTTTGAATAAATACGTTACTAATAGAAAAATAGTTTTAAAATTGTTTTTGGGCTTTTAAAAATTATAAAAATTAACAGAGGCTTCCGAAAAATATTTTCTCCTACAGTAAAATTATTTTCAACATATCGAGCCTATAGAAAAATTTATAACGTTTTTTCGACACCGGTTCATCGGTTTTAAAAATCAGAACGATCAAATTCCTTAACTAGAAATGTAGCGTTTTTTAACCAACTATTTTTGTGATCGCAAGTACCAATACTCGTGCACCAGCTCCTCTAGCTCCAACCTCGTCTTGCTACGACGAGCTCAAAATCAGTAAGTCACGACTAATTCTAAAATTAGAAAATTAGTTAGTGTCCCAGTATGAACTTAGGACATCACTATAGCCTTAGAAAGGCTACTTGACTTGAACTGAACTAGATACCTAATCTAATAGGGAAGTAATCAACTACAGATTACTTTGCCAACTTTCAACTTTGGTGGTTGAAGCACACAATCATCAACTTGGGTAAATTGTGTGCTAAACAACACTACTACATGCTCGAAGCATGGAATCGGTATCACCGTTTTTTTTTTGTGGACTTGTCTTTATCCTCAGTTCGCTTTGGCACAGTCTGCTTTGGAATGAGTTACTACTCTCTGGTTTTCAATAAGAAAGTCAACCAGTTGTCTTGGTTTGACTAGTAACATGTGGAACATCTGGTGGAATATCTTGTGAAACATCTCGTGGAACATCTCGTGGAACATCATGAAAGGAACATGTACATAGAACACTTGACACTTCACTGGGTTTTTGGGGTAACTCATAGTTTGAGAGAGTATGTGAGTGACTGGAGTTCAATCTTCCCGTCCCGCTGCCTGTGTTTCGGCATACCGTCCCGCTGCCTGTGTTTCGGCATTCGTTTGGGTCGCGCCCAGGCAAGAGATGGACTTGATGGTCACATATTGTACTCTCCGACTTGAGTCACGTAGTGTAGTTACTTTTGCACAGTCACTTTTAATTTACACATTACAGTCACCTTTACTTTACACGTTCCATGCACGTTACTTACTACACCTGTACAGTCACCAGTTCTTTACCTGTCGTACTTTTAGCCACAGCAGTAGTACGTTTCACTTGCTTAGCCTGCTTTACATTTGCACTACCACAGTACAGTGGTTCTCTCCTTTCAGTTCAGTTTGCCTTTACTTTTCAGTTGTGTACAATTGTTGCTCAGTACTTTACTTTTCACTCTGGTCTGCTTGTACATAGTTACTTTTGTCATACTTGTGCACTGCTTCTTTTCTTTATTTAGAATTGTTGTGACTTACCTACGGTTCCATCTCCGTGGCACCGCAGCCGACATACAGATGAAGATAGATGCTCCTGAGCTAATAGCGCCAAAGTTCGACCGCAGCTTACAGAGTTATTTTCACTTATGTACTTTTCTTCTTTCATGTATATTGTTTGGACATCTTGTACAATATGGATTATAATAATTGGACACTATTTGAGTATTTTTGTACATCTCTGCATCGTGGCTATTTTGTTTTCACTGGTAACCTGCAGGACCTGCGCAAATATCAAATAAGTAACGGGCCCCCGGAAAGCGGGTCGTTACAGTCTAGCATCTTTTTTGCGTGGGATTTCATGTGTTTTAATAGATGGGATGTGCTGGCAGTATGTGTGGCAGCAAAATTAGCTCTACATATATTGCAAAAAGCGCGAGCGTGTTTGATTCCTTCTTTATCTTTTACCGTTTGACATGTAAAGTTATCCCAAACACTAGACTTTATTGCTTTTTTGGGTTTCTTGTGTAGGAATATGTGTAGCAGGAGAAGAGGCTTGTGCTGGTGAACTAGAGTAAGTGTGTGCATCATGCAAATTTGAGACTGTGTAGTCCCAAATATGACCCGGTTAGGATTATTGCTATCTATAAAATCATGATTTTCTTGTTTTTTGCGTCTTCCATATTAGCCATGGTGATATTACCAAAGAAAGGTGATTCTAGTGGGTTACGTATTATATTAGCATAATATTTAAGCTCAGCAGTGCTATCAAAATTCAGGTTCAGATTAACGTTTTTAGAGCCAGAAGGGCCTGCCATTATGCTAAATTAAAATTTATACTAAAGGAACTTGATTGAAGTTTGATAGAGAGCGCCGGATGAAGAACCGTAATTTGCGAAAGATTTGAGCTTGAACGAAGCTTGAAGAGCCCGGTAGTAGCGAGAGCTGTGCGATGGATCAGAGCTTGAAGAGCCTGGTACTAACTACTGGCGAGTAGCGAGAGAGCGATCGGAGATTGTTGCTAGAATCGTAAGAAGCTTGATGAATTGAGAGGGAGAAGAGATGTGTGTTGAATAGAAAATAAGAGGGGAAGGGGCGTATTTATAGTGATTTTTAGGGGTAAAATTTTTTAACAAATTTTTTAACTTAAAATATGCCTAACGGGCAAATTCTTGCCCGTTGGGCAAAAAAATGCCACAGTGCATTTTTTTGCTCGATGGAACCCGGGCTGGTGTCACGCCCCGTTCTCCAGAATACATGGCATTAAATTTTTTTTCCAAGTATCCTGAAGAGTGAGGGTGATGAGAGAGGAAAAGAAAGAGAAAGGAGAAACTGAACAAGCATGCCACTGCGCACATGATGGGATAGACAAGTGAAGCTCCACAATAATATCAAAACAATCTCATAAATAACATAGATCAACAACCACATATCATATATAACAACTTCCATTGATGTACATTGTCCAGATACACCACTACACATACACTATCACTCTCCACCTCCCAAAACAACCATATCACATCATAACTTCAGCTCATACCAAGTGCTACCCCTGAAACCCGACTCCAAGTCACCGCCAACCATGCTACCACTGCTACCTGAAAAGTGGGGAGGAGCACGTCAATGCGTGCCCTAGTAGGAACCAACTTGGATTTGGAACACAGTTCTAAGGTTATCAAACCACTAGGCATGGCAAGAGAATAAAGCATGTAAACTAAGTAACGTAATGAAAAGTAAATAACTAAGTATGGAAATCATACCTGCGGTCCAATGTCGAGTTACTGCAAGAGATGGGTTAGCACGAATAATAATAATAATAATAATAATACTAACACAAGTGTTCCAGCAACTATTTTCTAATAAGATAAGTCCAAGTGCCTTAGGCATGACACAGATGTAGCGCCCTGTGAAGCTACTGCACATGTACTAGAGGGGGGGTGAATAGTACTTTAAAATAATTAAGAGAGTTATTCCTAACTATTGTGCAATAAACAAACGACAATGCGGAATAAACAACAATCAACAAGAATGGACAAACGCAAACACTAGCATGTAACGGGTTCAGATCCACCCAAGTCTCCCCGACTTGTTCCCGGTGATCCTACGTCCCAACCACCCGGATCCCCTCCGGATAATTTAGTTAGAAACCCTAACTCAAGATTTAGCACTATGAAATTCTTGTGAAAAACCTTCACAAGACCAAATCATACAAATGACATGTGACTCCCACAAACCGGGATCACACCCTTCTCTCTCAACCAAGAGAACAATTCAAATAACGATTGAAATGAAATAAAGAACACTTACCACAAAATCATATGCCTTGAGTATAACTTACCAAATTAGGGCAAGAAAGATTTTGAGGAGAGAATGTCACCAAACCGAAGCTCCACCAATAAGATCAGCGATGGAAGGCTAGGATGGAGGATGGTGACTTTGGATCAAGCTCTTTGCTTAGAAGTCTCACAAAGGAGAGAATCTCTCTAGAGGAATATGGCTCAAAGAGTTGAGGGAGAGATTCTTGTGAGGAAGAGAGAGCTTTGGAATGGAGTTGAATAGCTTCTCTTTGATATCTCTAAACCTCTAAAATGGCAGCCTTGAATACTAGGAAAGAACCCCTCCAAGTATATATAGGGTAGAGGAAAGAGAGAGAGAAAAACGTTTCAATAAAAGCTCCAACGGCTCTATTCTGAACCAGACTAGTCGGTCAAAGAAGGATCACTGACCGACTAGTTCATCAACTAGTCGGTCGGTGATACAACGTAGACCGATTAAAGGTTGAATAGCCAAAAGGTCGAAGTACAGGAGATGACAACTAGTCGGTCTAAGAAGACTTGCCGACCGACTAGTTTCACAACTAGTCGGTCGGTGAATGCTCTTTGACCGACTAATAGTCGAAATAGAATAGGCTGACTTCAAGTTGATTTAGTCGGTTTAAGAACAAATGCTGACCGACTAGTTTCTCAACTAGTCGGTCGACAAACGTTCTTTGACCGACTAACTCGAAACAGTAGCTCAGGCTGTACAGAGGCAATGATAACTGGTAGGTCTAAGAAGAGTTCCTAACCGACTAGATCGTTATCTAGTCGGTCGGTGACTCTTCTTTGACCGACTAATTGATCAACAAAGTTTAGGCTGAATTGAGCAAGGCATCTAGTCGGTTCATGTAGAGTTGCCGACCGACTAGATCGTCATCTAGTCGGTTGGTTCTTCTACTTGAACCAACTAACATGCACTAGAAGCCGAGGGAAGAAGCGATAGGCTTCTGGAAAGTTTCTAATGGCTTCTATGATAATCCTAGCTCTAAGATATGAGCGAAATGAAGATTATAAAGTAAGTCCTACTCAAGGCTTAACATTCTAATCTATGAAGCTAAAGACAATAAATAATACAAGACGAACCGTCTTCAAAGCTAGCTTTAAACATCGCTCTTGACTTCAATCATACTCCTTGAGCTTCAACGAAGCTTCAGCCACACGATCCCGCGTATTGAGAAGTCTTGAGACGTCGCTTTAGATATACGTATTCTTTTGGCGACGATCTCCATAACTGCGCTCACAAACAGTTAGTTCGCATTATTTATGTTTGCTCATCATCCAAAACCAAATCCGGGGAATCAATACTCAACAACAGAGTCACAAAGAATATGTAGAGGGAAGGGGAAGTGCTACCAGGAGAAGGAGTAACACACAATTTCTTATTTTATTATTTTAGAATTGAATTAATTGGAACTTGGGTAAACTGTAGGATACCAGGACCTGAACATCACCCCAAATTTGGGGTGAATATAGCACACGACGCAGTGGACATGGGCACTGTACGACGGACCTCTCAGCTCCTCCGTCCCTGGCAGGAGTGAGGCTCTCCCACAGTAACACAACCTCCGTATGTCCCCTCCACTCCGGGTAAAGGCGAGTGGGTATAAAAATTCACTCCACTCCCGGTAAAGGCGAGTGAGAATAAATATCACATATCACATAATCATCTCCCAACTTCACAGTCCAGGCCTTATATCTACAATTTACTCAAATCCCACCTAAACCCCGGGTTTTGCTAACTCACCCTCCTTAGAGAGGATTGAGACTTATTCAATTTCATAAGTTAACATCATAATTCATATTATAAGGGCCATGATGGCATGATTTCACAATGTCAACGATTTTCATTCATATCGATTCAGGGTCATGTACCTAAGTGTCATGCCCTCCATCACAACCACGTCACATATCAACATGAGTCATGCACCAAAGTGACATGCCCTCCATCACAATTCATTGATATATCACTTATGAAATCATGCCATACATGTCTCGCAACATCACAAATCCATAACATGGTTCCTTGGAGTACATTTCTCATATTTCTCAAATTCTAATTCATTGAGGCATTTTCACAAACACGTGATGGGCGTGTCATGTATGTTCATGTGCACATTAGCAAATCCATTAGGAATACATATCAAGAATCTACCTTGCATGTAACAACAACAAGCATGCACTATAGAGAGTGAATTAGCAACATTACATAATTCATAACACCACTTTAGTTCTTCAGATTGCTGGAATTTGCAGAAGTTGACAATACATGGCATAAATCATCAGTTTGCATTGAGAATTTGACAAATTGTTCCAAATGAAAGTTATAGATATAGTAGTTATAGATTCAAATATAAAATTTCATGCAAAAATATTAAGTATGTGATTTATGGTGAATTATTTGGTGAATTGTGTCATGTCTGTTTTCCAGACAGATTTCAGGGTCTCTATTGAAAGCCAATTTTGGTCATGTTGCAGCCAGAAAGTCAACATATAAGCACTCTGATGAATTTTTAGAAACATGAAATTCCATTGTGTGTGCAGGTGTTGAGATCAATTTTACTAAACTATGTCAAAACTGAAAATCAAACAGACATGTTGTAAAGATGGAATTTTTGCTCCTATTTTCTGAATTGAACATATATCAAAATTTAAATGATTTTGGGGTAGAACTTCAAGATCTACAAGCTCATATTTTTTTGAAATCAAATTCAAGCTACGGTAACCAGAATCAAGGCAAAAATCAAACATCAAGATTTCAGAATTTCAAAGGGGATAACGTTGCTAAGAATTTTCAAGGAAAATCCATGAAAATTGGATTGTAGCATATTAATTTGATTACACTAATTCATATTGATAAAACATGGTATAAACATGATAAAATGAAACCCGAATTAAATTCCAAATCCAAGTTAGAATCCTACCTCAAATCTTGAATTTTCCTCCTCTCTTCTCTTTCTTTCTTCTCCACCTCCTTCCCACTTGCAAGCCACATGGCATACTTGATTATTGGAGTGAGTAATTAGGGTTTTAAGTTGAAGAAAATGGAGAAAAGAGGAGGGTATGGCCAGCCTAGCTAGGAGAGGAAGAGATGGAAGAGGAAAAATGAGAGAAAGAGAGAATTCTAGGTTTTTCTCTCTTTTTCCTATCTCTTCTTATTCTTTTCTTCTCTTCCAAGAAAGGATTATTCCAAGGAATATTCCATGTGGAAATGACCAAAATATTCCTTCATCATCTAGGTATTTACAAGTTTGCCATTACATTATGCACACACCACTTTAGGATGTACGCACAGCAGCTTTAGTCCAAATGACCGTTTTGCCCCTGGCCTTTCTAAAAATTTACGTGGGTTGTTATTGACCCCTAACCCCTTTCACACTTGCATGGCTCTTCCTACACACATCCATGCACATCTATACGAGCATACATGCTTCACACAGACACACACACGTCTAACACACTCCTGTCGTTTTACACCCACGACGTCATTTGCACTTCTCCCGCATTCACATTTCGCATTCTCTTCCCTTAGCCACGTATTACGGCATAATCCCATTTGCACTACATCACATACATTGATATCTACGCTTATTTCATGCCCACGTATGCATCGTAGATAGAAATACCACGTGTGTCGGTAGAATACATGTATAGTGCAAAATAGGGCATGACAGCTGGCCCCAAACCGGCACGTCCCAGGTTTGGGCAGGCTCCGAGCCAGACCAGGCTAAAACCCGGGCCGGGCTGTGGGTACCCGCCCAGCATAGGCTCGAGCCAAGCTGACCCGGATGCCGGGCCGGGCCGCCGGGCCGCGGGGCTTTTTTACACCATGACTTCAAGGGAAAAAAGCATGAAATATTAAATTGAAAACAAAAAAAAGTTAAATGCACTATAGTGTAGGTGAATCATGTGGATTAGGTGACCCAGTATATAACTGAAACATTAACAATTGTAGCAACATCATGCCTAGTTATTCTCTTTAATTAATTAGTACATACAATGAGTTAATTTAATGTGTGAACTTGTTAGTTTTCATATTTTACAGAACATATTTTGTTAACAATTACAGCTTATAATCTACGTACTTACCTAGTAGATAAGTTGAAATTTAATGTAACACGAACACTCACAAGTATTAGAAGTTACACTCACAAGTTCTAACAAACACCGAGTGATTTCAAACAAAGTTACACTTAATTGTGATTTCTAACAAACACACGCACTCATAATTTGTCTTACACATTAATAAATTCAAAAATACTGCACTGTTGTGATGTAAACTATGATCTCTTTCTAATATTTCATGATTGTGAATGCCAGCACCCCAATTTGGCTATAAAATGGTTGCAACATAAACTAGAATTTGGTTTTATTATTTTTTAACCTTCCCTCTTGGAAATCCCAGCTAATACTTAGGATAACATGGCTGCTAATTAGTCCATTTAATTATAATTGTTATTTTAGTCCCTTTAACCCAACTTACGCTAACGGGTTCCGCTTTCTATTGAAGTATTTAAACCCAACCCGTAAGGTCATAGTGTAGACGGTGTTGCATCTGAGCCCCCGCCACGTGCGTTAACACTAAGCATCGTAACATTGACACGACGTGAAAAAACCAAGCGAGCGCCTCTCAGCTCCCCGTAAACTGTTACACCTTGCAAAACTACCATCTACACGTGTCGTCCCCTCAGCGACGGGCACCTCGGGCAGTCCCGGCCACCTGCCCGCCAGCTGCCTCCAACGAGAAAAACAACATCACATCACATAAAAAAAACGCTTCATCTCTTCACATTTTTTTTCCTTTTTCGCCGATTCCCAAAATGTTTGCCGTTAGAGCTCGACGAGTTCGCGTCGATTGATGGCCGATGTTTACGTGAAAATGGAGGACGATGGCGATTCCCCGGCGAAATGCCGCGAGGCTCGCCGCCGTCGGATCGAAATGCGCAGGTTGTCGTCATCCACCGGAGAATCGTCGGAGCTAGCGGTGAACGCCGCCGGATCGGGCAAGAAGAAAGAATCGGAGGGCTCGGATTCCGATACTGCAGAGAGGAAGCGACGGACGGTCGGATCCGACCCGCCGAAGAGCTCCTCGCCTCTGCCCTCGTCGTCGGGCGGAGCTGGAGCTGGAGCTGGAACTGGAGCTGAAGCTGGAGCGGAGTTTTTCACTGTCGCATCGGGTCCGAGCTCGAGTAGGGACCCGTTACCGGATCTGCCACTGGGGTTCGGATCCGTTTCTCTCTCCGGCCGATCGAGGGTAATGGAGGACGCCGTCTCTGTTCGGCCGTGGCTCTTTAGACCGGTCGGTGGCTCGCCGTTGCACTTTTTCGCGGTCTTCGATGGCCACGGTGGTTCTCATGTAATTATCTCAGTTCACAGTTCCTCACTTTCTTAAGCAATCCAATTTTTAATTTTTTATTTAACAATTATAATATTAAAATTTCGGAAAATTCTTATTTTCATGTCATTTTTAAATAATAAAATATGTTTTTCAAGCGGCAAGAAAACTATTTTCAATCCCTGAACCCGCTCTACGAAAGAGGTGCACGATCGTACGAACATCTGCACATTTATCGATTCATTTTAAAATGGACGGTGATACCTCAGCACGATTTTTAACGGACGGCTTAGATGGGTGATTGGGCTATTCAATTGGGCTACAGGTGTCCGAGTTGTGCGAAGAACGGATGCACGTGCTGATGTCAGAGGAGCTGAGGAGGCTGCCAGCTCCGGAAACGGGGGTGATGGAGGAGGAGGCGCTGAGGGAGGCGGTGAAGAGGTGCTTCGGCCGCGTGGATGAGCTGGCGCTATCGGCGTGCCTGTGCGGGCGGGTCGGGCGGCAGCCGTGCTGGTGCGGGCGGCCCGGGTTCGCATCGGAGTTCGTGGGGTCCACAGCTGTGGTGGCGCTCGTGGATTGGGACCGGATCGTCGTTGCCAATTGCGGTGACTCGAGGGCGGTGCTCAGCCGCGGGGGGAGAGCGGTGCCGATGTCCGAGGATCACAAGGTAATAATGCGTGACAAAAATTAGAATAGATAATCAATAGTGGCATATGATGTAATTTTGTTTCGCTTGAGGGTTTGCTTGATGTGAAGCGGGGGAAGAGTTGCGGGACCACTGAACCAGTTACCGTGGCAATTCGCCACGGTGCGCTGGACCTGGGGATTCTGTTACGGAATTTTAGTTTGCAACGCCAGGATGTCAGAATTTGTGGAAGTTGGCAATTCTATACACACAGTCGTTTTTTCTTTTGCGCACACTTTATTTACAAGTTTGCCAGTTTCTTAGCATTTTCTAAAATTCTTTTTAACCTTTTTTTTCGCCCTCTGCTCCCACGTCCGTTGAAAAAGATGGAATTAATGCAAAGGATGATATAGACGTGGAGGGGCCGGTGATCCCAATTTTTTCCGAAGCGGAGGAAGATGATAATTATGAAAAGGATGATGGAGAGAAAGAGGCTGGTGGCAATCCAATTTTTTGTTGTTGAATGTAATAGATGAAGAATGTGAAGAATAAAAGGAGGATGTGAGAGGTGGGCGGAGAGGGCAGCTGCGGTCCTAATTTTTTTGGTTGAAGAAGATAAGAACGATGTATAAGATGATGAAGATGAAGGAAGTGTTGGACTTATAGGGTATTTCCAAATTCAAAGAAAAATCCATTTTGTTTAGTCCCATAAAGCTTATATTAGAACTCCTTTTATTGATCTATTGGACTTATAATATGTGTTGGGAATAGGGGGAGGCTTGCACACATCCCAAGTAAGTGGTTGAGCCCAAATCAGGTCGGGGCAAAATGCAAAATCAGAATGGCGGATCCGAAAACCCTTAGCGTGTGCGTGCTGGCGGATTCGAAAACCACTTTTGTGAGAAGGAAGTCCAGTTGCTGCTCGCTGCATCTATGCAAGGGGGGGGGGGGTTCACGGGTTAGCCCCTTGCTTTGCATCACCTTGCAATTATTGGCTCAATATTTTAGAACTAGAACTAGATTTGATTCCTGACAGCCTTATCGACTTTTTTTGTGAGAAGGAAGTCCAGTTGATGCTCGCTGCAATCTTGTATTGCGAGTGCACGCTTACAGGGCCAAAAGTCGTTGAATCCTGGAGGGTAGTCCTGTTGTGTGTCGAGGCCGGGAGCGTTGGATCATTCGACGATCGAGACGAGGACGAGCAACCAGAACCAAATAAGAGCGCAATGAAAGATTACAACTTTAGCCCGTCGGCCGGCCAAGAGAACACCAATGAGCTTTATTACGAAAGGAAAGTATAAATACAAATCTTCTTTCTTCACAACGAAGAATAAGCATACAAATTCTCCACAAAAGCTCTCAACAATGCTCTCAATATTTGCTCTCTCAAATCACGGCTCCAGCTTTGCTTTGTGTTCCCACACGCATGAAACCCTCACCTAAAACACCACATATATAGCCCTATGGTACAATATGTGTCATCATTGAGTATGGATTCACAAGAGATACGAATCCTGCCTTTAACGGAATTCCTATTCAATCGCAACTCTACTAAAAGTAGGTCACGGCGTGTCGACTGAGGGTGAGCTCCCTTCTACCATTGAGCTTCATCCTGAAGACCGAGTAACCAAAGTGTCGAGCCGATCGATCTGAGCTACCCGAAGCTCGAACTGTATAGCTGCCGATCCATGAGCCACCGATCCTCCGAACCGAGGAACCAAGTGCGCCCTGTCAAAGTTCAATATCTCGGCTTCCTAGTACCTGACTTGTACAGAGTCAGATAGGTCGGATTCGAGCACAGCCGAGTTATCTCCGTACAAGATAACTCGGCTGTCAAGCCAATACTTCTCCAACGACTAAATCGAGCCAACTTCCACAAATCTCCACCTTGGCGAGATTTAGAACTCTGTCACAACTGAATTTCAAGCACCACCTTGGTAGAGCCACATCTGGTGTTCTCTCATTTTGCTCCGAAGAGCCCAATGCCCTACTGAGGCTCAACTGGCTTCACCGAGCCTCAAATGCCCCTAACTGGGGGCCGCCTTGACATCTTTTCGGAACCACATTGAGCAAGTTCAAACATTGCTTGAACTTAGCTCCAGGTACAACCTTAGTCAATATGTCTGCAGAGTTGTCATCTGTTCTGATCTTCAACAAGTTGATGTCGTCGTTTTCCTCTCCCACATAGTCTTGGACAAAGTGGAATCTCACATCGATATGGTTGGTGCGAGCATGCAAGACCTAATTCTTAGCCAAGTGCACTACACTTTGATTATCACAATGGAGATCGTATTTTTTCTGGTAGACTCCCAGATCATTCATCAAACCCATCAGCCATATCGACTTTTTCACAACTTCAGTCAATGCCACGTATTCTGTCTCTGTAGTAGACATGACCACCGTAGACTGAAGTATACTTCGCCAACAAATCGGAGCTCACGACATGGTGAAAATGTAGCCTGTCATAGACATACTCACATCTAAGTCGCATACAAAGTCAGAATCAATATAGCCAACGGTTTGCTGACCATCATCACTTTGGCTATAAGTCAATCTGACATCAATGTTGCACGTGATGTATCTCAGTATACATTGAACAGCTCGCTAGTGTACTCTCTCGAGATTGTGCATGTATCTACTTACCATGCTGACTGCATGTGATAAGTCGGGTCGGATACATACCATATCTTACATCAAGGCCCTTACCGCATTAGCATACAATGCGCTTCCCATGAGCTTCTCCTCTTCATTCTTCGGGTAATGCTCGACACAAAGCTTGAATTGAGGTGCGAGCAGAGTAACTACAGGTTTCATCCATTCACAGCCAAACTTCTGCATAACAGACCTCAAATAGTGACTTTATGAAAGATGAACTTTACCTCTACTTGGATATCTTGTGATCTCCATTCCAAGAATCCTACATGCTTCGTCTAGATCATTCATCTCGAACGCACAACTGAGCAGTCTGAGCTCAAACTTCAATCTTCTAATCTCCTCTTTATTTGATAAAGCAATAAGCATACCATTAACATTAAGCAAGACATTAATAAGGACCCATCATCCAGCTCTCGAAAGAACACACAATGATCATAAAGGCTGCGAACATATCTTTGATCATCCGTCATAAAGCGTTCAAAATGCTTGTACCACTGCCTAGGTGACTGCTTCAGCCCATAGACCGACTTCTTCAGCCTACATGCAAGACCGTCACCGCTCTTATAGCCATTGAGCTGAGCCATATAGATCTCCTCAAGCTCTCCATGCAACAACGCCGTCTTGACATCTAGTTGCATTAGCTCAATGTCGAGCTGAGCCACTAATACCAACATGATCTGAATCGAGCAATGCTTCACCGCCGGAGAGGATACTTCATTATAGTCGATGTATTCCATCTGTACATAGTCCTTCGCTACGAGACGAGCTTTGTAGCGAACATCCCCAGCTTCAGCTCCTTTCTTTTTGGTGTAGACCCATTCACACCCAATTGCCTTCTGGAAGCTCCACGAGATCCTATGTTTCATTCTTCCTCCGTGATTTCATCCACTCTATCGCTTCCCCCTCTTCTCAGGGCCTTCAGAATGCTCAACCTCTCTGAAAAAAGTGGGTATGTCTATACTTACGACGGAAAAAGCGAACGAGACCATATTCCAAGTATCACGCAGGTCTTCGTATCGCACGCCTAGGTCTCGACACTACAATGGAATCTTTCGACTTAGTCATCTATGGAGCTGAGCTATCTTCACCATCCGAGCTTGAACCACCAACATCACCGACATCTGTGTGAAGTGCATCGTTTGTAGCCTCTGGTGTAGGTTAGCTTGAGTCAGTAGCCAAGCCATCTGGAACCTTAGACACGTCCAAGTAGACCTGCTTCATCTGTGTCTGTTCGGTCTTCGTATCGCATGCCTAGGTCTCGACACTGCAATGGAATCCTTCGAATTAGTCATCTATGGAGCTGAGCTATCTTCACCATCCGAGCTTGAACCACCAACATCACCAATATCTGTGTGAAGTGCATCGTTTGTAGCCTCTGGTGTAGGTTAGCCTAAGTCAGTAGCCGAGCCATTTGAAACCTTAGACACGTCCAAGTAGAACTGCTTCATCTGTGTCGTTCGGTCTGTACCTTCGGTTCATGCTCTTTTAGTAACGATGACTCATCGAACGTTACATCTCTGTTTACGATCGCCTTCTTCTGTCTCAGACACTACAAACCATAGCTAAGGCCTAAGAAGATGGCTTTCTTGACTTTAGCGTCGAGCCTATCCTTCTTCACGGCATAGTAGCTCAGACATCTCCAAATTTGCAGAGACCATAGTCGGGAACTGGATTCCCCAACCAGACCTCCAAGGGACGTCCACACAATGCTGCAGACGGTAGTCGATTGACCAAGTAGGTCGCATACGACAGGGCTTCCGTCCAAAACTCATTCGATAGGTCGGCAATTGCTAACATGCATTGGACTTTCTCCATGAAAGTCTGATTCATCCTCTCAACTACTCCATTCTGCTGCGACGTACCACTAATGATGAATGGTCTCTGAATTTCCTCCGATCTGCAGAACTTCTCGAAGGGTTCTGACCTATACTTTCCACCGTTGTCACTTCAGAACCGCCTGATTTTCCGACCTGTTTGAGTCTCAACCAGCTTCTTTCACTCTATGAAAGCATTCAGAACTTGGTCTTTTAACTTCAAAGAAAACACCCACACAATGCGTGAGAAATCATCAATAATTGGTACGGTACAAAGTAGTGTTTACCTCACCATGAGACCGTCCTGCTCGGCCCCCATACGTCGGTATGTACATAGTCAAGCGCTTTCTTCGTACTATGGATATTCGTCCAAAACGAAGCACATGTTTGTTTGTCGAAGACACAATGTTCACATAACTCGATCTTTCCTATCTTGGCACCCTTCGGATGATAACATTTGATAAGCTTCTACAAAGCTTTCTCGTCAATATGACCTAGACGCATGTGCCACAAGCGAGTCGTCACAGTCGGCCTCATGGGTCAGAGCTAATGTGCTAGTCACGACAGAACCATCCAAGTAGTAGAGGTTGTCTTTTCGCCTCCTCTTCATCACGATCATAGCTCCTCGGGTTACACTCAGAGCACCATTCTCCATCATCACTCGGCAGCCCTTGGCTTCGAGTGAGCCAAGCAATATAATGTTACGCTTTATGTCGGGCACAAAACATACCTCATCGATGTCTCGTGCAACACCGTCGCCATTCTTCATACAAACTGTCCCGATGCCTGCAGTGTTGCAAGCTCGGTTTTCGCCCAATAAGACCGTAATCTTACCCCCTTATCGAAAGGTTGTAAAGTACCCTCTAGTGCCGTCATATGTAACGAGCAAATAGAGTCGAGCATCCAACCATTTGATGTCACCCTCTGAAGCATCGACCAGAAACCATTCCTCGACCTCAATGTCCTTCACGACGTTGGCTGTTGTGTCCTGCTTCTTCTTCGCCTTCGGACAATCTCTGACCTAATGTTCTCTTTATTTGCAGAAAACACATTGGTCCTTTGCCAACTCCTTGCGAAGAGGGCCTCTAAGCTTGACCTTGGACTTGGATCTGAAACACATCTTCCAAGCTCCACCATTCTCACTACTCCGTCCTCTCACCACCGTAAGAGCGTGGTTAGCTCGGTTTCTCATGTTCTCATCGTTCTTCATGAACTCGTTGCTCGTCATTGGACACTTTTCAAATGTGATCGATTCTTTACCATAGGTAAGAACCGACACCAAATACTCATACTTGAGGGGTAGAGAGTTGAGGAGAATCATTACTTTGTCTTCATCGTCAACATTTATGTCGACGTTTCTCAGATCGGTTAGAAGCATGTAGTAGTCAAGATATTCCCTGATAAAACACCCTCAAGTTTCAGACCAAAAAGATTCTTCTTTAGATGTAAGTGGTTTTTGATGTTCTTTTTCATGTACTTGTCGCCGAGCTCCTTCCAAAACTTATTCGCATCTGTCTCCTCCATAAACGTGTACTTCTTCTCCTTCGTTAAATATAGTCGGATGATATCACACGCATTCCGATTTAGAGTTCTCCACTCCAACCATACATGCTCGTCGACTTCTTGTCCAATGCGATATTTTGACCAAGTTGGTTCAAGACATCCAAGCCTTTGCATCTCTACATACCAAAGTTGATTCTGCATCAAACTTCTCAATTTCGAGCTTTGTATTGGGCACGATAGTCCGAGACGCTGGAGTATGTCAACGAAAGTCGACGCCTTTGAGGAATTGTCATCGCCACCGTTGCTCATCTTCGTCTCCTACATAGATCTCTGAAACTGCAGAGCACTGATACCACTTTGTTGTGCGCCGGTGCCGGAAGCGTTGGATCGTTCGACGATCGAGACGAGGACGAGTAAACAAAACCAAACAAGAGCGCACTAAAAGATTACAACTTTAGACCGTCAGCCGACCAAGGAAACACCAATGAGCTTTATTACGAAAGGAAAGAATAAATACAAATATTATTTCTTCACAACGAAGAAGAAGCAGATAAATTGTCCCCAAATGCTCTCTACAATTCTCTCAAAGTTGGCCCTATCAAATGACGGCTCCAGGTTCTCTTTGTGTCCCTACACGCATGAAACCCTCCTCTAAAACACCTTATATATAGCCCTAGGGTACAATAGGTGTCATTATCGAGGAGAGATTTCCAAGCGATACGAATCCCGCCTTTAACAGAATTTCTATCCAATCGTAAGTCTACTACTAGTAGGGCACGACAGTGTGTCCTAGGGTGGGCCCCCTCCGTACTACCGAGCTTTCTCCTGAAAACAGAGTAGCCTAGAGCCGTCGATCCTCTGAACCGAGGAACCCCGTGCGCGTTGTCGAAGTCCAATAGCTTGACCTCCTAGTATCTGACTTGTGCAGAGTCAGATAGATCGGATCCGAGCATAGCCGAGTTACCTCTGCACAAGATAACTTGGCTGTCAAGCCAATGCTTTTCTAGCGCCTAAGTCGAGCCAACTTTCACAAGTCCGACAGTCATTCCCTGTACCGACTTTAGACTCTGAAGGACGGAAATTTATCTTTAAGGACAGTGCCTAGAACGCCTCTGCCGATAAGTATTCTTCTCCTCCTTTGTAATACTATAGCTACATCCGATTATTTGTTCATTTTATCCAATAGGAAGGGAGGATGATGATGCGGAGGTAGTCTAAATTTTTTTGGTTGACAAAGATTGCGGGGTTGGCGGGGGAAAGAACGAGAGCAGATGTGTTTACTTTGGGAATAATGGTGTGAGTGTGTGTAAAGTGAACAAAATTGCATGTTAGAAATTTTTGGGTGTGTGTAAAGTGTTGTGTGCAAAGCAAATATGGGTGTGTTTTAGTATAGAGCTACCCCTTATTATACCTATTATAGTTTACTGTTTACAATGCCATGCCCATATTCTGCATGCAATTGCACACACCCGTTTCAGCGATGAAAAAGGTTGTTTTTAAATAAATTTATAGGTTAGAAAATTGTTGAGGGGGAGAGACTTGTAGTGACAAATTGGACTAAAACTTGAGAAGTGAAAGAAAAAACTTAAAATATGGGTCTATAAAAGATTGGATATCGAGAACGGAGATGATGAAAATTCTCATCGTCATAATTTGACGACTCTATACAAATTAAGCATAATTTGAGGGATCAATATCTAAAGTGCCCCGAAGAAAAGGTAAAGTGATGCGTGAAAGAAATTATGTTATGTTTCATTTAATCTAGATTTTGTGTTTTTACTTCTCTTCGTGTTGGACTAAACAAGAGGAGGTTTCTGAACTTGCCATTATGTATTTTTGACCTTTTACTATTGCAAACATTGTTTGTGGGGTCTATGTGGCTAGAAGGCATTTTAAATTGGTTTTGATGTTTGTCCATATGTTTGTTAGTTTCTGATAAGAGGCAAATATGAATTTTGGCAGCCTGACAGACCTGATGAGCTGGCAAGAATACAAGCTGCGGGTGGGCGGGTGATCTACCTGAACGGGGCTCGCGTCGATGGAATTCTGGCAATGTCTCGGGCGATAGGTTTGTTTCTTTCTTTGCTTTTACTGATGGTTAGAGAGAATCAGATAATTGTGTGCTTTCAGCTGGTTTTCTTAATTTTTCTTGCACTTGATGATTTCATTCTATTTGAGATGCATGTATTAAGATTTTTTTCCCCTCGTTGTATAAAAATTGGCATTGTATGGTTTAAAATTAACTGCATATATTTTATTATCTGACTAATCTGAAGCATAAATGTTGTTGTCTATATGCTTTTTATAGATGTGTCTATATAAAGGAAGCTGATTTGACAGAGAACCATGAACATAATTCATTCTGGGTTTTCTCTTTAATGCTGTGTTTGGTTTGTCGGAAGAGGATAGCTAAGGAAAGTAATTAAGTAGCAAAATTAATTTTTATTGTTTGGTTGAAAAGAAAAATCCAGAGAAAATGAAAATGAAAGAAAACAATGGGAAATAAATATTAAATCTTTTCTCTCTGGGGTCTCTCCTCTTGACCTAATGAAAATAAAAGAAAAGTGAGCAAAATTAATTACTCTCACATTAATGTATTTGTGTTTATAGCAAACATAATTAATTACCATTTTAAACAATCCATGAATTTATTCAAAAAAATCGCGAATAATTGAAACTTTACCAAATTTTATCCACAAATTATTTGAAAAATTTAAGAATTATTCATGAATTTTCAAATAACCTCCTGAATAATTCACTAATTTTTCAAAAAATCACATTCTTTAGCATGGTTTTATTAGCAAATTGTTTGAAAAATTCATGAAAAATGCATCAAATTTTATAATGGTAATTCATGAATCATGAAAATTCTCGCATTGTGCATGAATTTTTTTAAATTGCTTGCGAATTATTTTTAACCTTTTCAAATAATTGTAAACTATTTAGTACCGTTTAATAACAAATTATTTGTGAATCATGATATTTGTAGGTTAGTGAATTATTCGTTACAATTCACAAATTGTTTGCTAACTTTACGAATTATTCGAAATAGCTAATAAGTTTTTAATTTAAAAATAAAATATTATTTTATTATGAGGCTAAAAGGATTTGAAAACACACACATTTTTACTGGAAAGTAAAACAAAGTTAGCAAAATGCAACTAGCATTTAAATATGATATATTTATAAATTATTTTAAATAACTAAGTTATAGTATATTATCACTTTATCCTAAGCCAACCGGTTAACAAAGTTGATGAGATTATTTTTAAGAACTTTGACTATACAAATTATTCATGAGTTAAATCCTATAAATAATTTAGCAAAAATACACCTTAAATTTTTTATTTTCAATGAACAACATAATAATAGAAATTTTCACATTTTCGTTTGACTTTCTTCATAATTTTCTTTGATAACTAAACATGAAAAAGAATCTCTTTTCATTTTCCGTTTGATTCTTTTTCTACTTACTTTTCATTTCATTTTTCTTTCATATGTTTTCTTTCAAATCAAACACAGCCTAAGAGCATAATATTCACTGCCAATGTGAGGCCCTCTAGTGTTGCATGTCGAAAAGCCAGAAACTTATAACCATTTTTCGGAAAATTTCTAATTTAGTTGGAGTCATTATTGGCATTTAAAATTTATTATAATTTTTTTGATACATTGGAAAGGAAATTCATTAGAATTTTTAAATAACTTCAATTAATTTGTTTCTGCAAATAATTAACATACATAAACTAAATGTTTTTTGTTCTAGTCGGTGGAAAGGGAGAAACAAAGAGAAAAGCTACCACCTTGAACAGCCAGAATGGAGATTTTGGGCATTTATGATATAATATCTTTGCAGTCTCACTTCTATAGTATGACATTCATATCTCTCTTGATACGAAACGAAAGTGAGAAGGGACGTGGTGTGAATTTGAAGAAGAAGAAAACTCGAAAATTGATAATTTTCCCGATCTCGAACTCCGAAAATTTTACGATCACCAACTGCCTCACACATGGAGATTTTTTGGACCTCCCGTTCAGGCAACCAAGCCCACTCTCGCATGTCAATGCAAAAGATTATTTCTAAAAAAATTGAAAGTTTACATCAAAATTTGTTTTCATTGATTTTCTATTAAAAACAAATACGTTTGTGGCCTTTAAATAGGCTTACTGCTTGACTCTTAAAAATCCAATCTAATATGGGACTATTACTCTAGAATAAACTAAAACACTCAAAATAAATAAGACTCAAAATAACTAAAAAATTCAAAGAAATCAAACTTTATAAAATAACAAAAAGACTCAAAATAACTAGAAAACTCCAAAGACTCAAACTCTATCTCCATCACATATAAAATCATTTAAATATAAAATACTCCACTCAAATTTTGATCTATCATTCTTCCTGACTAAACAACTTCATCTTATGAACGGTGACAAGAATAATATAACCGAGTAGTAGTCCCTTGTAGCTGGAGAAGTCATCTATGAACTTTGATGTATAATATGATGTAGATCTGCTGACGAATATCTTCTGAAATTTTTTCCAAATAACATAAGTGAAAAGCATATAGAACCTTAGTAGGAGGATGTGAAAGATCTAGGATGACAAACTCGACGTGCTCAATCACCTTAAGCTTCTGTGAAATACTTGACTTAGTCACCTCATGACTATTACTCAATAAAGCTTGTCAAGAAGCTGTACGATACATGCAAAGTCTCATCATTGGTTCTAGTACGAATCTCTTTGGGAAAATGCTAATCATCTCATCATCTATAACACTAAATTTTGACAAATTTCGCTTTGATTTTGCAGCAGATTTGTGACTTATCATCGTTAATTGCAAAAATTTCATAAGTCTCGATATACGAAATACTCAAATCATATGCAAGATGCTCATGAAATGCATAAGGAATATGGTTAAATCTAAACTTTAAGAAACTAGGATTCACATGATGAGGTATTTGAGTTAGTGACTATTTAAGGGTTAATATATTCTTTTAATTTTCAATTATGTTTTTGGGTCTACAAGGGATCAACACAATTTTCTTTCTTCTAAACATAAAATATATGTATTGAATTTTTCAGAATGTGTAACATCTAAGTCATACTTAAGGCCTACCTAGCAAAATATGTGTAACATGCATATATATGACGTCATACCAAATGTCATCGTGATAGCTTAAAAATTGGATAGACACTAAATAACGTTGGGTAGCAGAATGTGATTTATCATCTATCCAAGTAAATTTTAAGGTTGTGTATGCAGTTCATCTTTTAATATCATCTTTTCAATAGCTAAGTTTGTAGCTGAATTAGCACAACTATCTTGTTAATCGTTACTTTGAAAATATCCCTAATTTTGACGTAAGTAAAAAAAATTTGTTCTTTACCCATTAACCTCATTCATAGGTGTTAAGTGCATATTTTTGGACTAAGTTAGCTCACTAATTGAGGCCAAAGCTTAATTTTGATGATGAAAAACAAGTCATATATGTCTAATAATTTTATCTAGTGAGTTTCAGGTCAATCGGAGGTTAAACGCCAATGATATGTGCTAAAACAGGGTTAGCACGGCCGTTCGTGTCAACTGCACGGCCGTGCGTATCGGAATCTGAAATCTGCAAGAAGGGCCAGTAACAAGACCGTGCAACACAGTCGTGCTACACGACCATGTCGATAAAACAGTTTCTGTAAAATCATGCACAGGGTCAACACGGCCGTGTCGAAGAAATGGTTTCTGGAATACTGCACAGTGCCAACACGGCATGCCGCACGGTCGTGCCGAAACTGCGAAATTGAAGATAAGGCCAGAGTTCAAACAACACGGTTGTGCCAAATTGGCACACAGCCGCAGAGTTCATATTCAACACTGATTTAACCAGTTTGATCAGTCAAACGTCCAGGTTTGACTGTCATCAATTAAGAGGAGTTTTAATTGAAGATGAAGACCTATTCTATTGGGAGTTCCTAATTAAAAGAGATATATTGAAACAAGAAGGGACATGTAATACATGATTGCTTTGCTCGCATTTATACTAAGAAGTTCATCTGGATTCCTAAACACCTTATAAAGCAAAGCAAATCATGTTCTAACACTTTCGGATCCACAAAATGGATACCAAAATGTGCATCTTCCTCTGTAGGTGCAGTATTGGTATTCGGGTGATAACATACATCGTCTTAGTGAAAATGCAGTTATTCGGGTGATAACATCGTCTTAGTGAAAATGCGTATTGGTATTCGGGTGTAACATACATCGTCTTAGTGAAAATGGTGTTCATTCGAGCGAATGGAGGTAAAGTAAGTTATGATTATTTTGTATGTTATATTTGATGTGTCGAGAGATTTCTATGAGCATATGTTAGAGCATGACATCAGAGACTGCCTCATTGTTAGCATGAACATATGTTTATATTTGATGTAGTTGAAATTTTGATGAGCTTTTGGTATGAAATTTATTAGAAATTATAGAAACATTAAAAATGATTTTGATGATGACATTTTATGTTAATAAAGAATCCCCATACTCACATCGTGCATGATTGATTGCTCGTTGATAGTATGTGTAATTGTTTAATTTTTTTGAGTTGATATAATTATGTAATTTATGGAAAATTATTGGATAATGTTTAGGTTCTAAAAGATTCAACTCTTTTTATATTGCCTTTATACTTATATATATATGGTTCTCTTTTGAACAATTAAGTAGTAGGAGTCGAATATGTAGATGCCTTCATGCATCACTATGTTAGATCTGTGCGTGGCTAAAGAGTGGAGGGAATTACTTTGCGCACAGCAAGTCATGGAGAAATTACTTTGTGCACAACAAGGAGGGTTTTCCTATTTAAACTAGGGCTAGCCGTCTTTTGTAGGATACTTGATGATTGATATTTCTCTTGAGCATTCTTAGATAGATCTAGATTAAAGAGTGCGGACGTCCTCTTATCGGTGTCTTGGAAAGAGGATACACCTCTGTATCCAATTATCTTTATTTCGGCTTCTTTTATCAATAAAGTTGGGATCTTTTCTCATTTTAATTTCAGATCCGTGCACGGCACGGATCCCGCAGGTGGCGGACGTGGATCCACAGACAATAATGTTAGGATCCAAATTGATAGGATCCACGGACAATAATGTTAGATCCGTGCGCGGCTAAAGAGTGGAGAGAATTACTTTGCGCACATTAAGTCATGGAGAAATTACTTTACGCACAGCAAGTCATGGAGAAACTACTTTGCACACAACAAGGAGGGTTTTCCAATTTAAACTAGGGCTAGCCGTCTTTTGTAGGATGCTTGATGATTGATATTTCTCTTGAGTATCCTTAGGTAGATCTAGATTAAAGAGTGCGGACGTCCTCTTATTGGCGTCTTGGAAGGAGGATACACCTCTCTTGTATCCAATTATCTTTATTTCGGCTTCTTTTATCAATAAAATTGGGATCTTTTCTCATTTTAATTTCAGATTTGCGTGGATCCTATCAATTTGGTATCAGAGCACGTGACGATCCATGACGGCACTGACGACAAGATCGAAGGACCGAATCGAGGAATTGGAGGAAAGATTAACGGGAGAAATTGAAGGGGTAAAGAAATCAGTTAACAATTTGGCAGAATCTACGATCAAATGAAGGCAAATCAAGCAAAGAACGACGAACAATTTGCAAGGATCTTCTCCCTCTTGGCGGCTATCATACAAGACGAAGGAAACCCTAAATCGACGTCAAAGGCGACATCTTTGGACGAGAAAGGCACAGATCTACAAATTTCAGATCTGAAATTTTCAGATCGAGATTTGAAATTTTCAGACCCAGGTCTGAAGGCGACGGTGGAAGACGAGGACGACCCCCCAAGAAGGAAAAAAACCTAGCCGTCACATCAAGAAGGTGGCGGGTTGCGTCATGAAGGCGGAGGGTCGCATCCAGAAGGCGGTGGGCTGCGGCAGCCCCTGCAGGGGCCTGCAGGGGCCCGGCAGGCCCCGGCAGCCCCTGCATGGTCTCCCATGGCAGCTTTTGCATCTCCAGCGACGAGACAGGCCCTCCGATGCAACGGACAACGAGTTTTCAACTTTCTGGGCCCAAAACAGCGAACATTCGAGCTTCTGGAAGGGCAACGTGGGCCCCAAGGCCATTGGTTTTCAGTTCAATGTCATTCAGAGCGCCAACATCTCAGTTTTGGGTATAAATGGCCTTCAGATCTGACTGGTGACGACCGTTGCTTTCGTCTGGGCGTTGATGAAGGTGGGGCAGACCAATCTCATCCTTTTGATCCGGGAGGAGACATGCAATACGTGGAATGGATGGCACACACACAATTTGCACCACCTTGAGGACAAGGTGGATTTTCAGGGACGGAGTAATGTTAGATCTGTGCACGGCTAAAGAGGTGAGAGAATTACTTTGCGCACGCAAGTCATGGAGAAATTACTTTGCGCACAGAAAGTCATGGAGAAATTACTTTGCATACAACAAGAAGGGTTTTCCTATTTATACTAGGGCTAGTTGTCTTTTGTAGGATGCTTGATGATTGATATTTCTCTTGAGCATTCTTAGGTAGATCTAGATTAAAGAGTGCGAACGCCCTCTTATCGGCGTCTTGGAAGGAGGATACACCTCTCTTGTATCCAATTATCTTTATTTCGGCTTCTTTTATCAATAAAGTTGGGATCTTTTCTCATTTTAATTTCAGATTTGCGTGGATCCTAACAAACTCCTCTGATAGCCGTCGAAAACGGTCAGAAAATCACCGGCACCGACGAGCTATAATGTCGGCTCGATCGAGCCGATCCTGAGCCGCTAGAGCCAGCCTAAGCCAATTGAGCTGACCCGACCAGGGAGCCGTTGACCGTTGAATGGATCCCATGGCTGCACAATGCGGTTTGGTGAATTTTTAGGGAATTTTCAGCATATTTTAGCCATATTTTCAGTATATTTCAGTCGTATTTTAGTGATTTCTATATATTTTTGCACGAAATTTTTGGTACTGATCGTTTGGATTAGAACGCTACAAATTCTAGAGGCCTTGTATGATACAACAAAGCTGATTTGTACTGCAGGTAGTCTTTATCTGATCAAATCCTCACTGTTAAATAACAGAAAAATTCCTTTATTTGGTTTGTTTAGATTAGTCGATATTATTAGAATTACACATTTTCTAGTCTCGATTTGTGTGCAACATTAACATATTTAGGATTGCATTATATCATTTGGATTTGGACCTTAGGATTTTTATTTTATTTGCATAATTAGCGCACATTTAGTTGGTGTTTAGGGTCTTACATCTGTATCTATGTGATTGATTGGTATTGCATGTTATTGCATACTAGCAAAATCATAGGATCAGACATGGATGATAATGCTATTCAGAGGCTAGAAAATCAGCTCTAAAAGATATATCTAGAACTAAAAGATGACATAAATCGAACATGACATTGCCTAGAAGTCATAGAAAGTAAACTGAGTAAATAACAAAATTTTGAGTATGACGCATAATACATTTGATGCGGAACCTATAAGGATAAGAAATGAAAATAACCGACATAATAAGAGACAAGATGAGAATATTGAGGAAAACTTTGGACGAGATAATGTTGCATGATGGATTAAGGTTGATGCTCCTAATTTTGATGGAACTTATAATTCTCATACCTTCTCAGATTGGTTAACAGAGATTGGTTAACAGAGACGATGTATTTGTTTGAACTGTAGCAGTTCTTAAACGAACGAAAGGTTCAATTTGCTAAGATGAAACTGATATGGTCCATTAAAATTTTCTGGACATCCATAAAAAGACAACGATAGAGAGCATTTACGATCTATATGAATTGGAATGAGACGAAGATTAAGCTCAAAGAAAAATATTTACCTCATACATATAGAGATTGCCTATTGGAGAGGTTAAACAACCTACGTCAAGGGAACATGACGGCTGAAAAATACATGACTAAGTTCAATGACCTATTTGTTAGGAGTGAGTTACAAGATGACACCCGATACACCCTTACTAGGTTTTGTTCTGGATTGAGAGTAGACATTAGACGTGAGATGCTTTTCCATATTGTAGATAATGTGCAAAAAGTATTTAATCTATCCTTAAATTTGAAATCCATGAGAGCCCTCCCATACATAAGAAGTCTACTTTTAAAGCTGGAGAGCAATTTAAGCGGCCTAGTGACAACATGACTAAATCAGAAACAAATGCCGCTAAAGAGATAAATGTAAAGACTAAGATTGGAGAATGATCACAACAAAATGTAAAGGGATGCAATGTTTCAAATGTCTTGGTTATTTTGCTAGTCAGTGCCCCAATAAAATCTTACTTATGGGAGAAGTCAATAATGATGATGAAATTGAAGAAGAATATACTCTTGATGTTACTGCTATCCCAGAAGAAGAAGAAAATGATTCTAGTGCTCGATTACAAGTCATTGGGTGTCTGTTTACTATACCTAAGAGTGAGATTAAGTGACAAAGAACTAATGTTTTCTTTATCTACATCAAAATTGGAGATAATTTTTTCAAAGTGACAAATGACGAAGGTAGTTGTACCAATCTAATCTCCAACTCAGTTATTGAAAAGATGTGACTAAAAGTTGATCCTCATCAACAACCTTATAAAATTACATGTATTGATGATTAATCACATTCTGTTACCTAACATTGTTTAGTGCATACCCAGTTTTGGAGCTATCACGATGGTATTTGGTATGATGTCATACATATGGATGATTCACATATTTTGCGATGTAGGCCTTGACTGTATGATTTAGATGTTGTACATTTTGCGAGATCTAATACATACACATTCATGTTTAACAGAAAGAAAATTGCTTTGACTCTTTGTGAACCCAAAAACATAATTGAAAATCAAAAGAATGAGTTAATCCTTAGAAAGCTACTAATTCAATTATCTCATCATAAGAGTCTCAATTCCTAAAGTTTAGCTTTTACTTTATTCCTACTGCATTCCATGAGCATCTTGCATATGATTTGAGCACCTAGCATACTGGGACTTATGAAATTTTTGCAACAAATAATGATACTCCTAAATTTGATGCGGAATTAAAGATAAATTTACATGAATTTACAGTTACGGATGATGGTATTATTCGAGTTTGTTTAAAGAGAATCATAATAGAATCAGCGAAGAGGCTTTGCATGCGTCATACAGGTTCTCGACGAGCTTTATTGAGTTACAATCCTAATGTAACTGAGTCGTGTATTTCACAGATGCTTGAGGAGATTAAGCATATTGAGTTCGTCATCTCTGATTTTTCACATCCCAAGATGATTCTATATGCTATCATATCTTTTGCTATTTGAGAGAATTTCACAGAAGATGTTCGTCTACATATACACATCTTATTATACTTCAAAATTCATGGACACATCTTCTCCAGCTATAAAAGACTACTGAATTCTGCTCGGTTAAACTATTCCTATTGCCGTTCACCAAGTGGTGAAGCTCTTAAGCCGATGATAATGATAGAGATCAATTTCAACTTGGAATTTATTATTTGTGATGGAGAAAGAGTTTGAGTGCTTAAATGGTTTTAATTAGTCGAGTCTTTTTGTTATCTAAAGAGTTTTAGTTATTTGGGTCTTTTTGTTATGGGAGTCTTTTTGTTATTTGAGTTTGAATTATTCTAGAAGTTCTAGTCCTGTTATATTTTCAGAGTCAAGCTGTAAATCTTTTTAAATGTCACAAACCTATTAGTCTTTTTATGAAAAATTCAATGAAAATTAGTTTTTGGTGGAAACTTTATGTTTCTTCACTAATTAAATCTTTTGCATTGATGTGTAACAGTGAGCTTGATTGCCTAGACGAGAGGTCTGCAGAATCTCCAAGTGTGAGGCGTGTGAGTCGGCAATCGAAATATTTTCGGGATGCGAGATCTGAAAGTTATCAAATCCCTAATTTACTTCTTCCTTAAATTCTCACTACATCCCTTTCCGCTTTCATCTTACGTCAGTTACGGTTAATATAGGTTCAGTCCAAAGTTCCTCTGACAATCTTGTAAAAAATCTGAGACACATCGCCATCTCTAGAAGTGTCATATTCTATCTTTTTTATTGCTAATTTTTTAGTGTGAGAAGTTCCTTTTTAAACCATGCTTCTCACCAAATTCTTTAAACTCAATAGAAATTAACTTGCCATCATTGTCGGATCTTAGAACCTTCAACTTCTTTCATGTTTGATTCTTCATAAGGGTTTTCCATGCCTTGAAACTCTCAGGTACATCCGACTTTTGCTTCATTACATACATCCACATTTTTTAGAAAAATCATTAATGAACGATATGAAGTAACGAGCTCCACCTAAAAAGTAAACTGGAGCAAAATCCCAAAATCGGTGTGAACATACTCAATAATCCCTTTTGTACCACTCTCGCCCAAACTATCATTCATTTGCTTATCATAGACACATCTTTGCAAAAATTTCAGCTCGTTAAAGTTTACCTTTATGATCAAACCACGCTTGCTCAAAGTCTTTAAGCTTTTCTTCGCAAAATATTCAAGTCTGCGATGCCACAGATTAGTCAAATCAATCTGCTGTGAACTCTCAACTTCAGTACTGAAATCTCCTATAGTAGTCGCATCCTTCAGCAGATATAAGTCTTTTTTTACCTCTCATCACCACCATTGATCCCTTTGTTATTGTTAAAGCTTTCTTGTTTATCATAATCTTGTGACCCATGTAATCCAATGTCCCAAAAAAACTAGTGATTTTTCTTAGCTCTGGAACATATCACATGTTAGTGAGTGTGTGCATTATGCCATCTAACATCCTGATTCTCATCGGACTAACTCAAATAGCCTTACGTACATCATTGTTATGCATAAAGATTGATGCATCCTTCTTCCTCTGGAAGATATAAAAGCACTTTCTATTTGGAGTCATGTGGAATGACGCCTCTGAATTCATGATAGATGATTCTCAATATTTTTACGAGCATGCTGTGAGCATATCGTAGGCCTCGTCGTGCATCAATTCCTTTGTCTGCATAACTGTAACAGACGAAGATGTCGATATGTCCTTGTTGATGTTTTTTTCTTTGGGCAGTCCCAGTTTTAATGTTTGAATTTTTTTGCAAATATAGTACGTTGTGTCTCTAGTTCTCGATCACGATCTCCTCTTATTATCACCTCTCGCATTGATTCATCCTGAAGTAAATAGTGTTAGATATTAAGTCACACTGTATAGTTTTGACGATGAGTAAACATGTCATCTAATCTATGAGTGCATGTATACGACTTTCATATGATCAAAGAAGCACTCAAGGTAAGAATGAGCTCAACAAGGCTATGAATAAAAAAGAAGCAAGTCAATGGAGCTTGGAGAGTCAAAAGATACATTAATGGACTTCAATGTAATATTAATTTTGATGTAAATTTTATTTTCAGTGTCTTAAGCATGTTTAAGCCTTGATTAAAGCTCACATATACTTTGAAACACAAAGATATTTTAAAATTATTTTAAAAATTATTTCTTATGTTTTTAGAGCCGTGTCAGAATATTAGGATACTTGTCGACTAGTTTTAATGCTTTGGTCGACTACTATTCTTAGAAAAATCTTACAGGCTGAATCGGATTGAACCAGTCGACTAACATGGTACCATTGGTCGACCAGTGGAACAACGGTGGTCGACTAGTTAGCTATAACGGTCATAGCTGACTTGCTTTTTTTACTAACCATTATTGTTGGAGGGACATTTTAAGAAACTATTTGACCTAATTTTTACCCGAGTTTTTCTTAGTTTTTAGATAAAAAAGATCAATATTTTGCAAAAGAAAAGTCTTTTTGTGCTCCAAAGGTTTTTAATAAAAACACTCTCCTCTTTGGCTATGCTTATCAAGTTTCTCTATCTTTCATCAGTCAAACCCATTGATCTCCCAAAGCCAAAATTCTATCTTTTGAGATCAAGTTTTCCTATAACTACACTTCTTCACAAGAGCTTCAAGCAAGGCTATATATATTTGTATCGAATCACTGTAAGTATAAAATTCTTGTTGTAGGCAATGTGGTTGCTGAAATCTTCACTGGAGCTGATGTGGGTTTTGAAAGTCCTCTTATAGGGAGACAAGTGTAACTATTTGTTGAAATATTGGATTAAGGCCCAACTGAGTCTGGGGGCCTGTATTAGCACTGGAGTGATGAACCAGGATAATGTTATTGTGCTTGCTTTGTGCTTATTTGTGTTGCTCAATTATATATTGCTTGTCTTATTTCCGTTGCATTCTCTATTGTAAGTTATAAGTTTTGTTGATTGAGATAAAATTAGGTAACTCTAATTTTGATATTAAGAAGAATTGTTAGAGTATTATATTATTTCATAAGACACTATTTATCCTCTCTCGTTGCCATCTGCAAGGATCCAACAAATAGGCTTTAGCTGTTAGAAACTCCTCCGCTTAAACCAAGTCCCGCTATCTGATCTATCAACTCTTTATTGTAGAGATTTGCTTTAATGTTCTCAAGATTAAGAGTATCCTAATCATGGTGGTGATGGATGTCATGTATTGCTCTGTCAATAACAGGATCAGAATCACCTCATGCTTCACTTCTATAGTCACTTCAATGACACTCATCTTCATTACTAACCTATTGAAGTATTGAGTGTTATTTGTAGTAGGGTGTGTGTGTAAAGCAAATCAAGGGATATTATATATATGAGGGGTTAGCTCATTTAGAAGCTAATCACCATTTTCCCAAATCTCTTTATGGTATCAGAGCCCTAGAAAGAAAAAAAAAACAACAAAACCCTAACCCCCGACTGCGCCTCCACCAACTGCGCCTCCACCCGCGGCCAGCGCCCCCCACCGGCGGTCACCCACACTCGCCTCCACCAACCGAAGCCCCCAGAAGCCCCCCGACACCCGCGTCTCCACCAACAGAAGCCCCCGCACCCGCCGTTGCTTGCGTAGGCCGCCGCCGTTGCTTGCCTGCGCGCGCACGCCGCTGCTTGCGTAGGCCGCCGCCGCCGCAGCCTGCAGTGCAGGCCGCCGCAGCCGCCGCCGGCGTAGGCCGCCGCAGCCGCCTCCGCCATCGGCTGCACAGGCCGCTGCTGCCTGATTCTCTGCTGCCCGCCTCCGCAGCCGCCTTCGTCATTGCTACCCGC
Organism: Scilla litardierei; assembly: GCA_030789695.1. Classification (NCBI taxonomy): domain Eukaryota; kingdom Viridiplantae; phylum Streptophyta; class Magnoliopsida; order Asparagales; family Asparagaceae; genus Scilla; species Scilla litardierei. Next base: position 40,399,957 of record CM061138.1, on the reverse strand, counting down.
TGCCGTTGCTGATTCTCATTTGCTGCTGATTCTCTGCTACTAAGGAGGATCCAAAAAACCCTAACCCTAAATCTATGGTCGAGCCATGAAGATGACTCCATAGATTTACAGTTAGGGTATGCCCTAGAAGAAGAAGAAGAGAAGTAGATCTGCGGATCTAAGGAGGAAGAGAGGAGAGATCTGCGGATCTGAGGAGAGATGGGGGACAATCTTACCTCCGCTGACATGAAGGCCTTCATCGGAGAGATAACGAAGCTGCTTGCTTCGAAGGAGTTGGGCTCCTCAAGTGGATCGACGCCTTCCCGTCCCGTGCAGAAGCTGGAATTGATGCCCAATGATGTGAAATTGGAAGGGACGAAGAATTACCTCAGTTGGTCCAGGAGGGTGCTTCTCATTCTGAGGTCGAAGGGGTTAGAAGGCGTCGTTCTGGGTTCATGCAAGGAACCGCTGGACAAGGATGGGGATGATTGGAAAGTCTGGAGCACCACCAACTCACTGGTGGCTGCTTGGTTGATGACATCGATGGTTCCACCCATCGCTGGGATGGTGGAGGCCATAGAGAGTGCTGCGGGGATATGGAGTATGGTGGAGAAAATGTACTCTGGAGCATGGAATGTGATGCTCATGATGGAGGTTCAGGGCAAGGTGGACACCTTGAAGCAGGGGGAGATGACCATTCTAGCCTACTCTGCGGAGTTGAAAAGGCTTTGGTCAGAGTTAGATCACTATGACCCTATTGATCTGCCTGATCCTAGGAGCGCTGCGATACACAGGAAGTGGGTGGAGCGTAGGCGTGTGACACACTTCCTGAGGAACCTAAATGGAGACTTTGAGGTCAAGAGGGCGAGTATGTGCCACCTATCCTCCATCCCATCCCTGGAGGAGGCCATAGCTGCAATGGCACAGGAGGAGACCAGACTGAGGGTTATGAAGGATGAGGGTACTCAGGTCACTCGGGCTGCACTGGCTGTACCGGCAGTGGCAGTAGTGAGCGAGGATCGAGAGTGCTACACATGTGGGGGTGAAGGGACACCTGAGCTTCAACTGCCCACAGAAGGGCAGTGGACGAGGACGTGGCACAGGAGGCAGAGGAGGAGGTCGTTGGGGCCGTGGAGGCCGTGGACGAGGTCGCGGTGGCCCACGGGCCAACTTTGCCACAGCTGACGGACGACAGGAGACAGTGATGATCGAGGCCACGCCAGCTGAGGCGTCAGATCTAGAGCAGCGGAGACAGTCCAGGTCTACTACTGAGAGCTCGGAGAGTCATGCAGACCAGACTGGGGATATTGCCTCGCCATTCGGTAACTTTGCCCACTTCGCTCACACAGACTTAGGTAACCGATTAGCCCTTTCATGTAGAGATCATATAGAGTGGATTATTGACTCAGGTGCATCTAGTCATGTGTCAGGAGCATATAGACAATTTTCCACATATAAACTACATACCATTCATGAAACCGTTCAGACAGCTGATGGCACATCCCAACCCATTAGAGGGATTGGTACTATTCAGTGCACTCCCTCCATACGCCTCTCTTCAGTCCTTCACGTCCCATCATTTCCAGTCAACCTCTTATCTGTTGGCTCTATTGTTGATGATCTTGACTGTAGCATTACTTTTGACTCTACTCATTGTGTGTTGCAGGAAAGGAAGACTGGGAGGAGGCTTGGGACTGGCGTCAGGCGTGATGGACTGTGGTATCTTGATAGAGCTAGTGGGGATGCTGCACTGGCTGTCGTTGGTGGAGAGAAGGAAAGGGATGTACTTTTGTTGCATTGTCAGTTGGGGCACTTGCCCTTTGATATTTTGAGTAAAATGTATCCCGATATTTTGAATGGAGTGAATGAAATGAATTTGACATGTGATGCATGTGAATTTGGGAAACACACTAGGACGTCATATCCTAGTGTAGTGATGAGGAGTGTAGAGAAATTTCATCTTATTCACTCAGATGTTTGGGGGCCCTGCCCAGTGACTTCAGTGAGTGGGTTCAGGTGGTTTATCATCTTCATAGATTGTCATTCTCGAATGACATGGCTTTATATGATGAAAAACAAAGGCGAAGCGTTGAAGTGTTTTCAGGATTTCCATAGGAGTGTCAGGAATATGTATGAGGCCAAGATCCGTGTCTTGAGAACGGATAATGGGACAGAGTATGTAAACAGGGAGTTTGCATCTTACCTATCTGAGAGTGGGATAACTCATCAGACCACTTGCCCCAACACCCCCCAACAGAACGGAGTCGCTGAAAGGAAAAATAGACACTTGTTAGAGGTAACTAGGTCACTCATGCTCACCATGAATGTACCTAAGATATTGTGGAGTGAAGCAGTGATGACAGCCACATATCTTATCAACAGGATGCCTTCACGGATCCTTGGAATGAAGTCTCCATGTGAGATTCTTATGGGAAAGAACACTTTTGTAGTTCCACCAAAAGTGTTCGGATGCACATGCTTTGTGAGGGATCATAGACCTTCTGTGGGGAAGCTGGATGCTCGGGCAATTAAATGCATATTTGTTTGGTATCCTTCAAATCAGAAAGGTTATAGGTGTTGGAGTCCCTCAGAAAGAAGGCTGTTTGTGAGCATGGATGTGACGTTCATGGAGACTGAACCTTTTTACGGAGGACTGACAGATTCTACATCAGTATTTGATACTGGGGCCTCTCCAAGCACAGGAGGAGCTGGTCGAGAGGGGGAGACTGATGACAGGAGGGTAGTGGTTGGACTTATACCGTGTCCTGTCAGGCCTACTGGTACTGGTCCTGATAGCAGGGAGGAAGAAAGGACCTTGGTGGAAGAGGAGGAAGACAGGTTGTACGGCAGGAAATATAGCAGGAGACAGAAGGATAGTCATGCAGATGGAGAACAACAAGAAGACATCTTCTCCACTGAAGAACCACTAGCTTCACTGCCCCATGTTGAGATTGATCAGTCTATCACGCCTGCTCGAGTTCCGACTTCCTCACTGCCTTCCTCTCCTACCACAGATGGTAACCTTTCTTCACCTTCCTCTAGTTTAGATCTTCCACTTGCATCTCGTAGGGAGCCTCGTATCAATGCCGGCAGGCCTCCTGTACGGTATGTATATGAGACTGATATTGCTAATCATGTCTCATATGCCTCTCTTACACCTGCATATAGGGCTATCATTGCATCCTTACAGTCTATTCCTATACCAAGTGATTGGCGAGTGGCAAAGCAACATCCCCAGTGGAAGAAAGCAATGCTCGAAGAACTTGAGGCACTGGAGAAGAACAAGACATGGAGACTTGTCTCACTTCCAGCAGGGAAGAAGGCTGTGGGCTGCAAGTGGGTATTCACAGTAAAGCAAACTGCAGAAGGGAAGGTGGACAGGTACAAGGCGAGGCTGGTTGCCAAGGGCTACAGCCAGACTTATGGGATTGATTATGATGAGACATTTGCCCCAGTGGCAAAGATGAGTACTGTGAGAGTACTGATATCCTGTGCAGCGAATTTTGGATGGAAATTGCATCAGTTGGATGTAAAGAGTGCCTTCTTGCACGGAGACTTACAGGAGGAGGTATACATGGAGGTTCCACCTGGCTTTGGCACACAACAGACGGTGGGAAAGGTGTGTAGACTGGGCAAGTCCTTGTATGGGCTGAAGCAATCTCCAAGGGCATGGTTCGACAGGTTCAGGCGTGCAGTCATCACCATGGGCTACAAGCAGAGTAATGGTGATCATACTGTATTCTATAGACATTCAGGGCAACGGATCACTCTTTTGGCTGTGTATGTTGATGATATTATTATCACTGGAGATGATGAAGAGGGAATCTCTCACTTGAAGGTGAGGTTGGCGAGAGAATTTGAGGTCAAGGACATTGGACAGTTGGGATACTTCCTTGGACTGGAGATTGCCAGGTCCAGGAAGGGTATAGTTCTCTCACAGAGAAAGTATGCACTGGATCTCCTGGCTGAGACTGGTATGTTGGGGTGTCGTCCAGCAGTTACTCCTATTGATCAGAATCATAGGTTGCATTCATAATCAGGGGAGCCAGTGGACAAAGAGAGGTACCAGAGACTTGTTGGACGCCTCATCTACTTATGCCATACCAGACCTGACATTGCCTATGCTATCAGTGTGGTAAGTAGGTACATGCATGATCCTAGGACTGGACATATGGAGGCAGTCTTCAGGATACTGAGGTATCTGAAGAATAGTCCAGGAAAAGGCATATTATTTGGTAGTCATGGTCACATGAATGTGACAGGCTACTGTGATGCAGATTGGGCCAGTTGCTTGGATGATAGGAGATCAACCTCGGGCTACTGTGTGTTTGTTGGGGGCAACTTGGTCTCTTGGCGCAGCAAGAAGCAGGATTTGGTGGCTCGTTCCACTGCAGAGGCAGAGTATCGTGCTATGGTGCTTAGTACCTGTGAGATGATCTGGTTGAGATCACTTCTACATGAACTACGCCTGCTGAGAGAAGGACCATTGCAGTTGTTGTGTGATAACAAGTCTGCAATTAATATTGCCAACAACCCAGTGCAACATGATAGAACGAAGCACATAGAGATTGACAGATTCTTCATTAAAGACAGACTGGACAAGAAACAGTTGGAGATCTCCTACATTAACTCTGGACAGCAACTAGCAGATTGCCTTACGAAGAGGTTGAACTCTAAAGGGGTGGAAGATGCTTGTAACAAGATGGGCATGATAAATATCTTTTGCTCATCTTGAGGGGGAGTATTGAGTGTTATTTGTAGTAGGGTGTGTGTGTAAAGCAAATCTAGGGATATTATATATATAAGGGGTTAGCTCATTTAGAAGCTAATCACCATTTTCCCAAATCTCTTTATGAAGCTATCCATATGATACTATAATAAGGCCATGTCTCGTTTCTTGAATGTGAAGAAAGTTTTTAATAAGAGCAGCTTGTTGGCGAGTGACTTCTCAGATACATCGTCTCTAATTTTCCTCATAATCACTTGACCGTAGTTTTCTCAGACAGCTGATAAATCATTTTATTCAATAAACTGAGCTGGATGGTTGTATACCCGAGTTCTCCATCTCCATCTTCTCCCTTTCTTAGATATCCCTTTCTAATATAACTAAAAGTAAAGTATCCATGCCATATACAATCCCGTGAACACAATTCTTCCTCAAGAGTGCCTTCATCTTATACTGCAATTTCTTGAAATTTCTCTTGCCATTGAACTTTTTAATTTTATATTGTGCTCCTCCAACATTTGTATACGAGCCACTGGTATATGAACTCGAACCAATTGCTCCTCCAATTACACTGTTCTTTGTAGAACTCTCCGTCATTGCTTTGGATTTGTTTCATGAACCTTGCTATGATGTCAGTTATTGGAGTTGGTTGGGACCACCTCTATAGGGCTTCTATGCCACTAATATATGAAACTCAAACCAATTGCTCCTTCAGTTGCACTTCTATTTGTAGAACTCTATGTCATTGTTTGAATTTGTTTCACGAACATTGCTTTGATGCCAATTATTTAGGATGATTGAGACGGCCTTTATTGGGCACCTATGCCCATTTTTTTAACAAACCTTGCAACACAGATATATATATATATATATATATATATATATATATATATATATATATATATATATATATATATATATATATATATATATAAAGTAACACAACAAAAGAAACACACATACCTGACACCAAAATTTATACTGGTTGCACTCAATATTTGTGTACGTCTAGTTGGCGATATTACAAATGCTTCAATAATCATGAATGACAAGTTATGACATTTGGTTCAAGGGAAAACCCAAACACGTTAAGAATTCAAAGAAAAAAATGGATAAAATTCTCTTTTGGCTCTTAAATAACACTCTTGACCCTTTAGTCTACCTCCTGTATTTCTACAGGTAGCCATAAACTTATACAAGAAAATTTACACAAAAACCTAATCAAAATAAGGGTTTAAATATCCTTAACAGACCTGACGAGTCTGTTTTGGAATCTGGATCTGAAATGGATTCGCATGCACGCCCACTTTTGCGTGTGCATACACTTGTCGCTGTCGCGTCCGACAGATCATTGATTGATGCTCATGGGCTCTGCCTCGTGGCCACATCATTTGCCGCCCACTTGACGTGCGATGCCGCCCACTTGACGTGCGATGGAGCGTGTTGCTGTTGCTACTTTGCACACGCAGCACGCACGCAACGCGTTGCGCACGAGCATGTGCACTGCATGCGCACGAGCACTGTTGTGCCTGTGAGCTCGTGTGCCGCACCGTACTGGACTGAAAAATCCTGAAAATTACAGTGGGCTTGGGCTTTACTGTTCATTCAATTGGGCTTTAAAAATTTAACTTCTGGGTTTTAGAAAATCAATGTTTTAGGCTCCAAAAAATCTTCACAAAATCCTCATAAATCCTAAAGTAATCTTAGGATATTTTTGATGTTATGTATCATATCAACACTCAAATCAAAGTGTAAGGCTCAAACGAATAATCCAAGTCTAATAGATTTATGACGTGATTAGCCAATAAATAGGCTAGTCTTTATCACTTGGTGTGAAAGAATCCCCTAATCTTAATCAAGCCCGTATTTGTTCATAATATAACTGTAAATACATGTGAATTCTAATACATGCAAGAAGTTGACAGAATCAAGTTGACAGAATCACACAGCCAGTGCTTGTGTGAATTCTAATACACACGGGCGCTGGCTGTGCCCGTGAGCTCGTGGGCTGCACATGACTGAACTGAAAAATCCTGAAAATTACAGTGGGCTGGCTTTACTGTTCATTCAATTGGGCTTCAAAATCCAACTTCTGGGTTTTAAAAAATCAATGTTTAAGGCTCTAAAAAATCTTCACTAAATCCTCATAAATTCTATAGCAATCTTAGGATATTTTTGATGTTTTGTGTCATAGTTTTCAACACTCAAATCAAAATGTAAGGCTCAAACGAATAATCCAAGTCTAATAGATTTATGACGGGATTAGCCAATAAATAGGTTGGTCTTTATCACTTGGATGACAAAGAATACCCTAATCTTAATCAAGCCCATATTTGTTCATAATATCAAGGTTATTAACTGTAAATAATAACCTTGATATTATTTACATCCATAACCAAATTTATTTCCAAGTATTACATGTGAATTCTAATACTTGGAAGAAGTTGACAGAACCAAATTACTTTATATAGGGAAAGTTGCAACTTAAACCATAAGTGGTTATAGAATGTTTTGATAGTAACTTCCCATCTAAGCAAACCACACCACACAATGTGAGCTGATATGTTCATTAGCTGTGGATGTGACCTCCAGATCAAGTATATTCTCATCTTCGAAGCGTTCTATAATATCCTGCTCTCACTATAAGGGACCGGATGTGGGTTTTAATGGGATCGTATATTTTCAGATTTGCAGTTGTGGTCTGTTATGTGCATTTTCGTAATTTTTGGATTTAGGGGTCTTTTTGTACTTTTTTAGTCGTTTTGGATTTTTTTGATTAGTATTTATAGGCGGTAGGGGGAAGGGAATTATTATGCTTATTTTGAGAGAGAAATCATAAAAGAGATTGAGAATTCCCTCTTGTACAGGAGAGTGCATTTGTCCTCTTGAATTGGCGACTTAGGAGAGTGGTCCACCTCTCAAACGTGGCCAGTACCTTTATTTTTCTGCTTTTATCGGATTTTTCCTTCGGATCCTATCAATTTAGTATCAGAGCGGTGAGATCCATGGCGTCGACAAGATCAAAAGACAAGTTTGACACTTTCGAGAAGAAATACAACGGCGAGCTTGATGATATGAAGCAAAACCTTAGCGAAACACGATGATCCCTAGAGAAGCATGGTGAAGCCCTAGAGAAACATGGAGAAACCCGAGTGCAAATCAGGCAACAACTTACAAGCATCTCGGTGAAGATAACCGATCGGGCCGAAAACCCCAATCTAGTGCAACATGCGATGACTTTGGACAAGGTCAAGGCCAAAGCGGCTGAATATGAAGAAGGGATGCTCTCCGACGTCGACGAATATTATGCGAAGGATGAGCCCCTGAGGGGAGGTAGCCCTAGCCGACCCCCAAGGGACCCAGCAGGGCCGCCCGGCCTCTGCAGCCATGCTACAGGGCCGCGTGGCCCCAGGGAAGGCTCACAGGGCCAGTCCACCCCTTCAGTTTACCTAAGAGGCGTCCCGACCTTGTCGACCCCTAGATGGGCTGGACAGCCCCTGTCGGTCAACGGCTGGGGCTCACAGCCCCTGTAGGGCTTTGGCAGGGATCCATGCCCCTACTGTGACCCTGCAGGGTAGCCACACCCCTACATGGCCCAGATAGGTGCATTCAGCCCCTGCATTCAGCCCCTGCCGTGACCTGACCAGGGTCCAACACATTCGATAGTGCGACGGGGGCTCCGTGGCCTCCCCATGACGCTCGAGGACGACTACCCTCCTGTTGACTTATTGGAGTATGACGATAGTGGAGACGAGTTTCGAGGGCCCAAGGCCCTCGATATGCTGTGGAGAGGCGACGACGTCTGCTCCTGGCTACGAGGAGTACCCAGAGGATTTCGATAGAGGCTTGGATCCGGAGGAGGATGACCGAGGCTCCATTTTGGGCGGCGAAGATTGGTGAGGCTATGGAGACAAAGATGAAGGCTAACGAAGGGGTTTGGAGCGACACAGAGACATGGAGACACATACCAACCTCATCATCCTAGGCACTTCGAGGGTTGAGTTGACCAGGAAAATTTTGGGATGGATAGTCGCGTGAGAAAGCTGAAGATGTCAATATTTGCGAGAGATGATCCCTACGGATACAGCTGGATTTATAGGACAAATATATTCTTTTTGGTGACGTGCATGACTGAGGGACAGTACTTGGAGGCGTCAGCTGTGTGTTTTGAAGGAAATGCACTTTCTTGGTTCCAGTGGAGGGAGCAGCAACGCCGTTTCTGCTCATGTGAGGAGATCAAGAACTGCTTGGCATAGAGATTTCATGAGACCCAGGAAGAAATTTTACATGAGCAGATGTTGGCACTCAAGCAGGACGGTTCAAGCAAGGAGTACAGGGAGATATTCGAGGCACTATCAAGACGAGTTCGAGGGATCCCGGATGAAACACTGAATGAGAGTTTCATGAAGGGGCTGAAGCCCACTATTCACACAGAGCTACACCTATAGAGACACAAGGGTCTGATGGATGCTATCGAGTTGGCCCATATGGTAGTGGATTGTCTTATGGAGTAGAGGATGTCTAGAGGGATTGGAGGCGGCTCCTCTTTTTGTAGCCAACCGGCGATAGGATGACATCAGAAGATGGCGACATAAGGATAGAAGAAGATGGCGACAAGAGTAGACTAGTCTAGCAAGGAGAAGCCCAGTAAGCCACAACCAGGAGTATAGTTCAGGAAGATGACCGTTGCAGAGATGCGGAAAAAGAGGCTGAAGGGTTGTGTTTTTGATGTGATGAGTGGTTTACCACAGGGCATCGATGTGGTACACGCAAGCTTCTGTTACTAAACGAGGATGAGGGAGATGATGGGATGGAGGAAGAGGAGCCAGTGGGGATGAGCATCTGCACTTGGAGTAAGGCTACAGTAGATTCCTGCACCACCTTGTGGATAAGATGGTTTTTTAGATGCGGAGTAATGATGTGATCACAAATTCTCAGATTTGTAGTTTTGGGCCGTTAGGGGCATTTTCGAATTTTAGGGGGTTTTTTCATAGTTTTTAGTCTTTTTGGATTTTTCTGTATTTTTGTATTTTTCTAATTAGTATTTACAGACGGTAGGGGGAAGTGAAGTCTTATTCTTATTTTAAGAGAGAAATCACATGAGAGTTTGAGAATTCCCTCTTGTACGGGAGAATGCGATCGTCCTCTTGAATCAGCAACTTGGGAGAATTCCCACCAGTCGAACGTGGCCACTAGCTTTATTATTTTCTGTTTTTATTAATAAAAATCAGATTTTCATTTGAATCCTATCTGTTTTTATCTTGAGAGAACCCTTTAGACTGCGTTGACCCCTATTCAAATAGTAATAATACTTGTACTGAGGTACAAAGTTTCATGTCTGATCCGAGAGGTACAAAATTTCGGCACCCGACCCATCATTACCTAAAGCCTCCAAACAGAATACCAATACATAAGCGGCCTTATCATATTTGGAGAAAAAATAATCTTTCCTTGCATTATTATATAATGTGCACCATATTCTATCCTTGATACAAAAATCACGAGCTCTATGCAAACATATATAACATATGTTAACATCTCTCTTTATGTCATTTCATGTTATTCCATTGCATTGTTTGTACAAAAATTTGTCTCGAATGAATGCACCAAGAAATTTAAGCATTTGAAGTCTTTCCATTAAAATTGCTCTGATTCCTATTGTGACATTTCCATATTGAATTCTCCTCATAAGAAGAAGAAAAAGAACAAGAGAAAAAACATCTCCACCGAATGGTTTTACTTTCTCCTGCTCTAATGATGTATATCTTCCTAAATCTATTTCTCAATCAAAGACTTCTCCTTCTGCCAATTCACAATTCTTCTAATTAATGGGTTTCATCTACTTTTCATGCAAATGATTGATAATCGAATAAATCTTCCTCAAGTATAAGTGTTTTCAAAACAATTTCGTCACGCCACGTCGCTAGATTAAAGAGACGTTCAGGCTCTGCAATTTACTCTCTTATGCGTGAAAGAGACTTGCACATGATATAACGTGACTTGACTATACGCGTGAGGGGCTTCCAAGCTCGAGCGTTCTGCTACATGCGAAAATAAATTCACATGTAACATTGACCAAAAAAGAAGGAATTGTTATGATAACATTAATCAAACATGGTATTTACATGACTTCAAGTTCTAAACACATCTAAGAAGCGAACTTAAACATATAAGCCGCTAAAGGAAGAAAAATTAAAAGTGAAACCATAATAGCGATGATTGAGAGTGGGCGTCTTTTGTATGAGTAGGAAGAACCTGAAGTGGGCTCCATCACTCCTATTCACTATTGCTTTTGGGGCTATAATCCAACATTACTACCCGCACTTGGTGAATGCCAACTGTGATCTAAATCGTGCAGGTTTTTATTGAAGTTTCTTAGCATGTTGTATTTGAAGATTTTTCAACATGTTGTATTTGATACTAACATGAACCGATTACAGATCATGTTCAATAAGTGGAACACATTATTTCAATACGTGGAACATATTAGCTGTATACTCTCTGGTTGGGTAGGAAAGGTAGGAGGGAAATCACTCGTCCTTGAAGTAAAACCAGCATTTTTAATACTAAAAAAGCAGGCTTGGTTATTGAGAGGCTGCCCAAAAAGTGGTTGTAAGGCGTACCATGTAAAGCGTACAAGTAAATAATATATGAAGATTATACGTACGGTTATGTATTCCTTTCCAAGTCGGATCTACAAGCAGATGCAATCTTCATATTGGTACCTTTTTTGTTACGGCTCCAATGGATTCCCTTAACCAGGTCACTACTTAGACATCACTGGTTCATTCTTCGACAGGCACATGTGAAGAGATTACATACTTCACATGCAATTCATATATCGAATTCAAAGTGAATTTGATCATGAAATGATCCGTTGTGATCGATAAGTAGTCTTTATTAATTCTTATTTTCAAACTTCCAGTTGTAGACTCCCCATGAGTTAAATGGTCTTTCAGGAAACAAATTTTGCGTTGTGTACAAAATGTTTTATGCCATAGTGACTTCCTACTAACATATAGTAATCACATGTAACATGTACTTAAAAATCCAAATATAACACGACATATGCAATATGAGTACATCGTAATGAATAAATGAGGTAAATATTGGGAGTCTTTCCATTGAAACCATGCTATAATTTGTATTAACCATCACTACTCTCATGTATGATGTGCTACTTTGGCCTATGTTGCATTTCAACACATATATGGTCTAATCATGTAGGCTGGGAGGTAGGCTTTGGCACTATTTATCACTGCTAATACTATTTGTTAAACCACAAGAATTGTTTTTAAATGGGATCACCCACACATCCTATAATCATTGTCACCCACAAGGATTGAGGTTTCGGTCGAAACCAAGAGGTTTCTGCCGTTTTAGATTGGTCTTGGAGGGGACCGATCCGAAACCCCCTATCGTTTCTCGGTATCGGTCGAAACCGTCCAGTTTCGGCCGGTACCGGTCGAATCCTGGTCGGTTTCGGTCAACTCCCGCGAGCAACAGTAAAAAATAATGAGAAGAAGAAAAACAAAATCCAAAAAGAAGAAGAAGAAAACAAAACGAAAAATGAAGAAGAAGAATAGAGAACGTGGACTTACCTGAGCACTCGCTCGCCGCCTATCTCAAATCCTACCGAAAATCTCATTATCAGAGAAAAAAGAAAAAGAAGTGGAAGAAGTAGAGGAAGAAGATAGATAGGGGGACTTACCTGATAGTCCTCTGCCCGCCGCCGTCGTCCCGTCGTCCCGCCCACCCGCCCTTTCGTCTATCGTGAACAATTGGGGGGAGAGAGAGAATTCTGGAAGTCTCATATATTTATTTTAAAAAGCATAGCAAACTTGTAAATAAAGAGGTGGGTTTAGCAAAATGTGTAATGGGAGAAGCAACACTTAGATATTTTAGGAGATTGCTATGCAAACAGTCCTTTTTGCTCCGTATACAGACCAAGCTATTTACAAATTTGTCATTCTTTCTTTACCTGTAATATATTTAGCAAAATATATATAGCAAAAAATTGTAATATATTTTTATATATTTCGCAAAATATGTAACTTGTAAAAAAATATTTGATACTCTGTATTTGATAGGTATTTAAGTATTTAAAATTACTGATACGGACGAAACCAAAACTTACTTCCGAAACCACCGAAACGGATGCTGCCGATACCGAAACTCAAATTTTAAAAGCGAAACCGAGCCCGAAACCGAGACCTAAAACCTTGGTCACCAATGTATGCTTAACTATGAAGTTTGCACCATAGTTCCTCACCTCCTAAAGCTTTGAGTTCATGTTAGGTAAACTTCTACATTCATTGGATTTCTCTTACGATGTGATAATAACAATTGTTTCAAATTTAAATGTGACAAATATAATCCTTCCAAATTTTACTCCATATTTCCTAAAATAATTAAATTCCATAAAGTATGGACAACCATACATCTATAAAATAACTAAATTCTCTGACCAAAGCAAAATGTTAGATGATGCTTTAATCATGGCCGATTGTCGTAGAAGGAGAAGAAATGGTTATGGCAGTAGTTAAGTTCAACATCTCATTATAGTCATCAAATGGCCATTATTCTCCTATGGGCATGTATGTAGTTAAGTTTAATATATTATTGAAGTCGTCAAATTTGTTCTCGTCAATTCCTCTTAGTCCCCATTCCATCTATGATTATAGCCTTCAATATTCTTGATAAGACATCTTTAATGAGTAGAGAGAGAAAACGGTACAAGAAGCTCCTTCGTTTACCAAGTTTAAGCATTGAAGTCTTTCCATTCAGACCACTTGGATTTCTATTGTCGCATTTCCATATCAGAGTAGGAATTTCCTTATACGAAAATGAACAAGAAGAAGAAAAAGAAAAAGAAAATCTCCACCAAGAGATTTCACTTTTTCCTACTATATCTCTTCCTCGAATTAAAGATTTCTTCTAATTTTCAATTCGTCCAAATAAAAGTTTTCATATCATTTTCATGCAAATGATTGATAATTGAATAAATCTTCCTTGATAGAAGTGTTTTCAAAACAATTTTCGCCTAGCAAACGATGTCACTACATATCGCTAAATGAATGATACGTTCCTGCAATTTACTCTCTTATGCATGAAGAGATTCGCACGTGATATAACATGATCTCGCTATATATAAGATGGGCTTCTAAGCTCAAGCCATTTTGCTACATGCGAAAATAAATTTACAGGTAACGTTAACCAAACTAAGAATAACATTAACCAAAAAAGAATAAGAAATGTTAAGATAGCATTAATTGTATGTAAAACAACTTCAAGTTTTAAAGCGAACTAAAATAACAAAGTGAAACATCCGAGCAGCTAAAGGAAGAAAATTAAAAGAGAAACACTAATAGCAATGAATAAGAGCATGCATCTTTTGTAATAGGAAGAACCTGAAATGGGCTTCACCACTCATATTCACTGTCGCTTTTGGGGCTCGATTCCAACCAAGGTTTGATGTCTCGGTCTCGGTATTGCTCTCCCAAAAATTTAAGTTTCGGTATCGGTATCGCCTGTTTTGGCGGATGAGTTTCGGTTAGTCCGTATCGGTAGTTTCAAAACTTGTAAACTACGTGTAACTAACAATATTCGTTAAAATTTGTTACCAAGAAGATAATGAAAAACTAATAAAAATAATTTGTAACTTATAACATAATTATGAACAATATTGGTTACAATATGCTATTCACTTTAACCATTTAGCTAAGAACACTCTTTCGTTAGTTAGAATATGGCAAACTTCTAAATAATGCGTAACTTGTTTAGACAAATGTAGGGTGTAAATAGCGTGTTGACATTCCCTCTGCGTCCCTATCATTGTTCCAAATCTAGTCAACAAATTAAACTTATTTACAAGTTTACCATTAATATTATTTCTGTAGGAAGGAAGCAAGGGTGTATATGTGTAAATAATAGAAATTTGTTGAGCAAACTTTGAAATGACCGGCAGCTTTCCCATTACACGACTAACCCAAATATGTAACATTATTTACAAGTTTGCCATTCAGTTTAATTCTGAGATTTTAGAGTTATGGCAAACTTGTGAATACTGTTAAATGTTTGGGCAAATGTCTACGCGAGCACATAAATACCCCAAATTATCCTCTCATGGCCTCGCTTATTCCTTTCATCGTCGATTCAGATTACCACACAGCTACATCAAGGCGATGTCAATGGCAAACAGCTAGGGCAAGGCGACATCGACAACTAACATCTAATGCATGATGATTGGAGCTAAGGCATGGTTACGATGAACATCTAGGGCACGACGATTGGAGCTAGGATACGGCGACTGTGGAATGTTTTGGAGCTAGGGCACGTCGATAAGTTTTAGGACAGGGAACGATGGAAGTTTTGGAGCTAGGGCACTGTTGACTCTTTTCTTTTTTGCATGATGTTGAGGTAAGTTTTCTCCTCTCTTTTAACCGAGTTTTCTTCGCAACATATTGATTCACGATTTTTTTGGATTTTTAGAGAATTTTTATTTAATTACATGTTCTTCTTCCTTCGTCTTCGACCGATACTGAACGGTATCGGTCAGCTTTGGCTCGTATTGGCCGATACTGAACTGTATGTCAAAACTGACCGATACCGTTCAGTATCGGCCTATACTGAAACTTACCCCTAGTTTTTGTCTCGTAACTCACCGAGAGCGAAACGAAACGGTCGATACCCAGGGGTATCGGCTGAAACCACAAACCTGGGTTCCAACGTTATATTGACACTTGGTGAATACCACTAGAGATCTTAATTGGGCATGTTTTTCATAAAGCATGTTTTATTTTATACAATTCCATTAAGATTTTTAACATGTTCAATTTGATACTAGCAGGAGAACTTGGGATCACAGACCGATACAAATCCTGATCAATAAGTTAAACATATTATCTCAATAAACCAACCACATTAATTGTATACTTTCTGATTGTGTAGCAGGAGGGTAATCACTTGTTCTTAAAATAAAACAATCATTCATAAGACAAAAAAAGTCAGGCTTAGTTATTAAGAATGTTGCCCAAAATGGATATGTAAGGCATACCTTGTAAAACATACAAATAAATTAGATATGAAAATGTCTGTCAGGGTTACTAATTCCATTCTAAATGTGTGTCCACAAGAAGTGACAATTGCTTGATTAAGATTTTCTTTTGCTATGGTTTCAGTGAATTCCCTTAGGATTCCCATAACAAAGCCATTGCCCCGGTTCATTCTTCAACGGGCACATGGTAAAAGATTATATTCATCACAAGCAATTCATGTATAGAATTCAAAGTTAATTTGACCATGAAACTGCTCTATTGTGAATGATAAGTAGTCTTAATTAACTCGTATTTTTGAACTCCCAATGGTCCACTCCATATTAGTTTACAGGTTTTTAAGGAAACAAATTTTTCTTTGTGTACGAAATGTATTATACCGGTGGCTTCCTCCTAACATATAGTAAACACCTAAAATCTGTACTTTAAACTCCAAATATGACATGAGATATGCAATTTGAGTACATCATAATGAATAAACAAGGTAAACACAGGTAGTCCTTCCATTGAAATCATACTCTAATTTGTATTAGCGCTCACCGCTCTCATGTATGATGAGCCACTTGGGCCTATGTTGCATTTCGACCCGTACACGTTCTAATGATGTAGGCTAGGAGTAGGCTTTGGCACTATTTATCATTACCTGTACTATTTGTTAAACCACAAGAAAGTTTTTAAAATGGGATCACCGACGTATCCTAGTATCATTGTCACCAACGTATGCTTAACTATGTAGTTTTTGCCTAAGTTCCTCACCGAAAGCTTTGAGTTCATGTTAGGTAAAGAGAACTTTTGCATTCATTGGATTTCTCGTATGATGTAATAACTAAGTTGTTCCAAATTTAATTATGATGGATACAATCCTTCAAATTTAACTTTGAACTTATTAGCAAGGACAACCACAATACTGTTTGGTTGCGAACAAATAGTCTCACATCGACTAAGCTTAGGGATTTTTGAGACTTAAATATGGTATTAGTAACCCCATTGGTATGCGGCCTTTTGGAGAGACCCAAGAGCAAAACCAATTGGACCATCGGGCCCAAGTAGAAAATATCATACCAATGTGGAAATTCATTGGATCATATTTAAGAAAATCAACATGGTATCAGAGCTAGACCCTATAGGCTTACCGATGTCGTGGAGGATTCCTCAAGGCACCAAACAAAAAAGCGACGAGCTCCAAGGAATGATGCAAGGATCTATGTTTGCGCTCTATTAGAAAGACAACGAAGCTTCATTCCTTCATGACAGATTGTGAAAGGCCCCGCACATAGTGAAGAAGGGAGCTACTCCAGGCACTTCACTTAAGACATGTGCTCCAACGCAATGATAGGTGGAGTTGGTCTTGAAGAGCAAGACTCTCAACCACTGTCTAGATATAGGCAATGGCTCTTAATCAATATTAGAGCCTTAACGTAAGGTGTGTCCTCAATGCAGTGGGAGTTGATGGCTCGATTGAGCAAGAACATGCTCGTGGTCCTATGTGTTCGAGAGGAGATTTGTTGGGTTGCGAACAAATAGTCCCACATCGGCTAAGCTTAGGGATTCTTGGGGATTAAATATGGTATTAGTATTTCCATTGGTATGAGGCCTTTTGGGGAGACCCAAGAGCAAAACCAATCAGACCAGTAGGCCCAAGTGGACAATATCATACCAAACTGAAGATTTAGTGCGCCATGTTTAAGAAAATCAACATGGTATCGGAGCTAGACCCTATAAACTTACCGATGTTAGGAAAGATTCCTCCAGTTACCTAACAAAAAGTGGCAAACAAAATAATAAAATTCCCTAAGATGAAGCAAAATGTTAAATGATGCTTTAAACATGATCAATTTTAATTAAGAGGAGAAATGGGCATGGAGGTAGTGAAGTTCAACATATCATTGAAGTCATCAAATTTATTCTCTTTAAATCCTCTTAATCCCTCATTTCCTCTACGATTTTAGCCTCCATATATTCTTTATAAGAAATCTTTTATGAACAAAAAGATAAAAGGGATCAAGAAGCTCCTCTCTTTAACCCCATCATACAATTCATATTGTTTTTACCTTAAAGACCTTCAAACATGACCTTTGAGTAATCATACGGAAACAAGTGGTATCGAGCGTAACAATTCATTTTGCCCTCGACAAAACAAATATGATGTTAACTATGACATATTTGATGGCATTAGTATGTCATGTTTGGAATACTTCTGTCATTTAATTAAATGTATGCCAATCGTGTTCTTAAAAAGCCGTCCTAGGCTGCTTTGTTTTTCCCTATGCGCAACATTTGGTGCTTAAAAAAACTAACTCTTGCCTTTTTTGCTGCCCCTCTCCCTATACGTCGCCTTGCCATGCTCCGCCATTATCACCCTGTCATTGACGACTCTCTAGATTAACCTACCAAGAAAGATGAAATAATATCGAATTACCCTATGAAGTGAAGAATTGGCTCAATTTACGCCCATCCTATCATTAATACCATGGTTACGCTAAAAAATTTCCAAACATGACCTCCGGTGAATTTTTTGGAAACGAAGGGTCTCATTGCTCTCTCCCATTCCCACAATTCAGAACATTTTTAACATTTTTATGCTGAACCTCTCTCAAACAAGACGTTAAATATTTTTTTTTGGAAATAAGTAGGATCTAGTGAAATATCTAGTTTTTCCTTATAAAATCATTATTTGGCATTAATAGTGATGCATTTGATGGTATTGATATGATAGGCTTTGAATGATTCTGTCATTTAAGCAGATTAATACCAGTTATTCATGTATCATGTTCATTTGATGTTTGACATTGATATGCCAGTCACTTGGTTGTCATGTCTTGTAGTTATTGTTGGAGCATCGCGTGTATCCTCAAGATTATAGGCACTAGAATACTTAAACCACCATATATATAGTTGATGGTCTACACAGCAGAAGCTAGATGGCCTTCAGACTAAGAACAAATCGACCAACGCCATGGACAGTTGACCTTTGACTATGGTGGGCATGTAAAGAGAGATTCAAGAGATCAAACAAAAACACGAATTACTCCAGGTAAGTGAGGCGTTAGCAGGACTTGATGTAGCACAATTTGATGTCACTGGATAACGTAGTCGAAAAAGTCAAGCATTAGAACGACCACGACTTTGCAATTTAGAGAATTGGGTTGGTCATAAATATATGCCTAATAGGGTTCCATGGTGAACAGGAATGTAAAAGCTCTAAGATAAAGGTCTCTTGGTTAAACATGTCTTTAGAAGGCACGCAACCCGTAGTGAAGCATACAACTCTTTGTATTTATAAGTAAATGCGTAATAGAGTTATATGGAAGTTCATCTGAATTTCATCACGAAGGTTGGTGCATTGGAAATCCTTGCACTCATTAAGTACAGAGCTTTGTTTTTGTTTTTGTTGTTTGTTTGTTTGTTTTTGTTTTTGTTTTTGTTTTTTTGGGTGGGTGGAGACCATTTTTGAATCGTAGAGGCTTCTTTATAGTTTCACATGTTTTCGTAAACCCCTTGGATATAATTTATAAAATGTGCACCGGTGATTTTCAAGTTGCTCGTTTCATCCCTCACTTTCAGATGTCATTCCCCCCCCAAAAAAAATAATAATTGTTGGATCAGTACCTAGGATTCAATCAAATAAACCATGAAAGCATATGTGGGAAATACAAGAACACACAAAAATTTGGTAACGCAGTTCGGTGCGCACACCTACATCTGCGGGTCATGCCCAGAAAATCAGATTACTCCACTATATCAAATAACGATTACAATCACTAATATTACAATTTCATTAGAAGGCACACACTTCCCCTCAATACAAACCGCAATAGGTGATTCCAATCAACCACATTGAGTAATCACCGTAAGATTCCCTTGCGCGCAAGATCCCCTTATCCCCTTGCATAAATCGACACGATCAAACACCCTTCAATCCCTACGTGCGTAGCCGTCGGTCTCTGTCCCTAAATGTAGAAACCACAAGATCCCATTGCATAAACCGACTAGATCAAACTCCCTTCGATCCCTACCTGTGTAGCCGTCGACCTCCGTCTCCGGATATTGATCAACAATCTTCACGAAAGAGATAACGTAGTAGAATCCGCATGAGCACCTTATAAATCGGCCTCCATCAATTTAGGAACTGTTGTGGAAAACAGTTTTATTTAATCTCATGCAGATTTTCCGCCATATATCTAGGAACCATTTCGGGTAAGTAATCTCATAAATCAAGGAACCAATTAACCATATTCGGATAATTAGTTCAATCAAATCTTATGCAGATATTTTGCCTATAAATCAAGGAACTATTTTGTGTAAATAGTCATGTAGAATCCCAAGCAGATATTCTCTCCTATCAATCAAGGATCTATTTTGGGTAAATAGAACCAATTAATCTCCGCAAATATTTTCTCCCATCAATTAAGGAACTAACGAGATTCCCCCCATTAAATCAGATATTTCATCAATCAATTCAGGAACTTCGAGATTCTAGTCTACAAATCAGATCTGAAATCAGCAAGACAGATCTGCAAACCAAAACAAAATTCCTGCATTGGATCCAGCATTCAAATCCTGCATGTCATGACTGATGTTACAACATGATTCACAATATGACCTCTCAACTTGTTCAAAAACAGTTCTGATCTCACAACCTGAACACCCCAGATCTAGTGCCAATAATGCTAACATATATTAACAGAAAATTAACCCAAAAATCTCGCCCTTTGGCATTATGTGGCACAACCCCAAGCACGGGCAAAAGTGCACCAACAACATCAAAAACAAAACATTCTCCCCCTTTGGCATTACTACTAAACTTCTTAAGCATTCTACTGAAATTTTTAGTCAACATGACAATATCCTTATTTAGACACGATTCCTCATATTCTTTAAAGACATCCCCAGACTATACCTTTAAGGCCACCCCTTTGTCTCTTTTATTCTATTTCTGATTCATCTCATATGTTTGTAGGGATCCATTAGTTCATCACATCTCATGATAGAGTTATCTCTAGCTTCCTCAATAGCTGCTACCTTAGCAGAGAATCATTTAGGGGAGATCTTAGAGCTTTACGAACTAACTTCACCTCTGAGTATTTTTTTACCAAGTTGATAGGCTTGATTAGCTATATCTCTTAATTTCCCATTAAATTCAGCAATAGTCTCATCATTACACATTCTTAATTCTTCAAATTGTGATGCAAGCATTTGGAGTTTTGAGACTCTTACAGTATTAGTTTCTTCATGGACGTTCTGAAGAATGTACCAAGCTTCTTTAGTATATTCACGGGTAGAGATGAGTTTGAATTGGTCTTCATCTACATCCATGAAAATGGCATTAACGGTTTTAGAATTTCCAAGGGCTGCACAATCTTCATCTTGACTCCATTCTTTTGTTGGCTTAAGATGTTCCTTGCCATCTTTGTCAACTTCAACAGGTGGAGACCATCCTTTAACTATAGCAATCCAAGCTTTTTCATCAAGAGATTTGATAAAGGCTCGCATTCTTGATTTCCAATATGTGTAGTTGGTACCCATAAGCAGAGGAGGGTGAATAACGGAAGCACCTTCTCGAGTATTCATGATTGATGTACTGATAATCCAAGATCACATCCTCTTTGACAACAAAACAACACGGATGACCCACTCTGATACCAATTGTTGGATCAGTACCTAGGATGCAATCAAATAAACCATGAAAGCATATGTGGAAAATACAAGAGCACACAAAAACTTGGTTCGGTGCGCACACCTACATCTGCGGGGCCACGCCCAGAAAATCATATTACTTCACTATATCAAATAACGATAACAGTCACTAATATTGCAATTTCATTAGAAGGAACACACTTTCCCTCAATACAAACCACAATGGGTGATTCCAATCAACCTCATGGAGTAATCACCGCAAGATCCCCTTGCGCGCACGATCTCCTTGCATAAACCGACAAGATCGAACGCCCTTCAATCCCTACGTGCGTAGCCGTCGGTCTCCGTCCCCAGATGTATAAACCACAAGATCCCCTTGCATAAACCGACTAGATCAAACTCCCTTCGATCCCTACCTGTGTAGTTGTCGGCCTCTGTCCCTGGATATTGATCAACAATCTTCACGAAAGAGATAAACCTAGTAGAATCCGCATGAGCACCTTATAAACCGGCCTCCATCAATTTAGGAACTGTTTTGGAAAAACAGTTCTATATAATCTCATGCAGATTTTCCGCCATATATCTATGAACCACTTCGGGCAAGTAATCCCATAAATTAAGGAACCAATTAACCATATTCGGATAATTATTTCAATCAAATCTTATGCGGATATCTTGTCCATAAATTAAGGAACTATTTCAGGTCAATAGTCCTATAGAATCCCAAGCAGATATTCTCTTCCATCAATCAAGGATCTATTTTGGGTAAATAGAACCAATTAATCTAAGCAAATATTTCCTCCCATCAATTAAGGAACTAACGAGATTCTCCCATTAAATAAGATATTTCCATCAATCAATTCAGGAACCCCCGAGATTCTAGGATACAAATCAGATCTGAAATCAGCAAAACAGATCTGCAAACCAAAACAAAATTCCTGCATTCGATCCAGAATTCAGATCCTGATGTCATGACCGATGTTACAGCATGACTCACAACTTGACCTCTCAACTTGTTTAAAAACAGTTCTGATTCCACAACCTGAACACTCCAGATCTAGTATCCACTAATGCCAACATATAGTAACATAAAATCAACCCAATAATAATTAATGGTGTCTTTCTCTTTTTATTGGAGTTTCTTTCATTGATGCGAGGGTCTCCTCTTTTTTCTTCAAGACTAATCCCACCAACCTTCATATTCTTCCTTCCACAAGATGTAAGCCTATGGCTATGGGGCTTTCTCAATACAAAAGGAAACATATGAAGAATATGAAAGAGAGTTGTTTTATTGATTTCTTTCTCGTTTTTTGGTTTATTATTTTTCTTTTGGACAGTTTTGGTCACAAAATGGCTTCATGGCACACACATCTGTTGGATCTGGATCGTAGCCTAGAGGGGGGGGGGTGAATAGGCTAATAAAAATTCTCGTGCAACCCACGAGAAATCCCACGCAGTTATAAGCACAGACAGGGCAATAAAATAGCAATCACAGAATACGCATAGATATACCCTGGTTCGGTCGTCCCCACGACCTACTCCAGCCCCGAAAGCAACTACTAGATTGATATGTAATCAAGTACAGCTACACAGTGAGTCAAGATCCTAAATCTACTCTCACCTAGCTCGTACGCACACCACGTGCTTTACACTCTCAATCTAGTCAGAAGCTCTCCCTCCGTGACGACTCCCAAAGTCGTCAGGTCCCCAAAAAGTAACACAGATGGTAAATAGTTTCCCCTAACAGAGATCGCTACACAAATAACTCAGATATACAGTAAAAAGTTTAGGGATGCTCAGATCGTGTCTGTGTAGTCGTTTCTGCCAATAAGCACGGGTCAGATCTGAATCTGACAAGATATCGTAGTCTCCTCTCTCTTTGCAACTCAGGTCTCAATCTCCACTCAATTAACGCACATGAGAGGACCCTACAAAAGAAACACCAAAAAGATGAATTAGTGAGCAGTTAAATCAATATGCAATAGATAGAAAGAATTAAGGCCGGCCCCTTTGTTTTCCAAAAAAAATGTTGCAGTATTCAATTATATCAAGGCCGGCCTCTTCTCTTCTTTTTCTTTTGCCTGCACAAATCAAAGTGAGAGCTCTAGATGATTGGCTATAAACTATGGCCGGCCTGATGATCTTCAAGCAAAAACAATCTTGCGGCTGAGAGTTTATGATTGAAGAAAACCCAGTGAAAAATCTTGCGGCCAATAAAGAATTCCCAATGAAAAATCATGCGGCCAAAAAAAATCCCAAAGACAGATCTTGCGGTCAAAAAAAATCCCTGTTCCACAAAAAAAGAGTTGGCACTCAAAAGATCCTGCACAACAGAAACGTTTTCACGCTCAACAATGGCTCTTGGAATTATTAGGAGCACCCATAAAACAAAACTCACGGCAAAGAGAAATCGGCTGCTTCTCCTAAAATTTTTTGAAAAACAAAACCCCTTGAAAAAAAAACACTGCCGGCCCTTGGGGTTTTATTAACAAGCGGCCCTCTTCTTTATTGGCAGAGGCACTCTCCTCTTAGAAAAATGATGGCTACACATCAAAAAAATCCTCAGGCTCCTTTTAAAAAAATTTTGTGTTCCACTCATCAAAAAACAAAAGAATGAAGACTCCCAAGACAAAGTAATGCACGGCACTAGGCCAAAAAAATGGGCAGCCTAGAATTCAATTTGATTTTGCAAAAAAATGTGAGAATGTGCCTTGTGAATTTTTTTGTAGAGAGGCTTGCTACGCGCGTGTCTTCGAGATATGATGCATGACTTATATAGGAGAGGTTAGGGTTTTGAAATGGATGGGGTTTTGCTAACCGCTTTGATATTTGACCCAATCAATATGGGATTTGATTAGGAGATTTAATAGGAATGGATAGAATCAAATATAGAATCAAATATTTCTAAATCTAGATAAGTGATTTGATCAAACCCATTTTGAACTCAAATTGGCCTCCATCTCATCCCATATTGGACCAAGTCCAATTAGCTTTGTGAATTGCTCTTTGACCAATTCCATTGCTTTGTGCATAGCAATTTATCCATCTTGTATGTGTATAGCAATTTGTCCAACACATCAATTTGCAAAATTCGCCAATCCTGCAAATACTTAATACACACATCAGATCGTTCACATCTGTTTGTCATCATCAAACCATAAATCCTATATCGTTGTTTCCAACAATATCGATACTACGTAGGGCTGCGTTACAAAGTGTTCTAGTGAACCATCGTTACAAATTCATTTGGTCCACAGAAGTAGATCATTAAGCAGAATGAACAACTTCATTACTACATATATATTTAATTATGGTTCATAAAACTTAAGTTTAGCCTCGTAGCTCCTATTAGTTTTCAATCAACATAGCCTGCAAATGATTATTTTGTCAGAACTAGCAGCATTGATTAGTTAGGTATTTTGTAGACACTATGGTGTTTTTTAGATCCACCAGAAACTCTGGCTCAGCATGCGTGCGAGCCCCGCACCCAACAGAGATCGAACCCTGGTGGCCCCTGGTGGTGTCAGGGGATATGCCGATGGACTACGGTCCGCTGGCTACACTATGGTGTTTTGACGAACACATTTATTAGACGTATCACTGAGAGTATACTTCTATCCCTTGTTCAGCACTTGTAGTTCTAGACTATGGTAATTGTCTTACAAGTATGGATTTACTTTATTTGAACAGCTAGATTCTTTTCGGCATTAATGTGTTGAAAAGATGAGGATTTTAGTTTAGCTGCCTCAAAAGGTCATGAGGCTTGAGTGCTAATCATCACCACTAATTCTGAATTTACACATATCATAGTGTTTGATGCTAAAAGTGTGGTCTATGCCTTGGTGAATGACATAGAAGGTTGGACTTCTTCACTGCACATATATCGGCAGTTGGCCATAGCAGCCCAATCCCGATAAAGGAAACTGAAGAAAACCCATATCAGCTATTTTCTTCTCAATTCTTGTGTTTTTTCTCCCTCGGTTTTCTCATACTAGTTCGTTGCCACATCCAATCCCAAAAATCATCCCTGATGATTTAATAGGCCCACTTGCCTTATTCCATTTATGTTGAACCTTCTATTTTTGATTGGGATATTTATGGACCGTAAAAGATATTAAACTTTGTTCCATGATATTTCCGCAAAAATCATCCATATTCTTAAGTAAGCACTACAGAGAGCATAGTTGAAATATGTATATTCTTTTCGTTTTGATTATGTTGTGGGGGATAGGATCTGCCTTCTATTGTCTGATCTGCAAGAAATTCATTTTTACTAACTAAATCAAATTTCCTAACAGAACATTTTGGTAGTAACTAGTTTATATTCAGGAATCATAATGCATGATTTTAACAGTGCAAAATAACACATAATCATCTATCGTCTGCAACAATATACCATCCAAAGAACAAAAGGATCATTTTGTATCTTATCCTTTCCGCTATAGTGCAAACCCCTTTGAAGAGCTCTCAAGGGGAAAGTTCTACATTCATTTAATGACCTGGATATATCTTAAGAATAGGCATAATAATTTAGTGGTAAATATTTCCAATAACAGAAGTTCCATTTTATTACCGAATTGCACCTAAATTTTTTGAATATATTGATTTTATTAGTGAAACACTTGGAAACTTGCAGTTTGGATAACTTCGCCAGGGTAAACCATGTCAAAAATCTTGATTAATAAACTTCATAAATTGTCATCTGTATATACTCGTTACAAAGCAAAACCTATTATTATTAATATTACTATTAAGCATGCAACTCACAGATACATATATCGGAAATATATACACATGCACTAGTGTGTTAGAGACGTCTCATTCTAATCGGGCATATCGGGCCCGAAATCTTGCTTTTATAGACCTTGTGATCATCGGTTCAGTCCAATATCAAAGCTGCATTTTTTCCCCTTCATTTTCTTTTATACATTCAGTATGTCCTAAGAACTCAGTGTGATGGCTGATTTATGGCCAACAGAGCCTTGCAAGAGAATAAACTAAAAGTAGTATTAGTGACCATATCTTCAAAGAGCTTATGACAGATATCTACAATGCAGTTCTATATTCTTCTAATATTTCTGAATTCAGATATGCCTTTGTATGATGATGTATGATTTGTTGCTCATATGCAAGTTTCTTCTTCTATTCTTATTTTGTTTATCGCTGCATTTTATTTTAGCTTTCAGGTGAATTTTGAAGAAAAGCTTATCAATACAACCTT
The DNA here is from genome assembly GCA_030789695.1 of Scilla litardierei. NCBI lineage: Eukaryota > Viridiplantae > Streptophyta > Magnoliopsida > Asparagales > Asparagaceae > Scilla > Scilla litardierei. Next base: position 40,373,340 of record CM061138.1, on the reverse strand, counting down.
AACTTTGCTTAAGAGTTAAAATATACCATAAACAAGTTCAGAGCAGCTATCTAGGAGACCATTTATCTCTAACTAGATCTCTTGTCACGTGCAATAGCACATACACGAAAATAAATACGCAAGACTTGTGCCTGGCCCTGTTGTATATTCATGCAAATTTACAATTCATTAAATACATACAACTGTGATGACATGTCTTTTTATGCTAAGTTAGCGATACACATAGTTAAATTTTAATTCTTTGACACTCGTTAATTGATGCAATTTTATCATTTCCTAAGAGATAACATTCATGACGCCACCAAATTGGTGTTAAATTGAAGACCCTCTCGAGCTTTGCATTTTAAAAACATGAAACATGTATAATTTTTCTGTATTATTTATTTAGAAACTACGTGTGAAAATGGACATTTGAAATATTTAAATCCACAATGTATCCTCATCGATTTAGGAGAATAGACAGTAATGAGTGGTATTTTTAGTCAATATTCGCTTCCTTTATTATCTACTTATAAATGCACCAGATATGGTTATTTTGGTGTATGCTTTGTTTCTAATTAATATATGTTATTTTGCATATATTTGTTATATATGTGTTCTGAAAAGAATGTATAAAAATAAGGCGAAACATGACATATGCGAATAAGCCACATTTACGACTCGAAAAGTCGTTCATCCCTTGTTTTTTGGATGATCAGTTTCGTTCATTATCATCACATTTTAAAACTTCAAAATACCGATTATCGTGTGGACCTCATCCACCCGTCGCAAATTTAACGGTTTCATATTAGCATGAATAGAACTTCTATGACGGATGGATGAACAAACAAATCTTATTGGGTTCACCCAATATTTGGTGTTTTGGGGTTTTAGAATATGAAGATTAAAATGAATAGTTCCGATGCTCCGAAAAATAGAGGATGGTGGAGTTTTTGGGAGTGACATATGTGCCTTAGCCACATATTTCATCTGTTTCCCATTATTCTCATATAATAAATATGTAATACTTCTTTTGTAAATTAACAAGTAAACTTTTTGCACTTAGCCTTGTACATATCAAATCTAATGAGTTTGGCTAAATAGATCTTGCAAATATCAGAGTTTTATTTGTATTAACATCAGTATTCACTTAAACAGATAAAGCAAATACAGATATTAACAATCAGCACACATTTATTGGCTTCATGTAATACCTTCTGCACTTGGTATACTTGTACCCATATCAGAAATATTCCACTTTGGGCTGTCATTTTATGTCAAGTCTAATCATGGGTGCTTTACTAACTGCATCAGAAAAGGCTGTTGTGAGGAGCTACTCAACATGTAAATTCTTTTAATTTAATTTGATGTACTAAACGATAAAAACTGTGATAGTAAATATCACAAGTCAGCGCTTCTATGACATCTATTATATTTTCAGAGAACCAGTAGGCTCATGATCAACATCAAATAGAATCTAATGTTTTCTGGGACAACATTTATGATTTCATTGGTATTTAGGTTATATGACATTATCTTGTATGTCTGCATTCACACTCAATTTCATGGATCATGTTCTGTATGAACAGTGAAATAATTTTGTGCAACATCTCTGCTTTCTATATTTGTTATATTGGTGGTCCCTTCAATAAATCTATAGAATATTAGATGGGAAGCATTCGTGTACATGATATGATTTGGAGACAAAAATTTAGTATCTTGTTCTCAGGAATCCAAAAAACTGATAGGGGGGCAACTGTTGAAAATATTACATCCATTTAGTTTTAAGTGGATTCAGCACGTCAAAAACATGGAGCTGGGATTTAGTGCCATATTGGCAAGGGACCAAGACAAATTATTAGTTCCTTGTGGTTGGAGCAGAGTTGGTCCTTTTATGTCAGTGTAGGTCTTAGGACTTATGTTAGATGTATTTTTCACCAAGCAAGAACACGGTGACACGAGTACTTTACAATGTTACCAGAGTTGTCGCGCACTTGGTTTACAATGCATCCATGTGTAAGGGGTTTGCTACTTAGAACAATTCACGGTATGAAGTATTGGAGTTCATGGTACACTCGGGAGCATGATCATATATGAGTATGTCCAATGATACCAAATTTGTGATACGTTTTGGTGCACAATGCAGCTATTGGTGCCGGGTAAGCAGTGCATAATATGGTGGGGTAGACTTAATCAGATCAAAATTTGGGGTCATGGGCCGTGGTACACATAGTACTCTTTGGACCATGTATTTGATAGGTAGGATGGTTGTAAGGTATGTACCCTTGTTTCAGTTAACTGCTACTCACATGCCTGAGGACCATCTTCCAGCATATTGCTATACTCGGTGTGCATAATAATGACCATATGCCTTGTGTTGATTGATGACTTGCTTCATTTTACAGGAGATAAGTATTTCAAGCCTGTTGTGATATCCGAACCAGAGATACGCGTTATGGATAGACACCCTCAAGATGACTGCTTGATTATCGCCAGTGATGGGCTATGGGATGTTTTACCCAATGACTTGGCATGCAATGTAGCTCGACTGTGCTTGGCGGAGGGAAATTCGGACAGTCCTAGCAGTGGAGCTATGGAGGGCGGTAGACGTGGAGGAGGAGAGGAGCATCCTTCCCAGGCTCGGTGCAACCTTGCAGCTGCATTGCTAGCTAGACTTGCACTCGGAAGGAATAGCGCTGATAACATCAGTGTGATCGTAATCGATCTAAAAAGAAGGTAAGCGTAAAGAAACTAGCGTCAGTAGGAAGAGCGCTGATAACATCAGCGTGATTGTAACAGATCTAGCTAGAAGGTAAGGACAAGAAAACTTTGTATCGGTATCTGGGGTGTGAAGTGGGGCTTCTGTGTCTATATGCAGTTCTAGTTACAGCTCTAGTAACAAGCTAAAAAAAGAGAGCGAAATGCAGAAAGGAAAATGTACAGAGAACCGAGGACCTTTATGCCCAAGCTATTATAACAGCAGTATTCCGCTCTACCGTTGAGATAGATAAGAAAAAGAAAAAAAAAGGAAAAAAACTTATCAAGTTTTTGCAAGTGCTGCTCATATGCAGGTGGTTTAAGATATTCATTTTTGCTTGGTTTGTATCCTGTTGTTGATGGGTCATGCAATAATGGACGACAGCATTCTCTAGGGCAGTAGACACTGCTTCGGATTTAACAAGTTCCGGCCGAGCGGAATGAAGTTGCTAGCTGTTGCAAGATAAACGAATTAATGAAGCCAATGATTATGATTTCTCTATCATTTTCTCATTGCAGTTGCTTTGATTATCACATCTGATGGTGAAAAGACTGAGGAATGAAGCCAAAGATTGTGTGTTCCACCTTACAATTTATCTCCAGACAGATTAGCTCAGTTGGTAAGAACCATTTTTTTTGTCTGTGGTAGGTTGTGTTTAGGGTTTTCTGGATGCAGTCAAGATTATCGAATTAAAAACATTAACTTTACATTTTCGGGTCTCCATACCAAATTTGGTGATGTTGGTGTTCTTGGGATGTTTCAATGTTGTTACTGTAATATATTCCAAGAACACCAACATCACCAAATTTTTTACTTATTACTTGATACTTGGAAGAATCAAGGCCTAATTTTCCTCACTTGGTACTTATTCTGTTAGAAATCCAAATTCTTCTTTAAACTTGAATCTTGACATTGATGATGTTTACTCCAAGTCATCTGCTTCTTTGTATTTGAATTTGATCTTGATTATGCCTTCAAATCCTGCTGAAATTGAATCCTACTCGGGTTTGGACTCTTCTGGACAGACTGCAACATTTCAGACCATAACTTCATCATCCATTTGATTTGCACAATCTTGGTGTCATAAAAACCCTAACAAGAAAATTATTCAGACGGTGCTAGTCTATCTAAGCCTCTACCGGTAGCTCCTACTAAGTTGGCTCTTTGCAGCAGGATTTTTCAGAAACTTTGAATATCAAGGATTTTCGATGCATTTGGTCAAGACACCTCTTTGAGTTTAGCTCTTGCAAATGCTAATCCCTTTCTTAATTCAATTTGAATCAACAAACTTCACACTGATATCTACTTTGACTTGTATTCAAGCAAACTCACTTTGATGTTGTTATTATGCTCGCAATTCCCTAATTTGCCTTACTTCCCTCTATCTACCTTCACGGCCTCCACTTAAGGCCGCAAACCTATCTCAATGCTTTACTACAAGAACAATGTTCTAGTTATCTTTGAACCTCTCTGTATAACTTCTTGATGAAGCTCTTCCTAAATACATGAGCGTGTTGATCGTATCGATAAGTTTGGCCTAATGCCTGTCATAGCATACTTGCGTGGTCCCACCATACTTGCATATAGTGATCAAGACATATACTCCTTTTGCTCCTGTGACTTTGGACACTGCATAATGAATAACTAGAAGAAGCAATTGAGACACTTACTGGATTTTCTTCTTCTGTGATAAAGTCATCTGTTCTTGTTACTGGATTTTCTTCTTCTTTGATAAAGCCATCTGTTCTTGTCTCATTGTATCATTGTCGCTGTTAAGGCTAAAAATGATCGAAACAATCAAGATGCTGACGTGGACCCCCTCTTGCCGAGTAGGAGGCTCGTCATGCGGTTGAGTGGGACCCTGGGTTGGAAGAACCATGGTCGTTGGTAGATGGTGATTGACTTGCGGTGCTTGTTCGACCCTCGAACGGATCGAGTCTCGGTCGATCGATGTTGAGAAGCTTATGCACGACCTTCTCGCAAGATCGGGATTCGAAGTTATGTATCACAAAGAAGCGCCAGGGGGGTCGGATCTGGGTCCCAACCCAAATCTCCTCCGATGCTTAAGTTAGAATGGAACATAAGAGTGGGAGGAAGCTTGGAGCAGCTGAGATCGACCCACAGGGCTTGTCTCAGGTCTAGCGTCGCAAGCACTTTTGTGGAAGAAATATAAGATAATGTAATTTCAGAGTATCAGATCTCGTACCTCCACGTATTTATAGACCTCCGGGGCTTGTTCAATGGCGTTGGGAGGATAACGATCACCAATTATGGTGCCACGATCTTCCCCCTTTAATAGGGGTAACCGTCGTCCACGTCCCTGCTATTTATAAGCTCACCTTTAATCACACGTTCAATTGGTGGAAGTGCAACGGGCGACTGGTATGTGGGCCGTGACTGGGTCAGTTTCAGGCCACTCTCGTGGGCCTCTCTCGTGGGCTCTGTGGGCCTTAGTCGCTCGTCGAACGAGCCCCTTCGAGTGCCGGCCCGATGACTCAATAATGGCCCCCGTCGCTCGGCCTTAGACAGTTTGCCTGTTGGGGTCAAGCGACGTTACGTCACATTAATGAGGCACGTCGGTCAAGGAATTACGTCGCCCACGTCCCTGCTATTTATGAGCCCACCTTCAATCCCACGTTCAATTAGTGGGAGTGCAACGGGCGACTGGTGTATGGGCCTTGACTGAGTCAATTTCAGGCCTCTCTCGTGGGCTCTATGGGCCTTAGTCGCTTGCCGAACGAGCCCCCTCAAGTGCCGGCCCGATGACTCAACAATGGCCCCCGTCGCTCGACCTCAGACAGTTTGCCTGTTGGGGTCAAGTGACGTTATATCACATTAATGGGGCACGACGGTCGAGGAATTAATACTCAAGTTTTAGGCACCAAAGCATCCGCTTTGCTGATTTGGATGATTTGCCGGTTCGAAATCCAACATGCTAAGAGGCTCGGATCTTTGACACGTGTCTCATCACTCCGGGGTCGTCCATTCGATATAAGATGGTTCCAGAGTGGAAATTTGAAGTCATCGTCTTCATCGTTCTTAATTCAGATTTTCTCCTTTTGAAAATGGCTTCATCATCCCCCGCCTCTGGAATGAGCTTGGCTTTTGTCACGCAGAAGAACTAGGAGGGAGCCGTCGTGCCTGGTCTGATCGCCAACCAGATATCCAAAGTTGGCGCTGATCAAATTCCTGAATTCAAGAGAAAATATGTCTGGCTCGACTATCAGATCCGGTTGTCGGGGAAGGACGAAAGGGTTCTTCGTCACGGCGATCGAGATGTTGGGGTTTACGTCAAAGCCTTCCAACGAGGGCTTCGATTCCCCATGCACCCTTTCATGCGCTATGTACTAAGTACATTGAACCTCTCCCTTTGTCAGCTAATGCCAAACACCATTGGTGTATTGGTTGGCTTCATCGCTCTGTGCATGATGAAGAAAGTTGAACCGTCGATGGGGTTGTTCAATTACATCTTCTCGATTCATCCCCTCAAGAATCCGGGTTCGTACTTGATAATGGCTCATCGAGGCAGGAAGATATTTGATGATCTCCCTTTCTCGAATTCAAATTGGAAGGATGAGTTCGTATTCGTGGTCTTCCAAGGTGAGGCGAGCTTTTGCACCGGATGTGGTGTGCTTGACTTAAGTCTCACCGAGGACAAGCCACTGTCTGAAGCAGAGAAGGAAGTCGATGATTCATTGTTGAGCCTGCCAGAGAATATAAGAAAGACGAAGTGGTTGTGGTCTGACTTGGTGCTGCGTCGGACAGTATGGACGAAAGGTCGATCCAATTCTACTCATCAACTGTTCGATCTTCGTTTCGTGCTCTAACATGTTTTTCACTTGCATGCATGGTTGGTCTGAAGTACCAGGTGGACCCTGCATTGAGGTAGGGGTCCAGGCTTCTATTAGAGAAGCTGAGGAGAGCATGTTGTCTCCTCGAGAGCCCCCTCTGGAGGACAGAGTGGCACGATCATCAGAGGAATTGCCCATTGTCGCTCATGGGGCTCCTCAGCTGGATCGTTTCCAACGGAAGAAAAAGAAATATCCCCCACCTAATTCGAGGTGGTTGCAGTTAAGGAGAATAAGAAGAGGCAGCGATTTGTCTTAGTGACTCGGAGCCTTCGGGTCGACTGACACAGTGGGTTGGCATGGGCCTTCGGTTGTGAGCCAATTGCATGGTGAGACCTGTATTCAGGAGCAGGAATAGGGAGCTCTTTAAGAGGGAGATTCAAGGGAAACCCGGCCTCCTCCGGAGCCCCTGTTGCATCAATATACCTGACCTTGGGGGGCATGTTCCCTCCAGCGTCTCTAGCTGAGGATATTCCTGAAGAATTCAGATCAGGTTTGCTGGAAAGTTGATCGCTACAAGCCCCATTTGATTGTCTTGTAGAGGAGCTCATTCAAATGGAATTTCCAATCATGAGAGACGATTCTGCTCTCCTGGATTACGGGACCACCTCTCGGATTGTAAAAAAACACGACCCTTCCGTGGGACAAGGCCATTCTGGAGAGGGTCGATTATGAGAGGCTCGCTTCGTTTACCGTCCACGCAAATGTCTAGGTTAATACTGCGCTAGCCTTCATAATAGATGATGTAGGCGTAGACATTGACTATTATGCCTTGTATGCAGACTCTCGTGGCCAATGCTACGTTGCATCGACGCGCATCGGTGGTGTCTAATCATGAGGTCACCTTAGGGGCCTTTAAGAAGGACGTGTAGAAATCTCAAGCGGAGCTAGATAGACTTGGGCTTCTGTGTAAACTGAGATGAACACGAGTGCTCGAGCTTAAGCACAAGTTAAGTGAGTCTCACAAGAAGGAAGCTGCCCAAGCTACCTCGAGGGAGCGAACGGAAAAAATGCTGCTGGAGGAGAAGGCCAAGTGGTAAGTCTGGGAGAATGACCTCCTCGCCCGACTTGCCGACAACTTTCGGGGAATTGGCACATGGGCCATAGCGGAGAGGGCGGTCCAATAATACAAGGATTCATTGCCTGATTTCGATGAACCGTATACGCAAGGCTATGAACGATGTCGATCGGAGGTGAAGGATTAATTCCCTGCTATCGTCGTTGAGATCGACCAGATCCCCGTGCTGTTTTCGGTCATCGATGAAGATGATCTGAGTCAAGGCACAGAGGGGGGCCGCTCTTACTGGTAAAATCGTCATCACGACGGGTGACGATGCAGATGCTGGTGCTCCGGGGGAACAAGAGCATGCTACTGCGCTTGAGAGAGACCTAGGGCATCGCAATTCGTTACAGAATCTTGACGCTCTTCTTATCCCCCAAGAATTTCCAAATGTATAGGGGGTGATTGCCATATAAACGAGGACAATTTTGTAATGTAGTACAAACGCCAAAAAAGTTGGCTTATATCTCTTTGTTTGTCGTCGCTCATACAGGTGGTCGTAATGCCTGATGGCCCCTTTCGATGGTTAAACCCTTGCTCAAGATGGTCAGGGGTTAAGCCGTTGAACCATGTCCAAACTAGACCACCTCGTTCAGTGGAGAGGGGGTGACCCCTTCGACTTACGTCTGACATCACTAGAGGGTCGCTCAGTGGCGAGGGGGTGGCCCCTTCGACTTACGGTTGTCGACATGAGAGGGTCATTCAGTGGCAAAGAGGTGGCCCCTTCGTCTGAAGACACGATATGGTCGTTTAGTGACGAAGAGGTGGCCGCTTTGACTCACGGCTGACGATATGATATGGTCGCTCAGTGGCGAAGGGGTGGCCCCTCCGACTTACAGCTGACGACACGAGAGGGTCGCTCAGTGGCGAAGGTGTGGCCCCTTAAACTTATGACTGACGACATGACAAGATCGTTCAGTGGCGAATGGGTGGCCCCTTCAACTTACGGCTGACGACACGATAAGGTCGCTCAGTGGTGAGGGGTGGCTCCTTCGACTTACGTCTGACAACACGGTAGGGTCATTCAGTGGCGAAGGGATTAGCCCCTTCGACTTACGTCTGATGATACGAGAATGTAGTTCAGTGGCGAAGAGGTGGCCCCTTCGACTTATGTCTGACGACACGAGAGGGTCGTTCAGTGGTAAAAGGGTGGCCCCTTAGACTTACAGCTGATGACACGAGATGGTTGTTCAATGGCGAGGGGGTGGCCCCTTTGAATTACGTTTAACGTCACGAGAGGGTCTCTCAGTGGCGAGGGGGTGGCCCCTTTGACTTACTATTGACGACATGAGAGGTTTGTTCAGTGGCTAGGGGGTGGCCCCTCCAACTTATGGCTGACAACGCGATAGGTTCGCTCAGTGGCGAAGGGGTGGCCCCTCCGAATTACGGCTGACGACACGATAGGGTCGCTCAGTGGCGAAGGGGTGGCCCCTCCGAATTACGGCTAAGACACGATAGGGTCGCTCAGTGGCGAAGGGGTGGCCCCTCCGTATTACGGCTAAGACACGATCGGGTCGCTTAGGGGCGAAGGGGTTGGCCCCTTCGACTTACGTCTAACGACATGAGAGGGTCGTTTAGTTGCGAAGGGGTTGGCCCCTTCGACTTACGTCCGACGACACAAGAGGGTCGTTCAGGGGTGAAGGGGTTAGCCCCTTCGACTTACGTCTGACGACACAAGAGGGTCGTTCAGTGACGAAGGGGTTGGCCCCTTCGACTTATGTCTGACAACATGAGAGGGTCGTTCAGTGGCTAGGGGGTTGGCCCCTTCGACTTACGTCTGACGATAGGAGAGGGTCATTTAGTGGCAAAGGGGTGGCCTCTTCGACGTACGACTGACGACGCGATAGGGTCATTCAGTGACGAATGGGTTGGCCCCTTCGACTTACGTCTGATGATAGGAGAGGGTCGTTCATTGGCTAGGGGGTTGGCCCCTTCGACTTACGTCTGACGACAGGAGAGGGTCGTTCAGTGGCGAGATCGACCCACGGAAGCTCGTCTCAGGTCTAGCGCCACAAGCTCTTTTGTGGAAGAAATATAAGATAAAGTATGTAATCTCAGAGTATCAGATTTCGTACCTCCCTATTCTGTCCATCTCTCTTTTTATTTATAGACCTCCGGAGCTTCTTCAGTAACGTTGGGAGGATAATGGTCACCAATTATGGTGCCACGATCTTCCCCCTTTAATAGGGGTAACCATCGCACACGTCTCTGCTATTTATGAGCTCACCTTCAATCCCACGTTCAATTAGTAGGAGTGCAACGGGCGACTGGTATGTGTGCCTTGACTGAGTCAGTTTTGTTGGATCCTGTGGATGGCAAACAACACTAGAAGGGGTGGTTGAATAGTGTTGTGCAAATAGTATACTTTTTCGATTGTTAAGATTAGCACAAATAAAATCCTTCTAATGTTGCCTAAGAAGCCAAGTAGAGTGATCTACGATTGGTTCTTAATCAACAAAGTAATCTTACAAATATGATAGAGAAAAGATTACAATCAGATATAAATCTTTACAAAGAGATCTTTTCACAGCGGAATTAAATAAACAATCTTTGCAATAATAAATAAACAAGGAATTACAAAGATATAAGATTAGCAAATGAAAAATGCTTGTACAAGAAATATAAACAATCACAGAAAAACAAACGCAGAGACACGCGATTTTATCCTGGTTCCCCGCAACCCGGGTACGTCCAGTCCCCGACCAATCCGGTACGAGATTTTCCACTATCTGCCTTGGCAAATACAAGTACCTAACTTCACTCGTTAGGATTTCAAACGACCTAGTCTCAACCAGGATTTCCGACTGACAACACCTAGACTTGTCTAGTGTTCCAACAACAACACAATGAAACTTATATCCGATACACCACAATAAATTGATGGAGATTGGTTTTTACACCCGATTCTATAGCCAATCAATGATAGACAAAATTGTGTAGTGGCTTGATAGAATAAGAGTCTAGATCACACAAAGATACGCGAGAATTCTTTGTGATCTAGATCTAATGCTTTTCAAAAAATCCTTTAAACAAAAATAAAGAGAATATCAATAAGGATTTTGAAAAACGTTTAGCCAATAAAACGAGAGTATGATCTTTAAAAAAGTAATAACAGAATTTTGCAAGATCACAATAAAAATAGAATTGGCTAGAGAGAATGCGAGCTTTGAATTAAAGAGCGTTTGCACAAGAAATTTGATTTTCAATAGTTGTTGTGTTTTTCTCAAATGAAATTAGCTCTTATTTATATGGAAAATTCTGAGATTTGAAATTCAAATTTTCTTTGACTTTTGTCCCAAACATCACGGAGAAAATCAGTCCACTCCCTCATGTCGTTATAGGATGAATAGACTCTAAAACATTTTTTGAAAAAGCTTTTTCAAATTGTTTGTGTGCGTGTGTTTTGTCTATATGATTTGGCTTTAACAAATACCCTAAAGAGACACGACACACTCACTATAGACTTAGGACACGTCTTCAGAAGCTTGATCAATTTGATGGAGTAGACGTGAGCTTCACTTGAGCTTCTTGTTCTGTTTGAGCTTTGAACTTCATCATTTGACTTAGCCACGTTTGTCCTTGTCTTTGAGTGTAGATTTGTGTTTCTTTGAGTATGAGTAAAGCTTCGCATATTCTGCACACTTAGGTGTAGTGTAGTTAGTACACTAAGCTTTCATTTGGTGTGCTCGTCATCAAAATTACTTGGCCTCTCTCGTGGGCTCTGTGTGCCTTAGTCACTCGCCAAACGAGCCCCCTCGAGTGCCGGCCCGATGACTCAACCGTCGCCATTCTGAAATTCTTCCTATGGTCAACACTTTCATATATAAGTATCCTTCTATACTTCTCATTGTCCTTCTTTTTGTATATCTTGCATCATGTAGCCTTCTTTTCTTCTGATATCTTGACGAAATCTCACGTACGATTCTATCAAATATATTTTAGTTAATGTCATGAAAATCATTAATTTATTGCTAACAAGAGCAAAAGCTATATAAGCTACATGATCTTTGAAATCGTACTTGACTAGTTCCTTGTGGGTCCTCTTTTATCTTTCCATAGCTATAAAATATGTTTGTTGGAATTGAGTCTAATCATGACTTGTATTTATCTACTTGTTCATATTTGTAGTTATATGTTAATTAGTGCATCTATTTTAATATCCTGTTGTGAGCCAGAAACCTCTACTTTTGCTAAATGTCCATCTTCTTGTTTGTCTTCTACCTTCTGTATGTGGAGAAGTTGGCTTGATTCAACGCATGAGAAGCAGTCGTATTACAGACAAGTTATCTTGTGTAGAGATAACTCGACTATGCTCGGATTCGACCTATCTGACTCTGCACAAGTTAGATATAAGGGTACTGGGCATTTGGCTTTTACAGCGCAGTTGGTCGTTAAGTCGTCAGTTCAAGTCAGAGGGTCGAACACTCAACATTGGGTCGTTGTGTCGTAATGCGGTTAAAGTCCGTGTTCGATCGAACGGTCGTATGTAGACTCATTGGTCGAAGACTCGTACGTATGGCTCGACACTTCGGTCGTTCGACACAGAAGAAGGTCGTTCGGTCGAAGGGAGCCCATTGGGATGCGGCCCACTAGGAAGCGGCAGAGGGCTCACTAGTGTGCGGTGCATTGATTGCCTAGGAGCGACGATTTGTTTGGATGCTGTAATTGTCGGGATCCGTATCCTTGGAATTCCTAGCCAATGATGACACCTATTGTAACCTAGGGTTATATATATGGGGTTTTAGGTTAGGGTTTGGTGTGGAGCACTTTGTAACCTTTGAGAGATCCAGTATTGTGAGAGCCAACTTTAAGAGATTGTATTGTGAGCTTTTAGAGAGATCTTGTGTGCTTCTTTTTCGTTGGACAAAGATAAGATTTGTATTGTTCTCTCCTTTCGTAATAAAGCTCATCGGTGTTCCCCCTTGGTAGGTCCATGACCTAAAAGCAATCCTCTTTGTGCTCGGTTTATTTATCTGCCCATCTTTGTTCCGGGGTTCTTCGGCGATATTGTGTATTCCGCTGTGTTAGGTGTGTTCAACTTGGTTAACAGCACAATAAACTGGTATCGGAGCTTTCGGTTTGGATATCAACGGAGGAGTAGAGGATGAGTAGCGGTGGCAATGATGATTCTTTAAAAGTATCAACTTCTGGGTATTCTTCATCCTCTCGGACTATCGTGTCTAATACGAAGTTCGAAATTGAGAAGTTTGATGGACAGATCAACATCAGTATGTGAAGATGCGAAGTCATGGATATCTTGAACCAACTTGGCCAAGATATCGCATTGGACAAGTAGCCCACGGATATGTCCGATCTAGAGTGGAGAACTCTGAATCGGAGTGCATGTGGTATCATCCACATGTATTTGTCAAAGGAGAAGAAATACCCATATATGGAGGAGACAAGTGCAAGCAAGTTCTGGAAGGAGCTCGGCGACAAGTACATGAAGAAGAACATCCAGAACCGGCTTCAATTGAAGAAGAATCTTTTCGATTTGAAGCTAGCCGAGGGGGTTTCTATGGAGGAACACTTCGCCTACTACAACAAGCTTCTTACCGACCTAAGGAACGTCAATGTGAACGTCGACAATGAAGACAAGGCGATGATTCTCTTCAAATCTCTACCCATCGAGTATGTGTACTTGTTGTTGGTTCTTACCTATGGTAAGAAATCGATCATATTTGAAGAGGTATCTAATGCTCTCACAAGCAATGAGTTCAGGAAGAACGAGGGGGACACCAACAGCCGAGCTTCAAGCGATGCTCTTACAGTCGTAAGGGGTCATACTGGTGAGAAGGGTGGAGATAGGAGGTGGTATTTCAGATCCACGTCCATAGACAAGACAAGAGGCCCCCAGCGCAAGGTAGCAAAGGGCCAATGTGCTTTCTGTAAAGAAAGAAGACAATGGATCAGAGACTGCCCGAAGGCAAAGAAGAAGCACGATGCAACTGTCAACGTCGCAAAGGGCGTTGAGGTCGAGGAGTATGTATTAGTCGGTGCTTTAGAGGGCGTGATGTCAGATGGTTGGGTGCTCGATTCTGGGTGCTCATCCCATATGCCGCCACATCGAGAGTACTTTACGACCTTCAGGGAAGGTGGAAAGTGTACAGTCTTGTTGGGCGATGACCGAGCTTGCAGCACGGCCAGCATCAGGACAATGCAGATGAGGATGAGTGATGGTGTTACATAAGACATCGAGGAGTTGGGCTTTGTTCTCTACCTAAGACGTAATCTCATATCACTCGGTTCACTCAAAGCCAAGGGTTGTCGATAAACCATGGAGAATGGAGCACTGAGGGTGACCATAGGAGCAATGATCGTGATGAAGGAAAAGCGTCAAGGCAACCTCAATTACTTGGATTGTTCGGTCGTAACTGGTACAACAGCTCTGACTCGTGAGGCTGAGGAGGACGACTCAATGTTATGGCACATGCGACTAGGTCATGTGCGCGAGAAAGCTTTGCAGAAGATTATCGTTAGGGGTCGTCTAAAAGGAGCCAAGATCAGAAAGATCGAGTTCTACGAACACTGTGTGTTTGGGAAACAGACGTGTGCTTCCTTTGGGAACGGCCATTCATAGTACGAAGGGAGCGCTCGACTATGTACACACCGACGTTTGGGGCCCGATGTAATGCCCATATGTGTGTAATACTTGGATGAATACGTATATGTATTTATGTATGTATATTTGGATGAATACCAATATGTATGCATGACTAATTGTTTTGTATTGGGTAATTGAATTGGATGTTGGTAATAAATATTTGTATGTGAGTATATAAATCTTGGTTGATATGGTGTTGGTGATGTATGAATAATACCTGGCTAGGTGAATGTATAATCCTATGGAGTTATGTATGAATATTGGTGAATGATTATTGGCTAATATGGTGATGCATGGAGAATTAGTACTAAGTGCTACTAGTGAAGTATTTTTATAGTTGCTAGTGCTAAGTACTATTTGGGATGGCCTTGTGTATTGGTAGTGATGTATTATTAATGATAGTATCATGTATTATTATTATTAGGTTGTCATTAGTATTGTTGTTGTGGGGGTTAGTGGTGGTATTAGTAGTATTGTTGTTGTTGGTATTATTATGGTTGTAATTATTGGTATTGTTTGGTTAGTATTATTATTGGATTGGAGTGGTTGGTATTATTATTATTCTTTGGGCCTTAGCTAATTTTATTAGCTAGTGGGTTGTTAGGCCATGCTTTGGGCTTGAGTTATTAGAGTTAAGAGTGTTGAGGATGGCACTCTTGTAATTAAGATTTTAGGAGTGGGTGTGTAGTAGCATGCCATGTGTAGGTATGGCATACTTGTAATTAAGGTTGGGTTGTGTGTAGAGTAAAAGAGAAGAGTGTAGAGAATGGCAATTTTGTAAATAAAGGAAAACCGTAGAAGAAATATCTCTCTTTTAATTATTTGTCATTATTCTAGACCATTCTCTTTCTTTCCTTTTCTTTTTCTTTTCATTTCCTTTTTCTTCATTTCTTTCCTTAGGGAGGGGGGAGGGCCGAAATTTACTCCTACACAAAAAAAGGGAAAGGAGAGAAAAGAAGGAAGGAGTAGTGATGGAAGGAGAGAATTAAGGAGAATGTTTTAAAGGAAAGAGAAGAAAAGGAAATGTTGAATAAATGGAGTTTAAAGATGAAGTTTTGGAGGAGTAATCAAGCTTCATATGAGGTAGGAAAGCCAACCCTTTCTAGTATGTTAATTGCATGGCATCTTAAATTAAAGATCTCATCTTATTGTAGTATTGCATCCCTTAATTAAGGATAGCCTTTTTATGATTATGTGATGTTAAATTTAGCTTCTTGCTAGTTTGTTGGGCAATAGTTGCCAAGATGCTATCTTTATTTGGGATTAATGGAAAAGATGATGTCTTTGTGTTGTTAGTTCAACCTATTTGTTAATTCCAAGGTTCTAAAAAACTCGCCACGGCAACGCCATGGCGCGCCATGGCGGCAAGGCTCCACCCTCACGCCCCGTTAATGCCCAAGTTGGCTATTTGAGGCGGCACGCCACCATGGCGCGCCATGACAACACAAGGCACGCCACAAAACATAAGGCGCGCCTTAAAAAAAGCACCCGGGTCCACATTATAGGGCTAAGAGAACCCGTGTCCGCATTATAGGGCTTAAAAAAGCATCCTGGTGCGCTTTGATATTGATGACGTATTGAGATCACATGCTTTTAGTTATGTAAACAATTGCTTTTTAGTAAAGTAACACTTTAGTTAATTGTAAGCAGTAAGCACACAGCTCAATGTTGATTGAAGGCTATGGAGTTCGTAGGATTTGGAAACTAATCCATCTAAGTGGAGCATAGTTTACTATTTACCTCTATATATATAGTATATAATATATACACACATTTACCGCCTTAAGCCACGCCTTGAAAAATGCCGTGGCTCCGCCAAGGCTTCTAAGGCTTGAGGCTTGACCTCGCCGCCACGCCACGCCTCACGCCATTTAGAACCTTGGTTAATTCACTTGGAAAGTTATGATCTTTCTTGTATTATATGCAAATTGCCCTCATTTTCATGCAAGTTGTCCTCTTTTTCATGCAAGATGCCATTTTTAATAAATATTAATGAGAAAGATGAAGACTTTGTGTTATTAGTTCACTTCATTAGTTAATCTAAGTGAGAAAGTTGTAATCTTTATTGTTCTAATTACAAGTTGTTCTCTTTTATGCAAGTTGCTATCTTTATCAAAAGTTTGATATACATGTCATTATTTGAATGTTTTAGTTGGATGAAATAACCATGTTTAAGTTGGCCATATATTGAGAATCATGTGTTAAGTTACTAACTTTTTGGCAATGTTGAGATGTTGAGATTAAAGTTGTGTTCTCCTCATTTTATGAGGAAGAATGGTTGCTAATTAAACTTGGCCATGAGTTGGTTGGAAAATTGTGGGGCTTAATGAAAAAGAGAGTAGAAATGAAAGAGGAGATGAGAATACTAAAATGTTGACTAATGTTTTTAGACTTGTTAGTAACATGAACGTGGGACCTTAGTTGTTATACATGGTGGGAGGAATGAGGTGGACATGGCACGCATTCATGTTGGTGGTAATGTGGTATGAGTTGTGGTGGTATGGTGAGCATGGCACGATGTGCATGACACCTTGTTACGATGTTGGTTATGATGTGTTGGAAATGTGAATTAAATATTTTTACATGAAGACATGCCATGAGGACCCATGAACCATGCATGTATAAGGCTATTGTCCTATAGCCATGAGAGACCCTCTTGTATTCAAAACTCTCATTTGTATTGTGGAATAATGTTATAACTCACTTCAATTTTGTTGCTCTTATATCTTGCTCTATGTTTCAATTTGATGCTTGATATCTATTATTAGTTGCTTCATGCTATGGAGTACGAGTAAAGTTGTTGTCATTGCTAATCTTTAATGCCATGTTCAAATGTTGTAGTGTGATTCCCCTTCGATTATTCCATGTTTCATTTGTACCTTGCCATGGTTTCATGTAAAGTAGTTGCATTTTCATAAATAACATACTAGTGGGAGTTGGCTATTCCTACTGGGTCACGCTGTGACGTGTCCCCGTTGATATTTTTCTGGTAGCAGGTTGTTGGTGATTCTCGGAGTTGGAGTTGGAGGCTTTGGGTAGTTGGATGGTTGTATGTATAAGAGAGTTGTCTTGGTGTTGTATTTGAGAGTGGGTGTATATGTTGTATCTAATGATGTTTGTATGTAAAGTTGTAAATGAACTTTGTTTATAATTAATATGAAAGATGATTTATTTGTCTATTGTACCCTTGTGTTGTAATTCTATCTATGGAGCATTACGTGTACTACCCAGCACGTGCACAGTGGGCCTGCTAGTGTATTCGGATTGCAATTCTCTTTTCATTTCGTAACACTCGCTTCTTGGGGTATCCTGTGGAGCGGGGCGTTACATTTGGTGGCCCATGCAGGTCATGCACTGTGGCGTGCGTAAGGTAGTGCAGGTAATGTTCCGTAAGGGTAGTTGTGTCCTAAGGTGGGTAGTGGCCTTAGAGTCTAGAGTTATCTACACTTGGACTCTTAGCTTCAGAAAGTTCGAGGACGAACTTTATTTTTAAGGTGGTTAGATTGTAATGCCCATATGTGTGTAATACTTGGATGAATAAGTATATGTATTTATGTATGTATATTTGGATGAATACATATATGTATGCATGACTAATTGTTTTGTATTGGGTAATTGAATTGGATGTTGGTAATAAATATTTGTATGTGAGTATATAAATCTTGGTTGATATGGTGTTGGTGATGTATGAATAATATCTGGCTATGTGAATGTATAATCCTATGGAGTTATGTATGAATATTGGTTTAAGAATATTGGTGAATGATTATTGGCTAATATGGTGATGCATGGAGAATTAGTACTAAGTGCTACTAGTGAAGTATTTTTATAGTTGCTAGTGCTAAGTACTATTTGGGATGGCCTTGTGTATTGGTAGTGATGTATTATTAATGATAGTAGCATGTATTATTATTATTAGGTTGTCATTAGTATTGTTGTTGTGGGGGTTAGTGGTGGTATTAGTAGTATTGTTGTTGTTGGTATTATTATGATTGTAATTATTGGTATTGTTTGGTTAGTATTATTATTGGATTGAAGTGGTTGGTATTATTATTATTCTTTGGGCCTTAGCTAATTTTATTAGATAGTGGGTTGTTAGGCCATGCTTTGGGCTTGAGTTATTAGAGTTAAGAGTGTTGATGATGGCACTCTTGTAATTAAGATTTTAGGAGTGGGTGTGTAGTAGCATGCCATGTGTAGGGATGACATACTTGTAATTAAGGTTGGGTTGTGTGTAGAGTAAAAGAGAAGAGTGTAGAGAATGGCAATTTTGTAAATAAAGGAAAACCTTAGAAGAAATATCTCTCTTTTAATTATTTGTCATTATTCTAGACCATTCTCTTTCTTTCCTTTTCTTTTTCTTTTCATTTCCTTTTTCTTCATTTCTTTCCTTATGGAGGGGGGCCGAAATTTACTCTTACACACAAAAAAGGGAAAGGAGAGAAAAGGAGGAGTAGTGATGGAAGGAGAGAATTAAGGAGAAGGTTTTAAAGGAAAGAGAAGAAAAGGAAATGATGAATAAATGGAGTTTAAAGATGAAGTTTTGGAGGAGTAATCAAGCTTCATATGAGGTAGGAAAGCCAACCCTTTCTAGTATGTTAATTGCATGGCATCTTAAATTAAAGATCTCATCCTATTGTAGTATTGCATCCCTTAATTAAGGATAGCCTTTTTATGATTATGTGATGTTAAATTTAGCTTCTTGCTAATTTGTTGGGTAATAGTTGCCAAGATGCTATCTTTATCTGGGATTAATGGAAAAGATGATGTCTTTGTGTTGTTAGTTCAACCTATTTGTTAATTCACTTGGAAAGTTATGATCTTTCTTGTATTATATGCAAATTGCCCTCATTTTCATGCAAGTTGTCCTCTTTTTCATGCAAGATGCCATTTTTAATAAATATTAATGAGAAAGATGAAGACTTTGTGTTATTAGTTCACTTCATTTGTTAATCTAAGTGAGAAAGTTGTAATCTTTATTGTTCTAATTACAAGTTGTTCTCTTTTATGCAAGTTGCTATCTTTATCAAAACTTTGATATACATGTCATTATTTAAATGTTTTAGTTGGATGAAATAACCATGTTTAAGTTGGCCATATATTGAGAATCATGTGTTAAGTTACTAACTTTTTGGCAATATTGAGATGTTGAGATTAAAGTTGTGTTCTCCTCATTTTATGAGGAAGAATGGTTGCTAATTAAACTTGGCCATGAGTTGGTTGGAAAATTGTGGGGCTTAATGAAAAAGAGAGTAGAAATGAAAGAGGAGATGAGGATACTAAAATGTTGACTAATGTTTCTAGACTTGTTAGTAACATGAACGTGGGACCTTAGTTGTTATACATGGTGGGAGGAATGAAGTGGACATGGCACGCATTCATGTTGGTGGTAATGTGGTATGAGTTGTGGTGGTATGGTGGGCATGGCACGATGTGCATGACACCTTGTTACAATGTTGGTTATGATGGGTTGGAAATGTGAATTAAATATTTTTACATGAAGACATGCTATGAGAACCCATAAACCATGCATGTATAAGGCTATTGTCCCATAGCCATGCGAGACCCTCTTGTATTCAAAACTCTCATTTGTATTGTGGAATAATGTTATAACTCACTTCAATTTTGTTGCTCTTATATCTTGCTCTATGTTTCAATTTGATGCTTGATGTCTATTATTAGTTGCTTCATGCTATGGAGTACGAGTAAAGTAGCTGTCATTGCTAATCTTTAATGACATGTTCAAATGGTGTAGTATGATTCCCCTTCGATTATTCCATGTTTCATTTGTACCTTGCCATGGTTTCATGTAAAGTAGTTGCATTTTCATAAATAACATACTAGTGGGAGTTGGCTATTCCTACTAGGTCACGTTGTGACGTGTCCCCGTTGATATTTTTCTGGTAGCAGGTTGTTGGTGATTCTCGGAGTTGGAGTTGGAGGCTTTGGGTAGTTGGAGGGTTGTATGTATAAGAGAGTTGTCTTGGTGTTGTATTTGAGAGTGGGTGTATATGTTGTATCTAATGATGTTTGTATGTAAAGTTGTAAATGAACTTTGTTTATAATTAATATGAAAGATGATTTATTTGTCTATTGTACCCTTGTGTTGTAATTCTATCTATGGAGCATTACGTGTACTTCCCAGCACATGCACAATGGGCCTGCTAGTGTATTCGTATTGCAATTCTCTTTTCATTTCGTAACACTCGCTTCTTGGGGTATCCTGGGGAGCGGGGCGTTACACCCGAGTAGGATGGCGTCATTGGGAGGGAAACACGACTTTGTGTTGTTCATCAATGACTTCTCACGTATGGTATGGTTGTTTTCGTTGAAGTTAAAGGACCAAGTTCTTACCACTTTCATCGAGTAGAAGAAGCTGATCGAGACTCAGTCTGGTCGAAGAGTCAGGCGTCTCCGAAGTTACAACAGTGGAGAGTATAGGTCAGATCTCTTCGATAAGTTCTGCAGATCGAAAGGGATTCAGAGACACTACACTGTTGCTGGTATGCCGCAACAGAATAGGGTAGCAGAGAGGATGAATCGAACCTTGATGGAGAAAGTTCAATGCATGATGTCGAATGCTGACCTATCGAAGGAGTTTTGGACAGAGCCCCTGGTGTATGCGACCTATTTGGTCAATCGGCTACCATCTGCTGCATTGGAAGTAACACCTCCTTTGGAGGTATGGTCAGGAAATCCAGTTTCTGACTATGGATCACTTCGAGTTTGGGGATGTCCAAGTTACTATGCCATGAAGGAAGAAAAACTCGATGCTCGAGCCAAGAAAGACATCTTCTTGGACATCAGTAAAGGTGTCAATGGATATCGACTATGGTGTCCGACACAGAGGAAAATGATCCTGAGCAGAGACTTAATGTTTGATGAGTCGACGTTACTGAAGAAGGAGCAAGAGCCAAATGTGGAGGCTGAACAGACACAATTGAAGTAGGTTTTCGACAACATGTCTGATACTCCACAATGGTCGACCGACGACTCAGATCGACCCACACCAGATGTAGAAGACATCGGGCTCCAGGCCGATTGAGGTGAAGTTGGTGGCTCAAGCTCGGTTGGTGGAGATAGCTCGTCTCCGAGGGTCGTTTAGTCGAAGGATTCCATAGCAGTGTCGAGGCCAAGGTGTGAGATAAGGAAACTTGCAAGGTACTCGGATTTGGTTTTATTTGCCTTTCCCACAGTATGTATTGTTGTTCCTAATTTATTTGATGAGGTGGAGCAAACCAAAGACCCGAAGCTGTGGAAAAGTGTGATGGATGAAGAGATGGAATCATTGGCAAAGAACGATACATGGGATCTCGTGGAGCTTTCGAAAGGCAAGAAGACGATTGGGTGTAAATGGGTCTACACCAAGAAGGAAGGGGTCGAATCAAGAGACAACTAGACGTCTGGAGAACACTTGTCAGACTGCTGATCAAATGTTCAGGCATTTGGCAAGCCTTCTATAGACGGCTGATAATTATGGGTAAGAAAAATAGAGAGTTCTTGAAAAATAACTCACCCTTTTAAGTCGACTGGAGTTCATGGCATAGGCGTCTGATGAACTGTTGAGACGCCTGGTCATAGAACTTCATACGACTAACTCATGGCCATGTCAAGCTAGCTCAAAAGCTGACATGCCAGACGTCTAGTGACTCTATACTAGACGTCTGATTCTGCTCTAAATACACTATAAAGAGTGTTTTGAGCAAGGGATCAAATGTGATCGGTTCTAGGATAATCATATGGTTCCATATGATGGAAATGATGCAAATGAGTGTGTATGTGCATCTATTTAGGGCTGCAAATATTCCATGAAAGAAAAGACAAAATACATGAAGAAAATATAAAATTACATTTGAATACTTCATTCTTCATGCAAGGCTTTTGCTCCATAGACTTGAATCCATCATCCTATCACTTATTGTTTTGTCTCCCACAAGATATAATCAATGTAAATTATCTGAGACCAAAATAAATAAGATGACTAGCACACAACATAATGTTGATCATCATCAGAACAACATTGGTTTTAACTCAAGAACCAACATATTATTCAAAAATCTGAAAGTTGTTTTATCAACCTATCTGAGATCCTGGCAAAATGTCTCTACTTGTTGGCCATATTAAATTTAATTGGGCACGTCTCATATACGATAATCTAGAAAGTATACATGCACCATGTTTGCATCGTGGTCATTTTTTGACTCATATATTCATGCATCATGGAATCAACTTAGGCATTGAGACTCTAGTCATCCCATCTCAAGAACGTTTCGATAAAGCTGCATTAGCTAGGATGCGTATTCCTCATAATCTTACTAAAGCTGTTCTTGAATCTAATGAGTCTGAGGAATCAGAGGATGAATCATAAGCTAAACCTACTCCACATCCACATCATGAAGGTTCATCCAGTTGTAACGACCCGCTTTCGGGGGCCCGTTACTTTTTTGATATTTGCGCAGGTCCTGCAGGTTACCAGTGAAAACAAAATAGCCACGATGCAGAGATGTACAAAAATACTCAAATAGTGTCCAATTATTACAATCCATACTGTACAAGATGTCCCAACCGACATACATGAAAGAAGAAAAGTACATAAGTGTAAATAACTCTGGAAGCTGCGGTCGAACTCTGGCGCTATTGGCTCAGGAGCATTTATCTTCATCTGTACGTCGTCTGCGGTGCCACGTAGATGGAACCGTAGGTAAGTCACAACAATTCTAAATATAGAAAAGAAGCAGTGCACAAGTATGACAAAAGTAACTACGTACAAGCAGACCAGAGTGAAAAGTAAAGTACTGAGCAACAACTGTACACAACTGAAAAAGTAAAGGCAAACAGAACTGAAAGGAGAGAACAACTGTGCTGTGTAAAAGTGTAAAGCAGGCTAGGCAAGTGAAACATACTACTGCTGTAGCTAAAAGTACGACAAGTAAAGTACTGTGACTGTACAAGTGTAGTAAGTAACGTGCATGGAACGCGTAAAGTAAAGGTGACTGTAGTGCGTAAAGTAAAAGTGACTGTGCAAAAGTAACTACACTACGTGACTCAAGTCGGAGAGTACAATATGTGACCATCAAGTTCATCTCTTGCCTGGGCGCGACCCAGACGAATGCCGAAACACAGGCACGGTACATGTATTTTGCCGAAACTCAGGCAGCGGGACGGTATGCCGAAACACAGGCAGCGGGACGGGAAGATTGAACTCCAGTCACTCCCATACTCTCTCAAACTATGAGTTACCCCAAAACCCCAGTGAGGTGTCAAGTGTTCTATATACATGTTCCTTTCATGATGTTCCACGAGATGTTCCACAAGATATTCCACAAGATGTTTCACAAGATGTTCCACATGTTCACATGTTATCAAACCAAGACAACTGGTTGACTTTCTTATTGAAAACCAGAGAGTAGTAACTCATTCCAAAGCAGACTGTGCCAAAGCGAACTGAGGATAAAGACAAGTCCAACGACGGTAATACCGATTCCATGCTTCGAGCATGTAGAAGTACTGTTTAGCACACAATTTACCCAAGTTGATGGTTGTGTGCTACAACCACCAAAGTTGAAAGTTGGCAAAGTAATCTGTAGTTGATTACTTTCCTATTAGATTAGGTCTCTAGTTCGGTTCAAGTCAAGTAGATGTTCTGAGGCTATAGGTAGAGTTCCTAAGTACATACGAGGACACTTATCTAATTTTCTAATTTTAGAATTAGTCGTGACTTACAGATTTCGAGATCGTCGTAGCAAGCCGAACTGGTCTAGGGCTTCTTAGGAAGCTGGTGCACAAGAATTTGTACCTGCAAACACAAGAAACAACCGGTTAAAGAATACACTATTTTCTACCTATTTAACCTTTGATCGTTTTGATTTTCTAAACTAGTTGAAACGTTGTCGAAAGACGTTCTAAATTTTTCTATAAGCTAGATATGATGAAAATAATTTTACTGCAAGAGAAAATATTTTTCAGATGCTTCTGTTAATTTTTATAATTTTTCAAAGCTCAAAATCAATTTAAAAAATCTATTTTTCAATTACTAACGTATTTATTCAACAATTTATTCTGGATGTAATCTACATCGGAATGTTGCAAGTGAGTTGTCAAAATGACCGTCTCGAAGAGTACTTTAACATATATTTTTCTCACATATAATTGTACGTGAAAATAACAAGTTACGGATTTTTAATCGAAAATAACGTATTTAACTTTTAGGCTTAAAAATTAATTCTGGAAAAACTAAGCATCAGATTGAGATGAAACTAGTTCCATTGGGTCCAGAATGTCATTTCTGATTTTCTAGAGGTGGTCTCACATTTTTCTGACTTGTATATTAATTACTACTAATTTAAAACAGAAAAACCCATATTATTTAATTATCAAAATACGTAATTACGTGTATTTATACGAGTTTAATACGTATTCGTATATATAAAAAATATACGTTTTTAAAAACCAACTCACCCTCGCTTCGTTCCTACGTGCATGCGAGATGGGGGAGGCGTCCTCCGACGTTGGGCGGCGGCGAGGGTAGCAGTCGACGACGGCGGGGTTCAGCGGCGGAGGCGGAGCGGCAGCGACGCTTGGCAGCGGCGTGGAGTAGGAGCGGGTGGCATACACATGGGTCGAACGTGAGGGTGGGTGAGCTGTGAGCGTTCGACAGAGGGGCGGCGGCGATTTCGTGGCCGTGGAGAACGTCGGACGCGGGCTGGGCGTCCGTGGGGCTTACGTCGGAGCGATGGAGACTTCGCTCTCACCGTTGCTGTCTTCTCGTCGGAGGGGTGAGCGAGTAGCGACGGGGTTCTACGGGGCGGCACTGTGGCGGGCTGTCAGGCGGAGCTGGGTGGTGTAGCGGCGAAGCGGTGGTGGAAGTGAGGTTGGTCGAGGGGCGGAGAAGCGGGCCGGAGAGAGCTCAGGCGAAGGCAAAGGCGGGCTTTCAGACATCGTGGGCTCGGAGGAGCTGATGGCGAACGAGGTCGGAGGGTGGCGGGCCTGGCGTGGGTTGGTGGCGGAGGAGGATGTTACGCCGGAGGAGTGGGGTTCTAGCACGGAGGAGTTTGTACGGGAGAGATGAGTTTGGTGCTGCATGGGTTATAACGAAGGGGAGAGCTTGGGGTGCGGGGTTGATAGAGAAGAACTAGGGGATTAAATACATGTTAGTAATTAATATAATAATAGGTTAATTAAAACTTAGTCAACTAATAATTAATGGGTTAGGTGATTAGGTTTGCTTTTTGACAATCGGTGGAATTTGTGCTCCCCCATGAAACACATGGCTACTTACGTGTTGGGTTGGGTAGGTTAAAGAAAATAGCTAATAGGGTAATTAGGGGGGTAATTAGAATAGTTAGATGGGTGATTAGGGAAATGTAATTAGCAAAATTACGAATTTGCCCCTACTCGTAAACGTGTCCGAAAAATTACGAAAACATACACACGGGATCGTATCGTCGCGAGGATCGCGAATACGAGATCCAATTCAGGGTTTGAGCTACGGGAATACTAGTTTTAGGCCAAAACGTTTAGGAAGCGGGTTTGCGGGTTCTCTATCGATTTGACTTCAGAAAATTACGAAATTAATGTGGGAAGCCCTAAATGATCATTGAATGTTACCGTAGAAGTTTGAAAACGTTTTGAAGATGTTTGTATAGAAAATAAATTCATTAAGCCAAAACGGTAATAACTGAAAATGAATTTTTATCAGAAATGTTTTGAGTATTTGATGAAATCCGATCTTACTAAAATACTCCATAACTAGTCTGGTACTTCAAAATATTTTTATAAGAAATTTTTGAAATTGTAAAACTCCTGACAAACCATTATAAAATAGTTTAAAAATTGAAAATACGTGAATAGTTGTATTGAAAAAAAATACGGACCGTTACATTCTACCCTCCTTAAAATAATTCCGTCCTCGGAATTTAAAAATCTCTTTTGAAAATAATTGATGTTATGAAGAAGCTCAAGCAAATAAATGATAGAAGAGATAGTAATATAGTAAATTAGGTTGTAAATAACATGAAATATAATGCGATATCACAGCATCAAGAAAACAAGAGATGTTATATATGAATACATACTATTGACATCACCATAGCTTCCGTAACTATTCCTGAGACCAGTATCATCACAATAGTTACTCTGACTTCTCAGGTAGCCTAAAATTAACATGAGATGATAATATCACATGAAAATGAGGGCTATTACGATGACAACATCTGTT
Organism: Scilla litardierei; assembly: GCA_030789695.1. NCBI lineage: Eukaryota > Viridiplantae > Streptophyta > Magnoliopsida > Asparagales > Asparagaceae > Scilla > Scilla litardierei. Next base: position 40,346,874 of record CM061138.1, on the reverse strand, counting down.
CGAACTTGGAACCTGAGGTGATAAGCCAGTAGCAAGCTATAAAAACGAAAGACCATAAAGTTTATTCGTGCTACTGGTGACTAACGGGGTCTAGCCACAGATGTTGTTCATAATATAGCATGTATCGACTAATCCACGGGTACCAACAACATCAATCTCCATAATGCCCAACCACATGCTAACGTCCAAATCAACGCCCAAAGGTAAGTACAAGGCCAACACCCAAAGTCAGTACTCACTGCCAGTATTCCTTCTGTCAATCTCCATAATATCCCACAATAAGGCAAGATCCAAGCTCTCATCCAGAGCCAAGCACAAGGCCTACATCCAACTTCAACACCCAAGGCCAATATCATGCCGATAATCATCGCCATCACTCCTTCCGTAGACCAATACTTGACATTCGCAACACCCAACATCACCCAACAAATGAACAACCAAAAACACGCTTTCCCGCAAACCAAAAGGAGTAGACGCAAGAGGAAGCCTAAACGGGATCTCAATCTGGGTGAGACCCAGGGCAGAGAGCTCAAGAGAAGCCCAAGGATCACGGCTTCCCAAGATCTCAGCCACACAGCGGTAGCGAAGGTGGCGGCGAGGGTCGTCGCCAAGGCCAAAAATCCCAAAACATATTGTCGGAGGGCCATCGGTGGTTGTCGATCTATGGTGGCTGCGACTGCTTGACGTGGCGGGTGTCACCGGAGTAGGGTGGGGTGGTGGAGCTTCGGGTGAGGTCGGAGGAGCTTGAGGCAAGATGGGTCGAGTTCGCTTGGGGAAGAGGCCGGGAGGAGGAGTGGGTGTCGCCGGGGCGTAGGGGAAACCACTGGGTGGCTTGGTGAGGAAGGAGAGGGGGGTCTTTAAAGAAAAAAAAAAGGGGGCACCGAAAGTCGTCGGTAGGTTAGACTAGGTTAGGCGGGCACGGGGCTCGAGGTGAGGAAGCGGACAAAGGAAATAAAGAGGGGGGAAGGTGGTAGGTGGAAAAGGAATTCAAATTCATGGAAAATCGGGTACAAGATAAAAGTAGGGGTTAGAAAAGAAATACGAGCTCAAGAAGACGTAACAGCCTACACTTGCACGTCGGGTTTGGGCTCAAATCTCTAGCACCATCCTCCAATACTTCTGAGCGTCCTTCGATTCGCTTCAGTTGTCGAACTTGAACTTCTGGTGATCGAAAATCGAATGCTACCCTCCTTAAAAATAGACGTAGCTAGAGTTCAGGCGAACTAAAAATAGAAAAATTCTAAGAAGGTCAATCAGAAGGCCATCAAGCTAAAGGAAGGGTGATAGTGATGAAGATCGATGGCGTTACATAATCATGATTCACGTCCTTGCGGTCCAGCGGAACACGGCCAGGGAAGTGACTAAGCCAGGATCACTTACCCCAAGTCTAGCAAGGGTGATCCAACAAACTTAGCCAAGCACATTGACCGGATCATGGTCCATTGAAGGAAGCTTATCATTTATATGCGTGCCATCATCAACTGAAGGAAAAGTGATGAAGTGGGTAGATAGTTCAACCTATGAAAAATCATTATAACTGCTAGCAAAAGAGGTTATTAGGTAGGGTATATCCAAGAATGGAACATGACTTCCTAAGCAAGTGATAAGAGTTCAAAGGAAATGATGAGGATCAAGGAAGACCTAATGAAGATGGTAATAAGGACGCTTCACCCGTATATCCAATACAGGTGAACACTCGAGACATCCCGTACTCGAGGTTCAATTTGAGTATTTTATATTGTACATCCTGATCTTGCTATATTGTTCACGAGGTAGTTAGCGCGGACCTGCGTGGGCCACCAAACTTGTAACGACCCGCTCTCGGGGGGCCCGTTACTTTTTTGATATTTGCGCAGGTCCTGCAGGTTACCAGTGAAAACAAAATAGCCACGATGCAGAGATGTACAAAAATACTCAAATAGTGTCCAATTATTACAATCCATACTATACAAGATGTCCCAACCGACATACATGAAAGAAGAAAAGTACATAAGTGTAAATAACTCTGGAAGCTGCGGTCGAACTCTGGCGCTATTAGCTCAGGAGCATCTATCTTCATCTGTACGTCGTCTGCGGTGCCACGGAGATGGAACCGTAGGTAAGTCACAACAATTCTAAATATAGAAAAGAAGCAGTGCACAAGTATGACAAAAGTAACTACGTACAAGCAGACCAGAGTGAAAAGTAAAGTACTGAGCAACAACTGTACACAACTGAAAAAGTAAAGGCAAACTGAACTGAAAGGAGAGAACAACTGTACTGTGTAAAAGTGTAAAGCAGGCTAGGCAAGTGAAACATACTACTGCTGTAGCTAAAAGTATGACAGGTAAAGTACTGTGACTGTACAAGTGTAGTAAGTAACGTGCATGGAACGCGTAAAGTAAAGGTGACTGTAGTGCGTAAAGTAAAAGTGACTGTGCAAAGTAACTACACTACGTGACTCAAGTCGGAGAGTACAATATGTGACCATCAAGTTCATCTCTTGCCTGGGCACGACCCAGACGAATGCCGAAACACAGGCACGGTACATGTATTTTGCCGAAACTCAGGCAGCGGGACGGTATGCCGAAACACAGGCAGCGGGACGGGAAGATTGAACTCCAGTCACTCCCATACTCTCTCAAACTATGAGTTACCCCAAAACCCCAGTGAGGTGTCAAGTGTTCTATGTACATGTTCCTTTCATGATGTTTCACGAGATGTTCCACACGATATTCCACAAGATATTCCACAAGATGTTTCACAAGATGTTCCACATGTTACTAATCAAACCAAGACAATTGGTTGACTTTCTTATTGAAACCAGAGAGTAGTAACTCATTCCAAAGCAGACTGTGCCAAAGCGAACTGAGAATAAAGACAAGTCCAACGACGGGGATACCGATTCCATGCTTCGAGCATGTAGAAGTATTGTTTAGCACACAATTTACCCAAGTTGATGGTTGTGTGCTACAACCACCAAAGTTGAAAGTTGGCACAGTAATCTGTAGTTGATTACTTTCCTATTAGATCTCTAGTTCGGTTCAAGTCAAGTAGATGTTCTGAGGCTATAGGTAGAGTTCCTAAGTACATACAAGGACACTAACTAATTTTCTAATTTTAGAATTATTCGTGACTTACAGATTTCGAGATCGTCGTAGCAAGACGAAACTGGTCTAGGGCTTCCACGGAAGCTGGTGCACAAGAATTTGTACCTGCAAACACAAGAAACAACCGGTTAAAGAGCACACTATTTTCTACCTATTTAACCTGATCGTTTTGATTTTCTAAACTAGTTGAAACGTTGTCGAAAGACGTTCTAAATTTTTCTATAAGCTAGATATGATGAAAATAATTTTACTGTGGGAGAAAATATTTTTCAGATGCTTCTGTTAATTTTTTATAATTTTTCAAAGCTCAAAATCAATTTAAAAAATCTATTTTTCAATTACTAACGTATTATTCAACAATTTATTCTGTATGTAATCTACATCGGAATGTTGCAAGTGAGTTGTCAAAATGACCGTATCGAAGAGTACTCTAGCATATATTTTTCTCACATATAATTGTACGTGAAAATAACAAGTTACGGATTTTTAATCGAAAATAACGTATTTAACTTTTAGGCTTAAAAATTAATTCTGGAAAAACTAGGGGTCAGATTGAGATGAAACTAGTTCCATTGGGTCCAGAATGTCATTTCTGATTTTCTAGAGGTGGTCTCACATTTTTCTGACTTGTATATTAATTACTACTAATTTAAAACAGAAAAACCCATATTATTTAATTATCAAAATACGTAATTACGCGTATTTATTCGAGTTTAATACGTATTCGTATATATAAAAAATATACGTTTTTAAAAACCAACTCACCCTCGCTTCGTTCCTACGTGCATGCGAGATGGGGGAGGCGTCCTCCGACGTTGGGCGGCGGCGAGGGTAGCAGTCGACGACGGCGGGGTTCAGCGGCGGAGGCGGAGCGGCAGCGACGCTTGGCAGCGGGCGTGGAGCAGGAGCGGGCGGCATACGCATGGGTCGAACGTTGTCACGCCCCGCTTCCCAAAAATATGGAGGCGAAGCGTGAGAAGGTCCGCTCAGACTTGAAGCTACAAAGCTGCAAGTCCGATAAGCGTCAATCAAATTTAAACTGCAGGTCCTTGCAACGCGAAATGAAACAAAGATAATAATAACGAAAAGAGACGAAAGAAACATCTCAGAATATCCATAATAATAAATCTCAACATCGCAGAAAAACCACCAGGCTGAAATAAAAGAGTCTAAAAGAGGCCCAGCATGGCCAACAAAAGTACAAAGTACAACAACAAAGTAATGGTGCAAGCACCAACATCTAACAGCAACCTAAAGCAAAAGCAACGCCATCAGTCTCTGAAACTGGTCTCCGGTGCCCACGAACTCCCCGACGAACGTAGGCTCAGTGTCAGCAACTAACTCGTCCTCAACAACTGTCTCTGGCTCAGGGTCTAACATGTGACACCCAAAAGAGCAAGGGGCACATGTCAGCAAGTCTGGAAGACTTGTGCAAGGAAACTGAAAGTAGGTACAAGTAGAACAACCTAGCAGTTCTAGCATGATGCGATGACATGACAGTTAAAGTATGAGTGCAGCAGGTAAAGTAAAGTAAAGTAAAGTACGAGCATGACATGGCATGGATGACAAGTATTACATGAATCATTCACAAGACAAGTACAAGACAAGGAAAGTAAGCACCTCGTGCACAGAGATTCCGCCTTTTGGCTAGAGTGGCTGCGCGGGCCAACTCCTAAGCTCAAGTGATCGTTTATCCCTACCCCTCCACGTGTGTCGAGCCAGGGCCTTACCCCCGAACGGGAATGCTCGCTTCTGGAACACGAGCCAGGAAGTGTTTTATCTTGCTGGTCTAGGGGTGCACCTAGCCAGTCAAGGGAGTACAAGTACAAGTATTGTAGCGTGTGCTACGAATGCGACATTCAATGCATGGATGACATGACGAGACAAGTAGTAAGGCGTACAAGTAAAGAAAGTAAACGTGACAGTTTAGTATGCATGAACAACAAGTTTAAGGGTTGGATCTAGCTTCGTTGTCAAGCTAGATCAATTAGGTGACGGATCTAGTTTCGTTGTCAAACTAGATCAAGTAGGCGTCTAGCCAGCTATCATTTCACTGACTAGTCTCTTTTACGCTAAAAACAAGGAAGTGGCCTAAAAACATGGCCCTAAGCAAGAGTTGGCAAGTTTCACTTGCCTGCAACTATCACGTCAAGAAAACACCGTCCAACGAGTCCAAAGTCACGATTCCTACGTGCACAAGTCCACCGGCCTACATCCGTTTTATTAATCTTGATTAGTGATTGATAAAACATTTAAAATACTTTAAAATACTGATTTTTAGTCTTGGTTAGCATGAAATTTGGTTGGGGGTCCTATGAGTGCAAAACATTACCTCAACACGACGCGAAAGCTACACCGGCGTCGGGTAGCGACGCCGGGGGTTGGAATAAAAGATCGCGCTCCAAGTCCAGATTCCAATTAGATTCCTTGCTGGAAATTTCAGAGAAATCAATCCGGGCGACGATTCCAGATTCCAAAGCTAGCACGTGCGACGACGGGCTACGACGTGCGACGACGTCGTACGCGGCGAATCGTCGAAGAGAACGCACCAAGGTGGGGCCCACAGTAGTCCTAGGGACCTTTGGGGGACCCACAATACCTCTGGAGAACTTGGGGGGCCCACGGAGGCAAGTGGTGCGACGGATGCGGGGTTGCGACAAGTGGCTCTCGGTCGTACTCAGCCAATGCGGGGGATTCTCTCGGTCGCTGCGGGGAAACGGAGATGTGCGGCGCTTTGGGTCGGTCGCAGCAGCGGGGGCGGGGAGATCCTTCGGTCAGACCGGTCGGGGGCTTCGGTCGTGCGCTTGGGATGCGAGGCGGGCGATGTTGCAACGTTGCAACGTTGCAACGTCGGTCGCTGCGGGCGGGGCGACCGGTCAGACGGTGTGCGGAGCGGGGCGACAAGGCGGGTCGGTGCGGAGCGCTGTGCGGAGCGGATGCGGAGCCAAGCCCTCGGTCAGACCGAGGGAACGGAGCGGTCGAAGCGGGCGAACGGGGCAGCTGCGATGCGAGCGGCTTGGATGCGGGGGCGGCTACCGGTCGGAGCGGGGGAACGGGCGAGATTTCTTCGGTCGGTGCGGGGGCTGAACGTCGCAACGTTGCGACGAATCGTCGCAACGTCCAATTTTGGTTTTGGAAGAGGCTAGGGCTAATTTCTTGCGAAAATAGGTCTTTCTAGGGGTTGTTTATATAGTATAGATGGGTTGACTTGGTCTAGGGCTAAATCTAATAGGATTAGAAGTTTAAAATAATTTAAAATTTGAAATTCAACTTCTCCAACTCACCCTAGGATTTGACTTGGTCCAAATGAGCTGGAAATTGGCTCAAAAATTCTTTAAAACATTTAAAACTCAAATAAATTTTATTTGGCCGAAAATAATTTATAAATTAATTATTAAAAATAATATAAAACTTGTTAAAAATATAAAAGTGGTCAAATAAACTCCAAATATTATAAAATAAATATCGTGGTGATCGTGGCGACGAATGTGAGATAACTAAGAAGACGGATCTCAATTCCGACGTCGGACGACGAAACTAAAAATAGAAACGTCTCCCGTCAAGAGTGAGAATCGTCACGTCTCATCGAGTAAGTTTAAATTGTGGAAAACGACTCGAGAGGTGTCGTTCCAAGATAGTGCCACTATTTAATACTCTCAGAGACGTTCACAACGGCATATCACACAAAAGTATTCACTATCAAATAAAGTCTAAAATAAACACGTGCACGGACAAAAGCACGTGCACGAACAACATACAACGAAAAGTGGTCGTTACAAACGTGGGGGGCGGGTGAGCTGTGAGCGTTCGACAGAGGGGTGGCGGAGGTTTCGTGGCCGTGGAGAACGTCGGACGCGGGCTGGGCGTCCGTGGGGCTTACGTCGGAGCGACGGTGACTTCGCTCTCACCGTTGCTGTCTTCTCGTCGGAGGGGCGAGCGAGTAGCGGCGGGGTTCTTCGGGGCGGCACTGTGGCAGGCTGTCAGGCGGAGCTGGGTGGTGTAGCGGCGAAGCGGCGGTGGAAGTGAGGTTGGTCGAGGGGCAGAGAAGCGGGCCGGAGAGAGCTCAGGCGAAGGTGAAGGCGGGCTTTCGGACGTCGTGGGCTCGGAGGAGCTGATGGCGAACGAGGTCGGAGGGTGGCGGGCCTGGCGTGGGTTGGTGGCGAAGGAGGATGTTACGCCGGAGGAGTGGGGTTCAAGCACGGAGGAGTTTGTACGGGAGAGATGAGTTTGGTGCTGCATGGGTTATAACGAAGGGGAGAGCTTGGGGTGCGGGGTTGATAGAGAAGAACTAGGGGATTAAATACATGTTAGTAATTAATATAATAATAGGTTAATTAAAACTTAGTCAACTAATAATTAATGGGTTAGGTGATTAGGTTTGCTTTTTGACAAACGGTGGAATTTGTGCTCCCCCATGAAACACATGGCTACTTACGTGTTGGGTTGGGTAGGTTAAAGAAAATAGCTAATAGGGTAATTAGGGGGGTAATTAGAATAGTTAGATGGGTGATTAGGGAAATGTAATTAGCAAAATTACGAATTTGCCCCTACTCGTAAACGTGTCCGAAAAATTACGAAAACATATCCACGGGATCGTATCGTCGCGAGGATCGCGAATACGAGATCCAATTCAGGGTTTGAGCTACAGAAATACTAGTTTTAGGCCAAAACGTTTAGGAAGCGGGTTTACGGGTTCTCTACTGATTTGACTTCAGAAAATTACGAAATAAATGTGGGGAGCCCTAAATGATCATAGGATGCTACCGTAGAAGTTTGAAAACATTTTGAAGATATTTGTATAGAAAATAAATTCATTAAGCCAAAACGGAAATAACTGAAAACGAATTTTATCAGAAATGTTTTGAGTATTTGATGAAATCCGATCTTACTAAAATACTCCATAACTAGTCTGGTACTTCAAAATATTTTTATAAGAAATTTTTGAAATTGTAAAACTCCTGACAAACCATTATAAAATAGTTTAAAAATTGAAAATACGTGAATAGTTGTATTGAAAAAAATACGGACCGTTACACCAGTACAGCTCTTAATTACTTTGTCACCCTTAAACACAACCTCATGAGGAGGCTGGATCAGTTAGAATTCAATCTAAAACAAGAGTTCTCTCAGAGGTACGATATAATTGATTTTAAGATTGATGGGATTTCGAAGGAGATTACAGAGATTAAGGTTAAAGTCTTTGGGCAATCACCTCCTTCGGATTGATATGTGATTGGATACTTGAGTGCTTGGGTGTGATGATTTATGATGTAATATTTGACTTTTAGCTTGTGTTGTTTTTAGAACAATGTTTTATTATGATGTAACTTATGTTATTTGTAACAATGTCTATGTCTATGTATATGTTTCTTTGATGATATACTAAAAATATTTTCCTTGCTTATATAATATCTTTTATTTTGTTGAGAAATTCTTGGATATATAATATATATGTGATTGTTATATGTTGAGAATATTATAATTGTTAGTGCACGTGTACGGATCAGAAACGATGTCAAGATATCTGACACATTTACTGCCTGCAACCCGAAACCCGTCATTAAGGCGGAGTAATACCAAATTAATCGAATGACGCACTCGACCATTAAGCTCCCGCTAATACTCAAGGGGGGTTAATGAGACCGAGCAAATGGGAAGCCATTATCACCAATCTCGGAGAAGATTCCGCCCGAATCAATGAGGGACAGTTAATCGCAATCATCGGAGCAACGCCTATAAATAACTGAAAAGACAATGGTAAAAGGGTTCCAACTCCCAAGGTATGAGATCTAATATATAGACTCTACATATTTCATTTTACATTTCTTCCATCAAAGAGCTTGCGGCATCAGATCTGAGACGAACCTCCGTGGGTCGATCTCAGCTGCTCCAAGCTCTATATATTCCTTAAGTTCCATTCTAACTTAAGCATCAGAGGGGATATGGGTCGGGACCCAGATCCGACCCCCCCGACGCTTCCTTGTGGTGCAGATCGTCGAGACTCGATCCTACGCGAGGGTCGCTCTTGAGCTTCTCAGCCTCGATCGATCGACAGACGAACCGCTCGAGGGGTGATCGAGCATCGCAAGTAAACTACCATCCGTCAACGACCCTGGTTCTTCCAACCCAGGGTCCCATTCAACCAGCTAATAAGGCTCCGACTCAGCAGAAAGGTCTACGCCAGCACATCAATTATTTTGGTCATTTTTGGCCTTAACAGTTTTGCTCCGTCTGTGGGAAACAATGAGTCGACATCCCAGTCAACGAAACATCTCGAACATGTCGGCTTACCCATCAACACCCTCCTGTGATGCCTTGGCACCTCCCAGCATCAACTCCTTTAACAAGATAATGGGAGGTCCTCTGCACACAGACCTATCAACCTCACTCCAAAGATCCTACGCCAAAAGGTTGATGACAATATCCATGGGACGAAAGCACCCCAGAGATTCTACACCTCCTATATCCTTCTCAGATGAAGACCTAGAGGGTGTAGAACTGCCACATGATGATGTCGTCGTCATCACAGCCACCATCAATGAGATCGTCGTGAAGAGATTGCTCATCTACACTAGAAGTTCGTGCGATGGGATTTTCTTCACCACGTTGGAGAGAATGAGGCTGTCTTCAACTGAGTTGAGACCTTGTTTGGGACTTCTTGTAGGATTCATCGGACACTCTGCCCCAATAGCAGGCATCATCATCCTACTGGTGACCCTAGGTACGCATCCACGACAGATCACATGCCTGACCAATTTCATAGTGGTGAAGATCAACTCATCGTGCAATGGAATCATCGGTAGACCACTGCTCAATGCTATAGAAGTTGTGGTCTCGACCTTCCATCAAATAATCAAATTCCAAAATCACGAAGGAGTTGGGAAGGCGAGGGTGAATCAGAAGCAAGCCCGGTCGTGTTACTCTCTATCCATCGCTTTGAGAAGGGTGTGGCAGACATATCCAGTTGATCCTAAAGGCGAGGATCAACGGTCCGCATCAATCGAAGAGACGGAGAACATCCGGATCTCTGAAGAAGAAGGGAGGACCTTCTCCATTGGGTCAATGCTTCCTTTCGACCTAATGGAGCAGTTGATCGCTCTCGTGAGAGAGCATGCAGACATTTTCTCCTGGTCCCGAGGGATATGTCTGGCATCGACCCCCTGGTAATATCCAACAAACTGGAGGTCGACCCGACTTCCAAACCCATGAAGCAGAAGAAGAGAAACATGTGGGGCAAACAGATGAAGGCCGCAATCGAGAAAGTGGATCGACTTCTAGAGGCGGGCTTCATTCGAGAGGTCAAATACCACGATTGGCTCTCGAATATCGTGATGGTGAAGAAGGCGAACAACAAACGGTGAATGTGCATCGACTTTACCGATCTCAACAAAGCCTTTCCAAAAGGTAGTTACCCCTGCCCCGGATTGACCATCTAGTCGACAATGCCTCAGGCTTTGAAGTTCTTATCTTCATGGATGCTTTCTAGGATACAACCAGATCCAAATAAAGCCGGAAGATGAAGAAAAGACTTCTTTCATCACAGATCGAGGTATTTTCTGTTACATAAAAATGCCATTTGGTTTAAAGAATGCAGTGACCACGTACCAGCATTTGATGAATGGAGTCTTCGAGGTTCAAATCGGGCAAAACCTGGAAGTCTACGTTGATGACATGCTGGTCAAGTCGAAAAGCCGGTAGATCACATTGCAGATCTCTGAGAGACATTTGCACAAATCCGACGCTACAACCTTTGGTTGAACCATGCCAAGTGTACTTTTGGGGTCCGATTGGGAAAGTTCCTCGGTTTCATTCTAACGAACCGAGGGATAGAGGCTAGCCCCGACAAAATCGTGACGATCGTTGCGATGAAAGAGCCCTCGACCATCTGAGAGCTTTAGAGACTGAATGGGAGAATAGCGGCTCTGGGTCGGTTCTTGTCTAAGTCGGCCAAGAGATCTTTGCCTTTCTTCAAAGTATTAAGAAAGGTGATAGCATCCACCCCGAATGGCAAGAGAGTCGTCGAATGGGACGTGGATTGCAAGGAAGCTTTCTCTGAACTAAAAGAGTACCTCTACAGCCCACCGATTCTGACCTAACCAAATAAGGATGACCAACTCATCATTTATCTGGCCGCTACCATGGAAGCCGTAAGCTCCGCACTCCTCAAGGAGGACTCGGGAGTACAACGACCTATCTATTACGTCAGCCAAGTCCTCCGGGGTGCAGAGGTAAACTACTCAAGAATAGAGAAGATGGTGTTTGCACTGATCCAATCTGCGAGGAGGCTACGACCATACTTCCAGGCGCACACCATCTTGTTCCTCACCGATACTCCCTTGGAGCAGACCCTGAAGAGGCTGGATCGTTCGGGGAGAATGACAAAGTGGGGGTCGAGTTGAGCGAATTATACATCCAGTTTAAGCCGAGGACTATCATCAAAGGGAAAGCTCTAGCCAACTTTATCGCCGAACTCACTTATGACGACAACCCACCAGAGGAGGTACATGTCACTAACATACGACCCAGTGCTACCTCTTCTCCCCTGACAGGTCTTAATTCATCAACTGATACAATTGAAGCCGAGGGAATGTGGATCATACAAGTGGATGGTTCTGCCACTTAAATAGGAAGCGAGGCTGGAATAATTGTTTAAACATCAGCGGGCAACATATTCAAGTATGCTTTCCGCTTCGGTTTGCAAACCACGAATAATGGAGCAAAGTATGAAGCTGCCATCAACGGGCTCTGGTTGGCTCGAGCCCTAGGAGCAAAGGTGGTCCAACTACTCAGCGATTCCAATCTCGTCGTCTACCAATTGAACGTGTGTTTCGAGGCCCGCGAGAACACGATGCAAAGCTACATGCAAGTTACTAAAGAGGAGCTCGCGAAGTTCAGACAGGTAGAGATCCACCATGTACCAAGGTCAAAGAATCACCGAGCTGATGCCCTTTCGAAGCTCGCGTCATCCTCCCCTGTGGGACTCGGTTGAACAGTGTGCGTGCAACATCTGTCACAACCCAGCATGCTGGAATAGGAACTGCTAAGCATCGACCAAGAGATCACTTGGATGGATACCATAATCCGTTATCTAAACACGAGGGAGAAGCCGATCGACCCGATAGAGGCACGGAAGCTAGAACGAAAGTCTTACCAATTTTTCTACTAGATGGTTCATTGTATAAACGACGATGGACCAAGTATGACGTCTTCCCCTACATCAAATGTTTAACTCTGCAAGAAGCACTTTATGTGATTCAGGAAATCCACAGGGGGATTGTGGGAACCATTGCGGAGGAAAAGTAATAGCCTTGAAGGCCGTAAGGCAAGGTTACTTCTGGCCGACCGTGTTCAAGGAAGCGGTCTAGTATGTGCGAAAATGTCCGACGTGCCAGAAGTTCTCGAGGGTCAGCTCAGCCCCACCAACTAATCTGATCCCAATCATCAGTCTGGTACCCTTTGCTTAGTGGGGATTGGACATCCTTGGTCCGTTCAAGCAAGTGAGCATAAAACAAAAATTCTTGATCGTAAAGATCGACTACTTCACTAAGTGGATCGAGGCAGAACCCTGGCCCGAATTACGTGGAAAGAATTTAGAAGATTTGTCTGGAAATTCATTGTCTGTCGGTTTGGCATCCCTCAATCCATTATGGCAGACAATGAGACGCAATTTGACAGCACTGGCTTCAGAGATTTCTGCTCCGAGTTGAAGATCAAACTACATTTCGCCTCTGTCACCCATCCCCAATCCAATGGACTAGCTGAGGCTGCTAATAAATGCCTACTCGGACCCCTGCGGAAGAGGATAGCCGGGCTCGAGGGAATATTGCTAAAGGAGATCACGGCATATTGTGGTCATACAGAACAACCCATAAAACTTCAACAGGTGAACCACCATTCATGCTTGCTTACGGTTGTGAAGCTGGCATCCCAGTAGAGGTGAAAGAGCGACCACTTTGCCTCCAATACTACGACGAGGAGAGAAACTCAGAGGGACTCGAGCTCAACCTACAGTTGGTCGACGAAATTCGTGAACAAGCCTTGGCGACCCTCATTGAACAAAAGGGACACATGACTCGATATTTCAATTCCAAAGTACGTGGGCGTAGTTTTCGTATAGGTGACTTGGTGTTACGTAAGGTTGTCTTCACTCCCGAGATTCTCAAATAAGGAAAGCTCACTACAAAGTGGGAAGGCCCTTACAAGGTGATCGATGTTCTCGGCCCGGCCACCTATCGGCTCACTACACTGGATGACAGGGAACTACCCCATCCTTGGAATGCTGAGCATTTGCGAAAGTACTATCAATGATTGTACTAGCAATAGGGTGATCGAAACTTACCTTTTGTTTCTTTTATTTTATGCCAATTTATGATAACTACAAAGTCGGTCACTTTTTCCTATCTATCCAATGATTTTATAATCGTAGTCGGCTGTAAGTCGAAGGGGCCTCGCCTCTCGCTACCGAATGAATCTCTTCGTCAGCCGTAAGCCGAAGAAACGCCCCTTGCCACTGAATGATCCTCGACCGTTGTCAGCCGTAAGTCGAAGGGGCCTCGTCCCTTGATACCGAACGACCCTCGTCGACAGCTGTAACGCCCCGCTCCCCAGGATACCCTGAGCAGCGAGTGTTACAGAGGGAAATTACAAATACAAACACAAGCAGGTCCACTGCGCGCTGCTGGGATAGTACCTATAGTATTCCAGATAACACAGAATGATAAAAGAGAACCAACAATTCATTCATTCATTCACACACACACACACACACACACACACACACACACAAATACACGAACTGTCCATATACAACTTCCTTATATAATCTCATATACAACAATAACCCTCATCCCACCAAATATAAGATCACATACTCAGATCCCTCACAAAACTCACACCACCCTCAACTCCAACCAGCTGAGCTAATAAGCATCCAACTCCAAGAACCAATACATGAAAAATCAACGGGGGTACGTCAACGCGTGACCCAGTAGGAATTTTCCATCTCAATATAGCATATTATTCAATGCATGAATGCATCATGTGACATATTTTCAATGATGCAAGGCAAGCAACAGTAGGTGGCATGTGATAACATTATTAAATGAAACATAAGAGTTATGATAAAACTACGATAAGTGGCATGACATAGCATATTGCAAGGTAACACAAAGGTAGGCATAAAGCAATGTGTGAGATGGCAACTACAAAAATGACATATTGCATTAAACATAAAGTAAGGAAGCAATGTCAAGAGTGCTACAAAAGGCTATCAGCAGTCATACAATTTCAAGCCTAAGGGAAAACTACAAATAACTACAGGTGGGCAACATGCATACATACATAGCTATTTAAAGGAAAAGAATCGCAACATCAACTCTCAGTACAAACTACTAAAGGAAACCATGTCACGACATTCATTCCACAAGCCACAATTATGTGATGCTTATGATGGCATGCCCCCCTGATGATGCAAATGATGCAATCAAAAATGCAATGCAAGGTATGCCTAGGGATCTCATTCCTATACCGGCGTGCAAGTGCAAAGTGATTCTACTCCGTTATCAATGTGGAGTCACCTAATGGATCAAGAGGTGGCCCACGACGAATTCTCCCGCCTCCTACCGCGGCCACTTTGTCCATGCCCGTGCACTTCACCTTCGTGTCCCTAGAAACATCGTATTACATTCCATTTCATTTTTCCACATATAACCAACAAGAGTCTCAATCAACATCAATATCAAGAGCTACTTCCACAATAGGAGTAACAACAAGCGATACAGGTGAACATGATTAAAGAGAAGTAACTCTACTAAACATGAACCATACATTGCCACAAGATCCTGTTGAACTATGTAGTAATCATGATTAGAATCAAGAAAGGTATAGAAGCCAATGGCTAGAGCCAAATCCAACACCTTGCATTGCAGCTTGCTGAGAATTTCGTAACAATCATATTCAATAGCAATTTCCTCCATATTTTGGTATAGAACATAGTTCTGAAATATAAAATAAAGTTTTAGATATAAGTGTTGTGAGTTCATATATCAATTTTCATGACGTTTCGATGAGTATTCTATTTAATACAGAATTTATACCAAAACGTACATGTGCTGGAATTTAAAATTGAAACTGTACTAACTTGAGGACCATATTAATCCTAATTTTTGGCAGATTCAGAAAAAATGGAAAGCTACAAAGTTGTAGGGCTTGACAGTAACTTTCCAATGAGACCAAGAACACACCATTTCGTTAAGAATTGAGGGACCGATCGCTGTTTCCGTGAAAGATGTACATGCTGAGGAAAAACAGACATGCTGAAATAGATGAATTCTTACCCCTATTTCTAATCCGAATTAGACAAGGCGTTCAACATGAAATTTGGATTTAAGGGTCCTATCCTTCAGCCATAAAATTTTCAAAGCATTCTCAATACTAATTTATGAGATATAAGCCAAACAAATAACAGGTATTTCTGTCCCAAATTTCAACAACACCAAAGTAAGGAACTAGTATCATCAACCAAGCTTTAGCTCGTTCTATCATGGATGAGGGGGCTATACAACATAACTATATGTCAATTAATGACCATTAAGTAAGGCTAGTACTGAAGATTAACAACTTAAGCTAGCATAAGGAGAGCATGTAGGTACCATAAGCAAAATTGTTTCTTTTGGCATCCTAACAAGCAAGATACCATTTTTTGTGCAAGGAAAACATGCTCTCATTTTCCACTTGATTTCATATAAACATTACTTCAAACACATGGAAGGCATAATGACAAAGTCATTAATTCGATTGAAACAACATGAAATTAATTGCTTGGCTTCATATAAACATTTCCTCAAACACTTGGTTGGCATGAAAAAAACATGATTATTAATTCAATTGAAGACACCACAACACTAGTAATAAGATAGTAACTTGATAGAGAATCGATTACTTTCATGGTATGAGAGAAATTGCTTGCTCATAATTAATTTTCATAGCATGCTTCCATAATTCAATTAAAAAGAAATGCATGTTCAAAATTAAAGATAGTCTCTTTTAGCATGCTTAGATGAACTTGAATAATAAACTATAGAGAGAGGGATTCCTACCTCTTTGGAGAATCAAAACCCTCCATCAAATCCAAGAGAACTCCACCATCTTCAAGCTCAAACCTTATCTTCATCTTCAACTCTTCTCTATTTCTCCTTCTCTATTCTTCCTTTCTTTTTCTCCCCTTTCTTCTCTCTTTCTTTCTTTTTCTCCTCCCTTTTTTGGCTTGCTGGTAATTTTGGTCGGGGGGTTTCTCCTCCCTTTTTTGGCTGCTGGTAATTTCGGCCGGGGGGGGGGGGGGGGGGGTGGTGGGTGGATTCGGCAGGTTGGGTTGGTGGAGAAAGAGAAAATAAAAAAGAAATGAATGAGAGAAGAATAGAGAAGCTTGGAGAGAAAGAGAAGAGAAGTAATAAAAATGGGAACCCCCTAAATACAAGTTTGCCATTACTAATAAAATCTCTCATCTCTTCTCATCTCTAATAATTCAAGCCCAATATCAAAGACCAACCAACTCTTAACTACAAAACTCAACCAAAGGCCTAACCAATAGTAATAATAATAACAACATTAATAACAACAACCATAATAACAATGCTAATACTAATCATGTTGTTAGGACATAAAATAATTATCATAAAAATACCATTTTACTATACACGCCCACCAACCAAACATCACTAAGCACACTAATAACACTAATAACACTCACTACATCACATCCAATACATCTATACGTATTAACTTATACATCCACGTCATGACATATTCAACCATATAGCCATCTACATAGGAAATTACTACGCACACAACAGAATTACTATACACATTACGAAGCCACACAAGCAAGCATTCACTACATATCAAACAAAAATACATAAATTACTGTATATGGCACTGGGGCCATTACATCAGCCGTAAGCCGAGAGAACGCCCCTTGCCACTGAACGACACTTGACCGCCGTCGACCGTAAGTCAAATGGGCCTTGCACATTGCTACCGAACGACCCTCATCGTCAGCCGTAAGCTGAGGGATCGCACCTCGCCACTGAACCATCCTCGACCGTAAGTCGAAGGGGCTTCGTCGCTTGCTACCGAACGACTCTCGTCGTCAGCCATAAGCCGAGGGAACGCCCCTTGCCACTGAACAACCCTCGAGCATCGGCAGTCTTAAGTCGAAGGAGTCTCGTCCCTCGCTATCGAATGAAATGTGCCCCCATGGTCTATGATCTAAAAGATCATATCTGTCAGGTGAAAGCTCTTGACGTATAAACGACCCAACTTACCATCGATTTTTGAAAAATTAAAAATTGAGTCGTTGAGGGTCCATACACGCATATATGCTCAAATGAAACTTGGAGATAAAAGAACCTCGAAAACTCAAAAGTTCTTTTATTTTATTTCAAAACAAAAAGGTTACAAAAAACATGTGTCAAAGTTCCACTAGCCTAGGAAGGTGGAGCACCCCTCGGCATAAAGACGTTCTGGAAAGCTTCCATCGCCTTTGTAAACCTTGCACTGAGGTTCTCCTTATGAATTGCATCGGCCCTCTCTGACTCGACAGCTCTGTCCTGGAGCTCAGCTACCTCCTCTTTGCAAGCTTCCGCCAACCTCTCCGAGTCAGAAGCTTTGGCTCGAAGCTCGATTGCTTCCCTCTTCGAAGCTTCAAGGTCCGCCTGGAGCTGAGACCTCTCCTTCCTCCATTAAATATTAGCAGATTTTCGGAGATCAGACATTGACGAGAGGCTATTTTTGGCCTCCACGGTCGCCCACTCGGCCTCGGCCTTGGTCGTGCGAGATTTTCCCAAATCCTCCTCCACCTTCCTCATCCGGGCTTCGAGCTCGAAGGACTTGCACTCAGCCGCTTCCACCCGTCGTCCTCCCTCAATTATATCGACAGCCCGGCGGCTCAACACAGCGTCAAGGATGGACATCTGCAGAAAGTATCAGTCAAAACAACCAAATTTCAAGTCAATAGACGAATGGCGAACGACATACCTGATATTCGCTTCCCACAAAGAAGTTGGACACCCTTTTGATGTCCAACCCTTGAAGGAGCTCCATATCCTGAAGGAGAATGGAGTTCTCCACCAATCGAGTCATCGTCCCAAAATCCGATAGGGTCGACTCTTTCCTCCCGATGACGAAGATATGCTGATGAGTTTTTCCTCGAACGGGTCCTGAGGAACGAGACGATAGCTGGTTGAGCAGCAAAACTCAATTGAACTCCGAGGGGATCGGGCCGACCAAGGGAGCAGATGAATCGATACCGCCCCATGGACATTTGTCCAAAAGAGGAGCCACGGGGGTTTCAATCGTCCCCTGAGGATCGAGAGGGACCGTCCCCCGACCTTTTAGCATGGGTGAAAGCGGAGGGGTTGCCTCCTCGACCTGCCTCCTTTTTTCGACTCCTCCTCTTCATAAGAGGATGGGCCTCGTTTCTTACTGACGGTTTCGGTGGGCTCAAGAACTACAACAGTGTCAGCTTCTTCCACCACTAGCTGCTCTGAAGCTATGATGGAGGCAATGGGTGGAACAGTGCGAGCGATAGCTCGACTCAGTGCCTCCCTCGAGGCACGAGAAGATGACCTCGAGGTCCGCCTGACCTCACCTCCCTCCGAGGAAGAGCTCTGGCTGATGGGAAGGGGAGACCGGGAATTTGATCCCTCAATGCTTCTTTTCTTCTTGTGTTGTTCCCTCCAAACTTGGCCCAGTCCAGAGTCCACGTTTCTGTGAGCTCCGTTAGTTATATCGGTAAATAACATGATATAATTATCATGAGTGGATACGATAAAGACACAGAAGCGGTATACATTACCCGGACTTCACAAAACAGTCTTTAGTCGATGGCCATCCAACAGATACGAATTCAACCTCTCTCGCCATGATCGACTCAGAAGGAGTTTGGCTACCTCGACCTTACTCGATGTTAACCTGGTCTTGACCTCTTCCGGTGCTATCTTGGACTCTTCATTGAGGTCAGGGCTCAGACAACTCTATCCATTGAGCATCGATCCTAAGTCGGAGACAACGATAAACACACAAGTGTCTTCCCAGCCAGGATCAGAAAGCGGGAGATCATATATGAGCCTCTTGTCCGAGCGAGCGACGATGTGATACCACACCTTGCGAGGATCGACTATTATTCGGAAGAAATACATAAACAGCCAAATGGATGGTCGAACCCTGCAAATCTCACAAAGAACGATGAAACATGCCAGGGGAGGAATGACTTAGGGTGCAAGTTGACAAAGGGAAAGCCCCGAAGAGCATATGACCTCAATGATGAAGGGGTGAAGGGGAAAGTGAAGTCCAAGACGAAAAGCTTTGGGGTACACTCCAACCTCGCTCTTTCGGGGAAAACAAACTCTCTCGTCCAATTTGGGCAACCAAACCCTAAAAGGAGGACAAAGGCAACCCGACCAAACCTCAGCAGCCATATCAATAAAAAACTCGGGCACCATCTCCAAAATTATTTTGGGGGCCTCTAAGCTCGGATCCCTCCGATGAATGGGAGGATCTGGTTCCATGCGAACCCCTTTTCCTTTACCAGGAACAACCTCGCGTTGAGGAAGTCGAAGGCGTGCCACGAGCTCTTCGTAAGATGGCTCATGTATCCTAACCGGTGAAAACATGCCTATATGGATCTAGAGAGGAGTCAAGATCGATTAGGGAATGTACCTTAGCAGGATCAAGCAAACTTCGAAGGAAGCAACGAAGGAATCAAGCTTTCGAAATGGAAATAGAGGCGAAGCAAGAAAGTCTTTTTCTTCCAATCCCTCTCTTTATATGGAGGAGCTCAACCAACCGATGTCCGATGAGTGACACGTGTCTAAGATCGGCCTCAAGGTGCGATGAGGATCGATTTGGAAATGAAAGGTTTTTGGCGGCACAAATCAAATCAAACATTTTGAAAACTGTGCGTATTTATGGAGAATACACATCATGCAGTCTCAACCGGAGTTGTTTCCTGAGACACGAATGATGGGGGGCCATTGTTAGTGAACGGGTACAGATCACGAAACGGTGTCAAGGTATCCGACCCATTTATTACCTACAACCCGAAACCCGTCATTAAGGTGGAGTAATGCTAAGTCAATCGAACGGCTCACTCGACCGTTAAGCTCCCGCTGATACTCAGGAGGGAGTTAATGAGACCGAGTAAATAGACAGCCGTTATCACCAATCCCAGAAAAGACCCCGCCCGAATCAAGGAGTGACGGTTAATCGCAATCATTGGAGAAACGCCTGTAAATACCTGAAAAGACAATGGTAAAAGGGTTCCAACTCCCAAGGTATGAGATCTAATACATAGACTCTACACATTTCATCTTACATTTCTTCCATCAAAGAGCTTGCGACGTCAGATCTGAGACAAACCTCCGTGGGGTCGATCTCAGCTGCTCCAAGCTCCCTCTCTTTTTAAAGTTCTGTTAAGGCCAAAATTGACCGAGACAGTTGTCAAGCTGACGTAGACTCGAGATGCTGAGTCGGGGCCTCATCAGTAATTGGAGTGGGACCCTTGGTTGGAGGAACCAGGGTCGAGTGATGGAAATTGGAGATGATGCGATCTTCGATTAATCTTCGAGCGGTAGTTGCATCGATCGTTCGATGTTGAGAAGCTTGATGTCGACCTTCGACGTTGGATAGCGATCGTCGATCTACACCACATGGACTCGTTAGGGGGGTCGGATCTGGGTTCCGACCCAAATCTCCTCTGATGCTTAAGTTAGTATGGAACTTAAAGAAGAGAGTGAGCTTGGTGCAGCTGAGATCGACCCACGAAAGTTCGTCTCAAGACTGTCGGTGCAAGCTCGAATATAAGAAATGTAAGCTGAAAAGTAGAGTTATTTGTCTTAGACCTTGTACCTTGGAAATGGGACCCTCTCATCTATTTATAGACGTTCAATGTACTTTTGGAGACGTTGGGAAGATAACGGCCATCCATAATGGGGCCACGATCTTCCCCCATTAATGGAATAAATGTTGCACACATCCCTAAAATTCCCGAGCCTACCTTTAATCCCATGTTAGAGTGAGGCGGACCCAACGGTCGACTGGCCATTTGGGCTTTGCCTGAGTCGACATCGGGCTTCTTTGGTGGGCCTGGTGGGCCTTTGTCATCTGTCGACCGAGTTGTCTCGAATGCCGGTCCAATGACTCAACAATGGCCCCTGTTGCACGACCTTGAAGGATCCATCCGCTGAAGTCAAGCGACATTACATCGCATTTAATGTGGCTCGACAGTCAAGAAAATATCACTTGAGGTCTAGGCGCCAAAAAGCCCGCCTCGTCGATTCAGATGATTTGTCGGTTCGAAATCCAAGACATTCTGGGCTCTGGAATCCTTGACAAGTGTTCCATCATGCGGTTGTTGTTCCATCATGCGGTTGTTGCCTCTCTCATATATGACAGTTCCAGTTGTAGAGTGCAGAAGTACCGTCTTCATTATCTCGATTCAGGCTCTCCTTCTCTCAAAAGTCATGACTTCGTCCTCCATCTCTGCCTCCGGAAGAAATGTGTCACATCCATTCAGAAGAATTGGAAAGGGTTCATGGAGCCGGGCGTGTTGGCAAATGTGAGGTCCAAAGTCAAGGCCGGCCAAATTGGCGAGCTTCAGAGGAGCTAGGTCCATCTTGATTATCAAATCAGGCTGCCTGGGAGGGACGAGAGGGCTCATCGTCCTGGCGATCGGGAGGCGGGGGTTTACGTAAAAGCCTTCGAACAAGGCCTTTGGTTTCCTATGCATCCCTTCATGCGGTACTTCTTGTGTATCTTAAACATTTCTCTCTGCCAGTTGATGCCGAACGCCATCAGCATGTTGATGGGCGTCATAGTTCTATGCATGACGAAGGAAATCGAACCATCTCCGTGTTTGTTCAACTACTTCTTCTCGATCCCTCCCCTTAAGACCCCGGGATGGTACACGATAATGGCCCGTCGAGATAATAAGCTGCTGGAAGATCTTTCCAAATCCAATCCCAAGTGGAAAGACGAGTTTGTGTTCGTGGTCTTCCAGGGGGAGGCAAGCTTTTGTACCGGTTGGGACGCCCCTGATTTGGAACCAACAGAGGATAAGATGCTGACTATCGAGGAGAGGAAAGATGCCGATGGTGGGAATCTAGTCCCACTCCAAGTGGTTTGTTTTGTTGATGATCACACCAAATGTTGTTAAATTACTAATCATACTACTTAAGTGTGTAGGTTATGTAATAAGCTAATTGAAGCTCGAAACATACTCCGAGAAGAAGAACTTCAACCACACACATAAAAGATGAAGATGAATTTAGCTCGCAACTCCAAAGCTCAAAGAATGTGCTCAAGCTAAAGCTAAAGAGGAGCTCAAATTCAAGTGAAGCCTATGCAACTAGCTCAAGCCCAACCATAGCTTCAAGTTCTTCATAGAGTCTAGTGAGTGAGTTGTTTTTCATTTTCTTAGGATTATGTCAAAGCCAAGAAGAATTTGCACACACTTCTAAAATGTTTTTAAAACTCATTTTAAACTTATTTGAGAGCATACTTTTCATAGAAGCTAAGTTTCAACTTGTAGTCAACTACAAACACCCAGTAGTTCACTACACTGATTTCTGTTTTCTACCAGAAAAGATACTCTGGTAGTCGGCTACCAAAGTTAGGGAGTCGACTACCAGTTGTAGCAGATTTTCTCTGAAACACTCTGAGAGTCGACTACCAAAGTTAGGGAGTCGACTACCAGCTGTGCGACCAGAATTCCTTGATTCACTCTCTCATTTATTCTTTGCTTGATTATTGGGCTGAAGTCAAACTTGATTTGAATCATTTTGAACTCTCCTTTGGCTCTATAAATAGATACCCTATGAGAACATTTTTCTCACCAATTCATTCTGGAGCAAAATTCTTATTCTCTTAAAACATCCCATTGTTCTCATTGCTCTCAAAGTTCTTCATAGCCAAAACGGTTTTTCAATTTCTGATCTTATTGCTTTTATTCTTTTATAATTCTTTTTAAGATCATTATTATTATTTGGCTATTGCAAATTGGTTTTCAAAATCCTTCTCTTTGATTTTTTAATATTCTCAAATGATTTTTGAAACATCTAGATTCTAGATCACATCGAATAATTTCATATTCTTTGTGTGATCGAAGAACACATCTAGATTCTAGATCACCGTGAATAAAGTCATATTCTTTGTGTGATCTACGGACGATTTAAAATTCTTTTAGCCACGTTAAGCACAATTGCATATTTAATCTCGGCTATAGAATTATTGGGTGTAAAAACCATTCTCCACTAATTCATTGTGGTGTATTGGATTTGATTTTACTTGTAGTCCCTTGGTGATAAGGGTGGTTGTAAATCCTTGTTGTAGGCAAGGTGTTTGTGAAAAGTCCTCGGATTGTGAGGCAAGGTAAAGTCCTCGGGTTGTGAGGCACGGGTAAAATCCTAGACAAGTCTAGGTGGTCGGAAATCCTATTTGAGGCTAGGTATTTGTATTGTTGGATATGGAAGACGTTTGTACACCCTTGTGGGGGATGTACGAGGGAATACGGACCTCGAACGTCGCGTACACGAAGTCGTGTACAAAGGGAATCTGTTCCCTTGCGGAGAGGATCTCTGGATGAGTGGGAAAGTCGCATTATATATGCATAAGTGCATGCGACATATGGCTAATAAAGGGGGAATATCTTAAGCTTATGTTGTACCATGCATATGGTACAACTTAAGCTTATAATGTGCAATGTATCATGATACACCTTAATTAAGTTGTTCCAAAGGAACAACTTACCCTAAAATAACTACCTTGGGGGCTATAAATAAGACCCAAGGGTAAGCCATTTCTTACACCTTTTGCATGAAATTCATGCATGCAACTTCATCATAGCGAAGCTCTGCAGAAATCCTTTCTCTTCCTCTATCCAAGTTCTTAATCTAAAGTAGAGATTTAGATTGTGGATTAGTAGCCTTACTCCGTTCGTGAGAAGACTCGATCCGTCGTGGCGAATCCGAAGGCGAAGTTCGTAGACTACCGTGCCGCATACGCAAGCGTAAGTCTAAACTTCATATTATCGATCCTAACTCTGTTTTGGACAGGATCCTACATGTATTGCTAAGGAAATAGTGGAAATCTCGTACCAGATTGGTCGGGGACTGGACGTACCCAAGGTTGTGGGGAACCAGGATAAAAATCCTTGTGTTTGCATTTGATTCTCTCTGTGATTGTTTATCTCTACTTTGTTTATCTTGATTCATTGAGTATTACATTTGTAACTCATTCATAATATATTGCAAGATTAATTTCTGTATCTGCTTCTCTCTTATACTTCTGTGAAATCTTATATATCTTCATTAAGTATTTATTTAACTGAGCTGTGCTTAATTTCCCTCTGGGAGTCGACTACTGTTCTTAGGGAGTCGACTACCAAAAGAGTTTTATCGCTGACTTGTTTTGAAGATTAATTAAGTTGATTAAGAACCAAGCGTAGATCACTCTACTTGGTTTCTTAGGCAATATTAGAAGGGTTTTAATTCACGATCAAAAAAGATTTATTATTTGAACAACACTATTCAACCCCCCTTCTAGTGTTGTTTGCCATCCACAGGATCCAACACTTGGTATCAGAGCGAGGTTATAGATGGCGTCAACCAATCATTTCCCCGACTGACAATCTTCCACCAGACCACCACTTCTCAACGGATCAAATTATGGATCTTGGAAGAATCAAATGCGAATGTACCTTCTCTCTATCTCATATGATCTATGGAAGATAATGGAGAATCCTTATGAAGAATCCACTCTTGAGGAAGAAAAGTGGACCAAGACGGAGAAGGACAAAGTATCTCTAAATGCCAAGGCGGTGTCCACTCTATATTGCGGTCTTGACACAACGGAGTACAACCGTATCTCCATGACTACCTCCACGCACCAAATATGGAAACTCCTTGAGGTAACGCACGAAGGTAACCAAAAAATTAAATCGTCAAAATCTTCTCTTTATGCTGGCAGGTATGAAAAATTTATGATGGAGAAAGCTGAGAACATAACGGAGATGTACACGAGATTTACGGAGATCGTCAACACACTTGCGGGATTGGGAAAGAATTACACACAAGAGGATCACGTATGCAAGATCCTTAGATCCCTCACTCCCGAATGGCAATCCAAAGCTTCGGCCATTGAATAAGGCAACGACACTTCAAAGCTAACCTTGGAGGAGCTCATCGGCAATCTAATGGCGTATAAACTCCAACTGCAAGAGCGAAAGACCAAGGAACACGATGAAAAGAAGAAGAACCTTGCATTCAAAGCAACATTGGATACGGTGGAGTCCAAGAATGAAGTCAAAGATGAGATGGAGAAACAAATGGCACTCATCTCCAAAGGATACAAGAAAATCCCAAAAGCACGTAAGTCCTACAACCGTAAGTTCAATTCCACTAATGATGTTATTTGTTATGAATGTAATAAGCCAGGCCACATGAAGAATGAATGTCCTCTAAAGAAAATCAGAGATAAGAGTACGTCATACAAAGGCAAAAGGCCAAGTAGAAAAGCTTTTGGGGCTTGGGATAGAAGCGACGATGAAGAGGATTCCGATAGCTCATCATCATCCGAGAATGAAGGAAAAGCAAGCAAAAGGAACGAGCGGAACTACATGTGCTTCATGGCACGGGAAGACCTCAAGGTAAATTCCTACCATAACTCTAGTGATAGCGATAGTAGCGATGATGATGAAGTTGATTATGAGGAGGAATTTCATAAAATTTATGCATTATATGAGGTCCAACTCAAAGAGCTTCTAACTCTCAAAAAGATGCATAAATCTTGTGGTTCTAATCCTACTAATCAAGAGTTAGAAAAGATTAGAGAAGAGAACCTAAAATTGATTAGCAACAATAAGGATTTAATTGAAAAGAATAAGTTGCTCAATATAGAACTCAAAGACCTAGGAAATAGGTTTAGAGACTTAGAAAAGAACATGACCGCCATTAAGGCAAAGCATGAGGACTTGGTTAATAATGTTACTAGGTTCAATAAAGGTAAAGAAAAATTAGATAGCTTGATTAGTTCACAAAAACCCCAATCTAGCAAACATGGCTTAGGTTATAATATGACCAATCAAAATGCTAGGATATCTCATCATCAAGTGAGAGTTCCTAAAACTGAAAATGGATATGTCAAAGTTTGGATTCCCAAAATTGAAACCGTCCAAATGAAAGACAATTACATTTCTAGTTTTATGAACAATGTTCATTTTTGTAGAGATTATAAATTTACTTATGGGAAATCTCAACCCAACTGGGTTTGGTTCCCTCTTGGTTGATGATTACATTATTATGTATGACTAATCCCACGGACCCACAAAGAAAGGGTACCAAAATTATTCGTTTGATTTTCAAGTACCAAAACTATAAGGGATTAGTAGAAGAGCTCCCAATGAATCTCTAAATCCATGCATACATTAAGGGGGAGACCCAACTGCAATGATGCAAACTTTAAGGGGGAGCCTATGAAATTTTTTTCTTCACTTGGTATGTATACGATTATGTTTTTTTTGTGATGACAAGGGGGAGAAAAAGTGAAGCAAGAAAAAACATGAATGAATAATAAACTGCATCTAAGCAGGGTGAGTAAGTACACTTACTCATTGTTTTTATTTCATATTATTCATATGTTCTTCATTTGGGTGTCATCATCAAAAAGGGGGAGAGTGATGGGAATCTAGTCCCACTCCAAGTGGTTTGTTTTGTTGATGATCACACCAAATGTTGTAAAATTACTAATCATACTACTTAAGTGTGTAGGTTGTGCAATAAGCTAATTGAAGCTCGAAACATACTCCGAGAAGAAGAACTTCAACCACACACATAAAAGATGAAGATGAATTTAGCTCGCAACTCCAAAGCTCAAAGAATGTGCTCAAGCTAAAGCTAAAGAGGAGCTCAAATTCAAGTGAAGCCTATGCAACTAGCTCAAGCTCAACCATAACTTCAAGTTCTTCATAGAGTCTAGTGCGTGAGTTGTTTTTCATTTTCTTAGGATTATGTCAAAGCCAAGAAGAATTTGCACACACAAAAATTGATTTTCTAAAATGTTTTTAAAACTCATTTTAAACTTATTTGAGAGCATACTTTTCATAGAAGCTAAGTTTCAACTTGTAGTCAACTACAAACACTCAGTAGTTCACTACACTGATTTCTGTCTTCTACCAGAAAAGATACTCTGGTAGTCGGCTACCAAAGTTAGGGAGTCGACTACTAGTTGTAGCAGATTTTCTCTGAAACACTCTGAGAGTCGACTACCAAAGTTAGGGAGTCGACTACCAGCTGTGCGACCAGAATTCCTTGATTCACTCTCTCATTTATTCTTTGCTTGATTTTTGGGCTGAAGTCAAACTTGATTTGAATCATTTTGAACTCTCCTTTGGCTCTATAAATAGATACCCTATGAGAACATTTTTCTCACTAATTCATTCTGGAGCAAAATTCTTATTCTCTTAAAACATCACATTGTTCTCATTGCTCTCAAAGTTCTTCATAGCCAAAACGGTTTTTCAATTTCGATCTTATTGCTTTTATTCTTTTATAATTCTTTTTAAGATCATTATTATTATTTGGCTATTGCAAATTGGTTTTCAAAATCCTTCTCTTTGATTTTTTTATATTCTCAAATGATTTTTGAAACATCTAGATTCTAGATCACATCGAATAACTTCATATTCTTTGTGTGATCTAAGAACACATCTAGATTCTAGATCACCGTGAATAAAGTCATATTCTTTGTGTGATCTACGGACGATTTAAAATTCTTTTAGCCACGTTAAGCACAATTGCATATTTAATCTTGGCTATAGAATTATTGGGTGTAAAAACCAATCTCCACTAATTCATTGTGGTGTATTGGATTTGATTTTACTTGTAGTCCCTTGGTGATAAGGGTGGTTGTAAATCCTTGTTGTAGGCAAGATGTTTGTGAAAAGTCCTCGAATTGTGAGGCAAGGTAAAGCCCTCGGGTTGTGAGGCAAGGGTAAAATCCTAGACAAGTCTAGGTGGTAAAAAATCCTAGTTGAGGTTAGGTATTTGTATTGCTAAGGCAATAGTGGAAATCTCGTACCGGATTGGTCGGGGACTGGACGTACCCAAGGTTGTGGGGAACCAGGATAAAAATCCTTGTGTTTGCGTTTGATTCTCTTTGTGATTGTTTATCTCTACTTTGTTTATCTTGATTCATTGAGTATTACATTTGTAACTCATTCATAATATATTGCAAGATTAATTTCTGTATCTGCTTCTCTCTTATACTTCTGTGAAATCTTATATATCTTCATTAAGTATTTATTTAACTGAGCTGTGCTTAATTTCCCTCTGGGAGTCGACTACTGTTCTTAGGGAGTCGACTACCAGAAGAGTTTTATCTCTGACTTGTTTTGAAGATTAATTAAGTTGATTAAGAACCAAGCGTAGATCACTCTACTTGGTTTCTTAGGCAATATTAGAAGGGTTTTAATTAACGATCGAAAAAGATTTATTATTTGAACAACACTATTCAACCCCCCCTTCTAGTGTTGTTTGCCATCCACAGGATCCAACAGCCGATACTCTGACGAGCCTGCCAGAGGGTATGAGGTCGATCAAGTGGTTGTGGTCAAACGATGTGATTCGTCTGACCGTGTGGACGAAAGGTCAGTTTGATTATGCTCGCCAACTGTTCGACCTTCATTCTTCGACCTAACTTGTTTGTTGCCTCGCAGGTATGACCATCGTAGATTATCATGTGGATCCCATCAAAGAGGCGGAGGCGAGCATATTGTCGCCTCGGGCACCGATTGTATCGAGATCGATGGCCCAGCTATCTGGAGATTGGCCCATGATTGTCGAGGGGACTGCCCAGGTGGCTCGCCCTCAGCAGAAGAAGAAGAAAGGGCCTGCCTCTGAGTTTGAAGTGGTTGCGCTGGAGGAGAGCAAGAGGAGGCAGAAGCTCGTTCTCAGCGACTCGGAGCCGTCTCGGTCGAATGCAGCCGCGGAGCAGGCCTCCCAGCTAGGGAGTGACACTTTTCACGAGAAAGATTCGAAGGAGACTCAGGTTCCAGCGGAGATCCTTGTGCATCAGGACTCCTGGCCTTGGGGGAGGTCTGTTCCCCTCCGTTGGTTGTCTGAAGACATCCCTGACGAGTATAGGCCGATGTTGCTGGAGGGCCGATCTCCTCAAGCCCCCCCTCAACTGTTTCGAGGAGGAGCTCGTCAAGACGAGGTTTTCGTTGAGGCATGTAGACTCCACTCTCCTTGACTACGGGACTGCCTCCCGCATCGCCGAGAATGTGACCCTTCCATGGTACATGGCTGACGGGGAAAAGGTCGATTATGAGCGGCTTGCGTCAATAGATCTTCACGCTAGCGTTCAGGTAATCATTATTCGGGCCTCTATCGATGCTGATATCAGTGCTTAAGCTGACCAGCGAGGGTTGTGTGCAGGCTCTTGTGGCCACCGCGGCATTGCACCGTCACGCTCCGGAGGTGGCTGATCACGGGGTCACCCTGGAGGCTGTTAAGTCGCGTGTGGAGCGATCTCAAGTTGAGCTGACCAGACTCAACCTTCTCTATGAGACGAGACGGAATCACCTCCAGAAACTCGAGGAGGAGTTGCACGAGTCTCGTAAGCGAGAGGTTGAGCAAGTCGCCTTGAGGAAGCGAGCAGAGGATGCTCTGCTGGAGGAGAGAGTCGAAGCCGAGGTCATAGCGAGGAGTGCAATTCAGGAGTTCAAAGATACATTTCTTGACTTCAACGAGCCATACAAAGAAGGCTACGAGCGATGTCGATTGGAGATGCGGAATCGATTCACCGACCTCTCTGATGAGATTGACCAGATTCCAGTAGTACTTCTGGACTTCGGCGAGGATTAGTCAAGCCAAGGCGATGATGAGTCAAGCCGAGGCATGGAGGAGGCAGCTCCTGTGGATGAGGCTTCCACCATGGCCAGCGACGAAGCAAGAGCGGGTGCTATGGAGGACCCAGAGTCTACGGCCGTGCTGGATGGAGATCATGGGCCTGAACGGCCGCTGTAATATCTCGGCGCTTTAGTTTTAAGCCTGCTTGTAGAAATTTATTAATGTATAGGGGGGTGATGTAAATAAAAATGATGTTTTACAATGGGAAGTGACAGGAGAATTAACATATGTATCCTTATTTGCCATTGCCTCTCTTTGTTTTTTGTCGCTCATGCCCCATGGTGGTCTTAATGCCAGATGGTCCCTTTTGATGGGTTAGGCACTGCTTCGGGGTGATCGAGGATAAAACATCAAACCACATTTAGAAGTTGACCACCATGTTCCACGGTGAGGGAGAGATTCACCCGACTCATGGTTGACGAAATGGGAGTCGTTCGGCGGCAAAGGGGTGGCCCTTCGACTAGTGGCTGAAGACATTCTGGGAGAGTCGTTCAGTCGCGAAGGGGTGGCCCCTTCGACTCACGGCTGACGACCGTTTGAGGGAGTGTCGTTCAGTAGCGAAGGGGTGGCCCCTTCGACTTACGGCTGAAGACCGTTTAAGGGAGTCGTTCAATAGCGAAGGGGTGGTCCCTTCAACTTACGGCTGACGACCATTTAGGGAGAGTCGTTCAGTGGCGAAGGGGTGGCACCTTCGACTTACGGCTGACGCTCTTTTTAGGAGAGTCGTTCAGGGGCGAAGGGGTGGCCCCTTCGACTTACGGCTGACGCTCGTTTTAGGAGAGTCGTTCAGGGGCAAAGGGGTGGCCCCTTCCACTTACGGCTGACGCTTGTTTTTAGGAGAGTCATTCAATGGCGAAGGGGTGGCCCCTTCGACTTACGGCTGACGCTCGTTTTAGGAGAATCGTTCAGTGGAGAACGGGTGGCCCCTTCCACTTATGGCTGAGGCTTGTTTTAGGATAGTCGTTCAGTGGTGAAGGGGTGGCCCCTTCGACTTATGGGTGACGCTCGTTTTAGGAGAATCATTCAGTGGCAAAGGGGTACTGGCCCCTTCGACTTACTGGTGATGCTGTTTTAGGAGAATCATTCAGTGGCAAATGGGTGGCCCCTTCGACTTACGGCTGACACTCGTTTTAGGAGACTCATTCAGTGGCGAAGGGGTGGCTTCTTCGACATATGGCTGACGGTCGTTTTTAGAAGAGTCGTCCAGTGACGAAGGGGTGGCCTCTTTGACTTACGGCTGAAGCTCGTTTTAGGAGAGTC
The DNA here is from genome assembly GCA_030789695.1 of Scilla litardierei. Classification (NCBI taxonomy): domain Eukaryota; kingdom Viridiplantae; phylum Streptophyta; class Magnoliopsida; order Asparagales; family Asparagaceae; genus Scilla; species Scilla litardierei. The sequence goes on along the minus strand of CM061138.1, from coordinate 40,315,565 downwards.
GTCCAGTGGCGAAGGGGTGGCCCCTTCGACTTACAGCTGACGCTCGTTTTAGGAGAGTCATTCAGTGGCGAAGGGGTGGCCCCTTCGATTTACAGGTGACGACCGTTTAGGGAGAGTCGTTCAGTAGCGAAGGGATGGCCCCTTCGACTTACGGCTGACGCTCATTTTAGGAGAGTCGTTCAGTGGTCCATTCGACTTACGAAGGGAGAGTCGGTAGTGAAGGGGCGGTCTCTTCGACTTACGGCTGACGCTCGTTTTAGGAGAGTCGTTCAGTAGCGAAGGGGTGGTCCCTTCGACTTACGGCTGACGCTCGTTTTAGGAGAGTCGTTCAGTAGCGAAGGGGTGGCCCCTTCGACTTATGGCAGATGGCCGTTTAAGGGAGTCGTTTAGTAGAGAAGGGGTGGCCCATCTGACTCACGGCTGACGACCATTTAGGAAAGTCGTTCAGTAGCGAAGGGGTGGCCCCTCGACTTACGGCTGACGCTCGTCTTAGGAGAGTTATTCAGTGGCAAAGGGATGGCCCCTTCGACTTACGGTTGACGGTCGTTTAGGAGCCAATTTCATCAACGTAAGTTTAGTTTTCCCAAAAACCTCCTAAGGATCAGATTCTCTTCATGGGGAGTTTTGAAGGGATAGTTTCTGTAGACTTTATGAAGACTTATGGAAACGAAACTTTATTTGGTAAAAGAGACATGCTTTAGAAAAACAAAAAAAAGGCGTACATGTGTTTTTCGATCGAAGTCGGAGCTGTTGCCGTTCATTGCCCATTTATTCGCCTCGAGTCTTGGATGATTTATTAGTTGATCACCTTGGTGACATGCGTTCTCGTCATCTTGTCCTTCTGTTTTGAAGATCCTTCCTTGCTGGGTGGATCATTGGCCAGGCATTTGGGGTGTCATCGCTTGACTAGGGCATCGATCTCTTTTTTTGAGAGTCCAACAGTCGTTTGTGTCATGCACATAGTTGTTGTGATGTTTACAGAATTTGAGGTCGTCCCTCTTCTCGTATTTGCCTTTCTTTGCAGTCTCTTGGATCAGCTCTTCTCGTGGGACGTAGTGTTGGAAGCAACGATCTAGGATCTTTAGTTTGATGATGACAAACATGTGTTGTTATTTAATGTGTGTGCTAAGTGTGTTTCAGTGATGCCAAGGACATTCTTCAAAGTGACGACTAAGTTAATTTTTGGAGAAATTGCTATTCATATAGCACTGTTGGAGAGAAAGGAAGTGATGTGTACAAAGCAATTGGACTTAGTCCAACATGGTAAAGAGATGGAGTCTCATTAATTGGAGATTTGGTTAAGATCCTATTCCTAATTATCTTCAAAAAAAATTCTACTAAATCCTCACCTAGAGATTCTCTCTAATCCTACCACATGGCCAAACTCCATTGAAACAAAGTCACTCAACCTAATGCCAAAAATCCCAAACAACATCTCCTAGCCTATAAATACTCCTCCTAAACGTACCCTAGGGGTTGCGGCAAACAAAAAAGGCACGGCCAATTTTTATCACCAAAGCCCCAAAAACCCTAGGGCATACTCTCCTTAGCCGTATCCTTCCAACCCTAACCCTACCCTATATAAGAGTGCGGCAACAAAAATCATAAGAAAGGGCCAAGAAAATTATTTTCGAAGGGGGGCTACACAAAATCTGCGGCATCAACCAAAAGAAGTCTCCAATCAAAAGCTCACACATCATCTTCAGATTCTTCATCAAGGAGAGTCACACACAAACCCGAAGTCATCCTCTTTGTTTCCTCTTGTATCCACAAGAATCAAACACTCCTTGCAGCATACACAAAAAGGAGGAGTTGGCCATACTCAAGTTTTTCAAGGCAAAACGATTCACACAGCCATCATCTTCATCATCGTCGAGCTTCCTCTCGCCGCCGATCACCCTGCTACGAAGCTACCGTTGCTCATCGCTGTTGGAGAAGCACTCAAACGAAAGCCGCCTCGAGCCTTCTCCTTCTGCTACGACACTCCTCGACGCTCTTCCTCATGACTTGAACGAGAGGAGCTCCTTTGAAGCCAAGCTGCTGTCGTGGAGATCGCCGCACGTCGAAGCCCACACGAAGCCCGCACGTCGATAAGAACTCAGGGTTGAGGGCTATCGTTGAAGAGCCATTAGGTTGTCGCCGAATCTGATCCGTCGCCAGAGTCAAATAGAAGCGAAGTCAGAGACGTCGACTTTGAGTTACCGTCGAAGGGAAAAACCATCGGAGAAACTGCATGCAATAATCCGACTTCTCGCTGGAGTTCTCATGCCGCCGCCGTCGCATATCCGTGAAGACGTCGAGTTGCTCGGAGGGTCCATCGTCGAAGTCGATTCATCGTTGCCAACGTCAGAGTCGAAGCTGACGTCGCCGTTGAAGCGAGCCGCATGTCGGAGTGAAGACGACGGTGAAACTGAATTCTCTACTGCATTGCCTAATTCGAAACGAAGCAGACAATGTGCTGACTTGAGAACGAAAGGAACAAAAAGAAACGTGACTTGTTGACGTGGAACTATTTTGGGTTTGCTGTGCGTAAAGACCGAATACTATTAAGTTTTGAACAGGATTGCTATACGCACAGACCAGAGTGCTTTCCAAGATTGAAGGGCTACAACTTGACATCCAGGAGTCAGATCGAGACACCGTTTACGTCAGACTAGAGCTGACGACATGCTGATTGACAGAGACGACTACACGGACATGAACTGAGCATTTCTAAACTCTTTACTTCTTATATTCATGTATTAATGTGTCGATCTCTGTAGGGAAAACTTTAACGTTATTGTGTTATTTAAGACTTGTCTGGTTGGGGCTAGATAAGAGGGTCTTGACGTGTTGGTGCAGTCAAGATACGAATTTACTAGGTTGATAGGGTTCTGTATTTTGTTGAGTGTGGTACAGTCTAGGTGGGGAGTTGGAGCTAGGACCCCATTGTAGGTGTACAGAAAGAACTTATTAATGCTAGTATTTGCTTGGGGGCTGGACGTAGGTCGTTGATACGACCGAACCAGGATAAATCTGTGCATACTCTGTGATTGCCTCTTATTTACTCTGCTTATAATTTTAACTGCGTGTGATTTCTTGTGGGTTGCGCAAGAATATTTTTATAAGCCTATTCACCCCCTCTAGGCTAGGATCCAGATCCAACACATTGATGAGGACTTCTGCTTTAGGTACGATCGGCTTAGCGTAGGTAGGATGCTCCTTGCTTCGAGGGCTCCTCTCCCTGGGCCTCTTATCTCGGGACTCCTGGCGGGGGTCTCCGAGTTGGTTTCACTCGCCTCGTGTCTCCACGGTGGGAGGGGGTGCTCTTCGCATTAGCTCTAGCTGGTTCTTTCGTCTTCTTGGAGGAAGTGAACCGATCTGTTCTGTTGAACATCTCTGCGACGGTGTTCTGGAGGAAATGGTGAAAGGCCCTCCTTAGGTGTTTGTTCTGGACCGCTGGGTAAGCGCCGCTATGACGGTCACATCCGGTGTCTCCTCTACGTCAAGCCTCTCGTCATTGAATCTCTAGACGAAGGCTCGGATTAACTTGTTTTCATTTTGTTTGAGCGAGAAGAGGTGGGACGACCTCTTCTTAGGACGTCGTCCGGTGACGAATTGCTTACAGAATAATTCTGCCAGTTCGTCGAACGAGCTGATGCAACAGCGGGGTAGCCCTTCATACCAGCTTTCTGCCATCTTGAACAGGGTAGCGTGGAAGGCTCTACAAAGGTATGGCTCATCGGTCCTATGTAGTAGCATGACATTCAAATACTTATGAATGTACGACCATGAGTCGCCTCTGCCATCATAAGCTGGTAGAGCAGGGAGCTTGAATTTGGGAAGAAAAGGAGCAGAGAGGATATTCTCTTTAATGGAGGTCTTCCGAATTGCAGTTTGGACCAATATGGATCCTCCTGCCCCAGGTTACGGGAAGTTGGCTCCTGAGGATCGGTTCAGGGTCTCTTTCTTCCTCACAAATACACTTGCAGGGTTTAGTTGGTTATAACCTGGGAGAGCCCCGTACATTACCTGATTTAGGATGTTTCAAGTTGCCGCCCGGTAATTGGATGGGGTGAGTTCTCCCTGGAGAACGAAAGCTCGATTATCGACCATCGCTCCGTTGTACTGGTGGGCTGGGGGGGTCGAATTGTGGAGGTTATTCTCCAGTTGATCAGCCCTTGGGTCCCCTAGCTCTCAGAGGAAAGCTGATCCCTTCTTTGACGTCACGTTCAGGTTTGGCAACGGCTCATTTACTGGGGATGGGCTCCCCATGTTTTGACGTATTAGAGTCGCCAATGCACCTAGGCTCCTATCGATCTGCTCGGTGAACTGGGTGAACTCCTTTCGAGTCACCCCAGGCTCCTTCGAGGCCTCTACTGGTCGTGGTGGTGGTGTTGTGGAGTCTGTGACGTCTTCCACCAGGATGTTGTTTGCTCTTGGCTTTTTCTTCAGACCTTCAACTGGTCCGACATTGTTGGGTCCAGCTGTCATAGCTTCTGGATTGCTTTGGGATGTCAAGCTGGTTAACGTTTCTCACAGATTGCGCCAAACTGTTAAGGCCAAAATTGACCGAGACAATTGTCAAGCTGACGTAGACTCGAGATGCTAAGTCGGGGCCTTGTCAGCAGTTGGAGTGGGACCCTTGGTTGGAGGAACCAAGGTCGAGTGATGGCAGTTGGAGATGATACGACCTTCGATCGATCTTCGAGCGGTAGTTGCGTCGATCGTTTGAGGTTGGGAACCTTGAGATCGACCTTCGACATTGGATAGAGACCATCGATCTACACCACAGGGACTCGTTAAGGGGGGGGGGGGGGGTCGATCTAGGTTCTGACCCAAATCCCCTCCGATGCTTAAGTTAGTATGAAACTTAAGGAAGAGAGGAAGCTTGGTGCCTCACCCTTTGATGTGAGCAGACCGAATTCATCATGGTTGTGTGCTGTGGTTTGGGGTGGTTGTACTGATCGTTCTGCTTAGTTCTAGAATTACGTTCTCCAACATGTTGAAATTTCACAACTTTCTGTAATGCGAATTTATCTGAAAAACGAAAATTTATAGGTGCAAGTGAACATGGTTATACCTCACTCCAGTACCTTATCCTTAAGGTTCCACGATAAGCGTTGTTTACTTGCGTGGATGACTTGGGAGGCATTGGTGCAGCTGAGATCGACCCACAGAGGTTTGTCTCAAGACTAGCGGCGCAAGCTCGAATATAAGAAATGTACGCTGAGAAAGTAGAGTTCTATGTCTTAGACCTCGTACCTTGGAAATGTGACCCTCTCATCTATTTATTGACGTTCATGGTGCTTTTGGAGACGTTGGGGAGATAACGACCACCCATAATAGGGCCACGATCTTCCCCCATTAATAAGAATAAATGTTGCGCACGTCCCCGAGATTCTCGAGCCCGCCTTTAATCCACGTTCGTGTGAGGCAGACCCAATGGTCGACTGGCCATTTGGACTTTGACTGAGTCGACATCGGGCTTCTTTGGTGGGCCTGGTGGGCCTTAGTCATCTGTCGACCGAGTTGTCTCGAAAATAGACCCAATGACTCAACAAGTTCCATTCTAACTTAAGCATCGGAGGGGATTTGGGTCGGGACCCAGATCCGACCGCCCTGACGCTTCATTATGGTGCAGATCGTCGAGTCTCGATCCTACGTGAGGGTTGCTCTTGAGCTTCTCAGCCTCGATCGATCGACAGACGAACCGCTCGAGGGTCGATCGAGCATCGCAAGTCAACTACCATCCGTCAACGACCCCTGGTTCTTCTAACCTAGGGTCACACTCAACCGGCAAACGAGGCTCCGACTCAGCAGGAAGGGGTCCACATCGGCACATCAATTGTTTTGGTCATTTTTGGCCTTAACAGTAATGCTTGGAGCTTATTAATGAGAATGATGTTTGTGACATATTAATGAGCTCGTGACATAATTTGATATCTCGCTTAAATTGCAATATCTAATCATTTATGTTTTTAGATATCATCTTTTAAGCTCATCTTGTGACATAATGGTACCATCTCTCATCTGTTGGATATGTCACACATATGTTATATAATTGCTTTATGACACTTGGTATCACATCAATATTGGAAATTTATGAACTTAGAATATTTGTTTCATGAAGTGAATATTCTTTCTTGACTCAAAGAAATGATTAAAAGTTTGAGACATTGAATCATTCCTGATGGAATAAGTTTCATGTTTCATAAATATCAATATATTGTGTTATGCTTTGATGTCACTCATTATGAGTCATTATGCATATTCTTAATATGTTTATTTCTTCCACCCTTTTTTGCTTATGACTAAGAGAGAGAAATTTGGAACATCATATAGAATATGGTGACACATGAATGACACTTCATGTTCTATATGTGGTAGTTTGATCATTATTTGGTTTCAATTGTGATATGATTTTTCTTGACACGTCGTAGATTGAACTCACACTCACACGCACTCTCTCTATGAGACATCAATTGTGATATGTTATATATGGATATGAAATGTGCTTTGAATTTGCTTATCCTAACAAGCATATATGCATGCAGAGTATAAAAGATATTTTCTGATACCATACATCAATGTTGGGGGGGGGGGGGGACTAAGTATATTTCTTTTTGAATTTACATATTTATTTATCAATTGTTTGCCATCATCAAAAAGAGAGAGAATGTTGGATATTGCGACACCCCTAATGTAATTTTGATGATGAGCAAACAATTACGTGTGCTAATCAAGATTTATGAGTGTGTAGGTATTTAAGATATATTGCAAAAAGATGCTGAGTTCAAAGCTAAGAATGGTAATCTACTGTAAAGACTTATGGAGCTCACCCAAAGACACATAAAGAAATTCAAGATGGAGCTCGTAGTTAAGTTAGAGATGATGAAGCTCAATCAAGGCATCCAAGGCTCAAGAATCAAAGACACAAAGTTGTTCCTTGAGACTACATCAAAGTTCAAGAGATCAGTAATTTTGATGTAAATTTATATACGTCTTTAGATTCGATGTTAAAAGCCTATGATTGAAGCTTCACACACACGATGGAGAATAATTAGCAAAAGATGATGTATAACTGGGGTGGGATGAAAGGCATAAGGTGGTAGCTAAAAGCCTAAGCTACTAATAATCATATGGGCCGCGTTCAGCCCAACTGCAGCAACCAAATCTAACCGCCACGGAATCGAATACTAACTCAGTTTCAACGCATGTTTCGGGGGCCGGTCTGCTCTATCTTCCGAATTCCGACACCTTTGGGTCACTGAGATGGCTTCGTAGGGTCATAGGGGTCCTTCTGTGGTTATGGTGCTAAATCAGGGATATTATGGGAAAACAAAAGGCATAGTGTTAAAATTCCAGAATAGTTATAAGCAGCAGCAGCGATAGCTCGAAGCAGCAGCCAGAAATGAGAAACCCTTGTTGGTGGCCCTAGCTTCTCCCTTCCAACAAACAATTTCTTCCATCGATCCCCTCCAATAAAAAAAGCGCTTCGCTCTCTCCTTTTTTCAAAGCGAAATAGTTCAACCTTATCTGTTGATCTCTTCTTTAGCTAATTAATCAATTAGTTAGCTATGAGGATTCGAAGGAACGCCTCCAAGCTTCTCGGTTCAGCGACCGTCTTTGCCAACCCTAGCCCCCCGCCGCCGCCGGAGGTTGCCGCTGCCGCCGAGCCAGAGGAGATGATGGTATGCGAGCTCAACTGCTCGCCGTGGGATGCGATGGTGATGAATCCCGACGACTCCGACTCTTTCTGCTGGGACTTTCTCTCAAATCCCAAGGTCAGATCGATCTAACTCTTCTAATTTTGTTTTCCCCATTTGCCCTCGCCATTAATCTGTACGATTTGGTTTGGTTTCCTCACAGTTTCATTTATTTATTTTCGAGTTGTATGGTTGTATGTTTCTCTACTGTTAGGGTTTTATTTTTGGGATTTCCATTTATATGAACAGACCATCAATCAAATTGATCAAATTGATCGATGCAAGTCTGATCTCGATTAATTCGTTTCATATGCGTTTCTATTTGTTTGTATGGGATATTATATGTGATTCTATTTCACCTCAAATTGTATGTATGGATAGTTAGGGTTCGATCTATCTTTTGAAAAGAGAAACCCTAGATCCGACGGCTTAGTTTGATAGATAGGAAAATGTAAGCAACGGGCGCAGTTTTCTGGTAGTATCTCTCTCTCTCTGCAAAGGTTTAAATGTTTAATGTCGATTTTGCGTATTCTTCTTCTCATTATTATTCATTATTTTCGGATTAAGTGTTGTTAATTTTTTTGTAATTTCCCTTCTACCGCGGGGGCATTTTGGGACTAGTATTTTGGTTTGTTGGGTTCACGCAGGCAGAGGAGGAAGGGAGCGGGGGCAATTTTGGAAACTTCATCAAAATAGAAGAGCCCATTTCCGCCATCACTAGGTACCTCTATGTGCTTTCTTTTTCCCCCTGGCTTCTTCTTTTGATTTCAGTCGTGCATCTTATAACCTCATGCAATGCAATTAAGTTAAACCACGAATTAAACAGCACCGCTGCCGAGTTAACGCTAAAAGAGATGAAGGAAATAGATGATGGCCGAGATCATAAGAAAGTAGTTATTAAGAAGAAGGAGAGGAAACTGAAGATGAATAATGGCGGCGGCAGCTGCAAGGGGAAAGAGAAGGCCGCGGCGGCGCCGGAGAACAGTAGTCGGGGCAATAATAATGTTATATATTGCAAGAAGAGCGACGGCAAAGGATGGCATTGCAAGAGACCCGCTCAGCTCCCGCATTCCTTTTGCAGCTACCACCTCGCTCAGATCAGGTCCTACAGCGCCAACCAAAGAGCAGCGGCGAACGAGACAGCTGCGGCGGACACCAGTGCTGGCAAGAATAATCACCAGAAAGCGGATAATGAAAGCGCGGATTCCAGCTTCTATTATTACTATTGCGGGTTCGGGCCGTGGCGAGGGAAGAGGAGAGGGAGAGCCGCCGCCGCCGATAATAGCAATGATGTAAAAGAAGGCATTGGGGAAGAAGAGGAGAAAGAAGAAGATAATAATGTTATAAGCAGCATGGAGATGAGCAGCATGGAGCGTGACCGTGATGACGATGCTGCTGCTGCCACTGCGGTTGCAGGCGATGACGAGTATGATCTTGATTTTTTCGACGACGATGAAGATGACGAGGAGGACGATTACTACAGCTGTAGTATTAATAAAGAGGAAGGGAAGAAGGAAGGAGGGGGAGGAGGAGATGGCTTGTTAGTGACAGAGAAGAAGAGGCCGCTGCCGAAGAAGAGAGGTAGGAAACCTATGAAATCCCGATCCCTTAAATCCCTTCTCTGATTCCGACTCTGATCCCCCCAGTCTCGTTATTCCTGCTGTCGGTGTTGAATCATAGCTTAGTGGTGGTCGTGGCTGTTGTGCAGCAGCAGTTAAACTACGGGCTTATTTATGCTAATTACCAGTTTACCACGGCACTGCTGCCTTCGTTTAATCTTGAACCCTGCAGTTTTCTCACTGTTTATGTCGTCTTTTTTCCGCTAGCGTTTTAACTTGAACATAATGGCGTAGTGGCGTTTCAAATTTGGGTCGCCTAATTTACGTTGGCAATTAGCCCCCCAACTTGCTTGCCTATATAAATGTGCATATGAGCTGTATCAACTGGATATCAAGTGGAGCCATATTCAGCTTTGGATTCGGATATTTAAGTGGCCCTACATGTAAGTGACTAGGCATGAGCATGGGCGAGTTTCTTGATGGGTATGAAAAATATTCTGTTTTAATATATAATATTTTATTATATGATTGTGGCTGTTCGTTTTGGCCGGCATCTTTTATGTGAGGAGAGGATCGGATCGGATCAGATCAGATCAGCCATGGGTAGTCTTTCACCAAATACAGGACCATGTTTGGTTCTTTAAGCGCTCTGGCGCTCTGCATTGCGGGCTGTTATTGGTTGTGGGCTAACTTATGCTGGCCCAGATGTAAATTATTATTATTATTATTTTGATCCATCGGAAAGCAATAAACATGGTTCGTGGAGCATGAGTATACCCGCTCCTGATCATTTATCCCCGAACACAGAGAAGCTATGATTTCCATTGGAGCCATAAAATAGGAAAATAAAGAAATTAAGAGGCCGGGTCTACCGGAGCTCAGTTGTAAATTATTTCGATGGCACTCCGCCACTAAAATGGGCCCACTCCTGTGATACTCACTGTTTTTTTAAAAAACCTCGCGTTCTCTCTTTCAATTTCCTTTTTGAAGGTTTTTTGGGAACGGCCAGTGAGCTTGTAAATCATTCATGGCTAGACTATTTAGAAAAGGAAACCCACCCAGTTGCTACTCATAGGTTTATGGAATACGATGGGGCGCATCAAAAATATTCAGGTCACGGCTAAGCCATAAAGAAAAGATGGTGAAGTTATAAAACCATGATTTTGACACAATATAATGCAAGAAGAAATCCTAAAATTAAATGATTGTTGAGAGAGAGAGATTGGAAGAAGTGTGTAAACTAATCTCTAAATTAGGAGTAACCATGTCATAAGCCATGGCTCTCTATATATTCATTCAATTTATGAGTCCAAGGGACTCCCCACTAAGTTAGTGGGGAGTAAATGGTGAGATGATGAGGGGATGGAGGCCAAAGAGGCATCCCTCAACTCACAACACTCCCCATCATCTCTCTATTAACTTGGTTTAAGCATATGAATACTTCGGGATTCAGTATGCTAATGGGGTGGATACTTCTGGATCCAGAGCCACTGTGGTTGCCTCGTTAAAACCTTAGCTGTGGAAAACCAGTGGGAAAAACCAGTGGGAAAAACCAGCAGCTTAAGGGAAAAGAGTAAAACTATTGAGGGACTCCCGCTAATCTGTACAAGCTTCAGGCTTGCAGAATTCCTATGTATCTATACAATCATCTCATATTCGTTTATACATCCATCTTGTTCTGAAAGTAAATACAATCATCACTCATCTATACAAGTTTCACTCATCTAGCGGCTATTGGAAAGCAGTTGCGCTCTGGAGTGCAATGCTCTTTGAAGTTGGTAGATGACTCCACTGAAGTATTCTTTGAATCAGTCTTCACTGTGTCTGCAAGGTACTACTGGACCTGGCTGAGCGTTTTCAATACTTGTTTCTTGGATGATGAGCTTCTCAGAGGATGTAGACTTTGGAGGATGATGTCTAGATATTTGGGAGGTGGCCGGTCTTTTGTGTTTTAGTCATCGCGATGATCTTTAAACCTGCATATGCAATATATATTCCTTGACCCTTGGAAGTTGCGCAGAAGCAGCTTATCCTTGGTCTAGTGGTGCTCTCCAGGGCAACACTGTATCTGGTTAACAACTTTACTGCAGACGTTCTATCAAAAACACGTGCAATTGGCCAGATAAAGAAGTGTAACAAGTACACTAAAGCTAGACTCTTCGGGACCTAGGATGTCCTCCCCCTCTTCCAGCGACTGGAAGGTGTCATAAATCAGCATCTATTTTTAATAGGTTGCAAATGGACATCATTCTTCATAAACTCCAGGTGTATGAAGGATATTAACGGGTTCCACCACGAAGGTGTTAAATATATAAGCCGAGACAATACCTTGTTATACCTAGGTTTTTCATTTTCAAGGTATGCTTAAAGCTATCTGATATCTCAATGGTCTCTGCAGGAGATCCTATTAGCTTTAAGTTGATCACATGTACGGCGAATATCACAAATCCTGTCAACGATCTTTTGAAAAAGATACACTGGCAGAATATTGCTTAAGATCAACTAATGATCTTTGTAGCCTTTATGGAGAAGACGTTTCTACGTCTCTCTTTCATCTCTGGGGGTAGAGTATACCCTTATGGAAGTTTTATATAGATCTCTATATCTATATTTCCGTATATCTATGCAGTCATAACGTCCATGAGCTGCATTTATTGGCTTTTTCAGAGAAGTTTAGGCTTTAGTAGGAAAATGATCACATTTCCTTCATTTCAATTTCTTATGAAATCCAACTTATATTTCACAGGTTTTACACATTCAGGTGTATGGACTACTGGTCCAAAGATTTTGCTTTTCAAGAGTGAGTCCAGCTCTACCCTTATTGCCTCGTCCCACTTTAGCCAATCTATGCGTTCATGCTATAGAAAAGTGGGTTGACGTCATCGTCGTATTTAGCGACGTGAACGGCAATAGCGAAAGCAAAACCGTCGTCGACGACTGTGCTATTTATGTCCAGTACCTCTCCAGCACGTACGTAATATAATGATTTTTCTCCTATTGTTTCCTCTGCTGGGAAATTAGGAGGGGAGAGGTTGCAGGTCTGAGCTCAGCATCCTGTGGATGGATCATTTTAATATATTCATGAATCTTCCTCTTTCGAGAAACTTTTTATATTTTTAACCTGGCGGGCGTCCTCTTTTCAATTGAGGTACAGCCAATTCTCCTGTCGGTGGATTGCATCCATCTTTAGGAATGTCAATCCTAGCTGGCGTGTTGGCAGCAGGGACGTGTGAACGAACAATCTTCCGGTTGTTCGTAAATTTATCCAGCAATTGATGTATTTTAGTCTGAATATGAAGGATCTTCTGGTACTCATCTTCACACAGAAAAAGTATGCGGATCATAACGAGATTAGGACTTTTGTGTCCCATGAAATGGTCTCAGAAGCTTCAGGCTTATTTAGACTACGTGCCTATTACAATGAGACTTTGCTCATCAAATTCACAGTTATCAAGACTTGGTGGTAAGCCATAAGCAAGCGGCATCAGCAATAAGATATGGCCACAAGCGGGCCGTATCGTGATAAGCGATGCGGAATGCAGTGTGTTGGTCCCTAAACATCAACAGACAACTGTGATCTAACAATGGACGTGAAATCCATTGGAGTCTCTTTACCAGAGACTCTGATAACCCATTCTGAGTATGAACATGCTACATGATGTTCAATTTCAATGCCAATTGCTTAGCAGAAGTCTTCAAAGATAAGTGTAGTGAATTCACCCATATTATAAGCTTTGAGAAAGCTATGTTGCGAGTGAATATAAAGGCACACATAAGACCATCTAGTAGATGTATCAGTCAGTACAATGACGTACCGAAAATTGGCTACTTGCGGGGTGAATAGGCCCGCAAAAGTCACCATGTATTCTCTCAATGAAGCCAGGAGACTCTCATCCCACTTTCAGGAGGGAAGGTCTCTCTAAAAGTATGCCCTTACGACAAAGGAGGACAAAGAAACTCAATCTTTTGAAGAATCTTCAGGTTCTCCAATGGATTCATTTGATGATGCGTCCATCATCGCTGATCCAGGATGACCAAGTCCATTTTACCAGAGTTAAAAACTATGACAATGAAAGGCACTTCTGGAGCTCAGTCAAGTTGGCTTTCTATAGGAAGAATATCTGTAATTATAGGGGCCCGACTGGGGTCCAATGAAATCGTAAGAAGATGGTCTTCTGGCCATGCTCTTGACGAGTTACATATTGATATTCAACATTTATTATCCACAGTTTTCAAGTTATTATCGTTTAAACGAAATATCATTGAAACGTGAAAAATTCCTATATTTTTAAGGGGAGAAGTTTGCATCGTATAGTCTCGGTGTACGTGGGAGCAATATTAATGCTACACCAGTGCAACGAGGCACTGTCCACAATATTACATACTTCATCTATATGCAAAACGAAATTTTATTTAAGTAAATGTAAAATGACATTCAAATAAAAGTTCGTACAAAAAGCAAGATGAAGCTACATGTAATTTTTAAATGCATAGATATAGATATGGCTTAATCGAGCAGGTCGTCATTCTTGAAGTCTTTTATAGTGGAAATCATTGGCGGCTGGAAAGCCGCTAAGTTTGTTTCAGGAAGAGACTTCTGGCTCGCCTGATATAGTTCGTGGAGGTGGCGAGGAGTCCGGCAGTTTCTGGACCAATGTCCAGTCATGCCACCTCTATAGCATTTATCCTCCCAGTTCTTCTTAGGAATTGACACTTGATCAGTGTTCTTACGATTCCATGTGAAGTTTCTCTTTCCTTTGTTGGTGTTGGTCTGGGGTGAAGCTCCTTGTGCTTGCTTCATTACAGATTTCCCTTAGTTATTTTTAGCCTTCTTCTTGTTTTTCCACTTTTGGAGAGAAACGTGGTGGACTTCAGGGATAGGTGCAGTGCCAGCTGGTCGTAAATTATGAGTGGCGAGCAGTAAATCTCGATTCTGCTCTGCCCTAAGTAGGCATGAGATCAGATCAGAGAATTTCGTAAAGTTCCGTTCACGATACTGCTGCATGAGGATTGCATCTTTCTCGTGAAACGAGGTAAATGTCTTTTCCAACATGCGTTGTTCTGTCACTTCTTTACCGCACAACTTCAGGCATGAGGTGATGTTATGAAGTGCAGAATTATACTCAGCGACGGACTTATAGTCCTAAAGTCTAAGGTTTTCCCACTCATAACTGGCACGCGGTAATATTACATCAATTTGATGTTTATACAGTGCTTCCAGCGCTGTCTACAGCTCCATTGGGTCCTCTACCGTTAGGTATTCGGCTTTTAAGGTCCGATCTATATGTTTCCTATTGTAGATAATGGCTTTCGTCTTATCCACATCAGAGACAGTGGTAGGAGTATTGCTAGACGATTGTGTCGCTTCTAGGGCCTTACTAGCAGAAGCATCGGCCGCTGCTGGGGCCAATGAAGGAGCCAAAATTGAGCTAAGGATGGCCATTGAACGCAAATGGGACTTCAGGTCCATTCGCCAACTCAGGTAATTTTTCCCTGCAGCATCAAGGACCTCGAAATCGACGCTTGCCAATTTTGCCATTTATCTATGGAATTTAAAACAAGCATGAATTAATTAAAATTGAAATTCACGCATAAAAAAATAAAATAAGTGAAATGTGGGGATCGGCCAGATACCCAAAAACGCACAAAGTCCAAAGTCCGAATATACATTCCATAAAGAAAAGAAAAATACAATTTGGAAACCTATAATGAGTCCCTATATTTTCAAATTTTCGCCTCCGTCTTCATTTGTCGGTACACCGATCTTTGGCATAAATACATATAATCCTCACTTACAAATTCTCTCAAATAGAAAATAAAATTGCAAGGAATATAAAAGGGTATCAAACTGGCCGGTCCCAAAAATCACATTTTAGCTTATATAAACAACCACACAGTTTATAATATGCTACAGGCACAAAAGAAACAACCACACAGTTTATATAACACATGCATATATAATTTGGAAAAAGAGACTATAAAATATAATAATTTCTCGGACCACGGGGAGACGTCATACACCGTTAGGTTAGTTGACTAACGACAGAACGGTTGCAGGATCCTTAAGAGAATTATATTTTGAAAAATCCTAATATTCCATAATGCAAGAATGTTATAATTTTAGCAATAGGACGCGACAAGCTACTAACAAAGAATTAAAATAAATTAATATTTTTAATGGGGCTGCAGGCCCAAAAATATTAATCATTTTAATATATTATGTATATTTGGGCTGCAAGCCCATTTGCCAAAAATTAACAAATAAATTATAGCAATTTAAATTAACATGGCATCATGCCCAATTTGTCAAATTAAAATATTATTAGTATTTGGGCTTCAGGCCCAATTTTGGTAGGCTAAAAATTTATTAAGTACACAAAAATTTACTGGGCTGATGGCCCATAGAATATATGCGCATTTGTGACAAATGGGCTGCAGGCCCAACAAACAGGCTATCTATTTTATTTAAATTAAACAAAATTAGCCATTAAGCCTATTTTTGGGCTGTGGAATGCCAAAAACCCCCAACCCTAAATCTGCCCCCTCAAATCCCTTTTACAGAGGGATTAGCAAGAAATTCCCCCTACCCCTGTTTCTTGGTTCGGCCAAGGCCCTCCCCCTACTTTTCACAACCCTGTTTCTCAAATCCCTTTTGCGGATCGCCGGAGGCCCCCCCTCGTCTTGGTGCGCGGACGGCAGACCATTCTTCCGGGGGTGGGACGACAGAGCCCCCCCCCTTCGGGGGGGGGGGGGGGGCGACGCAGGGATCCCGCCGCCGGGGCAGAGCCTTGAATCCCCCCCCACCGCTGGGGGGAGCCGCTGCTGAACCCCCCCCCCCCCCCCCCCCCCCCCCCGCCACCGGCGGGGGTTGTTGACCGACCTTGGCTCCCCCCTGCAGGGGGAAAGACGCTGTTAAACCCCCTCTGCCGTATAGGACCCATCATTAAGTAAATGTCTAACTAGGGTTCCCCCCTACGGGGGGAAGGCGTTGTTAAACTCCCTCCGCCGTCGGGGGGGAGGCGATCTGAAGACCCCCCCTTCGGGGGGAGTCGCTGGCAAAACCCCCCCGTCGTCGGCCGGGGGGGTGGCGGTGGTCGGAAGACCCCCCCTTCGGGGGGGTGACGCGGGCAAAACCCCCCGCCGTCGGCCGGGGGGGCGGTGGTCGTCAGGCCCCCCTTCGAGGGGCGGATCGCGACAGGCCCCCTTCCTGCGCACGGGGGGGAGACGGCAGGCCCCCCTTCGGGGGGGGCGTGCGACGAAGGCCCCCCCCGCTGCCGGGGGGGCGGAAAACGGCAGGCCCCCCTTCGGGGCGGGGGGCGGCGACAGGGCCCCCCCTCTGGGGGGCGGGCGGCGACGGGCAGCCGAAAGGGTTTTGGGTTTATTTATTTATTTTTTATTTATTATTTTATTTAGATAATTATCAAGATGGTGAAGAGTAATACAAGCCTATAGAATTGGCTATGTAAAATCTTCGCTTACTACAATATGTAGTTATCTACAAGATCGAAAAGAAATTACCTCTAGATCAAAGTCTAAGGAAGATCGAGTAAATAAAAATCCGTAGATAGTTCCGCTCCCGATACGCTCCAAAGAAAAATCCCCGCAAAGCTTCGCCGCAACGAATTACCGCAACAACAGATTCCTTCAGGCGTATGACTTTTATTTTTGGTAGGACACGAGAAGAAAAGCTCAAAAGAGAAGAGCGGAAGTGCTGATAACGTGTTGAGAGAGAGATTGGAAGAAGTGTGTAAACTAATCTCTAAATTAGGAGTAGCCATGGCTCTCTATATATTCATTCAATTTAAGAGTCCAAGGGACTCCCCACTAAGTTAGTGGGGAGTAAATGGTGAGATGATGAGGGGAGGGAGGCCAAAGGCCTCCCTCAACTCACAACAATGATATCATTGATAGATTGTTGTCCTCAATATGATACGATCCTATAATATTGGCAAGTAAATAAATATCGTAGCAACCATAACAACCATAACGTGATTGTAAGATTATGTTAAAGGAAAAGGGAAACAAAAAGGTAAAAAGAGGGAACACTCCCAATAGTTTCAGGCCTAATATAGAAAGTCATGTTAAATCACGCCTTAAAAAGCTAATTGGGCCGTTCCATTTAGTGGCACACATGTTAGTGCACAGGTACGAATCCAATTTGGATATCCACATACCCGACCCGTTTAGCATCTGCAACCCAATATCCTTCGCGCTCTTAGCGGGGTGTAGCTAAGTCAGACGAATGGGTCATTCGACAGTTGGGCTGGCGCCGACATTCATGGGAAAGTTAATGGGGCCGAGTAAATGGGCGGCCGTTAACTCGAATCCTGGAGGAGATTGTGCCCAAATCAATGAGGGACGGTTACACATCATCGAGGGGGAATTACCTATAAATAGACCGAAGAACGAAGGTAAAGGGGTTCCATCTCCAAGATACGAGTTCTAAGACATAGAACTCTACTTTCTCAGCTTACATTTCTTATATTCGAGCTTGCGCCGCTGCCAGTCTTGAGATGAACCTCCGTGGGTCGATCTCAGCTGCACCAAGCTCCCTCTCTTCCTTAAGTTTCATACTAACTTAAGCATCGGAGGGGATTTGGGTCGGAACCTAGATCCGACCCTCCTAACGAGTACCTGTGGTGCAGATCGACGGTCGCTATCCAACGTCGAAGGTCGACGTCAAGCTTCCCAGCCTCGAACGATCAACACAACTACCGCTCGAAGGTCGCATCATCTACAACCACCATTACTCGACCCTGGTTCCACCAACCAAGGGTCCCACTCCAACTGCTGACGAGGCTCCGACTCATCACCTCGAGTCTACGTCAGCTTGACAACTGTCTCGGTCAATTTTGATCTTAGCAGTTTGGGGCCGTCTGTGGAAAACCACGAGTCAACATCCCGATCAACAAACTACTCGACCATGTCGACCCACCCATCCACATCCTCCGAGGTTGCCACGGGACCTCCTAGTGTCGGACTCATTAGCATGATAATGGGAGGTCCTCCGCACCCGGAGTTATCAACCTCTCTCCAAAGCTCCTAAGCTCGGAGGTTGATGACAGTATCCGTGGGGCGAAAGAGCCCCAGAGATTCTACGCCACCTATCTCCTTCTCGGATGAAGATCTGAAAGGTGTAGAACTATCACACGACGAAGCCGTCGTCGTCACGGCCACCATTAAAGAGATCGCCGTGAAAAGGTTGCTTGTCGGCACCGAAAGCTCATGCGATATACTCTTCTTCGCTATGTTGGAGAGGATAAAAATGTCATCCGTGGAGTTGACGCCCTGTACGGGACCCCTGGTGGGGTTCACCGGACATTCCGCCCCGATAGCAGGCATCATCACCTTACTTGTGACCTTTGGTACGTATCCTCGACAAATCACTCGCCTAATAAGTTTCATGGTAGTGAAGATCAACTTGGCGTATAACAGGATCATCGAAAGATCACTACTGAACGCCATAGAAGCGATGGTCTCAACCTTCCATAAGTGATCAAGTTCCAGACCCCCGATGGAGTCGGAAAAGCAAAAGGGAATCAGAAATAGACGCGGTCGTGTTACACGATGTCCACCGCACTGAGGAGGATTGAGTAGGCAGATCTAGTCGACCCACAGATCGAGGATCGACGGCCTGCAGCAGTCGAGGAAACGGAGAGCATCCGAGTCTCCGAAGAGGAAGGAAAAACCGTCTCTATTAGGTCGATGCTCCCTCACGACCTAAAGGAACAGTTAATCGCCCTCCTAAGAGAGCATGCCGACATCTTCGCCTGGACCTCAAAGGATATGCATGGCATCGACTCCGAGGTGACATAACCCGACCTCCAAATCCATGAAGCAAAAGAAGAGAAACATGGGAGGCGAGAAGATGAAAGCTGTAATCGAAGAAGTGGATCGACTTCTAGAAGCTGGCTTCATTCAGAGAGTCAAGCACCCTGAATGGCTCTCAAACCGTGATGGTCAAGAAAGCGAACGGCAAATGGCGAATGTGCGTCGAATTCGTTGACCTCAACAAAGCGTGCCCGAAGGATAGCTACCCCTGCCACGAATCGACCATCTGGTCGACAGTGCTTCAGGCTTCATGGATGTCTTCTCAGGATATAACCAGATTCAAATGGCACGAGAGGATGAGGAGAAAACTTATTTCATCACTGATCGAGGTATTTTCTGTTTCATCAAAATGCCATTTGGTTTGAAAAATGCAGGGGCCACGTACCAAGGCATGATGAACGACGTCTTCGAGGCTCAGATAGAATGAAACCTAGAAGTCTACGTCGACGACATGTTGGTCAAGTCGAAGAAGCCAACGGATCACGTCGCAGACCTTCGAGAGATATTTGCACAGATCCGACGATACAACCTTCGAATAAACCCTGCCAAATGCACCTTCGGGGTCCGGTCAGGGAAGTTCCTCGGTTTCATGCTGACGAATCGAGGGATCGAGGCCAACCCCGACAAGATTGTTGCCATCATCATGATGAAGGAGCTCTGGACTCTCTGAGAACTCCAGAGGCTGAACGGAAGGATAGCAGCCTTGGGATGATTCTTGTCTAAGTCAGCCGAGAGGTCGTTACCTTTCTTCAAGGTGTTGAGAAAGGCGATAGCCACCGCATCAAGCGGAAAGAGAGTCATCGAATGGGATGCAGACTGCAAAAAAACTTTCTCTGAGTTGAAGGAGTACCTTCGCACCCTACCACTCCTGACCAAGCCAGATAAAGATGACCAGCTCATCATCTACCTGGCCGCCACCGAGGAGGCCGTAAGTTCGGTGCTCGTCAAAGAAGACGCAGGGATACAACGGCCCATCTACTACGTCAGTCAGGTTCTCTGAGGCGCGGAGGTCAACTGCTCGAGGATCGAAAAGGTGGCTTTCGCACTGGTCCAATCCGCAAGGAGGCTGCGACCGTATTTCCAAGTACACACCATCTTGGTCCTCACCGACACTCCCTTAGAGCAGACCCTGAAGAGGCTCAATCGTTCAGGGAGAATGACGAAATGGTGGGTCGAACTAAGCGAGTTCGACAGCCAGTTTAAATTAAGGACCGCCATCAAAGGTCATGCTCTCACCGAATTTATCGTCGAACTCACCTACAACGATGGCCCCCGGGAAGAGGTATATGCAACTAGCGCACTACCTGAGGCTGCCCCCTCGTCCTCAACAAGCATCGACCCACCAAGCAGAGCGAAAGACGCAATTGAAGATGAAGGAACCTGGATCGTACAAGTCGACGGTTCGGCCACACAAGCTGGGAGCGGGGCCAGAATAATCGTCCAAACATCCGCGGGCGATATATTTGAATACGCCATCCGCTTCGATTTCCAAACCACTAATAATGATGCGGAATATGAAGCGGCCATCAACGGACTCCGACTGGCTCGAGCCCTAGGGGTGAGAGTGGTCTAACTACTCAGTGACTCCAGTCTCGTTGTTCACCAACTGAATGGGACGACTCGATGCAGAGTTACATGCAAGTCGCTAAAGTAGAGCTCGCCAAATTCGAACGCGTAGAAATTCATCACGTGCCAAGGTCGAAGAATCATCGAGCGGACGCCTTGTCGATGCTTGCATCCTCCTCCCCCGCGAGACTCGGTCGGTCCGTGTATGTACAACGTCTACCCGATCCCAGCGAGTTGGCACAAGAACTGCTAAACATTGATCAAGAGTTCACGTGGATATACCCGATAATCCGTTACTTAAACACTGGGTGAAGCCAACCGACCCAGTGGAAGCACGAAAGCAAGACCGAAAGGCCTACCAATTCGTCCTGCTAAATGGTTCGTTGTACAAAAAACGATGGACCAGGTATGACATCTTCTCATATCTTAAATGTTTAGCCCCGCAAGAAGCGCACTACGTGATCCAAGAGATCCACGAGGGCGATTGCGGGAACCACTGCGAAGGAAAATCCATAGCCTTGAAGGCCGTGAGACCGGGGTATTTTTGGCCAATGATGTTCAAAGATACCGTCGAATACGTTCGACAGTGCTCGACCTGCCAAAAATTCTCAAAGGATAGCTCGGCCCCACCAACTGATCTGATCCCCATCGTCAGTCCAGTTCCTTTCGCCAAGTGGGGACTAAACCTCCTCGGACCATTCAAGCCAGCGAATGGGCAACAGAGATACTTAATAGTGGCGATCGACTACTTCACCAAGTGAATCGAAGCGTATAATACCTCGTCTCCGTATATACGTGTATAATGTACATATTTTTGGACGTATTTGTAAGTATGAAGTTTTTGAGTATTTTCATGAATTTTCCATTATTTTTTATAACTAAATTATTTTTAAATAAATTTTTGGAACACCATTTGTATTATATAAATGAAGTATTTGGATAAATACTATTTATTTGGAATGGTATGAAGTATTAGTTGTGTATTTTTATTTTTCTATAAGATTAAATCTTGGAAATTATTAGGATGACACATAAGTGGCTGATTCGGAGTGAAAAGTGTATATTTATACCCCTAACTACCCCCATTTTGTGCTAAAGATTAGGCTTAAACTTGCTCTTTTTGGGTATATTTTCACTTCATGTCATTTTTAGATCTTATCCTCATTCTTTGCACAAAATAAAGTTTTTATCATTCTTATTTGCTTCCTATTATTTTTCGTATGCTCCTGCTATTATTGTGATCATATAGCCTTTTTTGGGAATTATTTGAGCATATGCATAATTTATATGGATTATTGGAGGTCATTAGTGTTTTATATAAGTCATTATATTCATTTCATAATCAAATGGACTAATTCCTTCTTCCTCATTCTTCATCTTAGGGTTAGGGTTTTGGTGGAGCAACAAAGAAGCAAGGAGGATCAATTGGGTTTTGGTTGGGGTTTCCTTGGAGATCTTGGTGAACTCTTTTCCTCTCCATTTGTATTTTGATTTAGTGATTTGTAATGATAATGGATGATGTTTTTAGAAGTAAAAATCCATCTTTTCTTGTTGTAATGAGCTAGATCTTTTTCTTGTGTGGGTGTGTTGATTTGTGTTTGTGGAGCTATGGTTATTCAATCTTGTATGTTCAAATGTTTATGTGGTAGGATTGATGAGATATACTTTGAGTTAGGGATCCTAGTGGGTATCCCTAGAGTGGAGTTTGCCTAGTGGTACCACTCATGTATGCTTAGTTGTTTATTATCTCAATTTTCCATACCATACTTTCATTGCACACCAAGTGTTTGATAAAATACCACATCCACCGATTGCTCATTCCTTAGCCGAAAAGACAATTGAGTTATCCCCGGATTGAATCCATATGCTTAACAACCACATTCTCACACATCACACAAGATTTCTTGCCTATTTGTCTTCACGATTCCTCTACCCGAGGATGTTGATTTAGTAGTTGGTCTCAAACACCCACATTTTCACACACACTTCTACCCCGTTAGTGTAGTTGGTTGTTAACCGCCGTTACCCTTCCTACATCAATTGAATTTGTGATTGCAAAACGACTTGTCCCCGTGATCTGACCCGGTCTCACCAGAAATAAATTTATTACTTGACGTCCTCCTACACTTGGGAGTAGCGCTCAAGCATCACATACTTGAGACGCGTTCAAGCAATTGGCACCGTTGCCGGGGACAACGGTTTCTATTAGTGGTAATTTTTGATTGATTTTGAAAGTTTAGTGTGATACTTCTATCTCTTAGTGTTGTGTCTTTACATTTTATTTATTTTCCACTTATTGAGTCTTTTGGTTGTTTATTTTCATTTTCTTGGAAATTTTTTTTAAAAAAACATGGCATCATCTTCAGATTTTTTCGACGTTGATTTGGAGGATATCCACTTCCGCCATACTTTCATGGTTCGGAATGGGAGAACCCTCATTTACATATTAAAAAATTTGAAGAATGGATGTATTCATGTCTTGGTGGGAATATCAGTGATGATTGCATATACTTTAGATTTTTTCCCTCTTCTTTACGAGATGATGCTAGATTGTGGTTTGATTCATTGTCTCTGGACTCACATTTTACTTGGTTGTCATTTTAGGCTGAATTTCTCCGAGTGTTTTTGCCTATCTTCTTGGAGCAGGTACAGGGGCGGCAGGCCATGGAGCAGCATATAGCGAGCTTTACCCAAGCTGAATGGGAGGCCTACTATCAGGCTTGGCAGAGGTTCACTGATTTGGTGCTTGCATGCCCACACCAGGGCTTTCACGTGGATTAGGGCTGTTGACGAACAGAACATTCGACAAACTACTCGTGAACAAGCTCGGTACATGTTCGTTTACGTTCGTTTAGGAAGCTCAATGAACAAGCTTGAACAGATTTTTAGAGCTCGGCTAGTAAATGAACAGAGCTTGAACATAACCGTGTTCGTTCATTTATGTTCATGAACAAGCTCGTTAAGTGTTCGTGAATAAGCTTGTTAAGTGATGTTTATGAACAAGCTCGTTAAGTGTTCGTGAACGAACATGTACTGAAAATAGTAAATTTAGACAAATACTATATTTTTTATTATGCTTGTAATGGATGATTGTAATAGGATATATTGAGCTATTATGCTTAGGGATGAGAATGGGTATGCCCAAAGCCCGTTTGGGCTTCCAATTGGGCATGCCACATCATCATTCCTACAAAATCTTTCACAAATCATTCTAGGATTTGTGAAGGATTTTGTTGGGATGATGATGTGGCATGCCCAATTGGAAGCCCAAACGGGCTTTGGGCATGCCCATTCTCATCCCTAATTATGCTGGATTTGTTTGTTTTTGTCCTGCAAATATTTAATCCTTTTATTTAATTGATTTAGTCATTGACAATAATGTTCAAATATTATTATTCCAGATTAAAAATTTAACGCTCGTTCGTTTGTTTGAAAATCTGTTCATGAACAAGATTGATTTGTGTTCACGAACATGTTCCTGAACATGTTCACGAACAAGCTCGATAAGACTTGTTAACGAACAGAACGTTTGATTAACTACTCGTGAACAAGCTCGGTAAATGTTCGTTTACGTTCGTTTACGTTCATTCGGAAAGCTTAACGAACAAGCTTGAACATGTTTTTAGAGCTTAGTTAGTAAACGAACAGAGCTTTTATAGGATTTTGTTCATGAACAAAACCAAGCTCACTGTTCAAGCTCGTTCAAGCTCGTTCGTCAACAGCCCAATCGAAGATCATCTTCAGCAGATCTTCTACACAGGATTATCGCCATCTGGGCGGGATTTTGTGCAGATGAGTTGCGGTGGGATGTTCTTTGATTATTCGATCGAGGATTCATGGTGTTACCCGAGGGACCTTGTAGAGTATGAGGAGACAGTCCAGCAGGTCCAGGACCAGCCTGAGGAGCCAGCTGAGGGCTCATTCCATTACGGCCCTATAGAGAAACATGCAGAACATGATGATGGGGTGCATTGGAGCCAAGTAGAGGAAGCTGAATGTCCATATTTTGAGGAGTCAGAGGAGATGGATGATGGAGTGTGTGTCGACCACGACGGTGACACGATGCATTTTCACTGTGATGTTGAGGATGAAGCGGATGTGCATGATGGCCAAGAGCAGATTGGGGACACCATAGAGCCTGAGCCATAATCCACTTCAGAGTTAGCTTCGCAGGTCGAGGCGGTTGAGTACTTAGGGAGGACGACTGAGATGAACTTTTTCTGGGATGACGAGGATGATGCGTGCTTGGATTTACCCGAGACATGTCTACCTCCAGTCCTGTCACTGATGTCACTTCCCTCGCCTCAGGATGCACACTTGCTAATCATTGAGGAGGTTTTTCAGGAGCAGTTACCAGTTGTAGGGAGTGCCGCAGAGATTGTTGATGTTGATGTCGAGGAAGAGGATAGCGACGGGGATTGCGACATGGTATATATTGAGACCGCGCTCCCTCCTACTCCATTTTTCTCTCTGCAGCTGCTTCCCCCTCCTTCTAAGGCTGAGTGTCACGCCACACCTAGCACCATTGTTCAGGGAAGTCCCCACCATCTCATGCCTTGCATTTCTGAACCCAAAGTTTCACTTCCATATACATTTGCTTCAGATTGTCGTCCATTGCATTTACATTCTTTTATTTGTTTTGACGACCCGTTTTGGAATGCTTTTACAGGGCATGAGGACATGGCTTGGATTGATGCAGCTCGTCTCCCACATTATCCATATTATCCAAAGGGGACGCTGGGAGTTGCATTGCTGGAATCCAAGGAGGCTGGTGGAGGCCTAGCTCCAAGGACGCTCGCAGAGGAGCATAAGAATATGATCGAGCAGCTGCCACCACCGTTATACATTCGAGATCCGCCTTTTGCTAAGGTGTATTCTTTCCTTTACATAGTGTAAATAAATAAATGTTTTATTTTAGTGCTTTCGTGTGCTTTTCTTTTCTTTTCTAGGATCTTTTGCCGAGATTTGATACTCTCCCAACATTGCGGACAATGTTTATTTTAAGTTGGGGGGGGAGAGTGTTAGAATCTTTAGGATTGTTAGGTTTTAATGTTAGCTTAAAATTTTTTTGAGTTACCTCCATTTCGCCATCACCCATTGCCCATTATTGCATCTCTTATTTGGCCTCCTTGTCCATACGCCGCTTGCTTTGTGCTTAGTCCCAACATGCTTAATGACATGCAATTTTTTTCGGATTATTAGTTTGGCATCAAACTTATGGATATTTGATTGGCATGTTTTAATTTCTTTTCCTTTTTGGATTCAAATGCTAATATGCCATGTATGAGACTATTTCATATGTTGTGATACTCTCTTTGAAATAATTTGGGAAAAGTTTGGTGTAAGTGATTGCATGAGTTGGGATGAATGGTGTAGTTTTTAATTGGATTGGATGTGGCCATATGGTGCATGTTTTGTTTTCCTCTTAAGGAGTGTGTGGATGAGTTGAAAATTCATGTATGGAATGAGAAAGAGAGTTATATAAGTGAATGGTTTTTCTAATCAAATCGAGTAGCCGGTGCCCCACGAAACATTGGGGAGGACGCCA
Organism: Scilla litardierei; assembly: GCA_030789695.1. NCBI lineage: Eukaryota > Viridiplantae > Streptophyta > Magnoliopsida > Asparagales > Asparagaceae > Scilla > Scilla litardierei. Next base: position 40,289,373 of record CM061138.1, on the reverse strand, counting down.
AAGATGAGATTTAGGGGATCATTCCATTACTTTACCTATATAGCGTCATCGTGTGTATGCAAAGGTGGCCGTGTTTGCATTTCATAGCGTTATCGCGTGAATGCAAAACATATACATAAAAAAACAAGAAAAGAAGAAAAAACGAAAAGAAAAATGAATGAATAAATGAAAGAATAAGCAACATAAGTGATGTAATCTCATCTCCCACAACTTAGAGGAATTTCTTTTGTTTTGGTCATTTCCATGAAAATTAGAAACTTTCTCATTTGTGATATATCCCAAAGAATGTGATATGGTGCTTATTTCCTTACTTTTCTTTGAATTGGATTGGAGAGAGTTTCATTTGTTATCTACTTTCATACATTGAGTATATTGGCTTTGAAATCATTTGGAAACATCATTTAGGGTATGCCATGAGGATATTGTGATTTTGGTGCATGTTTTCACTTGAATCCGAATTTATCGCATATTTTGCTAGGGACTAGCAAAAATCTAGTTGGGGGGTGTGATTCGGAGTGAAAAGTGTATATTTATACCCCATAACTACCCCCATTTTGTGCTAAAGATTAGGCTTAAACTTGCTCTTTTTGGGTATATTTTCACTTCATGTCATTTTTAGAGCTTATACTCATTCTTTGCACAAAATACAGTTTTTATCGTCCTTATTGGCTTCCTATTATTTTTCATATGCTCCTGTTATTATTGTGATCATATAGCCAGTTTTTGGGAATTATTTGAGCATGTGAATAATTTATATGGATTATTGGAGGTCATTAGTGTTTTATATAAGTCATTATATTCATTTCATAATCAAATAGACTAATTCATTCTTCCTCATTCTTCATCTTAGGGGTAGGGTTTTGGTGGAGCAACAAAGAAGCAAGGGGGAGCAATTGGGTTTTGGTTGGGGTTTTCTTGGAGATCTTGGTGAACTCTTTTCCTCTCCATTTGTATTTTGATTTAGTGATTTGTAATGATAATGGATGATATTTTTAGAAGTAAAAATCTATCTTTTCTTGTTGTAATTAGCTAGATCTTTTTCTTGTGTGGTTGTGTTGATTTGTGTTTATGGAGCTATGGTTATTCAATCTTGCATGTTTAAATGTTTATGTGGTAGGATTGATGAGGTATACTTTGAGTTAGGGATCTTAGTGGGTATCCCTAGAGTGGAGTTTGCCTAGTGGTACCACTCAAGTATGCTTAGTTGTTTATTATCTCAATTTTCCATACCATACTTTCATTGCACACCAAGTGTTTGATAACATGCCACATCCACCGATTGCTCATTCTTTAACCGGAAAGACAATTGAGTTATCCTCGGATTGAATCCATATGCTTAACAATCATACTCTCACACATCACACAAGCTTTCTTGCCTATTTGTCTTCACGATTCCTCTACCCGAGGATGTTGATTTGGTAGTTGGTCTCAAACACCTACATTTTCGTACACACACTTTTACCCCGTTAGCGTAGTTGGTTGTTAGTCGTTACCCTTCCTACATCAATTGAATTTGCGATTGCAAAACGACTTGTCCCCGTGATCCGACCCGGTCTCACCGGAAATAAATGTATTACTTGACGTCCTCCTACACTTGGGAATAGCGCTCAAGTATCACATACTTGAGACGCGTTCAAGCAGTGGCTTTGGTGTCATCTTGCATGTAAGAGGGAAATACACTTGGCTAAGCTTTGACCAAACTGAGTGGATAAGAGAATTGTTGGCCTAGTTAGTCTACTAACTAGGTCGTACGATATAATTTTGATGATGACAAACAAGCCGTGTGACTAACATTTTTCATTAAGTGATTTCAGGGAGCAAAATGCAAAATAAATTTCGTTTGCAAGAGAGAGCGTGTATGTGGACATGGGTGCAAAAAGGAAAATTCAAATAATTCTACATTATCTATATTCAGATTCAAATGAAGACTTGAATTGGTCTAGTAACTGATTTGATACTCAAGAGATTTTCCACTTGAATTCAAACTCCATGTTCTTATCCTAAACACAAGGCACTTGGTCTCATATTCAATCTCCTATTCAAAAATCTCATCCCATTATCACTCATGATCTCCATAAATTAGCCTCAGCCGATTCTTTTTTGTTAAGGCGCAACAAAATTTTCAAATTACAAAATCCTTATAACTGCCGCATCATTTCGAATCTCAAATGCTTTGATTCACTACTGATATCTGATTTACAAACCCCTTGAAACTGCCGCATCCTTTTCAACAAACCGCAAACAAAAGCTTTTAAGAAAGGGACGCACAAAAACTATTTAAGGGCCCTTCATGCTATTAAGAAACTTAGTGCTCTCCTGTTTCTTTTTAAGCAAAATATTTAATCTTCGATCATTAGAAGGTAATTGCGGCTCATATGAAAAGATAACGCACAGAAGAAAAAAAAATCAATTCCCATTGGTTTCTTTTGTGCGCAAGTCTTCTGGAAATTATTTTTTTGCTGCTGCCTTTTATCAAAGAATTTGCGACTTGCAAAATCAATCAACAGATGGCTGTCAACACCTGTGATGTGCAAAACATTAAGAAGAACAACAGACGTCCATCTTCTCCTTCTTGCTGCTGTGAAGAGAAACTCACGGATCGTGCAAGGGCAGATTTCAAGTGCAGATTCCAGATTCGTGCATTCGACTTCGTGCGCTCATATCTCCTGATCCAGACGTCGGATCGCCGAGCCGTTCGCGCCCACGCGACCACATCTTCATGCCCTTATCAATGGTGATAGTCTTCTTTGCTCAGTCCTCAGAATTATACACAGTTCGGGCGTTTTTCTACAGATTCATCACTGCAGATTACAGATTCGCGCATCCGACTTCGTACGCTTATATCTCATGATCCAGATGTCGGATCGACGAGCCGTTTGCACCCACGCGACCACATCTTCATGCCCTTCGCAACGGTGATATTCTCCATTGCTCATTCCATAGGATCATACTCAGTTCAGACGTGTTACTTCAAATCAGCCACTACAGAATTCAGATTCGCGCAGTTATCTTCCAAAGACTATAACTTCCAATCCAGAAGTCGGATCAGCGAACCGTTTGCGCTCACGCGATCAAAATCTCACAAAATTTATCACGGTGATATCTCTCTGATTTTTCACCCTAGTATTAAAGCTATTTGAATCTGTTTTAGTTGTGAGATTGTATTATGAATAGCTTTACTCTGAAGCTATCTCTGCGCTTTAACTCTTGAACTATATTTGAACGGTGAGATCACTACACGTAAGTGTGATCAGGTTTATTGAGTGAAATCCTCATAAGTCTTGGGGTCGGAGTTTTGGCGGGGAGCCACTCTGTTAAAAATATCTGTGTCTGATTATTGTTGTGATTGTGATTGTTTTTAAAATTTGTGCCACACACCCTATTCACCCCCCCTCTAGGGTGTTTTCAATTGGTATCAGAGCGGGATTCCGTTTAGACTCAAAGTCTAGTGGAATTTCGATCCTATGGCACAAATTCCGCACACATACTCATATGACACGCACAATCAAAGAGAAGGTCAGTCGTACCTCAGATCTCCTCTATTTGATGGTACGGACTATAGTTACTGGAAACAACATATATCCATACACATCAAAGGTATCGATATGTCATTATGGAAAATAATCAGTGAAGGATTTACACTATTTGATAAACCCACTCCTGAGCAGCAAAAAGAAAATGATCGGTTACAAAATCTAAACTTTAAGGCCATGAGCATCTTGTATTGTGGTCTTAGTAAAACTGAATTTAACCGCATTAGTTCTTGTTCTACTGCTAAGGATATTTGGACGAGACTTGAAGTTACTCATGATGGAACTAGTGAAGTTAAGAAAACTCGTATTAGAATGTTATTACAGAAATATGAAAATTTCGCTATGATGCCTAATGAGTCTATTGATGCTATGTTTTCTCGTTTTGCAGATATCGTCAATCCATTGAAATCCTTAGGGAAGGACATCCCAGAGGAAGATCTGGTTGGAAAGATTTTATACTCTTTATCTGGCGATTGGATTCAAAAGAGAACAGCGATCGAAGAAGCACATGACTTGGCAGATATCAGTTTTGAGAAGCTAATGAGAAAATTAATGGCTTATGAGGTTCAATTGAAGATGTCCAATGATAGCACACCAAAGAAGGAGGAAACAAAGGAAGAGAACTTAGCTTTACAAGTTTCCAAAATGCTCAAGGAGGAGATGAATGAATCAGACGATGAAAGCATGGCTCTTGTTACAAGGAAATTTGTGAAATTCATGAAAAACAACAAAAGAAGGACGGGAAACATTTGGGGAACCAAGAAAAACGATGAAGATGATGGAGAAAGTTCTGCACCTCAGTGTTTCAGATGCAACAAGAGAGGGCACATGAAAGCAGAATGTCCACTTTTGAAAGGAAAAGGAAAGGAAAAGACTGGTGATGAAGAAAAGAGGACATCAAAGCGAGGAATGGTGGTTACTTGGGGAGAAAGTGACCCAGAGGAGCTCTCCTCAGATGATGACTGGAACGACAACACTGGAACTTGCTTTATGGCTGGAAATGAAAAGGTAAAAATTGGCTCTCTTGTTCAAAGCTTTGATGATAAAATGAATATTAGTGATGATATGTTTTCTAGCATGGAGGAAGCTTATGAATTTCTTGTAGAACTACTTCAAGAAATGGGTCCTAAATTCCTTAAACTAAAAAGGGTTCGTGATTCATTAAAAGAGGAACTAGTGTAACGGCCCGTATTTTTCAATGCAACTATTCACGTGTGTTCAATTTTTTAACTATTTTATAATGGTTTGTTAGGAGTTTTACGATTTCAAAAATTTTCTTATAAAAATATTTTGAAGTACCAGACTAGTTATGGAGTATGTTAGTAAGTTCGAGTTTCATCAAATACCTCTAAAAGATCTGATAAAAATTCATTTTTAATTATTACCGTTTTGGCTTAATGAATTTATTTTCTATACAAACATCATCAAAACGATTTGTATATTTTTACGGTAACATTCTATGATCATTTAGGGCTTTCCACATTAATTTCGTAATCTTCTGAAGTCAAATCGATAGAGAACCCGCAGACCCGCATCCTAAACATTTTGGCCTAAAACTAGTATTTCCGTAGCTCAAACATCCTAATCATTTAGGGCATTCCACATTAATTTCGTAATTTCGTAATACTTGATGTTGTTGGTACCCGTGGATTAGTCGATACATGCTATACATCTTTGGCAAGACCCAGTTAGTCACCAGTAGCACGAATAAACTTTTTGGTCTTCCGTTTTTATAGCTTGCTACTGGCTTATCACCTCAGGTTCCAAGTTCGAACAGATGTTGTCATCATAATAGCCCTCATTTTCATGTGATGTTATCATCTCATGTTAATTTTGGGAAATCAGAGTAACAATTGTGATGATACTGGTCTCAGGAATAGTTACGGAAGCTATGATATGTAACATCTCTTGTTTTCTTGATGCTATAATATCACATTACATTTCATGTTATTTACAACCTATATTACTATCATTATTATCGTTTATTTGCTTGAGCTTCTTCACAACATCAAGTATTTTTTTAGAAAAGTCTTTTAAATTCCGAGGACGAAATTATTTTAAGGAGGGTAGAATGTAACGGTCCGTATTTTTCAATGCAACTATTCACGTGTGTTCAATTTTTTAACTATTTTATAATGGTTTGTTAGGGGTTTTACGATTTCAAAAATTTCTTATAAAAATATTTTGAAGTACCAGACTAGTTATGGAGTATGTTAGTAAGTTCGAGTTTCATCAAAGACCTCTAAAAGATCTGATAAAAATTCATTTTTAATTATTACCGTTTTGGCTTAATGAATTTATTTTCTATACAAACATCATCAAAACGATTTCAAACTTTTACGGTAACATTCTATGATCATTTAGGGCTTTCCACATTAATTTCGTAATTTTCTGAAGTCAAATCGATAGAGAACCCGCAGACCCGCTTTCTAAACATTTTGGCCTAAAACTAGTATTTCCGTAGCTCAAACCCTGAAACGGATCTCGTATTCGCGATCCTCGCGACGATACGGTCCCGTCGGTATGTTTTCGTAATTTTTCGGACACGTTTACTAGTAGGGGCAAAATCGTAATTTTGTATTTTTGACATTATCTACTAATTACGTTTTAACCTTTTTACCTAATTACTTTTTACCCTATTAGCTATGTTAATTAATTTTAACCTATCCAACCCATCACGTAAGCTATACCCATGTGATTCATGGGTTAGCTTTCTTCCCACACTTAGTCAAAAAGTAAACCTAATACCTACCTAACCCATTAATTAAGTTGACTAAGTATTGAATGAATTAATCCTATTAACCTATATATTTACACCCCTAACCCTCATCCCTAAAACACGAACCCACGCATTTCGAAACACACCCCTCTCTTCTGTTTCTCTTCCTCCCGTCCTCTCGTTCGGAGCTCCGAGCCTGCTTCTCCTCCCCGTGCTTCCCAAGCCCGGAGCGACACCGCCGTCTGCTCCCGAGGGCCTCCTCGACGTCGCCCCACCCTACGACGTCGCCGCCCCAGTCCGACGAGCTCCGCCTAGGCCCACTGTGATCCCCGCAAGCCCCGAGAGCAGCACTCACACATGACAAGGTAGCAAAGCTTCTAAAACATTCACATGGATTTACAAGACAAGTAAACACGTCGTGCACAGAGTTTACGCCTTTTACTGGAGTGGCTGTACGGGCCAACTCCTAAGCTCAAGTGATCGCTTAACCCTACCCCTCCACGTGTAATCGGGCATTGGCTTTTGACCAACACATGTAGCCTGCTTCTGGTTCACGAGCCAGGAAGTGTATTTGGCTTAGGGTTGTGCCTGCAACGCAGGTGCCTAGCCTCAACAAGGAAGTATAGTAGTGTGTGCTACGAATGCAATATTCAAGCATGGAATGACATGTTATGATGCATGGCATGGCAAGAGTACAATTTAAGTGCGTACAGATATGGAATTTAAACGTGACAGGCATGGCAGAGTACAAATAAAATGCATACAGATATGGAAATTTAAATGTGACATGCAAAATGTATGAATGACATGGCAGGGTGTCAGATCTAGCTTCGTTGTCAAGCTAGATCTTAAAGTTGCGTCTAGGCGACTATCATTTCGTCGCCTAGTCTCTTTTACGCTAAAAACAAGGGATAGCCTAAAGCATGGCCTAAAACACAAGTTGGCAAGTTTCACTTGCCTGTTTTCGGTGATATCGGTCATCGTGGGTTCGTCTGGGGAGCGCAGACGATATTGAACGATAGGTTCTCTGCTGATAAAACACGGGTTCAATAAGTTCGTTGACGGAACCGAAAGTTATTAGGAAACCCTAAAGCGTCTAGTGATCCAAGTTTAATTAGGTTCTCCAATTCACTACGGGTTCACAACTAACATTTAATGCCACCAAGTTAACTTACTGATTCAAATGAGTTACAACATTTTATCATAGCATCCTAGATTAACATTTGTTAGGGGACACAACCAGAAATTAACCCTATAAATTAGCATGAAAACATCATTTATAAGTTACTAAATAGTTCATTAACATGACATTTAGAGGTCTAACAACCTAGTTATATAAGTCCATGATCATCATTTAGCAACTGGTGATAAGGTACAACAAGTTCGTTAACTAACCGTTACGACATTCTATAGTCTAACATCATTTATCCCTAACTCAGCGACATGTTATAATTAACATTATAAAAGAATTTAGCTACTGACAACAACCACCTATGCTAACATACTGGTTAATAAAAATGTAACTTCATTAATCTTGAAACCCACACTGGCTGTAGCATATATCAAACCATCACAACATATTATTAAGCCCCCACGTTTCTATTATAATACTTCACCCTAAAATATTAAACCCTAAGTTAAGATAACCTAAGCACATATTATCAGTAACACTTATAACATATACTGTTATAAATTATCATATATACTGCACCCTAAGTACCATTTATAACATATACTGTTTTTAAAACATTAGTAATATAAGTTATCAAAACTCACAGTTTTGCTTGCAGGTGGGGACGACCACTAGCGGCAACGGCGTCCCACGGCGGCGGGGAGTCGCGGGAAGGTCGGAGACACGCCGGAGGGGCGGCTCACGGCGGTGCAGCGGCGGCTGCGTGCTGTAGGTTGCTGCTGCGGCTGTGCATCTCCTGGAGGGGAAACGACGGCGGTTGCGGGGTCCCATGGCGGCGCAGAGGGAGGAGGAAGGTCGGGGCGAGGTCGGAGGAAGGTCGAGGAGGCCGGTCGGTGGCGGCTGAGGGAGAAGGGAAAGTGTGAGGCGCTCGGGCTCTTGCGTGCGGGGAAAATTGATAGGAGGCGGCTGCTAAACGTGATTGCTGGAGAATTGTAACCCTAGGGGCTAAGTTATATAGGGTATGGGCTCACGTGAGGGGCTGGCTAGGTCTAGGTTAGAGGCTAGAATTGTTTTTAAAAGATTTGTTATTATCAAATATTAAAAAGTCCCACACCCTCTCTCTCTCCTGCGTGGAACAAGTGGGTGCGGCCAAATGGGGGGAAAGGCTAATTCAACATTAGGGAAAATTATTATTAATAAGAAATTATTAGGGACAAAATACTATGTGAAACTTAGGATTAAAATATAATAGGTTGGGCAAAATAGTGAAAGTGGTTCAAACGGGGCTCTAAAATCGTAAGATAAATACTAGGGTAACCGTACCGATGAGAGAAACAAAACAAAGAAGATTGATCACAATTTTGACGACGAGAAACGAAACTAAAAATAAAAAGGCCTCACGACAAAAGTGAAAATCGTGACGCCTCTGCAATTGTGGGAGAACGACCTGTGAAATGACGTTTCAAAATAATTTCATAATTTAATACTCTTTGAGAGGGCCACAACGGCATATCACACTATAAGGTTCGGATACAAACAAGGTCTAAAATAAATATGTGCACGAACAAGACTACTTGCACGTAACGCGTACGATCGAAAACAGACCGTGACTTCCTACCCACCTTAGAATAAAGTCCGTCCTCGGACTTTCTAACTATAAATATATCTAGTCACTCTAGTAGCTATCCCAAATCATGTCACATTATAATTCAAACCAGATATAGTCACTACAAGTGCTTATATATGCACTAGGTAGTCAAACAGTAACACTACCCACATGTATATATGTACGCCCATTCTACACTTACACCTATCATAGTCAGTCAAATTCATACACGTACTTCAATCATTCATATAATCACGTACATCCCTATATAACTATTAAACACTTATCACATACCATGGTGCACATACTCACAAATAATTAAATAGTTCACACCAGCAAATTCAATCGTAGTACTTCACGTATAGATAACTACATATACACAAAACAAACATTGATATACTACTCCATAATATTTCTTAGTATACATCCAACATCAAACATATCGACACATGTAATCACACCCTACCATATTAAATCAAGTCTACTATATCTAATATACATTCACCATTATTATAATTTCACAAATATATAGTCATTCGAATGTACGCAGATACTTCACCAGATATTCACATCACACACAGCCCTATAACTATATTCAAGACTCATCACATGTACCATAATTACAAATACCTATAACTAAGCACATACTTACCCGTGCATGATGCATACCCACACACGCTAATATACCATTCATACATACCACTAGTACCACTATATATTTAGCACAACTACACACCTAGTTTAGCTAACAGATAAACATTCACACAGGCAAGTCCTTATTAAATAAATATACCACAAGACCAACATCTATAACTACATACTGGTATAGCGACCCACAATCATGTGCATAACACAACCAGGCACAAACAATCCTATCACTATACATACATCATCCATTGCTATATTCATGGTACCACACGCAAACCACAGACATATGTAACAATATACTTAGAGTATACCCACTCAAGCTTGAGTGAGACTCAAAACACATATCAGAATACTCTATTTACGTAACACAGTATCTATACATATACCAATACCACTCCAATGTATACACTTCTACCAACATAATCATATACATACTATAATGTCAATCACACTTAATATTTAGTCAGGTAACACCCACATAGTTCAATCACTTTACATACCATAATAATATTACAGACATCAGCACATGTATATTTATAATACCCTCCCTAATACATGCATTCATCGTATAGTCACACACATGTAACATATATATTCACACCATATCCATCTACCTATAATTAGTATATCAATACATCTACTTATCCATACATAATTAAGATATGCAATAATCGTGTATACCTCATGGTATACACGCACACAACATCCCGTAAAAGCAAGCAATACCAATCAAAATTTATAATCCTACTACCATATGTATATCACATATATACTAATGCAGCAAATACATAAATACTTACGTCTAAGCACAATACATATCTACGTACGAACACATACTCACACGTACTAACATATAGGTCATATAATAGGCCTACTCACTTAACTATAAGTCTACCTATTATTATTATTATTACATCTAACATTCACCTGACTTACTTACTTTTATATATAGGGCAATCTTCGGGTGCGAAAAATCCCGTGCGAAAGCCGTGCGAAAACTTTTTTTTTTTTTTGAAATTTTTTTTTTCAAAAATTTTTTTTTTGATGTTTAATCCATACAATTATATACCCCAGGGAAAATAATGGGTGAACCCGTTGGGCATTAGAGCACCCATCCACCCGTTACAAATTTAACGGTCTCAAAACGTGCGAATTTGATGAAATGGCTTGATCGAAGACCAAATGACATTATTTCTCAACCATTATTTTTTGAGGGGGGTATAACAACATATAATGAGGGTGGAAAAAAGAATTTTTGAAAAAAAAAATTTCAAAAAAAAGATAAAAACATTTTCGCACCGTGCGAAATGTTCTCATTTGAAAATTTTCCTTTATATATATATATATATATATATATATATATATATCAAGCATTCATAAGTATCTTCAAACTACATACACTACTAGTCTATACTCCAATACAATTTCCAATATATATACAGACATTCCTAAAGTGTTATAGCTACCCACACATATATAACTAATGTCATCCATACAACTTCATATACATCATGAATAACACTGAGTATGTGTATATCACACAATAGGCAAACATTAATATACTACAGTGGAGTACGCTCATACGTGAGTGATACGCCGGGGTCCACACACGCGTCCACACACTCTACTTATACATGCACCACAACGACATCGCAATAACATCAATGGGCTGGTTACTATGCTAAGGTTGACACATGCAACGACGAAAACTACAATAGAAAGGAAACCGAAACCAAAAGTGTAATGAAGGAAAGATCGATAAGCACGAGTTCAGATATGACGAAGATAAGGAGACAGTTTGGTTAGGTGAATCAGGGGTATAATTGTGAATGTTTAGGTGGGAAAAGAAAGATGTAATGATACTCTTATATGATACAGGAAAATAGTGTGTAAAATATATTTGTTAAAATACGAAGAGTACAAAACCGGTCGTACCTCAAAAGTTGGAGTTCTCTTATGCATAGAAAAATATTGGTGATCGATAAAATGAGTTGTTCGAAATAAGTTTGAGTCGTATATACATAATAAGAAAAATGGGTTATTAGCTTATTGAAAATCATTATAAGGAAGAATAAAACATTCACACGAACATTAAGGACGTAGGTTAGAAAATATTATACTGCAGTAATTTAATATAATTTCGGTAAAAATTTCGAAATTCAAAGAACGAAATTAGATTAACTGAAATATAGAAAATTTAAGCTCATGTTAAATGCTTTCAAAGTCTTTAAACTGGGGAGAAATTTAAAATAAATAATATTGAAACTACTTTTAGAGGAACCAGGATTTGCCAAAAGAACGGTTTTATACAAAGATTTTAAAGTACGAGTACGACGTACCTAGAACTGATATATAAAAAATAATTGAAGTTCTATTTAGCTTGGAAAAATATTTTAAAGTATGTATGTTAAGCGGTTAAAATGAATCTCATAGTTTAGAAAAGATGGTATATCGAATTTTCAAAATAGTAATAGAGTTTTTAGACCCAAATGCGAAAGTATATGTCAGAAAATAGTTACGAGATAGTAATTAAACTTACAACCAATAGACTTCAAAATCTACGAATGAATTTTTTTTTACTCAATCGCAAAGTGAGGAATTAAATTTACAAGAAGAGGGTTTAAAAACAAAATATACAGAGCAAAACTTTTAATCAAGGGAAACCGAAAACAACTTTGAAAGAATCAAGCTTTGCAACGGAGGACATTCGAAAGATCAACGATTATCGTAATGTGGTGATTATGTGAATCAAGAGCAAGGAATGTGGTTGTTTGATGAATGTGCCTAAATTACGATTCAAGAAAACTACGATGGAATTCTACGGTCAGTAACACAGAAGTGTAGTGATCAGGAAAATGATAGAATCAGGGGGTTCTAATTATCGGGTTGACTAAAGGTCAAGAGAAACTTAAAACTAAGGCTTTCTAATGAGCAAGAATATATTAGAGACCTCAGGGAAAGGTCCTAAGAGGATCAAGATCATGTTCTGTTGGGCCCGAAATCGATGAACCCAAGCGAACGACTAAAGAAATTCTAGAAGTCTATCATGGTCAGAGCTAGGCAGGAACCACTAGGGTAACTCCTAAGACGCTTATATCAATTTCTAGCATGGAGTCTAGCTAACAATCAGGGACCTCTAACTAGCCAGCACAGACGTCTAACTAAGTCTTATTATAGTCCTGATCTAATGGATTCCCTACTAAGCTGAGACAGATGTTCGTGCAACACGTCTACCAGCCACCTAAGACATAGGAAACGATAAAATTAGACTCAAGGCTTATGACTTGGATGTTTTAATTTATTTAATGGACATTCTATTTTTATTATCGTTGTTCTGATAATTCGCAATTGCAAGAGGGAGACCTGCATGGGCCACCAATAAAACCTGTCACGACCTGCTTCCCATAAACGGAAGGCGAGGCGTGAAAATTCCGCTCAGACTTGAAGCTATGAGGCTACAGTCTGTAAAGCGTCTGGAATAACCAAGTAGAGGTCCTTGCAATTGTGAAACAGAACAAAATAATAATAGAAGAAAGAGAGATAATAGTATTATTCCAATCTCAGAATGACCACAAATAAAGTTCAACATCACAGAAAGCCAACAGGCTTAAAAGAGTCTAAAAAGGGCCCCAAGCATGGCCAACAGAAATAAACGAACGTACAGGAAAAGAAAAGGCGCTACACACCGACAACCTAACAAGAACTAAGCAGAAAGCAACACAGAAAGAAGTCTCTACGACTGATCGCCGGTGTCCTCGAACTCCACGTCAACAGTGGACCCAGGCTTAACGTCAACAAACACCTCGTCCTCAGCAACGGGCTCTGGCTCAGCAACTAACATGCGACACCCAAAAGAGACGAGGGCGCATGTCAGCAAGTCTACAAGAGACTTGTGCAAGGGAACTAAAAGAAGAGAAACAACCTAGCAGTTCTAAAATATGCGATGACATGGCAGTTTAAGGTATGAATGCAACAAGTAAGAAAGTTCAACAAGTATGACATGGCAAGGGTAGCAAAGCTTCTAAAACATTCACATGGATTTACAAGACAAGTAAACACGTCGTGTACAGAGTTTACGCCTTTTGGCTGGAGTGGCTGTACGGGCCAACTCCTAAGCTCAAGTGATCGCTTAACCCTACCCCTCCACGTGTAATCAGGCATTGGCTTTTGACCAACACATGTAGCCCGCTTCTGGTTCACGAGCCAGGAAGTGTATTTGGCTTAGGGTTGTGCCTGCAACGCAGGTGCCTAGCCTCAACAAGGAAGTATAGTAGCGTGTGCTACGAATGCAACATTCAAGCATGGAATGACATGTTATGATGCATGGCATGGCAAGAGTACAATTTAAGTGCGTACAGATATGGAATTTAAACGTGACAGGCATGTCAGAGTACAAATAAAATTCATACAGATATGGAAATTTAAACGTGACATGCAAAATGTATGAATGACATGGCAGGGTGTCAGATCTAGCTTCGTTGTCAAGCTAGATCTTAAAGTTGCGTCTAGGCGACTATCATTTCGTCGCCTAGTCTCTTTTACGCTAAAAACAAGGGATAGCCTAAAGCATGGCCTAAAACACAAGTTGGCAAGTTTCACTTGCCTGTTTCCGGTGATATCGGTCGTCGTGGGTTCGTCTGGGGAGCGCGGACGATATGGAACGACAGGTTCTCTGCTGATAAAACACGGGTTCAATAAGTTCGTTGACGGAACCGAAAGTTATTAGGCAACCCTAAAGCGTCTAGTGATCCAATTTTAATTAGGTTCTCCAATTCGCTACCGGTTCACAACTAACATTAATGCCACCAAGTTAACTTACTGATTCAAATGAGTTACAACATTTTATCATAGCATCCTAGATTAACATTTGTTAGGGGACACAACCAGAAATTAACCCTATAAATTAGCATGAAAACATCATTTATAAGTTACTAAATACTAAATAGTTCATTAACATGACATTTAGAGGTCTAACAACCTAGTTATATAAGTCCATGATCATCATTTAGCAACTGGTGATAAGGTACAACAAGTTCGTTAACTAACCGTTACGACATTCTATAGTCTAACATCATTTATCACTAACTCAGCGACATGTTATAATTAACATTATAAAAGAATTTAGCTACTGACAACAACCACCCATGCTAACATACTGGTTAATAAAAATGTAACATCATTAATCTTGAAACCCACACTGGCTGTAGCATATATCAAACCATCACAACATATTATTAAGCCCCCACGTTGCTATTATAATACTGCACCCTAACATATTAAACCCTAAGTTAAGATAACCTAAGTACATATTATCAGTAACACTTATAACATATACTGTTTTAAATTATCATATGTACTGCACCCTAAGTAACATTTATTTCATATACTGTTTTTAAAACATTAATAATATAAGTTATCAAAACTCACCGTTTTGCTTGCATGTGTTGGATGACCACTAGCAGCAACGGTGTCCCACAGCGGCGGGGAGTCGCGGGGAGGTCGGAGACACGCCGGAGGGGCGGCTCACGGCGGTGCAGCGGCGGTGCAGTGGCGGCTACAGGCTGCAGGCTGCTGCTGCGGCTGTGCGGCGCCTGGAGGGGAACTGACGGCGGTTGCGGGGTCCCACGGCGGCGCAGAGGGAGGAGGAAGGTCGGGGCTAGGTCGGAGGAAGGTCGAGGAGGCCGGTCGGCGGCGTCAGCTGAGGGAGAAGGGAAAGTGTGAGGCGCTCGGGCTCTTGCGTGCGGGATAAATTGATAGGAGGCGGCTGCTAAACGTTATTGCTGGAGAATTGTAACCCTAGGGGCTAGGTTTTATAGGGTATGGGCTCACGTGAGGGGCTGGCTAGGTCTAGGTTAGAGGCTAGAATTGTTTTTAAAAGATTTGTTATTATCAAATATTAAAAAGTCCCACACCCTCTCTCTCTCCTGCGTGGAACAAGTGGGTGCGGCCAAATGGGGGGGGGGGAAGGCTAAGTCAACATTAGGGAAAATTATTATTAATAAGAAATTATTAGGGACAAAATACTATGTGAAACTTAGGGTTAAAATATAATAGGTTGGGCAAAATAATGAAAGTGGGTCAAACGGGGCTCTAAAATCTTAAGATAAATACTGGAGTGACCGTACCGATGAGAGAAACAAAACAAAGAAGACGGATCACAATTTCGACCACGAGAAACGAAACTAAAAATAAAAAGGCCTCACGACTAAAGTGAAAATCGCGACGCCTCTGCAAACAAAGTCAAATTGTGGGAGAACGACCTGTGAAATGGCGTTCCAAGATAATTTCACAATTTAATACTCTTCGAGAGATTCACAATGGCATATCACACTACAGGGTTCGGATACAAACAAGGTCTAAAATAAATACGTGCACGAACAAGACTACGTGCACGTAATGCGTACGATCGAAAACAGACCGTGACAATGGCCTACATGTTCAAGAGTATAAATTCAAAATCAACAGACATTGTTGTCAACCTCAAGCAGACAAATATATAATCTTGTAAAATGAATGACAAACCCAGTCTGGAAACTAAAGTAGAATTCATACGGTGTTGTGGTGGTGAACTTCGTAAACTGATGATTATGAGATCAATAAAATACAGATTAATCTGAAATTGTAAGTTAGGGGAGAAATTAAAGGTTGGGGGGTTAGAGGTTTGGGTTCTGGTGAATGTTGGGTTTGAGTTGTAAGAACTTGCGATAGAAGACCTTTTTTAATAACAAAAGGTTAAAGTAACATATAAGTTGAAAAGAGAGAGGGAAAGAAAATTGGGTTGTGCTTTGGTATGTTAAAAATTCAAAGAGATATTATTCAGAATAAACCTTCACACCTCATTTGATATATTTTTTAATACAATGAGTACAATTAGGAGTATGAAATATTTTGTATTATCTTAGTCAGAATTTTTCAAAGTGATCATTAGAATGTTTATTCTAGTGTAATCGATTGGTGAATAAGGAAACGATTTCATATAAGATACCATAAATTTAATTTGTTTTTAGTGGCTACTGTAATTAACATATGATGATGATTTTTTCCTTATTGTTAACCCTTTTTGAGATGATGTTGTTAAAGCTTTAGTTCATTGCGAAGAAGGTGCTGACGAATATAGTCCAGTATTACTTTAAATAGCTTCATGGGTTTTATAAATTATGTTGTTCCAGTAAACACTTTGTTCTTCGTTATTAACATATAATTTCTAAGTCAAACATGATATCTTATTTTGATGGAGATCTCCAACGCATACCAATATGGGACTTTCTTTATAATAAAATATAGGATGCATGAAACAAATAATAAATTTCAGGTTCCTATACCTGTGCCTAGATATTTTTTAGCAATCCCACTAAACTTAAAGAGAGAATGATGAAGGCTTAAAGAAGTGTCACAATTAACAGCATGCCCCATCTTTGTCATAGGTACCATATGATCTTCATAGCTTAGTGCTTTCCTTATTTAATGGTTATGATGCCATGATCTCCTTTTGCTTGGCTTGTGGCATACTCTACTGCTGTGATGATCTAATTCATATGTTTATTATGTCAGATGCACTTTCAGTTAGATATATATACTTTCTGCAGGACTTTATTAGAAAACAAATTCATATGAATCTTATATTAAAATAGAATCCATAATTCCCTAAAAAATATTGCTTGATCACAAAAAATGATCATTTTATATAAACAACCATAAGTAGATCTATCATCACATACAAACTAAAATACATGAAAAAGGTTTCCTTTATTGCAGCCATTTCGTTTCAAAACACACTCCCATTTCTAGATCATAAAAAGTTTCAATTCGATATTTTATTGATCTCATAATCTGTATTTTATTGAGGTCAGCGTTCGAATGAAGGTCATGCTACTGACATTATATTAAAAATTTGAAACAACATTAACATGAGTGTCCACAAAATTTCCAAGCATCATAACAAAATAATTGAAGTAATCTTCAACCAAATGATTCCATTGTGTTTTAGTTAGATATTTCTAAAGCGAAAATGTTCTAAATATATATATGCTCTCAACTTTACTTCAAACTGTTATAATAACATACCATATTTAAAAAACGTAATTCTACAGAATAAGCTAATAAAAACCGACCATTTTGGGGGCAAACGCATAATGGATCTTTTAAAAGGACCCGAGATGCCCTAACTTCTTTGAATTGGGTAGGACCTGTGCTGACGCCATATGATTGGTGAGATACACTTTCAGTTATGAGAATCTGGTCGGTGGGATACACTTTCCGCTCTGGATACACTACCTCTTGCTGTATTTGAGAACCTCTATTAACCTATAGTATTTCACATGATCAAAATTGGTATCAAATCCCTCTCAGATAATATCAAATCAGTAGCAATTTAGTCAAAAAGCATCTTACCTTCATAAGGGAACTTGAAGGGGAAAGTTTAAATGATTATAATTCTCATACCAGAAAACCTTTGCACTTGCTTAATTCTTTTGATGATGCACGAACATGATTACCGGATTCATGGTAGTATACTCAACAGAATTTTGAGGAGATTCTTCTATTGATAGGGGATTATCTGAAGATGTAGAAATGGCTTCATCTGTAGGCAGTAATATCCACATCAATAGAATGATACTCATTGTATTTCCATATTATATCAGTTTATAGTATTGTATCAGCATCAATAGAATAAAAAGCTGATATCATTTAAAACTGCAAAATCTGTTTCTATAATTTAAAAAGGCAAATTCTATTTTGATATCAATAATGTTATAAAACAAAATATGTAGAAAACAAATTTTACTGGGTTTTTCTCATATTAGTCCCTTAAATTATGTGTATTTTGATATTAGTCCCTTAAATCTTTGTAATTTGAATTTAGTCGACAGCTTGGCGGTGTAGCACGGCCCCGAGAACGGACATCTGCAAACAAAGCGAGGGTTAGACAAAAACAACGACCGACTTGGACGACGATAAACGAAGGCTCGGGTGACATACCTGGAATCCGCTCCCCACGAAGAAGTTGGCCCCCTCTCGAGGTCCAACTTCTTCAGGAACTCCAGATCCTTGGGGAGGATCGAGTTCTCCACCAACCTGGCGGTCGTCCCGAAGTCCCTCAAGGCCAACTCCTCCTTGCCAATGGCGAAGGGGGGCAGATGAAACTCACCTAGGACCGGCCTCGAGGATCGAGACGAGAGTCGATTAAGCAGCAACGCTCAATCGAACTCCCCCGGGATCGAGCCAACCAAAGGAGCAGGCGATACGATGTCACCCCAAGGCCACTGATCCAGAAGGGGCTTCGTGGATGCCTAAGATACCGAAGTGGTCTCCACCACCTCCGGAGGCTTGAGAGGATCGACCCCTTACCTTTCACCATGGGATCCTCCTCCTCCACTCGCCTCCTCTTTGGGGACTCCTCCTCCTCGCGGGAGGGCATCTCCCTCTTCTAACCGACCACTCCAGTCGGCTCAATAACGTCGACAGCGTCAACGTCGACTACCTCTGTGGCACTGCGACCAAGACTGAAGCCAGTGGCACAGGGGGCCGCACGGGAGCCTGGCTGGAGGCCTCCCTCGAAGAGGCTCGGGAAGAAGGCTTGGATGCCTACCTACTCTCTCCTCCTTCGGATGAAGAGCTCTGGTGGACGTGGAGAGGAGACCGAGAGCCAGATCCCTCGATGCGTGCGCTCGACCGGTCAGCGCGGGCACCCGACCTTTCGACCATCATCTTCTTCTTCCGATGTTCCTTCCAAACTCGGTCCAAACTGGACTCTCCACTACGTCGGCTACCGTTGATCATATCTGCAAACAACGAACATAGTTGTAACGACTGGTTTTTGTATGATTGGATTATCAGTGTGTTTTGCTTGTGATGGCGGGTTCTCTCCTTGTGTGGTTTCCATTTCCATAGTTCTCGCTTTCATTCATCTCGTTGAGATTTCCAAGCTTTTGTTTTCATTCCTTTTGATGTGATCTTCTAGGTTCTTCCTTAGAATCATTGAACTCGGAGTAAGTCACTCGTGACGAGCTTCATATCGATCATATCTTAGAGTATAAATCGATCCTAGAAGCCATAGAAATCTTCCCGAAGCTTCGCGCTTCGAATCGGCACTTTTCGTGCACGTTAGTTGGTTCAAGAAGGAGAACCAACCGACTAGATCTCAATCTAGTCGGTCGGTAATCCTTAATGGACCGACTAGTGGGCTTTGATTATAATTCAGGAGTTACTGTTTATCTTTAGTCGGTCTAAGAACATCTTTCGACCGACTAGATGCTAAACTAGTCGGTCAGGAATCCTTCTCAGACCGACTAACTCTCATTTCCATGATCTCTCTCAGAATTCAGCCTTTAGTCGGTCAGTGAACACTCACCGACCGACTAGTTCTCAAACTAGTCGGTTGACAAGCCTTCACAGACCGACTAACTCATAGTCCAGTTTTCCTGAGCGAGCTACTGTTTACTCTTAGTCGGTCTGCGTTGATCAACCGACCGACTAGTTCCCAAACTAGTCGGTCACCAATCCTTCTTTGACCGACTAATCAGCCCAGGAAACCCTAGTTTGCCCTAGCCGCCACACGATTTTCTATATAAACCCCCAATCGTTTTCTTCTCTTCCCTCTCTTCTCCTGAACCTCCTCCTTCCCCAAATCATCCCCCTTCATCCCCAAACCCTTCCTCCTTCATCCCAAGCTCATCCATCATCATCCAAACCCTCATTTCACATATCCTACCTCTCATCTTCCTCAATCTTTCATCAAACCCCCAAAATCCACATCAAACCCCATTTCTCCAGGTTTTCCCTCATTTCCAGATCTGAGCCGGATCGTTCTTTCGTCGCCATGGTTCTCGGCGTCGTTCCATCGCTTCTTCACGGGTAGTATTCTTCGTTTAATAATCTCATAACCCACACTTGATATTTGTGAAACCCTAGTAATAATGGATGTTGTTTGATGATTGTTTCTCCATGACAGCGATTCCCTTCCCCATAGATTAGCGCTTGTGGGACGAACCTTTGCGATCGTCTTCCTCGGTGCTAGGCAAGTGAAACTTGCATCTCTTGAATTGGGCCATGTCTTAGGCCATTTACCTTGTTTTAGCGTAAAATAGACTAAACGGTGAAAAGATAGCCGTTTAGACGCCATCGACCTAGCTTGACAACGAAGCTTGGTCCGTCACCCTCATCATGCTTGTATGTCACGTTTACTTTAAATTAACGGTACGCAAATATGTTCATGTCATTGCATTTTGCCTGTCACGTTTAAATTCGATTAACGGTACGCAAATATCTGTTCTTGGCATTGCATAGTGATTATTTATCGTGATTGCGTAGCACACGCTACAACATTATATTCCTGGCTCGTGTTCCAGAAGCGAGCCCTGTAGTTGGAAACCCCAACGCTCGGATACCGGCTAGGTGCACCCCTCTGCCAAATACACTTCCTGGCTCGTGTTCCAGAAGCGAGCTCAGTTAGTTGGAAACCCCAACGCTCGACACATATGGGTGGGGTAAGAGATAAGCGGACTGAGCCCCGAGTTGGCCTGATCCGCCACTCCGGCCAGCAGGTGGACTCTCTAGTGCACAAGTGATTAATAGTGATACGAGATAAGCGGACTGAGCCACGAGCTGGCCAGCAGGTGGACTCTCTATGCACTAAGTGATTAACAGTGATAAGTGATAAGTGATAAGTGATAAGTGATTCGTGAATTAGTGAATTGGTAGCTTTCGCTACATCGTGCATGCTTGTCTCTCTTTTAAACTGCTGCATCAAACTAAACTGTCATGTCATTGCTTAATATTATAAGTGCTAGGTTGCTAGTTTACCTTTCCTTCAGTTTCCTTGCACAAGTCTTTCCAGACTTGCTGACATGTGCCTCTCTCTCTTTTGGGTGTCACATGTTAACCCAGAGCCAGAGCTTTGTTGCAGGGGACATGGTGTTGCGGATGCTGATGTTGCTGTGGTGGTGAGTGGACACCAGGGGCCTGTCTTGGAGACCGCTCGTGTTCACTTCTTTGTTTAGGTTTGTTGTTAGTTGTTGGTGCGTGGCACCCTTGTATGTATGTTATACTTTGTTGGCCATGTTTGGGCCTTAGACCCTTTTTCATTTAGCCTGGTGGCTTTTCTGTTATATTGTAATTTGTTTATGGACATTTGGAGATCCAATAAAATGTCGTCTCATTTCTCCTTATTATCATTGTTGTTTCGTTTCGCTTTGCAAGGACTTGCCATAATAATTGTTTTTATACGCTTATCAGACTTGGAGCTTCACAGCTTCAAGTTTGTGCGGACCTTCTCACGTCTCGCCTCCACATTTTTGGGAAGCGGGGCGTGACAGGTTTTAGTGGTGGCCCATGCAGGTCCATTTGCAAATGCGAACTATCGGAACAACGATAATAATTATAAAATGTCCATTAAATGAATTAGAACATCCAAGTTATAAGCCTTGAGTCTAGTTTTTAGCGTTCCTATGCCTTAAGTAGCTGGTAGACGTGTTAGGGCATCTGTCTCAGCTTAGTAGGAAACCCATTAGATCAGGACCCTAGCTAGACTTAGATAGACGTCTGTGCTTGCTAGTTAGGAATCCTTGATTGTTAGCCAGACTCCATGTTAGTGATTTGTTTGATTGTCTTAAGAGTTACCTTAGTGGTTCTCGCCTAGCTCTGGCCATGATAGACTCCTAGGATTTCTTTAGCCGTTCGCTTGGGTTCATCGATTTCGGGCCCAACAGAACATGATCTTGCTTCTCTTAGAACCTTCCTGAGATCTATATATTTTAACCCATTAGAAGCTTTAGTGTTAAGGTTCTCTTGGCCTTTAGTTAACCAGATGATTAGAACCCCCCCCCCTGATTCAATCTTTCCTGGTCACTACACTTTGGTGTTACTGACCGTAGATCTTCATCATGGTTTTCTTGCATCGTGATTTAGGCGCATTCAATTCACATAAACCACTTCCCTTGTCCTCAACTCACATGACCACCTCATTACAATTATCCTTGACCTTTCAAATGTTTTCCGTTGCAAATCTTGATTATTCCAAAGTTATTTTCGAATGTTTTCCTTATTTGAAGTTTCACTTAATTTAAATTTTGTTCTAAACTCCTTTAAATATGTCTCCCTAAATTTCGATGGAGTTAAAAGTCGTTCTTGAATTTTGAGGACTTTTGGTCGTAATTTTAAAATTACCATCTTGTACTATTTTTTTTCTAACAATGTATCTTTCGCATTTCGATTTTTAAACTTTATTACTATCCTGATGGTTTGATATACCGTCCTTTTTCTTAACTACAAAAATTTATTTTTAACCACTTATCTTACATACCTTTAGGGGTATTTTTCCAAACTGAATGGACTTCAACTAATTTTTGTATATATCAATTATAGGTTCGTCGTACTCGTACTTCAAAAATTTTATACCAACACGTTCTTTTGGCGAATCCTTATTTCCCTAAAAGTATCTTCGATCTTCTTCTTTCGTTAAGTTTAAATTTGTTCGAAACGCTTTTGATATATGTAAGGTTTCATGCTCCTTCGCCGACTTAAATTATTTATGTTTTTAAAATATCGAAACTTGTGTTGAGATTTTTAGATTTGAAGTTTATAATATTTTCAGCATATACTTTCGTATCGATATAAATGTCTTGTCCCTTTTCATATACCAATTTCATTCTGAACCGTATTTCTATTTTCCTTACTCGATTCATAATTTCTTTTCTTACTTGTGCCATTAAAATTCTATTCGAAAACACCTCGTGCTTACTCTTAATAAACTTTTCAAGTCCCTTTGGACTTCGGCTTTTAGCAAGTCGATTTTATGCTCAACAGTTTCCATATTTCAGACTTTTGTAAAAAAAATTTACTATTTCGAAATCATTCCTAACTTAGACCCTTCATAAAACGGTTTAAAAGTTTTAATGCTAACTCGATGAGTTTAAATATCCTTTTCTCTTTCCATACTACTAAGATATTATCTTTCCATTCACCATACACACTTTTAAGATAATTTCTAAAATATGACTTCAATTATTTTTATATATCGGTACCACGTTCGTTTTGCTCGTACTTTAAGATCTTGTATAAATCCGTTGTTTGGCAAATC
Source organism: Scilla litardierei (assembly GCA_030789695.1). NCBI lineage: Eukaryota > Viridiplantae > Streptophyta > Magnoliopsida > Asparagales > Asparagaceae > Scilla > Scilla litardierei. The sequence continues at coordinate 40,265,658 of CM061138.1, read as the reverse complement.
CGGGTCCCTCTAAAAAGTATTTTAAATGTTATTTATTTGGAATTTCTCTTCAGTTTTAAAAACTTGTAAGCTTTTAGCATGGGCCTAAATTTTCACACTATAGTTGATCGGATTTCATTCTTTGAATTTCGAAATTCTTGCCGAAATGTTATATTAAGCTACTGCCGTACAATATTTTCGAACTTCTCCGTTGCAAATCTTGAACCTTCTGAAAGTATCTTTTCGACTTTCTGATTCCTAAGTTTAAATTTGTTCGAACTTCAATATATATACTTTTACCTCATACCCTTTCGTTGACTTAAATTTATTTTTGTATTTCGAAAGTTTTAACGAGATTTGATTACTGTTTTATAATGTTTTTCCAGCCTTACTTTCATACCTATTTAAATATCTCGTCCCTTTTCATATATCAATTTAAATTCTGAGATTACTAATTTTTCCCAAATTTGATTTATAAGGTTTTTCCTTTCTTATTTATGCCGTTCAAATGATTCATCACGCTCCCTTAACATACCTTCCAAGTCGCACATGATTTTAGTTTTCAACAAACCAAGGATATGTTCGACATTTTCTCTATTACAATTTTTTTGGAAAAATTACGTCTTCATAACTTTTCATGATCTAGACCCTCCGTAATCTGGTTTTAAGGCTTATTTACAAATTTTGATAATTTCATTTCTAAAGGAATCATTATCTTTCTGTCCTCCAAACATACTTTAGAATATATTCTAACTAAATAGAATTTCAAATATTTTCATATCCATGCTAGGCTCGTTAGCCCGTATGTTAAGAGCTTTGTGTAAAACAGTCTCTTTTTGGCAAATCCTGATTCCTCTAAGAGTAGCTTCAATATTGATTACCTTAAACTTTCCTTGGCTTAAGGATTTTGAAAGCATTCAACCTGAGTTTAAAATTTTCAATTAATTTAATTTCATTTCAAACCTTGCAAACGTTATTAAGTTACTGCTGTGTAATATTTTCTAAACTACGACCTCAAAATTCGTGTAAATGATTTACTTCCTTTTTAATGACTTTATGTAAGCCAATTAACCGTTTTCTCCTATTATGTATATCGACTCAAACTTGTTTCAAACAATTTGTTTTATCGACCTCTAAATATTTTTAATACGAAAAGGGACTCCAACTTTTGAGGTATAACGGTTTTCAAACTTTTCGTATTTTAGAATATGTTAATTACACTATTTTCCATGTGTCCTAATGGAGCATCATTACATCATTACACGACCGTTTTCATGCTTTTCGATCCTTCTATTCGTTACGCTTTTGATTTCAATTTCTTTCCTATTGTCTAGCCCATAGAGCTGTCGTTGCCTGTGTCAACCTTGTTATGGTTTGGTAGGCCCATTAGTTAAGTGGTTATGTCGTCGTAGTGTTGATTTCGTGGTGTGTATATAGTGGTATGGGTGTTGGCATTTGTATGTTGTGTGTAGGTAATTTTCTGCTTGAGTATGATGTGATATACGTATGATAACAGAATGATAATTTTGATTGGTACTACTTGTTTTATGAGATGTCGTATGCGTGTATATCAGGAGGTATACCCGACTATTGCATCTCTTAAACTTATATGTAGTTGATGTGTTGATATGATGATTATAAATGGATGGATATGGTGTGAAAATATGTGATACGTGGATGTGCATGCCTTGGAGTGGATTGGTATGTGTATGGATACTGTGTTACGTATATAAATGTTCTGCTATGATTTGAGTCTCACTCAAGCTTGAGTGGGTATACTCTATGTACTTTGGTATAATTGTATGTGGTGGTGAATAGTGATGGATGATGTATGTATGGTGTTTGAGTTGTTTGTGCTTGGTTGTGTTACGCACACGATTGTGGGTGGCTATACCAATATATAGTTATAGGACTAAATGTGAGGTGAAAATAGGGTGAAATATTTGCATGTATTTGAATGACTAAATAAATGTGAAATTATTTTCAAATAAGAGAGGCTTGGTTATTTTCTTATAGTAAGTAATAAGTGTTTATTGTTGTATAAATATATTGACTATATATATGTGATTGAAATACGTGTATGAAATTGATGGACTATAATAAGTATGAGTGTACTATGTGCGTGAAAATATGTGTGTAGTGGTAGTAATATTTGATTTCTAGTGCATATATATAAGCACTCGAAATGAAAGTACTTGGTTGAATTTATGATGTGATATTGGTTGAGGGTAGTTACCAGAGCGACTATATATATGTTAGGAAGTCCGAGGACGGACTTTATTCTAAGGTGGGTAGGATGTAACGACTGGTTTTTGTATGATTGGATTATCAGTGTGTTTTGCTTGTGATGGCGGGTTCTCTCCTTGTGTGGTTTCCATTTCCATAGTTCTCGCTTTCATTCATCTCGTTGAGATTTCCTAGCTTTCGTTTTCATTCCTTTTGATGTGATCTTCTAGGTTCTTCCTTAGAATCATTGAACTCGGAGTAAGTCACTCGTGACGAGCTTCATATCGATCATATCTTAGAGTATAAATCGATCCTAGAAGCCATAGAAATCTTCCCGAAGCTTCGCGCTTCGAATCGGCACTTTTCGTGCACGTTAGTTGGTTCAAGAAGGAGAACCAACCGACTAGATCTCAATCTAGTCGGTCGGTAATCCTTAATGGACCGACTAGTGGGCTTTGATTATAATTCAGGAGTTACTGTTTATCTTTAGTCGGTCTAAGAACATCTTTCGACCGACTAGATGCTAAACTAGTCGGTCAGGAATCCTTCTCAGACCGACTAACTCTCATTTCCATGATCTCTCTCAGAATTCAGCCTTTAGTCGGTCAGTGAACACTCACCGACCGACTAGTTCTCAAACTAGTCGGTTGACAAGCCTTCACAGACCGACTAACTCATAGTCCAGTTTTCCTGAGCGAGCTACTGTTTACTCTTAGTCGGTCTGCGTTGATCAACCGACCGACTAGTTCCCAAACTAGTCGGTCACCAATCCTTCTTTGACCGACTAATCAGCCCAGGAAACCCTAGTTTGCCCTAGCCGCCACACGATTTTCTATATAAACCCCCAATCGTTTTCTTCTCTTCCCTCTCTTCTCCTGAACCTCCTCCTTCCACAAATCATCCCCCTTCATCCCCAAACCCTTCCTCCTTCATCCCAAGCTCATCCATCATCATCCAAACCCTCATTTCACATATCCTACCTCTCATCTTCCTCAATCTTTCATCAAACCCCCAAAGTCCACATCAAACCCCATTTCTCCAGGTTTTCCCTCATTTCCAGATCTGAGCCGGATCGTTCTTCCGTCGCCATGGTTCTCGGCGTCGTTCCTCCGCTTCTTCACGGGTAGTATTCTTCGTTTAATAATCTCATAACCCACACTTGATATTTGTGAAACCCTAGTAATAATGGATGTTGTTTGATGATTGTTTCTCCATGACAGTGATTCCCTTCCCCGTAGATTAGCGCTTGTGGAACGAACCTTTGCGATCGTCTTCCTCGGTGCTAGGCAAGTGAAACTTGCATCTCTTGAATTGGGCCATGTCTTAGGCCATTTACCTTGTTTTAGCATAAAAGAGACTAAACATTGAAAAGATAGCCGTTTAGACGCCATCGACCTAGCTTGACAACGAAGCTTGGTCCGTCACCCTCATCATGCTTGTATGTCACGTTTACTTTAAATTAACGGTACGCGAATATGTTCATGTCATTGCATTTTGCCTGTCACGTTTAAATTCGATTAACGGTACGCAAATATCTGTTCCTGGCATTGCATAGTGATTATTTATCGTGATTGCGTAGCACACTCTACAACATTATATTCCTGGCTCGTGTTCCAGAAGCGAGCCCTGTAGTTGGAAACCCCAACGCTCGGATACCGGCTAGGTGCACCCCTATGCCAAATACACTTCCTGGCTCGTGTTTCAGAAGCGAGCTCAGTTAGTTGGAAACCCCAACGCTCGACACATATGGGTGGGGTAAGAGATAAGCGGACTGAGCCCCGAGTTGGCCTGATCCGCCACTCCGGCCAGCAGGTGGACTCTCTAGTGCACAAGTGATTAATAGTGATACGAGATAAGCGGACTGAGCCACGAGCTGGCCAGCAGGTGGACTCTCTATGCACTAAGTGATTAACAGTGATAAGTGATAAGTGATAAGTGATAAGTGATAAGTGATAAGTGATTCGTGAATTGGTAGCTTTCGCTACATCGTGCATGCTTGTCTCTCTTTTAAACTGCTGCATCAAACTAAACTGTCATGTCATTGCTTAATATTATAAGTGCTAGGTTGCTAGTTTACCTTTCCTTCAGTTTCCTTGCACAAGTCTTTCCAGACTTGCTGACATGTGCCTCTCTCTCTTTTGGGTGTCACATGTTAGACCCAGAGCCAGAGCTTTGTTGCAGGGGACATGGTGTTGCGGATGCTGATGTTGCTGTGGTGGTGAGTGGACACCAGGGGCCTGTCTTGGAGACCGCTCGTGTTCACTTCTTTGTTTAGGTTTGTTGTTAGTTGTTGGTGTGTGGCACCCTTGTATGTATGTTATACTTTGTTGGCCATGTTTGGGCCTTAGACCCTTTTTCATTTAGCCTGGTGGCTTTTCTGTTATATTGTAATTTGTTTATGGACATTTGGAGATCCAATAAAATGTCGTCTCATTTCTCCTTATTATCATTGTTGTTTCGTTTCGCTTTGCAAGGACTTGCCATAATAATTGTTTTTATACGCTTATCAGACTTGGAGCTTCACAGCTTCAAGTTTGTGCGGACCTTCTCACGTCTCGCCTCCATATTTTTGGGAAGCGGGGCGTGACAATAGTTATCGTGAGTGATGGAGATAAAGATATAGATTCGAGATACATTACTCGGGCTCCATAGAAGGTTCTTTAGCATGTGATCATCCAACAAATAATGAAACGACCTATCTTGTCTCGGTCAACTAAATAGAGACTTCATTGCCTCGGCCTCACCCGACGATAACCTAGCTCTGACCTGTTCCAAAGACAACCGAGACTCCACCGCAAGCTCAGGATTCGAAGAATGCCAACCATTGAGCAACGGTCCCAGATCAGGAAGAACGACGAACACGAAGGTATCCGTCCACCCAGGGTCGAAAATTGGAAGGTCTTATATGAGCCTCGTACCCGGGTAAGAAACGATATGGTACCACATTCGATGAGGGTTGACTATTATCCTAAATAAATACCCGAATAGCCCAAGGGTCGGACGGACTCCACAAAGCTCGCACAACTCGATGAAGCCAACTAAGGGAGGGAAAGCTTGAGGAGCGAGTCTACAGATGGAAAGCTTCGAAGAGCACAAAACTTCCATAATAAAGGGGTGAAGAGGGAATCCGAGACCTAAGCGAAAAGCTTTGAGATACACCCCAACCTCTCTTTTCCGTGGAAAACACACTCTCTCATCCGAATTATGCACTCTAACCTTAAAGGGATCACAGAAGCAACCTTGCCAAACATCGGCAGTCAGATCGAGGGAAAACATAGGGGCCATCTCTAAGATGACTTCGGGAACATTCGATTCCCGATCCCTTCGTCGAATGGGAAGGCTTGGATCGATCCATACTCTTTTTCCCTTCCCGAAAACTTCCACGCATTGAGGGGGCTGAAGGCGCACCACAAGCTCCTCATAAGTTGGCTTCTTGAATACGACCGGAGCAAACATGACTGACAAACCTAAAAGAGAGTCAGAATCAAAGAAGAGAGATACCTTAAGAAAGGACCGACGATCTCCGGAGAGGCGACACTGGAAGCAAGCTTGAGAAACAATGAAGAGGATGAAGCGGAAAGATCTCAACCTTTTCATCGTTTTTTCTCTTATATGTGAAGAAATCCAACCGGTTGACATCCGATGCGCGACACATATCCGAGGCAGCCTCCAGAAACAGTGGAGATCGCTCCAAAGACGAAAGGGTTTTGGCGGTACAAATCAAATCAGATGTTTCAAAAACCGTGCGCATTTAAGGAGATTACTCATCATTCGGTCTCAGTCAGCGCGATTTCTGAGGCGCAAATGATGGGGGTCATTGTTAGTGCACGGGTACGAATCTAATTCGGATATCCGCATACCCGACCCGTTTATCATCAGTAACCCAATACCCCCGCGCTCTTAGCGGGGTACAGCTAAGTCAGACGAATGGGTCATTCGGCCGTTGGGGTGGTGCCGACATTCATGGGAAAGTTAATGAGGCCGAGTAAATGGACGACCGTTAACTTGAATCCTGGAGGAGATCGTGCCTAAATCAATGAGGGACGATTACACATCATCGAGAAGGAATTACCTATAAATAGACCGAAAAACGAAGGTAAAGGGGTTCCATCTCCAAGGTACGAGGTATAAGACATAGAACTCTACTTTCTCAGCTTACATTTCTTATATTCGAGCTTTCACCGCCAGTCTTGAGACGAACCTCCGTGGGTCGATTTCAGCTGCACCAAACTAACTCTCTTCCTTAAGTTCCATACTAACTTAAGTATCGGAGGGGATTTGGGTCGGAACCCAGATCCGACACCCCTAACGAGTACATGTGGTGCAGATCGATGGTCACTATCCAACGTCAAAGGTCGACGTCGAGCTTCTCAGCCTCGGACGATCGACGCAACTACCGCTCGAAGGTCGATCAAAGGTCGCATCTCCTACAACCACCATTACTCGACCCTAGTTCCACCTGTGGTTGTTGGCTCAAATTAACCCATGTGGGCTGCCCAACCCAAGGGGGTTGGTGGTGGGTTGGTGCACCAACCCAAACTCCCCCTCCATTCCTATAAAAGAGAGTGCATGTTTTGGTTGTTTATCATCGAAAATTGTGAATCAACGAGCTTCTATTGAAGCATTGAGAGAGTTTGTATGAGATCCTATTGGAAGTTCTATAGGATCATTGTGAGCGATCTTTGAGTGAGCCATTTGTGAGGATTTCTTTGTATGGGTTGAGTGTTTTATTTGAAATAAAGAGAAGTGTTCCTTTGGTCGTTTAGGCGACCTAAATCTTTTGTGCTCTCTCTATTTGCTCTTCGCTCTAGATACTTCGGCGATCCGACTGCTTCCGCTCGGCGCACAACAATTGGTATCAGAGCTTTGGCGACGAAGTTCTAGACGAAGAAGACGGGCAAAGACAGCGACGAAAATCCTTCTACTCCAATGGCGCAATCTTCAACAACGCGAACTATCGTATCTAATACGAAGTTCGAAATTGAGAAGTTCGATGGGCGTATCAACTTCGGCATGTGGAGATGCGAAGTACTTGACATCTTGAACCAACTTGGTCAAGATCAAGTACTAGATGAGAGGCCGACTACGACGTCGGATGCGGAGTGGAAGATGATGAACCGGACCGTTTGCGGCACGATCCGGCTCTACTTGACAAAGGAGAAGAAGTACCCTTTCATGGAGGAGACGAATGCGAAAGCGTTATGGGATGCGCTTGGTGAGAAGTACATGAAGAAGAACATTCAGAATCGTCTACACCTAAAGAAGAAGCTTTTTGGCCTCAAGATGGAGGAATGAGTTTCAGTTGAAGAACACCTCGACTACTACAACAAACTCCTCACAGATTTGAGGAACATCGACGTCAAGGTGGAAGATGAGGACAAGGCGATGATTCTTCTCAACTCGCTGCATGAAGACTATGAGCATAATGTTTCGATCTTAACCTATGGTAAAGAATCTATCACCTTCAATGAAGTTTCTAACGCTCTTACTAGCAATGAATTTAGAAAGAAGGATGATGAGAAGATGAGAGGCCAAAGGTCCGAAGCGCTTACCGTGGTTAGAGGTCGGAGCAATGAAAGAGGTGGAGGCCGCAAATGGAACCATAGATCCGAGATGAGGAACAATAGTAGAGCTCTGCATACAGACATCGAGAGGGATCAATGTACATTCTGCAAGGAAAGAGGACATTGGGCGAGGGAGTGCCCAAAGGCCAATAAGAAGAAGGATGCGACCGCCAACATCGTCAAAAGCGAGAAGGTGGATGAGTGGGTCCTAGTTGGTGCGACGGAAGGGATGATGAAGGGGGGATGGGTGCTCGACTCGGGTTGCTCGTTCCATATGACACCCCACAAAGAGTAATTTACTACTTTCCATGAAGGTTGTAAGCGTAAAGTCCTTCTTGGAGACGATGGAGCATGCACCACAGCGGGCGTTGGCACGGTCCGCATAAAGATGAGTGATGGTGTCACACGGGACATAGGTGATGTTCATTATGTACCAGATGTGAAGTACAATTTGATATCGCTTGGTTCACTTGAAGCCAAGGGTTGCAAAGTGACTATGGAGGACGGCGCTTTGAAGGTGACACGAGGAGCAATGATCCTGATGAAGGGGAAGGGTGAAGGCAACCTCTATTACTTGGATGGTACGGTGATGATGAAGACGACGAGAGTTCCAGATGAGCGAGCTACCGACTCAAGCTCGCACGCACCAAAGACGACGTCATTGGATGATTTCCGGAGAGGTGGTGCTAATCGAGGTGATGGTTCAAGTCCGTATGGTGGAGATACCTTATCCCCACAACTTGCACAGCAGAAGGATTCTATCAAAGTTTGGAGACCAAGGTATGAGAGATGCCAACATGCAAGAAGGGTCTCGTTTGCTTTCTTTGTCAGGTGTGATGAGTCTCCGACCTTATTAGATGAGATGGAGCACAATGGTGACCGATGTGGACGAAGGAAAGATTGGTGTGACGAGATGAAATCAACGACGACTGATGAAGCCAATGATCGGGTGGAGCTACTTGGCACTAGTGATTGTTCAACAGATGAGCTTATGAAGGTTGATATTGGAGTCAAGTTTGAGTATGGATCGGACTTGCATGTTGACGATATGAGATGACTTTGGTGGCCCCTTCTAGGACAACGAGGCTCTGCGAAGCCATATGAGCCTTTCGAGGCAAGATGACGGGAACACGAGATGATTCTCACCGAGGAGGAGCGTTGACGGTCGATTGTGTGACATAGACCAAATATCTCGCCAAGGTGGAGATTTGTGGTTGTTGGCTCAAATTAGCCCATGTGGGCTGCCCAACCCAAGGGGGTTGGTGGTGGGTTGGTGCACCAACCCAAGGGGGGTTGGTGCACCAACCCCCTCCCCCTCCATTCCTATAAAAGAGAGTGCATGTTTTGTTTGTTTATCATCGAAAATTGGGAATCAATGAGCTTCTATTGAAGCATTGAGAGAGTTTGTATGAGATCCTACTGGAAGTTCTATAGGATCATTGTGAGCGATCTTTGAGTGAGCCATTTGTGAGGATTTCTTTGTATGGGTTGAGTGTTTTATTTGAAATAAAGAGAAGTGTTCCCTTGGTCGTTTAGGCGACCTAAATCTTTTGTGCTCTCTCTATTTGCTCTTCGCTCTAGATACTTCGGCGATCCGACTGCTTCCGCTCGGCGCACAACACCACCAACCAAGGGTCCCACTCCAACTGCTGACAAGGTTCCGACTCATCACCTCGAGTCTACATACGCTTGACAACTGTCTTGATCAATTTTGGCCTTGACACCATCTATGGAAGACTTTATTGTACCTTTAGCAAACTGTGTAAAAGTTGGATGGGGTTCGCCCGTTAAAATCTTGATCCTGTTTGTCGAACCAATCTTAAACATACAATTAGTTCGATAAAGTATTGATGAACCAATATGAACACATTTTGTTCGTATTTTAACTAGCGCTCGAGCTCCGCTAAAACAAACGGCATGCTTTAAAACCATCTGCAAATATACTTTGAAAGTGAAGTAGAGATACATCAATGAGACAATGATTGTTAATTTGGAACCCAGAATACCCGCCGAAGTCCTAAATTGACCAGCAGTTCTCTGAAAACAAGAAGTAATTACACGTACTGATCAGTGACGGTGAGGCAATTACCATTTGTTTTTGCCTTTTCCCCCCTTTCTTTTCCTCTTCAAATTAGAAATGGAGACGTGAGAGAATTGGTTAATAAGCTTTGCCATTGTCAGTCTCTCTGCTCCCTTCTTCGCCTTGCTTGTGGTCATCGTGGACTACATGGATTAATGAGTTTTTCTTCTCGATCCCCGTCGATTTCTTCCTCTGGTGCTTCTGCTTGTTACTATGATTGGAACTAGCGCTGTAGGCCCTGATCTGGGCAAGATGGTGGCTGCAGTAGGAATGCGGAAGCTGGGCAGGCCTCTTGCAGTGCCATCCTCTCCCATCAGTCTTCCTGCAGTAAGCAATCTCTTCCTCCTCCAAATTCAAATTGTAGCCTCTGTCTTTTTCATTGTTAACGCCGCCATCTTTGCCTTTAAAATCGCTCTTGTCATCATCACAATCCATGATCTGCTGCTTCTCTATGCCTTCCCGTTTAACTTTCACATCGCCTCCCCCTCTCCTTTTCCCTTGCCATGGCTGGATCCCGCCGTAATTGCAGTACGAGTCCGAATGATCAGATGCCGCCGGGGTCTTCTTTTTGCCGCCTTTGCGACCAGAAACATAGGAACGGAGAATGGTGAGGTGGTAATCGCAAAAAGGATGAGGAAGCTTGGCTGGCCTCGTGCAATGCCATCCCTTGCCTCGCTTGCTGCAGTGTTTGATCCCCTCCCCCCTCTTCTCATCAATATTATTATTACTACCATTGTCATTATTTTGCTCCACGGGAAGATCAGACATAATCTCCCCTTCTTCTTTAGCTTTATAAGCTTCAGCTTTAACGACGTCGTCGTGATCAGCCTCAGTTCCACTCCTCTTTCCCCTCCAAGGCCCGAACCCGTCATAGTAATAATAGGAGTTCGATACAGGGTCAGCCGCTGCGGCCGTCTCGTCTGAAGTGCGCTTCCTGCAAGATTTTCTGCCGTTTACTGCTCCAATGTTGGTGTTGTTGACGTTGCTGTGATTGCTGCTGCTGCTGCTGCTGCGAGCGGAAAGGTAGGCTCGATGTTTGGTGAGATGGTGGCTGCAAAAGGAATGCTCGGCCTCCGCGGGTCTGCTGCAGTGCCATCCTTTCCCCTTCTTGTTGCAGTACCTTGTCCTCATCGCCGCCGCCTCTCTTTTCGCTCCTGCATCGCTGCTAATAACGATCGATATACGTAATTAATATATTTCGTGTCTTAGTTTCATTGAAACTTGAAAGAGAAGGTGCTTGGTCGCTTACTCTGCATTTGCGCCAATGAGAGTAATGGGCTCTCTGTGTATGGGACTCTTCTCTTCCTCCTCGATTTTGATCTCAGCTGCACCGCTGCTAAAGAGTTGTAATTTTATACGTCTCCCCGTGTGAACATGAATATCAAATGAACGAACCAATTCTTTAACAAGCAAAGGGCTCCACATGTATAAAAGAATAACGATGACAAAAAGACTGAAGATATTTTAGGTGGATGTTGCTTGCCCTGTGTTGGTGGTGGCGGTGACAGCGACTGGCTGTTCCTCCTCTCCCTCTTTTAGTTTTTTGTCGCAGTTTCCCGTGACGCATTTATCCTTCTCCTCTTGCCCTCTCTGCAGAACATATCAACAAACAAAAGAAAGGCCCAAATTGAATACCGATCAAGATTCAAGATAGACCGTCGGATCTAGGGTTTTTTTTTTAAAAAAACGGGAAGCTTGGCGAGAAAAACCCTAATGCAAGTAGGGTTCGCACAATGGTGATGAGGGATGGATTGATCTGACCTTGGGCACTGCGTCGACGTCGACGAGAAGATCCCAGGGGGAGCAGTTGAGCTTGCAAACATGGAGGCCAGAAGGAAGAGTGCTGGAAGAAGATGGTGGCAGCGAAGGAGGAGGGACGACGGATTGAGCCCCAAGCAGGAGCCTTGAAGCATGCTTTCTGATCCTCATCAATGAACAGGGATCGCTCGGCGATTCTCTCCTCTGCCGCTGCTGCTCGTAGGGTTTTATTCCATTTATTTATTCCTTTGCCTTTTGCGATGCTAAATATACTTAATTTAGAATTTCTGTTTCTAATTTTCTTTTAAAATTTTATCTGCGAGAAAATCGACATGTTCCGGAAAAGCCCTAGCCTTTCCTCAAAACTACCAAACTGCCTCCCACCGCCAAACCTAGATCCCTGTGCCGTGGAAGGATCGGGCCGGGCCTTCGGTTTGAGACAAGATCCGATCCATTGCTTTTGAATGAGGGATTACTGTTGCCGCCTGCTGGCCTTAAAAGTACTTTAAGGCCTAGCGGCGGCCTGAATATTTTTGATGCGCCCGATCGTATTCCATAAACATATGAGTAGCAACTGCGAATTAGCATGTAAAAGGGAACTTCCTTTCCCCAGCCGAATTGGGTGGGTTTCTTTTCTCGATGGAAAATGCTGTCCCCCGCTCCCTGTGCACAAATATAGGGGCTTTTCGAAAATCAGTAAAATTATCGTGCACAGTGAGCAATTATAATGAACAACTTGTAAATAGACGGTATGTGCTCAAGAGTAATGGCACGTGGAGTAAAAAGGCGGGTTTGCAAAGTTTGTCTTTACTCCCGCGCACATACCACTTATTTGTCCTTACTCCCGCGCACATACCACTTATTTACAAGTTTGTCATTACTCCTGTGCATATTCCGTTTATTTACATGCTTGTCATTATAATTGCTTCCCGTGCACATCAATTTACCCATTTTCCGAAATAGCCCCTAGATTTGTGCATAGTGAGCGGGGGACCGAGCGTTTTGAGGACCGAGCGTCAATCGTCGGAGATCTCTAGGTTCTGAGGACGGAACGATGAATTGGTCAGCAAAAGTATCTATGCGGGGGCTCCTCCGACCACCCCCCCAAATAATAATAATAATAATAATAATAATAACATCTTTCTCGTTCCCTCATCCGTCCTCGTCCCCTCATCCGTCCTCCCCAGCCCCCTACCCCTCTTCCCCAGCCCCCTTTGACCCCCCCCCCCCCCCCCCCCCCCCCCCCCCCCCCCCCCCTCCATCCTCCTCCGCCCTCCACAGCCTCTCCTCCGTCTTCTCCAACCCCCCTCCCGCTCCTCCGTCCTACCCAACCCCCTCTCCAGCGTCCTCTTGCCTTCCCATCGTCGTATTTTTCCCATGATGTTGCCTTTCCTCATCCGACCTCCCCTGCCTCCTCCACCTCTCCCTCTTCTCGGCGTCGATGTCAGTGGTGTGGCAAGGGGGCGGACGAGGGTAACCTCCGCCCATCGATTTGTTTCCGGCACTGGCGGGGGGCGGCAGGGGCAGACGGGGTTACAAAAGGAAAATATTTGAGAAAGTTTGAATGGCAAACTTGTAAATATGTGGTATGTTCGCGGAGCAAAACAGTGAGTTCGCAATGTAACTCCCTTTGCTTACACTTGTTGGGTTTAGAAGCCCTGGAAATTTAGCTGAATGATCGGGGTTTGTAACCTCGGCATGTTTGAATTCTCTCTATCTACCTTTAAGCGGCGAACTCGCTAATTTTAACAGTGTTCGAAACCGATACAATTTTGAATTTGCTTACACTTGCTGGGTTTAGAAACCCTGGCATTTTTGAATTCTCTCCGTTGACTGTTGTTGCGGTATGTAACATTGGCATGTTTGCATTCTATCTGTCTGCATTTAAGCGGGGACTCGCTCATTTTCATGGGGTTTGAAACCTGGGCGTCAATTTGGTTCCATCGGCCGGTGTTCGAAACCCCGGCATTTTTTGAATTTTCCGTTGCCCTCTATTGGCTACATGGCTGGAGTTCGTAACCTTGTCATATTTGAATTCTCTTTGTTGTTGTTGTTGTTGTTGTTGTTATAATCAGGGCCGGTTCTATCACAAGTCAGCTGAGGCGGTCGTCTTAGGCCTCCGATTTTGAGAGGCCTCGTATTTAATTTTTTCCCAAGCCTAACAGGCAACAACCCGCTCAATTAAAATTTCTAAGCCGACTACCTTTATCTTATTGCTTCAAGGCCTTGTTGTGATGCGTCCCGGCCTCAGGTCAAGCCCGCCTCAGTCCAAGTCTAGCAATGCCAGGAGAATCCCAAGAGGCAATAGACTTTGTCAAAGGCTGAAGTCTCAATTCTCAAATGGCAAAATGCCAAAAAAATCTCAAACGACAACTCCTAGGCCTCCGGCTCCAACACAAGTTACGCAACATCGCCACTCGCCACACCCCCACGATGTTGCTCTCAGCCTCTCTCTCTCTCTCTCTCTCTCTCTCTCTCTCTCTCTCTCTCTCTCTCTCTGCTCTCTATCTCTCTTCATGGTGTTGATGGCAGCCTGGCGCACTCTCCTTCCACTTGTCCAGACTCCGGAACGATCACCTTCGACAATATTCTCTAGCCTGCGAGAATCACAAATTTTGCAAGAATCACAAATGTTTAAATAACCTGAATGAAATTAAGTTATATGAAGGCTCCAAAAATTTTTGCATTGATATTTAGGACTCATATTTTGTTTCGTTTTAGGTCTCATTTATGTTTGAATCGGCCCTGGTTATAATATGTGGATTTTCCGATATTGGCACTAACCTCTTGGCAACCCACGGAAATGCTCCCATCAAGGTGAATGTGATGATGATGATGCCTATGCTCGGTATTGCAGCCTTTGAAGTTGTAATTATAATATTTTAGTTTAAACTATATGTTTGTGTTGGGAAACATGCGCCATGCACATGCAGGTCATCACGGGATATTTGGCGAGCCTAATTTTCCCAATCATAAGGATAATCTGGACCGTTTGCTTGCTTGCACCCAAGAAATCCAGAAGTTGTTCTCCCTTGTGCTTTCGATTGATTGTTTTGCTTAGGGGAGAGATTGGGGTGATTTAAAAGGAGTTTGTATCCGAACAAATTGGTTTAGTGGTATTTCCACTTCCTTCTTGGAAAGAGATCGAGTATCCGCTTCCTGCTTTTCGATGTATTAAAAACAAGTAGATTTTACATGACACTATGAACAAACTCATGGTATGTTGTATGAGCAAAGAGTTTAAGATGGAACAAAAGAAACATTCTTCATATTTATCATTTGGCTAGTGTCCATTCAAAAGAACTGCTAAACAAACACATAAAACGCTTGCGAGGTATTAATTCCTTGCGGTACGGTTAGAAATATTGTAGAAGAAAAGACTTAGAAACTTAAAGTTTCTTCATTACACTTTCCATGATTTATCAAAGGGAAAAATACGTCGCTAGTTGAAACTTAATGTTATCTAATATACCAGCAAAATCTGTATCATGTTAGGAACGAATCTAGTGTTTGTTGCTGTTGGGTTGCTGGAGAAGAATTCCAGCGAGTCCGGATTTGACTTAGTGGAATCCGAATCACTGTACATAATTTATTTGCGTTTGCATTTTCTGTATTGTTGTTATCACATTATCTATTTCGCACATTTGGTTGCATTAGGGATTTTAATTATGCGTAAATTCTTTTTTATTATCATAAAACACTATTCACCCACACCCTAGTGTTTTTCCCAATAGGTTCATGTCCTACATTCTTAACCCTTTCAAAGTTGTATTTTGTCGCAGACTAACATTCTCTCAATACGACATGTTACTTCTGTTGGGAAATAAACCACCGGTGCAAGCGGACGGCCTTGAGATCCACGCGGAAAATAGCAACCCTAAAAATTGATCAGAAATCTAGGGCTAGCAATGATCCCAATTCACCCAACAAAATTCCCAATTGACCTTGCAATAGAAAGAAGCAAACGAATCACAGCAACAATGAATCAAACGCAGACACAAGAAGATTTACCCTGGTTCTGTTGTAAACAACCTACGTCCAGCATTCCGAGACGATTCCAATATCAGAGAGATCCAACAAATTAGGGTTACAAACCTCGCTTCCTCTCACATGAGTAATAACTTGTTAAACCCCATAAGCTCTCACTAATCCACTCAAGGAAGATGAAAACAATAGAAGAATAGAAAAGGAAAAACCTCACATTTTCTCAAGAAATTCAAAACCCTAATAAATCTCCAAGGGGGTAGCTAGAGGCTCTCCAAAAATTTAATAATCTAATACAGGCTTAACCTCGGCTAAACCAATAGTTAGGTTTAAATAAGAATCCCCAAAAATCCAGAAAACCCGATCTGGCTGTCGGTTGTCACGTCTGGGCCCGCGCCGACTCGGCCCGAGTCGGTCGACGGCCCGAGTTGCTCGACCGAGCTGACACGCACTGATTCATCCGCTGGGTGGAGTCGAGTCGGCTCGATCAGTAGCATAGCTATTCGGCCCGAGTCGGTATTCCCTGCAGAGCTCTCTTCAAACAGCAAACTCTCGGGTTTCTGAGATCTTCAAAAATCATTTTGTAGCTCGACCGAGTAGCAAGCTACTCGACCGAGTAAGAGGTCGCTCGAGTCGTGGAAAATCTACCCCACAACTCTCTGTCTCTGCTGCTTCTGCTCTGCTCCTGCAGCTCAGTCGAGTAGCCTGTTACTCGACCGAGTCGCCTGGAAAATCAACATACATGAGATCTGAATCATAAAAAACAACACTCTACCTTGATTCAAATCTCATCCCAATGACTCCTGCATCTCCACGCTGCACACCATGACCCTCTCTCTGATTATCACGATCATCTCGAAACATGCGCCCACGTGTGCCACCTAAGCCAACAAGGAAATCAGCTTTATGCAAACCTGGAGCTTGACGGCTGAAACTGGCTTAGTAAACACGTCTGCGGGGTTCAAATCAGTCGGGATCTTCTGAAGCTCTATATCCTTCTTCTCCAAATCCAGGAAGGAATCATACACCTCAATATGCTTCGTCCTTGAACTGTGCAAACCATCGCGTACATTAAACTTCCTACTGCACTCGCATATGGCACATAAGACATGTAAGTCTTCTCCTCATCGGTGCTTGGCAACTGACTCGCCGACGGCTGAAAATGAGCTCCCAAAGGTGTTGCACAGGCTTCACACTATCCATCCCAAACCGGGCTAGTACCTTCTGAATATACCCCTTCTGTGACAATCTAAGCTCATACTTCTTTCGATCTCAGAAAATCTCCATACCGAGAATCTTCTTTGCGGGCCCCAAGTCCTTCATGTCGAACTCTTACCCTAGCTTCTCCTTCAGCTTCTTCACCTCAGACATGCTATTAGAAGCAATTAGCATGTTTTCCACATAGAGCAACACATAAATCTTCAAGCCATTCTCAAGTGTGCGAACATACACACATTAATCCTTGATGCTCCTCTCGAAGCCTACTCCCATCATGAAGCTATCAAATCGTTTATACCACTGCCTGTGTGACTGCTTCAACCCATACAACGATTTCTTCAACCTACACACCAAAGTCTGTTTCCCTTCAACTCTGAACCCCTCAGGTTGCTGCATATAGATTTTCTTATCAAGGTTTCCATGCAGAAAGGCGGTCTTCACATCGAGTTGCTCCAACTCCATGTCCATGCTAGCAACTAGCGCCAACAATACACGAATCGTTGTGTGTCGCACAACCGGCGAGAATATCTCGTTGTAGTCTTCTCCTTTCCTTTGTGCAAATTCCTTGGCTATCAACCTTGCCTTATATCTAACATTGTTCCCATCTTGAGTTGAAATTTCCTTGACCTTGTATATCCAACGACAACCAATAGCACGATTCTCGCTAGGTAATGGCACCAAATTCCAAGTGTCGTTTCGGTGAAGTGACTCCATCTCTTCCTCCATAGCTCCTTGCCAATGAATGGCATCTCCTGATACTATGGCTCCACCATATGTCGCTGGCTCCTCATGCTCTAGGTTGAGTGCATAAGCCGCCGTATCATCAAATAATATCCCGCATAATCCCATGCTCCAAATCTTTCTGGCGCTTTCTTCACCCTCTTCGATCTCCGTGTTCCATCATCACCTGAATAGGTGTCAACGCGTACTGAGATGGACCGGGTGTCTGCACTTGGTCCTCAGCATGGACCTCACCATCTCACTTAACTGGAGCATCGACCATCAACTCTTTGCCTGATCGTTGAGTGGGCTGGACCGGAAGATTGACTCTCTCCGTCGAAATCACCTCTGCGGACGTGTCCTCTTTTGAATGAGAATGCTCCGCCCTGAGCATTGCATCCTCATCAAAAGTGACATGTCGGATCACTATCGATTTCTGACCCTCTGGATCCCACAAACGATAGCCCTTGACGCCGTGGCCATATCCAAGAAAGATACACTTCTTTGCTCTTGGATCCAACTTGTCGCCCCTCTCGTGCACATATGCCGGGCAACCCACAATGCGAAAGTATGAATAATCTCCAGCTTCACCACTCCACATCTCCTCAGGGGTCTTATAGCCAACACTAGCTACTGAAGGAACTTTTTCACAAATTGCACAACGGTCGTGAGTATCTCACCCCAAAACTCCTTTTCCAAACCGGCTGAGTGCCTCAAACACCTCACGCTCTCCAACAATGTACGATTCATCCGTTTCACCACCCCATTCGACTGCGGATCTTCGGGTGTGCTAAAATGATGACGGATCCCATGGAGTTTGCAGAAATTTCTAAACTCCCTCGAGTTATACTCACCTCCATTGTCAGATCTAAGCACTTTCACGTGTATTCCGGTTTGCTTCTCCAACATGATCTTCCACTCTTGAAACATTTCAAAAGTCTGATCCTTCGACTTTATTAAGTACATCCAGACTTTGCGAGAGTAGTCATCAATGAACAAGACAAAATACCTAGCTCCTCCTCTTGACAGCTCTGGGCACGGTCCTCACACATCGGTGTACACATAGTCAAGTGGTCCTCCGCTAGTATGCTTCCCCGTGTTGAACTGCACCATTATCTTCTTTCCGTACACACAGGATTCTCAAAATTCTACACGCTCATTCGAGGCTTCAATCCGTTTTCTTCTTCAGAGTACATCAAGGGTCTTGTCATTTGGATGACCCAAACAGTAATGCCATAACTTGGCTGAATCTCCGGGAACTGAGCTCGTAGTGCTTATGTCTGCTTCACCTTCAAACTGTGGTACCTTGAAGGGCATATAAGTTTCCTACTTTCCTTCCCTTCATCACAACTATGGTTCCTTTCGAAACTCGAAGTTGGTCCTTTTCAAAGACCAACTTACATCCGATATTGTCCAATACACCTATGGAGATTAGGCTCTTCCGCAGATCTGGAACATGCATGTCATGCCCTGTTTTGAAGTATACGTGTATTCTAATGTGTACACGCGGTATTTCTACTTATAATGCATACGTAGGCATGAAGTAAACGTAGATATTGATGTATGTAACGTAGTGCAAGGGGGTTGGGCCATAATGGGTGTCTAATAGATGGGGAAGCGAGATTGGGTACAGGAAAAGTGCGAGGGACGACGTTGGTGCAAATCAACAAGAATGTGTTTAGACGTGAGTGTGTATGCATGTGTAGGCATGCATGGGTGTGTGTAGGGATGCCATGCAAGTGTGAAAGGGGTTAGAGGTCAATGGCTACCCCCGTAAATTTTTAAAAAAGTCAGGGGCAAAACGGTCATTTGGACTTAAATTGCTGTGCATACATACCTAAGTTGTGTGTGCGTAAAGTAATGGCAAACTTGTAAATACTTGGATAAGTGAGGGATAGTTTGGTCATTTAATAAATGACATGGCTTATTGGATAAGACATGGAAAATTCAATTCTAGAATCCTCTCCCTCTTTCTCTCCTTTTCTTCTCTTTTCTTCTCTTTTCTTCCATCATCCTTATCTCCTCTCCCCCTCTTCAATTTCGTGATCCCCCTCTCCACCTTTCTATGTTGACCAAAATTCAAAAAAAAAAGGAAGAAGAAGAAGAAGAAGAAGAAGAAGAAGAAGAAGAAGAGGAAGAGGAAGAGAAGGAGAAGGAATTCAAGATTTTGAGGTAGGATTCCAACTTGGTCTTGGAATTTCAATTAGGGTTATTTCTATTATGTATTCACATCATGTTTACTTAATTTGGATTAAGAGTAATCAAATTCATGTGCCATATTTCATTTTCATGCAAAACCACTTGAAAATTCCAAGCAAAACAATCTCTTTGAAATCCTAAAATTTTGAAGTGTGTTGTATCTGAAATTATGGTTACTATGAAATTGCTAATCGGATTGCTATGTGGAACATGATGCATATCATGTGTTCGATGAAATGCCTCAATGAAGGCAACACCCAGTAATTTGAGAAACGTGTATGTATTAGTGTTGGCCTTGAGCCACATTGATGATTGGTAAAGTTAGAGGCGCGAATGGCATGGATACATTGAAATTGTGATTGGATGATGTGTTGTGACAGTGGGCATGACACGTGAGTGCATGACCCTATATTTGATGATGGACAATTGAAGTGACATGTGCACATCCATACCATTGAGACCCCTAACGTGTTACTTATGATATTAACATATAAAATTGAATGATTCTCAGTCCTCTCTAATGAGGGTGAGTTAGTAAAACCCGGGTTTTTGGTGGGATTTGAGTAAATTGTGGATATGAGGTTTGGACTGAGAAGTTGGGAGAAATGATTATGTGATATGTGATATTTATACCCACTCGCCTTTACCGGGAGTGGAGGGGACATACGGAGGTTGTGTTATTGTGGGAGAGCCTCACTCCTTCCAGGGACGGGGGAGCTGAGAGGCCCGGTGTCGTACAGTGCCCGTGTCCACTGCGCCGTGTGCTATATTCGCCCTACATTTGGGGTGAAGTCCAGGTCCTGGTATCACACAGTTTACCCAAGTTCCAATTAACTCAATTATGAAATAATAAAACAAGATTTGTGTGTTACTTCTACTGCTGGCAGCACTTCCCCTCCCCTTTTGCCCGTACTTTGTGGTTTGGTGGCATGCCTCAGGCATTTGCACTTATCGTATTTGATATTAGTTGCTTGAGCCCACATGTTATTATTATTATTACTATCATTATTATTATACGTTCTTGCAGTAGTTCGTCACTGGACCGCAGGTATGATTCCTTTGTTTAACTATTTAATTTTCATTATATCACTTAGTTACATACACTGTTTCGCTTGGCTTGCCTTGTGAATTGATAGCCTTAAAATGGAGTTCCAAACCCAAGTTAGTTCCTACTGGGACACGCGTTGACGTGCTCCCCTCTATTTTTCAGGTAAGGACAGCAGAGTTGGTGATGGCTTGGAGTTGAGTTTCATGGATAGTGACGGTGTGAGTTGGGGTATACTGTGACTGGGATGTCTTGGCAGACTGAGAGCGGTGTATATATGTATTGACACACTTGGCTGTACGTATGAATGAAACATGTTACATATGAAGTGTTATTAATGTTTCATGGGGTTGTTTTGATATAACTGTGAAGTTTTACTTGTACTATCCCAGCATGTGCGCAGTGGCCTGCTTATTCAGTTTATTCTTTCTCCCTCTTTTACTCTTTTACTCTTTCATCACCCTCACTCTTCAGGATACTTGGAAAAAAAAATTGATGACGGGTATTCTGAGGAATGGGGCGTGACAATGCATCACATCGGAAAGTGTACACGCTATGCCGGCATGCATCTTTATCCAAACGGTTCCAATAGTCACAGTTTTACACATTGCATTGTTTCCCATGAGGATTGAACCTTCATCCTCCTTGGAACGGTATGTCGCGAACCAACTCCTATGAGGAGTCATATAGTACGAGCATCCACTGTCCATGAGCCATGCCATATTTGCATCTCCTGCAATCTCTGCGACAAATATCTCGGTAACTATACCTTCATCACAGACCTGCTCACCATCAATCACCAAAGATGTCGAACCGAAATCCTTTTCGGTTTCCTTGCCTTTCTTCCTAACCTTGTTAGGGCAATGGCTCGAATAATGACCCTTCTTCTGGCAAGAGTAACATGTGATGTTCGCAAACCTATCCTACAAATGTCTCGACTTGGAGCGGTCATTGTTCTTCTGTAGCCTCCTCTCCTTTCCTGTCGACCCCTCACATACAATGCCTCCTCACGGTTACTCACGTTATCTCTATCTTGAACCTTGCGGCATAGCTGCTCTGTGTGAAGTGCTGCCTTCACCTCTTCCACGGTGAGAGTAGTTCGGTTATAAATCATCGATCGAACAAACTGATTATACTCTTTAAGCAATGAACACAACAAGATAATTGCTTGCTGTTCATCCTCAATCTTCACATCCATACCTTGTAACTCCAGCACAATCATGTTCAATTCATCCATGAGATCCTTCACCGCGGATCCAGACTTCATCTTGAGAGTATACAGCTGCTGAAGCAAATATGGGCGACTCGTGAAGGATTTCTTCATATATAGTCCCCCAAGCTTCTTAAACATGTCAGATGTCGTAGCCTCATCTAAGACTTCCCTCAAAACATTATCTAATAACGACAACTGAATCACGCTATATGCCTTCCTATCCAACTCCACCTTAGCGGATTCCTTCACTTCATTATAGATATTCGATACATCGAAAACGACCTGATAACATCCCGTCTGCATAAGAACATTCTTCACCTTCGTCTGCCAAATCCGAAAATCATTCCAGCCGGTGCATTTCTCAATATTCAAAGTTGCCAAAGACACCATCTTTCCTTCGTCACTAACTTCCTTTGCAATAAAACCACATGCTTTGATACCACTTGTTGGGAAATAAACCACCGGTGCAAGCATACGCCCTTGAGATCCACGGGGAAAATAGCAACCTGAAAAATTGATCAGAAATCTAGGGCTAGCAATGACCCCAACTCACCCAACAAAATTTCCAATTGACCTTGCAATAGAAAGAAGCAAACGAATCGCAACAACAACGAATCAAACGCAGACATAAGAAGATTTACCCTGGTTCGGTTGTAAACAGCCTACATCCAGCATTGCGAGACGATTCCACTATCAGAGAGATCCAACAAACTAGGGTTGCAAACCTCGCTTCCTCTCACGTGAGTAATAAGTTGTTAAACCCCACAAGCCCTCACTAATCCACTCAAGGAAGATGAAAACAATGGAAGAATAGAAAAGGAAAAACCTCACCTTTTCTCAAGAAATCCAAAACCCTAATAAATCTCCAAGGGGGTGGCTAGAGGCTCTCCAAAACTCTAATAATCCAATAGATTATTAACCTAGGCTAAAACAATAGTTAGGTTTAAATAAGAACCCCCAAAAATCCAGAAAACCCGATCTGGCCGTCGGTTGTCATGCCGGGGCCCGCGCTGACTCGGCCCGAGTCGGTCGGCAGCCTGAGCTGCTCGATCGAGCTGACACGCACTGATTCAGCCACTGGGTGGAGTCGAGTCAACTCGGTCGAGTAGCATAGCTACTCTGCCCGATTCGGTATTCCCTGCAGAGCTCTCTTCAAACAGCAAACTCTCGGGTTTCTGAGATCTTCAAAAATCCTTCGTAGCTCGACCGAGTAGCTTCCTACTCGACCGAGTAGGAGGTTGCCCGATTCGTGGGAAAACCACCCCATAACTCTCTGTCTCTGCTGCTTCTGCTATGCTCCTACAGCTCGGCCTGCTACTCGACCGAGTCGCCTGGGAAATCAACATACATGAGATCTGGTTCACAAAAAACAACTTCTTCTCATGCCCCCTCCAAGTAAGTCACATATCTTTTTTATCATCTTAGATTTCCTAGGTATTTTAGGATCAGGTTCTTCTTTTACCTCATCCTTACAAACCGTCTCTTCCTACCACTTGAAGAGGGCTCTAGTTGTCTCTTATACTGGGAGTCTTTGGTCATTCAAGTGCACCCATGTCCTTCAGGAAGAGGTCGAACTGTTTGATTGGAAACTTTCTCAAAATCAAAATAGCATTATCATTCTTGTTGCCTGGGCAGTCCTATCGAGGCAACCTAGCCCTTGCATGGGTTTAGGTTCGCTTCTGTTAATTAGAAGTTAATCCAACAACTTTCTAGTTTTATCCAAAATACCTCTTCTAAATGTGAATCTGTTGGATCCATGAGATGGCAAGCAGAACACTATGTGGTGAATAGTGGTTATGCAAATTTAAAAAAATCCCTTTAGAGAATTCTATCTAAGCTGTTAATTAGAGTTACCTAATTAAAACTTAATCAACAATATTGCTTGCAAGATAAAAGTAATGTGGAAGCTTAAAACAATTGCAAGTACATAAACAATCAATCACATAGAGAGACAAGCACAAATAATAAGTTTACCACGGTTCAGGCAACACTTGCCCTACATCCAGCCACACGTCCACATAATGACAAATGATCCACTAATTACGTCTCCAACGAGACAGTGTATAACACATCCATAATAGAAAAACACGTCTCTAATATGAAAAAAAACACCTCTCCAATGAGAGAATAACATAACTCACAAATTTGAGAGAAATACTTACAATACTTTTTTTACATATAGCCTAAAGTTGAAGCTCTTGTGTAGTATTGTGGATATAGTGGTTGATCTCCAAATGATGTAGAAATTAAAACTCTTGAGATCAAAAGTTGGCAACAAAAGATTGTAAAAACTTTGGAAAATAATGGCCACTGAGATGGTTTTTGCTTAAAAGCTTTTGCACTTAAAACATTTTTTACTCAAGAAAATTGATCATTAATCGTGTTGTAAATGAGAAAACTAACCCTATATAAATAGGGCAAAATCTGAGTGAAAACAGATGACAGAAATGCCCCTAAATGGCTCTATAAAGGTTAGTCAAAATATGACCGTTGTAGGCTACCAGCTATGCACTAGTCAACTATTGTTCACCCACTAATCGACTAGTGTGCTATTGGTCGACCAGTTCGATGACAGTAGTCGACAACTACATTCTGTCAAAGAATCTTGAGAGCACTAGTTAACCACATCACTAAAACTAGTCGATTACTTTTCTGATATTATGACACGACACTAAAAACTTCGAAAATAACATGTAAAACAATTTTAAAATATTTTCTGTGTGTTCCTAAGTGTGTGAGAGCTTCAATAAAGACTTTACCATGCTACCAAGACTAAAATAAAAATTACATCAAAAATTACATGAAGCTTTCTAAATGCAATCTTGATTTCTATCCACTTGTCTTAGTTGCTTTGAGTTCTTTTAAGGCCCAAAATGACAGAAACAATTGTGTTGCTGACGTGGACCCTTCTTGATGAATCGGAACCTCGTCAGTCGGTTGAGTGGGACCCTAGGTTGGAAGAACCAGGGTCGTTGATGGATGGTAGTTGACTTGCGATACTCGATCGACTTTTGAGCGGTCTGTATATCGATCGATCGAGGCTGGGAAGCTCAGGAGCGACCCTTATTGAAGTTTGAGACTCGACGATCTGCACCACAGGGAAACGTCAGTGGTGTCGGATCTGGGTTTCAACCCAAATCCCCTCTGATGCTTAAGTTAGAATGGAACTTAAGGAAAAGAGGGAGCCTGTAGTAGCTAAGATCGACCCATGGAGGTTTGTCTCAGATCTGACGTCGCAAGCTCTTTTGTGGAAGAAATGTAAGATGTAAAGTGTAGAGTCTATGTATTAGATCTCGTACGTGTAATTTAGTGATACTAACATCATTAACAACTTATTTAATGTACACATTAATAATATTATTAATAACAAGTATTTATTAATAACAAGTATTTATTAATATAACAAGTATAATACTTAATCGTTATTATACTAACTTATGTTATAAAAATAACCTACTAACTAACACTAAGTTATAATATATACTAACATTATACTTTATTTACTTACTAATATTGCGTATACAAATATAATAACCTACTAACAATATAGAGAAAATTGGCTAAATGCCACCGGTCAAAGTTGGGTTTTAATTTTTACCACCATGTTTAAAAACTTTGCTAGAATAACACCCTAACGAAAATAGTGACGAAAATACCCCCAGTCAAAATAATATAAAACCCCTTAAAAAACGAAGCGGTCGGTGGTCTTTCTCCTCCATTTTGCCCCCTAAATCGTCCACCTTTCCCATCGTCGTCCTCGCCGACCATCCCACCACCTCTTTTCCCGGCTTTAACCGCATATGTCGTAGCTGCAATGATCCGAACCACCGAACGCACAAACCATTCGCCGCTTCTCCAACTCATTCGGCATAGCCCTCGCAAGCAGAACTCACAGCACCGCCGTACCAAGCCTACAGCTCCTCTTTGATTATCGAACGAGGTAAGTGATTAGCGATTTTTTTGGAATTTTTTTTAATTTTGGGTATCAAATTAAGGCTTCATCCTACTCAAATTCTTCGCAAATGTAAAGGATATTGATGCTCATAACACTAAACATGCATAATTGGACATGAGCATCAATATACGTTAAAATAAGTTGGAATACGCTAGTAAACGCTGGTTTACGCGACATTTAGAAGCGCAAAGCAGCGCATGTCAGCGCAAATTGGCGTATATAAGTGCATATCAGTTAATTCGAGGGGATAATACTACGTACATATCTAGGAAGCAGTATAATGCGATGAGCGTCATGTTTTTGTATTTTTTGTAAAATACGATGTTATAAGATGTTAAAGGCTGACTTAGTAGGTAAATAATTTGGCTGATTGGTGTTATACGCTGACTTGGAGTTGTGCATACCACTATACTAGCATAATTGGAAATGAGCATCAATATACGGAAAAATACGTTGCAATACGTTAGTAAACGTTTGTTTACGTGACATTTAGAAGCGCAAAGCAGCGCTTGTCAGCGCAAATTGGCGTATATCAGAGTATATCAGTTAATTTGAGGGGATAATACTACGTACTTATCTAGGAAGCATTATAATGCGATGAGGGTCATGTTTTTGTATTTGTTTTGTAAAATACGATGTTATAAGATGTTAAAGGCTGACTTAGTGGGTAAATAATATCACTGATTGGTGTTATACGCTGACTTGGAGTTGTGCATACCACTATACTAGCATAATTGGAAATGAGCATCAATATACGGAAAAATACGTTGCAATACGCTAGTAAACGCTGGTTTACGTGACATTTAGAAGCGCAAAGCAGCGCTTGTCAGCGCAAATTAGCGTATATCAGCGTAAAGCAGTGCATATCAGTTAATTGGAGTGAATAATATTACGTACCTATCTAGGAAGCACTTTTATGCGAAGAGCAGAATTTTTTTGTATTTTTCTTTGTAAAATACGATCTTATACGCTATTACTAATGCCACCACTACATTTTTAGGGTTTCAACAAGAATCAACCATATTCTGAGGCCAAAATCCAACTTCGAGCAAATGGATTCGAATAAAGGTGAATTTTACGATGTTATACTATGAATTTTTTGTTAGATCTGACATGCGTCAGCTGTATACGTTGTTATGCATGCATAAACGTTAGAATACATGATTAACTTTCCTGCAGGTATACCAGTTCCAATTAATTATGGGGGAGAGTGGAAAAAAGGTAGTGATGGTTGTTGGACCTATGATGCATTGTTTACAAGGTATGTAAGAGTTAGAGGGTCGACAACATACCCGGAACTAATTGATAAGATCTGTGCTGAAACTGGGATTAGTAAGGATGATAGCATAATTGACGTGAAGGCATAGATTAGTTACCCGGTGAATACCGTGATGCCGCCCTTTATAATGCTGAGGAATTCAGATATTTCAACATTCATTGAGCTCATTGCCAAGAGAGATTACAACGTTCCTTTATGTATGAGTACATCGCCAAAACCAAAGGTTGTGATAGCCCCTAGTCCGCCAGTTGTGGTCGAAAAAATAAAGGTGAAGGCCGTCGCGGACCAACCAGTAAGCAAGAGCGTGAACAAGCCCGAAACAGTCCCATTTGGTATCCAAGACAACAATGATGGTTGTTCTCCTATCGGTCTGGAGGACATTAAACTGACCAATCCAATAGATAATTTTGGTGGTAATGATGAAGCGTATTCGATGCACGAAGATGAAGTGGAAGAAGATGATAGTTGTAATGACGAATTTGACAACGATGACCCCTTCAATGATGTTTGTGATGATGATTCGTATGAACGACAGGATCCATTTGCGTGTGTATGTGATGGTATGTTTGATCCATATTTTGGTGTGTTTGTGGAATCACACCTGGCCGTACATCCAGTAGAGGGTGATCATGCAACAGAAAATATAGACAATTATGATGATGGCCAGACAAACAAGCATGCAGATTCACATCCTCTCCCCATAGTCCCAACTGAGCCTGATTTTACAGGTATGCTGTAGTAAATTGGCTAATACTATGTTATATTGGTGTATACTGTAGTAAAGTAGATAATTGTGCAGGTAATCACAATCATACCATCACTTGTGGTAACGATGGACCTTCTGAAGCACATTCGACCAATGTGAACGTATGTGATGAAGGATTTCAGTGTTGGTGAACTTGTAAGAAGCAAGGTTGAACTGTTGCTCCGACTGCGTATTATAACCGTGAAGGCGAATCGCAAGTTTCGCATTACACATTCTGACCGCATGCGGCTTATTGCTACCTGTGTTGACAAGTCTTGCACGTGGAGGCTTAGGGGGTCATTGTCAAAGAAGCATGGCGCATGGATCATTCGGTCATACGTGAAGGGTCACAGTTGTTCCATTGATGCAAGGTTTAAGCGTTATCGTGAAAGTGCAACAAGCGAAGTTATTGCGCAAATGGTTAAAGATGATAATAATGATCCGTGGGATATCGTGAAAATGTTAGAAAAGGTGTATGGTATAAAAATAAGTTATTGGAAAGCTTGGAAAGCCAAGGAGATTGCTACACAAATGGTACGTGGCAGTCCGGAAGCATCTTTTATGGTACTCACATCTTACTTGTGGTTGTTGGAGCATGCAAATCCCGGAACGTATTCGGCATATCAGTTAGACGTGAACAATTGTTTTGTGCAATGTTTCTTGGCATTTGGGCCCTCAATTGTGGGTTTTGAATCTTGCATCCGACCCGTTATAGCTGTAGATGCATGCTTCTTGAAGGGACGTTACAGAGGCAAATTATTCATTGCTACTTGTATGGACGGAAACAACCAAATTTATCCATTAGCATTTGGCGTCGCAGCAACGGAAAACGATGCATCGTGGGCATGGTTCTTTCAGCAACTTCGCCATGTTATTGGGGCCCGACAAGATTTAGTTTTTATTTCTGACCGTCATCCTTCAATTGAGAAATGTTGCATGGAGCAATTTCCTGAAGCAGTGTATGGAATTTGCATGTTCCATCTGGGGTTGAACATGAATGCAAAGTACAAAGTGAAGGCGAAGGAATTCTTGTACAGTGTGGCTAAGGCTTATACAGAGATAGATTTCGAAGAGAAGTTGCAGCATGTGCGGTCAACAAAGCGGCAAGTATACGACTATCTTATGGATGCCGATCCAAAAAAATGGGCTAGGTGTTTTTTTCCTGCCAGGCGATACAGTATCATGACGACCAATATTGCCGAGTCAATGAATGCTCTCTTGAAGGTGGCTAGGGAATTTCCTATTATCACTTTGTTGGAAACTATTAGAACCAAGTTACAGGCTTGGTTCCATGATCGCCTACGACTCGCCAACAAATGCACTAGCATACTCACTCCTTATGCTGAGAGAAAGATGGGTAAGCGAGATGATAAGTCACGCCACTTCATGGTACATCCAATTGATGAATTCAGGTTTTACATTCTTGATGGTCAACGTGATGCAACGGTTGATTTAAATTTGCGCAATTGCACGTGCTATAAATTCCAGCTAAACCAGTTGCCATGCGCACATGCAATCAGGGCTTCCAGGACGCGTAATATATCTTCTTATACCCTTTGTTCAAGGTAAAATTCGTTATACGTAGGTATACGTTTGTATACTTTCCGTGTATCAGCGTTCAAAAGCGTATAATAGTGTCTAATGGCGTAGAGTAGTGCATACTGGTATATATTAGTTTTTACTGGAGTGTTACAATATGATTCTTATCTTATGCAGGTTTTACACAATTGAATGTTTAAGGCTGGCATACGCCCTACCATTGAATCCAGTTCCGCATCGAAGTGAGTGGTATCGAGTCGTACCACAAAGTGTCCAAGATGTGGTTGTACGTCCGCCAGTTGTTTCGAACATAAAAGGAAGGAGAAAGAAGAAAAGGATGCCGTCACAAGGAGAGGAAACCCCTGGAAATCTCCCAGGAAGGAGGTGTGGACGATGCAGAGAGCTGGGCCATAATAGGCAAACATGTAATGGGAAGGAGTATGTACCAACTCAACCAATATGATGGTGCATCAAAATTTTATGTTCAGCCCTTCATCAAATTGTAATAATTTGCAACAATGTAAGTGGAAGGTTTAACTAATAATTTGTAGCATTAATAAAGTCAGATTACAGCTAAAACATGTCCATTGTGATGCTTGTAACATGAATATATACTCCGAAAGCTTGTATGTTCAGCAACTGGCGAAGCGCGTCAATAGGCGTTGAAATACGTTGGTAAACGCTTGTTTACGTGACAAATAGAAGCGCAAAGCAGCGCAAAGCAGCGCATCTCAGCGCAAATTGGTGTATATCATTTAATTTGAAGGTATAATGGGTGAAGAGTAAGTAATCATTCTTAGAATGAATAATGTCAGATTTCACCTTAAACAGGTCCATTGAAACTAATCACGTGTACCCAAAAATGTCAGTCCTTCTGAAAAGACCTCCCAAAAATGTACATTGTGATGAGTGGAACGTGCCTAAATACTCCGTAAACTTGCACGTTAAGGAACGGGCGAAGTGCATCAATAGGCGTTGAAATACGTTGAAATACGTTGGTAAACGCTTGTTTACGTGACAAATAGAAGCGCAAAGCAGTGCATCTCAGCGCAAATTGGTGTATATCATTTAATTTGAAGGTATAATGGGTGAAGGAGTAAGTAATCATTCTTAGAATGAATAAAGTCAGATTTCACCTTAACAGGTCCATTGAAACTAATCACGTGTACCCAAAAATGCAGTCCTTCTGAAAAGACATCCCAAAAATGTACATTGTGATGAGTGAAACGTGCCTAAATACTCCGCAAACTTGCACGTTAAGGAACGGACGAAGTGCATCAATAGGCGTTGAAATACGATGTAATACGGTGGTAAACGCTTGTTTACGTAACAATTAGAAGCGCAGAGCAGCGCAAAGCAGCGCATCTCAGCGCAAATTGGTGTATATCATTTAATTTGAAGGTATAATAGTACAAACAATATAATTAACCACACAAGTACATTGATTAAAATTTAAACTAATCGCTTGTTCCATGGAAAGAGAGATTTGATATAAGATACACATCCATAACCAAAAGTAATGTGTCAATTTTCTATACATAATATACATATCATATACAAATCAAGCGTTGATATCCTTCTCACCATATACAAATGTCCCGGCAGTGGTTTTGGACCACTTTACCATATCCACCGCTAGTTGCCTCCTGTAATTAATAAAGTGCGAAGCCGATAATCCATGGAGGTCAGTATTCATTGCCAAGCACTGAACAAATTTAATGGCATAAACCCCACAGTCCCAACTGTTTGGCTGCTGTGGAACATCAACAATTGTCAGAACAAATGGGATGTCAGGGTCCATTTTGGATTCAGCGCTTGCAAAACTCTCGTTGTAAAGGGACGGTGCGATTGCGGCATGCATACTAAAGATCTCGCGGCGTTCTTCCTTGTACATACTCGACATAGAGTCATACACTTTGACTTCTTTCTTACCAAAGTCATATGCATATGCAGTCCAGTGCGACCCCGTAATGTTTTCGATCCCATAGACGTGGTCACAATTGACCCATGCCTTACACTCCCAATTTTCATTCATACCTAAAACAAACATTGCCAAATTAAGGTCCATGGCACCCCATGACACCTCAGCTCCATCCATCTTCTTCTCGGCATTCATCAGCCGGTTTTCCAAAAACAACTTGTACCCATACTTTACGGACCTGCTGTAAAGACCTCCCAAACATGTCCATTTTGATGATGGGAACATATCCGGATGCTCCTCAACTTGCATGTTAAGTAACTGGAGATGTGCATCAATATGCTGTAAAATGCGTTGGAATACGTTAATAAACAATGGTTTAATTGACGCATAATAAGTATGTGGTTTGCAAAAAGATGTGTTGCGTTAACATACACTACTATACACTATTATACGTTAATATACACTAGTATACGTCGCCATAAACCGGTGTATGATGGTGTATTTGGGCGTATACTAGCGTATTTAGGCGCATATCATTGTATATAATTAAAACAGCTAAGAATATTGCAAGAATTCATCAAGAACAATGAAATAAATAATATGTGGTATGCAAAAAGATTTGTTGCCTTAACATACACTACTATACACTATTATACGTTAATATACACTAGTATACGTCGCCATACACCTGTGTATGATGGTGTATTTGGGCGTATACTAGCGTATTTAGGCGCATATCATTGTATATAATTAAAAAAGCTAAGAATATTGCAAGAATTCATCAAGAACAATGAAATAAATAATATGTGGTATGCAAAAAGATTTGTTGCCTTAACATACACTACTATACACTATTATACGTTAATATACACTACTATACGTCGCCATACACCAGTGTATGTTGGTGTATTTGGGCGTATACTAGCGTATTTAGGCGCATATCATTGTATATAATTAAAAAGCTACGAATATTGCAAGAATTCAGCAAGAACAATGAAATAAAGAAATAATATTAGTACATACCTCACTACTAAGCCATCCTCTTGCAGAAATGAGCACTTCCAAGTTCTTGCAAGAGATGGAATCCAATGTCTTCACCCTAGGCACTAGTCCAGCTACTTCGGCCCTTGATAGATTCTTAGACATCCATGATCTTAACAACTCAAACCTCGAAGTATCGTACGAGAAATCCGTTGTAGTAGGGGTGGATAGGGGTAAATCAATAAGATTTTCTTTTTCGGCTTGGGCTTCTTTTTCGGCATAGCATATCAGCGCTTGATTCTTCTTCTCAGCTTCTTTATCATCACCCTTCTTCTTCCTTGGTTTTTTTTGGCCTTCTTGTTTCTGGTATGGGCTAATAACTGCAGCTGCAGGCCTCTTCGTCCTCATAGGTCGTCCAGCTATGTTAATTTGACTCGTGTGTTCCTCGACCGCAGCAATAACTTCAGCAGAGATAGCCCCAGACACAGCAGGCATGTCAAAACCAGCCTCGTCAATATCCGCCACACCATCAAAACACTTTTCATCGTCATTGATTTCGATCGCTGTAGGGGGTTCATTTATTGGAGGTGGGAGGTTAAGTTCAGCCCTCAGTTGCCTCTCCATTTTGAAAATAGCCATGGCTATCTGATAGGAAAAAATTTCCTTCACTCGCTTCGCAACATTTATCTCAACCCTCTTGACATCCAACCTATCCTTCTCCAAAGAGGCCACCCTCCCCTCCAACACTGTTATCCGATCTTCCATCTTCTTGTTGCTCTCGTCCATCTTCTTTTCTAGATTCTTCAGAGCCAACGTCAAGTTTACAAGCCCGGGAACCTTCTCTTCATCATCTCCACCAGGAGGCATTGAATATCCTAGAAAAGCCGGTCTGTAATCAAGGAAAGGTCGGACTCCATTATAGTAATCAATTTCCAATTCTGCGGCTTCTGGTGTTAATCGCATGAAAGGTAACTGCAAGAACAATAAAAAAATAAGTCTATGGTGTGGAAAAAGCGAACATACACCAATATACATCAGTATACGCTAATATACACTAGTATACGTTGCCGTACACTGGTGTATATTGGCGTATTTGGGCGTATACTAGTATATTTGAGTGCATACATTGTCATATCATTTTATATAATGAAAAAACAAAAGGATATTGCAAGATAACTGCAATTACAATGAAAAAATAACTATGTGGTATGTAAAAAGCTGTGTTACGTTCACATACACCAATATACATCAGTATACGCTAATATACTCTAGTATACGGCGGCGCACAAAGGTGTATATTGGCGTATTTGGGCGTATACAAGTGTATTTGAGTGCATACAGTGTCATATCATTTTATATAATGAAAAAACAAAAGGATATTGAAAGATAACTGCAAGAACAATGAAAAAATAACTATGTGGTATGTAAAAAGCTGTTTTACGTTCACATACACCAATATACATCAGTATACGCTAATATACTCTAGTATACGGCGGCGCACACAGGTGTATATTGGCGTATTTGGGCGTTTACTAGTGTATTTGAGTGCATACAGTGTCATATCATTTTACATAATGAAAAAACAAAAGGATATTGCAAGATAAGTCCATTCTTACATCTTCAACGTCAAATATAGTCTGCCTAGCTAGGGAATAGCCACCAGGCAACGCGTTTGACGTATCCTATCGAAAGATCCTTGGAAGAGGGTTCCCAGGCACCCTCCTAGCCAAGGCAGCAGCGAAATCTGGCAAAAGACACTCTAGAACCCATGCTTGAATAGCAAATGGGAACGTCCCAACCTTCAGATGTGCCACACCAGGTTTCTTAACCCTGATCAACATGTGTGTCCACTCCTTCACCAATTCTTCATACACCATTCTTCCCCATTGGTATGAATTGAACAGCTCCGGATCATCTGCCAAACATATGGCCCTTGGATGCACAATATTCCCAGCGTCTTTCACGAAGACCATGCTGTGGATGATGTAAAGCACAGCAAGCTTGCGAATTTCTACGCTGCCAGGATTTTGAAGGGCCTCGGTACCGAGCTTGGCTATCACATCTGAAAATCGAAGGGTAGCGGTGTCAAGGAAAGCCCGGAACGATGTCTCTGCTTCCTCGTCACAATTCGGGAACTCCCCGAATGGCAAGCCAGTCACAAGCGCAAATTCCACATGCCCAAATGTATGCCAATGCCCGGCTATGTTAAACTTTAATGCGCGTTTATTTGGGCTGGTACTGCTTTCAACCTCCCCTCTACATAATAACCAATGCAAAGTAGGACTTTGTATCGGGAATTTCTCAAGCTTAGACAAGTACCATATGAAATTGTACTCCTTCAACATTTTCTGGTAGGCATCTTCGCCCAAGTATGCCCTAGCCTCTCGTATGCATTCCACGGAAGCCCGATTATTAACTTTGATTTTACCCATCTACATAACGCAAAACATATCAGGATATTAGATAATTAAGTTTGCGTATAACAGTGTAAGCGTATAACATCGTATTTTACAAAGAAAAATACAAAATCAACACATAAAAGTGATTCCTAGTTAGGTATGTAGCATAAATTAACTTATAAGTACTGATTTACACTGATATACACCAATTTGCGCTGAGATGCGCTGATATGCGCTTCAATTTTTAACGTAAACCAGCGTATTTTACCGCATATTGATGCAAATGTCCAATTAAGCAAATTTCTGGTATGCACAACTCCAAGTAAGCGTACAACACAAATAAGACAACATATTTTCCAATTAAATCAGTGTTTCACAACGTATAACATTGTATTTTACAAAGAATAATACCAAAACATGCTGCTCATCGAATAAAAGTGCTTCCTAGTTAGGTACGTATCATTATCCCGTCAAATTAACTAATAAGCACTGATTTACGCTGATATACACCAATTTGCGCTGAGATGCGCTGAGATGCGCTTTAATTTTTAACGTAAACCAGCGTATTTTACCGCATATTGATGCAAATGTCCAATTAAGCATCTTTCGGGTATGCACAACTCTAAGTAAGCGTACAACACACATAAGACAACATATTTTCCTATTAAATCAGTGTTTTACATCGTATAACATTGTATTTTACAAAGAAAAATATCAAAACATACTGCTCCTCGCATAAAAGTGCTTCCTAGTTAGGTACGTATCATTATCCCGTCAAATTAACTGATAAACACTGATTTACGCTGATATACACCAATTTGCGCTGAGATGCGCTGATATGCGCTTCAATTTTTAACGTAACCCAGCGTATTTTACCGCATATTGATGCAAATGTCCAATTAAGCAAATTTCTAGTATGCACAACTCCAAGTAAGCGTACAACACAAATAAGAAAACATATTTTCCAATTAAATCAGTTTTTCACAACGTATAACATTGTATTTTACAAAGAATAATACCA
Organism: Scilla litardierei; assembly: GCA_030789695.1. NCBI lineage: Eukaryota > Viridiplantae > Streptophyta > Magnoliopsida > Asparagales > Asparagaceae > Scilla > Scilla litardierei. Next base: position 40,229,832 of record CM061138.1, on the reverse strand, counting down.
AAACATGCTGCTCATCGAATAAAAGTGCTTCCTAGTTAGGTACGTATCATTATCCCGTCAAATTAACTGATAAGCACTGATTTACGGTGATATACACCAATTTGCGCTGAGATGCGCTGAGATGCGCTTCAATTTTTAACGTAAACCAGCGTATGTTACCGCATATTGATGCAAATGTCATTCTGGTATGCATAACTCCAAGTAAGCATACAACACAAATAAGTCAACTTATTTTCCTAATAACTCAGTGATTTACATCGTATAACATCGTATTTTGCCAAAAAATTACAAAAACATGCTGCTCCTCGAATAAAAGTGCTTCCTATTTAGGTATGTAGCATAAATTAACTGATTTGCGCTTACATACACCAATTTGCGCTGATATGCGCTGATATGCACTTCTATTTGTAACGTAAACCAGCGTTTACTAACGTTTTCCAACGTATTTTACCGCATATTGATGCATATCTTCAAACAAACTTATTTTGCTTAACATGCAAGTTGAGTAGTGTGATAACTTAACATCTTCGTATTCTTCTCAAATTGTATTCTTCCCAAAACCCTAAATTAATTCCCCAAAAAAACTTTTACAAAATCGCAAAAAAAATTCCAAAATGCGAAGCTAAATATGCGAAATCACTTACCTGGTTCAACAAAAAGTCGCTTGATTACGGCGGTGCTGTGATTTCTGCGTCGTCTTCGCTTTGCGAGGGCTAAGCGGTATGCGTTGGCGACGCGGCGACGGCTATGATGGTTCGTTGTTTGGGAGCGTTGCAGTTGCGTGAGCTGCGGATCAGGACGGGATCGCCGGAGGGATGGTCGGAGAGGAGGAAGAAGGGCGATTTTGGGCAGCAAATTGGAGGAGTGCAAACGACGGTGAAAATGAGTTTTTCGAAGGGATTTTACTTTTTTACTTTTTGGTAAGGGGTATTTCCGTCACTATTTCCGTTAGGGTGTTATTTTAGCAAAGTTTTTAAACTTGATGGTATAAATTAATACCCCTCGTTGACCGGTGTTATTTAACCTATTTTCTCAACAATATAACTACATAAGTTATTATTATCAAAAGGGTATGCATGCAAAAATAATCACGTACGTGTTTAGTTGCAGATGGCGGACGTCGGCGATGGGCGACAGCGACTTGGACGGTGGCGCGGCCAGTGACAGTCGGAGCAGCGACTGACAGGGCGCTGGAGAAAGAGGTGGGGCGCTGCGTCGAGGCGAGGGTGGCGGTTGAGTTCGACGGCAACGGAGGGTCGTGGCGAACGGCGAGGTTGACGCCGGAGTGGGCGCTGGTGATCGGGGTCGGGGGTTCAAGGCGATGGCGGAGTTGATGGGTCGACGGCCAAATGAGAGCAATGTGCGGGGTTTGGTCGACGATGAGAGGAGGTCAGAGAGATGGGAGTTGGTGATGAGACGGTAGGGTTGCGGCGTTGGGGTCGGGCTGGGCGCCGCTGCTCAGTAGTGAGTTGGAGGAAGGCGCTGGGTTTGTGGCGGACTGTCGAGCTGGCGGCGTGAACGAATGGGAGCGCACTGGGTTTGGGTTGGGGTGCAAGGCGAGGTACTGGGTTCGTGCGGGGGTTGAGGTGGTGGGACTGGGCGTGGGGTGATCGGAGAAGGGAGGTGCTGGAGGTGGCGAGAGGAGGGGGACGTGCGAGCTTGTGGCGTGAGGTCGCCGAAGGTGAGGAATGCTGCGGGGCTTGTCACCGGAGGTGAGGAGGTCAGATGGTGATGGGGTTCCGGGGTGAGAAAACTGGGGGTTGCGGTTGTCGTTGAAGTCAGAGGCGCGGGGGTTTTAAGGGGAAGAGAAGAAGAACGAGAAGAAGAGGAGGTGGGTTATTGCGAAAGTACTAAGGGGAGAGGGTGATGTGGGGAGTGAGGCCTCGTGGGTTCTGTTACACAACGGACGGAGGAAAAAGTAAAATGAAAAAAGATTTTAAAAATATTTATACAGATTCATTTTGTTTTAAAAGATTTAGTTTTGATTAAAAAATTATCTAATAGGGTTTCTGATTTTTTACCTAACTTATAAGTTTAATATCTCATTTTAAATCGTTAGCTGCCAAATTATCTCATGCCAATTATTCGTTACATAAGCTCATGCGACAAAATAATAACATAAGCTACCTAATTATAATATTGAACTCACACACATCGAATAACGACCGGAAGGTATTTCATATAATAAAAATTCACAGCTTCGGAAATACTCGTAGCTAACAAAACCAGTCGTTAAATTGGCTTGTCTCTCTTTGTTTGTCATTGTATCTCTTTGTTTGTCGTCGCTCATACCGTGTGGTCGTAATACCTGATGGCCCCTTTCGATGGGTTAGACCCTTGTTCAAGATGGTCAAGGTTAAGCCGTCGAACCATGTTAGAAATAGGTCACTTCGTTCGATGGAGAGGGAGTGGTTCACTCGACCTACGGCTGACGACTCGGTAGGGTCGTTCAGTGGCGAATGTGTGGCCCCTTCGACTTACCGCTAACGACACGAAAGGGTCGTTCAGTGGCGAAGGGGTGGCACTTCGACTTATGGCTGACGAAGCAAGAGGGTCGTTCAGTGGCGAAGTGATGGTCCTTCGACTTACGGCAGACGGCTCTGTAGGGTAATTCAGTGGCGAAGGGGTGGCCCCTTCGACTTACGATTGATGACACGAGAGGGTTGTTCAGTAGCGAAGGGGTGACCCCTTCGACTTACTACTGACGACAAGAGAGGGTCGTTCAGTGGCGAAGAGTGGGCCCTTCGACTTACGGCTGACGACATGAAAGGGTCGTTCAGTGGCGAAGGTGTGGCGCCTTTGACTTACGTTCAGTGGCGAAGGGGTGGCCCCTTTGACTTACAGCTGACGATAAGGGAGGGTCGTTTAGTGGCGAAGGTGTGACCCGTTTGACTTACGGCTAACGACACGGGAGGGTCGTTTAGTGGCGAAGGGGTGCACCTTCGACTTACGGCTGACGACACGGGAGGGTCGTTCAATGGCAAAGGGGTGCCACTTCGACTTACGGCTGACGACTCGGTAGGGTCGTTCAGTGGCGAATGTGTGGCCCTTCGACTTACGGCTGACGATTCGGTAGGGTCGTCCAGTGGCGAATGTGTGGCCCCTTCGACTTACGGCTGACGACACGCGAGGGTCGTCCAGTGGCGAAGACGTGGCTCCTTCGACTTACGGCTGACGACACGAGAGGGTCGTTCAGTGGCCAAGGGGTGGCCCTTCGACTTATGGCTGATGACTCGGTAGGGTCTACATGGGTTTCATCAATATGAGTTCAATTCATCTAGATTTTCCCAAGGATCATATCCTTTTAATGGGGATAGTCTTCATAGAATTCGTAAGTGCTATATCGAAAAAGTTGTTTCGAAAAGAAAGCAGAATTTATTTGATGAAAAGCATGTTTTATTGAAGAAAGTAAAAAACGTACATGTATTTCCGAATTTCGTCGGGAGTTGCCTTCGCCCCATGCTTTTTATTCGACATTGTGCTTAGAAGCTCGTTAGTCGACCACCTTAGTGACAAGCGACCCCATCATCTTGCCCTTCTATTTTGAGGGCCCCTCCTTACTGGGCTGATCGTTGACCGGGTTCTTAAGATATCCGTGCTTGACCAGTGCGTCGATCTCCTTCTTGAGTGTCCAGCATTTGTTGGTGTCATGCCTATAGTCATTGTGGTATTTGCAGAATTTGAGGTCGTCCATTTTCTCATATTTACCATTCTTGGCTGATTCTTGGGCCAGTTCTTCTCGTGTGGCATCAGCGAGGACCTTCGTCTTGAGTGCACTTGGCCTCACATAAGTTTGGCGATCCTTGCTCCGAGGGCTTCTCTCTCTTGGTCCGTTGTCCCGAGATTCCTGGTGAGGGGTTCCCTGAGTTGGTTTTTCCTGCCTGGTGTCTCCACGGCGGGCAGGGGTGCCTTTTCCAGTAGTTTTAGTCTGTTCCTCCGCTTCTTTGGAGATTATGAACCGATCTGTTATATTGAACATCTCCGCGAGGCTGTTAGGTGGGAACTGGTGGAGCGCCCTCCATAAGTGTTTGTCCCGCACCGCTTGAGTGAAAGTCGCGATGACAGTTACATCCGATGTGTCCTCTACTTCGAGCCTTTCGTCGTTGAATCGCTGGACGAAGGCTCAGATTGATTACTTATCCTTCTGCTTGAACGTAAAGAGGTGGGAGGACTTCCTCTTGGGATGTCAACCTGCGACGAATTGCTTGCAGAACAAATCAGCCAATTCGTCGAATGACCCAATACAACCATCGGATAATCCGTCGTACCAGCCTTTCACCCTCTTGAATAGGGTAACGTGGACAGCTCGGCAGAGGTATGACTCATCGGCCTTATGAAGAAGCGTCACATTTAGATACTTGCGGATGTGCGACCATGGGTCGCCTCTGCCATCATATGCTGGCAAGACAGGGAGTTTGAACTTCAGAAGAGAAGGAGCGGAGGTGATCTTCTCCTTCAATGGGGTCTGCCGAAGTGCGGACTGGATGAGTAGGGATCGCCCTTCCCCTCCTTGCACGTATGTAGCTCCTGAGGATTAGTTTGGAATTTCCTCTCTCCCCCCCTCCCATATCCACCTGCAAGATTGAGAGGGTTATAACCTGGGGGACCCCGTATATTATCTGATCCAGGATGTTGCGGGTCGCTTCCTTATAGTTGGAGGGACTGGTTCCTCCCGGGAAACCGAAGGAACGATAGTCATTACCCCCTTCGCCGTATTGGTGAGATGTGGGGGTTGTATTGTGTGGGGCGGTCTCTTGTCAATCCACTCTCGGATCTCTTGGATCCCTGAGTAGGGATGCGCCTCTAGTTGGATTTGGAGATTGTGAGTGGCGGATCTCCCATGCTTTGGCGTATCAGGGTTGCCAAACGTCGAGACTCTTGTCGACCCGCTCTGCAAATTCGTGGAATTGCTTCTGGGACACCTTAGGTTCTTTGGTGGCCTTCTCAGGTCGCTTTGATGGGGATGTAGAATTTGAGGCATCCTCCACCAGGACGCTATTCGCCTTTTGCTTCTCACTTGGACCTGGGTTCGGTCCAATGTTGCTGGGTCCAGCCGACATAGCTTTTAGATTGCTTTAGAATGTCGAGCTGGTTAGCATTTTTCCCACAGACTGTGCCAAACTGTTAAGGCCAAAAATGACCGAAACAATTGTGTTGCTGACATAGACCCTTTCTGATGAATCGAACCCTCGTCAGCCGGTTGAGTGGAACCCTAGGTTGGAAGAACCAGTGTGGTTGATGGATGGTGGTTGACTTGCAATACTCGATCGACCCTCGAGCGGTCCGTATATCGATCGATCGAGGCTATGAAGCTCAGGAGCGACCATCACTGAAGATTGAGACTCGGCGATCTACACCACAGGAAAAGGTTAGGGGGATCGGATCTGTGTTCCAATCCAAATCCCCTCCGATGCTTAAGTTAAAATGGAACTTAAGGAAGAAAGTGAGCTTGGAGTAGCTAAGATCGACCCGGGGAGGTTCGTCTCAGATCTGACGTCGCAAACTCTTTTGTGGAAGAAATGTAAGATATAAAGTGTAGAGTCTATGTATTAGATCTCGTACCTTGGGAGTTGGAACCTCCTCTATTTGTAGACCGCATGTGTCCTTTTAGTGACGTTGGGGGATAACGGTTACCAATTATGGTGCCATGATCTCCCCCTTTTAATAAGGGTAACCGTAGCCCACATTCCCGCATATTTATGAGCTCGCCCTTAATCCTACGTTCAATTGGTGGGAGTTCAACGGACGACTGATTGGTGGGCCTTGACCGAGTCAGTGTCATGCTTCATTCATGTGCTCTACGGGGCTTAATCACTCATCAGATGAGTCATCTCGAGTGTCGGCCCGATGATTCAACAAGTTCCATTATCTTTGATAGCTCCATACTCCCTTCATTTCCATGTTATTTTTATCATCTACACATCTACGCCTATGAAATAAATAGTACCTCATATGTTTGCTCATCATCAAAACTAACATGCATGGTGTGACTCAATATTCAATATTATCTCCCTTTTTGATGATGTCAAACATATATGATATAAAATACTCATGAAATGTGAGAGAGAGAGAGAGTGTGTGTGTGTGTCAAACAATATTGGAAATATATGCATAAAGTAAAAAAGTTTGTTAGCTCCTCCTAAAAGTACGCATCATAAGCATTTAGGCTTTTTCTCAATTCATGCATATTCATTGAAGTGCAAATTGGGAGCTAGCTTCTAATCCCATCATGTGTGAGTACCCTTTTTATTTTGGTACCCTTTTTATTTTGGGTCCATGCGAGTAGACATAAAAGTTGAGATTACTCAACGAGAAACCAAACACATTTGGGTTTCGACTCTCCATCAACAAATCTATAATTTCTATTAAAATGAACACCAAGCATAAAGTTATAAACATACTCATCTTTCATTTGAATATTCCATCTCTTGGGTATCGAAACATCGACCAAACCGTTTCTAGTGTGATGCACCCTAGCATAATCATATTCTGGCCTATCGTTGGTCTTACTATTAACCTACGCCAGATTTGTTGTTAAAAGTGTTCGTGAGAACTAATTAGATCATCTAGCTTCTCTTTACTCCTATTAAATATATCCACATTCTTATATAGGTCATCATACTTAGTACGTCTTAATGATGGTCAAAGTCTTATCTAAGTCATTAAGTCTACCACTAAGGTTAACTACATTCATCGCTAAGTGACCTATGCTTACTAATCAATTTTAAATTCCCTTCTTGTATCTTTTGACCTAACTATTTTTGTCAAAGCAATACCTTCATATTTTTCAAATTATTCAAATTTACGAGGAACTTCAGCTGAACCTCTAAAGATAAGCCAAAACAATCGTGTAAAATTGAGGAAAATTTGGAATAATTTACCTCCGGGATAATTCAGAATTTTGACCTTACAAAGTACAGAAAAGTTCGCGTTGCCCAATAGTGATACAAGACGCCATCTTGCATCTGGCAGGCCCAGCTTGATATTCGGCTAATCTTAATCGGCCGAGTTGTCAAACAACAATAGGCCACATAAAGCAGGGTCCATGAAAAGGAACCAAAACACGGTACGGTGTCTGGTGCAACACCACCCACAGCTAATCTGACCACATTCGATCTGATCCTCACAAAAAAGATGCCGGCCAAAAACGAACAGCCACGATCATAAAATACATCTATTATATATTATAAGAAACCCTTGTTCATACCCATCACGACTCGCCCATCCTCATACCTAGTCACTTACATGTAAGGCCCACTTTATATCCGAATCCAATCCGGAGTACCCGTCCGCTTGCTATGTAGTTGAGACAAGCCTTGCATACATATGCAAGTGGGGGCTAATAGCCAGCCGTTGATTAGGAGATCCAAATTCAAATCGCCACTCCGCTGTTATAATAAAGTTAAAAAGGCTAGAGGGAGGGAAAAACATTGGTAGATCATAAATAGTGAGAAACCAGGGTTCAAGATTAAACTAGGACAGCACAGTGCCGTGGTAAGCAAATTAATACAGCCACTAAAGCTATGATTCAACACCGACAGCAGGGATACCGAGACTGGGGGGAGGGGATCAGACTCGGAATCAGAGAAGGGATTTAAGAGATCGGGATTTCATAGGTTTCCTACCTCTCTTCTTCGGCAGCGGCCTCTTCTTCTCTGTCACTGACAAGCCATCTCCTCCTCCCCCTCCTTCCTTCTTCCCTTCCTCTTTATTAATAGTACTACAGCTGTAGTAATCGTCCTCCTCGTCATCTTCATCGTCGTCGAAAAAATCAAGATCATACTCGTCATCGCCTGCAACCGCAGTGGCAGTGGCAGCATCGTCATCACGGTCACGCTCCATGCTGCTCATCTCCATGCTGCTTATAACATTATTATCTTCTTCTTTCTCCTCTTCTTCCCCAATACCTTCTTTTACATCATTGCTATTATCGGCGGCGGCGGCTCTCCCTCTCCTCTTCCCTCGCCACGGCCCGAACCCGCAATAGTAATAATAGAAGCTGGAATCCGCGCTTTCATTATCCGCTTTCTGGTGGCTATTCTTGCCAGCACTGTTGTCTGCCGCAGCTGCCTCGTTCGCCGCTGCTCTTTGGTTGGCGCTGTAGGACCTGATCTGAGCGAGGTGGTAGCTACAAAAGGAATGCGGGAGCTGAGCGGGTCTCTTGCAATGCCATCCTTTGCCGTCGCTCTTCTTGCAATATATAACATTATTATTGCCCCGACTACTGTTCTCCGGTGCCGCCGTGGCCTTCTCTTTCCCCTTGCAGCAGCTGCCGGCATTATTCATCTTCAGCTTCCTCTCCTTCTTCTTAATAACTACTTTCTTATGATCTCGGCCATCGTCTATTTCCTTCATCTCTTTTAGCGTTAACTCGGCGGCCGTGCTGTTTAATTCGTGGTTTAATTTCATTGCATTGCATGAGGTTAAGATGCACGACTGAAAGCAAAAAAAGAAGCCCGCGGAAAGAGACTGAAATCAAAAAAAGAAGCCCGCGGAAAGAGACTGAAATCAAAAAAAGAAGCCCGGGGAAAGAGAAAGCACATAGAGGTACCTAGTGATGGCGGAAATGGGCTCCTCTTCCATTTTGATGAAGTTTCCAAAAATGCCCCCGCTCTCTTCCTCCTCTCCCTGCGTGAACCCAACAAAACAAAATACTAGTCCCAAAATGCCCCCGCGGTAGAAGGGAAATTATAAAAATTAAAAAACATTTATCCGTAAATAATGAATAATAATGAGAAGAAGAATACGCAAAATCGACATTAAACCGATGCAGAGAAAGAGATGCTATGAGAAAACTGCGCCCTTTGCTAACATTTTGGCATCCATTAACCTAAGCCGTCGGATCTAGGGTTTCTCTTTTCAAACGACCGGACCATAATCATAGAATCACATATAATCTCCCATACACACAAATAGAAACGCAAATGAAACGAATTAATCAAGATCAGGTTTGCATCGATCAATTTGATTGAGGGACTTTTCATAAACATGTAAATCCCAAAATAAAACCCTAACTGCAGTACAGAAAAACACCAACCACTCAAAATAATACTAAAACTGGGAGAAAACCAAACCAAATCGTACAGATCAATGGCCAGGGCAAAGGGGGGAAACAGAATAAGAAGACCTAGCTCGATCTGACCTTGGGATTTGCGAGAAAGCCACAGCAGAAAGAGTCGGAGTCGGGATTCATCACGATCACATCCCACGGCGAGCAGTTCAGCTCGCATACCATCAGCCCCTCGGGCTCGGCGGCAGCGGTGACCTCCGGCGCCGGCGGTGGGCTAGGGTTGGCAAAGACGGTCGCTGAACCCAGAAGCTTCGAGGCGTTCCTTCGAATCCTCATTACTGTATAATCTGAGTAAAGAGAAAGAGACGGAGAGATCAACAGAGGCTCTTCGATTTTGATTTGATTGGCGCTGCAGCAGCTGGAACTAATATTATTATTTTCTTTAGGGCGGATCAATTTTTTGAAGGACTAAAGGGTTAGGGTAGCTCAGAAGAGCTTCTGCCCGCTGCTGCTGGCCTTTTTTTCCTATTAATAGACGATTTTATATTATAATTATTGGTTTCCGATAATAGACCTTACGTGGCTTGATAACCACAAAAGTGCCATCGAGTGCCAACCCTAATAAAATCTAATTTTACTGCAAAAGGTAAGATGCTGGCCACGTGTTAGTGGAGCCAGATCAGATCAGATCAGGGGCCCAGAGCTGTCAGAAAACAAAGATCCGACTCGAATTCATTTTAAATTAATGGATGAATGAAACATAACAAATTATGCTCTTCTTGGGTTTGCGTGTTGTTGGGCTGAATACGGCCCATGTTTTCAGAGAGCCCATTAAACTCCACCGTAACTGAAGTTGCAAGATATGGGTTGTTATACCTAACCAAGCCTAACGAGCCCACTAAGGTCCATCAAGTCCGATAAGAGCCTAACTCGACAATTGTCCTGTTATGGCCCATTAGTTATTATAGGAGCCATTTAATGGGTCAGAAAAAAGCACCAAAATACCATGACTGACTCAGTTATATATATGCCTCAAAACTGAAAAGGACGTATGAGTTATAAGATTTTTATTTCCAATACTTGCTCGTAATCTGCTTATCTTACGGTGACTGATCACAATTACTAACTTGAGTATCAGAGAAGCCAAATCGATGGGCCCCTTTCTAAACTAACTCAGATAATGCTCTTGTATGTTATGGTGTGCAAGACCTGAACGAGAATCCAATCTTATTCCCCATCAATCAAGATTTGATCCAAGGCTAAACGACTCATCACCATGTTACCCCCCTTATATACTTACATCATCATTGGTGTAATCTATGGGAAATCAATAAAACTATGACATCACATGAGTTAGAAGGCCTTACGTCCAATTTTAAGTGTTAGTGCACGGATACGAATCCAACCGGAGTATCCACATACTCGACCCATTTAGCATCTGCAACCCGATGCCCCCCCCCCCCCCCCCCCCCCCCCCCAAATATCGGGGACCGCTGAGTTAGATGAATGGGTCATTCGACCTTTAAGCTGGCGCTAACATTCAGGGAAAAGTTAATGTGGCCGAGTAAATGGGCAGCCGTTAACTCGAATCGCGGAGAAGATCGTGCCCAAATTAATGAGCAACGGTTACACATCATTAAGGGGGAATTACCTAGACCAAAGAACGAAGGTAAATGGGCCCCAATTCCAATGTACAAGGTCTAAGACATAGAACTCTACTTTCTCAGCTAATACTTCTTATACATTTCGAGCTTGCGCCGCCAGTCTTGAGACGAACCTCCGTGGGTCGATCTCAGCAGCACCAAGCTCCCTCTCTCCCTTAAGTTCCATACTAACTTAAGCATCGGAGGGGATTTGGGTCAGAACCCAGATCCGACCCCCCCCCCCCCTAACGAGTCCATGTGGTGCAGATCGATGGTCATCATCCAACGTTGAAGGTCAACATTGAGCTTCCCAGCCTCGAACGATCGATGCAACTACCGCTCGAATGTCGATCGAACGTCGCCTCATCTTCAACTACCATCACTCGACCCTGGTTCTTCCAACCGAGGGTTGCACTCCAACTACTGACGAGGCTCCGACGCAGCATTTCGAGTCTACGTCAGCTTGACAACTGTCTCAGTCAATTTTGGCCTTAACAGTTTGGTGCTGTCTGTGGGAAACCACGAGTCGACATCCCGATCGACGAAACACTCGACCATGTCGACTCACCCAGCTGTGTCTTCTGGGGATGCCACGAGAACTCCCAGCGTCGGTCTCATCAGCATGATAATGGGAGGTCTCCCGCACCCGGAGTTATCGACCTCTCTCCAAAGCTCCTACGCCGAAAGGTTGATGACAGTATCTGCGGGGTGAAAGCATCCTAGAGATTCTATGCCATCTATCTCCTTCTCGGATGAAGATCTAGAAGGTATGGAACTGTCGCATGATGATGTCGTCGTCGTCACGGCTACCATCAAGGAGATCGTCGTAAAAAGGTTGCTTGTCGACACCGGAATCTCGTGCGACTTTCTCTTCTTCACTACATTGGAAAGGATGACGATGTCATCCATGAAGTTGACACCTTATTCGGGGCCCCTGGTGGGAGTCACCGGATATTCTGTCCCAATAACGGGCATCATCACCTTACCGGTGACCCTTCACACGTATCCTCGATAAATCACTTTCCTAACCAGCTTCATGGTGGTGATGTAACGACCCGCTCTTGGGGCCCGCTACAGTTTGGAAATGCACAAGTCCTGCTAGGCACCAATGAGATCAATACAGGCTCTGTTGCAGAAATGCGCCAAAATACTCATACATGAAAGTGGTGTAACCCTTATTACAAACCAGCAGCGTACATGAAAGGAAATACAACTCGAGTACACAGATACACACCAAGCAAGCCACTCTGATACATATAATAAATGAACACGCTCACACTCACACTTAGTAACCAGCGTCCTCCTGGTCAAATTCTACAGCAAACTCAGCGTCTGCAGTCCCTGATGCAACTTCCTCAACCTGTGCTGTATCTGGCGAGACCACCACAAAAAGAAGGGTCGCCAGGATCAGACGTAACTCAAAGTATCTCTAGCATGTTATTTAAACCAATAAACGAGCATAGGCTACGACTCGACCGCGCTGATGTAGCACGCATCCAAGTCCTTTACCAGATGCATCACAGAAGACTTCAAATCCTCCTGATCGGTCTGGAATGATCAGAATAAGCGCAGTCGTCAACCTCTTCTTCAGCTCCTGGAAAGCATCCTCACATGCTTTTGACCAAACAAACACCACATCCTTTCTCGTCAATCGTGTCAAGGCTCCCGCGATCTTCGAGAAGTCTTTGATAAACCTCCGGTAGTAGCCAGCAAGTCCCAAGAAACTTCGAATCTCAGCCACCGTTCGGGGGACTGGCCAGTTTTGAACATCGGCTACTTTTTCAGGATCAACAGCAATCCCTTCTCCGGACACTATGTGGCCTAGAAACGCCACCTTGTTCAGCCAGAACTCGCATTTGCTAAGTTTGGCATAAAGCTGGTGTCTTCTGAGGATCTCGAGAACCTTCCTGAGATGCTCAGTATGCTCCACTGCATTCTTCGAGTAGATGAGAATGTCGTCGATGTAGACTACAACGAACTTGTCCAAGTATTCATACAATACTTGGTTCATGAGACTCATAAATACCGCGGGTGCATTGGTCACACCAAACGGCATCACTAAGTACTCATAGTGTCCGTATCTGGTCCTGAATGCAGTCTTGGGAACATCTTCATCCTTCACCTTCACCTGATGGTACCATGTCCTCAGATCCAGCTTCGAATAGACGCTTGACCCACCGAGCTGGTCGAAAAGATCGTCGATGCGCGGTAGAGGGTACTTGTTCTTCACGGTGACTTTTTTCAGCTCACGGTAGTCAACACACATACGAAGGGATCCATCTTTCTTCCTTACCAGCAATATAGGAGATCCCCAGGGAGATACACTGGGTCGTATCCATCCCTTCTTTAGAAGCTCATCTAGCTGGACTCGCAATTCTTCTAGCTCAGATGGTGCTAGACGATACGGTGCCTTAGATATTGGTTGAGCTCCTGGCATTAGTTCTATGGCAAATTTGAGAGTGCGATCCGGAGGCAAACCTGTAAGGTCGTCTGGAAACACATCCAAGAACTCTCGAACCACTTCTGGTATCTCAGGCTCAGCTTCCATAGTAGCTGCCATTGCTTCGGTCGATTTGGCTCTGAACTCCACTGGGCCTACTGATCTGCTTCCACTAATGAACTCAAACTTTGGATGATCAGGAATCTCGAAGACTACCCTCCTTCGATTACAGTCGATGGTGGCATGGAAAGTTCCCAACCAATCCATCCCGAATACAGCATCAAAGTTCGGTATGTCTATCATCATAAAGTCAGCAAATAACGCTCGCCCACAAATAACCACTGGGCATTGTGGATACCCACGGGTCGTCTTTATCACTCCGCCACCTGTGTTGACGTTCCAACCGGATGCTAAAGGTTTGACAGGAATAGTGTGGGTGCGAACGAATCGACTCGCCAGAAAGCAGTGTGATGCTCCTGAGTCGAACAAGGAGAGTGCAGGTTGCCCAGCTACTAGCACGACACCTAGGTCCAAACACTAATCTAAGCAACCAATGCTAATGAAAGAAATGAATTACGAACTATGCAAGAATTATACCTGTGATCACTTCACCGGTAGCCTCAGCCTCTTCGACGGTCATGGTGTAAGCCTGGCGTTTCGGTGGTGGCTGCTGCCTTGCTTGCTGAAACTGCCTCTGCTGTGGAGGTAGAGGTGGACGCTGTGGAGCGTTCCCAGTTGGGACAGCACGAGGAGCTGGGGCTGGAGCTGGAACTGTAGCACGATGCGGACAATCCCTAGCCATGTGTCCTGACTCCCCGCAAACCAGACAAAGGCCTAAAAGAATTTGACACTCAGACCTGATGTGTCCAGGCTTCCCACAATAGTGGCAGACCGGGAGGGCCTGCTGCTGTTGCCCTGGTTTCTTAAACTGAACCTGCTGAATAGGGCGGTGTATCTGTGGCCGTCTGCTTGGCCCAGCTTGGGTCGGTGGGGGCCTCGCAGGTGCTGTCAGCCTTCGTTCTGCCTTTGCTTCTAATTCAACCATCTCATGGTTCCGAGCAATGGCTAAAACTTTAGCATGTGTGGTCGGACTAGCACCGACCATCATCCTCCGAATCTCAATGTTGAGCCCCTGCTGGAACTGCTGGGCTCGAGTCAATGGATCTACAACCATCTCCGGGGCAAACCTGCTGAGCCTGGAGAACTCAGCGTCATACTGATCCACGGTCATCGAGCCCTGCTTCAGGTTAATGAACTTCTTCCTCATCAGGATCTTTGCCTGTGGGGGAAAGTACTGAGCATTGAATGTTTTAGTGAAGACATCCCAGGAAATCGGCAATCCCAAGCGGTCTTCTACCGCCTGCCACCAGTCTCGAGCACCATCAGTTAGTTGTCTTTTGGCGGTAGCCACCCATGCTTCTTCTCGAATCTGAGATGCTCTCAGATCATCAGTGAATCTCTTGAGCCATTCTTCCGCTTGGAGATGATTCTCGGTCCCAGCGAAAGTCTTCGGGTTCATCCCTCGAAAGTGATAAACACTCGGGTCAGCTTTCTGCTCTCTGCGCAAAGCCTGCTCCAAAGCCTGTCCAAGCTGCTGATGAAGGGCATACATGCCCCGCATGCAATCTTCTGCAGACAATGGTGCGGTCAGAAATGCTGTCGCGTTCGGACCGGTGTTAGCTCCATTGCCAGCATCATTTTGGTTGGGACCCCCATTCAGGTGATTGATCCCGGATCCAAATGCACTGTCCTCGCTTCCTGAAGTGTTCCTTTCCATTGCTTTCCTGCGTTTTCATAAGGCTTGATCAGTTTCATTGAGTATTTTATACAGCACATTCTGAACTTCCTTTACTGCTCATGTGGTATTTAGCGCGGACCTGCATGGGCCACCAAACCTGTAACGACCCGCTCTTGGGGCCCGCTACAGTTTGGAAATGCACAAGTCCTGCTAGGCACCAATGAGATCAATACAGGCTCTGTTGCAGAAATGCGCCAAAATACTCATACATGAAAGTGGTGTAACCCTTATTACAAACCAGCAGCGTACATGAAAGGAAATACAACTCGAGTACACAGATACACACCAAGCAAGCCACTCTGATACATATAATAAATAAACACGCTCACACTCACACTTAGTAACCAGCGTCCTCCTGGTCAAATTCTACAGCAAACTCAGCGTCTGCAGTCCCTGGTGCAACTTCCTCAACCTGTGCTGTATCTGGCGAGACCACCACAAAAAGAAGGGTCGCCAGGATCAGACGTAACTCAAAGTATCTCTAGCATGTTATTTAAACCAATAAACGAGCATGGCAAACTAAAAAGTAAAGTGCGATCAATAGAGCATAAAAGTAACATAACAGTCTACTTCTATCAGCAATAACAATATTTACTAGTTGTGCCTGAGCCTACGTGACTTATAAAGGGAAGTACGATATGCAACCAAGAGTCCACCTGATATCCCGGGTTACAACAAAACGATACGGTACAATCAATACGATACAATCAAAACGGTACTTTTCAACAAAACGATACTGTTCAGTCAATACGGTACTATCCACTGGAGATCGGACTGGTCGCTCCCGAACTTCCACAATTATAAGTTACCCCAAAAACCCTGTGTGTGTGTGTGTGTGTGTGTGTGTGTGTGTGTGCAGGTTACCGTACTTACAATTTACGAGTCAATCACCATTCTTACTTTTCCAATTACATCTTCCAGTTAACGGTTAAGCATGTCACAGAGTCCAATTCAATTTACGGTACGGTGCAACTTATCAAGTTTAGCTAACTGTTCAAGTGAAACACTTTGCCAATAAAAGAAACTAATTTGGCATGCATCAATATTGCTTTTAAACCCCATAGCTAGAGTACGATGAGTTACCGTTTCGCCCTGTAGCGAAAGGCGCGTTTTGACAGGCGGTCGGTGTACCTGGTTCACACGTGTTACATAACAAGTTAGCTACACAAATAAAAATTACGTCATTAGCTTATATAACAAACTAACTTAGTTTAACTTATACAACTTATTAAGCTAATATAACTTATTAGTTAACTTAAATAACTAAACTTATGTATATATATTAATCTGAAAAAAATTAGATAATAACTAAATTATTAACTTAACATAATTTAAACTAATCTAATTAAACTAATATATATAACTAATATCTTATCTTATTAATGTTAGGTGATGTAGGCACCAATAGTTATGCAACAAATTAATAACCCTTACCTTATCTATCTGCTCCCCTTCCCCTTCTCTCTCTCTCTCTCTCTTCTCTCCCCCGTACGTTCTGCTCTTCTTCTTCTTCTTCTTTTTTTTCATTCTTCTTCGCTGCAGCAGGGGGCCACGGCGCTAGGGGGCCAGGCGGGCGACGCGAGGCGGGGGCAGCCGGCACGGGGCGCGAGGCGGGGGCGGCCGGCCTGCGGGATCTCCGGCGACGGGGAGGCCGGATCGGGGCGGCGTTCGGTCTGGGGGTGGCGCGCGAGGTGGTGGGCCGCGTGGCAGCTTGGAGCGGCGGCCGGCCAATGGAGGAGGAGGAGGAGGAAGAAGAAAATGTTGCAGGTTTTGATTTTGTTGATTTGTGGCTATATGTGTTTTTGGGATTTCTTGATTTAAATCTGAAATTAATTCAGATCTGAGTTTGCTTTGAGTTTTGGATTTTGATTCTTTTCCGAATTCTGATTTGGATGTGGATTGGGTTGAAACTGATTTGGGTTGAAGGAATTTGGTTGGTTGCTGTGGATGGACGGGAGAGGGGTTGATGATGATGATGTTGTTGTGTTGGTGATGGTGAAGGGGTTGATGGTGGTGGCTGATTTGGTGTTTGCTGGTGGAAGGAGGTTGTGTATGGAGCTGGTGGTTGATCGTCGTGTATGGAGGAGGGGGTGGCTGAAGAATGTTGCAGTCGTCCTTAAAAAATGAAGAGGCAAGTGACATGTTCATTAATCGGAGATGATTTAGTCAAGGATTAGGTTCTTATTAATTACAGGGAAGAAATTTTTGCCATGGAAATTTCATCGTGGAAGAGACGTGTTAAACGAAAATCAAACGTTAGCATTAATGAAGGGAGACTAAAAGTTTAAGGGGAATGAATTGAACCTGGTTTGAGGTTGCTACTGACTCGGGATGAGAAAAACGTGAGGGGGGAATTAATTAGGTCTGGTGTGTTATTACATAGAGTTATTTCACCCCAAATATTATATAAGTTATCTATCTGGTGTGTTATTCGTAACTAACCAAAGTCATTAATGGTAATTAGTAAAATAATTAGTAATCGTAATTCGTAATTAGTAAAATAAAGTAGCTACGGTAATTCGTAAATTAAAATAACCATAGTAACACTAAACTACGGTGAAAAATGTAGACGCGCTCGCGTCGACTCTACGAATAAAAATACTTGGACAATTCGGAAGTAAGCACACATGCAATTAAACATACCTAAAAATAGCGGCCGTTACAGGTGAAGATCAACTCGGTATATAACGGGATCATCGGAAGACCACTACTAAATGATATTGAGCTGTGGTCTCAACCTTCCATCCTATGATCAAATTCCAGACCCCCGAAGGACTCGAAAAAGCAAGAGGGAATCAGAAACAGGCACGATCGTGCTATACGCTGTCCACCGCTCTGAGGAGGATCAAGCAGGCGGATCCAGTCGACCCACCGGTCGAAGATCGGTAGCCTGCCGCGGTCGAAGAAACGGAGAACATCCGGATCTCCGAAGAGGAAGGAAATACTGTCTCTATTGGGTCGTTGCTCCCTTTCAACCTAAAGGAACAGTTAATCGCCCTCCCAAGAGAGCATGCCGACATCTTCACCTGGACCCCGAAGGATATGCCCGGCATCGACCCCGAGGTAGCCTCCCATAAGCTGGAGGTCGACCCGACCTCCAGACCCATGAAGCAAAAGAAGAGAAACATGGAAGGTGAAAAAATAAAAGCTGTGATCGAAGAAGTGGATCGACTTATAGAAGTTGGCTTCATTCAAAAAGTCAAATACCATGAATGGCTCTCGAATGTCGTGATGGTCAAGAAGGTGAACGGCAAATGGCGAATGTGTGTTGACTTCATTGACCTCAACAAAGCGTGCCCGAAGGATAGCTACCCCCTGCCACGAATCGACCATCTGGTCGACAGTGCTTCGGGCTAAGAACTCCTCAGCTTCATGAACGCATTCTCAGGATACAACCAGATCCAGATGCACCAGATGGTGAGGAGAAAACTTCTTTCATCACCGATTGATGTATTTTTTGTTACACCAAAATGCCATTTGGTTTGAAAAATGTAGGAGCCACGTACCAACGTATGATGAACGACGTCTTCGAGGCTTAAATAGGACGAAACCTAGAAGTCTACGTCGACGACATGTTGGTCAAGTCGAAGAAGCCAACGGATCACGTCGCAGACCTTCGGGAGATATTTGCACAGATCCGACGATACAACCTCGGCTAAACCCTGCCAAATGTACTTTCGGGGTTCGGTCGGAGAAGTTCATCGGTTTCATGCTGACGAGTCGAGGGATCGAGGCCAACCCCGACAAGATCGCTGCCATCGTCACGATGAAGGAGTTCTCGACTCTCAGAGAGCTCCAGAGGCTGAACGGAAGGATAGCAGCCTTGGGACGATTCTTGTCTAAGTCAGCCGAGAGGTCATTACCTTTCTTCAAGGTGTAGAAAAAGGCGATAGCCTCCTAGTCAAGCAGCAAGAGAGACATCGAATGGGATGGAGACTGCAAAAAATCTTTCTCCGAGTTAAAGGAGTACATTCGCACCCCACCGCTCCTGACCAAGCCAGATAAAGATGACCAGCTCATCATCTACCCAGTAGCCACCGAGGAGGCCGTAAGTTTGGCGCTCGTCAAAGAAGACGCAGGGGTACATCGGCCCATCTACTATGTCAGTCAGGTTCTCCGAGCCGCGGAGGTCAACTACTCGAGGATCGAAAAGATGGCTTTCGCGCTGGTGCAATCTGCAAGGAGGTTGGGGCCGTACTTTCGAGCTCACACCATCCTGGTCATCATCGACGCTCCCTTAGAGCAGCCCCTGAAGAGGCTCGATCGTTCAGGGAGAATGACAAAATGGGTGGTCGAACTAAGCGAATTCGACATCCAGTTTAAATCGAGGACCGCCATTAAAGGGCAGGCTCTCGCCGAATTTATCGTCGAACTCACTTACAATAATGGCTAGCAAGAAGAGGTATACGTAACTAGCTTACTACCTGAGGCTACCCCCTCATCCTCAACAAGTATCAATCCACCGAATGAAGCGAATGATGCAATTGAAGACGAGTGAATCTGGATCGTACAAGTCGACAGTTCGGCCATTCAAGCTGGAAGCAGGGCCGGAATAATTGTCCAAACATCAGCGGACAATATATTTGAATACGCCATTCGCTTCTATTTCTAAACCACTAACAATGGTGCGGAATATGAATCGGCCATCAACGGACTTCGATTGGCTCGACCCCTATGGGCGAGAGTGGTCCAACTACTCAGCGACTCCAGCCTCGTCGTCCACCAACTGAACGGGACCATCGAGGACCGTGAAGACTCGATGCAGAGTTACATGCTAGTCGCTAAAGCCGAGCTCGCCAAGTTCACGCACGTGGAAATCCATCATGTGCCAATGTCGAAGAATCATTGATCCGACACATTGTCGAAGCTTGCATCCTCCTATAGGATCCAGTCGCGTGGAGATGGAGGATCGAAGGAGAACTTACGTTAGCGTACGCGACGCTGTAGTATCTGAACTTTGCCCTCGGATTCGCCACAACGGTCAGTACTTCGTCACAGAGGATCGAAGAAGCGTTTCCACCGTCTAAATCTCTAAATGGAAGAAGAACTTAATGGAAGGGAGAAGAGGAAAAGGTTTGCCTTATGCAAACTTATGGCATGAAGGATTAGCCTTAAATGCCTTACCCTTGGGTCTTATTTATAGGCTTTAGGGGTAGTTATTGTAGGAAATAACCATATATAAGCTTATTAGCTTATATTAATACCCTTGCTTATCCTCTTCTTCATGCACTTATCAAGTGCCTTTATGCACTTATAATGTGCCTTTTTCCACTTATCGAGTGGTCCTTTTCACATATGAAAAGGTTCCCTTCGTACATGCTTTCATGCACGCGACATCTGAGGTCCGTATACCCTCATACATCCCCTCATAGGTGTATACATGTCGTCCATATCCAACATCTCCCACTCACACTTGAGGAGATTGTAAGGAAACATTTTTTCCTTTAGTTCTTCTATTTATCATACTGAGAAATAGATCGTGTAACCGTCATGCGCATAGAGTCTGTTGTTGTGCACTTGTTAGAGATACACAACACTCTTTGAGGTGCAAAGTTGAGTAGATCAACGCATGTTTTACCCTAGATTATTTCTTCACATTTCTTATACTTTATATTCAACAATTGAATCCCATCTGGATCACAATTGGCTGGCCAGCTTTGAATCTCTAAAGTCCAAATGTGAAAATGAAATTAATCTTCCTCTTCTTGCGATCCTTTCGATCTTGACTTGACTCGCTTTTCTAACATGCCCCGCCGGACAGAATTACCATAGTCCATAAGCAACATGCTAAGATAGCGATCACCCAGTCAAATCTAAAGGAACCAATTAGAGTCCATAAGGGTAAGAAGCTAAGACCCATGTGGTCTTTGGGTCTCACATAATAGTAAACACAATTACTATTCTAACACAATGGTCAAATGCATACGTAGTATGAATACGTATTACAACATCACTCCTTTCCCAGGGAGCGTATGTCTTAATGATGTTGTAAGGATGATGATCAGACACCACAATGTCTGACTTTGAGTCCCTTTTTCTACTCAGTAATTTCCTGGACCCACATCCCGCATAAGACAGATAAGAAAAAATCTTCGTAGATCTTTTGTAAGCATTCAAAAGATGCAGATCTTTCATACGACCATTTTTGTTTAAGTCATGACTCTAAATCATCCGTCTGACGATTTTGACTTTAAACATGTCTCATCTTTATCTTATCCGTATGATAGAATAAAGGCGGTTGCTCATGTGAGAAAGCCAACCTCAATCTGTCCGACATACTAGAAAAACATAGCTGAGAGAAATGTACACAAACATTTTCAAGAAACTCATATGCAATGTCGAAAAAGAACTTATTCTTTTATTAAATTTGATCTTTCATAGACATGGGAATATACATTGATACAACTCAGCTCTTACGCAAACCTTGAGATGATAAGTGTTTGTAAAACACATCTCTGGGGATCGCCTTCGTAAGCGGATCCGCTATCATCTCATGCGTAGATATGTATCTAATGTCTACCTTCTTGTTCTTGTCATAGTCTTTTGCAAATTTGTAGCGGATATCAATGTGTTTGGTCTTACAATGGAATTTTGGATCTTTGACATAGGCTATAGATGCTTGAATGTCACTGTGTATTGGTACAGCACCTGAGTCACTTGCATCAATTATCCTGTCTAAGAACTTCCTAATCCAAACAGCTTCTTGGACTGCCATGCTAAATGCTACAAACTCGGCTTCCACAGTTGAAAGTGTGATGCAGGATTGTTTCTTGCTACTCCAGGATATTGTACCAGATCCGAGTAGAAAAACATATCCTGAGGTCGATCGTCGCTCATCGAGATCACCCGCCCAATCAGCATCAGTGTAGCCTTCGAGCCTCAAGGCATCTCCTTGATAGCATAAAGCATAGTCTGCAGTTCCTTTAAGATACCGCATTATCCTCTTAACCGCTTTCCGGTGTACTTGCCCTGGATTGGATTGGTAACGACTTACCATTCCAACGGCAAAACAGATGTCCGGTCTTGTACACATCATAGCGTACATAAGACTACCAACTGCACTGGAATATAGAACTTTTTCCATAATTTCCTTTTCCTTTTGGTTCTTTGGACACGATTTCAGACATAAATTATCGCATTTGCTTATAGGAGTATCAATGGACTTGCAGTCCTGCATATTAAAACGTTCTAGAACCTTCTTTATATAAGTCTCTTGTGAAAGAGAGAGAAGTTTCTTCGAACGATTCCTTGAAATCTTAACTCCAAGGATATATGTGGCTTCTCCCATGTCTTTCATCTCAAAAATTGATGAAAGCCAAGTCTTGATATCCATCACAAAGCCCTTGTCATTTTCGGCTATTAAAATGTCATCTACATATAGAGACATAATAACATACGTGCTCTTAACCCTCTTGATATATACACAGTTATCTTCATCAAGCATGGAAAACCCATTTGATAAGACAACTTCTTGAAATCGTATATACCATTGCCTCGAGGATTGTTTAAGACCACATATAGACTCACGAAGTTTACAAACCTTATGTTCGTTTCCTTCTTTTACAAACCCTGTTGGTTGTTCCATATAGATCTCCTCGTCCAATTCTCCATTGAGAAAGACAGTCTTTACATCCATTTGATGTAATTCGAGGTCTAAGCAAGCTATCATAGCCAGAATCAAGCGAATCGAGGTAAAACGCACAACAGGTGAGAAGGTCTCTTCGTAGTCTATCCCTTCCTGTTGCGTAAAACCTTTTGCGACAAGGCGAGCTGTATATCCGTCTATAGAGCCATCAGCCTTATGCTTGATCTTGAGAACCCATTTGTTCCCAATAGCTCTACGTCCTCTGGGTAAGTCAACCAAGTCCCAGACTTGGTTAAATTTCATGGATTCTAATTCCTCCTTCATCGTTTCTATCCATTTGTCTTTTGTAGAGCATGATACGGCCTGTTTGAAAGTAGCAGGCTCGTCATCTTCTTGTAGTAAAGTCATAAAGGTTTGTGGGAATTCATCCTCAAATCATAGAGGAGCTAACATTGTACGACTACTACGTCGTATTTGAGATTCTTCAAGTCCTTGTTGACTCGAATTTAGATCAATTCCACTCCCACTTGGAATGTCGTTAGAAATGCTCCCACTTGGATCATTATTCCCGTATGGAATAGGCTTCGCATCATTCGTATCATCCATTGGTGAAGGTTGAAACGCATTTTCGTCTTCACCAAGAATTCTCCCACTCGAATGAGGTAATCCTTCTTGATCATAAATCTCAAATAGAGATAAGTCCCGACTTATCTCGTCCTGTCTTGGAAACTCGTTTTCCAAGAAAGTGACATCCCTCGACTCAAATTCAATTAGTCCTCCATTGTCTTCCTGACCAATGAAAACATAACCTTTGGAGTTTTCTGCGTATCGTATAAAGATACATTTCCTCCCCCTTGGCCCAAGTTTGCCATACTTATGAGAGGAAATATGTGCATAGGATGCACATCCCCAAGGTTTTAAAATGCTTAAGTCAGGAGACCTTTGGTTCCACAACTCATAAGGAGTGGAGCTAACTGATTTCGAGGGTACGCGGTTTAAAATGAAAGCGGCCGTCAATAATGCATCACCCCTACAGGTGATTGGCAAGTTGGCTTGCGCCATCATTGAACGGACCATTTCCATTAAAGTCATATTCCTCCTTTCTGCAACACCATTTTGTTGTTGAGTATAAGGCATAGTTACCTGATGAACTATGCCTTTTTCATCACAAATTTCCTTAAAACTTGTTGATTGGTATTCACCGCCTCTATCGGTTCGCAAGACCTTAATCTTGCGATCTAATTGATTTTCCACCAAACTCATATAGTTTTAAAGCAGGTTAATGCTTCACTTTTGTGAGATATCAAATAGATATGACCGAATCGGGTGAAGTCGTCAATAAAAGTGATGAAATAGGACTTCCCGCGTCTTGTCTTGACATTCATCGGACCACATATGTCTGAATGGATGAGCTGTAATGGAACCTCGGTCCTTGTGCCGGTTCCAAATGGCTTGCGAAAGATTTCCCTATAAGGCAATGTTCGCAAGTCGACATTTCGACCTTTGAAACATTGGATAGAATGCCACGTTTGGCAAGTCTATCCATTCGTGTTGGTCCAATGTGACCAAGCCTTGCATGCCGACAAATTACATATGACTCATAATTTGATGAATTTGCAACAAGGAAATTTTTATTATAAAATGAGGAATCATACATTGTATTTAATACAACAAATCCTTTGAAAACATACCCAGAACCAATTAAAGAATTATTACAAGACAAGTCCACTTTACAACTATGAAAGAACCAACTATAACCAAGACCCATTAAAACGACCACAGATATAATATTCCTTCGAATATCCGGAGCGAAGAGAACATCATGAAGTAGGATAGTGCGGCCGTTGTCCAAGACGAGCTTGCACGTCCCAACGCCTTTCACTTCAACACGTGTGTTGTTTCCTACATAGATCCACTTCGTTCCTTGGGGTATCCGGTGATACTCCACGAAGGACTGTCTGTCCCTTGCTATGTGGTCGGTGGCACCTGAATCAATTATCCAAAAAGGATTAGATTCTACAAGAAATATTGAACTGAAACACATATGTAACTAGTATTATTACAAGTTACCTCGTCACTTCCACTCGTACATGAACGAGCATAGTGACCTAACTTGTTGCACTTGAAACACTTGATCTTCTTCAAGTCCTTCTTTTTGTGCCATTTCTTGTGCCCACCCTTATGTTTGGGTTTCTTGGTAGACTTTGGTTACTTATTACGTTCATTAGTAAACTTCGAACGCTTTTTCCGTTTCTTTCCCCCGTGTGAGGAACTAGTAACCATGTGCACTTCTGCGCTTGGCTTGGCGGCCGCAAGCCGCTCTTCCTCTAACTCGAGGTGCTTAGAAACATCGCTGAAGTTCTTGATGCTCTCATTATGAGTGAGATGCATCTTCATTTGGTCCCACCCATTTGGTAGGGAACGTATGACTGCTTGGATTTGTTGCTCATCAGTGAGCACATGACCTGCATCCTTTAACTCTGAGATGAGATTCGACATATGTCGCAGATGCTTCCCCATGGAATGATCTGGACGTTTCTTGTACGAATCGAATCTTATAGTTAAAGAACGAAGTTTGGACACCGAGGTGCCACCAAACTTATCCTCTAGCTTGGACCATATGTCCATGGCTAGGTCATGCTCTCAGAAGATGCGCATTATGTCATCGGTCATACTGGACAACAACGTAATGCGAGCAATCTTGTTCTTCCGAGACCAAGCATCGAAAGCTTCCTTGTCTCTCCTGTGTTGGGCCGTAGTGCCCAACTCTGGTTCAATCATTATGTTCTTCAGAGTTTCGAGCACATCTTGCTCCTCTAGAGCATATTGTATTTTCATGGACCATAATTTGTAATTATCGCCGTTAAGTTTTTCACCTTTGTTTAACTCAGCGACGATGTTCTTGGAAGCGGAAGACATTTTAGCTTTAAAATGCTGCAAAAGATATAAAAAGAAGGTTCGATCAAAAAACATTGCATAAATTTCATATTTATAGTCTTCATTTTAGACATTTTCATAATTCAGCAGTCTCGGCCAGCGGACCGACCAGGGGAATGGCTAGTCCATGGTTCACTACCCACAGACAGAGCCGAGGTGTCCCACAAACTAGTCCAAAAGACCACTGGCCGAATCATAATCCATTGAGACGCTGAATCAATCGAATGTGGAAATTTCAGACTAGTTTAATATCACTCCCACTTGGAAAACCCCACTTGGAATGATATTATTATATTTGACAAGTTACTTTCGAAAAATATTGAATATGTTGTTCTAGAATCGGAAAAGTCATTACAATCCCAATCACCATCTAGAACAACTTTCAATATTTCCCCATCACTTTATCAAATAACAGTACTCTTATAGTACTTTGCAGCGGAAAAGCGATTTTGAAAACATATTTTTCAAAAAAAAATATTAGGGAATTTCAACTTGGTACCCTTATGGTACTAAAATTACCCTTGTTGTATATGCAAAATATTCGGCAAGGCCTACACCCCCTTACAGGGTGACATAGCCGAAATATTTCGACAATTCCCCAGCCATTACCGGGATCGTGTCGTGGCCGTGCCAAGGCCGTATTCTTCTCCCTTCCGAAGAGAGAGTTGCCATCGCAACTTGGCCAAGGCCGAACACCCCTTGAGGGGAGTTTTCTGCAAGCCACCGTCGCCGGCTCCCGTATGGATTCAGGCGCTCCCCCCCTACAGGGGAATTTTACCGCAGACAACTGCCGCCGGCTCCGTAGAGACCGGCCATGCAAGCCACCGCCCATGCAAGTCCCCCCCCCCCCCCATTTACTGGGCTGATCGGGGCTTGGCCCTGGCCGAGGCCAAGGGCCGGCAGTGGCCTGGCCCTAGCCAAGGCCTGGGCGCCGGCCCTGGCCTCTGCCAGGGCCGGCACTGGCCGGCCCTGGCCCTGGTCGAGGCCAGGCCTGCCATGGCCTTTGTGCATGCCGGCCATGGCCCCTTGGCCATGGCCGGCCTCCCCTTCCTTTGGGGTCCGGTTTGCACACCCCCCTCCCGAAGGGGGGGGGGGTCTTGGTTGTCATTGGCCGTAGCCAACCCCATCCGCATGAGGAGGGGGGTGCATAGCCTCCATGGCCCATATGGCCATGGCGATCATGCACCAAAGAGGTCATCTTCTTCGTTGAGAATAACTACTATCTTCTCTGATGAGACACCCGTTCATCGAGAAAACGGTTTTGCTTCAATGGCCGTGTGCCAAAAAAATGAAGAAAACACATTTTCAAGACCGTAAACTTCACGCTCCACATGAAGAGAGTTCACATTCCCTATTGAATGGAGACTCAGCATCCATGAAGAGTGCGAGTTTAGCGAGATGAACGGTCAGTTCTTCCCGTCACGGAGAGTTCTTGACATATCCGTAATAACAAAAGATCCTAACGTGAAAAGAACAACTTTTGGCGTTCTCTCCGTCACGATGCGCTCCTACCATATCCATAATGGAAGGAAACTCATTCGTGAAAGAGAACGCGTCATTCATCATTGGTGAGACCAGAGCGAACCCGTATGGCTCTGATACCAATGTAGGATCCAGTCGCGTGGAGATGGAGGATCGAAGGAGAACTTACGTTAGCGTACGCGGCGCTGTAGTCTGTAGTCTCTGAACTTTGCCTTCGGATTCACCATAACGGTCAGTACTTCATCACAGAAGATCGAAGCAGCGTTTCCACCATCTAAATCTCTAAATGGAAGAAGAACTTAATGGAAGGGAGAAGAGGAAAAGGTTTGCCTTATGCAAACTTATGGCATGAAGGATTAGCCTTAAATGCCTTACCCTTGGGTCTTATTTATAGGCTTTAGGGGTAGTTATTGTAGGAAATAACCATATATAAGCTTATTAGCTTATATTAATACCCTTGCTTATCCTCTTCTTCATGCACTTATCAAGTGCCTTTATGCACTTATAATGTGCCTTTTTCCACTTATCGAGTGGTCCTTTTCACATATGAAAAGGTTCCCTTCGTACATGCTTTCATGCACGCGACATCTGAGGTCCGTATACTCTCATACATCCCCTCATGGGTGTATACATGTCGTCCATATCCAACACCTCCTCCCCCGTGGGACTCAATCAGACCGTGTACGTACAACGTCTACTCCATCCCAGCGAACCGGCGTAAGAGCTGCTAAGCCTCGACCAAGGGATCACTTGGATGGACCCCATTATCCGTTACCTAAACACAAGAGAGAAGCCGACCAACCCAGTGGAGGCTCGAAAGCTAGAACGGAAGGCCTACCAATTCGTCCTGCTAAATGGTTCATTATACAAAAGAAGATGGACCAGGTATGACATCTTACCCTACCTTAAATGCTTAGCCCCGCAGGAAGCACACTACGTGATCCAAGAGATCCACGAGGGCGATTGCAGAAACCACTGCGGAGGAAAATCATAGCCTTGAAGGCCGTGAGACAAGGGTACTTTTGGCCAACGATGTTCAAGGATTCAGTCGAATACGTTCGACGGTGCTCGACCTACCAAAATTTCTCAAAGATCAGCTCGGCCCCACCAACTGGTCTAATTCCCATCATCAGTCCAGTTTCTTTCGCCAAGTGGGGACTAGACCTCCTTGGCCCATTCAAGCCAGCGAGTGGACAACGGAAATACCTGATAGTGGCGATCGACTACTTCACAAAGTGGATCGAGGCGGAACCTCTGTCCCGGATAACCTGGAAGGAAGCTCGAAGATTTGTCTGGAAGTCCATCATCTGTTGTTTTGGTATTCCACAATCCATAGTGACGGACAATGGGACACAGTTCGACAACGCGGGCTTCAGAGACTTCTGCTCAGAGCTGAAGATCAAGTTGCACTTCGCCTCCGTCGCCCATCCTCAGTCTAACGGATTGGCGGAAGCAGCCAACAAAAGCATCCTCGGGCCCCTACTGAAGAGAATAACTAGGCACAAAGGAACTTGGCCGGTCAAAATCCCCGGCATACTATGGTCGTACAGAATGACCCACAAAACCTCGACAGGAGAAACTCCATTCATGTTGGCCTACGGATACGAAGCCGTCATCCCAGTCGAGGTCATTAAGCGACCGCTTCGTCTCCAATACTATGATGAAGAAAGAAACTCAGAAGGCCTCGAGCTCAACCTACAACTGGTAGAGGAGGTCTGCGAACGGGTTTTAGCAACCCTCATTGAACAAAAAGGACGCATGGCCTGCTAGTTCAACTCAAAGGTCCGCGAACGCAGCTTCTGTGTAGGCAACTTGGTGCTGGTAAGACCCATTTCACTCCCGAGATTCTCTAGCAGGGGAAGCTTGCTGCAAAGTGGGAAGGACCCTACACAGTGATCGATGTACTCGGTCCTGCCACCTACCGACTCGCTACTTCGGATGATAGAGAACTTCCTCATCACTGGAACGCTGAGCATCTACGAAAGTATTATCAATGATTGTACAGAAGGGGTAAAACGATCGAAATCTATCTTCGTATTTTATCCTATGCCTGTTAATGATGAATACAAAGTAGATCATTCTTTTACATCAGTCGAAACGCCCTTCTCAAGCATCTCGTCGGTCGTAATTCGAAGGGGCCACGCCCCTCACCGCCGAACGACCCTCATCGGTCATAAGTAGAAGGGGCCTCATCCCTCGCCATTGAAAGACCCTCGTCGGCCGTAAGTCGAAGGGGCCTTGCCCCTTGCCACCGAACAACCCTCGTCGGCCATAAGTCGAAGGGGCCTCGCCCTCACCACCAGACGACCCTCGTCGATCGTAATTCGAAGGGGCCTCGCCCCTCACCACCGAACGACCCTTGTCCTGAGCCGTAAGCCGAGGGATCCCCCGCCACTAAGCGATCCTCGGTACTTGTCGGCTGTAAGTCGAAGGGGCCATGCCCCTTGCCACTGAACGACCCTTGTTGTCAGCTATAAGCCAAGGAATTCCCCCTTGCCACTGAACGACCCTCGATGCTTGACGACCATATTTCGAAAGGGCTTCGCCCCTCACTACCCAAGGAAACGTGATTTATGGTTTAAAAGGTTACATTCATCGATTGAATATGCCTAACTTATCCACAACAAAACTTGCCTAAAGATTTCTAAGAAAATTGAAGTTTGGTCGTTGAGGGGCCATACACACGCATGTATTCTAGTAAAGAAGAAATGTTACAAAAAGTTATTAAATTTATTTGAATGAAAGAAAATTACAAAAAGACAAAACAGAAGGTCTGCTGGCCTAAGAGGGAGGGGGAGCATTTCTGGACGTAAAGACGCTGGTAAAAGCCTCCATCGACGTTGTGAGCTTTGTCGTAAGCTCTGTCTTCTCCCTCATAGTATCCTCCTCGAGCCCTGTGACTTTGGCCTGAAGCTCGGCCACCTCCGCCTTGCAAGATTCTGCACACCTCTCAGAGTCGCAAGCTTTGGCCCGAAGCTCGACCATTTCCTTCCGAGAGGTGTCGAGCTCCTCCTCAAGCTGGGAACTCTCCAACCTCCACTGAAGCTCGATAGAATTGTAGAGGTCTGATAGCGACGACAGTCTCTCCTTAGCCTCTGAAGCCGCCCACTCGACCATCACCTTATCTGCGAGGGCTTTCCCCAAGGCCTCCTCTGCCTCCTTCACCCGAGCCTCAAGGTCGAACGCTTTGCGCTCCGCGTACGCCACCCGTTGATCTCCTTCGATCAATTCGGTAGCTTGACGGCACAACACGGCTCTGAGAACGGACATCTACAAAAAATGAGGGTTAGTCAAAACAACGACTGACTTGGACGACGATAAACAAAGACTCATGTGACATACCTGGTTTCTGCTCCCCATAAAAAAGTTGGCCATCCTTTCGAGGTCCAGCCTTGGCAGGAGCTCCAGATCCCTAGGGAGAATCGAGTTCTCCACCAACCGGGCAGTCGTCCTGAAATCCCTCAAGGCCGACTCCTCCTTTCCAATGGCGAAGGGAGGTAGATGAAAGTCATCTTGTACCGGTCCCGAGGATCGAGATGAAAGCCGATTGATCAGTAACACTCGATCAAACTCCGCAGGGATCGAGCCGACCAAAGGAACGGGCGACACAATGTCACCCCAAGGCCACTGATACAAAAGGGGTGTCACGGGGGCCTAAGACTCTGAAGGGGTCTCCACCGCCCCCTGAGGCTTGAGAGGAGTGACCCATATGCCTTTCCCCAAGGGATCCGCCTCCTCCACTCACCTCCTCTTTCCAGCCTCCTCCTCCCCATGGGAGGGCATCTCTCTCTTCTGGTCGATCACTTAAGTCGGCTCAACAACGTCGGTTGCGTCGACGTCGACCACCACCTGTGGCTCTACAACCACGATGGAAGCCAGTGGCACAGCGGGCCGCACGGGAACCTGGCTAGAGGCCTCTCTCGAGGAGGCTCGGGAAGAAGGCCTGGAGGTCTGCATAATCTCTCCCCCTCGAAAGAAGAGCTCTGGTGGATGCGGAAAGGAGACCGAAAGCCGGGTCCCTTAACGCGTGTACTCGACCTTTCGACACGGGCACCCGATCTTTCGACCGTTCTCTTCTTCTTCCTCTGCTCCCTCCAAACTTGGTCCATACTGGACTCACCACTTCGTCGGCTTCCATTGGTCATATCTGTAGTCAACGAATATAATTATCGTGAGTGGCAGAGATACAGACATAGAGTCGAGATGCATTACCCGGGCTCCATAGAAGGATCTTTAGCGTGTGATCATCCAACAAATACTGAATCGACCTTTCTTGCCTCTGTCAACTCAAAAGGGACTTCATTGCCTCGGTCTTGCCCGGCGACAACCTGGCTCCGACCTCCTCTGACAACAACCGAGACTCCTCCGAAAGCTCAGGATTCGGAGAACTCCAACCATTGAGCAACGGTCCCAGATCAAGAAGGACGACAAACACAAAGGTATCCTTCCACCTAGGGTCGGAGATTGGGAGGTCGTATATGGGCAAGCAGCGATATGGTACCACATTCAGCGAGGATCGGCTATTATCCTAAAGAGATACCTGAATAGCCCAAGGGTCGGACAGACTCCACAGAGCTTGCACAACTCGATGAAGCCAACTAAGGGAGAAAAATCCTGAGGAGCGAGTCTACATATGGAAAGATCCAAAGAGCACAGAACTTCCATGATGAAGGGGTGAAGGGGGAATCGGAGTCCTAAGCAAAAATCTTTAAGATACACTCCAACCTCACTCCTCCAAGGGAGACACACTCTCTCATCCGAATTGGGTACTCTAACCCTAAAAGGATCACAGAAGCAACCTCGCCAAATCTCGACAGTCAGATCGAGTGAAAACCTAGGGGCCATATCTAAGATGACTTCAGGGACCTTTGACCTCCGATCCCTTCGACGAATGGGAAGGCTTGGCTCAATTCAAACTCATTTTCCCATTCTAGGAACTTCCACGCATCGAGGGGGCCAGAGGCGGGCCACAAGCTCCTCGTAGGTCGGCTCCTTGAATACGATCGGAGTAAACATATCTGACGAACCTAAAGAGAATCAGAGTCGAAGAGGGGTGGATACCTTGAAAAGGAACAGGTGATCTCTGGTGAGGCGACACTGGAAGCAAGCTTACGAAACAAGGAAGAAGATGAAGCAAAAAGATCTCAACTTTTTCCTCGCTTTTCTCTTTTATATGAAGAAATCCAACCGGCTGACGTCCGATGCGCGACACGTGTCCAAGGCCAACCACGAGAAACGATGGAGACCGCTCCAAAGGCGAAAGGGTTTTGGCGGCACAAATCAAATCAGATGTTTCGAAAACAGTGCACATTTAAGGAGATTACTCATCATTCGGTCTCAGTCAGCACGATTTCTGAGGCGTGAATGATGGGGGCCATTGTTAGTGCACGTGTACGAATCCAACCGAAGTATCCGCATACCCGACCCATTTAGCATCTGCAACCCGATCTCCCCACTTATATCGGGGTACCGCTGAGTAAGACGAATAGGTCATTCAACCATTAAGCTGGTGCTAACATTCAGGGGAAAGTTAATGGGGCCGAGTAAATGGGCAGTCGTTAACTCGAATCCCGGAGAAGATCGTGCCCATGTCAATGAGGGACGGTTACACATCATCAAGGGGGAATTACCTATAAATAGACCAAAGAACGAAGGTAAAGGGGCCCCAATTCCAATGTACGAGGTCTAAGACATAGAACTCTACTTTCTCAGCTTATACTTCTTATACATTTCGAGCTTGCATCGCCAGTCTTGAGACGAACCTCCGTGGGTCGATCTCAGCTGCCCCAAGCTCCCTTTCTGCCTTAAGTTACATACTAACTTAAGCATTGGAGGGGATTTGGGACGAAACTCAGATCTGACCCCCACTAACGAGTCCCTGTGGTGTAAATCGACGGTCATCATCCAACGTCGAAGGTCGACATTGAGCTTTCCAGCCTCGAACGATCGACGCAACTACCGCTCGAAGGTCGATCGAATGTTGCATCATCTTCAACTACCATCACTCGACCCTGGTTCTTCCAACCGAGGGTCACACTCCAACTGCTGACGAGGCTCCGACTCAGCATCTCAAGTATACGTCAATTTGACAACTGTCTTGGTCAATTTTGGCCTTAACGGTAAGAGAACTGCATCATCCTTATTCTTGAAAAGGGTGTTGAATATTAAGCATCCCATGCGTGTTTTGATGATGAGCAAATATGTCGTTAGCTAACAATATATGAGTGTAGGTATAAAATATAAGGACTATAAAAAAGCACTCAAAGCTTGGTAAGCTCAACCAAGGCATGGCACTCAAGTGAATCAAGACAAAGAGATTGAAAGTGAAGACTACTTCAAGAAACTCAAAGTAATATTTAAATTGATATAAATTTTAATTTGTCTTGATTAAAATGTTAAAGTCTTAGTTTAAGCTCTCTCTCACTTAGGAAAATACAATAAATGTATTTGAAATGATTTAAAATATATCTGAAAGCATTCCTAAGTTTTTAATGGCCAAAGACATTGTTTTATAAACTGACTAATCGACTAGAGTTCATGTACTAGTCGACTAATTCATGGACTAGTCGACTTATAAGTGCACTCTAGGCGGATAGAAACAGTGCCATAAGTTGGCATTTTCTGACAACCTACCTAATTGACTAGAGCTTCTAGTTAGTCAACTAGCTAAGCCACTAGTCGACTAATTGGACTATTCTAGTATACTTGTAACTAGCTATTGGCCTATAACGAGACTTTCGCCAAGTAGTTGTTTTTCACAGTTTTAAGGGTGGTTTGGTAAATTATTTTGACCCAGTTTTCACCATATATATATAGGGTAGTTCAAATGTTAATGCAATAAATTTATTTAGAAAAATATTATTGTTTTGTAAAAGAAAAGATTGTTTTATACTCAAAATTGTTTTAAGAAAAACCCTCTTTTGGCCTAGTTTCTCAAATTTTTCAATCTTTTATTTGGCAAATCTCATGATCTCCAAAGAGCCTTAATTTCCATCATTTTGAGATCAAGTTCTGTATAGCCACATCACTTTCATAAGAGGCTATAGGTAATTGTATTCAACAAATCATTGTAAGTATATTCTCACTTGTGGTTATGGAAGGGTTGTTGTTTTGAAAATCCTCAAGTGTTGAGGTGTTAGGAAATCCTCAATGAGTTGAGGTGATTGTAAGTTGAAATCCTCAAGTGTTGAGGTGTTAGGAAATTCTGAATGAGTTGAGGTGATTGTAAGTTGAAATCCTCAAGGGTTGAGGTACTTGTAATTCTTCCAGTTGAGAGATTATTAGTTGATCTTTCCAAATGTGGTGCTGGATGTAGGTGACGGAGTGACTAAACCAAGGTAAAATTCTATTGTTTGTGGTTGGTTTTCTATGATTGTGTTAGTCTCTTACAACTCTTTATTTTCTGATGCATATGTTACTTGCAAGATTTGATCATTAAGATTTATCTTTGTTACACAAGAGTAAATCTAAGGTAGAATTAAAGGATTTGTTTTAAATTTCATAAACACTATTCACCACCGCTCTAATGTTTCTGCTTTCCATCTCAGGATCCAATAAGTGGTATCAAAGCAAGGCATTGAAAGATGGCGTCAACAAGCAACACTTTCCCTGAAGGCCAATTTCGTTCTCATCCACCCTAGCTCATCGAATCCCATTACTGAAGTTAGAAGAATAGGATCAAGATATATCTCACATCCATATCCTATGAATTGAAAAGCATGGTAAGACCCCATATGAAGCACCAACAATACCAGGCACATCGTGGACCAAGGATGAGAAAGAGAGATGCTTTGAACCCAAAGGTGATGAATACACTCTATTGTGCAATTGACAACTCAGAGTGCAACCGGGTTTCATTGGCAACCACGTCACATGAAATATGGAATATTTTAAGGTACCCAAGTAGGTAATGATAAAGTAAAAAACATCAAAAGTTTCTCTTTGTGCTCACAGATACAAGATCTTCTACACGAACGACGATGAATCAATAATGGATATGTACACTCGCTTCACGGAGATCATCAGCATCATTACCGGGTTAGGCAAGTACCACACTTAAGGTAAGCACAAGAGTAAGATTCTTTGATCTCTCACACCCAAGTGGGAGACAAAGACAATAACCATAGAGAAAGGAAATGATCTTTCCAATCTTACCTTAGATGTTCTCATCGGCAAGCTTATGGCATACGAGCTTCAGATGCAACCAAATGAAGGATAAGGAGCAAATCAGCAAAAGAAGGCTATTGCTCTCAAATCCACCTCGGTGACGGAGGATTCAGAAGATGAAGTTGAGGAGCAACTTGTTCTCATAACGAAGGGTTTCAGGAAGCTCATAATGTAAGGTAAGTTAAAATCCAACCAACATAAATTATTTAATGATTTTATTGTTTGCTTTGGATGTACTAAGCCATAGCATATGATGAAAGATTGTCCAATAGCAAAACTCAACGACAAAGCATGGATGTAGGAGGCCAAAGAAGAAGGCCTTAGCTGCTTGGGATCAAAACTCGGATGAACCAGCAGATGAATTAGACGAAGAAGAGGAAGGATGGATCATACATGTGCTTCATGGCACTCACTGATGATGAGGTAAATCCAACTCAGATTCTGATGATGATTATCATGATTGGAAGAAGAGTTTCATAAGCTTTATGTGCAATATGAAAACACTTTAAAATAACTTTTAATTCTTAAAAAGACCCATAAAATTTTTCTGACAATAATAATGAAAAATTAACTAAATTAGAAAAATAAAATAGTGAATTAAAAGATGAAATAATTAAATTAAAAATGAAACAATTCCAGAATATATTGCCAAAGTGATCAAATGATGATTTAGAAAGTGTAAACTCAAAACTAAGTATAAAACCCGTAATCTAAAAGAAGAAAACAAACTTCTTAAAAATAAAAGTAAAGATTTAAATAATAAGATTAATGAACTAGATAAAAACATATCGACCATTAAATTAAAATATGAAGATTTATATAAAGATATTGATATATTCAATATAGGAAAAAAATTTAAATAATTTATTAAATACACAAAATCCAACTAACAACAAATTTGGCCTAAGGTATAATAATAATAATAATAATAGTCAAAGTAAATCTAAACAAAATCATGCTTATTTATACACTAACTTTTCTAAGAAAATAAAGAATAAAAATCCTAACTTAAATCATTCTAAGTTTAATGATGCATTTAAAGTGTGGATTCCTAAAAATGGCTCAATGAAAATGAAAAATTCTTATTGTTGTTATGAATCATCATCTGGGGGAGAAACTCACAGCTCTTTATTTATAGCATATAGAGGAGCGTACATAGATTGGATACAGAAGATATCGGCCTATCCATAAGATAGCCGTGATCCTAACCAACTCTGGTATTATCCATTCACAACACTCCCCCTTATCCAGCCATAGTTGTGGACTCGGCTCATAAATACTTCAGGATTCTGAGCGTAGTAGGAGTCTCACATGGGTGGATACTTCAGGATCCTGAGTTGGTGAGCTTTGCCTCGTTAAAACCTTTAGCTATGGAAAACCCTATGGGAGAAACCATAGTTAAGGAAAAAGAGTACAAACGTTCTCTAATTCCCCCTGATTTGTACAAGCGACTCTGCTCATGAACACTTCGGGATTCTGAGCGTCACAAAGGGGTGGATACTTCAAGATCCAGAGTTGATGTGATTTGTCTCGTTAAAACCTTTGGCTATGGAAACCCCTGTGGTAAAAACTATAGCTAAGGGAAAAGAGTACAAATTCCCTCAACTCTCCCTGATCTGTAACAACCCTTAGGCTTTCAGATCTCTTAGGCTTATCTCATCACTCCTATTTACAACATTCCGAAAATATACACAAATTACAAATATTATCACCATTAAGCAGCTACTGAATCCAGAAACTCTGGAGAGGTGTGCTAAGTTTCGTCGCCTCTGATGTGGTCTTCAGACTATGTGGTCAGCTCCATAATAGCAGCCTCTATCCCAGTCATCACTGGGATGTGATGTACCACCAGGCACCCTCAAATACACCATTGGTGTGGTGAGGATCTCGGAATGATAGGATGATGTTGCCTTCATAATTTGCTTTGCAGATCTGCAGTAGATGGCCATCCCACGGTGGGTACCCAGTCTGTGATTTCTCAGTATAGGGATCGGACCTGTAACCTGCATTTGCATAAACATGGAGGATGATACTTTATAATATAAGCCCAAATCTTTCGACCCTTGAAGGAAGCGCAGAAGATGCTTAACTCCAGTCTAATGGCCCTTTTTAGGTGCCTAACTATCTCTGGCTAATGAGTTTACTGCAACTGCTATATCGGGACGCGTGCAGTTAGCCAGGAGTGGTTGATTGCACTTAGATAATGAACTTTAGGACCAATCATATCCTCACCCTCTTCCAGCGATTGGAAGGGGTCTTTTGTGCATTTATAAAGTGTACTACCATTGGTGTACTTTGGATGACAATGGTCCTTGTAATTTCTTCAACGCACTTCTGGGCGTATGTAACAAGATTCTATTAAGATAATAAATCTGTGAGCCATGACTTAATTTATTTTTGCCTAGGTCTTTCATTTCATGTTTAATAGTCATGCTTGAACAGATGTTTCGGTTTTCTCTTCAGGAGATCCGATGAGATTTTAGTTGTTTACAACTATGATCTCAAATCATGTTCTTTGCTTAGATGCAAAGACAACCTTAGTAGGAATCATTGCTTTGTCAAGTGATTCTCTTGGTTGTAAATTATTTATTATTCTTATTGTTTTTCTTCAATAGAATAGACGTCCCGAAGTCTATTTAGGCATTTAAGGAAATGTGGAATTTATCTTTACCAAGATATCCACAAAGGTATGCCGTCACAACATCCAACAACAGCATATCCAAAATTTCCTTTGCCAAATCGTAAGGTATTCGCATTTGGTAACTTAGGGAATCTGATGCATCATTTATGAGTCATGCTAATTTTAATTTGTTCATTCCCTAGTTTCAGCGAAAAAAAATCCTTGAGCTATAGGTTGTACCTTATAGCATACGATTTTGTATTTATTTTTCTTATGTGTGCAATACTTTATTTTACCCACAGGTTTGACACCTTTTGGTGTCTGGACTTCAGGTCTGAACATTTTACGTTTCATAAGTGAGTCCAGTTCATCTTTTATTGCCTCGTTCCACATTTAGCCAATCTCTACGTTTGCATTTTAGCAACAGAGTATGGAACGATATTTATAAACATCATCGCTTTTGCGATGTATATGAAAATATGATACGTGAATACATTGTCGACAATTATGTTCTTTCTGTCCAACACCTCCCCAGTACGTACAATATTTACTTTCAGTTTCAGTTTTTCCCGGCATTTCCTCTGCAGTGGATTCTGGGAAGGGTAAGGGTATGGACATGAGCTTATTGTCATGTGGTAGTATTGTCTTAAGATATCCAGGAGTTTCTGTCCTTGGAGCCTAGTGGTTTGCCTCTTTTCTGTTGAGTAACAGTCACTTCTGCTACTGGTAGATTGCATCCATTCTCGGGGATGTCAGTCCTAGCTGGAGAATTTGCAGTAGGGATGTGTGATCTGACAATCTTTTGGTTGTCAGTAAATGAGTTCGGTAACTGGTGAACATTGTTCTGTATGTGGAGGATCTTCAGGATCTCATCTTCAAATTGTTTCGTTACCGAATCATAGTGGGTCAAACTTTTTATATTCCATGTTATAATTTGCTTCGCGTCAGATTTTCCAGTATCTGGGCCTATTTTGGAGAAACTCGTTTCATCGAAATCACAGTCTTCAAGATGTGCCTTAAATGTGTCCCCCGTTTGGGGTTTTAGGTATCTTATAATTGAGGGTGAGTCAAACCCTACAGAGATATCTAGGTAACATTGAGGACCCATTTTTGTCCTATGTGGTGGTGCGATGGGGATTTAAACTGCGTGACCGAAGATTCTCAAGTGAGAAATGTTCGGTGGCATTCCATATGCAAGTTGCATTGGAGACTCTGACCTTCAGAGGGTCTTATTTTCATTTATGATGCAGCATGCAGAATTTGCATGTCCCCATTCATCCATCGGCAATCAGGATTTCATTAACAATGGACGTGCAATCCATTGGAGTCTATTTATCAGTGACTCTGCCGACCCATTTTGGGTATGAACATGCAGCACTGTATGTTTATTTTCTATTCCCAACAATGGGAATTCAAAACCCAAATTGGACTCCACCGTATTCATCCCAACCACAGGTCTAGAAATTATAAATATGCAAACAATGGGAATTCAAAACCCAAATTGGGTTGGTTTCCAATTGAATGACAAAATCTTTAGAACCCATAACTAAGGTCCACAAATCC
Organism: Scilla litardierei; assembly: GCA_030789695.1. Lineage (NCBI taxonomy): Eukaryota > Viridiplantae > Streptophyta > Magnoliopsida > Asparagales > Asparagaceae > Scilla > Scilla litardierei. Next base: position 40,190,588 of record CM061138.1, on the reverse strand, counting down.
CAAAGCTAACTTTATATATACCTTATTTAAAAAGATTGAAAAACAAGCCAAAATATGGACAAAAATGATTATTTAATAATAAATTAATCATATAATAAGTATTGCAGAAAAGTGTAGTGAAAATCTGCTTATATTACATTCTGTGAATGACTAGTCGACTAATACATGCATTATGGTCAAGTAATGCATAGTTTTGTCAGATTGCATTCTGTTTCACAAATTAGTAGACCAGAGTGATATTATTAGTCAACTAATACACTGATTACTTGACGAATTGTAGTACTCAGTCGATTAATCGTCCTGTTTTTTGACAGTATCTGATTTTTTTTCAAATACTTTCTAAATTTGTTATATTATTTTATTTTGGGTCTCACCCAACTTAATAGGCTTGAGTTTGGAATTTTATGACTAATCCCATGGACCCAAAATAAATAGGGTACATAGTTTTTTGTTTATTTTTAGGTATCCATTAGAAATTGGTGCTACCCCCAAACAACCCCAAAATTCAACACTTCATCATTTGGAAAAGAAGAATGCATGAATTCGGGGAGGAGGCTTAAATTTTGATATGCTTATTTGTAGTAGGAGTTCAATAAAAAGTTTGTAAGTATATGTGTTTTCAACATTTGGTATATTTTAACATTTGGCTTTTCTTATCAATTGGTGTCACACTCATATGCTTTCACATTGACACATTCATTAGATAGGATGCAAATAGAAATGATATTTATAAAAATGATACATTTTGATTTCACATTGGGTATTATGATCACATTGTATTAGTTGAACTTTCCACTTGCATACATATAATAGATTCAAATTAATTAATATGAGTATTGCAAGGGGGAGAGAAAATTTATCTCTGAATATCAATATTGAGTCACTTACACTTACAAGAATATTTAATTTGACTCTTGTCATCCTTATTTAGAACATACAAAATACATGGAAAAATATTTTAAAGGGCGAGGCTAAGAAGAATAATTAATTTGATTACATGACATCCTTTTTTATAATGTCAAAGGGAGAGAAAGATTAGACGACATACATAAAAATATGATTAGCTCTTGGTATCCGATAACACGATTTTAGATCACTTGGTACTAGTTAGCACATTTCATGGTATATATGATACATATGTTAGCATGTTACTGCAGTGGGAGTATGTATGTATATCATATTTTATGTATTTCATGTGTGTCAGCATCAAAAGGAAAAGGGTGTTGAATATTGAGTCACCCCGTATATGTTTTGATGATGAGCACACATGTCATGAGCTAACAATATATGAGTGCAATTATAAAGTATAAGGAATATCAAAAAAAAACACTCAAATCTAGGTAAGCTCAACCAAGGCATGGCACTCGAGGGAATCAAGACAATGAAAATGAAAGTGAAGACAACATCAATAAGCTCAAAGTAATATTTAAATCAATGTAAATTTATAATTGTCTTGATTAGAATGTTAAAGCCTCAGCTGAAGCTCTCACACACTTAGAAAATTATAGCAAATGTTTTTGAAATGATTTAATATATGTTTGAAAACGTTCCTAAGTTTTTTATGGCCAAAAATTATATTTTATAGGCTGACTAGTCGACTAGAACAGATACCCAATTGTCTAGCTAAACTAAAAATTATGGCTAGTATTGTGTCAGAAACTAGTCGACTACATGTTATGTACTAGTCGACTAACTTATGGGCTAGTTGACTCAAACCAGCACCGTAAATTGGCAGTTTCTACCACCTACCTAATCGACTAGAGCTCCTAGCCGACTAGCTGAGCCACTAGTCGACTAGGACTAATTGGACTACTCTAGTCGACTAGTCACTAGCCATTGGTCTATAACGGGACCTTCACCAACTAGCCAGTTTTGACCATTTTAAGGGTGTTTTGGTAAATTTTTTCGACCCGTTTTCACCATATATAGAGGGTGGTTCACATGTTAATGCAATAATTTTATGAAGAGAAAAATCATTGTTTTGCAAAAGAAAAGATTGTTTTGTGCTCAAAATTGTTTTTAAGAAAAATCATCTTTTGGCCTAGTTTCTCAAAGTTTTCAATCTGTTATTTGGCCAATCTCTAAATCTCCAAAGAGCTTCAATGTCCATCATTTTGAGATCAAGTTCTCTATAGCAAAATCACTTCCACAAGAGCTTCAATTTGAGCCATACGTAATTGCATTCAACAAATCATTGTACTGCTTGCTAATGTACTTTTTCTGGATTGTGCATGTATCGGTTTACCATGCTCACTGCATATGATAGGTCGGGTCGTGTACGTACCATGGCATACATCAAGGCACCTACCACATTAGCATACGGTATACTCTCCATGCGCTTCTTTTCCTTCTCATTTTTCGGGCAAAGCTTTGCAAAAATTTGAAGTGATGAGCAAGCGGAATAGCTATAGACCTCGTGCTTTCACAACCAAACCTCTAAATAATAGTCTTCAAGTAGCGAATTTGTGAAAGATGTACAATACCTGTTCTTCGGTTCAGTAGATCTCCATGCCAAGAATCATTCATGTTTAGCGTAGGTCCTTTGTCTCAAACTCACAACTCAGTTCCTTCTTCAATATCAGAAAATCTATTTTATTTGAAGACGCTATGAACATGTCATCAACATTAAGTAGAAGATATATGAATGACCCAGCATTCTAGTCTATGAACGAATGCACAATGATCATATGGACTCTGTAAGTACCCTTGATCCTCTGTCATGAAGCGCTCAAAATGCTTATTCCATTGTCTAGGCTATTATTTCAACACATAAAGAGTTTAACGTACATGCACGTCCATTGCCTCTCTCGTAGCCATCGGGTTGGGTTATATAGATCTCTTCTTCTAGCTCCCCACATAAGATGTTGTTTTAACATCTAGTTACACCAACTCAAAATTGAGTTGTGCAACCAATGCCAATAGGATTCGAATAGAACAGTGCTTGACCACTAAAGAGAAGACCTCGTTATAGTCAATGCCTTCTCTCTGAGCATATCTGTTCACAACAAGTCTGGCCTTGAAGCGAACATCTCTATCTTTGGATCCATCCTTCTTGTTATAGACCCATTTACACCCAATTGCTTTCTTTGACTATGAAGCTCCACTAATTTGCATGAATCATTTTTTTCACAATGATTACATCTCCTCAATCATTGCTTTCATTCACCTCTCTAGATCTTTAGAATGTTCTACATCTTTGTACGAGGTGGGTATATCAATACTAACTGCAGAAAAAACAAATCAGACCATATCTGTATACCTTGCAGGTCGTTGTATCTCACCCCTAGGTCTCGAAACCACAATGGAATCCATTTGATGTGCAATCTGTGGAGAATGGGTATCTCCAACTTCTAGACCTGGACCACCAATGTCACCATTTGTTTGGAGTGTATCGTCTGCAGTCTCTAGTAAACTTTGTCTAGAGTCAGTAGCCTCCATATCAGGAACCTTCGACACTTGCATATGAACATGCTCTGCATGTGTCTCTGTAGGCTCCACCATTGGTCCATGTTTTTTCAATAATGCCGACTCGTCGAATGTTATGTCTCTGCTCAATATCACATTCCTCTGTCTCGGACACCACAGCTTGTATCCTTTGACACCATTGCTAAAGCCCAAGGAGATGTCTTTCTTGGCTCTAGCATCAAGTTTGACCTCCTTCACGGTATAATAGGCTGGACATCTTCATATATATATAGACTTATGGTCGAAAATTGGCTTTTTTGACCAGACATCCAAAGGAGGTCGTCCATCCAAAGCAGCAGAAGACATCCAGTTAATCAGATACGTCGCATACGCTAGGGCTTCTGCCCAAAACTATTTCGATGGTTGGCTGTTGATAACATACATCAGACCTTCTCTAGCAAGGTCTGATTCATCCTCTCGGCTACTTCGTTCTACTGCGGCGTACCACTAATGGTGGAGTGTCTTTGAATCCCATCAGTTCTACAATACTTCTTGAAGGGGTCCGACATATACTCTCCATCGTTTTCACTTTGGAGTCTTTGACTTTCTTATCGGTTGGTTTTTCAATTAGTGGTTTTTACTCTATAAACTTACTAAGAACCTCGTCTTTAGACATCAGAGGAAACACCCAAACCATGGGTGAAAAATCATCAATGAAAGATACAAAATAGTGTTTTCCTCCCAATGACATCGTCCTCGTCGGTCCCCACACATCGGGGTGGATATAGTTAAGTAATCCCTTCGTGATGTGGATGTCGGTCCCGAAATAGGCACGTCTCTTTTTACCGAAGACACCATGCTCGCAGAACTTAATCCTCCTGGTCTAGGCTCCTTGTATGCGATCTTTCTCCATAAGCTTTTACAGAGCTTTCTCTCCAACATACCCTAGACGCATGTGCCAGGGTAATGAGTCATCTCTTTCGACCTCACGGGAGAGTGCTGTCGTGCCAGTTACTACCGAGTCATCCACATAGTAGAGGTTGTAAGGACCGTCTTACCCTTGCAATACTAACAACAAACTCTAGAATGGGGTGAATAGAGTTATGGCAATAAATTGTGCAATTAAAATTTAACTTGCAAATGCAGAATAAGAAGTGCTAGAGGAATTAATCAACACAGTCAATCCAAACGCAAACACAAGGCTTTACCATGTTTTCCCAAACTTGGGTACGTCCAGCCACGCCAAATATTCACCATGAATCCTACACAAGGTAGTGAATACAATCCCACAAATAGATACCTCACATAGAGGATTTTGTCCTACGCAAGAACCCAACCAACTCTACACAAAGGTCAAATTCCCACACAACGAATTACTAACTCACATACAGAGAATTAGGGTTAGTCTTACACTAGGATACCAAGCTCTCACAAAGAGAGTAGCTCCCACAAAGAGAGTAACCAACTCCCACAAAGAGAGTATCAAATTCCCACAAAGAAAATTAGGGTTTCAAGAAAACAAATGAAACAAAAGACTCTTACACATGCCTTGAGATGAACTTATTCGTATGAAGATGAAGGCCAGGAAGAGGATGACCAAGTGCTTGAGATTTAGCTTGATTGCACTTGGATGATTTCCCTTGAGCTAAGCTTCAATGCATGAAGAGAGAAATGATCATGAGAGGGAAATGAGAGAGTATGAGGGTGGCTTAATGATTCTCAAATGATCTTCAATAGTTCCAAGAAATTCTAATGAACTTATCCATCTCCTATATATAGGAAGCCCAAAGGAACCTTCAAACCCAAGTAAAAAGCCAAAATGAATAAATCAATTTACTGGATAGACAGTCGACGGATGAACAACTGACAGTCGAATGGTCAACGGCTATAAAAAAATCCATACGGCTATAATCTGAGCTAGGACAGGCGACTGAAGAAGACTATACAGGCACATGTACAATGTGCAGGCGCCTGAATATACTTCAGCAGGTGCCTGTCACATGCGATGGAAACAATGCTGAGAAAAATGCAACTTTCGCACTAGCTCCTTCAGACGATAGATGAACAAATATCAAGTGCATGTAATTTGATAGGTAACTGAAATCTCATCACCAGTCGACTGACTTGCAAAGTGGGTAGAAACCCAGACAATGCAAGTTCCTCACTTTAGCACACAGACGACTGTAGAACAATTCCCAGGCGCCTGATGGAAGACACGCGCCTTTAAAATGAACGCCAGTCGTCTGTCTCCAATAGCCAAGATAGAGCCAATAAAATTTGACTTGAGCTAGTGCACAACAGCCGACTGTAGAAGGCTGGCTAGGCGCCTGGACTCATCCAATCGCATGTCCTTCCTTCATCAGTCGCATATTGGAGAGCCAGAGACTCCAATTGAGTCATTTGGCATGATGAACCTATTGGGTTGGATTCTATGATAATCCTAATGCTCTCAAAGATGGTTATATACAAATGCATGAATGAGTAGACCATCTATCAAGGCATTACATTAAACCTAGACTCAAAAAGAGAAAATCAATAAATGAAATAAAATATGGATTACATTGTTCTCTTAGAGTCTAAGCTTCAACCTTGATGCTCCACATCATCTCCAAGCTTTGGCACCCCTTGAGTCCAAGTTTTGGCATTGCTCCTCTTGAAGTCCATACTTGCACCAAGCATTTCGTCTCCAAAAATGATATTATTCATTTGTTAACTATGAGACTAAAACATGAGAGACATTAGCAACAACATAATATTGTAATCATTATCAAAATAATATTAGTATGAAACACCAATACATAATAATCTCTCTTTTTTTATGATGACACACATTATGTAAAACATAAAGAAATAAAGAATAATAGTAATGAGCTCCCCCTACTTATATGCACCATTTGTAAAATGAGATAAACCAATTGTATATACTCATTATATCAAATGAAATAATATGAAACAATGGTGACATATAATATACAGGGATTGCATAAACCAATTGAAATAAACTCAATAACTCCATGGTATACATAATCCCCCATATCTCTCCACATATGTATATCTCTCTTCCCAAAGAAGATATTATCTCTCTCCACATAGAAGATATGATTTACATAATCCTATCTCTCTCCCCCTTGTCCTTGTCAAAAAAGTGGACATCAAACATATCCCCCTTGTCATTCTAATAAAAGATGTGACAATATGCAAGAGATAAAGAGATCTTGTCCGGCTTCGACCTTCCCCATAGAAAAAAGGAAATATAAAAATTTAGTTGGTATCAATCACTATCCCATGCTCCCCCTAGATCATAGAAAAGGTCAAATTGTTGACTTCTAGAATCTAATACCAATTATAAAGAAAAAGATAAAAATCTTTAACAATTGAGATAATACCAATTGTAAGATAATCCTATTTACCAATTGTAAAACCTAATTGGAGACATGGGCCTAAAGTGTATCAAAGCATAGATATGGAAAAATCAATCACATTGATATACGTGATATTGCCAAGACAAAATATATCATCAAATGAGTTGGCAACATCAATAGGTTAAGATCAAGACCGTAATAACCAATTGTAAATAATGATCTTAATCAAAACCTAAAATGAGATTTAAATTATGTTGTAAAAATAATTTTAAATGTTCTTAACATATTAACTCCACCATTGACATACATATTGATCAATAAATGCATGTATGCCAATGTAGTCTCCAAGGTTCCCATTTTCATGAAAAATAAATTTGAAAACATTTTCAAAATCATGAAACATCACACAAACAATGGGTATGCTAAAATTTAAATATTAACCATAATACTCATGCAATATGCATATGTGTGTGAGACTTAAACATTAGGGAATCAAACCCAAGAGGAGTTTGATTTCCTAATGTAATCACATGAGGTGATCACATCCCTAACTAGAGAGTTGATGTATCTGTCCCTCTCTTGCACACTACACCTAGTGAAAATCCATAAACTCAAGGATTTCATAGGCAAGGGTTTTACCTTTACAAGAGGGGTGGATGTGGCATGCTTAGGTGTAGAAATGAATTTCTTGACATGCAAAGTGTGAGGATTTTGCTTCTTAGCAAAAAAGAAGGATTTTCATTTATCCTCACCGCCTTGTGATTTACATGCTTCTTGTTGATGTCATTGTTATACAAGAAAACATGGTGATTCTTCTTAGGTACCTTAGCAATATTTCTTGAATTTGCACCGAAAGAAGAATTAGAGATGGGTTTGGATAACACATTTTGAATATACCCCAAGGCTCCTCTATGGTTTGCTGAATGTTGTTTTACCAACAAACCGTGGAGTGAATCTCTAGAATGAACAAAGCTTATAAGCTTCTGGGATTCCTCTTCGCACTTCAACGTAAGTAGTTGAATGCGAGATTTTAAGCTAAGGTTTTGAGTTAATAGTTTTTCATTAGAAATGCTCAAATCCTTAACTTGAGAGAGAAGTGTGTCTCTCTCACTAGTGTCATAAACATGCAAAGCATCATTAATATTTACACTAGTAGATTCTAAAGCATGCACCATACTCATAGCATTCTTAAATTTTGCTTTCAACTTAGCATTTGAGTCAATGCACTTACTTGATGCGTTGGAGGCCACATTGTAACGATACTCAAGATCATCATATGGTAGCTTTGGCTCCTCCTTCTCTTCTTCACCATCGCTTTCCTCCTCACTAGAGCTTGACGAAGACTCTTCTCCTTTTGCCATGAAGCGCACTTCTTAATTGGACTTAAGCCAAGCCCCCACCTCTTCATTGGTAGATCTTGAAGAAAGATCTTCCAATGCCGTGAAGCACATGTGGGCTTACTCCTTGTCATCATCTTCTTTGTCGCCTGATAAGTCCTCATCCGAGTCATCGAATGTGCCGACAAGTCCATTCTTTTGGTTCTTGAATTTGGACTTGCATTTCCAATGTTTCTTCCATTTTCCTTTGAAGTAATGTTTGGAGGGTTTGGAAGAGTATTCGGTAGAGCGGTGACCTTAGGAATCTTGTTAGAATTGGAGGCAAACTTTGACAAAGATTTACCTTACTATGCCTTGAGATGAACTTACTCATATGAAAATGAATGCATGTAAGAGGATGATCAAGTGCTTGAGATTTAGCTTGATTGCACTTGGATGATTTCCCTTGAGCCAAGCTTCAATGCATGAAGAGAGAAATGCTCATGAGAGGGAAATGAGAGAGTTTGAGAGTGGCTTAATGATTCGCAAATGATCTTCAATAGTTCCAAAAAATTCTAATGAACTCAGCCATCTCCTATATATATGAAGACCAAAGAAACTCTTAAACCCAAGTAAAACGCCAAAATAAATAAATCTGTAACTGCTAGATTTTGGCAATTCACGGCACATACAGTCGACTGATGAATAACTGACATTCGAATGGTCAACTGCTATAAAAAATCCCAACGGCTATAATCTGAGCCAGGACATGCGACGGTAAAAGAGTACACAGGCGCTTGTACATTGTGCAGGCGCCTGAATATACTTCAGCAGATGACTGTCACATGGGATAGAAACAGAGCTGAGAAAAACACAACTTTAGCAGTAGCCCCTTCAGACGATAAATGAACAAATATAAGGTGCCTGTAATTTTACAGGTGATTCTGGAAGAATATTGTGTTTATTACCCCCTTATTTGATTGTATTTTGCGTATATTTAATATCTATTTGGTCTCTCATAAGTGTATTATTGAAAGATCATTTAATTTTAGAGTTTATCGCTTGTTTATACGCAAAATACAATTTTATGGCCTAATTTTGTCTCCATTTTATTTTTCAGGTAAAGCTTGTAATTTTCCGGATCCAACGGCTATTTTTTTCATATTTTTCGGAGATCGGAGCAATTTTTGGGATTAAAAAGGCCCAATAAAGCTATTTGGAAAGAAGAAAAAAGAAAAAAATTAAAAAAATTAAAACAAAAATAGGTGGGCGGGGCCCCCCGCGCTCAGAACGCGGGCGCCTGCCCGCTGATCAAGCAGGTGAGCCCGCCTGCAATTTTAATGCGGGCGGCGCCCGCCCGCTGATCAAGCAGGCCCGCCCGCGTTGAACAGCGGGCGCCCGCCCGCGTTTTTCACGCGGGCGGCGCCCGCCAGTCTCCTTTGAATGCCCGTCTTAATAGAAATTATGGGCGGGTTGCGGGTCTGCAACCCGCAAGCTCAATAAGCTTAAATTCCTATATATATGTGTATTTGGCTCATATCTTTGGCATCTAACATCCGATTTGAGTGAAACAAGCTTTGGGGGCTTCTCCCCCAAATTCCAGAGGAGTTGGAGGAGCTCTAGGAGAAGTTTGTAGATGTTTGGGCATCATTTTGGCTTCGTTTTGAGTGAAAACTCTCCACTTTTCTGTGTTTTTATTAGTTTTAAGTATGTTTTGTAATCAAAAGAAGTTTGTATTAATACTATTTGTTGTTTTTGTTACCATGAGTGGCTAAAATTCGTGTGAGTGTGTTGTGTAGTAGTTAGTATTGATGGGTTTCATGTTTCATTTCTTCATAGCACTTATAATAATCTAAAACGTTGAAAATGTCGGTTTTCGCTATTTTAATTAAATTCGCATTATCCGAGAGGAATCCGCTTAGGATGACATGCCGCGAGGCATCGTCTACGTGCAAAAACCCGTAGAGGGGCCCAAGGAGGTGATGAACCGCGAGGTTCATTTATTTATACGTTGTTGTCTTGAAAAAACGACCGATTCAACATTAATGTAATTTGCTAAAAAATCACCGTTCTTGTAAAGTTAAATCTTCCGATCCCCATACCTTGGCCTGGATGAGGGATTGAGTCATTCATGAAGAATGATTACTATGATACCCTACAACACTAACGAAAACACATCACACTCACATTTTTACCGTATTACTTTTTCACGTTATTTTTCGTACCCATTTTACCTCAAATCAAAAACCCAAACAAAAATTCACATTCAAAGGGTGGTTCATACTTCACTAAATCATTTCCAAATAAACTTCAGATTGTAAAATTTGTAGATTAGTTTGTCTATGTGAAATACGACCCTGGACTCACCAGGTTTACTACTTGACTGACTTCGTATACTTGGGAATTTAACTGCAACATTTTGGTCCAGTCAAGTTTTTGGCGCCGTTGCCCGGGACAACGGTTTATATTTTTTACGATTTGTGTAAATATTCTTTGTATATCCTTTTCTGTTCTTTTCTTTCCTTTCGTTATTCATTTTTTTTACGTTTTTTATAACTAGTTTTCTTTTATTTTTAGAGTGTCCCATCTTTTTAGTGTGAGATTTAATATTTCTTTCTTTTACATTTTTAGTCATTTTGTTTTCTTTTAGAAGTCTCCCATCTTTAGTTTGTGATTTAAACTTTTTTCTTTTACAATTTTGTCATTTTGTTGTCTTTATATTTTTTCACTTTTCTTTATATAATCCAAAAAAAATTTGTAAAACTGAAAAAATAATTTTGATATGGATAGTGATGCAATCGTTTCAGATTTTATTTCAGGGTTGATTCAAATCCTACCAGTTTTCCATGGTACGGAGGAGGAAAACCCACATTTACATTTACAAAAGTTTGAAACGATATGCCGCACTTTATTCTGTGAGAATGCACGCATTAATGACTTATTTCTCAGATACTTCCCATATTCTTTGAGAGATTTTGCTAAGCATTGGTTTGAAAAATTGCCTATTGACTCAGATTCTACTTGGTTGTCATTTTAAGCTGAATTTTTTCGAGTATTTTTTCATATTTTCTTTGCTCAGGTACAGGGGCGGCAGACCACGAAGCACCAAATAGCGAGTTTTTCTCAAACTGACGAGGAGGCATACTATCAAACTTGGCAGAGGTTCAATGATTTGATGCTTGCTTGTCCACACCATAGCTTCCACGATGATCATCTCCTATAGATCTTCTACACGGGATTACTGTCTTCTGTGCAAGATTTCGTGCAGACAAGCTACAATGGGAAATTCATTGCTTATTCGACCGAGGAAGCATGTTGGTACTTGAATGATTTTGCTGAGTATGACTTTGCACTCCAACATGTCGACAGTCAGCCTGAGGTTCCGCCTGAGGGCTCAATCTATTGTGACCCTCTGAAAGAACTTGACAAGCATATTGATAAGGGACATTGGAGCCAAAGAAAGAGGATGAATGACCACCACTTGAGAAGCAAGAGGAGATGGATGATGTGGTGCGTGTTGACCATAAGGGAATCTACTTTGATGATGACGAGGAGGATATATGCGAGGGAGCGAGCTTACAAACCGAGATGGAGCCCGAGCCCTACATTCTTCCTACTTCAGTGCAGCAGTTCCCACTTCCTTCACCACAGGAGGAGATTGATGGCGATTACGAGATGATCTACATTGATCCAGCGTTGTTTTACCCTCCAGATCCACTTCTGCAGACACTTCCTCCTCCGGAGGCAGAGTATCAGATCGAGCTTAGCAACACACACCAGGGGAGTTCCCTCAATTTCTTGCCCTATGTTATTGAATCACAAATTTCAATTCCATATTCTTTTGATTCAAAATGTCGTCAATTGAATTTAAATTCTTTAGTTAATTTTGACGACCCATTTTGGAACACTTTTGTTACATGGCATGAGGATAATGCTTGGATTGATGCGGCTCGTCTGGGAGTTGCTTTGCTGGAATCCAAGAAGGCTGGTGGAGGCCTAGCTTCGCAGCAGCTGGTTGAAGAGCGCACGGATCTAATCGTGCAGATGCCACCTCTGCTAGAGATTCTGGATCCTCCTTTTGTGATGGAGATAGTACCTTCACCATACGTGACGCCTCGCACTTACTGGATATCAACTTTTGCACACTTGCCTTTGGCGTCGCCATCTCGAGCACTGATAGAGGATAACGCAAGGAGCTTCTGGAACAAATTCCTCCACCGATAGATATCTGTGATTCTCCATTTGGGAGGCTACGGTGATCTCTTCCCTTTTTACCCTTCTACATCGTTATATATATTTGAAAGGGAAGCTATTTGTTTATGCATTCACATATTCTGATCTCAATACCACGCTTAAAACATTGAGGACAATGTTCATTTTAAGTTGGGGGGAGGAAGAAGTAAACAATATATCATATCTGTTTTGCATAAACAATATATATAGTTTGCATAAAAAATGTTATTTTGTTTGCATTTACAAGTTTACATTTACAAGTTTGCAAGTTTGCAAAAATAAAAAATAAATAAATAAATAAAAGAGTGTTGTGTTCTTCACCCAAACCATCTTTATATGTCCCTTTGAAGTGGAAATTACATCGCCTTTCATTGAACACCTATAATTATAAAATAGATTAAGAATGTTTTACCCCTGCGTAGAATTTTAAATTATCATGACTTTCATGTAAATTAGTGCATGTATCCGCAATTGTAATCTCATGAAACTATCGTTTGGTTTAGGCAATTTCATGTCACGTATGCGTTTATGAATTGGTAATTATGTGAAAAAGGTTATAAATTCTCAGGATAAAGGCCAACCACATACACAAGCTTGCTGATTAGTAGATGATGGAGAATTTTACTCAAACATGTCTCATGTCAAAAAAAGACGAAGAAAAGCAAAAAAAGTGAATAAAATGCACCGTTCTTCCAGCTTCTTTTAGTAGCCGGGTCCTCGTGCCTCGGGAAGCATGTGGATTCGCGTCGAAACATGAAGTATGGAGGAGTGCATAATAATCTTTAGACATTCTGAGTTATTAAGTCTAAGGGGTTTTTCAAAACTTAATGCCTTAAGACAGTCTGGTTTAGGAGTCGTTGACCTAACGCTCGTTACATGGATTGCTCTAAATGTTTATAAAAAGGAAAAAAAGAAAAAAGAGATGAGATATTTTGAGTGGATTCAAGATCATGATCTTATGATTTGGATGTTGTGATGGCCCAATCCTAGGAAATTTACATCCTATGACACGTGATTACCTTTTGATTAAACAATTATATTTGTGCAATACTGAATATGTGTGGATTGAGATAAAATTGTAGATTTTTGCATTAATCCATGAAAACCCATGATAGTTATTGAACTTTGTTGGGTAATATTATTCTTAATTCATTTTTGAGGTGTATGAAATATTTTTAGGAATATTCGCTTATTTTGCTAAGAGACTAGCAAAAAGCTAGTTGGGGAGTGTGATTCTGGAAGAATATTGTGTTTATTACCCCCTTATTTGATTGTATTTTGCGTATATTTAATATCTATTTGGTCTCTAATAAGTGTTTATTGAAAGATCATTTAATTTTAGAGTTTATCGATTGTTTATACGTAAAATACGATTTTATGGCCTAATTTTGTCTCCATTTTATTTTTTAGGTAAAGCTTGTAATTTTCCGAATCCAACGACTATTTTTCCATATTTTTCGGAGATCGGAGCAATTTTTGGGGATTAAAAAGGCCCAATAAAGCTATTTGGAAAGGAGAAAAAAGAAAAAAAATTAAAACAAAAATAGGCGGGCGGGGCCCCCCCGAACTCAGAACGCGGGCGCCCGCCCGCTGATCAAGCGGACGGGCCCGCCCGCAATTTTAATGCGGGCGGCGCCCGCCCGCGCTGATCAAGTGGGCCCGCCCGCATTTTAAATGCGGGCGGCGCCCGCCCGCGTTGAACAGCGGGCGCCCGCCCGCGTTTTCTACACGGGCGGCGCCCGCCAGTCTCCTTTGACCGCCCGCCTTAATAGAAATTCTGGGCAGGTTGCGGGTCTGCAACCCGCAAGCCCAATAAGCCTAAATTCCTATATATATGTGTGTGTATTTGGCTCATATCTTTGGCATCCAACATCCGATTTGAGTGAAACAAGTTTTAGGGGCTTCTCCTCCAAATTCCAGAGGAATTGGAGAAGCTTTAGGAGACGTTTGGAGACGTTTGGGCTTCGTTTTAGGTGAAAACTCTCCACTTTTCTATGTTTTTATTAGTTTTAAGTATGTTTTGTAATCAAAAGATGTTTGTATTAATACTATTTGTTGTTTATGTTCCCATGAGTGGCTGAATTCGTGTGAGTGTGTTGTGTAGTAGTTAGTATTTATGGGTTTCATGTTTCATTTCTTCATATCACTTATAATAATCTAAAACGTTGAAAATGTCGGTTTTCGCTATTTTAATTAAATTCGCATTATCCGAGAGGAATCCGCTTAGGATGACATGCCGGGAGGCATCGTCTACGTGCACAAACACGTAGAGGGGCCCAAGGAGTGTGATGAACCGCGAGGATCATCTATTTATACGTTATTGTCTTGAAAAAACGACCGATTCAACGTTAATGTAATTTGCTAAAAAATCACCGTTCTTGTAAAGTTAAATCTTCTGATCCCCATATCTTAGCCTGAATGAGGGATTGAGTCATCCATGAAGAATGATTACCATGATACCCTACAACACTAACGAAAACACATCACACTCACACGTTTACAGTATTACTTTTTCACGTTATTTTTCGTACCCATTTTACCTCAAATCAAAAACCCAAACAAAAATTCACCTTCAAAGGGTGGTTCATACTTCACTAAATCATTTCCAAATAAATTTCAGATTGTAAAATTTGTAGATTAGTTTGTCCCTGTGGAATATGACCCTGGACTCACCAGGTTTACTACTTGACCGACTTCCTATACTTGGGAATTTAACTGCAACATTTTGGTCCAGTCAACAGGCGACTGAAATCTTGTCATCAGTCGACTGACTTGCAAAGTGGGTAGAAACCCAGAAAATGCAAGTTATGCACTTTGGCACACAGATGACTGTAGAACAATTCCCATGCACCTGATGGAAGACAGTCGCCTGTAAAATAAACGTAAGTCGTCCGTCTCCAATAGCTCAAGATAGAGTCAATAAAATTTGACTTGAGCTAGTGCACAACAGCCGACTGTAGAAGGCCCGCCAGGCGCCTGGAATCACCCAGTCGCATGTCCTTCCTTCATCAGTCACCTATTGGAGAGCCAGAGACTCAAATTGAGTCATTTGGCATGATGAACCTATTGGGTTGGATTCTATGATAATCCTAATGCTCTCTAAGATGGTTATATGCAAATGCATGAATGAGTAGACCATCTATCAAGACATTACATTAAACCTAGACTCAAAAAGAGAAAATCAACAAATGAAATAAAACATGGATTATATTGCTTTCCTTTGAGTCTAAGCTTCAACCTTGATGCTCCACATCATCTCCAAGCTTTGGCACCCCTTGAGTCCAAGCTTTGGCATTGCTCCTCTTGATGTCCATCCTTGCTTAGTCTCTAAAAATGATATTCTTCATTTATTACCAATGAGACTAAAATATGAGAAACATTAGCAACAACATAGTGTTGTGATCATCATCAAAATATTATTGGTATGAAACACCAATACCTAACAGAGGTTGCCTTTACGCTTCCCCTTCATCAATATCATCTCTTCTCGAGTCACCATCAGAGCTCCATTCTCTATGGTCACTCTGCATCCCTTGACTTCTAGTGACCCAAGCGATATGATGTTTCGCTTTAGGTCAAAACATAACGTACCTTATCAATGTCCCGAGTGACTCAATTTCCCATCTTGATTCGAAATGTGACAGTCCCCACCGTCGTGCAAGCACGGTCATCTCCAAGTAAGACCATACTCTTACCAACCTAATGAAAGGTCGTAAAATATTCTCTAAGTGGTGTCATATGAAAAGAGCATACAGAATCAAGCCCCAACTTTCTTACGTCACGTCCTCCAAAGCACCCACTCGTCTACCTCGACGCCATTGACGACGTTTGCAGTATCATCATGCTTCTTTTTCGCCTTTGAACAGTTTATGACCCAATGTCCTTTCTCTCGACAAAAGGCACATCGATCCTTTGCTAAGTCCTTTCGAAGAGGTCATGTGCTCTTGTCCCTATACTTGGATCGAAAATCTTCTTTGCGCCCTCAACTCCTCTCATTAATCCGACCTCTTACCACGGTAAGAGCAGTGTCACCTTGGCTCCTTGTGTTCAGCTCGTTGTTCTTCCGAAATTCAACACTTGTAAGAACATCGGACACCTCTTCAAAAGCGATTGAATTTTTGCCTTAGGTACGCACAGAGACAAAATGCTCGTACTCTTTGGGTAAGAGTTGAGGAGAATCATCGATGTGTCTTCGTTGTCGACCTTAATATCAATGTTCCTAAGATCGATTAGGAGCTTATTGTAATAATCAAGGTGATCTTCAATAGATATTCTATCTTCGAGCTTCAAGGCACATAAATTGATTAAATTGTTCAAGTGCAAACGCGTTTTGGATGTTTTTCTTCATGCATTTATTTCCGAGCTCTTCCTAAAATGCATTAGTGTTGGTCTCCTCCATAAAAGGATACTTCTTCTCTTTTGTCAAGTACAATGGGACTGTACCGCACACGTTTCGGTTCAAGGTCTTCCACTTCGTATCCGACATGGTCATCGGCTTCTCAACCAATGATATATCTTGGCTGAGCTAGTTCAAGACATCTAAGACCTTGAATCTCCACATCTCGAAGTTGATCCTTTCATCAAACTTCTTTATCTCGAACTTTGGGTTAGACACGATCGTCCGAGCTGCTGGAGGTGTTTCCTGGAGGTCATCTTCGGAGTGTTGTCATCGCCGCCGTTGCTCATCTTTACCATCTATGTAGATCTCCGAACCATAAGCTCTGATACCAATTTATTGTGCACAACGATGCGGAAGCTTCGAAAATTCGGATGATCTGATGGTGAGAGGACGAGCAACAAACAACAAGAGTGCAAAAGAGATTGTATCTTTAGACCATCGACTCAAGCGAACACTTAATAGTTTTTATTTCAAAAGGAAAAAAACATATAACTCTTCTATCTTTTCAACGTAGTAGAAACACTCAAGATCTCCCTAAAAGCTCTCAATACAATCTCGCAAATTGGCTCTGAACAATGGCGGCTCGAAGCTCTCTCAATATTCGTCGACTCAAAAACATCTCCCCAAGCGCCACTTTTATAGCCTCTGGGGCATGTGCACAAATCGAATTTTGCTGGGAGAGGAACTCTAATTCAAATAGAATTCTATTTAGAGATCAATCCGATGTCAAATAGAATTATATTGGGAGAGCAACTCTAACTTGACTAGGATTCTGCATCATGTAGTCGGTGCTTTCGAGCTGCCGAGCTCTCTACAAGAGCATGTGCTGCCGAAGTGCCTAGCTTCCGAGTATCGAAAACCGAGCTGCCAAATCGTCGAGCTCTGAGCTATCGAAAGCCGGACTGTCGAGCTGCGAGGCTTCTGAGCTGTCGATCCTCCAAACAGAGGATTCATGTCTGCAGAAGTTAACTCGGCCTTGAATCTCTGTATCTGGTCATGCAGAGTCAAATGCACGGGACCCAAGGCACATACAACCTAGCCTTGCATGACTACTTGCCTACACATCACGATACTTATGCATCACTTCAAATTGAGGCAACTTTCACATGATGCAACAAGCTGAAATTGGAAACCAAGAAAAGCTATTGGATTTGTCATAGGTAAGAAATATGTCTTGCATTCTCAGCCGCCAACAAGGTGTACATTTATTGATATTAGTGGTTCAGCCATGGAATCACTTTCATGATATAGTGATACATTTTTATCAGTGTGTTTAACTTTAGTTTATATCCATTTTCCCATAACACATCATGCCCCCACTTAGTAGAACATTATGTACAGGCTGCTGCCATTGTAGCCGTTGTAAGCAAGGAGCTTCGTTTTTTGTTCCGAAGTTTAAAAGTATAGCAAGTACATATGCAATCCAATTGAATTCTCGGTTTAAATGCAAAAAATATTTCAGTGAGATTCTTCCTTCTTGTTGCACATACCAATATTATGGCACATACCAATATTTACATCTTGCACCATGATGTGTACTGATACAGCCATTCAGTACCAAGAGCAAGAACTCATACCTTATTCACGTGTATTGCACCATGATGCAAGCGTACATAGTCTAGAAAAATTTGCAGGCATAATTGTATGCTTGTGGATTTCAAAATCTCAACCAAGAACAATTTTTCGGTCCCGAGGGAAGCCGATGAACTTTCTCATTCTCTTCGCCGCTGAATCAAAGTTGTTCCTTTCATAGGGGAGCCTTGTTTCCACAAAACTATAATCCTACATCTCAAGCAAGAATTAGAAGTTAGTAATTGGCGCCATAATGGCGTAAAAAGAGCCTACCAGCGCATCTTAATGGAATTTACTCTGCCAATAAATTCCATCGGCAAGCAATGCCGATGTCATCTCTGAATCTTCAAATGCAAAATGCACTTGCGGTTTCTAGTTACACACACAAACCTCGACCAGACCGAAAGGACAGCAGCCTATCCCCACACAAGCGCACATGAAAGAGATACACTTGAAAGCATAGTTTTTATAACACACATGTACATTAACCATCCGAAAGCCCTATCAAACAATGAATAAAACCAAAGAAAGAACAATCAATCCAGCATCTCCTTCATGCGAAATTCAAATCTGCCATCCTTTTGAGCTTCTTCGGTGCAAATATCATCATTTGAGTATTTGACTTGGACGACAGAGATGAACCCTTATATCTTGCTCGGGGGAGTTTTACCGCAAGAATGACAATTATGAGGGTAATGAATGATCTGAAGACAACAGTTCGCTGTAATCTTTACGGATGCCCCATAAGATTTCAGCACACCTCCTCATGCTGGGTCTGTTTTGTTTGGTCGGAGCCAAACACTGGAACGCCAACTCAAAGATCTTCTCCGCCGCTTGAGTATTTGTTGCGCTTTGTGAAAGATTTGGGTCTAGGGTTTCCATCACATTCCCATCCATAAAATTCTTCATTGCCTGAACAATAACTGCCAGGTTAGATATTCATGATGCCCAAATGTGCAAAAATAGCAATCTACTATCAAAAATTATTTGATGAAGATAGTAATCATGTGGAGTCTTATGTTTCTATTTAGGTTAACACATTGGTTCCTTGGTGCGAATTACATGTCATATGTTTGTCAGTGTATATGCAGAAACTTTTACCGCAAAATAGAAATTAGTAATAGGAAAATGGGCTTCTGTGAGTTCCATGTAACCTCATTCTAAAGTGAATTTGGTGTGGTAAGTGACAAATTTTGCTTTGTTTCGTGATGGAATTATAGAAGTTTAGTTTCCTCTCTACCGTTATATAGAACAAAATAATTGAGGGGTGAACGGAAAAAATGCCATGACAAATGATGAGACAAAACTCATCCATTTGAAATGGAAACTCGAGACCTAACCGCCCAAACTCAAATTTGGGCAATGATGCCACCGGATTTCAACCCACTATTTGTGGGCTTTGGTTTTGGGCTTTGGTGCTTGAGAATTATCGCATCAAAATCTGATGGCGACATGACTGTGACAAAATCTAGTCGTTATGGATTTTCATAGCCTCTTGCAAGAGCGAGGCGCAAGTCAGTATAAGAAACAATCATATCAAGAATTACAGAATTTATTTGAAAATGACGATATCCTTTCCAGCAAATTGCAAATTTGGTTTTAAACCCTTACATTCTTGTTATTTGCTCAAAGGAAGTATTATTAAGAGTCTTAAGAGTCATCTTGATGTCCTATAGATTCATCCAGTATTCAAATTGTGCGAAAGATGTTGATTAGTGGTGCTTCAAACTTGGAATCTGGGAGGTGACACGGCCATGCTAGTTTTGGCACGGCCGTATGTGTCAGAAGATGTATCAGTTGACTTACGCAGATTTGAAAACGATCGTGCTATATCCAACACAGCCATGCTGGTCCAACCGTGCTGGTAATCAACTCTCCGTTTTATTGACAAGGCTGTGCCGCACAGCCATGCTGACAGACAACTCTCTGTTTTATTTCAACACGGCCGTGCTTATTGTTCTGTAGCTACAGGTGGATTACGCAGTCCTGCGCACAGACGTGCCATGTATCAGAACGGCCGTGCTGATGCCCAGAAACCTTAGTACGTCCAGATTTCGGCTTCTAATCTGGACGGTTGGATTATATTGGATTTTAATCGGATGGACACGATCTAAAACGTCCTCTACTACCTTAGGAAGGATTCCTATGATATAAATACCAAGAGATACACTTTTGACGGCTACACGATGGAGAATTAAGAAGATTTCCTTGTGTCTTTAAGAGAGAAGCGGATCTTTTGCCAGCGATAGGCGACGAGAGAGCTTCAAGATGACTACGAGCGTTGGGAGGAGAGGTAGTCTTTGTTTTAGAGTCTTTGGTAAGATCTCTCCATTGGTTGTATGCATAAGATATTGTAATTGCTAGAGTGCTAGAGTTATTTTGTCAAGAGGGCATACATTGGTTTGGAGGAGATTGGTAGTCGATGTATTCTCTGTAGAACCAGTACAAATCCTTGCATCTCTGTGTGGTTGTTTGGCTTGATTGTGTGGTGCTTTCTTGTGCTTCTTATGATTCATCCAAGATTCTAAATCTGTATTGATTAAGTTGGCGACACAATATTTTCATATATTCTGTTGTGTACACTCAGGTGTGGTTTGATAATTGTGTCAGATTTCTCAAGTGGTATCAGAGCTATTGGTGAGGAAGGAGTAAAGAGTCAAGATGTCGGTGTCTACCACATCGTTCAAGATGGACGAGTTCACCTTCAATCTTTGAAGATTAAAGATGAAGGCTTTTCTTATGAGAGATGTTTGCTCACAAATTGTCTTTGAGAAAGACAGTTTTGATAAGGATGTCATGGATGCACAGAAGGCTGAGATGGAGCGAAAGGCGTTAAGCGCACTGTAGTTATCACTTTCAGATGAAGTGCTCAGAACGGTGTCTGAGGAGGCTACTGCGGGAAGCTTTGGAAGAAGCTGGAGAGCTCTATGCAAATAAGAATCTGAGAAGAATCTGACAAGCATGTTGTATTTGATGCAACAGTTGTATGTGCTTAAGATGAGAGAGGGAGCCCATGTCAAGGATTACATTGATGCTTTCACAAAAATTGTGTCTGATTTGCGGAGCATGAGGGTGAATATCGAGAACGAACAATTGGCGATGATATTATTATATTCTCTGACAGATGATTTCGAACCACTAGTCAGGTCCATGGTATATGGGCGTGAAACATTATCTCTGAAGGAGGTAGAGTTCGTGGTACAATCTGAGGTTCTTCGTGTCAAAGTGACTGCTCGAGAAGGTGGTGATCAATGTGATGCACTCTTCATCAGTAGGATATTAGGATTCCAGGGGCGGCTATGATTCTAAGAAGAAAGACAAGGGTCGCTCGAGATCCAAATCACGAGGGCACATGGATATGTGTCACTTGTGCATGGAGACATGACATTGAAAACGAGACTGCCCTAAGCTAAAGAAGAATGGAAAAGGCACGGATGAAGCTTCTGGTTCTGCCTCGGTGGGGATCAATAGCAAGGGTAGTGATGATGTTGAGATTCTGATGGCGACTGCATCGGGAGATTTAGTGATCTCATGGCTTTTAGAATCAGGATGTTCTTTTTCCATAGGACACCTCGCATGAGTTGGTTTAGTTCATATAGTTCCAGAGAAGGCGACAACGTTCTAATGGGGAACAATATGGCATGCAAGACAGTGGGTGTATGAGATGTGTGAATCAAAATGCATGATGGGTTCATCAGGACACTTACAGATATGTGTCATGTACCAGACTTGAAATAGAGTCCGATTTCTATTAGAGCTTTAGCAGAACTTGGGTGCAGGACGGTAATAAAAGGTGATCTATTGAAAGTGTCTAAGGATTCTCTTATCGTGATGAAGGGAAAGCGAGTGCAGAACTTATATGCGCTGCAGAGACACACCGTGGAGGGTGGGGCTACCATCTCTCCGGGCATAGATGACAAATGATCGTCAAAGCTATGGCATCTTCGTCTTGGACATCCAGATGAGAATTCATTGGATGTGCTTCGCAAAAAGAAGCTGATACAGGCCAAAGATGATAGATTGGAATTCTGCGAAAAGTGTGTAGAAGGAAAGCTGACAAAGACACGCTTTGGGATTGCAGAGAGTAGTAGCAAATGGCCACTTGACTATGTAGATTCAGATGTATGGAGACCAACTTCTTTACCTACCATTGGAGAAGCGAAGTATTTCGTGTCCTTTATTGATGATTTCTTGACGAAAGTGTGGATCTATATGATGAAATCAAAAGATCAAGTCTTCGAGAAGGTTAAGGCTTGGAGAGCCTTTGTTGAAAAGCAGACAGTGAAAGCCAACAAGGTTTTAAGATCAGACCACGGTGGTGAGTACACCTCGAGGGTGTTCAAAGAATTATACAGATCTTAGTGTATTTTATGGCACTACACTACACATGGAGATCCACAGTCAAATGGTATTACAGAAAGATTAAACCGTACACTGATGGAGAAGTGCCGATGCTTGAGGCTTAGTGCTGGACTTCCTAAGAAATATATTTAGGGTGAAGCTGTGACTACCGTCGTGCATCTTGTGAACAAAGTACCACATCGGCGATGATTTTCAAAATTCCTGAGAAGGTATATACAGGGAAGACTGGTGATTACTCGTACTTGAGGATATTTGGATGTCATGTCTATGCTTTGCAAAAGGAGGACAAGCTAGATTCTAGAACCAGAAAGGCCATCTTGCTTGGATATAAAGAGAAAGTAAAGGGATACAGGTTGCAATATCATGTCTAAGAAGACGTTCACCAGTAGCCATGTCACTTTGATAAGTCGACGATGGCCAAGCCGGAGATGACTCATTCAGATGGTGGACATAAGCCTGAGGAGGTCGATGCTGAGGTCGAGTCACCTATCCTGGAGATAGAGACACGAGATGCTGAGACAGGCCAGGACCCGACTGCTGAGAGAGAGAGAGAGAGCAGATACAGACAAATCAGATTCAGAATCATGGTAAGGTTCTTGCCCGAGTCGGCTAGAGGTGTGGAGGTCATTAAGGACTAGGAGAGCACCAGAGAAATTGAGTGAGTGAAACTATTTTGCTTCTACTTTCGCATTTGAAGACATGCAGGCATACGTCCTGAACATAGAGCACGAGGAGCCCTTGACGTTTGATGAAGCCCAGACTTCCAGCGCAATTACAGAAAGGCGGCTGACAATGGAAGATGAGATGGAATCCATCTACAAGAATGGCACTTGAGAATTGGTAGAATTACCCACGGACAGGAAGACCATTGTTTGCAAGTAGGTATACAAGGTCAATAAAGGTGATGGCGGCGATGTGAGATATAAAGCTCAGTTGGCAAGATCCGCGTTAAATTCCTCCTCTTCATTAAATTTCTCCTCTTCGTGGGCAAGATCCGCGTCAAAAATCTCCTCTTTTTCATTCCACTTATTCAAACGCGGGACCTTTTTGAAGAACTAGGGTTTGTGCCGCCGGATCCCATCTTCTCGTTGAAAATCGAAAATTGGAAAGCCATCTGAGAAACGGCTTCCTCCGTTTTGTTTTGTTTCGCCGCGATCTCCCCCACGATATACGTTAAATTAGCGATAGCCTCGCTATCCATCACCACCGTCTTCTTAATCTCTTTGATCTCTCCATTGTTTTTCTCTTCCCCAGCTTCGCTTCGATCCTTATTTCTCGTTGACGCCGCCATGGATCGTTGTCGCTCCGATACCAAAATGATAGGATCCAAACAAATCTGAACTGAAATTGATATAAATTGGAATAAAAATGTTAACTTTGGCTACGATTGATAGGTGTAACCTCCCTCCCAAGACGTCGTTAAGAGGACATCCGCACTCTACTAGATCTACCTAAGAACCCTTACAAACAAATCAATAATCAAGCATGCCTGGCTAGCCCCCCTCTCTAATATAAGTTCAAGAAAAATAGCAAATTACCCAAATACCCTTCCATAATAAAAATAACTAAAACCTCAAAAATACCCCCTCTTATTAGGCGCCGGCCGGGTCTAACATTACTCCGCCCCCGAAAATCCACCTTGTCCTCAAGGTGGTGCATGAAGTTTTTGGCGGTCCTACTCCGAGTTGGAGTCATCTTCCACTCCGACCTCTTCATCCTCCACGTCTTCCTCATCTGCCCCGACAATCAGCACTTACAGTTTGCGAACCTCACAGTGGTGTCCTAGGGTGAATCGCTCATCGCATCTGAAACAGAG
Source organism: Scilla litardierei (assembly GCA_030789695.1). NCBI lineage: Eukaryota > Viridiplantae > Streptophyta > Magnoliopsida > Asparagales > Asparagaceae > Scilla > Scilla litardierei. The sequence continues at coordinate 40,166,123 of CM061138.1, read as the reverse complement.
CCCTTTCTGCCTCTTCTCTCTCATCTCGGCGCCAGTCATCCTCCTGAACTGACCCCCTGCTGACGGTGTGCTACTCATCTCCTCACCCTTCTCGTCACTCGCCTTATCTGTCCCTGTGATAGTCTTCACCTCCCCTGACACAGCTGAGGTCCCGCACTGCACCTAACCACCATACCTACTCCTAACTCTCATATCCTCAGCCTGAACATCCTCGACCATCTGTGTCATCTTCATGACCTCTGACAGCCCTTTGAGCTTGTATGGCCGAACTCCAGCCCGAAGACTGGGCTTCAGGCCCTTCATGAATGTGCCCACTAGTGACTCATCAGTGACACCGTGAACTCGCCCCGACAAGGTTTCAAACTTCTCAATATAATCCCTCACCGGTCCGTCCTGCATGAGGGTGAATAGCTGCTCATGAAGGGTTCCAAGGTGGGGATCACTAAACCTCTCCAGAATGAGGTCCTTTAACTCCTCCCAGCTACGGAAATGATGCCTCTTCTTCTTCCACTGGTACCACCCTAGAGCTCTTCCATCCATGCAGATGGCTGCTGCATCCAACTTCTGGGCCTCTGTCACGTGATAAACCGTGAAGTACCTCTCCGTCGAGAAAAGCCAGGCATGCGAATCCTCCGCGTTGAATACTGACATCTTCAGCTTCTGTACCCTTCCATCACCCGCAAAATGACCCTGGTTCGGTCTTCCCTCTGTGCGGCGGGGCTGGTGATAGTGCTGCCATCTCTCGTCCTAGGTCTCATAACTTATAGGTGACCCTCCTCCGCGGCCACCATAGTCCCCTCGGGGACCTCCACCCCTGCCCTCATAGTCATCCCAACCAGCACCAGCACCAAACACACCCCCATAGGCTCCCTCACCATCGTCATAATAGTTTCTGTCCCCTCCTTTGCCTCTGTAATAGGAAACATCTCCCTGCCGAGGTCCAAAAAACTCAGAGCTGCCCTGGAAGTGCTCATCATGCCCTTGCCGCTGCATCGGGAAGCCAAAAAGCTCATATCTGCCCTGAAAATGCTCATCGTGCCCTTGCCGCTGCCCAGGAAAGCCCGAAGACCCCCCCCAGGCAGCTGTCCGTCGCTCCCCCCTAGCGGCTGCCAGGGGGCCGCCCTGCCCTGCCGGTCCTCCAGCAGGCCTCGCCGAGGCTACCGGAGGCCCAATGGGGCCTCCTGAAGGACCTGCGTGTTCGGCCGAGTCAGATCTGGGCCCCAGCGGCCCGCTGCAGGGGCCGTTGGGCCCCGCGACACTGCTCCGACCCCTCTACGAGCCTGCAGAGGCCCCGCGTGGGCGTCGGGGGCATGGGCCCCTTCACCAGGCCCAGGCGCCAGAAGGGGGTGTGTCGCCCCCTGTTTACCCTCCTGGGAGCCCGCGGAAAGCCCAGGTGGCTCTCGCCCCTCCCCTTCTTCTCGGCGAGCATCTTAGGAGTGACGACTAGGTTCGCCGCCCCCCTCCTTGCATCCTTTGCCTTCCGTCGTATTGCCTCGCGATAATCACCCATCCAATGCTCTCAATCCTCCTCTTCGTTAAATTCCTCCTCTTCGTAGGCAAGATCCGCGTCAAAAATCTCCTCTTTTTCCTTCCTCTTATTCAAATGCGGGACCTTTTTTGAAGAACTAGTGTTTGTGCCGTCGGATCCCATCTTCTCGTTGAAAATCTCAAATTAGAAAGCCATCTGAGCAACGGCTTCCTCCGATTTGTTTTGCTTCGCCGCGATCTCCCCCGAGCAACGGCTTCCTCCGATTTGTTTTGCTTCGCCGCGATCTCCCCCACGATATTCGTTAAATTAGCAATAGCCTCGCTATTCGCCGTCATCGTCTCCTTAATCTCTTCGATCTCTCCATTGTTTTTCTCCTCCCCCGCTTCGCTTCGATCCTTATTTCTCGTTGACGCCGCCATGGATCGTTGTCGCTCCAATACCAAAATGATAGGATCCAAACAAATCTGAACTGAAATTGATATAAATTGGAATAAAAATGTTAACTTTGGCTACGATTGATAGGTGTAACCTCCCTCCTAAGACGCCGTTAGGAGGACGTCCGCACTCTACTAGATCTGCCTAAGAATCCTTACGAACAAATCAATAATCAAGCATGCCTGGCTAGCCCCCCTCTCTAATATAAGTTCATGAAAAATAGCAAATTACCCAAATACTCTTCCATAATAAAAATAACTAAAACCTCAAAAATACCACCTTTTATTAGGCGTCGGCTGGGTCTACGTTCCGATCATTTCTACATTTCATTCCCCTTTTGGGGCCCCGGGTTGGTTCGTTTCCTCCTCCTATCTACGCAATTCTCACAGTATGCAATCTGAAGAAATCCTTATACGGTTTAAAACAAAGTCCAAGTCAGTGGTATAAGAGATTGGACTCCTTCATGATGAGCATTGGTTTCGAGCGGAGTATAAAGGACCTGTGTGTATATGTTCACACACTTGATGGTGGGTTAATGATATACTTGCTTCTGTACGTTGACATATGTTGATTGTGTCATGGGACATGAAGGAAATCAACAAGTTGAAGGGAACGCTTGCAGAAGAGTTTGACATGAAGGATCTGGGGCCTGCAAAGAATATCCATGGCATGGAAATCAGCAGAGACATGAATATTGAGAAGTTGAGGTTGAGCCAGGAGGGCTACATAAAGAAAGTCCTAGCACGCTATGGAATGGAGAAGGCAAAGTCTGTCACCACACCACTAGGAGCTCACTTCCAGCTTTCTGTGAGACTGTCACCTAGCACTGGTGAGGAGGCACGCTACATGTCTACAGTCCTTATGCTACTTCCGTGGAAAGTCTGATGTATGCTATGGTTTGTACACGTCTAGACATAGCTCAGGTAGTTGGAGTCGTCGGCGGATATATGGTGAATCCAGGAAAGGAAGACTTGTAGGTTGTGAAATGGATACTGAGATATCTGAAAGGAATGATCAGCATTGGTTTATGTTTCGGCAAGGGAGACGGGTTGGTGATATCTGGATTCTGTGATTCTGATTATACATGTGACAGAGACAGAAGGAGATCTACGACTGGGTATGTGTTCACATTGGACACTGTCGCGATATCATGGAGCTTGGTCCTTCAGTCCATTGTAGCACTGTCAACCACAAAGACGGAACTATTAGCTGCAGTTGAGACGATCAAGGAAGGCAAGTACCTGAGAAGTCTACTGAGAGCCTTGGGTATACCGCAAAAAGTGAACAAGGTTTGCTGCGATAGTCAGACCGCAATTCACTTGGCGGAGCATCAGGCCTATAGTTCGAGGATCAAGCATATAAAAGTGCAGGATTTTTTTCTTCAATAAGAGAAGAACGTGATAGCACTGGAGAAGGTCTCGACGGATCATAATCCTGCAGATATGCTGACGAAGATTGTTTCCGTAGTCAAGCTCAGGCATTGCTTGAGCTTGATCTATACATGGTGAGTGGTTGATTTCTCGTTGTCACGAGAGTTTCGTAAATTCTACATCTGGGTAGAGATGTTTGGTATTTGGGTAGAGTTGTAGAGGGCTTGAATATACCGTGGTGGTTGAAGAAGTTTGAAACAGTATAGAGTTTGTTGATTAGTGCTTCAAACTTGGAATCTGGGAGGTGACACGACGGTGCTAGTTTTGGCATGGTCGTGCTGTCAGATGTATTAGTTGACTTACGCATATTTGGACACGGCCTTGCTATACCCAACACGGCCGTGCTAGGCTAACCGTGCTGGCAGGCAACTCTCTGTTTTATTAACAAGGTCGTGTTGCACGATCGTGCTGACAGGCAACTCTCTATTTTATTTCAACACGACCGTGCTAATTGTTCTGGAGCTACAGGCAGATTACACAGTTCTACGCATGGTCGTGCCACCTATCAGTACGGCCGTGTCGATGCCCGGAAATCCGAGTATGTCTAAATTTTAGCTTCTAATCTAGACAGTTGGATCCTATTGGGTTTTAATCGGATGGACACGATCTAAAACATCCTCTACTACCCTAGGAAGGATTCATATGATATAAATACTAAGAGATACACTTTTAACGACTACGAGACGGAGAATTAAGAAGATTTCATTGCGTCTTCAAGACAAACGAATCTTTTGCCGACGATAGGCGACGAGAGAGTTTCGAGGTGACTACGAGCTTTGAAAGGGGAGGTATTCCTTATTCTAGAGTCTTTGGTAAGATCTCTACATTGGTTGTGTGCATGAGACATTGTAATTGCTAGAGTGCTAGAGTTATTTTGTCGAGAGGGCATACATAGGTTTAGACGAGATTTGTAGTCGGTGTATTCTTTGTATTATCATCTCTGATCTAGTAGAAACCGTGACAACGGAAGATTGGACGTAGGCCATAGGTTGGGACCGAACTAGTATAAATCCTTGCATCTCTGTGTGGTTACTTGGCATGATTGTGTGATGCTTTATTGTGCTTCTTATGATTCATCCAAGATCCTAACTTTGCATTGATTAAGTTGACGATATAATATTTTCATATATTTCGATGTGCACACTCAGGTGGTGTTGTTTGATATTGTGTCAGATTTCCCAACAAAAGATACATACCCATTTTATAGTAACTCGTTCTTTCATTTCCCTTTTTGGTTCAATCGGTCGCCTTCCAGATATCATTTCCACTAGCAATACTCCAAAGGAATAGACATCACTCTTGGCTGTGAGTTGATAGGTCTGAAGGTATTCTGGATCCAAGTAACCTGCAGTCCCTTTTACTTGGGTTGAAACATGTGAAACATCAGCCTCGGTTGCCCCAAGCCGAGCAAACCCAAAATCAGCAACCTTAGCACGTAGATTTTCCGTAAGAAGAATGTTGGATGACTTAATATCTCGATGAATAATAGGATGATCTGCATGAACAACAATTCAACATAATCAAAATGGAGTAGAGAATCAGTTTTTGTTTCAAAGTATCCTGAGATAGGCCAGGTTTGTCTTCTTTCCAAAAAGCAAAATAACCATCTGCTTTTTATTTGTAAATTTCTCTCTCAAATAGGTTAGCCTTTTCCAAAATAAAAGGAAATATAGTTTCTTGATTTTCTGCTGAAACCTGTGTAAACATGGAGGTATGTAACAGCATGAGCAATATCAATTGCAATCTCCAACCGTGCAGCAAGGTTCAAAGGATTTCCATGCAAACCTGCAGTTCACGTAAAGCGCGGTGATCAAATTCAAATTCAGGTGAAAAATGACTGGCCTATTCAACTTAGAAGTAGATCAAAATGATGGCATGACCAGAAGGGAGCATACAAGGGGAGAAGTAAACTAACTCACAGTCAAGATGCTCTCTAAGCGTCCCGTTAGGAACATACTCGATGACAAGTATCCTCTCATCCTGATACTCCAAATGTCCAAAGAATCGCACCAAATTCAAATGCTCGATGCATGTCATAGTCTGGATTTCCGTTTGAAATTCTGCGCCCGGATTGTCATCATGATAAGTCTGAAAAATAACCAAGTGTAGGAATCAATGTTCAGTTTCATTTATAACCGAAATGTTAAAAAGGCATTACTTCCTGCAGTGGTTCTCTCTAACCTTTTTGACACGTTTAATTGCTACTACTGTACCATCATCGAGCCTTCCCTTGTAAACCGTCCCAAACCCACCTTGCCCTATCTTTGAAGTAGGGGAGAAGTTCTTAGTAGCTTTATGGATATCTGCCATCGTGAATCTCATACTACCAGATTCTCTTTTGGAAGGATTCTGTTTGTTTATGTATAACCCTTTGCCAGATCTTCTCTTCTCGCTGCCTTGGGTGTTAGCCAATAGGCTTCCTAGAAATGATTAGCCAAGAAAAGATAAGTCTTTTTAAAATCATTTTCTAATCTAAATGTACCGAATGATCTAATACTAAGATAATGTGACTTAAGTGATATTTCATTAATAAATCTTGAGATATCAAACATTATCTGCTAGAAATGCTATAATGTTAATAGCTTTTAAGTACTAAAATTTGTATTCTATGTACTGGAAACTCTTCTTTGAGCTGGATAGACGCGTAATAAAAACTTTAAGATTGTATTTGATGCACAAAATTCAACTTGTTCCCATTCATAATTTCAAGTTTAGCGTAAGCACAACTCAATATTCTCAAAATCGAATTCACATCGATGGGAATATACTATGATATGTAGGAGACTCACTCAACCAAAAATTAATGTGTACATCAGTGTAGGACACTTCTAAATCCCAAACTTTTATTCACCGCATAAAGATGCAAACATGAAGTAAATTATACCCCTTTCTGACAAAAGCTAATGGTGGTTCATAAACTGGTTTACTAATGTCGTTCTTTCATATTTGAATAATAACCAACTACATTCATTTACATACATGCGGCAATCTATCTGCATCCAAGTGTCTCGATTTTGGCAGAATGCATTGTCTGACACCCATGTTCATATCTACTACTCATTGATTCTCACCATAAAGCATCAACTAGAAGCTCTTCTATGACACCGCCGCTACTACAATGAGTGCAGCCACCACCTCCACTGTCCCCGCCATCACCATTTTGCTGCTACCATCATTGCTTTCACCCGTGTTACTACCAAATTTGGAAGATTTGTCTGGGATGCAACCTTGAAAATCTTTCTGTTAGTAACCAACTCTGGAAAATTGGTTAAAATTATACCCCATGGTTTGTTTCGGTTGTGTATTTTCCTCAACTGAAAATACCAAGTATTACCCTATAATTTTAAACAGGACCGTCCCCAAAGAGAGAGAAGTGAGAGAAAAAATCTGAGTCACCTTTTCTTTTTGTTTCTAAAAATATATTTCAAATTTTTCTTGATGATAATTTCTTGATCAGTCAAATGAGAATATGGATCGTGAGCGTTGTGATGACGTGCTAGTAACATCATAATATTGAGTCTTATCTTGAAAGGTGTATTTCAATCCATCCCAACATATGTGAGGAATTTAGATTTTAGGGCAGCACACTACTTGGTTCCCAATCTGAAAAATTTTAATCCATATTTTTTAAAATTATTATGATTATTAAGTTCTGATTTGCATCATTACCTATTTAAGTAGATCACTTTTATTTTATTCATTAATATCTGATTTGTTGCCAACAATCAAAAAGCCAAATTGTTGAAATTCAGATTTAAACAGTTGTTTGTGTAAGCGGTTAAGTCTTTCCATAAGTTTTTCTTGTTTAGCTTGTATCGCCTTGTCACCAACTAGAATTTGCAAGTTCAATAGCTATAAAAATTGAAAGCTCAAAGTGAGGTTGCTTTACCAATTATCGCCTATTTATTTATTAGCAAACTTGATCTTAGATTCCACCTTCATATTTGCATCTCTACATGCTTCAACAAGCTTTAAAGCTATAATTTTAATAGGGTTCTCACTCTTCCTCGTATTCTTATTTAATACCCCTACCTGTTTGAGAAAATGACACACTACCCCCTACCTCTTTAAGAAAATGTCAATGACAGGAGGCCCTCAATCTCATCTAATCTGGGAAGTTCTCTCTCTGTCTTGTTTGACATTGGTCATCAATCTGTTACGATATGTAACTGGATTAGATTTGTAAGTGACTCCATTTTTCTTTTTTGGGTATGGATGCCTAAGTATACGCGTCCGATTCGTAGTGTACTACTAGAATTCCTTTGCCTATTTATTCATATATGCTTATTATGGTTTTGATCACATAATTAAATAATTATTGCTAGAACTATTTCAGAATGTGGACTTAGTTCATGATAATTCATAATGCAAATTATCGTCGTCTAAAAGCTAGACTCTATGCTTCTGTTCGGTAACAATCATGGATCTTTTCACCTTCTATAGTATAAAGAGCTTACCTGTGAATGCATTTATTCTTTTAAGACCATATATGATGCATTAATAAGTTCATATTTGTGCTATTAATTCTACCATATACACATGATGGATGTTCTTGTTCTAAATTGTGTGCATAAACACTGAGAACTCAAAGTATAGAAGACAAAATTCCGTAGACTCAAGTGTCTAATTTTCAGAGTTCAAGTACCAATATCGTAAGGTAAATTGTTGACATCTCTCAATTTCTATAGTATTGTTATTGTCATGTACCTACAACATTGTCATATTTAAGTGCCATTGATCATTGCAGTAATTATGCTGGGAGAGTTGTTACTTGATTAATACTAATACTGGGTATTCCAAAATTATTACTTAATTAAATTGTCACAAAATTATATGGTGGAGCATTATATAGTATATTTATTATCTTGTAAAAGCAAGGTTTTATTGTATAGATTTCGAATAATTCCTAATGGAAAAATGGTAATGCATTTTCTTTTCTCATCTGTATGGATTGTCATTTTAATTTCCTTTAATAAGTTATTAACTCTATGATACTATAAAATGTACTTTAGAGTTTAATCTTAATAATGTCATTTATTGATGTGCCATAAGGCATAGGTGCAATCAGCATTGGAAAAAAGAGTCATACATGCTTGGTGTGTAGTCATCACATGAGATGCCATAGCTAGCAAAAGCTATTGACATGGCTCATTATTCTCGATTAGCGATTCTTGGTATGATTTCAAATGCTCAAGAACCAAGAAATGTGAAACTGGTCCAGAAAGGTAATATTTATACATGAGATATAAGAAATAATTTCAATACTATGACTGGTTAGTACACCTTGCACTTTTGTATCTTCTTAAAAGCTGTGTGTGTGAAATATGGTAACATTATTTACCAGGAGACCATTTATAATAACTAGAGAAATGATGATTTGTTAAGAAGATGGAAACCTAACACGGTATTAAAATATGACAAGACAAGCTTGGATGGTCTAATGATATTAGACAACCAACCTGTGACCATTCTTATAACTAAAACAAATCAACATACTTAAGATCACCATTTGTATATATATTCCCTGATTCATTATTATTATGCATTCTTTAATAATAATGGAAATATTTCTTTGAACATAGCTAAAATGAGCTTCTTGGTATCCATGGCATGTTGTATAGTCCACTTCAGTATATGTTTTACTCGTCTCTCGAGGTTCACATAAACAAACTGTGATAGTTCCTAAACTATGGAATCAAATTTAATTGATTTAGATACCGCATGCATGGAAGCTTGATGGCTTTAAGACATTATCTGATTTATCATTCATTCAAATTCAATTGCCAACCATTTCATTGCATTGTGTTATGATTGAATTTGTACATCAAGTAAATTCAAACAGGAAAATGGATACACATATGCTCATGAGATATAAGTCTATGACAAGCTTCTTAGGGAATGTGATTGCCCTAAACTTTGTAATATCATATAGATATCCGACTGATCATTTGACCAAAGGTCTTTCTAGGACCATTATATGGGAATCATCAAGGGACATGTGTATAAAGCCTACAATATAATCACCAACAATGCATCTCTACCTAATGATTGGAGTCATCCATGAATTAGGTTCAAATGATAGTAAGGAAGTTGTTGTCGTGACAAGTGAGGAGCGCGAACACACGCGCACACACACATATATAAGCAGAGTTGTTACTCCAACCACATCACTATGATGATGTGCTCTATGTGATGGTTAGATTGAGTATTACTCTTAATAAGTCTGAAAGGTATGCTTCATCACAGATACATTTGAAGGATTCCCCTACGTAAGAGTAATCATGAGGCTATGAGTATGAAATCCAGATGAATCTTTATTAACTCCCATGAGAATCAAGGTATGTGCATGGCGAAAAATGCGCAACCCAGCATATTGATCCAATATACTCTTCATCATGTATGAATGGTTGTAAATGATCAATAAAGGATTTTGGTTCAATGCCTAGTCTACCACCATTCCCCTATCTTTTCTTTGAAGGACTTTTTTTTCCATTGAGCCAGAAACCACCCTCTTGGTAGCACCGTCCCAAACCCTCGCGTATGGCGGAGGAATACCGTGGTAACATAAAGGACAGTCGAGGTTCACACTATTACAACAAACACAAAAACACCCGAACTACTAAAAATCCCCACAAAACCAACTAAAAAACTTAAATTAAACACGCCTATGAGAATCATCAATCTAAACATACCTGATATAAGCTGTACCCCTATTTTCCAATCTATACAAACCTTTGATAAGTCTCGGTAACTACGCACTACTAGTAAATAAATTATTTCTTCCCATGGCGCCAAGCCGAGCTAATGCATCAGCCACCTTATTCCCCTCTATACAAGTGCTTTATAGAAAAATCCAATCCTTCTCATAAACCCGGAAGCTGTTCCCAAAACTCCCACAAATACCAAACTGAACATTTGCCTCCTCTTATCCACCTCACTATAAAATCACATTCAATATCAATACTATTATAACCCCACTTTTAACACATCTTTATACCATCTATCACCACACGTAACTCAGCTTCATTGTTAGAACAAATACCAAAGGATTTAGAAAAACCAGCAATAAGAGAACCTATACAATCTCTAAGACTACCACCACCATCAGCCGGTCCAGGATTCCCAAAACTGCTACTATCCACATTAAGGTTCAACCTCCCTTCGCATGGTTTAAGCCATCTCACCACTTTCAACATTTTCTTCTTTTTTATTTCAGCCACCGGAACCTCCATATTTTGCAATATTCTCACATCAACTTCATTTAAATGTTCCACAGCAGATATGTTCTCACTCAACATTCCCACCCAGCACTTGATAGACCTCCAAACTTCTTTACTATTCTCCAATCTTCCCTCCATTCTAGCCACACATCTCCTTTTCTACAACCTCCACACTATTAAAGAAGGAATCAACCCCATTAATATTCCCAACTGAGAATATCTGGAAGTTCTGTTGAACCAATCTGCACTCTTTTCTTCCAGCTTTGATTTCTTAGGAATGGAACTCCAACCTCCACCAATGCCTTCCTCCAAATTTTAATAGCAAACTCTCTTTTATTTAATACGTGTTCCAAATCTCCTGATGGTCTTAATTCACAACAATCACATGTCGATGCAAGAGATACACCCACCCTCCTCACCTTGTCATCCACACTTAAACATTGAAAAACAGCTTTCAACGTGCAGACCCCCACTTTCAATGGTAAATATTTGTGCCAACCCCACTTACCACTCAAATTTAAGTGCTCTTAATATGATACTATCCCAAGCAGATTTTGTACTAAAACTCCCATTTTTATCCAGGATCCATAACAAGAAATCAAACGAATTCGTCAGTTGGCCAATTTTTTCATCATTCTTTTGCCTTATTAATACCCATCCGTCTTTGTAAATTTTCCACATCCCCTTCATTATTAATCAACTCTTTTATTTTTATCAAAGAATGGTTACCTTCAAATACATCAGAAAACAAAGGACTAGCACCCAGAAACTTATCATACCACAAAGTAATGTTTCCTTCTCTAACCTTCCACTTGGAGTTACTTAATAACTCAGGAATACACTTCATGATTTTCTTCCAAAAAGCAGAGTCTGTTATGTGTATCTCACACATCGCAATGTGCCCATCTTTAACATATTTCGCCCTGAAAAATCTTGCCCATAATGAATTCTTAGTCAATTATTTCCATCCAAACTTCATAAATAAAGAACGGTGGACATCCAATAAATCACTTACTCCTATACCCCCTTCCTCCAAAGGGACACACATTTTCTTCCAAGCTCTCCATTTCATTTTTTCTTTCCCATCCTGCATTCCCCAGAAAAAAGAAGCAAGTATTCCTTTTGTTTTTTAATCACTGTCTTCGGAACATCTAAAACAGAAATCAGATGCAAGGCCATGCTCGAAACCACATGTTTCAGCAACACTAGTCTACCACCTTGCGACAATAATCTGCTTTTCCAACTCTCCATTTTCTTTCTGATTTTTTCTACTAAGGGATTCAGAAAACAACTCTTTAATTACCATCAACAATTGGCACTCCTAAGTAAGTAACTGAAACTTACTTTCAACAAAACCCAACTGATTTAGTACTTCTCCCTTTCGCTACATACCCACTTTCTTAGAGAAAAATATAGCAAATTTATCTTTATTCACCCTTTGTCCCGTCCCTCTTTCGTATTCATTGATCACCTCCAAGCTTCTAATAGGGTTTTTACCAGCATTGGCAAAAATAATAACGTCATCTGCATACAATAAATGTGAAATAATAAGTGCACCATTTGGATGAGCGAACAGCAAGATACTCATCTATGTCATCTTCTTTTGGATCAATCTTGACAAAACTTCTTCCATGACAATAAAAATGTAGGGAGACAATGGATCTTCCTGTCTCAACCCTCTTTTAGATTTAAAGAAACACATATGTGTCACATTCATCATAACTGAAAACCATGGAGTAGAAATACAATTATAAATCAACTTGCAGAAACAATTTGAGAACCTAAATGCATGAAGAATCTGATCTACCACCTTCCATTCCACTCTATCATATGCTTTACTCATGTCAATTTTTAACATCATATTCCCACCTCGCACCCTTCGATGTAAAATTTTGGTCATTTCTTAAGCAAGTGTAACATTTTCAAAAATACTCCTCTATTTCAAAAAAGTACCTTGTTCTGGAGATATTAAATTTCCCATCACCAAGAAAAATTTTCCATCCAGAAGTTTAGTAAAAATTTTATAAATCCCATTGCAAAGACTTATTGGACGAAATTTACCAAATGACTGATGTTCATTTACCTTCGAAATAAGCACTAAGAATGAGGCACAAAAAACCGAGGTAAAGCATTTCCTCTGAAAAACTCACTAACAGCTTCCATCACATCATCTTTAACAATCTTCCAACATGTTTGATAAAAAGAAGACACGAAGCCATCAGGTCTCGGGCTGCTGTCAACTGAAATAGAAGCAACAGCTTCACCATTCCCATATCTAATACAAGTACAACTAAGTGTAGATTCAAATCCAAACGGTACCAAATAGTAATGTATTGTAAAAGATTGATCATTTATTTTCTATTTATATATTTTCTCTCTTCGGGTTTTAAGCCCATTTGTGGGGGATTGTTAGTAATAAACTCAGTAAAAGGAGCTGAAATTATACCCCTTGATTTGTTTTGGTTGAGGATTTTCCTCAACTGAAAAGACTAAGTCTTACTCTTTAATCTAACAGAGAAGTTCTTTAAAGAGAGAAGTGAGAGAAAAAAATCTGATTCTTCTTTTCTCATTATTTCCAAAACCATCTTTTATATTTTTCTTAATGTCAATCAAGGAAAGAGCGTATCATGATCATTATGATACTGCGATATTAACAACGTAATATTGAGTCTTACCATGGAAGTCGTACTTTGATCCATCACATTATGTGTGGGGGATGTGGCTTTCAGGGCAGAGCACTGCTCGATTCGTAGGCTAGAAAATGTTTAATCCATATCTTTTTTTCTTATTATTATTATTTTTAAGATCTGATTTTCATCATTATTTGTTTAAGTAGATCATTTTTATTTTATTCATTGGTACCTGACTTTAAATTATATCTTTAAAGAACTTCTCTGTCATGGTATCTTTAAAGAATGTGAATGTGTAATGAGATACCAAGGAATGTCGTGGTATCATTACACATTCACATTCACTCCGTTATTTAAAGAGATACCAAGGAATGTCATGTTCACACATTCAAATTATATCATCCATGGTAACAAAAATCCGATGTCTCATGCTTGGAAATCAAAATATTTCAAATATATAATGCTAAATGAAGAGATATTGCATTATGCATACCAAATACTAGCTAAAGAGCTTCACCACTCCAATGATGATGATGGTGATGCAATACAACTCCTCACGATTATCCTAAAAAATTACAACCAATTAACAGTTTTATGGGGGAAATATTTGTAGGAGTGCTCCTTATTTTGTTGGAAGTACGGAGTACTAAGATCAGAAGAAATTTGCCCTTAATATAGAACTAAATCAAAAGGAACCAGTTTTAAGAGAAATAAGAAAACCAGTTAATGCATATACACCCAATAATAAGAAATGAGCCCCAATTTCCGATGTTTCATCAAAATAATCAACATTCTTTATTTCTCAAGTACGATTGAGAAAGAGAAGCTTACGTTGGGGCGTTTTAAGGCCATCGGAGTACTCTCCCGTCGGGGACCTGCTATCGGGTACCGATCCGAAGCACGACCCGATAGCCCGAACGGCGACCGAAATCGGGTTTCGCCCCGAACCCGAAGACGAGGTGGAGGACCCGCTGGCCGCAGAGAAACCGGAGGAGGCGGAGCTGAGCGATGCGTCCCAGCTGCTGAGGTTTCGGGTTTCGGAGCTTGAAGAGCGTGGGCTCCGGATCCGCGTCATCTGAGGATAACACCGACGAAGACAAAGACAGCGAAGACAAACAAAAAGGAAATCTGTTTACCGTACGCACGGGTAGGGGGCGATCATTGTTAAAGTAAGGGGGTGTAGACTAACGTGCGCCGACGCTTGATCAAGCAGCGGATGAGAAGAAAATCAAGATAGCGGAGAGCAAAAGTCAAGAGGCTAGCAGTCAGAGATCCGTTGGGTAGCAGCAAACAGAACTCAGCGCTTTAGAATTTAGACTTCACAGGGAAGTTACTTGATGAAACAAAATTATTATTACCTGTCCTTTTGCGTTTAAATGTTTGTGAAAGTGGGATATTCCACTATTCCTATCACTATTCACTCATTTTCATCTTCACTTTCACTCGTCATGTTCTTTTGTGTTGGCTTCTTTGACTGTGAAAGTTGCTGACGTGGCCACAAAACACACACAATAAAGTTGTGTGGGACCCACAAAAAATTCCAACATCCACATTCACAACCCACTTTCACCCAAAAAAAACACAATACTCTCTTTTACCACATTATTCACAACTTCAACCAACTCAAATTAGACAACTACACGTGGTTGTTTGCGCCTGCCATTTATTAGCAGAGGTTCGGGTTGGTTTGTTTAATTGTTACTATCATTCTTTGTTATTGCCAAAAGGAAGAAAGCCCAGCTGAAGAAAAGTCTGCAGGGATGCTTGTTTGACTATCTATCTGTCTTATCTAAGGTAATAATAATAATAGATGATATTAAGGGCCTCGTTTGTTTGCTGAATGTGGTTGAGAAAGTTTGCTTTTGGCCCGTATTCATCTATTATTCACTATTTTATCATCTCTCATCTACGCGGTCTGTTTCTCTTGTTGAGAAATTTTGGGAGGAAAGTTGTAACGGCCTGTATTTTTCAAACACTTCAATACGTACTTAACGTATTTTTTATTCTAAAATTTTCATTATAATGGTTTGTTAGGAGTGGTATAACAAAACTGATTTCAAAAAATTCTCATAAAAATATTTTAGAGCACTAGACTTATTATATTGTATTTCAGCAATTTCAGATTTCCTCAAATGTCCAAAACATTTCTGTTAAAATTCATCTCCCAAAATTACCGTTTTGCCTCGACGAATTTATTTTCTATTCAAACGTCTTCAAAACGTTTTCAAACTTCTACAGTAGTATCCTATGATCATTTAGGGCTTCCCACATTAATTTCAGAATTTTCGGATATAGTTTCAGCCTAGAACTCGCACACCCGCTTTCTAAATGTTTTGGCCTAAAACTAGTATTTCCGTAGCTCAAATCTCAGAACGGATCTCGTATTCGTGATCCTCGCGACGATACGATTCTGTGGGTATGTTTTCGTAATTTTTCGGAGTCGTTTGTAAAAACACGTTTGTATTCCTCTGCCCTGCTAATTACATTTCACTAATGACCTTTTTACCATTACTGATTATTTTTACCTAATTACATTTACCCCTATTAAAGCCCTAGATCTACCCGTAATCATTACCCTAACCCTACCCACTTAAACCCACCGTTTTAGTTGGTGAGATCCATCTTTCTCGGATCTGCAACCCCCACACTTAATACACTGTTGCGTTATTGATAACATTTTATTTTCATCTATACATTTGTTTCTAGCCTATATAAACTCTCCCCCTACATTTCGAAACCCAGGATAACCCATTCAAAACACCCTTCGTTATAAACCCCCTCAGCATCTCTCTCTCTCTCTCTCCAGTCGAATTAACCCATACACACACAGTTTCGCAGCCTCTCTTCCCTCGTTCACAAACAAACCCACCCTCTCTCTTTTCGTTCGAACCCAAGCACCCCCGCGCTTCGACCGCCCTCGACCGCCCGACGACGCCCACAGCACCCTGACGAGCTCCGACCACCGCGACAACCAACCCCCGAGCGCCTCCCTCCGACAGCTCGACTGCCGCCCATTGCTGGCCACCGCGCCGTCACCGGCCACCCAACACCACCGGATCCCGCCGCCCCTCTCCATCGTCAAAGCCACCGTCGCCGTCGTCTTCGTGAAGGCAGCACCGCCACGGCAAGCCCCCGAGAGCAGCACCCCGTGCTCTCTGCCCAGCTCCGGCAGCGCCCGCTTCCGCCCCAATCAACCGCCCGTTGCCACCGATTGATGAGCCCGCCACGCGATCGCCGCCTTGGAAGTCACCCTCGAGCTCGGATCTGCACTACCGCTGTGATCCCCGACCCCGAAGCCGCTCAATCGAAGCCGCCCGCCTCGATCGCCGGAGCCGCTCTCCCCCGAGCCCGATCCGCCCTCTGCGCTGTGGAATCGCGCCGCCCGCCGTCCGATTCGCCGCCGCCGTCTGCCCGAGACCGCCCCCGCCACCGATCTGCCTCGCCCCGCCTCCGATCCACCGTGCCCCGATCGTCGATCGCCCCATCTTCCCCCTTCGCCCCTTCGCTCCTGTAGAGAACAAAAAAAAAAGAAAACAGAAGAAGAAGAGGGGAGAACGACAGAAGAAAGAGATGGGGGGGTTAATGTATTAGTTTTATTATTATTATTATTATTATTATTATTATCATTACTGTTATAAGTTATTCTATTATAAAAATTTATTAAGTTTTTATTAATATTATTATTACTACTTATTAAGTTATTATTATAAAAAGTTTTATAAGTATTTGTTATTATTAATTATTATAAAGTTTATAAGTTAATTGATGCTACCCTATTATAGCTCATGAGTTAAGATAAATTATTTGTTGTGGGTAATAAGGTTTGGTTACCTTGTTAGTGAATTTATTAAATAAGTTAAGTTATAATAAGTTTTAAGTATTTTTTTTGTTTAAGTTAATTAAATGAGTTTTCTTTAAGAGTTATTACATAATAATAAGATAGATAATATAATTTTTATAATTAGTGTAGCCATTAGCTGATATTCTCTTGTGTTTACAGGTAGCAAATCTCGTGCATCGACACTAGATCCAGTCCCGGATCACTACCACCACCTCGAAGATAGTAAGTCACAGTAAATTCTACCCTTAGAAATATAGATAGTGTACTCGTATGAACATAGAACTTGACACTTGGTCTCGGAACAGTTATTGACCTGAACAGATTATTGACATTGCTTGACAGAAAGATTGTAATTGGAAATGTAAGAACAGTAAATGACTGGTAAAATTGCAAAGTACGGTAACCTGCACAGACACTGGGTTTTGGGGTAACTTATAAATGCGGAAGTGCGGGAGCGACTAGTCCAGACTTTGTTGTCACCGTGCGGGTTCTAGCAACCCATAACAGTGCCGGTGACAACCATCACAGATCACAGTTCACAGTTCACAGATTATTGCATAGTTCTCAGAGATTGGTTCGCCCGGGTAGCACCCGCGGCAAGAGTTGGCCTCTTGGTTGCTCACTGTACTTCCCGTTATAAGTCACGAATTAGGCTAGGCACAATTACTCTCCTTATTGCTATTGTCAATATCGTCATGGTTATTGCTATTGTCATTGCTCGGTCACCTTTACTTTACTTGTCACCCTTGCATGCTTGACAGATGTACTTTACTTATCGCACTTGCATGCTTGTCTGTCCCTGCTTTACTTTCCGCACTTGTTTACTATAGACTGCTCCATATTTGTGCACTCCTCTTTTTCTATCGCTAGAATTGTTGTGACTTACCTTCGGTTCCATTTATGGCACCGGCAGACGAAGACCTGATCGAAGAGATTGCCCCAGAGTTCGAGGAGCCTACATTGACCCAGAGACGACAGAGTTTTAGTTACTTTTCCGTTGGCGTGTGTGTTGTTCAGTGTATTTCCTTTTCCGCATTTCCTTTCGGTACTTCCTTCATGTATTTGTGAGAGAGAGTGCTGGTTGTTGTTGTACTTTAATTTGGATTGTAATAACCCATGTAAGCTGGTCTGAGTATTGTGATACATCTCTGAGTTGTGGCTATGCTGATTTCACTGGTAAACTGCGGAACCTGCGAATAAACCAAATAAGTAACGGGCCCCCGATAGCGGGTCGTTACAGGTTTGGCGGCCCACGCAGGTCCATGCAAAATACCTCGTGAACAGTATAGTGAAACCAGGATGTATCGTATACGATACTCGACTAAGCTGACATTTTCTATGAATGCAGGTTTGACACTCGAAAGATGGACGGGAGCACTTTGAAGAGCCCCAATGGAGCTGACCTGTCTGGCCTTAATAAAATTCATTAACAAAACCTAAATTTTGATAGGATTAATTAGTTATTAATAAAAATCTTTTGTATCGGTGGCACTCGTATGAATGATAATCTTCCTTCAATGGACCATGATACCGGTCAATGTGCTTGGCTAAAGTCTGTGGATCGACCTGGCTAGACTGGGCATAAGTGATCCTAGCTTAGTCACTTCCCTGACCGTGTCCGCTGGACCGCAAGGACGTGAATCATGATTATGTAACGCCATCGATCTTCATCACTATCACCCTTCTTTTAGCTTGATGACCTTTCGATTGACCTTCTTAGAATGTTTTCGTTTCCTGTTCACTTGAACCCTGGCTACGTCTATTCTAAGGAGGGTAGCGTCTGAATTTTCGACCACCAGAAGTTCGAGTTCCACAACGGAAGCGACCGCCATCATCTGCTCAGCAACATCATCTACTCCCTCCTCAGCAGCAAGTGTACCAGCAGACAACGACAGGCGCCCCAGAGACGCCAAGCTTATACCATGACAGTGGAAGAAGCCGAAGCTACGAGCCAAGTAATCACAGGTATGAGATTTTTCACTAAGATACATACTCTAATATTTAGAAATCGTAAGCTTATACTTGATTCTCATCACGGTAGGTACCGTCTTAATAGCCGGTAAACCTGCCCTCACACTGTTCGACTCAGTAGCTACACATTGCTTCTTGGCCAGTCGTTTCGTTCAAACACATGCTATCACTGTTGAACCTCTGACTCCCGTTGGAAGGTCGAGACCGCTGGCGGTTCACTACCGGTAGCTAGCGGATGCCTCCAATGATCTGTTGTGATTTGTAGACGAGATCTCTTTGCCGACTTCTTGGGATGGACTGGTTGAGATCATTTCATGCCACCATTGACTGTCGTCAAATGAGGGTAGAAATCGATATACCCAATCATCCAAAGTTCGTGTTCCTCAGCAAAAGCCGATCAGAAGGACCAGTGGAGTATCGAGCCAGACCCAACGTGTAGGCTGTTGCGTTTTTGCATCCTTCTTGAGCTCGTGTTTCTTTTCTAACCCCACTTTCATCTTGTACCCAAATTTCCATGTGTTTGTATCCTTTTCCCACCTACCACCTCCTCCGCAATGACGGGCCTACACGATGATCGCAGAAAATGTCGAAGCTATCGACCAGGTGATTGGAGGTATGAATTATTGCTTTTAATATTATACTCGTTCATTTGCAATCAGTATATCATCGTAGCTATTATGATAGCTATGGTGGTGTCAATAGTATGTATTCGTACATGACATCATCTCTTGTTTTCTTGATGCTGTGATGTCGCATTATATTTCATGTTATTTACAACCTGATTTACTAGATCATTATCTTTTCAATCATTTATTTGCTTGAGCTTCTTTATAACATCAATTATTTTCAAAAGAGATTTTTAAAAGAGATTTTTTTAAATTCCGAGGACGGAATTATTTTAAGGAGTGTAGGATGTAACGGCCTGTATTTTTCAAACACTTCAATACGTACTTAACGTATTTTTTATTCTAAAATTTTCATTATAATGGTTTGTTAGGAGTGGTATAACAAAACTGATTTCAAAAAATTCTCATAAAAATATTTTAGAGCACTAGACTTATTATATTGTATTTCAGCAATTTCAGATTTCCTCAAATGTCCAAAACATTTCTGTTAAAATTCATCTCCCAAAATTACCGTTTTGCCTCGACGAATTTATTTTCTATTCAAACGTCTTCAAAACGTTTTCAAACTTCTACAGTAGTATCCTATGATCATTTAGGGCTTCCCACATTAATTTCAGAATTTTCGGATATAGTTTCAGCCTAGAACTCGCACACCCGCTTTCTAAATGTTTTGGCCTAAAACTAGTATTTCCGTAGCTCAAATCTCAGAACGGATCTCGTATTCGTGATCCTCGCGACGATATGATTCTGTGGGTATGTTTTCGTAATTTTTCGGAGTCGTTTGTAAAAACACGTTTGTATTCCTCTGCCCTGCTAATTACATTTCACTAATGACCTTTTTACCATTACTGATTATTTTTACCTAATTACATTTACCCCTATTAAAGCCCTAGATCTACCCGTAATCATTACCCTAACCCTACCCACTTAAACCCACCGTTTTAGTTGGTGAGATCCATCTTTCTCGGATCTGCAACCCCCACACTTAATACACTGTTGCGTTATTGATAACATTTTATTTTCATCTATACATTTGTTTCTAGCCTATATAAACTCTCCCCCTACATTTCGAAACCCAGGATAACCCATTCAAAACACCCTTCGTTATAAACCCCCTCAGCATCTCTCTCTCTCTCTCCAGTCGAATTAACCCATACACACACAGTTTCGCAGCCTCTCTTCCCTCGTTCACAAACAAACCCACCCTCTCTCTTTTCGTTCGAACCCAAGCACCCCCGCGCTTCGACCGCCCTCGACCGCCCGACGACGCCCACAGCACCCTGACGAGCTCCGACCACCGCGACAACCAACCCCCGAGCGCCTCCCTCCGACAGCTCGACTGCCGCCCATTGCTGGCCACCGCGCCGTCACCGGCCACCCAACACCACCGGATCCCGCCGCCCCTCTCCATCGTCAAAGCCACCGTCGCCGTCGTCTTCGTGAAGGCAGCACCGCCACGGCAAGCCCCCGAGAGCAGCACCCCGTGCTCTCTGCCCAGCTCCGGCAGCGCCCGCTTCCGCCCCAATCAACCGCCCGTTGCCACCGATTGATGAGCCCGCCACGCGATCGCCGCCTTGGAAGTCACCCTCGAGCTCGGATCTGCACTACCGCTGTGATCCCCGACCCCGAAGCCGCTCGATCGAAGCCGCCCGCCTCGATCGCCGGAGCCGCTCTCCCCCGAGCCCGATCCGCCCTCTGCGCTGTGGTATCGCGCCGCCCGCCGTCCGATTCGCCGCCGCCGTCTGCCCGAGACCGCCCCCGCCACCGATCTGCCTCGCCCCGCCTCCGATCCACCGTGCCCCGATCGTCGATCGCCCCATCTTCCCCCTTCGCCCCTTCGCTCCTGTAGAGAACAAAAAAAAAAGAAAACAGAAGAAGAAGAGGGGAGAACGACAGAAGAAAGAGATGGGGGGGGTTAATGTATTAGTTTTATTATTATTATTATTATTATTATTATTATCATTACTGTTATAAGTTATTCTATTATAAAAATTTATTAAGTTTTTATTAATATTATTATTACTACTTATTAAGTTATTATTATAAAAAGTTTTATAAGTATTTGTTATTATTAATTATTATAAAGTTTATAAGTTAATTGATGCTACCCTATTATAGCTCATGAGTTAAGATAAATTATTTGTTGTGGGTAATAAGGTTTGGTTACCTTGTTAGTGAATTTATTAAATAAGTTAAGTTATAATAAGTTTTAAGTATTTTTTTTGTTTAAGTTAATTAAATGAGTTTTCTTTAAGAGTTATTACATAATAATAAGATAGATAATATAATTTTTATAATTAGTGTAGCCATTAGCTGATATTCTCTTGTGTTTACAGGTAGCAAATCTCGTGCATCGACACTAGATCCAGTCCCGGATCACTACCACCACCTCGAAGATAGTAAGTCACAGTAAATTCTACCCTTAGAAATATAGATAGTGTACTCGTATGAACATAGAACTTGACACTTGGTCTCGGAACAGTTATTGACCTGAACAGATTATTGACATTGCTTGACAGAAAGATTGTAATTGGAAATGTAAGAACAGTAAATGACTGGTAAAATTGCAAAGTACGGTAACCTGCACAGACACTGGGTTTTGGGGTAACTTATAAATGCGGAAGTGCGGGAGCGACTAGTCCAGACTTTGTTGTCACCGTGCGGGTTCTAGCAACCCATAACAGTGCCGGTGACAACCATCACAGATCACAGTTCACAGTTCACAGATTATTGCATAGTTCTCAGAGATTGGTTCGCCCGGGTAGCACCCGCGGCAAGAGTTGGCCTCTTGGTTGCTCACTGTACTTCCCGTTATAAGTCACGAATTAGGCTAGGCACAATTACTCTCCTTATTGCTATTGTCAATATCGTCATGGTTATTGCTATTGTCATTGCTCGGTCACCTTTACTTTACTTGTCACCCTTGCATGCTTGACAGATGTACTTTACTTATCGCACTTGCATGCTTGTCTGTCCCTGCTTTACTTTCCGCACTTGTTTACTATAGACTGCTCCATATTTGTGCACTCCTCTTTTTCTATCGCTAGAATTGTTGTGACTTACCTTCGGTTCCATTTATGGCACCGGCAGACGAAGACCTGATCGAAGAGATTGCCCCAGAGTTCGAGGAGCCTACATTGACCCAGAGACGACAGAGTTTTAGTTACTTTTCCGTTGGCGTGTGTGTTGTTCAGTGTATTTCCTTTTCCGCATTTCCTTTCGGTACTTCCTTCATGTATTTGTGAGAGAGAGTGCTGGTTGTTGTTGTACTTTAATTTGGATTGTAATAACCCATGTAAGCTGGTCTGAGTATTGTGATACATCTCTGAGTTGTGGCTATGCTGATTTCACTGGTAAACTGCGGAACCTGCGAATAAACCAAATAAGTAACGGGCCCCCGATAGCGGGTCGTTACAAAAGTTCTCCGACGTGGTACTGAGATGACGGTAAACTTTCGCAATCAAAGTCCCTGCAAATCCCCCGGATGACAGAGAAAGCTGAGAACATTGCACGGGCCCCACTCGTTCTCTCTCTCCTTTCTCTCTCGACGAATGGCAGCTCCCCAATTCCTTTTTTTTTATTTTTATTCGACTGAGGGTTTTTTTTGCCGCATTCAATTTTCTTATTTCTTTTTAAATTCGATGGGGGCACTGTGCACTGTCCATGTTTTTAGTTTCATTTGAAGTTTTTTATTTTTTAATATTTAATGATTATATTTAAATATTTTAGTTTAATAATTAGTTTAATTATATAGTTTAGCATAATAACTAGCACAGCCTATGAACCAAACATCAAACTTTCTTCATCCAATTTGCAAACCAACTTTAAACAAAAGAAACACAAAAAAATTACGTGTGCCCTTCAAAAAGTTCTTAAAACAACTTTCGAACACAACACCAAGCTTTACTCTTATCAAGATTCTACACCTGCTCAACCTTTCACATTCCCACATTCAACAAAAGAAGCATGCACTAATTAGGCTGATCTGGCGTTAGTACAATGAGGGTTGGCGTCAGGGTGTACTGGAGCAAAATGCGCCTTGCGAGTCGCGTTCATGTTGACACCATATGGATTTATTTTATTTTTTTTTATTCTGAAACTATTGTTTACGATTATTGAAGCAGTTAGTTATAGGATCTTTTGAGTTGATCTCTTCTTCAGACTTCTTTATGGTAGTCAATCAATTATGTCGTACGTGCACGTCAAAATAAAGATTGGTTTTGTTGGGTTGTATACCTGGTCAAGAAATAAAAGCTTCCACTTTCGTCATTTACACTCTTTTAGATTTTCCGTTTCATGATAAATTTTGTCGTCAATTGAATCATTAAAGCTTAAATAGGCTGTGTTTGGGCTGTGGCCCTGTGGGTGATGAGGCCCAGGCTCTGGCCCACGTGCGATGGTCTCAATCCCTTCGATGGGTCTTCAAAGACTATAGCGTAAGCAATTAACGATTAATACGCAATTGCTTTCTTGAATTGATGCATTTGTCCGATTGATTCACAAACGACGAAATTCTCTCTCCTGCTTGCCCCTGTCTCGATGAGAGGAAACCAAAGCTCTCATTTTCTGCTGAATAGTGGTTCGGGTAAGTCTTGAACGAGCACATAGACAATTTTTTGCAAATAAACGAATTTTTGTTCGATGCCTTTGAGCTACATAGTCTCGTCTAACTCTGGTCATTTAATCAAATTAAACTTTAACGAATAACGAATTAATTTCTCTTCTTTAAGTTATTAAAAACAAAACAAATTATTCCGATATGTAAAATATAAATTACAATGGCATTTGCTACTATGACCTTTCCAACCACGATTCTTTATTCATTCTAATCCAATAACCTGTAAATAAGAAATTCTTGCAATAGTACATACATGGAGAAAAAATAATGTGTTACATCGTTTCTATGGTTACTTCGTAAATGACAAGGTCATCTCTATACACCGAAGCATCTTCTTCCATTTTGATTAATGACATTGTGAACTTGTATAGTTCAATCCTTTTAGCTCTACCAATCAATTATACGATAATTGCTCATTTCACAAAAAAGCTATCCACACAGTGACTACTTTTAATTATGAAAGTTGGCTAGGTAACATAACCTTTTTACTCCTTTAGTGTCATTTCCTCTGTTTAATGGATAACTGTTTGCTACCATTGTAGAATTGCTTTTCATCTCAAATTGTGGTGATTGGATTTACACCAATGGAAACCATAAATTACAATTTCATATACAAAAATATAGGTATATGACAAATCTGTATTTTTTGATAGTAACTGGCTTTTCCACTTCGATTTACTCATTGATACTGGTGATCGGCAGTGGAAAAGTTAAGTCATTTGTTCAAACTCATGATCAAAACGAGTTGCACGTACACCCTAGTACATGTTCCCCGACGTTGAGGACATCCTCAAAGCCGAGGGATTTCATGATATTTCTTATTGGTTGTCTTATGTTTCTTGTAAGGTGTTTAATTGTCGGCATATCATGCATATATAATAAAATAGGTTGGTTAAGATCGATGTTAACCTGATGATTGATTATCATGAATTATTTCCATTCAATATTAAATAATGAAAGAATCGAATCATGGTTTCTAACGAAATCATGTATTTACATGAAATCCTTAGTATTTTTATTTTCTACTGCTACAAGGTCAACAATACCATGAGCTTGCGCTTCTATTACTGACATAAAAACATCCGCTTCCATTTATGTTACATGCTTTGTGCATAAATCTTTTTGAGGGCTGCGTGAAGTTTTAGTAGTTCTTCTGCTTTCAGAATAAATTCTTCTGTTCTACCTCATAAAAAGAACTAGTAGGTTAGTGAATCATAGCCATAATAATATTAATATATTATCATGCATGAACGGTTCTTATATTATCATGCATGAACGGTTCTTCTATCTTGCACGATTTGGCTAAAATAAGAGATAAAAACAAGAGGAAATTTAGACAGCTTAAAACTAGCCGATCCGGATCGTTGAGTAATAGGTAAACTGCATTTAGACAGCTTAAAACTAGAATTTGAGAGATAATTGAGGGTGTCTCAGTGTACTGAGTGGGTTTAGTTATAGCCTTATAGGTACCCATGTAAGATGTGTCTAAGTGCATTTTACCCTAAAAAATAATCTGTTTCAGAGTGTTTTTTCACTACAAAAGCGTTGACCGTGGACTACCCGGTCAACGTGGTCAAGGGGCCGATTTGGGTCCCTTGGGTGCGTTGGGCACGTGCAGACGCGACGCGAATCGGAGTTGCAGACGACGTGGAGCAAGTCAGCTGGGCCGGGTCTGGATCCTCGGCCTCGAGGGGCTGAGGGGAAGCCTCGGCCCAGTGTGAGATGCTCGGCCTCGGACGGTCGGACGACGAGGGGAAGCCTCGGCGCCTTGTCTTGATGCGGTGCCGATGCGGAGCGGAGGGGAAGCCTCGGCTCGGATGGAAACGCTCGGCCTCGGTCGGTCGGACGACGAGGGGTAGCCTCGGTCGTCTTGCCTGATGCGTGGCCGGCGTGGAGCGGAGGGGAAGCCTCGTCCCGTGGATCTGACGTCCTCCTGAACAGACGAGAACACTCGTCAGGGGGGTCGGACCTTGGTTCCGGCCAAATCCCCTCCGATGCCTAAGTCAGATGATGATCTGAAAGAGGAGGCTCGGCGGGAACGGTTCGACTCGAGAGGAGATCGGAACGACGTCCTCCGGCGCGAGCGGGATGAAGAAGAGGAAATGGTGGAACTAGGTCGTTGATGGAGTACCTTAGGTTTTGTTACCTGAGATGTGGTCTCTCGTCCAGTCGTCCTTCTAGCCCTTTTAGAGACCTCCCGTCGTGATTACCCACGACTCACGTCCCTCGTCCGCCCCCAATCGTGCCCCCTCAATCCGCCTCCCCCTCGCCGCTCCCTGCGCCATCCCAGCACCTCCCCATAACGGCCATTAAGTGGTAGCAGGCCTGGGGGAACGGTTATCGTTGGAGTGGGCGAGTGACTTGCGCGTTATCGCGGCCGGGTCAGATCGATGTTCGGGGGTCCTCTAGGGGGCCTTGTCGGGCGGGCCTGATCGCGCAGATGGGCTTCCGATCGGCAGTCGAGTTTCTGGGCTCGTGTCTTTCAGGCTTCGGCCAAATAGGCGTAACAATTGCCCCCATTGGTCGGGTCGATCGGCCTCGGCCGATGTGACTTCCGCCGATTTCGACAGGCTCGTCAGTCGATGCTGACTCATTAATTGGTCGTCATCATGAGTTGGTCCGTTCGATACTTTTAAGGCGCGGGTTCCGAAGCGCCGTCGGTCCCCTGATGCTGCCACGTGTAACTGCGGGTTTATCCCCACCGCTCGCGGGGTCGTCTTAGTTAGAGAAGCCGGGTGGGTTGTGAGCCGCCATCCGGTCATTTTCTTCTTTGTGTTGATCTTGATCCTGCCCGAGCTCTGCCCCATGTCGTCTTCCTCTGCCACTGGTTCGGGTCGACCGGAGCGTGACATCACTCCTGGCCTGGTGGGTAGTCCTCCTTCGGCGATTCGTCGGCACGGGGGAGAACTTTCAGGGGTGCCCCCAGAGGTCTTAGCGTGACCTTCGTCGGTCTGTGCCACCGCCATCGGGAGTATGCGCTCCGCCTACCTGCTTCCGCCTTTCTCGGCTCGTGCTCCCGGGTCCGACGAGCGGATCTGCCTTCCCGGTCCCAACGAGGTTGGAATATACGAGAAGTGCTTCCGCTTCGGGCTTCGTTTCCCGCTCCACCCCTTTATCGTCGAGTTCCTTCAAGCCCACAACGTGGGCTTGTGCCAATTCTTCCCCAACGCCATCGGGCTCCTCGTCGGGTTCGTCTTCACCTGCATGCTGAGGGAAGTGGTGCCCTCCCTCCGTCTCTTCGCCCAGTTCTACCGCTTGAGTCATCACCAATCGGGGGCGTGGATTTACATCAGCGCCCGCCCGAAGATGAGCCTCGTGTTGGGGTTACCGAGCTCCCTGAAACGTTGGAAGGGGGAGTATGTATTTGTCACGTTCCCGTCGAGTGTACCTTTCCTGGTTCGGTGGGGAGTGGCCGGCGCGGTCATCCTCGATCTGGGTGAGCCGACTGCGCCGAGCTGCAGACGGCGAAGGCCCTGCTGGCGATTCCTTCGAGGGAGCGGACGATTGACGTCCTCTTTAGTAACCATAACTTGCGCAAGACAGTGTGGCCCTTGGGTAAGCTCTCCGAATATTCGCCATTCGAGGTTGCTCGGGCTCTTCTCGGCCTCTTACTTCTTCTTTGGGTGTAGGTGGATTCCCTCTCGGTTCTTCTCCCGCCAGCCCTCACGTGCAGGCCCCAGATCCGGGCCCGCGCAAGAGGGATCATGTGTTGGAGGTCCGGAAGAAGCAGCGGGCCGTGACCTTGGCTGTTGGCTCCAAAAGGAAGAAGGGGCCATCTCCCTCCATCCCCTTGTTGGAGTCTCCTAAGAGGGTCCGTGTGGGGGTCGAGGAAGTTGACGTCCCGCCGCCCGCCGATCAGCACCGACCTGCCCCCATTGAGGTTGCCTGGCCGTGGGTTGGCCCCTCGCCTCTCCCGGGTGGTTCTCTCCCTGATGCCTACGATCGGTATCTAGGCGCGTTCCGCTCCGACCCAGGCGAGTTTCCTTCGTCAGGGGAAGGCCTTCTTCGTCCACGCTTCCCGGTGGGGGAGAAGGAATCGGTGTTTTTGAGCCGCGGAGCTGCCGCACGAGTGGCCGAGAACAGTTGCCTCCCTCCTGATCAGGCTGCGCTGGATGGAGTTAGAGGTGACTGTTTGGCCACCTTCGTGATTCAGGCCGGCCAACAGGTAGAGTGTCTCTGCTTGTCCTCCCTCCAGCTGCTTTCGCCGTCTTACCTTTGTTGCCTTGGTGCAGTTGTCCTCGGTGGGTCTTTCGATGAGGCGCCAGTTTGCGGCGCTTCCTAAGGCCAGGTCCGACGTCGGGCGAGACCTTGAGGTCCCCGGTGACGAGGGGGAGGCAGATCAGTTAGATGAGGCGCGGGTCATGTCCTGGGAGACCCGCATAACTGAGCTGTCCTCTGCCCTGGAAAAGGCGGACCGGGAGAGAGCCTTGGATTTGACTGCAAAGTCAGAGGCCGAGGCGTGGGTCGCCGAGCTTTTGGGAGACGCCGACACGTCTGGGGGAGCCGACAAGATCCCCGTCTCCGTTGCTGCCCCGAGGCCCTGGAGCTCTCCGATCGTCTGGAGGCGGCGGAGGAGCAGGTGAGGGCTCTCCTTGCTCAACTCGGCGAGAGATCCCGGGAGATTGAGGTGGAGAGGGTGGAGCACCAACGCCAGATCGAGACCTTGGAGGCTCGGGTGCGTGGGCTTGAGGAGGTGGATCCATCCCGGATCGCCCGAGAAGCTGTGGAGGAGTATGCCACCTCCTTCGTTGAGTCCGCCTTGGCTGAGGCGTTCGAGAAGGGTTTCGCCCGGTGTCAATCCGAGATCCGGAAGAAGTTCCCGCTCTCGGGAGTCAACTTCGAGGATCTCCGGGCGCACTCTGACGGCGAACGGAGCGTGGGGGGCTGCCCAAGTGAACAGCCAGCCTGTGGCTCCACGGGTACCCCTGGAGATGATTGAGGGAGGGGAATGCCCCTCGTCCTCTTCGTGCGTCTCTCTGTATATCTTTTTGTTAGGCGTACACCTTGCAGGCGTCTCATCGGGCGAGGCTTCCCTTATCCCGAGTGGGTTTCTTGTTAACACATTTATCTGAAAGGAACAGACTTAAATAAATTTATTTCGTAGAAAACAATACATTTATTGAAAGTACTTGCGTAAGTGTTCCGTATTCCAGGCGTGAGTGAGGATCCTCCCCTCCATATCGGCTAGGTGGTAGGTCGCGGGCCCGAGGACCTCGATGACTTTATAGGGTCCCTCCCATTTAGCCGCGAGCTTCCCTTTGCGGGTAATATCCGGGTTGAAGCTTGCTTTCCTGAGGACCAGGTCCCCGAGGTGGAAACTCCTTCCCCTGACCCGAGAATTGTAGTACCGGGCCACCTTCTGCTTCTGGCGGATAATGGTGGCTAGGGCTTGCTCCCGTCGCTCGCCGAGGAGCTCCAGACCCAGCTCTAGGCCTTGCGAATTCCTGTCTTCGTCGAAGCATTTGAGGCGGAGAGACTCTTCACCCAGTTCGACCGGTACCACTGCCTCGGCTCTGTAGGTAAGCATGAAGGGGGTTTCGCCGGTGGCCTCCTTGTGGGTCGTCCGGTATGACCAGAGTATCCCGGGGAGCTCTTCCGGCCAGTTTCCTTCGGCGTCCTTCACTTTCTTTCGGAGGGGCTCTATGATGCATTTGTTGGCTGCTTCCGCCATCCCATTGGTCTGGGGGTGCGCTACAGAGGCGAAGAGGAGCTTGATCCCCCATTCCGCGCAAAAGTCTTTGAAGCCCGCGGTGTCGAACTGTTTTCCGTTGTCGGTGACGATGGCCGTGGAACTCCGAATCTGGAGATGACGGAGTTCCATACGAAGCTTTTCGCTTTCTTCCACGTGATGGTGGCCAATGGTTCGGCCTCGATCCACTTGGTAAAGTAGTCCACCGCCACAATCAGATACTTCCGCTGCCCCCGACCCGGCTTAAATGGTCCGAGGATGTCTAGCCCCCATTTCGCAAAAGGGATGGGGCTCACGATAGGGATGAGCTCCGACGGGGGAGTTGAGGTGTGGTGGACAAACCTCTGACATTCTTGGCACTTTTGGACGTAGTTCGTTGCGTCCTGGACTAGGGTCGGCCAGTAATATCCCTGCCTCAAGATCTTCTGTGCGACCATCTTGCCCCCGTGGTGATTTCCGCAGATCCCTTCGTGAACCTCCCGTAGGACGTAGTCGGCTTCCTACGGTCCGATACATTTCAGGTATGGGAGGACATCCGCCTTCGTCCAGTGTCTTCGGTAGAGCGTCCCCTCATGGATCACGTATCGGAGCGCTTTCCTTTCCAGGGTCCGACGCTCGTCCCAGTCCGTCGGCACCTCCCCATGAGTGAGGTACCGTATGATCGGGTCCATCCAGGTGGGATCTTGGTCGATCGCCATCACCTCCCGTTCTTCCGTGCTGGGGGACTACAGGTTCTCCACGTAGATGGTGCGGCCCAGCTCCTTGGTCGAGGACGAGGCTAGCTTCGACAGTGCGTCTGCCCTTGCGTTCTCCGACCGTGGGAGATGTAAAACTTCCGCGCTCTTGAACCCGGACAGCGTCGCTTTGGCGACGGCGAGATACCTCTGCATTGATTCCTCCCGCGCCTTGTAACTTCCCAGAAGCTGGTTGACAATGAGCTTCGAGTCGCTGAGGAGGCGCACGGACTCGGCTCCGAGCTCCTGGGCCAACCTCAGGCCGTTGATTACAGCTTCGTATTCCGCCACGTTGTTAGTGGCCGGGAACTCGAACCGCAACGCGTATTCCACGATGTTCCCTTCCGGAGATCGGATCGCGATCCCAGCCCCGCCTCCTGACTGTGTTGCCGATCCGTCCACATGGACTATCCATGCTCCTGGGACTCCTGACTGGACAGGTTGGAGGTGGTCAGCCGAAAGGAAAGATAAGGGCTGGGTGATTACCATTGCTGGGCCTTCTTCCTCAGGGGAATGTTCTCCTTCCGTTGTGCATTCAGCGATGAAGTCGGCCAAGGCCTGCCCCTTGATGGCCGTGCGTGGCTTGAATCGGAGGTCGAACTCGCTCAATTCCACCCCCCAGTTTAGCATCATTCCCATTCGATCGAATCTCTTGATATTCTGCTCCAATTGTGAGTCGGTCAAGACTAGTATGGTGTGGGCTTGGAAGTAGGGCCTGAGCCTTCGCGCTGAGAGAACGAGGGCGTACGCCAGTTTCTCCATGGGCGAGTATCGCACCTCCGCCCCCTTCAAGATTCGGCTCATGTAGTACACCGGCCACTGCACCCCACCGTCTTCCCTGATTAGCACCGAGCTCACTGCTTCCTCCGCGCGTGCCAGGTAAAGGCTTAGCGATTCCCCTTCTCGTGGCTTGGATAGGAGGGGCGGGCTACGAAGGTACTCCTTGAGGTCCGCGAACGCCCTGGAGCAGTCTTCGTCCCATGGTATCGCCTTCTTGTTGTCTGACGGTTCCGCGATCGCTTTCCTCAGAACTTTGAAGAAGGGGAGCGATCTCTCTGCCGACTTGGATAGAAATCGCCCCAAGGCCACGATGCGCCCATTCAGCCTTTGCAGTTCTTTGATCGTCGTTGGCTCCCGCATATTGATCAATGCCTTGATCTTGTCATGATTAGCTTCAATGCCACGGTTAGTTATCATAAATCCCAAGAATTTGCCAGATCTTACCCCGAACGTGCACTTCGTGGGGTTGAGTCGGATGTTGTGTTGCCGCAACCGCTCGAAGGTTTCACGGTGGTCGGCGATATGGTCCTCCGGCTTTCTCGACTTGACAAGCATGTCGTCGACGTAGACCTCCAGGTTCCTCCCGATCTGGGAGTAAAAAACCTTGTTGACCATTCTCTGGTAGGTGGCCCCTGCGTTCTTCAAGCCGAAGGGCATCTTCTTGTAGCAGTATGTTCCCCGGTCCGTCGTGAAGGCTGTCATCTCTTCGTCCCAGGGATCCATCTGGACTTGATTGTACCCTGAGCATGCGTCCATGAAGCTAAGCATCTCGTACCCCGAGGCATTGTCCACAAGATGGTCAATGCGCGGCAGGGGGTAGCTGTCCTTGGGACAGGCTTTGTTGAGGTCACTGAAGTCCACGCACATTCACCACTTTCCGTGGGGTTTTCTGACCATCACCACATTCGATAGCCACTCCGGGTACCAGACCTCTCGTATGAAGCCGGCGTCGAGGAGACGCTCCACCTCCTCGGAGGCCGCCTTCATCTTCTCGCCACCCAGGTTCCGCTTCTTCTGCCTGACCGGCTTGAAGTTGGGGTCGGCGTTGATCTGGTGGACGATCACCTGGGGATCCACGCCGGGCATGTCCTCTGGTGACCAAGCAAAGACGTCTAAGTTCGCCTCCAGGCACTCGACCAGTTGGCTCCTCAGGTCGTGGCTTAGCCCTCTCCCGATTGAGACGAACCTGCCCTCGACGTCCGTGACCGGGATCTGCTCTTGTTCCTCCGCAGGGGTGGGTCTCGGCCCGCCCCTTAAGTCGAGCGCGGCCATCTGGTCGACTAGACGATCTTCGGGCCCTTCCTCTTCCAGTTGGTAGCAGGTATTCGGTCTCCCCGCGTCACCTTCGACCTGCCCCATCCCCCTGGGCGTTCGGAACTTGATAGTCTGATGGAGGGTCGAGACAACCGCGCCGATGGCGTTGAGAAGGGGTCGGCCGATGATTCCGTTGTACTCCGACCCGATCCCCAATACGACGAATTCTACCGCCAGGGTCACCGAGTCTGGTGGGCCTCCGAGTGTTACTGGGAGGTGGATCGTGCCGATGATGGGGGTGGAATAACCCGTGAACCCTACCACGGGACCCGAGCGGGGTTGCAAGTCTTCCTTCCGCCGCCCCATCTTCTCCAGGGTTGACATGAAGAGGACGTCGTAGGAGCTGCCGGTGTCGATGAGCAGCCGCCGTACCATTGTTGTGTCGATGATCACCGACACCACCAAAGCTATGTCCGACCTGCGCGCTGCTGCTGTCGTGCTTGGCCTCCCGACCGGTAGGGCCGGTGAGAGTTTCTTGGTCTTCTCCTCACGGTCCTCCTCGCGATGGGCCCGGGCCCTCTCTTGCCAACCATGGCGGGCCCTGTCGCTTCGCGCCTGGGCCTTGCTCTCCCTTCGACGTGATGGGTGAAGCCGTGTCATTGCAGGTGTGGTTTGTTTTTCGTGGGATAGTTCAATCCCACAGACGGCGCCAGATGTTTCAGAGTGTTTTCTCACTACAAAAGCGTTGACCGTGGACTACCCGGTCAACGTGGTCAAGGGGCCGATTTGGGTCCCTTGGGTGCGTCGGGCACGTGCAGACGCGACATGAATCGGAGTTGCAGACGACGTGGAGCAAGTCAGCTGGGCCGGGTCTGGATCCTCGGCCTCGAGGGGCTGAGGGGAAGCCTCGGCCCGGTGTGAGATGCTCGGCCTCGGACGGTCGGACGACGAGGGGAAGCCTCGGCGCCTTGTCTTGACGCGCTGCCGATGCGGAGCGGAGGGGAAGCCTCGGCTCGGATGGAAGCGCTCGGCCTCGGTCGGTCAGACGACGAGGGGTAGCCTCGGTCGTCTTGCCTGATGCGTGGCCGGCGTGGAGCGGAGGGGAAGCCTCGTCCAGTGGATCTGACGTCCTCCTGAACAGACGAGAACACTCGTCAGGGGGGCCGGACCTTGGTTCCGGCCAAATCCCCTTCGATGCCTAAGTCAGATGATGATCTGAAAGAGGAGGCTCGGCGGGAACGGTTCGACTCGAGAGGAGATCGGAACGACGTCCTCAGCGCGAGCGGGAGGAAGGAGAGGAAATGGGGGAACTAGGTCGTTGATGGAGTACCTTAGGTTTTGTTACCTGAGATGCGGTCTCTCGTCCAGTCGTCCTTCTAGCCCTTTTAGAGACCTCCCGTCGTGATTACCCACGACTCACGTCCCTCGTCCGCCCCCAATCGTGCCCCCTCAATCCGCCTCCCCCTCGCCGCTCCCTGCGCCATCCCAGCACCTCCCCATAACGGCCATTAAGTGGTAGCGGGCCTGGGGGAACGGTTATCGCTGGAGTGGGCGAGTGACTTGCGCGTTATCGCGGCCGGGTCGGATCGATGTTCGGGGGTCCTCTAGGGGGCCTTGTCGGGCGGGCCTGATCGCGCAGATGGGCTTCCGATCGGCAGTCGAGTTTCTGGGCTCGTGTCTTTCGGGCTTCGGCCAAATAGGCGTAACATAATCCATTCACCATTATTCTTTCAACAACTCTCAATAAATTCAACCAACATTATTAGATTCAAGTTATTATGTAATTGGCAAACAAATTTGAAACTTATTTAATTGTTTAAAAGACCATTAAACAAATTTTATACTCCGAAACTTTGACAATAATGTGGATAAAAAACACGTGCACAATGCAGAAATTTTTAAATTTTTTAATTATTCCAAGATAGGGTTATATGCTTACAAAGCTTCTAGACGGAGGAAGAAGTCCTCACGAATGTGAAGGAAATGAACTCAAGAAGAATTAATTCATAATGCTGTATTGTTGTATATTTAGCCCAAAAAATCATCCCACGTTATCTTTTACTAGAGCTCATAACCTATTGTGAAGTCAATGGAAAAAATTATATGTATATATATGTATAGAGATAAATGAGAATCAGGTGGCCAAAGAGAAAATCCCCTCCTCGGCCCCCATCCAGGTATTCTATCACCCATCATTGTGGTGGGACTCACACCCCCACATGTGAGATTGGCGGCCTGAATGGTAGCCAAGGAGAGAATTTCTCCTTGCACACATAATTCACATTTATCTTATATGTATATATTATATGTATACTAGGAAAAACCCCGTGCACACGTGCACGGCAAAAATCAAGATGGAGGAACAAAAAAGATCCGATCGGAAGCCAAGGGCAGAAAGCGGAAAAGGGTGGGTAGGTGTGTGGGTATTGTTGGGGGGCCAAAAGTGCAAAACAGCCAAAGCGAGGGTTACTTTGAAAAGAGGTGCAAATGGATGGGTTTTTTGCAAAACGGGCTACTTTGTCCCAGTCAGCTTGTGACTGGGACAAAGCCCAGGTGACTGGGACAAAGCCTGCTGACTGGGACACGCGTGTTTTATAGAATAGATATGCATATATACTTACCGTACGTATCTAAATAAATGTATTGTACATTCATCAAAAGTATGTGTACGGATAAATCACTAAGGGCCTGTTCTTTTGCGGGAATAGGAAAAATGGAATTGTGGAATGTTTGTATTCCGAGGAGAGAGAAAATGGAGTTTTGTGTTCTTTTGGGTGGAATAGGATATAGAAAGTGGGGTTTGGAATAGAAAGTGGGGTTCACATTCTATTCTTGTGTTCTTTTGGGATTGGAGAGTTGGAATGGAAAAGTGGAAAGGGGATGAGTTGGAGGGGAGAGATAGAGAGAGATGAGAGAGTGGGGCTCACCATTCCAAGGATTCCTATGTATTCCAAGCAAAAAGCTTGGAATACAAACGTGCTCATCATTACCAAATTGGAATAGCCACGTATGATTTTATTCCACGTCCAAAAGAACAACAGCTTGGAATACAAACTTGGAATAGGGTGAATAGTACATGAATAGTGTCCATATTCCTATTCCCGCCCCTATTATTGGCAAAAGAACAGGCCCTAAAGCAAATGACTCGTCACTGGGTTGAGCTTAATTCAGGTGGGGCATATCAAAAAATTGGTTGCATGGATTCAAACACGGGACTAACCAAAGCCGGTCGTGGTGTTCTGAAATCAACACAAACACTTTGTTTAAATGCTTGCGTTTAGCATTTCGTGGGGACAGCGACTATACCACGGATCAAAATCAGGTAACTCTGAATTTTAACTTTTAAATGCTTCATTTGTATTTATTTGGTTTCAAGCGAAGCAAGAGAGGATGATGATTGACATCAAGCAAGAGACAAAGATGCATGCCAACTGATCGATGGAATGCCCAAGAGAACAAGACTATTAGCAAGAACAACCCCCTCACAACATACCAATCTGACACCTGGTGCCCAACAGATTAGCATGAATGTGAGCTTATGCGTACCGAAACTTTTGCAACTGGCTGTTCTCAATTGCACAAAGTTCGTCCGCGCTATTATCGACTGTGTTGCAGAAAATGATATTTTGATTGGAAAGCAAATTCACGGCCTGATTACGAAATGTGGGTTTTCTTCCAATCCGTTTATCGGCAGCTCCCTTATCAATATGTTCTCAAAATGTGGTCTTGTTGAAGAAGCGCAAACGTTGTTCGATGACATCTCTTTGAAAGATTTAGTTTTGTGGAATGTGATGATCTCTTGCTACTC
Source organism: Scilla litardierei (assembly GCA_030789695.1). Classification (NCBI taxonomy): domain Eukaryota; kingdom Viridiplantae; phylum Streptophyta; class Magnoliopsida; order Asparagales; family Asparagaceae; genus Scilla; species Scilla litardierei. Next base: position 40,129,598 of record CM061138.1, on the reverse strand, counting down.
TTTCAATGGACTTGGGAAAGAAGCTTTCGGGGTGTTTAAGTCGATGAGAGTTGCAGGTTTTTTTGGAGATGGGTTTACCTTTAGCAGTTTGCTGAGTTCTTGCGGCTCGGTGTGTTGCAGTTCATTAGGAAGGCAGACTCATGGGCTTGTGATAAGGCTAGCTTTTAATTTGGATGTAGTTGTTGGTACTGCGCTTATCGACATGTATGTGAAATGTGGAACCATTGAGGATGCACGTAGGGCGTTCGATGTTATGAACCCGAGCAACATAGTCTCTTGGAATGCAATCATTGTCGGTTATGGACAACATGGGAATGGCAAAGAGGCAATGGAACTTCTGGGCCAGATGATTCGAGTAGGTTTGAAGCCTGATGAGCTTACGTATGCAAGCGTTCTGAGCTCTTGTGCCAGTTCAGCAATGGCTAATGAGGCTACCCAAGTTCACAGCTGTGTGGTGAGGAATGGATTTCAAAGTTTTTTATCAGTAGGGAACGCTCTAATTGCGGCGTATGCTAAGAGCGGTTGTATTGCTAATGCATCGCTCTTTTTTCAGTTGCTATCCAAGCCTGATCTAATCTCTTGGACTTCAATGGTCACTGCTTATGCCTACCATGGACTTGCTAAAGAAGCAATTGATACATTTGAGAGAATGGTGCTTGATGGTGTGAAACCAGACAATGTTGCCTTTCTAGGCGTTCTTTCGGCTTGTAGCCATGCTGGACTAGTCGAAAGAGGACTACAATACTTCACTTGCATGAGAACTGAGTACGGAATTGAGCCTAGCTCAGAGCATTATACTTGTTTGGTTGATTTACTGGGGAGATCCAGGCATCTAAGCGAAGCTTACAATGTGATTGCTAATATGCCATTTGAACCTGGCGGAAATGTTCTTGGAGCATTTATCGGCGCATGCAAGGTTCATGGAAACACTGATATGGCAAAATGGGCAGCAGGCAGGCTTTTCAATAAGGAACCCGATGAATCGGTGAACTATAAGCTTATGTCCAACGTGTATGCGGCTTTAGGGTGTTGGGATGACGTAGCAAAGGTGAGGAAACTAATGAGGGATAACTGTTGTGGTAATGCACCTGGTTGCAGCTGGATAGAGAGTGGTGGTGCAGTTCATACGTTTGTTTCCAACGATGAATCACATCCCCAAGCTTCGGAGATGTATCGAATGTTGGGAATGCTTCTTGGTCTAATGAAAGATGAGGAAGTCCACAGCTCGCATATCCCGGAGGTAAATTCTATTTGTTTCTTGGTGTAGGATATCGATTGCTTATTATCCGTTTTATGTGATAAATTGGCTTTTCTTGCAACTGTTCACTTCCCAAACTAAGCAGGAAACTCGTATGAGATTTGGTTTTTTACTTTTTAGAGATCGGATGAAGTTAACTGGGATTAAGGTGATCATTCCTTTCGGACATCTGGGGTTTGATTGAATGTGTATTTAACATTGAACTCAATACGCTCTTGACAACCAGGCTACTTAATACAACATTTGATAATCATCTTCCATATTGAGTTCAGTATCAAAGTGTATCGTATTGTCTTCTATAAATAAGGATTACCTTAGACCTAGTGATATATTTATGGACAATGCAAGCGCACGATCTTCTTATTTATCCACCAGAAATCTGTTCCATGTTGGAAGGCTAAGCTAATGAAAGATGAGATCGTTTAGAGGTTACATCTTATCAAGATTAATGACATTCATCTGTCAAAAGGAAGGAGATAACCCGTTCTCTCTTCTTTTTAATGTATACGGATATGAGCATGCTTTAAAATCATGAAGCAAGTTCCAAAAAAGGGAGTGTGATGGGGTTTGCGTATGGATCCTATTAGGCTTTATCAAACTTATGATTCATCTAAATCATATAAATTGTTTGAAAAGCTTGTTGCTTGTCATACTAGGCATAGATCAAACTCAGAAATACTAGCAGGATATGTAGATTCATCACACGAGTCATGCTTAATGGCTATGCTACTTATTGTTTCACTAAATGCTATTTCGCATATTGTTCGCATTGCCCCACACACCCACACACAAAAAACACATATGTTCTTTGGACAATGGTTGCCTTAGAATTAGTGATCATATCATATTTTGTCATGGGGTTGGGGTGTTTCAACCTGTGCACACTACACTCATACATACACAATGAGCATAAGAAAAGAAATGGAGTGGATCTCTGTTGGTCAAGAAATTTACACTTCTGTCTCCCCTCAGCTACAAAACCGTAGCCAAAGCTCCTTGACAACAAAACACTGTAGCCAAGATTTCAAACTTCTTCTCTTGACCATTGCTACACTTTTGCTAGAAATATGTGTAGACCCTTGCACACAATTACCAAAATGCCCTTGTACACGTATTTGATACAGCCCAACCAAATATGTTGCAAAATACAAATACAATAATCTGTTAGGATCCATTGAGGATGGTAAGTAGAATACTAGAGGGGGATGAATAGTGTTTATCAAATAAATCACAATCATTAAAACTATCCTCCAATATTCTACCTAATCAATTGGAGTTATCTAATTGAATCTTATTCAATATTAATATCTTGCAATAATATAAGCAGCGGAAATAAACACAAGGGTAAGATAAAATACAAAGAGATAGAGGAATGCAAACCAGACATTGCAATCCCAAACACAAACCGTTTACCTTGGTTTAGACACTCTGTGCTCTACGTCCAGCCACACGTCTACTCTAGGACAAATCCACTATTTTTCAAATAGTACAACACGTCCACTTCACTACAAGCCGGTGAATGGATCAACACGTCTCTACCGAGACCAACGCATGTCCATCGAGATCAACGCGTGTCCATCAAGATCAACACCTCTCCTCTTGAAAGCATCATCTCATACTAAAGGTTTACACTTTGAGGCAATTGTTTACAATCTTTCCCTAAGCCTTGAAGATGAAGCACAATGTGATTTGTGTGGCTAGGATTTGGGTTTTACTCTATAAGATTTGGACTTTGGGAGAGTCGAAGGAAAACTCAATAAGATTGGAGAAAGAGAACCATGAGCTATGAGGGTTTTTGGGGTTTTCTCTCTTTTTCTTCTTCTTATTTTTCATTTCATTTCATCTAGAATTGTTGCTAAAACATCTGAGGTCATCCACATATATATGGGATGAAAACTGCACAAGAAAATCCACAAAATTCCCTCCCAACGTCTACAAATAGCTAGTTAAAAAAGCTGCAACAGTTAGTTTTAGTTAATTACAGTACACTTCACTAGTCGATTTGTTGGCAGCTAGTCGACTAGTATTTGTACATTGGTCGACTAGAAATTTCAGATAGCACCGGCCAGTTTCTGTCAGTTGGGATAGTCGACTAGTATATATCAGCTAGTCGACTAGTCAAGGATTCCTTATACTCTGGTCGACTAATGCTATAACCAAACATTGGTGAACCCACATATCAGATTCTAGTCGACTAGGGATCATATTGGTCGACTGGTTTACACAAAAACATGTTTTTTGGCTATGAAACATAAGCTTTTATCCATCTATTAAATACATATTAATTGTAGTTGTTTAACTATGGTTTCATGTGTATGTGACATCTTCAAGGCATTACATATCATCTAAGACAAGAAATAAAATCTTATAACAAAAACATAAAGAATATGTCTTTGTTGTGGCTTTAGCTCCATGATCTTGGCCTAGACTTCTATAACTCCTCTTGATGCCTTGGAGTTACATCACCATCATTTACCAAGCTTTGTTATGAGATCTGTTAGAGTGTGTGACCCGAATCCGGTTTTTTGACCTGACCCGAAGAGCTCGCGGTGCAACATTTAATGAGAAATTTTCATGGTGGTAGCGGAGGGATCGACCCGAAGAGCTCGTGGTGTGACATTTAATGGACCTTTCTGATTTTGCCCATATAAATATGATGTAATCTAGGGTTTCGGCTTCAACCTATTTTTAGCCGTCGCACATCTCCTCCTTTTGTACTAGATCTTCGATATAGTGAATTTCTCCCCCATGCCCGTGGTTTTTCCCTGTCTTGGGGTTTCCACGTAAATCTATGTGTTCTTTGTTTGTGTTTTTCATTGTTTGTTCTTGATCAATCTCGTAACAAGTGGTATCAGAGCGAGGTTCGATTTTTCGCTAATGGCAACAATAAAATACGACATTCTGCTTTTGGATCGCAACACCAGATTTTCGCTATGGCATTTCAAGATGTGGTCTGTTCTCGCACAGATGGATTTGGACGATGCGCTGCTATGGTTTGATAAGATGCCCTCGTCTTGGACGCTGGAGGAAAAACATCGTAAGGATCAAAAGGCCATGTCTCAGATTTACCTTCATCTGTCGAATCAGATTTTACAGGATGTTTTGAAGGAGAAAACCGCCGCTACTTTGTGGTTGAAGTTGGAGCAGTTGTGCATGACGAAAATTCTAACCAGCAAACTGCATCTGAAGCAGCGATTATATTCTCACCGTATGTCTGAAGTTTATGATGCTCTATTCTCCAAAGAGAAGATGAAGCAGCTTGTGACGGGATCTGAAGGTCAGGGAGAGTGTCTTATTGTTCGAGGGAGGTCACAGGAGAGAAATTCAGGAGGTGAGGTGAGAGGCAGATCGAAATCTAGCAACAGAGACAAGATTTGCAGGTACTGTACGAAAAAAGGGCACATTAAATCTGAATATTATAAGTTGCAGACTAAGAATAAAAAAGCTGCTGGCAATCTGAAAGGAAAACAACATGAAAATTCCGATGAAGCTGGTGTTGCCGAAGATAATCACAGTGATGGGGAGCTCCTAGTTGCTTCTGATGGTGACTCCAAACCTTGCGAGGGTTGGATTCTTGATTCAGGTTGTACATTTCATGTGTCCTAACCAGAATTGGTTTTCAACATATGAAACTGTCTCTAAAGATGCAGTGTTGATGGGAAATAATGCATCTTGTAAGGTAGTTGGCATCGGGACTGTCAGAATTAAGATGTTTGATGAAATTGTCAGGACACTTGGTGAAGTGAGACACATTCCCAATCTGAAGAGGAATCTTATATCCTTGAGTACTCTTGATTCTAAAGGGTACAAGTACACTGGTGAAGGTGGAGTTCTGAAGGTTAGCAAAGTTGCACTTGTTGCAATGAAAGGACAAAGAAGATCTGCAAACTTATATGTATTGCAGGGTTCTACAGTTACAGGTGATGCAGCAGTTACTACGTCTTACTTGTCAGATGGTGAGGTTAATAGACTTTGGCATATGCGTCTTGGACATATGAGTGAGAATGGAATGGTTGAATTAAGTAGAAGATGACTTCTTGATGGTCAGAGCATCAGTAATTGCATTTTGGGGAAGCAGAAGAGAGTCGGATTCATGAAAGGCATCCACAATACAAAGGGTGTACTTGATTATATACATTCTGATCTTTGGGGACTGTCTAGGGTGCCTTCTAACTTCTAAGGGAGGCACTAATCATATGCTCACCATCATTGATGATTTTTCTAGAAAAGTTTGGACGTTCTTCTTGAAGCAGAAGAGTGATGTGTTAGCTACATTTAAAGAGTGGAAGACTATGATTGAGAAGCAAACAGGGAAGCAGATAAAATGTCTCCACACTGATAACGGCTTGGAGTTTTGTTCTGAAGAGTTTAATGTTTTATGCAAATCAGAAGGAATCATGAGACATCGTACAGTTGGTCATACTCCGCAGCAAAACGGTGTGGCAGAGCGCATGAATAAGACATTGATGGAGAAAGTACGTTGTATGCTCTCTAATGCAGGTTTAGCTAAGTCTTTCTGGGCAGAAGCCACTTCTTTAGCTTGCTTCCTTGTTAATCGCTCTCCTTCAACTGCCATCGAAAAGAAGACTCCACAAGAGGTATGTCCGGTACTCCTGCTAGTTATTCTGATCTGAAGGTTTTTGGTTGTCCTGCATATGCTCATGTTAATAATGGGAAACTGGAACCTAGATCTATAAAGTGTGTCGTTATTGGCTATAAACATGGTGTTAATGGATATAAATCAGTAGGGATGTTATCTTTGATGAAACTGTTATGCTTTCTGACTCGTTTTCTAGAGATACTTGTGACAAAATCCCACAGAAATCAAGCACGCAGGTTGAGTTTGAGATTCAGTCAGGACTTTTGCCAAGCTCTACATCTCAGTCCAGTTCAGAGATGCAGGATGGTGCTGCTTCCTCACTACCACGAGTCGCACCACAGTATTCTATTGCTAAAGACAGGCCTAGGAGAGATATAAGGCCTCCACAGAGGTTTGGTGAGGCTGATTTGGTTGCTTATGCCTTAAATGTGGCCGAAGGTATTGATTCTAGTGAAGAACCTTCTACCTACTCAAATGCAATTAATTGTAATGATTCTGGCAAGTGGATGATTGCCATGCAAGAGGAGATGGAATCACTTCATAAAAATGGCACATGGGACTTAGTATGATTACCTAAGGGTAAGAAAGTTGTTCATTGCAAATGGGTGTTTAAAAGGAAGGAAGGAATACCAGAAGTTGAAGAAGCCAGATATAAAGCAAGACTAGTTGCAAAAGGATATAGCCAGGTTCCAGGTGTAGGCTTCATAGATGTGTTTTCTCCAGTTGTAAAGCATAGCTTGATTCGAGCTTTGCTTGGTATCGTTGCCATGCACGATTTTGAGCTTGAGCAGTTGGATGTGAAGACAGCTTTCTTGCATGGAGAGCTTGAGGAGGACATATACATGCAACAACCAGAGGGCTTTATAGTCTCAGGAAAGGAAGACTTTGTTTGCTTGTTGAAAAAATCTCTTTATGTCCTTAAGCAATCGCCTAGGCAATGGTATAAGAGGTTTGATTCATTTATGACCACTCATGGGTTCAAAAGAAGCAGTTATGACAGTTGTGTCTATTTTAAGAATAGTGTTGATGGGTCGTTTGTTTACCTACTCTTATACGTTGATGATATGTTAATAGCAGCCAAGAATAAAGAAGAGATAAGAAAGGTCAAAGTGCAGCTTGGTAAGGAGTTTGAGATGAAAGATTTGGGAGCGGCAAAGAAGAAACTTGGGATGGATATTTTGAGAGATAGAAAAGCAGGAAAACTGTACCTTAGTCAGAAAGGTTATATTGAGAAAGTTCTCTGCAGGTTTAATATGCAGAAATTCAAACCTGTTACTACTCCATTAGCAGCTCATTTCAGACTTTCCTCTACTTTATCTCCACATTCAGATGAGGAGATTGATTATATGTCACCAGTTCCATATTCTAGTGCAGTGGGATCTCTCATATATGCTATGGTGTGTTCCCGTCCAGATTTATCATATGTTGTCAGTGCAGTTAGTAGGTACATGGCGAATCCTGGTAAAGAACATTGGAAAGCGGTCCAATGGATTTTCAGATACTTACGTGGCACTACTGATATTTGTTTGCATTTCGGGAGAACTAGAGATGGAGTCATCGGTTATGTAGATTCTGATTTTGCTGGAGACCTTGATAAAAGGAGATCAATTACAGGGTATGTTTTTACTGTTGGTGGTTGCGCTATCAGTTGGAAAGCTACTTTGCAGACTACAGTTGCACTGTCAACTACAGAGGCTGAGTACATGGCTATTAAAGAGGCTTGTAAGGAAGCTATTTGGTTGAAAGGACTATTTGGTGAACTTAGTGAAGATTTGCAGATTACAACAGTCTTTTGCAATAGTCAGAGGGCTATTTTCCTCACAAAGGATCAGATGTTTCATGAGAGAACAAAGCACATCGATGTGCGGTATCATTTTGTGCATGAGATTATTGCTCATGGTGATATTGTAGTGAGCAAAGTTAGTACACATGACAATCCTGCTGATATGATGACCAAGTCACTCCATATAGCCAAGTTTGAGCATTGCAATTCGTGTCAAGGTGGATATTGTTAGAGTGTGTGACCCGAATCCGGTTTTTTGACCCGACCCAAAGAGCTCGCGGTGCGACATTTAATGGGGAATTTTCAGGGCTCTGTGGTGGTAGCGGAGGGATCGACCCGAAGAGCTCGCGGTGCGACATTTAATGGACCTTTCTGATTTTGCCTATATAAATATGATGTAATCTAGGGTTTCGGCTTCAACCTATTTTTAGCCGCCGCACATCTCCTCCTTTTAGACCAAATCTTCGATATAGTGAATTTCTCCCCTCTGCCGTGGGTTTTCCCCGTCTTGGGGTTTTCACGTAAATATGTGTGTTCTTTGTTTGTGTTTTTCATTGTCTGTTATTGATCAATCTCGTAACAAGATCATTATCTTCTATGCTTGAGCAATCATGAGCAAATTCATTTGGTCTAATTAAACCTGCTATACTCAATGAAATTCATTAGACCACAAAATGATGTTTGCTCATTATCTAAACATGTATTAGAGAATCCAATACTCAACATAATCATGACCATACAAACATAATACAAGACACGTCTCTAATAATCTCAAATGACTTGAACTCTGCAAGAACCTTGTAAATGTCCCAATGATCTCGACTATATATATCCTAATGATACCTTTTGCTAACCTCCATGCTCAAACCGGCATGGCTTGTACCCCATGGATGTACCCGACGGCTCACCATTGCATACCACAGCGTGGCTTCACCACTGTAACCTAATGAAAAAGATCCTCGCTATCTACGATGTTAGATGCTTATGTCATCTGCTTATTTTCTAATCTAGCCACATAACACAGAGTGTATCGAGTGACTTCATAAAGCACTTCCATGTTCATGACTGAAACAAGAATTGCATCTGGATTCAAGATATGCAAACAAAACTTGCTGAACAAAGGCACCAACATGGGGAATATCCCATCCTGCAGGAGACATGAGCAAGGAGGTCGGAGCGGGCGCAGGGAAATAGGGGAGGGGGTGGAGCGGGGGTGGGGGCGGGCGCCGGGAAATATGGGAGGGGTTGGGTCGGAGGTGGGAGGATCGCCGTGAAAGGGGAGGCGCTGGGGAAAGGCGCGGGGGAAAGGCGGGGAGATGATAACTATTGAAGTGATCCCTAACTGCACATATATGAAACAAACATCTGAAATCTAGATTCAAATATGAAATGTAATTATTAGAAATTATGCTCTTAGAATATTGCCATTTTCTACTAGTGCTACAACCGACGACACATATTCCGTCTTATCCTCTCTTCTCACTCTCCGTTCTCTTTGGATAATTGTTCTTCATATGACCATCCTTAATGCAACCTTTATTACCCACTAGAACTTTCCAACATTCTAGCCGATCGACTCCGACCACCAATAGAAACCCTGACACTACTTTCTTCATACGATTGATCACTACACTGCTAGCTACCAGGACTGTTTAGCAACAATGAAGCAATCATATTGTTACGCCCTAGAGGCCGGCTTATGGAGTTCAGGCCCGTATGCACGGAGGGGCCCAAAGCAGACACCTCACCGACTCTCCTGATGGGACACTTGTCGAGGCGATCACCTCGATCTCGGGAAGCTCGCCTCGCCCCGTCTCGAGCTCGCCTTCCAGGACCACTAGGAAGCCCGCCGCAGTGACCTGACAGCTCGCCATGTCATGGACCAGCTCGCCCATCCACAACAAGACGCATCCTCCGAAGAAGCCGAGTTTGCTCGCCGACCTACAGCTCGCCCCTGAGGGCGACCAAGCACAAATATCTCTGACCTGATGACGTGAGCTCACATACTCTCCATTAATGCCAGCAGGGGCGGAACCAGCTCGTTACTGCCCTGGGCAGAAAAAATAAAAAAAAAATTTATACTTGTTTTTATCTGTTCTCATGGGTTTTAAAGTCTTTTTCTATATCCTCCAAGGGCCCTAACCCTATGCACGCCTCCAGGCTCCAGCCGTCAGGAATTTGGGGGGGAAATCAACAAATTTTTTTTAAATAATTCCAGAACCTCTAATTTCTCTATCCCTCTTTATTCCAAACACGTTTAGCTTTGATCTCTTTCCCTCGGCTCTTTGCTTGCTCCCCATCCTTTATCCACAAGACAAGACTTGCGCGGTTGCGACTTGCGCGGCTGCGCCCACCGCCCTACGGCGGCGCCCACGGCCACTCCAGACTCCGGTACGACGGTACCCCTCCCCTGGCCTCAACCGATCCTCAGGATTCAAGAATGAACCCGCTAGCATTCCATTGTGAGCAATTTCAATTTCTTCTCCTTGTTTTGAGTAGTTTAGAGTAAATGAGGTTCTTTGTACCGCAATCTATTTAATTGACAATTTTAGCATGTTGAAAAAAATTCTTGATTGCTCGAATTTTATTTTCATTACATATTTTATGCGATTTCTTGTCGATATGTCCTTTTTAATAATGGAATACAATTACTGGTTTATATATGTAGAATTCTCAGTCTAATGGGCTATTTGCTGATTGAGGCATAATTACAATCTTTGAACTCATTGTTGGAAAACATGAGATTTAGATTACAACATTGAATTCTTAATTAGAATAATTTTTATTTTAGAAGATTAGAACATCCCCTTTTAGAGGAATTGGTTGGAAATTAGACGCGTAATATGATGAACATGTGCCATTTGCATTGTTACTAATTAGTTGAAATAGCAAGTTGAAAGTGGGCAACGTTTGCATTTTATCTGCTGATTGATAAAATTTGATCAAATGTTATAGGATTGCTAGAAAATGAAACTTCTCCTTTTGCATTTGGTTGATACTAAAAGATATGATGATGTGCAATCTGATGGTGTAGATGTTGCGACTGACATCTGCAGCTTCATTTCATTGGAACAACATACTCTAAAGTAAAATTGGCATCCATCTCATTTGCTCGTTTCTTTTTTGTACATCCATGTGAACACTTTCGATACTTATACATATATTAATTTTTGCAAGCACAGAAAGAGCATTTTCAGCAATGAAACTTATAAAAACATCATTGCGCAACAAGATGGGAGATGAACTTCTTGCTAATAACATGATACTTTATATTGAGAAAGAAATTACTTCCAGACTCGACACAGAAGACATTGTGAATGAGTTCGATTCAAGATATACTCGTAGAGTTCGACTTAGATAGCCTCTTTTTGGTACGTTATATATATATAATCATATTTTGCATATATTTATGTTACTATTTTGCGGCCATTATCAATATATAATGTAAGCAATCTTAGCGTTTAATTTTTTCAGCTTTGTTAATTTTTTTTAAATATACTCGTCGCATAAATTTTATTTTCGCCCAGGGTAGAAAAAAATCCTGGTTACGCCACTGAATGCCAGGGGTTAAGGGGAAGAACTGATGGCCGCCCTCCGCGTCTCATTAATGCTTCTGACGCCTCCTGACACTATTAATGCGGTAAATATCTCTGACACAGCCACATCATTTGAGTGCCAGCAGGGATGATTTGACGGCTGACAAGCCGGCGAGCAGCAGCCTCTCAGCCCTATAAATACCCCACTCATGCCTCCATAGCGTGGGTTGGCAAATTGTTGGTCAGTGAATCCTCTAACTCGTCTCCACACACAAGGTTAGATATTGTCCATATATCTGTGCCTTCCTCATAAGCCCGACGCACTTCGCCGACTTGCCTTAGGGTCGCCAAGTGTGTCCGGCGCTTACATTTTACGTCACCAGCTGACATAGGCATCGGAGAGGCTAAGGGCTAACAGCCAGCCCTGCCTTTCTGACCTGCTGTTCATCCTCGCGGTGAGCTCGCCTCAGCTACCGAGAGCAGGCGACCTTCGTGCGACCTCCAGACGACCTAGGGCTCTTCACCCTTGAAGCGTGACCCGAGTCCTCCTAGCCTCGCCTTCACCCAAAACCTGTAAATCATTGTATCCGTGATTCCCACTGCAAACAAATTCTGTTGTGTGCGACCCGCAACACATATTATTAAGATTGAGAGTATCCTTCCGAACAATATCATGGCCGTAATGTGATCATATGGAGCAGGTAATGACACTGACACGAGTCCAGCCTTGTCCTCCCCCTCGATCTTCGCATCAACAATAGACAACTCTGTCAGGATCTTGTTGAGATCATCTAGATGCACCTCAAACCTTTCGATTTGTCAAAGACTTCGGCTGGTACGGCTGTCTAATTTATTCAAATTTCTGTTGAATCCTTCAGCTGAATGGCCTCTCAAGGAATATTGTTTGTAAGATACAATGTGACTGAACATCTTTCGTAACCATGGTAGCCTATACATACAGAATACTAGACACATGCTCTAAAATTATAGTTCATCCCTATCCGAACCGCTGTGGTTTCGAGAGAGAGAATTTATTTTTCACATGTTGAGTCTGTAAAAATTTGGAAAGTGATTTCAATGAAGCCTCCCATTGCTTTCTGAACGGGCGCAGCCAAAAGAAGAGAACACAGCTACACTGAACAAATACAATTGATTTCACATTGCTGTTGACTTCTTTTCTTTTTAAAATTCGTTTTTTTACGTCTCCATTAGTCATTTCAATACCTTACTGAAATGATGCGAACAACCGTAGCCAAGCTTCATGTTGTTTTTATTTGCTTGGTTGTTTAGATGTTAAAATGTGATACAAAATATTCAAAATAACCCAAGATAAGCACTGATTTTATTTATGATTTTTGGGAGATTTTGTGTAGCCCAAAATACGAATTTTTTGAAGCCCAGATTGAATGAACAGTAAAGCTTGTAGTTTGGACAATTTTGCAGCCTTGTGCATGTTGTTTATGCGGAAGTTGTCTCAATTCGGCGCACTAGAAGCAGTCGTAGTGCAGACGAGTTATCTTGTATAGAGGTAACTCGTCTTTGCCTGGATTCGACCTATCTGACTCTGCACAAGTCAGATACGATGATGCTGGGCATGTGGCTTCTACAGCGCATTTGGTCGTTCAGTCGTCAGTTCGAGTCCGATGGTCGAACGCTCGGCATTGGGTCGATGGGTCGTAACGCGGTTGTAATCCGTGTTCGGTCGATCGGTCATATGAAGTCGATCGGTCGTATGAAGGCTCGAAGGATGAAGGCTCGTACGCGAGGCTCGGCACTTGGGTCGTTCAACACAGAAGCAAGTTCGATCGGTCTAAAGGAGCCCATTGGGATGCGGCCCACTAGGGTGCGACGCATTGACTGCGTAGGAGGTGATTGGATTGGATGCCGTAATTGTCGGGATCAGTATCATTAGAAATTCCTAGCCAATGATGACACCTATTGTAACCTAGGGTTATAAGTAGTGGGTTTTAGGTTAGAGTTTGTGTGGAACACATTTGTATTCATTGAGAGAGCCGCCATTTGAGAGAGCCAACCTTGTGAGAATGTATTGTGAGCTGTTGGAAAGATCATGTGTGATGTTTCTTCGTTGGCAGAAGAGAATATTTGTATTGTTCTCTCCTTTCGTAATAAAGCCTATCGGTGTTCCCCTTGTCCATCCATGGCCTAAAAGCAATCTTGTTTGTACTCTATTTGTTTATTGCTGATCTTTCGTTTTCGGTCAACACGATCATGCGTCTTCCGCCGTGACTGTGTTGGCTGAGTAGGCTCCGCCGCACAACAGTTTAATCGGCCTAGGTTAATGAGTAGTGCGTTGCAGAGGCAAAGTGGGTTCAATATCCGATTCCGAGTCGGATCCGAACATTGTTTCATATGATTCGGATTGGACTTGAACTATTTAAGGGTGCTTGATTAGTGTTTTTCAGATGTTTAAGATGTGTAAGTGCTGATCCTTGAAGTCTATTTTTACAGATCATGTAACATCTACATATGGTAAAAAATAGAAATGTTTGAGAGTTGTTCGAGAGCCAAGGCTAGTTTTCTCTTTTGGATTTTCTTCTATAAATTCATATTGGGCTTGGTTTTCTCTTAGACAATGAGTTATACTTTATAATCCAATATTATTAAAGCATTAACAATCTCTCCAACTGAAAATTAAGGGAACCAATATAAAACTTGGTATCAAGTGTATGTTTTCATTTTGTTTTCTGTTTATTTTTCTTATATTGCTTGTGTTGCAAAGTTGTAGAGATTGTCATTAGGTTTGCTCGTTTGGTTCAACAATCTTGGGTTTTTCATGAGATGGTTGTCTACTTGATAAAGATTTACCCAAGTTCCCAGCAACAGCAGTTATTAGAACAAAGCTTCTGAATCAAGATCAAAGTAATGACATAATGTCTTATAAAGCGTAGTGCACACAGAGAAGCAACTCAAAGAAGCAACTAAGCAACTGATTTGAGCTCGTATATAGGCAAAGAAGCAACTGATTCGAGCTCGTATATAGGCAGTTTGATTGCGTCAATTGGTGGCCGCGACCATATAATATTAAGAAGTTAGATTGCAATTGAAATTTCGAGATATGGCGATACATGATAATGGCAATCTTGATGAAGGATCGTGTCCACAGAGTTATATAAAACATGGATACGTTACCGATAAATATCTTGCAAAGTGAGGGATGGAGATAGAAGATTCGGTTATGACAACTTACTAACATAGCCTATCGCACGAGATGATTTACCGCATGTCCGAGTAAAATACGGCTAAGGGACTATGAGAGAAGCTAGAGTATCTGTATCTGAAAAGTCATTCACCAACATGATGATCTTGCTGAAGACCTTCACTTTAAAGATGCGAGATGATACCTCATTGAAGAATCATCTGAATACCATCAATGGCTTAGTGATGAATATGAGGGCCATTGAATTGATTGTAGACGCTGAGCATGAGGCCATAATTATGCTCCTATCGTTGCAAGAGTGATATACAACAGTGGTCACCAACATTGTTTCATGGTGTTTTCTCACCGCAGATGTTGATGATGGGAAGCCTAAAGGACGTTGCTGACGTGGCAGATGATGCCAACCTTCGGGATGTCGACCAAGCTAACTCTGGAAAGAACGAGCTCTGAGCCGAGCAAAGTATGCCGAGCCTCGCCGAGGTCGATCGATCTCCCCAGCGATTTTTAAGACAGGAAGCTCGTCAGGTGGGTCGGATCTGGGTTCCGATCAAATCCCATGTAATGCTTAATTCAGATCGTGACTAAAGAGTGCTCTGTGGAACTGATTCTGACCTGTTGAAAGGTCGTTCATTAGTACTCGGGCCAAGCTATATGGAGGAAGAAATATGTTTGGTGGAGCAGATTGAGAGTATATGTGTACCTGAGTGTCAGATCTCAGAAAGTCGTCTCGTCCCTCCTCGTTGGAGGAGCTATTTATAGGCGATGGTCTCCTTCGGAGTGTTCTCGGGGGACACCCAAGCATTAAAGGTGCTTAATTATGTTTGACATGGGGCTCCTGCATCTGATGGAGGGACCGATGGAGGGACCGATCATTGAACATGAATGCTCCCATTGATGGTGGGCATCGTGCTCGGAGCAGGTTAAGGATCACGACAGTCAACTTGACTGGAGCTTTAAATGGAATGGACCCCTCGCCTCATGCGCAGGTCCGCGGTAGTTGAGCCGAGACGATTGGCTATCCTTAGCTCTCGGGGGGGGGGGGGGTCTTCGGCATATTTAGGCGGGTAATTAACCCCGGGCAGCCAAATGTCGTGACATACATGGTTTACAATTGAGATACTTAGTATTTAGAATGTGAATGCGTGACTCTACAGTAATGGGTTGAGACACCAAATTGCATCAGTTGGTTTGAGTGAATGAGCTTCAAACAAACTAGGTATATTTGCTTCGAGACAAAACAGTGGAAAAGGTGAAAATAGGAGAAGATCAAGACCAAGCACTAAAAGCACAACATGCTTTATTTGCAAGAAACCAAGATATTGGAAGGTATACTACCTATAGAAGAGAAACAAAGACAGAACGTGATAGCATCGTCGGGAGTTGCAATTATAAAGACTTGCAATATAAATAGTAAGGAGACCTATATCATACTAACAGAGTGTTCATAGATGTTGAGAATTATACATGGGTCATGCTAATCCGCTTAATTTTGTCGATCATATAACATATACTTAGTGCAAAAATAAAGAGTTTTGATAGTTATTTGAGAACCAAAGTTCTCTTTTAAGCTTTCTTCTTCACGTCCATATCCGGCTTCGTTTTCCCTTGAACTAAAGATTATTAAAACATTAACATTTTTTTTTCTATCTAGAAGTACACCAAACATTGAATGGAATCATTATGAATCTATGCTGTTTGCCCTAGCAAGCTGTCATTGAGCCCAAGGATAGCCTTGACCCATCCAAGTTGAGGATTATGTTTATATTTCTTCTACCGTGCAGAAAGCAACGTTGCCTGGTTATTTTCTTTTAAATGAGCCAAGAAAAAAATTTGAAAGTCATCAGCGAACCCACTCAGAAAATTTAGAACAATAGAAAGAGTTGCTGCACCGCCAAAAAAAATACAGGCATCTCTTAGAAACGGCTACTCAATCTTGAGAAAGAAAGATGCCCCGCTTTCAGGGCATAGAAACGGCTACTCAATCTTAATACACATATGTGGACTGTATGTGTTTTTCGTCAGAGGCTACGGTAGCATCAACTGAATATTTACATATACTCCGCGCGCGCACCCGTGAACCCCCCCCTGCGCAGGCGCGACGCCAGCGCACACACGCTAAGGTTTTCCGGATCCGACGCCCACAAATTCCATTCGGTTCAACCCGGTTTGGGCTCGGTTCCGGTGTGGGCTCATGCGCCCGCGAGATACCCCCAAGTCCTAGCCCATTAACAAGTCCAATAGCCCATTAAAAGGGAGACTATAATATACCAATCAAGAGGTTATCCAATAACCGATGTGGGACTATCATGCCTACTTGAAATGAAGAAATATCCAACATATACTACATACATCACCTCGTTATCAAGTTTCATCATTGGTCAGTGTCATTAAAAGCAGTCTAACCCTGGAAATGATCCTACAATTAGATCTTGCTTGCCCTAATCTATAGATATATGCCTACATTAGCATTTAATTTTAATTCCCCTGCAGCGGTCCTCTCACTAAGAGTAGAGTGTCTTCAATCTTTTCGCCGCCTGGATGAAGCCCAATATCACCTGCATCTCATCCAATTGCTTTCGCAAGTGGCAAAAAACAAACACATTTATTGCCGTTTGGGATTTTTAAAAAAGTTTGAAGAGAAGATGATGAATCAGTTGGATTACAAATTGATAATGTTTACCTGAGATATGAAGTGGTGTTGCACCAAACGAACCAGTTGTTCCTTGGATGGGTTGGGATTGATGTTCGCCTGATGAGTGCATATAAAGTTGAACAAACAGGCAAGATATGCCGGAGGTTTAGGAATTTACATGGGAGGGAGAGGAACTCACAAGATTGAAGTGCTTCCAATATCTCCACAGGCTCGCCGTCTCAAGTTCCGCCAGATTTACCCTCTGTCAATAATCCATAATGAGACAGCCTAGATATCGTATATTCATACTGAATTCATTATGTTGGTTAATAGTCAGAGAGGATGGTCTGTCACCCCCAATAGCAAAGACTAATCAGTGAATTGATCACAAGTATATTTCCTTACCAATTGAGGCTTGCGACAATGGGACTGAATGCCTCTGCTACGGCCATTTGATTTAGCTGAAGATGCCCATGGCCTGGTATGCCTTACGGCCCTTACCCTTGGCTTTGTTGGTTTCTGGAACTCTATGCTAGCTGAGCACAATGGCAGAAAATTATACGTGGGCCAAAACTGATCACAACATGAACTGATATAGCGGGCGAACTTACAGTAATCCATGTCTCTGTCTCCCATGTCTGAGCTACTGCAGAAAGAGTTAGCGCAATCCACATCGTCGTCTTCTTCGTTCCCCGTTGGAGCCTCCAGCACACTTAAAGCATTCCTCTGCAGCTTCACCTCCACCCCATTTTTAAGAACCTGGAACAAATTATGCGCATTGAATACATCAATGCGAAGAGAATGTAAATGAAAAATCGTGTGATAAATGCAGAATAATCATAAAGAACCGCATACGTATCCAAATACTTTGCAAACAGTCGCACCCGTAACTTGCAGGTACAAATTGCTCAAAATATGAGATATTAGAATAGTGGTTCAGGCTGGATATAAAACAAGTTTAGATAACAAAAATGTTACAACCAGATGAATATCAAAAATGACCGTACATGGTAACAAGAACATTCACAGTGAAAAATAATACGTTAAATCGCGTGATATCAGAAATTTTAGAGGTAGATGCTTACAACTTACCAGCCAGTGCCAACCACCAAGACCAACAGCTTTCTTCACAACACCTTGCAGCCCCACCAGGACCGACTTGGTTCTGTTATTCCCTGTAACGATCACTTTGGTGTGCCTCGGAAGCACAGATAGCTCATCATCGCCAATTTCTTCCCTCGACGGTGAAAAAACCCTTGACGAGCAGAGCTCAGCCTCCATCACTTGCATACCTTCACATGCAAATAATAATACGCCAATTTAATCATAAACATCACGATACTAATTTTACTAAAAAATCATTTTGTTAGTTGCTACACCGACACGTCACATTAGCAACAGCTTAACCAGGAAAATTGATCATTTAGAACATGAGAAGTTGTTGATACAGCCAATAAAGCAAGGAGCAGCACCAGAAATTTTACTTTGATTGGTTTCAGTCCTAAATGCAAATAGTCCCTAATAATGTGACTTGCTCCTAAGTTTGAAAACCAATCTTAAAGGACGACAGTGAACTTCAAAGAGAATAGGACCCACCAAGCCTTTAAATTATTGCCCTAATCACATGATAAAGTGTATGCACACCAACAAACAAGATGTTGATATTCTATCACTATCACACTAATAATCATAACCATAAGTTAAACCCAATAGGAATTATCCCCACACACACAAAAACCTTAGACGCATCATGTACTCACCTGAGATTTTCAACTCTGATCCACTCCGAGCTCAAACCCAAAGCAACTATGCCACTGCAAAACCATATCGATTTGCATCAAATTCCTGTTTGGAACCAAGAAAAAGTTATCAAATTGAAGGTTGCTAAGCTATATCCAAGCTCTGTGCCTAACGTAATATTCTATTAATTTAAGTTTAAAATGACACAAAAGAACGAGGCGGAAGTTGGCTTTTTAAAGAAAAAGTTGCACTCTGTAATAAGAATTAAATAAATTAAATATGAGAAGAAATAACACATCATTAATTGAACAAGAACACATTCAATACTCTCTTGATTAAACTATCTTTTAAAAAGGGATGAAACGAAATTCAAAAAAAAAATCTACAAACTAAGAATGCATGCAAACTGACTCTGTAAACTAGACCTCATTCAAGTTTAATCATGCACAAAAAATTGAAGATTATTTGAAGCGATACCGTGCACTTTCATGATCAAAAATTAACGAGGGGAAGAAATCGAACCAGACGCTTGGCACCAATACAAAGAGAGCAGGCTTCAAAGTTGAGAAGCACCAGCCAGCATTCCGAAAATGTGAAGAATTTAAGCGGCTAACATCGAAAACCCGATGTTTCGGCCCGTGGGATTGTGAAATTTTTTCACTGGATTTGGCGATTGAGCAACAGATCTGAGAGAACTTAGGAGTCGGTGTGGGATTTTAGAGATAAGAAAAATCGGGGTTTTTACTTCTTGATCTTTCTAATTGAAGTGTGTTCATCGCTATTGAATATTGGGACGAGAGAAGAGCGAGAGTGTGTGGGCAAGAGGAGAGAGAAAGTGAGGGGGGGGGGGGGGTCCGGGGGAGAGAGAGAGCAGTAAATGCTGTCAACAGCCAGCATCATGTCCTTTCTTCTCTATCTCTGCTAACGTACGCCGCCTCTTGTCTCGACTTCAACTTTTGTTAGCCCTGAACTTGCGTATAAAATTTCCACTGATGCCCTTTGCCGGCTTTGTTCTTTTACTGTATTTCTCAAGATTTTCTTTTTTTAATCAACTATATACTTTAAAACACGTGGAGCCTTGTTTGATGATGAAATTATAATGTTGATATCATTTGAACATGAGGTTACTAAAGAAAAAATTTTAGTTATTTTTTTCTTTATTGTCGTTTAGTAGTGGAATTCTCGGTAGCAATCTACTTCTCGGGAAGGACTAAATACAACGCATGATGATTTTTCCGAAAATTGAATACAAATCAGTCTAATTTTACATCCATCAACGTCTCTTTTCTCTTTTTTTCTGTTTTTGGTCAAAAATGTACAATGCGGTGCCTGCAATGCGTTGCATTTAGCAATCTACTTCTCGGTATTGGAGAGAGAATCCAAATAATCCTGCTCGCAAAAGAGATTTGCTTTTATTATTTACTTAGAGCGTAAAAGGGCATTTTGGCCCTTCAAGACAAATTCAAAAGCAGGCTCTTAGTTTGGTCCAGGGCGCGTTACACGTGTCCCCGCCTCCAGCTGGCAAAGGATAAGATTTTTACCACGGCGAATCAAGTGACGCCCTAAAGACCTCGCCTTTGATCAGCTTTCATTTTTTCCCCTCATATTTTAATTGTACGTTGTTGTGGTGGTGGTGGTTAATGCTGCGTTTCAAGTCCGGGGTTTCAAGTCCGAGAGAGAGAGAAGGGCGATATGGGAGTGGCAGGCAGCTGGATCCCAATAAAAGTTACATCCGCCGCCTGCTTCCCGATTAGGGACAAGGATCCTTGATGTTCTGTCTCAAACACCAAACACGGGTTTTTGTCCGAAGGAATGGCCCCATCAAGCGGGCCCCACAGAACTCCAAACAGTAGAAGTCGGAAAAGGAGGGAAGCGGTGCATGCGCTGCAGTTACTACTCTCTCAATTCCTTCTTGCTGCCCTCATGTATCCTTCATGCTGTTCCCATCTTTTTCGCTTTGGAATATCTGATGAAAAAGGAATTAACCATCGAGGGCAAAATTTCAAACTCAATAGAATAATAGAAAGAGATGGACTATTGGTGCTTGAAGGCGACTTTGACGAAAATAGGAAGAAAAATTATATCATGTGTCACGTCTTCTCCCTCTCTCTCTTAATTTCTTTTCTTTTTTTCTTTTTTGACAAAATGTCACCTTCATACATCTTTTTGAGACGTATATAGCAATTCTCCATTAGAAATATCTTTAAGAATGTGACAAATTTAAATTTGATTGCAAAAATCGATTAACTCCTCCTCACGTCAAATTCTGTGTGCAACTTTGCCTTCAAAATAAAGCTGTATAACGGCCCCCACTCAAGTCATGCACACTCCAAATGACTAGATTTGCAAACATCAGCCACTTTTTTAAGCAGTTATTGAGGAATTACCAAAAAAATGACAGTGTTGCAACCACTGCCATTTTGATCTCAAATGTCTTGAGTTATCAACCCCCGTCCTTTTGTCTAAACATGAATCCACTCACTGACCCCCACGTGACGAGAAGTTGGTCGGTTTTTGTAATTACAATTATATTTAGTCATTTTTTATAATTTTTATAATCTTTTATCTTATTTTGAAAACATGTCTGTTTTGTTACCGTAGTAGATCTCTTGTCAAACGCTCCATAAACGCGGGCTAAATTACATATGGAGCATGTTCTTCTTCGAATACTTGTTTACATTGTGAGCTAGGTAGCGAGGAATCCTGGAATGATCATAAATTTCCTTTTATAATTGAGATATGAACGCATAATTAATACACGAGGTGTTCATGAGTATGTGGTTAAATTTTAGGATTTCTTTGGCAAATGTTAGGGTGAAAAGAGTTAAAATTTAATTTTACGAATTATTGAAATATTTTAGCACAAATATTACTTTAATTACATGGTAATAATCACCAAATTATTATTAATATTCACCATTGCCCCGAAATATATATATGTTGTTGTGAAGGGAAATTTAGGGAGAATAGGTGTAGAGGGTTAAGAGCCCCCTACCCTTGTATTTATAACTTTCAATAGTGGGTTGGATACCCAATTGGCCCAATGGGCCTATTCATAACACTTCCCCGTATCCAATCAACATTGAAATAAGAGGTGGATTCTTCAGGATCCGAGTTAGGGTAACTGTCTTGTTAAAGAAAGAACAGTTAACCCATAACTTCCCCTGTTTTGGGGATGTGTCTAGGGGTGGATACTTCAGGATCCAGAGTCAACGAGGTTGCCTCGTCAAAACCTTGACTACGAAAAACCCAATGGGAAAAAACCTGTAGCCAAGGGAAAAGAGTACAACTCTGCAGTTGACTCCCCCTTATCTGACCAAGCTTCAGGCTTGCAGATTTCCTATGAATCTATACATCAGTCTCCTATGTATCTATGAGTTCATAGTTCTCTCATCCTGACCTAGTTTACATTTACTCACTCTCCTCATCCCAATCCCATATACAAGTTTCTCAAAGATACTAGTAGGCAGGGATTTGGTAAGCAAATCCGCCAAGTTATTACATGATTGGATCTTCTGTACCTCAATCTGCTTTTGCTTCTGAAGGTCGTGCGTCCAGAAGAACTTGGGGGAGATATGCTTCGTCTTGTCACCTTTGATGTAGCCGTCCTGTAGCTGGGCTATACATGCTGCATTGTCTTCATGGAGTGTAGTGGGTGCAAGAACGCCGGTCGTCAGGTCGGTGGAGGTGAGTATGTGCTGGATCACCGAGCGTAGCCAGAAGCATTCCTTGCTTGCTTCGAAGATCGCTAGTAGATCTGAGTGGGTGGATGAGACGGTCGTCATGGTCTGCTTCACAGATCTCCAGGATATGGCAGTGCCGCCATATGTGAACATGTATCCGGTCTGAGACTTCTCTGTATGAGGATCGGACCTGTAACCTGCGTCAGCATAACCAACTAAACCAGTTGATGCCCCTTTCCTGTAGAATAGACCTAAGTCTATGGATCCTTGGAGGTAGCGCAGAAGATGCTTAACTCCGGCCCAGTGTCGCTGTGTAGGTGCAGCACTATATCTGGCTAGTAAGTTTACTGCAAACGCTATGTCAGGGCGAGTGCAGTTAGCCAGGTAAAGGAGTGCACCGATAGCACTTAAATAAGGCACTTCGGGGCCTAGTACTTCCTCCCCCTCTTCCAGCGGCCGGAAGGGGTCTTTGTGTACATCCAATGATCTGACGACCATCGGAGTGCTGAGGGGGTGGCACTTATCCGTCTGAAACTTTTTCAATAAGTTCGATGTGTAAGTTGACTGGTGTAACAGGATCCCATCTTTAAGATGCTCTATCTGAAGGCCTAAACAGAATTTTGATTTTCCGAGGTCTTTCATCTCGAAAGTTTCTGTCAGGCTTCTAGAAATCTTTGCGATCTCTTCAGGAGATCCGATGAGGTTTAAGTCGTCTACATAGACGGCTATAATTACAAATCCTGTTTCCTTTGCTCTTATAAAGATGCAAGGACAGACTGGGTCGTTTTTAAATCCTTGCTGTGCAAGGAAGTCGCTCAGTCTGTTATACCACATCCTTCCAGATTGTTTTAGACCATATAATGATCTTTGCAGTTTCACTGAGTAGATGTCACGTTCTCTCTCTTTTAGTGCTGCAGGCAAAGAATAACCGTCAGGCAATCTCATATAGATGTCTCGGTCTAGGTTGCCATATAAGTATGCAGTAACCACGTCCATGAGTTGCATATCTAAACCCTCTTGTGCTGTTATGCCAATGAGGAATCGGAAGGTGATCGCGTCCATGACCGGGGAGTATGTGGCTTCAAAATCCACCCCAGGACGTTGGGTAAAACCCTGCGCTACAAGCCTTGCTTTGTAGCGTACGATCTCATTCTGTTCATTTCGTTTTCTAACAAATACCCATTTATAACACACAGGTTTTACACCTTTTGGTGTCTGGACTATTGGTCCAAAGACCTTGCGTTTGGTGAGTGAATCCAACTCCACTCCTATTGCCGCTTTCCACTTTGGCCAATCATCTCTGCTTTGACATTCTGTCAGAGAGCGTGGTTCAATATCATCGTCGCAGTACGCGATGTTGATGGCAATATTACACGCAAATGTGTCATCTATTGTTGGCTTTTTCTGTCCCAATACTCCCCAGTTCGTACATAGTGTATCGATACTTCATTTTCTCCCGGTTTTTCCTCTTCATGAGAGTTTGGGAGAGATGTGGTAGCAGGGCTTAAATTAGCATCCTGTGGTGGTATTTGTTTACCATTGCCAAGGGTCCTACTCTTTCGAGGGACTTGGTCCTTGGATCCCGGTGGTCGTCCTCTCTTTTTGAGAGGTCCAACCATTTCTGCTGCAGGCGGATTGTATCCATTTTTCGGTATGTCAATCCTAGCTGGAGTGTTAGCAGCAGGGACGTGTGATTTGACAATCTTCTGGTTGTCAGTAAATTTGTCCGGCAAGAGATGGACAGTGTTTTGGATGTGGAGAATCTTCGGGACCTCCTCCTCACACTGGCTTGTTGGCGGATCAAAGTGACATAAAGTTTTTGTATCCCAAGTGATACTTTCTGAAGCTTCGGGCTTCTTTGTCTGTGAGCCTAGGCTTGAAAACGATGTTTCATCGAATTCACAGTCTTCTAGACGTGCCTTAAAGACGTCCCCCGTAAGGGGTTCTAGGAATCTAATTATGGAGGGGGTGTCAAACCCAATATAAATGCCTAGGCGACGTTGTGGACCCATCTTTGTCCTTTGTGGTGGTGCTATGGGGACGTATACTGCACAACCAAATATTCTCAAATGTGAGACAATTGGTGGGGCTCCAAGTGCTAGTTGCATTGGAGAAGATGACTGACCTCCAGAGGGTCTTAATTTTATTAAAGATGCAGCATGCAAAATTGCATGACCCCACGCATTCACTGGCATCTGGGATTGAAGTAATAATGGACGAGCGATCCATTGCAGTCTCTTAATTAGAGATTCTGCTAACCCATTTTGGGTGTGAACATACGCTACAGGATGTTCGACTTCAATTCCCTGAGCTTGGCAATAGTCTAGAAAGACTTGTGACGTAAACTCCCCCGCATTGTCCAGACGAAGTTTCTTTATCTGGTGGTCGGGGAAGTGGGCCCATAACTTTATTATCTGAGGTAAAAGCTTAGATAGTGCTAGGTTACGGGTGGACAGTAGGCACACATGTGACCACTTAGTAGATGCGTCTATCAGGACCATAAAGTACCTGAACGGACCACTTGCTGGGTGAATCGGCCCACAAATGTCTCCGTGGATTCTTTCCAGAAAACTGGGAGACTCCACATCCACTTTCAGTGGAGAGGGTCTCGTGATCAGTTTACCCTTGTAACAGGGTGGACATGGGAATTTGCCTTTTTGAAGAATCTTCAGGTTCTTCAGGTCAATGCCCCTGGAGTTCTTTATGATGCGGTACATCATAACCGAACCAGGGTGTCCCAGTCGACTGTGCCAGAGTTGGAATTCTGGTGTTTGGGGGCACTGCAGGTGCTCCACCATGGATGTTTCTGGAGTTTGTATACTTGTTTGGTAGAGTCCCGAGGGGAGTCCCTTGAAACGTTCCACAATGGTTTTTGAACCATTTGTAAGAGCTGTTACAAGCAAGTATTCCCTTTTATCTTCTTCGACCGTCTCCAAGTGATATCCGTTTAAACGGATGTCTTTAAAACTTAGGAGGTTTCGGATGGATTTAGGGGAGTATAACGCATTTTTAAGTGTTATTTGTGTGTTGCCGGGGAGCAATATAATTGCTTCCCCTGATCCTTCGATTATGTTTGCTGGTCCTGAGATTGTTCTCAGTGGGCCAGAATAACTACTTATGCTCGTGAAGTAGTCTAAGTTTTGAAGGATCGAGTGCGTCGATGCACTGTCCACTAGGCAGATAAGTTCCATATCTAAAAAAGGGGGGAAAGACATTCAAGCAATAAATATAGATAAAAGATTCACTTTCATAAATAAATGCTCAAAAGATATTGTTTGACATGGAAAATAGAACTAGATATGATGCATAAAATTGAAGATACATTGCTAATTGCATAAAAGTGGTCCAGATCTAGAGAGTGTCATCTCCCATGAAATCTTCAGGAGTCCATGAGGTCTCTGCCAACGCTGCGCTCTCAATCAAGTTTGTCTCAGCTCGAGGCTTGAGGCTTGCCTGGTAGAGGTCCTGGAGGTGTTTTGTTGTGCGACAGATTCTGGACCAGTGGCCCGTCATCCCGCATTTGGAGCATTTGTCCTCCCAGTCTTTCTTGGGAGTGCCTCCTTTGTTGGGAATCCTCTTCTGCTTCTTGTCCACGAACTTCTGGTTCTGGGGAGGAGCTGGGGGAGTGGCCTTCTTCCGCTGCTTCTGTTCTTTCCATTTCTGGAATTTTGCATTTTTGTCCGTCTTCTTCTTCTGGGAAGACTGGAAGTGGGCCTCTGCAGGAGGTGGCAATGGAGCGGAGCCAGGAGGGCGCCGGTTGTGGGTGGCAACCAACAGGTCTCTGTTCTGTTCAGCCATAAGCAGGCATGAAAGAAGGTCAGAGTACTTTGTGAACTTCCTCTCTCGATATTGTTGCATAAGGATCATGTCCTTTTCGTGGAAAGACGTAAACGTCTTTTCCAGCAACATCTTCTCCGTCACTGGTTCACCACACAACTTCAGGCGTGAGGTGATGCGGAAGAGAGCAGAGTTGTACTCCGCTACGGATTTGAAATCCTGTATGCGGAGGTGAGTCCACTCGTACTGTGCACGGGGGAGTATGACATCCCTCTGATGTCTGTACCTCTCCTCGAGTGCATCCCACAGCTCGTAAGGGTCCTCTACAGTGAGGTACTCGTCCTTTAAGGTCGAGTCTAAGTGTTTCCTGATATATATAATGGCTTTCGCCTTTAATATATCGGAAACTTTCTCTGTATGAGGTGCTTCCACTGACGCCTCCTTGTTAGCTGGGGCAGTACTTGTTGTTGCCTTTTCAGTCTGTGTGAGACTGAAACCATGAGAGCGCAGATGGAACTTCAGGTCCAACTGCCAACTCAGGTAGTTTGACTCATCGGCCTTCAGGACCGAGAAGTCGACATTTGCGAGTCTGGCCATTTTATGATCTCTAGATTCGACGAGGAATCTAGGCGACGGTTGGTGAAGGATGCCCTTTTCGCTCCCCATTGAGAAGATTACGATCTTCTTGAATCTGAGCGATTGATGGATCTCCTTCCCCGCGAGCCGCCGTCTCCTCCAACGAGCGTGATCGTGCTGATAACGTGTTGTGAAGGGAAATTTAGGGAGAATATGTGTAGAGGGTTAAGATCCCCCTACCCTTGTATTTATAACTTTCAATAGTGGGTTGGATACCCAATTGGCCCAATGGGCCTATTCATAACATATGTCAATATATACTAAATAATTAAGGTTTTGTAAGGCAAATAGATGTGCATAGGAAGGGCGATAAAACGTTATTACAAAATTAGGACAAATTAAAAAAGGTAAATATTTTGGGATATATAGATTAAGGGTCCGCGAGCAATATGTGACGTCACGTTTCACGCAAAATAAAAACATCAAGTTTTGACTTTAATTCAATCATTCTATGTAAGACGTTGATATATGTTTTTATGATTATTCGTAATTATGTCATCTGGTTGATTCATTCAGATTGGAGGTAGATCTTAATTTATGATTTTTTTGTGCATCGGAAAATAACACAGCTATACAGTCTAAGGGGGTTTAAACCATCTAACAAATTTGCTACCCATCACATCTGTCGCCAAAAGATGTGTGATGCCATCTGGAGCTCCTTCATGGACCACGAAGTCCTCGTCAAGCCGAGAACCCAGGTCCTCGAGCTTGTCAGCAACGAAGTTGCCTTCTCTCATGACATGAAAATATTTATTCTTTGTTACATTTATATATTTAGTATGCTTATCTTTACATTGCATTTTAGATCACCAGGTTGGTACTTGGGAGCCGCAACTGCAACTTACAACTGTAAGAGTTAGCAAGCCGTAATTGATATGAGTTTGGATTTACTTTTGTTGTGTTTGTACCGGGTTAACATGCCATTAATGTATAATCAGCGTCTAGACCTTGAACTTAAGATTTTTATTTCGAGTTGTGTTTCTTTAGAATCTATTATACAATTCAAGAAGTTTGTCTCATGTGGCAATGTCACATCGCCACTTCAAAAAAAAAACCAAAACCAACAATACTCAAAAACCCAACCACATCCTCAAAACACATCCAAAACCAAAACACCCAAAAAAAACACACAATCAAAATACCCTAAAACCCCAAGACAATACCCACACCCACACTCATTCTTCTCATTTTCACCATGTTTTCCACCCAACAAAACATACACCCATGTGGATCACGCGTCCTTAGTTTGTGGGTTGGTTTTTGGTGTGTCAGTGTACGTTGTGCATGTGTTATTTCCAGTTCTAGCATAAGTGAACTTCTTTTGTATAAGTTTAAGATTTGGTTTAAAACTTTTGAGGTCTTACTAGCGGGTTACCAGTTAGCAAATTTCGGGTTGGCGTGAAGGTTTGGTTCCAACCCCCAACAGCGAGTAGGTCTTAGCTCCAGGCCAACCCAATCTGATGCTACATACGGTCATATATATCAACAGTACAAATGCTTGCCGCTACGAATTACTTGATTGCTGAATGCCTGGGTCCCCAAAATCGAAGGAGTCCTAACAAGCCTCATCGAGGCAAGGATCCGTTGACCATGCCGCGGGCCTAGCCCGGCCCGGCTCCAAGGCTGTGCTTCCACAAGAGTTTTGAAGGCACCAAGTACATGCTAAAAACACATTCCACAGTCATTTCACTCGTTAAGCTACAGTTTCACACTAAAATATTTGTACCGAAACATGGACCTATTATTTAAGTCGTCATCAATCCACAATAAAGTATCAGTTAGATATCTTCAGTGATCCTCTGCCTGACCATGACAAAATACAAAAGAATTTTCAAGAAAGGCAACTGTCAGACAACACAAAAAATTTGTATCGATTTAAATATGATTTACATGTACATCAAAAAAGGCTGCTAAATTGGTCACTTGTAATAAAATCATGAAACGTTAATTTTGTCACCACTTGATGCTTGGGTAAAACACATACAAATTACTTGAAAAGTTGTTTTTAGATGGTTGAAATGGTCTAGCTTGATACATCACTGGGCTGGCACAATGATCGTTCAGCTATTTATTTGAGCAGACATGCCCAAAAACTCGGTAAAGACCACAGCTTCGGCCCAACAGCCGTTTCTTCGTTTAAGATGACAGCCGAGCTGACCGTTGGGCTTCTTCATTTAAAGCGTATGCTCATAATGAATTCATTCAATGACCAACAGTTAAGTTTGTCATCAACGACGACAGCTCAGGCGAAAACAATAAAGCGCTTAAGAAGAGCGGACGATGAAGAAGTCCATCGGACAATGGGAGAAGGGACAAACAGAATTTTCTCGGAAAACCACAAAAATCAGGTACTCTTATTCCAATATGTGCTCCATCTAAATTCAGCATTTCTTCCATAGCTCGCGATAACCATCGGTTTATCTCCCAACAAATCGGCTATAGTTATCACGAGCTTCTTTTGAGTCACTATTTGACTTAAGCATTGGAGGGATTAGATCAGATCCTAGATCCGACCCTACCTAACAAGCTCTTCATGTTGCAAGAAGCTGAAAGTAGCTCAGAAATAGCTCAGACTTGGCAGAGATAGCTCAGACTCGGCTGAATAGCTAGGACTTGGCCTAAACAGCTCATATCAAGGTCTTTTCAGCCTGGGGTTAGCTTATCGAAGGTAGCCCGAAGCTCGAACTTGGTCCCAACGGCTCAGCTCAAGCTTTGTTCAGCATGGGGTTAGCTCGCCTAGCACACAAACTGTTGTCGACGTCATCCCATGCCAGCTATTGTAACCGTACCATCATCGGTAAGAAAACATTGGTAAACAATTTGTGTAGTCTATGTAAATTCGAGTTGACATACACGTCTTCAACCACACTGACGATGACTCGACCCACCAATCAAGGGCCTGAAAGGCCAAATATCGTAGGGATGTCAGATGCTAAACAACACCACATGGATCCCAGTTCTTCCACTCATTGACTGTCTGAGCCACAATTAGTGACTTTGGAACAGTTCCTTGCATACTCACGAAAGGTGAGCATCAATATTGAAGCGGCACCTACTGTGATAGAACGATTGATGGATTCACAGTCCCAGCCAATCGCGAGCTCACCAGTCATCCCAACTCCTTCTCAGCAGCACCCAGAAGTGCCACCTGCCACTCCAATGGAATGCCACGACCAAGATACTTGAATGTCTCACACCTGAGAGAAAAAGGAAGGCCACGGCCATAGAAGAATGGAATGATACTTCCAAACTCACATTGAAAGAATTGATTGCAAATCTCAAGTCATACGAGGACCAACTCTAACAAAATAAAGACAAGGAGGAAGCCAAGAAGAAAAAGAGCATGTAACGCCCCGCTCCCAAGGATACCCGGGAAGTACGAATCCATCCCAGATGTTCCCGAAGAGGCGGGTGTGCTAAAGAAAGAAGGAAAGAGATGAACACTTAGATAGATGCAGGTCCACTGTGCACTGCTGGGATAGTACCGGTAGCATTCCAGCCCTAAAACAACGAGAACACAAAGAGCAACACACAACAATACAGCAACATATACATCTGTTACAAAGAAGCATTGATATTAATAACATTTTTCTTTATACACACCATCTATACAACAACAACCCACCCTAAAAACCCAAAGGTACAAGGTTCTCTCATGCTCATATCACACCCAACCCACACCTCAAACTCACACAACTCCAAGCCTCCTACCAGCTGCCCCAACTTAACTCCACCTAAAAACCCACAAAATGGAGCATGTCAAAGCGTGTCCAAGTAGGAAATCCAACTCGTATAGAAACTAAATATTAATTTGGAGAGTGTTGTTTATAATCACAATATAGTACAAGGAACGAAAGAAACCACAACTACAGCAGGTAGGTGAAGTAATAAAACACACGTTGCAAATTTAAAGCATTTAAACATTTAATTTAAATTTGATTGGAAACCTGGGTGTGTCATTGAATATGAGAGACTGGACTCCACCCCAAGGTGGGGTGGTAAGGAGCACCCGCCAGTGGTACACAAGCACTGTTTCCTTAACGGGGCCTCTCACTCCACCCATACCCTCCCACATCGGAGTGCAAGTGAGGAAAACTCCATAACACCACAACTTATCGTACGAAACTGAACAAGGTACGACAAACACCACAGAGTATCCGAAACTAAGTAAGGTACATAACACAACATCACAACACAGTCCAGTCCTCATACCCTACTAGTACGCAGTTCTCCCCCAAACCCATTCTAGGGTGCTCACCCGTCATGTGGCAGAGCGAAACATCCCAATTCTTTATTAGCATTTAAGTTAAATAAGCATACAACAGTAAATTTGCATTTAACCAACAATGCTAGCACACTGAAAGTTGCATCTAAAATTAGTTTGCAAGATTTTGATGACATATTGGAACATAAAGCATATAACATAAAGGGTGCAACACAAAACATGCATTGAAAATTAAAAGGAATAACATGCAACATAAGTGATATAACCAAAGAGCACAACCACATCTCCCAATTATTTAGCCAATCCATAAGAAACATATTCCTCTTGCAATCCATTCCCACCAAAATGCAACTCTAAAGGGAATAGTCAAAGATCCCTTGCCAATTGCCACAAAACCATACCCCATTAATATAACCCATTGTCCATGAAACACCATTAACCATTAAAATGCAATCTTGCAAACGGACCCAATAAAATGCAAGCTTGAATAATGCCAATTTTGTAACCTACTTAGCAATGCCCACTTTGAGTTGCAAGATTAAGCGATTCATTAAAAAATATGACATTTGTAACTAAGGGGAATTACATGAAAGTTAAATTTATGCAAATGTGAAACTTTAAGCAATTCTACACCATCATGCAATCTTTATAAAGGCTTATGAAAATTGCATGAAATTGATACCATTCTAATTAACACTAATTACATCATGGCATTATTGCTAATTAAATCTTAATTAGTGATAAACTCATTGACATAAACATATTTTAATAGAGAGAATGCTAACAAAAGTGAACAGAACCATGAAAGTTTCTACATTTGGCACAATTTGGCATGTTATTTAAGAAAAAAATGCTAACTTTAGTGAGGAAAGCCATGAAAGATTCCATATTTATCACAAGTATGTCATAGTGCTTAAGAAATAAACTAAATTTCACTTGGATTCCAATTAAAAATTACATCTTTCTTGCTATTTTGTGCAAAAACTACAACAACAAACCTAAATCGACATTTAGAGCACTAAGTTGGGAATTCTACCTCATTCCAAGTGATGGGAGCTTCTCTTCCTTCTCCTCTTTCTTTCTCTTCATCTTCTTCCGCTTCCTCTTCTTTATTTCCTTTGAATTTCATTCTCTTTCTCTCCTCCACTTCTTCTTCTTTTTTAAGAGGGTGAGTTCGGACCAAAAATAGAAAGGAGAGAGAGCGAGAAAAATGAAAATGAAAAGAAGAGAAGAGAAGAAAAAAGAAGAGTGTAAAGGTAATTAAAGAAAAGAAAAGAAATAATTAAAGAAAGAGAAGAGTGTAGAATCAATTAAGAAGTAATTAAAGAAAAAGAAAAGGAAATAATTAAAGAAAGGAAGAGTGTAGAATCAATTAAAGACGTAATTAAATAAAATATCATTCTAAGATTCTTTTTATTTACAAGTTTGCCATGGTATAAATCCTCTTGGTAAAAGCCCTCTAACTTAGTGGTTTAATTACAAATTGCCATAACTTAAAGCTTTTTAATAAAAGTCCTCTACCTTAGTGGTTTAATTACAAGTTGCCATTACATAAAGATTTTTAATAAAAGCCCTCTAACTTGGAATGGTAAAAACACCATATGCCACTCCACTAGCTCATACACAAAACCCCCTAAACTTAAATAGTTATTTACAAGGCATACCATCATTAACGAATCCCAAAAGAATAATATCAATACATATACACAAATCATAGCACACTACTACTAATATACTAACAGTAATATAGTACTAGTAATCACTTACTACTAATATGCATACTCACAAGCACTAGCTTAGGCATACAAGGGTATACACACCACTACAAATATACATCAAGCGATCATGTGCACTCCATTAGCCATTCATATATCAATATCTTTATCATATTAATACAACATATTAATATAATATAGGACATATCGATATGACAACCAATAGGCACTGCCATTATTATGCACACTACACACGTATTCAAACACACATACACTATATATCACTCAAAAAGACAGGCCCAAACGTATATGGCACACTGGGCCATTACAGAGCATAGCCCTCAAAGCCACATTGAAATCGAAGAAGTCCGAAGATGAAATCGAAGAGAAACTGGCTCTCATTTCCTAGGGTTTCAAGAAGATTCTCAAGGCACATAAGCCGTGAAACTGAAAACATAGATTAACTAACAACTCTGTTTGTTTTGAATGCATAAAGCTAGTGCACTTGAAGAAAAATTACATGTAAAGCCCCGCTCCCCAGGATACCTGGAATTTCTCTATTCTTTTTTTTTCAATTATCCTGAAGAGTGAGGGTGATGAGAGAGGAAAAGAAAGAGAGATGAGTAACTGAACAAGCAGGCCACTGCGCACATGCTGGGATAGTACAAGCAAAGCTCCACTAAAATATCCAACAGTCTCACAAAACAACAACATTTTATACATAACATGCTTCATTTTCATACACAGTCCAAGTACACCAATACATATAAACAGCCACTCTCCACCTTTAAAGACAACCATGACACACTGCAAGCTACATCACTCCCCAAACGCTACCCCTGAAACCCGACTCCAAGTCACCACCAACCATACTGCCATGATGCCTGAAAAAAAGGGAGGAGCACGTCAATGTGTGCCCCAGTAGGAACCAACTTGGATTTGGAATATCGTTTTAAGGTTATCAATCCACAAGCACGGTAAGAGAAATAAGACATGTAACTAAGTAAAATAACGGAAGTAATTAGCCAAGTAAGAGGAGCATACCTGCGGTCCAATGTCGAGGTACTGCAAGAAAAGGGTTAGCACAAATAATAATATTATTATTATTACAAGTGTTCAAGCAACCAATATCTAATAAGATAAGTGCAAGTGCCTGAGGTATGACACAGAGTCACAAAGAGCATGCAAAGGGAAGTGAAAGTGCTGCCAGCAGAAGGAGTAACACGCAAATTCTTGTTTTATTGTTTTATAATTGAATTAATTGGAACTTGGATAAACTGTGTGATATCATGACCTGGACATCACCCCAAATCTGGGGTGAATATAGCACACGGCGCAGTGGACACGGGCACTGAACAACACCGGGTCTCTCAGCTCCCCCGTCCCTGGCAGGAGTGAGGCTCTCCCACAGTAACACAACATCCGTATGTCCCCTCCACTGTCGGTAAAGGCGAGTGGGTATAAATATCACATATCACATAATCATTTCCCCCAACTTCTCAGTCCAGGCCTCATATCCACAATTTACTCAAAATCCCACCTAAAACCCGGGTTTTGCTAACTCACCCTCATTAGAGAGGACTGCGACATTCAAGAGTTTCATTTTATTATTTTAGTAACGAAGGAGTCATGTTGCATGACATCACATTACATATTCATAACAACATGGGTCATGCACCGAAGTGTCATACCCTTCATCGTAATCATATCAACTCATCATCACATCACATATAGTACCATGCATGACATGCTTCCAACATTACTTGTTCATATCAAATCTCATTTCATAGCCATATGATTGAGTATTCCTCACATATCTGGCATTTGCCTTCACTTAGGCATTTTCACAAACACGTGGTGAGCGTGATGTATATGTCTGTAATCACATTAGCAAACCAATTAACAAAACATATTATTAGCATATCTTTCATGTAAAAACAATAGTCATATATAATAGAGGGTGGATTAGCAACAATGCAAAGTTCATCACACCACTTATCCATTCAGCTAGCAGGAAATACATATGCAGTCATAAAAGATGGCTCATATCACAAAATTATGATCAGAATTTAGCAAAACTTAATAAATGAAAGTTATAGATATGTTAGTCTTGGATTCACAGATAAAAGTTCAGGCTAAAATATTAAGTATATGATTTATAGTGAATTATTTGGTAAAGTGTGTCAAATCTGTTTTTCAGACAGATTTCAGTGTCTGCATTGAAAGCCAATTTTGGACATGTTGCAGCCAGAAATTCGACATATAAGCACTGTGATGAATGTTTAGAAAAACTTGTTAACTTTCCAACAAGCCCAAGAATATGAAATTCCATTGTGTGTGCAGGTGTTGAGATCAAATTTACTAAACTGTGTCAAAACTGGAAATCAAACAGACATGTTATATAGATGGAATTTTTACTCCTAATTTCTGAATTGAACATATATCAAAATTTATATGATTTTGGAGTAGAACTTCATGATCTACAAGAACATAATTTTTTCGAAACCTAAATCAAGCTACAATAACCAGGATTACAGAAACAACACACAACTAAATTTCAGGATTTCAAAGGGGTTGTTTTTATTAAGAATTTCAAGGGATACTTTGTGAAATTGAAACATGGCTCATGTAATTTCACCATCCATAATTCATATCAAGTAAAACATGCTATAAAAACATAATAACAAGATTTAATTTAATGAAATTCCAAATCCAAGTGGATTTCTACCTCAAGTGCTTGATTTCCTCCTCTTTTCCTCCTCCTTTCTTCTCCATCTTCTTCTCTCTTGCAACCTACTTGAGATACTCGATTTTTGGAGTGAGTAATTAGGGTTTTGGATTGAAGTAATTAGGAGAAAATGGAGAGGGATGGCCGGCCTAATTTGGGTGGAAGAGGGAAAGAGAAAGGGAGAAGGGAGGAGAAAGTTCAAGAAAAGAAAAGAGAAGATTTTCTTAAGGAATTTTCTACACACCCCATGGCTTGCTCCATAAGCCATGCATAACTTAAAATGACTAAAATACCCTTCCAAAAATGCCCCTCACCTTTAGGTATTTACAAGTTTGCCATTACTTTATGCACCGACCACTTAAGTATATACACACAGCACTTTTGGTCCAAATGACCGTTTTACCCCTAACCTTTCTAAAAATTTACGGGGGTTGCTATTGACCCCTAACCCCTTTCACACTAGCATAACTCTCCCTGCACACAGGGGCGGACGCATGTATGCATTGGGGGGGGGGGGCGCCCCCCCCCCCCCATTTTTTCCCAAAATAAATTCCTACTTCCGAGTACTTCCGAGCCCCCCACGAATTAAAGCCATGGCCGGCCCATGGGCCCCCCTAACTTAAAAATCAATTGACCATGGGCCCCCCTACTTAAAAATCAATTGAAAGAAACCCTTCGGCTGTCTGCAACAGCAAGTCGCGATTCTCTCCCGAGGCTGCGAAAGAAATTAAGAAACCCCTCTTCTCTTGCGCGCGCTCTCTCCCGTATCTCGCCCCAGCGCCAGCGGCCACAAATCCACGGCTCACTGTCACCGGCCACCGCACGATCATCCCCGTTTTGCACAACCCGGCTTCAGCCAAGGTCATTAATTCTTCGTTTTAGGGTTTAATCTGTTTAGGGCTTTACAGTATTTTTTGACAAATTGACGTATTGTACGGTGAAATTGCTTCGAGTTCCCACTTACCACCGTCGATATCTTCTTTCAGTTGCCAGAAATTAGTGTGAGGCCACCGCGGCACCGCCGTTGCTTCTTTCAAGCCGAAGCAGCAGAGGTAGTTCTTCCTTCAAATAATTTCTAATTTAATAGATGTAGTTCTGTTACTTCTGTAAAATTTTCAGCCTTCTACATTTTGTGGGTTTTAGAAATTTTGTATTAGGAACATGTTTGTGGGTTTTGTAAATTTTTTCAGCCTTCTACTTCTGTAAAAAATCAACAAAAGACTTCAGTTTAACGTGAGCATAAAGAAATTTGTAGGAACATGTTTCATGTTTCACACTTTGTAGGAACATGTTTCATGTTTTCATGTTTCACACTTTGTATTAGGAACATGTTTAGTTAATGAATACATGAGCATAAAGAAATTTGTTCAGCCAACATGTTTCACACTTTGTATTAGGTAATGTGACTTCAGTTTAACAGTATAACCAATATATTGTGTTTTTCATAATCATTGAGAAATCTAAAAAGAATGCAAAAATGGGTGCTATAATCGTGAACACCTCCTTTTCTGCAATTTTTTCCTTCTAATTTAGCAACGTAGTTAATTAGTTTATCATTGAGTTTAATTTTTGATTAAGGGGTACTTTGTTAGGAGTTTTAGGAACTTCAAATTGATCCACATCCTCACCATCGCGGCGTTGTCGCTGTCTCCGAAGAAGCGATCAGGGGGTGGGTCCCAACTTTCGAGGCGTGCTGATTCTTTCAAGAAGCTCGATAAAGTAAGCTCCTATTTTTCTTTTGAATTGGTTATTTAAGTGTACTTTTTGCTAGTTTGCATCATCAACTAATGGTACTTGAGTTCCAGTAATGCTAATCATTCTTGCTTACTATTTGATAAAGTAAGTGTAATTTATTCTTAAAAATTCTTGAGTTCCAGTAAGTGTAATTTTTGATAAAGTGAGCTCGATAAGAATTTCTTTGTTGCTAGAAAAGCTCAAGCTTATCCATATTATATTTTATTTTTTAGATGAAAAAGTCAACAACAATCGATTCATTCTTTAAAAGGAAAAGTGTTGAAACTTCAGTGATAGATAGTCATGTGCATTCGGAGGAGGATCATGCTCCAAAATTTCAAAGAGTTGAAATCGACGAAGAGTTTGATATTAACACATTAGAACGTGATCCGGAATTACGGTCGCAAATATGGAAGTATCCAATTGAGAAGCGGGATGAAGTTCGAAGAGCTTATATTAAAGCTGGTACTTATCAGTGTACACTTTCTAAGTATCCAACAACAGGTGAAAAACACTCACGAAGTTTTCAAGCATCATGGTTTAAGCTTTTTCCTTCTTGGTTAGAATATTCTCCTACAGCAGATGCTATATTTTGCCTACCATGCTTTCTATTTCATAAACAAAATGGACCTTCTGGATCCGATGCATTCACTGTTAATGGATTTCGATCATGGAAAAAGGTGAAGGATGGAAAAAATTGTGCACTTTTGGCTCATATTGGAAAAGATCTCAATTCACCTCATAGAAATGCTGAGAAAGCATGTGCAGACCTTATGAATCAATCATCTCATATCGCGAGAAGGTTTGAGAACTTCACATCACAGGAAGTCGTGGAAAATAGACTTCGTTTGAAAGCTTCAATTGAGACAGTTAAGTGGCTTGCATTTCAAGGTTGCTCTTTTAGGGGTCACGATGAGTCTAAGTCATCAACTAATCGTGGAAACTTTTTAAAATTGTTGAGTTTCATCGCCTCTTATAATGACAAAGTAACAGCAGTTTTGGATAAAGCTCCACGCAATGCATTATATACATCACCAAAAACACAAAAACAAATTTTGCATGTCTTTGGAACTTAAGTGAGGAAGGACATTCGTGAAGAAATTGGCGATTCAAAGTATTGTTTAATTGTTGATGAAGCTCGGGATGAATCTAAAAAAGAGCAAATGTCAATTGTCTTGAGATTTGTCGACAAAGATGGCTACATTCAAGAGCGCTTTTTTGGGCTTATTCATGTCAAAGACACTGCGGCATTAACTTTGAAAGAAGGGATTTTTTTCGTTGCTCTCTCAGTACAATCTTAATGTTCAATCTATCCGAGGGCAAGGTTATGATGGTGCAAGTAACATGCGTGGAGAATGGAATGGCTTGCAAGCTTTGGTTTCAAATGAATGTCCACACGCTTATTATGTTCATTGTTTTGCTCATCGTTTACAATTGGCATTAGTTGCTGCATCCAAGGAAATTATTCATGTCCATCAGTTTTTTACCAAGTTAAATTCTATTATCAATATTGTTGGTGCATCATGTAAGCGCAATGACCAACTAAAAGCTGCTCATGCTTCAAATATTGCTCATTTACTTGAGATTGATGAGCTTCAAAGTGGAAAAGGACTTAATCAAATAGGTTCTCTGCAAAGAGCTGGTGATACCCGTTGGAGTTCTCACTTGAAATCAATTTCTAGTTTGTTGAAGATGTTTAGCGCAACATGTGAAGTTTTATTGAACATTATTAAGGATGGAGCTACTTCTGCTCAGCGAGGTGATGCTGATTCAGCTTACGAGGCAATGACTACTTTTGACTTTATTTTCATTTTGCATCTTATGAGAGAAGTTTTAGAGATTTCTAATATACTTTGTCAAGCTTTGCAACTCCAATCTCAAGACATCTTAAATGCAATGCATCTTGTTTCATCTACTAAGATGCTCATTCAAAAGTTAAGAGATGATGGCTGGAACAATTTGGTTACAACTGTGCGATCTTTTTGTGAAGCAGTCAATA
The DNA here is from genome assembly GCA_030789695.1 of Scilla litardierei. NCBI lineage: Eukaryota > Viridiplantae > Streptophyta > Magnoliopsida > Asparagales > Asparagaceae > Scilla > Scilla litardierei. The sequence goes on along the minus strand of CM061138.1, from coordinate 40,090,374 downwards.
TACCTGTACCAGATTTTAGCGCTCCTCATATCGCAAGAAGAGGAAGAGCTCGTCATCAACAAAATGAAATTACAGTGGAACATTATTATAAAGTTGATGTTTTCAATGCAGTGATAGACTCTCAGTTGCAGGAATTGAACAACAAATTCAATGATAACACACTGGAATTGATCATTCTCAGTTCAGCTTTAGATCCAAGAGAAATGCGTGTATCATTCAGAATTGATGATATTTGGAAATTGGTACAGAAATATTACCAACAAGACTTTACAGAATATGAGATGGCGCAGTTACACATACAATTTCAACATTTTGATCATGTCCGACAACTTCCAGATTTTAAAGCATTGATAACAATTTCTGATCTATGTCAATGGTTGGTAAAAACTAGAAAAGCAGAAGTGTATCCTCTTGTGTATAGAGTGATAACTCTTATTCTCACACTTCCAGTTTCTACAGCTACTACAGAGCGTTCTTTTTCAGCAATGAATATAGTCAAGACTGCACTTCGTAACAAGATGGGAGATGATTTCTTGTCTGATTGTTTGCTTGTGTACATTGAGAAAGAAATTGCTGAAAAATTTAGCGTGGATTCAATTGTAGATGATTTTCGTGACATGGAAGAAAGACGTTCTGCATTTTAACATGGTGAGAATGTAATGCCATATTTTAATACATTTAAATGAGAGTTTAAATGTTTTTTGATGTAATATACTCCATTTGAATTTATTTAATATATTTATCCGATGCTTTATATTTTTCGCCATTGCCCCCCCCGACATCTCATCCTGGTTCCGCCCCTGCCTGCACACATCCACACACATCCATACATGCATACATGCATCACACATACACGTCTAATACATTCTGGTTGTTTTACACCCACGACGTCTTTCACACTTCTCTCGCACTCAATCTCGCTTTCTCGTCTCTTAGCCATACATTACCGCCCAATCCCCTTGAATTACATCACATACATCGATATCCATGTTTATTTCATGCCTACGTATGTATCGTAGGTAGAAATACTACGTGTGTTCAGTAGAATACACGTATAGTGCTGAATAGGACATGACATTACCCACTAGCAAAAATAAAAGTAATGGACAAGGTGAAGGGCAAAAAGCCAAAGAGAAATGCCTTTGTTGCATGGGATATGAGTCTGGGGAAACGGATGACTCATCACATTATCATCATCATCATCTGAAAGTAAAGAAGAAGAAAGGAAGGAAGGAGCCTACATGTCTTCATGGCCAAGGATGACAAAGAGACAAAATATTATGACTCACGACTTAGTAGTTGTGATTCTAGCAATGATGAGTGTTATTGGGAGGGAGATTATTGCAAGCTTTATGCCACATATGTGAGCAAACTAAGAGAACTTCTTACTCTCAAGAAAACACATGAAGATTACAATACTAGTTTTTCTAATCTTGATTTAGAAAGTATTATGGAAGAAAATATAAAATTGGCTAGTAATAATAAAGAATTAGATGAATTGAATTGGAAGCTTAGCTTAGAATATAACAACCTAAGTGATAGGTTTGGTGACTTAAACACTTTGACACCCATTAAGGCCAAATATGATGATTTGTTACTAGATTCAACAAGGGTAAAGAAAAATTAGATTATCTAATTAGCTCATAAATACCATCAAATAGCAAGCATGGCCTAGGATATAAGACCCATCAAAATTTTAAGATTACTAATTATCATAGGGTTCGTAAAACCACAAAGGGATCCGTCAAAGTTCGGATTCCCAAGAGAGGGATCTTCCAAATGAAGGATGAATATTATGTTTATGAATTTATAAACAATGTTCATTATAGCAATGATTATATATTTTCATATGATAAGAAATCTAAACCCAAATGTGTTTGCTTTCCTAATGTTTGATATCATTTTTGTTTGCTAACCCCATGGACCCGTAAGCAAAGAGTACCAATAACTCTTGATTTTTAGATACTCAAATATATTTGTGGGGATTAGAAGCTTGCTTGCCTCCGAAATTCAAAAATTTGCACCATTTTAGGGGGAGAACTAAAATGGATAATCCTATTTGCAGGAAGAGCTAAGCATTTGCTAAACATTTAATAAAATTATTTATCATGCATACGTCCAGGGGGAGAGATTTGCATGTGGGGAAAATGATTTTAAAAGTTATGTGTTTTTTCAAAAAGGGAAGAGATCACTTTTTACTGAATATCTTTTAGTTGATAACAAAAGGGAAGCGATATTAGATGCAATACAAAATTACATATGTTTGCAACACTTACACATGGAATATTTGATTGCTAATATGATGTGTTGCAAGATAGGCAAGTAATTTTTGATTATTATGCATACGGTTTTTGTTATCATAAAAAAAGAGGAGAGTATTGAGATATTGAGTCTCATCCTGTTTGATTTTGACGATAAACTAATGTTGCATCTAATATCTTTGAGTGCATGAGCTTAAGAAAAATCAAATAAAGCATGCAAGGGGATTAATGATGAGCTAAACAAGGCCATAGGCCTATTGGAGCAAGACACAGAGTTGGAATATGAAGAATGCATCATATTGGACTTCATTTAATAATAACATTAATGTATTTTTTATTATTTTGTCTTGGCTTGTTAAGTTCTTGCTATAAGCTCTCACATACACATAAGAACACTTTACAAATGATTTAAAAATGATGTAAAACTGTTTTAAACGTGTAACGCCCCACCTCCCGGCGGGTACCGCTACTTGTGAAACGTGAGGATGCAGATCCCGCAGGTGCCAGTGAAGTCAATGTGGAGCAGTGTAGAAAGTAAGGAGACACTCTAGATCTGACAAGCTAACAGTTCTAAATAAGGAAAAGACAGTAACAAGTAAAGGTAGTAAAACTACGCTACTGCTGAAAGTAGATGGAACACGTACCTCCGCTATGTCAAGGCTCAAAATGTTCTGCTCTGGAAGTTCAGACTCCTCTCAAGTCATGTACTGAAGATCCAACTCCTCGTGCTCAGACGCCTCTGGATGATCATGTGCTCCGTACCTGGTGGGCAACAAAGGCACACCACGCTCAATAGAGTAGACAATATCTAAACAAGAGACAAGGTAAGAGTGCACAAAAGGAAGTAAGACGACCACAGATATGATAGCACTAACCAGAGAAGTAACCTGACCTGGTAATCCACAAACCCATGCCACTGAAGAGTAAAGAGGCACAAAAGACGATGTGACGGCAACAGAAAGGGTACAAAAAAGAGAGATGTCTTGACGGTTAAAATGAGTACAACTACTGTAAAGAGTGTACTAACTAAAGTGAACCAATCCTGGGCCGTGACTTATGAGGGGGAGTACAATAAGTATCTGAGAGCTACCTTGACAGCGAGGGTGCGACCCCGGGCAAAGTCCAAAGTGCAAAGTACTGTGCTGTAAGCTGTAAAACCTGTAAGAACTGTGGCGTTGTGGCCTGTCGTGGGGCTCCAGGACCCATCAAGATGTCCATCTCTGTCTGCCCCAGGACTCAGGACCCATCAGCATGATGGAGTCCCCCTAACTCGGGGAAAATAACAACAAAAAACGATTGGTTGCTAAGATCATGTCCCAGTCGCCCACGTACTCCCCAATCATAAGTTTTCCCAAACCCGGTGATTTAAGCAGAAAGTAATCATTTTATTACTTATTAGTGTCGTGGGGTTCAATATTGATTAAACTACGTAGCCAAGGGGAATCTATTACCGTACCAGTAATAGTAACCTGTCAAGTCAAAAAGCCAACCTCAGGATAGTCCACTAGTCATCCAGTACCAACATAGTAACGTGCCATCATAAGAACATCCCAAGGCTACGTAATTTAATAATATTAAACTAACAGGGTAACAATAAGAGCAAGAAACCAGCAAGTGACAAGTAGCAGGGATGTTCCTCATGGCAAGATATTCCAAACTGAGCAGAAAGGAAGCATCACCAATTCAAGAACAACAAGAAAACCCAAGGCAGCAATCAAAGGAAGCTATCAAACCCAACAACAATGCAAAAAGCCCAGACAACAAGCAAAAGGAGCCACCCAACTCAATTACCAACAAGGGAAGCTTGAACCACAAGCAAGGGAAACCCAAACCCCAACCCAAGCAAAGGAATCTAAATTGAAGTATAGGGGATAAAGTTTACCTGAAACCGAAGCCGAAGAACCAAGATAATTAAGACCCGAAGCCCAGCATCTGCAGAAAGCCTACGCCGCAATTATCAGCAACAAGACGCTCCAAAACCTGCAAGCAATAGAGAAAGGACGAAGAAACCTGCAAGCAAGTAAGAAAAAACGTGCTGATGTATAAAAGAAACAATACTACTGAGTCTTGCAACGAACCAAGAAATAAGAAAGCATAACAATCACTTTAATAAAGAAAGACCAAATAGTCAACTCAAGATGGCGCTAGAGAGTCTAGGCCAGAGGGATCAGATTGGGGGTCTTCTCATCAGATAACGGGGACACACATGCCCTCGGCAAAATCCACGGGATTCCTAACAAGGGGCTTGGGCTCTGGGTCAAAACATCGGGGCTCCTATCCAAATGAATCTCAGCAATAACCCAAAATCAGCGAGAGGACCCTGTCAGACTTCATGGCAGCAAGAAAAACAGCGAGTTGTGGGTATAATCAACACAGGCCGCAAGAAAAAGGAACGGCAGCAAGTAAACCAGCGAGCAAGGAGAAACAACGACGACTAAGGAGCCCCCGATTCCTAACAAGGGGCTTGGGCTCTGGGTCAAAACATCGGGGCTCCTATCCAAATGAATCTCAGCAATAACCCAAAATCAGCGAGAGGACCCTGTCAGACTTCATGGCAGCAAGAAAAACAGCGAGTTGTGGGTATAATCAACACAAGCCGCAAGAAAAAGGAACGGCAGCAAGTAAACCAGCGAGTAAGGAGAAACAACGACGACTAAGGAGCCCCCGATTCCTAACAAGGGGCTTGGGCTCTGGGTCAAAACATCGGGGCTCCTATCCAAATGAATCTCAACAATAACCCAAAATCAGCGAGAGGACCCTGTCAGACTTCATGGCAGCAAGAAAAACAGCGAGTTGTGGGTATAATCAACACAGGCCGCAAGAAAAAGGAACGGCAGCAAGTAAACCAGCGAGCAAGGAGAAACAACGACGACTAAGGAGCCCCCGATTCTAGGGTCAGCAAGCAAAAGGGACAACCCGCAAACCAACGCAACCACTAGGGCACCCCAGGACTCCACAACGAGCGAGCGAGAGAAACCTATCCACTACAACCATCGCAGGGGCTCGAACCCTATATCACTCCCCCCCGAATCATCCTCTCCCGTCATAAAAACCCAACATTTATTCCGAAAAACCCAACACATCATCTCGGGGAAAATCTGCAAGAGAATCAACAAAACGAATATGGAAAAGGGAGATAAGGTCTACCGAAATCAAGAAGGAACCAACACAAGGTAGAGGAAAGAGGCCGCATCAACTCAGTCACAGATTCAGCACGAAATTCCTAGGCCCGCAAGCAAAGAACAACAATTCCGAAGAAAAATGGAAAACCACTTACCGACGTGCAGCCGAGAGGAAGAGGGGGGAGAGAGGGATAAAATAGAGAGCCAAACCGCCTCAGGTGGGCCCAATGTGATGTGCGAGGAGCCAGGAAGGATGGAGGGGACGCGGTGCAGCGACGATGGCGGTGAGAGCCCATCGTGGCCCCACGGTGACGTGCGGGTGACATCGAAGCCCTAGGGGGCCCAGGCTGTCGCAAGATGACAAAGGAGAGAGAGAAGACGAAGAAGCCCCTGTGGCTTGCTGCGAGCGTGCGAAGGAGAGAGAACGAAGGCCTCGAGGCCTCTTCGTTGCGGCGACAGCGTCGAAGCCCTAAGGGCTTGTCGAGAGGCCCAGCGGAGCGAACGAGAGGCGAAGCGTAAAAGAGGGGGAGAGAGAGAAAAAAACGGGGGGGGGGGGGGGGGGGGGGGTATTTAAAGGCCCAATGGGCCGGGCCTTTACAAAACGATTTTTCATGAAGTATCATATGTATCAGCTGAATAGTTGACTACTCCTTGTATTGAATTCGACTACTTTCATTGGGAAATCTCTATCCCATTAACTAGTCAACTACCGTTGTTCTGGGATTCGACTACTGTTGTTCTGGGCTTGTACCAATTGTACAGTAGGTGACTATCAACAACATAATGGAAAGAAAACACAGTTCTGTGATTTTCGAAAAGCTATTTTTTCAATCAGTTAGAGTGATGTTTTTGGAACTGTTTTTCAACGGATTTTTACCATTTATAAGCTGTGTTTTATAAAAAAAATTCAGACAATATTGATCACATTCTCAAGTGAAAAAGAGTTTTCTAATAGCAAAGTTTTTACGCAAATATCCTTCTTTTTTAACTTATGTTTTAAGATTTCTGAAATCGTTTGGCAAAATTTTCTTGATCTCAAAAGCCTTCATTTACAACATCTTCAGAGATCAAAGTTTTCTACTACAGTCAACAGAACACAAAGCTTCTAAACAAGGCTACAGGTAAAAGTGTTATTCATCCAAAAGAGTATGTGAAAAGCCTCAATGTGTTGAGCTTGTGCGGTTTATTTCTTGAGAAGCAATTTTTCGTAAGCAAGACCTCTTGGGAAGATGCAATTGTACTATTTGGAAAATAGTGGATTGAGCCGAGTGGGACTCAGGTGACTGGAGTAGGATATGGAAACCAAGTGAGACTTAGGTATCCAAATCAGGGTAAACTCGTGTTTGCGTTTGCTATTCATTCTATGTGTTGTAATTGTTTATTTTGATTGTGACTTATTTCCGTTGCATTCTTTTAGCTAGTATAATTGTTGTTGATTAAGTTAAAATGAGGTAACTCTAATTGTTAGCTTATGTAGGTTTTCTAGAGGTATTTTTATACACTAACCACCCCTCGTCTAGTGTCTAATTGTCCATCCATCTGTATGAAGAAGGAAATCCCAACAATTGGCATGGAGAGATCTCCCCAGGGACCAACATGTACATCGTTATCATTAATTACAACAAAGTGAGGCCAACCATACTTCCAAACTCATTGAGTTTGTGTGCTCGTAGATTAATCTACCCAGTAGGACTTAGAAAATCTTAAGCATTTTGGCCAACGTTTGAATAAGGGAGTTAAGCTAAAAGATCATAACATTAGCTGTCCAATACCATTATTAGGTAGTTGCATTAGTCTAGCATCATTGTGACAATGTTGTAACATGACTTCATCGTTGGCGGGAGGCTACAACGGCCTTATGTCGATGTTCTTCCTAAGATTATGGATGGGTTGATTAGCTTGTAGGAAGATCATACATCTTTTGAGTTCATGAGAAATCATGGTTCATGTTCATTTCTAATGGACAGTGCCATGTTGGTGTAAATACCGTGGGAATACCTAAATAGTTTGCCTATGATTGGATCGGTGCTGTTGGTTAGGGCCTGTTCTTTTATGTTTATTTGGGTTGTTTGTTGAAGTTGTGAATAGTGTTTGTGAAAGTGAGTATTTTGTTTTTTGGGTAAAAGTGGGGTGTGAATGTGGATGTTGAAATTTTTTGTGGGTCACACACAACTTTATTGTGTTTTTTGGTTGTGAATGTTGTTGTGAAAGTTGGATGTGGGGACCACGAATTAAATATTATACTTTAATTTTAATTTTAATAATTAATTATTAAAAAAATTAAAAGAGTACAAATACCAAACAATTGTGTGGGAATAGCACAATTAAGACACAAACTCTGTCAACGCGCCATAATTAAAAAAAAAATGAAAAACCCCCGCTTTTTGCTGCGTTGGAGAGAGAGAGGGGCAACACAGGCGGGCCCGCCTTCCCATTTCAACACGCGTAATACCCGCTTTTTGCGGGGATTGTGTGTTGCCGAAAAAGTTTGCCAGCTCGGCAATTTCAACGAAAAAAGAAATGCACACAACCAGTTTCCATTTCTGCGAAAATGCATGAATAATTTCCAAAACAGAGCTTTTGGGGGAGAATCTTGAGCAGATAAACGCAAAAAAAAAAAGGCCCTTAGGCGACCGATATGAGATATTTTGTGTGTGTCATGCATACTATAGATAACGATTGCATGACACCGTCGTTGGGTAATTACAGAGTTTAGACATCATTATTGTGAGGTTGTGACTGGTAAACATCGTTGCCATGAGGCTACAACAGCCTAGCAACATTGTCGTTATCAGTGTTATTCTTAAGATTGGGGATAGTTTGATTATCTTGCAGTAGTATCATACGGCTTATGAGCTCATTAGAAATCATGTTTCATGTATGTTTCCCAAAGATGGTATCTGTATTGACGTAAACACAACAGGGCCAGGGGTACTTCGTTGTGCTATGTAGGCTTGGATCATTAATCTTGGCTAGGTGATGGACAATGGACCCTTCTTGAGTGCCCTACACACTATAAATGACAAAAGCGTTAGCTGAGTTGGTTAGGGTTATGGCTTACTGATCTAGCTCATTTGAAGCTTAAGTTATCACTTGTCAAACACTAGAAATAACCCGTGCACACAGTGCACGGAGCGAAAAAACCCCAGAACATGATGTGATGCACGCGCGCAAACGAAAAGGAGTAAAAAATGTGGGTGCATGTGTCGGTATTGTCAAATGGTAAAAGGATAAAGGCAAAAACCATAGGGCTTATATGGGAAAAATCCACTTGGACAAACATGTAAATAAGTGAGCTTGGTGGGTGATTTTTGGGTATGAGAAAGAAATGTCAACCGTGTAAATAAGTGGGCTTGGGGGTGTTTTTTTGGGTTGTGGGTGAGGTGGATGTCCCATGTGGCAATGTGCCACATGGGACAAACATGTCACATGAGACAACATCCTCAATTATAATATAGACGTGTAAAAAAGAAGCAGCTTAAACAAGCGAGTACAAAAATAAAAAAGCTTAAAAACTCATGCATCCCTTAGGATTATGAGGGTTATGTATAACTGAGTTGGCCATGTGTGTTTCAGTAAAGTTTCATAGGCGTATTAAATGCCATCATTAACATCTAGTAGGCATTTATTGGGCTCATTATCGGATCAGGCTATCTTTAGGTTAGACGTGCGGCACGTGCCTCATGAGGCTTGGTATAAACATACCAACATCGACCAATGACCGTTGCCATAAAACAAGACCACTCAATAATGTTGAAATTTCTCAGCTTGTTGTGTTCGACTCACAATTGATATAGTCACCCCCCATATCTCATCTTTTAAAAAGTTGCATCTGTGCCCTAATCAGACAAACTTGCGTGTTGAGTTGGTATTACAAATTGCTTGTTATTTTGAACCACTACCGTTTCCTATCGGTTCTCTTCAAAGCAACGACTCGCTAAACGTTCTTTCAGCCTCTTTCTCAACAAAATAATAGCAAGTCTTTTACGTGTTGTTGACTTTTCGTCGATTTCATCGTAATCACACTGTAGAAGACTTCATCTCGCACTCTTCATCTTCTTCGAGTTCTAGCTTCATCTAATTTCTGTGCTTGTTACGAAGTGACTGTTATGCCCCTCTAGCGGACATTATTTACTGCATGCTTCTTGTGCAGATTCCAACGCTCTTCCCACGGAGTCGTGGGAATGGCAATTTCGGTATTATCGACTTTGTGGATCAAATGCACTGTCCCGACAACTACTGCGCTCGTGCAACGGCTCCCTAGAAGATACCGCACCTAATGCCACGTGCCTCTTAATTTTCTACCCTTTTCGCCTTACATCGAAGCATCCGATGCCAATATCCAAATTACCAAATCACCCTTGTCTTATTGGCATCGTTCCATGGGCATGTTAGTCGTTTCCTCTAAGCAATAAGGGTAGTTTGGACACTGCAAATAGACTTCGACGGCTCGCCAAATCCCATACCGAGGTAGAGATTTAATTTAGGGCTTTTTTATTCATGCGCGACTATCGGGACACTTTTCCCCAATGTCAAAGTTACAAGCTTTCTTGTGTTTGGCACGAATTAGCCTAAAAAGCATCCCGTTTCTAGGGTTTCGAGCATAGGAGTTGGGGGGCGATTCCATCGTTTTTCGCCAACATTGGGCGCTTTCTTCTTCCGGTTTCATTCTTTGCTCCCAATTTCAGCTTCTTTATCAAGTTTAATCTCCTTAGCTTTTGAATCACTTGAGCTGTTGTTTCCTTAAGATTTTTTGCAACAGTTTAGATTTGATGGTTCTCCATTGGAGAATTTGTTAGGATGGATTCGGAAGGCGGGGGCTTTGCGAGGTGCGTGAAGCACCCATCTCAGTTCTTTACAGGTTTCTGTTCATCTTGCTTAGTTGAGAGATTGTCCAATGTCGAATCACTGGAGAAAAGCCCTCAGCCCTCAGCTAGCGCTCAGGGCGAAATAGTAGAGATATCTGATTCTTCTTCTGTTTATGATTCCCAGAGCAAAGGCGGTGAGTTTAGAGTAAGAAAGACACTGTTGTCCTTATTCCAATTGGATGATTGCAATGATGCACGTATTGGTGATGCTAGCAGTAGCATAGATGCATATGTAGATAGGAAGCTTGATCCATTAAACGGTAAGCAATCGAAGGAGAAGAATTCGTCAGTTTGGTCGGATTCGGTGTCACCCGCAAAAGGATTCAGATGGAGATTAAGGGGTGCTTCGAAGAGTGGGAGATTTGGGGATAAGCAGCTAGAGAGTAAGCGAGATCTCGGGCATTCTTGTGATTGGAGGGTGCATCGTGAATCTCATGATGAATCGCATGATTTGGGCAAGGGTACATGGGAAAAGCCCAGGCATTCATGGGATGGTTCGATGATGAGCAAGGCACTAACTTGTTCATTTGCATGTCTCGATGATCCACACGATGGTTCTAGCAGAATCAAGAGAAGACTTCCCGAGGAAACTGTTGCTACTGTTTATGATGGATGTCGAGCAAGCGGCAATGTTAGACATACATATGATGCATCGTTGGTTGATAAGAAGCCGTCTTCTCCTCATGGTAGTAGTTTGGGAAGCTTTCTTAGCGAGAGGCATCACCAAAAGTTTCACCAAGGCATGAATGTGATGGATGTCAGCAGGAAAAAATCACACCGGTGGAGTAGGGTGTGGGATTGGAGTATTACTAGCCCTTTTAGGGACTTCACAAAGAAAAGAGAACATGGTTTGGAGAGGTCTTTATCGGGGACCTGGCCGGAGGCGCATACGAGCGAATCTTCCCATAGCGGAATACAACCATATGGAAATGGCCTCCACGCTCCTCGAGCAAATCAGTGTTTAAACAGAAATGTAATTGGTGGTAATGGTGACATTCAGAAATTTAGGCCTGATTGGCAAAGGAGAAGGGAATACAGGTTTGGTCGAAGCCGGAGTGTTCATTACCCCTCTCATGGGAACATGGATAATGGACTACTGCGCTTTTACTTGACTCCCATGAGAACTAGCAGGAGAAGTTCAAACGGGAGGACGCGGACTTCACATTTTTTCCCGAATGGTATCCTTGGACATTAACTGTGTCCTTCATGTGCGTTGTGGTTTTCTTGGTGATGTGCAATGTTCCTGAATTATATATGTTCCTGAAGTTATAATTCTCTATTCTTCATCTATTTCTTATCTTGGAGGATCCTTCATGTGACCATCCTAGTTTGTTGCAAGTAATGTGTGACTGAGGTTCCCATACCATCTATCTAATCAACTAGACAATTGTAGAGAAGACACAACCGCAGCTCCTGCTTCCATGTGTGAGTGCAATTTCCCAACTTAGTTTTTACACGGGTTAGCTAATGTAAAATGCAGTAGCCCATGACATTGGATCGTTCATTTGAATAGTTTTGTTTTCAATCTTGTAATGCGCTGTCTAAACAGAAAATGAAAACAATGTTTTTGGTTGATTCCAAGTTCTATTCCTTCCTAATTTGTAATGCTTACTGTTAAATGAAGTTTGCAATATTAATTATTGTCATCTTTTTAGTAGCAGCTACGAATTTTTTTTCATTTGTTACGAGTTTCTCAACTTATATTGACGTGTATCTGCTGATGAGAGCAATATATATTTAATTCAGGAACTTTTGCTGTTATTACTTGTATCTAAAACTAATTAGATTGCATCTGATTTTTTCCTTTAATGTCACAGACATTGAGAAACAAATCAAAGAGACATTCTATGCCTTGGTCAACGAGGAAGCTTGTTGTCTAGACCGAAATATCAACTCTTTGCGACTGGATAAGAAAATCGCTCGAGTATGTTGGAATGGCAATTATTTTTTAACTATATTTTCATTCTGCAAAAAATCCAACTTTGTCCATTTCATAAAGCCACATTAATCACATGGCTAAACTTCTTGTGGGTTTGTTGATTTCTTTTTATTCTTTAATGATTCAAGTCCTATACATAATGTAAGATCCATACAAGCACTGTGTCTAGGAACAACTTGAAAGTATCTAATAGATTGTATTTACTTAGTATAAATTATTGTTTTTTGCATTTTTGAGACATTCATTTGTTACCATACAATTTTGAGCACTATAGCCGGTCAAAACTTTCTTCAATACACCTTAAGGTATTCTTCTCGCTATGTTCTACCGATATAACCATTTCTCTTCTTGCTATTATGTGATTGATTTTAATAGCTAGAAATTAGGCCTTTGGGGGCGAATCATTGGATGTAAATTCCTCTTTGGATTTTTCTTTATTACTCTTTCTTGCTGGTTCGAGCACTGCAATTTCTCTTGCTGCAGAATTCAATGTGATGACGTTCTAACTTCATCCTTTAGTTTATTTACCCGAACTGATTAACTTGTCTACTTTCCAGATAGAGTTTCATCTTATTTGTCCCATAAACATCTCTTGTTAAGCTTGGAACTTTTATGCTTATAAAGCATGTGTAGCTATCAATTTTGCAAGTCTTGTAATTGATGTTGCAGTTTTGTGCAATAAAGGTGTATGATGGCACATTATGATGGTAGCGATCCATACTTGAGAACCCACCTACCATAAGCTGAAAACTGGAATAACTAAGACTAACCATTAGAATTTCAAGTTGTTATAATAGCTACATGTGGGCAGCAATGGGGGTGAAAGGGAATTATTTTCATCCACTTTTTTAAATAGGAAAATATACACCAATAAAACCCCATCATGAGGTCTAGTGCTATGACGACCGAATCCACCCCAGACTAAGATGTGAAGACATGTTGAAAGCCTTACAACTAAATCAAAACTCCAAAACTCCAGGGTTGTGATGAGGGTTAAGGAAAATATTTTTATAATCTAACAAGCCGTGACAATATATTATGAGTTGAAACTTATGTTGACCCAAAAGTTCAAGCTGATAGGTAGATGCCAAATTTCAATACATATTCTTCATTTTCTTACTTATTTTTCCAACATGTGGTTATTCTAATCACACATGACTTAAACAAAACTCCCTCTTCACGTGCGATGCGTTGAAAAGAAGTACATGAGCCGACACACATGAAGGACACAAGAGGATCTTTATATGATCCATTGTTAATGACATTAGGCTTGACCACAGCCCCTTACCGCCAGCAATTCAAGGGGTGACAAATTAGTCAAGCCTCCATTGGTACGAATCTGATACTTGTTGGACTTCATATTAGATCCCAAATCCCCTTTAGGCCAACATGCATGAGGGACATACGAGTGCTTCACATGATCCAATACAAACGGTGGGCATTAGAATTGACCAACAATCCCTCTTACTGAAACAATATAAGTGGTCCACAAATGGTTCAAACTTCCATCATTTTTGAGCACAAAGCCGATACTGGGCCTTACATCAGACCTAACTCCTACTTGGCCACAACCAATTGTACGAATTTGTTACAATGAATTGGGTCCTACTTCCCATGGAACCATGCCTTTCATATCAAATTATTTCAATGAATTTAGACTTGAGTTACTTAATTCACCATCACCCCCTGAATCCATGATTTGGATTGTGCGACCGGAGTCAGAGCTCATTTGCTATCTGGATTGGTAAAAGCAGCAATCAGAGCAATTAAAATAAATATGAATAAGAAAGAAGGTCTTGATCCACTAACATGTAATATATCATAAAAGTTAAAACTTTGTGATGTAACATCTGTATTGTTAATTGTTTATTTATCATTAATTCATATGAGCTGACACATGTGTAGTTAGTTGTATGTGGCTAGCTTTCAAGAACCTACCTTAAATTTTAGGTACACTTTAAAAAATAATCTTGAAGTTTGCAATGAACACAAAACTACCATAAATTTTTAAAGTTTCATAAAACTAACTCGCGGCAGTAATGAAATATATAAAATGATCAAAATGCCTTTCTTTATTAAGTTTCGTAAAATTACCATGAACTTTTAGACATTAAAAATACAAAATATAAAAATAATATATATTTTCTTTTGTTATGCTATAATTTTCTTTCTTTTTAACTATTTCGGGCTTCTTCAACAATTTTTAGAAGTACCACATAAAAAAGTAAAAAATGTCAGTAGGAATGGAAAATTTTCTGACTTGTAGGGCAATTGACTATTTTCAGAGGAAGTTCCTATGAAATATGTTAGTAAGGCAAAAAAACAGAGACCAATTTCTCATCGTTCACTGTAAATAATTCGTAACAATTATACATATAAAAAGTGAATCCTTAAATTATTTGAACTTGTTCATGATTTATTTGCACGTGTGATTGTCACTAAAATTTAAATTTGGAGTGATATATTTGGACTTGTAATGGAAAGAATTATTTTAATTTCTAATCTTAAATTGAATAAGCACTGTGTAGATTGCCTCTACATTGAAACTTGGAATGTTTCATTTGTACTTTGGGGGTGGAAATGGCTATTTTAGGAGGGGCGGATTCATCAAAGTGCGAACAAATAAAACCAGCGACAAATAAAAATTGGAAATTAATGTAAACATATTCATGGGTTTATTTGTAAAAAACTTGATGCTTTTCCGTTAAATTCAAATCAACAAGTATATGGGAGCAAACTTATAATTTTCATAGTACCTAAACATTATGAATCTTTCCCTTGGTTTTTCCATTTTCCTCATTGTGCAGTCTATCACCTTGGGATGTGATGTGTGAGAGGTAAATTCAAAATCCCACTCAATATTTGCATTAAATAGAGTAGGTAGAAGTAGAGTTTGCATTCAAAAACAAAGTAGATAGAGAAGTAGAGATTAAGGAGCAAGGAACATGGCACTATAGAGAACGGACACGAGGCATAATAATAGGAGATAGAAAAATGGTTTTTTTTGCTGAAGTTACATAAATATGCCACACTATAGTGTTTTAAAATGCAGCTATCTAGGCAGAGGTGGTCCTTTAGGCTGCCTTACTATGGTCTAGGTTCAACTAGGCCGTACCTTGGAAGAAAAAAACCAAAGAGAGAGAGAAAGAGAAAGAGAAAGAGAAAGATGACTGTTTTGTTCGTCGATCTCTGATCGTTGCCGTCATCTTTTGCCATCACTGACAGCCTGTCAAGGCATCGGCATTTGTCCTTGTGTCACCCGTTGTAGCTCCAAGGTTATGAATGGAGAAGTATGAAAGAGGCTGACTGAAATAAATAAAAAAGAATGGCAATTATCATCGATCTATAGTTGGAATTTAACATATGTTTCTAAATGAAATCTGTAATGACTCATATGTGTTTTCATATTAACAAAAATCATAATTTATAGATGACTATGCTGGAAGTTATGGATTGTATGACATATCATTCAGAATTTGTCCTGAATCTGAATCATCTTGAAGAAAGATCAAGTAGTTTCAGTTATTTACAGCCAGCATCCTAATTGGTCTCAACATGAAAGTTATAGATACCTTCAAGTGTATTTATGATTATCTAAGATCACAATTGTTGGATATATGTGGTGAAAATTATGGTCTGTAAACTGGAAAAGTCCAAAATCAGTCCAGAAATGTCACTAGAAGAAAATCAGTTGGTTTCATATATTTACAGTCAAAATATGAGTCAGTTCTCAACATGAAAGTCGTAGCTGACTCAAAGAGGTTTTCATATTATATAATATATAAGATCACAATTTTTAGATATCTCTAGTTGAAGTTATGCTCATTTAGATTCTCAGTAAAATCTGAGACCGTAAGATATGACAGTCCAGAATTAGCCCAGAAATATCATTAGGAGAAATTAGTTGGTTTCATCTGTCTAGAGTCAAAGTATGAGTCATGTTTCAACATAAAAGTTGTAGCTGACTCAAAGAGGTTTCCATATTATATAAAGATCACACTTTTTGGATATATACAATAAGCGTTATACTCTTTTAAAGTTTCAGTAAAAACTGAAGTCATCAGCTTAGAGAATCTACTTAACTACGACGATTGACTTGCATCATTCGTCATTCATTCGTTATCCATTCTAACTAAATACTTGCTCTACAACACCTTGCACATTTTAACATATCCAATGACTAAAATTTAGAGATCACATTTGCTAGGGAACATACCTTACGCGTTGCTTTTTCAGGGGTTTAAGCAGAGGATGGATGCGTCGATGCAAGGAAGGAGTAGTGGCCGGAATGAGACGGTAAGGGGCTACCGCAGCAACTACCCGAGGTAGCCGAGGGCTCGGCTGGACATCGCATGGTTGCTGGGGGTTCGGACTGGGCTGGACAGTTCCCGGACAGCTAGGAAAAAGGCTTGCAGTGCATCAGTGGGTAGCAGTGTGCAGCTGGGGAGGTAGCAGGGGCTGCATGGTGTTCGGCTGGCTGTTTCAACCGGTTGGTCGACCTAGCAAGGTGGTGGCTGGCTGGTCAGTCAATGGGGGCTGTGGTTCTGTGGAGGTGTGTGGGTTGTTGGAAGAGGAAGGAGGTTGTGGTGTTGATGACGAGGAGGTTGTGTAGTAGTGTTTGTTGTTGTTTGTTGGTGTGCGAGGAAGGTGAATAAGATGGTGTTGGTGAGATTGAGGTGGTGGTTGTTGGGTGGAGGAGGAGGAAGAGAGTTTTGTTGGTGTTGATGGAAGAAGAAAGTAGGAGAATGATAGATGATGGTGACAAGATGGACCAGCAAAATAGTTCTAGTTAGAAATCTAATAATGAAATAAATTGAAAAAAGTAAACCCAATTTTCTTATTGAAGTTGAGAAAGCTAAAAGTATATGAACCGAATGAAAACGGAAAAGATTCTAAGATAAAAAAATATATTCACAAATCGAGCATTCGAATGACCATTCGAATTCGATCCATGAATTCTGTAAATGAAAATTATTCACTCATAGAAACAAAAATGAAAAATCTTACTTGTAAAATGAAAATTATTCACTCATAAGACATGGTTGTTGATGGAGTTTTGGGAGGTGGGAGGAGACTTGTGTGAGTGAAGGGGAGAAGGAGTTGCAGCTTTGTGTGAGTGAAGAAGAGGGTGAGAAGTGAGGGTGATTTTCTTTAGACTTTTGAAAACAAAACCCATTAATGTGTGGGGTTTGATATTGGTGGTTTGATCTAGGGAGGGGGAGCGGGTGGTTGGATCTGAATTACTTAGGTGGGTGGGTTTATTAGGTAGGGTTAGGTTAGAGTTATGTTAAGGTAAACTATTTACTTTTAACAGTTTAGCAAATTTATGGTTTTGCACTTGTAAATAAACATTTTCCGAAAATTCCAAAGAAACTGTTATACGTTCGGGACGATGCAAAATGAAAATAATTTTCGTTAGATTTTTTGGACGACAGAAATGTCAGTTTCAGGGGTTGAAACAGTTATCGGTCTCGAGGATCATGATCTCCGAAAATAATCAGAAATTACGGAAAATATAGAAAAATGATCAGAACGATCTAAAAATACTACGGATGGTTTTATGTGTCACATCCAACCTACCTTACACAAAAATTCGACAGAATTTAACAAAACTAAAGGCTATATGAATCAATTAGGATAGGCAAAGATGGGGAGGATTCAAATGGACAACGAGGAGTAGAAATTTGATGACATGGCCCTTATGGTGGAAAGCACTTGAATCGATAATAAGGAGTAGAAGAGGATAACCAATATGTGAATATGACAAGGAAATGAATTAGTGAATCAACCATGTTGGAATTTTATCGTAGTCGACACATGAATGAAATGTCAAGGAAGCTTCATAATAAAAGGTGAAACTTATTGGGCCAACTAAAGATTATGAAACCTAAGACTAGGATTTTCAAATGAATTAAACTGGAATAAGGAGTTAAAGGAAAGGAATATCAAGGTAATTCTAGAGAATTTGGATTGTAATCTTATCCATGTTGTTCTTAAAGTATTCTTATAGGATTTTCAAATGAATTAGGATTGTAATCTTAGTTTTGTTAAATTCCGAGGAAGTAATATTTTTGGTAAGGTGGGTTGGCTGTGACGGCTTGAAATCGTCGTCTGTAGTATTTTTAAGATTGTTTTGGTCATTTTTCTTTGTTTTTCGTAATTTCTAATTATTTTTAAAGCTCGTGATCGTCTCGAGACCGATAACCATTTCAGCCCCTGAAACTGACCTTTCCGTCTTCCGAAAAATCTAATAGAAATTATTTTTATACATTTCGCATTGTCCCGAACGTATGGCAATTTTTCCGGAATTTTTCGGAAACGTTTATTTTCAGGGACAAAATCATAAATTTGCTAAACCATTAAAAGTAATTAGTTTACCTTAACCTAACACTACCTAATTAACCCACCCACCTAAGAAGCTCAGATCCAACCATCCGGTCTCCCACCCTAGATCTAACCACCAACATCAAACCCCACACATTAATGTGTTTTGTTTTTAAAAGTCTAAAGAAAATCACCATCTCTCCTCACCCTCTTCTTCACTTTCTCTCCTCACCCTCTTCTTCACTTGGAAAGCTGAAAATTCCAGCAGCAACTCCCTCTCTCCTTCACACATGCAAGCCACCCCCACCTCCCAAAACTCCACCAACAATCCAACGAAACAACCAACTCCATCACCATCATCTGCCCTTCTCCTCTTTTCTTCCTCCATCAACACCAACCCAAACTCTCTTCCTCATCATTCACCCAACAACAACCACTTCAACCTCACCAACACCATCATCACCATATTTACATTCCTCTCTCACCAACAAATAACAAAAAACACTGCTACACAACATCCTATGCCTCAACACCACAACCTCATTCCTCCTCTTTTAACAGCCCTCACACCTTCTCCACATCACCACAGCCCCTCCTAGACTGATCCGTCAGTCGCCACCCTGCTATGCCAGCTAGTCGGCTGAAACAATTAGTCGAACACCCTGCAGCCCCTGCTGACTCCTTTGCTGCACATTGCTGCCCCTGCAGCACTGCAGCACTGCAGGTCTTTCTTCTTGTTGTTCGTGGACTGTCAAGCCAACGTCGAACCCCCAACAGCCCTGAGCTGCCCGGCAGGCCGAACCCTCAACAGCCCTGAGCTGCCCGGCAGGCCGAACCTCTAACAACCCTGTGCTGCCCTGCCGGGCAGCGATAGTCCCGCTGAGCCCTCGGCTGCCTCGGGTAGTCGTTGCGACAACCCCTTCCTGCCTTGTTCCGGCCACTACTTATTCCTCGCGTCGACGCATCCCTCTTCCGCTTAAACCCACGGAAAATCAGCGTGTAAGGTAGGTTTTCTAGCAAATTTGATCTCTAAATATTAGTCATTGGATGTGTTAAAATGTGTAGGGTGTTGCAGAGCAAGTATTTAGTTAGTATGGATGACGAATGATGTAAGTCAATCGTAGTAATTAAGTTCCCTAAGTTGATGAAGGTTACAGTTTTTGTTGAAACTTTAAAGGAGTATAACTCCTAATGTAGATATCCAAAAATTGCGATCTTATATAATATGAAAATCTCTGAGTCAGCTACAACTTTCATGTTGAGACCTAACTTATATTTTAACTGTAGACAAATGAAATCAATTGTTTTTTTCCTAGTGATTTTTGGGTTGATTCTGGACTGTCATATCTTACAGTTTCAGTTTTTGTTGTAAATCTAAATGAGCATAACTTCTACTGGAGATATCCAAAAATTGTGATCTTATATAATAGGAAAACCTCTTTGAGTCACCCAGAACTTTTAACACAGATATCCAACAATTGTGATCTTAGATAATATGTAATTCACTTTAAGTCATCTACCACTTTCATGTTGAGACCCAATTAGGATTCTGCCTGTAAATAACTGAAACTAATCGATCTTTCTTCAAGATGATTCAGATTCGGGAGATTTGGGACAGATTTTGAACCTTGTGTCCTATAAGCCATAATTTTCAATGTAGTCGTCTAAAAATTATGATATTTGTTAATCTGAAACATATATGAGTTATTTACAGATTTTATTTAGAAGCATGTCAAATTCCAACTATAGAATGATGATATTTGCCATTCTTTTGGGACATTGAGTCTAAACAAAGGTCACGTAACTAAAATATAAATCGGGTATTGTTTGTGGGCAAAGTACAAGTATTGATTCATGACATGTACTTATTAATTAACTACGTCTAAGGACGTATAAGTGTTAACGGTGTGGTGTTGGTAATTAAAATTGAAATCAGTTGCATGGTAATAAGGTGAGCTTATATACTATGTTCATGTGCAAAATTGTTGATAGGAGTTAGTATTTAAAGCTAAATTTTCTATCGTCGTTGGCCTGCTGCACATGTATTAGTAAGCTTATTCCATCACGTTAAAACACATATTAGTACGTAGATTAACACCTTGTTGGGTTATTTAATATTTACATTAAAATGTAAAGTGGTGATTTAACCATATGTAATGAAGTTGAATAAACTCTTGGACAATTTAATAAATCAATTTACTATAGTTTGATGGTCGTACATGAGAAGATTATTCAGGACATGATTGCATGTAATGTCACATTCTTTATGCATGAGAAAAGAATATGTACTGCTTAGTAATGTGAATTGATGCATGTTATAAAAAGAAAAGCATGAAGAATTCATGACTTGTTCTTTGCTTTAATTTTTGAGCATGAGAAATGAATGAATGTATTGCCTGACTTGGAGAATTGAGACATGTTATACGTGAAGAGAAATCTTATGGGCTAATCACGTGCTCTAGGCGGCGCACCAAGGGGACATCCGGCTCAACCAAGTGATCCAGGGGCGTGCTCGCACCTTTTACTTTAATTCCTTTATTTTATTATTCAAAGGGGCAAACTTGTAATTTACTATTTGGAAAAGGGGGGATTAATAGAGGGTGCGGCGGCCGGCCCCAATCATGCTTGGATTTGATATTTTGTGTGACTTTTAGATAGACGAGTGTGGACGTCCTCTTAACGGCGTTTTGGGAGGGGTGGTTGCCCCTAATAATCATAGCCAAATTTATCATTTTCTTCTAGTTTTATCAATAAAGTTCAGATTTTGCCTTCAGATCTATCATTTTGGTATCAGAGCGACTACGATCCATGGCGGCGTCAACAAGGAGTAAAGATCGAAGCGAGGCGGAGGAGAAAAATCATGGGAGATCGAAGAGGTGAAGAAAACCGTGGCGGGAAGTAACGAGTCGATTGTTAAATTGACGACGGCGGTGGATCGACTCGCCGCGAAACAAGATCGGATGGAGGAAGCCCTTGCTCAGATCGTCTTCCAACTTACTGCTCTTAACGAAAAATTGGGATCGACGACGCAAACCCTAGTTCTTCGAAAAAGGTCCCACCTTTGGAGGAGGAGAAGGAAAAGATGGAAGCTTTTGACGAGGGTTGCTTTTGGATGCCGACGAGTACTTTAAGAAAGAGGAGCCCTGGAGGATTGAGGAGAACGGGGAGCAAAGACGGGGCATCGAAGGAGGCCGGCCGCCCCTACCTCATCCCTAGAGGACGGCCGACGGCAACTGAGGGCGGGGATCACCGCCCCGCCCTCGGGGGTGGCCGACAGGGCTGGTCGAACCCTGCCGGCCTTCGACAGGGGCAGTCGACCATGCCGGGGCCATCGGAGGTGCCGCCCGACCATCGGTAGGCCCGGTGGGGCCTGCCGGAGGCCGGACAACCAGGGGCGCACCCCTGGTAGCCGCCAAGGGTGACTGCGGAGCATGCCACACGCGCGAATCACAGATCCGGACTTCATGGGGCACCGTCGCATCGCTAAGGGCATGAGGATCAGTTTCGGGGTCCTCCCGAGTTTTTGGGACAAGGGCAGGCTGGAGACTACTACTACGACGACGACGGAGGGGGAAGAATCATTATGATGAAGGTGGAGGAGCGCACGAAGGTCACTTTGGTGCTGGTGGAGGATGGGATGATTACGGGGGACATCCGGGAGGGCAGCGAGGGGACTTCGGAGTCCGCGGAGGACGGCCATATGGAGGGTATGAGACACATAATGAGAGATGGCAGCATTATCATCAGCACAGGCCCACAGAAGGGAGACCAGACCAGGGGCATTTTAGGGGTGATGCCAGAGAGTAAGGAAGCTGAAAATGCCCGTGTTTGATGGAGAGAACCCGCATGCGTGGCTTTTTAGGGCTGAGAGATATTTCACTGCTTATCACATGACGGAGGCCTAGAAGTTGGAGGCAGCGGCCATTTTTATGGAGGGGAGAGCCTTGGGGTGGTATCCGTGAAAGGAAAGAAGACATCACTTTCGCGGTTGGGAGGAGCTTAATGATCTCATTTTGGAGAAGTTTCGGGATCCCCACCTGGGAAACCTTCACGAGCAGTTGTTTGCCCTCAGGCAGGAGGGGCCAGTGAGGGACTACATTGAGAAGTTTGAGAACTAGTCCGGAAGAGTGCACAGAGTTATTGACGAGTAGCTGGAGGGCACATTCATGAAGGGGCTGAAGCCCAGTCTTCGCGTGCGGGTTCGGCCATACAAGCCCAGGGGCTGTCAGAAGTCATGGAGATGGCACAGATGGTCGAGAATGCTTAGGCTGAGGAGAGGAGAGTTAGGAGCAGGTATGGTGGTCAGGTGCAGCGCGGGTCCCCAGCTGTGCCAGGAGGGGTGAAGGCGACTGTCACGACCCGCTTCCCTAAAATGGAGGCGAGACGTGAAAAGGTCCGCACGGGAGTGGAGCGGTGAAGCCCCAAACCCGATAAGCGTCAATTTAGTATAAGCAGGTCCCTGTAATTGCAATCGAAACAACAATAATAATAATATAAGACGGATATGAAATACCAATCCCGAAGTTTGTCCACAAAGTATTCAACATCACAGAAAAGCCACCAGGCTAAAAAGGAAGAGTCTAAGGGCCCAGAACAAGGCCAAACAAAAGCAACGACATAAATAAGTATAGGTGCCACGCACCGATGACAAACAACTGCCTAACAAAATAAAACACAACGGAGACACTAGGACTGGTCCCCAGTGTCCACGTACTCCCCGTCCAACACGGGCTCAAGCTCGGCGTCCGCAAACACCTCACCCTCCGCGGGCAACTCAGGCTCAAGGTCTAACATGCGTCACCCAAAAGAGAGAGGGGCACATGTCAGCAAGTCTAAAAGACTTGGGCAAGGAAACTGAAAGTGACTAACAACCTAGCATTTAAATGTTAAACAATGGCATGGCAGTTAAGTATGATGCAATAGTTAAAAGAGAGGCAAACACTCACGATGTAGCAAAAGCTACCAAAACACTAATCACTTATCACTTATCACTTATCACTGTTAATCACTTAGTGCATAGAGAGTCCACCTGCTGGCCCGCTCATGGCTCAGGCCGCTTATCTCTATCACTATCAATCACTTGTGCACTAGAGAGTCCACCTGCTGGCCGGAGTGGCGGATCAGGCCAACTCGGGGCTCAGGCCGCTTATCTCTTACCCCACCCATATGTATCGAGCGTTGGGATTTCCAACTCACTGAGCTCGCTTCTGGATCACGAGCCAGGAAGTGTAATTGGCATAGGGGTGCACCTAGCCGGTATCCGAGCGTTGGGGTTTCCAACTACAGGGCTCGCTTCTGGAACACGAGCCAGGAATATAATGTTGTAGCGTGTGCTACACAATCACAATAATTTATCACTATGCAATGACATGAACAAATGATTGCGTACCGTTAATTGAATTTAAACGTGACATACAAGCATGATGAGGGTGACGGACCAAGCTTCGTTGTCAAGCTAGGTCAATGGCGTCTAAACGGCTATCCTTTCACCGTTTAGTCTCTTTTACGCTAAAACAAGGTAATGGCCTAAGACATGGCCCAAATCAAGAGATGCAAGTTTCACTTGCCTATCACCGGGGACGACGGTTACGAAAGTTTGTTTCCGCGGATGCTAGCCTACGGGGGAATCACTGTTATGGGGAACAATCATCAAAACACAAGTATTTTATTAGGGTTTCATAAAAATTACAATAGGATAAGAAAACAACGGTAGATCGATTTCTTACCGAGAGGAGGCGGAAGAAATACTCCGGGGAACCCTAGGATCAGATCTGGAAAAGATTGGAGAAGTTTGTGGAAACTAGGGTTTTGGGGGATTTGGGGATTTGATGGATTTGAGTGAGATTTTAGGGAAGATGAGAGGTGGAATGAGTGAATGGATGGATTGGATGATGGATTTAGGGCTTGGAATGGAGAAATGGAGCTTGGAGGAAGATGTGGGCTGAAGGGGGAAGATTTTAGGGTTTTGGGTCGTGTTGGAGAAGAAGAAGTCGTTTGGGAGGGGTATTTATAGGTTGGGCTGGCGGCTGCCCATAAATTAGGGTTTTAACACTGGTTAGTCGGTCCAAGAGCAACCACTGACCGACTAGTTTGGCAACTAGTCGGTCGGTCGACCAACGCAGACCGACTAAGTGCAAACAGTAACTCCTGAACGAAAATAGGATTCTAGAGTTAGTCGGTCCATGAACAAGTACTGACCGACTAGTTTAGCATCTAGTCGGTCGATGAACGTTCTTAGACCGACTAAGAGTAAACAGTAACTGATACAAAAATAATTTGATGAGTTAGTCGGTTCAAGAAGCATTGCTGACCGACTAGTTTGCAACCTAGTCGGTCAACCAACGTTCTTAGACCGACTAACGATAAACAGTAACTCCTGAGAAATTTAGAAAGCTAACTAGTTGGTCCAAGAAGGATTGCCGACCGACTGGATCGTCATCTAGTCGGTCGGTGGCCCTTCTTACACCGGCTAATGAGCACAGAAAAGTACCGATACGGAGCGCGGGGCCCCGTGATCGAATCCTAAGACTCCTAGGCTTGATCTAATAGTTAGATACGACCGTTATGAAGTCCGTCACGAGTGACTTACTTTGAAATCGACAATCCTAAGGAAGAAGCGAGAAAATACGACGAATCGATCGAAAATGAAATCTACGGAGACGAAAACCACACAAGAGGAGAAAATCCATCAAAACATATATTATATTATATTAAATTCAGATACAAGAAAACCAGTCGTTACAGCGACCACGGGAACCGACCAGGTAGGCAATGAGAAGGTTGGTGAGAGGAGCAACGCACCACCAGCATGAGGGCAGTTCAGGAGGATGTCTGATGCAGAAATGAGGGAGAAGCGTCAGAAGGGACTCTGATTTAGGTGTGACGAGCGGTTTACCCCAGGCCACCGAAGCGCAAGGCGCAAGTTGCAGGAACTGCTGCTGGAGGATGAAGAAGATGAGGCAGAGGTTGAGGATGCGGTTAATGAGGACACAGAGGACAGTCAGTTGGAGGTGGCAGATGTATCCCTTAACTCTGTGGTAGGGTTCACCCTGAATCATACCATGAAGTTGAGGGGGCAGATTGGTGTTCAAGAGGTGACAGTTCTCATCGACAGTGGGGCGACCCACAATTTCATCTCCAGGAGGGTAGTAGAGCAGCTGGGATTGCAACTGGTAGACAATGGCAGCTTTAGTGTAATGATGGGCATATGGAAGAAGGAGAGCAGCATGGGTTTATGTCGGGGACTGATACTGGCAGTGCATGGGATACAGATAGTGGCAGATTTCTTACAATTGGAGTTTGACACATGGATATCATTCTGGGCATGACATGGCTAGACACTGGGGGAGATGAAGGTGAACTGGAAACTTCTCAGGATGAAGTTTCAGGAGGACGGGAGAGCAGTGACGCTACAGGGGAACCCTAGTTTGTGCAGAGTGCTGGTTTCCATGAAAACCATAATACGGACCATCCGGGCAGAGGGGGGGTGGATTTTTGGTAGAGTTACATCAGATGGCGTGAGAGGGGGTGTTGATGTGGAGGAGCAGACAGTCCCACGAGAGGTGCAGTTGATGCTGGATCAGTTTGGAGATATTTTTCAGGAGCCACGAGGACTACCTCCACATAGGGACCACGAGCACGCCATTGTGTTACGAGAGGGCGTGGCCCCATCAGTGTCAAGCCCTATCGCTACTCCCAGATACAGAAGGATGAGATAGAGAGGATGGTGGCCGAGATGGTCCAGGCTGGCGTGATCCAGCCTAGCGTTAGCCCTTTTTCTAGTCCGGTATTATTGGTGAAAAAGAACGGGCGCTGGCGCTTTTGTGTATATTACAGAGCCCTCAACATGGAAACTGTGACAGACAAGTTTCCCATACCGGTGATCGACAAGCTTCTCGATGAACTACATGAGTCAGCTATATTCTCGAAGATAGATCTTAAATCAGGCTACCATCAGATCCGAATGAGGAGGGAGGATGTGTCGAAGACGGCCTTCAGGGCACATGAAGGCCACTATGAGTTCTTAGACATGCCTTTCGGTTTGACTAATGCTCCAGCTATATTCTAGGCATTAATGCATAAGGTATTCTGCCCATACCTGAGGAGATTTGTGCTGGTGTTTTTTGGCGATATTTTGGTGTACGGCCGCACGGTGGAGCATTTGGATCACTTGCAGGTGGTGTTAAAGGAGTTGCAGTATCACCAGCTATATGTGAATCAGAAGAAATGTTTGTTCGGACAGCCACAGGTGGAGTACTTGGGCCACGTGGTTTCTTCAGAAGGGGTAGCGGCAGATCGGGCGAAGATTGCGACAATGCTAGACTGACCGTGCCCATCCACTCTCAGGGGCTGAGAGGGTTCCTAGGCCTCACAGGTTACTACAGGCATTTCGTAGAGGGGTATGTGACGATCGTCTGGCCACACACGGAGTTGTTAAAGAAGGATCAGTTTGTGTGGGGCGATGAGGCGACGCGTGCTTTTGAGGCCTTGAAGAAGTCTATGACGACCGTACCGGTGTTGGCACTATCGGACTTCTCGAGGCTGTTTGTGGTGGAGGCTGATGCCTCGGGACATGGACTGGGAGCAGTACTGATGCAGGCAGCGTCCTATTGCATACTACAGACATGTGTTGACAGCGAGGGCTCGGTTGAAATCAGTATACAAGCGGAGCTGATGGCGATAGTCCTAGTAATAATGAAGTGGAGGCCATACTTGCTGGGGAGGAGCTTTCTGGTGCACACAGATCAAAGGAGCCTCAAGTACTTATTGGAGCAGCGCATGGTGGCAGATGAGCACCAGAAATGGCTGCGGAAATTGATGGGGTACAGGTTCGAGATAGAGTACTGCCCATGGTTGGATAATAAGGCAGCCGACGCACTGTCCAGAAGAGATGATGATTTTCAGCTGGCAGCTATTTCAGTATCGGCACTTCACGACTGGGAGCCACTCCAGAGGGAGGTGGAGGGAGACGAGAAGCTGGCAGGCATTAGAGCGGCACTCTTACAAGGGTCTGCAGATCACCCCGTCTATTCCTTGCAGGAGGGGAGATTGGTGTATTGGGGGCGCCTGGTTATACCGAGGACTTCTGCCCACATTCCAGCCATATTACAAGAGTTTCATTGCAGTGCTGTGGGCAGATACTCTGGGGTACTGAAGACATACCAGAGACCGGCTAGGGAGGTGCATTGGCGAGGGATGAAGAAGGACGTCGCCAAGATGGTAGCAGTGTGTGACGTGTACCAGCGTCACAAGTACATGGCGATGTCCCTAGGGGGGTTACTGCAGTCCCTATGCTTGCCAGAGCAAGTCTGGGAGGACTTATCCATGGATTTTATTGATGGGCTGCCTAAGTCGGGGGGATTCACGGTGATATTTGTTGTGGTGGACCGCCTCAGCACATATGCACACTTCATACCGCTCAGGCACCCGTATAGCGCGGTTTCTGTGGCGGAGGTATTCTTGAGGGAGGTGATCCGTTTACATGGACCCCCCAAAGTCCATTGTCTCTGATAAGAACACGGTCTTTCTGAGCAGATTCTGACAACAGCGTTTCAGATTGCAGGGTACGGTTCTAAGACGTAGTACCACCTACCATCCCCAGACTGACGGTCAGACAGAGGTCGTCAACAGGAGCATAGAGATCTATTTGCGATGTTTTATCTTAGAGAGCCCTAAAGAGTGGACACGTTGACTGTCGTAGGCAGAATATTGGTATAATACTTCTTATCACACAGCGGCTCAGACGACGCCTTTCCGGATTTTATATGGTAAGGATCCCCCCACCTGCTGCACTATGGACAGGAGACGACTCAGGTGTCAGATTGGAGCAATACTTGTCGGAGAGGGACCAGATTTTGGAGGAGCTGAAGCTCCATTAGGCACGGGCTCAGCGGGTCATGAAGGCGCGGGCTGACTTACACCGCCGAGATGTCCAGTTCGAGGTAGGTGACATGGTTTATTTAAAACTGCGTCCATACAGGCAGAGGTCCCTAGCTCATCGTAGAAATGAGAAGCTGTCTCCAAGGGATTTCGGCCCTTTTAAGGTGGAGGCCAAGGTGAGGCCCGCGGCTTATCGATTGAAGTTGCCCCCAAGATCGATCATCCACCCCGTGTTTCATGTATCATAGCTGCGGCAGACGATTGGTGACCATACACCATCTCCTTCACTTTCGGAGACACTGACAGAGGACATGGAGGTCTTATTGGAGCCCGAGGAGTTGAAGGGGGCACGCAAGGGACGAACAGGGGCGCATTAAGTGTTGGCTCGTTGGAGGGGCTTGTCAGAGCATGAAAGCACATGGGAGTTGATGAGCATCATGAAGCAGCAGTTTCTAGACTTCCACCTTGAGGACAAGGTGGCCTTTTTGGGGGGAGGAGTAGTGATGGGCTCATCACGTACTCTAAGCGGCGCACCAAGGGGACATCCGGTTCAACCAAGTGATCCAGAGGCGTGCTCACACCTTTTATTTTAATTTCTTTATTTTATTATTAAAATGGGCAAACTTGTAATTTGTTATTTGGGAAAAGGGGGATTAATAGGGGGTGCGGCGGCCGGCCCTAATCATGATTGTATTTGATATTTTGTGTGACTTTTAGATAGACTAGTGCGGACGTCCTCTTAATGGCTTCTTGGGAGGGTGGTTGCCCCTAATAATCGTAGCCAAATTTATCATTTTCTTTTAGTTTTATCAATAAAGTTCAGATTTTACCTTCGGATCTATCAAAATCATGGCTGAAAATTTATGCCATGAATTCACACAAGAATTAAGTCACACACGTCATTAGGATGTGGTCCTCATTGTCACGAGGGTGCGCGAGCGACCATGTCAAAATTAAGTCCCCATCTTCTAGCAGTGGAGGTGTGATTCCTCATGTCACCGTCATTGAGACGTGGAGTTGGGGTTGTTGCTAATTATAAGAAAATAAATTCACGAGCCACCCTCTAAACCTCAGGGGTTGGATACATCATCGTGTTACCGTCTCCAGACGTGGATTCGGGTAGGGGCTACCCGGGTAAACGCACTTGGGGACGACGACAGTTGCACACCGTATCCTCAATAATGAGTTTTGCACTAGCATAGGATCATTACGTTTCATTGACATGACTCTGTTAGAAATGTTTAAATGTGTTAATCGTTCACATGACTGCCATGACATCAATAGATCGTGATTAGCTTATCTTTGAGCACATGTCAACATCTATGTTCTCCATGACATTGGAGAGGGTTAGTACAAGGTCGTCGTCGACTTAAGAGGTTGCTAGTGACATCGATGATGAGAAAACACAATTTATTTCTTTTTTCATATTATATATATGTACAGATGTGCGGGTATTCTTTTTCTTCTTCTTGCTGTCTAGGTTGCTACACACCTAGGCGGATGTGACCCTTCGACGGCACTGCTACATGCTACTACGCATAACTAGACCAGACCGTACTTTGGGGGAAAAAGAAAAAAATTGAAGTGAAAGAGAAATAGAAAGAATGCTAGTTTTCATCGCTATCAGGATATCGTCACTATCTTTCGCCATGGCTAGCAGTCTCTTAGAGTACCGACAGCCTTTGTGCCACCCGCCGTTGCTCCAAGGTCATGGGGGAGAAGGATTGAAAGAGGTCAGCATTAAATTAGAAGCAGAACGGAAGATTTTAGGGGTTTGATTTGCTTCTACTGTAAAAATGAGGCTATTGATCCTTCTCCATAACCTTGGAGCAGCAGTGTGTGGTATAAGGATGGATGTAATCACCTCAAGAGGTTGCTAGTGGCGGCGATAGCAAGCAAACATGGTTTCTATCTCTTTTCATTTTCCCTTTATATATATATAAAATCATTTTCACTTTCTACCATTGCCTAGCTGGGCAGCTTCACCGCTCCAGACCGCCTATCACATTTGATAACATTGCCACACCACGCATCAAGGAATTGATCTTTTTAATATAGATGAGAAAGTACAGTATAATTATAATTCTTATTTGACTCCAATTCCTAAACTAGAGTTTATAGTTCCTTATTCCTTAGCTAGAAAATTAATGTCTTATTTTGAATTGGAAATTATAATTATTATTACTAAATTCGAAACTAAAATTCCTTTTTCTTAACACTCAACCTGGCACATAGATGTCGATTATTCGTGTCTTGTTACAAAATAAAGAAAAACTTCCATACGACAATGCTTACCAACAATATCACCTATATGATGAATACCAGAATTATAATGAGCGACTATTTCTTCTTGGAGATAACCATGTCTTGTATAAAGTGGAAGTTAACTTTAAATAAAGTGAAAGTTAACTTTAATATGTCTGGCGGTGTAAAAGATAAGATTGTTGGCGGTGTATATATCGGCCTGATTATTATAATACATATTTTTGGAAGCATTCCCACATCTTGTACCTAAGATTATAACAATTCATCTTTTTCGAAGCATTCCTATATCGTATACCAAAGAATATACCAATGCTGTAGTGGGATTACAGAAAGATAACATACTCTTGTGTTACCACTGCAAGCAACGGTGGCAGGGGTTGATAATCAATATTTTGACTTTGGCTTAGCGATAGACATGTGCTATGTGAGCATGGCCTAACAAAGGCTTGTGGCTGATGTGACAATTACAATGGCAACAAAAGATTTCTATTGCTGCAATACCATTTTGATATTAAAAAAAGTAGGCCGTATCCTAATCCGAGGTGTTGGTACTCTTTATAAAATTGGGAAAATGCAATACAATTATAATACTTATTTGACTCATATCCCTGAATAGTGTTTTAATTCGAAACTAAATTTCTTTATACTTGAACTTTAAACTATAATTACTATTGCTAAGCTTGATACGATAAACCTATTGGAGCCTAATTACAATCACTTAAATACTAAATTGTGATGAGTAGTGTTTAGTCAAACAAAAAGTAATAATTTCAGTATAACAAGTAACGGAAATTGAAAAGTTTGCTACAATAATACAAAGATAACAACCAAATCAGGGAAGATCATCCATAAATGTGTGGATTTTATCATGTTTCGGTCCTTCAAACCTACTTCAATTCTCAAGCCTTCTTGTTTGGAGACTTTTCATTATATCCATCTTGCAAAGCTGCATGAGTACAACTTATAATCTTGACAAACCTGTTATCAAAGTGTACATCAATCTCAATTCATTGAGATTAACTTTACCACCCTCTGAACATCTTGGGAGCCTTTGTAGAAAATCAAAATACAAGTTCTCTTAGAATCTCAAGTGTTTGTGCATATGAAACAAAGACGATATGAGTGGATTTTTTTATGGATTAATAACTTGAAGAACAGAAATAAAGAACTTTAAAGGAGTCCTTTCTCAAGAAAAATGCAAAGCAATAGGAAATATTAGGATGGTCGTCTGAAATGGGGTTAAACAGCTATATATAGAGGTGATTTATAATGGTTAAAGAATTTAAAATTAAAACTGTTGTAGCGGAGGTTTGAGGTCTCGGTTTCGGTCTCGGTATCGCTCTCCCGAAAATTTAGGTTTCGGTATCGATATCGTCTGTTTCGACGGTTTCGAAATTGAGTTTCGGTTCGTCCGTATCTGTAGTTTCAAAAATTGTAAGTTTCATGTAACTAGCAATATTATTTAAAATTTGTTACCAATAAGATAATGGCAAACTAATAAAGATAATTTGTAACTTATGACATAATTATGAACAATATTAGTTAAAAATATGCTATTCACGTTAACCATTTAGCTAAAAACACTCTCTCGTTGGTTACAATATGGCAAACTTGTAAATAATGCGTAATATGTTTAGACAAATGTAGGGTGTGAATAGCGTGTCAATATCTCATTTTTGGGGTTTTTAGAGAGTTTTTATTTAATTACACATTTTTCTTCTTCCGTCTTCGACCGACACCGATCGGTATCGACCGGTATCGGTCAAAACTGACCGATACCGTCTAGTATCGATCGATGCCGAAGCTGACCCCTAGTTTCGGTCTTGTTACCCATCGAGACTGAAACGATACGGCCGATACCCAATGATATCGGCCGAAACCTCAAACCTTGGTTGTAACTATCTTTAACAGATATATGCAGAATAGTCAACAAATGAAAATTACATTGATTAGTCGACTTATAGCTTTATTAGTCGATTAATCACCATAAACTGATATCAATTAGAGTCTGGATTTGTCGATTAATATCTTTATTAGTCAGTTAATAGCTGACAGTTTGAAAGTAGCATTCTGTATTAGTCACCTAGAGGAATTGTTGGTTGACTAATAGTTCAAAGATCAAAAAGTGAATATTTGTATTATTCGCCTAATAATATTGTTGGTGAACCAATGGATCAAACTTTCAAAAAGACATGTTTTGCAGTAGTCAATTAGAACAAGGAGTTAATCGATTAATCGGTGTGATTCTGAACCTGCAGAATATCTGATCTGTGTTAGTCGACTATCAGAGTTTGTTAGTCGACTAAAACCATAAATATCATAGGATATATAATGAATTAAGTGAAGTCAGTTTCAAATTCTCCGACGGACATTTCTAAGTTGAAATACTTATAATATGTGATGTGTGTGAGATTAAGGTTTTGCGATCAATCTAAAAAATAAAGAAAATATATTACATCGATATAATACAGATGAAGGTTAAGCTTGATTAATGTGCTGAATTGTCAATATCCATTGTTCTAGTTGTTGAGTCCAGGCACTTGAGCCGTGACACATGAACATATGCTTCATCTAATGCTGTATAAAATATATCAGCACAAAGTATATGTTTTAATCATAATCAAAATTGTTATTAAATTATTATTAGGACATATTATATTTAATATTCTCCACTTTTTAATGATGATCGACAAACATATAATTTAAGTTAAAATAAAAAAACATACCCTGCAATGATGCATGTCATAACATTTATCCCCCTTTATCATTATAAAAAAGGGAGTGACATTATTACGAATATACCTAGCATAAAAATATTAGTATGTTTTTTCTTTTCTTGGTATTTAAAAAGATAATATGAGGCATATTAGTACTCACATTCTGTTGGATCTTTGGGATTAGTCATTAGGAACTCAAATTGAATTTGAATTTGATTTCTTCTTATGCATATAAATATAATTCTTTGACTCGTAGACATGTTACACATATGATGTTTAATTTCGGAAAACTACTTCATACTTTTGCTGAATTCCAAAAAATACCTCTTATTTTGATATAATCGCAAAACTACCTCATACTTTTCAGGTTTCAATAAACTCCCCATACTTTGGTTTCGTAGAACTGCCTCATACTTTGCTTAATCTCGTAGAACTACCTCATACTTTGGTTTAATTTCGTAGAACTATCACATACTTTGATATATGTGGGATGGTGGAGGAGGGAGGAGGGCGGCGGCACAGGGAAGTGGTGGACAAGTGCGGTGGTGGGGGAAGGTGTGGCGGGGGCGGGGGGCTACGATGGAGGGAAGGGGGATGGGGCGGTGGGGGGGAGGGGGGATGACGGTGGTGGGGGATGGGGAGGGGGATGAGGGTGGCGGTGGGTCGTGGGTGGAAGGGGGATGGGCAGCGATGGATGGAGGGCGAAGGGTGTCGGTGGGTGGGGGGAGGGGGAGGACGGTGGGAGGGGGTGGGAGGATGGCGGCAGCGGGTGTAATGGGGATGGGCGGCGATGGATAGAGGGCAAAGGGCAGCGGTGGGGTGGGAGATATGTGGATGAGGGAGTTTATTGAAACCTAAAAAGTGTGCGGTAAT
This sequence comes from Scilla litardierei, assembly GCA_030789695.1. Lineage (NCBI taxonomy): Eukaryota > Viridiplantae > Streptophyta > Magnoliopsida > Asparagales > Asparagaceae > Scilla > Scilla litardierei. The sequence goes on along the minus strand of CM061138.1, from coordinate 40,056,126 downwards.
TTTCCGAAATTAAGCCATCACATATGAAGATATATATGCCTTCTTGTCATATAAATATACATCTTTTGGAATCCATATATTTATATTATGCATAAATTGATTTATGATTATTTTAGCATGAAATTGATACGTCTAGGGCTTTTTATGGGGATAAAAGGTGGGATTTTTATGGCTTTGGACTACTAATTCTAAGGTTTAGAGACGAAGAACTGATCTGAAATTAATAATTAAACCTAGAACAATAGATCTAAAATCACGAGCAAGATAATTACCGAGAGAAATAATCTAGGGTTCCAGAGAAATAAAGATACCTTCACAATTCTTCGATAAAAGTCCAAGCTAGGGCCGGCCGGCCCTTGATTAGGAGAGGGATTAGTCCAATGTCGAATTACGAAACAACCCTCCCCTATGGATACGAAATTACAAGTTTGGGACCGTGTCCGTGGTGGACCCAAGTCGCCTCTTCCGTTGATAGACTCGAACTGGGACCCACTCGTGAGCCGCGTGACCCGCCTCCCTATATAGCCGCGCCGTATCATTACTCCCCCTCAAAAGTGCCACCTTGTCCTCGAGGTGAAAATCTGGAAATTGGTCGCGTATCACTGCGGATGACTCCCAGGTAGCATCGTAGTCCGGTAGGCCCCTCCATCAAATAAGCACCTCATGCGTCCCGTCTGTAGCCTGTTGAACCCTCGTCAGCTCCTGAGGCTCAAGAAGCACCTCCATGTCCTTGATCAAGTTAGGTGGCAAGGTCGGTGATAGTGTGTGATTCCCAACGGCTCTCCTTAACTGTGAGATGTGAAACACCGGGTGTATTGTGGAGGTAGCTGGTAACTGCAGACGATACGCCACCTTCCCGATCTGAGCTGTCACCTCAAAAGGTCCATAGTAGCGGCCTGCTAGCTTCTCATTGCTCCGACTGGCCAAGGTCTTCTGTCTGTAGGGTCGTAGTTTCAGATAAACCCGATCCTCCCCAACAAATTGCACACCCCTCCGATGCTCGTCTGCCTTAGTCTTCATGATTTGCTGGGCTCGCAGTAGATGTTTCTTCAACTCCTCCATATATCTGTCCCGCTCTCCCAGATGCTCCACTTGTGACACGGGTGTGGCCCCTCTGTTGTAGTGTATCAAATGGGGCGGCTCCCGACCATACAAGATCCGAAAAGGTGTGCTCTGTGCTGTCGAGTGGTACGCGGTGTTGTACCAATATTCTGCCCACGCTGACCATCTGGCCCACTGTCTCGGTGCATTTGACGCAAAACACCTCAGGTAGGTCTCCACACTCCTATTCACCACCCCTGTCTGTCCATCCGTCTGTGGGTGATAGGCTGTGCTCATTCTCAGCTTGGTTCCTTGCACCTTGAATAGCTCCTGCCAGAAACTGCTAATAAAGACCTTATCGCGGTCTGACACTATGGAGGCGGGGAAACCATGCAAGCGAACCACCTCCCGCATAAAAGCTGCAGCCACTGTCACTGCGGTGTCAGGGTGCCTGAGAGGTATGAAATAAGCATATTTACTGAGCCGATCTACCACCACTAATATATAATTGTAGCCCTCTGATCTCGGAAGCCCCTCGATAAAGTCCATGCTGATATCCTTCCAGACTCTCTCCGGTAAAGCCAACGGCTATAGAAGTCCTGCGGGTGCCATTGCCATATACTTGTGACGTTGACACACGTCACACTCTGTTATACATTGTGTAATGTCATTCTTCATCCCTGGCTAGTATAGCTCCCTCGCCATCCTCCTGTAGGTCTGCTGTATTCATGAATGCCCTTCGATGACACTGCCGTGGAACTCCTGGAAAATCATCAGAATATGGGCGGAGCCCCTGGGAATCACCAGTCTCCCCTGATATAGAAGTCGCTGCCCGCTCATGGTGTATCCTAGAAAATCTGCGGATCCCTGCTGCAGTGCCTCCCGTATCTTTGCCAAATCTGTGTCGGCCTCAATCTCCCTGCTCAACGGCTCCCAGTCTAGAAGGACTGGTGCGGAAATGGCTGCCACCTCTGCGAGCTCCTCGCGACGAGACAAGGCGTCCGCTGCCTTGTTCTCCAGGCCTGGCCGGTACTGTATCCCAAAGGTGAAGTAGACTAGCTTGGAGAGCCACTTCTGATGCTCCTCCATGACCATGTGCTGTTCCAGTAGATATTTTAGGCTCCGTTGGTCGGTCCTCACTATGAATCTCCTTCCCAACAAACAAGGCCGCCATTTCTGTATGGACAGAACGATCGTCATCAACTCCCGCTCGTATACTGACTTCAGCCTCGCTCGTGCTGACAGAGTCTGGCTAAAAATGCAATAGGCCTCTGGTCCTGCATCAACACTGTGCCCAACCCTTGTCCAGAAGCGTCGGTGTCTATAACAAATGGCCTGCTGAAATCCGGTAGTGCTAAGACGGGCACCGTTGTCATAGCCTGCTTCAAGGCCTCAAACGCCTTGGTAGCCTCCTCGTCCCAGTGGAAGCTATCCTTCTTAAGCTGCTCTGTGAGTGGCCAAGCAATCGAACTGTACCCCTGGACAAACTTCCTGTAGTATCCCGTCAGGCCCAAGAAGCCACGCAAACCTCGTAATGTGGTGGGTACCGGCCAGTCAAACATAGCTGCGATCTTGGCCCGATCTGCCGCCACCCCCTCAGCTGACTCCATGTGTCCCAAGTATTCCACCTGCAGCTGCCCAAACACTTCTTCTTATTAGCACACAGCTGCTGCTCCTGTAACTCATGCAGCACTGCCTGTAGGTGCCCCACGTGCTCCTTCACACTGCAACTGTACACGAGGATTTCATCGAAAAATACCAACACAAATCTCCGGAGGTAAGGTCGGAATACTTTGTTCATCAGGGCCTGAAAAGTCGCTGGGGCATTTGTCAGGCCAGAAGGCATGACCAGGAACTCCTAGTGTCCCTCATGAGTCCTGAAAGCAGTCTTGGGCACATCAGCCGTCCTCATCCTTATCTGATGATACCCAGACTTGAGATCGATTTTCGAAAAGCAAGCTGCTCTGTGGAGCTCATCCAGTAGTTCATCAATCACTGGGATAGGAAACTTATCTGCAACAGTCTCCTTATTCAGGGCCCTGTAGTCCACACAGAATCTCCAGCTGCCATCTTTCTTTTTAAGTAATAAAACCGGGCTGGAGAACGGGCTAGTACTCGGCTGAATCACCACTGCATGCAGCATGTCCTCCACCAACCTTTCTATCTCGTCCTTCTGAACCTGTGTGTACCTGTAGGGCCGCACACTAATGGGAGACACGCCCTCCCGTAAGACGATGGCGTGCTCGTGGTCTCTGTGCGGTGGCAGCCCCTGGGGTGTCTGAAAAACCCCCCTCATACTGAACCAACAGCTGCTCGATCTCTGGTGCCACCACATGGGACTGGTCCTCGCTCTGTACTGCTGCTGTCACGACCTGTAGCTTAACCAAGAAACCTCCTACTGCTGTGTGAATCACTCTAGACATGGCCTTGTATGCTACTAATGAGCGACAGAGGCTGGGGCCCCCTGCAAAACCACTGTCCTCCCCCTATCCTGGTACTCCATCCTCAGCATCTTCCAATTCATCTTGGTCTCTCCCAGTGTCTGCAGCCACTTCATCCCCAGAATAACATCGGTGCTCCCTAACTCCAAGGGAAGAAAATCTGTGACAATCTGTACTCCCTGAAGCGTCACAATCACTCCGCGGCAGACACCGATGTTGTGTGTCACCTGCCCAGTGCCCAGCATCACTCCATACCTTCCCGTGCCACTCAGCTGTAGTCCTTGCTCTCCCACCAACATGCTGGAGATGAAATTGTGGGTGGCCCCACTCTCTACTAGTACTATCACCTCCTGACTGCACACCTGTCCCACCAATTTCATGGTGTGGTTCGGTGTGAACCCTACCACCGAATTTAGGGATATCTCTGCCAAATCCAAGTGCTGGTGCTCTGTCTCCTCATCATCCCTTGCCTTTAGTAAAACGACATCGTCCTTCTCCTTATCATCGTTCACTAACAGTATCTGAAGGGTCCGATCCGTGCATCGGTGTCCTGGAGTGAATTTCTCATCACATCTGAAGCACAATCCTTTCACTCGCTTCTCCCTCACCTCTGCATCTGTCATTCTCCGTACCTGCCATCCTGCTCAGGGCTTCAGTCTCCTGTCTCTGTTGCCCCCGGTAACGGTTGTAACTCCCTGGGCAGGCGCGGTCCCTGGAGTAGACGTAGTCCTCTGTCCTGTAGCAGACGCCTGTCCCCGAAAAGTGGTACCTCCCCACGCCCCGCGGGCTCTCCGCTCCGTCTCCTGATGGTCTTCCACCTTACTCGCCAATGTCATCATTCCGCACAGTCCCACTGGCTGTAGCTGCCTCAGTCCAGATCTCACAGTAGGCCTCAGCCCCTTCATAAAGCAGCCCCCCAATGATTCCTCAGATACTCTTCGGACTCAGTGGCAGAGCGACTCAAACTTCTTAATATAACCTCCTACGCTCTCCACCTGCTTCAGTGAGTAAAGCCTCTCAAACACTCCGCCAGATTGCCCTACACCAAAACGCTCCATCAGGAGCGATGTAAACTCCTTCCAAGTCTGAAATGTCTGCTGCTGATCAGTCCACTGAAACCAGTCCAAGGCCCCCCTCCAAACAGACCCCTATCGTCTGAAGCCAGTCCTCCCCCGATACTGCTGATATCTCAAAGTACTTCTCCACCAGGTACAACCAGTCGTCAGGATCTCACCCCTCAAAAATAGGCATCTCGAGTTTCCGCAGCCGTCTCTTCCCAGCGAATCCACCTCTCCTGCTGATGGAATCCTCTCATCGGCTGATACCCCTGTGGTCTGTCTGGAAAAAATGCATCGGCATGATCTCGGGCTCCTCCATCTGCTCCATCCCCCCGCCAGTTACCTCTTGCATCCCCCGGTGGGTATCCATACTCGGCCTGATGTCCCCTTGGTGCGCCCTGGTATGCTCTCCAATCACCCGTCACTCCCCCGAAGGGTGGGGTCTGAGTCGACGGGCCACCCATTAACTGGTGGTGCCCTCCAGGCTGCTGAAATCCTTCGTCGGGTCCCACAGACGGCTGAAATCCGGGAAATTGTGCCAATCGGACCTCGTGCTGGGCCCCCGGAAGCCCGGGTGTGCTCGAAAGGTGCTTTCGGGGGCCTAGAAGGCCGGCGGGGCCCCCCGGGGGTCTGTCGGGGCTCGGGGCTCCCCCAGGGGCCGCACGAAACCCCCCAAGTGGGCGCCTGGGGCTGCCGGCCCCCATGCGCTCCCGCCTGGGTTCGTCGGTGCCGCAGGGAGGGGCGGTGGCTGCGGCCGCCCCTCCTGGGGGTAAGGCGGGGCCCCTGCGGCTCTCTGGGGGTTCGTCGGCCCCCCAGATGGCCGTGGGGGTTCGGCGGCCATCCCCCCGGTTGCCGGAGGGGCGGGAACCCCCCTCCGGTGGATCCTTCTCTGGCTCGCGGCGGCGTGGAGACGCGATATGCCTCCCACTCCTTGTCACAAGGATCGAAGACTCTGTCGTCGTCTTGTTCCGGCCCTTCTTTGTAAAAAATCATCTTTTTACCCTTGTCCTTCGTCAATGGTGGCTCCTTTTTGCTTGGATCCACCTTCTGGGTGAGATTAACGGACAACGCCGCTATCGCCTTCGCTATCGCCGCCAATTTCGTCTCCGTTTTCTCTTGGTTCTCCTTTATCTCCCCTCGGATCTCCGCGGCCATCTCTGCGTCTTCCTTCCTCGCGCCAATGAACGCTTTGCTGATTTGGGCTTCCATCCGTTCAACTTTCTCTTCCAACGCTTCGATCCGCTCCATAGATCGTGTGCTCGCCATGGATCAACCGCTCTGATACCAATTTGATACGTCTAGGGCTTTTGTGGGGATAAAAGGTGGAATTTTTATGGCTTTGGACTACTAGGGTTTAGAGACGAAGAACTGATCTGAAATTAATAATTAAACCTAGAACAGTAGATCTAAAATCACGATAATTACCGAGAGAAATAATCTAGGGTTCTAGAGAAATAAAGTTACCTTCACAATTCTTCAATAAAAGTTCAAGCTAGGGCCGGCCGGCCCTTGATTAGGATAGGGATTAGTCCAATGTCGAATTATGAAACAACCCTCCCTTACGGATGCGAAATTACAAGTTTGGGACCGGGTCCGTGGTGGACCCAAGTCACCTCTTCCGTCGATAGACTCGAACCGGGACCCCCTCGTGAGCCGCGTGACCCGCCTCCCTATATAGCCGCGCCGTATCAGAAATCTAGATTTATCATGAGATCTAGAATAATTCTTATATAATGGTAAAAAATTTAAAAATTTTATTGATATATCAACAAGCTTCTAACAATATACTTAGACTATGATACTTTAAAAGAAACAATCATTTAAATATAAGCATGTTAAACAACATAAAATGAATCATGCTTTTATAAAAGCATGATTGGATGAGGGTGGCGGTGGGTCGTGGGTGGAAGGGGGATGGAGGGCGAAGGGTGGCGGTGGGTGGGGGGAGGGGGAGGACGGTGGGAGGGGTGGGAGGAGGGCGGCGGCGGGTGTAATGGTGATGGGCGGCGATGGATAGAGGGCGAAGGGCAGCGGTGGGTGGTAGGAGATATGTGGATGAGGGAGTTTATCGAAACCTAAAAAGTGTGAGGTAGTTTTCCGAAATTAAGCCATCACATATTAATATATATATGCCTTCTTGTCATATAAATATACATCTTTTGGAATCCATATATTTATATTATGCATAAATTGATTTATGATTATTTTAGCATGAAATCTAGATTTATCATGAGATCTAGAATAATTCTTATATATGCTTTTATAAAAGCATGATTCATTTTATGTTGTTTAACATGCTTATATTTAAATGATTGTTTCTTTTAAAGTATCATAGTCTAAATATATTGTTAGAAGCTTGTTAATATATCAATAAATTTTTTAAATTTTTTACCATTATTACATTTTATGACATTCTTAGAAATTTCATCATATCTTAATTTCATTGATGAAATATATTTATCAAGCTCACAAATGCAAATATTTAGATTATTGCATTCATTTTTGAGCAATATGTTTTCATCTTTTAAAGATTTATTTTCTAAGATGAAGTTTTTATTATTTGGGATCAATTCATCTAAATTTGAACATTTAGCAATATGAATATCATGATCAATTTTTTAACTTATCATTATCATGTTTAATGATTTAACTTAGCATTTAAACTCGTATACCTATCATACAAATCATTAAATGTATTACGACATTCATCATTATCTAAATTACCTGTTACATCATCTCGTGTCATTAAACACATGGACATAATCGACTTCTTTTTCATTGGATGAGTCGCTATCCTCCTATGTAGCCACTAAAGGTTTGTTCTTCTTATGAAATTTGTTGAAAGCATTTGAAATCTGTCTTTAACATTAAACACTCCTTGACGTATCTGGTTTTTATAACACAAAGGTAAGTCTTAGTTTTATTATGCTTATTTAAATTATACTTACTTTTCTTGAGGAATTTTCTGAATTTCCTCACAAGGATATCAATGTCATCATCTTTTTCATCAAAATCTTCAATATCAGAAGATGCATTGAATACAAGAGCCTTGTTCTTTGGTATTTTTTATCTCTGATCTTCAAGTTGGACTTTGGAAGACATCAAGTTACTAGATTTTCCACAGAGAGTTGATAGATCATTTGCTACCTATACCATCGCGGTCTTTTCTCCCATTCGGAAGTGAGGGTATGAATGATCTTCTTCATCATTTCAACTTTGTTGAGTATTGAACTTCTCCATACTTGGTTTTGATGATGAGCAAACATAAATACTTGTGACTAATCCCCTCCATGCAGTTAATTCATTGCCTAAGCTAATCATGAAGATCAATTGCAATGAATGACACTTAAGGATCAATCAAAGCTCAAAGTGTTGAAGATTGGGTGATCAAGATAAAGATAGAAGCTTCAAAGTCTTCAAAATAATTCAAGAGAAAGAAGAGAAGCTATAATCCAATGTAAATCTTTTATTCTCTTTATTCTTTCTCATTAGAATGTAGCCTTGAAGTAGTATATTGTTGGAGCACTCACACATCTCTCATTCCAGCCTAGGAATTCATTAGAACTCATTTCCTAGGACTCTAACTCTTTATTCCCTGAGCTGTGCATTTTAGGCTTTCAACAAGCGACTGCTGAACATTTGTCAGGCGCCTGTCTCCTTATAGACGCATGTGATTTGTTCTACAGTCATCTGTTATGCACACACTTTTGACTTGGTATTTTGGGTTTTCTGTATTCAACTTGAACATGCTGCTGTGATACAAAGTACTTGTGTATGGCTCCTTGCAGGCACCTGAACTTTGTTCTACAGTCGCATGTATCATCTTGCGCAAAGATCCCAAGTTTTGTCAACTTTCACACTTGTGCATTCAGGCGCCTGATATTGAATTCACAGTCGCCTGCCCATGGCACATGCGCATGTATGTACCACATCAGTCGCATGTCCACCCTTGCCCAGATCTTTCTTTTTGGCAAGTTTCGCATTTGTGCACACATACGACTGACGTTGGTTTCCAGTAGCTTGCACATGGCACATGCGCCTGTGGATACTACATTAGTCGCCTGCCCTGCTACCCAGAATTCTTGAGATTTGTTAACATTCGCACTTTGTCACTCAGACGTCTGTAGAAGGTCTCTCAGGCACCTGTCTATTTTCAGGCGTTTGTCCAACATTCATCAGTCGCCTGTCCTACGTGGTAAGTTACTGTTTGAATTCTCACCTACCCTCTGACACAGAGCGGCATGCGCCTGTCTGTTCTTCATCAATCGCCTGTCTTGCCTGTAAAATTAATCTGTTGGTATTTTCCACGGATTTTGAAGGGGCTTTTGGGCATTTCCTTTGAGGGTTTGAGAGAACTTATAAATGGGCATGTTACTGGTCCATTGAGAGCCTCTTAGCTATTCAAGCATTCATCTCAAGCTCTGAAGCAATCAAGCTTTCTTTCTCAAATCAAAAGCCCTAGATTTCAACTCTCATCTTGTCTTCCAACTAGAACCATTTCTAATCCTCTAGCTTTGATAAAGACAAGTACAAGGACTACTCTCTCTTCTAGGAAGAGATCAACGCACTCCAATCACTTTGCTCCTTCAAGTTCTACTTCAAGGCATATGTGATTTGTAAATGTAATTTCGAATTTCGTAACTTTCGTAATTTGGTTTTACTATCAGATTGTGAGAGTGGTTTGCTTGATCCTAAGTTGTGGGATTCAGGGACATCAATCGTGTATTGATGATTACACTTGTAGGGTTGCTACAAGTGGGTTGAAAGGAAAACTCACGATAGTGTTTTAGCTTGAGTATCTGGGTGGTATCCCGGGTGGTAGGGACGTAGAATTATCGGGAACAAGTCGGGTTTGACTTGGGTAATCCGAACCCTTGAACATCCGTGTGTTTGCTTGTTCATTGTTTAATTATAATTCCGCATCTTTGTTGGTTAAGATTTTAATTAGGCGTAACTGTCTTATTAATTTATAAACACTATTCTACACTCCTAGTGTTTTCCTCATAACACAGAGTCATTACAATTGGTATCAGAGCATAAGGTTATAGTTATGACATCCAACAACAACGTTCCTCCACATACTTCTTACAACAATCATGATCGTGATGATGCTTCTTCCGTCATCGAAGGACATTCTATGGTTCGTCCTTCGTGCTTCAATGGCACGAATTTCGACTATTGGAAGTGCCAGATGGAGACATTCCTTAGTAGTGCTTCTTTTCCTTCATAAGGAATACGTAGAGCCTACGGAAGAGGATTTCGACAAATGGACTCCCGTCGAGAAGTCCGTAGAGGTGAACAATGACAAAGCAATGAACACTCTTCATTGTGCTCTGGATCCCGATGAGTTCAACAAGATTTGCACATGTAAGAGTACACATCAAATTTGGAACCATCTCGTCGTCACCCACAAAAGAACCATTAAGGTAAAATTGTCGAAGTTATATATTGCCGTACAAAACTTCAATATGTTTCAAATGAAGGAAGATGAGAACATTGCTTCAATGTTTGTTTGCTTCATCGATATCACCAATGAGCTTGAAGCTCTTGGACAGACATATACACAACAAGAGAATGTGAGGAAGATTATCATGTCAATGACCTCAAAATGGGAAAGAAGAGCAATTGCTATTGAGGAGGTCAATGACATGAAGAGCTACACCATGGTGAACCTCATCGGTACCTTCATGTCTTATGAAGTGAGAAGTTAGAACCGATTGAAGATAAGAGGAATAATGAAGCCAATAGAGGCAAAGAAGAAGGCATTAGCATTCAAACCTACTTCTTCATCATCCGATAGTGATGAGTCCGATAACGAGATGGATTTTGAAGAAATGACGCTCATGTCGAAGAAGTTCCAACGCTTCTTTCGCAAGGTAAATTTCCATCCAAATACAAATTCGATTCCACTAACAATTCTTTTTCTCTTTGTTTTAAGTGCAATAAGCCGGGGCACATCAAGAAGGTTTGCTCAATGCTAAAGAACACGGATAAGTGGAAAGCACCAAAGTACCACAAGTCCGGCAAATTCAAGAGGGATAAGAAGAAAGGACTTGTTGGCACTTTCGATGATTCGAGCGGGGATTCTTCAAGCGAACCCGAGGATGAGAAGGGTGAGAGTGCACACATGTGCTTCATGACACGCAAGGATACACTCTCCGATGGAAGCTCTAGTGAGAGCGATGAAACCGAGGTACCCAAAAAAGAGAAAAAGAGCAAGAAAAGCAATATTATCTCTAAGAAGAAAGGATGGATTCTCGATAGCGGTTGCTCCAAGCATATGATGGGAGATCCCTCTTTGCTCTCTGAAGTGATCCGCATCAAGAACGGTGCAAACCTTTGGAGGTGATGAAAAGGGAATCACCATTGGAGTAGAAAAGTCGGTAATTCATCTAAACCCTTAATTGATAATGTACATTTAGTAGATGGTTTAAATCACAACCTTATTTCCATAAGTCAACTTTGTGACAAATGTTACAAGGTTAACTTTGTAGAGGGTTTGTGTAGCATCATGGATAATGATTCTAAAGTTTTATTTTCCGACATTAGACATAAAGATATTTATATTTTAAGTATGTCTCATTCTCTACAACATTGTTTAGTTGCTCATTCTAATGAACAATTATAATGACATCGTCGTTTTGGGCAGTACATTTTAAGCATCGATATAAATTAGCTAAGCATGATTTAGTTAAAGGTTTTCCGAAAATATCTTTTAATAAGCAGTTTTCGTGATTCATGTCAACGTGGAAAACTCCGTAAATCGTCATTTAAACTTAAAGATGGCATTAGTTCTAAGAGGCCCTTAGAACTACTTCATTTAGATTTATTTGGGCCTACTAGAGTTGCATCTTTAGGAAATGCACATTATGGATTAGTCATTGTTGATGACTTTTCTAGTTTACATGGATATCATTTTAACTAATAAAATTGAAGTCTTTGATGAGTTTACCAAATTTGCTAAGAAAACTCTTAGGAACCACCATTATCACTATTATGGAGTGGAATTTGAGATTGAGCTTTTCTCTAAGTTTTGTGATGACAACGGTATAACTTACAATTTCTCCTTTTCTCGCGCACCACAACAAAATGGTGTTGTTGAGAGAAAGAATATGACTATTATTGAGTGTGCACACACAATGCTCTATGATAGTCATCTTGGACTTCAGTTTTGGCCGGAGGCGGTGCACACAACATGTTATGTGCTTAATATGGAGTCTTGTGAAGCCCGTACAAACAAAACTTGTTTTGAACTATTTTATAATACAAAGTTTCAAGTTAAATATTTTTGAGTTTTTGGTTCAAAATGTTTTATTAAGAACACGTTTGGTAATCTTGATAAATTTGAGCCAAGATCCGTTGAAGGAATTTTTGTTGGATATTCCACACGTAGCAAAGCCTACCGGATATACAACAAAAACACTTCAACGGTTGAGGAATCACTACACGTTTATTTTAATGAAGATTTTGATTTACCTCATGTTGATGATGATAGTGTAGATATTTTATGTGATTCAATTAGTAATGTTAAAATTGATGATGTTATTTAGACTAACATTACTAATGAAAATGTTGAGATTGTTCCTAAGCTTTGGAAATGCGATCCAGGTATTCCCAAAGCTTATCCAACTGTTCGTGACCCATCCACATGACCAAATAATTGGAGATATTGGAGTGGGTGTCCGAACAAGGTCACAAATTGATGAATTCTCTCATTGTGCATTTGTTTCTACGATTGAGCCAAAGAACATTCAAGAGGCATGTGAAGATAACGCTTAGATCGTAGCAATGGAAGAGGAACTTATGCAATTCGAAAAAAATGAAGTTTGAGAGCTTGTTCCTCTACTTAGTGGTCATCAAGTCATTGGGACCAAATGGATATTCAAGAACAAGACGGATGAGAATGAAGTCATCACAAGGAACAAAGCAATAGCAATGTTAGTAGCTCAAGGCTACCGACAAGAAGAAGGTATTGACTTCGAAGAATCTTTTGACCCCGTAGCTAGATTGAAGCCAATAGATTACTTTTACCTTTTGCATCCCATAAGAATTTCAAACTTTATCAAATGGATGTCAAAAGTGCTTTTTAAATGGTTTTGTTAGTGAAGAAGTTTATGTCTTTCAACCACCTAGTTTCATTCATGAAATTTTCCAAATCATGTTTTCAAACTTAAGAACGCCTTATATGGGTTGAGACAAGCTCCTAGAGCTTGGTATGATCGACTTAAGACTTTTCTTTTGGATTTAGGTTTTAAAATGAGTGAAGTTGATTTTACTCTTTTCACTAAATATTATGAAGATGATCCTTCTAATCCAAGTTTTTGTAGATATTATTTTTGGATCTACTATCTATGATTTTTGCCAATAATTTTCTAAATCTATGAAGGAAGAATTTGAGATGAGCCACATAGGCGAGCTCAACTATTTTCTAGGTCTTCAAATTCGGCAAATGAAGGATGTGATTTTCATACACCAAACCAAATACACCGGGGAGTTTATCAAGCAATTTGGGATGGAATCGTCTTCAAGCAAGATGACTCCCATGAGTACAACCACATGTTTTCACAAAGACGAAAACGGGAAAGATGTAGACATTCGTCTATATCGGAATATGATAGGTAACTTACTTCATTTAACTGCAAGTAAGCCCGATATCATATTTTCCGTTTGTTTATGTGATACATATCAAGCACGACCTAAGGAATCACATTTGATTGCTGTTAACGAATTTTTCGTTACCTCGATCAAACACTAGATTATGGATTATGGATTACTTTATCCTAAATCTAGCACATATGAGTTAATCTCATATAGTGATGTCGATTTTGCTGGATTAAAATCCGATAGGAAGAGTACTAGTGCACTTACTATTTTTTTTAGGAAATTCCATTGTCTCTTGGTTTTTCAAGAAGCAAAACTTCGTTATTGTCCACGACTTTAGCGGAATATATTGACGTGGGTCTTACATGTGCACAAGTCCTTTGGATGAGACAATACTCTTAAAGACTATGGTATTAATTGTGATACTTGCCATATCATGGTTGATAACCAAAGTGTAATTTGTCTCTACAAAAATCTAGTACATCACTCTCGTATCAAACACATAGATGTGAGACACCATTTTATTAATGATCATGTAGCTAAAAGGACATTATTGTAGAGTACATTGAAACCCAAAAGCAAATTGCCGACATCTTTACAAAACTTCTAAAAGAAGATTCATTTGTGAGGTTGCGTGGATAATTCGGGATTATGAGTGAATCTGAAATTTATGACTTCATTTTCACATGTTATATTATGTTTTGTGCTTATATGATCATTTTCATATCTCATGTATATTGTGTCTATTTTTCACATTATGATTTATATGAGATTTATTGGAGATTTTGAATATTTTATGATTGGATTGATATCATTGCTATGCATATTAGTTTATATGTTTTTATAGCTATTTGGTGTCATTAGAGTGTTTAGAGTATACGTCTAAGGGCGAGAAATCTCGAATCTTTGATTTTGACCCAATTCTGGATTTCAGAACCGGGACAGTCGACTGTATTTTCTACAACAGTCGACTGCCCAATCTCTCTATTTCAGCCTTCATATGACATCTTCATGTCAGGCGACTTATGCTCATTTTACAGGCGCTTGGTCATCTTCCAGGCGACTGTATTTTTGTTATCAGGCGCCTGCCCAATTGTCACTCACTTTTCCGATAACAAGCTCAAAATTTCTTAAAATTTCATATCTGCAGCAGGCCCCAGGCCCCTGTAGGTCATTTCACAGGCACATGTCCATCGACAGGCTACTGAGAATTCTTCTACAGGCGTCTGTCCCCCAGCCTAGATATTTTTATTTAGGGCACGTTGTGCATCAGTCGCATGTCCGACGTGTTTGGTGGTTCGTTATCTTAGATCTGAGCCGTTCTTTTTCATCCAACAGCCCAGATCTCATTTTCCCCTAATCTATAACCGTCGATCGTGCCTATTTCCTCTCTCCTCCGATTCAAATCCCCGCACTTCTCTTCATCTTCCTCTCGACAGCTCGGATCTCCTCCTTCGTCGTTCAGCCAATTCCGACCGTCGACTCTTCCTCCATCTCCTCCGTTGAGTCGTTCTCCTCCTTCGTCTTCTAGGTATAATTTCAGTTCATTTCCATTTGATTTTGTGCCCGAGTGTCGATTTCTTCAATTCAACTCATGGCACCCAAAGTCGGCACTTCTAAGGGAAAATCCCTTAAGAAGCCTCGTGAGCCTAAGGTTGGGGTCCCTAAGCCTGCTCCTACCAAAGGTCGTGCCAAACCCCACACCAAAAATGCTACTCCATCCTCCGAGTTATCTGCATCCGAATCCTCTTGGTTGAGTGAGGAGCGTCCACTTCAGCGTAGGCGCAAGCAACTCCGACTAATGTGGTTCATTCTTCTCGGTCTCTAGCCATCCTCCCTGCTCAACCACATGTTCACGCCGAAATTCCCCATGCTGAACCCCATGCAGAGCCTTCCAATCATAATGCTCAAGCCCAAGAACATCCTCCATCTCCTCCCCCTAGGGCTCCTGCATCCTTTGTCCCCACTTGTCGTGATGACAAGTGCTTGGGAAAATATAATGCCTTGGTCAATGTGAAGCTCCTCAAGGAGCGATTCATATCGTATCTTGCTTTCCAAGCCGAGAATTTATCATAGCTTATGACCACGACCAACTTGGTCGATCTATTTAGATATTCTTTGGCTGACTCTCCAAAACCATATCCCATGCGCGTGAAATTATTTTATGCTAACTGCATTTTCGGTGAGTATAACGACACTGGGATTCTAGATACAATGGTCCAGGGGGACGTCCATCAAGCTTGACCCCAAGCTTTTAGGGTCTACCCTTTCCATTCCCCCGACCGGATTTCTTACTAATATATCCATCTTTAGGGTTTCTGAGCTAAATCAGAATGTCCTCCAGGACATGTTCACTGTCATTCCTCCTATTCTCACCGCTGGGGTGAAGACATCTATGTTTTCCAAACGTGGTTGGGCTGTCTACCACGTCGTCAAATCTAATATCCTGTCAAAATATGGATCATCTGACCAACCTTCACACGACAGCCTGAAGTGCATGTATGGTATCTTCTCTGGGGTGGAGGTGAACTGGGCAGGTGTCATTCTTGATAGGATGGACCATGTAGAGATCACCCCTCTTATCTCTCACTTGCCATACAGTTGTATCTTGACCCATGTTCTCAGGCACTTCCAGATTAACCTAGCTGTCTATGAGCATGTTCCCATTGACCCACTCTGGGATGCAGATGCAAAGCTGAAGTCTTCTTCAGCTCTGCAAACTGCAGCCAAGAAGAGGCAGTCTGTGTCTGGACCCTCTTCATCTTCTGTTCCTCCAGCTGCTACCACTGTTCCTCCAGCTGACATTCTATCATCCGCAGCTCCACCTACTATTGATCCATTCTTTGTCCAGTTGGACAATAAGGTGATTGTGTTAATTAAGCTGTTCCATACTTCATTTTTGCGTCATGGTATACCTATTCCAGCTTCCCTCCAGTCATTGATTCATCCTTCTGAGGATATCCCATCATCTGCTGCGATCAGCCTGCTAAGGCTACCCATGTGATCACCCCTTCAGATGCTGCTGTTGTGACTTCTTCTGTGTTGGAGACTCAAGACTTCCATGTTCAGATGAGAGCTCCCGAGGATGCCTCCACCATTGTCCATATTGATGACTGATGCTGCTCAAAGACTGCTCATCCTAGGATCTTATTTTTTTGTTAAGGTTAGAGAGTGTTGGATGTCTGTATGGATATTTTGGTTATGTGTATGGTTGTTTGGTTGTATTGATGGTGATACTCTGTGTTGTCATTTTGGTGTATGTGGAGTTATTATATTTCTTTTGTGTACTCCATGTATCCATATTTTACACACACACATGATGACATCGTTGGCTCATTAATCTCTTATGTTATTATTGCACGATATTGTCTCATCATGTGCTCTTTATTATATATATTGAATGTTGAGATGTTTTGCATGATTGAATATTGCTAGTGGACTTCATGTCCTCCAGTCAATCTAGTTTTGATAATTTTGATACGTATTTGTGTGATACACCTTCATGTTTTCCATTTTTCATTTGGTACCACGTTAAATACATATCTTATTCTTTATATTCCCATGATTGTTTTACTTTTATTTAGCATTGGTTGTTGTCATCACCAAAAGGGGAGAATGTTGAGTATTAGACTTCTCCCTACTTGGTTTTGATGATGAGTAAACATAAATACTTGTGACTAATCCCTTCAATGCAGTTGATTCATTGCCTAAGCTAATCATGAAGATCAATTGCAATGAATGACACTCAAGGATCAATCAAAGCTCAAAGAGTTAAAGATTGGGTAATCAAGATAAAGATAGAAGCTTCAAAGACTTCAAGATCATTCAAGAGAAAGAAGAGAAGCTATAATTCAATGTAAATCTTTTATTCTCTTTATTCTTTCTCATTAGAACGTAGCCATGAAGTAGTATATTGTTGGAGCACTCACACATCTCTCATTCTAGCCTAGGAATTCATTAGAACTTATTTCCTAGGACTCTAACTCTTTATTCATTGAGTTGTGCATTTTAGGCTTTCAACGGGCGACTGCTGAACATTTGTCAGGCGCCTGTGATTTGTTCTACAGTCGTCTGTTACGCACACTTTTGACTTGGTATTTTGGGTTTTCTGTATTCAACTCTAACAGGCGATTGCTGTACAAAGTACATGTGACTGGTTCCTTGCAAGCGCCTGAACTTTGTTCTATAGTCGCATGTATCATCATGTCCAAAGATCCCAAGTTTTGTCAACTTTCTCACTTGTGTATTCTTGCGCTTGATGTTGGATTCACAGTTGCCTGCCCATGGTACAGGCGCCTGTGTGTACCACATCAGTCGCATGTCCACCCTTGCCTAGATCTTTCTTTTTGGCAAGTTTCGCACGTGTGTACACAAATGAATGACGTTGGTTTTCCAGTCGCCTGCCCATGGCACAAGCGCATGTGGATACTACATCAGTCTCATGTCCTTGCTGCCCAGAATCCTTGAGATTTGTTAACCTTTGCACTTTGTCACTCAGACGCCTGTAGAATGTTTCTGAGGCACTTGTCTGTTTTCAGGCGCATGTTCAACCTTCATCAGTCGTCTGTTCTACGCGGTAAGTTACCGTTTGAATTCTCACCTACCCTCTGACACAGTGCATCATACGACTGTCCGTTCTTCATCAATCGCCTTTCCTGCTTGTAAAATTAATCTGTTGGGATTTTTCACACGGATTTTGAAGGGGCTTTTGGGCATTTCCTTTGAGGGTTTGAGAGAACTTATAAATGAGCATGCTACTGTTCCATTAAGAGCCTTTTAGCCATTCAAGCATTCATCTCAAGATCTCAAGCAATCAAGCTTTCTTTCTCAAATCAAAAGGCCTAGATTTCAACTCTAATCTTGTCTTTCAACTAGAACCATTTCTAATCCTCTAGATTTGGTGGAGCCAAGAAGTACAAAGGCTACTCTCTCTTCTTGGAAGAGATCAACACACTCCAATCACTTTGCTCCTTCAAGTTCTACTTTAAGGCATATGTGATTTGTAAGTGTAATTTCGAATTTTATAACTTTCGTAATTTGGTTTTACTCTCAGGTTGTGAGAGTGGTTTGCTTGATCCCAAGTTGTGGCATTCAAGGACATCAATCGTGTATTGATTACATTTGTATGGTTGCTACAAGTGTGTTGATAGGAAAAGTTTTAGCTTGAGTATCTGGGTGGTATCCCAGGTGATAGGGACGTAGGATTGCCGGAAACAAGTCGGATTTGACTTGGGTAATCCGAACCCTTGAAGATTCTTGTGTTTGCTTTTTTATTGTTGTTTAATTATAATTCCGCATCTTTGTTGGTTATTAGGATTTTAATTAGGCGTAATTGCCTTATTAAATTTATAAACACTATTCAACACCTCTTCTAGTGTTTTCCTCATAGCACAGGGTTCTTACAAACTTGAGTATAACTCTTTCCAAAGGTAATTAATGAATTAGTTATATTAGTGAACCTAGTTTACATCTCTGAAATAGTCTCATTGTCTCTCATCTTAAATACTTCAAACATGTGGACATGTACTGTCATTTTAGATTGTTTTACTTTATTAATTCCTGCATGAGTTAAATCGAGTATGTGTCATATTTGGTATGTCGATGTAGATATAGATATTTGGTATGTCGATGTAGATGTGGATACTTTGACTCGTTTGTATCCATGAAAATAAGGCAATGAAGACATCCATTGCCTTGAAATCCAAAGTTGCAAAAGCCTTTTCTTCATTCATCCACTAGGAGTATATGGTTTCAGGCTTATTGTAGGATGATTCCATGATTTATGATTCATAGTTGATCGATTGAAGGTAGATTAATATCATTCTTTTCCAATAACTGCGGACTTTGTAATGGAATGTCCTCCTATGAATTTCGATGATCCATACAGAAATTGTAGTATAACAAGTAGCTGAAATTGAAAAGTCTGCTGCAATAATAAAAAATAATAATCAAACTAGAGAAGATCAATCACAAACATAAGAATTTTATCTTGATTCGATGCTCCAAACCTACTCCCTCTCCAAGCTTTCCAACTTGAGATTTTTCACTATGTCCGTCTTACAAACCTGCAAATGTTTACAAACCTGCAAAAGTACACATTACAATCTTAACAACCCTGTTTACACCAATATCATTTCATTGATATTTTACTTCATCACCATCTCAACACCTTAAGAGGTTTGCATAAAATTAAAATACAAGTTCTCCTAGAGCCTAGAATGTTTGTTCTTGTGAAACAAAGATGCTAGGAGTGGATTTCTGTCTTAAGAATTAAGAACTTGAAGAACAAAAATAAAGAAATCCAAAACAGTTCTTTCTCAAGAGAAATTCAAAGTAATAGGAAGTATGAGGATGTTCCTCTGAAATGGGGTTGAACAATGATGAGAATGAGGGTGTAGTAATTTTGTAATTTTGGGCCATATGGATATTTTTGTAATTATGGGCAAATCAACTCTTTATATAGTGGATGAGGGTTAGGTCTTAGGAGGTTGAAAATTGAAGAAGAGTTTTGAGTTTTGAGAAGAATTGAGAGAGAATATGGTAAATCCCTTAGATCTAGTGGGAGAGTTATCTCAGCGGGTTTCGCTCGAATTAGAACCACTTATCTTTGTATTCCTCTTGATTATCTTAAATCCTCTTTTCTTCCAAATCCCTAATTTCTTCTACCAAAACCTTAGTTTTCCTATCAAATTAGTATCAAAGCTCTTCGATCCGATGGTGGCATGAAAGATGGATGCTTGTCTTGCTTCGGCGGATAGAATCGAAAATATGATGAACTCTTGGAGATCTTTCGTCACCCTCAACACAAGAAGGATGATACGAATCCAGATCTTAAGAAAAATGAAGTCAAGGGCGTAGATCCTGAGCAAAAGGCAATGCCGTTGCACCAGAAAAGAGAAAATTCATCTCTTTAGAGAAGGAGGTCCATCGAAATGGCGGTCCGGCTTCAGATTTGGGCACCGACGACATTGCCGGGGCAGATCTGTGGCATAAGGTGCCGCTTTTGAGCCAAAAGTGGGGAAATGACTTCAACTATGGTGCGGAACTGCGTCTGGAAGGTGAGGATCTGCGTGCATGGAGGAAGCGGCAAGGGGCGACAGCCCTCTCACTCGTTGGCAGGGAGACGACAGCCCCTTAACACCCCCTGATGGGTCGACCTTAGCTGGGTCGACTTGTCGGCCCTTGGGCAGGTTGCACCGGGGCCGTGAGCCCTATTTTGCTGACCGAAGTCTTTCTGAACCTCATCGACGGTGTTTTGGGTCCTACCGGCCTTCGAATGAGTTTGGCGACCACCGTGGCTTCTATACAGACTTCGTAGGAGATGATGGAGAACTTGGGTGGCCCTTTGACCCATGAGGGGACGAGCAGCAGTTCTCGCACTTGGAGTAGCATGGCCCACGGACTTCATGCATCACCTTGAGGACAATGTGGTCCTTCAAGGTGGTGGAGTAATGATAAGAATGAGGGTGCGGTGACAATTTTGTAATTTGAGGCCTTATGGGTATTTTTGTAATTATAGGCAAAATAACTCTTTATATAGTGTATGAGGGCTAGGGCTAAGAAGGGGTTGAAAATTGAAGAAGAATGTTGAGTGTTGAGAAGAATTGAGAGAGAATATGGTAGATCCCTTAGATCTAGTGGGAAAGTTAGGCTTTATCTCCAATCAAAGTTAAGAGCGACATTCCTTTTGAATTGGAACCAACTTATCTTTGGATTCTTCTTGATTTTCTATAAAAATCCTCTTTTCTTCCAAATCCCTAAATTTCTTCTGCCAAAACCCTAGTTTTTTTAACAAACAGCTATATATAGCGATGATTTACAACCAGGGGTGGTAAAATGAACTCGATCTGACTCAATCCAAACCTGATCTTCTAAATTGAGTATTGGTAGGGGCCTAACCGGGTTGGGTCAAATCCAGTTTGACTTGTTTGAACTTGTTTGATCCTGATAAAATCTGGATCAGGTGCATGTTTAAAGTGGCATTTCAGATTCGCCCGTATTCTATTCGTTATAATTTTATAAATATATATTAAATATAATGCTAATACTTCCCAATAGCTAAAGTTGAGAACTTTGGTTACGGTGTTTGAGCACTTTACCTTTTGTGTGAGGAGGTTAGTGGTTCGATTCCCATCCATGTAAATGTTTTTTAGATTTTTAGATGATAAGCTTTAAAAGGAATATATAATAAAAAGCTAAACCAACAATAACTTCTTTAACTCGGTTGGTTAGGGATTGTGCATACAATCAGTTCGAGGCTTGTTGGTGGCAATCTACTTTAAATGTTTTTTTTTAATTTTAATTTTTAAATAATAAGATTGAAAGAAGTGCTATAAATAATTTAAAGATTATTATTCAAGAGACACCTAAGTAGCTTAGTTGGTATTGGCTTATGCATGCGTGTGTGGTTGTGGGTTCTAGGCTTGTTCTCCACTATCTATTTTGCATTAATTTTTTTGTAAGGAAAAAATCTACTCTATGTGGGCCGGATACTGGTAATCCGAAAAATCGTCGGTTCAGGTACGAGTTTTCAGTTCTTGATCCGGATTGAATCTGGATCAGGTTTGGATACACCCCTAAACAGGTTGGGTCAGACCTGACCTGACCCATACATGACCCGATCTGACCCGTACTTGATCCGTTTGCCACCCCTATTTACAACGATCAAAAGATTCAAAATTCTTACTGATCAACGAATAAAGTTTAAATGGCCCACATACAGAAACTGTCCTGATTAGTCGACTAACCAGCAAAAACAAACAGCAATAAAAATCTGCATTAGTCGATTAGTCTCTTTATTAGTCGATTAATAGCTGACAGTCTGAAGGTAACCGTTGTGTATTAGTCGAATAGAGGAACTGTTCAAAGATTAAAAAAGTAAAGATCGTGAAGATCTGTATTATTCGACTAAGACTAATGATCTTTTTGGTTAACTAATGATATAAAATATCGAATCAATGTGATTTTAAATATACAAAATATCTGATTTGTGTTAGTTGATTATCAAGGTTTGTTAGTCGACTAACACCACAAATATCGTAGGATAAATAATGAACCAAGTGGAGTTGGTTTCAAATGCTTGGTGGATAATTTAAAGTTAACATACTTATGATATGTGATGTGTGTATGTGATCAAGGTTTTACAATCAATCTAAAAAAGGAAAAATGTTTCATAAATGTAATACAAAAAGGAAGGTTGAGCTCGATTGATGTGCTGAATTATACACGTCATTTGTTCTAGTTGTTGAGTCCAAGCACTTGAGCCTTTTCACATGGACATATGCTTCACCTAATGCTGTATAAAACAT
The DNA here is from genome assembly GCA_030789695.1 of Scilla litardierei. Taxonomy (NCBI): domain Eukaryota; kingdom Viridiplantae; phylum Streptophyta; class Magnoliopsida; order Asparagales; family Asparagaceae; genus Scilla; species Scilla litardierei. Next base: position 40,033,677 of record CM061138.1, on the reverse strand, counting down.
ATTAGCCCGAAACATATGATTTGATCATCATCAAAACTAATATTGGGGAGATTCAATATTCAACAAAACATATTCCTAAACCAAAAACTATAATTCATATATCTAAACAGCGTTAAAAAGCAACTGCCTACATGCTTGGTTGTATGCTTTTGTATGCTCAAGTGATTCAAGGCCGCGATCCGCCTCGATCAAAACCGCTTAAGCTTTCAGTTGTTCCCACCCTTTCATTTTCTAAATTCCACATCTTACTCTTAAATAATGCATATATTCAAAGAATAACACGGATGATTTTATCGAATTTTAGTCTCATTTTCAATATCCTATGTTTTTAGTGTATACATGGTTTACGATCTGCATTGTACAGGTACTGATGCACCAATATGGACACATCATACTGATTTGCAACATATCTGAAAAATATGCGTGATACGTATGTTTGTTTGTTGGCACGTGTTTGGCACATGTTTGGCACAACGTGCCATCATGATAGAGTGCTCGTGCTTGCAATGTATAATTACAATGGAAAAGTGGACTAATGTGTGGATAAATTTTATCTTATAATATCTCAATTAAACAAGGAAGCCATAGTGGCTGGTGATTACTCTATGAATCCCTACGATAATCAAATCAAAGCGTCCTAAGGATCCCTCCAGCCTTTTAAATCCCAATATGATTTTTAGATTTTATATTTGGTTCTTTTGAGGTTTTTTATAAATATCTTCATTGTCTCTTGTTTCCTTTATTTCTCTTCTTCATGTTTTTTCCCTTTATGTTAGTGTTTTTTGCATTATAGGTTTTTTAACCTTCTTCTTTGGTGTTATTTCATGCTCTCTTTTTGGTCTCTACTTCTATTGAATAGGTTTTTATTTTGTTTTCTTTACAGGTAATGGAATTAGCATAATAAAGGTTCCTTACCTAATAAAGTTTCATAAAGAAATTTTTTTTGCTTTTATTAGTATTGCTCTCTTCCATGAGAAGTACATGTAGGTGTTTACACCTTTAAAGATTCTTATTTAGTCACTTTGAAAGTGAAAAAAATTAGACAAGAAGTAACATTCGATGATTCTTAATTATCAACAAAATTAGACAAGAAGTAACATTCGATGATTCTTAATTATCAACAATGACTAGGACCAGACATGTAAAATGATTGAAATGTTATTAGACTCGAGTATTTGAGGCGACCACATAAGTGGGCATGTAACCTGGGTGCTTTCTTTTGACACCCCCTAAACACAAGCACTGCTCCTGAACAATACTCATGAGTCATTGGGAATTGGGCTATGAGATATGTGAAATCCATTTCAGTTTTACCTCCTTTTTTATTTTAAATAGCAAAGAACAATTAGACAAAACAAGAATTGGGTTAGGATGCTTTATGTATAGAGATATTTGTTGGATTCGTAATGGTCGGAATTTGAATCATTGACATAGACAAACACATGCATACAAATGCATATACACATGCATGTCAGTATGCATTGGGTGTTTCCTGCCCCTTAGCGTACTAGTTTCTTAATGATTTGTTGTATCCATGCCTCTATAGCTTGTCATGGTTCATGTCCCATATCCATATGGACAATATATAGGCTTCGTTTAAGTTTTAACCGTAATCACAACACATCAATGTCCATTTCTTTCTTCATGGATCAGAGTGATGGGGAGTGATATGGTTCTTACCATGGTTGGAAAGCATAACAGGGATGAGAGGGTTCAGTACTAGTTCAATACAACAATAAGTGTACTAGATTTGTCCTTTTTTGTAATCTTTGTATGGTCAAGATTGGGGTAAAGCGCTTGATTGAGCTTTAACGTTTTATTTTACATGATATGTTATATGCACATACATAGTACAAGGGCTTTTATACTAAAAAGTTTATGATAGACTAACATATGGAAAACAGGTGTATACAAGGAAGGTTCTATAGTATGTTAGCGAGCATGTGTAATTATTGGTTTTATTTCCTTTTACACCCCCTCAAACTCAAGGTGCAACCTTGAGTTTGGAAAAATAACTTGATCCCCAAGTGTAATTCTATGAAGGTTAAGAATGGAATTGCATAAAGCACTACTGTTAGAGTTGGATGATAGATCCGCTTCAAGTGCTCCTATTAAATGATGTTCAGGAAGCCATGGGAAGTTAAAGCGGAGGTTGATGATGATCCACACTGGCTAGTTGAAGCTACGTTAGAAGGAATTTCGAAAGGAGGAGAACGGTTTGCATGTAGTGCAAGTGTTGGAGTTTGATGATGGATCCACTTGGAGCGCTTGTAGTAGAGGCTGTTGAGGAAGCTAGGTGGGAAGCTCGTAACAGAGACCGATAATGACCCACATGGATTAGTTGATGTCGAGCTAGAAAAAAGAGTCAGTGTCAAACCCAGTGCGATCAGGGTGATTGAGCATGGGTTGATGGACAATGCATTGGCCAGGCACTAAGCACGTGCTACATGAGCACACTTCAACACAGACTTATAGTTGATGTGACGACTAAAATGTCGAAGAAGATGTGAGGAAGAAGAGGAAACTAGGATTTACAGTTATGGCTCTAGTATTCATGTAACAAATGAGAGAAGATTGGGCTTCATATGTTCGTTTGCAAGAGGTGTTTATATAAACATTACATAGCACAAGTGTTTATATACATGAACGGTTTTATATACAAAAGGTAGGAACCTTTTATGTAATGTAGGACATCATCTGGAGCACGTGTTATAGGGATGGTTTCTTGTAGGGAAGGCTCACATGTATTTACACAGTGAAGGTTTTATTTGCTTGAGACAATCATGCTCTGTATTTTATTCAAACTTCAGTGTTTGTTCTCCATCATCATGCTTCTACACATGATTTTCTTAGATATTTCTCCTTGGGCTAGTAGCTTTTAATCCGGTTCGTCCCTTAGCTTGATAACTTGTTATTCCATCATTGCCCCTTCGCTCATGTATGCTTAATGCATCCGTCTTCTACGAACTGACCATATCATTAAAAAAACAGATTCGTCATGGTGAAACCTTGTGCTAACAGCATAGAAGGTAATACCTGTTCTGTTGCTCACAAATTAACTAACTGAGAAGGATGGCCTTAGAGATGCTTCTGAACTAGGTTAGAGGTTTTAATGAACGAATTTAAAAGGTAGGCTTCAGCAGCTTGTTAGCCCCTGGTAGGAATGAATGGCAATGAAGGAATCTGATTCTAAATGCATCATTCTAGGCCTTTGGGTTATAATGGCATCCTAGTTACTGGTCAAATATGTCTGGAATGACCATTTTTGTTAAAAAATTTCAGAAAAGAGACGCTTGCCTGTTGGTCATCAGGATACAGTGTCACAGTGAGATGCACCCTAATTTTAGGAGCATTTCCTTTTCCGCATGCCAACATAGCATTTAGTTGTTGATATAATGAGTATCTTGATGCTGAGAGCAGTGTACTCTGTACATGTCAGTTTGAAATTATAAACAGTCAGAATAACACATAAGATGATGTATGTTTTGAGCTGTTGCAAGGGAGAATTGTTTAGGATTACCGGGTTGCCATGCAGGTTGTATTGTATTTGCATTGTCAAAAGGACCTTTCAACAAAGTCGCATTCAACTTCAGAAACCTGGTAGCATAACCACAAATACACATGGTGCAATTTGAGGATGAGGCGGCATTATCATTATTATTATTATTTCTTGCTGAAGCTGCTTCGATGGGACTGAGGATCACACGTGAACTTTATATTCGTGATTGTATCATAAACATCCAGAGAAGAATTCACCGTAGGTATTTCATTGAATAATGAAGACCACATGTTTAATTTTGACAGAGGATGACAGGAGATACAACCATCACTCGTAGCATCCTGCATATATGCTTAGAGCTTATTGGGTTCTTGGATGTCTTCTCCCCCGTGTGTACACTAGCTTAGGCTCCGTTTATCTGAGACTGTTTTGTCTACCTTAGTTGCTTATGTAGCTGTTTACTTGCCTTTTTGGCTACACGCTAGCATTCTCTGCCTGCCATGTCTCTTGCTTGTTTTTTTTTACCATAAGTGAAGATTGCGGCATATCATCATTGTGAATTGTAGATGTGCATCAGACTTCACTATTATCTTGAGACCTTCCGTGGAAAGGGGAAAGCTGGGTTTTGAAGTTACGATGAGCCTTGGCATAGGCAGAGGATCTTTTTATATTGGAACCACCATCACTTTTACCCCTAGTCAGCCAACATTTTTCGTTAACTATTAGGCCTTTATCTAGTATGTTGGACCTTGCAAAGAAAAAAGGAGCTAAACACATTTTCCAATCCCAAGCCCTTTTGAGTCGTTCTTTTTTGTACCTTGCCCTTTTTCCTGAATCGCCGGGCAGATACTACAAAATTTGCAGGATACAAGCTTGCTAACCTTGGGAGTTAAATTATGGCATGCGCGTGTCTTCCTTCTTACTTAATATGGGTTTCTCTTTATTTCCCTTTTTCTGTATCATGTTTTTGTCCATTAATTTAATAATTGATTGTAGGCCTGCAGTTTGTTATATAACAGAATCAGGTAGTCAGGGAAGATTTAGAGCGGAGACCTTGATGGATGCTTCTAGTCCATGCGAGATGGTATTATTTCAGATCCCTTTGTTTTCAACTTTTTTAAAGTCTCTGTACAATTGTTCTTTCTCTACATACGGTAACTGCTTAAACCAACCGACTTTTATTATGAATTGGAAGTTAGAGCTTGCTGCTAAAGAATTCGTACACGCATATAAGCCTATTTGAGGGAGCAAATGGAGGGGGCCTGTTATCACCATCATAATTCGTTCGTTTGCATTTCGTTTGAACGCGACTTTGCTTGAAAACAGCCGCAGCGATTTAGGGTATTAATATGAGGCTGGTGGTCGTCTTTTAAACAATTATAGCATATGTAACAAGATAAGAATGGTTAAGCTAAATAAGTAAAGATTAACGCGTGGATAATTTCATCTTTCCTTCGGCAACGGAAACTGCAAGTCAACAGCCACAACCTCATTAGTTCTAATTGAAACCTGTTTTGGATGCTGAAATGAGATTATGGTAAACTTGTAAATTCGAGTAACTTTGGATAGTGTTAAAATTGTAATTTCTGACAACTGTTTATCCATTTAATTACGGCAAAACAAGAATTTAATTATTTCTATTTGACCCCTTGTTAAACTATAATATTTCACATGCAAATCCTCAAAATCTTTCAAGGAAAAAATCTCGTAAACCACACAATTGACTTCAGCTCGAATCAACAATGTCATGACCTTCAAAGAACAATAGTAATTCCATCATTACTAGAAATTCATTCAATTCTTGATCCAGATTAAACGCACATACTAATGCTACTAAAACTGACTGAATATTGGTACCCAACCTTCATCTGAATGCCTACAACAATTAGGCTCTAAAACATCTAAAGATAAGTGATTCCTTATTAAATTTAGTCTATGATGTACACTTGATAATGTTCTAAATAGCCGTCATTGCTTAAAAGATTTTTGCTTGTAAAGTATGACCTCTTCTATCTTTTGTCTTCTATTGCTTCCAAGGCTTCTTTATGTGAGTTATGCATTGATTCTTCAGTAATAATGTTTTTTCCTCATCTTGTTTGAAAGAAATGCAACAGCAACATCCTTTGAATTTATAGAATGCTTTCCATAAAGTAAGATTGTGAAATATGCTCAATCTAAAATGGAACGGGACTTGTATTTTCCATCTTTTTTGTGTCTATAGGTCAGATGTCGCATTTTCTACATTAAATCCTATAAAGTTATTGCTTTGTCTTATTTATTTATTTTTTTGACTTCAATAGTTAATAATCGTTTAATATATTCCATTAAACAAGTTGATATGCTCGTGAATTGATGTTCATCACTTCATCATAATTTATATAACTGTTGATTTAAAAACGTCTGATTTGAAAAAAAAAATTTTAAGGAAAGAGTTTTAAAATTTCATACAAAAAAAAAACGTCTAAACCAAATCAAATGACTAGTCACAATTCTAATCAACATAGAATATCAATTGAAAAACTTAAAAAATAGTTCAAATTGGACTCAACTTGTATTTTGAGTCAAATCCTAATATATGCTTATATAACAAAAATATTATGCAACTGCATATTTATGCTACCTTTTATTGCTTAAATTTATTTTATTATCTTTATATTAAAACACAACTTTTTTTGAATCTTAGGGCTGATTGGGATAAGTCTCCGTCACCAATAACGATCAGGATGCATTCACATTCTTTGCCTCCAAGGATCAAGATTTAATTCAAAAAAAACCCTCCACAATCACTACATTTGCACAGAATACCGTTCATTTCCCCTTTTTGCTTAAAAAAACCATCCCAGTTCACTTTTTACCTTAATACCCTACACACATCCACATTTTGCACTTCCCCCATCCATTCATCAATGCGTTCATATTAAACATTGCATCTCTGCAACAAAAGGGTGGCCAATAAGAATGTAAGCAAAAATTGGCAGCCAAAAGAAAGTTATTGGAATTATGGCGGCTTTGAATTGCAGCTGGATTTGCTATGGCAGACATGAGGATGGGTGAGGCTTTAATGGGGAAGAAGGAAAGATAATGAAAATCTATATATTAAAACACAATTGTTTTTAATTGTTTGTGAATTTTTTTGCTCTAATTTGTTTTTCCGCGTCGAAGGCGTTCGATAAATTTTTTTACACTAATTTGTTCTGCACCGAAGGAACCGTGCCCAAGGACACGAGTTATGCGCCGAAGGCGCCTACGACTGAAAAAATATTTTGAGAGGATATCTTAAAAGAACCGTGCCTGAGGGCACAAGTTATGCGCCAATGGCGTTCGCGCCTGAACAAAGATTTTGAGGGGATATCTTAAATGAACTGTGCCTGAGCACACGGGTTATGTGCCGAAGGCGTAGATTTTTGTTCGTTTAAATTTTTGGAGTGGGGAATAATTTTTGGGGAGAACAAAAATTTTGAGGGATATCTTAAATGAACCGTGGCCAAGGGCACGGGTTATGATTAGTAATATATTATAAGTAAAGCATGGATTGTCTGCCATCTTAAAGCTTTTCTTGAGTTTTTTTTAAAAAATAATCAATATACATTTGGTGGCTTTTTTGAATCTTTGTCCTACGTGACACCCAAAATATAACTAGAACAAACTTTGTCGTTGACTAGGACAAAACTTCAAGCCATCTTATGCTGAATAGGACAAGGGCTAAGAGAATGTTTTGAATTGTATTTGTGGGGAAGGAATTGAATTTTTGGGGGGAAACAATATGTGGGAAATTCTAATAATTTGAAATTTGTGTGGAAATTTTGAATGTGTCCTACTAGGACAAGGTGTTTGGGAGAGTGGGGTGTGGGTGAGCGATTGGGTGTGGAGTTGGGTGTTTTATTAGAACCTCAGACAAAAGCCCACCACATTCCTTTTATTTGCAAGCTTGCCATTGTTTTTTCTTAAAAACTAAAGAACCATTAGCTTCCCCCTATTTATGGTTTTGCCATCGCTCTTTTTTCACCTTGCACCACGTGTTTTGTTTTTTGCGATTTAGTCCCTGTTTTTGTGCCCCTGTGACGACAGACCCGGTGGTTCTTTTCGCCGTTAGTATTACGTCTGGGAGACGATTGTCTCTGTCGTTTTTGCGTCCGGAAGACGACTGCCTCGTCGGCATTTCATCGATGAGTCGACTGTCCTCGTCGCTTTTGCACCCGGGAGCAACTTTCGCCATGCCCTCCGGACACAGACATTCCCTAGTTATTTGATATTTTATGCAAAATTTATTTGTTTGTTGATGTTTATCTAAAGATCCATTTTCTCCCTCAGAAAGCTTTGGGTCCATCTGACTGCTTTGCTCTTTCCCCTATAAGCTAATTTGTGTGTGTGTTTCCTCTTTTTTTACCCCATAAGAAAAATGCCGCCCAAAAAGGGCAAAAACAAACCCAAGAATTCAAAAATGCAATAGAAAAATGTCAGTGTAGACGTGTACTTTTGCATGTCAAAAAAGATTCATTTTTCCTTATTTATTTGAGATTTTTTTAAGGATTCTATACATCGTGGGTGATCACCACGCCAAAACTCAAGTGAATCCAATGTTTTGACTCTTACTTCAACTTTTGAAATTTAACGTTTTCAGAACAGTAAATTTTTTTGAATTGAGGTTCAAATATTCCTAGACTTCACTCATATTTCAGGTGTTGGAGTTTTAAAATGTATACACCAAGCTCTAGAAAATTCAGTAAAAGGAATTTTTTTTTCAATAATATACTTGATTGGTAAAATCTTTTTCAATGAACAACTATATGTTAGGTCATCATCAACTATGTTCCAAGTATCTCCTAAAATTGGGCAATGATTTTTGGACCCAGCTAACCAAATGCCATTAACGGTTCCATGATTTTCTTTAAAAAAAACACAATGAACGTGTGTCGTCCGTTGTTGGGCCCACATTTTAAAACTGGACATCACTTTGAAATCTGGCGCGCTTCGTCGAGTTCGCCTGCGATTGGCTAAAAAGGACCGTTACTCGCCGCGTCGCGGTCGTGTTCTAAACTGCGCCGCAACGCGACAGCGCAAGATAAATGATTCACGATATTATTTTCTCAAAAGAGCCCCTCCCAAAGCTTGTATTTATAAATGATACAATTATAAGGTAATCTGCTTGGTTACTTTATTATTACTATTATTTCTTCCCTCCGAGTCCATGTTGCTTTCATTATCATTGATTGTTAGCGTATCTTTGAGGTTAGTGGGATTGCAATTGGGTTAGGGCTACGCAAATGTATCCAACTTGAGCTGCTCGAACTGGACTTGGAGTCAATGCCAATCTATATCAATTTGATTTTATTTTTTTTTGATATATCGGAAAGCATCGAACCTTCATCCTCTCATAAGGGACGGAGGAATGCCACTGGATCAGGAGTCCATGCCAATTTCTATTGCATTTTTTTGGTTTCATATTCTCTGAGTGTGGTCATACAAGGGTTATTAATTGTACTTTAGAATGAAAGTTTATTTTGATCATCAGATCATAAAAATTGCAGAAGAAGAAATGGATCAATTTCTTAGTTCAGCCATTGCTTTTCAAAAGGTAAACTTTTGTGTTTTGATCTTCTGAAGTCTCGAAACTCCCTCTTTGATGGTGTATCTTCTGAATTCGAGAGTCTTGATTGCAGGGACCAATCCCATTTTATAAACATTTGGAATTGTTCCATCAACCGTTATCAAACTGATTTTGAGAGGTAATTGGTTATAGAAACAGTGGATCACAATCGGTTATAAAGAAAACGAAAAAAAACCCAACATTTTCCCACTTGATCCACATAAACCATCGTTTCCAACAAGAAACAAAATACATGAATCATGATGTCAAGTCTTTTTAAAAGCAAGTATTATCTTCCATGCATTACAATGCATTATGTTTCTTATCAATAACATACACAACTTAATGAATAAACCATATGTTTATTCTTGGTCCAAACTTAAAGACATTTCTCACAATTACAACAATATATCCAAATGTGCACACGACCATATATGAGAAAGTATCGCAATAAGAATTTCATTGAATAACATTGTTCTTACAACAAAGAATTACAACGAGGAACCAAATCCCATTCTATCCACATGATCCTTAAATTTCATTGGCGACATGCCTTTAATTTTAAGGATCGGCAATCATTAAATCAGTACTAATATGCTCAATGATGACTGATTTCTTCTTAACATGCTGTTTTATGGCTAAATACTTAATGTCGATGTGCCTACTTCGACCACCACTTTTGTTGTTATTATCCATGAAGACAGCAGCTGTATTGTCACAATACAATTTTAGCGGCCTAGAAATAAAATCCATGATTCTAAGTCTAGAGATAAAATTCTTAATCCATACACCATGCGAAGTAGCCTCAACCCAAGACACGAACTCGGCTTCCATGGTAGACGTAGCAATCAAAGTTTGCTTTGTGCTTGTCCATGATACAGCCCACCGGCTATCATAAAAATATATCCTGAAGTTGATTTTCGAGAATCAACACATCCAACAAAGTCTGAATCAGAGTAGACAATGACTTCCAAGTTGTCCGTCCGTCTGTACATGAGCATGTAGTCTCCGGTTCCTTTAAGGTATCTCATTACCTTCTTTGCAGCTCTCCAATGTTTTATGCCTGGATTACTCTGATATCTTCCCAACATCCCAATAGCAAATGATATGTCAGTTCTAGTGCAAACCTGAGCATACACCCGGCTTCCAACAGCAAAAGCATAAGGAATGTTTTTCATTTGTTCCTGCTCAAAGTCATTCTTCGGACATTGGTTCAAATTGAACATGTCGCCCTTCACAATGGGAGCTATTCTTGGTGAACAATCCTTCATCCGAAACCTCTCCAGAACTTTGTTAATATACGTCTCTTGAGACATTCCCAGAGTACAACACATTCTGTCTCGATGTATCTTAATTCGAGTAACTTAAGACGCATCGCCCAGATCTTTCATATTAAAGTTTTTAGAGAGAAATTCGTTCACCTCATATAGCATTCTATTATCATTGCTTGCAAGCAAAATGTCATCCATATATAGGATTAATAAACAAATCCTGCTCCCACTAACCTTCTAGTATATACACTGATCCACAATGTTTTCTTCGAATCTGAATGAAGATATAACTTTATGAAATTTCAAATACCATTGACGTGAGGCTTATTTCAATCCATATATGGATTTTCTGAGCTTGCAAACCAAGTGCTCAGCGTTATTAGAAGAGAATCCTTCAGGTTGATTCATATATACCTCTTCCTCTAGTTTTCCATTAAAAAAAGCTGTTTTCACATCCATTTGTTGCAACTCCATGTCAAAATGTGCAACTAATGCCAAGATTATACGAAAAGAATCTCTCTTTGACACAAGAGAAAAAGTTTCCTTGTAATTGATTCCTTCCTTCTGAGTGAATCCTTTGGCAACAAGTCTAGCCTTGTAATCTTTCATTGTTTTAAAAACCCACTTGCATCCAACGGCTTTTGCCTCTTCAGGTAACTCAACAAGGTCTCATACTCCGTTTGATGTCATCGATTTCATCTCATCTTTCATAGCATCATACCACAAGTTTGATTCATTTGAACTCATGGCTTGTAAAAGCGTCTCAAGATCATTTTCGGCTCCAACATTAAAGTCCGACTCTTATAGATACACAACATAGTCACTAGATATTGCTGATTTTCTTACCCTAATGGATCTTCTTAATGTTGTATCAACATTCTCTTGAGGATCGTGTTGATCAATTGGTTGCTCATCCATAAGTGGTTCTTCTTGAACAACTGGCTGTTCAACCACTTCTGGAGTTTCCTGAACAACTTGATCTACTAGATCAATTTCAACATGTGGAATTTCAATTTGTCGATTAATGCATGTTTGAACTTGAGGGACACTACTAACGACAATTATTTGATCAGTTGATGTGGAAGGTCGAGTACCAGTATGATCCTGTTCAGGAATAGTGTCCTGAAAACAATCACTCCCACTGATCATGTCATTCTCAAGAAATTTCGCATTTCTTGACTCCACAATCCTAGTGCTATAAGATGGACAATAGAACATGTATCATTTGGACCGTTCGGCATATCCAATGAAATACCCACTAATAGTCATAGGATCCAGTTTCTTATCTTGTGGATTATATACTCTTACTTCAGAAGGGTATCCCCAAACGCGTATATGACCCAAACTCGGTTTCCAACCTTTTCATAACTCAAATGACATCTTTGGGACACCCTTAGCTGGGACTCAGTTTAATATATCCGCTGTCGTTTCAAGAGCTTCAGTCCACAAGGATATAGGAAGTTTGGCATTACTACGCATACTCCTAACCATCTCCATTAAAGTCATGTTTCTTCTTTCAGCTACACCATTCTCACTAGCTAGTAGACACATGATTGGTGTATTGAGCAACTATCCCATACTCTTGAAGAAACTTAGCAAATGGACCATGTGCTTGACCACCTTCAGTGTATCTACCATAATACTCACCTCCTCTATCAGTTCTAACGATTTTAATCTATTTTTCGCATTGTTTCTCTACTTCTTCCTTGCAAACTTTAAACGCATCTAATGCTTCGCTCTTGTTATGAAGCAAGTAGACATACATGAAACATGAAAAATCATTAATAAAGGAAATAAAGTATTTTGGACCACTTTGTATGTCCATGTCTGGACAACAAATATCTGAATAGATGATTTCAAGCAATTAGGAACTTTTGTGTGCACCCTTTTTAGTTATCTTGGTCTGCTTTCCATTTATGTAGTCAACACAAATCTCGAAGTCAGCAAAATCCAAAGTACTAAGTACTCCGTTATTTACTAACTTCTTGATTCAATCTTTGGAGATATGTCCCAATCTCTGGTGCCACAACATAGAAGATTCCTCATTTGTAACACATCTTTTTATACCGGCATTAACATGCATAACAGAATTTAAAGCATTGTTTTGCAAATTAAACATAAAGAGACCATTACATAATATGCCATTTCCAACAACATCTGAATTATAATTTAAACTAAATGATGTTCCATGAAAATTAAAAGCAAAACCCAAAGTCAATAGTCTTAAAACTAAAATTAAATTACTGGAAAATCCAGGCACTTAAAAAACATTCTACAAAAGCAAAACAAAGCCACTAGATAAAATAAGCTGGCATGTTCCAACAAATTCAACAGTTGAGCGCATTTTGTTCCTTGAGAAAATGCCTCGTTCATTTTCGGTAATACCCCTGTGCGTGAAATATGATGTTTTAATATATGCAGTTTTTATATGTGGGTGTGTAGAGATAGTAGTATATATCTATATATATGGAATTGTAGGGATAGGTGTAGTAATGTATCGTTGTATGTATGCATGCCTTGGATGTGTTGACTATTTGTGTATGGTATTTGTGTATGGGTGTATGTTATTTATGTATATCGGTGTAGGGTATTAGTGTGTATGGATGTGGGTAGTGTGTAGGAGGAGCTAGTGTGAAAGGGGTTGTAGGTGATGGCATCCATTGTAATTAACACTACAAGATGGATGGTATTTATATGGGATATTATTGGATGGCATTGTTTTGCTTATCTATCTAAGTTGGAGGGTGTTTTTATAGAAGGACATTTTATAGATGAGTGATGTTAATTGCACCGCATCAATTTTTGAATACACCGTTAACCTTATTTCACCGCACATATTTTTTTTCTTAATTAAAAATATGAATTTTTTACCCAAACGCATTCACCTTGTCACTGGCGCTGCTCTTATTGAACGGCGACTTGGGATGGTCGGACGTGTAAACCGACAGGCGACAGCCATCCCGGTGAACTTTCGGCTCATCATCGCCAAAAACCTTGGGCGCAGAGAGCAAAATGAAGTCAAGATTGCTGACTCATTTCAGTGCCTGCAGCGTCTCCCTCCATGCAACCACCGCGCCCCTCCTTCCCACCGCTTCCTTCCCACCGTCGGTGGCCACCGCCACGAAGCCCATCTAGTTGGACTCCTTGCACCACGCCTCCCTCGACATCGACTTTTTCATGAATGGTTACGGCAGATCGATGCTCGAGGTCGCGTACAGGAACTTGGTGACCCTGTTATTCTTGACCTTGGCCCAAAAGCCCGACCTTTTCGAACAGGTCCTTGTGCGTGTGCCGGCAAGCCCTCGCGTATTTCGAAGCCTTCTCCGTCGTAGGCCGCCTCGGCCATCTCGTTGTAGCCTATGTGGCAGGGTAGGTCCAGGTCGAGAGGGTCCAGCAGGCCCTTCTAGTTGTCTTTGCCGTTGAGCACCAGCCATTGTTTGGCTTTGTTTGTGTTTCCCATTAATTAATACTTGTGATTACCTTCTGCTTTCTATATTTTTCCTCGTTATCTTAATTAGGCTGTAGATTGTCTTAAAAAGAAAAGAAAAGTGAGATTGCGTCGCAGCAAACGCCACAGGATTCGTAACTGGCCGTATCGATATCCACCGCCGTTCAACATCACCACGCCCCCCGTGGTTGGGGTCACCGTCTGTGGGATAGTTGTCATGTTGCTGCTCGGTGTGCATCTTCTCCTTGAAGAAGAGAAATCCGAGGGTAAAAAAGTCAATATTTTTGGTGAAGAAAAAATTATGTGCTGTGGAATAAGATTTACGGTGTATTCAGAAATAGATGCGGTGCAATTAACATCACTCTTTATAGATGGGCATTTGGGTCGTTTTAGCTAGCATGGCATCTTCTAGCCATTTGACTTTTGACCCTTAAGAATTAAAGAAATGATTAGAGGGAGAGATTAAGAATAGAAAATTGGAGAATTGAAGAGAAAACTCTAGACTCTAACCTCCTTTATTTCTTTCTCCTTTCTCTTTTCTTTCCTTTTCTACCTCCTCCTCTCCTTCCCATTTTTGTTAAAGCAGAACCATGCCTCATGCCCCATCTTGACCTAGCCCCCCAATTGCCTATTAACTTCTTTACAAATTAGCATGCCATTCAATGGCAATTAAGAGGAAGGAGAAAAAACCAAAGGGAGGCTGCTTTAAAGGGATGCAAACAAGGAAAAAAAGTTGCATCTTGAAAGGTAGGAACATAACTCTCTTATGGTATGTTGTTTTCATAATAATATGTCACTTATTTTCTTCCTTAAATGCCATGTTTCCGTAACTTATATATCCTCACTTAGTAGCAATTTAGTTTGTACAATTGTGTGCCATCACTTCTTGCAAGATGTATGTTAGTTTCATATCATGCTTACTAATGTCCAAGTGATGCCAGGCTTCATTTGTTCTTGCCTAGTTCTATGCAAGTTTATTTCACCCCTTTATGTTTCCATGTTCAACTTCTTTATGCTCCCTAAAAGTTTGAGAAATTGCTTTAACTATAGCTACTTATGTACTCCACTTATTTCGGCCATGGAATTGAGATACATCTATTCATGTTTGCTTATGGCTTGAATGAAAACTGTAATAAGAATTGAGATGGACATGTGAAAGTTGATATGCCTATTGGAAGCTTGAAGGAGGCATAAAGTGGAGTTATCCTGCCATGAATAACTTTGTTATGGTAGGTATGTTTGGCTTGGCACAATGAGATGTGATATGTTGTGAAATAGTGATGGGCCTACATATGTGGTGCATGACCCCTTTTCATTTCATTTATGTCTTTTCACTTCATTTTATGTCATTCTCATGTGCTTACCATCATATTAATAATGATAAAATAAAGATTACACTTGCTATGTCTCATTCCTCTCTAAGGAGTGTGAGCATTCTAGGTTGGGGTTGGGGGAACCTAAATAAGGGTACACATAAGGACTGCACTATGTGATGGTTGATGTGGAGTTTATTTATACTCCTACGGGGAATGGTTTGATATGTGAAAATGTGGCATTTGATGGGGTGTCTTAAGGAGATGGAGTACATTCTCTCTCCTACCAGGGACGGGAGAGTTCGAGAGGCCCCGTTAAAATTAATCAGTGCTCGTGTACTACTGGCGGGGTAGCATATTTCCACCACACCTTGGGGGTGAGTTCAGGTCCTTATGTCTTATCGTTACCCAGTTTCCAATGCGTTAATAAAAATAAAGTTAATACTCAAAGTGTGTCCAAATATTTATAGTTATTTGCCCTTATCATTATGTTTACTTTCATGTTACAATTGCACCATGTTACCCTTACGTCACCCCATGTTACATTTGCCATATTGTTACTCTTATGATTTATTCTATTATGTCATTATGTTATTCATTATAGTTACATGCGATGTTGAACCATATACTGTAAGAGTTGGGTGTTCCTACTAGGGCACGCATTAACGTGCTCCTCCCCCTTTTCAGGTAGCAGATGCAGCAGAGCGTAACTTGGAGTTATGGATGCATGGATAGACGTAGAGTGTGAGTTGTACCTTGTGATATTTTTGGGGTGGGACGTAGTTGTGATGTTGTACTTAGGCATGTTATATTGTACCTTATATATATAGTGTTGTACTTGAATTTATTATACATGTACTCCTTGTTGTATATATAAGATGTTGATTGTTGTTTCTTTATATTATGTCCTTTATGTTGTTTCTTTGGAGCATTACTTGTACTATCCTAGCATGTGTTCAGTGGTCTGCCTCTCCTTTTTGTACTCTCTCTTCATTCTCTTTCTTCTTCACCCTCGTCTCTCCAAGAAGACCGGGGACGGATTCGTACTTTCCTGGTATCCTACGGTGCGGGAAGTGACATTTCCCGCTGGTTTTCGCAGGTTTGTCATACCTTGCAAGGTTGTTGAAATATGGATTGAAGAACCAGAGTCAATCCACCATGTGTCACAATGAACATCAGCTATATTAGATTTGAAACAAACAAGGGAGATTGGTTTACCTTTATTCTTGCGCCATTGAAGGAATTTCAGACAATCCTTTTTGAATATTAATTAGTTGCTTATTTGAATATTTGTATGGTTGAAGATGGTTCTTGAGGGGCCTTGCATGACGACTGATATTGGAGATCTTCAACCCTCATCTCATGGCATTATTGGATTTTCACACAACACGATAACATAAGCTTTTGTATGAAATATTGGTTTTGTTTTAACTTCAGTGGAAACCACAAGTTCAAAAGCCTTGTTGTCACCCTAAACATATTTCTTTTTTTATATAGTAAACTCTTAAGTTCACTTTTATCCTTAAAAGAGAAGTATAAATATTCATGGATATATTGAGTATACGGTCTCGAAAACTACACCACTTGCGGCACTTCAATAATGTAATTTTGGACGCATATGGCAACTTATTATGAGCTAACATTGTATATGTTTTGATGACTGGAGTACTCGTTTTTGTAATGGGTTCTGCTATATACACCGTGTACACAGTGCGATGTATTGTCTTATTTTTGCTTGGTTTGGAAAAAAATGTCACATGGTGTGACTTTCTTTTCAAAAATATGTGACAGGTGATGTGACATTGTTTTCCAAAAAAGGCAAAAACAGAAGCATACACCACACATAACGTGGTGTACATAGCAATTGTTTTTTGGTTGGACTAAATACACCCCCTAAGAATATGGGTGTATGCAATGGTTCTTTCCAAAAATGGAAAGTTATCATTACAGAATATTGGGCCCTCGGGACATTTACGGAATGTTAGCCGCACGACAAACATTGAACTATACGGATACACATATTGACACTTATAGGTTGGGGTAGTCCACTGTAGTAGAGATCAGAATGCTAAATTTCACCCCATTGATGAACTTGACCGACACATTGTAACGACTGCTTTTCATGTATCTGGATTTTATGTATTATAATATATGTTTTGGTGGATTTTCTCCTCATGTGTGGTTTTCGTCTCCGTAGTTTTCATTTTCGATCGATTCGTCGTATTTTCTCGCTTCTTTCTTAGGATTGTCGATTTCGAAGTATGTCGCTCGTGACGGACTTCATAACGGTCGTATCTAACTATTAGATCAAGCCTAGGAGTCTTAGGAATCGATCCCGGGGCCCCGCGCTCCGTATCGGTACTTTTCTGTGCTCATTAGCCGGTGTAAGAAGGGCCACCGACCGACTAGATGACGATCCAGTCGGTCGGCAATCCTTCTTGGACCGACTAGTTAGCTTTCTAAATTTCTCAGGAGTTACTGTTTATCGTTAGTCGGTCTAAGAACGTTGGTTGACCGACTAGGTTGCAAACTAGTCGGTCAGCAATGCTTAGGGCTGTTGACGAACGAGCTTGAACGAGCTTGAACATGGAGCTTGGTTTTGTTCATGAACAAAATCCATGTTCAAGCTCTGTTCGTTTACTAAGCGAGCTCTAAAAGCCTGTTCAAGCTTGTTCGTTAAGCTTACCGAACGAACATAAACGAATGTAAACGAACATTTACCGAGCTTATTCACGAGTAGTCAACGAACATTTTGTTTGTTAACAAGATTTATCGAGCTTGTTTGTGAACATGTTCATGAATATGTTCGTGAACACACAATCAATCTTATTCATGAACATATTTTCAAACAAACAAACGAACGTCAATTTTTTAATTAGGAATAATAATATTTAACCATAATTGCCAATGACTAAATCAATTAAATAAAAGGATTAAATATTTGCATGACAAAAACAAACAAATCCAACATAATAGCTCCATAAATCCCATTACAAGCATCCATTCCCAGCATAGTGAAAAATATAGTATTTGTCTAAATACAATACAATGTAAGAACCTAATATTCCAACAATTCCACTATCAATGTATTATAATGAACATTTAACGAGCTTGTTCATTAACATCACTTAACGAGCATGTTCACGAACACTTAATGAACACTTAACGAGCTTGTTCATGAACATAAATGAACGAGCATAGTTATGTTCAAGCTCTGTTCGTTTACTAACCGAGCATTAAAATTTGTTCAAGCTTGTTCATTAAGCTTCCCGAACGAACGTAACGAACATGTACCGAGCTTGTTCACGAGTAGTTCGTCGAACGTTCTGTTCGTCAACATCCCTAGCAATGCTTCTTGAACCGACTAACTCATCAAATTATTTTTGTATCAGTTACTGTTTACTCTTAGTCGGTCTAAGAACGTTCATCGACCGACTAGATTCTAAATTAGTCGGTCAGTACTTGTTCATGGACCGACTAACTCTAGAATCCTATTTTCGTTCAGGAGTTACTGTTTACACTTAGTCGGTCTGCGTTGGTCGACCGACCGACTAGTTGCCAAACTAGTCGGTCAGTGGTTGCTCTTTGACCGACTAACCAGTGTTAAAACCCTAATTTCTGGGCAGCCGCCAGCCTAGCCTATTTAAACCCAACCCATTCGACTTCTTCTTCTCCAACACGACCCAAAACCCTAAAAACTTCCCCCTTCAGCCCCCATCTTCCTCCAAGCTCCATTTCTCCATTCCAAGCCCTAAATCCATCATCCAATCCATCCATTCACTCATTCCACCTCTCATCTTCCCTAAAATCTCACTCAAATCCATCAAATCCCCAAATCCCCCAAAACCCTAGTTTCCCCAAACTTCTCCAATCTCTTCCAGATCTGATCCTAGGGTTCTCCGGAGTGTTTCTTCCGCCTCCTCTCGGTAAGAAATCGTTCTACCGTTGTTTTCATAACTTATTGATAATTTTGGTGAAACCCTAATTAATTTCATGTTGTTTGTTGATTGTCCCCCAAAACAGCGATTTTCCCCCGTAGATAGCATCCGTGTGACGAAGTGATCGTCGATCCCCGGTGCTAGGCAAGTGAAACTTGCCACTTAGGGTTTAGGCCATGTTTTAGGCCATTTGCATGTTGTAGGCGTAAAAGAGGCTAGGCGACGAAATGATACTCGCCTAGGCGCAAATTGGGGAACTAGCTTGACAACGAAGCTAGTTCCGACATTTAGCATGTTGCACGATAACCATGTCATGTTTACTTTCCATTAACGGTACGCAAATTAAATGTCATGTCATTGCATTCTTTAAGTGTTTATGTGATTGTGTAGCTTTGCTACAAATGCTTGTGTTCCTGGCTCGTGTTCCAGAAGCGGGCCATGTGTTGGTTGATAGCCAATGCCCGAATTGCGTGTTTCCGGCTAGGTGCACCCCTACGCCAAATGTTTAAGAATGCGAGCTCAATGTGCGGGGCAACCCCAGGCTCACTAGCTGAGTTCATTGTGCGGGGACCCTGGCTCCATTACGTGTGGGTATAGGGGGTGAGGGTTAAGCGGCCATTCAACTGGGAGTCTGTTTGATCAACAACTGCAGTTGTAAGGCGTAAACTCTTTGGGGTGGGGTAGTGTTTGGGGCCGATCGGACTGACATGCTAGCCATTCAGCGAAGGGCGCAAACATCTACAAAACAACCGTGAAATGTGAATCGTGTTTAGTGCCGATCGGTCTGAATGTTTACCATTCAGCGAAGGGCGTAAACACCAACAATGTGAATTGATTGAGTTTGATAGTAGCGTGGCTACTCTTGTCTTGTCTTGTCTTGTCTTGTCCCGGTGATTGTTCTCTTGTACAAACCATCTTGCCATGTTTTAAATTGTGCACTCATGTTATAACTGCCATGTCATGCATACTAAACTGCTAGGTTGCTAGTTGCCTCACCTTCAGTTTCCTTGCCCAAGTCTTTTTAGACTTGCTGACATGTGCCCCTTTACTCTTTTGGGTGACACATGTTAGATCCTGAGCCTGAGTACCTCGTTGAGGACGAGGTGTTTGCTGACGCCGAGCCCGAGCTTGTGTTTGACGGGGAGTACGTGGACACTGGGGACCAGTCCTAGTGTCTTCGTTGTGTTTTACTTTTGTTAGACAGTTGTTTTGTTATCGGTGCGTGGCACCTATACTTTACTTTGTTGTTGTCGTTTCTTTTGTTGGCCTTGTTCTGGGCCTTTAGACTCTTTTCTTTTAGCCTGGTGGCTTTTCTGGATGTTGAACTTATTTTGATGTTGGACAATTTGTGAGATGTGGAATTTTATTTCAGTCTCTCCTTGTGTTATTATTGTTATTCTGTTGTGGTTACAGGGACTTGTTTATGTATTGTGGATGCTTATCGGGTTTGGGGCTTCACAGCTCCACTCCCGTGCGGACCTTTTCACGTCTCGCCTCCATTTCAGGGAAGCGGGTCGTGACAGGTTTTAGTGGTGGCCCATGCAGGTCCTTTTGTAACTGCGATCTTTGGAATAGCGATAATAATATTAGAATGTCCAATAAACTAAGTTCGACGTTCGAGTCATAAGCTATGAGTCTAATCTGATTCGTTTTCTGTGTCACTAGATGGCAGGAAGGCGTTTCACCCGTGGTGGGGGCAGTGGTGCGCTCCCTCATGATGAGGAGCCTGAGCGGGAACCCACCAGCGGTGAGATGATGCGGATGATGATCCAGATGATGCAAGTGCAGCAGGGCGTGCTTTTGCAAGTCCAGAATGCTCCACCTGCTCGAGCTGCCCGGGCTCTTCCGGATGCCCCTCGCTCTGAGCCAGGAGCGAAGCAATTTCGGGAGCTGGGTCCCGTATATTTTGATGGTTCTGAGGGTCCTCTGGCTGCCGATGAGTGGATTCGGAACGTCGAGGACAATCTGAAGATGACCAAGATCACCCCGGCTGGATGGGTTGATTTGGCGAAGAGGCAGCTCAAGGATAACGCCAGGAATTGGTGGGATGCGGAAGAGAAGTTGTTGGTGGAACCGATAGCTTGGGCTACCTTCAAAGCCAGATTTGAGGGTGAGTTCTTCCCGAAGGCTGCCAAGGAGGAGATGCTGCAGCGTTTTATCGATCTGAAGCAGGGGAACTCGTCGGTGGACATGTACCACCAGGAGTTCATGAGGCTGAGTCGGTTTGCACCAAAGATGGTGCAGGACGCTGAGGAGAGAGCTCAGAGGTTCCTGCAGGGGCTTGCTTCAGAGCTCCAGAGTTTTGTGACCTCTTCTGACCGGGAATCGTATCAGAAGGTTCTGGTCGCTGCCAAGAGGCAGGAGCTGCTCGTGAACCAAAGGAGGGGGTCTGTTATTGGTGCTAGGAAGAGGCCTGTGGAACAGGCAAGAGCTGTGGTTAGACCTGGATTCAAGCCTAATCAGTCCGCTCAGTTTAAGAGGCCAGGAGGGCCTATTCTGAAGACTTGCCATTTCTGCGGCAAGCCTGGCCACATCAAGGATCAGTGTCGGAAGTTTTTGGGCCAGTGCCTGGTTTGCGGTGATGCTTCTCATATCGCGAAGGATTGTCGGCATGCGGGTCCGCTGCGGAGGGCTCCTGTTGCAGCTCAGCCGTTGCAGCAGCGAGCGTCTGTTCCTGCTGGGCGTGGAGCGGCTCTTGTTCCGCAGGGGCAGGCTTTTCGGCAGGCTGTTCCGCCGAGGAGGCAAGCTTTTCTGATGACCGCTGTGGAGAACGAGGCTGTGGATGAGGTTATCGCAAGTAATCCTCAATCTAGCTGTCATTTTCCGAGCTGGTTTTGATTGTTTGATTGTGTTGTTTGCTTGAACATGGTTGTTTGCTAGACTATGGTTTGATTGTTAATTGCTTGTTAGGTTTGGTGTTGGTGTGCACATTTCCTGCACGAGTCCTCTTTGACTCTGGTGCATCGATGTGCATTATTTCTCGGAGCTTCGTGGAGAGGCATTCCTTGTCGACGTCCCCTCTTCCGAAGAGTTGGAATATCGTTACAGGGAATGGTGTGGTCTCGGTGCATCGTGGTTGCAATTCTTGCTCGTTGGTGGTCTGTGGACATGAGCTTTTTGCTGATTTCATTGTCCACGACATCATCAACTATGATGCAGTTCTTGGGATGGACTGGCTTGCGAGCTTCTATGCTACGATCGACTGTCGGAGGAAGAAGGTGGTGTTCGAGATTCCCGGACATCCAGTATTTGAGTTCAGTCGTGGTAGCAGTTCGCTTGGTCCTGTCAGATTTCGGGTCAGGCCGGTGGAGGCTGTGGCTATGCAGATGGAGCTGGAGTGGCCAGCTGTGGTGCGAGATTTTGGTGACGTCTTCCCCGAGGAGATGTCTGGTTTGCCGCCTGATCGGGCTCTGGAATTTTCTATCGACCTCGTTCCAGGTGCGCAGCCGATTTCGAAGGCGCCGTATCGTATGGCACCTGCTGAATTGGAAGAGTTGCGGAAGCAGTTGGATGAGCTTTTGCAGAAGGGTTATATTAATCCTAGCGTGTCTCCGTGGGGAGCACCGGTGTTGTTGGTTAAGAAGAAGGATGGTTCGCGTCGCATGTGCGTGGACTATCGGGAGTTGAATGCGGTGACCATTAAGAATAAATACCCGTTGCCTCGCATCGATGATATTTTTGATCAGCTTGGAGGTTTGAGGGTGTTTTCTAAATTGGATTTGAGGAGTGGTTACCATCAGTTGAAGGTTAAGAAGGGAGATGTTCCGAAGACAGCGTTCAGGACGAAGTATGGACACTATGAGTTCGTGGTTATGCCTTTCGGCGTAACTAACGCGCCCGCAGTTTTCATGAATCTGATGAACCTGATTTTCTACGACTTTTTGGATAAGTTTGTCGTTATCTTTATTGACGACATCCTGATCTATTCGAAGTCGGAGGAAGAGCATGCCTCGCACTTGAGGACGGTGTTGGAGATTTTGAGGAAGCATCGGTTGTATGCTAAGTTTTCGAAGTGCGAGTTTTGGCTGGATAGAGTTGCTTTTCTCGGGCATGTGGTGACTGGAGATGGTATTTCAGTGGATCCCGAGAAGATTCGGGCCATCAGGGAGTGGCCTGTTCCGTCGTCAGCATCTGAGATTCGGAGTTTTCTTGGACTTGCTGGTTATTATCGGCGATTCATTAAGGACTTTTCTCGTATTGCTGAGCCGATGACCAGGTTGACGCGGAAGGATGTTGCTTTTATTTGGTCGGATGATTGTGAGGGTGCTTTTGGTATTCTGAAGGAGAGGTTGACGACTGCCCCTATTCTTGTTGTGCCTGATCGCAGCGGTGGATTTGAGATCTTTTGTGATGCTTCTGGCAAGGGTCTCGGTTGTGTGTTGCATCAGCACGGGCACGTTGTGGCGTATGCGTCTCGTCAGCTTAAGGTTCATGAGAAGAATTACCCGACGCATGATTTGGAGTTGGCTGCTGTTGTGTTTGCTCTTAAGATTTGGAGGCACTTCCTGCTGAGTGAGAAAGTGAAGATTTTCACCGATCACAAAAGCTTGAAGTATATTTTCACTCAGAAGGAGCTCAACATGCGACAGCGTCGATGGTTGGAGCTTATGGCGGATTATGAGATTGATTTGCAGTATCACCCTGGCAAGGTGAATGTGGTTCCGGATGCTTTGAGTAGGCTGCCAGCGGTGATGATTTTGACCTCGCAGTGGAGATTGCAGCAGGATTTTTGCGAGTCTGGTGTTGAGATTGTTCTTCCTGGGGTGGCTTCTTCGTTGATGTACATGCAGGTACAGTCGACGATCGTGGATCGGATTAAGGCTGGCCAGGCTGAGGATCCGAGGCTGGTGAGGATTCGGGAGCAGGTGGAAGCCGGTCTGCGGACTGACTTTTTGATTCATGAGGATGGCTCGCTGAGGTTTGGAGCCAGGTTGTGTGTGCCAGCTGGGGATATCAGAGAGGAGCTGATGGTGAAGGCACACAGTTCGCCGTATTCTGTGCATCCTGGTGGCACCAAGATGTACCAGGATCTTCGTCTGAATTATTGGTGGCATGGTATGAAGAGGAGTGTGGCTCGGAGTGTGGCCAAGTGCTTGGTTTGCCAGCAAGTGAAGGCGGAGCATCAGCGTTCGGCCGGGTTGCTACAACCGCTTCCGATTCCGGAGTGGAAGTGGCAGCACATCACTATGGATTTCGTGACTGGACTACCTCGGAGTCCGAAGCAGAATGACGCGATTTGGGTGATCGTAGATCGATTGACCAAATCTGCGCACTTTATTCCGTTCTGAGTAGGACAGTCCACGGAGGTGCTAGCGAGGAGATATATGGAGGAAATCGTGCGACTTCATGGAGTCCCCGTGAGTATCGTGTCGGACAGAGACACGAGGTTCACATCTCAATTTTGGCAGAGTTTGCAGAAGAGCTTGGGTACGCGTCTGAGTTTCAGTACAGCGTACCATCCGCAGACGGATGGCCAGTCCGAGAGGACAATTCAGATTTTGGAAGACATGCTGAGGGCGTGCATGTTGGATTTCAAGGGTTCGTGGGAGGACCATCTACACTTGGTGGAGTTCTCTTACAACAACAGCTTCCAGGCGAGTATTGGCATGGCGCCTTTCGCCGCTCTTTATGGGAGGAAATGTCGATCGCCATTGAGTTGGGATGACGTTGGTGATCGGGAGTTGTTGGGACCTGAGATGATCGTGGAGGCCGTGGATATCGTCAGGAATATTCGGGAGAGGTTGAGAATTGCTCAGGACCGTTTTAAGCATTGGGCGGATGCTAAACGTCGTCCTTTGGAGTTTCAGCCGGGCGACCATGTGTTCTTGAAGATTTCCACGAATCGTGGTGTGATATGTTTTGGGAAGCGTGGGAAGTTGAGCCCGCGATACATTGGACCATTTGGCATTTTGGAGAGGGTTGGCGAGGTAGCTTATCGCTTGGCCTTGCCGCCATCTTTGGAAGGAGTTCACAATGTTTTCCATGTGTCGCAGCTTCGTCGATACATTAGCGATCCGTCTCATGCGGTAGATTTTTCGGAGATTACCGTTCGCCCCGATATGACGTATGACCAGCATACAGTGCAGATTCTGGACAGGCGTCAGAAATCGCTTCGGAACAAGATTGTCAATCTTGTGAGGGTGATGTGGCGACACGGTTCACCTGGAGAGTCTACTTGGGGGAATGAGGATGAGATGCGAGAGCGTTTCCCACTTTTGTTTCCGGACTCGTGAGTTTTGGAAATTCCGAGGACGGAATTTTTCTTAAGTTGGGGAGGATGTAACGACTGCTTTTCATGTATCTGGATTTTATGTATTATAATATATGTTTTGGTGGATTTTCTCCTCATGTGTGGTTTTCGTCTCCGTAGTTTTCATTTTCGATCGATTCGTCGTATTTTCTCGCTTCTTTCTTAGGATTGTCGATTTTGAAGTATGTCGCTCGTGACGGACTTCATAACTGTCGTATCTAACTATTAGATCAAGCCTAGGAGTCTTAGGAATCGATCCCGGGGCCCCGCGCTCCGTATCGGTACTTTTCTGTGCTCATTAGCCGGTGTAAGAAGGGCCACCGACCGACTAGATGACGATCCAGTCGGTCGGCAATCCTTCTTGGACCGACTAGTTAGCTTTCTAAATTTCTCAGGAGTTACTGTTTATCGTTAGTCGGTCTAAGAACGTTGGTTGACCGACTAGGTTGCAAACTAGTCGGTCAGCAATGCTTCTTGAACCGACTAACTCATCAAATTATTTTTGTATCAGTTACTGTTTACTCTTAGTCGGTCTAAGAACGTTCATCGACCGACTAGATTCTAAATTAGTCGGTCAGTACTTGTTCATGGACCGACTAACTCTAGAATCCTATTTTCGTTCAGGAGTTACTGTTTACACTTAGTCGGTCTGCGTTGGTCGACCGACCGACTAGTTGCCAAACTAGTCGGTCAGTGGTTGCTCTTTGACCGACTAACCAGTGTTAAAACCCTAATTTCTGGGCAGCCGCCAGCCTAGCCTATTTAAACCCAACCCATTCGACTTCTTCTTCTCCAACACGACCCAAAACCCTAAAAACTTCCCCCTTCAGCCCCCATCTTCCTCCAAGCTCCATTTCTCCATTCCAAGCCCTAAATCCATCATCCAATCCATCCATTCACTCATTCCACCTCTCATCTTCCCTAAAATCTCACTCAAATCCATCAAATCCCCAAATCCCCCAAAACCCTAGTTTCCCCAAACTTCTCCAATCTCTTCCAGATCTGATCCTAGGGTTCTCCGGAGTGTTTCTTCCGCCTCCTCTCGGTAAGAAATCGTTCTACCGTTGTTTTCATAACTTATTGATAATTTTGGTGAAACCCTAATTAATTTCATGTTGTTTGTTGATTGTCCCCCAAAACAGCGATTTTCCCCCGTAGATAGCATCCGTGTGACGAAGTGATCGTCGATCCCCGGTGCTAGGCAAGTGAAACTTGCCACTTAGGGTTTAGGCCATGTTTTAGGCCATTTGCATGTTGTAGGCGTAAAAGAGGCTAGGCGACGAAATGATACTCGCCTAGGCGCAAATTGGGGAACTAGCTTGACAACGAAGCTAGTTCCGACATTTAGCATGTTGCACGATAACCATGTCATGTTTACTTTCCATTAACGGTACGCAAATTAAATGTCATGTCATTGCATTCTTTAAGTGTTTATGTGATTGTGTAGCTTTGCTACAAATGCTTGTGTTCCTGGCTCGTGTTCCAGAAGCGGGCCATGTGTTGGTTGATAGCCAATGCCCGAATTGCGTGTTTCCGGTTAGGTGCACCCCTACGCCAAATGTTTAAGAATGCGAGCTCAATGTGCGGGGCAACCCCAGGCTCACTAGCTGAGTTCATTGTGCGGGGACCCTGGCTCCATTACGTGTGGGTATAGGGGGTGAAGGTTAAGCGGCCATTCAACTGGGAGTCTGTTTGATCAACAACTGCAGTTGTAAGGCGTAAACTCTTTGGGGTGGGGTAGTGTTTGGGGCCGATCGGACTGACATGCTAGCCATTCAGCGAAGGGCGCAAACATCTACAAAACAACCATGAAATGTGAATCGTGTTTAGTGCCGATCGATCTGAATGTTTACCATTCAGCGAAGGGCGTAAACACCAACAATGTGAATTGATTGAGTTTGATAGTAGCGTGGCTACTCTTGTCTTGTCTTGTCTTGTCTTGTCTTGTCTTGTCCCGATGATTGTTCTCTTGTACAAACCATCTTGCCATGTTTTAAATTGTGCACTCATGTTATAACTGCCATGTCATGCATACTAAACTGCTAGGTTGCTAGTTGCCTCACCTTCAGTTTCCTTGCCCAAGACTTTTTAGACTTGCTGACATGTGCCCCTTTACTCTTTTGGGTGACACATGTTAGATCCTGAGCCTGAGTACCTCGTTGAGGACGAGGTGTTTGCTGACGCCGAGCCCGAGCTTGTGTTTGACGGGGAGTACGTGGACACTGGGGACCAGTCCTAGTGTCTTCGTTGTGTTTTACTTTTGTTAGACAGTTGTTTTGTTATCGGTGCGTGGCACCTATACTTTGCTTTGTTGTTGTCGTTTCTTTTGTTGGCCTTGTTCTGGGCCTTTAGACTCTTTTCTTTTAGCATGGTGGCTTTTCTGGATGTTGAACTTATTTTGATGTTGGACAATTTGTGAGATGTGGAATTTTATTTCAGTCTCTCCTTGTGTTATTATTGTTATTCTGTTGTGGTTACAGGGACCTGTTTATGTATTGTGGACGCTTATCAGGTTTGGGGCTTCACAGCTCCACTCCCGTGCGGACCTTTTCACGTCTCGCCTCCATTTCAGGGAAGCGGGTCGTGACACACATGGCCGGGTCGGTGAGTATAGAACCACGGGTAGCTTCTGTTGGTTTGGGTGTAATTGTAGTTTCTTCCGCCTCAGACATTGGACTTGTCATTAGATTAGGAGATTGAATGATGTGATATCTTGCTTCTGCTGTTACTATTGAGAATTGTGTAACCTGCCAGCTCATCTTACCTTGTTCATGTGCAAATGTCATGCTTATTGCTTTGCACACTACACTTGCCATGCTTACTACTTTGCACATTACACTTGCTATGCTCACTGCTTTGCACACTATGTTCACTACTCCATGCACCACACTTGCTATGCTCACTGCTTTGCACACTACACTTGCTATGTTCACTACTTTGTACACTACATCCTACTATGCTCATACGTTTCTTACGGTGTTATACTTTTCTTAACTGTGCGCATGTTATGTTTCCTCACCTTTAAAAGCTTTGCAAACTTTATTATTATCTTGCCGTGGGTCCATCTTCTAACATTTTTGACTTGTCGAGCGACCATCACTGACGTATATTTCCTTGTCTATCTTGTGAAATATACGTTAGGTTTTGAGACATAGTTCGCTGAGCAGTCCACTTGGAGACCGAGCAGATTGACCCGGAATGCTTGACGCTGATACCCTCTGCTGAGAACGACGTGCTTTCGCAGTGCTGCAATAAATTAATATTTTTGTTGTATTTCATTCATGGTATTTCCTTGTGTAACTGTTGTAATGGCCATGCTAGGCCTTAATTCCTTTGTGTACTTATAATGTGGACTTGAAGTTGAATAATGAATTTGTGTTGTTATGATATTCGCTAGCAAGAATCTGACAGGCTTATTACACAGACGCTTATTGTGTTTAAGTCAAAGAAGAAAGGAAAAGAAGTACTTCTTCTTTACTTTAAGCATATGCGGACCCGCTCGCGTTCTCGCTCCCAATTATAATGTGAAGCGAGGCATGACAAATTGATACTGAGTTATTGTTGTAGATGGATTTTTTGGTTTTTCTAGGAATTCTATGATGATTATATATGATGATGATGCTTTTATATTTCCATTTAGATTGTGATGATGTTATTGGGATGTTGTTGATGGTGATACATGGATATTCGTGACTGCATTATTTTATTCTGAGAATTTTGTTTGTACATTGATTTTTTAAAAAATATATAAAAAATTAAAACAAATATTGGCCACGGCTAAGGCCGTGGCCAATGCCAAACATTAACCATGTATTTTCCGTGGTTACTGTCTCATTAGCCACAGATTTAATAGCTACACAGACCATCTTTCATTTGTTATGGGATTTTTCGCATTAAACCAGATACTTTTTGCCAAGGACTATTAGCCACGGAATTAGGCTTGGTCAGCCTAATTGATCTAAGTTGTTCTCTCCACTGCCATGCTTTAACGAGCCCAAATAATTTGCATAATTTGAGCCAAAATCATTTAAAATGTTACATTGCTTAAATTATTCGTAATAGTTTATTGAACGTGTTATAAGGATTCCAAACACTAGATTTTATTATTTCTAATTGTAGATATTGATCTTCATGGAATTAGCATCGAGCTCGACTTTCCTCTTTTGGGTTGAAATTTGTTGGACTTGGACCTGACTCTTCAAGCTAGGGTGTGTATAATGGTTGGGCTGAATCAGGTCTAAGATTAGCCCCTAATACTGGCCTTAAAAATTTTCAAGTCTTAAATTGAATTAAGGTTGGATCCATACACCATGCTTCTTATAAAGAGTTTTTTTTAATTCACCAAAAAGCTAGTTAAATGTGTGCACAGGGGCTGCGCGCACAGCTGGGATCGAATCCATGCCGTCCTATCTAGGGAGCGAAGGAAATGCCACTGAACCACATGCCATTGTCCACATAAAGACCTTCCAACACCAGATGCCCAACCCCTGGGCCATCGGGGTATCCTTGGGCATTTCGGGCTAGCCCTACCCGAGTTATTTAATACACATTTTGAAAGGGGGAAAACCATCGAAATTTAAATCTCTTGAATTTGGAATAATCGACTTAGATGATCAATTAAAAAGAGAGGTTAATGTGCATTAAATGTCCTCTAAAGAGTTTTCTCATGTATAGCCATGTCAAGCCATGTCATCTTCTTATGGGTTGGAGAAAAAAGAGTAAAAAGAAGCACATGTGCTTTACTTTTTTCTTTTCTTTGTTTCTTCAAGCAGTAAGAGGATATCATGTAGCTACATCTGATGACACTTTAGATAAGTTCACATGACCATCCGATACATATTACTAGGGTCGGAAAAACTACAAAAAATAATGACTGAAATTAGATTATTTAAAAAACTAAATAAATAAAATTATCACTAAACAATGTTATCATGTGATGTAGGATAATTAAAAGCCTGTTATGAATATGCACATGAGGCACATTGGATATCCACCCATTCATTGAAAGCTATATATATATGAAGGTAGGGGGCTCCTAACCCCTTACACCTATTACTTTAGTTTTCCCTTCACAACACGTTATCAGCACGATCACGCTCGTAGGAAAAGCTGACGACGCTCAATGAGGGATTTCATCCAACGCTCAGTTTTAAGAAGATCTTATTCTTCTCAACGGGAAGCGTAAAGGGCATCCTTCATCAACCGTCGATTAGATTCCTTCGTCGAATCTAGAGGTAAATCATCAAAATTTTAAGATCTAAAACTTGTTTTTCCAATAGATCTGCAAGTTTTAAGATCAAATAGTTTATAAAACACGGTAAAAATAGTATTTTCAAATTTTTTAGATCTAAATCTCTAAAAATAGGATTTTTTTATGATTCCCCATGATCCAACGGTAGGGCCGCGCACTTAGGGTACAGCGACTAACGACCCGTCGCCTACGAACCGTGGCCAGCGGCCACGGCCAGCGAGGCCATGGCCAGCAGCCACGGCCCCACGGCCAGCGAGGACATGGCCAGCGGCCACGGTCGGCGGCCACGACGCCCCGCAGGCGCCGCCGGCCCCCCTGGCCGCGGCGGCCGTGCCCATGGGCGCGGCCAACTGCCGTGGCTAGCCGTCGGGCGGCCTCCGCTAACACCCCCGCCCCAATCTAGGGTTTTTCGAAACCCTAGCCCTAACGTGCCATTTTTTTGGGGGGGAGGCCCAATTAACCCTATTGGGTTGTTTTCATGGCCCAAAAGCCTGGAAATTAGCCCACTTATACATAATTTTTATTTTTTTATTTTGGCCTCAAAAGCCCAATAATTAAAGAAATTTTAATTTTGTAATAGGGTTAAGCAGAAAGATAAATATAAATGAAATGTATCAGGAGTAAAAGTTTTTAAATTATTTTTAGCACGTCACTTTATTTCTAGATTATTTATTAATTTTTCATATACATGTGACATATAATATCTACATGGTTGTATAACATATAATATCTGCGTGTATGTGAATTTAGGCTATGTTTTTAGGGATCAGCCAGTTTTCCGATACTCTTACTTTTCTGCAATTTTTTTCTTTTTAAGAAAAATTTGTAAGTGAGGTTATACATGTAAAAAGTCGAAGCTGAAGGACCACACCATCGAGATGACGGCGCTAGCTTAAAGAAAAAGGGGGCTTTTTCTCAAAAGTTCTCGGGTTGTCTTTAATTTTATGCACTTTTTATGGGATGTAACTTCTTGGACTTTTTTAGTATCGGCTGGCTGATCCCCGTAGCTCTAAATTATTTTTCTTGCCTACACATTAACTGCGTGGATTTTTTCCTTTAAATAGTTAAATAATTCATGCTATCTTTCGTTTATGTTGCTAGATTGCTCAAATGGCCAGACTTGCAAATGTCGATTTCTCGGTCCTAAAGGCCGATGGGTCGAACTACTTAAGTTGGCAGTTGGACCTGAAGTTCCACCTGTGCTCTCATGGGATCAGTCTAACACCCACTGAAAAGGCAACAACAAGTACTGTCGCAGCTGAAAAGGATGCTTCTAAAGAAGCCCCTAATGCAGAAGAAGTTTCCGATATACTTGAGGCGAAAGCCATTATTTATATCAGGAAACACTTAGACTCGACACTGAAGGACGAGTATCTTACTGTAGAGGATCCTTATGAACTGTAGGACGCACTTGAGGAGAGGTACAGATATCAAAGGGATGTCATACTCCCTCGTGCACAGTACGAGTGGACTCACCTCCGCATACAGGATTACAAATATGTAGCGGAGTACAACTCAGCACTATTCCGAATCACCTCATGCCTGAAGTTGTGTGGTAAGAATGTGCCTGAGAAACTGTTGCTAGAGAAGACGTTTACGTATTTTCATGAGAAGGACATGATCCTCATGCAACAGCACCGTAAGAGAAAGTTCACTAAGTACTCTGATCTACTCTCATGCCTCCTAATGGCTGAACAGAACAGAGATTTATTGGTTGCCACTCACAACCTGCGCCCTCTTGGCTCCGCTCCACCTCCACCTCTTGTAGAGGCGCATTTCCAATCTTCCGAGAAGAAGGAGATAGATAAGAAGACAAAGTTCTAGAAATGGAAAGAACAGAAGCAGCGGAAAAAGGCTACTCCTTAAACTCCTCCCCAGAACCAGAAGTTCGCAGCAAATAAGCAAAAGTGAATGCCTAACAAAGGTAGTGCTCCCAAGAAAGACTGGGAGGATAAGTGCTCTAAATGTGGAATGACTGGACATTGGTCCAGAATCTGCCGCACTCCCAAACACCTACATGACCTCTATCAGGCAAGTCTCAAGCCTCACGATGAGACAAACCTGATAGATAGCGCAGTGTTACCAGAGACTACATGGAATCTGGAAGATTTCATGGGAGACGACACTCTGTAGTCATGGATCATCTGCATGTTATTTTCTAGCAATGTATCTTGCTTTCCTGCAATATATCTTGCTTTATGTTTTTCAAATTCCATGACAACTATTCTTATTATTCAGCATCTTAATATAAATGAAAGTAGTTTCTTTTCGTATTATTTATTACTCGAAAGTTTTTTATATAGATATGTAATCCATATGCCTAGTGGACAGTGCATCAACGCACTCAATCCTTCAAGATACAGACTACTTTACGAGCATTAATAGCTATTCTGGTCCATTGAGAACAATCTCAGGACCAGCTGATATAATAGAAGGATCAGGGAAGCAATCATATTACTCCCCAATAACACACTCATCAAAATTAGAGATGCGTTATACTCACCTAAATCAATCCGAAACCTCCTGAGCTTTAAAGATATCCGTTAAACGGGTATCACTTAGAGACGGTCGAGGATAATAAAAAGGAATACTTGCACGTAACGTATCTTACAAATGGTACAAAAACCATTGCGGAACGTTTCAAGGGGCTCCCCATGGGACTCTACCAAACAAGTATTCACTATCCAGAAGCATTATTAACGGAGCATCAAGTGCCCCCAAACACCAGAATTCCAACTCTGGCATAGTAGACTGAGACACTCCAGATCTGTTATGATGTACCGCATCATAAAAAGCTCAAAGGGTATAAATTTGAAGAACATGAAGATTCTTCAAAAATATAAATTCCCATGTCCACCCTATTACAAGGGTAGACTAATTACGAGCCCCTCTCCACTTAAAGTGGACTTGGAATCTCCAAGCTTTCTGGAAAGAATCCATGGAGATATTTGTGGGCCTATACACCCATCAAGTGGTCCTTTCAGGTACTTTATGGTCCTGATAGACGCATCTACTAAGTGGTCACATGTGTGTCTATTGTCCACCCGTAACTTAGCACGGTCTAAGCTTTAGCTCAGATAATCAGGTTGCGGGCCTACTTCCCCGACTACCAGATAAAGAAACTTTGTCTGGACAATGCAGGGGAGTTTATATCACAAGTCTTTCTAGACTATTCCCAAGCACAGGGCATTGAAGTCGAACATCCTGTAGCACATATTCACACCCAAAATGGGTTAGCAGAATCTCTAATTAAAAGATTGCAATGGATTGCTCGTCCATTATTACTTCAACCCAGTTGCCAGTGAATGCATGGGATCATGCAATATTGCATGCTGCATCCTTAATAAAATTAAGACCTTCTGGAGGTAAGTCATCTTCTCCTATGCAATTAGCACTTGGAGTTCCACCAATTGTCTCACGCTTGAAAATATTTGGTTGTGCAGTATACGTCTACATAGCACCACCACAAAGGACAACGATGGGTCCACAACGTCGTTTAGGCATTTATGTTGGGTTTGACACGCCCTCCATAATAAGATTCCTAGAACTCCTTACGGGAGACGTTTTTAAGGCACGTCTAGAAGACTGTGAATTTGATGAAAAATCATTTCCAAAACTAGGCTTACAAACCAAGAAGCCTAAAGCTTCAGAGAGTATCACTTGGAATACAAAGACACTAAGTCACTTTGATCCACCCACAGGCCAGTGTGAGGAGGAGGTCCTGAAGATCCTCCATATCCAAAACACTGTCCATCTCTTGCCGGACAAATTTACTGACAACCAGAAGATAGTCAGATCACACGTCCTTGCTGCTAACACTCCAGCTAGGATTGAATACCGCAAAATGGATGCAATCCGCCTGCAGCAGAGATGGTTGGACATCTTAAAAAAGAGAGGACAACCACCGGGATCCAAGGACCAAGTCCCTCGAAAGAGTATGACCCTTGACAATGGTAAAAAAATACCATCACAGGATGCTACTATAAGCCCTGCTCCTCCATCTCTTCCAAACTCTCAAACAGAGGAAAACCCGGGAGAAAATGAAGTGTCGATACATTATGTACGAACTGGGGAGTATTGGGACAGAAAGAGCACAATTATAGATGACACATTTGCGTGTAATATTGACATCAACGTCACGAACTGCGATGATGATATTGAACCACACTCTCTGACAGAATGTCAAAGCAGAGATGATTGGCCAAAGTAAAGCGGCAATAGGAGTGGAGTTGGATTCACTCACAAAACTCAAGGTCTTCGGCCCTATTGTCCAGACACCAAAAGGTGTAAAACCTGTGGGTTATAAATGAGTATTTGTTAGAAAAAGAAATGAACAGAATGAGATCGTTCGCTACAAAGCAAGGCTTGTAGCGCAGGGTTTTACCCAACGTCCAGTGGTGGATTTTGAAGCCATATACTCCCCGATCATGGATGCGATCACCTTCCGATTTCTCATTGGCTTGACAGCTCAAGAGGGTTTAGATATGCAGCTTATGGACGTCGTGACTGCATACATATATAGCAATTTAGACCGATACATCTATATGAGATTGCCTGACGGTTATTCTTTGCCTCCAGCACTAAAAGAGAGACAACGTGGCATTTATTCAGTGAAACTGCAAAGATCATTATATGGTCTAAAACAATCTGGAAGGATGTGGTATAATAGGCTGAGCGAATTCCTCACAAAGCAAGGATTTGCAAATGACGCAGTCTGCCCTTGCATCTTTATAAGAGCAAAGGCAACAGGATTTGTCATTATAGCCGTCTATGTGGACGACTTGAACCTCATTGGATCTCCTGGAGAGATCACTGAGATTTCTAGAAGCCTGACAGAAACTTTCGAAATGAAAGACCTCGGAAAGTCGAAACTCTGTTTAGGTCTTCAAATAGAGCATCTTGACGATGTGATCATGTTACATTAGTCAACTTATACATCGAACTTGTTGAAAAAGTTTTAAATAGATAAGTGTCGCCCCCTCAATACCCCAATGGTCGTTAGATCATTGGATGTGCATAAAAACCCTTTCCGACCGCTGGAAGAGGGGAAGGAAGTACTAGACCCTGAAGTGCCTTATTTAAGTGCTATCGGTTCCCTCCTTTAACTGGCTAACTGCACTCACCCTGATATTGCATTTGCAGTCAACCTACTAGCCAAATATAGTGCTGCACCTACAAAGTGGCACTGGGCCGGAGTTAAGCATCTTCTGCGCTACCTCCAAGGGTCCATAGACTTAGGTCTATACAGGAAAGAGGCAAAAACAGGTTTAGTTGGTTATGTTGATGCAGGTTACAGGTCCGATCCTCATTCAGAGAAGTCTCAGATCGGATACATATTCACCTATGGCGGCACTGCCATATCTTGGAGATCTGTGAAGCAGACCATAACGACCATCTCATCTACACATTCAGAACTTCTAGCAATCCACGAAGCAAGCAAAGAAAGCGTCTGGCTATGTCTATGATCCAGCACATTCTCACCTCTACCGGCCTGATGACCGTCGTTCTTGAGCCTACTCCACTCCATGAAGACAATGCAGCATGTATAGCCCAGCTACATGATGGCTCCATCAAATGCGACAAGACGAATCATATCTCTCCCAAGTTCTTCTAGACGCATGACCTTCAGAAGCAAAAGTAGATTGAGGTACAGAATATCTAATCATGTAATAACTTGACGGATTTGCTTACCAAATCCATGCCTACTAGTATCTTTGAGAAACTTGTAAATGGGATTGGATGAGGAGAGTGAGAAAATGTAAACTGGTCCAGGATGAGAGAACTATGAATGTATAGATACATAGAAGACTGATGTATATGTTCATAGGAAATCTGCAAGCCTGAAGCTTGGTCAGATGAGGGTGAGTCAACCGTAGAGTTGTACTCTTTTCCCTTGGCTATTGGTTTTTCCCACAGGGTTTTCCATAGTCAAGGTTTTGACGAGGCAACCTCGTTGACTCTGGATCCTGAAGTATCCACCCCTAGACACATCCCAAAAACAGGGGAAGTTATGGATAAACTGTTCTTTATTTAACAAGGCAGTTATCCTAACTCGAATCCTGAAGAATCCACCTCTTATTCAATGTTGGTTGGATAAGGGGAAGTGTTATGAATAGGCCCATGAGGCCCATTGG
Source organism: Scilla litardierei (assembly GCA_030789695.1). NCBI lineage: Eukaryota > Viridiplantae > Streptophyta > Magnoliopsida > Asparagales > Asparagaceae > Scilla > Scilla litardierei. The sequence goes on along the minus strand of CM061138.1, from coordinate 39,996,986 downwards.
GTATCCACTCATTCATTGAAAGCTATATATATGAGGGTAGGAGGCTCCTAACCCCTTACACCTATTTCTCTACTTTTCCCTTCACAACAAAGCCTAGAATATAGTACAGTTGCATATTATTGCGGTTGTGTATATTGAATTCGTTGTTTGGTAATGTTTGTGATGGGTCTCCAAACAAGTTAGAGTTGTGCCTAGACAAGCCATACCTGAAACTACAATTCAATGTGCCTAACTTCTGGCTAGGCCAGAAGTGAGCTTTTTCGGGCTAGAGTCGAAGCTCCTCGGAACGGTCCCAACCCAAATTTGTCTCTAGGTATCTATCTCTTTAATAAGCGCATTGGCAGATTAGACTTTAATATCTAAGCCCAAGTTTTCTTTTAAAAATAAGCTGGTCTGGTTTAAGCTACAAGAGGACCGTGTTCTTACGAGTGGTTAGCCTTGGGGATGAGAATGGGCCAGGCGATCAAACAGATGCCCAATTCAAACGGTCGGGATTTGAGGTTGGCCCAAAGTGAGCTTCCTAAAGAATACTCAAATGGGTTTAAAGGTTGCCTTGGACCAGCCTATCGAACCTAACTTAATAAAATTATAGTAAAGACATTAAAATAGAAAAGTGAGATCTATTCACGTCCCATTCCCATCCCTCACCATATGCCATGATCCTGCTTTCTAAATAACTTTAAGGTGCATCTACATCTACATGAACAGTCATCTCCATGGGCATTTGTTGGTAAATTGCATAGGCTTGGGGAGTATGGTGTTTCCCCACACACAAAAACAAGGTATAAGTGGAAGATTAAGGCTTATTAACATGCAATTCAAGACAACGGACAAATGAGAGAAAGTACGGTGCTTCGTAGGATTTCCCGTTTCTTCCAATTCCACGGGAATTTCGAGGATTCTTTACTGCTTCCTGATGAATCAAAAAAAGATAGATAATATGCATAGTGTTTTTTGGTTGAACGTGGAGATTGAGGGGGCGATGCCGGTTGCGATGATCTCCGGCTTGTCGAGAGCCTTGACAGCGACTAGGGAGTTGTCGGGGAAGGAGCGGGCAAAATAGACCTTGTCAAGGTGCCACGGCCGAGGAGGTGGCCCAGCTCGAATTTGCCGAGGACGATCTTATGCTGTAGTTTCTTGCTGCTGCTAATTGTATTTGTTGGTGGTTTCGTTTGGTTTGACTAAGAATAATAGAGGGTTGCTAGCTTTCGCGCATATGAGGTTTCCATGGTTAGGGGGTGGACTTGTGGAGTTAGGTCTAGAAAGATACATGGTTAATTCCACTAACCCCATCTGGGCTGAGGGGGCGGGTCATCATGTTGGGCCACAAATCCATTCAGGTCAATCTTTCAGGTTTAGACCAACCCAATGCCCATATAAAACGGGTTTTGAGCCGGAATTTTTGGGCCGGGCGGTTATGCACTGCAAATGTGTATTGTTGTATAACTATTTAGTCGATTGACTTCTTTCTCAAAAAGAATCTGTAAGCCCAATGATCATACTACTTTTTTTTTCTTCCCAAAGAAATGATAGGCATAATGAACATATAAATAACCAAATTGGCAGGTAAGTATGTTAAAATACCAAAACAACTATAAAGAGAGTTGATACGACCCTCTGAATGGGTCGAAGAAACACAGTCTGAACCCACGACCAAGAAGCTGGACTGGGCACAAGCCTTAAATGCCCCATAAGTGGGTCCGGGGCAACGCGGCCCAGCACCGCCGCCCGGTACACCGTTGGCCTCCTGCCCTTCGAGGAAACGGCTCCACAGATCTCTCATGCCTTGATCGCCATTGAAGGGGCCGCGAGTGGGATCGAAGGACGAGATGGCAAGACGTCATAAAAGCGTTGAGATGTGAACTCCTACAAAGGCAGAAAGGACGAAACGCCAAGTGATCGAATCCTAGAGACTCAAAACTCGAGTATTGTACCTCTGAACACGTTGTCTTCCACCTTTGATATTTCTCCTCCATATCTCGGCTCGAGAACCAGCACTTGGTCTCTCCGTGAACCAAGTTCGATTCCATCGAGCACTTATTAGTCACCATCTAACTTAGGCATCAGATGGGACTTGGTCAGAACCAAGGTCCGACCCCCCTGACGAGCTCTCTCGTCTGTGCAAATCAAGAAGACACCAACCCGTTGAGGCTACCATTCGACGGTCCGTCGACCGGAACCGAACATCCTTAACCCCGAGCCCGTTTGATCGATCGTCCGAAGAATCTGTCGCTCCACCGAAGCAACCCTTCGATACATCGACGCTCGGGTCCGTGTGTTCTCAACCAGATGAATGCTCGATTTACCAACCCCGAAGGCCGCACGTGTCTCACGTGACAGTGACGACCCCCAGACCACCAAACTACCAATCAGTGGTGAGAAAACACCCCGAAACATCTGGCACCGTCTGTGGGAACACGAGTCTACACTCACGTCAAAACACCACACCATAAATGACGCACCTGCGTGCCAAAGGACAAAGGAGCACCGCCGCGGTGGCACCCATGCCGGGCTCCACCAAAGCCCTCCCTTTCAAAGCCACCGGACGTCTATCCCGAACCAAGGGACCAAATGTCCCGTGAGCAAGGGACCAAGAGGAGACCAGAGATGGACCTCAGCACATCTGCTTTTTCGAGGAAGATCTGGAGAGGGTCAGGCTGCCATACGACGACGCATTTGGTCGTCTCGGTCCCTGGTCCGACGACTGCTCGTCGACACGAGGAGATCGTGTGACATCCTCTTCATATCGACGTTGGAGAAGATGGGGATACGTGCTGGCAACCTGGAGCCCTGTTTGGGTCCCGTTGTTGGCTTCACGGGATGCTCCACACCAATCATTGGAATGATCCGATTCCCAGTGACGCTCGGGGAACCTCCCCACTCAATCACTTTAATGCTAGCGTTCATGGCCCTAAGAGTAGGATCAGCTTACAACGGGATAATTAATCGGCCGCTCCTCAACGCGGTCGGGGCTATAGTCTCGACCCTCCATCAGATGGTCAAGTTCAAGACCACACAAGGAGTCGGGAGGATGAAGGGCGATCCAGCGAGATTGAGAACCTGCTACCAGATGTCCAACCAAGAGCGTGACGCGAGGCGGTACGACCCAATAGATATCCTCTACCGGAGGTGGGGATTGGACGACTAGTGACCTGTGTCGGTCGAGAAACCGGAGCTCATTCTCGTCACTAGCGTGGAAGGCAGGTTCATGTCAATCGGGTCAGAGCTCAGCCCTGCCTTGAGGGACGAATTGATCGAGTGCCTGAAAGCCAACCTTTACGTCTTCGCTTGGTCACCGAAAGACATGCCTGGCGTGGACCCCCAGGTAATCACCCACGAATTACATGCCGACCCCAACTTCAAGCCGATCCGGCAAAAAGAAGAGAAACTTGGGCGACGAGAAGAAAAGAGCCACTGCCGAGGAGGTTGAGCACCTACTCGATGCCGGGTTCATCGGAGAAGTCTGGTACCCCCGACTGACTGGCCAACGTGGTGATAGTGAAAAATTCGAGCGACAAGTGTCGAATGTGCGTAGACTTTACCGACCTCAATAAGGTCTGCCCCAAAGACAGCTACCATTGCCCCGCATCGACCACCTCGTGGACAACGCCTCGGGTTACGAGATGCTGAGCTTCATGGATGCTTACTCTGGGTACAACTAGGTACAAATGGACCCGGAGGACGAGGAAAAGATGCTGTTCTTCATCGATCGTGGGACATTCTGCTACACAAATATGTCCTTCGATCTGAAGAACACAGGGGCGACCTATCAGAGGATGGTCGACAGGGTCTTCGGCTCCCAGGTCGGGAGGAACCTGTAGGTTTACGTGGATGACATGTTGGTCAAGTCCAAGCGCCCACATGACCACATCCCCGACCTCAGGGAAACATTTGAACAATTACGGAAGCACAACATCAGGCTCAATCCCACGAAGTGCACGTTCGGGGTGAAATCTGGAATGTTCTTAGGCTTCATGATCACCAACCGAGGCATCGAGGCCAACCCAGACAAGATTGAGGCCTTGATCAACATGAGAGAACCGACCATAATCAAAGAACTGCAGAGGCTGAACGGCTGGATTGCTCCCATGGGGCGATTCCTCTCCAAATCAGCAGAAAGATCGATCCTGTTCTTCCGGGTCCTGAGAAGGGCCCTCACCGAGCCAGATGGGAAGAGAAAAACTATAGAGTGGGATGCAGGCTATGTCCAGGCATTCGTCGAACTGAAGGAATACATCTACAGTCCATCGTTCCTCTCCAAGCCTAAGGAAGGAGAATCCATGAGCATGTACTTGGCCAGCATCGGTGAAGCAGTAAGCTCTGTGCTGATCAGAGAGGACAGAGTGCGTACAGAGGCCAGTGTACTATACCAGTCAGGTCCTGCAAGATGCAGAAGAGTGGTACATCCCCTTGGAGAAATTGGCCTATGCCCTCGTCCTGTCGGCACTACGACTCTGACCCTACTTCCAAGCTCACACCATCATGGTCCTGACCAACTCTCAACTCGAGCAGAACTTCAAAAGGTTCGATCGGATGGGAAAGATGCTGAACTGGGGGGTCTAGCTGAGCGAATTCGACCTCAGATACAAACCGAGGACAGCCATTGAAGGACAAGCACTAGCGGACTTCATCGTCGAGTGTACCATTGGCGACGCAACACCTCCCGACGGGACGAGCTCGGACATGGTAACGCCTCACCCCTTATCCCTCTTTTTGACTGATAGCATTCCTGATGATCGACTAGAGAACAATGACATGTGGGTCATCCATGTGGACGGATCTGCAACCAAAACAGGCAGCAGAGCGGGCATCGTCATTCGATCTCTCGACGGGAACACTACAGAGTACGCCCTCCGGTTTGGGTTTTCAGCCACCAACAACGTGGCCGAGTACGAGGATGCCAACAACGGCCTGAAACTACCCTGAGCACTGGGGGAGACTCGGGTGCGCCTCCTTAGCGACTCCAAGCTCGTCATCAGCCAGCTGCATGGAGATTACGTGGCACGAGACGAAACCATGCAGCGCTACCTTACTTCAACCAAGTCCGAGTTGTCCAGATTCAAGCACGCTAAGTCCATCCTCATGCCGAGTTCGGAGAACGCTCGCGTAGACGCCCTCTCCAAGCTGGCCTCCTCTTCCCCCAAAGAGTTGGTTCATGCTATCTATGTCGAGAGCCTCCAAAGTCCCAGTACGGAGGGAGAGGAGCTAATGAACATCGACGGAGAACCTTCCTGGATGGACCCCTTTGTGCGGTTCCTTTCCACCGGGGAAGCCCTCGCAGACTAAGAAGAGCACTGAACACTGGAGCGGAAGGCTTTTCGGTACGTACTCCACGAAGGCATGCTGTACAGGAGGCGCTGGACCAAAACTGACATCTTACCATACCTCAAGTGCCTTGGACCACATGAAGCAGACTATGTTATTCAGGAGATCCACGAGGGACTTTGTGGGAACCATCACGATGGTAAGATGGTCGCAATGAAGGTCCTAAGGCAGCGGTACTACTGGCCGACCCTGACCCACGACTCGACAGAGTATGTTCGGAAGTGCCCAGAGTGCCAGAAGTTCACGAAGAACGGTTCGTCGCCCCTTGCTGACCGTGTACCTATAATCAGCCTCGTTCCCTTTGCTAAGTGGGGGCTGGAAATTCTCGGCCCTTTCTGTAAAAACCCGTATTTTTCAATACATCTATTTACGTATTCACATATTTTTCACATTTTAAAATTTATTTATAATGGTTAGTCAAGGGTTTTATATCAAAAATGATTTCCAAAATTTCTTATAAAAATATTTTGAAGCATTAAACTAGTTATGGTGTATTCCAGTAAGTTCGAGTTTCATCAAATACCTCTAAACAATTTTGACAAAAATTCATTTTCAGTTATTACCGTTTTGGCTGAATGAATTAATTTTCTATACAAACAACATCAAAACATTTTCAAACTTCTACAGTATCATCCTATGATCATTTAGGGCTCTCCATATTAATTTCGTAATTTTCTGATATCAAATCAACCTAGAACCCGCAAACCCGCTTCCTAAACATTTTGGCCTAAAACTAGTATCTCCTCAGCTCAAACCCCAAAATGGATCTCGTATTCGCGATCCTCGCAATGATACAATTCCGTGGGTACGTTTTCGTAATTTTTCGAAGTCGTATGCGAAATCGGGGTTGTATTCCTCCGGTTTCACTAATTGCATTCACTAAGACCTTTTCACAATTACTAATAAACTTTTACCGAATTACTTCTACCCTAATCCCCCAACCAACTCTCTTAACCCACCTCCCCTTAGGTGGTGAGATCCAAAATTATTGAATCTCACCTATCCCATTAAAAGTCTTGTCCACCCCTAATTACAAAATTGCCATTATCTAATCCTATTTAAACCCCCCCCCCCCCCTCTCTCTAATAAGCCACACAGTTGATCTCTCTCTCCCTCTTTATTTTTCGAAACCCAGGCCATTCGAACCCTAACCCGCGGAACCCCTCCCCCCCTCGCACTCTCTCTCACTCTCTCGTTCTCCCTCTCTCACTCACGCTCTTCCCCCCTCCTGCCTCGACCTCCGCCCTCCGCCCGTCTGTCGAGCTCCCCGCCTGCCACCGTGGCCCCCGCCGCCCATAGCTTCGAGCCCGAAGCCCGCATCCCTCTCGCAGTCTCACTCACTCACACACTCTCCCTCTCCATACAGCGGTTGACCGCCGCCCGCCGCCTCACTCATCGCCTGCCCCGCCACGATGTCGTCGCCGATGCAGCAGCACCGAAGAACACCCCCGATCACCCCACTCCGACGCAGCCCGAGTCTGCCCCTCACTGTTTCGACCCGCCGGTGCCGCAACCGCCTTGCCGCCGCCGCCACTGCTATCGTCTCCCCCACCGTCGCAGTCCGCCGCTGCCTCCGTCGCCGTTCGACGCAAGCACCCTCGCCCCGCTTTGCCACCCTCCGCCTTCGCCCGTGACACCGCTGGAGACTGCCGTCGTCGCCGTTCCGCCCCTCCTCTCGCTGCCATCCACCACCGCCCACGCTACGTCGATGTCGAACGGGAACGGCCCCCTCCGATGCTGCAAACGAGAAGAGAAGGGTAATAGATATACGGGTTTTTTAACATATACGTATAAACGTATTTTATAGTATTTCGATAATTATAAAAAATGGGTTTTATTGGTTTTAAATTGATAATTAATAATATACAGTTCAGAAAATTACTAAACCAGGCCCAGAAAATCAGAAATGATATTCGGGATCCAATGACGCTGATTTTATCTCAATCAGACGCTTAGTTTTTCCACAATAAATTTTTAATCCTAAAATTTAAATGCGTCCTTTTCACTTAAAAATCCATAACTTGTTATTTTCACGTAAACTGATACGTGAGAAAAATATATGTTGTAGCAGTCTTTGAGACGGTCGTTTTGACTGCACTTGAACCATTCTGATATGTATTACATCCAGAATAAATTACTGAATAATAACATTACATAATTAAAATTAGTTTTTAAATTGATTTTAAGCTTTTAAAAATTATAAAAATGAACAGAAGCTTCTGAAAAATATTTTCTCATGCAGTAAAATTACTTTCCTTATTTCTAGCCTATATAAAAATTTAGAACGCTTTTCGACAACGTTTCAATCAGTTTTAAAAATAAAAACGATCAAGTTAAATAAATAGAAAAGAATGTATTCTTTAACCGACTGTTTCTTGTGTTTACATGTATCAATTCTTGTGCACCAGCACTAGATCCAGTCTCGGCTCACTACCATCACCTCGAGATCTGTAAGTCACATTAAATTCTAGATTTGGAAAATTAGCTCGTGTGCTCGTACGAACTTTTAAAACAAAATTTTTTGTGTTCCATGTTTGTTGGACTTGTCTTTATCCTCAAATTTATTAGCATCCACTTTGCTTTACTTTAAGAAAGTCGACCAGTGAACATAGTTTAGCTATCATCGTAAACAAGGAACTAATAACGTCATGTGGTACATCTTATGGAATGTCTTATAGAATATCTCGTGGAATATCTCGTGGAATATCTCTTGAAATGTCTAAAGGAATATCTCGTAAGAAAGCAAGTAATCGATACACACGACACTAGGGTTTGGGGTAACTCATTGTAGAGAAAGTGTGGGAGCTATGACCGGAGTCACTCTCTCTCGTCCCGTCTCGTCTCATTTTCAAAGTATGTTGTGGTTGACGCCTGAGATTTGCTCCCGGGAGCAATGGAGGTGACCCATGGTTGCATATCATACTTTCCTACGTGAGTCACATCACATAGTTTAGTTAATTACTGTTAACACCAAAATAACCATTGATTGTACGTGTTTTTCAGTACCTTGCATGTTTACAGTTCATGCCTGCTGTCTCACCATTGCTATCAACATGTTTGCTCTTATACGTTACTTTTTGTACTTGCACGGTCACCTTTTACTTTATGCATTACATGCACTTTACCTACCATACTTGTGCAGTCACTAGTACTTTACTTGTCGTACTTTTATGCAGTAGCATGTTTCACTTGCTTAGCCTGCTTTACACTTGCACTACCACAGTAGAGTTTGTTTACCGTTGCTACTCAGTTATGTACAGTTGTTTACCGTTGCTACCCAGTTATATACAGTTGTTGCTTAGTACTTTACTTTTCACTCAGGTTTGCTTGTACGTAGTTACTTTTCATCATACTTGTACATTGCTTATTTTCTATTTTTAGAATTATCGTGACTTACCTACGGTTCCATTTATGGCACCGGCAGCCGACAACCAGATTGCAGAAGCAGCCCCAGGGTTTTGAGGAGCCAGGGTTTGATCCGAAGACTACATACTTCCAGTTGTTTGAGTTGGTGTGTATACTCTGTTATGTATTTCCTTTCCGCATTTCATGTCTGCTTTTCTTTTCATGTATTTGGTGTGTGTGAGCTGTTTGTTGTTGTATTTTTAATTTGTGGACTGTAATAATATACGCAGGCATGAATATTATTGTACGTCTCTGCATCGTGGCTATATTGATTTCACTGGTAAACTGCAGACCTGCGAATAAACCAAATAAGTAACGGGCCCCCGAGAGTGGGTCGTTACACTTTCGCTTCCGTGAAAGGGCAAAGAAAATTCCTGATCGTGGCGGTGGACTACTTTACCAAGTGGATCGAGACCGAACCCTTGGCCACCATCACCTGGAAGAAGGCAAAGAGCTTCATGTGGAAGTCCATCATCAGCAGGTTCGGAATCCCCCGATCTATTGTCACCGACAACAGGAAGCAGTTCGATAGCATTGGGTTCAAAGAGTTATGCGTGGATTGGAAAATCAAACTCATGTTCGCCTCCGTGGCCCATCCTCAGACCAATGGGATGGCAGAAGCCACCAATAAATGCATCGTCGAACCGCTCCACAAGAAGATAGGAGAGGCACACGGAGCTTGGCCCGAGGAACTCCCTGGGATACTTTGGTCATATCGAACTACCTACAAGGAAGCCATGGGGGAAACAACCATCAAACTTGCCTACTGGGCCGAGGCGGTTGTCCCGATCGAGGTAGGAGAAGAGTCGCTCCGACTCAGGCACTACGACGAAGAGAGGAATTCGAAGGGTCTATAAATCAATCTAGAGCTCATGGACGAGCAGCGCGACCAAGATCTAGCCACCGTCATCCGATAGAAGCAACGAGTGGCCCGCTACTACAACTCTCAGGTCAAGGGAAGAAGTTTCCACCCAAGAGACCTTGTCCTGAGGAAAGCCATATTTAACCCGAAGATTGCTCGCATAGAAAAGCTCGCCACAAAATGGAAAAGGCCGTACAGGATCACCGAGGTCCTCAGCCCGATGACCTATCAGCTCTCGACCCTGGAAGGCAAAGTGCCCATCCACACTTGGAACGTGGAGCATTTACGCAAAGGGTAAATGACATTAAAATACCCTAACGTTTGGGCCATTTTCACTTATATACCCTATCGTTCATTTTGGTAAACTTTGATACCCAAATCTAAATTTGATGTAGGATTGGAGGAGGAAATATTGTTTGAAGAGGAGGCTGAAAACACTGTGCATCCCAGACATAGGAAGATTGATGGAATGCATGTATTTGGAGGCCTCTTCAGACAATATTTCCTCCTCCAATCCTACATCAAATTTAGATTTGGGTATCAAAGTTTACCAAAATGAACGATAGGGTATATAAGTGAATATGGCCCAAACGTTGGGGTATTTTAATGTCATTTACCCTTTACGCAAATACTACCAGTAAGGCAAGGAATGTACGGACCCTCTATGAGACATTGTACCGAAGCAGGAAAATGTTCTAAAATAAAGAAAATAAGAGGCCCCACTTGTTTCACGTGAGTGTCCCTAAATCTCGTATGATGAAAAGGATTCGACCATAAGGCTGGGGGCAACTCCCCCAGCAAGCCAAACGTTCGGTCGACCGTAAAGATGGGGGCAACTCCCCCAGCAAGCCGATCACCCGATCGACCGCAAGGCTGGGGGCAACTCCCCCAGCAAGCTGATCACCCGATTGACCGCAAGGCTGGGGACAACTCTCCCAGCAGACTGATCACCCGATCGACCATAAGGCTGGGGCAACCCCCCAGTGGGCCGAGTGTTCGGTCGATCATAAGCCTGGGAATAGCTCCCCCAGATAGCCGACCGACATGTCGCCGTAAGGCTGGGGGAAACTCCCCTAGCAGGCTGACCACACATCGACCGTAAGGGCAGCTCCCAAACAGGCCGATCATTTGATTGACCGTAAGACATGGGGTAGCTCCCCTAGCTGGCTGATCGATATATCGCCGTAAGGCTAGGGGTAGCTCCCTAAGCAGGGCGACCACACATCGACCGTAAGGCTGGGGGCAGCTCCCCTAGCAGGTCGATCATTCGATCGACTGTAAGACTGGGTGTAGCTCCTCCAGCCGGCCGACCGACCTGTCGCCATAAGGCTGGGGCAACTCCCCCAGCATGCTGACCACACATCAACTGTAAGGCTGGAGGAAACTCCCCCAGCAGGCCGATCATTCGATCGACTGTCAGCATGGAGATGGCTCCCCAGCAGGACGATCAACCTGTCACCGTAAGGCTGGGGCAACTCCCTCAGCAGGCCGACCAGGCATCGACCGTATGGCTGGGGGCAACTCCCCCAGCAGGCCGATCATTCAATCGACCACAAGACTGGGGGCAACTCCCCCAACAGGCCGACTGCGCATTGACCTCCAGACTAAGGCCAACTCTCCTAACGTGCCGATCATTCGACGAGCCCCGAGCAAAAAGGTTAGCCGTCGATTATCAATCTTTCCCAAACCTGGCATTATGACAGCTAGAGCACAACTAAGATCGAGGAAGGGGGCACATCAATGACCAAATAACAAGCACAACAACAAGCGTGGGACGATCACAAATTCCCATTGTAAAAAGAGGATTCTCATTACAGAAAGAAATCGTTCACAAAGGAAGAAAAGCATTACAAAAAGCCTAAGCTCCCGCTTCAGGCTGGGTGACTATCGCCATCTCGGGGGCGTCTTCTGGACTAACGATGTCGGTGTCCTCTTCGCCCTCGTCATGAACCATCTTGAGCTCCTCGAACACAACCCCCGAGCTTGGGAACTTGCGCTTGACCTCAAATCGACATTGGAGGAACCCCTCCTCAAACGCCCTGAACATCCCAGGGGCGACGAAGGTCTCAGAATATTCCTTCACTGCCTCATGCGCTATTCGGGCGGGGTCCACCTTCTCCAGTTCCCTAACCTGGGCCTCGAGCACGGCCACCTGACCCTTGAGCCTCGACTTCTCCGCCTCGCTTGCACGAGAGGCCTCGGTGAGCTTGGCCACGATGGCGCCCTCTTTCTCCTCCTCCACCCCTAGCAGCTCCTCAAGCTCCTGGATCCTGGCCTCGTCCTCGACCCCCCGGATGCCATTTTGGCACCCCTCTCCTCAGCCTGAGACTTGTCGGCCAGCGCCAAGGCCCTCGCGATGTCCAGTCTCTCGACGTATGCAGCAAGCTCGGTGATCCTGGTCTCCATCGACCTCACGTATGCCTCGGCCTCATGGGCATCCTCCTCGGCGGTCCCCTCCAATGCCAATTTTCGGGCAAGACTCGCCTCCGTCTCGACGAGCACCACAAACTGCCGCCTCATCGACAGGCCGGCCGAGGACAGCTGTACCAAGTAACAACTACAGATCATGACTGCCTACCAAAAGTAATGCATGGGGCTACGAGTAAGCTTACCTGCTGCCCAGCAAGCACTACGAAGGTCGCGAGCATGTCGCCCTTCACCCCATCCAACACGGATAGATCTTGGGGCAGACAAGAGTTTTCACCCAACCAGGCCGCGACCCCACAGTCTGTGAAGACAGACTCCTTCAGCCACACAGGTAAACGGGAGCCGAGCAACCATCGCCCGATTGCAGGAGGTCGGCCTCGGTCGATCGAAAGATGCCCAATGACCTCTCATAGTTCGCGGGGAGCGAACCCGGGCAGGTCGAGGCGAGACCGCCCCAGGGCCACTTATCCTCGACCCACCAAAGCCCACAACCCACAGCCCTTGGTGCAGGCCTCGGCCCACCAACAAAAAAGCAAAATTTTATGTGCCAAAGCCCACAGCCCTTACCGCAGGCATCGGGCAACTACCACAAAAAGGCAAAAATTTGGCAGGCCAAATCCCACAGCCCTAGCTGCAGGTCTCAACCCACCACAACAAAAAAAAGAGAAAAGAAAATTTTGGTGGGCCGCGGTCTACAACCAAAAAAGGAAGAAGAAAGGGGGATGGGATATATTTAAAAATAGTGGGGTATTGCTCAGATTTCAAATTTTTTTCTTCTGAACCAGACCTCATTACCAATTCTTATAATTTTTCTTTCTAGCATAATTCTTAACTTTGATGCCTATTTTAGGATCATGTTCATATGCTAAATATCACATAATATAGGACATGTTTCTGGAGATATTTGTCTTCACTTTATGAGCTTTTGATTAATAATATGCGGATCATGTGACTGCTCTGCCGTAAGTTACCTAACCTAACGGTGTATGACTTTGCATTGTGGTCCAATTAATTATTAAGCTTGAAAATTTAAATTTTCATATATGTGTCTAATATGTGATGCAAATGTTTTGAGTCCAATTTTTGCATGAATGTCTATATTGTTGTTTTGGATCGTCCTTAGTCCCACTTTTATTTTCCTGCACTTTTCCTTTTTTAATGAGAGGAAAATGTAGCGAGGAATATAAGGTAATGCCCAAGACTGATGGCTACTTCCATGAAGACGGAGGTCACTACTGATGAAAAATATTTTTACGAGACACGTGTGGCTTTCGAAGTTGTACCTTTTCATTTATGTAAACAAGGACTGTATGTCATGCCCTATTTTGCACTATACGTGTATTCTACTGAATACACGTAGTATTTCTACTTACGATACATGCGTAGGCATGAAATAAGCATGGATATCGATGTATGCGACATCGTGCAAGGGGGATTGGGCCATAATACGTGGCTAAGGGTAGAGTATGCGAAATGTGAATGCGGGAGAAGTGTGAATGACGTCGTGGGTGTAGAACAACAGGAATGTGTTAGACGTGTGTGTGTGAAGCATGTTTGCATGCATGGATGTTCGTGGATGTGTGGAGGAAGACCCATGCTAGTGTGAAAGGGGTTAAAGCTCAATGGAAACCGCCATAAATTTTTAGAAAGGTTAGGGGCAAAATAGTCATTTGGACTAAAACTGCTGTGCGTACATACTTAAGTGGTCGGTGCATAAAGTAATGGCATACTTGTAAATACTTGAATGTGTGAGGGGTAGTTTGGTCATTTAATAATTAACATGGCTTATGGAATAAGCCATGGAAAATCCTATTCTAGAATCCTCTCCCTCTTTCTCTCCTTTTCTTTTCTTTTCTTCTCTTTTCTTCCATCATCCTTATCTCCTCTCCTCCCTCTCAACCTCTCCCCCCTCTTCAATTTCGTGCTCCCCTTCTTCCCCTTTCTATGTTGACCAAAATTCAAGAGAGAGAGAGAGAGAGAGAGAGAGAGAGAGAGAGAGAGAGAGAGAGAGAGGAGAAGAAGAAGAAGGTGGAAGGAAGAGAAAGAGAGGAGAAGAAGAGAATGGTTCTTTTGAGGTAGGATTCCAACTTGGTTTTGGAAATCTATTTAGGGTTACTTTTCATCATGTTTTTCTATCATGTTTTACTCATATGAACTAGTGATAACTAAGTTGATGTTCCATGATTTAATTTTCATCATCATCCCTTTGAAATTCCAAGCAAAGTTATCTCTTTTGAAATCTTGAAATTCTGTTGCATGTTGTTGCTGTAATTACTGTTGCTGTAGGTTGAATTGGGTTTCGAAAAAAATATAGGCATGTAGATCTTGAAGCTCTACAACAAAATCATATAAATTTTGATATATATTCAATTCAGGAATTAGGAGAAATAATTCCATCTTTACAACATGTCTGTTTGATCTTTAGTCTTGACACACTTCAGAAAATTTGATCTAACTACCTGCACACATAATGGATTTTGATGATCTTGGTCTCGTTGGAAACGTAAAAAGTTTATCTATAATTTCATCAGAGTACTTATATTTTGAAATTCTAGCTAAAACATGCTCAAAAACAGCAATCTTTACAGGCCCTGAAATCTGTCTGAAAAACAGATTTGACACACTTCACCAAATAATTCATCATAAAGCACATACTTAATATTTTTGTCTGAAAGTTTATATGTGAATCAAGGACTCATATATCTATAACTTTCATTTGGAACATTTTGTCAAATTCTCAATAAACCCTGATGATATATGCCCATGTATTGCCAACTTCTGCAAATTTCAGCAAGCTGAATTCATTAAGTGTTGCTCTTATTCATTAATTGTGGTTAATTGGCCATCACTATTCTTGCTTATTATGGTTATGTGGTGGAATGAATATTCATGCCTTGGCACATGTAAATTATATTGTGTTGCTTAGATATGAATAACGCCCGTCATGTGTTCGATGAAATGCCTCAACGAAGGCAATATCTGATAATCTGAGTAACGTGCATGTGTTAGTATTGGCCTCGAGCCACATTGATAATTGGTGAAGTTAGATGCTTGAATGGCATGGATACATTGTAATTGTGAATGGATGATGTGTTGTGATAGAGGGCATGTCACGTGAGTGCATGACCATATGTTTAATGATGGACGACTAAAGTAATATGTAAACCATGCCATTATGACCCCTAACGTGTTACATATGGTGTTAAATTATAAAATTTGGATATATCTCAGTCCTCTCTAATGAGGGTGAGTAGCAGAACCCGGGTTTAGGTGGGATTTGAGCAAATTGTGGATATGAGGCCTGGACTGTGAAGTTGGGAGATGATTATGTGCTGTGTGGAGTTTATACCCACTCGCCTTTACCGGGAGTGGAGAGGATTTTTATACCCACTCGTCTTTACCGGGAGTGGAGGAGTACGGAGGTGGAGAGCCTCACTCCTACCAGGAACGGGGGAGCTGAGAGGCCCGGCGTATAGTGCCCGTGTCCACTGCGTCGTGTGCTATATTCACCCCAAATTTGGGGTGAAGTCCAGGTCCTGGTATCACACAGTTTATCCAAATTCCAATTAATTCAATTATAAAATGATAAAATAAGAATTTGCGTGTTACTCCTTCTGCTGGCAACACTTCCCCTTCCCTTTGCCTGCTTTTTGGTGACTCTGTGTTATGCCTCAGGCACTTGTACTCTTATTATTAGATAATATTGCTTGAACACTTGTGCTATTATTATTATTATTATTCGTGCTAACCCCTTTCTTGCAGTAACTCGACAACGGACCGCATGTATGATTCTCTTATTTGGCTATTCAGTTTTCGCTATATATTTAATTTATATGTCATGTTCCTCTTGTATTGCCTTGTGAATTGATAACCTTAGAATGGTGTTCCAAATCCAAGTTGGTTCCTACTGGGGCACGCATTGACGTGCTCCTCTCCATTTTTTAGGTAGCAGGGTCAGCTTGGTTGGAGGGACTTGGAGTTGGGAATCAGGGGTAGTACTCGGTGTGAGCTGTAGTTTGTAGAGTGACTTGGTTGTCTTGGGAGGTGGAGAGTATTAGTGTATGTGTAATGATGTATCTAGGTTATGTATATTAATGGAAGTTGTTATATATGATATGTTGTTATTGATCTAATTTATTTGTGGTGTTGTTTTGATATTACTGTGAAGCTTCACTTGTACTATCCCAGCATGTGCGCAGTGGCCTGCTTGTTCAGTTTCTCCTTTCTCTTTCTTTTCCTCTCTCATCACCCTCACTCTTCAGGATACTTGGAAAAAAATATAGATGCCGGGTATTCTGGGGAATGTGGCGTGACACTGTATTATTTGGACTGTGCACATTATTTATTTGTGGTGACTGGCCAATCCACATAATTAGTCTATGCGCTTTAAAATTGTTTCTACATGAAATATCTTATAGTTTCATACATTAATCTATATTCATGCAACTGTGCTTTTCTAAATAAATGGCTAAAATCATGAGCGTTGATTTTGAAATCTTGGATGCCTCTCGGACGAACTATCTCACCTGGCAATTGGATGTAAAATTTCATTTGCGAGCCCAAGCCCTCAGTGCCACAATCACAAAAGATAATAAAGCAACAGATATTGATAAAGCAAAAACAATAATTTATATCCATCATCGTATGGCCAAGACCCTAAAGTCTGAATACATTACGATCGAAGATTCACTTGATATGTGAACTGCCCTTGAGAAACGATATAAACATAAAAAGATGTTATTCTCATAAGAGCTCATTATGAGTGGGAAAGCATGAGACTGCAGGATTTTAAATCCATAAACGAGTATAACCCAAGGCTGTTCAACATCATCTCATGCCTGAAGTTGTGTGGTGAAGAAGTCGCAGATACTCACATGCTAAAAAACACTTACACGTTTTTCCACGAAAAAGATGTAATTCTTATGCAGCAATATCGTGAACGAAAGTTCACTAAATATTCAGAGCTGCTTGCATGCTTCCTAATGACTGAACAAAATACAGAGCTTATTTTAGCAACTCATAACATACGACCTCCTGGCACGGCCCCTCTCCCATAAGCTCATAATTTATCTTCCAATCAGGAATAAAAGAAAAGGGAAATTTCAAAAGGGGGATCAAACAAGAAGTACACTAGATGACACAATCATCAGAATAAACGATGCGGGTAACAAGAAGTTCACTCTGTGGTGAAACGAAAATAACAAAAATTAATCACCCCAACCTAAGAAGGATTGGGAAGACCGGTGCCATCGATGTGGCATGCCTGGAAACCGGTCCAAAGTATGCAGAACTCCGTGGTACCTTAAGGATTTGTACCAAGAAAACTTAAAGAAGAAAGCTGAGACAAATCTGGTTGCCACCAATTACTCCCAAGCTCCAGCACAGTTCACAGATGCAGATCGAAAACAACAGACCGTTCGATTGATTGCCTTTGTCTATCATTAGCAGAACAAATTTGTTATGGAGAACATCTTTAGCATATACATTGAAATAGCTATGTATGAACTTCTTTACATTAAATAAACTAGTTATGCTTTGCATTCACTGCTAGTTCTTATATAATTCATCGTTGACTTTATGACTTATTCTCATGATTGCCTGGTAGACAGTGCCTCTAGACATGCAATCTTTCAAAATAAATGCTATTTCAATTGCATAATATTGTTGAATATTGGATCCCCCAATGTGGTTTTGATGATTAGCAAATGTAATTAATTGTGACTAATCCTCATATTTTGTAGTTAATAAAAGTATCGTCAATTTAGATAAATTCATATTACATGAAGACGATGAGTTGGAACATTAAAGCAAGGACATTAATCAATGAAGCATGGAAACCAAGGAATGGATGTAAGGAAATCAAAAGTTGGACTCAACGAGTCAAATGGATGTCTTCAAGGAACCCAATAAGAAGTGAAGAGGATTAATGTGTAAATCTTTCTCTTTCTTTACTTCATTATTGAATTAGCATGCGAAACCTTGAATAGACTTGTTAGAATCACCTTCATGACACTCACAACACTTTAGACCATTTATCATTGAGTCTCATAGGGTTAGTACTTGCATAAGATTGAAGTAGAGCTTTTAAGCATACCCATGCGCCTGGTGGTTGGTCTCCAGACGCCTGGCATACATGCACAGTCAGTTCTCCAAACCCCTACGTACTACAAACGCCTGAAGTTCTCATCCCAGAAGTCTGCAAAAGTCAGACGCCTGGATGATGAACTCCAAACGTCTGGAAGAATACGAGCTAAACTTCCAGTAACTCAGCTTCTGAAGTCTGACTGAATTGGGCGTCTGAAGTTATAACACCACACAGCTGCACAATGTGTCAGACGCCTGGATGATATACATCAGACGTCTGTTAATTTATGAGCAAAATTCCAGTAACTCAACCTCTGCAGTCAGTCATGGTCAGACGTCTGAAGTTGTGTTGCCAAACGTCTGTATAGTTGATCAGACGGCTGGATGATATGCATCAGGCATCTGGTTTATTTGGACCAAACATTCCAGTAATATAGTTCTTCATTGTCAGTATGATCATGCACCTGATGCCTTTGAGCCAAACGTCTGGACAGTAGACCAAGCATCTGGGAAGTCTTCATCAGATGTCTACCAAGTGTCTGTTAGACTGCTTTACAGACACAGTCAGACCAGTACAACGGGCATCTGGTCCGTCTACTTCAGACGCCTGGTAACTAAGATTTCTGCCCATTAATAGTCGTTTCCAGAATTAAATGCTTGGGATTTTCCCCTGAGTTTGGACAGATTTCGGTGGCTTATAAATAAGGATTTAATGTCTTGACTAGAAAACTCTTAGACACAACATTGAATACACTCCCAAATAATTGCAAGTCATTTATTCTTCTCTAGCGCATTCAAGAGCATTCAAAGCCAGTCAAGCTCAAGCTCTAAGTTTCAACTAGTCTCCAAAGCTTTCAAGATCAAGATTCTTGCATTTATTGCTAATCATCTTGAGACAAGTAGTAAGTGCCCATTCTCCCATCATTTAGAGCACATCACACACACCTTCTTGCCTCAATTTTCAAGTTATAATTCAAGGCTTAGGTTGTGTATATTGGTTTCATATTGAACATTTCGGTTTTATTTTCATTTTATTATTTGAGATATATTAATGGGTTATGAGAGTGATCCATTCCCGGGTTGTGGGAAGTGGAAGAAGAAAGTGTATTGGTTTTCATTTGCTGGGTTTTGGCAAGTGCGTATTAGTGGAATACTAATCACTAACGGGTTAGTGGCTTGCTGAGTAGTGTTCAATGGAGTCGGGGAGACTCGGTGAATCCGAACCAGGGTAAATTCGGTGGTTGTGTTTGCATTCTATGTGTTGTTGTTCTCTCTTTACTATTCCGCACTCAGGTTGCATACAGATTTTATAATTTGGCATAATTTCTTTATTATTTTTATAAACCACTATTCACCCCTAGTGTTTCTCCCTATAGTTTCAGATCCTACAAATATCATACGATAGCCTTGTGGATACTATATCAGGGCCATCCAATAAAATTAAAGGATTAGGAAATTCAACTTTGTTGCTCCAAAATAATGCACAAATAAAAATAAAGGATGCACCATTCTCTTCGAATTCAAAAAGAAATTTACTAAGTTTCAAAGACATCCGCCAAAATGGTTTCCACTTAGAAACTAACATTAAACATAATAAAGAATACTTGGATTTAACGTCCCAAGGATATAGATACAAATCCATACTTGAGCAATTTGAGGGGCTCTCATCGGGTCTTTATCATACAGCAATTCGGAGAGAGAAAGCAAATTTAATGGAGCACCTAACATGACCAAAATCATCCAAGTTTGACTTGCCATCCTGGATCAGTAATGATGCAACACATTATATTACAATCATACGAACATAATCCGAAGAACATGAAGATTCTTCAAAAGGGTCAGTTCCATTGTCTCCCTTGTTATAAAGGAAAATTAATTATGTGACCATCTCCACTAAAAGTGGATAATGAATCTTCAAGCTTTCTTGAAAAAAATACAAGGAAAATAAGTGGACCAATCCATCCACTAGCAAGCCTTTTTAGTACTTTATGGTACAAATAGATGCATCCTCAAAATGGGCGTACGTGTGTCTACTATCCACCCGCAATTTAGATTTTTCAAAGCTACTGGCACAAATCATAAATTGTAGGTACATTTTCCAAATAACCAAAGTAAGAAAATTCGTTTGAATAATGCTGGAGAATTCACCTCCCGGTCATTTCAAGATTACTGCATATCAACTGGGATAGAAGGTGAACATCATATAGCTCATGTTCACACCCAAAATGGGTTAGCTGAGTCACTTACAAAAAGACTCCAATGGATTTCATGTCCACTGTTAATGAAATTCCAAGTGCCGGTGACTGCATGGAGACATGCAATCTTGCATTCTGCTTCTTTAATTAGACTCAGACCCTCTGGGGGTCATAGTTACTCTCCGATGCAACCTGCAGACATAACACCACAAAATATTTATCATTTGAAGATTTTTGGTTGCACAGTTTACATCCTCATAGCATCATCACAGAAGAAAAAAATGGGTCCTGAACATCGTCTAGGAATATATGTCTGGTTTGATTCACCCTCAATTATTCGATACCTAGAACCCCAAACATGCGACACTTTCCAAGTACGTCTTGAAGACTGTGAATTTGATGAGACGACATTTCTCAAAATAGGCTCAGATTCAGCGAAGCCTGACACTTCACAGACTATCTCGTGGGACACAAAGACATTATCCCACATGAGCTAAAGCTAATAAAATGGAAACATGCACACCCACATAGGCGTCAGCTTGGGTGTGCCTGGGGGTCAGCCCATGCCTGGGCTCGATCCCAGACACACCTGAGCTCGACTTAGGTGCACCTGGGCTTGAGCCCACGCACTGGCCAGGCACATGTGCTCGAGCTCGGGCGCTGGGCGAGGCTAGCACATCGCTAGACTCGAGCCCAGGCCGCTGTATGCGGCATGGGCTTAGCCTAGGCCAAAAGTTTGATGTGGCCCGCAATGGGGCCAACTCGCCTAGCTCACTAGGCGGGCTCAGGTGACCAACCCGCCCAGCCCAAGCGGGCTGGGTCAGGCACCTGACTAGGTATGCACATTACTGGGTGGGCCTGCCGACTGTTTTGGGGCCGGATTTTGTGATTTGTGAAGCATCGTTTGAGTGATCAACCAACCTCGAAATTGAGCACCGTTTGTTTCTATACGATCTCCGTTAATATTCTTCGAAAAGATATATCATTTTGAATATTAGGGTTAACGGAGAGGGAGAATTAATTGCTCAAATTTTAGTCCTCGAAAGAGGAAAAACTTAAGTCAATTTGGATTCTAATTTTATTACCACATCGGATGTGATACTCTGCTGAAGGCTCAGCTTTTCATATAAATAGGGAGCCTATTTTCATCTTAAGACTTACATCAAGCCTTAATCAAAGGAACTATCCCTAAATTATGGGCGCAAACTTTGATTAAAATGCGACCAAATATTTTTCCTCATTTTTCCTCTTTATTCCCGTCCAGGTTCTAGCAAAACTTGAAGGGAGTTCGAATTTGATCCGAAGCTTGGGGCGAGAATTTAGCTAATGTGAAACTTTCTAGGGCAAGTGGTCAGCTCTAAGGCGAAGCGTTGGAATCGCTTCGGGATATCTCCATAAGGAGATTGTTTTTGCGACAACAAAAATATAAGGTATATCTGTTATAAACGGGCTTTTGGAGGCCCAACCCATTAGTGGGTATCCACCCATTATGTAACCCTATTACTATAAATACAGGGCTACGGGGTTCCGTGGCCGCCATGGTTTACAACACGTTATCAGCACGCTCGAGGCTGAGCCGAACCCCTGCCGACGGACGAACGCAACGCGAACGGGCTTCCTTCACCGAACGTCGCTAGATCCGGCGGGTAGGATCTAGAGGTAATTCTTCTCCCTAGATCTAAATTTGTATGCGCATATGTCTAGATCCAAAATTCTTGGGTCGATTGTTTAATAAAAATAAACGTTTTAATTGATTAAAAATCAACTTTTTACAATAAAAACGCTTTTTTGGAGATTAAAAATGGATTTTTTTCATCAAAATTGGATTTTTATCATATTTTTCCCCAAAACCATTAAACCCTAGGGGGATTTCTTTCCGCCGTGCAGCCGAAAGCCGTCACGAGCCCCCCCATCCAATCCCGCGCCACTGCCGCCGCCGCTCGAAGCGGCGCGCGGCTATCGCCGCCGCTCGCTGCGGCGGGCGATCCCGCCGCCGGAAGCGGCGGGTCGTCCCCGCCGCCGGAAGCGGCGGGCAGACCCCGCCGCCGAGAGGCGGGCAGACCCCGCCGCCGGCAGCGGCGGGCCGACCCCGCCACCGAACGGCGGGCCGCCCCCGCCGCCCCCGTCGCCGGCAGCGGCGGGCCGTCCCCGCCGCCCCACCGCCGGCAACGGCGGGTGAGCCCGCCGCCGGCAGCGGCTGGTCGTCCCCGTCGCCGGCAGCGGCGGGTGACCCCGCCGTTGAACGGCGGGCAGATCTCGCCGCCGGCAGCGGCGGGCCCACCGTCGCCACCTGCAGCGGCGCCCCCCATGTGCGCACGTATCCAGAAACCATAGCCGCCGAAGCGGCAGCTCACGCGACGAAAAACCCTTACTAGGGTTTGACCCCAAAACTTTTCTAATTTCAAAATTATTTTTCAGATTTAAATTACGATTTCTTTTTTCGTTAAAATCTGGACAAATTACATGCTTCTATTACATCACACTTTATTCAGATTATCTGATTATTACACGTTTAATAATTAGGAAGATCCTGCGACCGCTCTGCCGTTAGTTAACTAACCTAACGGTGTATGACGTTGCCCAGTGGTCCAATAATTATTAAACGAAAAATTTTCATTTCCATTATAAAATGTCTGTGATGATTAAATGCATGTGTAGAAAATTATATGCATGTCGCATATTTAATGATTCTGTGATGAACATTTTTATTTAGCATGCTAAAATCACTACGACATAGTTTAATGCCTGTAGCAAAACTATATGTCTGCGATGAGATTATTTAAATGCCTGCAGCATATAAATAGCATGTGTATACATCCTACTTGTTTCAATTCAGGTTAATTGAGCACAACTTTTTAGTTTACAAGATTTACATTATATTATATGTATGATGTGCTCATGATATGACAACATTTTATGTCAACAAACCAATAATGATTTCAAAAAGTTTAACATCATATCCTAGTTGACAAAATGAACCTGGAGTTCAAAACCAAAATGAACCTGAAGTTCAAAATCAAATCAAAAGTCAACACCCTTTCACACTAATAAAAATTAACAAGTACGATAGATTATACGAAAAACATTTCTGCGTTTTCTTTTAGAAATACGCATTTCGCGGTAAATAGATCTCTCAGATCTATGGTTTGTATAAACCAATATTGACACCAGCAGGTGTCATAACACCGCCAAACTCTTTTGAGTAATCTCACTTTACAAGGTATGATTCTTTAATCTAACCTTATTTTTTAAGCGTACGCCCGAAGTCGTGGCTTAATAGATAAGTGAGAAATTTTAAATTTCGTACCTACGTAATTGTTTCCTCTAGAGCATGATTCTATATCCACATAATACTTGAATGACTCAATCAAAATGGCCTGAAGACCATACTTGAGTTTTCAAATAGACTTTTAAAAGTCTCTCATATACTGGAAAAGTGGAAATATAGAAACTAACTCATTTCCCTTGTATATGTCTACTTCATAAGACCAATAATCATTCTTCCTTATTAACGACTGAAAACAGGGGAAGTCTTGAATAAAAATGAGAAAGGGAAGATATGATGTATCTCGATATGGAGTATACAATGGCAACCCAATATCAGACCAGAAGTTCTGACAAGACCCATAACGCTTTTTGCAAAATGAATGTGCATTAACCTATGCCATATAAAAATATATAAATATCTAGTCTAAACGACGAAAGTCAATTGACTTTATGTATATTTACCTACTCCCCGAGGATAAATAAACTTTGAAAACAAATTTGATCTGTTGTCATAATATGAGTCTAAAATGAGCACAATTGTGGACGTATATTTTATAGAACCCACATCATACTATGAAACCTGTTGCTCTAACATAATTATTAGTAGTATTCTCTTGCAATATATATGTGCTTTTTACGCATTTTATTTTACTGTAAATGATTTGTCATCCTGAATACTCCTAAAATGAGGATGCCATGTACTCTCTGAAACTTATAAAGTTTCAAAGGATTTTCGTCAAAATGAAATCCCTAATGACTCAAGAAACCAATAAAGCCTGAAGCTTTATCCAGCTATGATCCGCATAATAGTCATTGTGAAGATGTAATCCTTCACAGTTTGAACAGAGTTCACCTATTACCGGACAAAATTAACTTGAGCATTTTAATGGAAGTTTAAAAGTCCCACATAAATTCGAACAGAGGAATTAATTTGGAACACCAGAAGTGTCCAGAATCGACCAACTTTGGATCGATGTCACCTTGGATTGATGATGCAAGACATCATTAACCAGACGAACCTGAAGATTCTTCAAAAAAAAGGGTGAAACTCTCATTATCCCATTCAAAAGGGAAAAATGATTACGAGATCATCTCCATTCACGTGGACATTGACTCTCCTCACTTCCTCAAACGAATTTAAGATGATATACTATCATTAGAAGAATGAGACCTTTAGGCCTCTTGAGAGTATTTGAGGGATAAAAGTGGACTCACACACTCCCTACATATGGCTGATGATGTACCTTAGAGTACTCATCTATATATCCTCTTAAAATGGTCATAATCAAAACCTTGTTATCCAACCGTAGTCCATATTATTATTAATCAAAACAGACATACTACCTTACTGGGATATTGGTTGGGCTTTTACTTACCCTCATACCACACTCAAAAATGCCGCAGTGGAACTTATTCATCGGGACTAACCATCCTAGATGAATATATTCCGAGATCCCCAAACGGGGGAGGCATTAGAGCACATCTTATAGATGGAGCCTTGACGGGTTCATATCCCTAGTTCTGTGCTCAACTTCATTGAAGTCGAGCTTATTGCGGATTTTTGGGATAACACTGGGAAATCAATTATATTTAACAACTGGAAGAAAATTGAACACCCTGAAGCTTTGTGTTCACACCCAGAAATGGGTTATATGTAAATCATTAAAGTGATTTAAACGGATTACTTGTCCACTAAAAATCCAGTTGTAGGTGACCATGTGGGAACATGCAAACCATCAGAACGCCTCCTTAGAAACTATTTATATGAGCCTGATCACCTCATATAAACAGTTTCCGAGAACCCCTAACGGGGGAAGCGTTTAGTGCACATCTTATCGATGGAGCCATGATGAGTATACATCCCCATATCACCACTATGGACCATTTAAAACATTAATACCTATGATCTGATTATCATGAATAGTGATGAGATCCTGAAGATCCACACTTATGAAACTGTTAAACAGTTATCAGACATAGCTACTGACAATATAAATATTGTCAAATTCACACATCTCTGCTACTAAAAATCCAGCTAGGATTGACATACCAACTATAATGGATGCAATCTACCAGTAGCAGAAGTGGATATCCTCAATGGATGAGAGGACATACCACGAGACCCTAAAACAATACCACCACAGGAAAGTGAGCTCATCTCCATATCCTCTCCCTTTCCAGAACCTCCGGAAGAGATAAATATGGAATAAATTGAATAATGTACGTACACGGAGAGGTATTTGGATAAAACACACTTGTCGACAATTACTCACATTTCATTTTGCCATTGATATCGTTCACAATCTCCGTTTCCTGAAGCAAACGCAGAAATTTGGCCAAATTATGTGGAACGAGGCAATAATAAGTTGAGCTGGACTCACGTATGAAATGAGAAGTGTTTGGACCTGAAGTCCTGATATCAAAAGATATCAAACCTGTGGGCTACCGAGTATTGTATAAATAAATAAAATCGTATGCTATAAGCAAAACGCTATAGCCTTAGAGGTTTATTTCGCAGAAACCAGGAAGTAACCATGTAAGATGAGCTTAACTCACTTACAAAATCATTTAAACTGATGCATCAGGCTCCCTGGTCATGATTGCGAAACACATGCGATTAGCAAAGATAATTTTAGGCTATGTTGCTATGGATGATGTGACAACATACCCTTATGAATAATCATCCTGAAGATGAAACCATCATCCTGAAGATGAATTATCATCCCGAAGATGAAACCAGCATCCTGAAGATGAATTATCATCCTGAAGATGAAACCAGCATCCTGAAGATGAATAATCATCCTGAAGATGAATTATCATCTCGAAGATAAAACCATCATCCTGAAGATGAATTATCATCCAGAAGATGAAACCTTCATCCTGAAGATGAATAATCATCCTGAAGATGAAACCATCATCCCGAAGATGAAACCTTCATCCTGAAGATGAATAATCATCCTGAAGATGAAACCATCATCCGGAAGATGAATAATCATCCCGAAGATGAAACCATCATCCTGAAGATGAATAATCATCCAGAAGATGAATAATCATCTAACAGATGAATAATCATCCAGCAGATGAATTACCATCCAAAAGATGAAATTATCATCCAGTTGATGAAGAAACATGGAAAATTGCAATCCACCAATACACCTACTGGTTGTATGGATGCACATTAAGACCCCTTCCGTTCGCTGGAAGAGGGGAATGATATCCTATGTCCTGAAGTGCCTTACTCAAATGTCTTTTGTACACTCCTTTATCTGGCATTAAACCCTTTAACCAGATACAGTGCAGCGCCTACAGCGCACCTCTGGACCAGAGATATGTAGCTTCTGCGCTATCTCCAAGGGTCAAGGATCATCCAACATGTTAAATGTATTTGCAGATACAGGTTACAGATCAACGCGATGACTGCAACAAAGAAGCTACCAACTCCTGGAGACCAGCAAAGCATGCTTCCAAGGCAACATCAATCCCACCATCCCGAGAGGCTCATCAATCCAAGAAGCAAATCATAAGTACGCACAGCCAGGTCCTGCAGTACCTCGCAGACACATTGACGACTGGGTCAGAGGCGTGGTGCTACCTACCGAGTCTGCAGACCACTCATCTTCAGAAGAGATACCTCAGATTCAGTAGCTGCCATAGATGAGTGATACTTGTATAGGCGAGCGATGTCTTGTATAGGTGAGCGATGCCTTGTACTTTGTACTTATTATCGGAACACTGTAAGAGATTGATGTATAGTTGCCTAGGAGATCTGCAAGCCTGCAGCTTGTACAGATCAGGGGGAGTCAAATGTAGTGTTGTACTCTTTTTCCTTGGCTATTGGTTTTTCCTACTGGATTTTCCATAGCTAAAGGTTTTAACGAGGGAGTTATCCCTAAATTAGGATCTAGAAGTATCCACCTCTAGTGATATCCATCGATCAGGAGAAGTTACGGAGACTTGTACTCTTTTCCCCTAGCCATTGGTTTTTCCCACTGGGTTTTCCTTGGCAAAGGTTTTAACGAGGCAAGTACTCTTAAACTTGGGATCCAGAAGTATCCATAGACCCATGATCAGATAAGCTCTATGAACCCTGAAGTATTCATCACGGCTTACAACAATGGATGGATAAGGGGAAGTGTTATAAACAGGCTTTTGGAGGCCCAACCCGTTAGTGGGTATCCACCCATTATGTAACCCTATTACTATAAATACAGGGTTACGTGGTTCCGTGGCCGCCATGGTTTACAACAATATCTTTATTTTAGCAGTTAATAATTTAGATTTATATATACGAGATAGGTTCGTCATTCTCCTTGGATAGCATAGATCCTGCTAGAGTTTTATTCTCGATAGGCTTTTTCCATAAAAATATGATTCTATGCCTTTTCTTCTGTTCCGCTACTTTTCCACGTCTGTTAAGCATGTGGCTAGACGATGAGGAAAAGGTCTATGAATGCTTGCTCAAAACCCTTCACGAACAACATGTAATTTTTGATAATGGCTTTTTGAGATTTTTGAAAATGATAGTTTCAATATTTTTTCGAAAATTTTTATCGGTTATGCATAGAGTAAAACGATAGGTGCGCAAAGCAACCCCCTTGATGTTTGTGGTTCAGGGTGTTATTTTGGCCTGGGGCCCGCCAGGCCCGACGGCCCGGCCCGGGCTCCGGGTTCCTAAACCCGGCCCGGGCTGCGGCCCGGGCCCGTCCCAGGGGCCGGGCTGCGGCCCGGGCCCGTCCCAGGGGCCGGGCTGGGCCCCCCCTTAGGCCCGGGCCCGGGCCCGGCCCGGCCCGGCCCGGGGCCGGGTCCGGGGCCGGCAACGGCTACTGTTGTAGCCGTTGCCGGCAACGGCTACAAAAGTAGCCGTTGCCAAACGGGCAGAGTTCTGCCCGTTTGGCAACGGCCAAATAATTTTTTTTTATTTTTTTATTTTTATTTTTTTTAAACCCTAAATTTCATCTATAAATATCCTCCCCCCCTCTCTTCTTCTCTCACAAAATCTCTACATTCATCTCTTCCCTCACAAAATCTCTAAACTCTAATTTTCTAAATACCTCTCTACGGCTCTACCCGGTGTTCTACAACTCTCGCTACTACCGTCTCTACGGTCGTCAATCTCGCGGCTATCGTCAACCGTCTCGCTACTCCAATTCGCTACTCCAATTCGCTACTCAAATTCGCTGCTTCCGGTCTCTACAACTCGGGTCATCTTCAAAGGCGCAAACAGGTTTCTGTAGTATAAAGTTTAGGTTAGCACAATGTCAAGACCGCCGCATAGGAAGATAAATATGAATTTTAATATAGATGATGAGACTAATACTGCCGATTTTGAATATTATGCTGATTTACTACGTGGTAACGTAGGGGATGGTTTTAATCCTGATATAGCCAATATTGAAACACAAGAACCAGATAACTTTGGGGCTAGTAATAATCCTAGCCCCGTCATGCCACCACCTGCACATTCACCTTTCTCGCATGCTGCTCACACGTACACAAGTTCACCGGCACAAACATCTACCCCTGCTTCACATGCTGCACCTTCTACACAAACCCAAAAGAAAGGACCAAAGTCCGGTGTTTGGGAGCACTTTACACGTGAAATTGTAAAAGACAGTAATGGCATTGACCAAATTCGTGCATTCTGTAAGATTTGTAGAACTAGTTTTGCTGCCGCACATACTGCCGGCACTTCGCATCTGCTAAGACACATGAAATCGCATGTTAAAAAAGATGCTAGACAACAAACATTAAATTTATCTTCATCATATTCCTCTCTTACTCCTTTCTCATATTCTGTTGAAAATATGAGAAAAGAGATGGCGAGATTTGTTTTATGCAGAGAGCAACCTCTAAATTTTGCTGAACACCCAGACTGTGAGCGATTAGAGCAAAATGCATTTAACCCTGCATTTAGAAAATTATCTAGGCACACCCTTAGAAAAGATTGTATGAGCATGTTTCATGAAGGACAGGCAAAATTGTATCAGATTTTTCTTAATTTAGAATCTAGAATTTCTTTGACTTCTGACATATGGACTACAAAATGGGGTTCATCATACTTGTGTCTTACGGCCCATTTTACAGACGATGATTTTATCATTCAGAAAAGAATTATAGGTTTTAAGGTGTTAGAGTATGCGCACAAGGGTGCACACATTGGTAGAACTTTGCAAAATATTTGTCATGATTATGATATTGAGAAACAAATTGTATCAATTACTTTTGATAATGCTTCGAATAATACTTTAGCCATTTCTTATTTGCAACGTCTATGGAACCCAGATCTAGATGGTTTAATTTTTCATCAACGTTGTGCATGCCATGTTTTAAACTTAGTAGTTCAGGATGGGCTAAAACTTACTTCTGTTTATCTGGAAAAACCTAGAGCCCTTATGCTTTTAATTACAACTAGTTCACAAAAAAAGAGAGAATATAAGCAGTTTTGTCGTAATAACCAACTGCCGTATATGGCGTTTAAATTTAGTGTCCCCCATAGGTGGAATTCAACGTATCTAATGATACGTTGTATTAGACAAAATAGAACCCAACTTACTGAGTTTGCAAGTGCATACCTTGCAAATGATAGTGACTATGAAATTAGTGATTATGAGTGGCTTATTATTGATGAACTTTATGAATTTTTTGAAATTTTCTACTTGACAACAAACAAGTTTTCTGGTATGTATTACTCTACTTCAATTCTAGGCTTAGACCAATTAGCGGTGATCTCTGAAGTCATACAAAAACATAGAGATAATGACAACATTAGGACTCCAGACCTTAGGGCAATGATAGAACAGATGGAGATTAAACTCCGTAAGTATTGGAATCACGTTCCTTTGCTATACACTATAGCGAAGGTTTTAGATCCCCGGTTTAAAGAGGATGTAGTACTTGACTTCTTAGATACCTATTACGAAAACATGAACCTTCAAGATGTAGCAGAACAACACAAAGCTAGTTTTAAGAATAGCTTAAGATCACTTTTTACTGTATATGAGACACGATATGGTAGTTCTACACAAACATCTAATGTTCAAGCATCTTCAAATGCTCCAAGCAGAGTCCGCCTTCTTATGTGCAAGAAGAAGCAAAAAACATCAGACACAGCTACTGAACTGTCTAGGTATTTGTCAAGTTCTTTTGTATTTTCTGAAGAAGACTTGAATAATGAGGGTTTTGATGTTCTGTCATGGTGGAAACAGTCTAAGAATAGTTATCCAATTCTTTCCATGATGGCTCGTGATTTGTTAGCCGTACCCATATCCACTGTTGCTTCGGAGTCTGCTTTTAGTGCAGGTAGTCGTGTTCTTAGCAACAAGAGGTCACGACTGAAACCAGATATAGTAGAAGCGTCGGTTTGTGCGAAGGATTGGTTCAGGGCTGAATCGAGAACCCAATATCAGACCGACCTGTCTGAAGACTCTGAAGAAGAAGAGGTAGAAGAAGCAGCAGAGACTTGATATATTTACTTACTTGTATTAGCAGTTTATAACATGTATTAGTTTCTTTTTTTGGCCAATGTATGAGGGGTTAGGCTGGCCAACGTATGTCCCCCCCTCAAAAAAATTTCAATTAATAAAATTTAAAGGTTCAACCCGGGACCTTCGCGAATTTCGGGATAAAAATTTTTCTGAAAAAATTTAAGAAGTGTGCAAAAAAATTTTAGATGTGTTCTAAATTTTTTTTGGAATTTTTACATGTTTAAAATAATATTTTAGTTTTTTTGTTATTAGAATTTATGTTGTATAAATTTTTTTTAATCATTTTTTAAAATTTTTTTGATCATTTTTTTCAATTATTTTAACTTTTTAAAAATTTTAGTTTAAATTTTTAAATTTTTTTAAAATAATATCATTTGTTTGATAATAGTTTTTAAAATTTTATGTTGTAATTTTTATGTTGGATTTTTTAGAATTTTAATGGGTTTTAAAAAAAAAATTTTTTATTTAATATTGCCGGGCCGGGCCAGGGCCGCCGGGCCGGGCTGGGCCTGGGTTTGGCCAACCCGGGCCGGGCCGGCCCGGCCCGGGTACACTTTGAGCCCGGGCCGGCCCGGCCCATGGCCCGGACGGGCCATGGCCGGGCCCGGGCCGGGCCGGGCCGGTGGGCCGAATTAACATCCTGATTTGTGGTTGATGGTGAAGAAAGTCTTATAGCTCCCTTGCGCCACCGCCACCCTTTCAACTTCCAATCAACCAAGCCACGATTGCAAGAAAAGGGATTCACATCAAAAGCCAAAAGACAATTTTCATTTAAATAGGGCAAAAAGGAAAACCATACCCCAACCACCCTTTCATCTCCCTCATTTTGCAATCTTCACCTTCAAAAAAAACCCCCAAAATTCCACATACCCCGTAATTACTCCCCGTTTCCCACTTCCCTGTTTTCTTCCCCAAAAACCCCCTCGGACAAAAAAGCGCGGGCTAAATGGGCGGATCCTGCGGGCGCACCGCCGTCACCGCCCCACTCCTGCCCTAACCCCACCCAATATCCGATAACGCGCTCGCCCCTTAAACCCCACCAAACCCAACAACGTAACCCTCTCTCTATGTCCATGACAGGATCCCGCCTCTCCTCCTCTCCACCCTCTAACGACATCGTCGAAATCATCCGCAAGCTCCACACTGTCGGATACTTCTCGGATCTCTCCATCCCCGAACCCGACCCGCAAAAGATAAGCTCCGCCTTCAATCGGATCCTCATCCTCTTCCAGAACGAGATCCGACGGAAGCGAGAGATCCGACCCGTCCCGGTCATGCTCGGCGACGGTCAAATCGTGGACCTGTTCAAGCTCTACTTCGCCGTCCGTGAACGGGGCGGGTACGAATCCGTCACGGCCCAGACCGGCTGGCCCGCAGTTTCCGAGGCGATCGGATTCGATTCGGGCCGCGGGCCGGCGGTGAAGCTGGTGTACGTCAAGTACCTTGGAGCCCTAGAGAGATGGCTGGAGCTAGTCTTGGCCAAGAAAGAGACTCTTAGCTCGGCGGCCATCGTCGGGGAGTTGCGGGCTGAGGTTACCGGGCTCTGTCAAAACGTGCTAGACCACAGCAAGAACGAAGAAGAAGGGAGGCAGACGCCGAACTCGGGTTCCAAGAAAAATCACTTCTTGACGACGGTCAGAGACGACGGGAGGAGATTGAAGCCAGATGACGACGAAAAAGGTATTGAAGATAAAGATAGTGGTGGTGATGACGAGGACAATGATGTTGTGATTATACAACCGGAGGATGCGAAAAGGGAGGTGGCAAGAAGGGAGGTGGTCTCACCAAAAGAGTTAGGATCGGGGTACAAGAGGAAGAGGGATGCATTGGTTGGGATGCTGGATTGGGTGCTGAAAGTTGCCAAGGATCCGGGGGATGTTGTAGTTGGAAAGGTATTGCCATCGTCGGACTGTGGGAATGAGAATGGTAATTTCATGGTCGGAGAGCTTTACTCACAGGCCCTTTCGGCCAGGCAGGCGATGTTTTTGAAAAGGATTTGGAAGAAGGATAGTGATACACCAAGCTTGCAGGTAGTTTCTTTGGTCCTATGGTCGTTCTACTTGCTTTAGATGGTTGTTGTCTCGTATATTTGAACATAACGAACGTCAGAGAATCTTACTTGTTTTATATTAGCAGCTATCATGTCCTTTTTCTAGCCTAGAAGTTAATTTGGTCTATCCCTAGTCCTAGTAGATTGCATTGCTGAACTCCACTGCAGATGTTAAGACCGACTAAAATGTATTCCTTATGCACTAATGTTGGCTATCCTACTTTATTTTCCATTGTGTATTTTCCCCACTTCATCGAGTCTGAGATATTTGGCATTTTATTTTAAAAGAATCGAGCATAGAGTTTGGGATACATTGTAGTCAGCCAATGAAGGATCTAAGTGGAAAGGCTGTTACCGGTTGTTATGTGATTGAAACACATATTGGGCTTGAAAATGATAGCGTGTGGTCAGTGGCGGAGCCATGATTTCACTTGAGAGTGGGTAAATGAAATTCAACATGGAGAAAAAAGTAGTCTTAGAAAGATATATCTATCCTATGGGCAATAGTAAAAAAGTTCAATATGTCCCAAAAGAATGTTGATATTATGCATCATATGGCTTTGCAGCTAGACATGCTCTCTAATGTAGTTTTACCACTTCTTTTCATTTCTTTTCTCTTTAAAAGTGACATGGATTAATTAATTTAATATAGTTTTAATTTAATGCATTTTACTTATTTAGGCAAGAATATATTAAGGTATACCATTTTTAAAGAGTTACTTTCCGATAATAAAGCATGTAGATTTAATAATTAGTTATTATTTTACTTATGCAATAACAAATGTTTTTATTGATAATGACTTGAAGCTTGACATAGATAGCTAAGATTACGAGTAACAAAGTTTAAAGAGTTAGTGACATGGAGACTATGTTTATTGTTGTTTTGATTTTCTATGCCAAGAAGAAACATGTCAAAAAGTAACATGTTTAAATATGATACTTTGCTGGCTTTTCAACACTATATATTATTTGTAATACCAATGGATAAATTTGAAGATATGCATGACGATCTTAATATAAATTGTTAGGCGGCTGAATAATATATACACAAAAAAATATCAAGATTGTACTTCAAAAACTTCTTACTTAGTGTATGTTCATGAGATATTTGTTGAGTTATTCAAGTCAATGTTTCTTCCAGTAAATATAATGGAAAAAGCAAAGGCCAAACATGTTACTTTATATCTTACTTTAAGCACATTAAAGATGATGATTTAAGAGCAGCCTCTAGGTAAGAGTGTAGATTTTGATTTTAAGATCATCTACCCCCACCCCCCCCCCCCCCCCCCCCAAAAAAAAAAAAAAAAAAAAAAAAAAACAAAAATTATGTAAAAAGGAAGAAAGGAAAGTGGAAAATCAGTATTGCTTGAATTATATAATATCGACAGAGAAGATTTAAGGAATAATAATTGGCAATACACAATTATAGAAGGTTCAAAATAAATTCTTTTATAACAACTAGAATTAAGTAAGTAATTAATCGCATCCCACCATTTAGGAATTAATTATGGAAACCCTTCCATACTTTTCATGTACAATATATGAAAGGAAAATGTTAAAATTTTAAGAGAAAACATTGTCCTTGCTGAGCCATATTTGTAATCTCTTAATGATACGAGCATTTATTGTAGGGTTTTTATGAAATGCTACATAATAACCCTTTTTAACGAATTAACCCTTTGTTAAATCAATTTTTTTTAAAAAAACTAGGAGCGAGTTAATACATTTTGATCTTATTTCCATGCAGCCTTAGGTAAAAATCGAAAAATTAAAGGGCAGTGGGGAAATTGCCCCTCTTTGCCCCCATGTGCCTCTGCCCCTGCAGGCAGGGCTGGTTCTTTACATTTTAGTTTTTTTGTTTCTTTTGACATGGAGTGCACTTGTATGCTTGGACAGTTTGAGGATCCACTTTCCATATTACATTCTTGTGCACTTCAGCTGAAGGTCTAGATAATTTGTCAAAGTTCTATTGATATTTTTATCCAATATGCATACATGAAATATTTCACCCTGAATCTATAGAATCTGGTTGTGTCCTGGTGTTAGATCCCTTGTAATGTGCCCAAGTTGAACATCATTTAGTTGTATGCTTTTACAATTTCACACCCAACATCCAGCTAACAGTATTAACATTTATGTGGTAAGGGGGAAAATGTATAATTTCTTTGGACGATAAAAATGGTCTAAGCAAAAAAGATGAAATTAGAGCAGGAGAAATAAGATGTCAATATTATTCTAAAACAATGGTTACATTTCTGAATCATGATGTAGCTATGTATATTGGACATTTTAACAATGAAGACATGTCATTTTGGACACTCATTTTGGACACTCATTTGGACACATGTATTGGACACAATCCTCTTGTATTTAGTTTACCGTTTAGAATTTACTTAAGTGTCACCATGTTGTGTCGTAGTGTCTCCATGCTGGCATGCCATGTCTGGGTAACATAGAAATGTCATGTCAATTAAGAACAAGGATGCATGATAAACTAAACTTGTCAGGAAATGATGTGTGTTTAAAGTGCTAGAACTTAGATGGGCAATATCTGGATAATGCATGCAGTTTAATTGCTTTTCTAGGCAACAAGCCTACCATGCAATTTAATAGCAAATCGATTCCTGTACTAAGATAGCTTCAGCAAAGGTGATGTTGATATGTTGTGACCTGGAGGTCACATGTTCAACTTTTAGAGACAGCCTCCTGAGAATGTAGGAGTAAGACTGTATGTAAATGATCCTTGCCAGACCTTGCAATTGCCTGAGTCTCATGCACTGGGTTGACCATTCTACAAGGTAATCTTGATACATCATACAAAATATTGGGGAAATAAATAAAGATATTTCATATAGAACAGACCAAAGGTGATGAAGTTGAAATTCCCTTTCATGTGATTTTATGTTATTAGTGCATACCTTGTTGGCTTGAGCAATATTTTTATTAAACATTTTATCAGTGTGTACTGTCTGTAGTATGTAATAAAATCAGACAACCTCAAGTTGCATGTCGCAAACTAGAATAACACGGCGAGAGAAGAGTAATTAAAGCAAGTGTTGGTGTCACGCCAATTATCCAGGTGATGGTAGCACCAACTAAGACTACAATGACATGTATAACAAATTATCTAAGAAGAACTAGGTCTGAGAGCTGTTCTGTCTTGTTTTAAACAACACTGGAAGTTGATGTGAGCACTTCATTTGACATCTGAAAAATACAAGGAGCTATTTTAGTACCTTTTGACAAAGAAAACACCATTTTTGTTTATCAATTTCATTTTTCCTTGTATTTAGAGTTCTTTCTTCACATGCTAATTGGTGAATTTTAGGTTTAGTAGGCGCTTTATACTTAGAAATTGATTTAACAATGCGAGTAGGATCTGGGATCTGGGCTTGCGTTGCTCCATTCCATATAGTTTTAATTCTTCAACTGGTGTATTGTGTTCAAGTTTTTATTATTTTCAGTTTAACTGAGTGGTTGCTTGGATATTCAAATGAAAAAAGCAAAAAGAATAAGAATAAGAACGAGAAAGAAATATAAGGAAACGAGCAATTTGCAGCCATTTTTTATCGTCGTATGATTTTCGCATAGCAGGCATGAGGGTAATGCTATTGCCATCCATATGCTGATTTGACTTTTCGAAACATTTAGGCATAGTGCACTCAACCACTTACTATAAAAATGCTGATTTATCTTTTACATTAACTAAATACATGCTGGTTACTTGGCTGCCTAAATTTTTTAATATATGAATTGAAAGGGGCCATATTAAGTGGATAGCAAAGCACAAGATGCAACCTAGACTGTAACACTTCAAACCAAAGGATGGAACAAAGCTGTGGAAGCTGCATTATGATTTAGATGATTACATAAAATGTGCTTGTTTTTTAAACTTTGACCAATCCATACACTTCCTTTTTGATCTGAGCTGCAGAAAAAATTTAATAACAATCAATGATGTATTACAATGCCGATCAAAAATTTAGGTGATCTATTACAGGACTAGAGAGATGAAAAAACAATAGGGTTGAAGATAAGTAGGAGTCTTCGATTCAAGGGTAAGAGATACTTAATGAAAGCTAGGACATGTAATTTTTACCAGCAAAGAAGTACCTTATCAAAGTTCTGTTCAGAAAGGAAAAGTTTATCTGTAAAAAAATTGTAGCATATTTGTAAACAAACACTGAATTGTAGTGGAACGCCTGGTAAACTGTATATGTTAGAATTTTCATGTCAATGATTTGATGCAGTGTCAAGCGTATTTAAAAGAATGGGAATCATTAGGGGAGAGCACGGTCTCAAACCGGCGGTTTGGGACCTAAACCGAACCAGATCGTATACGTAGCGGTTTCTTACAGGCCAGACCAAACCAGACCGCCAGACCGACGGTTTCCGAGCCGACGAAAACCGCTTGGAGTGGTTTGGTTTGGTTTGGAACTGCGGTTCAGACATATTATGACGAAAGATCCCCTCGTATAACCAATTTTGCTAAATATAGACTCATTAAAATAATTTCATGGCATGGATTCATTAAACCCCAACCAGCAGATCTGAGATCCGAATCAGCAGCTTAAATGACTCATTACCTCAGTTCCTTGTTCCCCCAGCGAACCCACTGCGACCACTGAAGACGGGTTGCGCGACTGCGTCGGACAGCTTCTCAACGTCGGCGTCAGACTGCTTCTCAACTGAAAGAGAAGAATAAATAAGAAGATGAATACGAAGAAAAACAAGGAGAAGAAGAAAGAATAAGAACGAGGAGGAGTTTACCTAGTCCTGTTGTTGGCGATGGCCAATGGGCTGACTGCTGATGGAGAATTAGCGATGCTCAAACGGAAAAAAACGAATGCAGTCTGAACTTTGAAGAATGAAGACTGGAGATTGAAGAAGGCAGATAGCCAAATAGGGCCGGCACAGCGCCGCTCAGTCTAAAGGCATTAGGCTAGGGTTCCTAGGGATTAGGGTTAAAATCCCAACAGATTTTCAGCACAATATATAATATATGTTAGGAGTCGGTTCGGTTCGGTTTAAGCGGTCTCGACAGGGTGAAACCAAACCAGACCATATAAGTGGCGGTTTCCAATGATTGAGACCAAACCAGACCGATGGAGAGCGGTTCGGTTCGGTTTTTAGCTCGGTCTGGTTCGGTTTGGACAGTTTGAGCAAACCGTGCTCACCCCTAGGAATCATCAACTCAACACTGACAACCTCACGATAGAAGAGAATAACAATAATAGGGCCTCGTATAACACTGACACTTCTTATCATGAAGCTATTTTGTGTCGGACGCACATGTCAAACGCACATGTATCCTTTTGTGTGGGGATTTTTTGTATATGCTATCGAGACGTCGATTGGTCGCCGACTAGTCACCGACTAGTCGAGAGTCGGTGGATGACCGACTTGAAATTTTTCAAAAGTCGGGAGGTGAGTCGGACACCGACTAGACGTCGACTTGGTCCGACTTTTTGACCGATTTGGTCCGACTTTTGGTCCGACTTGGTCCGACTTGGGCCGACTTTTTCAGTATACTTCTACAATCAAAATACAAGAGGGAAAATTGTTTGTCTCCCGTTCTAAATCGCGGTAATCAAAACATTCACAGTGTATCGAGTTGAATTCAAAAAGGAAGCCAAGAAGGCCTTGAAACTCTCCCCACCAAGAGATTTTCAGCAGATGACCATCAGTAATGAACTCTAAAAAATGTTCACTCTAAAACTACGACTGGCCACATCGTTTCCATGTAGAGATCTCATTCTTGGCGTATAGTTTCCTGATTCTGCCATGAATTCAACTGTCTCATTGCCTGCTTCCCTATGATCCTTTCGACTGATGGTTGTTCGTCTCCATCGCGAACCAGGTGTATACCGATTGAACTCTAATATGACAGTAATAATATGCAGGAAAAAGATTAAAAAATTGTGAATTTTCAAAGAATTTATCTAAGCTGGAAAATTATATGCCCGGTACAAACCTAAAAAAAGAAGCAACATCTGTTACATGAAATAAAATATGTTAACATCTGGGTGCGATAGTCGTCGACTAGTCGCCGACTCGTTCGACTAGTCATGAGTCGGTACTTGGCCGACTTGTTTCCGACTCACTTACTTAACTGCATTCAACGTGTCATTCCATTGTGGTCACACCGTATCTTTGCAACAGAGGCTATTTACTATAGTTACATATGAATTTAGTTGTAATACTCTGTCTGAGTGTTTTATAGGCAAGCCTAGCACAAGATTTAAGTGGTCATACAGTATTTTCACGGGGGTGTATGTGATTGAGGAAGTTTGCACATTTCAGTTATCTTTCAATTTTTTTTACAGGAAATGTATTTTGTTTTTATTCTTTCTTTTTTTATGATGGTGGTTTAGACATGAAAGGGATGCTTGCTGGAGACAATATTTTAATTATTCTTCTGTTATGTGGAGGCACGCGATGATCTCAATAGGAATCCCCTTGATATATGTGTGGGTATAGACGGAAGATGTATGCATCTTTCTTTATTTATTTCCTTGTTTTTTGGTGTGCGTGCGGGTTGCGCTATGATCCCAACCAAGGCACACATTCCAACAATCATTTACCTTCCCTTTGTTGCTTGTATCAATCTCTAACTCATCAACTTAGCTTTATAAACTGCCCAAATATCTGCTAAACGGTTATATACTTGACATTGTACTTTAGATGTATTTTGGAAAAATACTAATGCTAAGCATTAAGCATCGTGGTGTGCTACTATACATGTTTAATGTCTTCATGCAAGAAATCCCAAAATTATGGGGTCTGTGTATGTACTTTAAGGCCAAATGATATTTGCTGTGTGTATATTTTGCCACAGCTTAATTTGGTCCCTAGCATGCTTTATGGTCCAATACTATCTAAAATTGGCATTCTATTAACCTTCTTTGCCTCCTTTCAAGTTAACATGGCACCTTAGAATTTACAACTGTTGGAATTTTCCACTTCATATTAATTTTCTACTTAGGCTCATAGTGACCAAGCATCTTTGGTCTACCTGTTCTCGACCATATGAAAAAGCTTAGAGGCGTCATGTGTCTGTTGGTGCTAAATGAGAGAAGTGAGGTTAATTTTTGCTGCTTTGTCTCCTTAACAAATGAGTTGTGCTTATACGTGAGTTTGTATTTATTTTCTTCAAGAATACACTTTCTTACTTCTAGTTGTGCGGATGGTAACGGTTGAGTTTTAAAAAACAAAGAAAGAAAGAAGAAAGAAGGAAAAGCTAACGACAGAATTGGTCTCGCAGAATGTGCCAAGGTTGTCTTATTCCCTTTCTGAGGACCATACAGATGCTGGTAGCTTGCCTTCTGAAAAACCAAGACAGAGCCAGAGGCTTGGTTTTGTAAATAAGCAATCTAATACAGTTCCCGGTGCTGTAGCATCCATCAATCCTGAAACTGACGTTAACAAGAGTGCACCAGGGGAGGAGGCCAACACTTGCAAAAAGAAAATGAGAAAATCTAGCTTGTTGTCGGAATTGGATGACATCATGTCTCGCTTGCTACCTAAAGATATCAGGTATGAGGCTGCAAAGAAGTTCAATACGGCGGTCGTGCCACAGTGGACTGACAATCCTTCTTCAACTCCCTACAATTCTGATGACCTAAAATGGTTGGGAACACCAGTCTGGCCTCTGGAAAGCAGAGAAGGGTATCGTCCATTTAAAGAGGATGCTATTGGAAAAGGCAGGCAAAATAGCTGTAGGTGCAAACTTCCAGGTTCTGTAGAGTGTACAAGGTTGCATGTGACGGAGAGAAGGGTCCAGCTGAGACGTGAGCTGGGCCCTGCTTTCCATCGTTGGAGGTTTGATTCCATGGGTGAAGAAGTTTCACTGTCATGGACAGAGGAGGAAGCACAAAGATTCAAGTCCATAGTGCGCCAGAACCTGCCATCTACAGGGGAAAAATTCTGGGATCATCTTCGTCAGTCTTTTCCCTCAAAGGGAATGAAGAATCTAGTGAGATATTACTTCAATGTGTTTCTTCTTGCTCGCAGAAGCTACCAGAACAGGGTGACACCTGGCAGCATTGACAGTGACGACGAGGAGCCAGAGTTTGGCTTCTTAAGCGTTCCTTTTGGTCATGATGCAGTGAATGTTCCTGCGCCCAAATCTAATCTGTGCATTCAGAATGCCCAATGCATTGATATAGATGACTAAATGTCAAAGAAGCTGCTTATAAACTTGGTGTCTACCATCTACCGTCACTGAGTCTGAAACTTACCCAATTGCATCATCAACCTTACAAAAAGGTCACATTTTTGTCATGGGGACCTTCACATTTT
The DNA here is from genome assembly GCA_030789695.1 of Scilla litardierei. Taxonomy (NCBI): domain Eukaryota; kingdom Viridiplantae; phylum Streptophyta; class Magnoliopsida; order Asparagales; family Asparagaceae; genus Scilla; species Scilla litardierei. Next base: position 39,955,586 of record CM061138.1, on the reverse strand, counting down.
CTCGAGTGGGAGGATCTCTTGTCATGGAGAGTGCAATGACATGCTAATATGCTGACTGAAGTGAGAAGGTCAACCGTGTTTTGTTTATGTGGCAAAATGGAAATTTTCCAGCGCAGTATCGCCGTGGTACTGTTAAGGGTCCTCACTAGTGATCTGGTTGCCGTTATATATGGCTTCAGATTCATCATATTTTTTGTTGGGAATGAATATCCTGGCTGGAAACGGCGTGGTAAAAGAAAGCTATGATAGCCTTGTTGTGTTTTGTATAATTCTTGATCGGCTTCTTCGGATTGGCATGCCGTCTTCCAATGTAATACCATTGTATGGCTACAATAGCAATCCAATTTTGTATAGTCAAAGTGATGATGAGTAGCTTTGATGCCCCATTTTTGTGGTTTTCTGAATCTCTTGCCCCTTGTCATTGGGTGGTTGCAGAGGGTGTAATTCAAAACAGAACCTCATTTTAGTTTATGTCATCAAAATTTTGATGATAAGTAATTGCTGTTCTCAGATGTGAAAATAGAAAGGAGGTAAGTTGTGAAATGAATTTTGTTTTGTGTTTTTTGTTTGTGTACCATGGGGTCCAAGGGATCGTGACATGAATGAACGACTAGAGGTGATAACCTATCAGACTTCAGTTGTTTAGGGCAAATTGTTGATCTTGATTCAGGCAGTTGAAAACCCTTGCACATTGATTTGTTGTGTGTTCGGAACATTCCAGGCTGTATAACTTTGACAAACTTCTCCCACAAGAACCCAACTATTCTTTACCAGCGTCAATGTTTGGTGCTTACTACTTGCCCTGTCTGAAATAGTGTTCATTATTTTAATTGAATTTATTCTTTATTTGTATATATTTTCTTAAAATTCTTTTAACTTGGAAGATAAGAATACTTCCTGTGATTATTTCCAGTAATATTTGGGGGGGGGGGGGGGAAATGAAAAAAGTTTTGTCCAATTCAGTTGTGCAATCTTTTTAAAGTTAATTAAAGAGGTGTATGGTAATAGGAATTTTCTGTAATTTACCCAAAACAGGGGGAAAAATAAATAAAGTGAAATTATACAAAAATAACTGAACCTTCCTAAGAGTCTGCTGTCATGCTACGATGGATTATAGCATCCTAATCAATTTAAGTAACGCAACAACATAGCAAGATTCTTATTATGAAAACCCTTTGGTTGAAAAGAATTGAAATGACAAAGAAAAATAAGTAATTAACTGACATCCCCTTTATAAAAATTTTGATTTTTGTTTTGTTATATTATTACTATTACTCCCTTTTGGACGTGATAACCTGCTAAAAATAGAAGCTTAAACTTTAAAATGTGTCAATCCTCATCCTCTCTTTTAAAGCTTTGTGTTATGAATAGGACCCATTGGGCCTATTGGGTATCCACACACATGAGTACCCATTATGAATACTATATAAAGGAGGCTAGGGGTTTCCTAGCCTCAACCCTTCTCCAAATCTGTTTCTCGTTCATAACACGTTATCAGCTCGATCACGCTCGTAGGAGGAGACGGCGGCTCGCGGGGAAGGAGATCCATCAATCGCTCAGATTCAAGAAGATCGTAATCTTCTCAACGGGTAGCGAAAAGGGCATCCTTCACCAACCGTCGACTAGATTCCTTTATCGAATCTAGAGATAAAAATCAAAACTTTTTAGATCTAACTTGCTTTTCACGTTAGATCTGCATGTTTTTAGGATCAAAAAGTTTAAAAACACGGTAAAAATCACATTTTTTAAGATCCGCATGCCTAAAAACAATAAAAATCTGTTTTTTAGCGATCTAAATCCTTGAAAAATCCGGGTTTTACCACCCTTTGATCCAAAATCTCCGCACGCCGTAAGGCGAAATGGCGGCGCCTCACAAGCGCCGCCGGCTGCAAATAAACGCCGCGGCCATAGGCCGCGGCGGCCGCGGCCTGAAGCAAGACTAATTTTCATTAGAAAAGTGGAAGTATAAATAATTTGCTCAAACCCCTGCTTATGTCTCCTTAGCAATACTAATTTTCATTGTCCTTTATAAATAAGGAATATTGAAATCAGGGGACGTTCAGGATCAAACATGACCTGAAATAAAAATAAGGAAAACTCAAAACAGGGGAAGTCTTGGATTAAATGGGAAAGGGAAGATACGATATACCTCGACATGGAGTAAGCAATGGCAAGCCAAAATCAGACCAGAAGTTCTGATAAGAGCCATAATGTTTTTGCAAACATGAATGTGCATTAACTTATGCCATATAAAAATACATACATATCTAGTCAAAACGACGAAAGTCTAATTGACCTTATGTATATTTTGCTACTCCCCGAGGACAAATAAACTTTGAAATCAAAAATAATCTGTTGTCATAACATAAGTCTTAATGAGCATAATTATTGTTGTATGTTTTCAAGAGCACACATCACACTATGTCACTTGTTGACTTATCATCAGTATTATTCTCTTGTAGTTTTAATACATTTTATTTTACTGCGTATGTTTTGCTATCTTGAATACCCCTAAAAAAATAAAATGAGGATGCCATATACTCTCTGAAACTTATACAGTTTCAAAAAGGATATTCGTCAAAACGAAATCCCTAATGACTCAAGAAATAAATGAAGCCTGAAGCTTTGTCCCAAAATGATCCGCACAATAGTCAAAGTGAAGATGTAATCCTTCACAGTTTGAACACAATTCAACTATTACCGGACAAAATTAACTTGAGCATTTTAATGGACTTTTCAAAAGTGCCACATAAATTCAAAAGAGGAATTATTTTGGAACACCAGAAGTGTCCAGAATCGACCAAATTTTGGATCGATATCACCCTGGATTGATGATGCAAGACATCATCAACCAGACGAACCCAAAGATTCTTCAAAAAGGGTGAAACTTTCATTGTCCTATTCAAAAGGGAAAAATGATAATGAGATCATCTCCATTCACATGGACATTGACTCTCCACACTTCCTCAAATGAATTTAAGATGATATACTATCATCATTAAAGATACTGAAGACCTTTAGGTCTCTTGAGAGTATTTAAGGGATATAAATAGGCTTCGTTCACTCCCGTAACCGGACTGATGATGTACCCTTGGTGTATTCATCAATATATCCTCTAAATAAATGGTCATTATCCAACCACATTCTTTTATAAAATGGTGGTAACTTTGGATAACACTGGGAAATTTAAATGTTTTACAACTAGAAAAATAACGAACACCTTGAAGCTTGTGTTCACACCCAAATATGGGTAAGATAAATCATTAAAATGATTTAAATGGATTTCTTATCCATTAAAAATCCAGTTGTAGGTGACCACATGGGAACATGCAATTACATTGCAAACCATCAAAACGCATCCTTAGAACCTATTTATATGAGTCTGATCACCTCATATAAACAGTTTCCGAAAACCCCTGACGGGGGAAGCGTTTAGAGCACATCTTATAGATTGTGCCATGATGAGTAGACACCCCCATATCACCACTATAGACCATCAAAATGCAGAACTATTTATCGGAAGTAAATATCCCAGATAAATAGAGTCTGAGCACTCTGAACAGGGGAAGCATTTAAATTCACTTCTCCTAAGACGTGCATCGATGATCCTATTTTAAAGATTTGATGAGATCCTGAAGATCCCTCACAACTTTAATGTCCCAGAATCAGTTTCAACAGAGTTAATACAATTATCCATGAGCCTGAAGCTCAAATGACCATTTAAATCATTAATACCTATGATCTGGTTATCATGAATTGTGATGAGATCCTGAAGATCCACACTTATGAAACTGTTAAAACAGTTATCAGACATAGTTACTGACAATATAGATATTGTCAAAACTTTCACATCCATGCTACTAAAAATCCAGCTAGGATTGACATACCAAATATATTGGATGCAATCCACCAGTAGCAGAAGTGGATATCCTCAATGGATTAGAGGACATACCACTAGGCTCCAAAAAGAGAGATCTACTCCTGGAGACCGAAAAAACAATACCAGCACAGGAAAGTGAGCTCAAATCCAGAACCTTATTGCAACTTGGTTGCTAAGGACCAATTCTGGATCTGTCCATATTCTTTACCCGTCCCAGAACCTTCATTTCTTTAACGCGTCGTGAAGGAGACACCTCTGGAAGAAATCAAATGATTATAGTACGTACGTGGTGAGTTTTGGACAAGAAAGAACACATTTTGTCGACAAATTCTCTCATATTTCATTTTGCCAGTTAAATATAAAATATCGTTTCCACAACTCTGCTTTGCCTGAAGCAAAGATAGAGATTTGGCCAAATTATAATAATGTGGAATGAGGCAATAATAAGGTGAGCTGGACTCACTTATGAAATATGAGGTGTTGGACCTGAAGTCCTGGTATCAAAAATGATATCAAATCCTGTGGGATAACTGAGTATTGAAGGAGAATTAAAATAAAATCGTTAGCTATAAGCATTTTAATTTGCTATAGTTTTTAGAGGTATAAATCGCTCAAACCAGGAAGTAATCAAGTAAGACGAGCTGAACTCACTTACAAGATGAATCTGATGCATCGACTGGTTTATGTCAAGGCGTAACCCAACGAATGGCAAAAGGAGGGAATTTTTGGTTGATGTTGCTATTGGATGTGACAACATCACCGATATAGAATTTCTTCAACTGCATGTACAAATTTTTTACTTTCCTTTCTTTTTGGGACACATATTAATAATATGATTAAAGGAAAGACAACCTAGACATATATCCTTAAAGGACTCATACTAAAAGGTTGTTGTTTGCACCTCTTAAAAACAGTATTGTTCTTAAGAGAGCAAATTAAAAGAATTGAGATTATTTTAATAACTCAAAATATTATCGGATCTCCTGAAGAGAAATTACCGAATTATCTGTTAAAGCCTATCTATCAGACATGATATGATATGAAAGCCCTAGCTAGACATAAATTCTAGGCTTAAAGAACATTAATCATCCTGAAGATGAACAATCATCCCGAAGATGAACTATTATCCTGGAAATGAGCTATCATCCTGAAGATGACGTTAATTAATCATCCCGAAGATGTAAACTTCATACAATGATGATTGATGAAGAAACATTAATTTCATTCTCCACCAAATACACCTATTTGGTTGTATGGATATACATTAAAAGACCCCTTTCCGTTAGCTGGAAGAGGGGAAGAATATATATGGTCCAGAAGTACCTTAAGTGTCTTTGAAACACTCTTCTACCTGGCCAACTGCATGCGTCTCTTTTGAGCGTTAGCAGTATAGCTATTAGCCAGGTACAGTGCAGTGCCCCCAGCGCGCCACTGGACCAGAGATATGTAGCTTCTGCGCTATCTCCAAGTGTTGAGGAAAAATCCTCTATGTTTAATGTATTTGCATATGCAGGTTACAGATCATCGCGATGAATGGCATAAACGGGACGTCCACCTCCTGAAGATCTACACAGAATCCTTCCAAGTCTACATCCTTCCACCATCCCGAGAAGCTCATCACCCAAGGAGCAGCTCAAGAACATACAATGCCAGGTCCTGAAGTACCTCGCAGACAATGACGATTGAGACGTGGAGCTGTCTACCAAGTTTGCTAGCACTCTTTTAGTTTCTGCTAATGCCTTATATGAGTGAAACTTGTATAGATGAGTGATGCTTGTATTTTACTTTTGCTTTCGGAATGTTGCTGATGAGATGGATGTATAGTCACATAGGAGATAAATGTATAGATATATAGGAGATCTGCAAGCCTGAAGCTTGATCAGATTAGGGGGAGTCAACTGTAAAGTTGTACTCTTTTTCCTTGGCTAGTGGTTTTTCCCACAGGGTTTTCCATAGTCAAGGTTTTAATGAGGCAACCACATTGACTCTGGATCCAGAAGTATCCACCCCTCGACACATCCCCAAATCATGGGAAGTTATGGAGTGCTGTACTCTTTTTCCTTCGCTATCGGTTTTTCCCACAGGGTTTTCCATAGCTAAGGGTTTTTAACGAGGCAGTTACCCTTAACTTGGATCCAGAAGTATCCGCCCTTTAAGATACTCAGTAATACTAATGAATCATTCAGTATTCATAAAGTTGAGTATACCACATTGGTTGGATAAGGGGAAGTGTTATGAACAGGACCCATTGGGCCTATTGGGTATCCACCCATAGGGCTGTTGACGAACAGAACGTTCGACGAACTACTCGTGAACAAGCTCGGTACATGTTCATTTACATTCGTTCAGGAAGCTTAATGAACAAGCTTGAACAGATTTTTAGAGCTCGGTTAGTAAACGAACAGAGCTTGAACATAACTATGTTCGTTCATTTATGTTCATGAACAAGCTCGTTAAGTGTTCGTGAACAAGCCCGTTAAGTGTTCGTGAACAAGCCCGTTAAGTGTTCGTGAACAAGCTCGTTAAGTGATGTTCGTGAACAACCTCGTTAAGTGTTCGTGAACAACCTCGTTAAGTGATGTTTGTGAACAAGCTCGTTAAGTATTCGTGAACAAGGGCTTGAGTGAATTAAAATTAAAATTAAACACTCACCTCCTCAAATTGAATTAAACACCTCTACCTCTTCAACTTCCCAGCTTCCCACTCCTAGACTCCCAGGCTCCCAGCTCTCTTTTGGTCTATTGTCATTGTTCGTTCGTTTGTTTGAAAATCTGTTCATGAACAAGATTGATTGTGTGTTCGTGAACACGTTCCCGAACATGTTCACGAACAAGCTCGATAAGTCTTGTTAATGAACAGAACGTTCGTTCAGTAAGATCGGTTTACGTTCGTTTATGTTCGTTTACGTTCGTTCGGTAAGCTTAACAAACAAGCTTGAACATGGTTTTAGAGCTCGGTTAGTAAATGAACAGAGCTTGAACATGGATTTTGTTCATGAACAAAACCAAGCACACTGTTCAAGCTCGTTCAAGCTCGTTCGTCAACAGACCTATCCACCCACATGAGTACCCATTATGAATACTATATAAAGGAGGCTAGGGGTTTCCTAGCCTCAACCCTTCTCCAAATCTGTTTCTCGTTCATAACATTTTGCTATTTTAAGCACATATCACTACACTACACCTCATTTTGAGGTGCATATTGTCCCCGCCTTCCTATTTTGGGGGATCCGTCATCAACTTGATAGAGTGTGAGTACTTGATTATTACTTGTTGGTAGAAAGAATGATTATTACTTGTTGGTAGAAAGAATCTTTTCTATTTTTGGGTGATCAGTAATCAACTTGGTATAGTGTGAGTACTTGATTATTACTTGTTGGTAGAAAGAATGATTATTACTTGTTGGTAGAAAGAATCTTTTCTATTTTGGGAAAAGCGAGCCAGCTTGGTGGTTGGACCGAATCAATTCTTTGTTGGCAACTGAGGTTTGAATCCCAGGCGTAGCAATTATGTAGCAAGAGAAGAATGAATGTGGTTGATATGAATAGCAGGCATAGGAACATGTGTGTTTAATATAGTTTAGTAAATATGTTTAATCTAGTGCAGAAACTCAAGTTAACCGAAATTCTAACTAAACTGTCAGCCATGAGATGTTAAATTAGAAAATGGTAGTATATGTGGTTTAACCTAGATCGGCTGATACTACATGGATGTTTAAATGGTTAATGCTAAAATTTTCTTGGGTTTGACTTAAAATTTTAATTTAGTTGTCTCTAAAAGATTTTGTGTGAGCTTCGGTGCTCATTCTAGTGGTTGAATCACTCTGTTGTCTCGGTGAAGACCCGGGTTCAAATACCACCACCCACTATCCCCTTTTATTTTTCTTCGCGGGTGTATCTTTGTGTAAAATTTGATGGGTTGCAGTTAAATTTTGGTTTTTATTAAATAACGAATCAATGGTATATGGGTTGATCTGATAATGATCCGAACCAAACCCGACCAAGCCCATTTGCCACCGTTGTGTGTTGGGATGTTCAAATTTATAGTCTTATCCGGGGGGTATATATGTCTTTGTACCGACTCGGCCTGAACCAACCGACCCGATTCAGCTCGAGGACCTGAGCACGGTTTGCTTGCTTGCTTGCCGTTTCCCCCCCTTCAAAATGGTCACTCTGTGCTAAAACTTTCGAGGGGTCGTTTTCGTTTAGTTCGAGCCCACCGATGCGCCTGCGTTCTCCTCCTCGCCGCCGACGCCGCTGCCGACGCTCTACATCTTCATCGCCACCCCCGGCCTCAGTCTCCACTGGGCTCATTCTCAGGCATAGGAGCATTGCACGCCACCTGCTCGATAAAGTTCTCAAGAGAGACCCGTTCCCATGCTGAAGTATCCACATTCATCACTTTTGCAATGACGATGAATGGATAGACTTTAAAGGTACAAACTTGGTAATTATGCATCTCCTTCTTCCACCTTTTACCCCTTTTCCACGATGGGTCTTCTTACAGTGTGCCTGTTCCCAGCAGATCAACCAATTGCTTGTTGGTTAATGATGGGTTTTCATGGTATCCGATGGTTCGATCGGAGCTTCGATTCTTGCATCAGACCCTTCTTCGCACAACCCACAAGTACTCTTCTGCTGCCATGTTACCGTTTTTAGACGATCATCAAGTTGTTTCTGTCAAAAAGGCTGATAATAAAGGTACCCAGCTCAACCAATCCAGCTCCTCTACTGCCAGGGCTCCGACCCTTTCCCCGTATGTTGCCATCGCGGTGCGCACTTTGAATTGGGAAGTCTTCCGCGAGACTAGATTCAAAGGTGCAGTGCATGAGTACGGCTTTCATCATGCATTTGAGTCATTTGCGATTCTTGTAGGGATCTTCTCTATGGCGAGAATGCATGGAGTAGTTAGGTGTTTGCTTCTGGACTTGATGGTTTTTAACAAAGAAGTGAATGACGATGTGTTTGGATTGCTCTCCACGCTTGTACACATGTTGAATGGGTCTATTTCATTTTTGCAATTGTATGGAGATGCGATTAAAGCTCTTGCGGATGCTTCGATGATTGATGATGCACGGGAGACTTGCTTGAAGGCTGCGAGTAACGGGATGAAAATTGGCGCCCCATTGTACAATTTCTTGCTCAAATGCTTTGTTGAGAGGAGTGATGTTGTGGTTGCTAGGAGTATGTTTGATGCTATGAAGATGTCAGGGCCATCACCTAATGTTTACACTTACACTATTATGATAGACTTATACTCCAAAGGAAATACATTGGATATTGATGCAGCTAACAAGATTCTTCTCGAAATGGAAACTAATGGCGTCAGCCCAAATGCAAGGACAATTGGCATGTACCTTCGAGGGCTCTGCAGGTTTGGGAATGTTGATAGTGCATGGGAATTTCTTAAGGATTTGCAGCATAGAGGATTTCAATATGATAACTACTGCTGTAACGTTGTCATTCTTGGTTTTTGCCGCAAAAGGGAAATGCAGAAAGCACTTACGGTCTTGGAGGAGATGAAGAATTGGGGCCTATTACCTGATGTGTATTGCTATAGCAAATTAATTAATGGGTTTTGCAAGGATGGCAATGTTCCCAAAGCCTGGGAACTGTTTGATGAAATGTGTAGTAGGGAGATAAAACCTACTGTGGTTACATATACATCCCTGCTGCATGGATTCTGTATGGGTGGAGAAACAGAAATTGCAGTAAAGATGTTTGAAGAGTTCAGAGATAGTTATGGTCGAGACCTAATTGCATATGGCATTCTCATTGACGGGTATTGCCAGCATGATGATGTGGATGGTGCGGGGAGAGTGTTGCAGATGATGATCGAAGACAATATATTTCCAGATGTTTTTTGTTATACCAGTGTCATTTGCAGCTATTGTCGAAGTCGGCAATTACAGGAAGCTCTGGATTGGTTTGAAATCATGCTTAAACATGGTGTGATGCCTACTGTTGTTACTTGCACAGTCATTGTTGATGCATATTGCAAGGAAGGATGCCTTACAGAAGCATTTTGGTTCATAAATAAAATGGAAGCCTGGGATATCATTCCCAATATGTTTACGTACTCTGTGATCATAGATGCACTATATAAAATAGGAAATTCATCTGGTGCATGGGAGGTTTTTGGAACAATGATAAAGAGAGGGCTCATTCCTGATGTAGTTCTATATACCATTGTAATTGATGGTTTAGTCAAATCATTGAACATGGAGAGAGCTCTTGAGTTGTATAAAATAATGTCAGAAACGGGTATAATGCCCAACATCTTTACATATGCAAGCCTGATTAATGGGTTCTCTAGTTCTGGAATGCTTGATGAAGCTGTTAGCTTGTTTAAGGAGATGCGATGGAAAGGATTTGTGCCTGATAGGGTTCTGTATTCTTCAATAATTTCATGCTGCTGCAGGTGCAAAGATATGAATCAAGCCATGGAATTTCTCAAATTAATGGTCAGTGATGGGTTTGAACCTGACAGCTTTGTGTATAGTTCAATTATCGCTGGCTATTCTAAGTCCAATAAACCAGATGGTGCTATAAAATTGTTCCATGAAATATTGGAAGTACCGGCAATCAAACCCGATAGGAGTATGTATACTTCAATAATTGCTGCTTATTGTAGGTGCAACAACGTGAAGAAGGCGGTACAGTTGTTCAATAAAATGGTCGAAAGTGGTGTACTACCAGATGTGTATGTATATACTTGTCTAATAGATAGATGCGGCAAGTTGTCAGTAATGGGTACTGCAGAGTTGCTGTTGGCTAAAATGATTATTATGGGATTTACTCCCAATGCACAAAATTATGTAGCTCTTATAGATGGATATCAAAAACTGGGTGAATGTGAGAAGGCTTTTAAGTTGCATGAGACTGTGCTGAAGCTGGGTATTTCCTGAATCTATTCTTATCAATAGGCCACATCATACTGACAAGTGAACAAACCTCGGCAGCTATATGCTTGAAACACAAGCAATGATAATCGACTTGTGTGCCGATCCAGCCGATCCAGCCGATCCGCCGATGGTATGTAATACTGAAATTTTTACATGATACTGTCGGTTGTCATTTCTTGAAACTTCTACATTTGAAAGCAGCTATATAGTCTCTTAGCTTAGTGTCGATTTTAATAATTTTTTTTGGAACAAGAAAACAAATGTTGTCTTAACTCATCCCCACCCCCCCTGTTTATATGTCATATTAGTTTATCAACTATCGTAAACTGAACATTCCATTCTTCGTGCGTGCGTAATAGGAAACTCTAAGGTTTTGGTGGAAGAAATTTAGGGATTTGAAAGAAAGATGTGAGTTTTATAGATGGAAACTGAAAGATACAACTCGGCCTCAATTCGAGAGGAGGACCGCTCTCCTAGTTTTGATTCAAGATAAAGCCTAATTCTCCCAAGATCTACTCTAGTCCTACTCATAATCTTTCTTCTTCTCTCAATTTCAACATAAGACTAGCCCTAACCCCTCCTCCACCATATAAATGATTGATTTATCGATAAGTACTAAAACACCCCCCCCAGGCACAAAATTACAAAATTGCCACTGATGTGGCCACACCCCTATTCCCAACACTACACTGTCTCTGAAAACCAACTTATCCTCGAGGTGGTGCATGAAATCTGTGAATGCACTACTTCAAATGGGGGTGCTCGTCTCCTTGACTTTCCTCTCTAGCAGCTGTGCCGTCATCTTCTTCGACGATTAATACATGTAGTCCACGTTTCCGCCAGTGATGTTCCGGTCCGAACATCTCGTCACATTGGAAGCATAACCCATTAGCGTGCCTGTCCACGATTTCCTTCTCTGTGAGATGCTTGTACTTGATGTCAACCGCTCTTCTCATGTACTGTCTAGCACATCGTTAGCTACGGCTTTTGGGCCTCCTCGGCAATATGAGTGCGGAATGTGGTCCTGCTGTTCGCTCCCTTTGCCCATTGTTCTGTGATAAGCTTATTCTTAACCAACCGGGCCAGCTCCATCATACGATGTATCAATCCCCTCGATCTCTGTAAGCAGAGCACGGCTTGGATCTCAGACCTGAGTCCCTTCATGAAGCTCCCCTCCAACGTCGCCTCAGGGATCACTCTCACCCGGCCCGCAAGCACCTCGAATCTTTCTCTGTAGTCCCGAACGATGCCATCTTGTATGAGGAAAATAAGCTGCTCGTGTAAATCTCCACCTTGTGTGTCACAGAATCGGTCTAACATGCAGTTCTTGCACTTCTCCCATGATCACACTCGCTGTCGTTGTTTCATGTACATGTATCAGGACAATGTATTTCCATCTAAGCAGACATTGACTGCCCACAATTTCTCCTACTCAGTCAAGCAATTTACCGTGATGTATCTCTCGACACAGTAAACACATCCATAGAGATCCTTCTCTATGAATCCGTCTCGATCTCTATAAGCAGAGCCCGGCTTGGATGTCAAACATGAGTCCATTCATGAAGCTCCCCTCCAACATCGCCTCATGGATCACTCTCACCTAGCCCGCAAGCACCTCGAATCTTTCTCCGTAGTCCCGAATGATGCCATCTTGTAGGAGGACAATAAGCTGCTCGTGTAAATCTCTACAATGGGTGTCACAAAATCGGTCTAACATGCAGTTCTTGAACTTTTCCCATGATCACACTCCCAGTCGTTGTTTCATGTACATGTATCAGGACAATGTATTTCCATCTAAGCAGACACTGACTGCTCACAATTTCTCCTCCTCAATCAAGCAATTTACCGATATGTATCTCTCGGCACAGTAAACATATCCATAAAGATCCTTCTCCTCGAACACTGGCAACTTCATCCTCCAAACCCTGCTCTCGGGGCCAAACACCCACTGTCTTGCTCTTCTCCTCGGCTGGCCGAAGTGAAACTGCTGATAAGTAGCATGCAAAGCTCCTCCATCAACCAATGGGTCTCCTCCTGCTTCACCATAGAGAATTTGTCTAGCACCATCGTTCCTCAACTTTCATCTCTCCATTCAGGATCTCTGTCATCAACCAAGCCTCAAGGGTCACCATTGTTGGATCTGGATTTAAGCCTAGAGGGGGGTGAATAAGCTAATAAAAATTCTCGTGCAACCTAGGGGTGAGCACGGTTTGCTCAAACCGCCCGAACCGAACCGGACCGTACCAGACCGAGCCAAAAACCGAACCGAACCTCTCTCCATCGGTCTGGTTTGGTCTCAATTGTTGGAAACCGCCACTTATATGGTCTGGTTTGGTTTCACCCTGTCGAAACCGCTTAAACCGAACCGAACCGACTCCTAACATATATTATATATTGTGCTGAAAATCTGTTGGGATTTTAACCCTAGTCCATAGGAACCCTAGCCTAAGGCCTTTAGACTAAGCGGCGCTGCGCCGGCCCTATTTGGCTATCTGTCCTCTTCAATCTCCAGTCTTCACTCTTCAGAGTTCAGACTGCATTCGTTTTTTTCCGTTTGAGCATCGCTAATTCTCCATGCACTTAACGCAGCATATAGCCTTTTTTTAACCTGGAGAAGAAAATGAGATGTGCTTAGTTGACAATGAGACAGTATGGGACGTTCCTATCTATAGAAACATCAGTGAATTAACATGATCAACGCAATTCAGTATCAAATAGCATTTTGATACAACTTCTAGTGATGAATGCACCCTAACTGCTATAGAAAAAATGAAAATACATAGAACAGTAATAATCGCACCTGTCGCAATCACAGTTAGAACTCTTGCAAGCGATTCAGTGCCTAATTTTCCCTGATTTGATAAGGAGCACAGAAATGAAGCCATGTCATGAAATTATTTTAATGACAAAGTCTATATTTAGCAAAATTAGGTATACGAGGGGATCTTCCGTCATCATATGTTTGAACCGCGGTTCCAAACCGAACCAAACCGCTCCAAGCGGTTTTCGTCGGCTCGGAAACCGTCGGTCTGTCGGTCTGGTTTGGTCTGGCCTGTGAGAAACCGCTACTTATACGGTCTGGTTCGGTTTAGGTCCCAAACCGCCAGTTTGAAACCGTGCTTTCCCCTAGTGCAACCTACGAGCAATCACAGGCAGTTATTTAGCACAGATGCAGATATGTATGATAAATACAAACAATCACAGAGTACGCAGCAGATTTACTTTGGTTCGGCCGTCCCCACGACTTACGTCCAGCCCCGAAAGAAAATATTAGATTAATATGTTATCAAGGTACAACTAGCATGAGTTAAGAGCCCCAACTCAACTCACCTAGTTCGTACGCACTCCTGCGTGCTCAACACTATCAACCTAATCAGATGCTCTCACTCTTGACAAGCCACAACTCGTCAAGTCCCCAAAAACACAAGTAACGGTAAAGTTTCCCCCTACAAAGATCGCTACTATTACACAAATATAATAATAAAGAGTTTAGTGAATCTAACGGTAGTCGTCTCTGTCAATCAGCTCAGGTCAGATCGTATCTGACAGGATGTAGTCGCCAATGTCACGTCCGCCTCTGGAACTTGCGTCCTAGATGGAGTAGCCACTCAAGAAGTTACAGCCTTGGTGTGTCGTCCCTTGAAGAAGCTTGCACAATGTGTTGAAGACACCTCCTTGTGTTGCGCAAGTTGAACTCTCCCTATGAAGTTGTGCAATGAATACTCCTCCCTCTTGGATGTTGCGGCCAAAGTGCAAAGGATGAGGAGCTTGTATCTTGCGGCTATGGAGGATGGGGAGCTCTTGGAGATTATGGCTTTGGCTTTGGCTTTGCAACTTGCGCAATAAAGCTAGAAGATGGAGCTTTGATGTTTTGGCCTTGGATGCTTACAACTTGCACAATAGGGAAGCTTGCAATGGGCTATGGTAATGTAGCTTGGCAACGAGGAGAAGAGGGTTGTGGCCTTGATGAAGTAGGATAGCAATGGGACTGGAGCTTTGGCCTTGGAGTTGGAGGTTGCGCAAGATGTGAGGATGAAGCTTAAAGCTTTTGGCAATGGGAATTAGCAACTTGCGCACCAAGGGAAGGGGGATGATGCTTGGCCGAAATTTTCCTCTTTGGTTGCTTGCACTCTCTATCAAAATCTCTCTCTTGGAATATGGGTTTATATAGGAGAGGATTGGATATGATAGAATCAATTAGAATCCCATAATTGATGGAGATTGGAAGGAATCCTAAATTGATTAGGATTTGAATGAATCTCTTTGGATATGGAGTTTGAATTGGATATCATTTAATCACATTTGATTTGCATGAGATTTTCCAAATCTCTCCATCTTTGACTAAGTCTTCAATTTAAATGGCATTAGGATTTGAATGTTGCACCAATTGATTTGAATCAATTCAAATATGGATTTGAATTGATTTCTTTCTTATCTTTCTAGCTTTGACTTAGTCCAATTTTTGTAGCCATTGTCTCCATATTTGACTTAGTCCACTTGGCTAATGCATGTCACATTCTCCATCACTTTTACTTAGCTTTTCTTTGCGTATTTACAAGAGTGACATTCCTAAAAACACTTAGCACACGCATTAAATCGTTCACACACGTTTGTTATCATCAAACACGAAATCATCGATCGTTGTATCCAACTACACGTTGTATCCAACATCCATCACGATCACCGTAAGCCATGAAGTGGTTGTCGATTCTCCATACTTGGCGTCAAGCACTGTAAACACTTAGTACATACCATGTGACTGTTAGGATCCAAGTGAGGGGCCGCCTCCCCCTGGAATGTCGCCAGAGGCCAACAGCCTTGTCTCCTGTTGAAAAGGGGGCCCGAGGGGCCCTGCGGTTGCGCAAGGGGCCAGAGGCTCCTGTGGCTGTGCAGGGGGTCAGCAAGGCCTCGACGGCTGCGAGGGGGGCTTGCGCCCTGATAAGATTTAGGGCTGAAATTTGGGAATTTTTATTGGAATCAAAGGTAATACACGATAAACGACCCCTTTCGAGAGGAAGCTGACTCTCCACACTAGATCTACGACTACGAGTAACAACTACTAACACTTACTAGATCTAAGAACCATCACTCTAAGACTAGTGTTTATCATTCAAAATTTGCATGAAAACAATTGACGGCTGCCCTAAACATATATAGTAGTATATCTGGTCATAAAAAGAAAAATACTAAATCATCCCAAAACTTTCCAAAATAGAAATGACTAAATCTGTCCAAAACCTTCCAAAATTGCCCGATGACTAATTTTGCTCTGCTGATCTCGCCTTGCATCTTCTCTGCTGATACGTAATAATCTCATCATTACTCCCCCAAAAGAACCACATTGTCCTCAAGGTGGAAATCAAGAAATCTATGCTCAATGACGTCGTAAGCCTCCCATGTCGTTTCATGGTCTGGTAGGCCCGACCACCTAACCAGAACCTCGCGCTCCCCTGTCTGCCCCTAGTGAACTCTTATCACATCCGACGGCTCCAAAAGCGCCTCCATATCAGCTGTCAACGTCGGTGGTAGCGAGGAAGACGACGTGTGCTTTTCGATGGCGTGCCTTAGCTGGGAACATGAAATACAGGGTGGATCGTTGGATCTGATGGTAACCTCAGCCGATAAGCCACCTGTCCAATGCGCGCCTCCACCTCGTAAGGGCCAAAGTAACGAGGATACATCTTCTCGTTCCTCCTGTGAGCCAGTGATTTCTGTCTGTAGGGCAAAGCTTCAAGTACACCATGTCACCCTTTGCAAACTGAATGTTCCGCATGTGCCCGTCAACTTGGGCCTTCATCAGCTATTGCGCCCGCAACAACTGATGCTTCAACTCCTGAACCATCTGGTCCCTTTCTTCTAACAGTTCCTTTACCTGAAAGACTGGTGTGGAACCCCGACCGTAATGTAGCAAATGCGGGGGTCTCTCCCGTACAACACCCTGAGAAGAGTGGTGTGAGCCGCCGTATGAAACGAAGTATTGTACCAATACTCGGCCCATGCCAACCACTTGGCCCACTGCTTTGACGCATCCGATACGGAACAACGGAGATACGTCTCGATACTCTTGTTGACGACCTTCGTCTGGCCATCAGTCTGTGGATGGTACACTGAACTCCGCTTTTGCTTTGTCCCCTGCATCTTGAAAAGCTCTTTCCAAAAATGGCTGAGAAAAACCTGGTCCCTGTCTGTACGATCGCCTCAGGTATCCTATACAGTCGGACCACCTCCCTGATGAATGATGCTGCTACTGTCGCTGCTGTGTACGGGTGCCTCAACGTCACGAAATGTGCGTACTTGCTCAGCCTATCAACCACCACCATGATCACGGTGTACCCCTCCAATTTCGGCAGCACGTCGATGAAGTCCATGGTGACCTCCTCCCAAACCCGGTCTTGCAACGAGAGTGTCTGTAACAACCCTCTCGGATCTACTGCCATATACGTGTGACGCTGGCAAATGTCACACTTGGCTAACCATGTTGCCACGTCCTTCTTCATCCCCTCCTAATAGACTTCCCTGCTCAAGTGCTGGTAAGTCTTGAGGACACCCGAATGTCCCCCACTGCACTCCCATGGAACTCCTGTAGTAGTATAGGAATGTGAGTCGAGCTCCTTGGTAAGACCAGACGTCCCTTATGCAACAAGCGATGCCTGTCCATCTCGTATCTTAGATGTGCTGCTAGATCCTGAAGTAATGCCGCCCTAATCTGGCCCAACTTTTCATCCTCTGAAATCTCCTTCATCAGTGGCTCCAAATCTAACTACACCGGCAATGACAAAGCCGCCAGCTGAGAGTCTACCTCCCTCCTCGATAAGGCACCAGCTGCATTGTTCTCCAACCCTGGCATGTATTGGATCTCGAACTTATACCCACATAAACTTCGTTAGTCACTTTTGATATTCCTCAGTAACCATTTGCTGCTTCAGCAAATACTTGAGGCTCCTCTAATCAGTCTGCACCAGAAAGGGTCGTCCCAACAAATACGGCCTCTATTTTGAACTGCGAGGACTATGGCCATCAGCTTGCGCTCATGCATGGACTTAAGTCATGCTCTAGCTGATAACGCCTGACTGAAGTACGCGACTGGCCTCTGGTCCTGCATCAGAACCGCTCACAGCCCATATCCAGACGCGTCGGACTCCATGACAAATGGCCTGCTAAAATCCGAAAGTGCCAACAACGGTACGCTTGTCATAGCCCTCTTCAGGGCCTCAAATGCAGCAGTGGCTTCCTCCCCCAGTGGAAATTGTCCTTCAGCTGGACAAGTAATAGTGCTGTAGTGCTTGACAAACTTCCTGTAATAGTCCGTCAAGCCAAATAATCCTCGTAACCCCCGTAATGTGGTAGGACGCGGCCACTCCACCATCGATGCTATCTTCGAACTCTCCGCCTCTACACCATCAGCTGAGACTATATGACCAAGGTACTCCACGCTCTGCTGGCCAAACAAATATTTCTTCTTGTTGGCGAAAAGCTGATGATGCTGTAACTCCTGTAGCACTATCGTCAGGTGCTCCACATGCGCCTCCCTGGTCTGACTGTACACGAGTATGTCGTCGAAGAAGACGATCACGAACCTCCGCAGGTAAGGCCTAAACACCTTGTTCGTCAAGGCCTGGAATGTAGCTGGGTCGTTGGTTAACCCAAAAGGCATGACCAAAAACTCATAATGGCCTTCATGGGTCCTGAAGACCGTCTTCTCCACATCTTCCCCCTCATTCGGATCTGATGGTAGCCCGACTTCAAGTCGATCTTCGAAAATATTGTGGCCACATACAACTCGTTTATTAACTCATCAATCACTGGAATGAGAAACTTGTCTGATACATTTTCCTTATTCAGTGCCCGATAGTCTACACAAAACCTTCAGCTTCCATCCTTCTTCTTCACGAGCAGCATCGAGCTGGAGAAAGGGCTAGTGCTGGGCTGGATCACTCCCGCCTGTATCATCTCGTCTACCATCTGCTCAAAACCTTCCAAAATTGCCCGATGACTAATTTTGCTCCGTTGATCCCGCCTCGCGTTTTCTCCGCTGATATGTAATAATCTCATGAGGATGCGACAGAAGCTTGCGATGCCCCCAAGTGATCACTCGGGACTGGGGGCGAAGGCCCCTGTTCGCAGGCCGCAGGGCCGCGCGAGCCCCATGCAAGCCCCTGAGTGTTGCGGCCCTTCCACAGGGGTTGTTGACGCCAGAAGCTCCTCTCACGCATGCGGAGGGGGGTTTTGCTCCCACTCTGGCCATTCGATGTCCTTCTCCAGATGATTATATTCAAAGATAACAACTTTACCTTTTTTCTTGTCTAAAGATTGCTCCTTTCTCCTTTGATCTTTGTTGGGGTCTTCATCTTCCCTCAGATCTGGGTTTGATGAGCTCTTCTTCTTAGATTTAGGGCTTCCATTCATCTCCTCCAATTTTTCATGAAGATTTGCATAAACATCTTCATTTGATTTGAGATTCTATCCACAATCGCTAACATTTTCTCATCCATCGAAGAAAACTTCTCCTCCATCGATCTCATGAACACATCGATCTCCGCATCAAGTTTCTTCTCCAAAGCTTTGATCTTTCTTGCTCCCGTCATAAGGATCTAAGCTCTGATACCAATTTCTTATGAAACCGTAGGATTTTGATGGAAGATATTTAAGGATTTGGGAGAAAGATGTGATTTTTATAAATGGAAACTGAAACTACAAGATAACGTGGTCTCAATTCGAGAGGAGGACCGCTCTCCTAACTTTGCTTCAATATAGAGCCTAACTCTCCCAAGATAAGATCTACTCTAGTCTACTCCTAATCTTTCTTCTTCATCTCTCAATTTCAACATAAGTCTAGCCCTAACCCCTCCCCCAACTATATAAAGGATTGATTTGTCCATAATTACAAAAATGCCCATAAGGTCCAACATTACAAAATTGCCACTGGTGTGGCCGCATCCCTATTCCCAATAGCGCGCGCCCTCTTGCACACGATGATATACACTTAGGCTGAGTAGAATGCATTTTACTTGAAAACTCAAACTGTAATGGCTTATGCTTATCTTGTTTTCCCTTTAAAGCCCCATTCAGTCTATTTGTCGATTTGAAGTAGATTGCCACATGGCACTGGAAGCAACCATTCATGTATGATAATGTCATCATTTAACCGTTGCAGGACCATCTGATGAAGTCAATCATTTACTAGAGCTTGTGCTGACCATATGCTCCATTACGCCATAACTGAATTTTCCTTCCTCATGTATGGAAAATCTGATTTTAGCAGGCCTCTTATTTTTCTTTCTTTATTTCACCTCTTTCCTTCATAGTAACATGTTTGGATAAAATTTTGCATCCCTACACAGATGGCGTATCCTTCTCTTTCCCTTTACTTGTACTGTTGTTTGGTGTAACAGTAATCAAAATTATTTCTTGGTTCTATATTCCAGTATTCCAGTTCATTCATATTCTAGCCGACAAAACTGAGAAGATGGAATACACCTGAATCTATCTTGTATAATGTCATGTGATATTCACGTTCAAGTTATTGCCAATAATTTTTCAAATTTATTCTGTTAGTATCTACTTTCCACCCTATCTAAATCAGAAAGTATTCATTGCCTTCACAATTGCAGTTGCTATAAAATATTGTGCATCTTGGGTTAGTATTATTCATGGACATGGTGTTAGCCGTTGAAGCAATGATTAGTATTATTCTCTTTATTCATTCCCTGAATGAATGACAACTTTAGCATGTTATGCTTACCATCTTTGATTTTATATTCCCTCTAAAACATATTGTGACATGACTATCTGAACTGGAAAAGAAAAGAATACGTGGAGTGGGGCAATTTTATCTCTTTAGTATGGTGATCTTTTTGTAATGTTCATATATAATCTCATTTTCCTCATTATCAACCGTCATTTCGTACATATTGTTTGTTTGTCCTTACTTTTGTATTTCTTTCCCGCAATTGTCAGATATGGTAAAGCTGATCAAGTCATATATGGTAAAGCTGATCCAAGTCAGTCTAGGGCGGGCTGCCTGTATCTTTTATGTCAATTATTTGGTATGTCATCTTGTTACCTTCTGAGACTTTCACCTTTTGTGCAGACATCAACTTCTGCTCTTTTGAGTAAATAAAAAATATATACCGCTCAATCTAGCATGTACGTGTAAGCAAGTTATGATAGACGGTACATAGACAGGTTAAATGAATTTAGATATAGATTCTCAAAAGAAACAATAGGATAAACACCGAAGCAATCATTGTTGTCATAACATACAAATGAATAATACATCGTAGTGATTCTTATAATGCAGAAGGGGATATATAATAGAAGCATTGATGTGATTAAAAGTGATTGAAAAACTATAAGAACAAGGGAGAAATAGAGTTGATAATTCTACTGGACAGGGATATATCTATTTTCCTTTTATGTCATGGAGGCGGGAAAAGAAAGCATATAATCACTTGCCAATCATATGCCAAATCAGAAAAGAATTAGGCCAACAGAAAAATGCAACAAAATACATCATTGCATAGGCCAATTACAATTTTCTTGCATGATAGCAAGATGATATTACATTGCATATACCCGATATTTGGAAACATCCTCCTGCAAATGCTAGAATAGGAGAATATAAGTTGATGTTTTTCCCTTTCAATTTTGAAATGGTGTGAAAGATAAAAGATGCATTTTCTCCTTTCAAAAAGTAAATAGTGATAATGGGACCTGCCTTATTCATCATATACAAAAGTTTTTCTTCAAATGGATCTTGGCATGTTAGGCGTATAATTTGTTTATCGAAGCCGTTTACCAATGACGAACTGCACACCATGTTCACGGATGCATGCCTAACCAACAAATGGAAAGGTAGTTTTACCCTCCCATGAAAATTCGACTCACTAAGAGAGCAATATCGAAATTTGAATCAGTAGGTATAGAGATATAGTTTACTAATACTAAATAGACAAGATTCTTTGTTGTAGACCTTATTAGACTAAGCATCTTTGTCCCCCCCCCCCCAAAAAAAAAAAAACAAAACAAAACAAAAACAAAAAACAAAAAAAAACCAAAAACAAAACAAAACAAAACAAAACCCCATTAAAAAGGAAAAATGGAAAAAAAATGAAAAGGAATCTGAGGAGTGCACGTTTGCAAGGACAGAACCAAAACCATCATGCAGGGGGGCACTGTAATGTGTAGCCTTTTGGTAGGTAATAGTTTGCACATGTGTGGTTGTCATGTGTGGCACACAATAAACATATTCGAATTGATTTTTATTAAATTACTAGACTTAATTATTTTCATTAGAAATTTTCCGGTGCTAGTACAACATTGTTGGAGTAATTCATTTCATTGCATTAATTAAAAAAATTATTCTTTTTTGGGTGAAAAAATTAACCTATGAAAAAAATATTAAATTTGATTGAGGTTTATTATTTTTGTTTAATCTTGATGGTTTTGAAAATTGATCTGAACTTACAAATGTGTGAAACTTTAGAATAGACAATTGAGTAATTTAAATACTAATAACATTTGATCGATCCAAAGCTTAATGACCATGTGTTTGTATATATGCAAACATACATATATATCATGAACATACGGCTAATGTGTCCATCTAGCCAAGTAGCTGCAGTGACGCCATTGTGTCATATATCTTTGGCTATCCTTTTTGATGACCAGAGGGTTTCATGGTGATCTGCATATTCTAAAATCCCAACATATTAAAAAACAAGTAAACCCCAATGGGTTTGGTCATCATTTGGTTTTTAAAGAAATTTAACAGTTTAAGATTACAGAACATTTTCAAGCAATTTGATCAACAAATAAACACATGTGGTTCACTTGATTTTTGGTATGTTCGGGTTTTAAAATATGTAGAGCGTCATGAAATCTTTGATTATCAAAAAGATAACCAAAGATATGCAAAACAATGATGTCACTCTAGACACTTGGTTAGAGGGACATAACCCCATACGTACGTATGTATCACATGTGCCATTTTTTGCACGCGTACGTACATACGTTTGCATGTGCCATTTTTTGCACGCGTACATATGTATGCACGTACATACACGTGCAAAAAATGGCACATGCAAAAATATTTTTTGGGGTTTTAAGTTCCAAATAGTTAGATTTGATCTACGCATGCTATACACAAACATACTAAATAAAAAAACTTCCCCTTATTTAACTCTCAATCGGATTGGTACAATATGTTCTATTGTTCTGAAATCCTTGAATTTGTAATAGCTTGATCGAGGGTCAGATCCCTCAAGGTTCACCCATATTTTTTATTTGGGCATATATATGTTTAGATTAAACCTAAAAATAAAAAAATAAAAAGATAAAAAAATTCATATGAAGTTCTTATGCAAAATTTTCATACAGGAAAACTTACACACACACACATATTTATGAATATATAGGTTAGCTAGCTAAATAGAAAATTCCTTCTTGATTATTGTTAAAAGACTAACTTCATTTCTTGGGAGACCGAAAATATTTATTTTGATCTTCATATTCTAAAATCTCAAAACAATAAACATTTAGTGAACTCTAAGGGTTTGCTTGTTCATCTAATGGTTGCAAAATGTTATATTACTGTGAAACCGTTAAAGTTGTAACAAGTGGATTCACTATATATTTAATGCTTTATGATTTTAGAATATGAAGATCAAAGTGAACTGTTTCAATCACCCAAAAATAGTGAGGATCGAATTTTTAATGATATCTTTCATGGCTAGCTAACCGCTACATTTCTTTTATATATATATATATATATATATATATATATATATATATATATATATATATAGAATAATGGCTATCATACGTCATATGAGAGCCTCTCTCATACGCCCTCTCATATAAAGCACCCAAGTACAACTAAGTACTTGGATGCTTTATGTGAGGGGGCGTATGAGAGAGGCTCTCATATGGCGTATGATAGCCATTATTCTCATATATATATATATATATATATATATATATATATATATAGCAAAAAATGTACCTAAGAACGTGCGCAGGTAGAATTACCTGCGCACGCCCCCCTCTGTTCGGTGTTTGTAAGTATTTTTTTTTGAATTTTTTTTTTGCAGTAGCTAGTTATACTTGTTATGAAGCTCCCCACAAAATTTCAGGTCAATCCGACACCGTTTGAGCCTCCGTTCATCGATTTCAAAAACGTTGCGCAAAACTGTCCAAATTCTGGACAGTTTTGCGCAACGTTTTTGAAATCGATGAACGGAGGCTCAAACGGTGTCGGATTGACCTGAAATTTTGTGGGGAGCTTCATAACAAGTATATCTAGCTACTGCAAAAAAAAATTCAAAAAAATATATTTAGAAACCCCGAACAGAGGGGGCGTGCGCAGGTAATTACCTGCGCACGTTCTCAGGCACATTTGCCCCATATATATATATATATATATATATATATATATATATATATGAGTATAATGGAAACATATGACATATATGATTAAACCACGTATGTCACCTCTTGAAAAATTCATACTCTTCTATTTTTTCAGACTATCAGAACCATTTATTTTGTATTTTATATTTTTAAAATATCAAAACATCAAATATTAGGTAAACCTAAAAGATTTTGCTCGTTCATCCACATGTCGTAAAAAGTTCTACGGCAGATGGATGAAGAGCAACATCCTTTAGGTTCAACTAATAGTTGATGCTTTAAAGTTTTAGAATATGAAGATGAAAATGATGGTTTTGATCATTCGAAAAATATAGTAGGGTGGACTTTTGAGTTACAAATGTGGCTTAGCCATATATGTCATTTGTTTCACATTATTCTATATATATGTATGCATGTGTGTATATAATTGGACATGTATTGACAATTACTTGCATTGTTGGTACAAAAAATCTCAAAAAAATTTGAATTTTTTAGGTTATTGTACTCATTCTAAAACCTCAACTATGGGGTGAACCCTAAGGGTATTTGACTTTCGATCCATGCGTAAAATTTTTTGAAACCGTTGAATTTGCAATGGTTAGATCAATAAACAAATAAAGTTGGATTCACTTGATTTTTGGTGTGGTAACCATCCATGATTTTTAGAACAAATCTAAAAAAATTAAATAAATAAATAAAATGATATATGTGTGCATAAGCATGGTGCTGACAGTACTTATACATTGTTCTGGTGGGTGTGTGTAAGAGAGGATACATCTGATATGAAGTTGGACACCAAGTTATGATTCTCTTTTATTGTTACCCAAAGTTGCCAAACTACACTCCATATCATTTGTGAATTTTTATTACTTCATACGTCTTTGTATTGGTACATGCACTACTTAGGTGTATTTTTAAACTAGGTATTTCAAACAACTAATTAAATATAGTTAATACAGTCTAAAATTATTCTGCATTCCATAAAAAAATGGAGAGTTGTGGAATAAAAGGGGTGATGCTGATTAATTCCACTTAATGTGCTATGAGCATGTGAAAAACAGAATTTGGGTTATCGAATATGCACAAATCCTACATGTGAGTATGGAAGTTTCTCAGAGGTTTTTTTTGGGGAGGCGTGGTTTTTGTGTGTGTGTGTGTGTTTTTTTTGTTGGGGGGGGGGGGGGGGGGGGGGGGGGGGGGGGGGGGGGGGGCGGGGGCGTGTCCCACGTGCATGTGAGTATGGAAGTTTCTCAGAGGTGTTTTTTTGGGGAGGCGTGGTTTGTGTGTGTGTGTGTGTTTTTTTTTTTTTTTTTTTTTTTTTTTGGGGGGGGGGGGGGCGTGTCCCACGTGCATCTCTTCCCTTCCTTTCCTGCATCTATGTACACGTGTATGCACATGTATATCTGATTATATATATATATATATATATATATATATATATATATATATATATATATATATATATATATATATAATATTTAGCATTCAATTCCGTAATCATTATTTGCACCGTCCACGCTCAGTGAGTGGTTAATAATACTGTTATTACGTAATGGGTAATGTTATCATACAATACTTCTAAAAGTTTTCTGTGCTATTTTGCAGAATCAGATGGGGGAATAAGTAAAGGTTTATAGCCAGCATAAACTTCAGATATTGGACCAAACAAGAGATGAAAACAATAACACAGTTATTAATTCAAAAAGTTTTCATGTTCATGGTGCTGAAGTTGGTGCCATGAGGAGAACTCAAAGAAACTGTTGCACCAATAAATGCGAGGAGTTCCCGATGATCGCGTAGGATTTGTATTGTCAAAGGTGCGAAGTTGAATGCTTGATGTCTTGTTGGATTTCACTGCACTAACTACATATTGTTTTAAATTAATCTGAAATGAGATATGCTTTTCATTTCTTTCGACAATCCAGAGCCAACTGGATCTGGGACTTTTTAAAGGTAGCTAAGAAAAAGTCTTGGAGCCAAGTGAATTTAAGCTTTGAGTACGTGCAACTCTTAGATTGTTAAAACATTATTGTTTACATGTGGCTATAAGTTTCTACTGCATATATATATTGTTAGAACTTAGAAGAGAAAAGGAGAAATAAGTAGTTTCAGTCCAGCATAGGAATGGTAACTGGCATCCATGGATTGGTGGTATCTGTCTTATGTACCAATAATGTGACTGGTAACAGTTACTAATACTCCCCCCTATAAAGAAGCAACTTGGGATTTGAAAGACAAGATATTGAAATAAAGCTAATTAATGCGGACGGCTGCAGTTGCACCATTATATGATGTTGTGTAGTCTCTTCACAGCAGAAACAGAATACACGCGCGCATGCGCGCACACACACAAAAGAAAGCAAAATAAAAATAAAAAATAGCTACAAACTGATACCAACTGATAGAACCTCGACGAAACTGAAATTTATTGAATAAAAACTGAAGTTTTAATAGATAATTAGGCTACAAATAAGAGATAATCTTCTCCCAAGAACCCAATTGATAAGGGACGTCCGCACCTTCCCCGAAGAACACAAAGAACAATATCTACATCTCGAAAATAATCAAAATATGCATAGTAAAGGCCGGCGGCGAACCCTAGGCCTAAATACTATCCCCTCTAATCTAATTACAAGTTTGCCATTCTAATATAAATTAATTAGAAATGGTATTGAGGAATTACGAAAACACCCCTTTAAGCCTCATGCTTGGTTCGACCACTCCCCTTGTGCGCTCGATGCACCCCCTTGTTGCGCATTTGATACACACGGAGCCCATCACCACTCCCGCCCCAAAGAGCCACCTTGTCCTCAAGGTAGAAGTCTGGGAATTGCTGCGTCATAACGTCCAGGGACTCCCACATGCTCTCGTGCTCTCGCAAGCTTATCCACTGCAGTAGAACCTCCTGCTCTCTAGTGCTCCCTCTGCGTGCCCCTTCAGCTTCTCAGGCTCCAATCTCACCTCCATATCATCTGTCAACGTCTCCGGAAGCGTGGGCGAAGGGGTGTGGTCTCTGATAACCTGGCGAAGCTGAGACACATGGAATACCGGATGAATAACCGATCCTGGGGGTAGTCGTAACCTATAAGCAATTGGTCCCACCCTAGCCTCGACCTCATAAGGTCCAAAATATCTCGGTGCTAACTTCTCATTCCTCCTGTGGGCCAAGGATCTCTGCCTGTAGGGTCTCAGCTTAAGGTACACCATGTCCCCAACTGCAAACTGCACGTCTCTGCGGTGAAGGTCTGCCCTCGTCTTCATAATCTGCTGAGCTCTAGTCAGATGGAGCTTCAGCTCCTCCAAAACTCGATCCCTCTTTGCCAGATACTGCTTCACATCGGATACTGGTGTCGTCTCATGCCCATAGTGTACTAAATGTGGAGGATCACGGCCATACAAAATCCTGAAGAGTGTTGTCTGAGCTGTGGTGTGATAAGATGTATTGTACCAATACTCCACCCATACCAGCCAACGGGCCAACTCATTGGGGCTCTCTGAAATAAAGCACATCAAGTAGGTCTCAACACTCCTGTTGATGACATTCGTCTGGCCATCCGTATGCGGGTGATAGGCTGTACTCCGTCTTAAAACTGTACCCTGCAGGCTAAAAAGCTCCTGCTAAGATCTGCTCAAGAAAACATTGTCTCCATCAGAACTGTATCCTGTAGGATCACTGCCTTCCCATCCTCCTGGAACTTCATCCTGAGCAGTTTCTAGTTCACGGTCATCTCCCCGAATGTCTGTAACCAAGTCATGCCTAAGATAACATCGGTACTCCCCATGTCTAGAGGCAGGAAGTCAGCTATCACCTGCACCCCCTGTAGTATCAGCACCAACCCTCTACAAACTCCCCGACTGCTCTCCTTTTTCGTCTCCATTACGACACTGAAGCTGCCACAGTCTGTCAGCCGGAGCTTCTGCTGGACCATCACCCTCCTGGATATGAAATTATAGGTCGCCCCACTGTCGATCAGCACTGTCACCTCCTAGTCACTGATGTGACCACTTAAATTAACGGTATGGTTCGGTGTGAACCCTACCACAGAGTTAAGGAAAACCTCCGCCACATCTAGCTGATGGTCCGCAGACTCCTCTACCTCAGCGGTCTCATCCTCCACATCAGCCTCGTCATCCTCATCCTCCAGAAGCAGCACCTGGAGCTTGTGCCCCGCGCACATGTGGCCTGGCATGAATCGCTCGTCACTAAAGCATATACCCTTCTGGCGCTTCTCCCTAATATCAGCGTCAGTCATCCTCCTGAACTGTCCTCCAGCCTGCGGTGCACTACTCTTCTCTTTGGTGGCAGGATCCGCTCCCGTACTGGCTCTCTGCTGCATGGCTACGGGAAGGTTGCCCCCTCCAACCACCCCTCGCATTCCTCTCCTCGAACTGACAGTCCTCTGCCATCCGAGCGTACTCCATGGCCTCCATCAGGCTCTGAGTCTTCTGCATGCAAACCGATACTCGAATGGTGGCCTTCAGTCCCTTCATAAATATATTCTCCATCGTCTCGCCAGACACACAGTGCACTTGTCCCGATAGGGGCTTAAACCTCTCCAGATAATCCCTTACGGTGCCCTCCTGCCTGAGTGACAGCAGCTGCTCCCTCACATTTTCCACATGGGGATCTCTGTACCTCTCCACCATCTGGTCTCGGATCTCCTTCCACCAGAGAAAAGGCCGCCTTGCGTCCTTCCATCGAAACCAAGATAGTGCATTCCCATCCAGACATATCGCCGATGCCTCCAGCTTCTACTCTTCTGTCATGCGAGAGACTTTAAAAAAATCTATCTGCTCTGTAGATCCACGAAACTGGGTCCACTCTCTCGAAAACATGCATCTTCAGCTTCCATAGCATGTCCATATTGAATGACACCTGGTCTCCCCGTCCTTCGTCGTGTCTAGACTGGTGGTAGTGCTGCCACCTATCATGGTGCCGCTCATAGCCTCCACGTGGGCATCCCTCATGGAAACCGTGATCCCCCACGTAGGTCTCCTCCTCGGTCCCCCATGTCCTCCCTTGTCGTTGCCTCCAAACCTGCACTCGTGCCCATCCTAGAAGTCTCTGTAACCTCCCCCAAGTCCCCGGGACGTCTTCTATGGCGGTGGAGTTGAGGTTGCCATCTACTATCGCCATATCGATAGTCGGAAGGGTCCCGAAACCTCCCGCCATCATCCCCGTACTCCTGAAAATCTCCCGGGTCAAAACCATCATCGAAAATACGCGTCGGGTCCTCTAGATGAGGCTGAAAGTCACTGAGGGGCTGAAAACCTTCATGGCATGCACCAAAACCCCCGTGAGGGACCCTTTTGATCGGCGGGGCTACGTCGGGCCTGGGAAAGCCAGTCGGCCCTGTCCGGTGATCGTCGGGGCCCCAACGGCCCTGCCGCTGGTCGGTAGGGCCCGCAGGTGCCTGTTGCAGGTTCGCCGCAGACGTGGGGCCCCGTGGGAGGGTCCCATGGGGCTGTCGATGCCCTAAGGGGCCCGATAGTTGCTGGGAAGGGGCCGCCGGCCCTCTGGGGTGTTGCTGCAGCCGCCGAGTTCTTGGTTGGGGCCGTCGACCTTTTGGCACGATTCCTCCGACGCTGGATCGCTGTACTCTGGATCCGTGTACCTCCAATCCTTTAAATCCTTCATCGCTTGCTTCCCTTTGTCCAAATATGGCAACTTTGTCGTTGTTTTAGGGTTCACGTCACTTTTTCCCTCTTTTCCCGTGAAGATTGATAGTTGGAAAATTAATTGTGCGAGCACCTCATCCTGTTTATCTTGCTTCGCAGTCAACCGATCAATGGAAGCCGTCAACTTTGCCAATGATTCATCGTTCCCCGCTAAAGATTTCTTCACAACTTCGATCTCGCTATTGAACTTCGCCTCCAAAGCCTCGAACTTGTCCTGAGATCTTGTCGACGCCGCCATGGATCGTTACATGTTCTGATACCAAAATGATAGAACATCACCGAAGCTGAAATTTATTGAATAAAAACTGAACTTTTAATAGATAATTAGGCTACAAATAAGAGGTAACATTCTCTCCCAAGACGTCAATTGATATGGGACGTCCGCACATTCTTCGAAGAACACGAAGAACAATCTCTACCTCTCGAAAATAATCAAAATATGCAAGTAAAGGCCGGCGGCCAACTCTAGGCCTAAATACTAATCCCCCTCTAATCTAATTACAAGTTTGCCATTCTAATATAAATTAATTAGAAAAGGGTATTGAGGAATTACGAAAATGCTCCTTTAAGCATCTAGCTTGGTTCGGCCGCTCCCCATGCTCCTTTAAGCATCTAGCTTGGTTCGGCCGCTCCCCATGCTCCTTTAAGCATCTAGCTTGGTTGCTCCCCTTGTGTGCGCGCCCCCTTATTGCACCTCTGATACACGCGGAGCCCATCACCAATTCCTCCCCCCCCAAAAAAAATGAAGCGCCATGTACAACAACGTTTCTGTTGAAGTAAAAGGTCGAAAAGATCTTAGACCCTATAACTACAATACCTCAAACTTTTAGCATTCGCTACAAAATAAACTGATGGGCTTCGATGTGTTGTAGAGGTGCTATTCAGAATTACTTGAACCGGTGCTATGACAAGTTTAGCACAACAATATATCGGATAAGCTGGTAGCAGAAACTTCATCCAAGTGGTTCACAGTACAAGTTGGATGAGAAGAGGGCTCAAAATTTTGGGATGAAGGCTGTTGTATTTAGCCTTTTTTCAATTCCGTTTTCTTCCTAACCTCCTCCACCTGCACTGTACCCTGGGCAATTACACATTTATCCTTTGTGCATGAGAACCTGACTGCGCATTTGCAGATTTATAATTTACGAGTCCAGTAGACATGGAAATCTCGGTAGCAATCTGATGGGATCGCGGATTTTCAGATTTGCAGTTAGACCCGTTTGTGGCATTTTCGTAATTTTCTGATTTGGGGTTCAATAATTTTCAGTTTTAGGGGTCTTTTTGTAATTTGTTATTTTCAGTTTATTATTTATAGGGTGACTAAGTGGGATGGAGATTCTTATGCTTGATTTGAAAAAGAAAACTTGTTTGAGATGAGATTATCCCTCTTTTCATTGGAAAGCGCGGCCCCGCTCTCGAATCGGCAGCTTGGGAGAGCGAGATACTCTTGAAAGGTCTCAACTTTATCCTTGTAATCCTTTGCTTTCAGTTTATTATTAATAAAAACAGCCCCTTTTATTCCAATTCTCCACCTTCTAGCCCTAAAAATCCTATCATTCCAACAAAAAACCATCTTTCCACCAAAAATCATCTTTTTCTACATAAAAATCCTAGAAAATCCTATGAAGTGGTTTCAGAGCCTTAAGGTCCATGGCGGCGGCAAGATTGGAAGACAAGTTTGACGCCTTCGAGGAGAAATACAACGGTGAGCTTGATGGTATAAAGCAAACTCCAGAGAAGCATGGAGGAATCCTATAGAAGCATGAAGAAACCCTAGTGCAAATCATGCAACAACTTGTGCACATCTTGGCGAAGATACTCGATGGGGCCGAAAACCCTAATCTAGGGCAAAAGGCGACTACTTTGATGAAAAATTCAGATTTGGACAAAAATCCAGATTTAGAGCAAAAGACGACAACTTTGGACAAGAAAGAGAAAAAAGTCGACAACTTTGACGCTGATCTACATCCAGACGATGAAGATCAACCCAAGGAGATGAGTGGTGGGCTTGTCAACCCTCCCCAGGGGCTGGCCAGGGGCTGTGGAGGGCGATTGGGCCTGCAGGCAGCCCTGCAGGCTGGAAGCGCCCTGCAGCAGGACTGTCGGCATGTAGGCATGTATGCTGGGCCTGTCCAGCTTACAGGGTGCCCTGCGTGCTAGCAGCAACCTACAGGGCCCGCGGGCCCTTTTTGCAGCCTTGTAGGGCCCGCCTTAGCCCGACGACCCCTTCGGGCCCTGCCTTGACCCGACGATACTCTTCAGGACCCGCCTTGGCCCGTCGTCACTTTTACATGGTCCCAAGGCCATTGATTTTTAGTTGGACGTCCCCCCGAGCGTCAGCGTTTCTGTTTTGGATATGGAAGACCTTCAGAAGTGATAGACGACTACCATAGCTTTCTTCCAGACGTCGTTGACTGCGGTGAAGACCAATCTTATCATTTTGACACAGGAGGAGGCATGCAACCTAATTGGAACGGATGGCCCACGTACTTCATGCACCACCTGAGGACAAGGTGTATTTTTGGGGTGGAGTAATGACAGGATCACAGATTTTCATATTTGTAGTTTTGAGGCGTTAGGGGCAGTTTGGTAATTTTCGAATGGGGGGATTCGGTATTTTTTAGTTTTATAGGTATTTTTGTAATTTGTTATTTTCAGTTTATTATTTATAAGGTGCTATGAGGATCAGAGATCCTCATACTTGATTTGAAGAAGAAAACTTATTTGAGATGAGATTATCCCTTTTCATTGGAGAGCACGACTCCTCTCAAATCAGCAGCTTGGGAGAGCGAGACCCTCATGAAAGTGATACGATCAGATATCTACTTTATCTTTGTAATCCTTTGCTTTCAGTTTATTATTAATAGAAACAACCACATTTATTCCAATTCACCACTTTCTAGCCCTAAAAATCCTACCTTTCCACCAAAACCCCCACATTTACACAAAAACCATCTTTTTTTACATAAAAACACCAGAAAATCCTATCACAATCCTGGGGCGAAATTACTCTATTCACCCATAGCCCGCGACATGGACTTAAACTTCCATATGAAGCATTCTGCATGAGTGCTGCTACGTCTGCTGCAGTGATAGCAATAGTAATAACATTGACGACGACCCGTCGACAATAATAACCATGGCAATGACAATGTCATCAACAACTATAGTGATAATCGTCAAGACAAGTAGGTCAAGCCCAATAGCTTTGGTTTGTGATCCTTGTAATGCTTTTTAGCTTATTATGAGCCGGTGCGATTGGGATCCCCCATGTTCTGTAGTTATCTGAAGCTACCACAAGACGAAATGCTTGGTTTTTGTGGTCAAGATGTTACACCCCCGAGGAAAACTATCCTTTTGATGATGACACATATCATAACTTAGGCGCATAATTGATTGCAAACTGGCCATCAGGAATTATTCAAAATGATCCTTATAAAGTCAAAAAAATTTAAAATTTAAAAAGCGAAACAAGTCAAGATTTTTTAAAGTGAAAAACGAATTCATTTGAAAAATACACCAAGATGATGTGTTCTTTTCAAGTTGTATTTTTCCTTTCCAAGAGGCTTATTAGTTGGAAAACTTTGTAAAAATAGTTTTTGTATGATGCCATGCGTGATGTAAGATTGTGTGTGTTAAGTCAACGAATACTTAAATAGAGGCTTTCAATGAAGCATAGGAAGTTAAAAGTACTAGTGCTTCGTATAGCCTTCTTCTTTAATAAAGTATTACGATCTTTTAATTTCTCTGAAATATAGTTTTCTATTTGGTTTTTTTGCTGGTTACCATAGAAAAATTGTCTCTTCAAGTAGAGTAATGAGAAACATGTTAGATCCATGAACACTAACTGGGAGATGCCTTTAAGTTTACTGTAGCTTTTGTTTTTGCATATTCCTTTACTGTAGCTCAAGTTTAAAATAGTTTATGTATGATGCCATGCGTGATGTAAGATTGTGTGTTAAGTCAACGAATACTTAACTAGAGGCTTTCAATGATACATGGGAAGTTAAAAGTACTAGTGCTTCGTATAGCCTTCTTCTTTAATAAAGTATTACGATCTTTTAATTTCTCTGAAATATAGTTTTCTATTTGGTTTTTTTGCTGGTTACCATAGAAAAATTGTCTCTTCAAGTAGAGTAATGAGAAACATGTTAGATCCATGAACACTAACTGGGAGATGCCTTTAAGTTTACTGTAGCTTTTGTTTTTGCATATTCCTTTACTGTAGCTCAAGTTTTATCATATTCTTTCCATTTAATGTTGATGATGATAATGATGGGGATAATATCGATGACAATAACTCAAATAATCATATTTTATCATTATTTTAAGAAGATAATGTTATGGTTGTAGACTGGATTTAACCTGTGACATGATAACCTGAACAGCCATTTACCATTGAGCTAGGCCTCAGTGATGCAACATAATAATTTTGTTACAAACAAATAAAATGTGGAAGTTGTGGCTCGAATTCAGCTCACAAGTACTTATGAAAGGGAAAGCCACAGAAAGATAAATTGTTGGAGTTATAACCATATCAGAAAGAAAAGGAGATGGATATATGGTTATCAGAAAAGAAAGGTTTTTTTTTTTTGCTTTTCCTTCAATTTAGTTTTCAAGATTATTGGTCATTTATCCAGGAAATTAATTTACATGTGTCACAACAAGCTCCATCAAAGTTCATGGTGAAAACTTTTGGGCAAATATCAAACATAGAGTCGTTATTATAGCAAAAGCAATGATGCAACTCTCATTATAATAGAATCTTGCCATGATATAAAGTTGTACTATAATGCAGGCAGATAGCAGCACTATGCCTTGATAGGTGTTTAATATAATCGAAAAATAACCATGTGCAAGTGGTGATAGCTGATGAAAGTATACATGCTACGAGACAAGTTTCAGGTATAATAACCATGTGCAACTGGTGATAGCTGATGAAAGTATACATGCTACGAGACAAGTTTCAGGTATGCTTGCTAGTTGCTAGGGTAGGTTTGTATACACATGCTACAAGATAATTTTCAAATACACTGCTACTAAGCGACATGAGTATACATTTGATATGTGGTAAGTTTCGGGAATTTACGTTAAGCTATTGGCAAGAAAGGAAATACTTGTTAGTGTGTGACGAAGATACTTGTTAGTACGTGACTGAACACCGTTTTAAGTGGAGAATGCGATGGTTGATCTCCAAAGGTTACGGCTCTTCGGGTTGGTTGATTTCCTTGATGGAGGTCATTGAAGTTGTGGCTCGACATCCAGTTCACTAGCACTCACGTAAAGAAGGGGAAAGAGGCGAAAAAGCGAAAGGGTGGAGTTTAGTCTCACATCAAAAAGAAAAGTAAAAGTTAGTGTATATATGGTTAGATGTGATTGGACTCGTGACTCTTAACATGGGGTTTTCTCTTTTGGGTCAAATTGGGGTTCAAGATATATGCCATATATCTAGTAAATTTGCCTTTGTCGCAGCATGAAATTTGACCATAATATATATTGCAAAATCAAATTATATGATTATATCCAAGTTACCGAAATTTTCTGAGAATACCTTTGTGGACTACAACAGTTGGTAAATAGCATTGACTAGCCATATTCTAAGTACGTTTTGTTAGAATAAGAGCCATTTATGTTGCCGAAGGATCTTTCGGAAGAAAAAAAATGCTTCTTGGCTCTAATTGGGCTGCATTAACATGATTGGCAACACGCTCAACGACTACGTTTTAGTTTACTTCAAATATGGCTATAATTTTGCAGTAGACGGCAATTGCTGCAGGAATGTTTACAAATCATAATCTGAGAAGGGTTGCCACATATGATGATTGGGACTTAGATGGAGGTGGATACGTATTAAAGCAGAGACATCTTAAGTGCTTTGTCACTTGGAAACACCTTGTTATTCCAGTGAACAAAAAGTCTAAAACATGAGTAAACTTTTCGAGATTTTAATGTTTTCCTGCTGAAGGCATGATGTGTATATTGCCAGAAGTGCTAAAAATTGACTAGACTAACATACTTCACAAAAACATTTCTTCCCAACTGATCCTTGGCATGTATTTCCGTTTTCAGCTCTAAAAGTATTCATATGCTTTCATATCAGACTAATGGCATACAAAGATGAATTCCAAGATCCCAAAAGATGTCTATTTGCCAGCTAGTGTCATGTTTGCCCAAACGATTTGTATTCAATCATGTTCTGACAATCTTCGAAACTTAAAATTATATCGAAAATGCGATATCAAGTGTGAGTTGGGGTAAGGTCAACGGCTCAACTCTCATAACGGTTGGATAAATTGTATTAACAATTATTATCATTTCTGCAGGCTGTGCCAATTGATCCTATTACAGCATCCCAAGCAAGAGAGCAACGAGAGTGTTCAAACTTTGGTTGGTATTTGTTGGAAACCAGTATATTTTCATAAATACTTGGTCTTTTGTGGCAAAATCTGGTTTTCAGGGATGCTATCTAGCGAGCAAAGACATTTTCACGATGAATACCAGCAGATGCTGTAGGACGCCGTGTCTGGGTGCACATCAGCCATTCAGTTGTGTGTTGGGGGGTGGGGGGTGGCTGTCTACAGATGCTGTGGACGCCGCGACTGGTTTCACATCAGGCATTCAGTTGTTGTTGTTGTTCGCGCGCGCGCGGTTAATGTTTTCTCGCTGGGCAAAAATGTTGGCTGATATCTAAATGGCAGTGTTCACAAACTATTACATCATTGTTGCACATAGGATTTAAGTCTGATACGGCGATTCCTTCAAAAGGTTCGCGCATCCTTATCAGATCATACTTGATACTAGTATCAAATAGGTGCGCGACTTCCAAAATGGTCTCATACCCAATTGCTTTACGAACCTGTATATGATTTGTTGTATCGTACACTGAAAGGGTCACATACATGGTTGTTCCGCGAATCTGTGTATGATTGTTGTATTGAAGTATCTTATGTTTGTATATGTATCCGTGCAACCTGCGGGTTTGCCATCCATGTTTATCACGAGAGCTTCTTCAAACCATCATAAAACATCAAGCAGTGTGAATACATCATCGCATACTGAGCCTGCAGTGGTATGGAGTAAATATATGAATAATAATAATAAAATAAAAATAATGTCAGAAGTGGGATTTGAACCCACGCCCTCTCACGAGGACCAGAACTTGAGTCTGGCGCCTTAGACCACTCGGCCATCCTGACTTGTTGCTATTGTATAAACTGTGTGCATATATATCGTTAATAGCAACCCAAGTAGTAATCCTACTTTGATGTCTATGAAAAATAAAAATCTAAGTTTGATTTGTTTTTAATAAATAGAATAAGCTAGGTTCTATTAATCGTTAAACATTAATATATATCAAATCCTTGTAATCGATTTAAAACAAATAGAAAAACAAATTTTATATTTTTCACATACATAAAATGAAGGACAAACAGGACAATCTAGTATGTGCTACTAGTGAAATTATACCACTTTGTATTGAAGCTGTGTTATCTTATGATATTAAAATCATCGTAACTTTTGTTCATGAAAATATGGGGGGATATTTTAGAATTTGACGACTAATTTTGTGTCAAGTGAAATGAAGTGCGAGTTGTTTTATTGGTGATTTTACTTTAAAATCGCATTTGGATCGTAACATGGCATCTTACTCACCTGTCTTAAGCATATAAATTACTTTAAATATTAATTACGTGTTATAAGCATGTATTTTTTTAGTGGATGCGATTCTTAGATCTCGTTTGAAAAGATTACTATCGCATGTGGATACGAGAATTTTTATGAAAGTGATTCGATGTGTGTAATGAGATATTGTTTTCTGAAAATGAAAATGAAAAATCTCAAGAGTCCGATGTAAAGTGATGTAAATCTGTCATACGATAAAAGCTATACCATAAGTTGTCAGTGAGAGATAATAAAAGTTATGTATAAGATTCGTAAATGTGATGTTTGAGTTATTGCCCCTAATCATAATATACTAATTTTCACAAAAATACCTTTATCTTTATCTTTCACGGTATTCCCACAATACACTCCTTAAATCATAGAATACTATCGTTGTACTTTATTCTCTTCTTCCTCTCTGAAATACTACAATCGTGTACTTTATTTTTCATTTTTCTCAATTTGTTCTTTTAATGCTGTTGACATCAAAGGTTAAATATAAGTTTAATTTATGGATAATTTTTTCAAAACTAAATTTATATTGTATGGCAACATTCTCCTGCATTTGTCACTTGGTAACATTCTAACTTGTCCATACACTTGTCACTTGCATTGCACACTGCAACATGTGGACAACACTGCAACATGCATCTCCTGCATTGCACTTGTTGCTTCATGTTTGCACAGTTATGTCATTAGAAATGATTTTAGTTTTTTTTTTTTTGAAACATAATTTTGTAAGGTTGTCTGTGTGACACATGAAATTAGTTTTAAATATATAAGCAGGTATCGCATCAAGAAATGATTTAGTAAGAATATTGGCAGAAAAAAGATATGATGAGTCTTCCAAACAGCTAGTTTCTCCCCCATCATCTTGGTAAGAATGAAGACAGAGTTCGGTTTGGACAGACTTTTATTGACAATCAGAACTCGAAAGTAAAACATGCATTTATCTTCTCTGATGCACCATACTTATGATCACCTACCCATATCAGACACGTACATGACATCCATATCAGATAGTACTAAAAGTGGGGTTTTCCTACATTTTGTGTATCCAAATATCTGTATCGTATCGTATCCAATTCCAATACTCGTATTCATGATTTCACATCCATGCAAGCTAATCATATTTCAAAGTGCAAATGAAAAAGCATGTCATATTGTCTTGATATCGGTGATATTTAGGCAAGGTTTAGGCTATCCACATTTGTGTGCACTGTAGATTTTGAAAAAATATAATCTGTTGCTTGAAGCTTTCATATACATCTCAAGGATCCTTCCAACATTATGAACTTCCCTGGTCTCATCTTCGCCCATTATGAAAAAATCATCAGTTGATAGAGTGTAATACTTTCTGCAGCAGATTATTGTAGTTTAGTTTGAATAAATACTCACATGCTCACAAAACTCTAAATGAGCATAAAAGGAAGACATTGGCATTACTGCATGACAAGAAAGTATTACATTATGGCATAAGAAATGATTTTAGTTTAGCTAATAACTGTAGAAAATAATATGAGAAAGAGAGTGTTCTGTTTTGCTTAGTAAGAATGATTAATCCATTGATCCATTCCTATGATCCTTCAAATTATGGATTCAATTATATATTTGAAGGTATCCATGATTTTAGAATATTTCTATCACTTTGTTAATAGATTTCAGCAAGGGTGTCACATCAATAATGGTCATTGCTCAAATTTGTTTAGTAACTTACTAACTAATATTTTCTCATGTTCATTTCTGATTGCCCAGAATGGACACTTTATAGACACACTTTATAGATGGAAAGAGTATGCAGTTAATGCTCAATGAACTGCATTTTGTGAACTGAATTAAAAAAAATTGTCTAGTGTATTTTGTGAACTGCTTTTATTTTTTGATGTTTCCTATTGTAGCAAAAAGAACTGTTTGTGGGCTTATTGTGATTCTGTGAATCTTGTACGAAGTGTGAACTGTTACACTTCGTACAAGATTGAAGTGTGATTGTGTGAACATTATATTGGGATGATACTTTGAATTTTAGTTTATGGAAATTTTGGTGAGTTTGTATTTGCATTTTGGTATTGCGGTATTGCCTATATTAGAAATTTTGTATGTAATGGATGTTTTGATCTTATTTTTTTTGGGGATGCCTGAATTATATAAATTCGGGAATAACAAGATTTTCATCCGGTTCCGGAATCGGAATCGGAACTGGAACTATCCATTTTCGGAATCAGAATCGCAATTCGTATCAAATATCATGTCCGAATTAAAATCGGATTCAAAATCAGAATTGGAAAAAAAATCCGAAATCGGAATTTGGACTTATTTTTCCCATCCGAATAAAATCGGAATCGGGTAAAAAATTTAAACCTGATGCCCACCTCTAATCCTACCTTTCTCTTTCATAAAACTACATTTGCTGTAACGGTGACAGAGGAGCAAAATAGGAAAAAAAAAATAAGTATAGAATAGTATTATGTAATTTAAGGAATTGTTGATAGTAAAACCGGAAAAGATAAAGGTAGTTTTGTGAAAATAATCGCATTCTCATTATCGCGAAAAAGAATGTGAAAGGAAAGAGAAACTCCCGTGTCACCAAGATAAAGAGAAATGCTCAACAAAGAGCCAATACAGATGGAATCATTTACATACGTAGCTAACACAATCGACATCAACAATGACGTATATAATTACCATGATGCAAATATACACAACAATGGAGAACTACAAGAACAAGAGCAATATATCAGAAGCTGCTGCTGCTGGAAGTGAGAATAAAGGCATCTACTATGGCAAAACTGGAAGGCAAAAAGGAAACTAAATTAGAGCAAAGATGGTTACAAAAGGAAAAACGATATTATTTCATGCTAATCAAGGACGTTGATGTGATCCTACTATAAAATCACATGAAAGAATAATATGGCGATCTGTAAATGTAAGAAACTAACATGAACTCAACTCTGGATGTTTGTAAGAAGCCTGGTCAGCTTGCCAAGCGTTTCCTTTGCTGATACCGTGTCTGGATGTTGCTCCCCACATATCGAAGTCCTGATGAAAATGGCCTTCCTTATGAGATCATCCCCTATGCCGCACTGCCCGCCTTTAAGCATAAGCTTCACTCTTGTTTCCAGCACAGTGGCCCTCAACAGCGCAAGCTCCTGCCACAAATATGTATACTGGGAATCGGATCTAGCAGGCCTCAGGCAACAGAATGACCGATCAAGCCATTTCTCGGCTCTTGAGACCATAGATTCAGCGGTAAGCTCCAACGCATCGGTGCAGAGCCTCAGAAGCTCCAATGCTGCATTGCATCGAGAAAAGGTAATGAAGGTATGGATGGCGAGTGGAAGAACCACACGTTTCACAAATGACAGTAACTCTGACGGGATTGGTTCCACGACCACCGGATCATTCCCAAACCCAAACATCAAGAAGCAAGCAGCCCACAAGTGTTCAGGGTACTGAGAGATTGAGCCTCGGATGTGAACTGCTTGAATCATTGCTTGAGCAACTCTAGTAGCTCCTCGCTTGCGAGCATATAGCTTAACGATCTCATGGACGTGGATGCAATCTGGTTTGGTGCTGCTCCTTGCAATACCAAATCTTGTCAACATGGTAGCTGCATCCACTTCAGATCTCTTCATATGTGATGTTGAGAAGCTACAAGTTACGGCATTAAGGCATTTCTTCCATACCCCAGAGCGATGACGCTTCTTTGGGAGCTTGTGTGCAGTCAAAGCCAAGAGATGAATTGGGATAGGAGCAGGAGCAAACCAACCACTCACCTGAACCATTCTAGTAGCTAAACTCCTTGGCCCATCGGCATGATCAAATATTGAAAGGCAGACATCTAGGAGCTGAATTAAGAACGAGTTCCGCCTTAATGTAACCACTTCTCTGTCGTTCAATGTTGGACCCCTCGAAGGCATTCGATTTATAGTGTCCAGAAGTCTACTTGGGTTTATAGGGAGCTCGGAAAGTATAGCCCCCACAATACCAAGACCGAGGGTAAGCCTGCCAAGCTTCTCTTCGATGACCCGAAGCGCGTCGATTTCGGTTACAGGATAATCCTTTACCCCTCCCTTCATCAATGACATCGCCTCCATGCCAGATAAGTAAGAAAGCTTCATAGGCTCCAAGTTCATTACACGAGAAAGGCGAGTTGTGATTATGAAGTGGGTTTCTCCACCAAAGCGAGGGAGGAGATCCATGACACTTCTCCTATCCCACCAGTCCTTCTCACTCTCTAAATTATCTATCACAACCAAGAAAGGGATGTCACGCATGAGCTCCTTGCGAACTTTGGCAATCGCATCTTCTTCCTGCTCCTCGAAACACTTTATCTTCCCTTTCTCGTGAGAGTGATGCTCGATGCTGAGATCGACTTCTAGAAAATTACGAAGGTTCAAATAGTTCTGACGGATGTATCTGTTCTCCCCTCCCACCCACAACACCATCTTGTATCTTTGAGAGAATCTGTAAGCATACTCCAAGACCAATTCAGTTTTGCCGATTCCAGAATCCCCAGAAACACATGCAACGCCCTTGCCATACAATATCTTCATGGATCTCTTTCTGCGCCCATAACTTGCGCCATTCTTTGCTCTTAAAGGACGTAGCTGCCTCTGCGGACTTCCCACCCTTTGCATCTCTATTTCCTTCTCCGACTCCTTCCACAGAACCGGCTCTTTTCCTTTGCTGCTGCCTTCTGATTGCTCGCCTGCTACATTCTCTTCTCCCTGATGGTTCTTGACCCTGCCAATTAACAAGCTTTTCCTTCTGTGGCTGGTTTTGATTTCGAAGTACTCCCTCTCACCATCTCCACTGACATCGCCAGACAGAATGAGCTCCAATTCAGAGAGCTCCTTCTTCCGGCCAACGAAATCTTCATTTCGAGGGAAAGGGAACTCCTCTTTCTCCACCCTATCTCTCCATCTGTTTACTCTCTCCACCACACTTCTTCTCCCCAATCGTGTGGCCAAAAGTACCACTGCATTCGATATGCAATCCCTCCAGTTGCCATCATAGGCCTCCAACTGCCAGTCCAACATCCGAGATAACCCATCAACCGCTTCTCTCCATTCCTTCTCCAGTCCGTCATATTGCATCCAAAGTTCACCACCGTGCCTCTCCCATAATTCTCCCCTCCTCTCAATTATGTCTCTAGCCAGACAATCAGCAGCACTCAAATCGAAGAAAATTGGGCACAGATTCTTCTTTCCCAAGAAATTCCGAAGCTCCTCTATGGTGTAGGGATTCCCAAATGACTTCTTTGTAAGGATCACAACTCCAAAGGAAGAGGCGTTCATTATTCTCTGAACCGTGTCATGGCTCCTAGAGTTCCGACACCGAGCTCGGTCAGATGCAAAACAACTGATCCCTTGAAGCTCTAGCTCAGCACGAAGCCAGTTGGCAAATCTCAGTAAGGAAGGCTTCCGCCCATGAAATCCTATGTAGACATCACAGCTTCTTAGCCTACGGGAAGAAGAAACTGTGGCCAAGGGCCGAGTGAATGAAAGCTTCCCGCTGCTTCTTCCAGACTTCTTTGCTTTCCCTCTCCTTCCCAGGCTAAAATTGGATGAACTGCAGATGCCATTATATGGGGAAGCGTCATCTCTTAATACGGTAACTGGGGTCTCAAAATTACTGGATGTGCAAAAGCTTGGAGCAGGTGAAACATCAGATGCAACAAAGTTGATATTGGATATGCAATCAGGTCGCTTAACAACTATGGTAGAACTAAGAGGATCCCCATTTACAATTAGGCCATTGCAAGAGTTTGTGACGACCAGCTCAGGTCCATAATCATTCTGTGGTGATCGTGGAGAGAAGAAAGGCGACTGACTTGCAGAGACAAATGCTGATGAAGAAGATGAGAAATGCCTTGAGGCCGTGGCAGACAATGCCCCAAGATTGGAGCTTTCTTGTTGAAGCTCCATATATCCATCTTCACATAGTAGCCAGCTCTCAGAATATTTGAACTCCCATGCATTCTAGACTCCAGAACCCCTCCTGAAAGGCCACAAGCGGATTCATTCAAAAAGTTGGAAATTTGGTCTGGAAGAAAAATAGCATCAACCTTAGAGAGTTAAGTTCCATAAATTACGAGATCGGGGAAAAAATCTTGTCAAGTCGAGTACTTTCTAGTCAATGGAACTAATGCCTTGATTCTCAAATGGCCTTGAAAGTGAGAAAATCTCATACAAAGCAACACTCACACTGAAAATGCTGTTCTGCTGTCTCTATGGATGAGAACAATAATCCCTTAAAACATAAATGAGGCAAGTGAATGAAGAATAAATAATTAAATAACATTACAAGAGTTAGAATTACAGAAAAGGATAAACATAAAAGAAAAATGAAAAATAAAAATTGTGCACATTGGTATTTTAGAACATGCCATCTCATATTCTTTATAAAATCAAGGCATTGCCTCGAATGAAGGAAGCAATTTTCACAATTTGAGGGGCTTGAAGATGAGAAAAAGGATATAAAATTTCCTCTTACTAGAAGGCTTCATAAAAGTAAGAAGACACCAATATATCATTTGCAAATCGGAAACACTTTTCCTAGAGTGTGAATCTGAATTTTTCGAAAGTATGGAAAGAAAAATTGTTAAATTTCAAATTTTGCAGTGCATCTATAAGGGGGAAAAAACTTTGAAATCCACT
Organism: Scilla litardierei; assembly: GCA_030789695.1. Lineage (NCBI taxonomy): Eukaryota > Viridiplantae > Streptophyta > Magnoliopsida > Asparagales > Asparagaceae > Scilla > Scilla litardierei. Next base: position 39,911,393 of record CM061138.1, on the reverse strand, counting down.
TGCAAATATGTCAATATATATTGATGAAGAACTCTTAGCATTTCACTATTTACATAAATTAAGGAAATGTGATAGCCCCACAGAACAACAGCAGCAGCTTTTAATGATGTCAAGAACGAAAATGTTCCATGTACCTTCAATCAAAAGAGCACACATGAAACCCTAACCTTCAAAATTGAAGGTTAGGGAAAAGAACAGAAAATTACTGTTATACCCGGGGAAACCCCAAATACAAATTGAGATGATTTACATGCGATTCATAATAGTGGAAGCATCTCAGTGGGTTAAAAAAACAAGCAAAAAGATAGACACTCAAAATACTCTTTGTTCAGCTCTTATCAATTCAAGCCATTCACTATTCAGGAAATCTTCCATGAATCTAAATCCTTAAAAGGTTATTTCGAAAAAAATCAGAGCGAAGGGGTAGATTCCCATCAACATCACAAATACACACCCCTAAATTCTAGATCTAACATTGTATTTCAAGATTTTAAATTTAGGCCTCAATAGATCAAAGCTAATTCCCAATGCTACTCCAGATCTGAAGAGTTCAACAATACAATAAAAAAATAAAAACAAACCAAACCCATTTCTAGACTTCAAAGAGCTAACTGAAAATACCCATCAAAAATAAAAATGAAAAATCTATAATACACGTATTGCAAAAGGCATACCATAACTGTTAATGGAAACAAAAGAATACAAGAAGAACAAGCGATTCATATTATTCGCCATACAGAGAAAGAACACAGAGTTGATCCATGGAGATTGAGGAAGACTTACATTTGTGTTTGTGTTTTCTAATTTTTTTTTTTCCCTTCCCGCAAATTTTTCGATCCCGTTTCTTCTCGTTTCTCAGCTCGCAATCCAAAGGAGGCTCCTCTGTGTCTCAGCTCGCAGGCTTCAAGCAAATAACAGTAACGATGTGAACAGTGCGGTATATAAGTGAAGGTGTAAGTAGCGTGAAAGCAAGAGAAAGAGGAGTGAGATTAAAAGATAAGATTAGTAAATAAGGCTGAGCTTTAACTTTTGTCGTGACTTGTTCAACTTTAAAGAGTAATAAAATTAGTATTACTAGTTTGCAGTCTCCTACATTTACTCTCAATTTACTGAGTAAATATTTATTTAATATACACCAATTTGAGATCCATGTGTGGGTTGAGCAATTCAAGGATAGTAATAAATGAATAATAAAGGAAGCCCCTCCATCATTTGCTATTTGCAATTAACTTGCTGTTAATTGGATGGAAGTACAGCATCAACAGGCAAATTATAAAGAGAGTGACTACATACACCGTCCAAAAAAGGAGTGGGGCTTTGTACCGTCAAAAGTTGATTATGGTGGGTTGAAGGGTAAACGTATCTTGCAAATTACCATAGCTAGTTGCCCACATATATATTATCCTCTGCCACAAAAATTTGAAAAGATGGAGTGTACTGTCAGTACAACTGGCCTTGTGATGGCCTTCCAGATGACTTCATACCGTATTTCTTCGCAGAACACATTAGCTATTTGCTAATACACAAGGGCCCAACTGGCCTTGTGCGGGCTTCTTTTTGCAAAGCACTCTGCGCTGGCAAACAATGATTGGCTGTGTAATCGAGCTCCAATAAGGGCCTGTTCCACTCGGGTTTCTTTTGGGTTCTATCGGGTGAGAAACCTCTGACCCGCACTATTCCCCGGTCATTTCTTGGTTTCTTTGGCGAAAAAACCCTAGGGTTTTCTCGGGCGTGTTCCTGCGCCGCTGCTCCTCGCCGCTGCTCCTCGCCCCTCCCCGCTGCTCCTCTCTCCTATGTGGCACCCCCAGCTGCCCATCTTGAAATCTCCGGGTTTCACGGCGATTTCGCCATATTTCTGAGGAAAGCGGGCCCCACCCGCTGTGCTCACCCCTCATCGCTCCTTCTTCCCGCGGTTTGCAGTTGGGGGAGGTGGTGAAGGGAGGCCGACGGTTTCGACTGCTCCATCTGTTCGTTTTGGTCGGAGGTGAAGGGGGTGTGCCGAGCGTAGTCGGATTTCCAAAGCTCTGAGCAGAACCCTAGCTTCGATTCTGGCCCATCTTCCTCGCTGGGGGCTGCGCCAACTCCTGTGTTCCGTGATTGGCTGCGGGGGTCTGGAATCTCAGGCCATCTGCCTTGTCGGTGAGCTTTACCCTAGGCTTACAGCGATATAAGCGCGGAGGTATATTTTCTGCAACTCAAAATTAATTTTTGCAGACATTTGATCATTCCATTTGTGTCTATATGGGATGAAATTTGCTGGATGGGTTTTATTCCCTTGGTACCTTGCTGGTGGTTTGTTTGGAAGGAAAGGGTTTCAAATTTGGGACCCCAAGGGCATAGCAGGATATTATTCTGAAAATAATATTATTAGCTTGCATGATATCTGTGTATGATGATTTATATGTCTTAAGAATGCAAAGAATTGTGCTATCTAAAAAACCCCAATGATGATAAAAAAAGTCGGGACGGATGAAATTCGCACACGGTGGATGGCTACCTACGAATGTTCCCTTGAAGCCCCAGTTAGAATCGTGCCATGGCTGATCCCCATTACCCCGAGAGTTTATGATGTTATTTGTGTTAAGTATTAAATATAAATTATTAATTTATCAATGAGTTTATGGTGTGATTTTATGGTTGTTTATTTTGGCTCATGATCTCAGATGTTTGGGGCCTTGCTGCTTCATTTTTTGGTCATGGTATCAGATTTATGTTGCATTACTCCATGATGGTTTTTGTGCTTATGGGGTTGGTAATTATGGTTAGTGTTATAAGATTTTTGGGGCATTGCTAGAGGAAGCAAAATTGTGCATAAGTTGTGGTAAATTTTGGAAAATGGAATCAGATTTTTGAGTATTTGCTTCTGCATTTTTTGGTACATGTATCAGAGATTTGGTGCATTGGGATTATTTTGGAATTATGTTAAGTTAGGATAATGGAATCAGAATTTTTTGGCTTTGCTCCAGTTTGTAATTTGTTGTATAAGGGGGTCATTCCTCCAGGATACAATATGTGTTTATGTGTGTGGTAATTTTGGTTAATTGACTAAGATTTATGGGGCTTTTCTCCATTATGCAGTTTGTGTATATAATGATGTTAATTTTGGGTCATGTTTTCAGACTTTTGGTTCCTTGCTCCAGTTAGGTTATCATGTTTCTGGGGATGTTTACTTTGGGTCATGTGTTCAGATTTATGGGTCATTCCCTCAGGCTGCAATATGTGATTATGTGTTTGTTCATTTTGTGAAGCTGACTCAACTTTTTTGGTCATTTATCCTTTATGCATTTTGTGTATATAGTGGTGTTAATTTTGGAAAATGTGAGAAGTATTTTGGGACATGGCTCCATGAATGTTTTAATGTTTTTGTGGATGTTAAATTTGGGTAATGTATTCAGATTTCTGGGTCATTCCTCCAGGATACAATATGTGTTTATGTGTGTGGTAATTTTGGTTCATTGACTCGGATTTATGGGGCTTTTCTCCATTATGCATTTTGTGTATATAATGTTGATAATTTTGGGTCATGTTTTCAGAATTTTGTTTCCTTGCTCCAGTTAGGTTTTCATGTTTCTGGGGATGTTTACTTTGGGTCATGTGTTCAGATTTATGGGTCATTCCCTCAGGCTGCAATATGTGATTATGTGTTTGTGCATTTTGTGAAGCTGACTCAACTTTTTTGGTCATTTATCCTTTATGCATTTTGTGTATATAGTGGTGTTAATTTTGGAAAATGTGAGAAGTATTTTGGGACATGGGTCCATGAATGTTTTAATGTTTTTGTGGATGTTAAATTTGGGTAATGTATTCAGATTTCTGGGTCATTCCTCCAGGATACAATTTGTGTTTATGTGTGTGGTAATTTTGGTTCAATGACTCAGATTTATGGGGCTTTTCTCCATTATGCAGTTTGTGTATATAATGTTGATAATTTTGGGTCATGTTTTCAGAATTTTGTTTCCTTGCTCCAGTTAGGTTTTCATGTTTCTGGGGATGTTTACTTTGGGTCATGTGTTCAGATTTATGGGTCATTCCCTCAGGCTGCAATATCTGATTATGTATTTGTGCATTTTGTGAAGCTGACTCAACTTTTTTGGTCATTTATCCTTTATGCATTTTGTGTATATAGTGGTGTTAATTTTGGAAAATGTGAGAAGTATTTTGGGACATGGCTCCATGAATGTTTTAATGTTTTTGTGGATGTTAAATTTGGGTAATGTATTCAGATTTCTGGGTCATTCCTCCAGGATACAATTTGTGTTTATGTGTGTGGTAATTTTGGTTCAATGACTCAGATTTTTTGTGGGAAAAAAACAGAAGCAACCCCAATGGAACAGGCCCTTAGTGTTTTGTGCTCTGTATCTGATTTTTGGGGTTTTATGGATACGTGTTAGAAAATTTTTTTTTGTTTCTTTTGGGGATCAGTGTTGCAGATTTTAGGGTGGATTTTATGGGGTGACACTGCAGGAGCAATCGTACTTAGCAACCGCGTGTGTGACTATGAATACACAAAAATTCTGAGGGCTAGTGATTTGGATATGCACAATTTTATAACATGTGTTTTACTCATGTGTATTATGTTACGTATATAAATAACATTAAATATATGTGTTATTAAATTAAGGGTGACATGGATACACAAGGAGACCATTCGGCATGTGAGTTATGTATCGCTGCTGCGGCTGCAGTTTCGTATGCCGTAGTAGCCATACAACTTTACGTAAATGCTAGGGCTGAACCTATACCAAGAGAGCCCTCTGCTATGCGGGATCTGCATAGAAAATCCCACATGCGGAGAATTCTGTGGGGGTCTGATAGTAGCTGTTTGGACTACTTGCGGATGCGAAGACATGCTTTCATGAATCTTGCAGCAATAATGCGTCAGCGCGATCTTCTCAGGGACACTATACAGGTATCCATCGAGGAGCAGTTGGCAATGTTCCTGCATATTGTAGGTCACAAGTCCAAGAATAGGGTCATGCAAGTGGACTTTATTAGGGGAGGGGGGACAGTCAGCAGGTATTTTAACAAAGTTATGGGGGCAGTGTGTTCAATTCGGGATATGTACATGAAGCAAGCTGCTAATGAGACGCCACAAGAGATAGTCAATAACCCCAATTGGTTTCCATTTTTCAAGGTATGTTTCCTTACCTGTATATGTCTCAGGCTAATAAGTATCGGCGGGATGATTGATAATAGGTCTCATTGATTACGTTGTAGGACTGCATTGGTCTCATTGATGGGACTCACATAGATGCCATGCTCCCAGCAAGTCTCGTATCCCGCTTTAGAGGTCGTAAAGGGATTACACAAAATGTGCTCGCAGCTGTTACTCCAAATAAAAGATTCACATACGTACTGGCCGGGTGGGAAGGATCCGCAAATGATTTTACGGTCCTGAAAGATGCATTGTCTAAACCACCCCCCCTGGGGCTGCGAGTGTATGAAGGTAATAGGCATATATTTACATTAACAAACTAAGTACTCCTCTCATAGATCGTTGGGTCATTAATTGGGTTATGTTTTCGAATGCAGGTAAATATTACCTTTGCGATGCTGGGTATACAACAATGCCAGGGTTCATTTCTCCATACCGGGGCGTTAGATACCATTTGAAGGACCATACTGATAGGGTTCCTAGAAACCGAAGAGAGCTGTTCAACCTACGCCATTCGACCTTACGATCAAAGATCGAGTCGACATTTGGTATCCTAAAGAACAAGTTTAAAATAATGACAGCCAAGCCTCACTACACATTTAAACGTCAGGTCGAAATCGTACTTGCTTGCAGTGTTTTGCATAATTACATCCAAATAGAAGATCCACATGACCCCCATCTAACTGAAGATGGAGATGGGGTTGAGGAGGCTGTAGAGGGTATCGATGAGCTTGATGATGATGTTATGGATCTGTCCCAACAGGTGCCCGTTCGTGAACAAACCGAACAACGTGATCAGTGGAAAATGCGTAGGGAACAGATAGCTTGGGATATGTGGGTGGACTTCTGTAACAAAAATAATAACGGGGACACTATTGAGCATGGGCTGTGAGGGGGTCGGCGTATATTATTGCCTCCTATGACTGAACATTGTATTCCTTGTATCAGACATATTGCAGTAGTATTGCTATGTTGCTTTTCCCAAATAATTACCTGCCTTTGTTTAGGAACTATGTGCTTTACACTTATGCAATTTTATAGTCGAATGCAGTATATGTTCATGTTATGGGTAGGTTGGATGTTTATAGCCTCAACGTTGCATTATCAATTTAATTTGAATGATGTTGTAGGGATGGAAGGCTCGTCAAACGCTGGTAAGGGGGGTGACCCAAACCGGCCTGGGAGTGATCCGATGCTACCCAGCTATGAAAATGTTTATGGTACACAATGGGTAGAAGCTGATAGAATGGTTGATCCCATTGTCAACCGACCTATTCCCAAGAGGATGCAAACGATGCCCTATCACATGCATGGCTTCCAAGCAGGCGGGCTTGTGTACCCAGCAGTTGGGCACGGAATGGGATATCCACAATATCCAAATTTCAACAGTCCTATGCAAATGCCAATGCAGATGCCATCGCAGCCTGGAATGGGGTTTATGAATATGCTGCAAGGGGGAGAGCCAGCCTCGTACAGAAGCCCAGCTTCCCCACCTGCATTCGCTATGCCTACGCCACCTAGTGGCAATGAACGAACCCCCGGCAGTGACTCTTCTAGGAAGTCGAGCCGTCGTAGCGAAGATGCAGATGGGTCTGTTTCCAGCCCCCGAAATAAGTCGAAGCAGCCCTCATCTTCAACACAACAGAACAAACTGTGGACGAATGCTTACGATGAAACCCTCATTCCATTCCTTGCGGAGCTTGCACGGCAGGGGTATAAAGCGGATAAGTCTTTCAAAAATACAGCCTTCACTGCCGCCGCCGCGGAAATAAATAACACCCATGGGACTTCCTTCTCAAGTGTTAATGTGAAGAATCACATGAAATCGTTGAGGAGACGTCTCAAAGACGTTCAGGAGTGCATGGTCCTAAGCGGAGCCGGATGGGATGCGTACAATAATGTCATTACGCTTGATCCCGAGACGTATGATACATGGGCGTCGGTAATTACTTCTACCTTTTACATATGCTATGTGATACTACATTAAATATAGCTTTGCATGCCCGTTATCATATTTGATATTGTAATTGTTCAGGCTAACCATCGGCTGCGGGCGTATGTGAACCATCCACTACCCTGGTATGACGATCTTGTTATCGTCATTGGTGATGACGCTGCGAAGGGGGATCTTGCAATTGGTGTTTTTGAAAGGTTTGGTGGAGAGTTTCATGAAGGCGGATGCGAGGGAGAGCCCGTAAGTAACGAGCCAATTCATATAGATTCACCACCACACAATTTCACGGAAGAAATTCCAACCCAAGCTAGCACCGGGCCTGCTACTCAGGGAGGGCCAAGTCAGTCAAACCCACAAGCGATGGGTAAAAAGAAACACCGCAGACGGGGCATGGTTCAAGATCCCGACATCATGCGAGAATTATCAGAAAACATGAAAGAGGTCGCGGATGCTATAAGGTCCGCACACTCACATGAGTCACATTGGACCAAACCGCTTGCCAAGATTGTCTACGAGTTTACCGAGTATCCCCCGGGGATATTGTTAAAGGTCTTTAAGGCACTGCGCAACGATGAGATGGAATCAAGAAGCTTTTTGGCCTTGCCTCATGATGCTCGGAAAATGATGATAGAAGATATAGTTGCGGGGTTTGATGTGGACTAGGAGGCTAGCTGGTTGGGATGGGAAGATGTTTGAGCGGGGGCGATGTTTTGTTGGGGGAGATTTGGAAGGGGGATGGAGAAGTATTCAAAATGTGTTAACATACTTTTGGTGCATGGCTTACTGTTATTGTTTTTGTGGCAATGCTACTTGTGGTAGTATGTTCTGATGGGGGGTGTTGGGTTATGGGGCACAGTATCATTTTGTGTTACTGGGGTATATGGGGATGTTAAATTTGGGCCATGTTTACATATTTTTTTGGCATTGATCCAGGCATGTAAGCATGTGTAGGGGGTGATAAATGTGGGCTCAGGTTATCATATTTTTGGTCCAAAGCTCCTGTATGCATTTTGGGTACATTGGTTCAGAGTTTTTGGGTCATGTTGCAAGTATTTTGTGGCATTGCTGGGCAGTGATCCCATTTTTTGTGTCAGATTTTTTGTTCTCTGATTTTCAGTTTTTTTTCTGGGCAGAATTTTGGGTAGGTTGGATGTTTATAGCCTCCTGTTATGCAGTATATGTTCATGTTATGGGTAGGTTGGATGTTTATAGCCTCATGTTATGTGTCAGATTTTTTGTTCTCAGATTTTCAGATTTTTTCTGGGCAGAATTTTGTGGCTTGGCATTGCTGCGCATCATGTTCTCAGATGTTTTGTGTCATGTTCTCAAATTTTTGTGGGATGATTTACTTTGGAATCCAGTTTGCACTCATGTTTACATATTTTTGTGGTATTGACCCAGGCAGGTAAGCATGTGTAGGGGGTGATAAATGTGGGCTCAGGTTATCATATTTTTGGTCCAAAGCTCCTGTATGCATTTTGTGTACATTGGTTCAGAGTTTTTGGGTCATGTTGCAAGTATTTTGTGGCATTGCTGGGCAGTGATCCCATTTTTTGTGTCAGATTTTTTGTTCTCAGATTTTCAGATTGGTTTCTGGGCAGAATTTTGTGGCATGGCATTGCTGCGCATCATGTTCTCAGATGTTTTGTGTCATGTTCTCAAATTTTTGTGGGATGCTATACTTTGGAATCCAGTTTGCACTCATGTTTACATATTTTTGTGGCATTGATCCAGGCAGGTAAGCATGTGTATGGTGTGATAATTGTGGGCTCAGGTTATCATATTTTTGGTCCAAAGCTCCTGTTTGCATTGTTTCCTGCTGTGTATCAGATTTTTTGGGTCATGTTTCCAGAATTTTGTGGCATTGCTCCAGTGAACACATGATTTATGTGGGTTGATATTTGTGGGCTCAGGTTATCAATTTTTGGTGCCAAAGCTCATGTTTGCATTATGTGTACATGGGTTCAGATTTTTTGGGTCATGTTTCCAGAATTTTGTGGCTTTGCTCCAGTGAACACATGATTTATGTGGGTTGATATTTGTGGGCTCAGGTTATCAATTTTTTGTGCCAAAGCTCATGTTTGCATTATGTGTACATGGGTTCAGAGTTTTTGGGTCATGTTTCCAGAATTTTGTGGCTTTGCTCCAGTGAACACATGATTTATGTGGGTTGATATTTGTGGGCTCAGGTTATCAATTTTTTGTGCCAAAGCTCATGTTTGCATTATGTGTACATGGGTTCAGAATTTTTGGGTCATGTTTCCAGAATTTTGTGGCTTTGCTCCAGGGAACACAGTATGTGTTTGGGTTGATAATTCAGGATTCATGTCATCTGATTTTTGTGGCTTTTCTCCAGCCTGCACCCACTTTGTTTGACAAGTTAATTCTGGCTCATGTCATCTGTTTTTTTGTGGCATTTCTGCAGGCAGCATTTGTTATGTATGGGTGGGTAATTTTCTATCTTGTACTCATAATGTTGTGGCATTGCTCCACGCATTGCTCTAGGCTGCAGATTGGTAGGCAAGGCTCCTTGTTATGGTTTACCTATAGCCCAATGATGAAGATGCTTAATTGATCCCTATGTCCCTCGGTTATGCATATATAGTTGGTATTAGGCTGGATGGTTCCATTACTCCCCAATGATGTAAATCAGTGAGCTACATTGAAAATCAAATGAAATGATACAGACGGTATGCATCGGTATATGAGATGAGCGGGTGTTAATTGAGGGGGTGATATGTGATGGAGCAACTTCCTATTACCAACTATGTATCATGATATAATTACTTTCTTTCTGAGGGCTTATGTATGTTTTGCATACAACCAGCATTCTGGAGCAATGCCACAAAAATCTGATAACATGATCCAAAATTAACAACCCATACTCACATACTGCAACCTGGAGCTATGACACAAAAACCAACTGCTGCCCGATGATGATGAACAATAAATGAGAAAATTGACCCTCGGACAAGAAGATATATGGGTATTTGGCTGGAAGGTTCATTTATAATGAGCAACCGTCATATACCTTCTGCTGTTCATGCTACAAAACATGTTTACCTGAGGGCACAAGTCAAATATTTTTTATTTGACTTGGGTATGGACCAAGTTGGTATGGTGCAATTTCCTTGTGGGGATTGTTTGGTTTTCGCAAATGTTAAATTTTTTCATCGAGCTTTCTTGGTTTTTATGGTTTTATATGTTTATGAAATTGGTTTCTTCATTTGTATGTTTCAATTTGTGGTGTCGCTGCTTGATGCACTGCTGTAGGTAGCCTTGCTCTTTACAGTTTTTTTTCATTATTTATTTGTATATATGTTGCCTGCCTCCGTTGTCAATCTTTATTTCTTGCAAGGTACAAATGAGCACCGGTTCCAGCCAGTCTGTTATTTCCCGACCCAGACTTCCTACAGGGTCGCTGTTGGATCCAGATGATGATGACAGCAGGGTTTGCCATTGTCGGATACGGGTTCCCAGGAAGACATCATGGACTCCAAATAATCCTGGTCGTCGCTTTTGGAGCTGTCCTGTGCGAGGGAGCAATAAATGCACCTACTACGAATGGAAGGATCCGGCTCACTCAGAGTGGTCCACTTATGTGATACTACAGTTGCTTGATGAGCTTGCAAGAAGCCCGACCCATGCATCCTCTTCCACAGCGTTATCTGATAGGCGGCTTTTGGAGATTGAGGGGCGGTTGGCTAGGAAAATGGACACCATTCTCGCTGAATACAAATGGATCAAGTTGGTTTTGTATGCGATCTTATCCTTTCTGCTATTTTTGATACTGTTGTTTATTATCGCACTTAAAATGTAAACATTTATTTCTGTATGTTTGCCTAGTCAGATGATACTTCTCATATGTATATTATAAGTATTTTGTAAATATAGGCTATTTTGGAATGTGGTTTTCGTTTGTTCTAGCTGATATGAGCTTATCGGTGAGCATTTAAAAATCACCAACATGTTTTGATGCCAGTTCAATAAATGGTTTTTTATTTCTGTTGGTTGCGTTGCTTGTCGTGCTTCCGCTTCTAATTATTCGGGCTTATTCATTTAAATATTCCTTAGAAAATTCGGGTTTTTAAAATTTATTTACGTAAATTGTACATAAATATTTTATTTAATATTAATTTATTTCATTTTTACTACTTATTTAATTATAATTTATTTAACAGTTGGGTTTTCACAAGTAATAAGCACTGGAATTCGGTTTGGGGTAATCTCACCTCAAATAACCATAACCAACTTTCTCACTTTCCTCATCCAACTTTCCCAATACACATTTAACCAAAGAAACACACTACTTTACTCTGGGCCCCACATACAAAACTCCTCTCCACTTTCTAACCCAAAGCAACCAAAAGAAACCAAAAGAAACACACTACTTCTCTTCTCTCTCTTCCCTCATTTCTCCTAGGATTTACTATTCCCTACAGTAAATCCTCCATCAAAAGAAACCCAATGGAACATGCCCTACTAGTTTCCCATATCCTTTAATTTATTGTTAGCGAAAACCTAGATAATCTTCTTCTTTTTTTGACTTTTTTTTAACTCTTTTGCTTTTTAATTAAAAATAAGTGCAGCCCGTTATAAAATTGGTGTCTTGCAAAAACCAAGTTGTCTCCCACGCTGGATCGGCACTGACAGTAATCAAATGTGGCGGACTCCCCTTGCTGGGTTGCCTCCGTTCATGATGATAAGATACTGTCTTGGGACGAGCGCCATCATTTATGTTCTACTTTATGTTCTAAAAGTCTATCTGAGTAAGCTACTTTTCACACGGGAGGTATTTTCAAAATCAGCCAAAAATCAAAAATTACTACTTTGCAAATCGATCGAATTCAAATTTACTTGCAAAAATCGATTAACTTTTCGCCGGTTCATCGAAGTGGTCGTTACAAAACAGGCCTGTCGTTTTAGGGTTTTTACTAATAAACGGGTTGGCAACTCTGGTCATTTAAATTAACCGGGTTTACGAACTAAGATCGTTTTTCACTGTTCTTTTGCATGCGACATCCGAGGTGTCGAAAAGTCAATCGGTTTGTAAATTAAATAAAATTTCGGTTGATTACTTTTATCTCATCTTAAAAATTACCCTTTCACGCCATTTGTGAAAATACAAGATAACGTTATATTATCCCAAGGAAAGCAAATGCATGCATGTGCCATTTGGTTCGCGCATGAACAACTACCCATTACTTTGAGAATCAAACAGGGGGGGTTTCCTCTCGCCATGTGGAGACTTTGATACCCTCCTCCGCTCAAGCGACGATCATCAACAAGGACCGACATGCAGATGCACCCATTTCACACACGTGGGTCCGATTCCATAAGAAATTTGAGAGATTGAAGAGAAATATCAATTGACCAATACTCTAACCAAAAATCCAAATAAGCAGAGTCCTTGTTCTTCAAATGGTCTCATCTCTTCTTTTGTCATTAATGGATTTACCAAAGGCCCTGCCTGCTTGCAGATGAGGAAACACTGGGAAATGAATCATATTCATATGCAGTGCTCCCCCTCAAGCACATCTAACAACTATATTAAGAAAGATAGAATACACTTGTCTTCCACTTTTCATCATAGTTCAAACCCGAAGTTGATCAAGAGGCAAATGCCCTAAAATGGTCTCGTAAAAAAATACTAAAGCAAGAAGCTACAGGGTCGTCTGCCAGCGGACTGCTTCTCTGCAACACAATCGATGCCCTAGCACCACTTCATGCTGTGTCCAAGGGGAACGTATTTCGTCCAGAGGTTTGAGTGTGAAAATACTTAAAGCACAATGCATGCCACAAAAAGAGAGAATAGCATCGCATCAGGCATGAAGCGTTGCAACAACTGTCACAGCGACGCAGGCGGCTTTCGACATCAAAATCTCCCTTCATTGGCACAGGATAGTTTATCATACACGGCACTGTGCTAAGAAACAAGACATGATCTAAATACAAACATGCTATAATTATAATTCTCCAACCTCTGCATCTTTAACTCGGTTCGTATAATATCATCATAACCCGAGTAAGATACTAGAACAAAACCGGGAGAGAGGGGGGAGAGGGGGAGAGGTGAGACCTGCTGCCAACCGACCATTTAGAACCAGGCTGTTCCTCCCTTGCAAAATCATGCTATAATTATACTCCTTTCTGTCACATTTTATGGTATACATGTACACACGCATGACATGAACTCGCATCAGAGGTGACTAGGTCTCCTCTTACCTGCGTCTGTCCTCATTCTCTTTACAGGCTTGGCCCATTGAACATCCCCTTCTACACATGGAGAAGGCACACCGCTGCTTTGCGGCGCCGGCTGCCTTGGCTGGTGGGGCCATCGCATCGTCTGCTGAGCTGGATGCGTAGCTTCTTTCTGCTGCGGTGTGCCCCTGACACCTCGACCCATACTTGACGGTGATGATGCCCCCAATCGGCCAGTGTTGGGTGGAGACAATGGCCCTGGCAAGTGTCGGCCCTGGCTGGTCGGTGATACGGGCCCCACCCTCCTGTCCTGTCTCTTCTTCTTGCAGATCACCAGATCACCAGGGTGAGTCCGGGATGGCTCAGGCAGGACCTGGTCTCGGCCAAAAGTCCCAGTGTCATGTTGGGATCCCTTTTGGAACTTTGAAGAATTAGCTCGGGTCATCCTCCCTTCATCGGGAGGTACAGAACCCCCACGTATATTGGGTTTGGCAGGACCGGGATTTGGCTCTGCTTCGCTGCTTGTTCTCTGACGCTTGCTTTGGCTGGTCCCAGCTGCTGCTGCTGCCAGCTTCGGAGCAGCAGCAACAGCAGAAGCTCCTCCATGGCTAGGAAAAGTAAGTGCATTTCTTGCCTCTCTGAAATCTGTATCTGGGAAGGCAATCTTCATGATGTCAAAGAAGAGATCATGAAATTTTCTTGCTTCATACTTGACCTGGTGGAAGATTCAAAAGTCAGCATGCCTGACCCTGAAAACTCAACAAAGCTTCAAAACATCGCGGAACAGTCTTGGAATTTACAGATTGGAACCAAATCAAGGTTGCGTTGATGGAAAAACACAAAATGTCTGTTTGAAGGAATTTATCATTGGATAATGAACAGGGATAGACAGCATACGGGACACTGAAAGTAGATTCCATACAGTACATAAGGGTACTTTGTATTAACCATGAAGTGACATGCAATTTCAACAAAAGAATTATTACCTCTCTCTCTCTCTCTCATTGGCACTTTTTCCCATCAGCATGCAGGATGGTGGGGCAAAAATGGGTCATTGTGTACCCATCAAAAGAATTATTACCTCTCTCTCTCTCATTGGCACTTTTTCCCATCAGCATGCAGGATGGATTGGGGAAAAATGGGTCATTGTGTACCCACTACTTTCTCAATACCGTAATACAATAGAACTAGTCAGTTAAATAAAGGAATGATCGTCAATGTGAACAAATTATAAGTCCAACTGGAAGAAAATAATTGCCTACCGAAAACCATGTCAAATTTGTTTCTACCTTGATTTATATGCATTCATAAAGTTGTGAGTATGCCACTGACTAATAGTATCATGTCGAAATATTACATGACAAGGAAACATTTGTCTTTGATATCAATATACAATATAACAAACAAAATCAGAAGTTCAGTCTAGAAGGATGTAGTCAAAAAAACCTTCTACAAGTAAGCCCGCAGCTTTAAAATTTAAACATTTCCATATGGATCATAAAATAGTAAGATAAGATGGAAACTGGCGTACCTCATACGAGTATTTGCAGTACTGAACTACATTTTTTAACATTAACTGCATGTCAGATATGAATTCTGTCACACCAGCATACTCAAAATTATCCACGCACTGATCGATTCTCCGCAAATCTAGGGGATTAATTGCTGCTGCAGAAGGACTGGCCAAACTAGGGCTCTCATTTCTCTTCCACAAGTCATGTAAGACGGGTAAATTTTGATAGCCATCTTTGCTGATTCTTCTCTGCAGCTTGCTAATTACATTCTTGCACTGAAAATGACACAAAATTGGTAACATTCAGGCAAAAAGACAGATGCATGCAAAGGTTAGACATAATCATCCTACAAGAAAATAACATAGAACTATGCCAATGATAAAGAAATCAAAATTCGCATGCAATCAAATCGCTGGCTTATAATGACTAATGAACAAGAATGATAAACAAGGTATCAAGATATGAAACAGATTCTTGTTTTCAAGAAACAGAAAACCTTTTTCATGGTCAAGAATAAGAGACCAAACTATCAATCAGCGGAAAGATGCGGTGGTGATACCATAGTTTCCATTACACCTTTCAGGCATAAGACAAAATACATGTCTTGATATAATTTCAAGAAATAAGAGAGGTCATGGATCTCTAACAACAGGAGTAGTGTGTTCTACATCAAGAAGCCCACATTAAATACTTAGAAAATTCAGGGCTAGCATGCCATTACAAGTATTATTAGTGTCCCAAAATATTTCATCAGTCACTATCTCCAAAAGGACTATATCCATACAGCATGACATGTATTGCACTTTGCATGTTATACGAGCTTCAGTACCCTTCTAAAATTAAATGGCATTAGTATATCCTATAGGAAACTCATATAATTTACACGCAAAGGATCACGAGGTATCAACATGGCCATCTCCAAATAATTATGTATCTATTTGTGACCACACAAGTTGCATTCCTCTATAGTTATGGGTCTTATAAAGCAAGAAAAAATCAACATAACTACAATTGACGTAAAAGGGGGCACTTAACAAGGTACGATGTACACGTGAGCTGCATCAAAGCAAGTCTCTGTACAGGCTAGCACAATTAACATGCCAGACACAGAACAACATTGAGAATTTTCGCACACACAATATATACATATTTATTTATTTATATAATAACACGCACCACATGGTAAATGTTACTGTCCTCTGGCTCAAGGGCACGTGCCAGAAAAAGTTTCAGATTGTAAAATTATTTCATTGATTTTTTGTATAAAACTTCCATTGTGCTCTAAAATTATCAATGGAAATTTACGGCACTACAGCACAAGTAGATAATGTAATGCACTTCTGCATCAATCCAAACTGTAAAGATGTTGAAGATATTGCGCTCCATGGAAACAGCAGTAGGATCACAAATACTTTAGTGTAAATATAGCATGAAAAAATTAGTAGTCCTAATATTTTCATGAGGTTGATATAGTATGAATTAGGTCCATATATCATGAAAAGACTAATCTACTTTTTCCTCATTTGATGACAATTTACAATTTATTCAAGAAAGCTAGTGATTCAGTAATTGACACAAATGCCGGATCACCAAGTATCTGTTGACGAGGGGAATATTTACCTTAGTTCACCTTGGGGAGCTGCTGAGTTTGATAGATGTAAAAAGTTTTGAGTCCCTGAGCCTCTACATCTATAGGAATTTTAGAGCTTTAGTGAACTATGTTCCGTTCATAAACATCGCATCAGACTTTATGTGTGATGACATTGAGACATCGTTTACAAGCAGAGTTTATTGTCTTGAATGCTTTTTCCTTCACAGTTCTCCGTCCAAAGACAAGTTACTATAAGTCAGTATACACCACTTAAAAATGCATAATACGCTTCTTTTGTAGGTGTCTTAGTGAAAGCATGATGCATTATACACAGCATTTAAACAGCAAATTCTTAAGTCAGTTAAGTCAAAATATTGTGGAAAAGATAGAATAACAAAAAACATAGGGATAGAGACATCATTTGTGTTACACAGCCCTTGCAGACAAATCTTGGTTGCACACAACTACTACAGACATGGTATGAGACAATTAATATTTAGACTGACACAAAATTTACTCTTTGGAAGTAAGACAGCATTAGATAGTTGAATCCAAGTTCTGAACAAAATAGAGATTCCATTGTGAAGACACATCTAGCCATGGTTGAATGTATAAAACAAGGACTCATACCTTCCTCTGCATACTATCTGACATTTTTATGCTAGCTGCACCAGTGCCACCAGTGCTAATGGCCTTATCATTCCAACTTTCCCTAGAATGATCCATGACATCTTCTGCAGCTAGATAACTCAATCTGCTGGACTTTTGTATGTTAACATGTGAAATCATTCTTGACTGCAAATTATGTCTCTGACTCAGAGATGAGCCAGATACATCATGTCTGTCCAAACCACGCTCAACAAATGTGTCAAGCTCTGGTTCAATCCTTGATAGCATATCATAGTCATTGTCTGCATGCATGGCTAGTTGGGACACATGCAAAGATCCCCTCTCATTGCTGGATTTGTCTTCGAATCTTTCTACGACACATTTTGGGCGAATTCGCATGCTTCGTTTACGCTTTATTTTTGGTTGCAGAACCTGTTCATCATCCGCATCATCATGGTCATGATTCCAACTTCCTGATTGCTGATGATCCAAATAAGAATCACCAGATGCAGCAATTTCTCCTTCCTCCAGTTCATCTGTCTGGAAGATGCAGGAAAGGAAAATACATATATGATTAGAATTCACGTTAGTGAAGTAAAAGTGTGATAATAGAAAAAACAAAGAGCTCGTTGCATGAACCATTTTTTTTGAATGACGGCTTGGCTTGGCATCTAAAGCAGAAAGAGACCCAAACTTCTGGGATGACAAGGAAGAAGGGGTAGCAGACTGATTCAATCTTCGCGCTCCAGATGAAGATCCAGAAGAAGCAGCTTCCTCAAACCGATGAGCATTTTTGTTGCCTTCCACTGTATGAGCAAACCCATAGCCACCCCCATCATAAACAAGACCTCCATCCAATTGATCTTTATTATTAGGTTTCAGGTCAACAGCACCATTTAAGTCTTCGTCTTCAAATTCTCCGATCTCTCCGTCTTCCTCCTGCAAAGAAGATGTGTTTCTCTCTGCTGAGCTGGCATCAGAATCTTCAAGGTCGTCGTCATCCACTTCCCTGTAGATAAAATTTTTCTGGTTACTCTTTGACCGCCCCCTTCTTTCAGCCTTGCTAGGAGAAGGAAATAATTCGCTGGTTTCCAAATCCATACTACTTGCAAGTATGTTCTTTGATGGCTTCTTAGATAATTTGGTAACAACAGCATCTTGTTCTCTAGAACTAGCACGCAGCCAATTTGGAATTTGATTGTGTTTTATCATATCCTCGGTCCAATCAAAGTCCTCATCCATTTGATCAAAAAGTTCTATCTCTCCTTCATTACGGGCAATCATTCGATTTACCTCCTGCAAGGAAGGTACATCATGCACAGTTTCCTGATATCTCTCTTCATCATGCAAGAGTGTCTCCAAAGTCATCCTCCTTTCTTCATGAGTCGTTCTTTGATCAAAGCGACCAGCATTTATAACTTCATCAGCCATATCCATCTTATATTGTTGAATATTGCTTCGTATAAGGCTCTCAATGGATCCAATATACCGATCTTTACCAGCAAGATCATCTTCCAGCTCTTCTGTACATCCAGTCCTTAACTCGTCTTCTTTCTGATAACTGGAGAATTTGTCAACAACTGCTTCCATATATATGACTTTCACCTCTCTTTTCTGTCCAATCCGATGAGCCCTCGCTACTGCTTGCTCTTCATTTTGAGGGTTTGGATCAGGATCATATATGACGACAGTATCCGCAGTCTGGAGATTCAGACCTCTTCCAGCAGCACGAATACTAAGCAGGAAGATAAAACAGTCCGAATCAGGGCTGTTGAAATCAACAATCGCGGACTCACGATCGTCTAGGCTGGTTGTACCATCAATTCGTCTATACACCAGCCGACGCCATTGCAAGTATTCCTCCAATATATCAAGAAGCTTTGTCATGGTACTAAAAAGAAGAACACGATGCCCAGCTCTCTGAAGTTTTATGAGAATCCTATCTAGGATCCAAAGCTTCCCACAAGATCTAACTAGAAACTCCTTAGAGTAATCGTTGAAATAAGGATAGTTAAGCAAAGGATGATTACAGGCCTTGCGCAACTCCATGCATTTATTATTCAGATTTTTATAGATCTTGACCTGGTACATTGGATTCTTCTGTGCCCTACGCAACTCATCTTCAGGATCTACTCTAATGGTACCAGTAGATTTGATCCAATCGTAAATGGCACCCTGAATAGCGGACATTCTACACCTTAGAACAATTGAGACCTGAAGCATGCATCAAGTGAGATATTACTGCCCGTAAAACAAGAAGATCAATGCATAAAGGTTCGGGAGATACTAACCTTTTGGGGAAGTGACCCTTCGACATCTTCAACACGGCGCCTTAGCATAAAAGGCTCCAGAATTTGATGAAGTCTGTGGATTATAATCACTTTTTTCTCAGTCTCAAGCCAGTCATCCTCCTCTTCGCTGTGGGAAGGAACATCCTTCTGAAAAGGCTTAGAGAACCAATCATGAAAAGCCTTTTTGTTATCAAATACTTCTGGAAGAAGTAGATTTAAGAGAGACCAGAGCTCCTTCAAATCATTCTGCAGAAGATAATTCCAGTTATCTATGTGTAAATAGAACAGTAAACCCACATCTTGAGAAATCCACTGTCTACGTCCAAAAAATCACAGGCCATATGTGTGTGTATGAGAATAATGGGGTATCATATGACATGAGAGGCTTCTCCTCATATACAAGACACAAAAAGTGAGATGGTACAAGCCCGCATGGGCTTGTGCTAGTTGTACCACCCCACTTTTGTGTCTTGGTATATGAGGAGATGCCTTAAGACACAAAAGGTGTGGTGGTACAAGCCCACATGGACTTGTACTTATTGTACCACCCCACTTTTTGTGTCTTGATATATGAAGAGATGCCTCCATTGTCATATGATAACCATTATTCTATAAATATATAGAGGAAAATATTCAAATGCAAACATTTCGCACGGAATTTTCCATGCAAAAATGTTATTATTTTTTGAAATTTTATTCCTCATTTATTTTATGTTGTTATACCCCCCTAAAAATAATGGTTGAAAAATAATGTGATTTGGCCTTCGATCAAGGCATTACAAAAACTTCTATCGTTCTGAAACCGTTAAATTTTGTAACAGGTGGATCGGTGCTCAAATCCCTCTAGGGTTCACCCATTATTTTCCCTGGGTATATAATTTGTATGGATTACACATAAAAAAATGCACAAAAATTCTTAAAAAGATAAAATGTTTTTGCACGGGCTTTCGCACCACCCTTTTTCGCACCCGAAAACTACTCTATATATATTATATAGAGTAGTTTTCGGGTGCAAAAAGGGTGGTGCGATAGACCGTGCGAAAACATTTTATCTGTTTTAAAAAAATTGCAAAAAAATTTCCCTAGGAGGATTTGAGAACCGATCCACCCGTTACAAAATTTAACGGCTTCAGAACAATAGAACTTTTTGTAATGCCTTGCTCGAAGGTCAAAGCACATTATTTTTCAACCATTATTTTTTAGGGGTGAATATTTTCAAAAAACATTAAAAACATTTTCGCACGGAAAATTCCATGCGAAATGTTTGCATTTTGAAAATTTTCCTATATATATATATATATATATATATATATATATACTAGTCATAATCCGTGCCCTCCGGCACGGTTCATTTAAGATATCCCCTCAAAATCTTTGTTCTTCCCAAAAAATTATTTCCCCCTCCAAAATTTAAACGAACAAAAATTTAGCTTTCGGCACGGGCACCTTCGGCTTATTTTCCCCTCCAAAATTTTGGGACATATAATATTCCACTTCACAATTTAAAAGAACAAAAATTTAGCGAGCGCCTTAGCGCGCGATTCGGCCTTCAGCTTATTTCCCCCTCCAAAATTCTGGGACATAATATTCCACTGCACAATTTCAAAGAACAAAAATTTAGCTGGCGACTTTGGCGCGCGGGTGCCTTCGGTGCTAAATTGGTGTTCGTTTATATTTTAAATGGGAATATTATGTCCCAAAATTTTTGAGGGAATATAATTTTTGAGGGAACAAAGATTTTCAGGACGCAACATCGTGTGCCCGAAGGTGGTATGTTTATGACTTCTCTTTCCCATCATATACCCACCCATTTAACGGTGTATGTTAGCTAGGCCTTGTATTCCCCACCACTACATGCATTCCCATGCTTGTTGATTAAGTTGATTATTTTAATTACTATACGGTAGCATGTCATCATTCTTGAATCGTTGTTAATGATCCGAAGAGAAAGGATGTGGCATCAATGCCCCATAAAGCAATTTGTCTCCTCTAAGCACCTGACTTTGAATGAAACACTAAGCATTGTTATATTGTTAATCTCCAGGCAAAGTTCATAAAAGTGCAATGTTCATTATAGAGATCAAATTTCTTTCTGATTGTTTTTACATGAAGTTTGATCATTGGCATGACAATTATTTTTACATGAAGTTCATAAAACCGGGTTTGTTGTTGGGGCCCATTGTTTGTTGGAATGTGGAGAGCTTTCAAAATTTTGAGTTTTCCAACCAAATTGATTCCCCCAAAACTTTCTCAAAACTCATCTTAACCTTCCATTATTCAAGAACAAATCCTGGCCACTCTTTATCGTGTTCTAGTCAGCCCTAGAATTCAAAAATAGTTGTGTTTTAATATATAGATGTATGTATGTATTGAAATTTTTTTCCTCCAATTCATGAAATTATACCCCCTCAAAAAATAATGGTTGAAAAATAATGTGATTTGGCCTTCGATCAAGGCCCAAAAAGTTATATTGTTCTGAAACCGTGAAATTTTGTAACGGTTGGATCGGTGCTCAAATCCCCCCAGGGTTCACCCATTATTTTCCCTGGGGTATATAATTGTATGGATTAAGCATCAAAAAAAATTTTGCAAATAAATTCTTAAAAGAGATAAAATGTTTTTCGCACGAGCTTTCGCACCATGTTTTTCACACCAAAATACTACTATATATATACAATACACACATATACATTGAGGGGCTTCTTTGGTTCCATGAAAAAGGGATGGCAAGAATGAAATTAAGGGGAAATGTGGTGGCTTTTATTTTGGGTCTCCAAACCGACACCCCAAATTGCACCCACCCCCCTCACCCCCATGTGGAGGGATGAGTTGACACACTCCACCACCCGCCACCTAAGGCAAACCTTTGTCCCAATGGGACAAAGGTTTGTAAACATCCCCCTTCTGTATAATATACTAGTCATAACCCATGCCCGCGGGCACGGTTCATTTAATATTTTCCCTCACAAAATCTTTGTTCCCTTAAAAACTATTTCTACAGCCAAAATTTAAAAGAACAAATTAGAGTAAAAAATATTTAGCGGCACAGGCGCCTTCGGCGTGGAGGTTTCGGCACGAAACGACAAATTCGGCGCAATCGCCTTTGGCGCGAAACAACACATTCGATGCAGACGCCTTCGGGTGTGGGCCCCTTAAAATCTTTGTTTACTCAAAAATTATATCCCCTCAAAAATTGGGACATAATATTCCCCTTTAAAATATAAACGAACAATTTAGCACACAAAAATTTACTTCGGCGCGGGAAAAAGCATGCGCCCGAAGGCGTTATTCCCTCAAAAATTATATCCCCCTAAAAATTGGGACATAATATTCCCCTTTAAAATATAACCACGAAAAATCGTGCGCCCGAAGGCAATGTTTCCTCGGAAATTCTATCCCCCTAAAAAATTGGGACATAATATTCCCCTTTAAAATATAAACGAACAACAATTTAGCGTAAAAAAATTTGCCTTCGGCGCGGGAAAAAGCATGCGCCCGAAGACGTTCCCTCAAAAATTATATCCCCCTAAAAATTAGGACATAATATTCCCCTTTAAAATATAAACACGAAAAATCGTGCGCCCGAAGCGTTGTTTCCTCAGAAATTATATCCCCCTCAAAAATTGGGACATAACATTCCTCTTTAAAATATAAATGAAAATTTTAGCGTTAAAAAATTTAGCGGGCACCGAAACATCGTGCATGGATGCCATTAGATAATGAGTGTCATAACACGTGCTCTCGGGCACGGTTCATTTAAGATACCCCTGAAAATCTTTATTCCCTCAAAAATTTTAGGACATAATATTCCCTTTTATTGGGGAAAATATCTTTGTTCCATCAGGGGGGATATCTTTGTTCCCTCAAAAAAAAAATTGGGAAAAATAGCAATGATCATAATGTTGCAGATGCCAAGCAAAAATTTTTTGGGGAAAATAGCAATGATCACAAAGGATAAATTATTGTAAATATCATGGTTAAATTTCAAATGCCCTGTTGAATTTCTTAAAAAATCCTCAACATTGCATAATATCTCTTCAAATGAATGAACAAAAATCTGTGTTTTTCCATAATTACAAATGCCAATGGATAATGAGTGAGGTGACATTGGATGTTACGTTTTTCAATAAAAATTTCAAAATTTTGAGTTTTCCAACCAAATTGATTCCCCACAGAACTTTTTCAAAGCTCATCTTAACCTTCCATTCTTTAAAAACAAATCCTATCCACTCTTTATCTTGTCCTAGCAAGCCCTGAAATTCAAAAACAGTTGTGTTTTAATATATAGACTAGTCATAACATGTGCCCGCGGGCACGGTTCATTTAAGATTTCCCCCGCGAAATCTTTGTTCCCGAAAAAATTATTTTTACATCCAAAATTTAAAAGAACAAATTAGCATAAAAATATTTAGCGGCATGGGCACCTTCGGCGTAGGCGCCTTCGGCGTAGGCGCCTTCGGCTCGGAATAACAAATACGGCGCGGATGCCTTCAGAGCGGAACAACATATTCGACGCAGAACAACAAATTCGACGCGAAACAACAAATACGACCGGACGCCTTCGGAGCGGAACAACAAATACGGCACGGGCGCCTTCAGCGCGAAACAACAAATTCGATACGAAACAACAAATATGGGGCGGGTGCCTTCGGCGCGGGGCGTAGAACAAATTCGACACGAAACAACAAATTCGGCGCGAAACATCGCACGACCGCCTTTGGCGCGGAAGAACAAATTCGGCACAGGCGCCTTCGACGCAGAACAACAAACCTCCGGGTATTTTTCAGTGAGGGTATTAACTTAAATTTTTTTACGCTAATTTGTTGTTCCGCTAAATTTTTTACTCTAAATGTTTAACTTTGTTTAATTTCATGTATAATGTTTCTCCACAATCTTTCTCAAGCCACTTTTAATTTCAAAGTTTTGGTTTCCAAGACACTTCCCCCCAATTTAATCTCCACAATCTTTCCAATACACTTTTAATTTCAAAGTTTTGGTTTCTAAGACACTTTTCCCCCAAAATTTAAGTTTTCCCACTAAAATTTTCACAAAATCCAATCTCAACCATTGTTTTACCAAGATCAAATCTCAGCCACTTTTTATCTTGTCCTAGTCAGCCCTAGAATTCAAAAAAGTTGTCAAGTGTCTAATGTATATATATACTAGTCATAACACGTGCCGGCGGGCACAATTCATTTAAGATTTTCCCCTGCGAAATCTGTGTTCCCAAAAAATTATTTCCACATCCAAAATTACACGGAATAACAAATTAGCGTAAAAATATTTAGCAAGGTGGGTGCCTTCGGCGCGGAACAACAATTTCGACGTAGAACAAATTTGGCGCAGGCTCCTTCGGTATGGAACAACAAAATAGCGTAAAAAATTGTGCGGGCGCCTTCGACGCGAGAAATTATTCTCATCTTATTGCCACATGCGTCAAAGAGATGGTGGGCCCCGCGTTGAGGGAGAGATCATTCGATCTGCAGCATTAAGTGTTTTTTAAATGCATTAATTGCATGTCCTCTGCTATTCCCCAGAAACTTTCATTCCACAGAAATTGCATGCTCTTCTATCAACCCTTTTGTCCTAATCAGATTGTCCTAGTCAGCCCTAAAATTCAAAAACAGTCATCAAATGTAATATAGATATATATGGAAAAAGGAATCTAGAGTGCCCCTTAAATGAAATCTATGGAGGGCTCCCATTTTCCAACATATCCCACATTTTTTATTTTTCTTTTCGTGTGGTTGTTGCTCACATCATGGATGATCAACATACAAAAAATCAAGTGATTCCAATACTTTTAGAGCCCACATATACTCCTTGCAACTTCAACGGTCTGAAAATGTGCTTAAAACCCCATGAAATTGCAAGTGGTAGATGTGAGCTCTAAAAGCATTGGAATCACTTGATTTTTGGTAATGTTGATCGTCCATGATGTGAACAACCCCAGAACAAAATCAAAAAATGTGGGATATATGGGACAATGGGGGCGCCTCCTTAGATTTCATCTAAGGAGGCGCAATAGATCCCTTTTACCATATATATATTAATATATATATATATGAGGAGGGATCAAATAACCCCAAAAAACCTCCTAGCAAAAAGTCTGTGCCCCCCTATTTTTTCGAAAGATCCAAACCGTTGATCTTGATTTCCACCCTCTAAAACCGTGACCCACAAATTTTCAGGCCGATCTCATGTGTTTTGCCCGTTCATCAACCCTTCGCAATAGTTCTGTTCATGTGAAACCGTTAAATTTGTGTCGGATGGATAAACGAGCAGAACACATTGGATCGGGCTGAAAATTGGTGGGTCAGGGTTTAGAGGGTGGAGATAAAGATGAACGGTTCAGATCTTCCAAAAAAATAGGGGGCATAGACTTTTTGCTAGGGTTTTTGGGGTGTTATTTTGGGGGGTTATTTGATCCCTCCTATATATATCGGGGTTAATGAACCAGTGCTGACAGCGCTGGAAATTTTTCCAGCGCTGTCAGCATTTTGGGCGACCTAAAAGTATTTTTTTAAAAAAACCTTTGCAGTAGTTAGATATACTTGTTAGGAAGCTCCCCACAAAATTTCAGGTCGATACAACACCGTTTGAGCCTCCATTCATCGATTTCAAAAACGTTTTTGAAATCGATGAACGGATGCTCAAATGGTGTTGGATCGACCTGAAATTTTGTGGGGAGCTTCCTAACAAGTATATCTAACTACTGCAAAAAAATTTAAAAAAACACTTTTAGGTCGCCCAAAACGCTGACAGCGCTGGAAAAATTTCTAGCGCTGTCAGCTCTTCTCCATTTTTTACATATATATATATAATAATGGGTATCATACGCCATATGAGAGGGTGCCTCCTATGCCCTCTCACATAAAAGGGGCAAGTACAAGCCCATGTTGTCGTGTACTTGTTGTACCTGACCCCCTTTATGTGAGAAGGCATATGAGACACTCCCTCATATGGCGTATGATACTCATTAATCCCATATATATATATGCCTGCTAACTGCACCACAGAGAATGTGGTGCAGTGTACTGTTTTTTCCAAAAAAAAGTAAGAAGTGTCACATCAATGTCTTGTCACAGTAAACTAATGTGACATTTTTACTGTTTTTTTCCGAAAAAACCAGTACACTGCACCGCATTCTCTCCAGTGCAGTTAGCAAAGTCCTACACACACACACACATATATGAGTGATTTTCTGGTGCGAAAAGGACGCTATTCGCACCGTGCAAAAAGAATTTTAGGATTTTTTGGAAAAAATTCAAAATGTTTTTAAAATATTTAATCCAAACAATTATATACCCCATGAAAAATAATGGGCGAACCCTATGGGGATTTGAGCACCGATCCACTCATTACAAAATTAACGGTTTCAGAACGTGCGAAATATTGTAATGCCTTGACCGAAGGCCAAATCACATTATTTTTCAACCATTTTTTGAGGGTTGTATAACAACATGAAATGAGGGTGGAAAAAAATTTGAAATTTTTTTCCAAAATAAAGATAAAAATATTTTCGCACCGTGCGAAATGTTCTAATTTGAATATTTACATATATATGTGACAATAATGTAAAAAGGTGACACCTGACCAACTTGGGTCAGGTGCGCTGACATGGCGGCCTTCCATTGGCCGCCTAAAAGCAATTGCTTTTTTGAAGGCCAATGGACTGTCGCCACGTCAGCGCTCCTGACCGGGTTGGTCAGATGACATCTGATACACATTAATCCTCTATATATATGAGATAAATGGTTATCAGATGGCCTAGGATGGAATCCCATCCTTGGCCACCATCCAGTCCGCCTATCACCCATCAGGGTGGTGGGGCCCACACCTCCCACATGTGGGGTGGACAGACTTGATGGTGGCCAAGGAGGGGATTCCATCCTTGGCCACCTGATACCCATTTATCTATATATATACATATATATAGTAATATTCTGGTGCGAAAAGAATGGTGTGAAAGCCCGTGCAAAAAGAATTTCATCTATTTTTAGAAAAAATTGTAAAATTTTTATGTTTAATCCATACAATTATATACCCCAGAAAAAATAATGGGTGAATCCTAGGGAGATTTGAGCACCGATCCACCCGTTATAATATTTAACGGTTTCAGAACAACACAACTTTTTGTAACACCTTGATCGAAGGCCAAATCACATTATTTTCAACCATTATTTTTAAAGTGGTGTATAACATGATGTGAAAGGTGGAAAAAAATTGAAAAAAAAAATCAAAAAAATAAAAACATTTTCGCACAGAAAATTCCGAGCAAAACGTTTGCATTTGAAAATTTGTCTATATATATAAGAATAAATTATCTTTAAATAGAAAACATTATCACATATTGATTCACTAGAAATAACCCGCGCACGATGCAAAAAACCCCATACAAAGGATGCGGTGCACGCGCGCAACCGACAAAAGAGTGAGAAGACTGGGTGTGTGCGGGTAGCGTCAGGGGGTAAAAGGGGGAATGGCAGGGGAAAGCGCAAAAAACGTAGGGGAAAAAAGGGGGCCTAAGTGCAAAAAAATACAGAGTGCAAAGTGGAAAAAGTCCGATGGAAAACACGTAAATAGGGGGAAGATAGATGGGCATTTGGGTTGCATGAAAAAGCAATGACAATCATGGTATAAATGGAATTAGGAGGCTTTTTTTGGGATTTCCACTACAACACCCAACAACACACAACCCCACACCCATCCCCCAAGTGGGCACCACCATGATGATGTGGCCAAACCTACACCACATATCTATATATATATCTATTATACAATATGGGGATGTTTACAAACCCTTGTCCCACTCGGACAAAGGTTTGTCCTAGGTGGCTGGTGGGGTGTGCCACCGCATCCCCCACATGGAGTGATAGGGTGTGTGCAATTTGGGGTGTAGGTTTGGAGACCCAAAACAAAAGCCCCCATCATTTTCCCTTAATTTCACTCTTGACGTCCCTTTTTCATCGAATCAAAGAAGCCCCTCCCTCTCTACCTTATTTACAACTCTGTCATTACCCTTTTTTGCACTCTGCCCCTTGTTTTTTTGCTTAGGCCCCTGCTTTTCACATCTTCTCATTTTTACCACTGCTTTTCACATTTTTGCCCCCGTTTTACACTTTGCACACAGATAACGACTCTCCATTTGCACGTTGTACCCGGGTGACGATTGTATCCGTTTGCACTGTGTCCGGGTGACGACTTTCTTCGTGTCCTCTAGGTATGTGTATTTACTAATGTGTGTGAATGACAAGTATCAGATGACATATGAGCTAAAACCTCATATGCGACCTCAAAAACTCGACCCTTTCGTATTTTTTTGGACAATCGAAACCGTTCATTTCGATCTTCATGTTCAACTTCAAAACACCGAATATCGCGTGCACCTAAGAGGTTTGATCGTTCAATATTCTGACACGCAAAAATTCTACTCTTGTGGAACTGGTAAATTTGTGTCAAGATGGTGAGCTAGCAAAACCCATTGGGTTCACCCAATATTCATGTTTAAAGATTTTAGAATATGAAGATCAAAATGAAGGTTCCGATCATTTGAAAAAAAACGGGATGGTGGAGTTTTCGAAATCGCATATGAGGCTTAGCCTCATATCATATAATACTCATTATTCTCATATATATATATACTAGAAATAACCTGTGCACATTGTACACGGTGACCCAAAAAACCTCACGCACGGGATGCAGGGCCCGCGCAAAGTGGTAAAGGTGAGAGAAGAGCGTGTATGTATTGCCCGAGGGTAAATAGGTAAAAAGTAGGTGGTTAAAGTGCAAAAGCCATGGGAGAAAATTGGAAAATGACCAATGGCAAACATGTAAATAGGGGAAAGAGTGAGGGTTTTTTGAGGGTGTTCTTTGGGCTCATGAAAGGACAATGGTAAACATGGGTATGTGGGCTTTTTCATTGGAGGTGAGGTGACACCCATATGGGGGGTGATCTGGCACCCCCTCTCCTTTTGCCATATGGGACAAGGGGTGCCAGATGGGACAAACCCTTTGTCCTAGTGGGACAATGGCAAGGTGTAATTCCCTCTTTTATAGTATGTGTATATATAAGGAGAATCTCAAATAGCAAGTATATGTTCATACAACGATGGACACTGAATAAAATGAAATCCAGTTACACCTTAACTGGCAACTAGTGAGTACAAAAAAGATTGACTAATATCATATATTATAATCGACTGAAGAAGTGCATATCAGCAACACGCAGTCGTTACACTTCGACCTGGGCCGCAAAAGAACAAAATTTGTGCAAAAGGAATGAGAAAGTCCCACAAAGCAAGGAAACACAAAAGTCCATGTTCTAAATATCAGTTGTATTGGCCGATACATCGGCAAAACCCCCTTGTCGATATGATACGTCAAATTTTCTCCCCCATATCATGTTTGACTGATCTTACAAAATAACAGATATATCAGCGAATCAATATGGTCAATTTTTATTTTATTTTTTTTAAAGAAGATAGCAGGTTTCGATCCACATTTTCAGACCCAACCCCACTTCTATATAAATCAAATGAAGCCATATCCGAACCAAGAGGGCCTAAGATAGCTGAAGATTGCGATAAATCGAGATAGTGTGGTTGTTTGGCTAAGGGAGGTCTCGAAGAGCGGCGGATCTATGCCTTCTCTCGGGTAATCCCGGAGCCCTTCTCTTCTTCTTCGTTCTTCTTTGTTCTTCTCAACTTCTTCTCTCCCTTCTCCTCCTGCTTTCATTTTCTTCCCAATCTGTGCTGCTGCATCTGTGCTTCCTCACCCTCATCTCTCACCTTTCCTGTTCTTTTTCTTCCTCCTACTTTTCATCATTGTAAGCTGCAGCTGCATCAACATGAGAATATGATGAAAGGAGGGAGCAAAAAGAACAAGAAGCCCATGAAGAATAGGATGAAAGGAGGGAGCAAAAACAACAAGAAGCATGGGCGAGGAAGAGAGTCTGAGAGGACAAAGATAGGAGGGAGAAGGAAGAAGAGAATAAGAAAAATGAATAGATTCATGATTGTTTATGCTTCTGTTGTGTCGCTGTTGCCCTCATGTAGGTATGTTAACGTTAATGCTATTTTTCCCTATTCTTTATATTTTAATGACATAGCAACATCTAGGAGTAGGATGTTATAACCACTCTTTAATTATCAAGACTTACATACATGTAATGTCTGATATGAGTGTCGCGATATGATCCAGTATCGCTGACATATCTACCAACATACCTATAAAACCCCCATATGATACAATCCAGATATCTTTACGACCTTCACAAAAAAGCTAGTGGCAGTAATATATTCTAAGTTTCCTTTGATGGTAGATGTGTTGCCTTCTTTATATCACTGGCAATGCATAGAGATGTGAGGAGCTATGTCTAAATCTGTAAACGAATAATAACCTTTGGCTTCTAAGTAAACTAAAGTAAAAGCTATCATCCCTATCTCAAAATTAATCGTCCAAGTTAGGAATGTAAGAAATATGACATTTATTCCCAATATTTAGATAAGATTTTTTTTACCCTAGCCTTTTCAACATATAGGTAGAAGTTTGATCTGAAGTTTTTTTCTTTCGCTTTTCTTCACTAGTTTCTTTCCAGAATGCACAGTTTATTGGGAACTGTTTATAAACATTTTTTTTTGTTATACAATGAATGTGGAACTGAGTTTTATTGAAACTTGTTTAAGTTCTTAATAGCTTATTGATCACCAGCAGATCCTAATCATATAACTGAAAAGACTGAAACAGGGGAAACAAGAATGAAACCGTTTTAGTTTATCCTGTAGAGTTCAAGAAGACAGAACGCTTGAACAATACATGTGTAACGAAAAACTCGGCATTGATATAAATCAATCACCAAAACTGAAATGAACTGGGAATCCCATATATTTGGGTGAAGCAAACCATGAGAATAAACATATTGAACAAGGTGTATAAAATCAGATCAGTCCACGATTCCCTTTTTTCACCATGAAATTAGGGTTTGTCACCAAATGCAAGAAAGATGCCAAATTGGGGAATCTCCGAGCCCTAAGATACTCAGGTTGCGCCCAAGTATTTTGCATTACGATCTATGCTTTGGTGACACGGGCACAACTGTCGTGGGGACACTGGGTATGAAACATGGAAATTATATAAACTTCATACACGATGACTAGGACACACACACAGTATTTTCCATTCCCATATGGCATAGGGTCCCACCATTCACCCAACACACAAATAGCTCATGTGCACATTGGGCACGGGGTCCCACCATTCACCCAACACACACAAACACACTATCCATTTTCCCTCTATTCACCCCTCGCCCACCAACACCCACGCCCTCTCCCTACTTGTCCCCACCACCTTTCCACCCCCTTCAATCCCAGTCCTTGATACTGAATGAGACAAATCGCATCCATCGTTATACCAACCAGTTTGTCCCCGTTGGCATGGGCCCATGGGAAACATTGTTTGCATGTAGAGAGCAAAATAGTTAGCATATGCAATATGAGCATGTTGCTCATGTAGGGCTCTTTAGAAGTCCACAATGCACTATGTTTTAGGAGCAGCTCTGTTATTTTTTATCTTCATATTTTAAAATCCCAACACACCAAATATCGAGCGAATCCAAAGCTTTTTTCCTTATCGATATACTCAAACAATTAACGATATTGTTGCATACTCAAACAATTAACGATTTTGCAACAATAGAACTGTCACCCCTAGATCAATGTGTGAAAAGCTTTAGATTCACTCAATATTTAGTGTGTGGTGAATTTAGAATATGAATATCAAAATTAAATGGACGATCCTCCAAAAAATTGACGGGTGGACTTTTTAGGTGACGTCATATGATGCTTGTGCTCATATGGCATATAATGCCCATTATTCACACACTCACATACATACATAGAATAATGGATATCACATGGCATATGAGGCTAAGTCACATATGCGACCTCCAAAACTCCACACTCCGCTCTTTTCGGAGAATCGAAATCATTCATTTAAATGTTCATATTTTAAAACCCCAAAACACTGCCCAAGGGATTTTGCTCGTTCATCCACCTATCACAAAAGTTCTATTCATGCAAAACTATTAAAGTTACAACGAGTGGATGAACGGGCAAACCCCCTTAGGTCCAAGTGATATTCGGTGTTTCAAGGTTTTAGAATATGTACGTCAAAATAAATGGTTCCAATTCTCTAAAAAATAACGAAGTGTGGAGTTTTTGAGGCGCATATAAGGCTTAGCATCATATGTCATATGATACACATTATTCTAATATACATACACACACATTTGTGTATGTATATAAAGTGCACTCTCTTCTTCTACACACACACGTGTCAGATGGTAGCCCCAAAAAATTGCTCCATATGTTTTTTTAGATGATTGGCATCATCCAATTTTAATCTTCATATTCTAAACCCAAATACATCAAAAAGATATAATGAACCAAATGTTCATTTTGATTTTTATATTTTAAAACCCAAATACGACAGAGATGTAGTGAACCCAAAACTTTTTGCTCATTGATCTAGTTGAATAATTAACAATTTATGATACGGTACTTTTCACGCCTAAAATCAATAAGCAAAAATGTTTTTGGTTCCTAATATTTTTTGTAGTTAGATATTAGAATATGAAAATTAAAAATAATGATGGAGATTTAAAAAGTATATAGGTTTTTTGCATGTCATATGACATAGGTGCTCATATGTTATATATCATATATTATTCTCAAATATGCACATATGAGAAAACATGTATTATATGACATAAGCACAAGCCTCACATGACATCTTTGAAAAGTTCACTTCACAATTTTTAAGAGGTTCAGCACCGTTTATTTCATATCATATTCTAAAACCCAATCACATCAAAAATCGAGAGAACCCAAAGCTTTTTGCTCGTTGATCTATTCATTTAAAATTTAACAGTTTTATAGCAATAAAACTTTTATCGTCCTATATCAGCAAGAAAAAAACTTTAAGATTCACTCGCTATTTGGTGTTTTATGATTTTATAATACCAAGATCAAAATTATATATATATATAATAATGGGTACAATATGACAATGAAGGCTTAGTCTCATATACCAAGATACAAAAGTGGAAAAGTACGAGACCCCACATGGGCATGTACTTATTGTACCGTCCACTTTTTTATGTCTTCGTATATGAGGTTTAGCCTCCATTGTCATATGATACACATTATTCTCATATATATATAACAATTGAGGGATGTTTTTGAATGGCGTTGCTGACTAGGACAAAAAGATGAAAGATGGGTAAAAAGACGACTGAGATTGAATCTTGAGAAATCAATGACTATGATAAGAAGTTTGTGAAAATTTTGAGGAAAAACACTAAAATTCTAAGTGGAACCCTTAAAATTTTGGGCAAACTAAATTTGAAGAAACCTGAATTTTGCGAGAACTAAAATTTGAAATTTTAGGGAAAACTAAGAACTAAATTTTAAAGAAACTAAAATTTTTAGGGGTACTAAATTCTGTGGGAACTAATTTTTAATTTAAAATTTTGAGATGAACTAAATCTGGAAGAATTTAAACTTTGGGAAAACTAAAATTTTTGGAAAAACTAAATTCTCTGGGAAGAAATAAATTTTAGTTTGAATGTGTTTTAAATTTTTTGTTGAGGAGAAATATTCTGCAAATTTTTTGTGGGATTTTGAAGAGGCTACAAATTTTTTATGGGTATTTTGAATGTGTTGAAATTTTTTGGGAAAATATTTTGAATGTCCGTGACCTATGGTAATGGGTTATGACGTGTCTATATATATATAGGAATATGGGCATGTGCTGTCAGCACAGGTTCGGTTTTCTTGTGCTGACAACAATTTGGGGGTCTTAAAACATTTTTTTAAATTTTCTTTTGCAATGTGTTCTACAACTAGTTCTACAACACTTTTTGAGCCTACATCCATCATTTTAAAAAGATTGCGCTGACAGTTTCAGAACTTGAGCGGTCTTTTTGAAATGCATGGATGGAAGCTCAAAAAGTGTTGGATTCACTTGAAAATTAGTGGGAAGATAGCCAACTGGTTGTAGAACACATTGAAAAAAGTAAAATAAAAATCTTTTTTGACCCCCAAAACGCTGACAGCACAGGAAAATGTCATCAGCACACATCCATATTCCTCATATATATATATACTAGCGAATACGGGCACGGTGAAGGTCGTCTCCTGGGCACGAAACCGACGGCGACACCGGCTCACGGGCAAAATGCCGAAGGGGACAGTCGTTTTCTGGGCACAAGGACGAGGACAATCTTCTCCCGGGCGCATACATACGGAGAAAAGAAACATTGTATTAGTCGTTGCAACAGCGCAAAACAGGGACTAAATCACCAAACAATACGTGGTGCATAGTAGAAAAAGAGCGATGGCAAACCCGTAAATAAGGGAAAGATGATGGCAAGCTTGCAAATAAGGGAAATGTGGGGGGCTTTTGTTTGGGGTTCCACCAAAACACACAATTCCACACCTATCCACTTACACACACCCCATTGGGCCCCTCCATTCTCCCAAACAGTGTCTTAATATGACAAATGGGTGCCACATGAGACAACCTTTAGCTTTTCCCTCCCTCGTTAAAAGTTAAATATTTCTCCCCTTTAGCTTTTTTCCCAACACAAAAAATCAAACCTCATTTAAATTTTCCCCTCAAATTATAATTTTCACCCCAATATGTTCCTCCCAAATTTCAAATTCAAATCATCAATGTTATCATTGTCTTAGTCAGCATCCTAGTCAACATCTCAGTCATCAATATTTGTCCTAGTCATATTTTGGATGCCACGTAGGACAAAGATTCAAAAAAGTCATCAATTGTAATATAGATATATATGATAATAATGTACCACATATAATATATGTGTGTATATATACATGTGAGAATAATGTACCACATATGAAATATGAGAGCTATCTTATATATGCCAATGTAGTGTGGTCCTCTCTACATAGTAAACGTCGTTGCATGGTGAGTACTTTTGCCTCTTGTGGAGAATGTATCATGTCGACATATATAAAAGATATCTCTCATGTCACGTGAGTTATATTATTCCTATACACACATATATTTACATAGCATAAGAAGAATATGGAGGTCAACTACAAAAGGAGCAACTCCACTTAGCATAAGAAGAATATGGAGGTCAGCTACAAAGGGAGCAATTCCCTCCTATGTAAGCTACAACTCAACTCTCCACTATTTTTTTAAATCAGCTCTCCACTATTTTTTTAAATGATTGGTACCATTCATTTTGATCTTCAGATTCTAAAACCGTAACACCAAAGATCTAGTGAACCCCAAAACATTTTGTTTGTTGATTAACTAGTTGCAAATGTAACGATTTTGTAATAATGAAACTTTTTGCAACTGGATCGATGAACAAAACACTTTGGGTTCACAAGATTCTTCATCGATTGGGATTTTAGAATGTGAATTAAACTAAGTAGTGTTGATCATCTAATAATAATAAAGAGTATAGTTCTTAGCATGCACATAGAAGGGAATTCCTTCTTGTGTAGCTGGCCTCTATATTTCTCTCTGTGTATATATATGAGTCAAATATACACAAATAGAATATTCTCACGCTTATTGTGTGGGTATTCTATATGTATGTATATGTATATTTGACTCATATGTACATATACATATATTTAACTCATAGTCATATGAGATAAATGGGAATCAGGTGGCCAAGGAGGGAAACCCCTCCTTGGCCACCATACATGTCGCCTATCACCCATCAGGGTGGTGGGGCCCACGCCCTCACATGTAGGGTGGGCAGCCTGAAAGGTCCCTCCTTGACCACCTGATTCCCTTTATCTCTAGTCATATATACATATACATGTGTATAAATGTCCACGTGTATATATGTATAAACATTTACATGCATACATATGTATATGCATATATTTATGTACATGTGGGTGTATGACTATATGAGTCAAATATACATATTAGTATAGAATATATGTATTATGTATGTAAATGTTTGTGTATTCAGTATGTATGTATATGTATGTATATGTACTAGAAATAACCCGTGCACACAGTGCACTGCGAAAAAAATCCAACGAACAGGTTGCGGTGCACACACGCAACCGAAAAGGAATTAAAACTGTGGATGTGTGTCGGTATCGTCAGGAAAAAGACCCTAAAACAAAGCCCAAAACCCTACCCCTAATGGGTCCCACCAAGTTTTTGGGTGTTATTTGAACTTGGTTGTGTTTTGGGTTCTTTTTTGGATGTTTTTGGATGTTAAGGGTGATGTTAAGGGTGATGTGAAGGAGGTTGTCACATGTGGCGATGTGGCATTGTCGCATGGGACAAACAAGCCACATAGGACAACCTCCTCAATTGTAATATAGATATTCTATATATATGTGTATGTATGTATATTTGACTCATATAGTCATATAACTAGGTATTTTGGTTTATATTCATGTCAGAAAAAACTTCATTTTAGCATATAATGATTTTTAAAATGATAGTTTTTGTCAGAACATGCGTAAACATTAGACACGGAAGGACACATTTTGTCTAGGTGAGTTGGTGATATCATAGATTACAATGTGATGCTACATTGTCATTTTGATATGGCCATGTCCCTGTTGGAAACACAGCATGAACTTTTCACATGATGAAATTCTCACACAATTCTAAAAAAAAGTAATATGTTTCCACTGGGTTGCGCTCACAGTGACAAAATGAACTTGGCCCGACCCGAACCCAGCCTCATTAACCAGGTATGGGTGGATGCCTAACTGGGTTAGGTCACATCTGAGTCGACCGGGTCGACCCGGATAGAATCTAGATCGGATGTAGATTTGACCCGTCAACCCGGATTGACATGCATTCTACTCGTTTTGATATTATAAATATATAAAATTATATATACAAATATAACATAGGTTTGGCGTTGTGAATCTGATTACAAGCTTGATGCATGCAACATTTCTTACAAAGATCGATGGTTCGAATCCTTCCATTGTAAGTTATTTTTTAATTTTCAATCATAAGGTTTCAAGGAAATAAATAATTTAACACTATTATATAAACAACAAACTCTCTAGCTCACTTGGTTGGTGCTTTGTGCATGTTTAAGTTTGGTCGCATGTTGAAGTCTCGGTGTAGGCTGTTTATTTCAACCTTGTTTTTCTTAAAGAAAAGGGTTTTTCTATTTAATTTCAAACCATAAAGGTTAGAAGAAGTGAATAAATTAAAGATATCAAAGCAACAATAGACTATAGCTCAGTTTGTTCGGTCATGGGTTCATGCCTTGTTCAAACTTTATATTTTTTCAATTGAAAAACTATATCAAACCGGGCCGGATTCGAGTAACCCAATAACTCATCGGGTTGGTACAGGTATTAACTTCCCGACCCGAATTAAAGGAGTTTGGTCCGTTCGGGTCAGGTTTGGGTATACCTTTAAACTCAGACCCAACCCAAACCGAACCTGGCCGGGCCTGACCCGTTTGCCACCCTTGGTATTGCTTAAGGTTGTTTCCTTTATAGTTGAAGATATGTGTAATCACAAGCCTTTCCATCTGTTATGCTCATAAGTATGATAAAGAAATCTTCTAGTAAGTGATACTGAATTTTTTGAAGAAGCACTAGGATTGATGTTGAGATTATGCCATCTTGATTTTGCTAGAAATGAACAGAATACTTCAAGATCTAAATGGGCGATTTTGGTAATGAAAAAGGTCAAAAATATCCAGAAAAGTTTTTATTTTATTTTATTTTACATTACTGTAGATATATTTTAGTTACAAACATTTGTATATTAGTGTCTTTGGAACAAAAAACTTGATCCACTGCTTAAATTAACGGAAATACTTAACAAACATACCTGTAAAGGAGTCCCCGTGAGAAGCAATCGTCGTTGGCAACGATATCTATCGAGATCACGAGCTAAAACCGATTCTCTATCTTTCATGCGCTGAGCTTCATCGATAATGATATATTTCCAATCAATCTTACACAGTTTTGATCGATCAAACATGATGAACTCATAAGTAGTAACAAGTACATTAAACTTCAAGGCGCAGACCTCCTGGAAAACAAAGACAAGCAATAACTAGATTAGTGTGCTTCGTCTAAGTGACTAAATCAGACAAGCCTTCTAGAGAGTTACAACTTACTCATGCATACTAAAAGATCAAGTGGACATGCCATATGCTGATTATTACTCAATTTGTACAAGCAACTAAAGGGTAGTAAATTTTGAAGTGAAATTGAGAGGGATCCGATTGCACACGATTTGTGACTTAGATTATTTTTTAATTTTATTTCATTTTTAGTTTCACATGAT
The DNA here is from genome assembly GCA_030789695.1 of Scilla litardierei. Lineage (NCBI taxonomy): Eukaryota > Viridiplantae > Streptophyta > Magnoliopsida > Asparagales > Asparagaceae > Scilla > Scilla litardierei. The sequence goes on along the minus strand of CM061138.1, from coordinate 39,872,734 downwards.
GCGCATGTGTTTCATTATTTTTTAATGTTTTTTATTTTTAGTTAATTTTTGAGTTAGACGTGTAATGCACAAGCTTTGCCTATAAATATGGAGGTACTCAATTAGTGAATTTGAAGATTTGTTCAATAAAGAGAATCTATATTTGTTAGTGAATCATAATTTTCTTCGAAAATCGATTTTCTCGTGAGTTAAGGATGTATACATGAGGTGCTTGGACATGAGGTTCAGATTTTACCTTTTGATTTACCACACCTTCATTTCCTATCTCCAAATCCTTGGATTCATCCCTAAATCCTTGATTTTCCACTACCATAAAACCCTAGATCAAGATTCGGACCTAAATTTACGTTCCTTCTGCATCTGATTTGGTAACGGCCGAAATCCTAAATTTTCACCTCCATCGTAATCTTTTCCATTTGATCTTTTGATTTAAAAAATCAAAACCCTAACCATTGCCGCCAATCCCCTCTTCTCCAATTTCAGTTTTGCGTTTTTAAGTCTAAAATCCAAAAAAAATCAAAGAAATTTCAAAATTGCATTTTCACCGTCTTCCTCCTCTAATCCATCGCCCAAAACTATACTCGAGCCAACCCTAACCCCAATCACCATCACCCTCAACACTAGCAACTTCATCCCCCACCAACTTCTCCCTCCAAATCCTATCTGACAACACCATCAATAGCAACATCATCATCCCTTCATTACTTCATCTGTTGTTGTCATCATCTTCCTCGTCAACACCACCACCTTTATAATCGTCAAGACTTGTACCGTTGTCAACTGTCTTCCTCTTACCTCATTGTTGTCTATGACTGTACCGTCGTCACCTTCGTAGTTGACCACGGGGGTCGGGATAAAGATCACTATCATTGGCCAACGTTTGAGAGATCACTGTCGTGTTTGCCGCCTTTCCGAGAACCACCAACGTCGCCACCAACTTTTAGCTCCGGTGTCGTCAACAGACTACGGAACATTGGAGAAGCGGCTCAAATCGAGCTATATTCAATCTCACCTGCTCTACACAAATTCAACTCGAGCTAGCCGTTAACCTGGCTCGAGACAACTCAAGCTGTTAGAGCTAACCCCAAGCCAAATTAAGTCGACAGAAGACTACTCGAGTAAAGATGTTCATTAACTCAAACTGACATGTATTGTTCATTAGCTCAATTCGAGCCGAACTCGCGCAACATGGAGCAACCAGGTGCAATTTTAAGTAATTTTTAGGCCAATTTCGAGTATTTTTATGTGGATTGTTATTAGCTTACAGCTCAGGGCACTGATCACAAAAAATCATACTGGTTCTTTACGTTGTGTACATACTTTTCAAGGCATCTAATATTTTCTAAACTTTTTTGGATTCCAATTTTAAATTCATGGGCCTTAATATTTTGCTTCATAATGCCATTATTGCCTAGTAATTAAACTATTCTGCTAATAGAACTTGTGTGCTATCATTTTTCATCTAGGATTGCATATTGCATATGGATGTTTATCTCAATGTGTTAGTTATTGCCCATTTTATTCGTTGCACTTATCATAGTTTGTGCTTAGGAAGGATGTCACATCTTGTGTTTGTCTGATTCTATGTTCATTAAGTCAAATTAGTTGTGCATGCTTCTTAGTGATAAGAACTTTAGAACACAAATGGTCGATTATAAAGAACAAGAAACGATAATAAATAAAATTAATGAATTAACCAAACTACTTCAACGAGAAAACATGACCAAGACCAGCAATTTGAGATTTGAGATCCTGGGCAGACAAATAGAAACCTTATAGACACATGCTAGAAGGAACAACCCTTTGATGATATATGTAGTAGTTCTGTACAGAGCAGACATGACCGATACTTTAAAATGGATAGAACAAACCAAGACATAGATGTTGAGTATTGGACTCCCCGGATTTGGTTTTGGATGATGAGCAAACATAAATAAATCGTGAACTAACACTTTGTGAGCGCAGTTATGGAGATCGTCGCCAAATTCACGTGAACATCCAAAGCGACGTCTCAAGACTTCTCAAAGCACGTATTCATATGCCTAAAGCTTCGTTGAAGCTTTTGGACCAACTTTGAAGACATGAAGATTCGATCGAAGCTTTTGAAGACGGTTTGTCTAGATTTATATTTAGTCTTCTAGCTTTGTTCTTTAGAATGTTAAGCCTTGAGTAGGTATTATTATTTAATCTTCATATCGCTCCTATCTTAGAGCTAGGATCTTAGTAGAAGTCCATTCAAACTTTCTCGAAGCATCGCGCTTCGATTCGGGACTTCTTGTGCATGTTAGTTGGTTCAAGAAGAAGAACCAACCGACTAGATGGTGATCTAGTCGGTCGGAAAAGCTTTTGGACCGACTAGTTTGTCTCCCAAATTCTAAGCTCTTTACTGTTCACAGTTAGTCGGTCTTAGTTGACTCACCGACCGACTAGTTGGTGAACTAGTCGGTCAGTGATGCTTCTTAGACCGACTAGTTGAGCTTTCCCTGTTCATGCCAAGTTATTGTTTATCGTTAGTCGGTCTAAGAACGTTTGGCAACCGACTAGTTGATGATCTAGTCGGTCAACATTTGTTCTTGAACCGACTAAATCAATTTGTATTCAGACTAATAGTTTTTGACTCTTAGTCGGTCTAAGTTAACTGACCGACCGACTAGTTGAGAAACTAGTTGGTCGGAAAGTCTTCTTAGACCGACTAGTTCTTTAGGTCTGAAATTTCATCTGTTCACTGTTCATCCTTTAGTCGGTTCATGTTGTTTCACCGACCGACTAGTTGATGAACTAGTCGGTCAGTGGTTGTTCTTTGACCGACTAATTGCTCCAGATTTCCAACCGTTGGGATTTGACCTAGCTCGATTTTATGGGGACCCTATAAATACAAAGCTTGGTCGTTTCTCTCAAAGTTAGAGCTGCTATTGAGAGCCTTATTCAGATTGAAAGAGTTAGAGATTGAAACTCATTTCCAAAGCTCTCTTCCTCACAAAAAATCATTCGCTCCCTCATTTGAGATCTAGAATCCATCTTGAGAGAACTTTGTTCTTGTTGAGCCATCCAAGCTTTTGCTTGAATCAAGTCTCCTACTCATTCCTAGGCACCCATTGCTGCTCATATTGGTGGTGCTAGGTTTTGGTGACTTCTCCTTCCTCAAATCCCTCCTTGCCCTAATTTGGTAAGAATACTCAATGTATAGGGTTTGTGGTAAGTTGTTGTTTATTTCATATAAACTCTTTTATTGCTATTGATTCTCTCGGTTGTGAGAAAAGGTTGTGATCCCGGGTTGTGGGATTCACTATTGCTATTGATTGTATGATTTGATCTTGTGAAGGTTTTTCACAAGGTATTCATAGTGGAAATCTTGGGTTTAACCTAAGTATCCGGAGGGGATCCGGGTGTTCTGGGACGTAGGATCACCGGGAACAAGTCGGGGAGACTTGGGTGGATCCGAACCCATCATATCAATTGTTTGCATTGAATATTTGTTGTTGTCAATTTTAGCGTCCGCATTTGTTGGTAGTAGTTTGCACGATAATTAGGAATTATACTCCTTGTTATTTTAAAGTAATATTCACCCCCCATCTAGTACTTGTGCAGTAGCTTTCAGGCCATTACAATAGATAGCAGAGGTCAATGTGCCTTAGGAAACGTAATGATTTTGATAATGACGCAGAGAACATTAATAGGTATGACCAAATTGATCCCTTCTGAAGGTCAATGTAGACACACCTATCTTTGATGGCGGACATGACCCACGGACATGACCCACGTGCCTTTTCTAAATGGCTGGCCGACATTGACCATTTCTTCGATTGGTATGATATATCTAAGGTCCATAAGATGCATTTTGCTATAATGAAGTTGCAGGGATCTATCAAAGTGTAGTGGACCTCTATAAAGAGGACTTGATGTGAAGACATGAACCCATAGTCTAGGATAGAAATGAAAAAAGTAGAAAGTGAAATAGTTATCTCCGTCTTATATAGGTCGTCTGCTGGACAACCTCAAAGACACATCGTGACAGTATAACAGTTGCGGAGTATACGACTTTTTGACAATCTTGTTGTTAGGTGTGATATTCGAGAGGAACTAAATTGCACTATTTAGGTTATGCATTGGACTAAGAACTGAGATCTCACGTGAGATGCTCCCCTACACTGTTCTGTTGATAAGGCATATCGTTTAGCTTTAAATTATGACACATATATGAAATGCTTTATGATAGAAAAGCTAAAGAACGCGAGCAACTCTGAACCCACTGAAGCTAAGGATCTTAAGGAAAAAGATGATATTGACAAGTCTTCACAGTTTGGAGGTAAGCGGGCCTAGTGTTTTAGATGTCATGGATTTTGCCACCTTGCGTATCAATGAACCATGAGTTTGCTCATTAAGACTCACGATGATCATTTTAATGATCGTGAGATTGAGGTGGTTTGCATCTCATAGGATGTCAATAACAATAAAGATAAGGATCTACTTCAGGCTAATGCTCGTATGCAAGTCATTGTGTGCATGTTAAGCATACCTAGGAATGAGAAAGTTTGATGACAAGCTACTATCTTTTATAACTACACAAAACATGAGATAAGTCATTTTAATTGATAAGTGATATAGGTAGGTGCATGAACATTGTTGCTAAATCGGCTTTAGAATGCAAGAGACCAAAAGTTAAACATCATCCACAGTCATACAACATTTTTTGGATTGACGACACTGCTCATGATGTGAACCAGCATTGTTTAGTGCTGATTTAGGGATGAAGTCACATTTGGTGTGATGTTATCCATATAGATGATGCATATGTTTTACTTGATGGGCATGGTTGTATAATGTAGACTAGAAATTGCCCGTGCACTTGGTGCATGAAGCAAAAATAAACGCCAACGAACACGGCCGTAATGCACGCGCGGAACCGGGAAGGAGCGAAAAGCTTGGGTGTGCATGTCGGCAGCATGGGATGGTAAAAGGGGAGCGAATGCACGGACACACCAAAACCAACCCACACAATCAGGATGCAGGACCCACACTGGATTTTTTGATAAGTGCAAAAACAGGTGAAAAATGAGAAGAGTGGTTATGGGTGAGTGTACTGTCTTGGGGTTTTTGGTTTTTTTATTGAGTGTGTGATTTTGGGTGTTTTGTGTTTGGGTGTGTTTTGGGGGTTTGGGTGGGGTTTTGGGTTTTTTGGGTTTTGGTTTTAAGGAGGTTATCTCATGTGACGATGTGACATTGCCACATGGGACAAATTCAAAAACACCCCTCAATTGTAATAAGAATGTTATGATTTTTGAAAGGTCAACTAAACATATGTATAATCAAAATGAGAAAAGAATTGTGTTGGTCCCCTTCCAACCAAAGAGTCTAGTTGATGATAAAAAGAATGGGTTGGTCACCAATAAAGTAAGCACGAAGTCAGTCCACTTAGTTATTCAGAGTCTTCTAGAGTTAAGCACCGATTGCATATTTAGTGCATTTCTTAGGCCTATTGCATAACATTTACATGAGCTGCATAATGAGATTAGAAGTAAAGATGCAATTGCTAACAATAATATCAAGTATGTTGCAGAATTACATAAAACTTACAGGAATTTATGGTCGTGAAGGATGATTTATTTACATATCGCTTTGAAAGATTCCTACTTGGAACTAAGAAAGAGGTGCACTTGGCATGTTGATCTGTTCCAAGCCTTGAGGACATGCCTTAAATAGCAAGCTATATATTCAATCAAAGCTTGACATTGGTACAAATCTTGACATTGTTGATTCGATTTACTCATCCCTTGTGCCAGCATGGAGTAACCACTAGAGTTCGAGCCGTTTGACCCAGTTGTTTGAGATACATTGCATTATCACCATTCACCAACGACAAAAGGTTTTAAACCAAGAAGAATGATACACATCCAATTGCAAACTATTCAAGATTTAGATAATATTTTCATTTGATTTGATTTTTATTTTTGCATGTGGCATCCATGTATTATTATTTTTAGAGTTTTCTTTATGTTTAGTTGATTTTTGAGTTCCACATATGATTCACATCGATTTAGCTGTAAATATGAATGTACCAAAACTTTTATGATCGGTTAATGAATTTGAAGATTTGTTCAATTAAGAGAAATTTGTTGATTGATTCGTGGCAGCCCTACTATTCTTGAAAATCGTTTTTCTGACAAGTTGAAAGTTTGTGTGGTAGGTGCATAAGCATGAGATATAAATCTTATCTTTTTATTTACCAAATCCTAATTTTCTATCCCAAAATCCCTAGATTCATTCACGATTCCTTGATTTCCCACAACCATAAACCCCAAGGTCAAGTCAAACCTAGATCTACATTCATTCCAGATCAGAAAACAAATTTGAATACCATTTTTCAAGGTACTATCTTCCCTGCCAAACTTCATTGCAATGAGAACACATTGATGTCCTAATTGTCAAATTAATTCATAAAGTTTTGAAGGAATCAAAGTACACTTCAGAGACACTACATAGATGATAAATGAGTGTACGTGAAAAAAAAACCCAAAACATACACACATCATGAACCTATTACCCGCAATATAAAACCATATAATTTTCACAGCATGTTGCAGATATTCTTAGTGACAAGCCTAATTAGTTAATAGGCCTGCTTGTTAGCATGCTTGCGCTCTTAGTTTCACCACATATGAGCCAATACCTAGCAGCAACCAATGCATGCATAAACACATTAAGTGTAAACACATGTATGCCTCAACATAAAAAAGCAAAATCTGCTTTATGTAACCATGTGTCTGCTAATTTCTGTAAGTTAAAGTGACCACACAAAATCAAAGCCGCCTTCCAATAAAATAATTACTGATAGTGCATGGCATATGAACTGAAAGAAACGAAAAAACATGTATATGATACAATTTCACAACCAACTTGATAGGGAATGTGAACAAGGCGTCTGTTTTATAATTGTTAAGAACGATATTACATGAACTACAACATGATCAGTGTATGTGCACGTGAATGTCTACATCTAGGTGTATACACATGTATGGCTGCATGCGTACAAGTATGTCTCTCTTTTTCATAATGTGTTTTAAGATATATGAATAGTGTAAGCATCTGTCTCAATAGAGATAAAGAATCAGAAATTTGTTCCAAGCCAAATTTAAAATTAACAGAAGGAACACACACACACACACACACACACACACAAGGCATAACCCGTGCCCTAAGGGCACGGTTCATTTAAAATATTCACCCCTCAAAATCTTGGTTTTCGTAATTTTAATCAAACATCAATACTTAAAGCACGGTAATTGTTATTTAGTTCCCCCCAAAAATTTTAGCTCTCCCAAAATTTAGTTTCCTCCTAATTTAGTTCCCTCCATAATTTAAGGGTTTTCCCGTCAAAATTTTTACAAACTCGCATCCTACCCATTGACCCTTGTCCTAGCCAGCAACCTCATTTAAAAACATCCCTCATTTGTGTGTGTGTGTGCGCGCGCGTGCGCATGATAATCTTATGCAGCTAATCGCACTAGTCATATTATATTTGTCTGTCATAAGCATTGGAATTATATAGGCCATCCCACGGGTCATCTAGTGCTTATAGACCAAGTTCTCCCTATGCTATGTTTCATCATACAGCCATAAAACAGTACTTTCTTCTTGACTTCTTCAAATCTGAAAGACTAGACCGTGATTGACTTCCTTCATTCGGCTTTGTTAGACAACTTATCAATCTCCGTTCTGCAAGCATATCATATTCACTTACCCAATTTTGCTTACAATTAAAATTTGAAAAATAAAAACCAGACAAATATGCATTTCTTGCACAGCTTCCTTGGATAACCTCAGCGACTTCATTGTACAAGCATAACAATATCTCTTACCTTTATTATTACAAAAGACAAAATTTTCTTTTATTATTACAGTAACTAAATTTTCTTGTAATTATTGTTGCAGCTGTTACTGTTATACTGTTGTCACTATTGTTACTATTCTCATTATTGGTGCTGCTCTGTATTGTTATTATAATGACTACAGCAATTGATATTCGTTTATATGAATTAGTAAGCTCAAGTAACCATCTGAGACACATTATAGCTAGTTACGCTACAAGCATAATGCACAAGACCCACTGACAGGAGAAGAACGAAATAACATGTTCAGCCAGCATAATTGACATGTAGTTATCAAACAAGATAGAATAAAAGACATGAAGACAAACAAGACCCACTGGAATGACTACAAAAGACATGAAGAAGAAGAAGAGAATAAAATTTAAGACAATGAAATTTTATAGCTATTCACAAACACAAACAAATGTAGAAAATACAAGCATGCACAAACAAACAAAAACCCCAACATGCACACACAGAGGCATGGCTCCTTCCAGAATCCTCCCCCATCAAATTCAACAATAGGCAAAGATTATAATATAAATAAATAAACTAAATAAAAATGAGGATCTGCTTCATTTAAGCTGATTACATTGTTTAGAGTGCCTCAAAAAAATCAAGTTTCTCTAAGCTTTTGCCCTTCCATCAAGTAAGAGAAAAATGGATAGATTAAAATAGCAAGTTGCTTAGTTTGACAGTCTAGAATGTCTGAAAACCCAAAAAAAATTGGTGTCTACAGTATTTAAGTTCTTCAGGTCATGATTAAAGGTTTAGAAAAAAGAATTAGTAAGCCTCAAGCAATCTAAGAAACATGGTATTTCCAGCCCTCCATTTCCTACATTATGTTGAAGTCATGCAGATAATTGCTAAGATATACATTCATTTATTTACTTACTTATCTATATGTTTACTTATTTATTTGAACTCATGAGGGCATGTTTCTTTTGTTGAGAATGGGATTGTGAAAAGTTGAGGGGTTGTGGAATCTTGATGTGAGGAAAGTTTGGTTTTGTATTTCTTTTGTTAGAAAGTTGGTTGGAAAGTTGGTTTAAGAATTTTATGTGGGGCCTACACAATTTTCTTGTGTTTCTTTGGTTTAAGAAAGTTGTATGAAGAAATTTTATGTGGGGTACACATGTTGAAATAATAAATTACTTGTAATTATCCTAATTTAAGTAATTCAAATTAAGTTACTTATAAATGTTACTTTTATTTATTGTTTTATTTAATTGAAATTATAAATATTAGTAGAAATAATTAAATATAATTTAGTTATAAACTAACATATATAATTAAACTAATTATTAAACAAAAATATTTAATTATAATCATTAAAATAACCAATTTAGTTATAAACTAACCTACATTTAATTAACTGTTAATTAACCGCAACCTGGACACAACAGTGCCTCCGATCCCTAATGGGACAAAAAACTCGAAGGCACTGTGCACTTCTCAGTGCACAGTGCCTCCGTCGAATTTAAAAAAAGGAGAGGCACGCTGCGTTTCGCCGAGAGAAAGGAGAGAAGGAGTGGGGCCCGCGTCAACATTCTCAGCTAGAATCAGCGGGATTTCCGGCTATTTCGATGACGGAAAGTTTGCCGCCACCTCAGCTCCACATAGGCGCCAGCAAAGCGAAAAGTAATGAGAAAATTTTTGCGGAAAGAAACAGACGGTGGGAAAGTGCGCCTTGAGAACGGTGAATAGTGGGTGAATAGTGCCATGAACAGTGGTTTTGGGCCACTTTCTACTCAACTCTCAACAAAAGAAACAGGCCCTGAGTTTCCCTCCAGAACTCTTAAATTTTATCCTAAAACAGGACGTGGTAACCGATAGAGAGACCTATGGAAGCAAATAAATAGAAGAAAAAATAGCATAATGGGGCATCTTACATGAGAAAACAGCTTCGCCCTTTGTTCCTTTCCACCAACATAAAAGATACATGATACAGATGGCAGCCAGTTATGTAGCTCGCTCTGGAAGAACAAGAAATAAGTCAACTAGAATCTTATATTATAAGAAAGTTTTGCAAAATCACCAAGAATGGGAAGAATGTATCTGACCTTCCAATTTACTAAAACGGCATTTGGAACTATAATGAGGTGGGGCCCGTAGTTCCCTTTAAACTCCATCAAATAAGCAATCAGTGCCATTACCTATAGATAAAACAAATAAATAAATGTGGAATAGGCTCTATGGCATGACAGCATAGTACATAAAACAATATGAAAGCTAAAAAACCTCCTGATAACAGATGCATGCTAAGATAACTAACCTTCCTAGCCCTACCTCAACACTTCTATGATAACTAATCTTCCTAGCCCTACCTCAACACTTATATTATAAGCTCAACATGGGATAAAAAATTTGATTATTGCTCATATATTCCAACATTATAAATACCAGATTCACAAACATAAATAGAGGTAAGCGGCAAAGAGCAAATATTGCAGTAATTTAAGAAAATAATTTAAAAGATGAAATAATATGACGTCGAGCAACCTGTACAGTCTTTCCAAGACCCATCTCATCTGCCAAAATCCCATTCAACTTGTTGTTATACAAAGAAAGCATCCATTGCAAGCCAACCTGAAAATAGTTGAATTAAAAGCCTCTTATTTTAGCAGAAAATTGAATGGATACAAGGGAGCAAAAGAAAGATTAATTTGGAAGTGGAACCCACAAGTTGATAGTCTCTTAAAGTTCCCATTCGTAACATTGAGGGCTGTCTTGTGACTCTCTCATTCACAGCATGTGCCAAATTATAATACCTGCCCGCCATCAAATATACCAGCCTAGATCAGCGAATGTACATTATAAAAAAGTATCCCAACACAAGACACAAGTCACACAACAGATCGCCAATCTTAACAACGATGATGCCATCATGAATGAACTTACTTATTATCAGATGTGCTGTCCTTTGGTGCATTCATTTCGGAGAACCTATTCCGTATCATTACCTCCTCTCCTGCACATATTGCAGCAGCCTTGACTTCTTCCTCTGAAAGGCCCTATTAGCCGTAAAAGTCAACAAAATAGGGAAAGACGTCAAATTAGCAGAAAGAAAACCAGAAGAGCAAAAGTGAAACAGAAAAAGGCGCTCACCTGGGATCGAGCAGCTGCCGCTGCAGATTTTGCAGCCTCTTCTACCTCTTGATTATTCTTTGCTGCTGTTATTTTCCCTCCTAGTTTCTGGAGATACTCTTCTGTTTGAGACAAGAAAGAAGAAAGAACAGCATAACGCTGAGAAGCATCACCGGGTACATTGGTCTGTTGTTCCAGAAGCATTTCACGATATCGATCAACATCGTTGTTCTTCAATGCCTCCATTCTTTTGTTTCGATCACCATCTTTTCTTTTAGAGAACTCCCTCAACATTCTCTCATGATATTTAGCCACACCCCGATTGCGGGTTGTTCGTGCATCACGAATGGCCCAGTGAGCTTCTAAGAGCTTCTTGCGCCATTGGAAGATGGACTTTAATTGCTTCTCTCTTGTGGCCTTTTGTACCTGCTGGACTTGCCTCGAGAGTTCAATCCGCTGGCGTTCACACTGTCTTACAAATTTACGGTATGGCCTGTCAGGCATTGCCATTATCTCCTGCTGCTGCTGATCAACTTCGTCCCTCAGACGAGCCTGAAAATCCAAAAGACGAAGTTTTTTCTCTTCAATTTGCAGCCTCAAAACTAGATCAGGGCAAATCCTTTTCCTCTCCAAGTTAATAGCAAGCAAGCCACTGATCTTTTTCAGATTCTCAGTTCTTTTCTTGTTAAGCACTTCCACGCCTTCCTCATACAGCAAATCTTTTAAATCATAAGCTAATTTTAGGCCACTTGAACTATTTGTAGATAATCCAAAGGCTTCAGGCTTCCTGGCAAAGCAAGGAAAATCAAAAAGCGGACCATGATATTTTCTGGTAGAAACATCTTTAGAAGGTGGTGCACTGCTCTTAGAAGCTGTTTTATTTACTTGCCCAGAATCAACTGTGGCATTGGAAATCGGAACTGATTTTCCCTTATTGGTATTATGATTGGATTTAACGGATTTTAATTGACCATCTCTTTCATCCTCCTGCTCGGTTTTAACAGAAAAGGTAGTGTTTTGTTCGGCCTTCCCACTAGATGATACATGCAGAGATTCCTTTGTCGAACTTGATGGTCCTTGCAAGTGATTAACAACCACAGCTGCTTTTTCTTCTCCACCAACAGACTCCTCCTTCAGCAAACCATGTCCTTTGCTGGGAGGAGCAAGCTGGGGAGTGGTATTGCTTGTCTTTACAGGCTTTGCATGCTCTTCAATAATCTTTCCATCAAAGTTTTCATGGTTAGATGTCCCTGCTGAAAGTTGTGGCTCCAAATCAAGAGGTGGTGGTACAATGGCTTGAAGAACTTCCTGCGGAAGAGCACCTTCACCACGCTGCGCAAGACAAAAGTAAGTTCTTAAGCTTTTTAATTGGGCCATTCAGCCCATATCTAACTGTATACTGTCATGAGAGGAGGGGTACTGAGAAAATGGTCAGGTACCTTGAGACGTCTAAACGCCAGTATCTGTGCTTTCAGAACATGAAGCTGTTGCTTAGTAAACCCAATACATTGTTTTGGCCCCTCGGTTAGGCCCCCCTGAGTTGGTGGTTGGGTTCCAATGGCCTCAACTGGGGGCGCTGCATGTTGTAATGGTGGACGGTTTGATTGCTGCAATTGCCTGAAGTGCTGAGTTTGAAGGGGTTCAGTCCTGCAACTTTTGTTCATGGTGCCTGAATGGTCTATGACATGGCTTGACATACCAGAAGATTGTGGCGGATGTATCATTGGGCCTCCATTACCCATTAACATAGAAGGCCGATCGACCCTCTCGTTTTGACTGTCTTTGTTGTGAACAGCAAGTTGATGCTGCATTGGAATGCTGTTAGTCCTCATTGGTGTGGTCATTCCACTGCTGAATATTGATCCAGGGGGAGGTGTTTGCCGATGTTTCACTAGGCCAGCCTGACCAGAGAGATCATTCGCATAACTCGTGGGAATTGAAGGTTCACATCCAATGGATGAGGGTATATTATGTTGCTTTGACGAAGATAAACCTGGTTGTTGTGCTGTTGTAACTGATTCATTTGGCTTCTGCATTGCAGACAACCTATCAGATTGCCAAATCGGCAGAAGTTGAGCAGCTACAGCGGCATTAGTGGGAATAGACAAGTCAATATTACGTTCCATGGCCCACGCTTGAAACTGGGCCATCAACAACTGGTTGGTTGCAGTATTTTCCATACTCTGTGATTGTACCAATTGCCCGGGCCTTACCATGTTTGTTGGTGCTTGTTGTCCAACCATATTTTGAGGTTTCAGGTCATTTCTCTGATAGGTACTAGAACGTCCTTGCTCCATCTGCTTCTCACCATGGCCAAACTGTTCGGTCGGTTTCGAAAACATTGACATGTGTGGTTGACTGGTTGTTTGAAGGGACATAAGGTCTTGCATCTTCAAATTATTTACATGAACATCTTGATCCCTCCCATGCTGACCAATGATACCAAATTTTCCTTGTTGTTGCATAAGCATATTGCCATGAGACTTTTGTTGTTGCGCAGCTTGCAAAGCAAATTGGAGGTAAGCTTGATGAACTGGGTTTTGGATATGTTGCTCTGGACCACGTGATTTGTTCTGACTATTCTCATGAAATTGGGTACCATGTTGATGAGGTGAATCGTTAAACTTCCTCAACGAATGGGAGGCAGGTAAAGAACTGGAACATACCGGAAAGTTGCTCCCAGCAATGACACTATGTACACCACCGGATATATAAGATGCAGGGTTCTCCTCCACTTCAGGCTTTCTTAGCAGATGCTGTTGTTGTTGCTGCTGCTGCTGTTACCAGATGAAAAGTAATACAATAAACAAGATTAAAAAACCATTCACGTACTTAAGTTGTGATACTAGAACCAAATTTTCAAAACATTTTTTCAGCACACTCTGTTTTCCAGGCCATTCACTACATTACATCCACATAAAAACGGATATGATTCACAAACAAATGATAAGTTGGGGAAATATATTAGCTAACATTCAGCATCAGTCATACAAAAAACACAGATTACTAATTCAGAAAAAACTGCCATCTACAATGGTATGACGTTGAACTTACACACCTTGGGAGTTAGATGTCAAATTTGATATCTGAAGCCATGAGAAGCAGAAGACTACACAATTAGTTATATGTTCTAACAAAGAGAACCAATAGGCAACGTGTTGGAAAGCATACAGAAATAATCTTAGCAATTAATTGCTCATGAATCAATGTTTACACATAATGATAAACAAGAAAGTGAAAAAAATTCCGTTGCCGTTCAATTCCACCTAGCATGGTACTCGTAGAGGATAAATTTCAAAGGTTTGTACTGACTTCTATTAATTTAAAATTTTCTTTGCTAATTGCACTTATCTCAGCTTATCCCAGTTGATCTCTAAGTAGTAATTGTATGCTGTGCGAATAATCCTTTCAAAATGTATTTTTCACGTGCTGGTACAAAAAAAGTTGACACAACCAAAAACATCATAACCAAAACCAAACGGAGGCACAAAACAAGACCGCTGAAGAAAATGAAAAGGGAAAATAAAAAATCATAATCCCGCTATCAAATGAACACACTTCTACATTGGATGACGTGCAGATAAAGCCTTCTTAGATGTTATCATCGCCAATAACTACCAATCAGTCTTTAGGACAGCAACACAAAAATCCTTTAAAACAGTCGAAAAACGATTTCATGATCGCTTCAAAAGCAGCTCCCTGAAGTGAAAAGTACAAGAGGACAGGAAAATAACATCTTGGTCGTTAAAACCAACAAACAACAACTATACCAAATATTAAAAGAGTCAATGAGCATTAAATTCTTTGAAACAAGTGGGCAAAATAAATAAATAAATAACAGATACCAACTCATAAATCACCAAAAAAAGAGTAAAAATAGAACTCTCTAGAGACTACCACATCGGTCAATTAGTAAACAAGGGAGTTAAAAAGCATTTTTTTTAAAGAGCTAAAAAGATAAAAACAAGAGTGATAGATTAACTCGTTACAAGCCTCTTGAATTTCCACCAAAACTGGAAAGTGAACGAAATAAACGCCGCCTTCTTCTCAGACCCCCATGCAAACACTAACCGACATATGACAACAAATACAAAAAAATTGGCGGGCAAATCACGCTCACATTTCTCAAATTGAGCTGCTGCTGCTGCTGCTGTTGATGATGGATTGATTCAAACCCTAACTGATTCGAAACGGCTGATGAGGACGGCGAAGACGAAGAAGAGGACGGAGCCGCCGGATTCCGGCCATGTGACCCACCTCCCGATTGCATGCGGATTCAATTAACCCTCACAAAAAGATTCGATTTCGATGGGATTAAGGAAAAACCAGAGATCCGACGGGGAAATATTCGCGGCGAACCTATTGGGAGTTCGGCGTCGAGAGGGGCAATTCCCGCGGGACTTGCCAAGAAATTTACAGAGAAATGAGAAGTTGACACGGATCTGGGGAATTTTTTCCGATTGTTTTTTTCTCGAGTTGAACCCTAATCTTTTGTCGAGAGGGATTTTTTTACGGACTTTCTCTTTGTTTTAGTTTTCGCAGTGTCATATATAAACGTACGACTTCGTTAATTTTATTATTGGTCCGTTGTGAACCCCTAATTTACAAACACACCCTTGGATACTTGAAAATTTTATACACATGCCAATTTCTATTTCACACGCATATCACCTATCATCTATTCTATATTTGACGAAGAATTTGAATGTTGTCCTACTAGGATAAGTGACTAGGACAAATGGCGCTTATGACTAGGATAAGGGCTTGATGACTAGGACAATGAATTCACGAACTTTGTCCCACGTGGCAGTTTTGTCCCACGTAGCAATTTTGGCCCAGTCATATTTTTTGTTTCTGACTGGGACGCCCCAGAGGGTTGGGTGTGTTTCTGGACTTGGGTTTGGGATGTGTTTTTGGTGATTTTTTTTACATTTTAGTCCCTGCTTTTTCCTCTTTTCCCCCTGCCCCTTCTCTCTCATTCACACCCACGCTTTTTTCACTTTGGCGACCGCTTCTCTCCGCATTTGCGCCCGGGCGACAACTGCCTCTGTGCCCTCTGGGCACGGGTTATGCCTAGTCTATTCTATATTTGACGAAGAATTTCAATGTTGTCCTACTAGGATAAGTGACTAGGACAAATGGGCTTATGACTAGGATAATGGCTTGATGATTATGACAATGACTAGGATAAAGTTTTAGTTGGAAGCTTTTAAATTTTGGGAGGAAAACTATTTGATATGAGTATGAGGTTTGAAATTTGAATTTTGAAACAAAACTATTGGGGGGAAACTTAAATTTTGGGGGAAACTTGAAATTTTAGAGGAAAACTTGAACTTTGTGGTAACTTGAAATCTGTGGTGAGGAGAACTCAGCCATTAAATAAACCGTGCCCTATGGGCACAGGCAATGACTAGTTCATTTACAAATTTGCCATTCATAACAAATGTTTCTTGTTTTTGTGAAATTCCTTTTTTACATGGTTACACCCATCAAAATTTTCTCTCCTCATTGGCCCTGCCCCACATCACCTCCTCCAACCATTACTGTCGGCGACATCTCCGTCTACTCTTTATCTTCTTCATTTTCTTCCATTTCATCAAATCTATCATATTCATTAATTTTATCAATTTTACAAAACATAGCCTTAAGCCGCCACCTTATATCCCTCATGTTCATCTTCTTTATCGTCATCTTTCTTATCTTCTTCAACATATTCATCTTTCTTCAATAAGTGTATCCCGTATAAAAAATTAACCATCTATAAATGTGATGAAGACCATGTAAGGATCCTGTCTATGGGGAAAACACTAGAAGTGGGTTTGAATAGTGTTTATGCAATTTAAAAAGATAGTTACACCAATTTAAATGCAATCCAACAAAATAATGCGGAATAGAAAAATAAACTCGGTCACGCCCCGCTTCCCAAAATACCCTGGAGCGAGGACGCGACGAAGGTCCGCATATGCATAAAACAAGGAGGAATTTTTTTCTTCTTCTTCCTTGTTCAATGCACAATAAGCGTCTGTAGTAATTCCATTGAAGGACAGGTTCTTGTCATGCAAACTCAGAGAAACAACACACAACATCTTTGTTATCACAATAGATGATAAGTAGTACAGGACTGGGCCTTATAGTACGGCCTACATCGACTCGACAGAAAAGTAAAGTACATCACTCGAAAGTAAATAGCACACTGACGATAAGGAAAACACACTGACGGTGAAAAGCGGATGCTGTGGTCGAATCGGAAACTCCTATTTCTCAGCAAGTGCAGGCTCAGTAACGTCCTTTGATCCCTGGTCCACGGGATCGTCATCAGTGTAGTACTCCACGTACTCCGTCGGCTCGTAGTCTGACATGCATTTCAAAGAAAACAAAGAAATACATGTCAGCTCTAAGCGGCAAGTAATAACCAACAGAAAGTAAAAGTGGCAATGTAATTAACGAACAAGAGGTAACAAACGTCGCTTGACTGTCTAATAGTGTAGGCATGCCTAATAATATGAAGTCTAACTTAACTTTCAAATCAGCCAGGCAGTCAGGGCTTGAAGGCACAGGTCACTTATATGACCGCAGGACAAGTCCTTTGGTTGACCAACCCCCTTTCCATTCCTTTCTAGACACTGATTCGGTCGTAATTTAAGACCGCTTGTTATTATACCGCCTTGCCACGTTCGAGTAGTCTCGACTTAGTCAGTAGAACAGTGATATCAAGTCAGCAATAGTGGCATAGTAAACAAACAAGCTAGTGCATCAGCCTTAAATGCCGTAAGGGCCCAATAGTGTGCTCCGTAAATGTGCTCCGGCCAGTACTGCACAAGTCCACTGTACAACCCCAACAGCAAAAGCTCCCACAAAAGTACAACTCAACCCTACGGGGTACAAAGGGAACAGGGGTACAACACTACGTTCATCACACACACAACCCAAAACTACACCACGCGACCCACACTAACCACAACACTACGGACCCTGCTGAGACGAGCTGCCCTCCGGGGTCTCCACTCCCGGGCCCGCCGTCAGAGAACCAGTGCCTGGACCTGTAGGGGGAGGACACGTCACAGCGTGCCCAGTAGGAACTCCACAACTCTACTACTCTAATCATAGCGCACAACAAGGAATCACAACAAAGGAAAAGGCATCACATTCCAGAGTTACTGTTTTTTCTTTATAGGTTAGTTTTCATGCATGAATTCGAAACCTCAGTAACGGGTCAGACATTGGGGACTGGACCTCACCCGGTAAGGTGGGTGGAATGCTACGACTTCCCGAGACAAGCTCTTACGAAAGAAGCCGTTCACCAACACAACCAACTCAACCACAACCGCACCAACTCCCCGCCGCTGAGGGCTCGTCAGGAGTGGTCCACAACCCAGCAGTCCATCCCCGCATGTCCACTCGTTACCTTGGTTTCCCCCAACCCTCCTAGGGTCCTCACCCACTTCGAGTGGAACAAGATATCCCTAGGTTATCTTTTAGCTAATCATTAATCCTAGGGTATTGAGCGTGTAAAATGACGTATGTAAATGATGTCTAAAATTCATTCTTTTCATCAAGATATTCACAACAAACTAGCATGCTCCATAAGCCATGTATCATAACCTCATTGATCATATACAATTCCTTGTGGGTAATACATGTCACACAATTAACAATGCCATTTTCCAAGTTTCTTCAATCTTAAGTTCATTCAGGCATTTTAACAAACATATAATGAGCGCCACATAAATGAAGAGAATCATGTCACCAATTTTGTAACAAATAGCATAACTAATCTTACATACATGCATCAACACCATTCTTGCATTTGGAGTGAAAAATTAGCAATATCACACAAGTCCAATTTCACCCAACACCCTTCAACATACTGAAATTGCATGAACAGATAGAAAAACAGCATTTTTAACCCATTTATTTTGAGAATTTGACAAATCTCAAAGAATGAAAGTTGGAGATATTATAGTTATGAGTTCACCCATAAAATTTCAGACAAAGATATGAAGTATTGGATTTATAGTGAATTATTTGGTAAATGGTGTCAAAACTGTTCTGCAGACAGATTTCTGTGTCTGTGTTCAAAGCCAATTTTGGGAATATTTTAGCCATAATTTCAACATAAAAGTCGCGATGGACTTTGAGAAAAACTTGTTAGCTTTCCAACAAGACCAAAATCAACAAATTCTAAGATGTTTGCAGGTAGTGGTGCTCGTTTTACTGAAATGTGTATAGCTTGACAGAATTCCTGGCATGTTGCACAATTCGAATTTTTACCCTAACTTCCAGTTCGAATTAGAAAGAGTGATGAACATGAAAGTTACTCATAACTACGAGATAAATATCATATAAAATTTTCAGAGCATTTCTAATATCCAATTAATCCCAGAACTCAGCTAAAGTTTCAGCAAATTTCAGGCATGCATCAAGATTCCTAGTTCTACAACATTCTTCCCAAAATTTCAGAGAAAACTCATACATATAAGGTGCTTTCCATCATCTATAATTAGAGTAGGAGAGTTAAGAGTTCCTACCTCTTTGGAGCTTCAAGAATGGTTGATGGTTTGAGTAGTAGCCCTCTCATTCTCCTTCTCCTTCTCCTCTTCCTATTCTTCTTCTTCTTCTTCTTTTTCTTTCCTTTTTTTCCTAGCTAATTTCAGTCATGGGCTGAAAATAATGGAGAGAGGGGGAGAGAAAAGGGATTTAGGAGAAGGGAGTGGGGTGGGGGGTTATGGTGTAGGGTGAGGGGAGAGATGGGGGGGTTTGGTGTACTTGGTATGGCAAACTTATTGCCATACTCTATTTTTCTTTTCATTTCTTTTTTTTTCTTTCTTTTTTTTTTCAAAATTAGCCATCCAAAAGCTTGATTTTATTACAAGTTTGCCATTGCAAATATCTCATTTCCCTTTTTCACAATAACCCTTCACTTGAAGAAATTTGCATTAAGCCCAATCTTACAATGATACCCTCGTTTGGGTATAAATGAAAATTCGAGGGGCAATTTGCAAATCTCTCCACTCCCCGGGATTGGTGTGCACATGTACGAGAAACTTGGATGAATTTAACGATTACTTAGTATTTGAACACTAGGGTTGTTACAAACAAGTTAGTGCATCAGCCTTAAATGCCGCAAGGGCCCAATAGTGTGCTCCGTAAATGTGCTCCGTAAATGCCCGATGGCCCAATAGTGTGTTCCGTAATGTGCTCCGTAAATGCCCGAGGGCCCAATAGTGTTTTCCGTAAATGTGATCCGTAAATGCCCGACGGCCCAATAGTGTTTTCCGTAAATGTGCTCCGTAAATGCCCGAGGGCCCAATAGTGTGTACGACAACCATAAACACAAATACGTGTGAGTACTTGCGTACAGTAAAACACGGTAGGAGGTGGTTAATACTTGCACATATATACGGTAATTACTTGGTAAATACTTGCGGTATTTACTTGCATTCACACGGTAATTACTTGCCTGTAGTTGTGACCGGTTGTAATCCGGTTCCTTTGGCGGGTCTCGTATCGCGTCCGGGAGGTGGTGTCTTCCCGGGTCGTCTACCTACAAACACCACACGCACGCACCCATATTTTATTCATTAATAACCAAGATTACAAAGTTCGTACTACGTGCACATATGCACGTATACGTATACACGTTTGAAAAATAACAATTCCTAAATCAAAACCTTAAAAAATTCCTTTAAAATCCTTTCTAAATCCCCTTCAGGAATTCCTACAAACTTTCACTCACAAAATTTTCCATTCCCTTCAAAAATTATTACTTCAAACCCCCTTCACAATTTTTCATTCTAAATTAATCCCTTCACTTAATCCTTCACAAATTCCCCCTCCTTCACAAAAGTGGCAGCACACCAAACTATGAATTTTTTTGACCTTTCAGTTTGTTTTCAAACTTTCATCTCCTTCTTCTTCTTCACTTGAGTATGTTCAATGGTGGAGGAGGAAAGAGCCACGGGGGAGCAAGGAGGGGAGGTTGAGGTGGGGGTGGCCATGGATGGGTTTGTTTGAGTTTTTAGAGAGAGATAGAGAGAGATAAAGAGAGTTTGAAAGAGGTTGAAGATGGGGAAATAGAAGAGGTTGGTGGGGGCTCACCGGAGATGAGGGAGTTCGTCGGAAAGTTGGCCGGAGCTTCGCCGGATGGGAGGTTGAAGATGTCATTAGACGAGGGATTAAGGGGGTTTAAATAGGTGTTAGAAACTAATTTTTTAAGTAGGCATTTAATTCCTAGTCAAAAGTGGAGATTAAGTTAGATTAAATAAGATTAGCTTTTTTGAAAATTTTGAACGGTTGTCTCCTCCACATGTTAGTCATGTCAGGGTAATTAGTAATTAGGTTAATCTAATTAGTAATTAGGCAAGGTAATTAGCGATGGTAAAAGTAAAATTTGAAATTACGATTTTGCCCCTACTAGTAAACGTGTCCGAAAAATTACGAAAACTTACCCACGGGTTCGTATCGTCACGAGGATCGTGAATACGAAGTTCGATTCAGGTTTGAGATACGACCATACGAGGCGTGTGCCAAAACATTTAGGAAGCGGGTTTACGGGTTCTCTAATGATTTGTCGTCAGAAAATTACGAAATTAATATGGGAAGCCCTAAATGATCATCGAATGTTACTGTAAAGTTTGAAATCGTTTTGATGTCGTTTGCATATAAAATTAATTCATTAAGCCAAAACGGTAATAATCGAAAATGAATTTTTACCAGATTATTTAGAGGTATTCGATGAAACCCAAACTTACTAAAATACCACATAACTAATTTAATACTTCAAAATATTTTTATAAGGAAATTTGAAATCATAAAACTCCTGACGGAAAAATAGTTTAATAGGTTAAACAAGCAAATTGTTATGTAAATAAAAACAGGCCGTTACAAAACCGAAATGAAACACACGCAAACGCAGAGATGTTTCAAGGGTTCGGATTACCCAAGTCACTTCCCGACTTGTTCCCAGTAATCATACGTCCCTTCCACCAGGATACCTCCGGATACTCAAGTTAGAACCCTAACTTGAGGTTTCCTTAAAACCCACTTGTAGCAACCATACAAGTGAAATCTTATATAATCGATGTCCTTGACTCCCACAACTTGGGAGCAAGCAAACCGCTCTCACAACCCGAGAGCAAATTCAATTTACGAAAGTAATGAAATATGAAAGCAACACTTACATTCACCTATGCCTTGAAGTAGAACTTGAAGGAGTGGTGTGTTGTGTATTGAATACTCTCTTGGAAGAGAGGAGAAAGCCCTTTCTCTTGACTGCACCAAATGCCTAGAAGATAAATCTTTGGTTCTAGGTTGGAGAGCAAGAGATCAAAGATAGAAATTCTTAGGGCTTTGGATTTGAGAGCTTTAAAACTTTAGAATGAAAGCTTGAGAGATTTTGCAATAGCCTAGGTAACTTGGTAACCTTTCAATGGAACAGTAGAAGGCCCTTATATAGGTTTCTCAAATCCACAAAACAGTTTAGGCAAAAACCCTTTAGGAATCAGTGAGAAAAATCTCAACGGATAGAATCTGCGCTCGCGACAGTCTACTGTTGAAGAAACCACAGTCGACTGTTGCACAATCAGCAAGTGTAGGTGAGAATTCACAACGGTTACTAACTACGTGGACAATCGACTGATGAAGCAAAGACAGTCGACTGTTAAACCAACAGACGACTGTAAATCCTTCTACAGGCGATTGGCCGAAAGATAGATAAGTTGAATGAAATCTGGAAATCTTGTAAGATAACAGGACAGACGACTGATGAGAATAAAACAGTCGACTGTTAATCAGAATAGGCGACTGTAAATCCTTATACAGACGACTGTCATATACCCTGAGAATTTCCAGAGAGCAGAGTCAATGAATTGCCTCACAGACAGCCGACTGTTGCAGCATATACAGTCATCTAATCCAAGGGACAGACGACTGTATATTCAACATTAGTCGACTGGCCGTAAAAGTCAGATCAACAAAGTTTGGGCAGAAGATAGACATGCGACTGATTTACAAAACACAGTCGACTGTCACTTGGATAGGCGCCTGTGAATCGTTTATCAGTTGCCTGTGCGAAATAAACAGAGATGCACAAAACTAGATTGTAAAAGTTTGTGCATAACAGGCGACTGTAGAACAAAACACATTCGACTGTTTTTTGAGACAGGCAACTATAAAACGTTCAGCAGTCGACTGTTATAAATAATCCAAGTACAATCACTAAAGAAATGAATTGGAGTTTAAGTACGAATGATCTAAAGATGTCCTAAGACTGAAATGATGATGTGTGTGAGTGCTCCATCAAAGTTCTACTTCTAAGCTACATACTAGAAGAGATAAAAGAAAATTACATTGATGAATTCTTTCTTCTTTCCATCGTATGAGCTTGAAGTCTTCATGGAGCTTCAACCATCATCTACAATTATCCAATCCATGTCATTTGCCTTCAATCAACTTTGAGTGTCATCCATTACAAGTATATCTTCATAATAAGCTTAGGCAATGGATTAACTGCAAAATAGGGGATTAGTCACAAGTATTTATGTTTGCTCATCATTAACACCAAGTAGGGAGAAGTCCAATACTCAACATTTTCCCCCTTTTTGATGATGACAAACAAACATAAACAAAAAGATAAATAATTGTGCTTATGAAAACTTACTCCCCCCCCATAGATGCCAATCAAGTTAGTCAACAAATATTAGGGCATCTACATATCAATTGAAGCAAATGAGTAAGTTACGCATTAATTTAATTCAAGAAATCTAGGAATTAAAATCCATATTCATTGTAATTTTACTCCCCCTGAATCTAAGGCAACTTCAATCTTAGATTCAAAGTTTAAGAACATACTTAGCACATTCATCATGAATCTTGTATATTTATTTCTCTCCCCCTATGGCATTATCCAAAAAGGTGGGAGTAAATAACAACAACAATAATCGTGCTAAATAAGAACTAACAACAATCAAGGAGTATAAAGATATATGGAATCAAAAACTCATAAAAAACACATCATATACTTATGTGAATAGAGAAATTAAAGTCCAATATCAACATTTTAGATATACGAGAAAAAAAAGTTTCAAAAATGCATCATATCAGAGATAGCATGAATAATCCAGTATCAAATCATGTATTGTCTCAAAAACACAACAGGAGAGAATAAATCATTCATGGAGACAATATCACAAATATCACACAGATAAGATAATCAATTATACATGATGTGACACAAAAGAGTAAACAGCAACATCATATATATATATATATATATATATATATATATATATATATATATATATATATATGTAGCCCCAGGGTAAATAATTCAAACTACGATATGAGTACACATCACCCTCTCGTGGGCTACATCATATATATATATATATATATATATATATATATATATATATATATATATAAAATACATTTGACAACGTTTTTTGAATTCTAGGGCTGACTAGGACAAGATAAAGAGTGGCTGAGATTTGATCTTGGAAAATCAATGGTTGAGATTGAATTTTGTGAAAATTTTAGTGGAAAAACTTAAATTTTGGTGGGAAAAGTGTCTTGGGAACCAAAACTTTGAAATTAGAAGTGTCATGGGAAAGATTGCGGAGATTAAATTAGGGGGAAGTGCCTTGGGAACCTAAACTTTGAAATTAGAAGTGCATTGGAAAAGATGGTGGAGATTAAATTTGTGGGAAAAATGCCTTGGGAACCTAAACTTTGAAATTAAAAATGCATTGGGAAAGATTGTGGAGAAGCATGATCCATTAAATTAAACAAAATAAAAAATACTCTGAGGTTTGTTGTTCCACCGAAGGCGCCCGCGGCGAAGGCACCCGCGACGAAGGCGCTCATGGCATTTTTTACACTAATTTGTTGTCCCGCGCCGAAGGTGCGAGCGCCGAATTTGTTGTTCCGCGTCGAAGGCTCCTGCGTCGAATTTGTTGTTCCACGCAGAAGGCGCCTGCGCCGAATTTGTTGTTCTGCGTCGAAGGCGCCCGTGCCGCTAAATATTTTTACGCTAATTTATTGTTTTGTTAAATTTTGGCTGTGGAAATACTTTTTTGGGGAACAAAGATTTTGCGGGGGAAATCTTAAATGAACCGTGCCCGCGGGCACGAGTTATGACTATCTATTATATATTTGGCAACGTTTTTGAATTCTAGGGCTGACTAGGACAAGATAAAGAGTGGCTGATATTTGATCTTGGTAAATCAATGGTTGAGATTGGATTTTGTGAAAATTTTAGTGTGAAACTTAAGTTTTTGTGGGAAAAGTGTCTTGGGAACCAAAAATTTGAAATTAGAAGTGTCTTGGGAAAGATTGTGGAGATTAAATTTGAGAAGAAAGTGCCTTGGGAACCTAAACTTTGAAATTGAAAGTGCATTGGGAAATATTGTGGAGAATAAATTTGGGTGGAAAAGTGCCTTGGGAACATAAACTTTGAAATTGAAAGTGCCTTGGAAAAAATTGTGGAGAATCAATATCCATTAAATTAAACAAATAAAAAATTTAGCGTAAAACAATTTAGTAGAACAACAAATTAGCGTAAAAATACCTTGAGCTTTGTTGTTTCGGGCGCCCGCTAAATTTTTTTACGCTAATTTGTTATTCCGCGCCTAAGGCGCGGGCGCCGAATTTGTTGTTCGACGCCGAATTTGTTGTTCGACGCCTAAGGCGCGGGCGCCGAATTTGTTGTTCGACGCCGAATTTGTTGTTTAGCGCCGAAGGCGCGGGCCCCGAATTTGTTGTTCGACGCCGAATTTGTTGTTCTGCGCCTAAGGCGCGGGCGCCGAATTTGTTGTTCGACGCCGAATTTGTTGTTCAGTGCCTAAGGCGCGGGCGCCAAATTTGTTGTTCGACGTCGAATTTGTTGTTCCGTCCCGAAGGTGTCCGTGTCACTAAATATTTTTACGCTAATTTATTGTTCTGTTAAATTTTGGCCGTGGAAATAATTTTTCGGAGAACAAAGATTTCCCGGGAAATCTTAAATGAACCGTGCCCGCGGGCACGGGTTATGACTAGTATATATATATATATATCAAACTACGATATGAGTACACATCAGATGCACATAACCATGTCCAACAAAGAATACATACATCATGATCCAAAAAAATACATCATGATATCAGTGTACATCAGCATCAGAAATCCATCACACATCAAAATACAACCATCAATCAAACTAACACAACTCAAACACACATCTATGAGTGAGCGTCTCCAGGGGCTGCAGAAGGAGAAGCAGGCTCTGTGACAGCAGGTGTATCCTCTGGAGGAGGGTCAGAAGTAACAACAGCATCATCATCAACAGCATCCTGAATAGAAGCTACACCAGGATGCACATCAGCATCAGTGACAATGGGCTGATGAGGCACATGAGGCTGAGGAACAAACTGTCTCAGATCCTCAGGGAAGGGTATTCCCTGATGCAGGAAGGAAAGGAAAAGCAACTTGTAAAGTCCAGAGACCATCTCAAAAAGAATATCACGAGATGGTGGAGTTGAGGTGGAAGGCTGGTCAGCTTGAGGAACAGTGGAGGAGGACGGAGCTGATGTGGATTTCCTCTTCTTCGAGGCAGACTGCAGAGCCGAAGAAAACTTCGACTTTGCAGATGCATCGAGGAGAAGACCAAAAGGCATGGACTCGTAACGAGACAAATTGACACCAAAATGTCGAAAGACAAGAGTCAAAAGACCACCATATGGAATATGAGCGGAGGAAGAAGTAAACTCGACCTTGTCCATCCTGTCAAGGAGGACACCGGCCTAGTTCACAGACATCACAGAGAAAATCGCATACATACACCTCAGAATATCCTGGGAAGGCTGGTCAGATGATCCATACTTCGGCAGGATGTTGGACTTCACCACTAGGTGAACTGCCCAATCTCTACCCGAAAACATAGACGACCTAATACCTGAATCCAGGGCTAAGGGTATCACACAAAACATATCCCGAAGGACAGACTGGTCAAGCCCGTCGATATCAGAAATGTAAATGTGAGAGGGAAGAGATCCAGTAAAAGAAATCCTAAGAATGGTCCCTAATAGAGTGGGAGTAATCTGGATGTGGGTTCCCTGAACAACGGTGTCAAGAACTCCGGTGGTAGAATACTCACCGCGAACGCGGTTAGCATAGAATAGCTTAACTAAAAATGGGTAAGCTCTAGGAGATTCGCTCTGAGAGAAGCGAAAAAGATCGGCCAAGTGGGTAGCAGACAGAATATCTGAGAGTCTCTCAGCAGTAAAGACGGGAAAAACGATGTACTGCTCCCTAAGAAGTTTGATCCCTAAGAGAGAGTGGAATTTTGCCAAGCAAAGGTCATCTCGGCAAAGTGGAACAAGGGGATCAGTAGGGGGCACAACGGGAGACTCGTCTCCAGAACTCGAAACAGAAGCAGACAGACGGGGAGCGTCAGCAGTAGACTCATTGATGGTAACACCAATGGGCTTCCGCTGACGCTTGATCAGGGGCTCAACGTCAGAAGAAGGCGACTCTGAGGGAGAGTATCACTGCGAAGCAGAAAGCGAGGGAGAATCGGCTTGTTTGGTACGGGCTTTGTAGGGCTGCTTGGTCTTGGCTACGGTAGGTTTCCTAGGAGCCCTAGGTTTCTTAGAACCCATGATCTTCCCTTTTCCCTTGGTCTGGGAGCCATGGAATCAATCAAACGAACGAGTAGACAATCGACAGGCGATGAAATCAAAAAAATCAAACGCGAGAGAGAGAGGCTCAGACCGAGTCGAAAGTCACGAACGCACAACGACGAAGCAATCGACGAGCGGGGAGGAGGAGAACGAGAGTAGAAGAGCGAGAAGACGAGTCGTTTCAATCGGAGGAGAGAGACGACGCGAGTTGAAAATGAAACGTCTCGAAGTATATAAGAAAAGGGGAAATAATTTGGGCCGTTGGATCAAAGAATCGACGGCTCAGATCGAAGTAGTGAACCGTCACCACCGTAGACAGTCGACTGAAGAACAAAAGTCAGTCAACTGGATGAAGTGATAAGAAATAAGCTTAGGATGACAGACAGTCGACTGTTGAGTAACATACAATCGTCTATCCGAGGGACAGTCTACTGTATTATACACATCAGTCAAACTGACCGAGAATCAATAAACTTCATCAAAAAGATAGAGAGCACTGTAAAATTTCGACAGAGAGAACAGTCGCCTGATGACCAAAATGCAGTCGCCTGTTGCAATTACAGTCGACTGTAAAATTGTCATCAGTCGGCTGTGCGAAAGATACAAATTCTCAGACTGAGAAAAGTAGAGTAGGGCAGTCGACTATCGAAAGAAAGACAGTCGTCTGTCATGGTCCAAAAATGCACAGTGAGATAGAAATCCAGAGAATAAGAACACTCACCCTAAGACCTATACTCTAATCACGAACTCATCATAAAAACAATGTAATACGATAAATTAATTGAATCACAAATCTCTAAGATCAATCACAAAGAAATCATGAAATCACATAAATCGCAATTGCCTTTCTTAAACACATATATATGATAAATCAAATCAAGATAGGCAACATGATGATATGAGCTCAAAGAGTATGAAGACATATAAGATGAGCTCCTAAATTTCAGATTCACCCATAATTCATAATTCTCCATGCAAACTCACAAATGAATCTTCTATAAGAGGTTTTGTGAAGATGTCGGCAATTTGTTTTTGGGTTTCAATGTACTCTAAGATGATGTCCTTCTTAACTACATGATAATTTAAAAAATGGTGTCTCACATCTATGTGTTTGGTACGGGAGTGATGTAACGGGTTCTTGGAAAGACATATAGCACTTTGGTTATCAACCATGATAGGGCAAGTATCACAATTGACACCATAGTCACTAAGAGTGTGTCTCATCCAAAGGACTTGTGCACATGCGAGACCCACGACAATATATTCCGCTTCAGTCGTGGACAATGATACCAAATTTTGTTTCTTAGAAAACCAAGAAACTAAGGAATTTCCTATGAAATGGCAAGTGCCACTAGTACTTTTCCTGTCGGACTTGTATCCGGCAAGTCGGCATCACTATATGAGATAAACTCATATGTGCTATATTTAGGGTAAAGTAACCCATTATCTAGAGATTGATTGAGATAACGAAATATTCGTTTAATCGCAATCAAGTGTGACTCCTTAGGTCTAGCTTGATATCTAGCACACAAGCATACAGAAAACATGATATCGGGCCTACTAGCGGTTAAGGAAAGTAAGCTACCGATCATACCTCGATATAGACGAATGTCTACATCTTTTCCGCTCTCATCCTTGTGTAGATGAGTAGTAGTACTCATGTGAGTCCTTTTGCTTGACGACGATTCTATCCCGAATCGCTTAATAAGCTCTCATGCGTACTTTGTCTGATGTATGAAGGTTCCATTCTCCATTTGTCAAATTTGCAGTCCAAGGAAATACGTGAGCTCTCCCATGTGGCTCATCTAGAATTCATCCTTCGTAGACTTAGAAAATTCTTGATAAAGATTAAAGTTAGTAGAACCAAAAATTATATCGTCTACATAAACTTGAATCAATAGAATGTCATTTTCATAATCTTTAATGAGTAGTGTAGAATCAACTTCTCCCATTTAAAACCTAAATTCAAAAGAAAGGTCTTGAGTCGATCATACCAAGCTCTAGGAGCTTGTCTCAACCCATACAACGCTTTCTTAAGTTTGAAAACATGATTGGAAAATTTTTCATGAATAAAACCGGTGAGGTTGAGAGACATATACTTCTTCATTGACAATCCCATTTAAAAATGCATCCAGTCGGTCGGCAATCCTTCTTGGACCGACTAGTTAGCTTTCTAAATTTCTCAGGAGTTACTGTTTATCGTTAGTCGGTCTAAGAACGTTGGTTGACCGACTAGGTTGCAAACTAGTCGGTCAGCAATGCTTCTTGAACCGACTAACTCATCATATTATTTTTGTATCAGTTACTGTTTACTCTTAGTCGGTCTAAGAACGTTCATCGACCGACTAGATGCTAAACTAGTCGGTCAGTACTTGTTCATGGACCGACTAACTCTAGAATCCTATTTCGTTCAGGAGTTACTGTTTGCACTTAGTCGGTCAGCGTTGGTCGACCGACCGACTAGTTGTCAAACTAGTCGGTCAGTGGTTGCTCTTTGACCGACTAACTAGTGTTAAAACCCTAATTTCTGGGCAGCCGCCAGCCCAACCTATAAATACCCCTCCCAAACGACTTCTTCTTCTCCAACACGACCCAAAACCCTAGAATCTTCCCCCTTCAGCCCCCATCTTCCTCCAAGCTTCATCCCTCCATTCTAAGCCCTAAATCCATCATCCAATCCATCCATCCACTCTTTCTACCTCTCATCTTCCCCAAAATCTCACCAAATCCATCAAAATCCCCAAATCCCCCAAAACCCTAGTTTCCCCAAACTTCTCCAATCTTTTCCAGATCTGATCCTAGGGTTCTCCGGAGTGTTTCTTCCGTCTCCTCTCGGTAAGAAATCGATCTACCGTTGTTTTCATATCCTATTGTAATTTTTATGAAACCCTAATAAAATACTTGTGTTTTGATGTTTGTTTCCCCCTTAACAGCGATTTCCCCCGTAGATAGCATCCGTGTGACGAAGTAGTCGCCATCCCCGGTGCTAGGCAAGTGAAACTTGCCACTTAGGGTTTGGGCCATGTTTTAGGCCATTTTCTTATAGTAGGCGTAAAAGAGGCTAGGCGATGAAATGATACTCGCCTAGGCGCAAATTGGGGAATTAGCTTGACAACGAAGCTAATTCCGACATTTAGCATGTTGCACAACTATCATGTCACGTTTACTTTCCATTATCGGTACGCAAGTTAATTGTCATGTCATTGCATCCTTCATGCATTTCAGGGATTGCGTAGCTTTGCTACATTGCTTGTGTTCCTGGCTCGTGTTCCAGAAGCGGGCCATGTGTTGGTTGATAGCCAATGCCCGAATTGTGTGTTTCCTGGCTCGTGACCAGAAGCGAGCATAATGAGTTGGAAACCCCAACGCTCGATATTGAATTGTGAAATAGGAATGCGAGCTCATTGTGCGGGGCAACCCCAGGCTCACTAGCTGAGTTCATTGTGCGGGGACCCTAGGCTCCATTACGTGTGGGTATAAGGGGTGAGGGTTAAGCGGCCATTCAACTGGGAGTCTGTTTGATCAACAACTACAGTTGTAAGGCGTAAACTCTTTGGGGTGGGGTAGTTGTTAAGCGGCCAATCAGCGAATGTGGAACCATTCAGCTGTAAGGCGTAAACAATCTACAAAACAACGTGAATAGTGAATTGATTGAGATTGATAGTAGCGTGGCTACTCTTGTCTTGTCTTGTCTTGCCCCGACAATTGTTCCATTGTACAAAATTGTCTTGCCATGTTTTAATTGTGCACTCATGTTATAACTGCCATGCCATGCATCATACTAAACTGCTAGGTTGCTAGTTGCCTTACTTTCAGTTTCCTTGCCCAAGTCTTTTAGACTTGCTGACATGTGCCCCTTTACTCTTTTGGGTGACACATGTTAGATCCTGAGCCTGAGTACCTTGTTGAGGACGAGGTGTTTACTGACGCCGAGCCCGAGCTTGTGTTTGACGGGGAGTACGTGGACACTGGGGACCAGTCCTAGTGTCTTCGTTATGCTTTACTTTTGTTAGACAGTTGTTTGTTATCGGTGCGTAGCACTTATACTTTGTTGTTGTCGTTGCTTTTGGTTGGCCTTGTTCTGGGCCTTTAGACTCTTTTCTTTTAGCCTAGTGGCTTTTCTGGATGTTGGAGTCTTTGTTGATGTTGGACAATTTGTGAGATGTGGAATTTTATTTCAGCCTCGCCTTGTGTTATTATTGTTATTCTGTTGTGGTTACAGGGACCTGTTTATGTATTGTGGACGCTTATCGGGTTTGGGACTTCACAGCTCCACTCCCGTGCGGACCTTTTCACGTCTCGCCTCCATTTTAGGGAAGCGGGTCGTGACAATTTTTCATGAATAAAACCGGGAGGTTGAGAGACATATACTTCTTCGTTGACAATACCATTTAAAAATGCACTTTTAACATCCATTTGAAATAGTTTAAAATTCTTATGGGATGCAAAAGGTAAAAGTAATCTAATAGCTTCTAATTTAGCTACGGGGGCAAACGATTCTTCGAAATCAATACCTTCCTCTTACCGGTAGCCTTGAGCTAATAACCTTGCTTTGTTCCTTGTGATTACCTCGTCTCATCTGTCTTGTTCTTGAAGATCCATTTGGTCCCAATAACTTGGTGACCACTTGGAAGAGGAACGAGTTCCCAAACTTCATTTCTATCAAATTGCATTAGTTCTTGTTCCATTGCCACTATCCAAGAGCTATCCTCACAAGCTTCTTGGATGTTCTTTGGCTTAATGGTAGAGACAAATGCGTAATGAGAGAACTCTTCAATCATCGACCTCGTTCGAACACTCGCACCAATATCTCCAATAATTTGGGTATGGGGATGGTTCCGAACGGTCGGATAAGCTTTGGGTATTCTTGCATCACTAGGAACATATTCAACAATTTCGTTAGTAGTGCTAGTCTCAATAATCGAATCATTAATCTTAACATTACTAAGAGAATCACAAATAACTTCTACACTATCATCATCAACATGAGGAAGATCAAATCTTCATTAAATGAAACATGTAGTGATTCCTCAATCGTTGAAGAAGTTTTGTTAAATATCCGATAGGTTTTGCTACGTGTGGAATATCCAACAAAAATTCCTTCATCGGATCTTGGCTCAAATTTATCCAGATTACCGAAAGTGTTCTTGATAAAACATTTTGAACCAAACACACGAAAATATTTTACTTGAGGCTTTTTGTCATAAAACAACTCAAAACAAGTTTTGTTCGTCCGGGGTCTCACTAGGATCCTATTGAGCACATAACATGCCGTGTGCACCGCCTCTGCCCAAAATTGTAGTCCAAGATGACTATCATGGAGCATAGAGCGTGCACACTCAATAAGAGTCCTATTCTTTCTCTTTACAACACCATTTTGTGGTGGTGCCCGAGGGAAGGAAAAATTATGACTTATCTCGGTGTCATCACAAAACTTAATAAAAGATTCATTCTCAAATTATCCTCCATGATCAATACGGATAGTGATAATGGTGGATCCTAAGAGATTCTGAATCTTATTTGAAAATTTGGTAAACTCTTCATAAGCTTCATTCTTATTAGTTAAGAATGAAACCCAAGTAAATCTAGAAAAGTCGTCAATGACAACTAATCCATAATGAGCATTACCTAAAGAATCGGTTCTAGTTGGCCCAAACAAATCTAGATGAAGAAGTTCTGGGGGCCACTTAGAAGTAATCCATTCTTTAAGCTTAAATGATGATTTATTAAGTTTACCTCTTTGGCATGAATCACAAAAGTTTTTCTTATTAAAAGCGATTTTAGGAAAACCTTTGACTAGATCTTGCTTAGCTAACTTATATAAGTGCTTGAAGTAAACATGACCAAAACGACGATGCCATAATAGTTGTTCACTTGTGTTAGCAACTAAGCAATGTTCTACGGTTTTAGGCAAGCTCAAATAATAAATATTTTTACGCCTAATACCGGAAAATAAAACATTTGAATCACAATCAACAATAGTACACAATCCTTCTCCAAAGTTAACCTTGTAACCTTTGTCACAAAGTTGACTAATGGAAATGAGATTGTGACACAAACCACTAACAAGAAATACATTAGTAATTAAGGGTTTTGAAGGGTTACCGACAATACATACTCCAATGATGGTTTCCTTTTGATTACCTCCAAAAGTGACTGTTGCACCATCCTTGATGCTAATCACTTCGGAGAGCAAAGATGGATCTCCCGTCATGTGTTTGGAGCAACCACTATCGAGAATCCATCATTTCCCTTTAGCGCTAGTTTGACCTTTATTGCTCTTCTTATTTCTCTTGGGTACATATATAATATACCATAAGCTCATGGTACCCAATGTTTGTTGGGTCCAAGGGGACTAGCCCTTTGGAAGCCAAGTCCAAGTGGACTTCTGCTTCCCAACATAATTGCCATTATTAATAACATCATGAAAATAGGAATCAACATAAGCATTCCTATCATTTAGGCTAGTGTTCTTAGGACCCCAAATGGTATATGTTTTGGGAGTCCTTTTCCTAGTTGCATGCATACTTGTTGAATTTCTATGTGGTGCATGCTTCTTAGGAATATGGTTTCTAGCATAGAAATGTGGTGGCGGATATGCATATGACATACGAGAATGATATGTATGCTTAAGAACACGCATGTTGTATGAAGCATATGGATCATGCATGACATGTGGAGGATGAGCATACACGTAAGAATGATGCGTATGTGCATACGGGTGTATAGGAGCATGTACATGAGTATTTCTCATGTGTGGTTTTGTACGTGTCTGTGGGTGTGGATCATAAAAAGTGTCATGATTATACACTTGTGAAGTAGGAGTTTTCCTACGTGGATGAATGTTAATGTACATGTAAGCACGACTTCTCTTTTGGTTTCCACCCTTAGTGGGTTTCTTGCCAAAAGGAAGAGAAGGTGAAGTGGTGACTTTCTTGGTAGGTTTGCTACCTATAGTGTCTTTGACACCACTTGTGGATGCACCGGAGGAAGGCCTCACAAAATCTATAGTGACACCACTATAAGAGGTGCGATCATTGGATGCATTTGCTTTTACAAAACCAAGAGCAACACGATGTGTAGCCGGAAATTGGTTTGCAAGCAAATCATCCAGTTGTCCATTTCCCTTATTAAATCTCACAATACGGGAGGACATGAGCTCATATTTCTCGTTTAGAGAAGAAATATTGGTATCCAAGGTGGACACCCGTGCTTTGAGCTCGTGCACTTGGGTTTTAAGATAATCATTCTCTAAACCCAATTGTGTGTGACGTGTGACTAGATCACTATTATCCGTTGGATGTGTTTGATCTAGGTGAGATTTGAGGTTATTCACCTCATTTCTCAAAGTGACATTTTGAGAAGCTAAGTTTGCTTCCTCAAGAGTTAAAGTATCAACAATGGTGTCATTGTTGATAATGCATGGAATGGATGACTTGCTAACATTTGATTTCTTTAAGCTAATATATCTAAGCATTAAAGATTGATTTTTAGCAAATAATTCTTCATTAGCAATACGAAGTTCATCCATTGTTACCTCGGTATCATCCGTATCGGAATCACTCTCATCGGAGAGTGGATCCTCTCGGGCCATAAGCACATGTGGGCGCTCTCACCCTTCTCATCATCGGAATCACTTGATGATTCTTCACTTGAGTCATCGAATGTACCTACGAGTCCTTTCTTCTTGTCTCTCTTGTTCTTGTCGGACTTGTGGTACTTCAGAGCTTTCCACTTCTCTTTGTTCTTTAGCATCGGGCAATCCCTCTTGATGTGCCCTGGCTTATTGCACTTAAAGCACAGAGAGAAAGTAGCATTAGTAGACTCAAATCGTTTGTTTGAGGAAAATTTACCTTTACAAAAGAAGCGTTGGAACTTCTTCGCCATTTGAGCCATTTCACCTAAATCCATCACATCTTCCGAATCTTCGCTATCGGATGATGATGAATTGGCGTTGAATGCCAACGCCTTCTTCTTGGCATCCGAAGGATTTATTATAGCTCGAATCTTTAATCGGTTCTCTCGTCTTACCTCATAAGACATGAGAGTCCCGATAAGATTCACAACTGTGTAATTCTTCAAATCAGTGACCTCCTCGATGGCGATCGCTCTCCTTTCCCATTTGGAGGTCATTCCCATGATGATCTTCCTTACCTTATCAGGTTCGGTGTATGTTTGGCCAAGGGCTTCCAATTCATTTGTGACGTCGGTAAAGCGTCCGTACATCGATGCAATGCTCTCATTTTCCTATATATGAAACAAATCGAAGTTTTGCACGGCAACATATAACTTTGAGAGTTACATCTTGTTCGTTCCCTCATGGGTAACTATGAGATGGTTCCAAATTTGATATGCACTCTTACATGTGCATATCTTGTTGAAATCATTCGGGTCCAATGCACAATGAAGAGCGTTCATTGCTTTAACGTTGTTAACTTCGGCGGATTTCTCGGAAGATGTCCATTTTTCGAAATTCTCTTCGGTGGGCTCGACGTACTCCTTGTGGAGGGTTCTCCAAAGTGAAGCACTCCTAAGGAACGTCTACATCCAACACTTCCAATAGCCAAAGTTAGTGACATTGAAACGTGGAGGACGTACCGTAGATTGACCTTCGAAAAGTGTGGACGCTCCATCACGATCGTGATTGTTGTACGAAGTCGGCGGAGGAACGTTGTGTAATGCCCTGATAGCTACTGCACAAGTACTAGAGGGGGGGTGAATAGTACTTTAAAATAATTAAGAAGATAATCCTAATTACCTTGCAAACTCAACCAACAATGTGGAAATGAAAATGTGACAACAATAAAATACAATCGCAAACAAACGATATAACGGGTTCGGATCCACCCAAGTCTCCCCGACTTATTCCCGGTGATCCTACGTCCCAAACACCCGGATCCCCTCCGGCTACTTGAGTTATAAACTTCTAACTTAAATTTGCACTATGAAATTCTTGTAGAAAACCTCTACAAGATCAAATCATACACAAATAAAAATGTGACTCCCACAAACCGGGATCACACACAACTCTCACAACCGAGAGTAAAACTTGCAATATCAAAGTAAATGAAATACGAAATGCTTACCAACAAAATCCTATGCCTTGAGTAAAACTTACAATATTAGGGCAAGGATGATTTTGAGGAAGAAGAAGGCACCAAACTCTAGCTCCAAGAAGTTGACCAGCAATGGAAGCCTATGGAGGAGTTAGTGACCTCGAATCAAGCTCTTGGCTTGAAAGGCTCACAATCAATGAATCTCTCTTTAGGAATAAGAGTGAGGGAGAGATTCTTGTGAGAAATGAAAGCTTGGAAATGAGAAATAAATGCTTCTCTTTGATTCTCTAAAATGCAATTAAAATCAGCCTTGAATGCTATGAAGAAGCATCTCAAGATTGTATAGGATAGAGAAGAGAGAGAGAGAGAGAGAGAGAGAGAGAGAGAGAGAGAGAGAGAGAGAATTCGTGCATTTAATGCTCCAACGGATCTATTTCTGAAGCAGTCTAATCGGTCTAAAAAGGATCACTGACCGACTAGATTCACAACTAGTCGGTTAGTGATTCAACATGGACCGACTAACTAGTTCACAGCCAATAAAGTGAATTCAAAGAGATAGAAGTAGTCGGTCTAAGAAGACTTGCCAACCGACTAATTTGACAACTAGTCGGTCGGTGAGTGTTCTTTGACCGACTAAGAGATGAAATAGAATAGGTTGAATTCACGGTGAGCTAGTCGGTCTAAGAACAAATTCCAACCGACTAGTTTCACAACGAGTCGGTCAATAGTTG
The DNA here is from genome assembly GCA_030789695.1 of Scilla litardierei. Taxonomy (NCBI): domain Eukaryota; kingdom Viridiplantae; phylum Streptophyta; class Magnoliopsida; order Asparagales; family Asparagaceae; genus Scilla; species Scilla litardierei. Next base: position 39,835,337 of record CM061138.1, on the reverse strand, counting down.
TTCTTGGACCGACTAACTGTAAACAGTAGCTCAGGCTGAGAAATGAAGTCTTAACTAGTCGGTCTAAGAAGGATTACTAACCGACTAGTTTAACAACTAGTCGGTCGGTGAACCTTCTTAGACCGACTAATTAGTCAACATTGAAGATGCTGAAATTAGCAAGGTGATCTAGTCGGTTCAAGAAGGATTACTGACCGACTAGATTGTCATCTAGTCGGTTGGTTCTTCTTCTTGAACCAACTAAGATGCACAAGAAGCCGCGAAAAGAAGCGTGAAGCTTCGGGAAAGTTTATATGGGCTTCTAAGATAATCATAGCTCTAAGATATGAGCGTTATGAAGTTAATCATGTAAGATCTACTCAAGGCTTAACATTCTACGAAAAGAAGCTATAAGACTATAAATAAAACTTGACGAACCGTCTTCAAACGCTTCGATCCGAATCTCTTGACTTCAATAATGCTCCTAGAGCTTCAACGAAGCTTCAGGCACACGATCACGCGCTTTGAGAAGTCTTGAGACGTCGCTTTTGATGTTCATAGAATTTTGGCGACGATCTCCATAACTGCGCTCACAAAGAGTTAGTTCACGATATTTATGTTTGTTCATCATCAAAACCAAATCCGGGGAATCAATACTCAACATTCTCCCCCTTTTTGGTGATGACAAACCAACATAAATAATAATCAATAATAATGATTCAAATGAAATTTACTTACTCCCCCTGTATTGATGACATGTTAATTCCATATAAAATAATGATCATATGCATCAAGCAGACGAGGAAAGTATAAAATGTGAATCCAATTATTGAAATTTAGGATCTAAATCCATTTTTATATCTTAACTCCCCCTGAATCTAACATATCAAATTAGATTCTTGGAAAATTGCTTTAAATTATCATTTAGCACATCGTCATTATTAATTCTCTCCCCCTTTGGCATTAGCAAAAAGAGTGGGAGGAGATCAACGACAATAATAATGGCTACAAATAAAAGCACGGGAGTCATAGAATACGACCACGGTCCAAATGACACCAAAGTAAAATACGAAGTAAATCAAAGCATGCCAACAAGACCATAGTCGATAATCGAAAAATAAAATCATCAAAACTCAAATCAATTTCACGTATTTAGTTATGGAACATACTCTCCAATATCAACATGCTTGATGAATTAAGTGCATGGAAAACAATTCTATGTTTTCATAGAAATAATTTCTATTAAATCAAGATAGTCGTCGAGCGACGAAGTCAACATCAGAGACAAAAAGAAATATAATGTGCACACGGAAGTAAATGTCAACACGATGTGTATATATATATATATATATTATTTGTGGTGAATTGTAATGCTTGTTCATATCTTGGCTGTGCACTGTACATAGGCACTGGAATAAATAGTGGGAAGTGACGGCGCTTGTGCCCTATCCTTTCCCTATGGAAGCCAGTCCTATTGATACCGTTGCAATGTATTGGTTTGTACACTTACTCAATAAAGTGCTAACTTACTGTTCAAAAAAAATATATAACATGGTACAACAAAATGTATACATCCGCCAACATACATAAAAACGATCGAAAGATCGGTGCACACATACAACAACATGTGTAACATCAAAACATCAAAAATACATCAAAAATACATAACCACACAAACTATCCTACCCCACTCTCTCACTACAAAATATATCATCCAGATGCACATGGGAGAGTCCTCCAACGCAAGCTCAGGAGGCAGAGGGAGGATCTGCAGCAGCAGGAGGCTCTGCAGAAGAGGTGGTGGTCACTAGGGCGACTGGAGTGACCACAGATGGGAGAGTCGCAACATGAGTGGTCTCGGGAGCACCAACAGAAGTATCCACCGAAGGAATGGTGGCAGTAGGTGTGCTCTCGGGAGCACCAACAGATGTAGCAGCAGCAGACGTACCCTCTGGGGCACGAACAGGAGATCCAACAAGCCCCTGGAGATCAGCCTCATCCATTTCCTCCTCGTCAGAAACTGAAGGAGGAATCTCAATGCCCAAGCGAGAGCAGATGCGAGCTAGCATCTCCTCAGAACGAGAAACACGAGACTCCACACGACGCATGAAAACTGCAAACTCAGCAAGTGACGGAGTAGGAGCAGGAGCAAGAGCAGCTGAAGCAGAGGGGGTAGTCCTCTGAATGTGACGAAGCGCCGCAAGAGACTTCTTGACGGCAGTCACATTCAGGGGAGGACCCAGATGACGCTCATCTTCGGGAGGGAGAGGGACGCCGAAACGATGGAAAACAAGGGTCAGCAGACAAGGATATGGGATGTGAGCAGATTTGATGGACTTTCGGATACATTCAAAAGAGTCCATCTTATCTAGGATGATACGAGCCCAATTGATCTCGCTCCCCATGAAAAGAGCGTAGATCAGCTTGAGGAACGGTTGTGAGGGCAAGCTAGAGGAGCCGTACTTCGGAAGGAGGCACGACTTTAGGATAAGATTCAAGACCCAAGCATTCGGCTTAAACGATTTTGAGGGGACGCCAATCATGACGGGACGGATGACATGAAACATCTCAGAAAGCATCGCCTGGTCAAGATCGTGGATATTATCCACGGAGATATCAACAGGGAGCATGCCAGAGGATGAGACACCTATCAAGTCCCCCTAAGATCTCTGCCGTGAGGACAATAGGTGTCCCCAAGACAGTGGTCTCAATGAAGTGGGTATCGTCATACTCACCCCGTACTCGATTTGCATAGAATAATTTGACGAGTCGGGGGTACGGGTGAGGGTTCGCCTTGGGGTCATGGCGAATATAATCTAATAGGCCGCTATAGGAAAGAAGATCGGTGAGATGTGGAAAATCGGAGAACTGAACGAAGTGCTCCAATATCAATGGAGAGTGCTTGATACGATTGTATGCCACGAGACGCATCGGGTCATCACGACATAACGAAATATCGCCACCACCCACAGGCATGGGAGCCTTCCCCTTAGACAGACGAGTGCTAGATCGAGGAGGAGGAGTAGAAGCCCTAGCGGTAGGCTCAGACTCAGAGATATACTTGTCGTCAGAGTCAGAATCACCGAGAGGAGTGGGAGCACGAAAGGGGCCTGGAGTCAAAATTTTCTTCTTAGGCTGTGGTTTGGGTTGAGATGTGGCTCTAGGCTTCACAGTTGCCGTCCTCTTCTTCTTAAGATGAGGCGAAGAGGAAGATGGATGGGTCGATTTGGCGCGGCGTTTGGGTTGAGGGGGGTCCGTAGGAGGAGACTCGACGGTCATGGGAGACGGACTCGAGGGACGGATGTGGATACCTGTCTTCGCCATACTCGAGACGAAACAACACAACCAACGCACGAGATCAAACGCAAAGACGAACGAAGAAAACCTAGGACGAAACCCTAAGTCAACGGAAATCAACGAAATCTAACCCTAAAAGCTGAGAGGGAGAGAAAGAGCTTTACCCTAGGACGGAGGATGGAGGGTGATCGACAGTTGTAGATGGCCGGAAATGGCGGCAAACGGCGGAGGAGGCAGAGGGAGTCGAAGGGTTTTGGGCAGAGGGAGGAATTCGCACCGATTAGAAAGAAATCTAATCGGTGCGGGAGATATTAAATCGACTGGGAATGTCAAAAGACACAACAGCCCCTGCGCATTTAGTCGGTCACAGTTCAAGTGCTGACCGACTAGATTGCAATCTAGTCGGTCGGCCAATGAACATGAACCGATTAAGTGCAAATAGTAACTGAAGCCAAAATTAGGGCATGAGTTAGTCTGTCTGAGTTCAATAGCAGACCGACTAGAACTCAATCTAGTCGGTCGGCCAATGAACTAGGACCGGCTAAAAGAGTCCAAAAATTTAAAATGTCGAAATTTTGAGTTCTCTCCTAAGCGCACTTGGACGAAACATCGAAATACTCTCACACATCATTATACTACCCATAAAACATCGAAAATCTTAAATACGACGTTCATGAATAATTCGAGCATAAATTCCGAAAATTCAACCAAAAATCCAGAAAATCTCAACAAATCTAGCATGCGCATATATAAAGAAAATTATTATCATGCCAGATTATTGAAAATATGAATCCTAAATCTCGGATTCACCCATAATCCCCAAGTCTCAATGTAACCTCACAAAGGAGTCTTCCTTGAGTGGTTTCGTGAAAATATCGGCGATTTGCTTCTGGGTTTCAACGTACACTAAAATGAAGTCCTTTTAACAACATGATCATCTAGGAAATGGTGACGGACATCTATGTGTTTAGAACGGGAATGGTGTACCGGATTCTTAGAGAGACATATTGCACTTTGGTTGTTAACCATGATAGGGCAAGTATCACAGTTTATACCAAAGTCTTTAAGAGTGTGTCTCATCCAAAGAACCTGAGCACACACAGCACCGGCAGCAATATATTCCTCCTCGGTGGTTGAAAGTGATACAGAATTCTGCTTCTTGGAAAACCAAGAGACAAGCGAATTTCCTATGAAATGGCAAGTGCCACTAGTGCTTTTCCTGCCGGATTTGCATCCCGCATAATCTGCGTCACTATATGAGATTAACTCATACGTGCTAGACTTTGGATAATATAATCCGTAGTCGAGGGTGTAACTTAAATAACGGAAAATACGTTTTACCGCTACTGAGTGAGATTCCTTAGGTTGAGATTGATAACGAGCACATACACATACAGCAAACATAATATCGGGTCGACTAGCAGTAAGATATAGTAAACTAACTATCATACCTCGATATAGACGGATGTCTACATCTTTGCCACCCGAATCTTTATCAAGATGTATAGTAGTGCTCATTGGAGTCTTCTTGCCTGAGGCATTCTCCATTCCAAATCGCTTTAGGAACTCCACCGTGTACTTGGTTTGGTGGATGAAGATTGCATCGTTCATTTGGCAAATTTGGAGAGCTAAGAAATATTTGAGCTCACCCATGTGGCTCATCTCAAATTGGTCCTTCATGACATTAGAAAACTCTTCGCAAAGAGTGAAGTTAGTAGCACCGAAAATGATATCATCAACGTAAATTTGAACTAAAATAATATCATTATTCGAATACTTAACAAATAAAGTAGAATCAACTTCACCCATTTTAAAACCCAAATCCAAAAGAAAGTTCTTTAGACGGTCATACCAAGCTCGAGGAGCTTGTCGCAAACCATAAAGTGCTTTCTTAAGTTTGAAAACATGATTTGAAAATTTTTCATTTATAAAACCTTGAGGTTGAGAAACATAAACTTCCTCAACAACATCTCCGTTTAAAAACGCACTTTTTACATCCATTTGAAAGAGTTTAAAATCTTTATGGCATGCAAAAGATAATAACAACCTAATTGATTCTAATCTAGCTACCGGAGCAAAGGATTCTTCGAAATCTATACCTTCCTCTTGCCGGTAGCCTTGAGCTACTAACCGAGCTTTGTTCCGGATGACGATTTGGTTTTCGTCGGTCTTGTTCTTGAAAATCCACTTCGTTCCTATAACGGTGTGGTTCTTCGAAGGCAATGGAACAAGCTCCCAAACCTCATTCCTCTCAAATTGAATGAGTTCCTCCTCCATGGCTAGGATCCAAGCACTATCTTTACACGCTTCGTTAATATTCTTTGGCTCTATTGAGGAGGCAAAGGCACAATGAGCGAAGTAGTTGACTTGAGATCCCGTCTTGACACTATCAAGTATGTTGCCAATGACTTGCTCATGGGGATGGTCACGAACTGTATGAAGCCGTTTGGGAACTCCCTGATCACTAGAAACATTCTCAAAAGATTCATCAGTAGGGTTAGTATCAATAGAATCAATAGAATTAGAGTTACCAATAGAATCACATAAAACATCCATGGAGTCATCATCATTAGTAATTCTAGACGGGACAAAATTTTCGTTGAATGAAACATGAAGTGATTCCTCGTTCGTTGAGGTTCGTTTGTTGTATATCCGGTAGGCTTTACTACGGGAGGAATATCCAACAAATATCCCCTCATCGGATCTTGGATCAAATTTGTCCAAACCTCCATACGTGTTTTAAATAAAACATTTTGCGCCAAAAACTCGAAAATGTTTAACTTGAGGCAATCTACCAAACAACAATTCATAACAAGTTTGTTTGGGTCAGGGCCTCAAAAGTATTCTATTAAATACATAGCAAGCGGTATGTACCGCTTCCGCCCAAAATTGATGGCCAAGTTGGCTATCATCAAGCATAGTGCGAGCACATTCCACTAGCGTCCTATTCTTCCTCTCAACAACACCATTTTGAGGGGGTGCGCGCGGGAAAGAAAAGGTGTGAGTAATACCAACTTACAATATTAGGGCAATGAGGATTTTGAGGAAGAAGAAGGCACCAAACCCTAGCTCCAAGAAGTTGACCAGCAATGGAAGCCTATGGAGGAGTTGGTGACCTCGAATCAAGCTCTTGGCTTGAAAGGCTCATAATCAATGAATCTCTCTTTAGGAATAAGAGTGAGGGAGAGATTCTTGTGAGAAATGAAAGCTTGGAAATGAGAAATAAATGCTTCTCTTTGATTCTCTAAAATGCAATTAATATCAGCCTTGAATGCTATGAAGAACCATCTCAAGATTATATAGGATAGATAAGAGAAAGAGAGAAAATTCGTGCATTTAATGCTCCAACGGATCTATTTCTGAAGCAGTCTAATCGGTCTAAGAAGGATCACTGACCGACTAGATTCACAACTAGTCGGCCAGTGATTCAACATGGACCGACTAACTAGTTCACAGCCAATAAAGTGAATTCAAAGAGATAGAAGTAGTCGATCTAAGAAGACTTGCTAACCGACTAGTTTGACAACTAGTCGGTCGGTTAGTGTTCTTTGACCGACTAAGAGATGAAATAGAATAGGTTGAATTCACGGTGAGCTAGTCGGTCTAAGAAAAAATTCCAACCGACTAGTTTCACAACGAGTCGGTCGATAGTTGTTCTTGGACCGACTAACTGTAAACAGTAGCTCAGGCTGAGAAATGAAGTCTTAACTAGTCGGTCTAAGAAGGATTCCTAACCGACTATTTTGAGAACTAGTCGGTCGGTGAACCTTCTTGGACCGACTAATTGGTCAACAGTGAAGATGCTGAAATTAGCAAGGTGATCTAGTCGGTTCAAGAAGGATTACTGACCAACTAGATTGTCATCTAGTCGGTTGGTTCTTCTTCTTGAACCAACTAAGATGCACAAGAAGCCGCGAAAAGAAGTGTGAAGCTTCGGGAAAGTTTCTATGGGCTTCTAAGATAATCATAGCTCAAAGATATGAGCGTTATGAAGTTAATCATGTAAGACCTACTCAAGGCTTAACATTCTACGAAAAGAAGCTAGAAGACTATAAACAAAACTTGACGAACCGTCTTCAAACGCTTCGATCCAAATCTCGTGACTTTAATAATGCTCCTAGAGCTTCAACGAAGCTTCAGGCACACGATCACGCGCTTTGAGAAGTCTTGAGACGTCGCTTTTGATGTTCATAGAATTTTGGCGACGATCTCCATAACTGCGCTCACAAAGAGTTAGTTCACGATATTTATGTTCGTTCATCATCAAAACCAAATCCGGGGAATCAATACTCAACACATTGTTGTTGTTGGATGCCATAGCTATAACCTTGTGCTCTGATACCAATTGTAAGGATCCTGTCTATGGAGGAAACACTAGAAGGGGGTTGAATAGTGTTTATACAATTTAAAAAGATAGTTGCACCAATTTAAATGCAATCCAACAAAATAATGCGGAATAGAAAATAAACCCAAAATGAAACACACGCAAACACAGAGATGTTTCAAGGGTTCGGATTACCCAAGTCACTTCCTGACTTGTTCCCGGTAATCCTACGTCCCTTCCACCCGGATACCTCCGGATACTCAAGTTAGAACCCTAACTTGAGGTTTCCTTAAAACCCACTTGTAGCAACCCTACAAGTGAAATCTTATACAATCGATGTCGTTGACTCCCACAACTTGGGAGCAAGCAAACCTCTCTCACAACCCGAGAGCAAATTCAATTTACGAAAGTAATGAAATATGAAAACAACACTTACAATCACCTTTGCCTTGAAGTAGAACTTGAAGGAGTGGTGTGTTGTGTGTTGAAGACTCTCTTGGAAGAGAGGAGAAAGCCCTTTCTCTTGACTGCACCAAATGCCTAGAAGATAACTCTTTGGTTCTAGGCTGGAGAGCAAGAGATCAAAGATAGGAATTCTTAGGGCTTTGGATTTGAGAGCTTTAAAACTTTAGAATGAAAGCTTGAGAGATTTTGCAATAGCCTAGGTAACTTGGTAACCTTTCAATGGAATAGTAGAAGGCCCTTATATAGGTTTCTCAAATCCACAAAACAGTTTAGGCAAAAACCCTTTAGGAATCAGTGAGAATAATCTCAACGGATAGAATCAGTGCTTGCGACAGTCTACTGTTGAAGAAACCACAGTCAACTGTTGCACAGTCCGCAAGGGTAGGTGAGAATTCATAACGGTTACTTACCACGTGGACAGTCGACTGATGAAGCAAAGACAGTCGATTGTTAAACCAACAGACGACTGTAAATCCTTCTACAGGCGACTGGCTGAAAGATGGGTAAGTTGAATGAAATCTGGAAATCTTGTAAGATAAAAGGACAGACGACTGATGAGAATAAAAAAGTCGACTGTAAATCCTTATACAGATGACTATCATATACCCTGAGAATTTCTAGAGAGCAGAGTCAATGAATTGCCTCACAGACAGTCGACTGTTGCAGCATATACAGTCGACTAATCCAAGGGACAGACGACTGTATATTCAATATTTGTCGACTGGCCGTAAAAGTCAGATCAACAAAGTTTGGGCAGAAGATAGACATGCGACTGATTTACAAAACACAGTCGACTGTCACTTGGACATGCGCCTGTGAATCGTTCATCAGATTCCTGTGCGAAATAAACAGAGAGGCCCAAAACTAGATTGTAAAAGTTTGTGCATAACAGGTGACTGTAGAACAAAACACAGTTGACTGTTTTTGAGACAGGCGACTGTAAAACGTTCAGCAGTCGACTGTTATAAACAATCCAAGTACAATCACTAAAGAAATGAATTGGAGTCTAAGTACGAATGATCTAAAAATGTCCTAAGACTGAAATGATGATGTGTGTGAGTGCTCCATTAAAGTTCTACTTCTAAGCTGCATACTAGAAGAGATAAAAAAAATTACATTGATGAATTCTCTCTTCTATCCATCGTATGAGCTTGAAGTCTTCATGGATCTTCAATCATCATCTACGATCATCCAATCCATGTCATTTGCCTTCAATCAACTTTGAGTGTCATCCATTGCAAGTAGATCTTCATAATAAGCTTAGGCAATGGATTAACTGCAAAATATGGGATTAGTCACAAGTATTTATGTTTGTTCATCATTAACACAAAGTAGGGAAAAGTCCAATACTCAACAACCCAAAGTTCACCAAAGTGATTCTAGCCAACAATGGATGAATCAAAAGAATTTTTTATTACTAAAAGGAAGAATTACAGAGCAAAGAAGAGAAAAATAAAACAGAAGCTAAATTCCATACAAATCATCGATCTCCTGATAAGCTGACCATTTCTTTCTTTTCTCTTTCCTCCTCTTCAACTGGATTTCTTTGGCATGATCCTCTTTGCTTCTTTGATCAGCAGCACTCACGTAGTTTGTGTACGATCTCCCTACCTCTGCACATTTCATTGGCTTCTTGGAATTCCTCTCCCTCGACATGAGATTCCTTTGGAGATGATTCGCAACAGCATCTTTCCCCAGAACATCAACCGGAGGGTCCTTTAGTTCTTGGCCTTGGTACAACAGCTTGACATCCTTCTCACAGCAATCTGTGGCCTTCAGAAAGAACTCATGAGTCTTTTTAAACTCTCTCTCTTCCAATTTTAAATTTGCAAATGCCACATTCTGAGACGCTAGAATTTCAGCAGCCCCCATCAGAATGAAATCAGATGGTGCCATGTCAGAGCCAAACTTCCCATTGTTGTAGCACTCAGTGCATAAATCAAAATCTTCCAGCTTCAGGCAATGATATCGCTCGCGTGAGCAATCCGATGTGCAAGATTCGCAGAAGTACTCATCGGAGACTGGGAGATGTAGACTTTCCCCTCCTCGATCTCCACTGTTGGAAGGATCATTTGGCAGTGGATTCCGATTGATTTGCTTGGATAGAGATCGGAATTGAGTGGAGAGCAGTGCAAACTGCACCTCCAAATCGGCACGAACCTTCGCCCCTTGAACGGAGAGTAGTGCTAACTGCGCCTCAAACTCAGCACGATCATTCGCCCATCGATCATAATCCTTCGCCCATCGATCGTTAGATGCAGCTAAGGATTCCATTATTGGATCGTTGCTGCTCATCGCATCATCGGATTGGCTCTCATCCCCATGGCTCGTAGTGAGCTCTAATACCAATTGTTAAGGTCCAAGCTCCGGCCACCGCCATCGCCACACCTCAGAGTTGAGATCTGCACTCCAAGCCATTGAATAAGCTTGAAGTCTGTAAATCTGCAACAAAGAATCAAAGAAAAGAGATAACAAAGCAAAGGGAAAACGAAACTAAGGAAAACTGAGGAAATTCGATTGATTTTCAAGATGCTATTTCCTTACAAGGATTGCCCTTTTTATAGGCGAGTTCTCACAGAATTCGTTACAACTCTAACAACCAACTGACTGCCAGCTCATGTGACTGTTAGTTAGTTAGGCCGTTGAGGAATATTCCGACAAACTCCAGAAGACGGTGGACTTGGGTAGAAGATGCCAGCAGCAGCTTGAAGAAGATGACTCTGTTCGGTTGGTTGGCAGCTGAGTCAGTTAGAAATGCCACATCCTTTGTCGGAAGAAGAGACAGCGCCTAAAGATTGCAACTGAAGGAAGGAGAAGCACAAACAATGATGTACTGGCCCCCAATGGCTGAGATTAGATCACTTAAGGTGATCCAACAGTCGTGACTTAAATCACACGAAAGGCGGTCTCCAGATCCAACGATCCTCTTCCATCCAACATCTATATTCTCCATTCAAATGAGATGCTTTGACATGCCCTAAGAACGGACCTTGGTGATGATGCGGTGGTTCCCCCATCCTCCTCCGGTGAATTCCCACCCATGGCTAGCAGAAATCACTAAATTGAGTTGAGTCTCTAACAAACCCACCCTCTCAAAATCGACCTTGCCCTCAAGGTCGAGGAACACATCTCTATTCCCTAGAGGTCCATAGTCTTCTGAACCTCTATTGGAGCCGGAATATGAATGGTGGGAAGTAGTGAAAAATGAGATGTTATATGGCAGGCAAAAGCTCCATTGTCAGTAAATCCTTGGGAGACCATCGACAATTTGACCTTGTGAGTTGTACAATGTAACAGGAAATTTGGAAGACCTTGTATATTATGGCAATTTGATTAACCATTTCTTTTCCAAGCTATTAGGCATGCTGTAAAATTTTTGGGTAGTCGGTAGGGAACGGAATTTCCGTAGAACTTGGGTGAGTAATGGAAACCCTGCACTGCATATTGCATTTTGCAGGACTTGTATTATGACTCCTGTCTTCTCAGCCACCATTGGCCCACATTCTGATGATCTTAAGGACAACTCATTTGCCAGAACACCAAGGCCATTATCAAGAATGTTTGTACAAAGCTCGATGCTCTTCCCTTCCTTGCAGAAGTTAAAAGAAATGGTAGTTCGTTCTGCAGCTTAACTTCCCCATGGTCATCGTAGCTAAAAGAGAAATTTGGGATGGTGATGGCTATATATCCTCACACTTCTCAATTGGAAGGAAATACACAGTTGAATATTCTTGTAGAAGAAGAACAAGGAAGAGATGAAGAAGACGCTCACCAGGTGTTCGGTGATTTGCTGCAACGAGCCAAGAAAATATGGCAAGGATGGGAATCAGAAGCTTTCAAAAGGTTGAAGGAGTCTCTTGTTGACAAGGGAGGGGGAGATAAATTTGAGAAACCCAAAGAAGATCCTATTGCTCAATCCTATATTGCTCCAGTACCTTTTCTTCATTTTTCTGCTACTTCAGCGCCTGCTCATCTCTCAGTCGCTCCAGTTGGAGATGTGGCACTAACAGGCAATCAAATGGGTTCTTTGGCAACTTCACCTGCTTTTGCAAATGTTAATGGATCTATGCGTTATCAAGATTATGGTGGTCAGCCATCCATTCTATTTCAATCGCAGATGGCTAGTCTGCATAAACCATTGCTACATCCTGAAGCATCATCTTCGCCTTCTCATTTACCAGCAAAACCCACTCTTGCTTCCTCTAGCCACAAACAACATAGACTCCGAGCTCCCCACAAGCCACCATGGGACGGTAGAATGACATTAGAGGAGCTTGTCTTTGTTGAAGAGTTGTTTTTCGTATGGTGGCAAAATTTTGCAGAATTTTCTGAGAATAAGGGACTTGTCCACACTCCTTGTGGAAAAATTCTGGATATTGGAATGGAGATTATGATGAAGATAAGGAGAATTTCTTCCATCAAGCCGTTTAGAAACAAGACACTAGTCTACAACCAAGGTATCCATTTCAATCTCTGGAATTTTATTAAGAAAAGTTTTGTAAAGAAAATTTCCAGAAATTTCAGTATCCTTGAATTATTGGAAACTCAATTATGTGGTATTAGGGGAAGGATTAGTTGTAAGAAAAGACTCCGGGGAATTGTGGGTTTCGATCCTGGAGGAGCTGGGGAGTTTATGATTTGGACAATAGGAGGTTCTGCCTCTAATAGTCAAAAAAATAGGAAGGAAGGGGTCCTGTTCATTCTTGCAATTGGGAAATGTGGGAAGATAACAAGTTTGTATGAATTCTATAAAGAATTTGTGAAGAATTTCTCACTGGCATTATTCAGAATTTCATTGGCCAAGTTGATTGGGATTCGTGGGTGTTACATGAAGCTTTGGTGCTAGTATTTAAGATAGGAAGAAGGTATGAGATGAGGACACCCATCCAGACCAAGGAAACTCTGACTGACATTTGTATTGATGATGGAGGATCTAAAATAACTTTAGAAGTAATGCAACAGGAAAATGTCAGCACTTCCAGCAGCCAGAGGTGGATGGCTCTATATACTTTTCTGAAGGGAAGTAGGTTTTCTTGCTACGATGACCATGGGGAAGTTAAGCTGCAGAACGAACTACCATTTCTTTTAACTTCTGCAAGGAAGGGAAGAGCATCGAGCTTTGTACAGACATTCTTGATAATGGCCTTGGTGTTCTGGCAAGGGGGAGACAAACGGAATGAGTTGTCCATAAGATCATCAGAATGTGGGCCAATGGTGGCTGAGAAGACATGAGTCATAATACAAGTCCTGCAAAATGCAATATGCAGTGCAGGGTTTCCATTACTCACCCAAGTTCTACGGAAATTCTGTTGCCTACCGACTACCCAAAAATTTTACAGCATGCCTAATAGCTTGGAAAAGAAATGGTTAATCAAATTGCCACAATATACAAGGTCTTCCAAATTTCTTGTTACATTGTACAACTCACATGGTCAAATTGTCGATTGTCTCCCATGGATTTACAGACAATGGAGCTTTTGCCTACCATATAACATCTCAGTTTTCACTACTTCCCACCATTCATATTCCGGCTCCAATAGAGGTTCAGAAGACTATGGAGCTCTAGGGAATAGAGATGTGTTCCTCGACCTTGAGGGCAAGGTCGATTTTGAGAGGGTGGGTTTGTTAGAGACCCAACTCAATTTAGTGATTTCCGCTAGCCATGGGTGGAGAAGTCACCTGAGGAGGGTGGGGGAACCACCGCATCATCACCAAGGTCCGTTCTCAGGGCGTATCAACGCATCTCATTTGAATGGAGAATATAGATGTTGGATGGAAGAGGATCGTTGGATCTGGAGACTGCCTTTCGTGTGATCTAAGTCACGACCGTCGGATCACCTTAAGTGATCTAATCTCAGCCGTTGGGGGCCAGTACCTCATTGTTTGTGCTTCTCCTTCATTCAGCTGCAATCTTTAGGCGATGTATCTTCTTCCGACAAAGGACATGGCATTTCTAACCGACTCAGCTGCCAACCAACCGAACAGAGTCATCTTCTTCTAGCTGCTGATGGCATCTTCTACCCAAGTCCACTGTCTTCTGGAGTTTGTCGGAATATTACTCAACGGCCTAACTAACTAACCGTCACATGAGCTGGCAGTCGATGGGTTGTTAGAGTTGTAACGAATTCTATGAGAACTTGCCTATAAAAAGGGCAATCATTATAAGGAAATAGCATCTTGAAAATCAATCGAATTTCCTGAGTTTTCCTGAGTTTCGTTTTTCCCTTTGCTTTGTTTTCTCTTTTCTTTGATTCTTTGTTGCAGATTTGCAGACTTCAAGGTTATTCAATGGCTTGGAGTGCGGATCTCAACTCTGATGGGTGGTGATGGCGGTGGCCGGAGCTTGGACCTCAACAAAATGCCTCCATTGATGATAAGGAACAGGATCATATGGGTGATGTGTAGATGGGACATAAGGTGACATGGGCAGTTGGTGATGCAGTGGTGGGCAGGGATGTTAAGTTTAAAGAGAGATATAGTGAATACTGTTAATTTGGAGGTATGTGTTCTGTGAAAAGTAATAAAAATGAATTTAAAAAGATATTGGATGTGTGTAAAGTGGTATGTATACTAGGTAAAAATGGTTGTGCATGTAGAATTACCACTGAAAACTGAGCCGGTGTTGGTTTAATTTTTAAAAAAATTGACTCGACCATTTAGCTCAAAGGCTGTGTAATAGAAAAGTGTGGGCTTAATTTCAGAAAACTACCTCATACATTAGTTGAATTCCAAAAAAGATACCTCTTATTTTGATATAATCGCAAAACTACCTTATACTTTTCAGGTTTCGATAAACTCTCTCATCCACATATCCCCCTCCCCCCCACCACTGCCCTTCGCCATCTATCCATCATCGCACATCTACATTACACTCATCGTCACCCTCCTCCCACTCCCCACTATCCCCTCCCCCACCCTTCGCCCTCCATCCATCGCTGCACATCCCCCTTCCACCCACCGCCACCCTCCTCCCCCTCCCCCACCATCGTCCCCCTCCCCCCCACCGCCGCCCCCTCCCCCTCCCTCCACAATAGCCCCCCTTCCCCCACCACCGCACGTCCACCACATTCCCTTACCGTCGCCCTCCTCTCATCCACTATCCCACATATATCAAAGTATGCGGTAGTTCTACGAAATTAAACCAACGTATTAGGTAGTTCTATGAAATTAAGCAAAGTATATGGCAGTTCTACGAAACCAAAATATGAGGGATTTTATCGAAAACTGAAAAGTATGAGATAGTTTTGTGATTATATCAAAATAAGAGGTATGTTTTTGGAATTCAGTGAAAGTATGAGGTAGTTTTCCGAAATTTGTTCACAAATGATATCTAACTCGATGAATTTTACATTTGACTTACATATCTACCGTTTACTTTGCTTCATGTAGATTTATGTATGCAATATATAGTGGTAGATGTCAGAATTTTGTTCCAAAATTTTATTTAATAGAATGGAATGTGCATGTTAAAGATAAAGAATAGTTATATTGGCGGGATGGTGTGCATGTTATTGCTACCCTAAAAGAATATATTGTCGTCGTACAATCGGTTAAGACAAATATACTGCTTAATGATTCACATCTATGTTTACTAATAGCATCTGTCACACAAAATGTGAGGACCGTATGCGATCAGATAAAGAAACCCCTAATGATACAGTTACATATTTTCTTGGTAGCTTCTCGTACATAAAGTTGTAAGTGCAATACGCATGAAAAGTAGAATAAAAAAGAGAGATTTTTAATAAATATGATAGAATGAGTATAGTTAAAAGAAAGTTGACTAATGTCATTATTTTCATGTTGGCATGTTGCTTCCATTTTAATGGGAAACTAGTCGTCTCGGCATGTGCACGTGTTTTTAAAAAATTAAGTAAAATTAAGCATTTTAAAACCTGTTTTGGAACCAAACAAATTAAGAGAAGATCAGATAGTGTAACACGATGCTCCCCATGATACCCGGGAAGTACGAATCCGTTCCAAGTATTTCTAGAGTAACGAGTGTTACATGGGGGGAGGGGAGGGGGGAGAGAGAGAGCAGAAGAACAAGCAAGACACTGCGCACATGCTGTGAAGTACACGTAATGATGTAACGCCCATCTCCCCATGATACCCGAAAATTACGAATTCGTCCCAAGTAGTTCTAGAGTAACACAAGGAAAGAGAAAGAGAGAGAGTACAGAAGAACAAGCAAGTCACTGCACAGATGATAGGAATTACAAGTAATGCTCCATTACAAAAAACAAAAGACAATAACATACAAATCCAACAATTTTTATTATTAATACAAAAGTACATTTTTATTTACATCACCTCAATACCCGGTACAAAACAAAAGAATGCCCCCAAAACCCACAAAAGGAAAAAGGAGGGGTAAACCAAAAGGAAACCCCAAACCTCAAAAGAAACCCAAAAAGTGTCCACACCCCGTACAACACACTCGCTAATCTACACCGGGAAGTTCCAACTGGACAAAGTCGCCCGCATGCTCTACATCTGAACCGGGGATGAACTCCTGCGTCGGGATCCGCTCTGACTGATCTAGTGATACTCCTGGAAAACACAAAGGGGGCACGTCAATGCGTGACTTAGTAGGAAGTCCTAACATCGCTAGTATGATCCAGTTTTAGAATCGGACTACCTATTTAATGGGTGGTTTATGCAAGTAAAGAGGGTCCATAGAATATTCATCAAAACACATCACAAGCAAAGCTGAAAGTAAACTGTGAAGCATAACAATATAAGGAAACATGAGATATACATTAAAGACAATTACATTAGAGTTATTAATTTATCTGTCTGGAGCCCGTGTAAAATGTAGAACACTTTGGAGCTGCACTTCACCCAGTGTGTGTGAACAGTGGTACCTCAACCAGTGACATGAGCACTAGAGGGGCCTCTCGTAACTCCTCTTTCGGGAGTGAGACTTCTCGGTTTTTTTGGGTCAAACAGAGAAAACCATCAATTACCGTGTTGGTGCACCACGAATACACTACTGGCCTCTCTAACCCTATCTAATCCCCCTGCCAACTGTCGGGAGCATGGGTAAGGATCATAACATCTGTGTCCACTCCTTAATGTCTACTTTTTTTTACATATATTCCCCCCACACCCATATCTAAAGTCTCACGCATTTTTGAATGGATCGAAGAATTTAGATTATTACACCCATCTCACTCTTAATTTCATTAATACATGATATTTTACATTTGGCAGTCTCATTACAGCTTTTCACGTTCCATATTTCGTTTCCACCATTGTCACATGGATATCTCAATATATCCATTCATTGCCATTCAATTCATTTTCATTTTCAACTCCATATGAAACTTAACATAGAAAATACATGATTTTCTCTCATGCTTAATTTACATGTAACATCATCTTTCTTTTTATGAAACACATCATGGTATGAAAGCAACTTGTCTTGAAGTATGCTAATATGAGAATAAGCAGCATAACATGACATTTGTGTGACATAACACAATCATATCATTACATTCGTAAGAAAGAATATCACTATTTTTAGCATCATAAGTTTCACAGCTTAAGCAATATAATTGTAAAACAAAAACAAAATCTGTTTGGAATATGTACTCTGAAATACCAGACTAAAACAGCTATCTAAGGCCACATTCTGAATTAGTGTTGAACATAAACGTTGTAGATGCTTAAGTGATGTTTCCGAATTGTCCAAAATTGTGTTATTTATGGGTCTGTAGAGGGAGATATGACATTTTTCCCACAATGTAGCAGAATCTGTCTAAAATTGACACCATGATAGAGTCTTCTGTTTACACCTTCATACAGCCAAAGTTAGGATCTGCTTCCTTCTAGAGAGTTGTAGTTAACTACGTGAACTTTACAAAACATCTTGAATCATCCCATTTGGAGGTCTACACTAACAGACATGAATTTTTGAATCTACAGGACAGAACTGAAAATTTTACAGCATATCACTTATGGACTAGATTCAAGTTCCAACCAATTTAGCATGCATAACCTTAGCTTAATGTTACATGGGCCTAACGTAAGACTTATTAACAAGAACACTGGCATAGTCTCGTGTTAAGAAAGTTGGATTTATTACTCAATTCCTCTGCCCACATGTGACATGGCAACATGAATGAAACACAATGAAAACTTAGATTACAACATGCACATTCATACCATTTCAGATAAAACTCCTAATTTTGCAATTTTATGTTTCTTTCTAGCATGTGGCTTAAGCTACAAAATTACACCATATTCAAACTTAAAATTAACTAGTGTGATGGAATCCTACAATCACAAATCTTAAAACTACACCATAACTAGGATGTTAGAACTCCTACCTTCAAATAGTCATTCTTAATATTCGTTGGACCTTCTTATTTCCTTGATGGCCCCAAGCTCTTCCCTCTTCAAGCTTCTTCTTCTTCCTCTAATATTTGAGTATGGCAGTCATTTTGGTCTTGGTGAAATGAGGGGTTTTTTGTGGATTATGTTAAGCTTGTAAGGAAAAATGTGATGAAGATGTTTTAAGTGGTGAAGGGGGAGGAGTTTGTGGTGGTGGAGTGATGGAGTGCTGGTGGGAGAGGTGGAGCTAAGGGAGGAGGAAGAGTCGAAGGATGAAGCTCGGAAAATTTGTCTTTTCTTTTTCTTTTCAATTTTCAATTTTACTTCTTTTAATCCGCATCACAATTTCATGCAACAAGAGAAGGCCAAGTGTATACTTAGGTGTCATGGCTTAAGCCATGGTTAACATGCATATAGACACATAAGTAAGAAGTAGGTGAGATTTAAGGAGAACATGACACAAAAGAAGGTGTATGTGTCATCATAGAATTTTTCCAAATTTAAATTTTTAAGGAAATTAGAAATACACTAATTAATACCAACTACCCATTACATACTATGTATTCCATCAAGTATTCCAAATAATGCATGTCTAATAATCCATAAAATTATTTTTAAAAGTTTTTAATTATTATAAAAATTAGGGAAAATTCACAAAAAATACCCAAAATTTATACTTACACATACGTCCAGAAATATGCATATTATACTCGTATATATGAACACATGTATTACAGATAGCTTTATGATAACACGCGACATTATCTAATTATACGTGGATATATATATGATCATGGTTTAATTAGGCATATAAGTCATGTCAATAGCTCCCCCTTAAGGGTGGTACTTTGCGAACTGGGCGTTTTGCTCAGCGCACAGACCGCCTAAATTTTTACTCCACGCACGCACCAGTTAAATTACACAGTTAACTATTTACTCTGCGCATAACCAGAAATACCAAAAATGCCCATAAACCAAAACACATTCACGTCTTTCATCTTCTTCAGGAAATTTGATCAGTGCACACAACATGAGAGAGGGAAAGCTCGTTGATGGGGGATTCGTTGAAGGAAGGCGGAGGTCGTCGCCATTGACGGTTGACTAGTCACCATTGAGGAGGGACGGATTTCGTTGAAGGGGGAGTGCGGGGATTTTCTCAAGTATGTTTGTTGTTGAATTGAGTAATTTAGTGGGGTTTAAGGTGTAATTTGATTTAGGGGTTTTGATTGTGAATGTATGAAAAGAATTTTGTTGGGTGATTTAGTTCGTATTTGGGGTGAAAAAAATTTCCTCCATCAATTTTTGTTGAGTTGATTAGTTCATTTTTTCCGGGATATTTAGAAAAAAATTTATTGCTTATATGTTGATGTTATTATTTTGAAAATAAATTTAATGATTACTGATTCATGTCAATGTATAACATATATATGAGATATTTTGAAAATAAATTTGATGATTGCTTTCGATATAATTAGAATTTTTTGAATTACAATAAAATAATTTTTATGTGATGAAATTTGTTGTAGCAGATCACGAAAGATGAAAATAATAATGAATTGTGGTGGAAACAACACAGTTGCTTCTGCGGACTGAAAGCGCCAATGAAAATTGCAATGACAATGAAAAACATTGGTAGACGATTTTATGGGTGTATCAATTACAACAAGAGCCACGTGGGATAATTTTTTGTTGTTGGATGAGAGGGAACGATGTTCACGTGAAAAAGAATATGCAAGAGAGTTGCTACAAGAAATAACAAAGTTAAAGATAATGTTGCGAAAACAAAAAATGAATTATGGAGAGATCCATGATGAAAACCAGTTTCTCTTTTTCCAATGCCAATGAAATGATCAAAATAGAAGCTGACAATAGCAATTGTTGCGGGTCAGATCCGCACACAATGAGATTTGTATTGATGTTGGGAACCAAGGGTATGATGGTTACAAGTTTAGGGGGAAGACGAGACTAATCACGATTTGAGGACGATTGGGAGATGAGGATCTCAAGGTTGCCTGTCAGTCGGAGTAAGTCGCCCTCTAGTTGATGAAGGTTGCGCGTCAGTTGGCAAAGGTCGCCGCTGGTCGCTCGTCTGCCGATAGCTGGGGGCGGACTTCCTGTACGGTTAGCAGCTTATCAGAAAGGCTAAGCGGGTTGTCCGCCCATAGCCCCTCTGATGCTTAAGTCAGTATACGACTTATGTGGAGAAGGTCGGACACGAAGGGCGATCTTAGAGGCAGATCGGCGCTTGCGTGGTGAACTAGTGTGAAAGGTGCAAATATGTGGAGGATATTCGGCCTTGAGTATTAGAGTGTAAAACGGATGTGTTGGGACGAGTAAGAGATTTTCACTGACAAACCAACCAGCCCCCTCCTCGTTGGAGAAGAGGGGGTATTTATAGGGCTGAGAGACGATTGCTTGCCATCCTATCAGCTGTTGATTCAACCCAGCTGGCACTCGAGTGTTGAAGCGACAAGTGGCGAGCGGTGTCAGAGATATTTTCCACATTGATGGTGCCAGTCGGTGTCAGGTACACTTTGGTCAGGCTGTCAGAGCCGTAAACGTCAGGTGGCACTTTTGTCAGGTTATCAATGCCGTAGACGTCAGGCATGCTTTCGACGGGCTGTCAGGCGACGAAACGACCAGGTGCACTTTTGTCAGACTTTGCCTGTAGTGAGACTGGCAGTGACATTTGTGGCAGGTCGCCTCCCTCCTTGAGCCGACTACTATGGGGCGGAGAGGTAGGCGAGCTGCCTCTGGGGCATGCTACTCTGGAGCGATCTAGCGTGTGCGATCAACTGGAGGGCTCTTCTCTTCAACTCAGATGATGAGCCAGCCGCTTTACTTGGGCGAGCTTGGCAGTCCGCAAGGACGCACTAATTTGAGTCTCGACGAGCTCACCTTAGCTTTGGCGGACGGGGCCTTATTGATGAGGAGTGTTGATGGGTTATATTCAAGTGGGCCTTTATCAACTAGGCCGGCCTTTAGGGCGTAACAATTTCCTCCAACATTTGGTGTGGACGATCTTCGGCCAGAGGAGACACTGAATGTTGAGTATACATGTTAGCAAATTTTGAGAGGGTCTCTTTGTACCTTCTGTTTGGTAGTGAGCTTCGTAAGTCTAGGTGACCTATCGGGGGCTCAGCTCGTAAGCCGACCCTAAAATCTGGGGAAGGGGAAGGGGTGAACCGTGGCTCGGCCTTAGCCCTTCGGAGCCTACCAAGGGTGCAGCTCGTAAGCTTGCCCCGGAGTTTGAGCGTGGCGAGGTAGCCCATCCCTAGAGATCACGTCGATCTTGATCTAGCGTTTCTTATATCACAAAAACCCAACAAGTGCGTAAGTTGAAACATTTTGACATATGTCAGAGATAGAGTGAAGACATGTCTGGATGGAGGTGCAGTCCGGAAACCTGCCCCGGACCCATGGGCGACCTGTCGGTAGCGTAGCTTGGAAGCCTGTCGCGGACCTCCTTAGGGTGGGGGACGCCTTGGAGGCAATCTCCAAACCCTCAGGGCTCTTGGCGGCATATGGGGGGCACATCTCGGAAGACTGCCCTGGACTTCCTTCGGGTGGGGGACGCTCCGGAGGCAATCCCCATACCCTTAGGGCTCTTATAGCGACCTATCAGGGGCGTAGTTCCGGTGTTCGCCCTGGGTCTCTGAGAGGGAAGGATTGAGTTACGCAGCCTGACCCAAGCCCTTGGTGACCTTTCGGGGGGCGCAGCTCGGAAGACTGCTCCGGACTTCCTTCGGGTGGGGGACGCTCCAGAGGTGATCCCCAGACCCTTAGGGCTCTTATAGCGACCTATCAGGGACGCAGTTCCGGTGTTCACCCTGGGTCTCTGAGAGGGAAGGATTGAGTTACGCAGCCTGACCCAAGCCCTTGGTAACCTTTCGGGGGGCGCAGCTCGGAAGACTGCCCCGGATCTTTGCTGCGAGGTAGCTCGCTCTCTTCTTCGGTTTAGGTAGCGAGGTCCGACCTGCTACGTGTAGCGAGGCCGCTACCTGCCCCGGAGGGTTTCGAGAGGTGTGTGTGGGTCGTGTACCTTCCAGCACCCCTGTGGGGTCCTATGCCCCTGGCGCCTTTCGGGGGCGTAGCACGGGGCCTGCCCCAGATCTTTGATAGGGAAGGGTCGAGGTGCGTAGTTCGTCCCAAACCCTTGGAGACCCTTTGGGCGCGCGACTCGGAAACCTACCCGGAGGTGTGGTTTGTGGCGAGTCAGCTCGCCTCCAAGGATCGGGCGATCTTGACATATTGTTTCTCGCACACAAAAGAAAACTCGAAGCGTGTGTAAGTCGAAACATAACGACAT
This sequence comes from Scilla litardierei, assembly GCA_030789695.1. Lineage (NCBI taxonomy): Eukaryota > Viridiplantae > Streptophyta > Magnoliopsida > Asparagales > Asparagaceae > Scilla > Scilla litardierei. The sequence goes on along the minus strand of CM061138.1, from coordinate 39,812,625 downwards.
ATGTGGGATATAAAATAAAACCTGGGGCTCGTAGTCGACCCGATCTCGACCTGTGATTTCTCGCATACAAGAGAAAACTCGAAGCGTGTGTAAGTCGAAACATAATGACACAGGTCAGAGATAAAATAAAACCTGGGGCGCGTAGTCGACCCGATCTCGACATGTGATTTTTCGCACACAAGAGAAAACTCGAAGCATGTGTAAGTCGAAACATAACGACACTGGTCAGAGATAGAATAAAACCTAGGGCACGTAGTCGACCCGATCTCGACCTGTGATTTCTCGCACACAAGAGAAAACTCGAAGAGTGTGAGTCGAAGCATAGCGACATATGTCTGAGATAGAATAAAACCTAGGGTGCGTAGTCGACCTGATCTCGACCTATGATTTCTCACACACAAGAGAAAACTCAAAGAGTGCGTAAGTCGAAACGTAACGACACATGTCGGAGATAGAATAAAACCTAGGGCGCGTAGTCGACCCGAACTCGACCTGTGATTTCTCGCACACAAAAGAAAACTCGAAGAGTGTGAGTCAAACGTAGCGATACAGGTCAGTGATAGAATAAAACTTGCTTGAGTGGGGGTGCAGTCCAGAAACCTGCCTTGGACCCATGGGCGACCTGCCGGGGGAGGATGACCTTCGCCAAGGACAACCTTTACATGAGGGTGCCCTTTCGGGGTGCAATTCCGGTGCCTGCCTGGGGTCTCTGAAAAGGAATGATCGAGTTACGCAGCCTGCCCCAAGCACTTGGCGACCTTCGGGGGCGCAGCTAGGATGACTGTTCTGGATCTTTGCTGCGAGGTAGCTCGCTCTCTTCTCCGATTCGGGTAGCGAGGTCCGACCTGCTACGAGTAGCGAGGCCGCGACCTACCCCGGAGGGCTTCGAGAGCGCGTGTGTGGGTTGTGGACCTTTCATCACCCCTGGGGGTCCTATGCCCCTGGCGCATTTCGGGGGCGCAGCACGGGGCCTGCCCCGGATCTTTGATAAGGAAGGGTCGAGGTGCGTAGTTCGTCCCAAACCCTTGGAGACCCTTTGGGGGTGCGACTCAGAAACCTGCTCGGATAATTGTTTGTCGCAAGGCAGTTCGCTCCTTGCGATTAGGCCGAACCTGACCTGAGACAGCTTCTCACAAGAAAAGTTTGAAGAGGACGTGAGTCGAAACTTATCGATATGTGAGAGAGAAGAAAAACCTATTTGGGTGGGGGTGCAGTACGGAAACCTGCCCCGGACCCATGGCGACCCGTCGGGGGCGCGGTCCGTAGACCGGCCCCTGATCTCTGTTCATCACTACTTCGGATAGCCTGCATTTCTGCGTCCCACGTCGGCCTGGAAGAGCTCAAGCCCTAAGGCGCGTAGCCGGCCTACTCAGAGGAGCTTCGATTTTTGGTTGAAGCTTTATGGAAGTGCTTGTTAAACGGCGGCTTCTCCATCGAGCCGCTAATGTTGAACGGCCTTGATGCTCGCATCGAGACGTCTTTGTCGAGCCGCCATCTCTTTATTGAGCTCCTTTTTTCGGGCGACTGATTCTTCTTTGATCTGGGGGTGAAGGCCGTGCCTCACGCTCAAGGGTTGAGGGTGGATGGTGGACGCCCCAGCTCCACCCACACCACAATCGTTCATCATCATTGTAAAGGCTCCAAAGCCTTGGTGGATAACACGGGCTGAGGCATGAATAGCCTCTGCAGTCCCCTCAAAGGGTACATCCGTCGGGGGAGTCCCTCCGAGAGGGCGTGGATCGTTCTCCATGGGGTGTTTAACACGGTTAGGAAGGAGTTTGAACTGTATGGGATTTGTCATGGGTGTGACCCTAAGTTCCCACAGATGGCACCAACTGTTGCGGGTCAGATCCGCACACAATGAGATTTGTATTGATGTGGGAAACCTAGGGCACGATGTTTACAAGTTTAGGAGGAAAGACGAGGCTAATCACAATTCGAGGATGCTTGGGAGATGAGGATCTCAAGGTCGCCCGTCAGTCGGAGTAGGTCGCCCTCTAGTTGATGAAGGTTGCTTGTCAGTTGGCGAAGGTCGCCGCAGGTCGCTCGTCCGCCGATACCTGGGGCAAATTTCCTGCAAGGTGAGCAGCTCGTCAGAAAGGCTGGATGGGCTATCCGCCCATAGCCCCTCCGATGCTTAAGTCAGTATGTGACTTATGTGGAGAACGTCGGACACGAAGGTCGATCATAGAGGCAGATCGTCGCTTGCATGGCGAACTAGTGTGGAAGGCGTGAATATGTGGAGGATATTCGGCCTTGAGTATTAGATTGTAAAACAGATGTGTTGGGATGAGTAAGAGATTTTCACTGACCTACCAACCAGCCCCCTCCTCGTTGGAGGAGAGGTGGTATTAAAGGGCTGAGAGGCAGTTGCTTGCCATCCTATCAGCTGTCGAATCAACCTAGGTGGCACTCGAGTGGTGAAACGATAGGTGGCGAGTGGTGTCAGAGATATTTTCCACATTGATGGTGCCAGGTGGTGTCAGATACACTTTGGTCAGGCTGTCAGAGCCGTAAACGTCATGTGGTGCTTTTATCAGGCTATCAGGGCCGTAGACGTCAGGCATGCTTTCGGCAGGCTGTCAGGCGGTGAAGCAGCCAGGTGCGCTTTTGTCAGAATTTGCATGTAGTTGTTGGGATTTTGGCGAACCTCCAGAGCTCGGGTCTGTGTCCGTCCCAAGCCGGACGGACCACAGGGGCTTAAAAACGAAGCGGAAAATCAAAAACAAAACTTTTTAAGCTAGCTAAACAATTTTGCTAGGCTCTGAGGGAGCCAGAACCTAGCCCGATCTATGCCAACTTGGGGTGGATCTGACCACCCCAAGAGGGATCTATTCTAAAGCGACTAATTAAATCTACACTAAAATTACTTAACCACATACCCGGAATCTTGGCCCTAGAGCAGGCAAGATATACCGCACCGTCTTCAGAAGCTCCTCGTAGCCGAGCCGCCTTGACTCGATCCGACTGAGCCGACTCTCACCCTCGCACCGATCCGCCCGAGCCGACTTTCGCCTCCGAGCCGATCACACGCGGTAGAAAGTTTCACTTGAGTAGAACCCGCGTCTTAGACGTCTGGATCCAAATCCAAACCCACTTTGTAGTCTTGCTAGGACTACTTCGGAGAATAGGAAGAGAGAGAGAGAGAGAGAGAGAGAGAGAGAGAGAGAGAGAGAGAGAGAGAGAGAAAGAGAGAGAGAGAGAGTAGTTTAGTCGTCGATCGAGCTTGCTCTACAAGTCTGGAGCTACTCGATCGAGGACTTGGTGTATTTTTCAACGAAGAGAGTGCACCCCTATTTATATAGGGAGTCGGCACTCACTCTTTCGTTGCGAGCAATGTGCGACTTTTGCAAATGAGAGGACGAATCAATTAAGCCAATTTGGCTTAATTTCTAGTATAAGTGAGCTTTTCATAAAAGAAAACTTTAACTAATTAATTCTCTTTGCTCATTAAACTTTAGACACCAAACAAGCTATCAACCCGAAGGGCTTCGAATGGTGAACGCGTAGGAACCGACGGCGACGAATTTCGAATTCGTTTGACCCCTCAAACAATTGCCCAAAGTTGGGCAAATAATCGATTTTCGTAGCCGTCATTTGGGGTTTCAAAAAACCCTAAATGACTTAAGTTGCGGGCGCGCCCGCCCAAGGAGAGCAAGGGCGGGTCGCACGCCTGCTGCTGCAGCGGGCGCTGGCCCGTTGCTGCAGCGGGCTACGGTGCAGCGGGCGTGTGCCTGCTGCAGCTAGCGGGCTGCGCCCGTTTGCCCTTGTCTGTGGGCTTGTTAGCCCAGTGGGTCTAACCCACTTCGCCATGGACTGTTTTCGCATTTCCGGTCTCGTTTGAGCTCCAATTTGGATGCGGTTTGAACCTGTGTTCAGACCGGGACGATCCCGTCATCCAGGTAGCCATTTCCAATATATTTGTTACTACTAAATTTGTCGTAACCAATTTACGACACGTTTAATCATAGTTTGCATCAAATGCAATATTTGTCCCTATTGCTATTGCGACTAATTTTCACAACAAGCTTTGTGAATATTTACTATTCAATATCATCAAATGATTTTCTCTCGATTAATCTTCCTATTACTAAGACATGAACACTACTCGGTGTGAGACCCTACAGCCTGACCTTACTACAGGTTGGGGCTCGGAACCCCTAGACGACGGTCACTACGAGCAGTAGCTGTCGTCCATGTTTCAGAATCATCATAACGTGATCGACCACTTGACAAAAGCATCATAGGGTTTACATTTGTTGTGTCAGTGATGAACTCCGTTAGCTATAGTCCCTTCGTCAAGACTGTGTTCCTGTTGGCCTAGGGTATGGTTTACTATCAACCCTATTAGACAACATTGGTCAGTATACGAAGGTCTTTGTGTACTTCTTACAACGTACCCTGGCCGAGTATTAACATAAAGACCATACTGAGACTGTAACACTAACTTCCCTTTAACGGAAGTGACGAATCCCATCTTAGTCATCTACTTGCCTCGAGAGCTGCGGGTGCAGCTCAACCTAAGATCTTTCAGCAGGCCTAGCCTCGAAGCTAGATCATAGGTCTAAGCTCCACGGTTCGCTCACAGGTTCGTACAAATGACTTCAGGTCATAAGGACCAGTTAACCTATCATCACTCTAGAGTTATTAAAGACAGTTCAGTTAAATTAACCATTTAATAACTTTAAGTTGGTCGCTCAGTCAACTCATTCTCCAATGAGCACCTGTGTCTCGTCTCCGACTTCGCCAAGTCGAATGACTATGAGATCATCATTACCCTAAGGTAAGACTAAGACACAGTGGTCTATCCGATGTGTCGATATCCAGTTCTCGACACATCTATGACCACGAACCGTTTAAGACTTAAGTTTATATTCGGTCGCTTACTTACTCATAATCGAGATCTCATCTAGATACATAATGACCTAACTATAAGTCTATGGATATTATCTAAGTATATTAATACAAACGATTTCATACTTAGAATAATAGGTACCATATTCCGTATGAACAAGATGTATATTTAGGATAAATTGCCTTATGGGCATATATCCTCCTACATCTTCCACTTGCACTTAGGCTATTTATCTCGGTATCTCATACCATTATAGTATATCAGTCACTTTGACATTTATATGACAAACCTAAGAGTGGTTTTACTAACGAGTATCTACAAAAAAATTTTAATGGATTAAATAATACATCTCTTGATCACACAGGGTTGATCCTTTGGAAAAATGATCTGGATCAATTTTTCCTATCTTTGTATAGCTAACAATTAGCTAATACAACCTAGATGTAGGGTCTAACATTATAATCTATAAGTCAGTCTCAGCTCATTCCACTTTTCTTGTGTCAATATGTCAAGTACATACATGACACCCTAAGTCTCTATATATACGATTAAATCAAAACAATTTTGATTCAATGTTTTATATCGATGATTTATAAGTTGGAAATCCTTTTTACTTAGTCCGAGTAGCCGGAACTAAGTATACGAGCTGGCTCCCACTGACTTTAAGAATTACCTGGTTAAATACTTCAATATTATATATAAATCATATTTAGATTATATATACGAAGACATAACCATTAGGTAAGTGCTTTAGATGGAATGTAATAGTGTCAGGTTCGGTTTGACGAATGAGTCAAGTCAAGATCGTTTTAAGGAATCTTGATATTGACTCGCTCAATCAAAACGTCCTACACTGTACTTTTCCCTTAACCACATTTAATATTAACTCTTTAATAACTAAATGCAGTTTATTAAGAAGTAATCTTAATATGCGTATAATTATGATCGCACACAATTTATACGCCCCTGGAACCTATACTTAACTACCAATTGACCATAACATTAAGTCAGCTCCAAAAACAACATTTTCCAAAGCTTTGCATCATAATTCGAGAATTTTCGCAACCATCTCAGGAAGCCACAATCATAGAAAATTTAAGCCAATCAAATTTCAACTCAACAGAAAACGCAATTTCCGAGACATTCATTAAAACAACGGATTCATAAAGATGAACCGTAATCTGTTTATCCAATAAACTTTGAGTGTAGAACACTCAATCATTGTTTTCAACCTTTAAGAAATGATACATTTTATTTAAATAAAATTTAGTATCATCTCCTTCTCGATCATGTCTCTCGAAGTCGTTGAACGGCCCCATCAGCAACGATTGCTCAAATTGCCGACCGTCCTCCGTACTTCTCCCAATCTTCACTTCATTTTAGCCACCTGTATACATTACACAGATGTCTTTAGTATCTCATACTATATGATTGGAAATAATTACGTTTTATTGAATTTAATTTGTACCTGAGGTAGAGGCATCAGTATGCCCTTTCTTTTTCTCTGCAAGATAGATCTTACAGTTCCTCTTCCAGTGGCCAATCTTATGGCAATGGAAGCACTCAGATTTTGACGGGGCCCCTTTAGTCTTTTTCTTCCCTTTCTTCGCCTTCGCAGGTTGCGGGACCTGCCTCTTCTTACCCTTGCCTTTCGGCTGGTCGGAAGAAGCAGAGCCAACAACCAATGCAGTCGGCTTCTTCTCAATCTCCTCAAATTGCCTAAGCATATTGAGGAGACCAGGAAGATCCGTTTCAAGACTTTTCATTATAAAACCAGTGATGAAAGGCTTAAACTCAGGAGTTAAAGACTTCAGGATAATGTACACGGACATCTCATTGTCCAGGACAAATCCTAACTGGGCGACGTCCTCTACATACCCGATCATCTTGATAACATGATCATGTACGGGCCCTGCCTCCATCTTTGTGCCCCAGAGGTTGCTGGTGGCTTCGAACTTGGCAGCTCTAGACCGCTTGCCGTATAACTCTTATGCATTTAGAAGCATACTTTGAACATCCATATGTTCATGCTTCCTCTGCAGCTCGTTACTCATCGAAGCCAGAGTAAGGCACCTGGCCTTCTCTGCATCCCTCTGGTATAGCTTATAGGCTTCCTTTTTCTCGAAGGTCGAATCGTCATCGGGCTTCTCCGGAGCGTCCTTGAACAGTACGTATCCAATCCCGGCTAGGGAAAGGACCAACTTAATGTTCCTAAGCCAGTCTTTGTAGTTCGTTCCATCGAGCACGTTCTTCTCAACCATATATCTAAGACCCGAATCCATTCTGCATTTTATAGATACTTTAGTCAGTATATGTTCGTAGTATAGTTTTAATGGTTTTTAACAAAACTATATTCTCCCACTAAATTTATTAAAGCCATAATAATAAACAATTTATTATATAATAACATTTGTGAGAGAGGGATCCGATTACCCTGAGTCTTGACAACCTTGAGTGTGTATCAACAAATTGTCTGACTCTGCAGTCGGTAGACGAACTCGTCGTCAATCATATTAAATATGATTCCCTATCGATTTTACCCCTAGTCATTTATGATCATGAGTGTACTCATCCGGATCACAACGGCTAGCCTAGTCGGACCCTTGTTTTCGTGTCTAGCCTGACTTGCCCCGCCGCTCGGTGTATGCACGACACGTTGGTTTGGGTCAGGACTTAGACTACATTCTTGGTTAGACCTACGTCGATGCTCGGAGGATGAGACAACGGTTTTAGTCAGGTCAAGATGTCAATCAAGAAATCGGTTTCTATAAGATTGACATGTCATGGCTTGAGTGTAGCTCAACAACCGTAACACGTTTCTTACAGTTGCCAACTCCTAAAACAAGGAGGGCTACGATTTATCTTGAACAAGATTATTATCGTATTTGACTTAGGTATAGTTGATGGACTTACACAGTCATGAATCGACTCCTTGCGGTCCAGCGGACGCTGCCAGGGAATTGACTAAGCCAGGACCACTTAGTACCTAGTCCAGCTAGGTTGGTCTAGCAAACTTAGCCAAGCACATTGACCGACATCATGATCCATTGAAGGAGTTTTCATCAATTTTATGTTTGTCCAAACAACTAAATGGCTTTTAATTAAGAAAACTAGTTAATCCTTATCAACTAGTGGATCCTAAAATTCGAAATTTTATGGATTGGTTGAACAACTTTTATTAAGTCCTTATTAACTATAAGGTTCTTTCGTTCAACGTGCTACCCCAATCTAATTAGGATTTTATAAAACAATTACAACATGTTTCAACATTAGTATTTTATGAAAATCATCAATTAAACAATTTAATGATTGACAATCAAAGGGATTACCCTAATTAGGTATTAGGTTTTGATGTTGTTTTTGTTTATAAAACATAACATGTCACTAGTTTATTAAAATTTCATCTCATAAAATTTTAAACATTTAATGGCTAACCTAATAAGGTTCATGAATACATTATTCAACATGTCCATTAAAAGAAAATGAAACAACTAATTTATCCGCATAAATAAAAGTTTCACTTAGTAACATATAATGAGTATTTGCAAGTTTAAAATTATCTACATAATAATTAACACGCAAATCTAAAATTTAACAATTAAATTTAAAGATCAAAATTTAAAGCTTCAAAACATTTAATCACATAAAACTAGGTATCATAAAATTATCAAATAATTTTAAAACATAGGTTTTAAAATTTTAATCAATCATTTCTAAAATTAAAATATCTCATAAATAATTTAGAAACATATATGTAATTTAAAAGAAACTAATTATCTTTTCATCTTATGAAAATAAAATATTTCTAATTTACATATGCACTAAAGCAATTTTAAAACACTTTTAAAATCATTAGAAATTGATTTAAAAGCTTTCAAATAAATTTTTTAAAAATTTCTAACCATTATGTAATTTAAGAAAATTAAATTTCCAAAATAAAATATTCCTTAAAGTTACATAAACATTTAAAGGCTCGGAAAAATATTATATCTCATAAAAACTTTATATAAAGCATTTAAACATTGGAGACCTATTTAACATTTATCGCATAAAATTAAATTGTCACCAAAAAATTTTCGTGTTGCAAAAACGATTTTTAAAACACAAAACATTTTTAAAACTAATTTTAACATAAAGCTAAAATAGTTCGTATGTTAAAATTAAGCAATTTTAAAGATTTAAAAAAGTCGCTATAATAGATCTATAGCACAACCGTGGCTCTGATACCACTGTTGGGGTTTTGGCGAACCCCCAGAGCTCGGGTCTGTGTCCGTCCTAAGTCGGACGGACCACATGGGCTTAAAAACGCAGCGGAAAATCAAAAACAAAACTTTTTAAGCTAGCTAAACAATTTTGCCAGGCTCTGAGGGAGCCAAAACTTAGCCCGATCTATGCCAACTTGGGGTGGATCTGACCACCCCAAGAGGGATCTATTCTAAAGCGACTAATTAAATCTTCACTAAAATTACCTAACCACATATGGTTGACTCGGAAGGACGCGCAAAGAGCACGCCTTCCACTCCCAAGCGTAGGAGTGCCCATGCAATATATAAATAACCGGTGAGTACCTGTAACGGCCTGTTTTCTTCAACACAACTATTTGCGTGTTTAACCTATTTCCAAATTTTTTGAACTATTTTATAATGGTTTGTTAGGAGTTTTAACTGATTTCAAAAAATTTCCTATAAAAATATTTTGGAGTACCAGACTAGTGATGAAGTATTTTAGTAAAATCGGATTTCATCAAATACCTCTAAAAGATCTGTTAAAAATTCATTTTCAGATATTGCCGTTTTGACTCAATGAATTTATTTTCTATACAAACGTCTTCAAAACGTTTTCAAACTTCTACAGTAGCATCCTATGATCATTTAGGGCTTCCCACATTAATTTCGTAATTTTCTGATGTCATTTCAACCTAGAACCCGCAAACCCGCTTTCTAAACGTTTTGGCCAAAAACTAGTATCTCCGTAGCCCAAACCCTGAAACGGTCTCCGTATTCGTGATTCTCGCGACGATACGATCACGTGGGTATGTTTTCGTAATTTTTCGGACACGTTTACTAGTAGGGGCATTTACGTAATTTCGTAAGTGTATTTTACTAATTACTTTCGCTAATGATTTTCTAATCACCCTAATTACCGTAATTAATTACCCCACCTAACGTAACCCATATCTACCCTACCCACTTTGGTAGCTCAAATCCAACAACCCCCCTCTCTCAGCTAACAAACCCACGCCTTACACACTCTCTCCCCTATTATTTTCGAAACCCAGGAGCTCACCCCTCAACCGCACACACACAATATATATCTCTCTCACTCTCATGTTTTTCGTTCGAAACCCATGCAGAAGCCCGCCCACTCTCTCTTCGCCCTCGTTCTCTCTCCCCCTCCTACCTCTCACCCCCTCCGACGGTACGCCGCCGTCCAGTGACGCCACGACCCGCATCGTCGCCCAGGCAACCCTACAACGGCCTCCGATCAGCCCCGAGCGCCGGCAACGTACGACAGCCGCTCCCCTCCCTTTGAAGCTTCGCACGTCGCCTGGCCGCCCTTCGACGCTACCCGATCTCCACCCCCGAGCTCTCGGACCTCCACCGTGTGCCACCGCCCTACGTCGAAGCCCCGCCGTTGCTCCGACGAAGCCCTCCGCCCTGAGAGCCCACGCTCTCGACGTCACGGTCGCCACACCCCGCCATGCCACCGAGAGGCCCCCTCCGAGCAGCAGCAGCAGTTCCCTCCGACGAGCTCCGTTCGTCGCCCACCGCCCCCAGTGATCGCGACGACGTCCACCACCTCCCCCGAGCGCCTGCAGCGCTTCGCCTGCCACCCTCGCCGCCGATGGCCGCCCCCACGTCGCCGCCGCAGACCGCCGCATCCTCCGACTCCCCGTCGCCGAGCCGCCGTCGCCAGAGACACCCCCCATGCAACGAACGGACGAAGACGAAGCAACGGCGTGCGTAAGATATACAATGGCAAACTTGTAAATATGAATTAATTCGTATTTTCGTTTTTTATTAATTAATAAATTGGGTATTATGGTTTTAAACCCATAACTTAAAATATAAGCCCCAGAAAAATATGAGACTGGCTCCTGAAAATCAGAAATGACATTCTGGACCTAATGGCGCTAGTTTCATCTTAATCCGACGCTTAGTTTTTCAGAATTAATTTTTAAGCCTATAAGTTAAATCCGTTATTTTCATTTAAAAATCCGTATCTTCTTATTTTTACGTAAACTAATACTTGAGAAAAATATATGTTAAAGAACTCTTCTAGACGGTCGTTTCGACACCTCATTTGAACCATTCCGATGCAGATTGCATCCAGAATAAATTGTGGAATAAATACGTTACTAATTGGAAAACGGATTTTAAATTGTTTTTGAGCTTTTAAAAAATTCTAAAAATTACTATAAGCCTCAGAAAAATATTCCCTCTTGCAGTAAAATTATCTTTAGCATATATAGCCTATATAAAAATTTAGAACTCTCCCTGACAACGTTTTAATCAGTTTATAAAATCAGAACGATCGAGTTAACTAAATAGAAAATGAGTGTATTCATTAACCAAGTATTTTTGTGATTTCAGGTACCAATCTTCGTGCACCAGCTCTTCCAGCTCCAACCTCGTCTTGCCACGACGAGCTCGAATATAGTAAGTCACGACATATTCTAAATTTAGAAACCTAGTTTACTGTGCTTGGATGAACTAGTTGACACTCCTATAGCCTCGAACGGCTATTTGACTTGAACCAAATAGGAGACCTAACCTGATAAAAAAGTAATCAACTGAAGATTACTTTGCCAACTTTCAACTTAGGTGGTTGTAGCACGCAACTACCAACTTGGGTAAATTGTGTGCTAACCACACTACCACGTGCTCAAAGCACGGAAGTAACAGCTTTTTGGTGTTGGACTTGTCTTTATCCTACTTGCTGGTTTTCAATGAGGAAGTCAACCAGTTGACCTGGTGTGACTAACATGTGGAACATCCTGTGGAACAATCTTGTGAAGTACTTGTACTTGACACGTCACCAGGGTTTCGGGGTAACTCACAGTTGCGAGAGTACGGGAGTGACTAGAGTTCGATCTACATGTCAAGCTGCCTGTGTTTCGGCCTCCTGTCTAGCTGCCTGTGTTTCGGCAAACCATCCTGCTGCCTGGGTTCCGGCATTCGTCTGGGTAGCACCCAGGCAAGAGACGAACTGAACGGTCACATATTGTACTCTCCGACTTGAGTCACGTAGTTCTAGTGGAGCTTGTACGGTTACTTTCTTTACAGTACATGCACTTTACTTTCCTTGCCAGTACAGTCACCGCACTTTACTTGCCGTACTTTTACTTTCTACACTTGTACAGACACTGCACCGTACTTTACTTTCACTTTGGTCTGCTTTGTCATACTTGTACAGGACCTCTCTTTCTTTATTTAGAATTGTTGTGACTTACCTACGGTTCCATTTCCGTGGCACCACAGACGACGTACATATGGAGGCAGATGCTCTTGAGTTAATAGCACCAGACTTCGACCATGAGACCGCAGCTTCCAGAGCTATTTTCAGTTGTGTACTTTCTTTCTTTCATGTATCATTATTGGAACATTTTGTATAGTATGGATTGTAATAATTGGACACTATTTGGGTATTTTTGTACATCTCTGCATCGTGGCTATTTTGATTTCACTGGTTAACTGCAGAACCTGCGCAAATATCAAATAAGTAACGGGCCCCTGAGAGCGGGTCGTTACAAGTTTGGTGGCCCATGCAGGTCCTCGCCTCGTGAACATTATAGCAAGATCAGGATGTATAATATAAGATACTCAAATTAACCTCGAGTACAGGATGTCTCGAGTGTTCACCTGTATTGTATATACGGGTGAAGCGTCCTTATTACCATCTTCATTAGGTCTTCCTTGATTCTCATCACTTCCTTTGAAATTTTAACCCTTGCTTAGGAAATCGTGTTTCATTCTTGGTTATACCCTCCCTAGTAACCTCTTTGATAGCAGTTATAGTGATTTTTATAGGTTGAACTATCTACCCGCTTCATCACCTTTCCTTCAGTTATGATGGCACGCATTTAAATGATAAACTTCCTTCAATGGACCATGATCCGGTCAATGTGCTTGGCTAAGTTTGTTGGATCAACCTAGATAGACTGGGTGCAAGTGATCCTAGCTTAGTCACTTCCCTGGCCGTGTCCGCTGGACCGCAAGGACGTGAATCTTGATTATGTAACGCCATCGATCTTCATCACTAGCACCCCTTTCTTTAGCTAGTGATGGCCTTCTGATCATTCTACTAATTCTTATAATTCTTCCTAATCGCTTTTAGTTCGCCTGAACTCTAGTTACGTTTATTCTAAGGAGGGTAGCATTCAATTTTCGATCACCAGAAGTCAAGTTCGACAACGGAAGCGGATCGAAGGACGCTCAGAAGTATTAAAGGATGGTAAGTGTAGGCTGTTTGCATCTTTTGAGCTAGTGTTTCTCTTCTAGCCCCTACTTCTATCGTGTACCCGTCTTTTTCTCTCCAAGGGTTTGTTTTCCCTTCCCATCGACCACCTTTTCCCCCCTCTTTAATTCGTTTGTCCGCTTCCCACCTCGAGCCCCGTTCCCGCCTAACACCGACGACTTCGGTGCCCCCCCTTTTCTTTTTTAACCCATCTCCTTCCTCCACAAGCCACCCCGTGGCTTTCCCTTTTCGCTCAGACATCTCCCCCTCCCCCTCCCGGCCTCTTCCCCAAGCGAGCTCGATCGGACCTCGCATCGCCGCTCCGATCTCTGATCCACCGGCCTCACCCGAAGATCCGCCAGCTTCTGCTTCGCTCCATCCCGGAGGCCTTCCCCACCATGGATCGACAGCCAGTCGCAGCGCTCGCCGCCGTGGATCGCCAGCCGCCGATGGCCCACCAACGACCTTGGGGTCTGTTGGGCTTAGCAGCAACCCTCGCCGCCACCCTTGCTTTAGCCGTGTGGTCGGGATATTGGGAACCCGCCGCCCTTGGTATCATTGGGAGCTCCTTTTTCTGGTTCTTCCCCCTTGAGCTGCCCAGCTTCGATTCCCTCTTAGGGCTGCTCCTTCATGTTTGTGGGTTCATAACTTTTTGGTCGTTGATCTGCTTAGGGCTGATGGTGATGGTAGTAGATATCGACCATTGGTGTTGGCATCTAGTATTATTGGCGACGATTATTGGCTTGCTTTTGGCCTTAGGTTTTGATGTTGGATGTCCGTATTGTGCTCGGATTTGGGAGACGGCTAGGATGTTGGCTTCTTGTTGGATGTTATGGAAACTGCTGGAAAAAGTGGTAGCGATGATCTTGACCCTCGAGAATTGGCCTTACATTTGCCTATACGTGTCGATCTGGATATTGACTTGTAATTTGGTAGCATGGCAGATGAGGTCATTTGTGTTCGGCTGGTTAAGTTGTAGCAACGCGAATGCATTAGCTTTAGCCCTTACGTTTATGTATGCTATGGCGATGATTTACTTGGTTAGGACCCAGTATGCATTAATGGCATGAGTTGTAGTTTTAAAATTTATGTTGTTAAATAAAGCTTGCTACTGACTTATCACCTCAGGTTCCAAGTTCGAACAGATGTCATCATCTTAATAGCTCTCCTTTTCGTGTAATGACATTATCTTATATTTTGGCTACTTGATAATATATATTAGTCGCATCCCTTATTTTCTTATCACATTTCATGTTATTTACAACCTGATTTACAAAGATTACTATCTTTTTTTGCTTGAGCTTCTTTATAATATCAATTATTTGTTTCAAAAATATTTTTAAATTCCGAGGACGGAATTATTTTTAAGGAGGGTAGGATGTAACGGCCTGTTTTCTTCAACACAACTATTTGCGTGTTTAACCTATTTCCAAATTTTTTGAACTATTTTATAATGGTTTGTTAGGAGTTTTAACTGATTTCAAAAAATTTCCTATAAAAATATTTTGGAGTACCGGACTAGTTATGAAGTATTTTAGTAAAATCGGATTTCATCAAATACCTCTAAAAGATCTGTTAAAAATTCATTTTCAGATATTGCCGTCTTGACTCAATGAATTTATTTTCTATACAAACGTCTTCAAAACGTTTTCAAACTTCTACAGTAGCATTCTATGATCATTTAGGGCTTCCCACATTAATTTCGTAATTTTCTGATGTCATTTCAACCTAGAACCCGCAAACCCGCTTTCTAAACGTTTTGGCCAAAAACTAGTATCTCCGTAGCCCAAACCCTAAAACGGTCTTCGTATTCGTGATTCTCGCGACGATACGATCACGTGGGTATGTTTTCGTAATTTTTCGGACACGTTTACTAGTAGGGGCATTTACGTAATTTCGTATGTGTATTTTACTAATTGCTTTCGCTAATGATTTTCTAATCACCCTAATTACTGTAATTAATTACCCCACCTAACGTAACCCATATCTACCCTACCCACTTTGGTAGCTCAAATCCAACAACCCCCCTCTCTCAGCTAACAAACCCACGCCTTACACACTCTCTCCCCTATTATTTTCGAAACCCAGGAGCTCACCCCTCAACCGCACACACACAGTATATATCTCTCTCACTCTCATGTTTTTCGTTCGAAACCCATGCAGAAGCCCGCCCACTCTCTCTTCGCCTTCGTTCTCTCTCCCCCTACCTCTCACCCCCTCCGACGGTACGCCGCCGCCGTCCAGCGACGCCACGACCCGCATCGTCGCCCAGGCAACCCTACAACGGCCTCCGATCAGCCCCGAGCGCCGGTAATGTACGACAGCCGCTCCCCTCCCTTTGAAGCTTCGCACGTCGCCTGGCCGCCCTTCGGCGCCGGACCTCCACCGTGTGCCACCGCCCTACGTCGAAGCCCCGCCGTTGTCCGACGAAGCCCTCCTCCCTGAGAGCCCACGCTCTCGACGTCACCGTCGCCACACCCCGCCATGCCACCGAGAGGCCCCCTCTGAGCAGCAGCAACAGAGCTCCCTCCGACGAGCTCCGTTCGTCGCCCACCGCCCCCAGTGATCGCGACGACGTCCACCACCTCCCCCGAGCGCCTGCAGCGCTTCGCCTGCCACCCTCGCCGCCGATGGCCGCCCCCACGTCGCCGCCGCAGACCGTCGCATCCTCCGACTCGCCGTCGCCGAGCCGCCGTCGCCAGAGACACCCCCCATGCAACGAACGGACGAAGACGAAGCAACGTCGTGCGTAAGATATACAATGGCAAACTTGTAAATATGAATTAATTCGTATTTTCGTTTTTTATTAATTAATAAATTGGGTATTATGGTTTTAAACCCATAACTTAAAATATAAGCCCCAGGAAAATATGAGACTGGCTCCTGAAAATCAGAAATGACATTCTGGACCTAATGGCGCTAGTTTCATCTTAATCCGACGCTTAGTTTTTCCAGAATTAATTTTTAAGCCTATAAGTTAAACCCGTTATTTTCATTTAAAAATCTGTATCTTCTTATTTTTACGTAAACTAATACTTGAGAAAAATATATGTTAAAGAACTCTTCTAGACGGTCGTTTTGACACCTCATTTGAACCATTCCGATGCAGATTGCATCCAGAATAAATTGTGGAATAAATACGTTACTAATTGGAAAACAGATTTTAAATTGTTTTTGAGCTTTTAAAAAATTCTAAAAATTACTATAAGCCTCAGAAAAATATTCTCTCTTGCAGTAAAATTATCTTTAGCATATATAGCCTATATAAAAATTTAGAACTCTTCCTGACAACGTTTTAATCAGTTTATAAAATCAGAACGATCGAGTTAACTAAATAGAAAATGAGTGTATTCATTAACCAAGTATTTTTGTGATTTCAGGTACCAATCTTCGTGCACCAGCTCTTCCAGCTCCAACCTCGTCTTGCCACGACGAGCTCGAATATAGTAAGTCACGACATATTCTAAATTTAGAAACCTAGTTTACTGTGCTTGGATGAACTAGTTGACACTCCTATAGCCTCGAACGGCTATTTGACTTGAACCAAATAGGAGACCTAACCTGATAAAAAAGTAATCAACTGAAGATTACTTTGCCAACTTTCAACTTAGGTGGTTGTAGCACGCAACTACCAACTTGGGTAAATTGTGTGCTAACCACACTACCACGTGCTCAAAGCACGGAAGTAACAGCTTTTGGTGTTGGACTTGTCTTTATCCTACTTGCTGGTTTTCAATGAGGAAGTCAACCAGTTGACCTGGTGTGACTAACATGTGGAACATCCTGTGGAACAATCTTGTGAAGGACTTGTACACCGGGGGTTCGGGGTAACTCACAGTTGCGAGAGTACCGGAGTGACTAGAGTTCGATCTACATGTCAAGCTGCCTGTGTTTCGGCCTCCTGTCTAGCTGCCTGTGTTTCGACAAACCATCCTGCTGCCTGGGTTCCGGCATTCGTCTGGGTAGCACCCAGGCAAGAGACGAACTGAACGGTCACATATTGTACTCTCTGACTTGAGTCACGTAGTTCTAGTGGAGCTTGTACGGTTACTTTCTTTACAGTACATGCACTTTACTTTCCTTGCCAGTACAGTCACCGCACTTTACTTGCCGTACTTTTACTTTCTACACTTATACAGACACTGCACCGTACTTTACTTTCACTTTGGTCTGCTTTGTCATACTTGTACAGGACCTCTCTTTCTTTATTTAGAATTGTTGTGACTTACCTACGGTTCCATTTCCGTGGCACCGCAGACGACGTACATATGGAGGCAGATGCTCTTGAGTTAATAGCGCCAGACTTCGACCATGAGACCGCAGCTTCCAGAGCTATTTTCAGTTGTGTACTTTCTTTCTTTCATGTATCATTATTGGAACATTTGTATAGTATGGATTGTAATAATTGGACACTATTTGGGTATTTTTGTACATCTCTGCATCGTGGCTATTTTGATTTCACTGGTTAACTGCAGAACCTGCGCAAATATCAAATAAGTAACGGGCCCCTGAGAGCGGGTCGTTACAGTACCGGGTCGGATCACAGGGACAATTTGTTCTACGTTCACAAGTTTGATGGACAAAGAAAAATAAAGTGTGAAACAACAACCTCAATTAACGGTGGGTGGAAGTGTGGAAGAAAAAGTGGTGAAAACTAAAATCTAATCTAAATGGGTAGGATTAGAGAACGAAAGTAGGAGTTAGGATAGCAAGGCGAGGAGAATGGGTTGCGGGTTCATTAAGATTGGCGTTAATTAAGCTCTAATTACCGCATATAAGTCAATTGGTCATCCTGCTAAGGAAGCCCAATCGGAAAGTTTAGCTTTAACGGACATCACAATTAGCAATAGGGATGGATATATTATCATGACACTAATCAAATTAGGAGCATGGATTCATCTCGAATTGTGCCCTCTCGGGACTTAACCAATTAAAGTTGTGCCCTAATAATAACCCAACATTAGCATGAAAATAGGCAAGAGGCAATTAGGGCAAAAATTAACAACTAACCCAATGAATCACAACCCAAACACTTCAATATTACTCTATCATCACGAAACACGGGATGGAATTCTCATTCACAAATTAACCCAAATTCATTACAATAGGGAGATATCAAAATACAAAGAGGAAGAGGAAAAATTTCACCTAAGCTTTCACCAAATGAGCCCTAGCCTCTTCCAATTTGCTCATCCACCAAGCTTCTCCGCCCTCCAATGGCCTCCAAGCTCCTCCCTAGCCCGTGGGGATGAAGACTCCCCTCCAAGCCCTAGAAAAAACCAAAAACAGCAGCAAGAAATCCAAACAACGAAAACTGCGACCAATTTTCGCATCAGGCTGTTTTCTTAAGCTAAACGGGCTTGCGGGTCGGGGAATCGCGCCCGACCCGTACCAAAAAAATACGCGCGCGTTCAGCGAAGCGGGGAAGCCCGCTTTGATCTTTGAAGCGGGCCGGTCAGCAGGCCGGCCCGCAGAAGGCCTTTTTTTATTAAATAATTTTTTTTATATTATGAACGGCCGAACGGGCCGGCCAGCGAGCCGGCCCGTTATTAAATTCTTTTTTGTTTTTTTTTAAAAAGCGGCGGCTGCTGTGGGCCGGCCAGCGGGCCGGCCCACGGGGCTTTTTATTTTAATTTTCTTTTTTTTCTTCTGAAATTCCAGAAATAGCTTTTTAGCTCCAAATAATCCCCAAAAATAGCTGGAAATTCCCAAAAATTCTGGAAAAATTCCAAAAATTCCAGAAAAATCCCAGAAGTACCTGAAAAATACGGGGAGCAAAAATTAGTCAATTAAAACCATATTTTATGTATAAAATACGAATAAGCTTCAATATTACACAATATCACAAATACGCCCGTATTAAAGCCAAAATAACATGATATACATATAAAATGCCCAGAAATGGGGGGGGGGGAATATGTAATTTATATCCCGAATCAACATACCCAGAATCTTGGCCTTGAAGCAGGCAAGATGTATCGCACCGTCTTCAGAAGCTCCTCGTAGCCGAGCCGCCTTGACTCGATCCGTCTGAGCCGCCTCGCACCCTCGCACCGATCCGCCCGAGCCGACTTTCGCCTCCAAGCCGATCACACTCGGTAGAAAGTTTCACTTCAGTAGAACCCGTGTCTTAGATGTCTGGATCTAAATCCAAACCCCCTTTGTAGTCTTGCTAGGACTACTCCGGAGAATAGGAAGAGAGAGAGAGAGAATAGTTTTAGTCACCGATCGAGCTTGCTCTAAAAGTCTGGAGCTACTCGATCGAGGACTTGGTGTGTTTTTCAATGAAGAGAGTGCACCCCTATTTGTATAGGGAGTCGACACTCATTCTTTCGTTGCGAGCAATGTGTGACTTTTGCAAATGAGAGGACAAATCAATTAAGCCAATTTGGCTTAATTTCTAGTTTAAGTGAGCTTTTCATAAAAGCAAACTTTAACTAATTAATTCTCTTTGCTCATTAAACTTTAGACACCAAACAAGCTATCAATCCGAAGGGCTTCGAATGGTGAACGTGTAGGAACCGACGTCGACGAATTTCGACTTCGTTTGACCCCTCAAACAATTGCCCAAAGTTGGGCAAATAATCGATTTTCGTAGCCGTCATTTGGGGTTTCAAAAAACCCTAAATGACTTAAGTTGCGGGCGCGCCCGCTTAGCTTAGCGGGCGTGCCCACCCAAGGAGAGCAAGGGCGGGCTGCACGCCCGCTGTGCAGCGGGCGCCTGCCCGCTGCTGCAGCGGGCTGCGATGCAGCGGGTGTGTGCCCACTGCAGCCAGCGGGCTGCGCCCGTTTGCCCTTGTCTATGGGCTTGTTAGCCTAGTGGATCTAACCCACTTCGCCTTGGACTGTTTTCGCGTTTCCGGGCTCGTTTGAGCTCCGATTTGGACGCGGTTTGAACCTGTGTTTAGACCGAGACGATTCCGTCATCCAGGTAACCCTTTCCAATATATTTATTTCTACTAAATTTGTCGTAACCAATTTACGACACGTTTAATCATAGTTTGCATCAAATGCAACATTTGTCCCTATTGCTATTGCGACTAATTTTCACAATAAGCTTTGTGAATATTTACTATTCAATATCATCAAATGATTTTCTCTCAATTAATCTTCCTATTACTAAGACACGAACACTACTCGGTGTGAGACCCTACAGCCTGACCTTACTACAGGTTGGGGATCGGAACTCCTAGACGACAGTCACTACGAGCAGTAACTGTCGTCCCTATTTCAGAATCATCATAACGTGATCGACCCCTTGACAAAAGCATCATAGGGTTTACATTGGCTGTGTCAGTGATGAACTCCGTTAGCTATAGTCCCTTCGTCAAGACTGTGTTCCTGTTGGCATAGGGTATGGTTTACTGTCAACCCTATTAGACAACATTGGTCAGTATACGGCGGTCTTTGTGTACTTCTTACAACGTACCCCGGCCGAGGATTAATATAAAGACCGTACCGAGCCTATAACACTAACTTCCCTTTAACGGAGGTGACAAATCCTATCTTATTCATCTACTTGCCTCGAGAGCTTCGGGTGCAGCTCAACCTAAGATCTTTCAGCAGGCCTAGCCTCGAAGCTAGATCATAGGTGTAAGCTACACGGTTCGCTCACAGGTTCGTACAAATGACTTCAGGTCATAAGGACTAGTTAACCTATCATCACTCTAGAGTTATTAAAGACAGTTCAGTTAAAGTTAACCATTTAATAACTTTAAGTTGGTCGCTCAGTGAACTCATTCTCCAATGAGCACCTGTGTCTCGTCTCCGACTTCACCAAGTCGAATGACTATGAGATCATCATTACCCTAAGGTAAGACTAAGACACAGTGGTCTATCCGATGTGTCGATATCCAGTTCTCGACACATCTATGACCACGAACCGTTTAAGACTTAAGTTTATATTCGGTCGCTTACTTACTCATAATCGAGATCTCATCTAGATACATAATGACCTAACTATAAGTCTATGGATATTATCTAAGTATATTAATACAAACGATTTCATACTTAGAATAATATGTACCATATTCAGTATGAACAAGATGTATATTTAGGATAAATTGCCTTATGGTCATATATCCTCCTACAGTAGTGAGACTGGCAGTGACATTTGTGGCCGGTCGCCTCCCTCCTTGGGCTGACTGCTATGGGGTAGGGAGGTAGGCGAACTTCCTCTGGGGCGAGCTACTCTAGAGCGAGCTAGCGTGTGCGGTCAACCGGAGGGCTCTTCTCTTCGACTCGGATGACGAGCCTGTCGCTCTGCTTGGGCGAGCTTGGCAGTCCGCAAGGGCGCACTACTTTGAGTCTCAACGAGCTCTCCTTAGCTTTGGCAGACTGGCCCTCATTGATGAGGAGTGTTGATGGGTTATATTCAAGCGGGCCTTTATCAACTAGGCCGGCCTTTAGGGCGTAACAATAATTATAGGAGGAACAGTTGTTAAATATAGAATACCATATTAGGTTTTGACGACGAGCAAAAATTATTTTATGTGTTAACATTTGTTTTGTAGAGTTTACAAATCTAGCATATCACTACAAATGCAGACTTCATCTTAAGACAAAGAGCTTGCAACGATGATCAAGAAGACCTAGTTTAAAAAGTTATATTTTATTGTATTCATGAGTTATATTTTCTTTGTACTTTTAAATGACGATGTAAATCCTTATGATGTCATCTTAGAAACTTAGGATTTCCCTCAAAATTTTGAAGTCCCGAACTTTTCTGGTCAACCAACAGTTTTTCCTGGTCGACTAGACCCTTTGCTTAACTAAATATGATGATCTACGTAAAACTATAGATATGTTTAATAGGGGAAAAGAGAAGTTAAGTTACTTAATAGATTCATAAAAACAAACTAATAGTAAATTTGGTATAGGGTATTATTAGGATCACATGTGTATGACAAGTAGAACACTAGAGTGGGTTGAATAGTGTTTATAAAATAATTAAACTCCTCTAGAAAATTCTATTTAAGATTACAATTAGTTACCTAATTTAATCTTATTCAACAATCTTGCAATGTAAAGTATGCAATAGAATATAAAACAAGTGCAAGTGACAATTCACAACCCAAAAAGTATAAACACAAACACAGATAATTATACTGGTTCACATACCCCCGGGATACATCGAGTCCCAACTACTGTTGGATTGAATCCACTATTCAACGAATAGTACACCTACAATTTTCCAATAGGATTTTTACTTCAACCACCTCTTCACGAGAGGATTTCACAAACCATCTCACACTTGAAGATTTTATATTTGTAATGATTTGATACAATTACATATAGCCGGAGTTGGATCTATTGTGTAAGTGATGTAGCTATATGAAGAACTTGATCTTCAAACGATAGAATTTGAAAATCTTGGAAGATCACGAAGAATGTCCAAAGAAAGATTGAAACTCTTGAAAAACTTGACCAAAGAAAGGGGGTTTGGCTTTTATTCTCTTAAAAAATTAAGCAATAAATCTTCTAATTAAAATCTGAATAGCCCTTTATTTATAGGGTGTATTTTGGGTCAAGCCAGATTGCCCAAAATGCTTCTCTAACAGTAAAAAACAAATAGTAAAAATCTTTCCTTTGCAGGCCAATGTATAGTTACTATTCGACTAGAGAAGACTTCATAGTTGACTAGTCAGCAGCTAGTCGATTAGTATTTGAACTATAGTCAACTAGTCAATACATATCAATAAGAGTGTTTATCTTTGTATTTTCAAGTCGACTACAGTTCATTTGTTAGTCAACTACAATATACTAACTAATCAATTAGTTCATGAACATTGATCAACTAGACTGACATGCACACTAGCCTATACCTGGTCGACCATGTATCTATTCTAATCGACTAATTGACCTGAAAATCATAGTTTTTGACATAAAAAAACTTAAGAAATATTTGAAAACTTTTCTGAACATTTTGAAAACAGTTTTAGCGAGTTCATTATTGTGTGTGAGATTCAAACCAATGTTTTAACATGGTAAGACCATGAAAAATGAAAATTACATCAAAGAAAATATTACATTGTAGTTCTTGATGCAATTTTGGCTCATTAAGCTCTTTGTCTTGATTCATTTGATCAAAATGCCTTGGTTGAACTCACATTACGCTAGTGTTTCTTAATATGCTTGAAACTTATTTACATGCACTCATATCATATTAGATGTTGGGGTTAAATATCTTAACAGGTATAACAGGAATCGAAATGTTATTAATGAGCCAAAATTATATTACACATATATGTATATCAGTTTTACTAAACCAAGGGAAAAAACCCAAACATCCAAAATAAGAACTATTCTAAGAATGGAGAATTCTTTAAAGTTTGTATGCCTAAATATACCTAAAAGAGGAATTATTCAAATGAAAGATAACTATGTTAATATTTTCATTGAAAACATTCATTTATCTAAAAAAACTATAAATATATTAATGATAGGAAGTTTAAATCCAACTGGGGTTGATTCAGGTTGAATGATAAAATCTGTTGGAACCTGTAATTCAGTACGTAGAGATTAATCAATTAAGCATAATGATTAAACTTAAAACCAAGCAGCAACAAGCAAGACTTGGTAATGCAGTTCGGTGTGCACACCTACATCTGCGGGGCCACGCCCAGAAAGAACATATTACTCCACTAAAAATATCAATGAATACAATCACTAATACTGGATTTCTACTAGGAGGAACAAACCCCCCTCAATACAAACCACGATGGTGGTCTCTACCAACCCCATGAAGTAATCTATGCAAGCTCCACCTGCATGCAAGATCCCCTTGTTGTACTGACTAGAATCAACTCCCTTGATCCTTACGTGCGTAGCCGTCAGCCTCCTTCCCAGAGTTCTTCAAACGACTTTATCAAAAGCCGTAAAACCCTAGCCGCAAACTGCACTGCTATATATACCATGCTCCCCCTCAATCTCAGAGTAGACAAGGCAGGTCGCTTGATTAAATCCTGAGCAGATCGGCAGCCCACAAATTTAGGAATCACTTCGGGCAAGTGGTTCTGCAATATCTTCAACAGCTCTTTCAACCAATATTTGCGGGCCAATATATCTCCAACAGCTCTTTCAATCATATCGAGATATAATAGCTTCCTAATGCATCTTCAACGGTTCGTCTTCTTAGAATCATATAACAGAATCCCTTGAAGAGAAAGCAATAAGATCGGAAGTAATCCACCTTCAAACTTCTGATGTCCGTCATTCTTTCCAAAGCTTCAGAACAACGTGTTGGATCTCATGTTGTAACATGACGTTCAACATGACATACAACATGACCAAAAATAAGATCTTTCAAAAAAGGATAATTAAGAACTACTGATGACAAAACAGTCACACTACGTATGACCCAACAAACTCCCCCTTTGGCATTTAGTGGTATAATCATCATATGGCAAGATATATGTGAAAAGAACAAGCATAACAATAAGTAGACAGAAACCATTATAACACCCATTATAACAGCAGAATTGTCAAGAACATACTTACAGATCAAGATGTCCAAAAGGCCCGAAAGCCCGCGGCCCGGCCCGGGCCTGGGGGCGTTGACTGGGCCCGAAGCCCGGCCCGGACTGAGGCCAGGGCCGGGCTTCCGACGCCCCCTGGCCCGGTGGTCTGGGCCGGCCCGGCCCACGCCTGCAGCAGCAGGCTGCAATTTGCAGCCTGCTGCGCGCGCAGGCAACTGTCTCATGACCGTTGCCTGCAAGCAATTAATTTTTTTTCTTGGGCAGCAAAGGTTAGGGGGGTTTTGGTATTTTTTGGCCATTTGACCAAAAATACCCCTCCCAACGGTCATAAATGACCATTTGGGAGGGGTATTTTTTGACATTTTACACCGAAAAAACCCTATAAATTTTAGCCAACCCCTTTCATTTTTTTCACAATTCTCAAACTATCAAACTCTCTTATACTCTCTCATACTCTCTTAAACGTTCAAGCAAGCAAGATCAACCCCTCTTAAGCAAGATCAAGATTCAAGGCTCAAATCAATATCGCTCTCATCTTTCTCCGCTATCAACATCATCTCAGATCACTCTGCTATTATGATCAGTTGCTCTCTACACCACTCACAACCGGCAAATCAGGTTCCTATATCTTTAGAATAATGTCGGCACCAAACCGTAGGTCTTATACATTCCACCTTAACACTGAGGAGCAAAATAACTTTAATATGATGCGGGCTAACCCGATAGAAACACCTAATTATGACCATTTGGACATGTCACAAACTGAATCGTATGAGTACACAAATCCTATACAACATGGTTATACTATTTCTGCACAAACATCTTCTGTACACACTTCTACACTTGCACAACCTATTCCTGTTGATGTTCCACCTATACAAGTAACACAACAAACCCAACCCAGATTAACAAAATTTGCGGTTTGGGAGCACTTTACAATTGAAACTGTACCTGGCAGAGGCACGCTGGCAGTTTGCAAAATATGTAGATCTGATTTTACTTGCAAACTTTCTGATGGCACACCACACCTAAAGAGACACTATTCCTCTTACTTAAAAAGACATTAAACAGACAACATTAAACGTATTTGGGTCTTCTTCCTCTTTATCTAATTTCTCATACTCTGCTGGGACTATGAGAAAAGAGATTGCAAGATTTGTAATATGCCGAGAATTGCCATTTACTTATGTGGAAAGCCACGAATTAGAAAGACTTAATCAAGTGGCCCTTAACCCTGACTTTAGAAGAGTGCCTAGAAACACTCTTCGAAGAGATGTTGTCACTTTTTGAAGCTGGTAAAACTAAATTGATTAAAAATTTTGCTAGTGTAAAATCTAGAATAGCGTTTACTTCTGATATTTGGACAACAAAATGTGGTGCATCATATTTATGTGTTACATCGTAGATAATTCTTACATGCTAAATAAGATGATTATTGGATTTAGAATGTTAAAGCTTGCTCATTCTGGGGGTGTTATTTCTAATGTAATAATGTCTGTAATTCATGATTTTAATATTATAGAAAAGATTTTTTTTCAATTACGTTTGATAATGCATCCAATAACACCAGTGCAAGTAGCATTTTAAAAAGAAATTTGACCCTCGATATGGAGGGGTTGTTGTTCCATCAAAGATGTGCATGTCACCTCTTGAACTTGATAGTTCACGATGGACTTGCAACTTGTTCACCTTATTTAGATAAAATTAGACATCTTATGTTGTTCATACATACTTCTAGCATTATGCGACTCCAGGACAAACAACTGTGTTATACTAGACAGAAACCATACCTGGCATTTAAATTTGATGTTGCATCAAGGTGGAATTCCACGTACTTAATGTTGCGATCTATGTTTAAGAATAGAGAGCAACTTGCAGATTATTCACTTACATATCTTTCACAGGAACCTGACATTACTGAAATAGAGTGGTTAACTGTAGAGCATCTGCATGACTTTTCGGAAGTTTTTTTTACTGCTACATACACATTTTTTGGGGTTTACTATCCAAAATCTTTTTTATGATTAGAACAATTAGTATTAATTTTTGATCAGATATCTAAGCATAGAGACAGTACACACCCTAACATTGCCATAATGTCACGCCCCGTTTCCCAGAATACCCGGCATGTGATAAATTAAAATTTTTTTCCCAAGTATTCTGAAGAGTGAGGGTGATGAGAGAGTAGAAAAGATGGAGAAAGGAGAAACTGAATAAGCAAAGGCAGGCCACTACGCACATGCTGGGATAGTACAAGTAAAACTTCACAGTTATATCAAAACAACCTCATGAAACATTAATAACACTTCATATGTAACATGTTTCATTTATACGTACAGCCCAAGTATCAATACATATACACCACTCTCAGTCTGTCAGGACATCCCAGTCACAGTACAACCCCAACTCACGCCATCACTATCCCCGAAACTCAACTCCAAGCCACCACCGACTCTGCTATCCTTACCTGAAAAATAGAGGGGATCACATCAATGCGCGCCCCAGTAGGAACCAACTTGGGTGTGGAACTCCATTTTAAGGTTATCAATTCACAAGGCAAGCCAAGCAAAACAGAGTATGTAACTAAGTGATATAATGAAAAATTAAATAGTTGAACAAGGGAATCATACCTGCGGTCCAGTGACGAGCTACTACAAGAAATAGGTTAGCACGAATAATAATAATAATAATAACAACAATAATAATAACACGAGAGTTCAAGCAACCAATATAAAATAAGATAAGTGCAAATGCCTGAGGTATGACACTAAGCTACAAAGTACGGGCAAAGGGGAGGAGAAGTGCTGCCAGCAGTAGGAGTAACACACAAATTCTTAATTTATTGTTTTATAATGGAATTTATTGGAACTTGGGTAAACTGTGTGATACCAGGACCAGGACTTCACCCCAAATTTGGGGTGAATATAGCACACGGCGCAGTGGACACGGGCACTGTACAACACCGGGCCTCTCACCTCACCCGTCCCTGGCAGGAGTGAGGCTATCCACATATAACCCAACCTCCGTATGACCCCTCCACTCCCGGTAAAGTCGAGTGGGTATAAGTATCCCCTCCACTCCCGGTAAAGGCGAGTGGGTAAGCTCCACACATCACATAATCATCTCCCAACTTCACAGTGTCACGACCCGCTTCCCTAAAAATAGAGGCGAGACGTGAAAAGGTCCGCACGAGAGTGGAGCTGTGAAGCCCCAAACCCGATAAGCGTCCACAAATACATAAACAGGTCCCTGTAACCACAACAGAATAACAATAATATCACAAGGCGAGACTGAAAATAAAATTCCACATCTCACAAATTGTCCAACATCAACAAAGAGTCCAACATCCAGAAAAGCCACCAGGCTAAAAGAAAAGAGTCCAAGGCCCAGAACAAGGCCAACAAAAGAAACGACAACAACAAAGTATAGGTGCTACGCACCGATAACAAAACAACTGTCTAATCAAAAGTAAAGCACAACGAAGACACTAGGACTGGTCCCCAGTGTCCACGTACTCCCCGTCAAACACGGGCTCGGGCTCGGCGTCAGCAAACACCTCGTCCTCAACGAGGTACTCGGGCTCAGGATCTAACATGTGTCACCCAAAAGAGTAAAGGGGCACATGTCAGCAAGTCTAAAAAGACTTGGGCAAGGAAACTGAAGGTAAGGCAACTAGCAACCTAGCAGTTTAGTATGCATGGCATGGTAGTTATAACATGAGTGCACAATTTAAACATGGCAAGACAATTTGTACAAGAGAGCAATCATCGGGACAAGACAAGAGTAGCCAAGCTACTATCAATTCAATCAATTCACATTTTGTAGGTGTTTAGGCCATTCGCTGAATGGCATAGCATTTCAGACCGATCGACACTAGACACTACTCAATTCCCACACGATATGGAGCCTGGGGTCCCTGCACATTGAGCTCATCTAGTGAGCCTAGGGTTGCCCCGCACATTGAGCTCGCATTCTTAGTTCACAATTCGTTACATCGAGCGTTGGGGTTTCCAACTCATTATGCTCGCTTCTGGTCACGAGCCAGGAAACACAAGTATGGCGTAGGGAACACCTAGCCGGAACACGCAATTCGGGCATTGGCTATCAACCAACACATGGCCCGCTTCTGGAACACGAGCCAGGAACACAACATGGTAGCGAAGCTACGCAATCACAGCAATACCTAAAGAATGCGAGGTCATGACAATTTATTTGCGTACAGTTAATTAAATTAAACGTGACAGGCGAAATGCAATGACATGAACATATTCGCGTACCGTTAATTGAAAGTAAACATGACATGTTAATTGTGCAACATGCTAAAAGTCGGAACTAGCTTCGTTGTCAAGCTAGTCCCCCAATTTGCGCCTAGGCGAGTATCATTTCGTCGCCTAGCCTCTTTTACGCCTACAACAAGCAAATGGCCTAAAACATGGCCTAAACCCTAAGTGGCGAGTTTCACGTGCCTAGCACCGGGGATTGACGATCACTTCGTCACACGGATGCTATCTACGGGGGAAATCGCTGTTTTGTGGGAGACAAACATCAAACACATGAAATTAATTAGGGTTTCACAAAAATTATAAATAAGTTATGAAAACAACGGTAGAACGATTTCTTACCGAGAGGAAGCGGAAGAAACACTCAGGGGAACCCTAGGATCAGATCTGGAAGCAAATGGAGAAGTTTGGGGAAACTAGGGTTTTGGGGAATTTGGGGATTTTGATGGGTTTTGATGGAGATTTGGGGAAGATGAGGGGTAGATAGAGTAGATGGATGGATTGGATGATGGATTTAGGGCTTGGAATGAAGGAATGGAGCTTGGAGGAAGATGGGGGCTGAAGGGAGAAGTTTTTAGGGTTTTGGGTCGTGTTGGAGAAGAAGAAGTCGAATGGGTTGGGTTTAAATAGGGTAGGCTGGCGGCTGCCCAGAAATTAGGGTTTTAACACAGACTAGTCGGTCAAAGAACAACCACTGACCGACTAGTTTGGCAACTAGTCGGTCGGTCGACCAACGCAGACCGACTAAGTGCAAACAGTAACTCCTGAACGAAAATATGATTCTAGAGTTAGTCGGTCCATGAACAAGTACTGACCGACTAGTTTTACATCTAGTCGGTCGATGAACGTTCTTAGACCGACTAAGAGTAAACAGTAACTGATACAAAAATAATTTGATGAGTTAGTCGGTTCAAGAAGCATTGCTGACCGACTAGTTTGCCACCTAGTCGGTCAACCAACGTTCTTAGACCGACTAACGATAAACATTAACTCCTGAGAAATTTAGAAAGCTAACTAGTCGGTCCAAGAAGGATTGCCAACCGACTGGATCGTCATCTAGTCGGTCGGTGGCCCTTCTTACACCGGCTAATGAGCACAGAAAGTACCGATACGGAGCGCGGGGCCCCGGGATCGATTCCTAAGACTCCTAGGCTTGATCTAACAGTTAGATACGACCGTTATGAAGTCCGTCACGAGTGACATACTTCGAAATCGACAATCCTAAGGAAGAAGCGAGAAAATACGACGAATCGATCGAAAATGAAATCTACGGAGACGAAAACCACACATAAGGAGAAAATTCACCAAAACATATATTATAATATATATAAAATCCAGATACATGAAAAGCAGTCGTTACATCCTCCCCAACTTAATAAAAATTCCGTCCTCGGAATTTCCAAAAACTCACGAGTCCGGAAACAAAAGTGGGAAACGCTCTCGCATCTCATCCTCATTCTCCCAAGTAGATTCTCCAGGTGAACCGTGTCGCCACATCACCCTCACAAGATTGACAACCTTGTTCCGAAGAGATTTCTGACGCCTGTCCAGAATCTGCACTGGATGCTGGTCATACGTCAAATCTGGGCGAACGGTAATCTCCGAAAAATCCACCGCATGAGACGGATCGCTAATGTATCGACGAAGCTGCGACACATGGAAAACATTGTGAACTCCTTCCAAAGATGGCGACAAGGCCAAGCGATAAGCTACCTCGCCAACCCTCTCCAAAATGTCAAACGGTCCAATGTATCGCGGGCTCAACTTTCCACGCTTCCCGAAACGAATCACACCACGATTCGGGGAAATCTTCAAGAACACATGGTCACCCGGCTGAAACTCCAAAGGACGACGTTTAGCATCCGACCAATGCTTAAAACGGTCCTGAGCAATTCTCAACCTCTCCCGAATATTCCTGACAATATCCACGGCCTCCATGATCATCTCAGGTCCCAACAACTCCCGATCACCAACGTCATCCCAACTCAATGGCGATCGACATTTCCTCCCATAAAGAGCGGCGAAAGGCGCCATGCCAATACTCGCCTGGAAGCTGTTGTTGTAAGAGAACTCCACCAAATGTAGATGGTCCTCCCACGAACCCTTGAAATCCAACATGCACGCCCTCAGCATGTCTTCCAAAATCTGAATCGTCCTCTCGGACTGGCCATCCGTCTGCGGATGGTACGCCGTGCTGAAACTCAGACGCGTACCCAAGCTCTTCTGCAAACTCTGCCAGAACTGAGATGTGAACCTCGTGTCTCTGTCAGACACGATACTCACGGGGACTCCGTGAAGTCGCACAACCTCCTGCACGATTCACGTTACATCACTATATAAGCTAGGAAAAGGAAATAAAACGGAGAGTAAAAGAATTTTACCTCCATATATCTCCTCGCTAGCGCCTCAGTGGACTGTCCCACTCGGAACGGAATAAAATGCGCAGATTTGGTCAATCGATCTACGATCACCCAAATCGCGTCATTCTGCTTCGGACTCCGAGGTAGTCCAGTCACAAAATCCATAGTGATGTGCTGCCACTTCCACTCCGGAATCGGAAGCGGTTGTAGCAACCCGGCCGAACGCTGATGCTCCGCCTTCACTTGCTAGCAAACCAAACACTTGGCTACACTCCGAGCCACGCTCCTCTTCATACCATGCCACCAATAATTCAGACGAAGATCCTGGTACATCTTGGTGCCACCAGGATGCACAGAATACGGCGAACTGTGTGCCTCCACCATCAATTCCTCTCTGATATCCCCAGCTGGCACACACAACCTGGCTCCAAACCTCAGCGAGCCATCCTCATGAATCAAAAAGTCAGTCCGCAGACCGGCTTCCACCATCTCCCGAATCCTTACCAACTTCGGATCTCCGGCCTGGCCAGCCTTAATCCGATCCACGATCGTCGACTGTACCTGCATGTACATCAACGACGAAGCCTCCCCAGGAAGAACGATCTCAACACCAGACTCGCAAAAATCCTGCTGCAATCTCCACTGCGAGGTCAAAATCATCACCGCTGGCAGCCTACTCAAAGCATCCGGAACCACATTCACCTTGCCAGGGTGATACTGCAAATCAATCTCGTAATCCGCCATAAGCTCCAACCACCGACGCTGTCGCATGTTGAGCTCCTTCTGAGTGAAAATATACTTCAAGCTTTTGTGATCGGTGAAAATCTTCACTTTCTCACTCAGCAAGAAGTGCCTCCAAATCTTAAGAGCAAACACAACGGCAGCCAACTCCAAATCATGCGTCGGATAATTCTTCTCATGAACCTTAAGCTGACGAGACGCATACGCCATAACATGCCCATGCTGATGCAACACACAACCGAGACCCTTGCCAGAAGCATCACAAAAGATCTCAAATCCACCGCTGCGATCAGGCACAACAAGAATAGGGGCACTCGTCAACCTCTCCTTCAGAATACCAAAAGCACTCTCACAATCACCCGACCAAACATAAGCAATATCCTTCCGCGTCAACCTGGTCATCGGCTCAGCAATACGAGAAAAGTCCTTAATGAATCGCCGATAATAACCAGCAAGTCCAAGAAAACTCCGAATCTCAGACGCTGACGACGGAACAGGCCACTCCCTGATGGCCCGAATCTTCTCGGGATCCACTGAAATACCATCTCCAGTCACCACATGCCCGAGAAAAGCAACTCGATCCAACCAAAACTCGCACTTCGAAAACTTAGCATACAAACGATGCTTCCTCAAAATTTCCAACACCGTCCTCAAGTGCGATGCATGCTCTTCCTCCGACTTCGAATAGATCAGAATGTCGTCAATAAAGATAACGACAAACTTATCCAAAAAGTCGTAGAAAATCAGGTTCATCAGATTCATGAAAACTGCGGGCGCGTTAGTTACGCCGAAAGGCATAACCACGAACTCATAGTGTCCATACTTCGTCCTGAACGCTGTCTTCGGAACATCTCCCTTCTTCACCTTCAACTGATGGTAACCACTCCTCAAATCCAACTTAAAAAACACCCTCGAACCTCCAAGCTGATCAAAAATATCATCGATGCGAGGCAACGGGTATTTATTCTTAATGGTCACCGCATTCAACTCCCGATAGTCCACGCACATGCGACGCGAACCATCCTTCTTCTTAACCAGCAACACCGGTGCTCCCCACGGAGACACACTAGGATTAATATAACCCTTCTGCAAAAGCTCATCCAACTGCTTCCGCAACTCTTCCAATTCTGCAGGTGCCATACGATACGGCGCCTTCGAAATCGGCTGCGCACCTGGAACAAGATCGATGGAAAATTCCAAAGCTTGATCAGGCGGCAAACCAGACATCTCCTCGGGGAAGACGTCGCCAAAATCTCGCACCACAGCTGGCCATTCCAGCTCCATCTGCATAGCCACAGCCTCCACCGGCCTGGCCCGAAATCTGACAGGACCAAGCGAACTGCTACCACGACTGAACTCAAACACTGGATGTCCGGGAATCTCGAACACCACCTTCTTCCTCCTGCAGTCGATCGTAGCATAGAAGCTCGCAAGCCAATCCATCCCGAGAATTGCATCATAGTTGATGATGTCGTAGACAATGAAATCCGCAAAAAGCTCATGTCCACAGACCACCAACGAGCAAGAATTGCAACCACGATGCACCGAGACCACACCATTCCCTGTGACGATATTCCAACTCTTGGGAAGAGGGGATGTCGACAAGGAATGCCTCTCCATGAAGCTCCGAGAAATAATGCACATCGATGCACCAGAGTCAAAAAGGACTCGTGCATGAAATGTGCACACCAAAATCACACCTAATCAATCAATTAACAATCAAACCCTATTCTAGCAAACAACCATGTTCAAGCAACCAACACAATTAAACAATCAAAACCAGCTAGGAAAGTAACAGCTAGAGTGAGGATTACCTGCGATAACCTCATCCACAGCCTCGCTCTCCGCAGCGGTCATCAGAAAAGCCTGCCTTCTCGGCGGAACAGCCTGCCGAAAAGCCTGCCTTTGCGGAACAAGAGCTGCTCCACGTCCAGCAGGAACATGCGCTCGCTGCTGCAATGGCTGAGCTGCAACAGGAGCCCTCCGCAGCGGATCCGCATGCCGACAATCCTTCGCGACATGAGAAGCATCACCGCAAATCAAACACTGGCCCAGAAACTTCCGACACTGATCCTTGACGTGACCAGGCCTGCCGCAGAAATGGCAAAACTTCGGAATCGGCCCTCCTGGCCTCTTAAACTGAGCAGACTGATTAGGCCTGAATCCAGGTCTAACCACAGCTCTCGCCTGTTCCACAGGCCTCTTCCCAGCACCACAACAGACCCCTTCCTCTGGTTCACGAGCAGCTCCTGCCTCTTGGCAGCGACCAGAACCTTCTGATAAGATTCCCGGTCAGAAGAGGTCACAAAACTCTGGAGCTCCGAAGCAAGCCCCTGCAGAAACCTCTGAGCTCTCTCCTCAGCGTCCTGCACCATCTTCGGCGCAAACCGACTAAGCCTCATGAACTCTTGGTGATACATGTCCACCGACGAGTTCCCCTGCTTCAGATCGATAAAACGCTGCAGCATCTCCTCCTTGGCAGCCTTCGGGAAGAACTCACCCTCAAATCTGGCTTTGAAAGTAGCCCAAGCTATCGGCTCCACCAACAACTTCTCTTCCGCATCCCACCAATTCCTGGCGTTATCCTTGAGCTGCCTCTTCGCCAAATCAACCCATCCAGCCGGGGTGATCTTGGCCATCTTCAGATTGTCCTCGACGTTCCGAATCCATTCATCGGCAGCCAGAGGACCCTCAGAACCATCAAAATATGCGGGACCCAGCTCCCGAAATTGCTTCGCTCCTGGCTCAGAGCGAGGGGCATCCGGAAGAGCCCGGGCAGCTCGAGCAAGTGGAGCATTCTGGACTTGCAAAAGCACGCCCTGCTGCACTTGCATCATCTGGAGCATCATCCGCATCATCTCACCGCTGGTGGGTTCCCGCTCAGGCTCCTCATCATGAGGGAGCGCACCACTGCCCCCACCACGGGTGAAACGCCTTCCTGCCATCTAATGACACGGAAAACAAATCAGATTAGACTCATAGCTTATGACTCGGACGTCGAACTTAGTTTGTTGGACATTCTAATATTATTATCGCTATTCCAAAAATCGCAGTTACAGAGTGACCTGCATGGGCCACCACTAAAACCTGTCACGACCCGCTTCCCTAAAATGGAGGCGAGACGTGAAAAGGTCCGCACGAGAGTGGAGCTGTGAAGCCCCAAACCCGATAAGCGTCCACAAATACATAAACAGGTCCCTGTAACCACAACAGAATAACAATAATATCACAAGGCGAGACTGAAAATAAAATTCCACATCTCACAAATTGTCCAACATCAACAAAGAGTCAAACATCCAGAAAAGCCACCAGGCTAAAAGAAAAGAGTCCAAGGCCCAGAACAAGGCCAACAAAAGAAACGACAACAACAAAGTATAGGTGCTACGCACCGATAACAAAACAACTGTCTAATCAAAAGTAAAGCACAACGAAGACACTAGGACTGGTCCCCAGTGTCCACGTACTCCCCGTCAAACATGGGCTCGGGCTCGGCGTCAGCAAACACCTCGTCCTCAACGAGGTACTCGGGCTCAGGATCTAACATGTGTCACCCAAAAGAGTAAAGGGGCACATGTCAGCAAGTCTAAAAAGACTTGGGCAAGGAAACTGAAGGTAAGGCAACTAGCAACCTAGCAGTTTAGTATGCATGGCATGGCAGTTATAACATGAGTGCACAATTTAAACATGGCAAGACAATTTGTACAAGAGAGCAATCATCGGGACAAGACAAGAGTAGCCAAGCTACTATCAATTCAATCAATTCACATTTTGTAGGTGTTTAGGCCATTCGCTGAATGGCATAGCATTTCAGACCGATCGGCACTAGACACTACTCAATTCCCACACGATATGGAGCCTGGGGTCCCTGCACATTGAGCTCATCTAGTGAGCCTAGGGTTGCCCCGCACATTGAGCTCGCATTCTTAGTTCACAATTCGTTACATCGAGCGTTGGGGTTTCCAACTCATTATGCTCGCTTCTGGTCACGAGCCAGGAAACACAAGTATGGCGTAGGGAACACCTAGCCGGAACACGCAATTCGGGCATTGGCTATCAACCAACACATGGCCCGCTTCTGGAACACGAGCCAGGAACACAACATGGTAGCGAAGCTACGCAATCACAGCAATACCTAAAGAATGCGAGGTCATGACAATTTATTTGCGTACAATTAATTAAATTAAACGTGACAGGCGAAATGCAATGACATGAACATATTCGCGTACCGTTAATTGAAAGTAAACATGACATGTTAATTGTGCAACATGCTAAAAGTCGGAACTAGCTTCGTTGTCAAGCTAGTCCCCCAATTTGCGCCTAGGCGAGTATCATTTCGTCGCCTAGCCTCTTTTACGCCTACAACAAGCAAATGGCCTAAAACATGGCCTAAACCCTAAGTGGCGAGTTTCACTTGCCTAGCACCGGGGATTGACGATCACTTCGTCACACGGATGCTATCTACGGGGGAAATCGCTGTTTTGGGGGAGACAAACATCAAACACATGAAATTAATTAGGGTTTCACAAAAATTATAAATAAGTTATGAAAACAACGGTAGAACGATTTCTTACCGAGAGGAAGCGGAAGAAACACTCCGGGGAACCCTAGGATCAGATCTGGAAGCAAATGGAGAAGTTTGGGGAAACTAGGGTTTTGGGGGATTTGTGGATTTTGATGGGTTTTGATGGAGATTTGGGGAAGATGAGGGGTAGATAGAGTAGATGGATGGATTGGATGATGGATTTAGGGCTTGGAATGAAGGAATGGAGCTTGGAGGAAGATGGGGGCTGAAGGGGGAAGTTTTTAGGGTTTTGGGTCGTGTTGGAGAAGAAGAAGTCGAATGGGTTGGGTTTAAATAGGCTAGGCTGGCGGCTGCCCAGAAATTAGGGTTTTAACACAGACTAGTCGGTCAAAGAACAACCACTGACCGACTAGTTTGGCAACTAGTCGGTCGGTCGACCAACGCAGACCGACTAAGTGCAAACAGTAACTCCTGAACGAAAATATGATTCTAGAGTTAGTCGGTCCATGAACAAGTACTGACCGACTAGTTTTACATCTAGTCGGTCGATGAACGTTCTTAGACCGACTAAGAGTAAACAGTAACTGATACAAAAATAATTTGATGAGTTAGTCGGTTCAAGAAGCATTGCTGACCGACTAGTTTGCAACCTAGTCGGTCAACCAACGTTCTTAGACCGACTAACGATAAACAGTAACTCCTGAGAAATTTAGAAAGCTAACTAGTCGGTCCAAGAAGGATTGCCAACCGACTGGATCGTCATCTAGTCGGTCGGTGGCCCTTCTTACACCGGCTAATGAGCACAGAAAGTATCGATACGGAGCGCGGGGCCCCGGGATCGATTCCTAAGACTCCTAGGCTTGATCTAACAGTTAGATACGACCGTTATGAAGTCCGTCACGAGTGACATACTTCGAAATCGACAATCCTAAGGAAGAAGCGAGAAAATACGACGAATCGATCGAAAATGAAATCTATGGAGACGAAAACCACACATAAGGAGAAAATTCACCAAAACATATATTATAATATATATAAAATCCAGATACATGAAAAGCAGTCGTTACACACAGTCCAGGCCTCATATACACAATTACTCAAATCCCACTTAAAACCCGGGCTTTACTAATTTACCCTCATTAGAGAGGACTGAAATTTATTCAATTTTATAAGTTAATATCATAAGTAACACGTTAGGGGTCTCAATGGCGTGGATGTGCACATGTCATCTCAACTGTCCATCATCAAATATAGGGTCATGCACTCACGTGACATACCCAATGTCACAACACATCATCCAATCACAATTTTCAACGTATCCATGCCATTTGAGCCTCTAACGTTGCTAATTATCAGTGTGGCACAAGACCAACACTAACACATGCAAGTTACTCAATTTATTGAATTTTGCCTTCATTGAGGCATTTCATCGAACACCTGGCGTGCGTCATTCATATCAAAACAACACACTGTAATTTACATGTGACAAGAGCATGAATATTCATCTCATCATACAACCATATTAAGCAAGTATAATGATGGCCATTTAACCACATTTAATGAATAAGAATAGCACTTAGTGTATTCAGCTTGTTGAAATTGCAAGAACAACCATGAAGATCAACATATTTCATCCATTTATCTTGGGAATTGAACAAAATTTACAAATGAAAGTTGAAGATACATGAGTTATAGATCTACAGATAAAATTTCATGGAAAAATATTAAGTGTGTGATTTATGGTGAATTAATTGGTGAAGTATGTCTAATCTGTTTTTCAGACAGATTCTTGGGTCTCTGTTCAAAGCCAATTTTGGGCATGTTCTAGCCAGAATGTTGATATAAGAGTCGCGATAGACTTTGAGAAACACTTGTTAGCTTTCTAACAAGACTAAAATCATAAAAATCCAAGATGTGTGCAGCTCTGTAGAACAATTTTACTGAACTGTGTCAACTCAGAAATTCAAACAGACATGCTGTAAAGATGGATTTATTTCTCCCAATTTCTGAATTGGAACTATATCAAATTTTATATGATTTTGGGGTAGAACTTCATGATCTACAGGCTCATATTTTTTTCGAAACATGATTCAAGCTACAGTATCTGTAATGGAAGCTACAACAGACATCAAGAATTCTGAAATTCAAAAGGAGATGACTTTGCTAGGAATTTCAAAGAGAAAGTTGTCAAATTGAGCAATAACATGTAAAAATTGTTTTTATTCATCAAATATTAGATAAAACATGCTATAAAAACAAATTAACAAAAATTAAATTGTATGGAATTCCAACTCCAAGAGATTCCTACCTCAAACTTGGTTTTTCCTCTCTTTCTTCTCTTCTTTCTTCTCCATCTTCTTCTATCTTCAACCTACTTGAGATACTTAATTTTTGGAGGAATTAATTAGGGTTTTGGAGGGAATAAAATGGAGAAAAGGGGGAGTGTTGGTCGGCCATACCTTGGGAGGAAGAGTGGAGAAGATGAAAAAATG
This sequence comes from Scilla litardierei, assembly GCA_030789695.1. Classification (NCBI taxonomy): domain Eukaryota; kingdom Viridiplantae; phylum Streptophyta; class Magnoliopsida; order Asparagales; family Asparagaceae; genus Scilla; species Scilla litardierei. The sequence continues at coordinate 39,773,441 of CM061138.1, read as the reverse complement.
AAAAAGAAAGGAAAAATGAAGAATAAAGAAGAGGGGAGAAGCTTCCCTAAAAAAATCTCTCTCTAGAAACCCCCAAAAGATAAGCATGCTTCATTTTAATTGACTATAATACCCCTCCATCATCTAGGTATTTACAAGTTTACCATTACTTTACACACCGACCACTTAAGTGCACTTTTTAAGCCCAAATGACCGTTTTGCCCCTGACCTTTCTAAAAATTTACGGGAGTTTCCATTGACCCCCTAACCCCATTCACACTTTCATGGCTTTCCTTACACACATCCATGCTCATCCGTGGACGCATACATGTATCACACACGTGTCAAACACATTCCTGTTGTTTTGCACCGACGACGTCTTTCACGCTTCTCTGCTTTCATACTCCGCATTCACTTCCCTTAGCTACGTATTACGGCCCAATCTCCCTCTCACTACGCTACATACACCGATAACTACGGTTATTTCATGTCCACGTACGCATTGTACGTGAAAATAACACACGTATACAGCAAAATACACGTATAGGTCAAAACAGGGCATTACATCTTACCCACCTTAAAATAAAGTTCGTCCTCGAACTTCCTAGGGTGTGAATCTTGTTGAAGTCATCTAGTTATGATCTTACTACCCATAAAGTAAAAACAAGAATGTGTATCTACTCTACACTTATATTCTCTATATACTTCACTACCAGCCATACACATCTGTATCACACATACATCACAGATACATCCTATTATTCATCTCTTAGCGCACCCATAGAACTATAAGCATCATTACATACACATACGTATATGTTCTACACATCTTGACACACATATTCACACATCAACATATACATCACACACCCCCAAATAAGTCTTTATACGTATTATTACACGTATCTAGATCGCTACTCACATTTATACGTATAGGACATCACACCATATCCATATCCCGATTTATAAGCTTTTCATACATGGCATGCTTTCACATGCATCGCAAATACATTCGACTATAAACGATTTATATCATATCTCTTTATATATTTACATATATGTCTACATTCATGCACAAACACCTAGCGATACACATTAATTTACACACCATTGCTTAATAAACAGGGTCACTATCACGGTGTCACACCGTATGTAACCCAAATCCCTACACTCCCAATACTTAATCATATGAGTCCATTCACGCTTATAGTCACATGAATATCTACATACACACGAGAATTAGTCGACGTGCATATACTAACACATGCATGATTACGTCACTTAGGTCAGCAATCATACCTATAGGCAAATATACATTTAATTTCACATTCATAGTGATGCACCTACTACTTCACACAGATAGGCACATATACCACACACAATTCACACAAAAATGCACAACATAATACGTTCCACTACATACGCAATATATGTATACACATCACTACCTTTACACATCCTACACACATACGGCCAAAATAGTCAAATAACTATAAATATCCATTCACACTCCACACACGCACATATACATATAATTGCGCAACTAATTACATACAGTCCAACCCACACATATCAACAGTTTCATTCAGTTATATTTATCAAATATATTACACATATACACACTCCCTATCTATTACATTTACATTCACGTTACATGTGTATATGTATACACACAGGCTTTGGTACATACACATATATGCATACATACTATCTTTATCCAAGGCACACCGAACTACACCTGGATAAACAACCCTATAGGATAGATCGACGGATAAACAAACAAAATAGTATAAGTATTTATGTATATTCATTCATCCAAAATATACATCATTACATATACTCCCATGCACATCACATACGCATATACACATCACACATATAATGGAAGTTCATACAACTATGATACAAATTCACGTATACTCATCAACCAATACACCCCACTCTATTTAACCTAATTCATATTCACTTACTTATTATGTATATACAGAGATATACGTATCAATTTCATATATAGATATCTAGGTCTACACACAGCCAAATACACGTTCACTCATACAGACCAATTTATCATTATAATGATAGGTATGTACACAAACTTACATATATATATATATACTTATTGGGGTCTATGCGATAGGCACATACATTCCCATGTATGGGCACACACCCGTGTACACATGTTATACATACCCTGCTATCACATACTCATACAAGCAAGTTATCCAAGGGTACCAATATGTCGTCGGTAACCATCCATACCATTATATACTGAGCATACATCATATCCACACTTTTACTAAAATACTTGCATACAACAAATGAGTATATTTCAATACTCATACACATTCAGTAGATAGTCACACTCCATGTACATACACATTCACATACATACATATCAAATTAGAGATCATTCACCTACATAGACATATAACCACTCATAAGACATACGCCAATACGCATTCAACAATAACAACATATTTATACGGTCACACCATGCTTGACAACACACGTACATACAAGTAACCAATACACAATCCCCCTCATTCCACTATACACGGAAGGGTACATGCATAATATAGACATCTAAATGGTCCTATAGGTACCATTCTACGAGGTAAGCATATACATTACATGTATATATACATCGTAACTCCACTTAATCGTAAACTCATATCCATCCCACTTATACATGCACTTTATAACCTCAATTTCTTATATCCATCACATCCTATATGTGTTACGTGTCATACATATATCCCAATCCCATTATAAGCACGGTATAGAGCTAAGGGCCTAAACTGAGGGTGGACGAGTCTAAGGCGCCCCTACCCACCATAGGTTACATCTACTACAAACATCCTGGGTATTATTCATACTACACGTACGACAATTACTCATCTATATCGCTACCTACATACCATATGTGGCCATAACACATTACCTATCTTCACGCAATAATACAACACACGACTATATACTCAGGTAAAACAATATACCAATTTCCCATAGGGACATATGCAACACATACATATATTCTCAGTTATTTAAACTTTATAACACACTAGGAATTCTCACCCTAGTAATGCAATACTAACGATATATACGCACCAAATTCCCACAAATATATCTACACCACATACCCATACAAGCACACATATATTCACACACATGCACTTTTCCACATATATCTTCAAGAGCATATAAACACTCATCACTCTATCTGCTCAAGGATAGATATACACATCTTAGTACTTTCTCACACATGGAAACAACCGTAATGTAATAGATAGGAAGACGCTTATATGCACTCACATCATATATGTACATCTCCTCGCTCACACCCCTATAGGGTATATGTCCCCATTAACTTATATGTATTTCCCAATATACATTCACGTATAACATGTATATATCACATATGACTCAGAGTCACACAAGTATAGCACGTACCTACTCACACACCCGTATCAGGTATCTATATAGAGACAATATATGTATACGCTCTAGTATTTACCCACCTAATATAAACGCCCACATGTATCCATATACCACTATAACCATTCAGGATACATGTACCTTTCATGCCATTCTAACATACAAGTATACGCAACTTGTATAATTCAAATCTCTAAGCACAATAATGTACTTATACACACTGATTCACACCGTTACATATACACGCGTATACCTACAATATACATGTAAGGTATAATATGTAGTAGAAAGTTCATCCCCAGACTCCCTAAAACTAGGGGTTCAAGGGTGGATCGCTTAAAATTCTAAGGTCACTAAGGCCGCTATCCACCTTAGGGCTAACCTATCCCAATCACCTACTGAATCATTACAAGTACTATCCTTACGCACATTGCAGTGCGGCGACCTACATGGGCCACCAAAAACTGTCACGCCCCGTTTCCCAGAATACCCGGCATGTGATAAATTAAAATTTTTTCCCAAGTATTCTGAAGAGTGAGGGTGATGAGAGAGTAGAAAAGATGGAGAAAGGAGAAACTGAATAAGCAAAGGCAGGCCACTACGCACATGCTGGGATAGTACAAGTAAAACTTCACAGTTATATCAAAACAACCTCATGAAACATTAATAACACTTCATATGTAACATGTTTCATTTATACGTACAGTCCAAGTATCAATACATATACACCACTCTCAGTCTGTCAGGACATCCCAGTCACAGTACAACCCCAACTCACGCCATCACTATCCCCGAAACTCAACTCCAAGCCACCACCGACTCTGCTATCCTTACCTGAAAAATAGAGGGGATCACATCAATGCGTGCCCCAGTAGGAACCAACGTGGGTGTGGAACTCCATTTTAAGGTTATCAATTCACAAGGCAAGCCAAGCAAAACAGAGTATGTAACTAAGTGATATAATGAAAAATTAAATAGTTGAACAAGGGAATCGTACCTGCGGTCCAGTGACGAGCTACTACAAGAAAGAGGTTAGCACGAATAATAATAATAATAATAACAACAATAATAATAACACGAGAGTTCAAGCAACCAATATCAAAAAGATAAGTGCAAATGCCTGAGGTATGACACTAAGCTACAAAGTACGGGCAAAGGGGAGGAGAAGTGCTGCCAGTAGTAGGAGTAACACACAAATTCTTATTTTATTGTTTTATAATGGAATTTATTGGAACTTGGGTAAACTGTGTGATACCAGGACCTGGACTTCACCCCAAATTTGGGGTGAATATAGCACACGGCGCAGTGGACACGGGCACTGTACAACACCGGGCCTCTCACCTCCCCCGTCCCTGGCAGGAGTGAGGCTATCCACATATAACCCAACCTCCGTATGACCCCTCCACTCCCGGTAAAGTCGAGTGGGTATAAGTATCCCCTTCACTCCCGGTAAAGGCGAGTGGGTAAGCTCCACACATCACATAATCATCTCCCAACTTCACAGTCCAGGCCTCATATCCACAATTACTCAAATCCCACTTAAAACCCGGGCTTTACTAATTTACCCTCATTAGAGAGGACTGAAATTTATTCAATTTTATAAGTTAATATCATAAGTAACACGTTAGGGGTCTCAATGGCGTGGATGTGCACATGTCATCTCAACTGTCCATCATCAAATATAGGGTCATGCACTCACGTGACATACCCAATGTCACAACACATCATCCAATCACAATTTTCAACGTATCCATGCCATTTGAGCCTCTAACGTTGGTAATTATCAGTGTGGCACAAGACCAACACTAACACATGCAAGTTACTCAATTTATTGAATTTTGCCTTCATTGAGGCATTTCATCGAACACCTGGCGTGCGTCATTCATATCAAAACAACACACTGTAATTTACATGTGACAAGAGCATGAATATTCATCTCATCATACTACCATATTAAGCAAGTATAATGATGGCCATTTAACCACATTTAATGAATAAGAATAGCACTTAGTGTATTCAGCTTGCTGAAATTGCAAGAACAACCATGAAGATCAACATATTTCATCCATTTATCTTGGGAATTGAACAAAAATTTACAAATGAAAGTTGAAGATACATGAGTTATAGATCTACAGATAAAATTTCATGGAAAATTATTAAGTGTGTGATTTATGGTGAATTAATTGGTGAAGTATGTCTAATCTGTTTTTCAGACAGATTCTTGGGTCTGTGTTCAAAGCCAATTTTGGGCATGTTCTAGCCAGAATGTTGATATAAGAGTCGCGATAGACTTTGAGAAACACTTGTTAGCTTTCTAACAAGACTAAAATCATAAAAATCCAAGATGTGTGCAGCTCTGTAGAACAATTTTACTGAACTGTGTCAACTCAGAAATTCAAACAGACATGCTGTAAAGATGGATTTATTTCTCCCAATTTCTGAATTGGAACTATATCAAATTTTATATGATTTTGGGGTAGAACTTCATGATCTACAGGCTCATATTTTTTTCGAAACATGATTCAAGCTACAGTATCTGTAATGGAAGCTACAACAGACATCAAGAATTCTGAAATTCAAAAGGAGATGACTTTGCTAGGAATTTCAAAGAGAAAGTTGTCAAATTGAGCAATAACATGTAAAAATTGTTTTTATTCATCAAATATTAGATAAAACATGCTATAAAAACAAATTAACAAAAATTAAATTGTATGGAATTCCAACTCCAAGAGATTCCTACCTCAAACTTGGTTTTTCCTCTCTTTCTTCTCTTCTTTCTTCTCCATCTTCTTCTATCTTCAACCTACTTGAGATACTTAATTTTTGGAGGAATTAATTAGGGTTTTGGAGGGAATAAAATGGAGAAAAGGGGGAGTGTTGGTCGGCCATACCTTGGGAGGAAGAGTGGAGAAGATGAAAAAATGAAAAAGAAAGGAAAAATGAAGAATAAAGAAGAGGGGAGAAGCTTCCCTAAAAAAATCTCTCTCTAGAAACCCCCAAAAGATAAGCATGCTTCATTTTAATTGACTATAATACCCCTCCATCATCTAGGTATTTACAAGTTTACCATTACTTTACACACCGACCACTTAAGTGCACTTTTTAAGCCCAAATGACCGTTTTGCCCCTGACCTTTCTAAAAATTTACGGGAGTTGCCATTGACCCCCTAACCCCATTCACACTTTCATGGCTTTCCTTACACACATCCATGCTCATCCGTGGACGCATACATGTATCACACACGTGTCAAACACATTCCTGTTGTTTTGCACCGACGACGTCTTTCACGCTTCTCTGCTTTCATACTCCGCATTCACTTCCCTTAGCTACGTATTACGGCCCAATCTCCCTCTCACTACGCTACATACACCGATAACTACGGTTATTTCATGCCCACGTACGCATTGTACGTGAAAATAACACACGTATACATCAAAATACACGTATAGGTCAAAACAGGGCATTACACATAATGCCTATGATACATGACACGTCTATAAAACTAGCTAAGTATTGGAATCTGGTTCCTCTTCTTTACTCATTGTCTAAAGTTTTTGATCCTCGTCATAAGGAGGATGTTGCACTAGGTTTATTAGAAATGTATTCTGAAAACATGGGATTTCCCCATGTTGAACAAGTATCTGCTGTTAAAACTAGCTTAAGAGCCATGCATGATTATTACGAGGCTAAATTTGGTAATGTTTTGCATAATTCATATGAGCTTGCTAGTGCTACTTCTTCTTCTTCTAGTAGGATTCGACAAATGTTAGGAAAGAAGAAACAAAAAACCGTAGATTCGGATTGTTCTACTATTGAACTATCCAAATATTTAGCTAATCCATTTCCCTTTTCAGAGGAAGTAATGGATGATGAGCATTTTGATCCTCTTGCCTGGTGGAAAGGATATGAATCTGTTTATCCCATTATTTCTATTATGGCACGGGATATGTTATCTGTACTTATATCTACAGTTGCTTCAGAGTCTGTTTTTAGTGCAGGTGGTCGCATTCTGAGCAACAAGAGATCACGGTTGAAGACAGACTTAGTTGAAGTTGCAGTTTGTACGAAAGATTGGTTCTATGCTGAAAACCGCTTATAGAACAAGAAGGACCTTTCCGAAGATTCCGAAGAAGAAGATGACTGATGTATTATTATTTCTTAGTTGTATTATTTTTTTGTTTTGGCCATTGTATGAGAGGTAATGCTGGCCGACGAACGTCCCCTCTCAAAAAATATTTTAATTAATAAAATTTAAAGGTTCAACCCGGGACCTTCGTGAATTTCGGGCTTAAATTTTATTTTGTCATATGTTCGTTTCTTTATTTATTAACTTACAAATTACAATGTATTATATTTTTAAAATTATTATATAATTACAATTTACTATCTATTAATATGTATATATAACATATAGACTATATAGTAAGTGTAGATATTTTTTACAAGTTGTTTGAATTTTTTAGATTTTTTAATAATTTTTTAGAATTTTTTTAGGGTCATTAAGTTTTTTTATTTTTTTTAAAATAATGGGTCGGCTTGGCCGGGCCCGGGCTTGGCCAGGCCACGGGCTGGGCTTTCGGCCCCCGGACCGATTCCGGGCCGGCCAGGCCCGCCCGATGGACACCACGACTTACAGATCTAGACATCATCCAAAATGTAACAACATACAGATTCACCATAACAATTGCATACACCTCTCCCCCTTTGAGCCACAAAATCCAAAATCATACCTCATGTAGATCCACTGCCAGCAACATCATCCAAAGTCTTTGAAGCAGGAGGATGCAGCTTGGACTTTAGGAGGATGATCCTATCTTCAAACAAAGCCATCTGAGCCTGAAAACCCCTCAGTTGATTGTTCACATCCTTCAAGGCATTCTCATAGATGGTGATGTCATCTAGAATAAGAGAGTGAGAACCAGCTGGACATAGAGGATCTGAAATAGGAGGGACTAGGTTTGGCTGCCTATCAAGAGAGAGGGAGATGAGAAGACATGTCCAATTACAGGAGATGGAGAAGGCAAGCAGGAAATATCATCAGTCTTCCCCATCACAGACTTAACTGTGTAGCTAATGCCCTCAGGAGGAGTAGTCAACTCAGATACAGTGGGCAAAATTTTCTGAGGCTGAAGCAACATAGAGATAAGACATGCATGAGGAAGTGAAGGAGAAGATGTGGAGGGCTCTGACAAGGATAAAATCGAATCAAAGATGATTCTTCCAAGGTTGAAAGGCTGCTTAGTGCCAGCAGAGTATACTAATTTGCACATCTCTTTCGTGACCACTGAAACATTTGAGGTGGGACGCAAATTCCTTGTAGCAATCCTATATAGCAAGAAGAATTTTGCAGATAATGATGATGAGGGGAATGACGTGGACTTAGGCCAACTCATCAACTTTCTAGCTGTGACCACCTTTATGAAGGTGTCATAGTCATTTCCAACAGAATCACTAAAGGATGAGAAAGATGGAGAACATGACCACAGAAGAATCTTGTTGAGAACAGAGGGTGAAAAGGACACAATTTTCCCTCTAACAAAAACACGAGAGGCCCATCTGGAAGAGGAGTCTCCTGCACCCATAGACAGATTATAGTAAAACTCCCTGACCAACATAGGATTATAAGATTTGAAACAAGTGTCAGCATGAAACAGCTTGAGATCCTTCAAAATGGAGACAAACTTGGTCTTGGAAAAAGAAGAAACAGACAGGTTCTTCTCAGCAAAGATGGCCCTCTCAGAGTATATGGGCCATCTCTTTTTGCACGCCTGATCAAAAAATACCTTGCTCATAGCATCAGACTCTGTAAATAGGGGGAAGATGTAGAACCTGGTGCAGCAGGGAACTTAGCCCTCTTTGAAGGAGATGGAGAGGCATGACTAATTCAGCTTTGGTGCAAGTTTGTACCTCATCGATTTCTCCCATCAGACAAACAAAGGAGTGTGCAACTTCCTCTTGAGATTCATTCTCATTGTCCATATCCCATGTGCGCACCAAAGACTTCCCATTTTGCTCCGCAGCATTGTTCTTTCCTTGAGGGCATTGCTTCATAAAATGTCCCTGCCTTTTGCATTTAAAACATATAACTTAATCAGTAGTAGTCTGCTCAAAAGATTTATTATTAGAATTAGATTTAGAGCGATTAAACCTTTTCAGCATCTCTGATCTCCCATTTCCTATTCTGATATATCTCTTGAAGCTTCTCACCAAAAAAGCCTCCTCTTCATCTACATCTTCATCCTCCTTAGCCTGAAGGGCTAGTGCCTTTGAAGTATTGATCTCATCTTTCTCTCTGATTTCAACGCTCTGCAGCTCGAGCTCGTGGGACATCAGGTTCCCTATCAGGTCTTCCACTTTCATCTGCGATAAATCCTTAGCTTCCTGAATAGCTATAATTTTGGGGCGGAAGGAGCTAGGCAGCGCTCTTAAGATCTTTCTCATTTGTTCTATCTTGAGTACAACTTTTCAAGAGAAGTAGATTTGTAGACGATGTATGTGAACCTCGCAAACATCTCCTTAATTGACTCTGATGGAAGCATGCGGAAGCTTTCATATTCAGAGCAGAGTAATGCAAGTCTGGACTCCTTAACCTGTGACGTTCCCTCGTGGGTCACCTCCAGAGTATGCCAAATTTCCTGCGCAGTTTGACATTGAGATGTATAGTTAAACTCAGCTTTATCTAAAGAACAAATCAATGCATTCATAGCTTTATTATTCAATGAAAAGCGCTTCTTATCAAAGTCATCCCACTTATCTTCTGGTTTTAACATTTCATTATTAGCAACAGTAATGGTGGGAGGTTTATAGCCTTTTTCTACAATGCTCCATACAACATAATCAACAGTAGATAAATAAATCCGCATCCTAGTTTTTCCAATAAGCAAAATCAACACCGTTAAACTTAGGGGGACGGAAAATAGACTGACCCTCAGCAAAAGCAGAATCAGACATATTCGTAGACATGATCACTAGGCTAGATCATCTAAACTGGCTCTGATACCACTTATTGGATCTGGATCTAAGCCTAGAGGGGAGTGAATAGGCTTATAAAAATTCTCATGCAACCCACGAGAAATCACACGCAGTTATAGCACAATTAATCAGACTCAGAGTATAGTAAAGCAATCATAGCATGCACAGGCGATATACACTGGTTCGGTCGCACCCACGACCTACGTCCACCCCCCAAAAGCAATACTAGATTATTAAAGTTAACTGGTACAACATGTAGCTAGAGCACCAACTCTACACTCACCTGGCTCTCAGTACCTGCACTCACCAAAGTGCCCAAACAATAACAATCCTAGTAAAGCTCTCTCTTGGCTAGTCCCAACTAGCCAAGTCCCCAAACAAATATTAAAATAGTTCTACAAAGATCACAACGCCACAATCACAAATAAAATAAAGTTTAGAGTTTAGAATCGCTCAGTTGTGACGGTGTTGATGTCTCTGTCGTTCAGTGCGTGATCAGATCAATCTGACAAGTAGTAGTCCCCTCTGAAGTCCTGACGCAATCTATCAGCAATGTTGCGGCAGATATTTTTGAACACATGTTGTGAATCCCAGGTTGGGATGCTCCAATTTCTGATGTACGCAAGATCAAGGCAGGCTCGAATTTGTGGCAAAGAAAGTCTGAAGCATCACCATGCTGTGGCTTGCGGCATGTATACCAACAATAAAATTTTGGCTCACAGAATTTGAAATTTTGCCAAGGAAAGACACCAAAACATTCGGCATGTCTCCCCTTGGAGATTTCTTGTTAATGGAGATAAACACAAAGAACCGGCCTGGGAAATTTTGTTGCCTCAAAGATACATGTGCACGTGACCTCTTCTTGGAGATTTTCAATGGGATTTGTGAAGGAGACAAAACCAAAAGGTGGGGCTTCTTGGAATTTGTATGTGAGATTAGGATGTGCTTTGAGGTTATCAAAAGGGAGAGGTCTAATTTCTTTTGGCCTGGGTTTTTGTATGTGTGTTTTTCAATGAAAAAAGATTCGGCCTTTTGGAAAATTGTCAGGGGAGAGGTGTGGATCTCTTTTGCTCTAGGGGAAAAAATGGCTTGTTCTTTTTTGTTTTAGGTTTTCGAAAGGGAGAGGCAAAAAAGATGACGCAGGCTCTTCTCCAAAGAATTTTGTGCTGCTCTTCTTAATTTTTGAGACCTGGGCTTTGAGATTTAAGAGGGGGTTTTTTTAATTAGGTTTCGACTCTCTCTCTCTCTCACAATTTGTGCGGCTGTGCCTTTATGGTTTTTAAGTGTTTTTGGCCGAACTGCATTTTGTAGGCTTTGGATGCATGCTTATATATGATAGGCTATATGGAATCCTAGTGTTAGGGTCATTAGCAATGGGAATAGAGTTTGGACTTGAAACGGAATAGGATTAGGGTTTGACTCCAATAGATATGAGTCAACTCAAGCTAGGTTCTCTCTCTTTCTCCTTTACACATTGACCAAGTCCTTCCGCGAATTAATCACACGTTCGTCGTTCCTGTAACACTTAACACACGTTAAAACGTTCACACACGTTAAAACATTCACACACGTTTGTTATCATCAAACACAAAGTTCATAGATCGTTGCTACCAACAATCTCCCCCTTTTGATGATGACAAACTAAGTATAAGATTTGAGAAATTAAGTTTCAAATAGTGTGTGAGAAAGTGTGACGATAGAGGGTGACATGTAATGATATATAATGATGTGTGATGTGCAAACAATGATGTGTAAAGTTAACAACATGCATGCTCCCCCTTAATCAAGCATTCATGTGTTCATGAGCATTAATATCAAATACCACTTCATAGTACCACAATATACCAATGCAATGCAAATCCTTAAATTTTTCTCCCCCTTTGTTATCATCAAAAGACGAAACACGAAGTCAAAAACATATATCATGCAAAAAAAAGAGTATAATTAACCATTACCAACAATTACATGCATACAATCATAGAATAATCAAGCCACAATCCAATGAAGTTAACCAACTAAGACTTCAACACCAACGTGTATGTGTGATGATTAAAATTGAAGCATATAGGGAGAATCATTTAAGAAAGTCAACCAAAAATAATCCACATTTTCCATATAACATTCTATCACCAACAGACACAGCCCAAGAGCCTGTCGTAGCTCTTCAAATTTGCATGAATCAAGGGGTTTCATGAAAATATCAGCTAATTGGCTAGATGTAGCAACATATTCCATGATTAGAACTTTCTTCTCTACCAATTCTTTGATGAAGTGGTGCTGGATGTCTATATGTTTTGTTCTCGAGTGTTGAACTGGATTCTTAGAGATGTTGATCACACTCTAGTTGTCACATAGAATTGTCAATACATCTTGCTCCACCACATAGTCAGTCAACATCTGCTTCATCCATACAAGTTGAGTACAACAACTTCCTGCTGCTATGTATTCAGCCTCAGCCGTGGATAGGCAGATAGAATTTTGCTTCTTGCTGTACCATGAGATAAGATTGTTTCCCACATAAAAACACCCACATGTAGTACTCTTCCTATCATAAGCATTGCCTGCCCAATCAGCATCGATGTAGCCTGACAGAAAAGTGTTAATGTCTTTAGTATACCATATGCCATAATCAGATGTACTGCTGCCGTATCTGCTGATTCTTTTGACTGCCATGATATGAGACTCCTTTGGATAAGCTGATAATGAGCACATACTCCCACACTGAAACTGATGTCTAGTCTGCTGGCCGTTAGATATAGAAGACTCCCTATCATGCTCCTGTACAAAGTGACCTCCACAGATTTTCTACCGTCATCTTTAGAGAGCTTGTCACTTATAGACAAAGGAGTGCGGACATGTCTGAACATTCTTCAGCCTGAATCTCTTCACCAGATTTCTCGCATACTTGCTCTAATAAATGAACATGCCTTCATTGGATTGCTTTACTTGAAGACCAAGGAACATATTTGGTTCTCTAACCATACTTATCGCAAACTCCTTATGTGTGAGAGTTATGAATTCACGAACAAGCTGTTGAGAGGTAGATCCGAACACTGTATCATCAACGTAGATCTGGGCTATAATCACATCAGACTTAGTTATCTGAACAAACAGTGTCTTATCAGCTCACCCCTCTCATATCCCTTCTAAAGAAGATATTTAGTCAGTCTCTCATACTAGGCCCTAGGGGAATCTTTCAGCCATAGAGGGCATTCTTCAGCTGATAAATATGATTAGGGAGAATGGGGTCTTCATACCCTTTGGGCTGTTTAACATACACTTCCTCATTCAGTATGCCATTTAGAAAAGCGCTATTCACATACATATAATGAAGTTTGAAGTTGAAGCTACATGCTACGGCCAGTAAGAGCCTGATAGATTCCAGACGTGCAGTAGGTGCCAATGTCTCATCAAAGTCAACACCCTCTACCTGAGTATACCCTTGAGCAACAAAACGAGCTTTGTTGCGAGTGACGTTACCTTTCTCATCTGTTTTATTTTTAAAAATCCATTTCGTACCAATTACGTTTATCCCCTTTGGTCTTTCTACCAGTGTCCAGACATCATTTCTCTGAAACTGGTGCAATTCTTCTTGCATGGCAGACACCAAATATTCATTTATTAGGGCCTCCTTCACATTTTTCGGTTTAGCTAAGGAGATGAAGCAAACATACCCAACAAGATCACAGTAGTTGACATGGCTCATTCGTCTCGTACGACGACTGTCAAGAACATCAGCTATAACCAGCTCTGGAGGGTGATTTCGTATAACTCTGATGATTCCTTCTGGAGCATGAGCATCACCTGAACTGCTTTGATGTTCCTCAATCGATGTTGTATCATGTGTTGCAACATTAGGTCCAACATGATCTTCTGTTGTATCCGATGTTGCAACAATAGTTTCAACATGATCTTCTTCGTCTGTGCATTCTTCCTGGGAATGACTCCCTTTAACAGTGGCTGTCTCCTTTTGATCAAAATCATCCACAACAACATTGATAGACTCCATCATGGTGTTTGTACGCTTATTGTACACCCTAAATGCACGACTGGTTGTAGAATAGCCAAGAAATATTCATTCATCACTTTTTGCATCAAACTTCCCTTTTGGAGTATGGTCCTGTAGAATATAGAATTTGCTTCCAAAGATGTGGAAGTATGAGACGTCAGGCTTCTGTAACGACCGGTTTTAGCAATACGTAGTTCGTTTTCCCTCTCTTGTTGTTTATCCTTATTCGTAACCATAGCTTGGCGTATTCCGTCCTCGTACTCGCTTCGACCTTAAATATATTTTTTTCATATGAATTATTTTTGTCATTATTTTGAACTACTTGGTTTAATCCTTTATAATAATTATTTTTAAAAATAACATCTTCTCATTTTAATTTAAATTTTCGAAATTCAAGAAATTGAATTTCAAATCTTTTAAGGTCAGATGAGACTTACCATTGTTGGACCCATTTAAACCTATTGATTAGCTAATATTCCCTTGTTTACACCTATTAAAAATCCTATTTAATCTTATTAACTTTTCAAATTACTTCCTATTTTAAACTCTAGCCATATTTGTTTAAACCAAGGCCAAAATCCCCACTCACGCACACACAGCTTGAGAGAGAGAGAGACTTATTTATTATTAAAAAACAAAGAAAATCTAAACCTTAAAACCCCAACCTAGCACGTGAGCCTACCCCCCTTGTTTGTAGCCTTAGGTATTATAATAAACACTAGAGGATACAAGCAGCCAGCACACACCCTATTTCCTATTTAATCAAAACCTAGGCCACCTACTTCTATATTTATATATATATATAAAAACCTAGGTCTTTAACCCTGCAACGTAGCCGCCTCCTACCTCCCCTCTTCTTCATGTCGACAACCACATCATCATCCCCTCAACGCCGCACGACACACCCACACGCCCAGGAGCTCCCCTCACCTCGCGAACCCCCTCGCCCCAGGCCTCGCGAGCAGCCCGGCGCCCCTCCGTGATCTGCTCCCTCTCCACGCGACAGCGCCCGGCAAGCAGCGGCGCCTTCGTCCCCCTAAACATCGAGCGGCCTCACGGTCATCTTCCCTCCTCCACCGGCGGAGCAACCCAGAGCCCAAGTCCCCCGTCGCGCCTCCCTCCGTGCGTATGACAGCCTGACACCGACAGCCGCGCTCCCACAGCGCCTCCCGCCTCCGAGCTTCCCCAGTGGCTTCCTCCGACGCGCCACCTCTCCCCTCCGAGGTCGAACGCCGGTGCCACTTCGCACTCCGCCGCTCCCCGAGCCCTCCTTTGCCTCGCCAACAACCCATCTCCAACGTCGAACCCATTTCCGACGACCGCTCCGTGCTCCTCCTCCCCGCTCACCATCTTCGGAATTCTTCCTCACCCTCGCAAGCCACACACGTAAGTCCTATTCCTCTACGTTAGTTCTCTAGCAACATGTTATATAAGTTGATGGACTGAGTATAAGATGTCAGGGTATTTTATGTAATGTGGATATAGGTAACTTCATAGTTATTCACATATAGGACGCTTACGTAACAGCATGTTATTTTGTGTCACTCATGTATACTTGTAGGCTTTTCTGGCAACAATAAACTTCCACATAAACAATTTATAATTTTCACTGTAAGCAGTTCACTCATATAGGTTATTAACTATGAGAGCTTGTAATGTAAAATTTGAGAGATTATATGAACTGTACCCCTTGCCCCATGATCAGTGCAGTAGATGTATGTAGGTTATTGTGCAGTTCAAACTACTTTCTATTATATTATTATAAAGTCATTATTATTATATATAAAGGATTTCACGTGATGATAGTACTCAAGTTAGTGAATTATGCAATATGTTATTAGTATAATGTAACAAGTGATGCTCTTAATACGGTAGTTATTATAATGGATGTTATGTACGACATGTTGGTAGAGGGTATATAAAGTTAGTTGGTAACATTAGTTCGATAATGGTTTATAGTTGGTACTGTTAGTTTTATTTATCCAGAATGAACCATATAGCTTAACAACGTAAATTTATTGACGCAGATCAAACGCATCTCTCGTAACAATCTACTGGTCATCCAACGCTCCAAACAGGCAAGTGTGCAATTAAATACGAATTTTTGAAGTTTGATGACTAGTACTCTATTTTTACTTCAATCTGCATATCTTGAAAACTACATGTTAATTTACGCATGAAATCTTTTCCGTAACGTTTTAGACTAAAAATGTGACGTTTGGACATACAACTTGTTAGTGTGCAACTTTAAACATTGGCAAAGAAAACTCAGTTTCGCAACCTGTTCGTTAAACTCACATGTTCAACACTCTCATTAAATTATCGTAAATGTCGGCAACCCCCTCTTAATGATTGAAAACGTTGTATATAAGAAATGATGACATTGTTAAATTGGTACACAACTGGTCTGGGCATTTTGAATGCCTAACAAGTATCGACATCGTGGAAATCGTGCGCCTCGAAGGCGGTATCGTGATATCGTGATGTCATGTGAGTCGACTAGGCCGGCTCGTGTTCCGGCAAAACTTTTGGGTGGGGTTAGGGTTGAGCGGCCACTAGGCGTATGAAAGGTACTCTCCTCAAGAGCACCACCTGCACGCGGTGGGTTAGCGTCAATCACGGTAAGCCCCCGTGAGAGGAACGACCTTCTCATCACGACCTACAGGCGTGAACCCTAGATTAGAATGCTAACTCTTGACATGAAAACTTGCAACGCTAACTTGGTCATCTTGATAATTGAAATGCTAATGAACTCAAAGAAAAACCCTACTATAATTCTTGCAACTGCTTAGAACTACATGTTAGAGATGTTTACTTTTCGTTTCAGTATAATTGTCTCGTTATATTGCTGCAGTCACCTTTCTTTTTAAAATGTTTAATGTTTCCTAAATTCGTATCAGCTGCACATCTTGTTTGGGTTGCTAACCTTTTCTTGCATCCCTTGTTGACATACATTCATTGTTTGTGGATGTATGTCAGATTCAGCGCTTGAGTACCCGGAGGATTCGTTCGTGACGCCTGGCTCGGAGAGCCAGAGTTGGTCGTAGACGCCGAGCCGCTTTCTGTGGAAGACTAGAGCCTTCGTCACTGCTTTGAGTTTTAGTTTAGTTCCTTGCAGTAGGATTAGTGCTTTGTCATAGTTTCCTTTCTGGCCATGCTGAGGCCCAGTTGTATTATTTTCTTGTATTGAACAATTCTGGAAGTGCCCTTTTAATTTAATGAAATGTTTTCTGATTGTTCCGATACGCAAAATGCAAGGACCCTTTTCTGTGCTTTATCACAGATGCTTATTGAACTCGAGCTTCACCGCTCCAGTTCAAGCGGACCGCGTAACGCTCTCGCTTCCAGTGTCTTTTGGGAAGCGGGGCGGTACAGATTTAAGTGGTGGCCCATGCAGGTCCTGCAACTGCGAACTTCGGAACAATGAGAACACTTTTTATTAGCCAAAACATCCAGAATAGTTCGTACACAAAATTACTCGAATGCCTCGTCTCAGCACGATAGGAAACCCAATACTAGGATAATTAGAAGAGTTAGACGCTCGTGCTCGTTAGTTAGACACCCTTGCCACGACTAAGTATTATCATCTTAGGGTCACCCTAGCGATTGATCATCCAACTCTGATCATACTAGATTCTTGAGTTTCGTTAGTCATTCGCTTAGATTCATCGAATCTAGGGCCCAACCGAACGTAGCGGTTGTCGCCGTGCTAGTCGAACCTGAGATGCCTGCACAGAGTAGACTTCGAAGCGTGAGATATTCCAGATCCATAAGATCTCGATCTTGATCCTCTATGAACCCTCACCTCGGTTTCCCTATCGCAGTCTAGTTTGTTGTAGAACCATAGTGCTAAATCTTAGTCGACCCAATGATTATTTTCCTCCTAATCTTATTTCTCTAATCATTACCCACATATTAATGATCGTAGGAAGCCATCGCAGCGTATTCACGGAGTTGCTTCCTAGCCGTCCTTTCGTTTCGATCATCGAACCTTTTTCCTTGTCCCCTATTCACATAAACTCTTCAGGTCCGCCATCTTTAACCTTGAACCCCTCCTAAAAAGTATTTCGATACTTCATTTATTGAATTCTTCGCTAAGTTTAAAATTCCTTTGAAAACTTATACTTAGATTCTCTACACTTACGTCGACTTAAACCCAATCTTGGTTATGAAACCCTTTTGATGCGATCTTTAACTACCATCTTATAACGATTTCCTTACCTCCATCTTTCGCTCTTCTATTTCACCTAACTACTCTATTTTCCTCAGGCAATGAACTTTTTAAAATCTTATTCCTAAGTCGCTAGTTCCAATGTCACCTCCTTTAATGTATTTCGAAGCGGTCATTGATACATACTTTTAAAATACTTTCCTAAGTTAAATAGAACTTCAAAATCCTGTGTGTTAGTTTTATAATCATTATCGTCAAATATTTTAAGAAAAGAAAATTTTCTGTTTTCTCTTTACAAGCATATTTTTCATTTGCAAAACGAGCACTACGACACTATGCCCATATTACTCTTCACATATTATTTGACTGATCACATTTTACGTTTTAATTCCTACCGTATGCTCGCTATCCTACATAAATTATAACGATGTTATTTTTCCCTCACATACCCTTACCTTCCTAATTATTCAATTATTCCTAGATATTTTGTGTCACCCAACCAAATTACTCGCTTATCCATACCACCTCCGGAGCCGTCCATCACAGCATTAATTCATTACATCTTTCAACTCTGAATTCAACACTATTGATTAGTTTTCGCATTGGTGCTTATGAGTGCTTATGTCAGCTTTAATATAAGTATAGTGGGACCATTAGCAGTGATTGTAGTTTTGTTGTTGTGCATGTGTATAGACAGTGAGTGTAGACCCGTGTATGCGAATCTCTATATACCACCCATGTATGAGTGTGCTTACCCTGAGTATATTAGTATAGTGTGATTATCTATTGTGTTGTATGTGCATGTATATACGATAATTTGTGATATATGTGCATATAGACGAGTGTAGAGTAGTAAGTGTTATATTTATACTTAGACGAGTGATTAGCCATATCACTATAGGAATGTCTGTGCGTATTAGATTTATTTTGGCTAGTTACTAGGAGTATTTGTACCTTAGTCGTATTTGTTAATGGTTGTAATTATATGCTAGTGATATGCATGTTAAGTATAATGATAATAAGTGTACGTATAGCTGTGTGTGTGCAGATTTATTGTGTAATTTATGTGTTGATATGTCTGGCGTGTACTCGTGCGTATATATGTATGTGGTTAGTTATAGGTGTGTGTATATATATATTGTATGAATAAGTGTGTCTTATGTATAGTAGGATTGTTATATCATATTACCCCTACGGGATGATGTGTGAGCATGTGTATACCAGGAGGTATGCATGGCCGTATGGTTGTGACTACGTATATGTGAATGTATGTAATGGTGTATTAGCCCTATGTAAATTACCATGGTTGTGTATACCTGTGTGTGTATATATATGTTCTATATAGATACGAGAGAGGCATGTAGCAGGGTAAGTATGTATATGTATGTATGTTTAAGTATTTGAAAGTGTGTGATACATGAGTAAGTGTATGCATATGGATGTATATGGTTTCATTAGGATGTATGTATGACTGGGATAGAATGACCTTAGTGTCTAAGTCCATTCACCCATATGTCGGCCTAATTAAGGAAGACTGAGGATGGATTTGATCTTAAGGTGGGTAGGTTACGATGACCCTGGTGCTATGAGTAAGGCTTGTATAAATCCGTGTATGGTGTAAGGTAATACGTGCATGTATATACGTTAGTGATTTGTATTATAATGTGTATATGGTATTATGCAGTATGTAAAAGTGATTGTACGACTGGAGTGTTAATGATTGCATTTTGTATTAGTGGTAAGTTTATGTGGCGTGTGGTACTATACCATTATAGATTGTGAGTGTATAAGATGTATGGTAATACATTGTGTGTTAGTAATAATGTGAGTGGAAGGTGATAGCACCCTTCAGCTAGTAATTGATGTGGTGGCGTAATAAAGTGTTACTATTGACCCCAAATATAATGTTGGTTTGAGTTGTATTTGTAGGATGGAACTATATTAAATGTATTATGTTTTGGTCGTAGTATATTAGTATTAATGTTGATATGTAATTAGTGATGTATGTATGGGTATTATTAATTCTATTATCAGGGTCGTTTATTGGTATTATCTGTGGTACTACTATTGATACTGATGTTAATATTAGAAATTATTATTTTTGGATAAACCATGCTGGTTGTTATGGTGTATGCGTTAGAAAAGGAAGTAAGTGCGTTACCCTTACGTTTTCCCCGTGCCTTAGCCGATAAGATTCCGAGGGCGGAATCGTTCTTAATGTGGGTAGGATGTAACGACAGGTTTTAGCAATACGTAGTTCGTTTTCCCTCTCTTGTTGTTTATCCTTATTCGTATCCATAGCTTGGCATATTCCGTCCCCGTACTCGCTTCGACCTTAAATATTTTTTTTCATATGAATTATTTTTGTCATTATTTTGAACTACTTGGTTTAATCCTTTATAATAATTATTTTTAAAAATAACATCTTCTCATTTTAATTTAAATTTTCGAAATTCAAGAAATTGAATTTCAAATCTTTTAAGGTCAGATGAGACTTACCATTGTTGGACCCATTTAAACCTATTGATTAGTTAATATTCCCTTGTTTACACCTATTAAAAATCCTATTTAATCTTATTAACTTTTCAAATTACTTCCTAATTTAAACTCTAGCCCTATTTGTTTAAACCAAGGCCAAAATCCCCACTCACGCACACACAGCTTGAGAGAGAGAGAGAGAGACTTATTTATTATTAAAAAAAACAAAGAAAATCTAAACCTTAAAACCCCAACCTAGCACGTGAGCCTACCCCCCTTGTTTGTAGCACTAGCTATTATTAAAAAAACAAAGAAAATCTAAACCTTAAAACCCCAACCTAGCACGTGAGCCTATCCCCCTTGTTTGTAGCCCTAGCTATTATAATAAACACTAGAGGATACAAGCAGCCAGCACACACCCTATTTCCTATAATCAAAACCTATGCCACCTACTTCTATATTTATATAAAAAAAACCTAGGTCTTTAACCCTGCAACGTAGCCGCCTCCTACCTCCCCTCTTCTTCATGTCGACAGCCACAGCATCATCCCCTCAACGCCGCACCACACACCCATATGCCCAGGAGCTCCCCTCACCTTGCGAACCCCCTCGCCCCAGGCCTCGCGAGCAGCCCGGTGCCCCTCCGTGATCTGCTCCCTCTCCACGCGACAGCGCCCGGCAAGCAGCGGTGCCTTCGTCCCCCTAAACATCGAGCGGCCTCACGGCCATCTTCCCTCCTCCACCGGCGGAGCAACCCAGAGCCCAAGTCCCCCGTCGCGCCTCCCTCCGTGCGCACGACAGCCCGACACCGACAGCCGCGCTCCCACAGCGCCTCCCGCCTCCGAGCTTCCCCAGCGGCTTCCTCCGATGCGCCACCTCTCCCCTCCGAGGTCGAACGATGGCGCCACTTCGCACTCCGCCGCTCCCCGAGCCCTCCTTTGCCTCGCCAACAACCCATCTCCGACGTCGAACCCATTTCCGACGACCGCTCCGTGCTCCTCCTCCCCGCTCACCATCTTCAGAATTCTTCCTCACCGTCGCAAGCCACACACGTAAGTCCTATTCCTCTACGTTAGTTCTCTAGCAACATATTATACAAGCTGATGGACTGAGTATAAGATGTCAGGGTATTTTATGTAATGTGGATATAGGTTACTTCATAGTTATTCACATATAGGACGCTTACGTAACAGCATGTTATTTTGTGTCACTCATGTATACTTGTAGGCTTTTCTGGCAACAATAAACTTCCACATAAACAATTTATAATTTTCACTGTGAGCAGTTCACTCATATAGGTTATTAACTATGAGAGCTTGTAATGTAAAAATTGAGAGATTATATGAACTGTACCCATTGCCCCATGATCAGTGCAGTAGATGTATGTAGGTTATTGCGCAGTTCAAACTACTTTCTATTATATTATTATAAAGTCATTATTATTATATATAAAGGATTTCACGTGATGATAGTACTCAGGTTAGTGAATTATGCAATATGTTATTAGTATAATGTAACAAGTGATGCTCTTAATACGGTAGTTATTATAATGGATGCTATGTACGACATGTTAGTAGAGGGTATATAAAGTTAGTTGGTAACATTAGTTCGATAATGGTTTATAGTTGGTACTGTTAGTTTTATTTATCCAGAATGAACCATATAGCTTAACAACGTAAATTTATTGACGTAGATCAAACACATCTCTCGTAACAATCTACTGGTCATCCAACGCTCCAAACAGGCAAGTGTGCAATTAAATACGAACTTTTGAAGTTTGATGACTAGTATTCTATTTTTACTTCAATCTGCATATCTTGAAAACTACATGTTAATTTACGCATGAAATCTTTTCCGTAACGTTTTAGACTAAAAATGTGACGTTTGGACATACAACTTGTTAGTGTGCAACTTTAAACATTGGCAAAGAAAACTCAGTTTCGCAACCTGTTCGTTAAACTCACATGTTCAACACTCTCATTAAATTATCGTAAATGTCGGCAACCCCCTCTTAATGATTGAAAACGTTGTATATAAGAAATGATGACATTGTTAAATTGGTACACAACTGGTCTGGGCATTTTGAATGCCTAACAAGTATCGACATCGTGGAAATCGTGCGCCTCGAAGGCGGTATCGTGATATCGTGATGTCATGTGAGTCGACTAGGCCGGCTCGTGTTCCGGCAAAACTTTTGGGTGGGGTTAGGATTAAGCGATCACTAGGTGTATGAAAGGTACTCTCCTCAAGAGCACCGCCTGCACGCGGTGGGTTAGCGTCAATCACGGTAAGCCCCCGTGAGAGGAACGACCTTCTCATCACGACCTACAGGCGTGAACCCTAGATTAGAATGCTAACTCTTGACATGAAAACTTGCAACGCTAACTTGGTCATCTTGATAATTGAAATGCTAATGAACTCAAAGAAAAACCCTACTATAATTCTTGCAACTGCTTAGAACTACATGTTAGGGATGTTTACTTTTCGTTTCAGTATAATTGTCTCGTTATATTGCTGCAGTCACCTTTCTTTTTAAAATGTTTAATGTTTCCTAAATTCGTATCAGCTGCACATCTTGTTTAGGTTGCTAACCTTTTCTTGCAGCCCTTGCTGACATACATTCATTGTTTGTGGATGTATGTCAGATTCAGCGCTTGAGTACCCGGAGGATTCGTTCGTGACGCCTGGCTCGGAGAGCCAGAGTTGGTCGTAGACGCCGAGCCGCTTTCTGCGAAAGACTAGAGCCTTCGTCACTGCTTTGAGTTTTAGTTTAGTTCCTTGCAGTAGGATTAGTGCTTGTCATAGTTTCCTTTTTGGCCATGCTGAGGCCCAGTTGTATTATTTTCTTGTATTGAACAATTCTGGACGTGCCCTTTTAATTTAATGAAATGTTTTCTGATTGTTCTGATACGCAAAATGTAAGGACCCTTTTCTGTGTTTTTTATCACAGATGCTTATTGAACTCGAGCTTCACCGCTCCAGTTCAAGCGGACCGCGTAACGCTCTCGCTTCCAGTGTCTTTTGGGAAGCGGGGCGTTACAGCTTCCTTTCTTTCCAGATTTATTAAGGAGTTTTCTCGATTCTTGGATGAAGATAAACTCTGTTAATAGTATAGCATGCAGTATTGATTGCTTCAGTCCACCACCTTATACTGGCCTCTCTAGCATTTAGCATCACACGATACATCTCTTTTAGGGTGCGGTTCTTCCTTTCAACAACTCCATTTTGTTGAGGGGTCTTAGGAACCGAGAATTCATGCGCAATTCCTCGGGACTCACAGAAATCAGTAAATGAATGGTTTTCAATCTCCTTTTCATGTTCACTCCTAATTCTAACTATTTTGCAGATACTACCTCCCTTCTCAATTTGCAGATGAGTACACAATTTCTTAAACGTTTCAAATGTGTCTGACTTTTCTTTAAGAAAGTCTACCCATGTATACCTAGAAAAATCATCAACACAGACAAAGATGTACTTCTTACCTCCTACACTAGTTTCAGACGTTGGCCCGATCAGATCCATATGCAGAAGTTCCAGTATCTTGAATGTAGTAATCGTCTGAAGTTGTTTGTGGCTGGTCTTCTGTAATGGCCCTAGTGCCATATACAGTAGGGTATGTACTTTTGTTTGAGATGTAGTGTATGCTTGTTCATGTGCCTCCATAGTGTGTATAGTAATTTTGTTGTATGCATAGTAATTACCTACGTAAATGGCTATATGGTTGACTATGACATGATTTGGATGTATAAGTGAATGCATGTGATTGTATTGGATATGGTATAGTGAGTGTTATTATTGCTTATTGGTAGTGCTAGGAAGCCTATTATTGTTAGGAGTATTATTGTTGTGCTAGTATGTTATTGGTATTAGTGAATGGTATTGGTCTTATTATAGTTGTTGTCGTTATTGGCATTATTATTGTTGTTGTTGTCATTAGTATTAATATTGTTGGTAATGTCGATGTTGTTGTTATTATTGTTATTATTGTTTAGGCTCTAAGTTAATTTTAATGGCTAGAGTTGGTTGGGCTTACCTTTTATTTGTGTTGGGCTTGCTAGTTGAGCTTGGATTTTTAGTATGAGAGAAGAGAGATGGGAGATATTTTATTGAAGGATGGCAAACTTGTAAATAGTGGGGCTCCCATTTATTAAATTCTTTTCTCTTCTCTCCAAACTTCTCCACTCTTCTCCTCATTTCTTATTTCTCTTTCTTTTCCCATTTTCTCTTCCCCAAAAATCATGTCGATTTCCTCCCCATGGCCAAAATTTGTTCCCAGGTCAATACAAAAAAAGGGAGAGCAAAAAAGAAAGAGGAAAAGACAGAAGAAAAGAAGAAAGAAAGAATAAGAGAAAGAATGGGAAAAATTGAAAGGAGAAGAGTTGGGATTTTGGAGCTTGGAGGTGGCTTGATGGTGAAATTTCTTGGAATTGGAAGAGGGACATGATTCTCCAAGCAAGGTATGATTACATACCCCATTTAGAGTGATTAGAGAATGGTTTGTTTTAAGTAGACTTGCTAATTTGATGATGCTGAAATTTGGGGCAGAATTGTTGAAATTTGATTGATGTATTTCTCTCAAACTACCATAAGGAAGATCTTGGAAATAATATATGTTGTACATCTTGATGTTTCGAACAACTTTCATCTCGAACATTTTTCCTAATTCGGATTGTAAACAGTAGCTAAAATTCCATTCTGAAAACCTGTCAAATTTTATCCCGCCTGTACACGTTTTAGGAAAACACACATATCTCTCTGCACAGTTTTGATAAATTAGTGATCTTGGTCTAGTTAAAAAGAAGACTTCAAGCCCTACAACTTTATATCTCTCCATTTTTTCTTGAATCAGCCAGCAATTAGAAGTAATTTGGTCCTTAAATTAGTGCAGTTTCTGTGTGAGATTCCACCACATGCACGTTTTGGTATAAAATCTGTATTAAATAGAATACTCATCCAAACTGTATGAAAATTGATATCTGAACTCATAAGTTGTATACCTACAACATTCATTAGAAGACTAAGCCCAGTTCTAATTAGAATTGTAATAATATGCAGTTAAATTTGGCAGTTGCCATAAAAGTAAGTATTTGTGCATGCAAGAGTATTATTCAAGCCACGCTTGTTGTCTCATTCCATAATGTGGCTAAATAGTAGTGTTGTAGCATAGATGGTATCTCATTGTGGTATTGCATTATATCAAGTAGGAATCCTACTCCGTTTAGTGTGTTAATGCATGATATGTATTTAAGTAGAAGTTTACATATGCATTCAAGTTCATTAAGTTAAACATATTAAAGTTTGCAAATTGATTCAAGCCTCTTGTAATGGTTGCTTGTAGGAACCCATATTTGTGCAATAATATTAATTTGGGATTGTTGGGATATGTGCAATATCAATTAATTCATTGTAGTATGAATAATTTGTGGTATTAGCTATGCACCACCTAAAGTTGGTATCTTTCTTAAGTAGCATGCCTCATTTGTGCTAAAAATGACATCTTTCATGGTTCTCTTAATTAGAATTAGTATCTTGAAACCACCTTTGCAATGTCTCCATGTATTTTCGTGTTAAGCTAGTTGTTGAAGTAAAATTTAGTGTAATTTTATAAGATTTCTAGCACTCAAACCCTTAATTGCATTAGCTTGTCGCTTAGGATGGCATTAACTACATGCAAATTACTTTAGCCTTCATGAAGATTGCACATGATGTAGTATTGTTTAAGCTTTCATCTTGTGTAGCATTAGCTTTCTTGCCACCATTAGTTATAAATGTTGCATTTTATTATCTAGATTGGCCTAATCTTGCAACTAATTATGGGTATCGCTAAGTAGTTTACAAAATGGGCATTATTCAAGTTTGCAATTTGTTGGTTAATGATGTGTTATGGCAAATGCTTTATAATGCAAGTGGACCTTAATGAAGCTGTGTTTATGTTGGGAGAACGGTTATGTGTTTATATTGGGAGAATGGTTATGTTGAAGGGAAAATGGAAGAGATGGTTTAAAATATGGCATTCCTATTGACATGGCAATAAAGAGAAGGGTTTATGAAGTGTGGTGTGGTATGGTTTTGTTGGGCAGTTCATGTTGCATGTAGATTGGTATTTAAATTACATACATGAAAGCATTGTAGTTCAATTGTGAATTAATATCTTGCAAGTCTTTGGGTGACATTCCAATGTTGTGTGTTAGTTCACTTAATTTGTAATTAAAAATCCCCTTAGTTGCTCACATCTTTTTATGTATGTCCAAATGCCCTTACAAAAAAGGGGGCCATTCCTTGATGTAAAAACCAAATTTCCTCTTATCAAATTTGCATTGCTAATGTAGGCCTTAAGCACCTTCATTAAAGCTCCTATGTTTAATAAGTATCCTTAGAGTTCTCACGAGAGCATCCATTCTTAATATGGATTCATGCTTAGTTTTCATGTTTGGCCTTCATAAATGTTACATCTTAGTGTAGACACAAATTAAGTAATTTTGAAATGTTGCATTTGAATATAAAATAGCTTAAGCTTGCATTTTTAAGTGAATCCCTTAAATATTTGCTAAATGTTGCCAAGTTCCTATATTTTGTGAGCATGCATTAGTTGCTATTTCACATGGATATTAGAATGTCAAATTGCTTGTTTCAACATGGACTTGCTATAGTTGCCCTCCTATTAAAGAAGCATGCATGAAGTTAATCTTTTGTAGCTTGGTTGTGGGACTGTGCTTGAATGGTGATAATTTTTCATGGAATGTAGAAAATGTAGAGAACCCCCTCATGGTTAGTAGCATTATAAGTGTTGATGTTCCACTTATTTACTTACATTTTGGGGTTCATTTGGTGGTATTTTCTCCTACATAGACATTTCAGTCATGGGCTTATTGTATAAATTAGTTGTGTTGGAAATGATGTATTAATTGCTCCATTCATATGTGGTTATGGGTTCTTTTATGATGTGGTAATGAAAGGATGGTGTGATGAGAATTGAAATGGTTGGTTTCATGTGTGGAAATGGAAGGTGCAACATGTGAGAGTGAGATAGTGTTTCAGTCCTCCCATTGGAGGGTGACACGGGTTAGGGGAATTCCCAAGTATCAGGTAGGCCTATGGGATGGACTGATTGTGGTGTCTTTGTGGTTTTGTGTGGTGGGTACACTTGCACTCCTGACGGGCTAGCACAGCGGGGAGTGTAGAGTGGTACCCGAGGCTCCTGACGGACTAGCGCGGCGGGGAGTCCTCTTTGCTCTCCCACACAGTTGGGAGAGGTTCAGTCCCATACGTCGTATTCGATATTAGAATTCTAAAATCTAACATTGTGTGTAATCGATTGACTGACTTTCCTTTACGCCTTAGCCGTACTTGTTATGAATTACTGTTACTATCGTCACCCCTCCCCTTATAACCTCTGCTGTGATGTTGTTCTCTTTTTCCTATGTGTGGTACTATTGTCGCTTTCTTGTACTATTGTTGCTTTCTTATGCATTGTTGCTTTCTTTTGCCACGCATGACCTGTTTATTTGTAACACTTCTACTTGTAGCACTGTGCACCCTATAGTGGCATTAGTGTGTGTTGCATTTAGTTTGGGGTATGGCATCCTATTGGGTCACGCGTTGACGTGTCCCCGTTGAATTTTCAGGTGCAGTTCTTGGGGATGGCAGGTGGAGCTAGAGGTTGAGTTTGGAGTTCTGTTGTTGGCAGCTGGAGCTTAAGTTGGGTGGTGAGGGGTGAGGAGAGAGCTATGTGTACTTTGGGTTTTTTTGGGGTGAGAGATGCTTGTCCTATATGAATTGATGCTTGGGATGCTTGAGATGCATATGAAATTGTTCAGTGTTGGCTCTAGGTATTTCTCTGTGTTTTGTGTTGTTTTGCATCTATTGATAGGCTGTTTCGTTGAACACTACATGTACTATTCCCAGCAGCGCGTAGTGGCCTGCCAGTTTCTTTTGTATCCTCTTTTTTTACTTCGTAACACTCCCTGCTCTGGGAGAACCTGGGACGGATTCGTACTTCCCGGGTATTCTGGGGAGTGGGGCGTTACATCTTCTGTTGCTTTCCCAGTTGGCAAGGGCCACAAACCCCCTCTTTCTTCTTGTTTAGAACCGATATTCCTCTGACAGCTCCTACTTTAGATATCTTCATCAGAGTCTTGAAGTTTAAATCCCCTAACTTTTGATGCCACTGTTCAAAAACATCTTCAGTAACATTAAGGCAAGTGCTAGCCTCTTGGAGAAGATAACAGTTATTAGTAGATCTTTTCCCAGTAAGGATACACTCTTCATTTGCATTGAACACTAAACACTTCTCTTTAGTAAACCGAACTAATATGCCTTGATCACATAGTTGACTTATCCCGATAAGATTAGCTTTTAGATCTTCGACCTGCATAACATCCTTCAGTTTAAGGAAACCGGCCACATTCAGATTTCTCTTTCCAACAACCTTGCTTCTTTGTCCATCTCCAAAAGTTACGTGACCCTTGTTACAGGTAGTATAATTAGTAAGGAGATTCCTGTATGATGGGGGTACCCACTGTCGAAATACCACATGTTCTCGGAGAAGACAATTAAAGAAGTGTAAGCCACCATGCTATACAGTTCAGATTTTCTTACCCATGTCTTCTTCATCTTCGTATCAGAATATCAAACATTTCTTCCTTTACGACAATGTCGCATGCGACTGAAGCAATTTCTTTCATTATGTCCTATGAACATGCAGTAGCCACACACAGGTCGACCAGTTGTTGTACCTCTAGTCAGCTTCTTCTTCTGTTCATGCCCCTTGAACTGACCCATCCTTTCCAGTTCTTTGGTCACAAGAGTACATCGCTCCGTATGAACATGATAATAGGCTACTCTGTGGTACCCCACACCGGTGCGATCTCCTGAAGTCTTCCCCATATTTAGAATGTCATCCAGTTTTGACTTCCCGGAGTTCCACTTGTTGAGAATACTCTTAGCTTTCTCAGCTCTGAGAATAGTTTTTTTTGAAGGTACCTTCTAGGTATCTGAGACTAAGCTCAGTCTTCAAAAGTTTGGCTTTGGCTTCTTCCTTTTCCCTCTTCAATCTGGCATTCTCATCTTTCAATATTTTGTTCGTTTCACAGATCTCCATCCACTTGTCAAACATTGTCTGATAAGCTGTTCGAATATCTTCTTCCCTCACATCCTCGTCACTATCAACTTCAGAATCAAGGTCATTGCTAGAGGTTGTAGTTGATGTTGCAACATTTTGGCTGATATTATCTATATTATTACTAGATGTTGGACCTGATGTTGTAACATCAGATCCAACACGACTGTGAGTGTCGTAGTCAGATTCTCTTTTCAGGACAGCAGTAAAGGCAACATAGTTGCTGGTGATGTCTTCATCTTCAACACTCCCTTCAGATTCATCATCGCTCCAGGTGCTCGCTAAGGACGTCCCTTTTTGCTTCTTCAAGGTGTTGGCACATTCAGCTTGTATGTGGCCAAAACCCTCACATTCTCTACACTGTATCCATTTACCTTTATTTTTCTGATCATACCTCTGAGTAGGGAGACTGGTATTCTTTCCTGCAGTGGGAAGATTTGGCCATGGTACATTATTACCTGATCTGAAGTTTTGCCCCTTATTGCTGATCTTTTTCAGCATTCTGCTGAATTTCTTGGTCAACAAGACAATGTGTTCATCAAGCTCTGACTCATCGTCTGTTTTAGAGACTTCATAAGCTTCTGCCTTTAGAGCAACTCCTGTGTCCCTTTTATTCTGCTTTAGATTCATTTCGTAAGTTTGTAGGGATCCCATAAGTTCATCCAGTCTCATGGTGGAGGTATTTCTGGCTTCTTCAATGGCAGCAATTTTGGTAGAGAATTTGTCTGGAAGAGACCTCAACGTTTTCTGAACCAGTTTCTTTTGTGAGTACTTTTTCCCAAGTTGGAAGGCCTGATTAGTTATGTCTCTCAACTTTCCTTTGAATTCAGCTATGGTCTCATCATCATTCATCCTTAGATTTTTAAACTTAGAATCAAGTATTTGTAGTTTAGACATTTTTACTGTACTTGTGCCTTCAATGATATTTTGAAGAATATCATACGCTTCTTTGGCATACTCACAACTGGAAATCAGTTTAAAATGTTCTTCATCAACAGCTGTAAAGATGGCATTCACAGCCCTAGAGTTTCCTAGAGCCGCCTGATCTTCTTCTTGGCTCTGATCTCTTACCGGCTTGAGGTGTTCTTTGCCATCTTTGTCTACTTCGACCGGAGGAGTCCATCCTTCAATGGTAGCAATCCATGCCTTCTGATCAAGAGAATGTTGAGTATTGATTCCCCGGATTTGGTTTTGATGATGAACAAACATAAATATCGTGCACTAATTCTCTTTGAGCGCAGTTATGAAGATCGTCGCCAAATTACTTCGTACATCTCAAGCGTCGCCCCAAGACTTCTTAAAGCGTGTGATTGTGTGCATGAAGCTTCGTTGAAGCTCAAGGAGTTATTAATGAAGTCAAGGGATTCGGATTGAAGCTTTGAAGACGGTTCGTCATGTTTATTTTATTGTCTCTAGCTTCATCGTATAGAATGTTAAGCCTTGAGTAGGACTAACTTAACAATCTTCATAACGCTCATATCTTAGAACTAAGATTGCCTTAGAAGCCATTAGAAACTTTCCTGAAGCTTGTCACTTCATTTTCACGGCTTCTTATGCATCTTAGTTTGTTCAAGAAGAAGAACCAACCGACTAGATGACAATCTAGTCGGTTGGAAATCTTTCTTGAACAGACTAGTTCTCCTAGTTCAACTCAGCATATACTCTGTTGAGAAGTTAGACGGTCAAAGAAGAATCACCAATGGTGTCTCTTCTCAAACCGACTAGTTTTCCTCGTGAAATTCAGCTTACTTATTGTTGATCAATTAGTCGGTCCAAGAAGGTTCACCGACCGACTAGTTGTTAAACTAGTCGGTTGGTGTTTCTTCTTAGACCGACTAGTTCTATCTCTTGATTTCACTATCTTTGCTGTCAACCATCTAATCGGTCCAAGAGGGTTCACCGACCGACTAGTTGCAAAACTAATCGGTCAATGATCCTTCTTAGACCGATTAAGCAGCTTCAGAAATAGATCCGTTGGGCATTTAATGCCACGATTTTTGCTGAACTCTTCTCTCTCTCCTATATAAACTTGATGATCTTCAAGCTTGCATTCAAGGCTGCCATTATTAAGATTTAGAGAATAAAAAAGAAGAGTATTCATTCTCATTTCTAAGCTCTCTCACTTCACAAGAATCTCTCCCTTACTCTTTGAGCCCTAATTCCTCAAGAGAGATTCTCATTCATTGTGAGCTACTCAAGCTAAGAGCTTGAATCCAAGTCACCAACTTCACCCTAGCCATCTATTGTTGTTCATCTTGGTGGAGCTAGGGTTTGGTGCTATGGAGCTAGGGTTTGGTGCTATCTTCTTCCTCAAAATCCTTCTTGCCCTAAAATCAGTAAGTTTTACTCAAGGCATAGGGTTTTGTGGTAAGTGTTTTATTGTTTCATTTAAATTGATATTTCAGTTTATCTCTCGGTTGTGAGAGAAGATCGTGATCCCGGTTTGTGGGAGTCACATTTCGATCTTTGTATGATTTGATCTTGTAGTAGTTTCTACAAGAATTTCATAGTGCAAATTTGAGTTAGAGAATTCTAGCTCATGTAGCTGGAGGGGATCCGGGTCTGGGACGTAGGATCACCGGGAACAAGTCGAGGAGACTTGGGTGGATCCGAACCCATTAAATCGTCTGTTTGCATTGCTTAATTCTTGTTGTCAATTTTCATTCCGCATTGTTGGTTGTGTTTGCACAATAATTAGGAATTATACTCTTGAATATTTTAAAGTACTATTCACCCCCTCTAGTACTTGTGCAGTAGCTATCAGGGCATTACATTTGGTATCAGAGCCAAGTTCATAGCTATGACTACCAACGACAACAAGACTGTTCGTCCACCTTCCGACTACAGCACCTTCAAGAATCGTGAAGGAGCTTCTTCAGTGATGGAAGGACACTCCTTAACTAGGCCTCCTCACTTCAACGGTGCCAATTATGGGTACTGGGAATGCCGGATGGAAACCTTCCTCCGGAGCACTTCACTTTGGAGAGCCACGCTAACGGAGTATGTCGAGCCCGATGAAGAAGACTTCACGAAGTGGACTACCGCGGAGGTCGCCGCGGAGGTGAACAATGCCAAGGCAATGAATGCCTTACAATGTGCATTGGAGCCTGAAGACTTCAACAAGATATGCACATATAAGAGTGCATATCAAATTTGGAACCAACTCCAAATCTTGCACGAAGGAACGAGTAGGGTAAAAGACTCCAAACTCACTGTTGCTAATAAAGAATTCGAGTTATTTCACATGAAACAGTGTGCAAAGATGAAGGAGTACTATGCTCGCTTCGTGGATATAACCAACGAGTTGGAAGCTCTTGGGAAGATCTATACCCAAAAGGAGAAAGCCGCGAAGATTATTGACGGACTTCCTTCGAGTTGGAAAAAACGTACCTACGCTATCGAGGAAGGTAACGATATGAATAAATATAATGTCGTTCAACTAATGGGTACCTTAATGTCACATGAGGTACGGAAGGACAGTGAGATAAAGATGCAGGACAAGATGAAGTCGTTCGTGAAGCAAGAAGAGCCAAAGAAAAAGGCCATTGCTTTCAAGGCCGCTCCTTCTACATCTACCGATGGTGAAGAATCGGAAGACGAGTTGGACATAGAATCCTTTACCCTTATGGCAAAGAAGTTCAACCGATTCTTCCGAAAAGGTAACTTTAGGAATAAATCTAAAGTTAGTTCGACTAATGCTTCTACTCCTTTGTGTTTTAAATGCAACAAGCCAGGACACATCAAGGCGGATTGTTCTCTCAACAAACAAAAGGAGAAGTGGAAGGCACCCAAGTATGAAAATTCAAGAAAGTACAAGAAAGGGTACAAGAAAGGGCTTGTCGGCACATTCACCGACTAAGAAGATGACTCCTCGAGTGGAGAGTCGGATGATGAACAAGTGGAGCAAGCACACATATGATTCATGTCACGAGAGGAACATGATCAAGAGACCTCTTCAGATGAAAGTGATGATGAAGGTGAAGAGGTAACTATGGATGATTTAAGATTAGCTAACGAACAAATTTGGTCTAAGTATTCTAAATTGGTAAATAGATATACTAAGATTAAAGATGAGCTAACTAGTCTCCAAACCTCACCTAAGCCTATTATCATCAACAACGACACCGTTGTTGAAGGCTTGAGAAATGAGATTGTAAATCTCAAATCTCAACTTGAGCATGTTCACATTGAGAATTCGGATGAACGCGAGATAGCGGATTTGATTTCTCGAAACTCAACTTTGAGTTTTGAGAATGAGAATCTCAAGTCTCGTGTTTGTGTACTCACAACTCAAGTGTCCACTTTGGATACTTCAATACTTTCTCTCACTGAGAAGTATGAGTCCACATTAGGCCGAACTGACAAATTCAACAAAGGCAAGGACCATTTGGACAATATCCTAAATGATTTACTTCCAGCCAATCATCGTATTGGCTTGGGGTATAAAAAGGAAAATTCATCCAAATCTTCCACCACCTTTGTAAGGCCAACTTCTGATGCCTCAACTATTGGGAGTAAACACCCCATGGGTAGTTCATCTACCAATGGTACTTCCACTAAGTACACATCCCCTCTTGGAAAGAAACCCACTTTGGGTGGACCTCCAAAGAAGGGTCATGCATTTATGTACACCAATACTATGCCACGTAGAAACACACCTCCTACTTCACATGTTCACACGTATGATGATTTCTATGCTCCACGTCCACGGGTACGTGCACACCAAGTGAGACACACTCACGCACGTGTTCCTTCACATGCATATGTTCACCCACATCATTACTATATGAACAATTACCATCATGCACCGTATCATATGATGCCACCACCATTTCATCATGTGTCATATGCTTATCCACGTCATGCATACCCTAGGCCACTTCCTCGTAGGCCACATGCATCACATAGAAATCAACCACATGTGCAAGCTCCCAATAGGAATATGGCTCCCAAGATGTTCACTATTTGGGGCCCGAAGGACGCAAGCATGCATGAAAAACAAGCATACATTAATTCTTATTTCATGAATGTAGTGCACAATGATGATTATATTGGGAAGTCTAAGTCCAATTGGACTTGGCTTCCAAATGTCTAATCTCTTAGGACCCAATGACCTTGGGTACCATGATACGATATTTTTTATCGTTAGGTACTCAAGAAAAAGAAAAGGAGCAACAAATCAAAATTTAGCTCCAAGGATTGGTAGATACTTGATAGCGGGTGTTCAAAACACATGACTGGTGAAGCTCAGTTCTTATCCGGAGTGGTGCCCATTGAAAATGGAAACCGTGTGGTCTTTGGAGGCAACGAGAGCGGAACCATCATTGGTGTTGAAAAAGTTGGTAACCCCTCTAAACCCCTTATAAGTGATGTTTACCTTGTTAAAGGCTTAAATCACAATCTTATTTCAATAAGCCAACTTTGTGACAAGGGTTACAAAGTTAGCTTTGCGAAAGGAATGTGTCATATTTTGAGAAAAGATAATAATAATGTGTTACTCTCTGGCACACGCCATAAGGATATATATATCCTAGATATTCCAAAATCACATGAACAATGTCTCATTGCCAACACAAGTGAACAACACTTATGGCATCGATGTTTTGGTCATGTGAACTTTGGAACACTTTTCAAACTATCCAAGTTAAACTCTATAAAATGATTTCCTAAGCTTGCTTTTCAAAAGAAAAGCTTTTGTGACTCGTGTCAACGAGGCAAACTTCCAAAATCGTCATTCAAACCTAAGAAGAGCATATCCTCTTAACGGCCCCTAGAGCTTTTACATCTTGATCTTTTTGGGCCAACTAGAGTTGCTTCATTAGGGAATGCTTGATATGGACTTGTCATCGTTGATGACTTTTCTAGATTTACTTGGGTATTTTCTTTAACTAATAAAAATGATGCTTTTGAAAACTTCACAGTATTTGTTAAGAAAGTACAAAATCTCATTGGAACCACCATTGTCACTATTCGTAGTGATCATGGAGGGAAATTTGAGAACGAGTCTTTCTCAAATTTCTGTGATGAAATTGGTATTACTCACACCTTTTCTTTCCCTTGCGCACCTCCTCAAAATGGTGTTGTTGAGAGAAAGAATAGGACGCTAGTGGAATGTACTCGCACGATGCTTGATGATAGCCAACTTGGCCATCAATTTTGGGCAGAAGCGGTACATACCGCTTGCTATGTGTTTAATAGGATACTCTTGAGGCCAGGTACCAAACAAACTTGTTATGAATTGTTGTTAGGTAGTTTGCCTCAAGTTAAACATTTTAGAGTTTTTGGTGCAAAATGTTTTATCAAAAACACGTATGGTAGTTTGGGCAAATTTGATCCAAGATCCGATGAGGGGATATTTGTTGGATATTCCTCCCGTAGCAAAGCCTACCGGATATACAACAAAAGAACCTCAACGATCAAGGAATCTCTTCATGTTTCATTCAATGAAAATTTTGTCCCTCCTAGAATTATCAATGATGATGATTCTATGGAAGTAGTTTGTGACTCTATTGGTAAATCTAATTCTATTGATTCTGTTGATACTGACCCTACTGATGATTTTTTTGAGAATGTTCCTAGTGATCAGGGAGTTCCCAAACGGCTTCATACGGTTCGTGACCATCCCCATGAGCAAGTCATTGGCAACATACTAGATAGTGTCAAGACAAGATCTCAAGTCAACTTCTTCGCTCATTGTGCCTTTGCCTCTTCAGTGGAGCCAAAGAATATCAACGAAGCATGCGAAGATAGTTCTTGGATCCTAGCCATAGAAGAGGAACTCATTCAGTTTGAGAGGAATGAAGTCTGGGAGCTAGTTCCATTGCCTTCGAAGAACCACACCGTTATAGGAACGAATTGGATTTTCAAGAATAAGACCGACGAGAACCAAAACGTCGTCCGGAACAAAGCTCGGTTAGTTGCTCA
The DNA here is from genome assembly GCA_030789695.1 of Scilla litardierei. Taxonomy (NCBI): domain Eukaryota; kingdom Viridiplantae; phylum Streptophyta; class Magnoliopsida; order Asparagales; family Asparagaceae; genus Scilla; species Scilla litardierei. The sequence goes on along the minus strand of CM061138.1, from coordinate 39,736,354 downwards.
AGGCTACATGCAAGAGGAAGGTATAGATTTCGAGGAATCTTTCACACCTATAGCTAGATTAGAATCTATTAGGTTGTTATTATCGTTTGCATGCCATAAAGATTTCAAACTCTTTCAAATGGACGTAAAAAGTGCGTTTTTAAACGGAGATGTCGTTGAGGAAGTTTATGTTTCTCAACCTCCGGGTTTTATAAATGAAAATTTTCCAAATCACGTTTTCAAACTTAAGAAAGCACTTTATGGTTTGAGACAAGCTCCTAGAGCTTGGTATGACCGCCTAAAGAACTTTCTTTTGGATTTGGGTTTCAAAATGGGTGAGGTTGATTCAACACTTTTTGTTAAGTATGCCAATCATGATATTATTTTAGTTCAAATTTATGTTGATGATATCATTTTCGGTGCTACTAACTTCACTCTTTGCGAAGAGTTTTTGTAACGCCCCGCTTCCCAAAAGACACAGGTGCTACTAACTTCGGTGCTACTAACTTCATCCAGTCTCATGGTGGAGGTATTTCTGGCTTCTTCAATGGCAGCAATTTTGGTAGAGAATTTGTCTGGAAGAGACCTCAACGTTTTCTGAACCAGTTTCTTTTGTGAGTACTTTTTCCCAAGTTGGAAGGCCTGATTAGTTATGTCTCTCAACTTTCCTTTGAATTCAGCTATGGTCTCATCATCATTCATCCTTAGATTTTTAAACTTAGAATCAAGTATTTGTAGTTTAGACATTTTTACCGTACTTGTGCCTTCAATGATATTTTGAAGAATATCACACGCTTCTTTGGCATACTCACAACTGGAAATCAGTTTAAAATGTTCTTCATCAACAGCTGTAAAGATGGCATTCACAGCCCTAGAGTTTCCTAGAGTCGCCTGATCTTCTTCTTGGCTCTGATCTCTTACCGGCTTGAGGTGTTCTTTGCCATCTTTGTCTACTTCGACCGGAGGAGTCCATCCTTCAATGGTAGCAATCCATGCCTTCTGATCAAGAGAATGTTGAGTATTGATTCCCCGGATTTGGTTTTGATGATGAACAAACATAAATATCGTGCACTAATTTTCTTTGAGCGCAGTTATGGAGATCGTCGCCAAATTACTTCGTACATCTCAAGCGTCGTCATAAGACTTCTTAAAGCGCGTGATCGTGTGCCTGAAGCTTCGTTGAAGCTCAAGGAGTTATTAATGAAGTCAAGGGATTCGGATTGAAGCTTTGAAGACGGTTCGTCATGTTTATTTTATTGTCTTCTAGCTTCATCGTATAGAATGTTAAGCCTTGAGTAGGACTTACTTAACAATCTTCATAACTCTCATATCTTAGATCTAGGATTGCCTTAGAAGCCATTAGAAACTTTCCCGAAGCTTGTCGCTTCATTTTCACGGCTTCTTATGCATCTTAGTTGGTTCAAGAAGAAGAACCAACCGACTAGATGACAATCTAGTCGGTTGGAAATCCTTCTTGAACAGACTAGTTCTCCTAGTTCAACTTAGCATATACTCTGTTGACAAGTTAGTCGGTCAAAGAAGAATCACCAACAGACTAGTTGTCAAACTAGTCGGTTGGTGTCTCTTCTCAGACCGACTAGTTTTAGTTGTGAAATTCAGCTTACTTACTGTTGATCAATTAGTCGGTCCAAGAAGGTTCACCGACCGACTAGTTGTCAAACTAGTCGGTTGGTGTTTCTTCTTAGACCGACTAGTTCTATCTCTTGATTTCACTATCTTTGCTGTCAACCATCTAGTCGGTCCAAGAAGGTTCACCGACCGACTAGTTGCAAAACTAATCGGTCAGTGATCCTTCTTAGACCGATTAAGCAGCTTCAGAAATAGATCCGTTGGGCATTTAATGCCACGATTTTTGCTGAACTCTTCTCTCTCTCCTATATAAACTTGATGAGCTTCAAACTTGCATTCAAGGCTGCCATTATTGAGATTTAGAGAATCAAAGAGAAAAGTATTCATTCTCATTTCTAAGCTCTCTCACTTCACAAGAATCTCTCACTTACTCTTTGAGCCCTAATTCCTCAAGAGAGATTCTCACTCATTGTGAGCTACTCAAGCTAAGAGCTTGAATCCAAGTCACCAACTTCACCTTAGCCATCTATTGCTGTTCATCTTGGTGGAGCTAAGGTTTGGTGCTATCTTCTTCCTCAAAATCCTTCTTGCACTAAAATCAGTAAGTTTTACTCAAGGCATAGGGTTTTGTGGTAAGTGTTTTATTGTTTCATTTAAATTGATATTTCAGTTTATCTCTCGGTTATGAGAGAAGATCGTGATCCCGGTTTGTGGGAGTCACATTTCGATCTTTGTATGATTTGATCTTGTAGTAGTTTCTACAAGAATTTCATAGTGCAAACTTGATTTAGAGGATTCTAGCTCAAGTAGCCGGAGGGGATCCGGGTCTGGGACGTAGGATCACCGGGAACAAGTCGGGGAGACTTGGGTGGATCCGAAACCATTAAATCGCCTGTTTGCATTGCTTAATTCTTGTTGTCAATTTTCATTCCGCATTGTTCGTTGTGTTTGCACAATAATTAGGAATTATACTCTTGATTATTTTAAAGTACTATTCATCCCCCTCTAGTACTTGTGCAGTAGCTATCAGGGCATTACAGAGACTTGATGAAGGCACGCATCCGGGACTTTCAGTAAGTATAGTTTGTACCAATGAGCAGCGGTGGACGAGTAATGGAAGCGGCTTCTTTTGTATTCATGATTCACATACTGTAAAACCAAGATCACACCCACTTTGACAACAATAAAGCAGCAAGGATGACATGCTCCGATACCAATTGTAATTCAGAACGTAGAGATTGATCAATTAATCATAATGATTAAACTTAAAACCAAGCAACAACACACAAGACTTGGTAACGTAGTTTGGTGCACACACTTACATCTGCGGGGCCACGTCCAGAAAGAACATATCACTCCACTAAAAATATCAATGAATACAATCACTAATACCAGATTTCTATAGGAGGAACAAACTCACCCTCAGTATAAACCGCAATGGGTGGTCTCTACCAACCACATGGAGTAATCTATACAATATCCCCTTGCATGCAAGATACCCTTGCTGTACTGACCAGAATTAACTCCTTTGATCCCTACGTGCATAGCCGTCAGCCTCCCTCCCAGAGTTCTTCAAACAACTTTGACAAAATCCGTACCCTAGCCGCAAACTGCACTGCTATATATAACACGCTCCCCCTCAATCTCAGAGTAGATAAGGCAGGTCGCTTGATAGAATCCCGAGCAGATCGGTAGCCCACAATTTAGGAATCACTTCGAACAAGTGGTTCCGCAATGTCTTCAACAGCTCTTTCAACCAATATTTGCGGGCCAATATATCTCCAACAGATCTTTCAATCATATCTGAGAGATAACAGCTTCCTAATGCATCTTGAAAGGTTCGTCTTCTTAGCAGCATATAACAGAATCCCTTGAACAGAAAGCAATAAGATCTGAAGTAATCCACCTTCAAACTTCTGATGCCCGTCATTCTTTCCCAAGCTTCAGAATAGCATGTTGGATCTCATGTTGTAACATGACGTTCAACATGACATACAACATGACCAAAAATAAGATCTTTCAGATAAGGATAATTAAGAACTACTGAAATATCCAAGTGCTATGAATGACAAAACAGTCACACTACGTATGACCCAACAAAACCAATAAGATACCACAAACCTAAATGATTTAGCTAAATGATATCTTATATAAAAAAGATATAAAACATGTAATAAAGTTATAATTTCAAAGTGCTTAATATACTTGTTGTTACGCCTATTTGGCCGAAGCCCGAAAGACACGAGCCCAGGAACCCGACTACCGATCAGAAGCCCATCTGCGAGATCGGGCCCGCCCGACAAGGCCCCCTAGAGGGCCCCCGAACGTCAAATCGGCTCGACTCGGGAAGCGTGCGACTCACCCACGGATAACCGCCCCCACGAAATCCGCCGCCCCTTTTATGACCATTAAGGGGAGGTGCTGGCACGGCGCGGGCGAGTGGCGAGTGGGGGGGCGGATCGAGGGGGCGCGATTGGGGGCGGGCGAAGGACGTGGATGACGGGCAATCATGGCAAGAGGCCTATAAAAGGACTAGGAGGACGACTGAACAGAGGACGGCATCTCAGGTAACAATACCTAAGGTACTCCATCAACGACCTAGTTCCCCCCACTTCATCTCCTTCCCACCACTCGCGCCAGAGGACGTCGTTCTGATCTCCTCTCGAGTCGAACCGTCCCCGCCGAGCCTCCTCTTTCAGACTGTCATCTGACTTAGGCATCGGAGGGGATTTGGCCGGAACCAAGGTCCGGCCTCCCTGACGAGTGTTCTCGTCTGTTCAGGAAGACGTTAGATCCAAGTGCCGAAGCTTCCCTTCGGCACCAGGCGAACGCCATCAAGCATCAGCCAAGGCATCGAGGCCACCCCTCGATGCCAGGAGAGACCGAGGCCGAGCGTATCCATCCGAGCCGAGGCTTCCCCTCAGCTCCACGCCGGCCGTGCATCCAGCGAGATGACCGAGCCTACCCCTCGTCGTCAGACCGACCGAGGCTGAGCGCACCCATCTGAGCCGAGGCTTCCCCTCAGCTCCGCATCGGTCACGCGTCAAGCCAAGGCGTCGAGGCTTCCCCTCGTCGTCTGACCGTCCGAGGCCGAGCACCTCATACCGGGCCGAGGCTTCCCCTCAGCCCCCCAGAGGCCGAGGATCCAGACCCGGCCCAGCTAACGTGCTCTGCGTCGACTACATCTCCGATTCGCGTCGCGTCTACATGCGTTCGACGCACCCAAGGGACCCTAATCGGCCCCTTGACCACGTTGACCGGGCAGTCCACGGTCAACGATACTGTAGTGAGAAAACACTCTGAAACATCTGGCGCCGTCTGTGGGAACGAACTATCCCACGAAAAATAAACCACACCTGCAATGACACGGCTTCACCCATCACGGCGAAGGGAGGGCAAGGATCAGGCGCGAGGCGACAGGACCCGCCATGGTTGGCAAGAAAGGGCCCGGGCCCAGCGCGAGGAGGACCATGAGGAGAAGACCGAGAAACCCTCGCCGGCGCTACCGGTCGGGAGGACGGGCACGACAGGAGCAGCGCGCAGGTCAGACGCAGCTTTGGTGGTTTCGGTGATCATCGACACAACAATGGTACGGCGGCTGCTCATCGACACCGGCAGCTCTTGCGACGTCCTCTTCATGTCAACCCTGGGGAAGATGGGGCTGCGGAAGGAAGACTTGGAACCTCGCTCGGGTCCCGTGGTAGGGTTCACGTGTCATTCCACCCCCATCGTCGGCACGATCTGCCTCCCAGTAACACTCGGAGGCCCACCAGACTCGATGACCCTGACGGTAGAATTTGTCGTATTGGGGATCGGGTCGGAGTACAACGGAATCATCGGTCGACCCCTTCTCAACGCCATCGGCGCAGTAGTCTCGACCCTTCACCAGACTATCAAGTTCTGAACGCCAAGGGAGATGGGGCAGGTCGAAGGCGACGCGGGGAGACCGAATACCTGCTACCAACTGGAGGAGGAAAGGCCCGAGGATCGTCTAGTCGACCAGATGGCCGCGCTCGACTTAAGGAGCGGGCCGAGACCCGCCCTAGCGGAGGAACAAGAGCAGATCCCGGTCACGGACATCGAGGGCAGGTTCGTCTCAATCGGGAAAGGACTAAGCCACGACCTGAGGATCCAACTGGTCGAGTGCCTGGAGGCGAACCTTGACGTCTTTGCTTGGTCACCGGAGGACATGCCCGGTGTTGATCCCCAGGTGATCGTCCACCAGATCAACGCCGACCCCAACTTTAAGCCGGTCAGGCAGAAGAAGCGAAACCTGGGTGGCGAAAAGATGAAGGCGGCCTCCGAGGAGGTAGAGCGTCTTCTCGACGCAGGCTTCATACGAGAGGTCTGGTACCCAGAATGGCTATCGAACGTGGTGATGGTCGAAAAACCCAACGGAAAGTGGCGAATGTGCGTGGACTTCAGTGACCTCAACAAAGCCTGTCCCAAGGACAGCTACCCCCTACCGCGCATAGACCACCTTGTGGATAATGCCTCGGGGTACGAGATGCTTAGCTTCATGGACGCCTACTCAGGGTACAATCAGGTCCAGATGGATCCTCGGGACGAAGTTATGACAGCCTTCACGACGGACCGAGGAACCTACTGCTACAAGAAGATGCCATTCGGCTTGAAAAACGCAGGGGCCACCTACCAGAGAATGGTCAACAAGGTTTTTTTCTCCCAGATCGAGAGGAACCTGGAGGTCTACGTTGACGACATGCTTGTCAAGTCGAGAAAACCGGAGGACCATGTCGCCGACCTCCGTGAAACTTTCGAGTGGCTGCGGTAACACAACATCCGACTCAACCCCACGAAGTGCACGTTCGGGGTAAGATCCGGTAAATTCTTGGGATTTATGATAACTAACCGTGGCATTGAAGCTAACCCTGACAAGATTGAGGCATTGATCAATATGCGGGAACCAGCGATGATCAAAGACCTGCAAAGACTGAATGGGCGCATCGTGGCCTTGGGGGGATTCCTATCCAAATCGGCGGAGAGATCGCTCCCCTTCTTCAAAGTTCTGAGGAAAGCGATCGCAGAACCGTCAGACAACAGGAAGGCGATACCATGGGACGAAGACTGCTCCAGGGCATTCGCGGATCTCAAGGAGTACCTTCGCAGCCCGCCTCTCCTGTCCAAGCCACGAGAAGGGAAATCGCTAAGCCTTTACCTGGCACGCGCAGAGGAAGCGGTGAGCTCGGTACTGATCAGGGAAGACGGTGGGGTGCAATGGCCGGTGTACTACACGAGCCAGGTCTTGAAGGGAGCGGAGGTGCGATACTCGCCCATGGAGAAACTGGTATACGCCCTCGTTCACTCAGTGCGAAGGCTCAGGCCCTACTTCCAAGCCCACACCATATTGGTCTTGACCGACTCGCAATTGGAGCAGAATCTCAAGAGATTCGATCGAATGGGAAGGATGCTGAACTGGGGGGTGGAATTGAGCGAGTTCGACCTCCGATTCAAACCACGCACAGCCATTAAGGGGCAGGCCTTGGCCGACTTCATCGCTGAATGCACTACGGAAGGAGGACATCCCCCGGAGGGAGAAGGCCCAGCAACGGTAATCACCCAGCCCTTATCTTTTCTTTCGGCTGACCACCTCCACCCTGTCCAGTCAGGAGTCCCAGAAGCATGGGTAGTCCATGTGGACGGATCAGCAACACAATCAGGAGGCGGGGCTGGGATCGCGATCCGATCTCCAGAAGGGAACATCACGGAATACGCGTTACGGTTCGAGTTCCCGGCCACCAACAACGTGGCGGAGTACGAAGCGGTAATCAACGGCCTGAGGCTGGCCCAGGAGCTCGGGGCCGAGTCCGTGCGCCTCCTCAGCGACTCGAAGCTCATTGTCAACCAGCTTCTGGGAAGTTACGAGGCACGGGAGGAAGCAATGCAGAGGTATCTCGCCGTCGCCAAAGCGGCGCTGTCCAAGTTCAAGAGCGCGGAAGTCTTACATCTCCCACGGTCGGAGAATGCACGGGCAGACGCGCTGTCGAAGCTAGCCTCGTCATCGACCAAGGAGCTGGGCCGCACCATTTACGTGGAGAACTTGCAGTCCCCCAGCACGGAAGAGTGGGAGGTGATGGCGATCGACCAAAATCCCACCTGGATGGACCCGATCATACGGTACCTCACTCATGGGGAGGTGCCGACGGATTGGGACGAGCGTCGGACCCTGGAGAGGAAGGCACTCCGATACGTGATCCATGAGGGGACGCTCTACCGAAGACGCTGGACGAAGGCGGATGTTCTCCCATACCTGAAATGCATCGGACCGCAGGAAGCCGACTACGTCCTACGGGAGGTTCACGAAGGGATCTGCGGAAATCACCACGGGGGTAAGATGGTCGCACAGAAGATCTTGAGGCAGGGATATTACTGGCCGACCCTAGTCCAAGACGCAACGGACTACGTCCAAAAGTGCCAAGAATGTCAGAGGTTTGCCAACCACGCCTCAACTCCCCCGTCGGAGCTCATCCCTATTGTGAGCCCCATCCCCTTTGCGAAATGGGGGCTCAACATCCTCGGACCATTTAAGCCGGGTCGGGGGCAACAGAAGTATCTGATTGTGGCGGTGGACTACTTTACCAAGTGGATCGAGGCTGAACCATTGGCCACCATCACGTGGAAGAAAGCGAAAAGCTTCGTATGGAACTCCATCATCTCCATATTCGGAGTACCACGGGCCATCGTCACAGACAACGGGAAACAGTTCAACTCCGTGGGGTTCAAAGACTTTTGCGCGAAATGGGGGATCAAGCTCCTCTTCGCCTCTGTAGCGCACCCCCAGACCAACGGGATGGCGGAAGCAGCCAACAAATGCATCATAGAGCCCCTCCGAAAGAAAGTGAAGGAATCTGAAGGAAACTGGTCGGAAGAGCTCCCCGGGATACTCTGGTCATACCGAACGACCCACAAGGAGGCCACCGGCGAAACCCCGTTCATGCTTGCCTACGGAGCCGAGGCAGTGGTACCGGTCGATCTGGGTGAAGAGTCTCTCCGCCTCAAGTGCTTCGACGAAGACAGGAATTCGCAAGGCCTGGAGCTCGGTCTGGAGCTCCTCGGCGAGCGGCGGGAGCAAGCCCTAGCCACCATTATCCGCCAGAAGCAGAAGGTGGCCTGATACTACAATTCTCGGGTCAAGGGAAGGAGTTTCCACCTTGGGGACCTGGTCCTCAGGAAAGCAAGCTTCAACCCGGATATTGCTCGCAAAGGGAAGCTCACGGCTAAATGGGAGGGACCCTACAAAGTCATCAAGGTCCTCGGACCCGCAACCTACCGTCTAGCCAATATGGAGGGGAGGATTCTCACTCACGCCTGGAACACGGAACACTTACGCAAATACTTTCAATAAATGTATTGTTTTCTATGAAATGAATTTACTTAAGTTTGTTCCTTTCCAGATAAATATGTTCACAAGAATCCCACTCGGGACAAGGGAAGCCTCGCCTGATGGGACGCCTGCTAAGCGCGCGCCTAACAAAAGGATATACAAAGAGACGTACGAAGAGGCCGAGGGGCATTCCCCTCCCTCAAACATCTTCAGGGGCACCCGTGGAGCCACATGCTGGCTGTTCACTTGGGTCGCCCCCACACTCCGTTTCGCCGTCAGAATGCGCCCGGAGATCCTCGAAATTGACTCCCGAGAGCGGGAACTTCTTCAGGATCTCAGATTGGCAACGGGCGAAACCCTTCTCGAACGCCTCAGCCACGGCTGACTCAACAAAGGAGGTGGCATACTCCTCCACAGCGTCTTGGGCGATCTGGGACGGATCCACCTCCTCAAGCTCACGCACCCGAGCCTTCAAGGTCTCGATCTGGCGTTGGAGCTCCGCCCTCTCCACCTCAATCTCCCGGGATCTCTCGCCGAGTTGAGCAAGGAGAACCCTCCCCCGTTCCTCCGCCGCCTCCAGACGATCGGAGAGCTCCAGGTCCTCGGGGGCAGCGATGGAGACGGGGATCTTGTCAGCTCCCCCAGGTGTGTCGGCGTCTCCCAACAGCATGGCGACCCGCGCCTCGGCCTTTGACTTTGCAACCAAAGCCAAGGCTCTCTCACGGTCCGTCTCTTCGAGGGCAGAGGACAGCTCAGTTATGCGGGTCTCCAAGGACATGACTCGCGCCTCATCTAACTGACCTGCCTCCCCCTCATCACCGTGGACATCAGGATCTCGCCCGGCATCGGACTTGGCCTTAGGGAGCGCCGCAAACTGGCGCCTCATCGAAAGTCCCACAGAGGACAACTACACCAAGGCGACAAAGGTAAGACGGCGAAAGCAGCTAAAGGGAGAGCAAGCAGAGACACTCTACCTGTTGGCCAGCCTGAATCACGAAGGTGGCCAAACAGTCGCCTCTGACTCCATCCAGCGCGGCCTGATCAGGAGGGAGGCAACTATTCTCGGCCACTCGTGCGGCAGCTCCGCGGCTCAAAAACACCGACTCCTTCTCCCCCACCGGGAAGCGTAGACGAAGAAGGCCTTCCCCTGATGAAGGAAACTCGCCCGGGTCGGAGCGGAACGCGCCTAGATACCGATCGTAGGCATCGGGGAGAGAACCGTTCGAGAGAGGCGAGGGTCCGACCCACGGCCAGGCAATCTCAACAGGGGCAGGCCAGTGCTGATCAGTGGACGGCGAGACGTTAACTTCCTCCCCCCCCCCCCCCCCCCCCCCCGCGGACCCTCTTGGAAGACCCCAACAAGGGGATGGAGGGAGATGGACCCTTCTTCCTTTTTGAACCAACAGCAGAGGTCACGACCCGCTGCTTCTTCCGGACCTCCAACACATGATCCCTCTTACGCGGGCCCGGATCCGGGGCCAACACATGAGGGCTGGCGGGAGAAGAACCGAGAGGGAATCCACCTGCACCCAAAGAAGAAGTAAGGGGCCGAGAAGAGCCCGAGCAACCCCGAATGACGAACGTTCGGAGAACTTACCCAAGGGCCACACAGTCTTGCGCAAGTTATGGCTGTTGAAGAGGACGTCGATCATCTGATCCCTCGAAGGAATCGCCAGCAGGGCCTTCGCCGTCTGCAGCTCGGCAGCAGTTGGGTCACCCAGATCAAGGATGACCGCGCCGGCCGCTCCCCAACGAATCGGGAAAGGTACACTCGACGGGAAAACGACAAATACGTACTCCCCCTTCCAACGCTTCAGGGAGCTCGGCAACCCCAACATAAGGCTCATCTTCAGACGGGCGCTGATGTAAATCCACGCCCCCGATTGGTGATGACTCATGCGGTAGAACTGGGCGAAGAGACGGAGGGAGGGCACCACTCCCTTCAGCATGCAGATGACGACGAACCCGACGAGGAGCCCGATGGCGTTGGGGCAGAATTGGCACAAGCCCACGTTGTGGGCTTGAAGGAACTCGATGATAAAGGGGTGGAGTGGGAAACGGAGCCTGTAGCGGAAGCACTTCTCGTACACTCCAACCTCATTGGGACCGGGAAGGCAGATCCGCTCGTCGGACCCGGGAGCACGAGCCGAATAAGGTGGAAGCAGGTAGGCGGAGCGCATACCCCCGATGGTGGTGGCACAGACCGACGAAGGCCGTGCTAAGACCTCTGGAGGCACCCCTGAAAGCTCGCCCCCGTGCCGACGAATCGCCGAAGGAGGACTACCCATCAGGTTAGGAGTGACGTCACGCTCCGACTGACCCGAACCAGTGGCAGAGGAAGACGACATGGGGCAGAGCTCGGGCAGGATCAAGATCAACACGAAGAAGAAGATGACGGGGTGGCGGCTCACAACCCGCACAGATTCTCTACCAAAGATGACCCCGCGAACGGTGGGGATAAGCCCGCAGTTACACGTGGCAGCATCAGGGGACCGACGGCGCTTCGGAACCCGCGTCTTGAAGGTATCGAACGGGCCGACTCATGATGACGCCCAATTAATGAATCAGCTTCGACTGACGAGCCTGTCGAAATCGGCGGAAGTCACATCGGCCGAGCCGAACCAGCCGAGGCCGATCGACCCGACCGATGGGGGCAATTGTTACGCCTATTTGGCCGAAGCCCGAAAGACACGAGCCCAGGAACCCGACTACCGATCAGAAGCCCATCTGCGAGATCGGGCCCGCCCGACAAGGCCCCCTAGAGGGCCCCCGAACGTCAAATCGGCCCGACTCGGGAAGCGTGCGACTCACCCACGGATAACCGCCCCCACGAAATCCGCCGCCCCTTTTATGACCATTAAGGGGAGGTGCTGGCACGGCGCGGGCGAGTGGCGAGTGGGGGGGCGGATCGAGGGGGCGCGATTGGGGGCGGGCGAAGGACGTGGATGACGGGCAGTCATGGTAAGAGGCCTATAAAAGGACTAGGAGGACGACTGAACAGAGGACGGCATCTCAGGTAACAATACCTAAGGTACTCCATCAACGACCTAGTTCCCCCCACTTCATCTCCTTCCCCCCGCTCGCGCCGGAGGACGTCGTTCTGATCTCCTCTCGAGTCGAACCGTCCCCGCCGAGCCTCCTCTTTCAGACTGTCATCTGACTTAGGCATCGGAGGGTATTTGGCCGGAACCAAGGTCCGGCCTCCCTGACGAGTGTTCTCATCTGTTCAGGAAGACGTTAGATCCAAGTGCCGAAGCTTCCCTTCGGCACCAGGCGAACGCCATCAAGCATCAGCCAAGGCATCGAGGCCACCCCTCGACGCCAGGAGAGACCGAGGCCGAGCGTATCCATCCGAGCCGAGGCTTCCCCTCAGCTCCACGCCGGCCGTGCATCCAGCGAGACGACCGAGCCTACCCCTCGTCGTCCGACCGACCGAGGCCGAGCGCACCCATCTGAGCCGAGGCTTCCCCTCAGCTCCGCGTCGGTCGCGCGTCAAGCCAAGGCGCCGAGGCTTCCCCTCGTCGTCCGACCGTCCAAGGCTGAGCACCTCATACCGGGCCGAGGCTTCCCCTCAGCCCCCCAGAGGCCGAGGATCCAGACCCGGCCCAGCTAACGTGCTCTGCGTCGACTACATCTCCGATTCGCGTCGCGTCTACACGCGTTCGATGCACCCAAGGGACCCTAATCGGCCCCTTGACCACGTTGACCGGGCAGTCCACGGTCAACGATACTGTAGTGAGAAAACACTCTGAAACACTTGTCTTTATTGAAATAATAGGGTCAAAGTGTTTATCATATAATTGTCTTTGTTGTTATTTTTCATGGTAACATTGTTTTAAGAAATTTTAAACTAATCCAAATGACCCAAAAGATATATGGTACTAAGCTACTTTATTATTTCCAGGTACTCGTACATAATGGGAAGTGATGCTACCCTCACATCTTCAATTCAAGAAACATGCATGGATTGGGGGGGTTGCCACATCATGCTTAAAAGTTTGTAAGTTTATTTTTATAACATATGGTATCATTCTTTGTTTACAACACTTGTTATCATGTAGTTTTGCTTCCATGCTGTATCTATTTGCATGATTAAATTTATGTCTCTAACATATGGTATCTATGTGCATACGTTGATAATTACATTGAAGAAGACGACGAAATACATTAAACCTGTTGAAGGAATTTGGAAAAGAAGTGAAGATAATCAACAAATTAGGAGTAGCCATGGCACAAGACATGGCTCTCTATATATTCATATGAATTAGAAGTCCAAGGGACTCCCCACTAACTTAGTGGGGAGTAAATGGTGAGATGTTGAGGGGGGAGGCCAAAGGCCTCCCTCAACTCACAACACTCCCCCTCATCTCTCCATTACCTTGGGTTAAGCATATGAATACTTCAGGATTCGTTATGCAAATGGGGTGGATACTTCTGGATCCAGAGCCACTGTGGTTGCCTCGTTAAAACCTTAGCTGTGGAAAACCCAGTGGGAAAAAACCAGCAGCTTAAGGGAAAAGAGTACAACTATCGAGGGACTCCCCCTGATATGTACAAGCTTCAGGCTTGCAGATCTCCTATGTATCTATACAATCATCTCCTATTCGTCTATACATCCATCATGTTCTGAAAGAAAATACAATTATCACTCATCTACACAAGTTTCACTCATCTAGCGGCTATTGGAAGGCAGCGTCGCTCTGGAGTGTAATGCTCTTCGAAGTTGGTAGATGACTCCACTAAAGTATTCTTTGAATCAGTCTTCAGGGTTTCTGCAAGGTACTGCTAGACCTGGCTGAGCGTTTTCAATACTTGCTTCTTGGATGATGAGCTTCTCAGAAGATGTAGACATTGGATGATGATGTGTATATATTTAGGAGGTGGCCGGCCTATTGTGTTTCAGTCATCGCGATGATCTTTAAACCTGCATATGCAATATATATTCATTGACCCTTGGATGTTGCGTAAAAGCAGCTTATCCTTGGTCTAGTGTTGCTCTCCAGGACAACACTGTATCTGGTTAACAACTTTACTGGAGACGTTCTATCAAAGATACGTGCAGTTGGCCAAATAATACACTAGAGCTAGGCTCTTCGGGACCTAGGATGTCCTCCCCCTCTTTCAGCTACTGAAAGGTGTCATGAATAAGTATCCATTTTTAATAGGTTGCAAAAGGACATCATTCTTCATAAACTCCAGGTGTATGAAGAATATGAAAGGGTTCCACCACGAAGGTGTTTAATATGTGATTCGAGACATCTTCGGCATGATTAATAATAGTTCATCTTCAGGATGATTAATGTCATCTTCAGGATGATAGTTCATCTTCAGGATGATAGTTCATCTTCAGGATGATTAATGTCATCTTCAGGATGATGATTCATCTCCAGGATGATGGTTCATCTCCAGGATGATAGTTCATCTTCAGGATGATTAATGTCATCTTCAGGATGATAGTTCATCTTCAGGATGATTATTGTCATCTTCAGGATGATTAATGTCATCGTCAGGATGATCGTTATACCTAGGTTTTTCATTTCCAAGGTACGCTTTAAAGCTATCTGAAATCTCAATGGTCTCTGCTGGAAATCCTATTAGCTTTAAGTCGACCATATGTAAGGCAAATATAACAAATCATGTCAACGATCTTTCGAAAAAGATACAATGGCAGAATATTGCTTAAGATCAACTAATGATCTTTGTAGCCTTTATGGAGAAGACGTTTCTACGTTTCTCTTTCATCTCTGGGGGTAGAGTATACCCTTCTGGAAGTTTTATATAGATCTCTATATCTATATTGCCATATATATATGCAGTCACAACGTCCATGAGCTGCATGTATTGGCTTTTACAGAGAAGTGTAGGCTTAGTAGGAAAATGATCACATTTCCTTCATTTCAATTTCTTTATGAAATTCGAATTATATTCCACAGGTTTTTACACATTCAGGTGTATGAACTACTGGTCCAAAGACTTTGCTTTTCAAGAGTGAGTCCAGCTCTACTCTTATTGCCTCGTCCCACTTTGGCCATTCTATGCGTTTACGCTATAGAAAAGTGGGTAGACATCATCGTCGTATTCAACGACGTGAATGGCAATAGCGAAAGCAAAACCGTCGTCGACGACTGTGCTATATCTGTCCAGTACCTCTCCAGTACATACGTAATATAATGATGTTTCTCCTGTTGTTTCCTCTGCAGGGGAAATTAGGAGGGGAGAGGTTGCTGGTCTGAGCTCAGCATCCTGTGGTTGGATCATTTTTATATATCCAGGAATTTTCCTATTAAGAGGAAATTTTTATTTTGAACATGGCCGGCGTCCTCTTTTCAAATGAGGTACAGCCAATTCTGCTGCCGGTGGATTGCATCCATCTTTGGGAATGTCAATCCTAGCTGGCGTGTTGGCAGCAGGGACATGTGAACGAACAATCTTCTGGTTGTCCGCAATTTTATCCGTCAATTGATGTACTTTAGTCTGAATGTGAAGGATCTTCTGGATCTCAACGTCACACAGAAAAAGTATGCGGATCATAACGAGATGAGGACTTATGTGTCACATGATATGGTCTCAGAAGCTCCAGGCTTCTTTAGACTGCGTGCCTATTACAATGAGACTTTACTCATCAAATTCACATTTATCCAGACTTGGTGGTAAACCATAAGGAAGCGGCATCAGCAATAAGATATGGCCACAAGCGGGCCGTATCGTGATAAGCGATGCGGAGTGTAGCTTGTTGGTCCCAAAATATCAACAGGCAACTGGAATCTAACAATGGACGTGAAATCCATTGGAGTCTCTTTACCAGAGACTCTGATAACCCATTCTGAGTATGAACATGCTACATGATGTTCAATTTCAATGCCAGTTGCTTGTCAGAAGTCTTGAATGATATGAGTAGTGAATTCACCCTCATTATTAGCTTTGAGAAAGCTATGTTGCGAGTGAATATGAAGGCACACAGAAGACCATCTAGTAGATGCATATATCAGTACAGTAATGAAGTACCGAAAATGGTCCATTTGCGGGGTGAATAGGCCCGCAAAAGGTCACCATGTATTCTCTCAATGAAGCCAGGAGACTCTAAACCCACTTTCAGGAGGGAAGGTCTCTCTCTAAGTTTTTCCTTATGACAAAGGGGGACAAGGAAACTCAACCTTTTGAAGAATCTTCAGGTTCTCCAATGGATTCATTTGATGATGCGTCCATCATCGCTGATCTAGGATGACCAAGTCCATTTTACCAGAGTTAAAAACTATGGCAATGAAAGGCACTTCTGGTGCTTAGTCAAGTTGGCTTTCTATAGGATGAATATCTGTAATTATAGGGGCCCGACGGGGGTCCAATGAAATCGTAAGTAGATGGTCTTCTGGCCATTCTCTTGACGAGTTACATATTGATATTCAATATATATTATCCACAATTTTCAAGTTATTTTCTTTAAAAGAAATATCCTTCAAAATTGGAGATTTCCTATATGTTTAAGAGGAGAATTTGCATCTTATAGTCTCGTTGTATGTGGGAGCAATATCAATGCTACACCAGTGCAACGAGGCACTGTCCACAATATTTCATACTTCATCTATAAGTAAAACGAAATTTTATTTAAGTCAATGAAAAAGACATTCAAAATAAAAGTTCGTAATTAAGCAAATCAAAGATGAAGCAACATGTAATTTTAAATGAATAGATAAAAGATGAAGCTTAATCGAGCAGGTCGTTGTTCTCGAAGTCTTTTGCAGTGAACATCATTGGTGGCTGAACAACCGCCAAGTTTGTTTCAGGCAGAGACTTCTGGCTCGCCTGATATAGTTTTTGGAGGTGGCGAGGAGTGCGGCAGATTCTGGACCAATGGCCAGTCATGCCGCATCTATGGCATTTATCCTCCCAGTTCTTCTTAAGAAGTGACACTTGGTCAGTGTTCTTTTGCTTCCATGTGAAGTTACTCTTTCCTGTATTGTTGTTATTGGACGGGGGTGCTGCTCCTCGTCCATTCTTCATCACAGCTTTCCCTTTGTTATTATTAGCCTTCTTCTTGTTTTTCCACTTCTGGGGAGAAACGTGGTGGGCTTCAGGGATAGGTGCAGTGCCAGCTGGACGTAAATTATGAGGGGCTAGCAGTAAATCTTGATTCTGCTCTGCCCTAAGTAGGCATGAGATCAAATCAGAGAATTTCATGAAGTTGCGTTCACGATACTGCTGCATGAGGATTGTATCTTTCTCGTGAAACGAGGTAAATGTATTGTCCAACATGCGTTGTTCTGTCACTTCTTCACAGCACAACTTCAGGCGTGAGGTGATATTATGAAGTGCAGAGTTATACTCAGCGACGGACTTATAGTCCTGAAGTCTGAGGTTTTCCCACTCATAACTGGCACGCGGTAATATTACATCAATTTGATGTTTATACCATGCCTCCAGCGATGTCCACAGCTCCATTAGGTCCTCTACCGTTAGATATTCGGCCTTTAAGGTCCGATCAATATGTCTCCTAATATAGATAATGGCTTTCGCCTTATCCACATCAGAGACGGTGGTAGGAGTTCTGCTAGATGATTGTTCCGCTTCTGGGGCCTTACTCGCAGAAGCATCGGTCGCTGCTGGGACCGATGAAGGAGCCAAAATTGAGCCAAGGAGGGCCATCGAACGCAAGTGGAACTTCAGGTCCACTCGCCAACTCAGGTAATTATTTACTGCAGCATCAAGAACTTCGAAATCGACGCTTGCCAATTTTACCATTTATCAATGCAATTTAAAATAAGCATGAATTAATTAAAGAGTAAATTCATGCATAAACAATAAAATAAGTAAAATGTGGGGATCGGCCAGATACCCAAAGACATACAATGTCCAAAGTCCGAATATACAGTCCATAAATAAATAAAAAATACAACTTGGAAACCCAGAAGGGTCTCTATATTTTCCAATTTTCGCCTCCGTCTTCATTTATCGGCACACCGGTCTTTGGCATTAATACATTTAATCCTCACGTACAAATTCTCTCAAAAAGAAAATAAAATTGCAAGGAATTTAAAAAGGGTATCAAAATGGCCGATCCCAAAAATCACATTTTAGCTTATATTAACAACCACGCAGTTTATAATATGCTACAGGCACAAAATAAGCAACCACGCAGTTTATATAACACATGCATATATAATATGGAAAAAGAGACTAAAAATATAATAATCTCTAGGACCACGGGGAGACGTCATACACCGTTAGGTTAGTTGACTAACGGCAGAGCGGTCGCAGGATCCTTAAGATAATTATATTTTTGAAAAATCATAATATTCCATAAATGAATAATAATGCAAGAGTGTTATAATTTTAGCAATATGACGGGACATGCTCATAACAAAGAATTAAAATAAATTAATATTTTGAATGGGGATGCAGGCCCATAATCATTTTAATATATTATTATTATTTGGGCTGCAGGCCCATATGTCAAAAATTAACAAATAAATTATTGCAATTGAATTAACTTGGCTTCAGGCCGAATAAGTCAAATTAAAATATCATTAATACATTGGCTTCAGGCCCATTCGCAAAATTTTAATTTACAAAATAAGTTTGCAATTGGATTTACTGGGCTTCTGGCCCAATTGGTAGTCAAAAATAAAGATTAAGCTAAATGGGGCTGCTAGCCCATAAAACATATTTTATTTGTTACAAATAGTCTGGCTACGGGCGACAGGCCCGTTAGAAAAATAATACACTGTTGTAAACTTGGCGGCTATGGAGACCATAGCCCTATATTTATAGTGGTAGGGTTACATAATGGGTGGATACCCACTAACGGGTAGGCCCACCAAGAAGCCCGTTTATAACACTTCCCCTTATCCATCCATTGTTGTAAGCCATGGTGAACACTTCAGGGTTCATGAAGCTTGTTTGATCATGGGGTTGGAGATACTTCTGGATCTCTAAGTTTAAGAGTGCTTGCCTCATTAAAACCTTTGCCAAGGAAAACCCAGTGGGAAAAACCTGTGGCTAAGGGAAAAGAGTACAAGTCTCTGTAACTTCCCCTGATCGATGGATAACATCAGTGGTGGATACTTCTGGATCCTGAGTTAATGTGGCTGCCTCGTTAAAACCTTTGACTGTGGAAAACCCAGTGGGAAAAACCAACAGTCAAGGAAAAAGAGTACAGCACTACGTTAACTCCCCCTGATAAGTTCAAGCTTCAGGCTTGTACATCTCTCAGTTGTCTCATCCCAATTCCTAGTACAAGTTTTCTAAAGGTACTGCGAGGCAAAGCTTTAGTGAATAGGTCAGCCAGGTTGTTGCAGGACTGGATCTGCTGGATGTCGATCTGGTTGTCCACTTGCTGTTCATGCGTCCAGAATAGCTTGGGGGAAATGTGCTTCGTCCTGTCACCTTTGATGTAGCCACCCCGTAGTTGAGCGATGCAGGCAGCATTGTCTTCGTACATGGTAGTAGGCCCAAGTTCTCCCGTCTTCAGGCCGGTGGTCTTGAGGATGTGGTTGATGACTGATCGAAGCCAGAAGCATTCTCTGCTAGCTTCGTGGATCGCGATGAGCTCAGAGTGGTTGGACGAGGTCGCTGTGGATGTCTGCTTCACGGATCTCCATGAGATGGCCGTCCCACCGTATGTGAATACGAAACCGGTCTGGGACTTTGCGGTATGTGGGTCGGACCTGTATCCCGCATCTGCGTAACCGACCAGGTCGGCGGATACACCTTTCTTGAAGTATAGTCCCATGTCTACAGACCCTTGGAGGTAGCGCAGAAGTTGTTTCACTCCGTTCCAGTGGCGCTTTGAGGGCGCTGAACTGTATCTGGCTAGTAGATTTACTGCGAACGCTATATCGGGACGCGTGCAGTTTGCCAGGTATAGGAGTGCTCCAATTGCACTTAAGTAGGGTACTTCAGGACCCAGTGTTTCCTCCCCCTCTTCCAGCGGTCGGAAGGGGTCTGTTTCAACATCCAATGATCTGACGACCATTGGTGTGCTAAGCGGATGACATTTGTCCATAAGAAAGTTCTTCAGTACTTTCTTTGTATATGTCGATTGGTGTAACAGGATTCCTCCGCTTAAATGTTCAATTTGTAGCCCTAGGCAAAACTTCGTTTTGCCGAGGTCTTTCATCTCAAAAGTCTGTGTGAGACTTTTGGATATCTCATCTATCTCTGCAGGAGATCCGATGATGTTCAAGTCGTCTACGTAGACGGCGATAATTACGAATCCTGTTCCCTTTGCTCGTATGAAGATGCAAGGGCAGACTTCATTTGTTGTGAATCCTTGTTGCACTAGGAATTCACTCAGCCTGTTGTACCACATTCTACCTGACTGTTTGAGACCATACAGTGATCTCTGGAGTTTGACAGAATAGACGTCCCGAGGTCTTTCTGTCATTTTTGTCGGTAGTTTGTATCCGTCTGGGATTTTCATGTAGATGTCCTTATCTATATTTCCGTATAGGTATGCAGTCACAACGTCCATGAGCTGCATATCCAGACCTTCCTTCGTGGATAGGCCTATGATGAAACGGAAGGTGATCGCGTCCATGACCGGAGAATAGGTATCGTCATAGTCTATTCCTGGTCGTTGGGAAAAACCTTGTGCAACAAGGCGCGCTTTATAGCGCACGATCTCATTATTCTCGTTTCTTTTTCTCACGAATACCCATTTATATCCCACAGGTTTAACACCTTTTGGTGTTAGGACTACAGGTCCAAAGACTTGGCGCTTCGAGAGTGAGTCCAGCTCTACTCCTATTGCCTCGTTCCACTTTGGCCAATCCTCTCTGCGTTTACATTCTGCTAGAGAGCGTGGATCGGTCTCATCGTCGTATTCAGTGACGTGAGTGGCAATAATGAGCGCGAAGTTATCATCGATGATTGTGCTTTTTCTGTCCAGTACCTCCCCGGTACGTACATAGTTTAATGAAATTTCTCCTATATTTTCCTCTTCAGGGGTTGTTAGGAGTGGAGAGGTAGCTGGGCTGAGCTCAGCATCCTGTGGTGGTATCGTTATTGTTGCTCCAGGATTTTTCCTCTTTCGAGGATTCTTATCTTTGGAGCCTGGGGGTCGTCCTCTTTTTTGTTGAGGTACGGCCGCTTCTGCTGCAGGTGGATTGCATCCATCTTTGGGTATGTCAATCCTAGCTGGCGTATTTGCAGCAGGGACGTGTGATCTGACAATCTTCTGGTTGTCAGTGAATTTATCCGGTAAAATGTGAACTGTGTTCTGAATTTGAAGGATCTTCAGGATCTCTTCTTCACATTGATTTGTGCGCGGATCAAAATGGGATAAGGTCTTTGTGTCCCATGTAATGGTCTTTGAAGCTTCTGGCTTCTGTGTGTTAATGCCTAGTTTTGGAAAAATGCTTTCATCAAACTCACAATCTGCTAGACGCGCTTTAAAGGCGTCCCCTGTAAGGGGTTCGAGGTATCTAATGATCGATGGTGAGTCGAAACCAATATAGATACCAAGACGCCGTTGAGGACCCATCTTGGTCCTCTGCGGTGGTGCTATGGGGACATAGACAGCACATCCGAATATCCTCAAGTGAGAGATATCGGGCGGGTTCCCATATGCAAGTTGCATCGGAGAATAAGATTGACTACCTGACGGTCGTAATCTTATCAGCGATGCAGCGTGCAGTATGGCATGTCCCCATGCACATACCGGCAACTGGCATTGCATTAACAATGGTCTAGCGATCCATTGTAGTCTCTTTATGAGAGATTCAGCCAACCCGTTCTGGGTGTGAACATGAGCTACAGGATGTTCAACTTCTATGCCGGTTGCTTGGCAGTAGTCTAGGAAGACTTGTGAGGTGAATTCCCCAGCATTGTCCAGACGCAATTTCTTGATCTGGTTGTCTGGGAAATGTGCCCGCAATTTTATAATTTGTGCAAGTAGCTTTGCAAAGGCTACGTTGCGGGTGGACAAGAGGCACACATATGACCATTTTGAAGATGCGTCGATTAGTACCATGTAGTACCTGAATGGTCCACTTGCGGGGTGAATAGGCCCGCAAATGTCACCATGTATTCTCTCTAGGAAGCTTGGAGACTCAGAGTCCACCTTCAGGGTGGATGGTCTCGTAATCAATTTCCCTTTGTAACAAGGGGGACAAGGATTTGCACCCTTCCGAAGTAGCGTCAGGCTTTTCGGATTAATTCCACGGGATTGGGATATGATGCGACGCATCATATTCCTTCCAGGGTGTCCTAGTCTATCGTGCCAGAGTTTGAATTCTGGTTGATTTTGGCACTTCTGGTGCTCCAAAGTGTTTGCTTCCATTGCTCTGATCCTTGTGTGGTAGAGACCCGACGGGAGTCCCTCGAAACGTTCGACGGTGTTTTTAGCACCGTTTTTATGGAACGTTACATCAAGGTATTCACTGTTTCCTTTGCTCACCGTTTCTAGGTGGTATCCGTTTAAGCGGATATCTTTAAAGCTCAACAGGTTCCTATGTGAGCTAGGGGAGAGAAGGGCATCTTTTATGAGTAGTTTTGTACTATTGGGGAGCATAAAATGTGCTTCCCCTGATCCTTCAATGATACTTGATGGACCGGAAATCGTATTTACGGTGCCATCGTATTTATTAATGCTTTGAAAAAAGCAGATGTCTTGGAGGATCGTGTGCGTAGAGGCACTGTCCACTAGGCATTTAAAGTCCATCTATTTTTAAGAAAAAGTCGCAGTATAAGGAAAAAAAAAAAACACAAAGGTATATACTACGAAAATTAAATTGATGTCTGAAAAAGTACTTAAAACATGCCAGAGATAAGCAGATAAATTGTTTCTCAAAAGGAAAAACTACAATGCATATAAAGTAGATAAATGTCCTCAGTCGAGCAGGTCATCGTTGGAGAAGTCCTCGGCGATGAACCTGATTGGTGCCAGGTTTTCTTGAACCGCCAGGTTTGTCTCAGCTTGCTTCTGGCTTGCTTTGTACAACTCCTGAAGGTGGCGTGGAGTACGACAATTTCTGGACCAGTGTCCAGTCATGCCACACCTGTGGCATTTATCTTCCCAGTCCTTTCTGGGGGCAGAAGTCTGGCCGTCGTCTTTTCTCTTCCACACATTTTTCTTCTTCCCCTCTTGGTTGTTTCTTGGAGGGGGTCCTCGAGCCTGCTTCTTCATGGTCTTGCCCTTCTGGGGTTTGCCTTTGAAGTTGCCCCTTTTCTTCTGGAAGGAGCTGTGGTGCGCTTCAGGCGCAGGAGCAGTGCCGGTAGGGCGTGAGTTGTGGGTGGCCAGAAGGAGGTCACGATTCTGCTCTGCCATCAGAAGGCATGAGAGAAGCTCAGAGTATTTTGTGAACTTTCGTTCACGATACTGTTGCATCAGTATGACATCCTTCTCATGGAAGGATGTATACGTCTTCTCTAACATGCGTTCCTCCGTCACCTTTTCACCACACAACTTCAGGCGTGAGGTGATGCTAAAGAGTGCCGAGTTGTACTCGGCAATAGACTTGAAGTCTTGGAGACGGAGGTTCTCCCATTCATATCGCGCTCGAGGTAGGATAACATCCCTTTGATGTTTATACCTGTCCTCGAGGGCGGTCCACAACTCATACGAGTCCTCCACCGTTAGGTACTCGGCCTTCAGGGTCCGATCGATATGGCGTCTGATATAGATAATTGCTTTCGCTTTATCTATGTCAGAAACCTTATCGCCTAAGGCGATGGCGTGACTCAATCCCTGTGCTCGCAGATGGAATTTTATATCCAGCTGCCAGCTTAAGTAATTCTTTCCTGAAGCATCCAAAACGTCGAAATCGACGCTCGCAATTTTGGCCATTTATTACTCTAGCATGTAAAAAGATAGCATTAATTAGATATTTTGCGCAAAAATAAATAATCAATCACATCAGACATAAATATTTGCTGCGTGGATCGGCTAATCACCATAAATAATTACAGTCCATTACAGTCCCAAAAAGAAAGAAAGTACAACTCGGGAACCCCCGTGGGGCCCCTATTCTTCTGGAATAGTCCTTCATCTTCTTGAAGCGTCCGCCGGGCTTGTAATTTTACAAAATTATCCTCACTACATTTTTCTCTCAAAAGGAAAATAATGCATGAAAAAATAAAAATGGTGATAAACTAGCCGATCCAAAACCACAGCAAATATTAACCATTCATCGCAGGCAGTTATAATGCAGCAGGCATTATCACAGGCAGTTTATACATCGCAGGCAATTTATTTATTCATCACAGGCAGTTTATAATGGAAAATGAAATCTACCGTTTAAAAATTATTGGACCACTAGGCAACGTCATGCACCGTTAGGTTAGTTGACTAACGGCAGAGCGGTCGCAGGATCTTCTTAATTTTTAAACGTTTTTTAAAGAAAATCATAAATCCAAATATAATTTGCGATGAGTAAAAATCACATGCATTTTGGTCCAGATTTTAACGAGAAAAAAAATCGCAATAAATCTGAAAAATTTTGAAAATTCGAAAAAAATTTCTGGGTCAGAAACCCTAGTTAGGGTTTTGGGGTACTCACGCCGGGCCCGTACCCGCTACTGGCGGGCGGGCCCGTTTGCCGCAGCAGGCGGCGGGGAGGGGGGGGGGCCCGCCGCGGCAGGCGGCGGGGGTTGCCCGCCGCTGCAGGCGGCGGGGAGCCCCCGCCTGCGGCGGCGGGGGTTGCCCGCCGCTGCAGGCGGCGGGGAGCCCCCGCCTGCGGCGGCGGGGGTTGCCCCCCGTCGCTGCAGGCGGCGGGGGTTGCCCGCCGCTGCAGGCGGCGGGGAGCCCCCGCCTGCGGCGGCGGGGGTTGCCCGCCGCTGCAGGCGGCGGGGAGCCCCCGCCTGCGGCGGCGGGGGTTGCCCCCGTCGCTGCAGGCGGCGGGGGTTGCCCCCGCCTGCGGCGGCGGGGGTTGCCCCCGCCGCTGGCGACGGGGGTGCCCCGCCGCTGCAGGCGGCGGGGGGGGGGGGGCCCCGCCTGCCGCGGCGGGGGTTGCCCCCGCCGGTGGCGGCGGGGGTGCCCCGCCGCTGCAGGCGGCGGGGAGCCCCCGCCTGCCGCGGCGGGGGTTGCCCCCGCCGGCGGCGGCGGGGGATGCCCGCCGCTGCAGGCGGCGGGGAAATCCCCGCCTGTAGTGGCGGGGGGGTTCCCGCCGCCGCAGCGACGGCGGGAAGGCCCCCGCCGCTGCCGGCGACGGGGGGGGGAGCGTCGGTGAACCCTATTTCGGGTTTGGGTGATTTTTGGGGAAAAACAACGGGTAAAAATCCGATTTTTAGTGGAAAAAACCCAATTTTTTCTTCCAAAAATACGTTTTTTTTTTTAATTGAAAAAGGGTGATTTTTAGCGATAAAAACGGTGTTTTTAATCGATTGAGCCAAAAAGAATTAAATCACCACATATGCGCATATACAAAATTTAGATCTAGAGAGAAAGTTACCTCTAGATCCTACCCGCCGGATCTAGCGACGTTCGGTGAAGGAAGCCCGTTCGCGTCGCGTCCGTTCGTCGCGTCCGTCCGTCGGCAGGGGTTCGGCTTAGCTTTGAGCGTGCTGATAACGTGTTGTAAACTTGGCGGCTATGGAGACCATAGCCCTATATTTATAGTGGTAGGGTTACATAATGGGTGGATACCCACTAACGGGTAGGCCCACCAAGAAGCCCGTTTATAACATACACATTTTATTTTTCAATTTAATTTACCGGGCTTCTGGCCCATCTAGAAAAGCCTAAGCGTCTTCTCCCCATTGCCCTAATTAGCGATTAAGGGGGGGAGGGGTTTGCAGCCGCCATAGAAATGAAAAGCCTCTTCTGCCCAAAATTTTTGTTTTTGTTTTTTTTTCGTTTTGCTGTGAACGCGACGACAGGAGGGGGGCCGGAACAGCGCCCCCCTGCCTCCTTCTGCCTGATCTCAGTCGGGGGCCGGAACAGGGCCCCCCCCCCCGTCGACGCTCGACAGTCGGAGATCCGACGCGAAAGGGGTCGGAGGCATTCCGGTGGCGAATCGGAGCGGCGACCTTGAAAGACAAAACCCCGGACGGGGGGGTGGCCGGTGAATCGAAGGAAGGCCCCCCGACGGGGGGGGCGGCGCTCCGACTCCCAAAACGGGGCCTTTCCTGATGGGGGGACGGTGCTCCGACAGGGAACAACGCGCATCGCCCAGGGCAGCGCTCCGACCAGAATTGGAGAATCAGGATTCCCGGCGCTCCGCTCCGGGAGGCGGCGCACGCAATGGAAAAAGGCGATACACAACAGGAGCTACACAATAGATGCGGCGCTCCAATTAATTTCCGTTCGAAAACCCTCCCACCGTGGCATGAAATCAAAGACAACTCCGACAAGTGCAGGGTCAGACGCTCAGATCAATTTCATGTTGGTTCATATTGGGAAAGTTGATTTAGAAAAAAAAATATCTTAGTGCCTGACCTTGAATAAATAAATAAAAGGGCTAAAGGGTGTAATATTATTAAGTATGTGATATCTTAGAGACACTGGAGCAATTTTTTTTTTAAAATTAAAATTAAGTAATTAAAAAAATCAGTAAATCTGTATGTAATAATTTGTTTTGATTGAAAAATAGATTTTCTTGCTATAGATATAACTATAGATCTCTTAGAAAATAGATTTCACAGATTTATTTAACATTTGCATCTAAAAAGATGATCTAGGGATTTATTAGAATTTACCTCTAGATCGATGATCTAGGGAAGAATAAATATCCGTAGATAATAAAAAATAATCCACGCTCCCGCAAATCGACGTCGCAAGAGCTTTACCGCAACGGATCGCTGCACCAATAGATTCCTAAGCGCGGTGAGGATAATTTGAGGGGATAATTTGGAGAAGCTCAAGAAATAAGAGAGCTAACGTGCTGATAACGTGTTGAAGGAATTTGGAAAAGAAGTGAAGATAATCAACAAATTAGGAGTAGCCATGGCACAAGACATGGCTCTCTATATATTCATATGAATTAGAAGTCCAAGGGACTCCCCACTAACTTAGTGGGGAGTAAATGGTGAGATGTTGAGGGGGGAGGCCAAAGGCCTCCCTCAACTCACAACAAAACCCATAATAATCACATATTTGTCGGAGGGTGAAAAAATATCTTGAATATCATGACCATTAGACTAATTGAATTTATTTGATATATCATATCCTTTTTTATAATGCCGCGGGAGAGAGAGAGACCACGCTCAAGCCCACACTCATCCCCAAGTGGGCCCCACCTTAATGATGTGGCCGAACCAAGACCACTACTTTATCAACCATTTCGTCCTAGTAGGACAACTTCATCAATCAATTATAATATCGATATAGAGATAGAATGTTGAATATTAAGTCACTTCATGTATGTTTTGATCATGAGCAAACATATTGGTACTTATGATTTCAAAAGTGTAGGGTTGAAGTATGATGAAAATCAAAGACGTGTGGAGTTAACAAAGGCTAAGGAGTCTATAAAACCAAGACAATATGACGAACTTCATGACTACATCAAATAAGCTTTAAAGAGTATATGAATTTTGGTATAATTTTTATTTTTGTTCCAGCAGAATGTTAAAGTCTTTATTGAAGCTCATACACAATTAAGAACATATATCAAAATATTTTTCAATGTTTTTGAAAATAATCTCCTAAGTTTTAGAGAATATATTCCATGTTTTATAAGCTAACTAGTCAGCTAGATCAGTTCCTAGTTGATTGTTAAATCTTGAAATTTAGCCATGTCAGAATGTCGGTACTAGTTGACTAGTCACTGTTCTTAGTCGACTATCCATTGTTCATTGGTCGACCAGTCACTATTCATAGTCGACTAGAAATGATAGAGATCGACATCTTTTGAAGTTGACTTAGACTAGTCGACCAAAGTTTTCCTCGTAGTCAATTAGCTGGCTGGTTAGCCAACTAGAAATGATAGAGATCGGCATCTTTTGAAGTTGACTTGGACTAGTCGACCAAAGTTTTCCTCGTAGTTAATTAGCTGGCTGGCTAGTCGACTATAAGGTGCACTCTAGTCTACTAGTACTAGCCGTTGGGCTCTGACGAGAAGATTTTTAACTAGTCGTTTTTGGCACCTGGAATGGTATTTTAGGAAACTATTTTCACATGAATTTCTCCATATAAATAGAGGGTAGCTCAAAATTTATTCATATGATTTAGTGATCAATTTTCTTGAGTGAAATCATTTTTAAGTGCAAAAAGCGTTCAAGCAAAAACACTCTTCTTTGGTATTGTTTTAAAAGTTTTCTACAATCTTTCTTGGGCAACTCTTGATCTCAAAGAACTTTAGTTTTTCTCATCATTTAGAAATCAATCTAGTTTTTCTCATTGTTTGGGGATCAATAACTATAGCCACATTTCATCAATACAAGAGTTGTAACATTTGGCTATATGTAAAATTGCTTTGTAAGTATCTCTCACGTTTGTGAGGTGTTTTCTCTCTTACGGAGATGTGTTTGTACTCGAGCTTGTTCGAGGTGCTTTCTCCTTCATCAAGGTGTGTTGTAAAGGAGGTGTTGTAACTTGGTTCCGGTTGAAACGTGTTGGTTAATTTGTCTAAGTTTGGATGCGTGTCTTGATGTATAGTAAGTGTGCCTGAACCATGATAAATTGAGGGTCTTTACGATTTCTCCCTCTCTCTGAGTTTGTTTTTATACACTTGCAAAAAAACTTAGCTTTCACAATTCATATTATCATTATCTCTTACAAGTTATATTTTGTTGATTAAGGATTAACTTGGTAAATCAAGTTGAATCAGTAGGTAGAAACTAGAGGATTATTGTTAAATTCTATAAACACTATTCACCTCCCTCTAGCGTGAAATCTCAGGGATCCGAAACGATGGTCAACTAAAAATTACGTTATATCCAGAGGTCGCATTTACAACGATGAAGTCCAACTTAAGTCGTCTTCATCGTTTCGAGTCTTCGTCTACTATAACCAGTAATGTGATTCACTTGTCTACTCGATCTTGATGGGTAGTGAAGCCCATCAGAAGATTGGTGCAGGGGCACAAACTTCCCCATGTCTATTCTAGATTTTTCAAAACATTTCATGAAGAGGGTGTCAGCCAAGTTTCCTATATCAATTAAGATGTGGCGTATATGATACTCTCTTATCACTCCTCAGATAACGATTACACTCCATGCCCAGTCCATTCAAGTCTTTGTGGGAGAATGCTATGTGCTGATTCACTGCCTGGTCACGACTTGCAGGTTGATGTTACAAGTGTATAATCTCTTGAATGTCTCCCTCTGTGATCACATGGATTATTTTTACTTAACATTAGGTGATTTGCCTCTTGGTAGTCATCTCTTCTATGATTCCTTGTGTGTGTGCTTATTTGTTGTATGCACATTGTTGTTTTGGTACTCGCAGAACCTTTTTCGATCTCTCCTTGTAGTGGTTGCCTGCATCTAAGATGGTTGTTCCTTCGAGTACCTCTCATTATAATTGCACTAGTATTTGGCATACGATGCATTTAATGGTATAATTCGCTTCAATCGATTTAGATGATGGGTCTCCATTTTGTGTTAGGTTTTAAACCGAGCGACTACGGATATCCACTGGAAGTTTCAGACATGATTCCTGCATCATGCAGCAATTGTCACAAGAAAAGATTATAGGAGGACTGATATTCAACTCTTATGATTAAGATTGACACAGCACAAAAACATTAACATCCATATGAGATCGAGTGCAGTTTATATAATTGCCAGAACGACATGGGAGAATCACTGCTGAAACAAGATAAACTACCAAATATTCTAATACTGAGCAACAACATTAAATTCAAAACAAAAATTTAGTAAGATACAATTTAGGCGCCTAAAGTTGTGCGGTCCAACGTTTCATTGAGGGAGGCCTGGTAACATGTGAATCCTCCACGTTTTGCAGTGCAGCATGAGAAATGGTCAGGAATCTCTTGAATTTTATGCAGCAGCAGCCTTCTGCTTCTTAGGCATCCTATATCCACCAACGACACAAGCATGGTCTCGCTCGAAAGGTTCAAGGGTGACCTGTTCCTCCGGCTTGAACTGCTCCGCCTGCAGCTTCTTCACTTCTTGAGCAAACACAGCTTCAGCTGGCACCGTAGAGTCGATGCAGTTTGCCTGAGTGAAAAGTCAGATAAGAGTCATTAACATCATGTTGAATCATTATCATCATATTTTATTTTGCCATTATTAATTGATATGAAAGGGTAGAGACTGAAATACCTTGATAGATATGACGAAGTGGCCACCATTTTTGAGGAAGTATGATGCATTCAGAGCTAATATCCTAGCCTGCAGAAAGGGCAACCATCTCAGAAAAAAATCAGATAGCTAATCCAGATGGTAATCATTGTATGTCTAGCATTTCAGGTGTGAACTTCCTCATTAAAGAAGTAGCTCAGGTTAAGTAGAGTCACATATTTTGTATGCGGCGCATACTTGGCGCATACTTGGAGTTCACATCTCTAGAAACCAATCTTGAAACAGAGAGCACATGGCCCACCGCGTACTAAACTATTCTTCTTGAGTCAAAATTTCTTTTAGCATTTGCTTAATTTGCTTTGGGTTTAATCTCATGTATAGGCAGCAATCTCGACAAACAGACACCATAACAGAAATACAGTCTCAAGTGAATAAAATGGATGGTCAAATTTTTAGAATGCAATCCATAAATGAGAATCAAAAAATTTTCAAAGAGATTTGAAACATAGAACATTCATAGAGATCAAAATATACCTTACATAAATCTACGTGATGAATTTGTAGCACGAGATTAAAAAAGGTCTGTTGGCCCCAAAACAAGTTTAGCATGTACTGGTGAGAGTCAAGCATAATTCCAACCATGATACAGTTTTTATTTTATGCAACTAATGAACATGGACAATAGGAGTTTCCAAGTCTAATACGATGAAGAAAATCATTCGGTTTGTAGTTTTAGTGGCATTCACATCAATATTGGATGTACAATTTCAAGATACACCACTTGTTTTGGTGTAACTAAATAGCATGTGAGTACAGATCCAACAAAGTGCTCTAAGCCATGAGTTCTAACACTTATACTTCACTCGTGAACGATCTTTTAAATATGCCTATCACAAAAAGGATAGCTAATCAGAAACTGGGTAGGAGAACTAACAAGGTGAGCATCCAACTCTATTTGATTCATAGGACCACCCAAATACATTTCCAGAACAAGAGAAATATTATGAAATAATTCAAAACCGACGGTAAAGAATAACCCTCAAAATTTATTTTCTAACAAAGAGAAACAAAAACAAAAAAATGCAGAAATAGAAAAAAGAAAACTTAAAGTCATCTTACAATACTCCTCAAAGGCACTCGGCCTAACCATATTGAAAATATTTACAAATATATTGATAGTTTAGTTAAAATCAATTAATTCAAGATTCAAAGACTAACAGTGAAATACCAATTAAAAAATCACATGGATAAAGCAGAAGCAATGCATTTAAATCAAAAATTTTGAGTCCGCTACATAAATTATTTATATCAATTCAGAATTCAGGAAGGTCATATCCCGTCTTACAAGTTACAACGTCAATCTATGTCAACAAGCTCTACCCGAGTCCTCATTGCTCCATCAAGTACCATCCTATCACATCTCTTATCTGGACTTGTCAAAGTCCACATGCCCAAACCAAGTAACTTGTTTTTCTTCCCTCATTGTGTAATTTCTTAAAAATGCATTTGTATGCAAAATTAGTATGCATTTCATTCCTTAAAGCAGATTTTTAATGTAAAAGAAATATTTATTACTTCCACCAATACTCGTTCGTTTGTAACATAACAACCTAAAAGAGACTTCTGGTGTTGAAGAAAAATGATTTGTGACGCTGAAGAATTCCAGACACACAAGATCAAATCAGAAATAACCTTTGTTTCATACAAACAGCAACCATTAGCTTAGTTTAAAAGGCAACATTTTTAAAAATGATAATCAAAATTTTGAATTATTAAAAAAGCAGACATAAATAAAAAGTAGAAATTATTTTAAAAGTTGATATGCATCTCAGATTAAATATTAAAAATGATTTAATCCAAAATGATTTAATCCAAACTACATTCAAAAAAACAAGATACAACAAAAGACACCAAATTATCATTCTAAATGTTAACATTGATTAATTATTATTCAAAGAATCCAATACTCTGATTTCAAATCAGAGTAGTGTTGATAAAGATACTATGAGATTGGTTTAATACATAAACCTCGAGTGCCAGGAGTATGATAATGCAGATACTATATGAAATAGTTAAAAATGCCGGAATCACTTGTTTCCCAAGTATAATTTACGGGAAGACACGACAAATTCTCTATGCTGCATGCCAAACAAAATGTAATGAGATTGTAAGAATGAAATCTCCATCCAAAACAAATGTTCAGATCACAACTCAAACAAATCATGTACACTGCTGTTTGTTTTATGCAACGATCATCAATGAGTACCCTTACATGTGAGGGACATCAATAGACCATGACGACATCCTGCATGCTTCATTTTCATTGCTCTTAGTCAATATAGAAGGACCTAAGTTTTTTAAGATGAGTACCCTTACATGTAGGGACATCAATAGAGCATGACGACATCCTGCATGCTTCATTTTCATTGCTCTTAGTCAATATAGAAGGACCTAAGTTTTTTAAGACTTTATAGAAACTGATTAATTGGCATTTTACTAAAGCATGTTACCAAAATAAAAAGGATAATGACCAAAAAGCCAAGCAGTCGAACACATTGAGATCAGAATTCTCACATCAATGCTTCAAGTGAAGATGGTAACAGGCCTAAAACTTCAGACTAAATACCATGCAGAAAGCACGCAAGTGGTAAAACTACAAGTATTAAATTAAAGCACGGTCTCAAATATATTTCAGGTTGATGTATAGTGTATACAAATAACATGAAATTTGAGTAGAGTTTGAAGTTGGATCCATCTCTTCCCTTACAAATTCAGATAAGATTGGGCATGACTCGGGGTTTTTCAAATAAACACTTAACCGGAAAATTTATTTAACGTTTTGACCGAAGGACTAAATATTAAATAGTCAAGGAAGGTTCAAGCGTGGATGGGCTTAGGATGGCAACTCGGGCAGATCTAATTCTCATATGAGATCGAACTCATAATAATATTAAAAATATTCTTTCCACAAATACCTGCATGAAAACTTCTCTAAACAGTGCTAAAGCACATCCCTGGTTCTTGATGACTATATGAACTTATAATTATTTAGTCACACAAAAACATTGATTAAGTTTTGAAATTGAAGTTCGCCGACTTTTAACTTGGCTATTTTTAGTCCAGAGATAAATAGAATACCAAACAAAAACTTAGATGTTATTTATGTGACAATGAAGAGAAGAAGCAAGATTAAAAAGCAACACACAAAAATGGTATCAATGTTTAACATCGTGTGCATTAATTATGCCCAATAACCAGTTTGTTTTTAACATCATAGTATAATACCACTTTTCTTGTTTGAATAATAAAAAAAACTAAATAGATATTTTGTTTATGATCAGTCTAAACATTGCTATAACTAATTATGTATTTATAGTTTACATGGATGTAGAATTCATTTGCTAACCTTTACAATAACCCAATTCTCTTTCTATAACTAAAGTAAAAATGTTAACGAAAATTTACAGATGCAAAATTTTAAAAAAAAAAGGCAGCAAGGGAATAAAAAAGCAAAACATTATGCAATGATGCCATGCTGACACCAAAAAAACAGACCCTGAAAAATTGAGAGTACTCTATTGAATCTTATAACAACACAGAATAATATGGGTATTGAAACTACATGTACTGTTCAGAAGTCCATTCCACTCATTTAAGTGTGGCAAAGGTATCACACCACGGAATATTATAACCATTATCAACCCTTCTTAAGATCATAATGAAAGATCACCTTCAGAATGAACAGTGAATATATTTCCCTTTTAGCTGTTTTCAAAAATTGGCATAAAGGCCAAAACATGAATTTTTGGTTTAAAATGGGAGAAACGTATATAAACCAGAATTAAAGCATATAAAAGAACATATCCCAATAAAAACCATCAAAGAAAAAGCTGCCATTCATGCATCAGAGATCTCAGATTTGCATCATCCAAAAGATGTCCTGAAGGGGAATCCGAGTTATTCATCATATGCTTGATCTCGAAAGGCAGTAATTAGACATAAATTTGTTGAAAAAATGAAGCAGAATAATCCTGATTTCGAAAGATGAGTTCGGAAAGAAAAGTATTTGCACATAAATCACATAAATCGTTTTTATACGAACTCAGCTGTTGATGAACAGTTGAGATACGCTTTTGCATCAGAATCTCGAATTTGCATCATCCAAATGATGTCCTGAAGGGGAATCCGAGTGATGATCATCATATGCTTGACATGAAGGAATAAATCATACAATCATACAATAAGATTAAAATGAAAATTGATTCAGCAGAAACAGTAGAAACAAAACTCAAAATCAACAAACTCATTCATATATATATAACTCACATTCTTCTGGAGAATGAAAAAGAAGCTGTTTGCTGATGCAGCATCAGGTTTTTTTAAAACAAACTCAAACTCGTGTTATGGCACAATGCTTATGAATGGTCACAACAACTGACAAGTAGACAACAGTTTGTTTATGCAAATCAGATGATCCAGATGCAAGAGCGAGGTATCATGTCTCTGCTACCTAAATATTTAAAAAAATGCATAGAACAGAAGTTGCAAACTACTACACCACTAATGGAGCATGGATATTTTGCAGTGACTGTAATTAACTTGAAGCAGTCAGAGAACGTTTGACCATAATTAATGTACATGCAAAAAAGTTGCAAAAAGAGGATACGACACCATTTCCTGTAACAGTATCATAACCAAAATGAACATTTTAACTTTGAAACCGATGGCTGAATTTGCAACACGCACCTGATCTGGTTGTGCAACATCAGAAAAAATGACATCAACCATTCCAACTAACATTCTGTATTTAGCAGGATGCCTAGCATCTTCAATAATAGGAATGACATTGGTCCGCTTTTTTGCCATGTTAACAAGATCTCTTCCACTTCTATGAGAAAATTCAACCGCGTAAACCATTCCAGTCTGCCAAGCAAGTTGAAACAAGACAAAAAATCAGGAAATAATTCTAGAATATGCTTCTCCAGGTCATAACTTATGACAATCTGAATGAGCACATATCATGGCATGTGCAACAAACTTACAGGTCCAACAAGGTCAGATACATGAGAAACTGTAGTTCCGGATGCAGCACCAAGATAAAGCACGCGAGCTCCAGGAGCCTGAGAAAGAAAAGGTGGAACTCATGGCTTGTAACATAAAATGTAGCACCAACATGACATAAATATTCCAACGTTGAAAAAAAAAAATAAGAAGTTGAGAAGAAAATGAGAAGATTGAACAAATAATAATTTCAATTCATGATTATCAACTAAATTTTGTCATCATATATTCTAACAGAAAAGATCAGTCTCAAGACAAGTAAAATTTATTAGAATATAATAATTACACTGAATCTGTAACGCATAACAATAAAGATTTTAAATATAAGTCATTGGTCCTTAACTGCCTATTTGTATTGAACATTAAGTCTGCCAAAAATGTATTGCTAACTAGATCCCAAAAGAAAAAAGTGTTTGTGGAGCATTAAATCTGCTTTGCTAACCATACATGCACTGTGTTTCCAAACATTAACAAATGAAGTGCATATAAAACATAGTAATTCATATAATGGGATAAAAGAATGCTTACAATATAAATTCTGTCAACACCACCCAAAATAGCAGCTGCCAGCTTCGATCGGAAAGGATTCCATACCCTGTATTCAACCTTAGTCCCATCCTCATTCTGCCAATCAACATTCGAAACACATAATCTGTCAAAGAACAAAACCCAACATCAAACTCCAGCGGGAAACCAAGAAACTAAATTACCTGCACAGCGACGCGCTTCTCTCCGTAGACAGACTCTCCAACGACCATGTTCTTGGTGCAGAGAGCATCTTCTTTCCCCTTGGCAATGAACACTCCATCGTGCCTGTGGGGCTGGACAACCACCCTGCTCCCTCCCTTCATTCCTCCTCCACGGCCACCGCCTCTTCCCCTTCCACCGCCTCTCCCGCCGCCTCTGCCGCGGTCACCTCTGCCTCTCCCGCCGCCGCCTCTGCCTTCGGGCCCACCTCTCCCACCGCCGCCTCTTCCACGGCCTCTGCCGCCGCCATCACTCCTACCCCTGAACCCGCCGCCTGTGTAAAAATCCGAAATTTATCGATTATATAATAAACAATAGAAAGGTATATGCTAATGGTAAACACTGTGAATATTAGAACTTCACTTTCTCTAACATCCCAAAACCCCAAAACAATGATCTCCAGTATGAAATCGAGAATCAAACGTAAATCGTAATGGATTCAAAAAGATCTACACGAAAAGTTGCCCGCTTTCAATCTGCGTTACTAAAAACACCAAAAAGGTGATGAAAAGACTCGATCTTTCTTTGGATATTTCAGATTAGACAGGTTTATTTCAGATGTAACCTGGAAATCATGGAAAATAGAAAAGAGAGATTACCTCTTGGAGGTCTCATGGCTGCAAATCTTAAGATCGAACGAGAGTTGGCGGAAGAGCGAGTGAATAAGGATTCTCTTCGGCGAGGAGACGGCGAGTTTATATAGCCTTGTTACATTAGGGTTTAGGGTTTATATTGGGCTTAGGGTTTGGTCGCCAGTTGGGCAATTATGTGCTCGGACGAATATGCCCATATAACTTCGGCCCGTGTCGTTTATCCGGCACAGCATTATTAATGGGCTTCAAAATTGGGCCAATGGCCCAAACTTTACAGCAGTGCTAAGAACCGTCCGCTGACCAAGGATGACTTGGCTCTATGACATGGCGCTTGATGAATAAAAAAGAAATGTTTGAAATGTTATGAAAGAATAGACATGCATGACATCTGATTTTGATTATGTGAATAGTAACATGTAAGAAATTTCTAATTGTATGTTACAAATAAATAGACCTGCATGTTATGTCTACATTCATGTATTTGATGATATGAATAAAAATTTATAGAGACAGTCTAGCTATTAAGTCATTATTTAATGGAAATGTTATAAGGAAGTGAAGATATCATTGTTTAATGGATATGTTATAAGGAGATGTAGAGTTTTTGTCTACCCTCACATGTGAGGTTATGGTATAAATAGAAGTTTGCTACCTCACTTATAAACATCCCATCTCAAGATTGTTTTCTACATCAATAATATTTTATGTACTTCGCTTCCATTTGTTGTTGTTGTTCTGGTTAGTTTTGTCATAACAAATTGCTCTTCCTTCTTTGTTGTTCCACAACACATGATCAGCATGAGAGCTCTACAAAGTCCAAGCCTTTAAGGTAGTACAATGTAGTAATGTTTGGTTTTCGTACAAGTTAAAATTCGGTTATTGACCGTATTCTTTTCTACTTTCTTTTCCTATTTTTCCTATTTTGTTCGAAACATGAAGTTGTCATATCGAACTCATCACTTTAAATTATTGTTGACAACTTAAGTTGTCACATGGATGATAAATCTATTTGACTATGAAATTGGTGCTTAATTTCGTAAGTGATATTAACACCAGAAGTTGTCATATAACCCATCACTTTGATTTATTGTTGATAATTAAAGTTGTCATACTAA
This sequence comes from Scilla litardierei, assembly GCA_030789695.1. NCBI lineage: Eukaryota > Viridiplantae > Streptophyta > Magnoliopsida > Asparagales > Asparagaceae > Scilla > Scilla litardierei. The sequence goes on along the minus strand of CM061138.1, from coordinate 39,698,786 downwards.
TATTCATTTTGGCATTATCAACATGTATGATTTTTATCATTTGACACATGTAGTTGTATACTACTTTTGGATTTAAGCAAAACAAAATTGTTGCCAAGTTTTCTATTATCATTTTGATACATGAAGTTGTCTACTAAATCCATTCATTTTGGAATTATTAAATTGTTGGTTTTATGACTGATATTGAGAAACTCAAATTCCAAATTTTGGATATGAATGGTTATAACTATCTCCCGCATTGCCTTATTATCGAATTGCCTATTCAAGGGTAAGGACTTGCTGGTGCCATTGTTGAAATGGGAGATGACAGTGACAATGGTAAGGCAAATGCATTGATATTTGTCTGCAGTCATCTCATGTTGGATCCTGGAGATAGCAAGCTAAACACTAGAGGGTTGATGATGGGTGTTTCTAAAAATTAAGCACAAATAAAATTAATTCCGTCGAAATGTAGCTTAAGTCTCGTATGGATGTTGCTCCATAAGTATTTAATCAACTTAATAATTAATGCTTACAAGAATGAGAGATAATATTGTGCAACAGAAATTTAAACAACACAAGTATGCAAATTAATAAAATGAAGACATCATCACAACGCAAACACAAGAGGAATTTTTCCTGGTTCACCTGAACTGGGCCATTGCTGTCCCCAACCTCCTTGTTGGGATTTTCCACTATCCAACTCTCTCCAAAAAGAGTAACTTGCCTCAACCGAGGGTTTACAAGCACATAGCTTCATTTACTATGATTTTTTCGCAATGCAATCAACATTGCACCCAAAGTAAGGGTTACAATGAAACACGTACACCTTAGAGTACATCAATTGAGCCTTTTACAACTCAAATCCACAATGAGCACTTACCACCACACTATGTGGTTTTAACTTTACCTGTCGTTGAAGATGATGAGTTGAACATGTTTCCCATAGCCAACTTTAGGCATGAAGCTTTTGTGATGGCTATGTGAAAAATGAAGAAGTCATTTGATCTCAAAGAAGATGCTTTGGCTTAGAGAGATCAAGAAATTAGGACTTAAATTTCTTCTCAAGAATGTTAAGACGAAAGCTTGATGAGAATAGAACGTAAGTAAGCAAAAAAGAAATTTTGCTTAAAAGCTTGTTGATTGAAAACACTTTTGGCTTGAAGAAAGCATGTAGAAAAAGAATGATTTGAATGCTTAAAAACTTGGAAATATGATCAATGCAAGCGCTTAATGACTCCAGACAACTCCCATTATTTATAATCCATTTACCGTTCAAATTTTTTCTCAAAAATGCCCTTACAACTGTTGAAAACCCCACATCCCGTAAAATCTGGAAGTTGTTATGAATAGGCCCATGAGGCCCATTGGGTATCCGGCCCACCATTGAAAGCTATAAATAAGAGGGTAAAGGTGCTCTTAACCCCCTACACCTATTTCCCTACTTTTCCTTTCATAACACGTTATCAGTACGATCACGCTCGTTGGAAAAGACGGCGATGCGCGAGGAAGGAGATCCATCACCCGCTCAGTCTAAGAAGATCGTAATCTTCTCAACGGGGAGCGAAAAGGGCATCCTTCACCAACCGTCGTCTAGATTCCCTCGTCGAATTTAGAGGTAAATATCAAAACTTTTTAGATCTAAACTTGCGTTTCACGGTAGATCGGCATGTTTTAGGATTAAAAAGTTTAAAAACACGGTAAAAATCACATTTTTATTTAGATCCGCATGTCTAAAAACAATAAAAATTAGTTTTTTTAGAGATCTAAATGCTAGAAAAATTAGTTTTGTTTACCCCCAACCTTGATCCATACCTCGCACGCCCGAAGGGCGAAACGGCGGCGCTCTACGAGCGCCGCCGTCAGTAAAACGCCGCGGCCTGAAGCCGTGGCCACGCTGCCGCGGCCACGCTGCCAGGCCGCGGCCAGCGGCCGCGGCCAACTGCCGCGGCGAACCTTCGCGGCGGCGCACCGCGCTGGCCCCCCTAGGGTTTTTTCGGAAACCCTAGCCCTAAACGGGCCATTTTTCGGGGGAGGCTCAATTAACCCTAATGGATTGTTTTCATGGCCCAAAAAGCCTGAAAATTAGCCCATTCACACAAATAATTTTTCCTTTTTTATTTTTGGCCTCTAAAGCCCAAAATAATTAAAGAAATCTTAAAAAGGGTTAAAGCGGAAAATAAAACATTAAAAATATGGATCAAAGGTAAAAAGTTTTTCAAAAATAATTTTTAGCACGTCACACACTATTTAGATTATTTAATTAATCTTTACATGCATGTGAAATGATTATCTGCGTGTTGTATATTTTCTGTATATTATCTGCGTGGATGTGCGATTAGTCTATGTTTTTAGGGATCAGCCAGGTTTCCGACATCTTTTCTTTTCTGCAATTTTTTCTTTTTGAGAGAAATTTGTAATTGAGGAAATATATGTAAAAAAGAAGACCGAATGACACCAAAAAGAAGCTGAAGGCGCATGCACAAAGAAGAAAGGGGCTTCACTCTGAAGTTCCCGAGTTGTATTTATTCTTTCATGCAATTTTTTTGATGTAACTTCGGACTGTATTTCTTTTTATTTTGGTGTCGGCTGGCTGATCCCCATAGTCCTAAATTATTTTCATTGCTTATAAATTAAATGCGTGGATGCTAACTATTTTTCATGCTATGTTAATGTTACAATGAAATTGTCAAAAAGCATGCGTGGATGTTAAGTTTTTCCTTATTAATTCACGATATGAAAATGTTAAAAAGCATGCATGAATGTTGATTTTCTTTATGAAAATGGTAAAAATACATGCGTGGATATCTAATTGTTTTTACAGTTTAATAATCCATGCTGTTTTTATATTGCTAGATTATTCAATGGCCAGACTTGCGAATGTCGACTTTTCGGTACTGAAGGCCGATGGGTCGAACTACTTGAGTTGGCAGTTGGACCTGAAGTTCCATCTGCGATCTCATGGGTTCAGTCTCACACCAACTGAGAAGGCAACAATAAGTACTGCCTCAGCCGACAAGGATGCTTCCAAAGAAGCACCTCATACAGAGGAAGTTTCCGATATACTAAAGGCGAAAGCCATTATCTATATCAGGAAACATTTAGACTCGACCCTGAAAGACGAGTACCTCACTGTAGAGGATCCTTACGAGCTGTGGGACGCAATTGAGGAGAGGTACAGACAGCAGAGAGATGTCATACTCCCCCGTGTGCAGTACGAGTGGACTCACCTCCGCATACAGGATTACAAATCCGTAGCGGAGTACAACTCAGCACTCTTCCGTATCACCTCACGCCTGAAGTTGTGTGGTGAAACGGTGACGGAGAAAATGTTGCTGGAAAAGACGTTCACGTCTTTCCACTAGAAGGACATGATCCTTATGCAACAATACCGTGAGAGGAAGTTCACGAAGTACTCTGATCTGCTTTCATGTCTGCTAATGGCTGAACAGAACAGAGATTTGTTGGTTGCTACTCACAACCTGCGCCCTCCTGGCTCCGCTCCACTGCCACCTCCTGCAGAGGCCCACTTCCAGTCTTCCCAGAAGAAGAAGATGGACAAGAAGGCAAAATTCCAGAAATGGAAAGAACGGAAGAAGCGGAAAAAGGCCACTCCCCAAGCTCCACCTCAGAACCAGAAGTTCGTGGAAAAGAAGCAGAAGTGGACGTCAAAATGTGGTACTCCCAAAAAAGACCGGGAGGATAAGTGCTCCACATGCGGAATGACGGGCCACTGGTCCAGAATTTGCCGCACCCAGAAACACCTCCAGGACCTCTACCAGGCAAGCATCAAGCCTCGAGCTGAGACAAACCTAATTGAGAGCGCAGCGTTGCCAGAGACCTCATGGACTCCTGAAGACTTCATGGGAGATGACACTCTCTAGTTATGGACCATTTTTATCTACTAGCAATGTATCTTCTTTTCATGCATCGTATCTAGTTTTTATTCCATGTCAAACAAAATTTTTGAGCATTTTAAATAAAAGTAGATCTTTTCTTTTCATATTATGTACTGCTTAAATGTCTTTCTTTATATAGATATGGAATTAATTTGCCTAGTGGACAGTGCATCGACGCACTCGATCCTTCAAAACGTACACTACTTCACGAGCATAAGTAGCTACTCTGGTCCACTGAGAACAATCTCAGGACCAGCCAATATAATCGAAGGATCAGGGGAAGCAATCATATTGCTCCCCGGTAACACACAAATCACACTTAAGAATGCATTATACTCCCCTAAATCCATTTGAAACCTCCTAAGCTTTAAAGATATCCGTTTAAACGGATATCACTTAGAGACGGTCGAGGAAAATGAAAGGGAATACTTGCTTGTAACGTCTCTTACAAATGGTTCAAAACCCATTGTGGAATGTTTCAAGGGACTCCCCTCGGGACTCTACCAAACAAGTATACAAACTCTAGAAACATCAATGGCGGAGCACCTGCAGTGTCCCCAAACACCAGAATTCCAACTCTGGCCCAGTAGACTGGGACACCCCGGATCTGTTATGATGTACCGCATCATAAAGAGCTCAAGGGGTATAGACTTGAAGAACATGAAGATTCTTCAAAAAAACAAATTCACATGTCCACCCTGTTACAAGGGTAAACTGATTACGAGACCCTCTCCACTGAAAGTGGACCTGGAATCTCCACGTTTTATGGAAAGAATCCATGGAGACATTTGTGGGCCTATACACCCATCAAGTGGTCCGTTCATGTACTTTATGGTCCTGATTGACGCATCTACTAAGTGGTCACATGTGTGTCTACTGTCCACCCGTAACCTAGCACTGTCTACGCTTTTAGCTCAGATAATCAAGTTACGGGCCCACTTCCCCGACTACCAGATAAAGAAACTTCGTCTGGACAATGCGGGGGAGTTTACGTCATAAGTCTTTCTAGACTATTGCCAAGCTCAGGGAATTGAAGTCGAACATCCTGTAGCGCATGTTCACACCCAAAACGGGTTAGCAGAATCTCTAATTAAGAGACTCCAATGGATTGCTCGTCCAGTATTACTTCAATCTCAGCTGCCAGTGAATGCATGGGGTCATGCAATTTTGCATGCTGCATCTTTAATAAAATTAAGACCGTCTGGAGGTCAGTCATCTTCTCCAATGTAACTAGCACTTGGAGCCCCACCAATTGTCTCACACTTGAGAATATTTGGTTGTGCAGTATACGCCCCCATAGCACCACCACAAAGGACAAAGATAGGTCTACAACGTCGCCTAGGCATTTATGTTGGGTTTGACACCCCTCCATAATTAGATTCCTAGAACCCCTTACGGGAGACGTTTTCAAGGCACGTTTAGAAGACTATGAATTCGATGAAACATCGTTTTCAAGACTAGGCTCACATACAAAGAAGCCCGAAGCTTAAGACTGTATCACTTGGGATATAAAGACATTATGTCACTTTGATCCGCCCACAAGCCAGTGTGAGGAGGAGGTCCTGAAGATTCTCCATATCCAAAACACTGTCCATCTCTTACCGGACAAATTTACTGACAACCAGAAGATTGTCTGATCGCACGTCCCTGCCGCTAACACTCTAGCTATGATTGATATACCACAAAATGGATGCAATCCGCCTGCAGCAGAAATGGTTGGACCCCTCAAAAAGAGAGGACGACCACCAGGATCCAAGGACCAAGTCCTTCGAAAGAGTAGGACCATTGGCAATGGTAAACAAATACCACCACAGTATGCTACTATAAGCCCTACTACCCCATCTCTTCCAAACTCTCAAACAGAGGAAAAATCGGGAGAAAATGAAACTTCGATACACTATGTACGAACTGGGGAGTATTGGGACAGAAAGAGCACAACCATAGACGACACATTTGCGTGTAATATTGCCATCAACGTCGCGTACTGCGACGATGATATTGAACCACGCTCTCTGACAGAATGTCAAAGCAAAGATGATTGGCAAAAGTGGAAAGCGGCAATAGGAGTGGAGTTGGATTCACTCACCAAACGCAAGGTCTTCGGACCTATAGTCCAGACACCAAAAGGTGTAAAAACTGTGGGTTATTGTCACGCCCCGCTTCCCAAAAATGTGGAGGCGAGACGTGAGAAGGTCCGCTCAGACTTGAAGCTGCAAAGCTCCAAGCCCGATAAGCGTCAATCAATAATAAATTAGCAGGTCCTTGCAACGCGATACGAAACAAAGATAATAATGAAGGGAAATGCGACAAAGGCAAATCTCAGAATATCCATCATATTAAATTCCAACATCACAGAAAAAACCACCAGGCTTAAAGAGAAAAGAATCTAAGGGCCCCAGCATGGCCAACAAAAGTACAAGGTACAAAACAAGGTACATGTGCCACGCACCGACAACTTAACAGAAAACCTAAACCAAAAGGGAGCCCAGCAGGGATCACTAAGAATGGTCACCGGTATCCTCGTACTTAACGTCAACAACGGGATCGGGCACGAACTCCACGAACTCGTCTCCCTCAACAGCAATCTCCGGCTCAGCAACTAACATGCGACACCCAAAGAGAAGGGGCACATGTCAACAAGTCTACAAGACTTGTGCAAGGAAACAAAAAGGAAGGTAGAAACAACCTAGCAGTTCTAAAGCATGTTATGACAGGATATATTATGCAATGAGAACATCAAGTAAAGTAACAGCAGTTTATGACATGGCATGATTATAGCATGGCAAGTAAACATGGATTATAGCATGGCAAGTAAACAAGGACAAGTACAAGTATGTAAGCACGTCGTGCACAGAGATTACGTCTTCTGGCTAGAGTGGCTGATCGGGCCAACTCGTACACTCAGGTGATCGCTTATCCCTACCCCTCCACGTGTGTCGAGCCAGGGCATTACCCCCGAACACGTAATGCTCGCTTCTGGATCACGAGCCAGGAAGTGTTTTTAACACGTATGGCGTAGGGTTATGCACGCATAACGGGTGCCTAGCCGGTAACACGGAAACACGGATTTGTATAAGGATTTGTAGCGTGTGCTACGATGCAACATTCAATGCATGGATAACGTGGCATGGCAAGTAGTAAGGCGTACAGGTAAGGAATTAAACATGGCAGTTTAGTATGCATGAACAACAAGTTAAAAGGGTTGGATCTAGCTTCGTTGCCAAGCTAGATCAATTGAGGTGACAGATCTAGTTTCGTTGTCAAACTAGATCAAATAGGCGTCTAGGCAGCTATCATTTCACTGTCTAGTCTCTTTTACGCTACGGTACAAAAGCGGCCTAAAACATGGCCTAAAAAGCAACGGGCAAGTTTCACTTGCCTGGTACCGGGGATGACGATCAACGAGGCACGTCACAAAATGTTAAACTACGGAGATGTGATCGCTGCCATGGCAAAACAATATCAGAACAACATCCATTCCAGTTTTATAATCGAATCTACGACGTCCAATATCCATTTTTTATTAGGGTTTAACAAAATTACAAAGCGGGTTATGAGAATATTAAGAGGATCGATTTACTAACCGTATCGTAGCGGAAGAACGATGCCGAGCAAGCACGGCAACGGAAGAACGATCCGGAGAACTATGGCTCATATCTGGAAATGGCGAGAAAATCTGGAGAAATTGGGATTTGGGGGTTTTGGGGTTGGCCGACGGCCTAAGGGAGGTGGCCGGTGCTAATGGCGAAAGGGAAGCTCCAAAGGAAGAAGGAATGGCTTGGGGAAATGTTGGAGGATGATTTGGGGAAGAAAATGGCTCAGAAGAAATGAACGAAGAATGAAAAGAGTCGGGGGTTTAAATAGAAACAACCCGGCGGCGGAAATGAACCCTATGGTTTCGGGGTCAGTTAGTCGGTCAAAGAAGAGCTGTTGATCGACTAATTCGAGAACTAGTCGGTCGGTCGACCAACTGTGATCGACTAAGACCAAACAGTAACTCCTGAAGAAGAAATGAACTTTGATTTAGTCGGTCAAAGAAGAGCTACTGACCGACTAGTTTCACAACTAGTCGGTCGACGAATGTTCTTAGACCGACTAACGATAAACAATAACTTAGGTGAAATTAATCAAAGGAACTAGTCGGTCTGAGAGCAAGTTCTGACCGACTAGTTTCACATCTAGTCGGTCGGTGGTTGTTCTGAGACCGACTAAGAGTAAACAATAACTTCTGAATAATTGATTTAATGAACTAGTCGGTTCCAAAAGAGTTCCTGACCGATTAGATTGGAATCTAGTCGGTTGGTTCTCATTCTTGAACCAACTAAGATGCACGAAAAGTGCCGAATTGAATCGCGAGGCTTCGGGAAGATCCCTATGGCTTCTAAGATCAACCTAGCTCTAAGATATGGATGCTATGAAGCTCATTGAAGAAGAAGATCAGAAAGAACGGAAGGAAAACGTCCAACAGAGGAAAAACTCACAAGGAAGAGGACAACCATATAATAGACAATGCATAGACCAAAAACCAGTCGTTACAGTTATAAATGGGTATTTGTTAGAAAACAAAATGAACAGAATGAGATCGTTCGCCACAAAGCAAGTCTTGTAGCGCAGGGTTTTACCCAACATCCAGTGGTGGATTTTGAAGCCACATACTGTAACGACCCGCTTCCGGGGGCCCGTTACTTATTTGATATTTGCGCAGGTCCTGCAGTTAACCAGTGAAATCAATATAGCCATGATGCAGAGATGTACAATAACACTCAAACCAGCGTACATTATTACAGTCCATAATTTAAAGTACAATAGCAAACATCACTCTCTCACCAAATACATAAAGGAAATACAGAAAGGAAATGCGGAAAGGAAATACATAGCACACACACACACCAACACAAGCAGCTAAAACTCTGCAGTCTCCGGGTCGAACTCTGTCTCCTCAAAACTCAGGGGCCCCTTCTGTGATCTGGTCGTCGGCTGTCGGTGTCATAAATGGAACCGAAGGTAAGTCACAATAATTCTAAATATAGAAAAGAAGCAGTGCACAAGTATGACAAAAAGTACTTCGTACGAGCAGACCAGAGAGAAAGTAAAGTACTGAGCAACAACAGTACACAACTGAGTAGTAAAAGTAAACCGAACCGAAAAGGGGAACAACTATACTGTGGTAGAGCAAGTGTAAAGCAGGATAAGCAAGTGGAACATGCTACAACTGTAGTTAAAGGTATGACACGTAAAGTACTGTGACTGCACAAGTGTAGTAAGTAACGTGCATGGGACGTGTAAAGTAAAGGTGCCTGTATTAGCTAATGAAAGGGTGATAGTGATGAAGATCGACGGCGTTACATAATCATGATTCACATCCTTGCGGTCCAGCGGAACACGGCCAGGGAAGTGACTAAGCCAGGATCACTTACCCCTAGTCTATCTAGGGTGATCCAACAAACTTAGCCAAGCACATTGACCGGATCATGGTCCATTGAAGAAAGCTTACCATTCATATGTGTTCCATCGACAAAGGCTTTTATACTAAACTACGTGACTCAAGTCGGAGAGTACAAAAAGTAACGTATAAGAGCAATCATGGTTATAGCAATGGTAAGACTAGAAGGCATTAAGCACTGAATAAGACGTCCTAAACTATGTGATTTGACTCATGTAGGAAAGTATGATATGCAACCATGGGTCACCTCTGTTGCCACGGGGGGCCAATTCCGGGCGTCAACCACAACATACTTTTAAAACGAGACGAGACGAGACGAGAGAGAGTGACTCCGGTCATAGCTCCCACACTTTCTCTACAATGAGTTACCCCAAACCCCGGTGTCGTGTGCATCGATTTCATGTTTCTGACGAGATATTCCTTTAAACATTTCACGAGATATTCCACGAGATATTCCACAAGTCATTCTACGAGATATTACACGAGACATATCACATTTTGTTACCAATTCCTTATTTACGATGATAGTTAAACCAGGACCACTTGTTGACTTCCTTATTGAAAACCAGTAAAGCAAAGTGGATGCTAAGAAATTTGAGGATAAAAACAAGTCCAACAAATATGGAATACAAAACAGTTGGTTTAAGCTTGGTAGTTTCATTAGCACACAATTTACCCAAGTTAAGCATCCTAAGTTCATACTTATACGCTTACTTAGTTTCTAAGTCTAGAATTAAAGTGACTTACTGATCTCGAGGTGGTGATAGTGAGCCGGGACTGGATCTAGTGCTGGTGCACGAGAATTGATACCTGTGAACACGAGAAAAGATTGGTTAAAGAATACATCTTTTCTATTTATTAACTTGATCGTTTTGATTTTCGAAACTGGTTGAAACGTTACCAAAAAGCGTTCTAAATTTTTCTATAAGCTAGATATGCTGAAAATAATTTTACTACAAGAAGAAATAATTTTCTAAAACTTATAGTAATTTTTATAATTTTTTAAAAGCTCAAAACCAATTTAAAAACTAATTTTAATTAAGTAATGCATTTATTCAAACATTTATTCTGGATGCAATCTGCATCGGAATGGTTCAAGTAAGCTGTCAAAATGACCGTATCGAAGAGTACTATAGCATATATTTTTATCACATATAAGTTTACGTAAAAATAAGAAGTTATTGGGTTTTGAATAAAAATATCATATTTAACTTTTAGGGTTAAAAATTTATTCTGGACAAACTAAGCGTCGAGATGAGACTAACGCCATTGGGTACAGAATGTCATTTCTGATTTTCTAGAGGTGGTCTCATATTTTCTGGTCTCTATATAATTAATTATAGATTAAAAACCATTAAACCTAATTTACCTAATTATTAAAATACGTATTTATACGTATTTCTACGTATCCGTATATATACTTTACCCTTCGTTTTACCCCGCGTACATGCAAGCAACGGAGGAAGCGGGGGTCTTTGGATGTCGGGGCTTGAGGCGCCGGCGTCGGCGGGGTCAGGGCGGAGCATAGAGCACGGCGGCGGGCGCTGCTACGGTGAGGAGCTCGAAGCTCGAGCGGAGGGGAGAAAGCCCGAGGGTGCAGCAACGGGAGAGGCGCTCGGAAGCAGCGGTGCATGCTTGGAGCTCGGGGAGGGACGACGACACGTTGGAGCAGCGCGGCGACGTCGTGGTTGCGGGTTGAACAGTGGGAGAAGCATGGCTGGAGGCGCCTTCGTGGGAACAGCGGTGTCGTGGTTGCAGCTCGCGTCGTCGGAGGCGGCTCCCAAGCGGGCTACGACGAGGGGGTGGCTAAGGCGGTGAGTGGAAGGAGGCAGCAGCGAGAGGCGCTCGAGCTCGTGCGGTCGTCGTCGGCGGTCGTCGATAGTGGCGGATGCAGCGGCGAAGCGACCCGGGGCGGTCTGCTAACGACGTCGGGGCTTGGTGGCGGGACGATGGCAGGCGGTGTGGCGAAGAGCTCAAAGCTCGTGCGGAGGATGTGGCTGCTGCAAAGGCGGGAGCTCGTCGGAGAGCTTGGGGGCGGCGGCGAGCTCTGGCTGCTTCGTGGAGAGATGGAAGGCGAGGGGTTCTCGGGGGTTTCTCGCCTTCGAGGGTGGCGTTGCGAGCATGGGTTCGGGCGGGCGACGAGTCGTTGATGTCGGCGTGAGGGTGGCAACGTCAGAAGCGAGGGCGGAGCTCCGATGATATAGTGGAGCTGTTGGGGAGGGGTTGTGCTTCCGTCGGTGCTCGAAAGATGGGGGGTGAGCGAGTGCAGAGAGGTGGAAGAGAGAGAGAGCGGGCGGGCTTGGGTTATTTCGACTGGAGAGAGAGATAGGCATGGGGAGTTGTGTGTGAGGGATGAATGTGAGAGAGTGGGTTAGGGGGTAATTTATATAGGTTATTAAAAATATAATACTAACACAAAATACTTAGTCAATGTATTAAATAGGTTAGATAGATAAGTGTGGAAATTAGGGTTATGGGAAATTAATTAGGTTGGTGGGAGGTTTGACAATTGGTTTAAGGGGATGAACGTGTTTATCATGTGATGCCACGATGTTAAGAAAAATTTGTCTGGTAGCTATGCTTAGGTGAGGGTAACTGTAATTAGTAATATAAGTAGGGTAATTAGTAGTTAAGTAAAAGGTTAAAACATAATTAGTAGATAATGTCAAAAATACAAAATTACGATTTTGCCCCTACTAGTAAACGTGTCCGAAAAATTATGAAAACATACCCACAGGATCGTGTCGTCGCGAGGATCGCGAATACGAAGTCCGTTTCAGGGTTTGAGCTACGGAGATACTAGTTTTCGGCCAAAACATTTAGGAAGCGGGTTCGCGGGTTCTAGGTCGAAACGATATCAGAAAATTACGAAATTAATGTGGGGAGCCCTAAATGATCATAGGATGCTACTGTAGAAGTTTGAAAACGTTTTGAAGATGTTTGTATAGAAAATAAATTCATTAAGCCAAAACGGTAATAATTGAAAATGAATTTTTACCAGATTATTTATAGGTATTTGATGAAGCCCGAACTTACTGAAATACACTATAACTAGTCTGGTACTTCAAAATATTTTTTATAGGAAATTTTTGAAATCGTAAAACTCCTGACAAACCATTATAAAATAGTTTTTTTAAAAAAATTGAAAATAGGTTAAATACGTAAATAGTTGTCTTGAAGAAAACAGACCGTTACACATACTCCTCGGTCATGGACGCGATCACCTTCCAATTCCTCATTGGCTTAACAGCCCAAGAGGGTTTAGATATGCAGCTTATGGACGTCGTTACTGCATACCTATAAGTAGGGGTGGCAAACGGGCGGGTTCGGGTCGGGTTCGGGTCGGGTCAGGTTTGACCCGACCCGAATAAGGGTAAACCCGAACCCGACCCGAATTAAATTCGGGTCAGGGTTCGGATACCCGAACCCGACCCGGCCGTAACCCGTGTGACCCGTACCCGACTCGGTTTGTCTTACGGGTCGGGTACGGGTCGGGTACGGGTCGGGTTCGGGTCGGGTTTGGTGCGAAATAGTGATTATTTTTCAAAAAAGGTCGGGTTCGGGTCGGGTTCGGGTCAGGTCCGGATCGGGTTGGGGTGAAAAGAGTGAAAATACGGGTCGAATTCAGGTCAACCGGGTCGAGGGGTCAAACCCGTACCCGACCCGGATTTTTATCCGGGTCGGTCGGGTTGACCCGAATTCGACCCGACCCGGATTGGCCCCTACCCATACCCGACCCAAGAGGCCGGGTTCGGGTCGGGTCGGGTCGGGTCGGGTCTATTTTGCCACCCCTACCTATAAGGCAACCTAGACCGAGACATCTATATGAGATTGTCTGACGGTTATTTTTTGCCTGCAGCACTAAACGAGAGAGAACGTGACATCTACTCTGTGAAACTGCAAAGATCATTGTATGGTCTAAAACAATCCGGAAGGATGTGGTATAACAGACTGAGTGACTTCCTTGCAAAACAAGGATTTATAAATGACCCAGTCTGTCCTTGCATCTTCATAAGAGCAAAGGCAACAGGATTTGTCATTATAGCCGTCTATGTAGACGATTTGAACCTCATCGGATCTCCTGAAGAGATCGCCGAGAATTCTAGAAGTCTGACAGAAACATTCGAGATGAAAGACCTCGGAAAGTCAAAAATATCTATTTAGGTCTTCAAATAGAGCATCTTAACGATGGAATCATATTACATCAGTTGACTTACACATCAAACTTATTAAAAAAGTTTCAGATGGATAACTGACACCCCCTCAGCACCCCAATGGTCGTCAGATCATTGGATGTGCATAAAGACCCCTTCCGGCTGCTGGAAGAGGTGGAGGAAGTACTAGGCCCTGAAGTGCCTTATCTAAGTGCTATTAGTGCACTCCTTTACCTGGCTAACTGCACTCGCCCTGACATAGCATTTACAGTCAACTTACTAGCCAGATATAGTGCTGCACCTACACAGCGGCACTGGGCCGGAGCTAAGCATCTTCTGCGCTACCTCCAAGGGTCCATAGACTTAGGTCTATTCTACAGAAAAGGGGCATCACCTGGTTTAGTTGGTTATGCTGACGCAGGTTACAGGTCAGATCCTCATTCAGAGAAGTCTCAGACCGGATACATGTTCACATATGGCGGCACTGCCATATCCTGGAGATCTGTAAAGCAGACCATGACAACCGTCTCATCCACTCACTCAGAACTGCTAGCGATCCATGAAGCAAGCAAGGAGAGTTTCTGGCTACGCTCTGTGATCCAGCACATTCTCACCTCCACCGGCCTGATGACCGGCGTACTTGCACCTACTCCTCTCCATGAATATAATGCAGCATGCATAGCCCAGCTACAGGACGGCTACATCCAAGGCGACAAGACAAAGCATATCTCTCCCAAGTTCTTCTGGACGCACGACCTTCAGAAGCAAAAGCAGATTGAGGTACAGAAGATCCAATCATGTAATAACTTGGCGGATTTGCTTACCAAATCCCTGCCTACTAGTATCTTTGAGAAACTTGTATATGTGATTGGGATGAGAAGAGTGAGAAAATGTAAAATGTGTCAGGATGAGAGGACTATGAACTCATAGATACATAGAAGACTGATGTATAGATTCATAGGAAATCTGTAATCCTGAAGCTTGGTCAGATAAGGGGAGTCAACTGCAGAGTTGTCTCTTTTCCCTTGGCTACTGGTTTTTTTCCACATGGTTTTCCGTAGTCAAGGATTTGACGAGGCAACCTCGTTGACTCTGGATCCTGAAGTATCCACCCCTAGACACATCCCTAAAACAGGGGAAGTTATGGATTAACTGTTCTTTATTTAACAAGGCAGTTATCCTAACTCGGATCCTGAAGAATCCACCTCTTATTCAATGTTGGTTGGATAATGAGAAGTGTTATGAATAGGCCCATGAGGCCCATTGGGTATCCGGCCCACCATTGAAAGCTATAAATAAGAGGGTAGAGGGGCTCTTAACCCCTTACACCTATTTTCCTACGTTTCCTTTCATAACAGAAGTTTGTTTTTAACATAAAATAGTCGGCTACTGTAGCGATGATAGTCTACTACAGTATAGTCGACTATCATCGCTACTGTAGTCGACTATTTTGGGTAATTTAGCAAATGCTCATTCTTCCAAATCAAAGTAGTCTGCTACTGCATTAAAATTAGTGGGCTATAAAACTAATACATGGGATTGTTGCTCAAAATCAATATGAAATCATTTCAAAAATATTTATAAACCTTTCTAAATCAATTTGTGACTTTAAATGATGTTTTAAAAACTTTTGTTTGTGCGTATAGCTTCAATCCAATGGCCTAATATATTCTAAGAGCATGAATGAAAATTTCATCAAAAATACCATACCCTTGCTTCTTTGATGCATTGCATATCACAATCTTCATGCATTAGCTTCCGCTTGGTTCTTTGGCATTGGTTTGAGCTTCCACACACATCTTGACCTTATTTGAATGGGGTTGTCTTGAATTTTTCTGTTGGCCAAGCTTCTTAGCCTTCATTTGAGCCAATCCATTGAAAGTTGACTTTTGTTGACTTCTTTGGCTTTACGAGTCATACACTCATACACACTTGGTTAATGAAAATAGTAATCATCATTTGTTAATCATCATCAAAACATTATTAGGGGAACTCAGTATCCAACATCTTAGTGACAGTTTGAAGGCACAATATTTATCTATTCGAGATCATTTGATCTTGTGGACAATATTGAAAGAAATGTATGGCCATACCAGGACTAACATTCTCCATTAATCACTGTATGGTTGCAAGATTACAAGTTTGTGTCTGGTTATAATTCAGAACTCGTTGACATCGTGTCAAGACTTGAATTATGTGGTGTTAAACTTACTGTGGCTGGGCTTTTAGAGAAGACATTCTCCACCATTCATACTTCTAATATTGTGTTGCGGCAACGGTATCAGCAATGTCAATTTAAGACTTATACTAAACTCATATCAGTCTTGGTGACTACTGAGCAAATAATGAGTTGTTTCTCAAAAATCATGAATTGAGCCTTCTGGCTCTTAGGCACCTCCTAAAGTAAAAACCGGAGTAAGCAATATTATTAACCGTTCTAAAGGCCGTGAGTGCAAGCATGACAAATTTACTCGAAAGGGTAATGTGAGATTCAATCTTATTACCTACCAAAACAATCAAAATGGTCGGAAGACTATGAAAAAGAATGGTGATCGCTACTGCTATCACTATGGTATGACTGGTCATTGATCGCATACATGTCGTATGACAAAACATTTGGGTTGACATATATCAGGATATCTGTGAAAAATAAGGGCAAGTGTGTTAAGAAACATGCAATTGCCAATGATCAAAACTTAGTTGGGGTTAGTGCCACAGTTATAAAAAATGATTCACATGCTGTTGATATGATGAAAGCGGTTGAAGACTTTGATTTTCTTGACGATCTTGATGGAATTGCATTCCCATGCGACTTTATGCTCTAATATGTATTTACCTTTAGTTGGATAGGTCTCCAACGATGATTTACACTAAATAAATTAATGAATAAAGTTAAGAATCACGCTTCATCTTTGTCGAATCAATATTTTGATTGATTACTAATTTGATTATCAGAGATAAGTGGAAATTATTTTGGAAATGAAACTTACTTATTTGTAGTCCAGTGTTGTAAACATTGTACATTTCTAGTTATTTTTATGTACATATCCATTGTAAATAAATAAATGAGATTAATGTGTATCAGTTGGCATCTGACTAACAGGGGTCAGGTGCGCTGACGTGACGGCCTACCATTGGTGGCCCATACAGCAAAAAGTATTTTTTGCTTTATGGACGACCAATGATAGGCCGCAATGTCAGCACACATGACCCAAGTTAGTCAGATGCCACATTTTTTACATTAAATTCTTTTATTCATAGTATTTACATAGTTTTATCGTCCTTATTGGCTTCCTATTATTTTTCATGTGCTCCTGATATTATTGTGATCATATTTTCAATTTTTGAGAATTATTTAAGCAATGGATTGTTTTATATGAATTGTGGAAGTCAATATTGTTTTATATAAGTCATTACATTTATTTTACAATCAATTGGACTAATTTCTCCTTCTCCTATTTTTCAGGTACTCCTGGGAGTCTTGGTGATTTTCCAGAATTTTCTGGGATTTTTCTGAGATTTCTAGGGTTTTTTGGAATTATTTGGAAGAGAAAAGGGGATTAAAAACCAAAAAAGGATTTTATTGGGGGCACCATGTGGTGCGATCCCACGGCGCCACGTGGCGCCAATCCAGACGTGTCTTGGAGGTGGGCCGCTGCTTAGTTTTTTTTTTAAAAAATAAATAAATCATAAGCATGCGACCCGTTCTTGGAGCGTGCCGCTGCTTAATTAAATTTTTTTTTTAAAAGAAGCGGTTTTACGGGCCGGCCGGCCCGCTCCGCCAAAAAAAGCCCAGGCGCCCCGCGTTTTTGCGGGTCAGGCGCACTGCGCGCCCGACCCGCAGCCCATTTCGTTGGTTATTGCAGCCTGAGCAAATTTTGAGAGATCAGTTCTGTTTTTTTTGGAGTTTTTAGGGTTTTGGGGGCCTCTCTTCTTCCCCAAAGGCCAGTTTATGGTTGGAGGTCATTGGAGCTTGGTGGAGCTTGGAGGAGGTGCTCAAGTGAGAGGGAAGCCTCATTGATGAGAGATTGGTGATCTCTTTCCTCTTTTGTTGTGTAATTTTTGCATTTCTCTTTCGTATTGAACCTTGGATGAATTTGTCTATGAATTCCATCTTGTTTGGAATGATTGAGTAGTGTGATTGGTGTGGGTTGTGATTCATGATGATGAGTTGTTAATTTTAGTTCCAATTAGCTCTTGCCTATTATCTTGCTAATGTTGGATGAATTGTTAGGGCACAATTTCATTGGTAAAGACCCGAAAGGGCACAAATCGAGATGAATCCATGTTCCAAATTTGATTAGTGTTATGATGATACATCCATCCATATTGCTAATTATTGTGTTCTTGGATGCTAAATTTTCCAATTGAGTTTCCTTAGCCGGATGATCAATTGAGTTATATGCGGTAATTTGAGCTTGATTAACACTAATATTAATGAACCCATAACCCATGCTCTCTCGCCTTGCTATCCTAAATCCTCATTTGGTTCTCTAACCCTGCCCACTTAGGATAGGATTGTAATTTCACCACACGTTTTTCCCACACTTTTCCATCCACTTAGTGAGTTGGTTGTATCACACTTTATTTTTCTTTATCGATCAAACTTGCGAGTGTAGAACGACTTGTCCCTGTGATCCGACCCGGTACTCACCAGTTATATTTTATTGCATTGACGCTCCTACGCTTGGGAGTGAAAGGCGTGCCTTTGCACATTTTCCGGTTCAATCATGCAACAGAAATTTAAACAACACAAGTACACAAATTAGTAAAATGAAGACATCATCACAACGCAAACACAAGAGGATTTTTTTCTGGTTCACCTTAACTGAAGCACGTAGCTTCATTTACTATGATTTTTCGCAATGCAATCAACATTGCACCCAAAATAAGGGTTACAATGAAACACATACACCTTAGAGTACATCCATTGAGCCCTTTACATCTCAAATCCACAATGAGCACTTACCACCATACTATGTGGTTTTAACTTTACCTGTCGTTGAAGATGATGAGTTTTTAACTTTACCTGTCGTTGAAGATGATGAGTTGAACATGTTTCCCATATCCAACTTTAGGCATGAAGCTTTTGTGTTGGTTATGTGAAAAATGAAGAAGTCATTTGATCTCAAAGAAGATTACTTGGTTTAGAGAGATCAAGAAATTAGGACTTAAATTTCTTCTCAAGAATGTCAAGATGAAAGCTTGATGAGAAGAGAACGTAAGCAAACTAAAAAGAAATTCTGCTTAAAAGCTTTTTGATTGAAAACACTTTTGGCTTGAAGAAAGCATGGATAAAAAGTATGATTTGAATGCTTAAAAACTTGGAATCATTGAAAGCGCTTAATGACTCCAAACAACTCCCATTACTTATAACCTGTTCACCGTTCAAATTTGGTCTCAAAGATGCCCTTACAACGGTTGAAAAAACCACATCCCGTAAAATCTGGAAGTGTGTTTTTAACATAGAATAGTCGGCTACTGTAGTCATGATAGTCGACTATTCTCAGAATCTCAATAATGAAGGAGACTATCATCGCTACTGTAGTCAACTATTTTGAGCAATATAGCACATGCTCATTCTTCCCAATCAAAGTAGTCTGCTACTGCATTAAAATTAGTGGGCTATAAAAGTAATACATGGGATTGTTGCTCACAATCAATATGAAATCATTTCAAAAATATTTATAAACCTTTCTAAATCAATTTGTGACTATAAATGATGTTTTAAAAACTTTTGTTTGTGCGTATAGCTTCAATCCAATGGCTTAATATATTCTAAGAGCATGAAAGAAAATTTCACCAAAAATACCATATCCTGGATTCTTTGATGCATTGCATATCACAATATTCATGCATTAGCTTCCGCTTGGTTCTTTGGCATTGGTGTGAGCTTCCACACACATCTTGATCTTCTTTGAATGGGTTTGTCTTGAATTTTCCTGTTAGCCAAGCTTCTTAGTCTTCATTTGAGTCAATCCATTGAAAGTTGACTTTTGTTGACTTTTGTGGCTTTATGAGTCATACACTAATACACACCTGATTAATGAAAATAGTATTAATCATTTGTTAATCATCATCAAAACATTATTAGGGACACTCAATATCCAACATCTTAGTGACAGTTTGAAGGCACAATATTTATCTATTCGAGATCATTTGATCTTGTGGACAATATCGAAAGAAATGTATGGCCATACCAAGACTAACATTCTCCATTAATCACTGTATGATTGGGAAAATCCGAGGTTGCAAGATTACAAGTTTGTGTTTGGTTATAATTCAGCACTCGTTGACATCGTGTCAAGACTTGAATTATGTGGTGTTAAACTTACTGTGGCGGAGCTTTTAGAGAAGACATTCTACACTATTCATACTTCTAATATTGTGTTGCGGCAACAGTATCAGCAATGTCAATTTAAGACTTATACTGAGCTCATATCAATCTTGGTGACTACTGAGCAAATAAATGAGTTGTTTCTCAAAAATCATGAATTGAGCCTTCTGGCTCTTAGGCAATTCCTAAAGTAAAAACCGGAGTAAGCAATATTATTAACCGTTCTAAAGGCCGTGATTGCAAGCATGACAAATTTTCTCGAAAGGGTAATGTGAGATTCAATCTTATAACCTACCAAAACAGTCAAAATGGTCGGAAGACTATGAAAAAGAATGGTGATCGCAACTGCTATCACTATGGTATGACTGGTCATTGATCACATACATGTCGTATGACAAAACATTTGGGTTGACCTATATCAGGTATCTGTGAAAAATAAGGGCAAGTGTGTTAAGAAACATGCAATTGCCAATGGTCAAAACTTAGTTGGGGTTAGTGCCACGGCTATAAAAATAATTCACCTGTTGTTGATATGATGAAAGCAGTTGAAGACTTTGATTTTCTTGACGATCTTGATGGAATTGTATTCCCATGAGACTTTATGCTCTAATATGCATTTACCTTTAGGTGGATATGTCTCCTACGATGATTTAAACTAAATAAATTTATGAATAGAGTTAAGAATCACGTTTCATCTTTGCCGAATCAATATTTTGATTGATTACTAATTTGATTATCATAGATAAGTGGAAATTATTTTGGAAATGAAATTTCTTTGTAGTCCAGTGTTGTAAACATTGTACATTTCTAGTTATTTTTATGTACGTATCCATTAAATGAGATTAATGTGTATCAGTTGACATCTGACTAACAGAGGTCAGGTGCGCTGACGTGACGGCCTACCATTGGTGGCCCATACAACAAAAAGTACCTTTTGCTTTATGGACGGTCAATGGTAGGCCGCAGGCCCGCAACGTTAGCGCACATGACACAAGTTAGTCAGATGCCACATTTTTGACAGTAAATTCTTTTATTCATAGTATTTCCATAGTTTTGTATTTAACACACAATTTTCTGCATATCATACAATTTGGTAACACCTTGTTTGGTTGATGGTAAAAGAGCATCACACTGTCAACATAAAAGGGAAAAATATTTATTAATGGTGTAAAACCTATATAAAACCAGAGGATAGGAAGAACAGAATTTTACAATGATTGCATGTTTCCCCTAAATATATATGTTTCTCCTGATAAAAAAATATTTGGATCATCGAAGACTAAACGCGTTATCTCTCTCTGAGGATATTTAACAAAATGCTGCTCTGCTCCTTGATCTTTCGGCAAAAGTCATGCATGAGGGATATATGTGCACAGTTTTGTGGTGTTCAACTTTCAACACTTCACATAAATTTCTGAATTAACTTTTTAGAAGAAAATGAAGGGGTATAAATGAAAGTATCTCATGTAATGGGTATGCGTTGATACTTTTTGTGTGAAGGAAACTAATTAATCTTGGGCACTTTTAATGCCAAGCTCCCCATAGAGCTTACACATCCATTATTTTGTGATGAATGGTTGAGTCCATCTGCGCTTTGTCATGTCTAATGATGCATGCCTTCCCTTCTCCCTGCCCATCCTTCTTGTGTCAAATATGATTGTCATTTGATTTATTTTGGATGTTTTAGGTTCCAGAATATGTCATGATTTTATTTGCATGCATATAGAAGTGCACGTCCTTATTTTGGTAAAATTTGTTTGCATCCCCCCTTGTTCTATCATCAATATTTTTGCAATCCTTGTGCATTTTCTTTACTTTGAATATGTAGGCATCTCTGCAAATGGAGCTTGAGCATGAGATGAAGATGGAGATGTATTTTTCCTAGAGAATGCATCCAGGTTGTATTTGTTGTTTTGCGTCGAAAGTGTCCGTGCCGCTAAATATTTTTACGCTGTGGAAGAAAAGAAAAAAAAGTATTAAAAAAAGTTGATAAATAAAATAATGCTAGATCTTTAAAGAGCCAACGAGTTTGACCGACCGGAGAGGAGGGGGGACACTAGTAATTATTTGGGGGAAAGCATCAAACTGAGAACACCAATCACGAGATTAATGAATTTAATAACATACATGCAGAATCAAGGGAAGTGGGCTCTGAAGGCTGCTGCCACGAGACAACGCCTGTAGCTTTCAGTCCAATGTCGAATGCCCTTCGGTTCAGCCCCCCTGGCCTTTTTGGGCCGCTGCTTTTGGATCAAGGAGATTCGCCCCACCCAACTGCTCGAATTTTATATCCACACGGCGATGGCTTTCCTCGTGCTTGCACTGCGAAACATCAATTCATTTGCCTTGATCTTATTACTGAAGTGCAAACGGAAAAGCTCGAAGATTCGGACCATTTTGCCTGATTTTTGGTGTATCCTTCCTGCCAATCAAAACTATGGGCCGGCGTAGGGTGGTATCAAAAGCAATGTTCATACTTCCCAGAAAATGGTAAAAAGGTGTGGCCCACTACAAGATATTGTCCTCTTTTGCTTGGTTTGAGCTACCTTAGTTTTATAAGAAGAGAGGAAGAAGAGAGAGAGAGGTGTTTTGTACATTTAATTGTATCGGAGTAGATAGAGAGATTGAGAGCGGGTGAGAAAGATGGCAAGGCTCATGGGTCTGTTGAGAAAGAGATCAGGTGGTGTACTGTCTCCTTTCTGCAGAGTGATCTCACCCTTCTCAACCCATCAAGCCTTGGATCACCCAGCAGCTCCCCAATCTGCTGCCAGCAGTATCAAGAGTGATGCAATCAAGGCAAGCTTCTCCTATTTTACCTAATTTTGCCAAACTTCAGCTTTTGTTTATCTAAAAAATTGATTTCAGCTTATTGGGAGGACACCAATTGTATATCTCAACAAGGTGACTGAGGGTTGTGAGGCCAGGGTGGCAGCTAAGCTGGAGTTTATGCAGCCTTCATTCAGTGTAAAGGACAGGTATCTTATATATGGTATTTTCCCCCCTAATTTTATTATTGCAATTGATGATCTGTATGTAGCCCATGAATATACATCACGACCGGTCTATCTATTGTTATTTCTTTATTTTATTTTATTGGGTGATCAGGCCAGCATATGCTATGATAGAAGATGCAGAACAGAAAGGGTTGATTACTCCTGGCAAGGTCCGTATTTTCAAGCAATTTTATCCGATTCTGTGAGCAGAGTAACAAAATTAGCAATATGATGCTAAATATTCAAGATGTTCAAGATTAGATGTGATTGTTTAGAAAGCAACAAAGCACCTGAATTATAGTTGGATCATGTTTATTCTCAACATGAACAGGAGTGCATGCAGAGGTGTCTCAAAGTTGAGCAATTTCACCCCTGCCCTTTTTTGTGAGAGATTTTTCTTGAAGTTAAGACTATTTGGAGAATGCCAACTAGTCCTTGAGGATTATGGCACTAGCTATGTTGTTTGCCCAGAAGTTTCTTACAAATTACAGGATTTATTTTAAATATAGGGTGGAGTATGTCCACCGAGGAAATAATGTAACAAAATAGTTAGGATGGCCAACGTCTTGCAAAACATACACCTCTATGGTAAAATAGAAATATCCCCATATAAGAGTTTGTTTGCGCCCGACATACACCGATACAAAAATCCATGCGCAAAAATGTTGTCGGAACTTCATGACACAATTGATATCTAGTTAATAGATTATCTCATAACTTTGTTAACTCTTTGTGGAGCCTCTTTCCATAGCGCTTGTACACGAATTTATATATGGCGTCTTATTTGATCTCAAAGTTTATGCATTGCCATATGTGCTAATTATCGGGTTGTGTCTATCATCATAACGTAAAATCTACAAGGGAATGTTTCACTAGCATGCTCCCTAGGCCAAGGCAGTACTCATGCTGATTGGTTCTTGGTTAATGTCCAACAATATTGCAGACAACTCTGATCGAGCCCACATCTGGAAACATGGGGATTGGACTAGCATTCGTGTCAGCTCTAAAAGGATACAAGCTTATACTCACAATGCCCTCATACACAAGCCTCGAGAGAAGAGTGACAATGAGAGCCTTTGGAGCAAATTTGGTACTCACTGACCCAACCAAGGGGATGGGAGGAACAGTGAGGAAAGCCTATGAACTCATGGAGTCTCATCCAGGAGCCGTCATGCTTCAACAATTCAACAACCCAGCTAACGTTAAGGTAACTTCCATTCTTAAATCAATGTGATTTACAAGGAACGATAACATATCCTTGTTTAAATTTATTTTGTTTGACATTAAGTTTGCATGTGTAGTCTTTCCTGCGATAATATATCAACACGATAATTCTGAAATAATGATGGAGATGATAAAAATGACTAACATTTACTATGGAAGCCTGAGTATCATTGAAATTTGGATTCTTCTATAAAAATCGACTTTCTTTGATGTTTCATCAGCTTTCTTATGTGGGTGAGATTTTGAAAATAATCGATGTATTGGAAAACTAAAATATTTTCTTGGGAAGCAAGGCTCTTAAGTTTTGGAGTGTGATATTTAATGTCATATGTTAATGAGACATAAAGTCCTTCTAGTTATCAAAGAAACTTTCATGATTGGTAGATCAGATACTTGTCCTAGTGGAGGTCAAACGTTCGATGTGCAACCATATGAGAGTGCATTGTCTTTTTATCCCCATTATTATTCATGGTGGATATTATTTATTGCAATATGAATTTCTTGTACTTTGTTTTTTGGCAGTAAATTTCTTGTACCATACTGTACCTGATGAAGAAAGTATTTTCAGGTACATTATGAGACCACAGGTCCTGAAATATGGGAGGATACTCTTGGCGAAGTAGACATTTTTGTTATGGGAATAGGGAGTGGCGGCACTGTTACAGGTGTTGGCCGATATCTCAAGGCTATGAACCCTAATGTGAAGGTAAGTTTAATAAGATTAGATATTAGCGTTAGTTATTATCATCACCGTTCGTGTATATAGGGTAACCAATTTATATCTGCACCTTGTGGACCTCATGTTTTTTAAATATATTTATAATTGTTTGCAACTAAATTATTGGTAATTTTTTTGTAGATATATGGAGTTGAACCAGCAGAGAGTAACATACTAAATGGAGGAAAACCTGGTATTTATGCTTTAGGCCTTTTCGCCTGGATGCTTTATTATGGGCATTGCTTGACAGATTGTTCTGTTAATATTTTCCTTTACAAGTAATAGCTATTCTAAATGATATCTTACTTCTATGACATGAATAAATAGCATTAGTATTTGGAATATCTCTCTAATATATATTTTTAATGTCTATAAATTATAATTAAATTATTTTTGCCAGGTCCTCACGAAATTACCGGTAATGGGGTCGGCTTTAAGCCTGATATTTTGGATATGGATGTCATGGAGAAAGTGCTTGAGGTCCGTTTTCTTTATCTTCTTCACCAGTACCTTTCGCGAATATACACAAATAGCAGCTTTGATATCCATATAACCACACAGGTGTCAAGCGATGATGCAGTCAAGATGGCAAGAGAATTGGCACTGAAGGAGGGGCTTCTGGTAAACATTTAATTACATAAATTGTCTATGTCGCAGATATGAAAGTCCGCATTTGTTTTAGTGAATTAGTGTGCATGTGCACACGGATGCATCTATTATACAATTGCAAGATGTTTTTGAATGTGATTGTTGATTATAACAACATGGTGGGTAAAAAGACGTCTGAGTTTGAATCTTGAAGAATCAATGGTTAGGATGAGAGTTTGGGAAAATTTTGGGGGAAACCCCTAAACTTTTGAAGGAAAATCTTAAAATTTGAGGAAAAACTAAATCTGGAGTGAATTAAAATTTGGAAGACTAAAATATTAAATTTGAAGGGAACTAAATTTTGGGTGAACTAAAATTTTTGGAGGAACTAAATTCTTTTGAGTTGAACTAAATTTTAATTTAAAATTTTGGGAGGTACTAAATCTAAAGGTAACTAAAGTTTTAAATTTTGAGAGACATAAGGGAATTAAACTTTGGGGGAAACCAAATTTTTTTTGGGCAGCTAAAGTTTAGTTTGAATGTGTTTAACTTTTTTGTTGGTGGCAATATTTTGAAGGTGGTTGTAAATTTTTTTTTTTTTTTTTTTGGGGGGGGGGGGGGGGGATTTTAAAGAAACTGTAAACTTTATTTGAAGGGGAGATTTTGAATGTGTTGAAATTTTTCGGAGAAATATTTCTACTGCCTCGTGACCTATGGTCACGGATTATGACTAGTACTCTTATTTATCTGCAGCTACTTATGTGATGTTGTCTTGTAGGTGGGAATATCATCTGGAGCCAATACTGTTGCAGCGCTTCGGCTCGCAAGAATGCCAGAGAATAAAGGCAAACTTATTGTGGTATGCATTACATTTTTTATTTTTTTATTTCACTTTGCGATCATGATTTGAGCTATTTTAGTTCATAGTTCACTAAAAACATCATTAGGGTATTATTTATCTTCTAACTATTGAAACATTTTGAATAATGGAATGCATTCTCACACGCAAACATGTATACTTCTTGTTGAGAATGATAGCCCTACATTTGATAAAACAGAAATTACTAGATGTTCATAAATTAGGAATCGTATCTCTACACGGCGGCTTAAGCCTTTTGGGTTATTGAGATGTGGCTTCGTCAATATCATTTGTTGTGGGGGGCCTCTTAAGTATTGATCTAGTTTTAACACTTCTTATTTAACTGATAGTGGAGGAGAGATCAGTAAAGTTTGCAACTAAATATGAAGTCCCATGATGCAGAGAATTTTGTCATTACTAACCTATGTTCTTAAAATTGTCTGTTTCCAGACTATCCACCCAAGCTTGGGTGAGAGGTACTTATCATCGGTATTGTTCGAAGAGCTAAGAAATGAGGCCGAGAAGATGCAACCAGTTTCTGTTGACTAAAACTGATCTCTCGTGCTTCCAACGCAAGGAGAGAAGGTTCAAACTCGTGCTCTGCATGCATGATACCAAGAATAACCAGAAGTGGTTGTTACATCTAAATATTGCCTCTTTTAGGTTGATCTTTGTAATTGAGCAGTTTTTGGTCTCTTATTGTTTTCTGTGTCGATTGTGAAACGTTGTCTGCAAGTGTTCCGTTACTGTTATCACGAGATTGAAATATTTAAGCATTTCTACAAGTGATCAATGGTAACTAAGCATGATCTGATGTTGATATCGTTGAAGAGATTCATGTAGACATAGATGTGGGAACTGGGTGCTCTGCCAGCCATCTTGGTCGTTTTTCCGTGTAGCAACAGAACTGAGAACTGGAATGATGTTCAAAGATTCAACGAGATGGGGAACAGATGTTGCGAGTTTCATATGTTTGTGCAAAATGGTAGCATGATATATGCTATACTATGCACTATGCATGATCTTATCCAAGTACTTGGGTTGCTAAGTAGATATCAGTCAAAACCCAGCCCCGGACAATTGGAAGGCACTAAAACATGTATTGAGGTATCTTGTGGGTATTGCCAATTATAGTGTATGCTATAGGGATTTGGATTTGAGACTTCAAGTGTACACGAGGCTGACGACCTCGACGAATGCACGTCGACTTTGGCCTATGCGTTCTTGCTAAATGGCGGAGCCATCTCCTGGGGCAGTAGGAAGCGATAAATTAATGCATTGCCAAACTATGGAGGCTGAGTATGTGGCAATTGGCATGTGTATCAGCAGTATATGAGGCTGTCTTGCTGAGATGGTCCCTCATATGTTTGGCGTGTTACCTACACATTCACCCTTATATAGTGGCAACATGACAGCAGTGGCGGAGCCAAAAAACTTTCGTAGTGTGGGCAAAAACGTAACGAAAAAATCTTCTCTTTTGAACAAAAGAAGGGTATATGCAAAATTGATTTAATGTAGAAAAGGTAACATCTGATCTAATAGATCAGGTGCCAAGACACAAAAAGGTGGAAAGTACAAGCCCCACATGTGCTTGTACTCATTGTGGGACCTTCTTTTTGTGCCTTGCACCTGATCTACATGAACTCCGGACTTTTGACGGGCCATCCCTTCTTGATGCGCCACTTTACCCTGGAAGGAAAATGAGCTTTGCTCTTCTAGGCGCTAGGCGCTCCCGTGGTTCGCGAGAAGGAAAAAGGACTAATCTTTTGTTGCATCTGGCACGAGATGAAAAAGAGAGAGCAATAGACGCCTGCTCATGCAGCTTCGGCGGCGCTTTTTCGCCTTCTCTTCGCTCTGGGCAGGAGCGCTAATGGACACATGGAGGGAGCAGGCGAAGCGTGTCGTTCATAATGGAAAGAAAGAGACCACTACTTCGCCTCTTTGTTGGACCGCCAGCGCGAACACAGTGGTCTCTGACCAGGACCAGGAACCAATTCGAATTTGGACCTTGACATGTCAGTTGTTTTTAACCGTAGGCATCTCGCCAGGAAGTTGGTGGGCACCTACGCTGGTTGAGCATCGTTTGATCCTCTTAGAAGGAGTGTGATACAAAAGCAATTAGATCAGGTGTCAAGACACAAAAAGGCAGAAAGTACAAGCCTCGCATGTGCTTGTACTCATTGTGGGACCTCCTTTTTGTGTCTTGCACCTGATCTACATGAATCTCATGCAAAATTCATAGTTTCATTGATATAAATTCTAAGAACAAAATGAAGCAAAAAAAAATCATAATACAAAGAGCCTTTGTTATTTGCATACAAAATGAATTTCAGCTATCTAATACTTTGTAATGCGGAAAGAATGATGTGTGCAAGAAGAAAGAATGATGGGTGCAAGAAGAAAGAATGGAAACTTATGCAACAAAATTCCCGAAAAATTGAATTAGAAATGTTGAAACATGTACACAAGATTGTAGTAGGAAATGGATGAGGTGATCGGTATTTGTTTAGTTCAAAAATAGAACCAAACATATAATCTGTAGCATCATTTTCAAAAAAGTTGCAAAGAAACATAAAAAAGACCGATCGATTCAAAGGTTAACATTTGTAGAATTCATGTAGAATTTAGCAACTGAATGTTTTGCAAGATTCAATGTGTTGAGAATTACCATTAGGGTTAAGGAGAACATACAAATAAAAAGTTTTGAATAAATTAACAAGAAACTAGAGAAATAAGTTTATAATTAAAAATAACTTGGCGATAATATGAGTAAAAAGTTCTCTTTCAATTCTTTCATCTTTAGTTGAGAGTTTCCCTTTAAAAATTTACTAAGAAGAAAATGATAACATAAAAGTAAGAAAAATGAATGGACTTTTTGTGTAAAATAAATGAGTGGCTCTATTTTAGAGCAAGATTTGAGCTTTCAATTTGACCATTGTATTTGAAGATCATAATTACATTTAAATGAGGACTGCACTAAATAGTTGATATAAAGATATATAGTAGTTGGGTTTCTTTTTTATTATATTGATTTTTATTCTTGCAAACATTGGCAGAGCTACATGGGGGCAAATGGAGGCAATTAATATGGACACTAGCTAATTAACTCGAGGACAATTAAAAGTCAGAATAATTAATTTGAATGCTTGAGGATCTTAGGCTGATTATAGGCGATGACGCCGTTAAGGGTGATTATAGGAAGAGTGTGTATCATTCATTTGGGGGCGCATTTAATGATGGTGATGGAAATCATGCAAGTCCGACACCCGTCACACAAGCATCAATCAACTATGATGCTTATCCCGACATACCCAATAATGCGTCGACGAGGCAATCTCTGGCCGGGACAAGCCATGTTGTAAAGATCGTCTTACCCTTGCAATACTAACAACAACACACTAGAGAGGGGATGAATAGTGTAATGGTAATTATTGTGCAATTAAAGTTTAACTTGCAAATGCGGAATAATAAATGTAAGATGAATTAATCAACACAATCAAATCAAACGCAAACACCAGATTTTACATTGGTTCCCCAAAACTTGGGTACGTCCAGCCACACCAATATTCACTATAATTCCCACAAAGAGAAGTGAATACAATCCCACAAAGAGATACCTCATGCAGAGGATTTGGATTCTCACACAGAGAAATCCTTACTCTCACACAGAGAGACCTCACACAGAGGATTTGGATTCTCACACAGAGATCATTTCTTTCTCACAAAAAGACTTATGCTCTCACACAGAGAGATCTCAACCAACCCTCACACAGAGAGATCTCTACCAACCCTCACACAAAATGTTATACTCTCACACAGAGAGTAACTAACTCTCACACAGAAAGCTAGGGTTTCAATGAAATAACAAAGCAAAACAAATACTCTCACCAATGTATTGAGATGAACTTACTCATTAATGAATGTAAGGCATGGAAGATGATCTCCAAGTGATGAGATTAGCTTGAAAGCACTTAGATGATTTTGTTGGGAGATGTATGCCCTGAAGACAATTTATCTCCGTGTATCTATACAAACATCTTGTTCAAGATTACAGTAAGCTGTATGGTAAGTATTTATCTAAGTTAAATCATAATGTAGTTATCATTATATAGTAACTTAGGTAAAGTCCTGAGACTTAATGCGAGGTCAAAGATATATCGAGATGAGTATCTCGATCATGAAGAAATGTTTGACCATCTGTAACATAAGTCTAAAAGGGTTCGTGGTCGTAGATATTTCGAGAAAAGGATATCGAAACATCAGATAGACCATTGTGTCTTAGTCTTCACCGTATAGCGGTGACGATGATCTCATGGTTGTTTGACTTGGTGAAGTCGAAGACGAGATATATGTGCTCATTTGAGAATGAGTTCACTGAACGACCCACAAGAGTTATCATATGGTTATGATTGACTAATCTGTCAACGATAACTCTTAGTGATGATATGCAAGTTGGTATTTTGACTTGAGGTCATTATACGAACCTGTGCGAGAACGGTGTCACTTAGATCACTGGACTAGCTTCGAGGCAAGGCCTGTCGAAAGGTCTTTGGTCGGGTGACATTTGAAGCGTACGAGGAGAGTAATGACCAAGATATGATTCGTCTCTCCCGGTCAATGGGAGTTAGTGTCGTAGTGTTAGTTCGGTCTTTAGTGAAAAATCTGGCTAGAGTATATTGGAAGTTTTTCAACATTATTTGACTAAAGATCGATGGAAAATAACCGGCTTCAAGCTATTGGGGTTGACAGTTTGACCGTAACCTAGGCTTGAATTAAACGACATAGTTTAGACGAATAGACTATAAATGCGGCTTTCATCACGAACACAGTCAGGATGGTCCCGACAATACTCATGTCGATGAGTTAACCACATAATTATGATACTAAAACAGGGACGGCAACTGCTGCTCGCAGTCACTGCCGTGTAGGGCTTCGAGCCCAACCTGTAGTAGGGTCAGGCTGTAGGGTCTCACACAGAGTGCGACCTTCGTCTAGTAATAGGTAGAATCATTATGGAGAATTATTTGCATTTGATGCACGGGATAGAAAATTGCATTTGATGCAAATGATAATTTTAAGCCTAGATAGGGACTAATTTGCATATGATGCAAAATGGGTTAAATGTATCTTAAATTATTAGACCATATTTAATATAATAAACACATGAAAAAAGATACCTGTAAGACGGGAATATCCCGCTCTAAACATAGCTTCGAACGGCGTCCAAATTGGATGCCAAATGCCCAAGTTACACCCAAAACAGCACAAAGAGGTCAAACCCATGCCCAAACTGGGCATGGGTCAGACCTGACCAAGGCCAGACCACCCAGGTCTGGACTGGACGCCTGGCCATCCAGGGCCAGGCACCCTGGGCATGGGCGCCCAATGTGCCAGGTACCCAGGGCGGGCGCCCTGGGTGCCAGGCCCAGGCTGGCGCCTGGCGCCTGGGCTAGGCACCCATGCTGGGCGGGCGCTGTGGGTCCCACAGTTTGGGTACAGAACCCTAGGGGCTGTGTGCATTTTTGACGGCTGATTTTGGACGAAAATCAATCCTTCGGCTGATCTTTGAGCGATCAATTGAGGTGTCAAACGGACTCCGATTGATCGCCGTTTTTTCCTACGCGTTCACCGTTGAATGCCCTTCGATTTGATAGGTTGTATCAATCGTGAAGCTCAACGATGAGGGAGTTAAAATTCACGGAAGTTTGGCCTTTATGAAAGGCAAACTAAATTGAATTTATTAACTCCAAACTTTAGTCCCACATCGGAATTTGAGTAAAGGGGAGTGGTCAGCCGCCTATATAAATAGGGGTCTACTCCCCTCCTCAAAACTCGTCCCAAGCTCCAGATCTGAGCGGCTCCCATAAATGTTGGAGCACGCTTGGATCTAGGCTTAAATTAATATTTCTCTTCTCCCTAAATTTCTGCCTTACTCCTGATGGGCTCTAGCAAAGCCACGAAGGGGTTCGGATCCGAACCGAAATCTTGGCAAAGGTTCACACTCGGGTGAAACTTTCTTTGGCGCGTGGTTGGCTCGGCGACAAGAGGATTGCTCACCTCTGGTACAGAGCGGTTCGAGGAGCAGTTTGGTGCGGGATGGGGAGCGGCTCAGAAGACGGTGCGGTACACCTTGCCTGAACCAAGGCAAGGTTCCGGGTATGTGAATTTAATTAGCGTTTCTTTAATTTAATCGCAGTAGTTTAGATCCTTCTTGTGGTGGTCAGATCCACCCAAGTTGGCAAAGATCCTGGCTAAAGGTCTTGAACCTTAGGGTTTCGTTAAAATAGTTTAACAAATCAATTTTTCCGCTGCATTCTTTTCCTCTATGTCCGCCCGACTTAGAACGTGCATAGATTTGTGCCGTGATGGTCTCTAAAACCCAACAGATTTCACTTGAGCTTGACTTCAATGCATGAAAGAGAGAATGAGCACTAAGAGGAAAATGAGAGAGTTTGAGAGTGGCTTAATCAATCTCTAAAGATTTGCAATAGCGTCAAGACAATGATCCCAAAGACACCCCGAAATAAGAGTCAAAATATGTTTTAAAATTATTTTAAACATACAACAATTAACTCACCCGTTGTCATACATATGGATCAATGAATGAATGCATGGCAATGTATTCCACAAGGTCCCCATTTTCATGAAAAATAAATTTGAAAACATTTTCAAAATCATGAAACACTCACACACAACCCATGGGTATGCTAAAAATAAACATTTAAGCATAATACCCATGCAATATTCATATGTGTGAGGAACCTAAACATTAGGGAACCAAACCCAAGTGGAGTTGATTTCCTAATGTAATCACATGAGGTGATCACATCCCTAACTAGAGAGTTGATGTAATTATCCCTCTCTTGCACGCTAACCTTAGTGGAAATCCATAAACTCAAGGATTTCCTAGGCAAGGGTTTTGCCGTTGCAAGAGGGGTGGATGTGGCATGCTTAGATGTAGAAAAGAATTTCTTGGCATGCATATAGAATGAGAATTTTGCTTCTTAGCAAAAAATGAAGGATTTTTATTTTTCCTCACCACCTTGTGATTTACATGCTTCTTGTTGATATTATTGTTATACAAGAAAGCATGATGATTCTTCTTAGGTGCTTTAGCAATATGTCTTGTATTTGCACCAAAAGAAAAATTAGAGGTGGGTTTGGTAACCACCTTTGGAGTGTATCCCAAACCTCCTCTATGGTTTGCCGGATGTTGTTTTTCAAGCAAACCGTAGAGTGAATCCCTAGAAATAAATAAAGCTTTTGAGCATACGAGATTACTCTTCGCATTTCAACGTAAGTTGTTGAATGCGAGTTTCTAAACTAAGGTTTTGAGTTACTAAATTATCATTAGACATGCTCAATTTCTTAACTTGAGAGAAAAGTGTCTCTCTCTCACTAGTGTCACAAATATGCAAAGCATCATTATTATTCACATTAGTAGATTTTAAAGCATGCACCCTACTTATAGCATTCTTAAAGATTGCTTTCAATTTATCATATGAGTCGATGCACTTACTTGCCACGTTGGAGGCCACATTGTAACGATACTCAAGCTCATCATATGGTATATTTGGATCCACCTCTTCTTCACAATCGGTTTCCTCCTCACTAGAGCTTGACGAAGACTCTTCCGATTAGCCATGAAGCACATTTCTTCATTAGAGTTGAGCCACATCTCTACCTCTTCATCGCTTGATCTTGAGGAGATTGATGAAGAATAATCAAAAGCCGCGAAGCATATGTGAGCTCGCTCCTTGTCATCCTCTTCTTCATCAATTGATGTGTCCTCATCAGAATCATCAAATGTGCGGACAAACCCCTTCTTTTAGTTTTTGAATTTGGACTTGCCTTTCCAATCTTTCTTCCCTTTCACTTTGTAATTTTCTTTGTCGGGTTTGGAAGGGCATTCGGTAGAAATATGACCTTTTCCTCTACAATTGAAACAAATAGAATTGTTAGACTTGGAGGAAAACTTTGACAAAGTTTTACCTTACTTGCTCTTGAGAAATGCCTTGAATTGCTTGGCAAGCTCGATGTAATCATCATCGCTAACATCATCTTCTCCATCATATTCACTCGATGCTTCCCGATGGAACTTCTTTTTCCACTCAATTGACTCCTTCTCGGCATGGAATGCAACCCCCTTTTGCTTCTCGGCTTGGTTGGTTGAATCTCCTTCTTGTGTTGAAGCTACACTTCATACGCCATGAGATTCCCAATGCACTCCTCAACGGTGTATTTGGAAATTTCATTTGACTCCAAAATCCACTTGGCCTTTGACTCCCATTGAGATGTAAGTGAGTCTAGGATCTTCTCCACTCGATCCTCTTAGGAAACCGCCTTCCAAAGTCCTTCCAAAGCGTTCACGATTTCTGTGAACCTTGTGAACATCTTCGAGATGTTATTACCTTCATGCATCTTAAACAACTCATATTTAGATCTAAATACGCATTGCTTAGATTTCTCTACATTCGAAGTCCCTTCATGAGAAATTTCCAATGTATGCCAAATTTCGTTGGCCGTTTTGCACATGGAGATGCGGTTGAACTCATTTGAAGTGAGGGTGCAATGGAATGCATTCATAGCCCTCGCATTGAATTTGTTCGAGTCCTTCTCTGCCTTTGTCATTGAAGCCGCAGGTGTAGTAGGCTTCTCAAATGACAACTGAGTGATGTCCCATAGGTCTTGACCCTCTATGTAGATCATCATCCTGATCTTCCAACTTGGATAGTTGGTTGCGTTGAAGAGCGGGGGTCGAACGGTAGAGTGACATTCTTCATGAGACGCAGATGTAGCGTTGAATGCCATCGTTGCAGTATGCTATAACCTCGCTCTGATACCAATTGTAAGAATAGCCTTACCCTTGCAATACTAACAACAACAGCCTAGATGTAGGGTTAATAGTGTAATGGCAATAATTATGCAATTAAAATTTAACCTGCAAATGTAGAATAATAAATACAAGAGGAATTAATCAACACAATTAAATCAAACGCAAACACCAGATTTTACCCTGATTCCTCAAAACTTGGGTACGTCCAGCCACACTAATATTCACTATAATTCACACAAAGAGAAGTGAATAGAATCCCACAAAGAGATACCTCACACAGAGGATTTGGATTCTCACAAAGAGAAATCCTTACTCTCACATAGAGAGACCTCACACAGAGGATTTGGATTCTCACACAGAGATATCCTTGCTTTCACACAGAAAGACTTATGCTCACACACACAGAGACTCAAACTCTCACACAGAGAGATCTCAACCAACCCTCACACAGAAGGTTATACTCTCACACAGAGAGTAACTAACTCTCAAACAGAAAGTTAGGGTTTCAATGAAATAACAAAGTAAAACAAACACTTTTACCTATTCCTTGAGATGAATTTACTCATTAATAAATTTAAGGCATGGAAGAGGATCTCCAAGTGATGAGATTAGCTTGAAAGCACTTGGATAATTTCTCTTGAGCTTGACTTCAATGCATGAAGGAGAGAATGAGCGCTAAGAGGGAAATGAGAGAGTTTGAGAGTGGCTTAATCAATCTCTAAAGATTTGCAATAGCATCAAGAAGTTGCAATGAACTCAGCCCTCTCATATATATATATACTAGTCATAACCCGTGCCCGCGGGCACGGTTCATTTAAGATTTTCCCCCGCGAAATCTTTATTCCACAAAAGATTATTTCCACAGACAAAATTTAAAAGAACAACAAATTAGCGTGGACACCTTCGGCGTGGGCGGCTTTGGCGCGAAACAACAAATACGGCGCATGCGCCTTTGACGTGGAACAACAAATTCGGCGTAGGCGCCTTCAGTGCGGAACAACAAATTCGGCGCGGAATAACGCGCAAGCGCATTCGGCGCGGAACAACAAATTCAGCGCGAGCGCCTTTGATGCGGAACAAAAAATTAGCGTTAAAAAATTGCGTGTGCGCTGTTTGTTGGCGCGGAATAACGCGCGAGCGCATTCGGTGCGGAACAACAAATTCAACGCGGGCACATTAGGCGCGGAACAACAAATTAGCGTGAAAAATTGTCGCGGGCGCCTTTGTCGCGGAACAACAAATTAGCGTTAAAAATTTTCGCGGGCGCCTTCGGCGACGGAACAACAAACATCAGAGTATTTTTCGGTGACGGTATTAACTTAAATTTTTTTACGCTGGTTTGTTGTTCCGCTGAAATTTTTATGCTAATTTTTTTACTTTATTTAATTTAATGGATCATATTTCTCCACAATCTTTCCCAAGACACTTTTAATGTTTTGGTTCCCAAGACACTTCCCCCCCCCAAAAAAAAATTTAATCTCCACAATCTTTCCCAAAGTTCAATTGATATAAAAGCTTAAACAATCATTAGAGGGTTATGCATTCAAAAATCCAACATTGGTGAAATAAACTAATATACAATTATTTCAAGTGTCAGACTCTTCTCCCAACTAAAATTTGATGTATCCATGCTGAAATTTTTTTAAAAAGCAAATCCTTCATTTACACCATGTTAAAATCACAGCACTTTACCCATGTAAGCAAATGGTTTTATGGATCATTTTGCAATTAAATGTGTTTACAAATAACCAAATACTTTATACTTGAATGAGTTAAATGCATGTTAGCGCAGTAAAAAAATGCACATGTTACCGTGTCGACGTGCCCAGTATTAGGAGGATTGTGGTGGCCGACACCCGTGCACGTGTCTACAAATCATAAGTTGTAAGTTTATGTAATCATGACCATATACTTACCGCTACTTAGACATAACTTTCAATAAAAATGGGTAATAATAGGTGTCAAACATAACCTAGAAACAGCTAAGGTTTTGTTGCATGTCACATCGACAAACGCTATCATTTACATAAAGCGACGTATCAAACCAACTGAAGAACAAAGTTAAGTAAGGGAAAACAGGTGTGGAATCGCTAAAATATGTAGATCATTCTGTTGCAAGAAAGGATCATTCCAACAACATCGTCGGTGATCAAATGCTTGCAAGCCCCTAATGTATATATTTCCTTTGAAAAAACTACTGCCTAAAAATTACAAAGCAAGCAGCCATTTTGGGAATAGCAAGCACTCATTTTAACCCAAAAATAGAAGAATGGAAATGCTAGTTACTGTCCACTCATGCCATTATCAGCATATTTCCATCCAAAATTTAATAACATGTTTTCACATTTTAAATACGATAATTAGCAAATGAGAATAAAAACATCACATATCAATATTTCATCAACCCATATGCCACTATCGTACTAAAATCATATTGTCTCTAGACCTTTGATGTAATGTTGAAAACAATATACATTTGAATCAACATTGGGACTTGAAAAAAAATACAGTTTACTTACATTATAACCTATTTTCAGATCAAACTTAAAAAATACAAAATCGACCGTAGAAAGATTAAAGAGAACAAACATTACAGTCTAGGATTTTTAGACATATGACATGAAGAAGAACCTCAAGCTTCTCCATTTTTGTTCATTCTCATACTTGTTCAACTCACATCTAATATTATCACCATATCTTTGTGCTTCTCCAATATCCAAAAGGGCACCATCCATGCATTGAACCACCATGACACCATCATTAAGCGATGCACATCATCTCTGACCTAGATCAGGGGTCATGGCATGAAGCACATCACCAACCACACATGCATTCCCTTTGCTAATCGTGCCACCTCTTCAGGATTAGAACAAATTGCTTCATCTTTGTCGTGGATTGTCCACTCTTTCTCTGACATAAGAAAAAAATTTGAAGGAATTAATCCAAGGATTGAATAACTGAATCTAAATTGACATATGTATAGTATCATTCACCTCGTGCAGTTGGAGTCCTGATAAAAAACCATTAGACACTCATCTCATCGCTATGCAACATCCCACATCAAAATCCCTTTCCAGAATACCATATGAATTCATGCCTGAAGCCATGGCCATTAAGAAACACTGCGAAACCCCTATCAATTAGAGACATATAAACGTTAAATTGAAGAGAAGTGTACAAAACATAAATAGAGACATATATAGACTGTTAATTATATTAACATTTTAAGACCAGTGAGGGTAGGAATCTCACGATTACCTTGGCACTGTAAGAATAACCAATCATGTGGAACATTATCTAACAGAAAGATTGATTTCTTTGAATCTGTAACTAACAAAAGAATTTATTTACTACAGATATCACAAAGGTTTCACAAATAGAACACATAAACATAATACTGTTTAAAAAAGGTAATTGAGAGCCAATACCTTACAAATTCCAAGGACACCCCAGCCTTTGTTAATGATGCCTCTCTGTTTAGTTATTTCTAAAGCATGGACGATGATTTGAGTCATTTTTTCCTGGCTCTTGAATAGGCTTTAAGTGTCAAAAAAGTGTCAAAATAGCAGAAATGAAAGGACCTGAAGTTTTTGACACTTTTTGATATTAATTTGAACAAACGTATCATAATACTGTTGGATAATGTCATAACACTGTTTAACGTTTTTGACACTTTTTGACACTTTTTTGACTCAAATTTCTTTAGAACGGCGAACAAAATGGCATTAATATCAGTTCCCATGTCACATGGTAGAAGGGTTTCAAATGTATTGTAGAAGTGAATAATTTTGAAATTGAGCAAGCAAATAAACACTGATCATAGCATTAAAGACTGCAAAGTATTGGCAGCTTGTAAAACAGTCTGAACTACAATTACTATGATCGAAAATTGCCCACAATTCATCTGAAATAGTAGGCATTATCAACACATCCCGGGCAAATTTAATCATGGAAAACCTTATGTGCCCTCTTCAAATCTTTTTTACCCCTATAAATCATCATGCTTGAATCACTCAACCTAGGGTGCCTCTAGGTTCGTTGCATGCTATGAAGGTCAATTCAGTCATGAAGTTTTCTTGAAATTGAGTTGTTCTCCATAGCAGGGTTTACAACTAATCATAAAATAGTGGCCTACCACATTTGAGTTTGCACATTTAACACATGAAAAACCTTAAACATGCATATGAAGATGTTTTCATACTTCCGATCAATAAGGTATTAGTTGCATTGATTGGATAATGAGACAAAGAGGTGATAAGCACCAAAGTTCTAAATTGTGGTTGTCAAGTACATGGCTAATGAATGAATGCTACAACAGATATCAATTATCAAGTGATATGTTGGGACCTAAAGTAGATGTCAATCACCATTTCAGAGGGAAAAAATATATATCTTATGAATATAAACACAACCAATTTAATGCAAATGTGCATATCCAAAATTGCCTTCTTGGAACAGCCACTCTCTGATGCATGTGCAAGTAGCCCTCGTTTTCATGGTTAGAGGACAACTCTTTTGATAGTAGGTAAGGCAGTTCAATCTGAATAACGTTCCTTATTGTTTTCTTTCTCCGCATCAGCGTTGCATCCATGAAAATATGTTAGTGTACATTATAGGTAAACTTATGCACCGAAAATTGCTTGCAAAAGATAGTAGTTCACAGCAAAGTCAATGAAGTATATGCATAAAGCAAATGCAGTACAGAATATTCTGCTCCACCAATGTAAATGTCCACAGGACCCCAATATCTTATTATGTCCAACAACAAAAAAAGCTTAGACACACCATAATTAATCCCTCTGTACACCTTATATGGTCAAAAGGAACATACCTTTCTTTATCCTTACCAACTAATTGAATGGAATTTCTGGGGTCCATAAATCTCAAATAGTACCTACATCATGCAGTCAAAATAATCAAT
The DNA here is from genome assembly GCA_030789695.1 of Scilla litardierei. Lineage (NCBI taxonomy): Eukaryota > Viridiplantae > Streptophyta > Magnoliopsida > Asparagales > Asparagaceae > Scilla > Scilla litardierei. The sequence goes on along the minus strand of CM061138.1, from coordinate 39,658,835 downwards.
ATGATTTGCCATCATTTGGATCTTAAACCATATGAAAAGAAATCTCAAGGGTCTAACATACTGTAAATGTTTTGCCATATGATTTGCCATCATAGTGTAATTGAATTTTCATAATGTCAAGAATTTTTCATAAAATTAAGGCGTGAAAAATCCAAATAATTTCCCTCCTCTTTTACTTCACTGTCAGGGCATAAACTTAGCAAGAAGTCATGAATTATAAGTGAAATGACCCCAACCAAGTTCCTATCGATTCACATTCATCTATCCAGTTCAATTAAAACAATATATAAACCCACTAAATTACCCAGTTTAGTTGGCAAAATAAGTTATATATACTGAAGTTGCATAAAAACTATAATCACGCAGTTAGACTCAAAATCCAATATCAGTCTCCAACTCATAAAAATTACAATAATTACAAAAAAAGCACCCCAAAATGAGTGGATGAAGTATTCACCCGAAAAATTTACAAAGGAACATCTCCTTGTTGCTATACAAACTACGCACATTGAGGTCCATGAGATGACTAACATATTCATCCAGTAAAAAAACATACAATTATGATAGGTTTATCTCTGAAAAAAGAACATAAACATGAATGTTAACAGAATTTGTGTTTGTTTTACTTATATATACCTCTGCTTGATACTCTTGCTTTTCAACCGGAAGATCCGATGATTCGACAGCTGCAAACAATCGAAAAATGAGAAACGATCTTCTTTTTCGTCATGAGAGGTGCTCAAACTTCCTAGCATCTTGTTTGTTCCTCATTTATGAGGAGATACTGCTTGCTCTGTCGACATCCTCAAGGACTTGCTTGGAAACACATTTTTCGTAGTTGGGATTTCTAAGTTAAAATGAAACCAATCTTCTCAGACAATAATATGCACAATCTTCTCAGACAACTGTATTAATCATTTTCCGCCATTAAGCAGTCTCCATTCTTAAATTGACTACAATTATAGAAGATAAAACAGCCTCCATCGTTAAATTAACAACTATCATATCATACTTTCAATGCCTAGTTCCATGTCAGTTAAACTTTTCAACTAACCCTTGTCCCTGCAACTCTAATGGGAAGTTGAGAATGCTCTCTTCTATTTAATAAAGGGGCATATAAAGATTTAACATAGCAAAAGACAATGAACAAATAGAGCCTCCATATCAAGTAAGTCTATTCCTCTATAATTCATTCAGAAGGCCAAAGTGCTGGATTGGCTAATACGCTTGTAAGCACAATGACCAGAAAGGAATCCCTCACAGGCTTCTCCAATCCAAAGTTAATACTTTCGTTCTTTAATAGAGCAAAAACAATCTACTCTGATGATCATAAAGAAACGAATAATAAGTGCGGAAAAAATCTTAAAAAGCTTTCCTTTATATCTATTATTGATTAAACATCAGATGTGCATCCAATCAAATATTACACATGACCACTGCAAAGAGCTAAATTACCAAAATTACAAATACAAAAATGAATTGCATATACAAAAATGAATTGCAGATACAAAAAGAAATGAATTGCAGATACATAAAGAAATGAATTACAGATTAAAAAAATTGAAGTGCAGATAAAAAAATTGAAGTGCATATACAAAAAGAAATGAATTGCAGATACAATACTAAATTAACACAAACATAAAAACCTTGAAATGAATTGCAGATACAATACTAAATTAACACAAACAAAAATGAATTAAGATTATTTTTTCCCGCAAGATTTCTACAACCAATCACAATCTTTCTATGACCTACCATTATAAGTGATGTGTCTTCTTGATTTGTCATATTGCTATATAATGACTTCTCAACATACATGGTCACATGCAGACCTATCACTTTCCTTCCAAGCAATTGTACACAGATTCCTTCATTGAAAACAATGGAGAATCCCTTCTCAGAAGTCCATTCATATAAACTTTAAGCCAACCAGTAAAACATAATTCGCATTAGGTGGAACAATAATTTCTACACAAAAAGATGAAAAGGACATACTTACCCTACACAATCAACAAAGTGAAAACTCCACAACTCTTTAAAAATGTATACTGCCAAACAACTATATAAACCCATAAGTGGGATATGCTTAATCTTGCTGAGCTCAGAAGTTAGCAACTACAGAAAATACAAAGAAATGCATAATGTTTTGAAGGAATTGTCTAAATCGATTCATTGCAAACCGTATGCATAATTAATGGTCATTTTTACATAACATCAGCTATGATTTGTTGTATAGTCTTTGATCTAATAATTCATAGAAGCTAATGGGCCCAATTATAAGATATAATTGAGTTGAATAATACTTACTTAGCGTGTGTATTTTCCAAACAAATTAACCTAGTAGTCGGGTAGTAATCCGCATCCGCATGATGCCTAATCGCTGCTTAAATCTAATGAAGATCCATGGTGCCATCAGGTTTGTTCTGGGTAGTTCTCGGGTGCACTGCACCAATTGTAGATATGCCTCCGTTCTCATAAACATGTATATGGGAATCATGACAGAGTATAACCTCACTACCTCACTTCCTCTCAAAGTGATAGGCCTCCAGGAGTTTCATCTGACAACTCAAAAAGTAAAAAAGTGAGGAAAGGATTGAAATCGACCTGGATCATGAAATCAGTGTTCGATTCGAGCGGAAGGCAGCTGATTTCATCTCTTTTGATTTTTTTGATTTGTGAAATTTTTGGCTGCCAGAATCACAAGTTAGAATGGGTCACAATGGAAATTACATTTATAAACTAATGTCAATCAAAAAAAATAAGAAGTTAGCAAATGATTGAAATCGATCTGGGTCATGACATCGGGGTTTGATTTGAGTGGAAGCCATCACACAACTGCTGATTTCCCCATTTCAATTCTTGGCTGCCAGCAACAAATTTACATTCATAAACTAATGTCATTCAGAAAAAATTATAGGGAGGAAAGGATTGAGTCGACCAGGTTCAACAGCTGATTACTCCAGCTCTTCTTGATTTTTCGCTCAAATGAGTAGATGTCTGTCCTAAAAAATGTACAGCTCATTCTCAAAATAAATGGGGGAGTCACTATTCTTCCAGCAACTTGATAAGATCACGTTGGCCGTGATAAGTAATCTTTCTTCCCCTGAAACACACAATAAAATGAACTTGAGTCCCCAACCAAATCAATATGATAGACAAAGTCATTCACTACCTGTATAATTAAGTGTCAAGCAACGATACAAATAATCCAATTATTAACCATATAGAAAATACTGAATTTATTCAGCAGAATACTCATTTATCTCGACAATATAAAGTTGGCGGAATAGAATTCATTAGCATGGACACATGACGAAAATCCAATTAAATTAGCCATGCACCTATCTTATGCTTCTAATTTTATCAAACAACCAAACAGACAGAGTGGCATCAAGCAACCTGAAACTGGCAGATCACAATTGGAGTAGCTCTTTAAGAAAGAAGAGTGAATTATTAGAAGATATGTCATTGGTCTTACCTTTCAATTGGTAAGCAACCAAGTCAATCGCTGAACTGTGCCATTAAGTTAAAGCTTACATAGTAAGCAACCAGAGCATATCGATCGTCCCCGTGGTTCGAGGATCTGACTGACCTCAGCCTCCCGATCTACAATCGAGTGATCTTCGCCATGAAAGAGAAAGACCTGAGCTCCAATATCATCGGGGGATCCCTAATCTCCTACATGAAGCGATTGATCCCGGGCCTCTCGAGATCAAATCGCCACCTTGCTCCGGTGCTGTAGATGACGTCGGAGATGGAGCAGATAGAAATGCCAATGGAGAAGAGCTCCGGTGCGACATCACCAGGTTCCGGATGCTGAGGACGATCAACATCCTACGGGCGTCGGAAGCTTCAAGAACGCTGCTGGAGAGAACGCGTGGCTGCTGAGGACGATCAACATCCTGCGGGCGTCGGAAGCTTCAAGAATCCTACGGGCGTCGGAAGCTTCAAGAACGCTGCTGGAGAGAACGCGTGGCTGATGAGGACGATCAACATCCTGCGGGCGTCGGAAGCTTCAAGAACGCTGTGGGAGATAACGCGTGCGTAATTTTTGAGCTCTGGGTTGTTTGAAGAACGCTTCAAGAACGCGGGCGTAATTTCCAAAATTCCAACACATTAACGAAATATTTGAGCGCTGGGTTGTTTTCTTCACCGCCCCAAAATTTAATTTCCCCCCAAAATTTTGTTTCAAATTTAAAATTTCAAATTCAATTTCTCTTCACTTATCCAATTTCTCTTATCGTATCCTATTTCTCTTATCTTATCCAATTTCTCTTAACAACATTCCCTCATTTATACCCAATATCTCAACTCATATCCAAAAACTCTTATCCAATAACTCATGATAACATCTCTGTTTTATAATATAGACTAGTCATAACCCGAGCCCTAAGGGCACGGTTCATTTAAACTATTCTCCCCTCAAAATCTTGGATCCACTAATTTTAAACGAACAACAATAATTAAAATGCAATAATTGATATTTAGTTTCCCTCAAAAATTTAATCCCCCTAAAATTTAGTTCTCATAAGAGAATTTAGTTCCCCTCAATATTTAGTTCCATCCAGATTTAGTTCTCCCAAAATTTTGGGATGCACGTGTTATTGCACATGGTTGTTTTTGGTTTTGTGGGTTTTAAGGCCCCACAAATAAAAGGTATTATCAAAAAAAGAAAAAACTGAGAGAAGGACGGACGACTGGATTTATGGTTAGACTGCCCCTCTCCAATTAAATATCGTAGAAATGCATTCTACAGTATCACTGACTACACTAAGGTTTGTTTTTACTAATTTGTAATCGAATGACATTCCAAACATGGAATAAAACATGATAGCTAGAAGTAGATGCTCGGAAGGGAGGAGACCTTTTGTGAATTTTCATTTCGCAGTTTTGATTTTAATAGGTAGCGGAACACATGTTATTTATTAGCTTTCTAATTTGGGCATATCATTCCATTTCACCCTATGGATTTCCTTGGGCCTCAAAGAAAGTTGTCATTCCATGTATCACATAGTCCACTTCTTCCTGCTCTAGAAAATTATGAAGACATCTTGTTGGTTTCATTAGCTTGAAGGATGACCAAAATGTTAGTCTACATGCATGCTGACCAACCATTACAACATTGTGACAGCATAGACTGCAATCATTAACATTACAATAGTCATTAAAGGACTCGGTTAGATCCTCATTCCTTGTTCCATTACGCATCACTGCTATTGCAATGTCAAGACTACAATCCTTGACATCCGACTTCTCCATGTTGAACCACTTACTGAACTCCATTTTATGTCTCATCAAGTTAGGCCATAATTTTATTTTCTTTCTAGGAACTACATGTATCACTCTTAGTAGAGCTCAATGGAGGACCCAATGACCTGATTTGGAGATTGTTATACTAATACTTGCGTTACTTTCTTCAGTTTTGTATAAAAAGAAGTACAAAAGAGAGGTTCATCATGCTCATGGATTTCCATCACACCTTATAGTTCTACATGCTTTTTGGGGTGGAAATCTGGCATCTCAAATATGGGATCAATGCACTTCCATCAGATACCCACTCAACGAAGCTTATCATCCTTAACGAAGCTTATCATCAGATCTGGAAGATGTATTGGCATTTCTCCATCTCCTTCCTTTTTATATTTGCTCATATTTCCTTTTTTACTTTCTTTCTCATACTCAATACTTTCTAAGTAGGCCTACATCTTCTACTTAACTTTCTCCTTTTTCATCCAGAGAGCATCATAAGTATTTTTCATATTTTCTTCTTGGCTTCATCTTTGTTTCATTCTTGAAACTCGACAAATTTGTCTCATTGCATTGTCTTATATTCCCTTCTCTTTTATTTTTTTTCCTTGTGCTCTAGTTCATCTCCTACCATAGAGTAGTGCAACTCCTACCATAGAGTCCTACCATATTTCTTGCATTGTTGACTCATTAATCAATCCCTAAAAGATCAAAAGGCAAAAAAAATTAACAAAATGATCAAGCCTGAACTTACTGAACTTTAAAGAGGATACAAATAACTCAAACTGAGGATCCAAATTAAGAGACATTTTTGTAGGCGTATAAAAAGGCACGCATACATCAGAAACATACACCACACACCCCCGTCACACAGATATAAAAGGGCAAGCATTTTTTTTTTGCTTGCAATAAGAACAATACTCTTTCTCTCTCTCCCTATATTTATAAGTCTTGCATGATAGTGGCCATGGCCTCATTATCCTAAGCACCTAATAACAATTATATTAAGACTCACATAATCACCATGACAACAACAGCTTCAGTTGCATTTGCATTGGTCGTAGGTGCAGTTGGATCCACACATGTAGACTCCATTCTCAGATCTCGTGGCAGAACTGAAGCCTTCAGCTTGAACTGCAATCATCAAAATTAAAATTTAGAATTTGGATTATATTTGGTAACCAATTAAAAACAAATGAGTGGCTAATTATCTAATTAAAATATGATTAATGACATGACATAATTTGGTGCTAATAATCCCAAATATTAGAAATTAATGCAATAGCTTACGTGATGACTCTTTCTGAGGTGCCACTCCAAGGATCATGATTTCAATGGAGGTTATCCTCTCCTAAGCCAAACATATGTACATCTTGCACCTCACATCAACCAAGATTATTAAATTAAGGAAAATTTTAAGGCAAATGATGTGGGACAAACATATGTTAATTTTAAAAAATGCCAATAAAAAGATATCAAATTAATAAAAAAATAGTAATTTTCCCAAAAAAAAGAATAATATGCCCTTCATCTATAATTCCAGAAATTTTCAACAACAATTTCATTTTCAGGGTGAGGTTAATAATAAATTTCAGACACAGTTCATATGCCTACTTGAATGTGCAACCATGTCAAGAACATGCGACCAAAAGATATTACTAATCAAAAGCTATTATTAATGTGTAGTTCAAGATGCAGTTCATGTGCCTAATTGAATGGTTGTTCATCTTCTTCATTAACTCAGTTATCATAATATATATGATGCAACATATATGATACCTTCAAATTGACCGATAATAAAATGAAAGAGTTAGCTAACTAAATTCAGGGACACCAAGAGTATTCTTCCATGTTCTGTAATGTATGTTGAACCAACTCTTGCATGTTCTGTGATATATGCAGGCATGTTGATTGATACTCATCTATACACCGAGGAGAATGCAAGATATATCCATGGCCATGTGAGGGCTTGCTGTGATTGAGCTAGCTGGAGGTATGAGGGGTTAGAGTGGTCAAAATCAACTTCATTTAGGGGGGGAAACAGAGAGACCAACTCACATTACTATCATACCAAAGTTTGTGCCGAAATGCTTCACTTTTTTGTGCTAAAATGTCAAAAAATGTGTTGGCTGTGAATATTTTCATTGTCAAACAGATAACAAATAAAAAGTGAAGTTAGCCCTCTAATTAGCAATTACATTGTGTTTTTCTTTCTAGTTCTTTCTTTTTTGGTGACAAATTGAGCAAACTGGAATGTTTTTTTGCATGATGTAGCTTTGGAAAGCTCAAGAAAATTTGGTGGATTACTACCGGTTTCATAAACCTTGATCAATTAACAGCAAACACCAAAAAGTTGTTAAGAAATCCTAAACAATCCAACACTTGAGTAGCATATGTCATATTTTGAATAGAATAATGGTTATCATATGGCATATGAGCTAAGACCTTATCCTTTCTATCCCAATACGTTGCATTCAAAGAATAACACATTACCCATAACAATTCACAATGAAAGCATTAAATATAACTATATTGAACTACAACATGCATTAAGCTTCTTTCTATCCCAATTCTTTTTTTTCAAATAATGATAGATAAAAAAAATAACAATTCTCAAAGCAAGCATAAAAAACAATAACAAACACAGTTAGAAAGAACTAACCTTATCTTCCTCTTTAGTTTCCTCTTCAGCTGCATTCTCCATGTTATCCTTGTCCGCCTCATGTTTGACATCTTCTTGCTCAGATTCTCATTAGCATTCACATTTTCCTTATTTTCTCTGTCCAGTTACGAAAATCATAGTTAGGAAAACAATGTATAAACAATCAAACTTGTAACTGAAAAATCAAGAAACAAATGCCAATGTTTATGAAACTGGAATTGACAGAACATGAAATTAACAAAATGATGTTCAAGGGATGAATTATGAGTGGGCTTCCTAGAAATTGACAAAATATGAGTGCACGTAAAATATGTCGCATGTGATGTTTACAGAATTTTGAGTGGACGTCCTGGAATTATGAGTGCACATCAAAAATGAAATTGACAGAATATAAAAGAAATTGATATAAATATAATGAACAGATTTAGTATAACACGACATGAATGGTATTTGTTAAACAAAAACTACCAATGAAAGGAAAACATAGTGAACAGAATTCTCGAATTTATCATGTGAAAATGCTCTCACACCTGGAAACCATATATCTATTCATTAAACGTTAAATTAGCATGAAAGCACAAGATTGAAATTTGGACTTGCAAATAAAGAACTAAAATAGTTTCTGATGGGAAGTAATAGATGTCAAAAAAGAAGATAAAAATAAATTAGAAGAAAAACCTGATAAGAAATGATCTCATTGACATAGCTTGCAGTCCTACACCAAGAAATACATGTTTGAATGATTTCAGTGGATTCATGAGTTCAATACTTCAAGCTAGGAGCTACTAATATGCAAACATTATGAACATAATATAAGGTCTCTTATCAAAAGACAACCATTTCACTCGTAGCCACCTAAAGTACAACAATTAGCAAAACCTCAACGGGTCTCTCTAGGCCCCAAAATAAACAAACAAATCATCATCCTAATTAAAAACCTACATCATAAACACTACAAAAAGAAAGAGAAAAAGAAGAAAATTATAGCTCATACTTCCTCTTAGGGGTTATGCCTTTGTCCACGCAAGTAGTAAACTTTCATCTATGTCTTTAATGTTTACTCAAATTATAAGGAACAATATATCAATCACATTATGTTCAATTATCTATTATAAAATAATGACCCATTAAATTTGAAGATAAATAAAAGGGTGAATGGGAAAGAACTAATACCTACATCTCTAAGTTATCATGGCACATGAATGTTGCTACCATGAATGTTTGCAAAGTTGCAAAATTGAACATTGCAAAAAATTTAGTTGCCAATTTAGCATGAATGCTACCATCAATTTATTTCTTCAATTTGACATCAATTTTAGTTGACAAATTGATGTTTCTTCAATTTGACATCAATTATAGCTGCTAAATTGATGGCAGCATTCATGTTACATTGTAGTAGCCAAAAAATTTAGTTGCAAAAATTGATGGAATTTATCCTGCCACATGAATGTTGCTGCCAAGAACGTTGCTGCCATGAGCGCTGCAACATTTAACCAAACTAACAATGAATATCATGTTAATAGTATATCAAAAAATTAGCAGATATATGTCATGATTTAACAATAATTTGTGCAAGTTACAAAATTTAGCAGATGTAAGAGGATGAAAACATGAGAACTTGCATAATTTAACATGAATGTTGCAGTATATTCAGTGTTAATTTGGTTAATAAAAATGTACAGTTAATTGCTACTTGCACCAAATAAACATTTTTTGCAGGATAAATTTTGCAACATTCATATGTGGCAGGATCAACATGGTACATGGTCCTATTAACCTGATCATACCATTTGATGAAGTAAACCAAAAAATAGGAGAAGAAACTAAAACCAGCATGCATTATCAATTGAATTGTCGCAAAATTTAATTTGAACATTGATCCTGACATAGAATTGACCCTGCCACATGAATGTTGCTGCCATGAATGTTTGCAAAGTTGCAAAATTGAACGTTGCAAAAATTTTAGTTGCCAATTTAGCATTAATGCTGCCATCAATTTGTTTCTTCAATTTGAAATCAATTTTAGTTGCCAAATTGATGTTTCTTCAAATGACATTAATTTTAGTTGCCAAATTAATGTTTCTTCAATTTGACATCAATTTTAGTTGCCAAATTAATGTTTTTTCAATTTGACATCAATTATAGTTGCCAAATTGATGGCAGGATTCATGTTAAATTTTAGTAGCCAAAAAATTTAGTTGCAAATTGATGGAATTGATCCTTGCCACAAGAATATTGCTGCCATGAATGTTGCAACATTTAACCAAATTAACACTGAATATCCTGTTAATAGTATATCAAAAAATTAGCAAATATATGTCATAATTTAACAATCATTTGTGCAAGTTGCAAAATTTAGCAGATGTAACAGGATGAAAACATGAGAACTTGCATAATTTAACATGAATGTTGGAGGATATTCAATGTTAAGTTGGTTAATCAAAATGTACAGTTAATTGCAACTTGCACCAAATTAACATTTTTGCAAGATCAAATTTTGCGACATTCATGTGGCAGGATCAACGTCGTACATGATCCTATTAACTGATCATGCCATTTGTTGAAGTGAACGAAAAAAAAGAGAAAAAACTAAACTCAGCATGCATTATCAATTGAATTGTTGCAAAATTCAATTTAAATGAATTGATCCTTCCACATGAATGTTGCTGCCATGAATGTTTGCAAAGTTGCAAAATTGAACGTTGCAAAAATTTTAGTTGCCAATTTAGTAAGAATGCTGCCATCAATTTGTTTTTTCAATTTGACATCAACTTTAATTCCAAATTGATGTTTCTTCAATTTGACATCAATTATAGTTGCCAAATTGATGGCAGCATTCCTGTTAAATTTTTGTTGCCAAAAAACTTAGTTGCAAAAATTAATGGAATTGATCCTGCCATGTGAATGTTGATGCCATGAACATTGCAACATTTAACCAAATTAACATTGAATGTGCTGTTAATAGTATATCAAAAAATTATGAGATATATGTCATAGTTTAACAATCGTTTGTGCAAGTTGCAAAATATTTTTATATAACTTCGAGATCTAAAACAAAATATTTTTAGTACCTTTCCTCTTGTTTTTACATACCTTTCCTCTTATTTAGTGGCAGGAGATTGGGACGAAGAACATATTGGCCCGATCCAGATCATTAATCTGAAACCTACTCTTCTGAATGTTTTAGAAGAAGTATCCCTCGCTAGTTTATTTTCTGTTGAGCTTCATCAAGGTTTGGCAGAGGGTGTTGGGATTGTTGTTGGGGTAGATGTAGACATTGAACTCCATCACCATTTGATCATAGTTCAGCCTGAAGATATCCGGCGATTGGTATTTGGAAGAAGAAGATGGGGACAGAGATATTGATAATAATCCAAATTCTAGATAATGGTATAGCATGACGCCAACGTTGGGTAGCATGAAGTCCATCTTCATAATCTATGCACACAAAAAACCATTAACCATTAAATTTCATAGAAATAGCTCAGAAACCGAGCTCACATGAAGAGTAATATTTTAACAATGAGATTCAACTGAAATTAAAATTCAACGTTTCCTCAACAATGAGATTCAAATGAGATTAACCATCCGAATTCGTGATGCATATCCTAAAATTCAATGTTTCCTCAACAATATAAAATTTTGTTTACAGACACATTGTCAACTATCTTTCTTACATAATTGGACTTAATAATATGCATTCAATTGGGAAAGCATAATTTTATCACCCATACCCACTTTAGCTTGCAATGCTCATTAAAAAAATTCAATAATGAATTAAAAAAGCACACCAAAAATGAGTGGAATGAAGCATACACCTGACTAATTCATGACAGTTCACCTCCTTGTTGATATACAAACTATGCACAATGAGGTACATAAGGCGACTAACCTATTCATCCAGCAAGAACATATAATTATGATAAATTAATCTCCGAAAAAGGAAAAACAAACATGAATTTAACAAAAATTGTTTTTGTTTCAATCATCTGTACCTCTGCTTGGCCCTCAGGTTTTTCAACCAGATGATCTGAGGAGTCAACAGCTACATCAATCGAATCAAATCGATTTATGATAAGTATGCTTCTCCTTATCTTCGAATTCACCATACAATTAGCACTGGGTGAAGTCAACATCGAGAACCATCTTAAAAAAAACTTTTGAGATTGGTTTGATTTAAACCTATTGATCTATAAACAATAAAATGAATCAAATCAAACAAATGAAGGAAGAAGAATGAAGAATAAAAAATCAAATCAAATCAAAAATTTGTCGTCTCTTCAAATATCGCCCCAAGAAAACTTGAAAACAATGATTTTTATTCATATTCACAATTCTCATTCATTAGAAATTACATGCTCATAAAAAAATTTCAATTTCTTCCTCATTACATGCTCATAAAAATTACTTGCTTCATATCAGTAAATTACAAACAGTTTGCAAGTTAAAAAATCAAAAACTACAACACATTTTTCTAAATACAAACTGCATGTTTCTATTGTTGTTAAATTAACTTTAGAACGTTATTGTTGTCAAACTGCATGTCCTCGACAAAGTTTAAAAAATGCAAGTTATTGTTGTTTAGAAAGATATTTTAGGACATGTTTAAAAAGTATGCTAAAAGTATACATTTTTGTATAAAATTATGCATATTGTTAAATACAGGTTTGGATGTTAAATTCGTCCCATTATGCATTTAACATAATCTTAAATACATCACATTATTTAAATACATCTCATACATGATATTAACTATATCACATTATGCATAATGTTAAATACAGGATTTCCCATTTTAGTTTAGAAAGATGCTTTTTTGTTAAATATATGCATTATGCATTATACATCACACAACAACTTGATGTAGATGAAATACATGTTCTCATATGCAAGCTGAAATACAGGTTCTATGCAAGCTACAAAGAACATCCTATATGAAATACAGGTTCTTGTGTGACGGGATTTGTATGGTAGGATCTTATGAAATTCAAAGAACATCAAACAATAACTTTATATAACATGATTTTTGTGTTCCACGGCTACTTGATTTTTTTCCAGTTTGAATGTTCAAATAGCTAATTGATGTAGTAAAAATATAGGTTGATACATCAAGGAAACATCCTGTATGCGGTATATGGTTCCATGAAAACATAAATTAACTTATGCATATGCATTATGCATTATGCATAATGTTAAATACAGGATGCTAAATACATCCCATTATGCATAATGTAATAATACATGATGTTTCCATTTTAGTTTAGAAAAATACCTTTTTTGTTAAATACATGCATTATGCATTATACATCAAACACTAATTTCAGTGAAAAGGTAAAATGTGATATCAGTCAAAACAATTCTATGAATTTCAGAAATGTGATTGAACTTTATTCTGATACATCAAAATACATGATGTTCCCAAATATGGAAAACATGCACTGCGGAACTCTATTCTCATACATCAAAATACAATCTTCTACCTTTTGTATGTTTGAGAAAGGTTACAAACAATGATGCCCTTCCCGCACTGTGGGGTGCAACTGTAAGATTCATAGTGAAGGATGGTGACTGATTGTATTGATCTAATGCAGCCATATAAAAGATCCAAGCATTCTTTTCTTGTTTCCAAATTGATGTTGTTACTTGGAGATGGAATGAAATCGGAGATGACTGCAAATGGGGATGATTCGCGAGGCTAGATGATGCTCTGAAGGATGCGTTGGAGGATGATTGCGAGGCTGGAGGACGCTCTTGATGGTGATGATGAGGGTGAGGAGGCGATCCAACAATACCCTCCAGCAATGCTTTGAGGTTGAGGCCAACGATGTGTGAAATGGTCTGGTTCTTTGCATGGAGGGATTTGAGAAACCCACAAATAGAGAAACCCATCTTTAATCAATTTCAAGCTCTAATATCTCTGATTTGATCAAATGATGTGATCAAAATTCTAATTTCCCGCCCCTTAATTCCCTCCAACCTTTCCCTCCAACATTCACAATGTGAGGCCACCGATTTAATTTCATTTCAAACTGTATACAGATGAGGGTATGACTTTGATTTCATTTGCATTTCATTTCGTTTCATTTAAATTTAACTCAACTTTGATTCATTGCATTCAAATGAGTTCCAAACTAAATTTCAAATTTCAAATTGAGTTCATATTTCACACAAAACACAAACATAATCCTAGTCATCAACCTCTTGTCCTAGTCATAACCCTCTTATCCTAGTCATCTTGTCCTACTGGGACAAAATTCAAAATCTTCATGTTTTATAGAATAGATATATATAGATATATATATATATATATATATATATATATATATATATATATATATATATATATATATATATATATATATATATATATATATGTTATGAATAGGACCCATTGGGCCTATTGGGTATCCACCCACATGAGTACCCATTATGAATACTATATAAAGGAGGCTAGGGGTTTCCTAGCCTTAACCCTTCTCCAAATCCTTTTCTCGTTCATAACACGTTATCAGCACGATCATGCTCGTTGGAGGAGACGGCGGCTCGCGGGAAAGGAGATCCACAAATCGCTCAGAAAAAGAAGATCGTAATCTTCTCAACGGGGAGCGAAAAGGGCATCCTTCACCAACCGTCGCCTAGATTCCTCGTCGAATCTAGAGGTAAAAATCCAAACTTTTTAGATCTAAACTTGCTTTTCTCATTAGACCTGCATGTTTTAGGATCAAAAAGTTTACAAACTCGGTTAAATTCAACATTTTTAATAAGATCTGCATGTTTAAAACAATAAAAATTTGTTTTTTTAACGATCAAATTTGTTGAAAAATCCGATTTTTTACCTCCCCGCCTTTGATCCAAAAATAAAAATCCGCACGCCCGTAGGGCGGAACGGCGGCGCGCCCTTTGCGCCGCCGCCGGAGAACAATCGCCGCGGCCTCAGGCCGCGGCAGCCGCGGCCTGATGCCGCGGCCTCAGGCCGCGGACTGCCGCCGCGGCCTCAGGCCGCGACAGCCGCGGCCTGAAGCCGCGGCACTGTGCCGCGGCCTCAGGCCGCGGCCAGTCGCCGCGGCCAAGCGCCGCGGCCTCAGGCCGCGGCCAACTGCCGCGGCCTGAAGCCGCTGCCCTGTGCCGCGGCCTCAGGCCGCGGCCAGTTGCCGCGGCCTGAAGCCGTGGCGGCCGCGGCCTGCAGACCGCGGCCCGCCGCCGCGGCGGCCGCGGCCCGCAGCCGCGGCCTGTCGCCGCCACGACGGCCGCGTCCTACGCGGCCAGCCGTCGCGGCGACACGCCGCGGGCCCCCCCTAGGGTTTCCCGAAACCCTAACCCTAACGGGCCTTTTTCCGGGGGAGGCCCAACATTAACCCTAATGGGTTGTTTTCATGGCCCAAAAGGCCAGAAAATTAGCCCATTCACATAAATTATTTTATTTATTTTTGGCCCTAAAAAGCCCAAAATATTTAAAAAGAAATCTTTAAAAGGGTTGAAAGCGGCAAAATAAAACATTATATTATGGATCAAAAAGGCAAAAAGTTTTACAAAAAAAAATGTTTTTTGCACGACACACACAATTTTTAAATTACTTTAAATGCCTGTGTCTTTTGATTATCTGCGTGGTTGTATGTCGCAAAAATATTATCTGCGTGGATGTGCAAATATTAGGCTATGTTTTTAGGGATCAGCCAGGTTTCCGACACCGTTTTAAATTCCCGCAATTTTTCTTCTTTTTTGAGAGAAATTTTGTATGTGAGGATAAAAATGTAAAAAAGAAGACCGAAGGACACCAAGAAGAAGCTGAAGGCGTCTCGCTCAATGTAGATAGGGGCTTCTCTCTGAAGTTCCCGAGTTGTAATTTATTTTCATGCTTTTTATTTTTGATGTAACTTCGGACTGGACTTTTTATTTATTTTTCGGTGTCGGCTGGCTGATCCCCATAGCCTAAGGTCATTATTTCTGTTTTTCATTGTTTTTGCATTAAACTGCGTGGTTGATTAATTAGCTTTAATACCATGTTTTAATGTCACAATGAAAACCATCAAACAGCATGCGTGATTGTTAATTTTTAGTAATTAATTATTCACATTATCTGAAAAGAAAAAAGAAAAAAGCATGCTAAAATCACTTTAATATAGTTCAACGCCTATTGCTAGACTATATACATGCGATAAGTTTTCTTTAAAAAATGCCTGCAGCATATAAATAGCATGTGTACATCATACTTGTTTCATTCAAATGTACATAATCTTTAGTTTACAAACTTTACATTATATGTACGATGGGCTCATGATATGACGATATTTATGACAATAAGACAATAATGATTTCAAAAAGTTTAAAATCATATCCTCTTTATGAACCTGAAGTTTCAAAATCAAATCAAAAGTCAACACTCTCACTCCCTAATAAAATAAATACGATGGTTTATGCGAAAATTAAAATTGCTATCTTTATAAAAGATGCATACTTTGCGGTAAACAGATATATAAGATCTATGATCTATATAATCCAATATGGACACCAGAAGTTTTCCATAATACCGCTAAACTCTTTAAAAGAGTTCTCTCCTTTATTCTTACAAGGAAAGATTTTTTCTAGCCTTGAATATAAGCATACGCCTGAAGTCGTGGCTTAATGAATAAATGAGAAATACATTACGCACCCACGTATTTATTCCCCTCTGAGCATGGTAAACTATCCACATAAAATTTGAACGACTCAAGTAAAAGGCCTGAAGCTATACTCGAGCATTCAAATAGACTTTTTTAAAAGTCCCTTATTAAAGTGGAAGTATAAATAATTTGCTCAAACCCCTGCTTATGTCTCCTTAGCAAGACTAATTTTCATTGTCCTTTATAAATAAGGAATATTGAAATCAGGGGAAGTTCAGGATCAAACATGACCTGAAATAAAAATAAGGAAAACTCAAAACAGGGGAAGTCTTGGATTAAATGGGAAAGTGAAGATACGATATACCTCGACATGGAGTAAGCAATGGCAAGCCAAAATCAGACCGGAAGTTCTGATAAGAGCCATAATGTTTTTGCAAACATGAAAGTGCATTAACTTATGCCATATAAAAATACATACATATCTAGTCAAACGACGAAAGTCTAATTGACCTTATGTATATTTAGCTACTCCCCGAGGACAAATAAACTTTGAAATCAAAAATTATCTGTTGTCATAACATAAGTCTTAAATGAGCATAATTATTGTTGTATGTTTTCAAGAGCACACATCACACTATGTCACTTGTTGACTTATCATCAGTATTATTCTCTTGTAGTCTTAATACATTTTATTTTTACTGCGTATGTTTTGCTATCTTGAATACCCCTAAAAAATAAAATGAGGATGCCATATACTCTTTGAAACTTATACAGTTTCAAAAAGGATATTCGTCAAAACGAAATCCCTAATGACTCAAGAAATAAATGAAGCCTGAAGCTTTGTCCCAAAATGATCCGCACAATAGTCAAAGTGAAGATGTAATCCTTCACAGTTTGAACACAGTTCAACTATTACCGGACAAAATTAACTTGAGCATTTTTAATGGACTTTTCAAAAGTGCCACATAAATTCAAAAGAGGAATTATTTTGGAACACCAGAAGTGTCCAGAATCGACCAACTATGGATCGATATCACCCTGGAGTGATGATGCAAGACATCATCAACCAGAAGAACCCGGAGATTCTTCAAAAAGTGTGAAATTTTCATTGTCCTATTCAAAAGGGACAAATGATAATAAGATCATCTCCATTCACATGGACATTGACTCTCCCTACTTCCTCAAATGAATTTAAGATGATATACTATCATCATTAAAGATAATGAAGACCTTTAGGTCTCTTGAGAGTATTTAAGGGATATAAATAGGCTTCGTCCACTCCCTTAACCGGACTGATGATGTACCCTTGGTGTACTCATCAATATATCCTCTAAATAAATGGTCATTATCCAACCACATTCTTTTATTAAAGGGTGGTAACTTTGGATAACACTGGGAAATTTAAATGTTTTACAACTGGAAAAATAAACGAACACCCTGAAGCTTGTGTTCACACCCAAGTATGGGTAAGATAAATCATTAAAATGATTTAAATGGATTTCTTATCCATTAAAAATCCAGTTGTAGGTGACCACATGGGAACATGAAATTACATTGCAAACCATCAAAACGCATTCTTAGAACCTATTTATATGAGTCTGATCACCTCATATAAACAGTTTCCGAAAACCCCTGACGGGGGAAGCGTTTAGAGCACATCTTAATAGATTGTGCCATGATGAGTAGACACCCCCCATATCACCACTATAGACCATCAAAATGCAGAACTATTTATCGGAAGTAAATATCCCAGATAAATAGAGTCTGAGCACTCTGAACAGGGGAAGCATTTAAATTCACTTCTCCAAAGACGTGCATTGATGATCCTATTTTAAAGCTTTGATGAGATCCTGAAGATCCCTCACAACTTTAATGTCCCAGAATCAGTTTCAACAGAAATACTACAATCATCCATGAGCCTAAAGCTCAAATGACCATTTAAATCATTAATACCTATGATCTGGTTATCATGAATTGTGATGAGATCCTGAAGATCCACACTTATGAAACTGTTAAAACAGTTATCAGACATAGTTACTGACAATATAGATATTGTCAAAACTTTCACATCCCTGCTACTAAAAATCCAGCTAGGATTGACATACCGAATATATTGGATGCAATCCACCAGTAGCAGAAGTGGATATCCTCAATGGATGAGAGGACATACCACTAGGCTCCAAAAAGAGAGATCTACTCCTGGAGACCGAAAAAACAATACCACCACAGGAAAGTGAGCTCAAATCCAGAACCTTATTGCAACTTGGTTGCTAAGGACCAATTCTGGATCTGTCCATATTCTTTACCCGTCCCAGAACCTTCACTTCTTTAACGCGTCGTGAAGGAGACACCTCTGGGAGAAATCAAATGATTATAGTACGTACGGGGTGAGTTTTGGACAAGAAAGAACACCTTTTGTCGACAAATTCTCTCATATTTCATTTTGCCAGTTAAATATAAAATATCGTTTCCACAACTCTGCTTTGCCTGAAGCAAAGATAGAGATTTGGCCAAATTATAATAATGTGGAATGAGGCAATAATAAGGTGAGCTGGACTCACTTATGAAATATGAGGTGTTGGACCTGAAGTCCTGGTATCAAAAATGATATCAAATCCTGTGGGATAACTGAGTATTGAAGGAGAATTAAAATAAAATCGTTAACTATAAGCATTTTAATTTGCTATAGTTTTTAGAGGTATAAATCGCTCAAACCAGGAAGTAATCAAGTAAGATGAGCTGAACACACTTACAAGATGAATCTGATGCATCGACTGGTTTATGTCAAGGCGTAACCCAACGAATGGCAAAAGAGGGAATTTTTGGTTGATGTTGCTATTGGATGTGACAACATCACCGATATAAAATTTCTTCAACTGCATGTACAAATTTCTTTACTTTCCTTTCTTTTTGGGACACATATTAATAATATGGTTAAAGGAAAGACAACCTAGACAAAGATCCTTAAAGGACTCATACTAAAAGGTTGTTGTTTGCACCTCTTAAAAACAGTATTGTTCTTAAGACAGCAAATTAAAAGATTTGAGATTATTTTAATAACTCAAAATATTATCGGATCTCCTGAAGAGAAATTACCGAAATATCTGTTAAAGCCTATCTATCAGATATGATATGATATGAAAGCCCTAGCTAGGCATAAATTCTAGGCTTACAGAACTTTAATCATCCTGAAGATGAACTATTATCCTGGAAATGAACTATCATCCTGAAGATGACGTTAATAAATCATCCCGAAGATGTAAACTTCATACAATGATGATTGATGAAGAAACATTAATTTCATTCTCCATCAAATACACCTATTTGGTTGTATGGATATACATTAAAAGACCTCTTTCCGTTAGCTGGAAGAGGGGAAGAATACATATGGTCCGGAAGTACCTTAAGTGTCCTTGAAACACTCTTTTACCTGGCCAACTGCATGCGTCTCTTTTTGAGCGTTAGCAGTATAGCTATTAGCCAGGTACAGTGCAGTGCCCCCAGCGCACCACTGGACCAGAGATATGTAGCTTCTGCGCTATCTCCAAGGGTCGAGGAAAAATCCTCTATGTTAAATGTATTTGCATATGCAGGTTACAGATCATCGCGATGAATGGCATAAAAGGGACGTCCACCTCCTAAAGATCTACACAGAATCTTTCCAAGTCTACATCCTTCTACCATCCCGAGAAGCTCATCACCCAGGGAGCAGTTCAAGAACATACAAAGCCAGGTCCTGAAGTACCTTTGCAGATATTGACGTTTGAGACGTGGAGCTGTCTACCAAGTTCGTAGCGCTCCTCCAGTTTCAGCTACTGCCTTATATGATTGAAACTTGTATAGATGAGTGATGCTTGTACTTTACTTTTGCTTTCGGAATGTTGCTGATGAGATGGATGTATAGACACATAGGAGATAAATGTATAGATACATAGGAGATCTGCAAGCCTGAAGCTTGATCAGATTAGGGGGAGTCAACTGTAGAGTTGTACTCTTTTTCCTTGGCTAGTGGTTTTTCCCACAGGGTTTTCCATAGTCAAGGTTTTAATGAGGCAACCACATTGACTCTGGATCCAGAAGTATCCACCCCTCGACACATCCCCAAATCAGGGGAAGTTATGGAGTGCTGTACTCTTTTCCCTTCGCTATTGGTTTTTCCCACAGGGTTTTCCATAGCTAAGGGTTTTTAACGAGGCAGTTACCCTTAACTTGGATCCAGAAGTATCCACCCCTTAAGATACTCAGTAGTACTAATGAATCATTCAGTATTCATAAGTCGAGTATACCACGTTGGTTGGATAAGGGGAAGTGTTATGAATAGGACCCATTGGGCCTATTGGGTATCCACCCACATGAGTACCCATTATGAATACTATATAAAGGAGGCTAGGGGTTTCCTAGCCTTAACCCTTCTCCAAATCCTTTTCTCGTTCATAACAATATATATATATATGAACCATATATGAACTCTCAAAACCCAAGGATGTAACGACCACTTCTCGTGGTACGTTGTTCGTGCACGTGCTTTTGGCCGTGCACGTGTTTGTTTTAGACTTTGTTTGCTCGTGAACACTTTTGGGTGATATGCCGTTGCGAACGTCTCTGAGGGTATTAAATGGTGGCACTAATTTGGAACAACGTTTCTCGAGTCGTTTTCCCACAATTTAAACTTACTCGATGAGACGTGACGATTCTCACTCTTGACGGGAGACGTTTCTATTTTTAGTTTCGTCGTCCGACGTCGAATCTGAGATCCGTCTTCTTAGTTAGCTCACATTCGTCATCACGATCACCCCGATATTTATTTTATAATTTTTGGAGTTCATTTGACCACTTTTATAATTTTTACAAGTTTTATATTATTTTTAATAATTAATTTATAAATTATTTTCGGCCAAATAAAATTTATTTAAGTTTTAAACGTTTTAAAGAATTTTTGAGCCAATTTCCAGCTCATTTGGACCAGGTCAAACCCTTGGATGAGATGGAGTAATTGAATTTCAAATTTTAAATCTTTTTAAACTTCTAATCCTATTATATTTAGCCCTAGACCAAGTAAACCCATCTATACTATAGAAACTTGCCAACTCTTGTGTAGGGCCATGTTTTAGGCCACTTTCTTGTTCCTAGCGTAAAAGAGACTAGTCAGTGAAATGATAGCTGGCTAGACGCCTACTTGATCTAGTTTGACAACGAAACTAGATCCGTCACCTAATTGATCTAGCTTGACAACGAAGCTAGACTTACTTTCCTTGTCTTGTACTTGTCTTGTGAATGCCATGCCATGCTCGTACTTTACTTTACGTTACCTTACCTGTTGCACTCTCCCAGGCTTGCTGACAACTTGAGCCAGAGGTCGTTGCTGTGTACGTGATGAGTTGCTGACGCTGAGTCTGAGTCCATGATTGCCCAGGAGGATTTTGGTGGACACCGGTGACCATGCCTTGAGTTTTGTTGAGGCCTAAAAGTTTTGAAAGCATTTAACCTGAGTTTAAATTTTTCCGTTACTTGATTTCATTCTTCGACTTTCCAAAACTTTTTGACAAAACTATATTGAATTACTGACGTATAAATTTTCTAAACCACGTCCTTAATATTCGTGTAAATGATTTTACTTCCTGTTATGATGATCCAAATATTTCTTGTCAGACTGGGATTTCAACTTTTTTGAAGAACAGTAGTTTTCAGATTTCCCGTATTTTAACTTGTGCTACCTACCACATTTTCTTTTTCTCCTCCTATATAAGCATCACTACATCTCCCTTTTCCCTCAACCTAAACACCACCATCGAGTCAATGTTTTCCCTAACCAAGCCGTCTCCTTGTATTCGTCCTATCTGAACTCGTGCTTATCGATCCTTCCCTCGTCACGCTTCCGATCTCTCTTTATTGATTAGGCCTTAGGGTCCTTCAATGTCTGTGTCAACTCTTAGTTGTTAGTAGACCCTTGGGCCCTTGTGAGGTTCTCGTGGTGCACATACCCAAGTTATGAACGTGAGCTTGAATGAGTATAACCCCATAGTATATTAATGTTTGCCTATTGAGCGACCCATATATTATTACGTATGAGTATGTGCTCGTAAATCGATATATTTAGTGTTTAGACGTAAGTAGTTACGTTTCGTTGCATGAGTATATAGGTGATATACATATGGTAGTAGGATTATAGTTTTGATTGGTATTGCTTGCTTTTGCGGGATGTTGCATGTGTGCATACCGTGAGGTATACACGACTATTGCACATCTTAATTGTGTATGCGTGGATGTGTTAGTATGCTAATTATAGGTAGTAGGCTATAGTGTGAATATATATGTTACACGTGATTATTCCAACCCCCGGTGTCGCTACCCGACGCCGGTGTAGCTTTCGCGTAGTGTTGAGGTAACGTTTTGCACCCCTAGGACCCCCAACCCAATTGCATGCTAATCAAGACTAAAAATCAGTATTTTTTAAAGTATTTTAAATGTTTTAAATTCACTAATCAAGATTAATAATATGGACTTTAGGCCGGTGGACTTGTGCACGTAGGATAATTGTGATTTTTGGACTCATTGGACGGTGTGCTCAGACGTCGAATTTGCAGGCAAGTGAAACTTGCCAACTCTTGTGTAGGGCCATGTTTTAGGCCACTTTCTTGTTCCTAGCGTAAAAGAGACTAGTCAGTGAAATGATAGCTGGCTAGACGCCTACTTGATCTAGTTTGACAACGAAACTAGATCCGTCGCCTAATTGATCTAGCTTGACAACGAAGCTAGATCCAACCCTTTAAACTTGTTGTTCATGCATACTAAACTGTCACGTTTACTTTCCTTAAACTGTACGTACTTTTAACTGCCATGCATTGCATCTTACATGTCATCCAACTTGATTGTTGCATCGTAGCACACGCTACAAAATACTTGTACAAATACGTGTTTCCGTGTCCCTGGCTAGGTGCACCCCTAGGCCATACTTGTTTACACACTTCCTGGCTCGTGGTCCAGAAGCGAGCATTCCGTGTTCGGGGGTAAGGCCCTGGCTCGACACACGTGGGGGGGTAGGGATAAACGTTCACTTGAGCTTAGGAGTGGCCCGATCAGCCCTCTAGCCAAAAGGCGGAATCTCTGTGCACGAGGTGCTTACTTTCCTTGTCTTGTACTTGTCTTGTGAATGCCATGCCATGCTCGTACTTTACTTTACTTTACCTTACCTGTTGCACTCATACTTTAAACTGCCATGTCATCGCATTCATGCTAGAACTGCTAGGTTGTTCACTTTACTTTCAGTTTCCTTGCACAAGTCTCCCAGACTTGCTGACATGTGCCCCTTGCTCTTTTGGGTGTCACATGTTAGACTTGAGCCAGAGGTCGTTGCTGTGTACGTGATGAGTTGCTGACGCTGAGTCTGAGTCCATGATTGCCCAGGAGGATTTTGGTGGACACCGGTGACCATGCCTTGAGTTTTGTTGAGCTTTAGGCCTTTTGTTAGTTGTTGGTGCGTAGCACCGTTGTTTTGTACTTTTTACTTTGTTGGCCATGTTTGGGCCTTTAAACTCTTTTCTTTTCAGCCTGGTGGCTTTTTCTGTGATGTTGAAACTTATTTTATGGATATTCTGAGATATCTCTTTTGTCTCATTTAAATATTATTATCTTTGTTTCGTTCGCGTTGCAAGGACGTGCAGTTTAAATTTGATCGACGCTTATCGGACTTGCAGCTTTGTAGCTTCAAGTCTGAGCGGACCTTCTCACGCTTCGCCTCCACATTTTTGGGAAGCGGGGCGTGACAAAGGAAATAGTCAAAAAACAAAAAGCTGCAACGGCTAGAATCTGGGCAAAACGTCATCGATAATCGACTGATAAACAAATGACAATCGACTGTCCAACGGTTAAATAATTCCCAACGGCTATAATCTGAGTCAGGACAGTCGACTGATGAAGACTATAAAGTCGACTGTATACAGGATAGGTGCCTGTAAATCCTTCAGCAGGCGACTGCTGCAGTGGATGGAATAAAACAGAGAGATGCAATCTTATGCACTGTATGCAGACAGATTACTGATGACCAGAATACAGTCGACTATAAAATAAACAGGCGACTGTAAATACTGAACCAGTGGACTGACTAGCAAATTGGGATAAATCTCAGACACTGCAAGTTGCACACAGTCAACTGTTGAATAATTCATAGGCGACTGTTGGAAGACAGGCGACTATAAATTGACGGTCAGTCGGCTGATCCAAAAGCTCAAGTATGAGTCAATAAAAGGTTGACTTGAGCAGTTCACCACAATCAACTGTAGAAGGCTCGATAGGCGACTAGAATCACCCAGTCGACTATAAACCTTCAGCAGGCGACTGATGGATAGCCAGAGACTCCAATTGAGTCTTTGGGCAAGATGAACCTATTGGGTTGAATTTTATAATAATCATAAGGCTCATTAAGATGGTTAAATACATATGCATGAATGAGAAGACTATCTATCAAGACATTACAATAAACATAGACTCAAAAAGAGAAGCAATAAATGAAATAATACATGGATTACATTGCTTTCCTTAGAGTATATGGCTTCAATCTTGAAAGCCTTGATGCTCCCCATCATCTTCAAGCTTTGGCATCCATTGAGTCCAAGCTTTGGCCTAGCTCCTCCTGATGTCCATCCTTGCACCAAGTGTAAAGTCTCCAAAAATGATATTCTTGAAATGTTAACTATGAGACTAAAACATGAGAGTCATTAGCAACAACATAATGTTGTGATCATCATCAAAATAACATTGGTATGAAACACCAGTACTCAACACATGTAAGCCCACCCTCCGTGGGTAAAAAGAAAATGTGGAGACGGACTTTGAGGGATGAGCCCGATCTCATGAGGGAAACGATGGATAATGTTAGAGAGGTCGCGGAAGTCATAAAGATCTCCTGCTCCCAGTGGATTGAAGTTCTGTCTAAGCGTTTATATGAACTCAAAGAATATCTAGAAGATGTGTTGGATGCATTGTATATGGAACTTAGTGAGAATGAGAGAGGCGGGAGGAGATTTGCCAATATGCCCGATGCGTCTAGGAACCGATTCGTTACCAAGAAGGTTGCTGTGATGGAGAGGGAAAGAGATGATACGGGAGGAGAAGGGGACGGCCATGCTGGAGAATGGCATTTGTAAAGTATATATAGTATGTTTCATGTTATGATGTGTTAAACTAAAACGGGTGGGTAGAAAATAGTGTGTTGTATAAGAGGAGGAAGTGATGGATAGTGTGGCATTGGCCACTTGTTTGTTGTGTGGGATGTGTGTTGGATTTGGGCACTATGTAGAATGCTGGACTTGGGATTTTAATGAGGGATAATTATTGTAACATGTATAATTAGTTTTTATTCATGCATCATACTTGCCTTGGTATTTTGTACATTATGGTGTCTTTTATGTATATGCAAATGGATGCAGAAGTTTGATGGATTTTGGCCATATGTTGCATGGTTGCATTAGGGTTTTTTCTTGGTTTCTTTCATGTTTCTGCATTGGGCATTTTCAACACTATGGTGTATTTTCTTGGTTTCTTTCAATCTGCATCATGCTTGCCTTGTGATGTTGTACACTATGGTGTCTTTTATGTTTCTGCATTGGGCATTTGTATGTAGTGTTGGATTTTGGCTGGATTTTGGTCCTCTGTTGCATGCTTGACATATGATTTTTTATTTGTTTTCTTTGCTGAATCTTCTATGTGTTTTTGTATATGGATTTGGATATGTTGGGGAGTTTGACAATCTGCATCATGATTTCCTTGTGATGTTGTACACTCCGGTTTCTTTGCTGCATCTGCTACATGATGCCGGATTTTGTGTTGGATTTCAGATGGATTTTGGCCATATGGTGCAGGGTTGCCCTTGGGATTTTTTTCTGCTACTATCTTTGCTGTTTCTTCACTGGGGTTTTGATAATCGAGAATGAATTGTTGTGGAGTTTGGCCAAGTTATATTGTAAAAGAGCCCAATAATGAAACATAAAAATATGTGACTCCATGTGTGCTCCTTCTACATAACCCAAGTTATATTGTATATCCTTCATAATGAATGACTGGCAGTTTGGTTCTTTTAGTCCCCAAGTTGGAGAGGACATTTATTGAGCTTCATATGCTATGATATGTATTTTTATAGTTTTCACTTTCCATTGAAGTTATTTGATAGTGATATTAAATGGATTTTGTCAATCTGTTTCATGTTTGACTTGGGAGTTTGTATACTATGGTGTCTTTGTTGTATCTGTATTGGGCTTTTTTGGCTTCACTTCAAGAATCTGACTTTTGGGTGGATAAGGAAGGAGCCACTGCCATGCAACCTTATGGGAAAATGAAATAACTAATTTCTGAGGGCTATCTGATTCATGCAGTGGGATGTGGTAAACTATGTTGTCTTGGGTTTATCTGCATTGTTCTTTTGTATTTGTTGTGGATTTTGGCACTCTGTAGAATGATTGACTTGGGATTTTTATGAGGGACACTGCTTGTAACATCTATAATGAGTTTTGATGTATACATCATGCTTGCCTTAGAATTTTGTACAATATGGTGTCTTTTCTGTTACTGCAACTGGTTGCTGCAGTTGGAGGTGGATTTTTGCTGGATTTTGGCCATATGTTGCATGGTTGCCATTGTGATTTTTTTCTTGGTTTCTTACATGTTTTTGCATTGGACATTTTGTATATTATGATGTCTTTTCTTGGGTTCTTCCAATCTGCATCATGCTTGCCTTGCGATTTTGTACACTACGGTGTCTTTCCTGTTTCTGCATTGGGAATTTGTTTATGCATTGTAAACTATGGTGTCTATGATTGCATTAGAAGTTTTTGTTAGATTTGAGCTGGATATTGGCACTCTGTTGATTTCCTTGTGCTTTACATTGTCGTGTGATTTTCCTTGCTTTATGGTTTTTTGTATGGAGTGGGCAAAGTTCTGGAGTTTGGTAATACTCTCTATGCTTGCCTTGGGATTTTGTAACCTATGTTGTCTTTGTTGTATCTGCATTGGAAAGATGAGTTTTTTGGAACTGTGTAAACAATGGTGTTTATGCTAAATATGCAACCTGTCAGCTTACAATTTGTGTTTGATATTGTTTGGCTTATGGCCCTCTATAGCATGCTTGCATTAGGAATATTTATCCTTAGTTGTCTTAGATGAAGGGGTGTTGTAAATGAATGAGGAAGTGCAGTGGAGTTTGGCAATCTCCTACATGATTGCCTATGGAGTTTTAAACCCATGGTTTCTTTGCTTTATCTACATTGGAGTCTTGTACATTGTGTTGGATTTGTTTTGGCTTTTGGCCTTCTGTAGCATGCATGCATTTGCATTTTTTTAAATAGGGGGATTATGATTTTTATGAAATGGGTTGTTGTAAATGGAGGAGGAGGTGAAGTGGAGTTTGGCAATCTCCTAAATGATTGCATGTGGATTTTTAAACCTATGGTGTCTTTGATTTATCTTTGTAAGAAGATATATGCCCTTCAGGCAATTTGTCCTAGGAAACATCTTGTTCAAAATATAAATGGTACTAATTATCCTAGTATAAATTCATTGAATTATATACTTGGATAATTTTCTTAGACTTAAAGCGAGGTCATTACATATCTAGATGTAGATCTTGATTATGGAAAGTTAATGACCGATAGGAACTTAAGTCTTAAAACGTTCATGGTCATAGATGTGTCGAGAAAAGGATATCGGCACATCAGACATATCATTGTGTCTTTGTCTTACCCTAAATGGTAATGATGATCTCATAGTCATTCAACCTGGCGAAGTCGGAGACACGGCACAGCTGCTCATTTGAGAATGAGTCCACTGAACAACCCAATAAAGAGTTATTAAATGGTTAAACTTTAATTAAACTATCATTAATAACTCTGTAGTGATGATAGGCAAGTTGGTCCTTAAGACTTGAAGTCATTGTACGAACATGTGCGTGAATAGTGTCACTTAGATCTATGATCTAACTTCGAGGCTAGGCCTGCTGAAAGGTCTTAGGTTGGGTGACACTTGAAGCATACGAGGTAAGTAAATACCTAAGATGGGATTCGTCTCTTCCGTTAAAGGTAAGTTAGTGTCACAGGCTCGGCACGGTTCTTTGTTCTAAACCTCTGCCGAAGTACGTTGTAAGATGTACAACATGTATATAACAAAGACCGTAGTATGCTGACCGTTGATGGCTAGTAGGGTTGACGGTTTAACATACCCTAGGCCATGCAAGGACATAGTTATGACGAATGGAATAAAACTGCGGTATTCATCACTGACACAGTCAGAGTGATCTCGACGACACTTTTGTCGTTGGGTCAATTATGTAATTATGATGCTAAAATAGGGATGACACCTGCTGCTCGTGGTTACTGTCGTTTAGGGGTTTCGAGCCATAACCTGTAGTAAGGTCAAGATGTAGGGTCTCACACCGAGTTCGGTTTGCGTCTTATTAATAGAAGAATTTAGGTGGAGTGCACTCGGGTGCACGAGAATAAATGAAGTCACTAAGAGTTAGTGACATTAAGTCGATCTATATTAAATAGGATTTAATAGGATCACCTTTTGACATTAAATGATATTTAATAATGTAGCAAAATGTTTGCGACTTCGGCATTAGTGGAATGTTGTATGGGATTAATGCATGTGATGCAAACAGATTTAAAAAGCATCGTAAATAGTTTACGATAATATTTTAGATCATATAATGCTTAGAAATGGATAGATGGCTCATTAGGATGGTCCTATTTGAAACATGCTTTCCAACGAATCTGAAATCGGCCCAATTGAAGTTGTAGAAATCAAGAAACAGTCCGAAAGGCCAGAAACCAGTTCTGGCCGCGGGTCCAAATCCGCTCGGTGGGCTGAACCCGCCCGCAATGGGGGTCCAGCCCGCTGGCGGGCTGGACCCGCCCGCTTATGGAGGGGGGTCAAGCCCGCCTGCCCAGCCTAGGTGCGGCGCCCAGAATTGACCCAGCTGGCATGTGGGCCACACCTGTGGTTGAACCGGAGGACGCGCAAGGAGCACGCCTTCCACTCCCAAGCATAGGAGTGTCAATGCAAAAAAAATAACCTGTGAGTACCGGATCGGATCACATGGACAAGTCGTTCTACATTCACAAGTTTGATCGATAAAGATAGATAATAGCGTGAAACAACCACCTCAATTAACGGTGGAAAAGTGGGAAAATCGTGTGACGAATCTACGATCTTTAACCTAAATTGGTAGGGTTAGAGAGCCAAATAGGATGTTAGGATAGTTAGGCGAGGAGAATGGGTTGTGGGTTTACTAATGTTGGTGTTAATCAAACTTAAATTACCCACATATAAATCAATTAGGCCTGGCCCGCAACTGCGTTGATTTCTTCTTTTTTTAAATTCCTTTTTTTACTTTTCGAAGCAGCGGCCCACAAATTTGAAAGCGGGCGAACGCTGGGATCTATGCCACGTGGCGCTGCGGGATTGCGCCACGTGGCGCCCATTTACAATCCATTTTTCTGGGTTTTAACCCCATTTCTCTTCCAAATAATTCCCAAAAAATACCTTGAAATCTCAGAAAAATCCCCGAAAATTCTGAAAAATCTCCAAGTCTCCCAAGAGTACTTGAAAAATGTGAGAAGGAGAAATTAGTCCATTTGTGAGAAAATTAACATAATGACTATTATAAAACACAATCTCAACTTCCAATAATCATATAAAATAATCTATTACTCAAATAATTCTAAAAAATTAGCGATATGATCACAATAATAACAGGAGTATATGAAAAATAGTAGGAAGCCAATAAGGACGATAAAAACCGTATTTTGTGCAAAGAATGAGGATAAGCTCTAAAAATGACATGAAGTGAAAATATACCCAAAAAGAGCAAGATTAAGTATAATTCTTAGCACAAAATGGGGATAGTTAGGGGATATAAATATACATTTTTCACTCCGATCACACCCGCAACTAGCTTTTTTCTAGTCCCTAGCAAAATATGCGATAAATTCGGATTAAAATGAAAAACATGCACCAAACTCAAGATATCCTCATGGCATACCTGTTGGGGTTTTGGCGGACCCCCAGAGCTCGGGTCTGTGTCCGTCCTAAGTCGGACGAACCACAGGGGCACAAAAGCGCAGCAGAAATAGAAAACAAAATTTCCTAGACTAGCTAAACTATTTAGTTAGGCTCCGAGGGAGCCAGAACCTAGCCCGATCTATGCCAACTTGGGGTGGATCTGACCACCCCAAGAGGGATCTACTCTAAAGCGACTAATTAAATCTACACTAAAACTACTTAACCACATACCCGGAATCTTGGCCCTGGAGCAGGCAAGATGTACAGCACCGTCTTCAGAAGCTCCTCGTAGACGAGCCGCCTTGACTCGAACCGCCTGAGCCGCCTCGCACCCTCGAACTGATCCGCCCGAACCGACTTTTGCCTCCGAGCCAATCACACGCGGTAGAAAGTTTCACTTGAGAAGAACCCGCGTCTTAGACATCCGGATCAAAATCCAAACCCCCTTCGTAGTCTTGCTAGGACTACTCCGGTGAATAGGAAGAGAGAGAGAAAAGTTTAGTCGCCGATCGAGCTTGCTCTAAAAGTCTGGAGCTACTCGATCGATGACTTGGTGTGTTTTTCAACAAAGAGAGTGCACCCCTATTTATATAGGGAGTCGGCACTCACTCTCTCGTTGCGAGCAATGTGGGACTTTTGCAAATGGGAGAAAAAACCAATTAAGCCAATTTGGCTTAATTTCTAGTTTAAGTGAGCTTTTCATAAAAGCAAACTTTAACTAATTAATTCTCTTTGCACATTAAACTTTAGACACCAAACAAGCTATCAATCTGAAGAGCTTCGAATGGTGAACGCGTAGGAACCGACGGCG
Source organism: Scilla litardierei (assembly GCA_030789695.1). Lineage (NCBI taxonomy): Eukaryota > Viridiplantae > Streptophyta > Magnoliopsida > Asparagales > Asparagaceae > Scilla > Scilla litardierei. The sequence continues at coordinate 39,627,466 of CM061138.1, read as the reverse complement.
ATGAATTTCGACTTCGTTTGACCCCTCAAACAATTGCCCAACGTTGGGCAAATAATCGATTTTCGTAGCCGTCATTTGGGGTTTCAAAAACCCTAAAATTAACTTAAGTTGCGGGCGCGCCCGCTAAGAGCGGGCGCGCCCGCCTAAGGAGACAAGGGCGGGCCGCACGCCCGATGCAACAGCGGGCGCTGGCCTGCTGTGCAGCGGGCCACGCCCGCTACTGCAACGGGCACCCGCCCGCTGCAGTCAGCGGGCCTTGCCCGCTGCAGCCAGCGGGCTGCGCCCGTTTGCCTTTGTCTATGGGATTATTAGCCCAGTGGGTCTAACCCACTTCACCTTGGACTATTTTCGCGTTTCTGGGCTCGTTTGAGCTCCGATTTGGACGCGGTTTGAACCTGTGTTTAGACCGGGATGATCCCGTCATCCAGGTAACCCTTTCCAATATATTTGTTCCTACTAAATTTGTTTTAACTAATTTACGACACGTTTAATCTTTGGTTTTCATCAAATGCAACATTTGTCCCTATTGCTCTTGCGACTAACTTTCACAACTTGACTTGTGAAAATTATCGAATGATTTTCTCTCAATTAATGTTCCTATTACTAAGACATGAACACTACTCAGTGTGAGACCCTACAGCCTGAGCTTACTACAGGTTGGGGCTCGGAACCCCTAGACGACGGTCACTACGAGCAATAGCTGTCGTCCCTGTTTCAGAATCATCATAACGTGATCGACCCTTTGACAAAAACATCATTGGGTTTACATTGGCTGTGTCAGTGATGAACTCCGTTAGCTATAGTCCCTTCGTCAAGACTGTGTCCCTGTTGGCCTAAGGTATGGTTTACTGTCAACCCTATTAGACAACATTGGTCAGTATACAGCGGTCTTTGTTGTATTCACGTTGTGCCTCTTACAACGTACCCCGGCCGAGGATTAACACAAAGATCGTACTGAGCCTGTAACACTAACTTCCCTTTAATGGAAGTGACGAATCCCATCTTAGTCATCCACTCACCTCGAGAGCTTCAGGTGCAACTCAACCTAAAATCTTTCAGCAGGCCTAGCCTCGAAGCTAGATCATATGTCTAAGCTACATGGTTCGCTCACAGGTTTGTACAAATGACTTCAGGTCATAAGGACCAGTTAACCTATCATCACCCTAGAGTTATTAAAGACAGTTTAGTTAAAGTCAACCATTTAATAACTCTAATTTGGTCGTTCAGTGAACTCATTCTCCAATGAGCACCTGTGTCTCGTCTCCGATTTCACCAACTCGAATGACTATGAGATCATCATTACCTTAAGGTACGACTAAGACACAGTGGTCTAGCCGATGTGTCGATATCCAGTTCTCGACACATCTATGACCACGAACCGTTTAAGACTTACGTTTATATTCGGTCGCTTACTTACTCATAATCGAGATCTCATCTAGATACGTAAGGACCTAAATATAAGTCTATGGATATTATCTAAGTATATTAATACGAACGATTTATACTTAGAATAATAGGTACCATATACAGTATGAACAAGATGTATACTTTTTGGATAAAATGCCTTATGGGCATATATTCTCCTACATCTCCCACTTGCACTTAGGCTATTTATCTCGGTATCTCATACCGTTATAGCATATCAGTCACTTTGACATTTATATAACAAACCTAAGAGTGGTTTTACTAACGAGTATCTACAACGAATTTTAATGGATTAATTGATACATTTCTTGATCACGCAGGGTTGATCCTTTGGAAAAATGATCTGGATAAATTTTTCCTATCTTTTGTATTACTAACGATTAGCTTATACAATCTAGATGTAGGGTCTAACATTTCTATAAGTCAGTCTCAGCTCATTCCACTTATCTTGTGTCAATATGTCGAGTACATACGTGACACCATAAGTCTCTATATATACGATTAAATCAAAACAATTTTGATTCAATGTTTTATACAGATGATTCATATAAGGTGGAAATCCTTTTTACTTAGTCCAAAAGACCGGAACTAAGTATACGAGCTGGCTACCACTGACTTTAAGAATTACCTGGTTAAATACTTCAATATTATATCTAAATCAAATTTAGATTATATATACGAAGATGTAACCATTTGATAAGTGCTTTAGATGGAATGTACTAGTGTCAGGTTTGGTTTGACGAATGAGTCAAGTCAAGATCGGTTTAAGGAGCCTTGACATTGATTCGCTCAATCAAAACGTCCTACACTGTACTTTTCCCTTAATCACATTTAATATTAACTCTTTAATAACTAAATGCAGTTTATTAAGAATTAATCTTAATATGCGTATAATTGTGATCGCACACAATTAATACGCCCCTGGAACCTATACTTAACTACCAATTGACTATAACATTAAGTCAGCTCAAAAATCAACATTTTCCGAAGTTTCGCATCATAATTTTGAGAATTTCCGCAATCATCTCAGAAAGCCACAATCACAGAAAATTTAAGCCAATCAAATTTCAACTCAACATCAAACGTAATTCCTGAGACATTCATAAAACAACGGATTTGTCACGCCATGCTTCCCAAAAAGGACGGAGGCGAAGCGTGACTAAGGCCCGCTTAGGCCGGGGCAGAGAGCCCAGACCCAATAAGCGTCTGTGGTATTCCAAAACGAAGGAACATGTCCCTGCATGTTAGTACGAAACAACAAAAGTACTGAAAAGAGATATCATTTCATTTTATTCTAAAAATAACATCCAAAGTACTGAGAGTCTAAAACGCCCGAAGGGCTACAACTGCAGAAAAAGAACTACCGGTGCAAGCACCCAACCTAGTCAAGAAACAAAAGGTGCAACGCACCCAAACTAAACTGAGAAAGAAACTCTGGATCAGCAACGAGAGGCCTCTAACTCTGGTCCTCCTCTGGGTCGTACTCCGGATCAACGTCCTCTGGCTCTCCGTCTGCTGGCAAGTCCGTCTCGTCGACGTACTCTGACTCAACACCTGACGTACATCACTAAAAGAAGGAACTGTACGTCAGGTAAGGTCTACAAAAGGGGTTAGACCAAACTACAAGTGTATTAACTTTTAGACAATGATTTACTGGTTGATTAACATGCTGGGGTAATAACTGAGTAATAAAAAGAAGTAACGCAGCAGGAAAGTAAAGCGTAGCAAGTAGTAGTCGTAGTGTGTGCTACCAACTACGGGACTAACCTACAGGTGTCATGACAAGTCGGGACGTGACGGAACAAGACGAGACAAGACAAGTGAGACACGAAAGGGTTCACGCCTTACGGTTCGAGGGGGATCAGACCCTCTTGCCGTGCGCACGCTCAACCCAACCCCAAACCCCAAGGAAGACAAGACAAGACAAACAGTACAAGGGATCACTCGCTCTAGCTTGGCGAGTCCCCTATTGTCCGCAGGCTGTGTATCAGTACAAGGGATCACTCTCTCTAGCTTGGAGAGTGCCCTATTGCCCGCAGGCTGTGAATCAGTACAAGGGATCACTCGAAGAGTGCCCTATTGCCCGCAGGCTGTGAATCAGTACAAGGGATCACTCGAAGAGTGCCCTATTGCCCGCAGGCTGTGCAAGAAGGGACGAGACGTGACAAGACGGGAAGGGTTATTCTAGGGTGTCCACACACACGCACACACATGATAGCCCTACAATATCAAAAGTTGTTGTTGTCAGGCTCAGACTTCGTCGTCAAGTCTGAGCCGTCAAGGGTCGTCCCGGACGCTATCATTTCACGTCCGATTCTATTTGTTCACAGTTATCAGTTCTAACCAACTAAGGCCTAAGCACGGCCAAAAGTGCAAGTGGATACACTTGCCTGCGATGGCGAGTGTGTCGTCCTCTCGAAGCGTCTCGTCCAAGCGTCTCGTCCGTGGAAGTCTGTCTGAAACAGTGCCGTGGCGACGGTGTCAGGTCTCAATTTCATCAAATCCTATTAAGGTTCGTTTCTAGGTTATCGGGACTATCCTATTCGTCAAAAGTCACTTTTTCGATGTTTCAGCCCAATCGACGATCAAATCCTATGTGCACAGTCAACAAAGTCCATTCGTCGATTTTCTAGATTTGTACAACATTTTACTGGTGTTGGAAAAATAATTTTTAGTTCAAATTGTCGATTTTTAGTTTAGGGTTCAGTCAGCTATTGTGGGGGTTTCTACGAGTTTCGGGGACCAACCTTAACCGGAGTTTGTCGTAGATTGGAAGTCGTGTCTGAACGGAGAACTCCTTAACGTCAAATCTGGTCCACGCACGATTTCCCAGAAGTCGAAACTTGCGACGAAGGCCTACGACGTGTCGTAACGTCGTAGAAGGCAAATCCGCGAAGTAGCACGCCCAAGTGGGGCCCACAGTAGTGCTAGGGGTCAATGGGGGACCCACAACACCTTTAGAGAACTTGGGGGGGCCCACCACAGGAGTTGGTGTGGGAGAATCCAAGTTGCGACGTCCGGCCGTCGGTCGGGCACGGTCGGTGCGGAGAATTCTCTTGGTCAGACCGAGAGAACGCAGCGCACGGGGCCGGTCGTCGCAGCGGAGAGCGTTGCAAGGCAGGGCGCTTCGGTCGCAGCGGGTCGGTGCGGAGAATTCTGTCGGTCGGGCGCTTGGGCGAGGCTTGCAACGGAGCGGGGTGCGGAGCGCTTGCGGGTGCGGAGCGGGCTCTCGGTCGGTGCGGGCGATGGCTTCGGTCGGGCGCTTGGCGATGCGGGCGATGGTGCAGCGGTGCGGGCGAAGCGGCAGTGCGGGGAAATCTCTCAGTCAGACCGAGAGATGGCCTCGGTCGGAGCGGGCGACAGCGGGGGGGGCTTGCAGCGGAGCGCTGCAAGCGGGCGATGCGGAGCGGAGCGTCGATCGTGCACATGAAATGCGGGGGGCGGCTGTCGCAACGTTGCGACGAACTTTGGGAAGGTGTTTTTGACGGCTAGGGTTTGTGTGATGCGGAAATAAGCTAGCCTAGGGCTAATATAAATAGGAAAGAGGGTTAGGGCTAGGTCTAGGGTTTATGGGATTAATAAAAATAATTAAAATGATTTATTTAAAACAAATATCTCTTCTCTCCCACACGCAAAGTTGGGTGCGGCCAAAAATTCTGAAATTTGGTCAAAAAATTCGTGTTATTATAATATAGGAATTTTATTATAATTAAAACACTTATAAAAATTAATTTTAAAATTATTTAAAACTTGCTAAAAATGGAAAATAGGTCAAATTAAGTCTAAAAATCGTAAAATAATTATGGGATGATCGGGACGATGAAAGAAAGAGAGTGAAGAAGACGGATCTAAATTTCGACGTCGAGAGACGAAACTAAAAATAGAAACGCCTCGCGTCAAAATAGAAAGTCGCGACGTCACATCAAATAAGATAGTATCGCGGAAGAACGACTCGAGATATGTCGTTCCAAAGTTGTTCCACAATCTAATACTTTCAGAGACGATCACGTCAACATATCACACAATAATGTTCAAAATCAAATAGAGTCTAAAATAAACACGTGCACGATCAAGAGCACGTGCACAAAGAAAGTACGATCGAAAACCGACCGTTACATCCTCCCCAACTTAGAAATGATTCCGTCCTCGGAATCAACATCAAGCATCGCTGGGAAAAAGATGCGGGAAGCGCTCTCTCATATCATCCTCACGCTCCCAGGTGGACTCTCCAGGTGATCCGTGACGCCACATCACTCTCACCAGGTCGACTATCTTATTCCTCAACTGCTTCTGTCGACGGTCCAAGATCTGCACAGGCTGCTGGTCAAATATCAGGTTCGGGCGAACCGTAATCTCCGAGAAATCAACCGTGTGCGACGGATCACTGACGTACCGACGTAGCTGAGATACGTGGAATACGCCGTGAACACCCTCCAAAGATGGTGGCAGAGCAAGGTGGTAGGCCACTGCTCCCACACGCTCTAGCACATCAAAAGGCCCAATATACCTCGGACTCAGCTTCCCCTTCTTCCCAAAACGAATAACTCCGCGGTTCGGAGAAATCTTTAGGAAGACGTGATCTCCAGGCTGAAACTCCAAGGGTCTCCTCTTGGCATCTGCCCAATGCTTGAAGCGATCCTGTGCAACTCTAAGCTTCTGCCTGATGTCTCTCACGACATCCACAGCTTCCACTATCATCTCTGGACCCAACAGCTCCCGATCTCCGATGTCATCCCAGCTCAGTGGCGATCGACACTTCCTTCCATATAAGGCAGCAAACGGCGCCATGCCAATGCTCGCCTGGTAGCTGTTGTTATATGAGAACTCCACCAAGTGAAGATGGTCCTCACATGATCCCTTTAAATCGAGCGTACAAGCTCGCAGCATATCCTCCAGAATCTGAATAGTCCTCTCGGACTGGCCATCAGTCTGCGGGTGGTACGCTGTGCTGAAACTCAGACTCGTACCCAAATTCTCCTGCAGACTTCTCCAGAACTGAGATGTGAACCTCGTGTCTCGGTCAGACACAATGCTCACGGGGACTCCATGTAAGCGTACAATCTCCTGCACGTACACGATCCACATCATGACTATTTCAAAGAGGAAAACAAAAGAGTGTTGGAAGCAATGATCTAGGATTTTGGTTTGATGATGACAAACGTGTCGGTATATCTAATGTGTGTGCTCAGTGTGTTTCAGGCTTGACTACACAATATTCTATTGATATTTGGCGGAATTGCTATTCGTATAGCATATTGGGAGAGAGGGAGTGTGTGTGCACAAAGAAGTTTGTCTTGGCCAATAGGGATCAAAGTTGGACTTGGTCCAACATGAAGAGATGGAGCCAAATCCTATTTGGTTATTGGAATTTATCCTATGCTATACAAACTTCTTAGCCAATACAAACTCCTAGTAAAATTCAAATTCACAATTTGTATTTTCAATCTCAATTGCCATGGAGATCAAATTCTAAATTCGTATTTCCAATCCTACTCAAATCCTACTTGATTTCCCATTCAAAGATGGGCTCAAATCATGGCCTCAAATCTTTCCTAAATACTAGGGATCCTATCTTTGACAATTCATCTTCTATATCCCTATATAAGGTCACCTACCTAGGTTAATTAAAGGTGCGGCAATACAATTAAATCAAAGGGGCTACACAAATATTTCGCACGGCTAAACATCATAAAAGGCTAAGTTTTAAAAGAGTGGTGAGCACGGCTTCATCAAATGGCAATAGTCCATCAAACCTCAACTATCTCCTAAGCAGCCATCATCAATATTCCTAAGGGCAAAAACCCTAGCCCCGTAACCTAGCTCTGAGCTCTTCAAGTGTGCGTCGTCCGCAACCAAGCTTCCTCGTGTTCATCTTCTAGCTGCCGTCGTGAGGAGTACATCGCCGCCGTTAATCGAAGTCGCAGCAGAGCAGCCATCACCGAAGTCGGAGCCCCGACTATCGAAGCCTCCCGTCGCTGATGTCATCCTCATCATCTCGTAGCCGCCGTCGTCACCGAAGTCTCCGTAAATCGAAGAGCCCGACGCCACTATCGAGGAGAAGACTATCGCACGCTGAAGTTGAACGGTGAGGGACGAGAACGCCGCTGTCAAAGTTCGCCGCTATCCCCGCTGTCGCTATCGCCGTCGAAGAGCTCCGCTCGTCGAAGATCCGTCGACGCCTCCATCGCTGCTCGAGATCGGCCGACGTTCCTCGGAGCATCCCACGCCAAGCAAGCAGCCAACGACACCGGAGAAGCTGCCGTCGTCTTCACTGCTGCATGCGAGAAATCGAACGGACGGATAAGATCACTCCTTTGAATCAATCGGACGGCGGAGATCGAAGCTGGCAATTACAACCGAAGCAAATCAATTCGCAATCTTCGTGCTGACGTGGCGCTTCACACACCGTCAATCACGAGTCATCAACGGCCAAGATCCTCTTCACGCAAGATCACGCGAAGCAAAAGAAAGCGCGCGAACATTAAAGCGTGACGTGGCGGGGCAACTGCAAAACCCACATCGAGTTTTAAGTGCTGACGTGGCGAGGAGTTTTATAAAGGAGTTGCTTTGCGTACAGGCCGTTATTTAAAAAGGTTGAACTGAGCTTCTCAGTGCACAGACTTGAATTATTAAAAGGAGTTGCTACACGCACAGACCGCCAGCTTATAAGGGATTGAACTGAATTGCTTTGTGCACAGACCAGTGCACAACTTGACATCTGGGAGTCAGATTGAGACACCGTTTGCGTCAGATTGGAGCTGACGATGTGCTGATTGACAGAGACGTCAACACAGGCACAAACTGAGCATCTCTAAACTCTAAACTCCTTTATTTGTGTCTTAGTGTAACGTTCTCTGTAGGGGAAACTTTTACCTTTTTGGGGACTATTTTGGGACTTGTCTAGTTGGGACTAGACAAGTGGGACCCAGCTAGTTTGGGACTAGCTGGTAGAAAGCATTACTAGGATTGATAGTAAGAGAAAACGCTGTGTGTGGGGTACTGAGAGTCTGGCGAGTGTAGAGACGTAGAGGGTGCTCTGAGCGTGCTCTAACTTGTGGTTTTGTACCCATTGCGCTATTCAATACTAGTTCTGCTTTGGGGGCTGGAGTAGGTCGTTGGGACGACCGAACCAGGGTAAATCTGCTGTGTACTCTGTGTCTGTATTTTATTTACTCTAGTTGTGCTATAACTGTGTGTGCTTATTCGTGGGTTGCACGAATTATTTTTTATCAGCCTATTCACCCCACCCTCTAGGCTAGGATCCAGATCCAACAAAGAGAAGTAAAAAGAAATTTTACCTCCAGATATTTCCTCGCCAAATCTTCCGTAGACTCGCCCACTCGGAATGGCATAAAGTGCGCAGACTTGGTCAACCGATCTACGATCACCCAAACTGCGTCGTTCTGCCTCGGGGTCTGAGGTAAACCAGTAAAGAAGTCCATCGTAATATGTTGCCACTTCCACTCCGGAATAGGAAGCGGTTGCAGCAACCCAGCAGTACAATGGTGCTCAGCCTTCACCTGTTGGCATATCAAACACTTGGCAACGCTCCATGCCACGCTCCTCTTCATGCCAATCCACCAATAATTCAGACGGAGATCCTTATACATCTTGGTGCCTCCAGGATGTATAGAATATGGCGAGCTATGAGCCTCGCTCAACAGCTCCTAGCGAACATCACCTGCAGATACACAAAGTCTGCTGCCGTATCGCAGCGAACCATCCTCATGAATCACGAACTCCGTCCGTAGTCCAGCTTCAACCTGCCTCCTGATCCTCTGCAGTTTTGGATCTCCTGCCTGTGCTGCCTTGATCCGATCCACGATCGTGGACTGAATCTGCAAATTCATGAACGAATGAACTACACCAGGTAGGACAACCTCCAAATCCATCTCTCTCAGCTCCTGCTGAATCCTCTAGTCGGCAGTATGCATCATCGCAGTAGGAAGTATACTCAAGGCATCCGGCACTACGTTCACCTTCCCCGGATGATACTGCAAATCAATCTCGTAGTCAGCCATGAGCTCTAACCATCGCCTCTGACGCATATTGAGCTCCTTCTGCGTAAAGATGTACTTCAAGCTCTTGTGATCGGTGAAAATCTTCACACTCTCACCTAGCAAGAAGTGCCTCCAAATCTTCAGTGCAAAAATCACTGCTGCCAACTCCAGATCGTGCGTCGGGTAATTCTTCTCATGAGTCCTCAACTAACGAGAAGCGTACGCGACCACGTGGCCATGCCGATGCAAGACGCACCCTAGGCCCTTCCCTGATGCATCACAATAAACTTCGAAGCCTCCGTTTTGATCCGGTACTGCCAACACCGGTGCCGTGGTCAATCTCGCCTTCAAGATACTGAAGGCCTCCTCACAAGCATCTGAACAAAGAAATTCCACGTCCTTCCTCGTCAGCTTCGTCATCGGCTCTGCAATCTTCGAGAAATCTTTGATGAACCGCCGATAATAGCCTGCTAAGCCAAGAAAACTCCTGATGTCTGACGCTGACTGCGGAGTCGGCCAATCTCTAACTGCTCTGACCTTCTCCGGATCCACAGATATGCCATCACCGGACACCACGTGTCCCAGGAATGCGACTCTGTCCAGCCAGAACTCGCACTTGCTATACTTGGCATAAAGCTTGTGTCGCCTCAGCGTCTCCAGCACTGTCCTCAGATGACAGCTGTGCTCCTCCTCAGACTTCGAATAAATAAGAATGTCATCAATGAAGATAACGACAAACTTATCCAAGAAGTCGTAGAAAATCAAATTCATCAAATTCATAAACACAGCTGGAGCATTGGTCACACCAAACGGCATGACCACGAACTCATAATGTCTGTACTTCGTCCGGAAAGCCGTCTTCGAAACATCATCCTTCTTCACCTTCAACTGATGGTATCCACTCCTCAAGTCCAACTTCGAGAAGACTCTCGAACCTCCAAGCTGATCAAAGACATCGTCGATGCGCAGCAGCGAATACTTATTCTTCACGGTGACAGCATTCAATCCTCGATAGTCCACGCACATCCTGCGGGACCCATCCTTCTTCTTCACGAGCAAAACTGGTGCACCCCATGGTGACACACTAGGGTGGATGAAACCCTTCTGCAGCAACTCATTTAACTGCTTCCGCAGCTCCTCGAGCTCAGCGGGAGCCATACGGTACGGCGCCTTCGATATCGGCTGCGCTCCCGGCATAAGATCAATACCAAATTCTAGAGCTCTGTCGGGTGGCAGACCCGAGATATCCTCCGGGAAGACGTCGTCGAAGTCTCTGACGACTGCTGGTCGTTCGATCTCCATCTCCATCTACATGGCTGCAACAATCGGCACCTCCGGCTTGGCCCGAAATCTGATGGGCCCAAGCGACTCATCTCTACTGCGGAACTCGAACTCTGGATGGCCTGGAATCCGGAACACCACCCTCTTGCTGTGACAGTCGATCGAGGCGTGGAAATTTCCCAACCAATCGATGCCAAGAACGACATCGAAGTGTGGCAGATCGTGGACAATGAAATCTGCAAAGAGCTCGTGTCCACTGACCACTAAAGAAATCGATCGACATCCCAAGTTCACTGTCACCACTCCGTTCCCTGTGGTGATGTCCCAACACTTAGGGAGTGTATGGGTGGGAATGGAGTGCTTTGTTACAAACCTCCGGGATATGATGCACATAGATGCACCGGAGTCGAACAAAGCCAAGGCTGGGAGAGAGGACACTAGAATGGTGCCTAAGATATAAACAACTATGGTCAAACCAAGCTACTCTAACAAGCAAGTCAAACAAGCAACACAAATAATAAGATCTAAACTATGAAATGAAAGACTAGGATCAAGAGTTACCTGCAATAACTCCATCCAGCTCCTCAGTCTCAACAGCTGTCATGGTGTACGCCGGCCTCTGGGGCTGTGCTGCTCGCTGAAACATCTGCCTTTGTGGCGCCAAAGGCGGTCCACGAACAGCAGGTCCTCTCTGAACTGGAGCAGGCACTCTCATCTGCAGTGGGGCTGGCGCTCCAACTACAGTATGACAAGCTCTCGGACAATCCTTCGCTACATGCGAGGCATCTCCACAAACTAAGCATAGTCCCATCTTCTTTCTGCAGGTGGCCTGAACATGTCCAGGCTTCCCGCAGAAGTGGCACGGGCCCTAGCCCTAAATCTGAACTGGCGCTCCAGGCCTCTTGAATGGTACTGTCTGAACTGGCCTCATCACCGGCCAAGCAGGTGGCCGGTACTGCTCCATAGGATGCTTCCCTTTATCAGCTGGAGGGTCAGGCAGAAGAGCTATGAGCTCATGATTCTTCGCAGCATCTAGCACCTCCCTCATAGTCGAGAAACTAGCCGAAGACATAAAAGCCTGAATCTTCGGACGCAGTCCCTGACGAAAGCGATCAGCTCGCTTCTCCTCCTTCCTCACCATATGCAGGGCAAAACGGCTCAGCATCTCAAACTCAGCTTCATACTCCTCGACAGGCATATCCCCCTGCTTTAGATCTATAAACTTGCTCAACAGCTCCCTCCTAGCAGACTTGGTGAAATACTTATCCTTGAACATCGATCTGAATGTCTTCCACCCCACTGGCTTCTCAAGACGCCTCTCCTCGATGCGCCACCAGTTCCTCGCATTCTCCGTCAGCTGCATCTTCGCTATCTCCACTCGGGTATCGTCAGGAATCTTCGCAGCAACTAACTTCTCCTCCGTGCTCTGGATCCACTCGTCAGCAGCTAGGGGTCCCTCCTTCCCTGAAAATGTCCTCGGCTGGAGCTCGTTGAACTGCTTCACTCCTGGAGCAGCTCGAGGGGCAGGCAGAGGTGGTGGTGGTGCAACTGGAACAGCCTGGGCAACACGCTGGGACTGCTGAACCAACTGATGCTGAACATCCAGCATCTCCCTCATCACACCCAAAAACTGACGGAAGTCTCCGCTCTGGTCCTCCGGAACTCCATCGCCTGAGTTCCCCGATCGGGTAACGCGTCGTCCTGCCATCCTATTGACAGAAACACAGAGGTTAGACTCGTACGATTACTGGATGATAATAAAATGAATTTCAATACTTCGATTGTTCCGTATTCGCAGAAGGATGGGGCCTGCATGGGCTACCACTAAAACATGTCACGCCCCGCTTCCCAAAAAGGACGGATGCGAAGCATGACTAAGGCATGCTTAGGCTGGTGCAGAGAGCCCAGACCCAATAAGCGTCTGTGGTATTCCAAAACAAAGGAACATGTCCCTGCAGGTTAGTACGAAACAACAAAAGTACTGAAAAGAGATACCATTTCATTTTATTCCAAAAATAACATCCAAAGTACTGAGAGTCTAAAACGCCCGAAGGGCTACAACTGCAAAAAAAGAACTACCGGTGCAAGCACCCAACCTAGTCAAGAAACAAAAGGTGCTACGCACCCAAACTAAACTGAGAAAGAAACTCTGGATCAGCAACGAGAGGCCTCTAAATCTGGTCCTCCTCTGGGTTGTACTCCGGATCAACGTCCTCCAGCTCTCCGTCTGCTGGCAAGGTCGCCTCGTCGACGTACTCTGGCTCAACACCTGACGTACAACACCAAAAGAAGGAACTGTACGTCAGGTAAGGTCTACAAAAGGGGTTAGACCAAACTACAAGTGTATCAACTTTTAGACAACGATTTACTGGTTGATTAACATGCTGGGGTTATAACTGAGTAACAAAAAGAAGTAACGCAGCAGGAAAGTAAAGCGTAGCAAGTAGTAGTCGTAGCGTGTGCTACCAACTACGGGACTAACCTACAGGTGTCATGACAAGTCGGGACGTGACGGAACAAGACGAGACAAGACAAGTGAGACACGAAAGGGTTCACGCCTTACGGTTCGAGGGGGATCAGACCCTCTTGCCATGCGCACGCTCAACCCAACCCCAAACCCCAAGGAAGACAAGACAAGACAAACAGTACAAGGGATCACTCGCTCTAGCTTGGTGAGTGCCCTATTGCCCGCAGGCTGTGTATCAGTACAAGGGATCACTCTCTCTAGCTTGGAGAGTGCCCTATTACCCGCAGGCTGTGAATCAGTACAAGGGATCACTCGAAAAGTGCCCTATTGCCCGCAGGCTGTGCAAGAAGGGACGGGACGTGACAAGACGGGAATGGTTATTCTAGGGTGTCCACACACACGCACACACATGATAGCCCTACAATATCAAAAGTTGTTGTTGTCAGGCTCAGACTTCGTCGTCAAGTCTGAGCCGTCAAGGGTCGTCCCGGACGCTATCATTTCACGTCCGGTTCTATTTGTTCACAGTTATCAGTTCTAACCAACTAAGGCCTAAGCACGGCCAAAAGTGCAAGTGGATACACTTGCCTGCGATGGCGAGTGTATCGTCCTCTCGAAGCGTCTCGTCCAAGCGTCTCGTCCGCGGAAGTCCGTCTGAAACGGTGCCGTGGTGACGGTGTCAGGTCTCAATTTCATCAAATCCTATTAAGGTTCGTTTCTTGGTTATCTGGACTATCCTATTCGTCAAAAGTCAATTTTTCGATGTTTCAGCCTAATCGACGATCTAATCCTATGTGCACAGTCAACAAAGTCCATTCGTCGATTTTTTAGATTTGTACAACGTTTTACTGGTGCTGGAAAAATAAATTTTAGTTCAAATTGTCAATTTTTAGTTTAGGGTTCAGTCAGCTATTGTGGGGGTTTCTACGAGTTTCGGGGACCAAACTTAACCGGAGTTTGTCGTAGATTGGAAGTCGTGTCTGAACGGAGAACTCCTCAGCGTCAAATCTGGTCCACGCATGATTTCCCAGAAGTTGAAACTTGCAACGAAGGCCTACGACGTGTCGTAACGTCGTAGAAGGCAAATTCGCGAAGTAGCACGCCCAAGTGGGGCCCACAGCAGTGCTAGGGGTCAATGGGGGACCCACAACACCTCTGGAGAACTTGAGGGGCCCACCACAGGAGTTGGTGTGGGAGAATCCAAGTTGCGATGTTCGGCCGTCGGTCGGGCACGGTCGGTGCGGAGAATTCTCTCGGTCAGACCAAGAGAACGCAGCGCACGGGGTCGGTCGTCGTAGCGGAGAGCGTTGCAAGGCAGGGCGCTTCGATCGCAGCGGGTTGGTGCAGAGAATTCTGTCGGTCGGGCGCTTAGGCGAGGCTTGCAACGGAGCGGGGTGCGGAGCACTTGCGGGTGCGGAGCGGGCTCTCGGTCGGTGCGGGCGATGGCTTCGGTCGGGCGCTTGGCGATGCGGGCGATGGTGCAGCGGTGCGGGCGAAGCGGCAGTACGGGGAAATCTCTCGGTCAGACCGAGAGATGGCCTCGGTCGGAGCGGGCGACAGCGGGGGGGGGGGGGGGGGGGGGGCTTGCAGCGGAGTGCTGCAAGCGGGCGATGCGGAGCGGAGCGCCGGTCGTGCACGGGAAATGCGGGGGGCGGCGGTCGGTCGTGCACTGGGGCGGCTGTCGCAACGTTGCGACGAACTTTGGGAAGGTGTTTTTGACGGCTAGGGTTTGTGTGATGCGGAAATAAGCTAGCCTAGGGCTAATATAAATAGAAAAGAGGGTTAGGGCTAGGTCTAGGGTTTAGGGGATTAATAAAAATAATTAAAATGATTTATTTAAAACAAATATCTCTTCTCTCCCTCACGCAAAGTTGGGTGCGGCCAAAAATTCTGAAATTTGGTCAAAAAATTATTTAATGCGTTATTATAATATAGGAATTTTATTATAATTAAAACACTTATAAAAATTGATTTTAAAATTATTTAAAACTTGCTAAAAATGGAAAATAGGTCAAATTAAGTCTAAAAATCGTAAAATAATTATGGGATGATCGGGACGATGAAAGAAAGAGAGTGAAGAAGACGGATCTAAATTTCGACGTCGAGAGACGAAACTAAAAATAGAAACGCCTCGTGTCAAAACAGAAAGTCGCGACGTCATATCAAATAAGATAGTATTGCGGAAGAACGACTCGAGATATGTCGTTCCAAAGTTATTCCACAATCTAATACTTTCAGAGACGATCACGTCAACATATCACACAATAATGTTCAAAATCAAATAGAGTCTAAAATAAACACGTGCACGATCAAGAGCACGTGCACAAAGAAAGTACGATCGGAAACCGACCGTGACAGGATTCATTAAGATGAACCGTAATTTGTTTATCCAATAAACTTTGAGTGTAGAACACTCAATCATTGTTTTCAACTTTAAAGGATTGATACATTTTATTTAACTAAAATTAGTATCATCTCCGTCTTGATCATGTCTCTAGAAGTCTTTGAACGGCCCTAGCAGCAACGATTGCTCAGATTGCCGACCGTCCTCCGCACTTCTCCCAATCTTCGCTTCATATCAGCCACCTAAGGTAGAGGTATCAGTATGCCCCTTCTTCTTCTCTGTAAGATAGATCTTACAGTTCCTCTTACAGTGGCCAATCTTGTGGCAATGGAAGCACTCAGATTTTGACGAGGACCCTTTAGTCTTTTTCTTCCCTTTCTTTGCCTTCGCAGGTTGCGGGACCTGCCTCTTCTTACCCTTGCCTTTCGGCTGGTCGGAAGAAGCAGAGCCAACAACCAATGCAGTCGGCTTCTTCTCAATCTCCTCAAACTACCTCAGCATATTGAGGAGACCAGGAAGATCCATTTCAAGACTGTTCATTATAAAACCAGTGATGAAAGGCTTAAACTCTGGAGTTAAAGACTTCAGGATAATGTCCACGGACATCTCATTGTCCAGGACAAATCCTAACTGGGCGGCGTCCTCTACGTACCAGATCATCTTGATAACATGATCCTGTACGGGCCCTGCCTCCATCTTTGTGCCCCAGAGGTTGCTGGTGGCTTCGAACTTGGCAGCTCGAGATCGATTGCCGTATAACTCTTGTGCATTGAGAAGCATACTTTGAACATCCATATGTTCATGCTTCCTCTGCAGCTCGTTACTCATCGAAGCCAGAGTAAGGCACTGGCCTTCTCTGCATCCCTCTGGTATAATTTGTAGGCTTCCTTTTCCTCGAAGGTCGAATCTTCATCGGGCTTATCCGGAGCGTCCTCGAACAATACGTATCCTATCCCGGCTAGGGAAAGAACCAACTTAATGTTCCTAAGCCAGTCTTTATAGTTCGTTCCATCGAGCACGTCCTTCTCAACCATTTATCTAAGACCCGAATCTATTCTGCATTTTTATGGATACTTTAGTCAGTATATGTTCATAGTATAGTTTTAATGGTTTTTAATAAAACTATATTCTCCCACTAAATTTATTAAAGCCATAATAATAAACAATTTATTACAAAATAATATTTGTGAGAGAGGGATCCGATTACCCTGAGTTTGACAACCTTGAGTGTGTCTCAACAAGTCTTCCGACTCTGCAGCCGGTAGACGAACTTGTCGTCAATCATATTAAAATATGATTCCCTATCGATTTTACCCCTAGTCATTTGTGATCATGAGTGTGCTCATCCGGATCACAAAGGCTAGCCTAGTCGGACCATTGTTTTCGTCTCTAGCCTGACTTGCCCCGTCGCTCGGTGTATGTACGACACGTTGGTTTGGGTCAGGACTTAGACTACATTCTTGGTCAGACTTATGTCGATGCTCGAAGGATGAGACAATGGTTTTAGTCAGGTCAAGATGTCTATCAAGAAATCGGTTTCTATAAGATTGACATGTCACGGCTTGAGTGTAGCTCAACAACCGTAACATGTTTCTTACAGTTGCCAACTCCTAAAACAAGGAGGGCTACGATTTATCTTGAACAAGATTATTATCGTATTTGACTTAGGTATAGTCGATGGACTTGCACAGTCATGAATCGACTCCTTGCAGTCCAGCGAACGCGGCCAGGGAATTGACTAAGGCAGGACCACTTATTACCTAGTCTAGCTAGGTTGGTCCAACAAACTTAGCCAAGCACATTGATCGACATCATGATCCATTGAAGGAGTTTTCATCAATTCTATGTTTGTCCAAACAACTAAATGGCTTTTAATTAAGAAAACTAGTTAATCCTTATCAACTAGTGGATCCTAAAATTCGAAATTTTATGCATTGATTGAACAATTTTTATTAAGTCCTTATCAACTATAAGGTCCATTCGTTCAACGTGCTACCCCAATCTAATTAGGATTTTATAAAACAATTCAACATTTGTCTTTTAAGAAAATCATCAATTAAACGATTTAATGAAATGATTGACAATCAAAGGGACTACCCTAATCTGGTATTAGGTTTTGATGTTGTTTTGTTTTATCAAACATAGCATGTCACTAGCCTATTAAAATTTCATCTCATAAAATTTTAATCATTTAATGGCTAACCTAATAAGGTTCATGAATACATTATTCAAACATGTCCATTAAAAGAAAATGAAACAACTAATTTATCAGCATAAATAAAAGTTTCAACTAGTGACATGTAACAAGTATTTGCAAGTTTAAAATTATCTACATAATAAAAACACGCAAATCTAAAATTTAACAATTAAATTTAAAGATCAAAATTTAAAGCTTCAATAATTTCATCGCATAAAACTAGGTATCATAAAATTATCAAATAATTTCAAACCTATGCTTTAAAATTTTAGTCAATTATTTCTAAAATTAAAATATCGCATAAATAATTTAGAAACATATATGTAAAATAAAAGAAACAAGTTTAGATTTCATCTCATGAAAATAAAATATTTCTTAAATTTACATATCCATTAAAACACTTTTAAAATCATTATAAATAGATTTAAAAGCTTTCAAATAAAGTTTTTAAAATTTCTAATCTTTATGTAACTTAAGAAAAAAATTAAATTTCAAAAATAAAATATTTCTTAAAATTACATAAACATTTAAATGCTCGGAAAAATATTTATATCTCATAAAAAACTTTTATAAAGCATTTGAACATTCGAGATTCATTTAAAATTATCGCATAAAATTAAATTGTCTAAAAAAATTCCGTGTTGTAAACCCGATTTTTAAAACACAAAACATTTTTAAACTAATTTTTAACATAAAGCTAAAATAGTTCGTATGTTTAAAATTAAGCAATTTTAAAGATTTAAAATGTCGCTATAATAGATCTATAGCATAACCGTGGTTCTGATACAACTGTTGGGGTTTTGGCGGACCCCCAGAGCTCGGGTCTGTGTCCGTCCTAAGTCGGACGGACCACAGGGGCACAAAAGCGCAGCGGAAATAGAAAACAAAATTTTCTAGACTAGCTAAACTATTTAGTTAGGCTCTGAGGGAGCCAGAACCTAGCGCGATTTATGCCAACTTGGGGTGGATCTGACCACCCCAAGAGGGATCTACTCTAAAGCGACTAATTAAATCTACACTAAAACTACTTAACCACATACCCGGAATCTTGGCCCTGGAGTAGGCAAGATGTACCGCACCGTCTTCAGAAGCTCCTCGTAGACGAGCCGCCTTGACTCGAACCGCCTGAGCTGCCTCGCACCCTCGAACCGATCCGCCCGAACCGACTTTCGCCTCTGAGCCGATCACACGCGGTAGAAAGTTTCACTTGAGAAGAACCCGCGTCTTAGACGTCCGGATCAAAATCCAAACCCCCTTCGTAGTCTTGCTAGGACTATTCCGGAGAATAGGAAGAGAGAGAGAAAAGTTTAGTCGCCGATCGAGCTTGCTCTAAAATTCTGGAGCTACTCGATCGATGACTTGGTGTGTTTTTCAACGAAGAGAGTGCACCCCTATTTATATAGGGAGTCAGCACTCACTCTCTCGTTGCGAGCAATGTGGGACTTTTGCAAATGGGAGAAAAAAAATCAATTAAGCCAATTTGGCTTAATTTCTAGTTTAAGTGAGCTTTTCATAAAAGCAAACTTTAACTAATTAATTCTCTTTGCACATTAAACTTTAGACACCAAACAAGCTATCAATCCGAAGAGCTTCGAATGGTGAACGCGTAGGAACCGACGGCGACGAATTTCGACTTCGTTTGACCCCTCAAACAATTGCCCAAAGTTGGGCAAATAATCGATTTTTGTAGCCGTCATTTGGGGTTTCAAAAACCCTAAAATTAACTTAAGTTGCGGGCGCGCCCCCTAAGCTTTACGGGCGCGCCCGCCCAAGGAGACAAGGGGGGGCCGCACGCCTGCTGGGCAGCGGGCGTGCCCCCGCTGCCGCAGCGGGCCGTGTCCGCTGCAACAGCGGGCGATGGCCCACTGTGTAGCGGGCCACGCCCGCTCCTGCAGCGGGCCTACGCCCGCCGCTGCCAGCGGGCCTGCACCTGCTTGCCTTTGTCTATGGGCTTATTAGCCCAGTGGGTTTAACCCACTTCGCCTTGGACTATTTTCACGTTTCTGGGCTCGTTTGAGCTCTGATTTGGACGCGGTTTGAACCTGTGTTTAGACCGGGACAATCCCGTCATCCAGATAACTCTTTCCAATATATTTGTTCCTACTAAATTTGTCGTAACCAATTTACGACACTTTTAATCTTTGGTTTGCATCAAATGCAACATTTGTCCCTATTGCTATTGCGACTAACTTTCACAACTAGACTTGTGAATATCATCTAATGATTTTCTCTCAATTAATCTTCCTATTACTAAGACACGAACACTACTCGGTGTGAGACCCTATAGCCTAACCTTACTACAGTTTGGGGCTCGGAACCCCTAGACGACGGTCACTACGAGCAGTAGCTGTCGTCCCTGTTTCAGAATCATCATAACGTGGTCGACCCTTTGACAAAAACATCATTGGGTTTATATTGGCTGTGTCAGTGATGAACTCCGTTAGCTATATTCCCTTCGTCAAGACTGTGTTCCTGTTGGCCTAGGGTATGGTTTACTGTCAACCCTATTAGACAACATTGGTCAGTATACGGCGGTCTTTGTTGTATTCCTGTTGTGCTTCTTACAACGTACCCCGGCCGAGGATTAACACAAAGATCATACTGAGCCTGTAACACTATCTTCCCTTTAACAGAAGTGACGAATCCCATCTTAGTCATCCACTCACCTCGAGAGCTTCAGTTGCAACTCAACCTAAGATCTTTCAGCGGGCCTAGCCTCGAAGCTAGATCATAGGTCTAAGCTACATGGTTCGCTCACAGGTTCGTACAAATGACTTCAGGTCATAAGGACCAGTTAACCTATCATCACCCTAGAGTTATTAAAGACAGTTTAGTTAAAGTCAACCATTTAATAACTCTAATTTGGTCGTTCAGTGAACTCATTCCCCAATGAGCACCTGTGTCTCGTCTCCGATTTCACCAACTCGAATGACTATGAGATCATCATTACCCTAAGGTACGACTAAGACACAGCGGTCTATCCGATGTGTCGATATCCAGTTCTCGACACATCTATGACCACGAACCATTTAAGACTTACGTTTATATTCGGTCGCTTACTTACTCATAATCGAGATCTCATCTAGATACGTAAGGACCTAACTATAAGTCTATGGATATTATCTAAGTATATTAATACGAACGATTTATACTTAGAATAATAGGTACCATATACAGTATGAACAAGACGTATACTTTTGGATAAAATACCTTATGGGCATATATTCTCCTACAATACCCCAAATGGTATTTCCAATTGATTTTAAAGCCAATGTACCTAATGTATGAAAGTAAACAAAAAATGACATTCTCTTCAATCCAATTCCAAGAAAAGTAAGGAAATAAGCACCGTATCACATAGGTTGGGATATATCACAAATGGCAAGTTTCTAATTTTCATGGAAATGGACAAAACAAAAGAAATTCCTCTAAGTGGTGGGAGATGAGATTGCATCACTCATGTTGCTTATTCTTTCATTTATTCATTCATTTTTTCTTTTCTTTTCTTTTTCCTTCTTTTTTTATATTCTTTTTTTGGATGTTTATGTTTTGCATTCACACGATAACGCTATGAAATGCAAACACGGCCACCTTTTGCCTACACGCGATAACGCTATATAGGCAAAGGGTTGGAATGATACCCTAAATCTCATTTTTGGCTTCCTCCCCCAATGTTTCGTGGGGCGACGGCTACTCAATTTGATTAGAAAGAAACATTCACTTATCTTAACGCTCTCTTTTTTATTCTCAACATAAGTTATCAACTCATCCACCCACTTCTAAGAAGAAAACAAAGCATATTCAATTGGCCAAATCCAATCCAACCAAAAACTACACCATTCATCCCAACATGAAGTCGCTTACACCAAACTTTTCCAAAATTGTTTCAAAGAGAGCATCACGACATATGAAATAGTCTCATACACGGCATATTAGTATTTGAATCCAAATTGGAAAAGAAATTAAAATACGCCAATCAAACATCGAAGAAATTGATACCAAAATAATAATCCAAAAAATAGCGTGGCATTAAGCATGTAGGGACTACGCATAAAGCTAACGGCGTAGGGACAAAGAGGCTAAATATGATATGCAATGAAGTTCATGGGATGAGGGCAAAATGGAGGTATCTCAAAAAAATTTAAGCTAAAATCAAAATCCTAACAATCCTAAAGATTCTAACACTCTTCCTCCAACTTAAAATAAACATTGTTCGCAATGTTGGGAGAGTATTAGATCTCACAAAAGATCCTAGAAAGAAAAGAAAAGCATACGAAAGTACTAAAATAAAACATTTATTTATTTACACTATTGGAAAGAATACACCTTAGCAAATGGCGGCTCCAAAATTTCCATCGGAGGTGGCAATTGTTCCAACGCTCCTTTTATTTCTTCCGCCAATGCTCCTCGGCCAAACGTGGCAATGGCGGCCACGTACACAACTCCAAGCATCTCCTCAAAGTGTGTGCCTATATAAGGAAGGAGACGAGTTGTGTAAGAGAGAGATGGGGACACGTTCCCAAAAAAATGACATCCACACATAATCATCAATATAAAATACGGAATGAAAGGTATGATAAACGTGTGAGAAAACTCCCTGGATGGTTGAATACGATGTGGTTTGAAGCTCATCCCCGCGGCATTCAATATCAATCAGGGGAGGAAGTGTTATCTCCATAGAAACTACCGAATGAGAGGGAAGCTCGGGATCCACGATAGCATGTGGTATAGACTCACCCTCGCTTGCCTCTTCTTCGGGCTCATCAACAAAAGAACACTCCCCCTTGCCCACTTCGCTCCCAAGTGTGCACGCGATCGGCTCCTCTATCTCCACCATGTCAATAACCAATTCTTCAACAAGTAATTGACACGGCCCAGTAGAAATAGGAGAAGTCGTCATGATAATTTCCTCCACCAGCTCAACCAACTCCTCCATGCCAACACTAGGTTCCTCAACTACTACTTGGCATGGGGCACTCAATTCTTCAACTACCGGTGGGGTGAGATCCATAAGAACTTCTTCATTCGGGGCTTGGTGGACCAAAACTTCATGGCTTGGCTCATTTGGAGTCACATCCAATGTGTGATCTTCCTCCTTATAAGACTCCAAATAACGCCAAGCCGCATTCTCATCCATGTCTAAAAAGTGGACGTTGTCCAACATATCCACAAAATCCTGCGTTTTCGGAAGCAGACCCTCCAAGAAGAATCCAAGAAGACGCATCCTGTCAAATCCATGATGTGGACAACTGTGCACTAACTCTGAAAAATGCGTCCAAGCCTGAAAAAATGTCTCACCGATGCGCTGAGCAAAGTTCACCATTCTTCCTTGCCATGTTTTGGTCCTGTAAGATGGAAAAAACTTCATACAAAATTTGTGCTTTAGTACAAGCCAAGATGGACTAATATGTGGGAGATAAACTTTAAACCATTTTAATGCACTACCATCCAAAGAATAGGGAAAGAATTTAAGATAAAACTTTTCTACACACGTGTTCCCATCAAAATGAAACTTACAAGTACTCTCAAACTTCTTAATATGTAGGTAAGGGCTCTCTGCATCCTTACCAAAGAATGTCGGTAGGGATTTGGTCACCCGCATGTCAAACCCAAGAGAGTTTGAAGTACTTGCTATATTTGAAAAAAAACAGAAACAACCAATTAAAAAGACTCAAAAAGCGTAAAATAAATAAGGATGAACAATAAGTGAAAGATGAAGAATCAAAAAGACTCACACTAAGAGATAGTAGTATCACACTAAACCTTTCAAAATCAATCAAAAAATGCTAATAATAGAAACCGTCGTCCCCGGCAACGGTGCCAATTGGTTGAACCGGAGGACGCGCAAGGAGCACGGGTTCCACTCCCAAGCATAGTAGTGTCAATGCAATAAAAATAACCGGTGAGTACCGGGTCGGATCACAGGGACAAGTCGTTCTACATTCACAAGTTTGATCGATAAAGATAGATAATAGCGTGAAACAACCACCTCAATTAACGGTGGAAAAGTGGGAAAATCATGTGACGAATCTACGATCTTTAACCTAAATTGGTATGGTTAGAGAGCCAAATGGGAAGTTAGGATAGCTAGGCGAGGAGAATGGGTTGTGGGTTCACTAATGTTGGTGTTAATCAAACTCATATTACCCACATATAACTCAATTAGGCCTCCGGCTAAGGCGAGCTTAATCGGAAAGTTTAGCTTTCATGAACACGATAATTTGCAATAGGGATGGACGTATCATCATAGCACTAATCAAATTAAGATCATGGTCTCTTCTTTAAGAGTGCCCACTTGGGTCTTAGCCAATTAAAATGTACCCTAATAATACATCCAACAACAACATTTAAAATGAGCAAGATGCAATTAAAGCTATAATTAACATCCAACCCAATGAATCACAACCCAAACCATTCAACACTACTCTACCATCATGAAACAAAAGATGGAATTTTCATTCACAATAAACCCTAATTCATTACAATAAAGAGATATCAAAATACAAAGCGGTAGAGGATAGATTTCACCAAGATCTCCCCAAATGAGCCACAGCCTATTCCAATTTGATCCTCATCCAAGCTTCTCCAAGGTCTCATGGCCTCCTCCCCACTCCAAGCTCTCTCAAACCCTAAAAAAAGAACCTAAAAAAAATCCAAAAACGAAGAAGAAACCGCTGCCAATCCCCTCTGGCCGAAAAATACCCAAATTCGCCTGTCCTAGGTCGGAATCGGGCATGCGGGTCGGGTTTATTGCACCCGACCCGCCCGCAACTAAAGAAGCGCTCGCCTGCGCTCTTCAAAGCGGAGCGAGCCACTCCCGCTGTAGGTAGCGGAGCGGGCCGCTCCGCTGAAAGCAGCGGGGCACGGCCCGCTGCAAAATTACGAGAAAGCGCGGCGGGCCGGCCGCTGGGCTGGCCCACAACTGCGTTGATTTCTTTTTTTAATTCCTTTTTTTACTTTTCCAAGCAGCGGCCCGCAAATTTGAAAGCGGGCGAACGGTAGGATCTGCACCACGTGGCGCTGCGGGATTGCGCCACGTGGCGCCCATTTAAAATCCATTTTCTGGTTTTTAACTCCATTTCTCCTCCAAATAATTCCCAAAAAATACCTAGAAATATCAGAAAAATCCCCAAAAATTATGAAAAATCCCCAAGACTCCCAGGAGTACCGAAAAAATATGAGAAGGAGAAATTAGTCCATTTGATGAGAAAATTAATATAATGACTATTATAAAACACAATATTGATTTCCAATAATCATATAAAATAATCTATTGCTCAAATAATTCTCAAAAATTAGCGATATGATCACAATAATAGCAGGAGTATATGAAAAATAGTAGGAAGCCAATAAGGACGATAAAAACCGTATTGTGTGCAAAGAATGAGGATAAGCTCTAAAAATGACATGAAGTGAAAATATACCTAAAAAGAGCAAGATTAAGTATAATTCTTAGCACAAAATAGGGATAGTTAGGGGGTATAAATATACACTTTTCACTCCGAATCAACCTGCGGGGCCCACACTCCAGAAACCCTAGAAGGGTTGTGACGGCTACGAATTTCAGCTGACTTGTGATTTTTGCTCAACTTTGAGCAATTGTTTGAGGGGTCAAACGAAGTCGGAATTCGTCGCCGTTCGTTTCTATACGTTCACCGTTCATAGCTCTTCAAAATGATAGGTTGTATCACTTCTGAAGCTCAACGGTACGAGAGATAAAATTAGTTGAAAACGGTACGGGAGATAAAATTAGTTGAAGTTTAGCCTTTGAGAAAGGCAAACTAACTTAATTTTTCCTCCTATTGATTAATAGTCCCACATTGCTCGTGCGACGAGCAAGGAGGTCCGACTCTCTATATAAATAGGGGTCGACACCCTTTAGAAAAACTTGCATCAAGTCTCTGAATTGAGTAGCTCCAAAAAGTTTGAGCATGCTCGGTTCAAGATGAAAATTATTCTATCCTCTTTTCTTCCATTTCCTTCGCTCGCGTTCTAGCAAAATGACGAGAAGGATTTGGATTTGATCCGAAGTCTAAGACGTTGGATCACATTCAAGTGAAATCTTCTTCGGCAAGTGGTTGGTCCGAAGGCATGGTGTCGGCTCGCTTCGGGTGGATCGGTTCGGGAGCGCAAAGGCAGATTGCTGGTGGGAGCAGAAGGCGGTTCGGTACACTTTGTCGGTGCAAGCAAAGTTCTGGGTAAGTAGTTTAAAAGATTTAATTTAATTATACTGCAGTTGTTTAGATCTATTTTGGGGTGGTCAGATCCACCTCAAGGTAGTAGAGATCCTGGCTAGGGTCTTGAAATCCTTAGGGCTTTCGTTAAATAGTTTAACAGTTGTTTTCTGTTGCTTATTTGATTTGCTTCTATCGTACGTCTGACACAGGACGGTCATAGAATAATGCCCTAAGGGTCCCTCAAAACCATTCAGTGGTTTCATCACCCTTTGTATCATACTTGCCTTTGCATAGAATAATGCCCTAACGGTTGTACTCTTGTAAATTGTGTCGGATTTGTTTTGGCTTCTGGCCCTCCGTATCATACTTGCCTTTGCATTTTTTTACTATGTGATCTATGATTTTTATGAAATGGGGTGTTGTAAATGGAGGAGGAAGTGAATGGGAGTTTGGAAATCGCCTACATGATTGCATGGGGATTTTTAAACCCATGGTTTCTTTGCTTTGTCTGCATTGAACTCTTGTACATTGTGTTGGATTTGGGCTGGATCTTGGCCCCCATATTGTACGAAGATATATGACCTCGAGGCAATTTATCCTAGAAAACATCTTGTTAATATATAAATGGTACTAATTATCCTATTATGATTAAATGTTTTTAATACTGGGATAATTTCTTTAGACTTAAAGTAAGGGCATACATGTATCTAGATGCATATCTCGATTGTGGGAAGTGTATGACCGATATGAACTTGAGTCTTAAAATGTTCATGGTCATAGATGTGTCGAGAAAAGGATATCGACACATCGGACAGACCATTGTGTCTGTGTTTTATCCTTTAGGGTAATGATGATCTCATAATCACCCGACCTGGCGAATTCGGAGACAAGGCACAAGTGCTCATTGGATAATGAGTCCACTGAACGACCTAATAAAGAGTTATCAAATGGTTAAACTTAACTAAACTGTCATTGATAACTCTCTAGTGATGATAGGCTAGTTGGTCCTTTAGACTTGAGGTCATTGTATGAACCTGTGCATGAACGGCGTCACATAGATCTATGATCTAGTCTCGAGTCTTCACTCATTGAAAGGTCTTTGGTTGGGTGACACTTGAAGCGTATGAGGTAAGTAGTGACTAA
This sequence comes from Scilla litardierei, assembly GCA_030789695.1. Lineage (NCBI taxonomy): Eukaryota > Viridiplantae > Streptophyta > Magnoliopsida > Asparagales > Asparagaceae > Scilla > Scilla litardierei. The sequence goes on along the minus strand of CM061138.1, from coordinate 39,600,432 downwards.
GATAGGATTCGTTTCTTCCGTTAAGGGCAGTTAGTGTCACAGGCTCAGTACGGTTCTTTGTGCTAAACCTCGGCCAGGGTATGTTGTAGGAAGTACAACATGTACATATCAAAGACTGATGTATACTGACCAGTGCTAGCTAGTAGGGTTGACATTTTACCATACCCTAGGCTAAGTAGTGACATAATTATGACGAAGGGACTAAAACTGCGGTATTCATCACTGACACCGTCAGAGTGATCCCGATAACACTATTGTCAATGGACCAATCACGTAATTATGATGCCGAAACAGGGGAGACAACTGCTGCTTGTGGTCATTGTCGTCTAGGGGTTTCGAGCCCAAACATGTAGTAGGGTCAGGCTATAGGGTCTCGCACCGAGTGGGTTTTGCGTCATAGTAATAGGAAGGGTTTAGGAGGAGTGCACTCGAGTGCACGAGAATAATTGAAGTCACAAAGAGTTTGTGACGATGCATCTATATTAAATGGGCTTTAATAATGTCGCAAAAGGTTTTCAATTTTAGCATTAGTCGAATGATAGTAGGGATTATTGCATATGATGCCAAATGGTTGAATATATATTGTAAAATGTTTACAAGAATATTTTGCATAATAAAAGCAAAGAAATAGGTTACAAGGGTTCTTGGGATAGTCACATTCGAACCCTGTTATCCAATGGTTGGAAAATTGGCTTAATCGGAGCTCGACTGCTCAAAAATATGGCTCAAAAGGTCAGAACTAGGCTTTTGCCAAGTTTTGGCCAAGCCTGACCCAGCTGGGCTGGGCTGCCCAGCCCATGCGGGATGGGCTAGCCTGCCAAACTGGGCGGGTCGGGCTAAGCCCGTCCAGCAAGCGGGGCTGATCCCAGACCCGCCTGCATAGCGGGCGGGTCGAGCCTGTCCACCTGGCGGGTGGGGGCTCGAGCCCGCCCGTCGGGCGGGCGGGTCGAGCCTGCCCACCTGGCGGGGGGGCTCGAGCCCGCCTGCCGGGCGGGCGGGTCCGAGTCAGCCCGCACGGCGAGCGGGTCAGACCTGCCTACCCAGCGTGGGCAGGCACGCCTAGACCCACGGGTGGGACCCGCGGGGGGGGGGGGGATGGGAAACCCTAATTTCTAAAGTGACGGGTACGAAAATGCAAAAATTGTGATTTTTGCTCAACTTTGAGCTTTTGTTTTATAGGTCAAACGAAGTCGGAATTCGTCACCGCCTGTTTCTATGCGTTCACCGTTTATATCTCTTCGAATTGATAGGTTGTATCACTTCCTAAGCTCAACGGTAAGAGAGAGAAAATTGGTTGAAGTTGAGCCTTAGTGTAAGGCAAAACTAATCCTAATTTTCTCCCTAATTAAACAATCCCACATTGCTCGTGAGACGAGCAAGGGGTCCGGCCTCCTATATAAATAGGGATCGACACCGCTTGGAAAAATTGCACCAAGTCTCTGAATCGTGTAGCTCCGAAAAGTTTTGAGCACGCACAATTCAAGACAAACTATTCTTTCCTCCTCAATTCTTTTGTTCCTCCATTCACGTCTTAGCAAGACGACTAGGGGGATTGGATTCGATCCAAAATCTAAGACGCGGATCGCTCTCAAAGTGAAACTTTCTCGGCGGTTAATTGACTCGGAGGCACGGTGTCAGCTCGCTTCGGGTGGACCAGTGCGGAGGCGGCTAGCTTCGGGGAGCCAAAGTCTGTTGCTGAAAATGACGCTTTGTTTTCTGTGGAAGCAACGTTCCGTGTATGTTCAATTAATGCTTTTAATTTATATTATTGCATTAGTTCAAATCTATTTTGGGCTGGTCAGATCCACCCCAAGATAGTTGAGGTCCTGGCTAGGGTGTTTGATGTTCTTAGGACATTTTATTAAATAGTTTTATAATTCGAATTTTCCGCTGCTGTTTATATTTCTTTCGTCCGTCCGACGTAGGACGATCGTAGAATTATGCCCTAAGGGTCCCTCAAAACCCAACACATGTTGCATGCTTGCCTTGGGATTTTTTTTCATGTGTTTGACATATGGATATGCATGATGGATTTCAGATTTTTTGGGTCTTTTGTTCACATGCCTCAATGATGAAACTGAAAATTTTAACACTACGTTTGTGCACATGCTAATTAAATCCAGTCATATTGTATGTCCTTCATACCGGATGGCTGGCAGTTTGGTTCATTTAGCCCCCAAGTTGGAGCTGACTTTGCTTGTGCGTCTTATGCTATGATATGGATTTTGTGAGTTATTAATTCCAATTGAAGTGTTTTAAGGGTGATATGTAATGGAAGTTGGCAATTTGTTTCATGTTTGCCTTGGGATTTTTAAACATCTGGTTTATTTTCTTTATCTGCATTGTGCTTTTTTGGCTTCACTTCATGAATCTGACCTTTTGGGTTGATAAAGAAGGAGCTACTGCCATGCAACCACATGAGAAAAATGAAAAAAACTAAATTCTGAGGGCTATCTGATTCATGCATGCATTGTGATGGTGTAAGCTATGGTGTCTTGGATGTATCTACTGAGGGTCTTTAGTATTTTTTTTGATGGAGTTGGGATGGATTTTGGCACTCTGCTGCCTCCTTGCCCAGTGATTTTCTTGATACGTTTCATGCTTGCCTTGGGAATTTGTAAACTATGTTGTATTTATTGTATCTGTCAAGGGATTTTGAAAATTGTATGCTTGATTTGTGCTAGTTTTTAGTACTCTGATGCATGCTTGTCTTGGTATTTTATCTTTGTTTTCTTTGTTGTTCTGCTCTGGGTTGTTATCATTGGAGGTGGAATGGTTGTGGATTTTGGCATTCTGCTACATGCTTTCCTTGTGCTTTTGTTACATATGCTGTCTTGGCTGTATTTGCATTGTTCTTTTGTAATTTGTGATGGAGTTGGCCTGGATTTTGGCACTATGCTGCATGTTTGACTATGGATTTTGTTGTTCTGCTTCATGCTTGCATTGGGAATTTGTAAACTATGGTGTATTAGCTGTATCTGCTACTTGATGCTGAATTTTGTGTGCTGGATTTGTGCTGGATTTTGGCACTCTGATGCATGATTGACTTGGTATTTTTTTCTTTGTTTTCCTTGCTGTTTTTGCTGAAGTTTGTTATACCTGGAGGGGGAAGGGGTGTGGATTTTGGCTTCCTGCTACATGCTTGCATTGTGCTTTTGTTAACTATGGTGTATTTGATGTATCTGCATTGGGCTGTTGTATTTTGTGGTGGAGTTGTGCTGGATTTTGGTGTTTGCTTATTTGATGTCTTTGCATGTAACGCTTCGCTCCCCAAGATACCCGGTAAGTACGAATCCGTCCCAGGTGATCCCGGAGCAGCGAGTGTTACAAATGAAAATACAAAAAAAAACTCAAGCAGGTCCACTGCGCACTGCTGGGATAGCACCTGTAATGTTCCCAATGCACAACCCAACAACTAATAACATAAACACAGAAAGAAACACAAAGGGAAACTGTACACCAACTAAACACAAAGAAAAGTCTGATTTCTCATACATCATCCATCTGTACATACATCCATCACATTCACTACCCAAACAAAACCCCAAAAGTACAAACACCCTCGCCTCTCCCCTCACCATCCCAACCTAACTCATCCACAGAACTCCACTACTCCACCAACCGACTCCAACACCTGAACCTGAAAAGTCAATGGTGGGGTACGTCAAAGCGTGACCCAGTAGGAATACCATACCCCAATCAGCCCTTACATGAAGTGTGAAAAGGTGCATGTGAGCAGGCAGAGTGTATGACATGGCATAAACATCAAGCATCATAATAAAACATAAGGCAAGTTATAAGAGTTACAAAGGTGAAGTGAGCTACAACATCAATCAAGAAACAAAATGAGACTTAAGGGTACACGAGGGTCTCTCATGGCTATGGGACAATGGCATTATACATGCATGGTTCATCGGTCATCATGGCATGCCTTCATGTAAAAGATAATTCACATTTCCAACATCTCATTTCCAACAACATATCAAGGTGTCATGCACATCGTGACATGCCCACCATACCACCCTTACCATACCACATTACCGCCCAACATAAATGCATGCCATGTCCACCACTTCCTTCCCACTATGTGTAAGCATCCATGTCCAAAAGCATGTTACAAAACATAAAGGCTAAAATCCATGATTCACAGAAGAAAGGCGAGTGCTTCACTACCACCTTCTCATCTTCCATATACCAACCAACAACATCAAACCCTCAACAAAGCCATGGAAATTAACCACACATAAAGAATAAGATCAACATCCAACAATGCAGCTTGCTGGGAAAAATAGAACAGTCAGATTGAGAAGCACATTTCTCCATATGTTTGAATAGAACACGACCAAGAAATCTAAATGAAAGTTGTACATATAGATGTCTTGAGTTCACATATCAATTTTCATGAAGTTTAGATGAGTATTCTATTTTCTACAGAATTTACATCAAAGTGTACATGTGCTGGAATTGAAAACAGACACTACACTAACTTAATGACCAGATTACTACTAATTGCAGGCAGAACTAGCAACAATAGAAAACTACAAAGTTGTAGAGCATGAAGTTAATTTCCAACAAGACCGAGAACACACAATTTTATCAAGTATTGAGGGCCTACTCACTGTTTTAGTAAAATGTGTACAGACTGTATAAAAACAGACATGTTGGCAAGATAGAATTTTTAGCCCTAATTACAGTCCGAATTAGTAAAAGTTCACAATATAAAAGTTATAGATAACAGTCCAATCTTTAGGCCATAAAAGTTTCAATGCAAACTCAATTCTAGATTGGAAGGACTAAACAGAAAAATCATCATATAAATTTGTCCAGATTTTCAGCAACATTAAAGTTGGCTACATCAGCTCCAAATTGCTCACCGCGCACAACCACTCAAACTCAGAGTTACTCACCGCGCACAACCGCTCAACCTCATGATTGCTCACCGTGCACAACCGCTCAACGTCAGAATTGCTCATTACGCACAACCACTCAAAACTCAGAATTGCTCACCGCACACAACCACTAAAAACTTAGAATTGCTCATCGCACACAACCACTCAAAACTCAAAATTGCTTACCGTGCACAGCTGCTCAACCTCAGACTTGCTCACCGCGCACAACCACTCAAAACTCAGCATTGATAAACGCACACAACCACTCAAAACTCAGAATTGCTCACCGCACACAACAACTCAAAACTTAGAATTGACTTAAGAAGAGTTAAAACCACAACAACACCACCACCATCAACACCAACAACAACCATAAGAGAAGATTTTATTAGAACGATGCATGAGTTATCTTGGATAAATAAAGATGCAAGATTTTCTTTGAAACTAAGCATGCAACTCTAATACTAGTTGAGGTGGCAATCCTACATTAGGGGTGATGAGAGACAAGGGGGTAGCGCAAATCCCTATGGCTCCTCCTTCTTCAAGCTCTTCTCATTCATCCTTCTCTTATCTTCTTCTTCTTCTCTTCTTTCATTTCTCTTCTCTTTTTCTTTAAAATTTCGGCCAAGCTTGGGAATGAGATGGATAGAGATATTTTTAGAAAAGTTTAGAAACGAGGAGAATTTGGGAGAAGAGAGTAGAAGAGCCAAGAATTAAGTGGAAGAGTCAAGAAGTCATATTTATAAGTTTGCCATCTTCCACAAATATCTCTCCAACTATACACACCCACCCAACCTTAATTACAAGTAAACCATTACTTCTCAGAATCTCCTATTATGCACACACACTCCCCATTAATTACAAGAATGTCACTAACCTTAACCCCTTTCACACTAGCCCCTCTACACCAATCCTACACACCCATTCACACATATACACGTCCCATCATACAACCACATTCATGCATCACATACACATGCATCACCTCATCATTCATGCATGTACACTACACCCACATTACTAAACACACTATATTTCTAGTACATAAGCAATCAACAAGCATCCATGGGCAACCATGCAAGCAACCAATAAGAATACACCATTAGCATCAATTAGTGACACCTACAAGACTAATAGTAAGTCTACTTACTAGTACTACTCCACACAATCATACAATATTACTATACCACTTCATAGTTCACTGCACGCATTACATACACAATCATCCATCTAAAGGACACGTAAATATGTACTCACTTGTATACAATCATATACACAATACATCGTACACAGATATACATTCTATATTCACACAAAAGCATATGCCCTACGTATATGGCACTCTGGGCCATAATTGCTTGAGCCCAATGACGACTGTTTCAAAGCGAATCGTAACTATGTGATATAGTAATTGCTAATATCAGTTTTCTTGCTATGGCATGCTTTTCGTTACTCTCGTCTCACACTCACAACCAACAGAGCACACATCGACAACAAATAATGGCCAAAAAAGGATTCCTAATGGCATTTTTCTGAATTGAGTTGGATGCTGCATTGGGATTTTGTATTTTATGTTGGATATGTTCTGGATTTAGTGGCCACTTTTTGTTCTTCCTTGGTGGCTACTTTAGTGGAGAAGGTAATTTTTAAGATGCGGTGCATATTGTTTGTCACTGTGAAGATGTGGAAGATGTTCACATATCGGATGATAAGAAACCATCAGGGACAGTGATGATCATATATGTCTAAGGGCTGCCTTTCCTTTTTGTTTTTCATATATTGTTGATTTCATGCTATTTTGTGTGTGCCTGGGCTGCGTTCTGAAAGCTGACTGCAACATTACCTTTTGTCAATCTTTATTGTTCGTATGCATGATTTTCACTCCATAAATTACCCTTATAAATCTTTTATATTTAATATGTTACAAGTTTCTTGTATTTTTTGTTATCTTTGCTAGGTACAAATGACTTTCGGCTCGAGCTCTTCTAGTCGACCTCGACTTAGCGATGATATTAGTGGGGAGTTGGCTGTCGATATTGATGATTTCAAGATATGCCAAGATGTCATGCGTTTGTCGAGGAGGACTTCATGGACCCGATCAAACCTAGGCCGGAGATTTTGGAGTTGTACATCTCGCGAGCGTATATGCACATTCTTCCAATGGAAGGATCTCCCACACACTGAGTGGTCCAGATATGTGATACTGCATTTACTGGATGAGAATGAACGAAGGCCCAAGAATGACAGTTCCTCCACCCCCATTGTCTGAGAGGAGGCTGTTAGAGATAGAGGGTCGTATAGATATGGATGTATGTCTTATAAAGAGAAACAATGTGAAAGTTGAGAGCATCTTAACCGATTACAGATCCATTAAGTTAGGCTTGTTCTCTCTCATATGGCTTATTTTGGGTATGCTATTTTTGTTGTATAACAAGATCGACCGATGTGGGTGATAAACAATGGTCGATATGTTATGTAAATAAAGCAATATGTAGATTTCTTTCTTTTGGAAGTTGTAAACTATGGTATCTTTGCTCTTTATGTATTGGGCTGAAGTATTTTGTCATGAATTTGTGCTGGATTTTGGCTTGGGATTTTGTGGCAATCTTTTTCATGTTTGGATTGGGATTTTGTAATCTATGTTGTCTTTGCTGTATCTGCATTGGGCTTTTATATGTTTTGTTGGTTATGTGATGGATTTTGGCACTCTGTTGCATGTATGCCTTGGGATTTTGTACAATATATCGTCTTTGCTGTATTTGCATTGTGCTTTTGAATTTTGTGTTGGCTATGTGCTTGATTTCGGTAATCTGTTGCATGGGTGATGTCCGCTTATACAGACGCTGATAATATTTATACCACAGCGCATAGTGTCGTGTGTAGCTACGGGTCGAACACAGAGAGGCGGTCGATGAGTACCGATTATGGATCTTCATTTGAAAGCTACACAATCGGATTGGTGATTGGAGGGTGAAATAGAAAAGGGGGGAATCCAATGATAAAAAAGCTCTAGGGCGTGGGGGAATTCCCGCCATTGGACTAGAGTTACGATTAGACTAGTAATTAACCAGTTATTGGGTTCATTGAGACTCGGGAGAGGTCATCTAACCTAAGGGAATTTCCCAATCTGCCACTCTCGTGGTGCATGATAGTGTATTCACTTACGTCATCTCCTAGCCCCCGCTTTCGCGATGATATGATATGCCTACCTAACCTATACCGATGCCGACTCTATTCGATACATCGGTATACGTCAGGTGCATTACGCTCGACGAACATCCCTACTCTTCCTCCTGACCACAGTGGTGTTCAGGGATTAGACTTACATTAGGAGGGCTCTAATCGGCGCCTGACTCTCGTCAGCCACACCGATAGCATGTATCATCGTAGGGATCAAAGCCCTGGATTGATCCTGACCCTCGTCGGCGGCCAATCTGATCACCCCGAAGGGAGGGGTTGAATCAATGATGATAATCGACATCCTAATATATCCCTAATCTCAATTAGCCCAACAATTTAGTTAATTAGTTTATCCAACCCATGGCTCTAATCCAATGGGGTTCAACCCATTGCCCTGTACGGAAGCTACTCACTGCCTATTGCAATAGAGGTGATTTCTAGCATTGGGTAAGCGATGAAAGCCATAGATTCAGATTAGATGGCAAAACTCACAATAGCAATAACAAGAGAAAACTTCAATTAAAAGAAATCTAAACTATTACAATGGAAACTAATTAGAACAACTAAAATAACAGAGTAGAATGTTAAGAAATTCTTATAAAACCTCAAAACCCTCAAAACTGCTAAAATAGGAGATGGGTTCGCTGGAGGAGGAAGAAAGGCTTTTATACATCCGCCCAAAAGACCAAAATAACCATCAACTGCTCCCAGATCGGCTCCCAGGCGGCTTCAGAAACCAATTCGACGCGACCACGTTGAATACGACGCGGTCGCATCGTTACCTTACGTAAAATGGAGGCGAGGAGGCTACAGCGACGCGATCGCGTCGATATGGACGCGACCATGTCGAATGAGGTTTCAACGACCGTGTTGGCATCAAAACAGTTGCGTCATTTGTCTTCAGTCTCCAGGATAGCGCGACCGCATCGTATGTAATCGCGCGGGCCGCGTCAGTTGTATGTCTTCGAATCAACTCATCAGGGGCACGACTGTTTGAAGGTATCAGACGCAGCCGTGTGGACTTGGGTTCTGGGGGTCTCAGATGCCGCTGTTTGTATCAGCTTGACGCGGGCCGTGTGGATCTCAGTTCTTCATATATCTTTCCCTTTTGCGAATTTTGATCTCTCGGCTTCGTTTCTTTCGCCCTTTTGCGCTAAATTCATGCCATTTGGTCCCTAATCAACATATATTTCCTGCAAAGTATAGGAGGGTCCATAAAAGCAAAAGAGAAAACAAAAACGGGGGAAACAAGAAAGAATGACGAAGTAAACAGTGTAAAACTTGAATGAAAAAGAGGAAAAACTATATACAATAAAAACTCATCAGGTGGCTTGGGATTTTGTAATCTATGTGGTCTTTGCTGTATCTGCATCGAGCTTTTGTATTTTGTGTCGGCTATGTGATGGATTTCGGCACTCTGTTGCATGTGTGCCTTCCGATTTTGTAACCTATGTTGTCTTTGCTGTATCTGCATTATGCTTTTGAATTTTGTGTTGGTTATGTGCTTGATTTCGGAAATCTGTTGCATCAGTGACTTGGGATTTTGTCACCTATGTTGTCTTTGCTGTATCTGCATTGAGCTTTTGTATTTTGTGTTGGATATTTGATGGATTTAGGCAATCTGTTGCATGGGTGACTTGGGATTTTGTAACCAATATTGTCTTTGCTGTATCTGCATTGGGCTTTTGTATTTTGTGTTGGATATTTGATGGATTTAGGCACTCTGTCGCATGGGTGACTTGGGATTTTGTAACCTATGTTGTCTTTGCTATACATGCATTGGGCTTATGTATTTTGTGTTGGATATGTGATGGATTTAGGCACTCTGTTGCATGCGTGACTTGGGATTATGTAACCTTTGTTGTCTTTGCTGTATATGCATTGGGTTTTTGTATTTTGTGTTGACTATGTGATGGATTTCGGCACTCTATTGCATGTGTGCCTTGGGCTTTTGTATCATATATTGTCTTTGTTATATCTGCAATGGGCTGTTGTATTTCGCGTTGGATTGATGTGGTTTTCTAAGTATTTTTCATGCTTGCCTTGAGATTTTTTATATATGGAAGGGGGTCATTAGTCACCTATGCTCAGCTCATCCCACTCATCGCTTTCTTTATCCAACTTTCCAAACAACATTTTCAATAAGAAAAACACAAAAAAATTGTGTGGGCCCACAAAAAATTCTCAACACTACTTTCCAACCTCATTTCCAAAAAAGGGGGGTTTAGCATATTTGTCCCTTAAATTTTGCGTATTTTGATATCGGTCCGTCAAATCTTCATATTTGCCCTCAAGTCTCTCAAAAGTTAGTATTTAACCTTAATAGCCCCTCTCACTAACTATCTGTTAAAATCTTAACGAAAATGAGAATATTCCGTTAGTATTTAACCTTAATTTGCCCTCAAGTTCCTCAAAAGTTAGTATTTAATCTTAATAGTCCCTTAAATTTTGAACGTTAACCTTAATAGTCCCTTAATTTAACGTAATATTCTCATTTCCGTTAAGATTTTAACAGATAGTTAGTGAGAGGGACTATTAAGGTTCAATACTAACTTTTGAAGGACTTGAGAACAAATATGAAAATTTGAGGGACGAATATCAAAATACGCAAGATGTAAGAGATGAATATGCTAAAAACCCAAAAAAAAAACATAAATCTGTTGGATGATAATGAACTCAAGAGAGAGAGATATACAATTTCATTGCTAGGAATGAGTAACCATAGCTAAGAGCCATGGTGCTCTATTTATTTATCTCATAGTGGGGAGGCCAATAGCATCTAGTAGACCAAGGGTCCCCATTACTCTAAGTAATGGGGGACCTAATGAATGGGTAATGAAGGAGGGGAGGCCAAAGGCCTCCCTCATTCATAACACTCCCCCTTACGCATTCATCACTTCGGTCTCAGCTACTGAGGCAAGGGGTGGATACTTCTGGATCCAGAGTAAGTGTGTTTGCCTCGTTAAAACCTTAGCTGTGGAAAACCCAGTGGGAAAACCCAACAGCTTAAGGAAAAAGAGTGCAACCCACAGGTTACTCCCCCTGATCCGTACAAGCTTCAGGCTTGCAGGTCTTTCAACTGTTGCATACCAATGTTCTTTACAAGCTTTACAAAAGTACATTTAGGCAATGCCTTAGTAAAAAGATCAGCTAAGTTGTTGCATGACTGGATCTGTCGAACTTCAATCTGCTTGTCGTTCTTCTGCTCGTGCGTCCAGAAAAACTTGGGAGAAATGTGCTTTGTCCTGTCGCCTTTGATGTAGCCCTTCTGAAGCTGAGCAATGCACGCGGCGTTGTCTTCGAATAGGGCAGTAGGCTCCAGATCACCGGTCTTCAGGCCAGTGGATTGGAGGATGTGTTGGACGACGGAGCGTAGCCAAAAACATTCTCTGCTCGCTTCATGGATCGCGATGAGCTCTGCATGGTTGGAAGATGTAGCAGTAGTGGTTTGTTTTACCGATCTCCAGGAGATAGCAGTTCCTCCGTAGGTAAAAACAAAACCAGTCTGTGATTTTGCCATATGCGGATCTGAAAGATAGCCTGCATCGGCATAACCAAGTAACTGGGAGGAGGCACCTCTCTGGTAGTAAAGTCCAAGGTCTACGGAACCCTGGAGGTATCGCAGAAGATGCTTTACTCCATTCCAGTGGCGCTTTGTAGGCGCTGCACTGTGTCTGGCTAGGAGATTGACTGCAAACACTATATCGGGACGCGTGCAGTTAGCCAGATAGAGAAGTGCACCAATGGCACTTAGGTAGGGTACTTCTGGACCCAGTATCTCCTCCACCTCTTCCAGAGGCAGGAAGGGGTCCTTTTGTACGTCTAATGATCTCACGACCATAGGGGTACATAAAAGATGACATTTATCCATTTGGAACTTATTTAAAAGCTTCCTGGTATAATTGGATTGATGTAGAAGGATTCCACCTTGTAGGTGTTCAATCTGCAAGCTAAGGCAATACTTCGTTCTGCCTAGGTCTTTCATTTCAAAAGTGTGCTTTAGCCTTGTAGATATCTCATTAATCTCTACTGGAGAGCCTATGAGATTTAAGTCATCAACGTAAACTGCTATGATGACGAATCCTTTTCCAGTTCTTTTGATAAAGATGCACGGGCAGACTTCGTTATTAGTGAATCCTTGCTGTGCAAGGAAATCACTTAGTCTGTTATACCACATTTTGCCCGACTGTTTTAGTCCATACAAGGATCTATGTAGTCTAACAGAGAATACGTCCCGAGGTATCTCTTTCATCTCTGTGGGTAAGTTAAACCCATCTGGTAGTTTCATATAGATGTTTTTATCTAAATCGCCATAAAGATATGCAGTCACAACATCCATGAGCTGCATTTCTAGGCTTGCCAGAGATGATAGGCTTATTAAGAATCTGAATGTATTAGCGTCCATTACCTGGGAGTATGTATCTTCATAATCGATACCCGGTCTCTGGGAAAAACCCTTTGCTACAAGACGCGCCTTGTAGCGGACGATCAGATTTTCTTCATTTCTTTTTCTAATGAAAACCCACTTATATCCCACAGGTCTAACACCTACTGGTGTTTGGACTACAGGTCCAAAGACTTTGCGTTTCGAGAGTGAGTCCAGCTCTACTCTTATCGCATCGTCCCACTTTGGCCAATCATCTCTGCGTTTACAATCCGCTAGAGAAAGTGGTTCGACGTCATCGTCGTATTCAGCGACGTGAACGGCAATAGTGAACGCAAAATCGTCGTCGACGACTGTGCTATGTCGGTCCAGTACCTCCCCAGTACGTACAAAGTTTAATGATGTTTCTCCTAATGTTTCCTCTGCGGGGGAAATTATGAGGGGAGAGGTAGCTGTCCTGAGCTCAGTATCCTGTGGAGGGATAATCTTATTTTCACCAGGAATCTTCCTCTTTCGAGGAACTTTATCTTTTGAACCTGGTGGCCGTCCTCTTTTCAATTGAGGTACAGCCATTTCTGCTGCGGGTGGATTGCATCCATTTATAGGGATGTCAATCCTAGCTGGAGTGTTAGCAGCAGGGACGTGTGAACGGACAATCTTCTGGCTGTCCGTGAATTTATCCGGCAATTGGTGTACTGTATTCTGGATGTGAAGGATCTTCAGGATCTCATCTTCACACAGATTTGTACGCGGATCATAAAAGGACAAAGACTTATTTTCCCAATTAATGGTCTCCGAAGCTTCAGGCTTCTTGGAATGTTTGCCCAACTTTGGAAAAGTTTTCTCATCGAATTCACAATCAGCAAGACGTGCCTTAAATGCGTCCCCCGTTAGGGGTTCTAGGTATCTAATAATCGAGGGTGAATCAAATCCAATATAGATTCCTAGACGACGTTGAGGACCCATTTTGGTCCTCTGAGGTGGTGCTATTGGAACATAGACCGCACAACCAAATATTCTCAAATGAGATATATCTGGAGTTGAGCCGTATGCTAGTTGTATCGGGGATAATGTATTGCCTCCAGAGGGGCGTATCCTGATAAGAGATGCGGCATGCAGAATAGCATGCCCCCAAGCATCCACCGGTAATTGGGATTGCATAAGCAATGGACGTGCAATCCATTGGAGTCTCTTTATAAGAGACTCTGCTAATCCATTCTGGGTGTGAACATGAGCTACTGGATGTTCAACTTCTATACCAGTTGCCTGGCAATAGTCTTCGAAGACTTGAGATGTGAATTCGCCCGCATTATCAATACGTAGTTTCTTGATATGTTTATCGGGGAAATGAGCACGTAACCTAATTATCTGTGCCAACAGCTTTGGAAAAGCTAGGTTACGGGTGGACAAGAGGCACACATAAGACCATTTTGTGGATGCATCTATTAGTACCATGAAGTACCGAAATGGGCCACTTGCGGGGTGAATAGGCCCGCAAATGTCACCATGTATCCTCTCAAGGAAGCCAGGAGACGCTAAACCCACTTTTAGGGGCGATGGTCTCGTTATTAGTTTCCCCTTGAAACAAGGGGGACAAGGAAATTCACCTTTCTGAAGAATCTTCTGGTTCTTCAAATCATGTCCGTGGGATTCAGATAAGATGCGTCGCATCAGAATGGATCCAGGGTGACCAAGTCTGTTATGCCATAGTTGAAATGGTGGCATTGGCTGGCACGTCTGGTGCTCAGTCATATTGGCTTCAACTGGTTGAATGTATGTTTGGTAGAGACCCGACGGGAGTCCCTTAAATATTTCGCAGATGGTCTTCTGGCCATCTTTACGAAGAGTGACATACATGTATTCAACCTTATTTTCATCTCTAGTTTCTAAGTGATATCTGTTTAAACGGATGTCCTTGAAACTTATGAGATTTCTATTTGATCTTGGAGAAAATAGTGCATTATTGATTTTTAGTCTTGTGTTATTTGGGAGCAATAATATTGCATCACCAGATCCTTCGATTATTTTGGACAGTCCTGAAATTGTAATGACAGGACCGTCATATTTACTTATGCTATTGAAATAGCATTCATCGCGAAGGATAGTGTGCGTCGAGGCACTGTCCACTAGGCACTCATACATCATCTATATAAGCAAAAAACGATAATTTATTGATGGAAATGTAAAATGCATACATTCAAAATAAAAGATCGTCTTTATTAAGCATACTAGAGATGAAGCTACAATTTATTCTTTGAAAAGCATAGATAAAGATGAGGCTCAATCGAGCAGGTCGTCATTTTCGAAATCCTTGGAAGTGAACTTCGTCGGATTTTCCACATTTTCCATGTTTGTTTCAGGCGGAGGCTTCTGGCTCGCCTGATACAGTTCCTGGAAGTGGCGAGGTGTGCGACAGTTTCTGGACCAATGTCCAGTCATGCCACAACGATGACATTTGTCCTCACATGTCTTCTTTGGATTTGACACTGTATCAGTGTTCTTACGCATCCAAGTGAAGTTTTTCTTCCCTTTGTTATTCTTGCTTTGGGGAGGAGCATTGGCTGGTTTCATAGGGGCATTTCCTTTGTTCTTTCTGCCCCTCTTCTTGTTCTTCCACTTCGGGGGGTGAACACTGTGGGCTTCGGGAATAGGAGCTGAGCCTGCCGGGCGCTGGTTATGAGTGGCCAGTAAAAGGTCTCTATTCTGCTCTGCCCTCAGGAGGCAAGAGAGCAGGTCAGAGAACTTCGTGAAATTGCGTTCACGATACTGCTGCATGAGGATAGCATCTTTCTCGTGAAACGAGGTAAATGTCTTTTCCAACATGCGGTGCTCCGAGACTTCTTCACCACACAACTTCAGGCGTGAGGTGATGTTGTGAAGTGCTGAGTTGTACTCAGCAACAGACTTGTAGTCCTGAAGTCGGAGGTTCTCCCACTCATAGCTGGCACGCGGGAGTATGACATCAATTTGATGTCTGTAGCGTGCCTCTAACGCTGTCCATAACTCCAGAGGGTCCTCTACCGTCAAGTATTCGGCCTTCAGGGTCCGATCTATGTGTCGTCTGATATAGATAATGGCTTTCGCCTTATCCATGTCAGAGACAGTGGTAGAGGTACTGCCAGCTAAAGGGGCCGCTTCTGGGGCTTTGCTAGCAGATGCATCAGATGCTACGGGAGCCGATGATTGGGCCACTGCGGGGGCCAGGATGGAGTGCAGGAGCGCCATGGAGCGCAAGTGGAACTTCAGGTCCACTCGCCAGCTCAAGTAATTCTTGCCAGCTGCATCGAGCACCTCGAAATCGACGCTTGCCAATTTAGCCATTTTATCTATGCAATTTAAAGATAAGCATGAATTAAAATAAATTCAACAATCCATGCATAAAGAAATTAATAAGTAAAAATGCGGGGATCGGCCAGATACCCAAAATAATAAACAGTCCAAAGTCCGATTACAGTCCAAAGAAAAGAGAATGAAAAATACAACTTTGGAAACCCCGGATGGGTCCCTATTACTGCATCCGTCTTCTTATGCTGTTGCACCGAGCCTTGGCTATATATACAATTTCCTCACTTACAAATTCTCTCAAAAAAAGTGCTGGAAATGTAAATAGGTATGCAATGGCCGATCCCGAAAGACACATTTTTACTTATTTTAAACATCCACGCAGTTTATATGCTACATGCATAAATTAAACAACCACGCATATATCTCAAACACAAAAAATATGGAAAAAGTAAACTAGAAAATATAATTATCTCGTAGACCACGTGGAAACGTCATACACCGTTAGTTTAGTTAACTAACGGCAGAGAGGTCTCATGATCTCTGAGATGATTATATATATTTTTTATTTTTTATTTTTTTTAAAATTCTAGTAAACCATACATAATAATTTGCAAGAGAGATGTTTAAATAAATAGAGGAACATATAAATGTAATTATTGATTTTACAAAGTTTTTCTCATAAATTTCAATTTGCAAATATAATTCTTCTTTAAAATTATGAAGAAGCCGAATTTGTGTAGAATTTTGTGGCTTCGGGCCAAACATTATTTTTAGTATAAGCACTTGTGGCCCGTTCCGCAGGTCTGCAAAGTTGTTTACCGCAATTATTATGGCTTCGGGCCAAAAATAAGCTATTAGCCTCGGCTTCGGGCCTCGGGTCTCGGGTCTCGGGCTCGGCCTCGGGTCTCGGGCTCGGCCTCGGGTCTCGGGCTCGGCCTCGGGTCTCGGGCTCGGCCTCGGACCTCGGGCCGCCCTCTTGCATTGGGAATTTCCTTGCAGCGGGCCTCGGACCTCGGACCTCGGCCTCGGGGGGCGTCGTCGCGGAAGAACCCCCGCTGCAGGGGGGGATCGGCCTCAGGCCGCCCCCCTGCAGCGGGGGGCGGCGGCGCGGAAGGCCCCCCCCGCTGCTGGGGGGGGATCGGCCTCAGGCCGCCCCCCTGCAGCGGGGGGCGGCGGCGCGGAAGGCCCCCCCCGCCACTGCAGGGGGTGCATGGTCGGCGTTGTGGGAAGGCCCCCTCCTCCGTCAGGGGGGAGGGGAGGATTTCATTCCGGTTCTTCTTCCCACCGAAGAATTTTAATGGCAAAAGGAAAAAATTTTCATAGAAAAAACTTTGTAATTTGGAAATTTTTTTTTTCTTTTATTAGACTAAATTTTTTTACTTGTATATTAAAACAATGTAAAAATTATTTAGTCTAATTTTATCTACAGGATTATAGGGTTTTACCTCTAGATCAATGATCTAGGGAAGAACGCGACGATGATCCGTAGAAATAAAAATCCAAGCTCCCGAACGCTTTGAGGATGCCGCAACGCTCCAACGAACCGCCGCAGCAACGTTAGATTCCTTGAGTGTAGGGATGAATTTAGATGAAGATTTTTGCTCAAGAATGGAGAACACGTGCTGATAACGTGTTGGATGATAATGAACTCAAGAGAGAGAGATATACAATTTCATTGCTAGGAATGAGTAACCATAGCTAAGAGCCATTGTGCTCTATTTATTTATCTCA
The DNA here is from genome assembly GCA_030789695.1 of Scilla litardierei. Taxonomy (NCBI): domain Eukaryota; kingdom Viridiplantae; phylum Streptophyta; class Magnoliopsida; order Asparagales; family Asparagaceae; genus Scilla; species Scilla litardierei. The sequence continues at coordinate 39,582,963 of CM061138.1, read as the reverse complement.
TAGTGAGGAGGCCAATAGCCTCTAGTAGACCAAGAGTCCCCATTACTCTAAGTAATGGGGGACCTAATGAATGGATAATGAAGGAGGGGAGGCCAAAGGCCTCCCTCGTTCATAACAAAATCTTATATTTTTCTCAACCCTAGATTTCAAATGCTAATCACTATCCACGAGTTTCTCAAAAAAACCCAGTCTCAAACAAATGAACAGGCCCTCGATACTCGCTCAAATATCAGACAACGTATGATTGGCTGTCGCATCTTTTTTAGCAACATAGATTTGGCGAAGCTTCAATTTACGATAAACCCACTTCTCCGGCACCCATTATTTTACGCATCCAATGGTTACTGGGACCCACATAGGTCCGCCTGTATCGTAGCCGCTCGGACACGTGTAAATTACGTCTGTCTTTCATCACAAGTTTGAAGAACGACAAAAGAATCGTCATTATTAACTTGCATTCCAGGTCCATCGATGCTTTCTTCTGCAATATCTACAAATTATAAGGATCGTTCTGAAATTAGCCAGGAGAAGATATTTTGCTTTTATATATTCTTTGTGGACATTTACGTAAAATTCTCAAACTACGGGGTTTTAACCCTCCTAGATTCCGTCCGTCAGTTGAGTGTTGTTATTTGCACCACACTGTTTTATGAATACACCACAAAACTTTTTGTTTTCCAGTTTTAACCCCAATATATCTAATTTCACCACACGGTCACTCCATCTCATTTTCCACCCCCCTGCAAACGCCTATACCACGATTATTCTTTTTTTATTTTCCTCACACTGTTTTAATAAAAAATAAGTCCCCACACGATTACGTTTTAATAGGTGGTCTATTTAATTCCTCGAGAGAGTCTCCACTCTCATTTTGATCTTCGGTCTTCTCGACGATCTTCTCACTTCTCCGTGCTCTTGTCATATACAGGTAACACCTTGGAAGAATTTTGCAAATAAAATCATTGTTCTTATTTATTTACTCTCAGAACTCTCTATAATTTGTTACATTTTGTCTCATGTGAATAATTCCTGATAATCCTGAATTTTTCTCGTCCATGATCCGAATTATCCACTATTAATAAGGTAGGGCCTTTTTGTGCCGTTGTATTGTGGGTCATTGATGAATGCCCAGTGTTCACCAAGAAATCTCAAGAACAAGATTCCACCAACAATGGTGGAATCGGTAGAATTTTATTAATAGAAGATGAAATTGTACAGAACAAAATTCGACAAAGGGAAAATTGAGAGAAAATCTCTATTGATTTTTCGGTAGCATCTCTATTACAATTCCAGTTATTTATAGCTCCCCACTCAACAACCAACGAACTCTAACAACCTTCCGCCCCGCGCTTCAACGGTCCAACTGTTAGCACTCCCCTTCGCCGGAGTAGTCGGCCGCTGCAACGGCCCAATGACTTGGTCGGACGATGGCGAAGAAGGAGACAATTCGTCGAACACCTTGCAACGCTCCTATAGCTGCAACGAACTTTTAAACCCTAACGGCTATCAGGTGGGCCCCGCAATCCACTATCAACGGACGCTTCAGATTCTTCCGCTCTCCTCATCAACGACGGAAAATCAAATCCCAGCTGAACGGTTCGATCTTACTTCAGCTCTTCATCCAACGGACCAACTTCAAAGCTTCCGCAGCCCCAACCCGCCAAGCTTCCTCTCGTCTTCTACCTCCAGACAGTCTCCCTCCGTCAGCATCACTTCCGTCATTTTCGCTCTTTGGGTTCTAACATTCCCTCCCCCTTGACGAGACCTTGCCTCAAGGTCGAAGGAAGGGAAACGCTTCACCAAGTCCCAATACGACTCCCAAGTAGCATCTTCAATGGGCCTTTGCTGCCACTTGATCAAAACCTGCGAAATCAAAGCCCGCCTTTCCTTAACCACCCGTCGATCCAGTATCAATTCCGGTTCATCTATCAGCTCCTCCGTGTAACTGGGTTGGCTGTCCTGTACCACGGTCCGAGACCCCACCTTCCTTTTGAGCTGAGACACATGGAACACAGGGTGGACCTGAGCTGCTGATGGCAATTCCAATTAATACACCACCTCCCCGACACGAGCTAGCACCTGATATGGTCCGTAGTACTTGGGTGACAACTTGTGAGGCTTCCTCATCACCACGCTGATTTGATGGTATGGTTGCAATTTCAAATAGACCCAATCTCCTACGCCAAATTGCCTCTCGGTCCTGTGCTCATCTGCATACCTCCGCATCATCTCTCGAGCTTTATTAAGGTTGTCCTTAAGCAATTGTAGAGCCACCTCCCTTGTAAACAAGGCATTGTCTACCTCAGCCACTTGAGAAGTATGTGGCAAGTAAGATATGAGAGTCGGAGGAGCCCTCCCATATAATGCTTCGAAGGGTGTCATCTGGGTAGAGCTTTTCCAAGATGAGTTGAACCAAAATTCTGCCAAGGGAAGCCACTCCACCCACTCTTGAGGTTTATGCCCACAAAAACATCGAAGATAGCACTCCAAGCTACGGTTGGTCACCTCCGTTTGCCCATCGCTTTACGGATGATATGCTGAACTGTGGGCTAAGGTAGTTCCCTGCAATTTAAACAGCTCCCTCCAAAATTGACTAGTAAAGATAACATCCCGATCACTCACAATAGTAGTCGGAATTCCATGATACTTAAAAACCCCTTCAAAGAATACTTGAGCCACTTCTTTTGCTGAAAAAGGGTGTTTGAGAGGGAAAAATGGGAGTATTTAGTTAACCTGTCAACAACCACATAAATCACACTATATCCCTTGCAAGCAGGTAAGCCCACCACAAAGTCCATAGAGATACTCTCCCACACTTGGTTAAGAATGGGTAGGGGTTGAAGGAGGCCATGATATGCAACATTTTCTGTTTTATTCCTTTGGCAAGTCTCACATTCCTTTACAAACTGCCTTACTCCTCTTTTGACTCCTACCCAATGGAAGGACTTCCTCAGCCTGTGCAATGTCCTCAATGCATCTGAATGCCCCCCAACAGCTGTGCTATGGAATTCTTTAAGTAATTTCTGTTGCAGCTCCTTATGCCCTGGACTAATCAATATCCTTCCCTTGTAATAATACACCCCATCCACCTTGGAGTACTTGGGTGTTCCAGTATTGGTGTGGTGCAGCTTGCTCTCTATTTCTTCAAAGTAGGGGTCATTCCTCACCATGTCCTTAACTTCAGCAATCCAATCACACTGAGGAGAAGAGATATGATATATTGAACAGAAGTCTTCCTCCACTTGCCCACTGTTGTCTACTTCCCTTGAGAGACCATCAGCTGCTCTATTACTCTTCCCAGATTTATACTCAACCATGTAATTATAAGCTTGCAATTTCATCAACCACTTTCCCTGCAACCCTGGCTGCACCTTTTGATCTAGCAAATGTCTCAAACTCTGGTGGTCTGTACGGATGGTAAACTGCATCCCCATCAAGTATTGATTCCACCTGGTCACTGCTAAGATTATAGCCAACAATTCCTTTTCATAGGTTGACAAAAGCAAATTTCTCCCAGTCAATTTAGTACTAAAATAGGCAATGGGTCTTCCTTGCTGCATTAAGACTGCCCCTACACCCCTCCCAGATGCATCACACTCTAGGATAAAACCCTCACTGAAGTTGGGCATGGCTAGTACAGAAGCAGTGGACAGGGCTTCCTTCAATGTGTCAAAGGCTTGCTGAGCTGCTTCAGTCCATCCAAATGCATCCTTTTTCAACAAGTCTGTCAAAGGTGCTGCTAGGCCCCCAAAGCCCTTGATGAATTTCCTATAGTACCCAGCAAGACCTAAGAACCCCCTAACAGCCTTGATATTCTTGGGTGTTGGCCAATTTTTAATTGCCTCAATTTTCTTTGGCTCCATGGCTACCCCATCACTGGAGATAATATGTCCCAAATATCCTATGGTCTTTTGCCCAAATGAGCACTTAGGCAACTTCACCACCAATTGCTGATCTGCCAGTATTTGTAATACTGCCCTCAAATGCTCTAAGTGAGCAGCCCAACTTTTACTATATATTAGGATATCATCAAAAAAACTAATACTAACTTCCTCAAATGAGGCTTGAATATAGCATTCATGAGGGCTTAAAATGTGGAAGGGGCATTGGTTAACCCAAATGGCATAACAAGGAATTCATAATGACCCTCATGGGTACGAAATGCAGTTTTGTATATATCCTCCTCCTTAATACGAATTTGATGATAACCTGATCTTAAGTCCAGCTTGGAAAAGAATTGAGCCCTACACAATTCATCCATAAGTTCATCAATTATAGGAATAGGGAGTTTATCTTTGATGGTTTGCTGATTTAATGCCCTGTAATCTACACACATGCGCCAACTACCATCTGATTTTCTCACGATCACCACAGGAGAGGCATAAGGGCTTGAACTAGTTCTAATAGTTCCTGAGTTTAACATCTCATTTACTTGCTTCTCAATTTCTGTTTTCAGGGCATATGCATGTTTGTAGGGCTTAGGGCTGTTGACGAACAGAACGTTCGACGAACTACTCGTGAACAAGCTCGGTACATGTTCGTTTACGTTCGTTTAAGAAGCTTAATGAACAAGCTTGAACAGATTTTTAGAGCTTGGTTAGTAAACGAATAGAGCTTGAACATAACTGTGTTCGTTCATTTATGTTCATGAACAAGCTCGTTAAGTGTTCGTGAACAAGCTCGTTTAATGATGTTCATGAACAAGCTCGTTAAGTGTTCGTGAACGAACATGTACCGAAAATAGTACATTTAGACAAATACTATATTTTTCACTATGCTTGGAATGGATGCTTGTACTGGGATTTATGGAGCTATTATGCTGGATTTGTTTGTTTTTGTCCAGCAAATATTTAATCCTTTTATTTAATTGATTTAGTCATTGGCAATTATGTTTAAATATTATTATTTCTGATTAAAAAATTGTTGTTTGTCTGTTTGATTGAAAATATGTACATGAACAAGATTAATTGTGTGTTCACGAACATGTTCCTGAACATGTTCACGAAAAAGCTCAATAAGTCTTGTTAACGAACAGAACGTTTCTAATAACTACTCGTGAACAATCTCGGTAAATATTCATTTACGTTCGTTTACGTTTGTTCGGTAAGCTTAACGAACAAGCTTGAACATGTTTTTTGAGCTCGGTTAGTAAACGAACAGAGTTCGGATCACTCTCACGCTCCTCATTTTGTTGTAGGTCAGGGTGAGAGCTCTGACCTTGATACCCTTCCAAAGGTCTAGGGCTGAATCCCACCTCCTGCCTCCTTTTTCCCATGGCAACGTAGAGGGCTTTGATACCAAATTGATGAATGCCCAATGTTCACCAAGAAATCTCAAGAACAAGATTCCACCAACAATGGTGGAATCGGTAGAATTTTATTAATAGAAGATGAAATTGTACAGAACAAAACGAAACAAAGGGAAAATTGAGAGAAAATCTCTATTGATTTTTCGGTAGCATCTCTATTACAATTCCAGTTATTTATAGCTCCCAGCTCAACAACCAACGAACTCTAACAACCTTCCGCCCCGCGCTTCAACGGTCCAACTGTCAGCACTCCCCTTCGCCAGAGTAGTCGGCCGCTGCAACGGCCCAACAACTTGGTCGGACGATGGCGAAGGAGACAATTCGTCGAACACCTTGCAACTCTCCTATAGCTGCAACGAACTTTTAAACCCCAACGGCTATCAGGTGGGCCCCGCAATCCACTATCAACGGATGCCTCAGATTCTTCCGCTCTCCTCATCAACGACGGAAAATCAAACCCCAGCTGAACGGTTCGATCTTACTTCAGCTCTTCATCCAACGGACCAACTTCAAAGCTTCCGCAACCCCCAACACACCAAGCTTCCCCTCGTCTTCTACTTCCAGACAGTCTCCCTCCGTCAGCATCACTTCCGCCATTTCCGCTCTTTGGGTTCTAACAGTCATCGTTGTTTGCTGACGAGTCCAATCCTTTTGCGCCCTTTTACGATTTTTTTTGATTGGATCGGAATTTGCGTACTTTTGGAAGAAAAAAAGAAAGAAATTTTTTTAATCTTTTGTTTCAGGATTAGGGTTTCGGTTGTCCAATGGCCCGTTTGATTCTTCCGAGCAAAGGTTCGAGTTTCGCGAAGAGGGGATTTTTGGGATTGTTCTCAGCCTGTCATGTGATTTTCTCTGCCTAAGTTTCTGTTTGATGCGTCATTAACTTCTATTTGTCACCTGTTTCTCATCCAATTTGAGCTTTAAACCAAAACACTTTTATTCGTCATTTGTTTGGGATCCCTTTGGTGTGCATTAATCATCTCGTTTTTTTGGCTAATTATGAATTTATCAACGTCTACCTGTCATTACATCATACTGAATAAAAAAAGACTAAATCAGATTATATTTATGGAGAAAGGTAAGCTGTAGCTTCTTTTGTTAGGATTTTAGCATGTACATGAAAAAGTGCTAAATATAGCATGTATAGAAGATATTTTAAGTGCACAGATGATGAATCTGAACATGTATGTATAGCTATATATACTCTAGGCTAATAATTGTGGTAATCGATGATCAGGCAATCAGGCCTTATAAGTTTAGATTTCATCTTTAGTTTATTTTGTGCACTTTTTTTTTTGAATCCGGTTTCCTTGAGCATTCCTATGATTTGTCATTTTGACTCAAACCGTTCTTCTAACATTTTATCTCATTTATAATGGTACAATGGTATTTATCCATTTAATCACTACATATGAAACTTAGAGTTAAGTATGTTCATGGAACATGAGACTTCTAATCATCAAGAGACAATTTCCATTTTCCTGTTTCCTTTTATATTTTAAATTTGGTAACATGTCTTCTGTAAATTAGTTCAGTCTCTTACACCATAGTTCCTTCAGATAACAACATGGCTGAGCACTCTCAGGGTTTTTTTTGCAGGTTCAGAACACACAACATTGTCGTTTTCTACATTATCCAGCAAAACGTCACCATATAAATAGTTTCATTGCCAGTGAGGAGGTTAGCACGTAACGTTTGTTTGCTATTCTTTACATTAGCTTGATTTTGCCTTTTGAACTTGGACAGTGTAGAGATGAGTCAGTATTTCTTTGCACTTCAATTTCTTGATTATTTTACAATATTTGTTAATTTTCACTATTCGCCTGTGGAGCCTGAATCACATATCGATGTTTTAATTATTTTTTTGCGCTTCATTTCTGTGTCCTAGGTTGCATACAAAAAGAGCCATCCCTTTGTCCTATCTTCATCTGTAAGTTCCTACAGACTATGCAGATTTGTTGACTTCGCTATTTGGATCATATGAAAAAACAACTTTTTGGAGTGCATGATCTCTGTTTTGACTATTTTAACACTATTATTATTTTTATACTTTGCATTACATTTAGTGAGAACTTCCTGATTGTTTTTCTTCTTCTTTTATATTATTTTCTTTCTGAGAACTAATATCCACGTAAAACAAACCGATGTTTAAAATAAATGCATTGGTGTTTCCATTGTTGTATGTTCTTGTTAATGCTTATGCTACAGATAATAGATGAAAAAAAAATAAGCAAACACCTGAGAACTAAGAGTCACAATTGTTGGCGTCTTTATGGTGGACATTCTTTGTATTTAAGAATTACCGAGTTGAAGGTTGTATGTGGATCTACAATCTGGAATTCAACACATTTTCCTACATTTATCTTATTTTATATTTCTCCAAGTTGATGCAGAGACATCGAAAGAAAATAAGTGTCATTTTTATTGGTCCATGCAATAACAAACAGTTTTCTGTACCTTCTTGTTAGTTCATTGAACTTTAATTAATTGTATGTATGTATGTAGTAGATTTCATTGTTACCTTGTTCTCGAATGTTTTTACTATATCTGGATGAATTTTTTCTTTGTGAGATTCCATTGTTGTTTCCTTCCTTTCATTTGTTCTTTATTTTAAACCCTTTGCATGTCTTTCCAGTTGTATTACTGAAGGTTTGGAACGTGGGTATCAGTGTCAGAATCAGTTGAAGGTTTATGATATCAATATTATCAATATTGACAATACCGGACCTTTCTTAAAGTTGCATTCATGGGAATATCTGATCTTGTGATTGTCCATAATAATTATTCTCTCTTGTGATAACTTGATTGGTTTGATGGGCTTTTCCACTCTTCACCACATTTGGCTCTTTGGACAAGTAGTTTGACAGACAAAAATGTTACTCCTTTTGACTTTCCTTTCACAAGTAGTTCTATTGCATCATGTGCTGGCTTCTTTCTACATTATTGGGGAAATGTTCCCTTCTTGAATATTATGTAACTTAAGGTTTTGGTGATTATATTACAGCCGAATAAGGTATCCAGCAAACGCTTAATCTGTTCAGTTGCCACACAACCTCTGCCATCGCAAACTGACTAGTCAAAGATGGATGCTCCGAAAGAGATCTTTCTGAAGGACTACAAGAAGCCTGATTATTGTTTTGACACGGTAAATATTTTAAAGAACCAGTTTCAAATGTTAAGCCTTTCTCTTCTGCTGCTATTTGTGGCAAAAAAAAAAGAATAAGTATAAAAATAAAACCAATCACTAATATGATTGTGATGATAACACGAATAACAATTTTCTGATCTATTACTTGTCTGTCATTTCTGGTGCTTTTCTATGAATCTTAACAATTCATTTATTTATATTGTCTTTACTGGATTGAAGGTGCAGTTCTTATTCCATGTTTGTTTGTTCAACTAATACCTCTTTAATGTGCTTTTCAGTAAAGGCAAAACAGTATACTTCTTTTTTTAAAAACAAAGATGCAAGATCATGAATCCGTTTCGATAGCTATATGTGCATGTAGTCTATACAGTCATCCATTTAATACTGGTACAGTTCGTCTTATTTATTGGCCATCCTTAGTTTATTTGAGCTACTTGTAACAATATAAAGATACAGTAATAATATATATTACTTCACACCTTAAGTGAAAAATCTCACATGGGATGTGAGCTAGAGGGTCTTTAGTGTATGATAATTTCTATAAGCTCAAGAAATTTTGGGAGCTAGCATTTTGAATGGTTGAACAATGGTAAACTTTTTTTTAATTTTTTACAAGCATGGTTGGGCGGAGTTGCACCGGAGTGTGTGACTATAGAAAGTGCTCGCTTGGGGAATTACATCTTATAGCTGTGGTAGGCAATGAAGCTCTAGCCCCATACGCTATAGGTTTATCTTATAATTTTGTTGTGCGTTATTTTTTCGCCGACATTTGCGAGGGTGGAAAACACACTACCAGAGTGGAAGCATTTTATATAGTTTTTGCAGTGGTAGAAGTAAATGTTCATGTTATCCATCCATCCAATAGTTTTCCTTTCAGCTAAGAAAACTAGTGTCCACTTGAAAAGAAACTATGAGAACTCATTTTTATTTATGTCCTACTATATAAGGTAAATATTGAAAAGAATGCATGAGTCTGAGGTTATACGGTAAGATATTATTCAATTCACTCGATTTGGGGCATGCACCAACTAATTTTTTTAGTTCCAAAGCTAATACCCAAATTTACAACATACTTTTATATTCCATGTGCCCCACAATTCAAAACTACATGCTGAACTGGAAAATCGCTTAATTTTCTGTTGTAATAATTTATCAATTGCCATGATTTTTATTTGAGATGCTACTTGTCTTTACTTCTACATATTTAGAGATCGGTTGGTTGATTGGCCACACACAATCTAGCACCATAATATTCTAGGTATAGTGGTAAATAATAACATTAACATGTAAAATTTACCGATACAAATAAATCTTACATTTCCGATGTTTTACATAGACACCCATACTTCTATACGAACAGGGACGGAACCATGTAGAGCTTGCTTTGTGTAGCTGCACATGGCAAGAAAATAAAATAAACTTTTTAATCATACATTATTTCCACCTCTTTAAGGCCCAATGGTAAGGTGTTGGTTTATGGAACATGAGTTTCTGGGCAATCAATTTTTGTTCATTATTTTTTGTTACTATTTTTTGCATGTTGGGTATAATTTAACCACCATCTTTTATGGCCCAATGGTTTATTCATTATTTTTTGTTACTATTTTTTTGCATGTTGGGTATGATTTAACCCCCATCTTTTTATGACCCAATGGGTATGGTATTCGTTATTTTTTGTTACAATTTTTTTCATGTTGGGTATATTTAACCACCACCTTTTTATTCCCCAATTGGTATGACGCAGGTAATGGAATCAAAGCTTTTGGGTTTGATCCCCGCGACAGTTATTTTTTATTCATTATAATTTGTTACTTATTATTATTGTGTTGCTTGTTGGGTATCGTTTAGCCAGCGTCTCTTTTGGTCCAATGGATAAGGCGCTTAGTCTATGGAAGCAGAGCTTTTGGGTTCAATTCCCATAGCAGGCGTTATATATATATATATATATATATATATATATATATATATATATATATATATATATATGGGATTAATGACTATCATACGCCATATGAGATAGGCTCCCATACGCACTCTCACATAAAGCTACCAAGTACAACCAAGTACAAGCCCATGTGGGCTTGTACTTGGTTGCTTTATGTGAGAGGGCGTATGAGAGCCTATCTCATATGACGTATGATAGCCATTATTCTATATATATATATATATATATATTATTTGTTACTTATTATCATTTTTTCCATGTTGGGTATTATTTACCAATTAATTTTTTAATGATTTTTTGTAAACCTATGCTCGACTTGTTACGAGAGGGGAAGAGGGAAACGGGAGCAGAAACATTTTTTTGCCTGTTGGGTATTGTTTAATGTTTAATTCTTTGTTGCATGTTACTTATTAGCGTTTAATTTTTTTGGTTTGTTTTTTAAAAATTATATTCTTTATATTATCTTTATTTTTGCCCAGGACAAAAAAGTTCCTGGTTACACGCCACACGAACATACCCTTCCCTTGCCCTTACATCACATGGGCACCCTGCATCTTTCAATTTCAAGTTATTTTAGAAGCCCTTTCTCTTCCATCTTCAAATAAGTTGCATGCTGGATATCTTATCTGCTCTTTTTAAAACATTGCACTATCTTTGAATCTTAAAAACCTATGACTGCATGTGCATTTGATTGTAGATCCATATTACTGAAGATGTGCATCCTGTTATGTACATGCTGGTTCATGTAGATAGATAGATATGAGAGTAACATTATCATGTGGCATATGAGCAAAACACGCATATAGCGTTCCGAAAAGTTCACTCTCCACATTTTTTTGGATGGACACTGTTCACATCGCTCTTCATATTCTAAAACCCAAGGACACCAAATATAAAGTGAATCCTATGTTTTTTGCTCACTGATCTATGGGGTGCAAAAGTTCTATTACATTGTTAACAGTTTTATTATTGTAAAACCATGGATTCTCCAACAACTATAACAATGAGCACAAAGCTTTGTGTTCACTAGACTCCGTTGTGTTTGGGTTAGAGCATGAATATCAAAATGGATAATAATGCGCATTAAAAAAATGAGTAAATTGCACTCAGACCCATTTGAACCAGGGGCAGTGTGTCATTAGTACCTCTTAACCTATTATGATATTAGCATTTGGATTCTTTATTTCACAAAAAACATTAAAAATCAATTTTTTCTTCTAGTTTTGCCTCTTCCTCATTTGTTTGCTATCATTGCTCTCTCTCATCTTTGCCTTGCATCTCTTCCACTCGTGCTCTCTGTTGTGCTTCCTCTTCTCTTTCATTCTCTCTAGTCTCTCACACGAGAGGGGAAAATGAAGGAAGAAAAAGGAAGCGTGAGAGAGGGACAGATGGGAAACAGAGACGATGACAGCAGCTAAAAGAGAAAGAAGAAGGGCAAACTTCAATTTTTTTATTTTTAATCTTTTTCGTTAAGTGAAGGGATCTGAGAGCTAATATCATATATTAAGGGGTATTAGTGATACACTGTTTATAGTTCAGTGGGTCTGTGTGTAATTTATCCAAAAGAATTGTGTATCACGGATTTTGCAGGCCGTCTTATGAGCTCTTTGCTTATGCCATATGATACCCATTATTCTTATACGTGTGTCCGTGCATGCATACATGCATATGTATATGTATGTGTTTATGTGTGCATGTGCATATGTGGACGTATGCATGCAGTTATATGGATGTGCACTCGTGTATCTTTGTTCCATTGTTCATTATGTGGTTGTTGCGTCTGCAACCACCTGGGTGATCCACTGCAGTTTTTAATCTTCATTATTTGTGGCAGTAAGATGGCTTTTAAATTCATTATAGTGGATTAGGTCGAAATATGAGTCCACTGTCTTGTCCTATTATCCCAACGACATTCATGCATCAAGGGCCTGTCATGTTTTAAATCCAGTTCTTTTCTCCTACACAAAAAGGGAAATTTCCAATTTTTGTTTGGTTGAGCGCATGCCATGTCTTTTCTGAATTGTAAGTTTAGCACATAATATTTTTAGTTTATTACTTGTGCTTTTTTGTTTCTTGTTTCATTATCTTATATTTGCTATTAAAATATTATACTGTGCTGTACTAATTTTGATGTTACTATCGATGCATTGTCATGATTTTCTTGTTCCTTTGTAATTTGGCTAAAGTTTTAAACGTTTGTTATCACACTATACCCAGGAGTTTTATACTGATTTTGGTTACCGACTCACTTCTGCTGTGCTTCCTTATTGCCCCAGGTTGATTTGAAGTTTACACTTGGTGAGGATAAGACAATAGTCTCGTCAAAAATTACTGTTTTCCCCAGAGTTGAGGGTAAGCATTTATTGATGTTGGAATTTATTTCCAATTCACTACAACACTGTTTAGTTTATTCGTCCTTTTGCCTTCTGATATTGACTTCACCTGGTACACACTGTATAACTAATATCTATTAGTCTCAAGTCCTCTTTTCTTGTTTTAACCATCAGATTCACTTCTCTTCGAATTTCCTCCAAGAACACTGCTCATTTTCAACTGTGGATGTAGGTGTTTCTTGCCCGTTGGTGCTCAATGGTCATGATCTTAAATTATTATCAATCAAAATTGATGGCAAAGAACTTAGGGTAGGCATTGAATATTCCGTCTTACCTTTCAGATTCATGCATTCTTTTTATTTGTACGTGAAACTTTTACACCTTTTATTTTCTTATTTATAAGTAAATAAAAATAAATTATCCTCTTGTTGGCAGATGTTAATCTAGATTTTAAAAACGGATGCATATTAATAAAATTACGTTTGATTATATTATTCTAAGGTTGATGCTACAATGTCTGATTGGAAGCTAATTTGGGTTTTGATATTTTAATAATGTCAAGTTGACAAAAGCTGAGTACTTTTAGGTCATTAAAATGTAAAACCAGTAGTTTCATCTGTGGCTGGAATTTATGGTCAGATTTTAAACATGGCTTGTAGATGTAATAGAAAATGGACCTTTTGGGTATTTTGAAATGTCATGGACATGATAAACAACCGGGGGGAGGAACACACCCATGGTTGGAAGTTTTATTATTAAACACGTATCTGCTGTCAAACAATTCTATTTCTTCACAATTTCAGTAGTCTCCATCCATATCCTCAAACATTGCATCTGTTGCTGCCTCTGACTGTGCTCATTTATTTGTAACAAGCAAATATAAAATAATATAAAGTACAACACTGAAATGGATCATGACCAACAATTTTGTTACTGTCATCTATAGAATTATGGTGACATCGGAATGAAGGGTGAATCCAATCCACTGAATAGCGAATTGTTTGTTTATCCCAGATGTGTCTGATAGCGTAATGCCCACATTGATTGATCCGGAGTTCAGAGCAATCAGTTTGTACTAAAATGAGCAGCTTTTATCACACATTGTTGAAGGAAAAAAAAACCAGAGCATGCGAACTAATAAATTCCGTCCAAGGTCTGACAGCCGTGGAGTATTTGATTGTGGATATATTATCATGATGATACCCAATAGATTCTCCGTCTTTCACCCACCCACCCACCTGCTACCACCCCAGCTTTCTCACTTCCTTCCTCGCTAACACACACATTTATGTATTATTGCAATTGTGATTGTGAGGGCAATTGATTTAAGCTGGATCTATGTGGAGTACAGTAGCAGTTTGATGTATGATTTGATGTATGAACACTGGTAAGCCTTCTGGGGATTTTGATGATTGGATTATGCCTTTCATACTAACCCAGATATGAACTGTATGTAATCTATGGATTGCACTTGTGTGGGTTGGAGGTTGTGTCGAAGTACATGAAGTGATTGTGACAAAGGTTCAAATGACGATGTTGCTGTGGATGATAATTTGAGCCAACATAATGACATATATCTTATTATATATAACACCAAAAAGGGTTTTAGAGGCTTGAGCGCGGCCGAGTTCTTTATGTAGCCTGCACATCCTCTAGTATAATCAGTATACAGTTGCGCTCTTGCATTTGGAAATATACGGTAACCCGTACAAAATAATTACCATTAACTTTTTTTCTTCACAGACATGAAGTCTACATGTTTTATTTTCACATATAGTGTCATTAAACATTTTGTAGTTTTCATGTACACCCATCTGACTAATTTTCAGGCACACAATTTTATGGAGCAAAGTTTCAAGCACTACATATCATATGATTATAGTTTATGTTCTCATTATTAATAACTGTTCTTTTGTACCATACAACTCTACAATTTGGCAAAGTGCTTTCTCCATATACACTTAAAAAGGAATTGTGACGTCTATATATAACAAAAGTTGCTTAGGGAATGCACATCAGAAAATCTACTCATGCTGCAAAAGGTCTATAGATGGCTGGACACTATACAACCCATTGAACTACACATGCCATCAACAATTACAAAAGCTGGACGGAGGGGAGAAAAGGAGCACAAAAAGAAAACATGGGCAAATGCATTTATGAAACTAAAATATTATCTTCCCCCAAATATAATCATATTTTATCCTTTTACATCACCATAACGTAAAATGGAATTTTTATTTCTTTGAGTACTTGCATTCGCATGTGCCGGAAAACTAGTGTTTTCATAACTTAATGGCCTATTCGCAGTTTTTATACAACATGGAACCTGTCACTGTACATTTTAATATTTTGATGTCTGTGCAATGTTGCAGGAACAAGATTATCACTTGAGCTTGCGTCACCTTACACTGTCATCACCACCTAAAAGTACATTTACACTGGAAATTGACACCGAAATATATCCTCAGAGCAACACTTCTTTGGAGGTATAACTGTCTGAATGTTTCAAATTTTATGCATACAATGGATGCATCATTCTCATTATGCTTTTTTTCTGTTTCAAGGGACTCTACAAGTCTGGTGGGAACTTCTGTACGCAATGTGAAGCAGAAGGGTTTCAGAAAATTACCTTTTATCAGGTTAATTCCACTGTTGATATTTACCCCAGTAGTGTTAAATTATGAAGTGATATAGAATTTTTTTCTGTATCTCTGTATGCATGTATGAAGTGATTGTGTCAATTGATTTATCCACATAACTGAATTTAATAATACTATACTTAATAAAGACATGACCTTATGGTTTATATCCATCATTGGGACTTGGAGCTTCCATGTTGGGGTCTTGTTGTCCTTGTGCATGGGTAATGTCGCTGATGTGTGCGTATTATTGTAGAAGTGGAATTTGGGTTGCATTTATTACTTGACCTCGACGGTCATGCATCTACATACTTGTGCCTATGAAATAAAATTTTATGTCTGGTGAGTTCACACATATCGTCAAAGAACAAATAATGATTTCTTCATTCAACATTGTGTTTCCAGGACCGACCTGATATCATGGCAAGATACACTTGCCGGATTGAAGCAGATAAAACTCTTTATCCTGTATTGCTATCTAATGGAAATCTCATTGAGCAAGGGGATTTTGAGGTACCCATTATTTTAAAAGTGGAAACATGTTATTTTTGCATATGCCAGGTTTTACATTTTTCAATTTTAATTTTATTTGGACTGTGCATCTTACATGTTGAGTCTTTTCATTTTATGAATATTTGCAGGGAGGAAAGCACTATGCTCTCTGGGAGGATCCTTTTAAAAAGCCCAGCTATCTATTTGCATTAGTTGCAGGGCAATTAGAAAGTAGAGACGATACATTTGTAACTTGTTCAGGCAGGAAAGTTGCTTTGAGGATCTGGACTCTATCCCAAGATGTACCAAAGACAGCCCATGCGATGTATTCTCTGAAGGCAGCTATGAAATGGGATGAGGAAGTTAGTATCCTTTTGATTTTTTACTTTGTATTTATGTTTCTCAATGTACCTGATCAAATCTTGAAGTATTTATTTGCTTTGTTATTGGTTCAGGTATTTGGTCTTGAATATGATCTTGATCTATTCAACATTGTGGCAGTTCCTGACTTTACGTAAGTTGAATATTTAAGCTCTTGTAGACTGATGCCCTTGATTTTGTAATTTAAGAAAAGTTTTTATCCTTTGTGTTTATTTGAGAATGGAATTACATTTGGATGTTACATTTGTAAAATATCCTCGCTTTATATGCATGGATGAGAACAGCGCTGTGTTACGGTAGTAGCTGGGTCATTGAGTGCACCTCTTGCATCACCATCTTATCGATATATAAGCATGATAATTATTGCCATGCTCGATTTCTGCTAACTCATGCTCATTAAACAGAGGCAGAACCACCTTCTGAATTTCAAAGAAAATCATGGAACAGTCAGGACAAAATGTGCAGTATTAAAAAGGGTGCAGATAAAAAAGCATGTTCATATAGTTTTGATCTACATTAGATAGAGAGAGCTCCCTTATATGGATTTGTGTGAGAAAATTGTTAGACCCACGCCTGAAGGGGGTTCCGAGCCGGCACCCAAGCTGTTGAGTATTGATTCCCCTGATTTGGTTTTGATGATGAACAAATATAAATATTGAGTACTAACTCTATTTGAGCGCAGTTATGAAGATCGTCGTCAAATTACTTTGTAGATCTCAAGCGACGTCCCAAGACTTCATTAGAGCGCGTGATCGATGTGCCTAAAGCTTCGTTGAAGCTCAATGAGTATTAATGAAGTCGAGGGTTTCAGAATCTTCATGTTGAAGCTTTGAAGACGGTTTGTCGAGTTATTTATTTGGTCTTCTAGCTTCATTTCATAGAATGTTAAGCCTTGAGTAGTACTTGCCTAGTTTTCCTTATTTCTATCCTAGCTTATCTCTAGGATTGCCTTAGAAGTCACTAGAAAGTCTTTCCTTAGCTTATCGCGTCGTTTCATGACTTTCTGTGCATCTTAGTTGGTTCAAGTAGAAGAACCAACCGACTAGATGACGATCTAATCGGTTGGAAATCCTTCTTAAACCGACTAGTCTTCCTTATGTATTTTGACATACTTACTGTTGACCAATTAGTCGGTCCAAGAAGGCTCACCGACCGACTAGTTGTTCAACTAGTCGGTTGGTGTTTCTTCTTAGACCGACTAGTTTTCCCTCCTTATTTCACTATATTCTCTGTCAACCTTCTAGTCGGTCCAAGAAGGTTCACCGACCGACTAGTTATCAATCTAATCGGTCAGTGATCCTTCTTAGACCGATTAAGCTGCTTTAATTTTCCAGCCGTTGGAGAATTTATTTCTACGATTTTTCTTGGTCTGTTTTGATTCTTTTCATATCTGTTTGACTCGTTTCTAACATGGAAATATTTCTCATATGAGATAGAAATTCAGATCTAATTTCGACAGATTTCGATTATCAATTTTCAAGGGCTTTCTCTCAAAAAGATCTCTCTCTCTCTCTCACGTTTGTGACCTAGTTTCTCAAGGGAGATTTTCAGATCTTGAGCGCTGTGTGATCATTCTTCCATTGAGCTAAATCACGGTCAAGATCTTCAACCTAGCTATTTTCACGTTGCTCATTGTTGCTAGGGTTTTCGTGCTCACTCTTCCTTATCTTCCTTCCTTACCCTAATTCGTAAGTATCTCAAGGCATATGAATTTGTGGTGAGTTTTATTTGTTTCATTTAAATTATTTACTATCAGTTTATCTCTCAGGTTGTGAGAGAAGTTTGTGATCCCAGTTTGTGGAAGTCACAATTCATTCATTGTATTGTTCGATCTTGTAGTAGTTTCTACAAGAAGTTTGTTTAGTGGAACCTTGAGTTAGTGGATTCTAACTCAAGTAGCCGGAAGGGATCCAGGTGTCTGGGACGTAGGATCACCGGGAACAAGTTGAGGAGACTTGGGTGGATCCGAACCCATTACATCGCTTGTTTGCGTTGCTTTGTTCTTGTTGTTCTTATTTATTCCGCACTGTTGTTTGTGGTTGCACGATAATTAGGAATTAGACTTTTGATTATTTTTAAAGTACTATTCACCCCCTCTAGTACTTGTGCAGTAGCTACCCGTGCATTACATTTGGTATCGGAGCCAAGTTCATAGCTATGACAAACAACGACAATAAGGCCGTTCGACCACCTTCCGACTACAGCACCTTCAAAAATCGTGAAGGAGCCTCTTCAGTGATGGAAGGACACTCCTCAACTAGGCCTCCTCACTTCAAGGGTACCAACTATAGGTACTGGAAATACCGGATGAAAACCTTCCTCCGGAGCACATCACTTTGGAGAGCCACATTAACGGAGTATGTTGAGCCCACTGAAGAAGACTTCACGAAATGGACTGCCGCGGAGGTCGCCGCGGAGGTGAACAATGCCAAGGCAATGAATGCCTTACAGTGTGAACTGGAGCCTGAAGATTTCAACAAGATATGCACCTGTAAGAGTGCATATCAGATTTGGAATCAACTTCTCATCCTACACGAAGGAACGAGCAGGGTAAAACATTCTAAACTCACTGTTGCTAACAAAGAATTCGAGTTGTTTCACATGGAACATGGTGAAAGAATTAAGGAGTATTATGCTCGCTTCGTGGATATAACCAACGAGTTGGAAGCCCTTGGGAAGACCTATACCCAAGAAGAGAAAGTCGCGAAGATTATTGACGGACTTCCTTCGAGTTGGGAAAAGCGAACATACGCTATCGAAGAATGTAACGATATGTCCAAATATACTGTTGTTCAACTAATGGGTACATTAATGTCTTATGAGGTATGGAAGGACAGCAAGATTAAGATGCAGAACACGATGAAGGCGTTCTTGAAGCAAGAAGAGCCAAAGAAAAAGGCAGTTGCTTTCAAGGCCGCCCATACTACACTTACTGATAGTGAAGAATCGGAAGACGAGTTGGACATGGAATCTTTGGCCCTCATGACAAAGAAGTTCAACCGGTTCTTCCGATTCTTCCGAAAAGGTAACTTTAAGAATAAATCTAAAGTTAGTTCCACTAATGCATCTGCTCCTTTGTGTTTCAAATGCAACAAGCCAGTACACATCAATGTGGATTGTCCTCTCAACAAACAAAAGGAGAAGTGGAAGGCACCCAAGTTCGACAAGTTAAGAAAGTACAAGGAGTACAAGAAAGGGCTTGTCGGCACATTCACCGACTCAGAAGAGGACTATTCAAGTGGAGAGTCAGATGATGAACAAGTGGAGCAAGCACACATGTGCTTCATGGCAAGAGAGCAACATGATCAAGAGACCGCTTCGGATGAAAGTGAGGATGAAGGTGAAGAGGTAACTATGGATGATCTAAGATTAGCTAATGAACAAATTTGGTCTAAGTATTCTAAGTTGGTAAATAGATATACTAAGATCAAAGATGAGTTAACTAGTCTGCAGACCACACCTAAGCCTATCATCACCAACAACGACACTGTTGTTGAAGCCTTGAGAACTGAGATTGTAAATCTCAAATCTCAACTTGAACATGTTAGCATTGAGGATTCGGATGAACACGAGATAGCGGATTTGATTTCTCGAAACTCAACTTTGAGTATTGCGAATGAGAATCTCAAGTCTCGTGTTTGTGAACTCACAACACAAGTGTCCACTTTGGATACTACTATACTTTCTCTCACCGAGAAATATGAGTCCACAATAGGCCGGATTGAGAAATTCAACAAAGGCAAGGACCATTTGGATAATATTTTGAATGATTTACTTCCGGTCAATCATCATGTTGGTTTGGGGTATAAGAAGGAAAATTCATCCAAATCTTCCACCACCTTTGTAAAGCCATCTTCCGAGCCCTTAACTAGTAAGAGTAAACACCCCATGGGTAGTTCATCTACCAATGGTACTTCCACTAAGTACACACTCCCTTTTTGAAAAGAAACCCACTTTGGATGGACCTCCAAAAAAGGGTCATGCATTTATGTACACCAATACTATGCCACGTAGGAACACACCTCCTACTCCACCTATTCACACTTATGATGATTTCTATGCTCCACGTCCACGAGCACGTGCACACCAAGTGAGAAACACTCACGCACGTGTTCCCCCACATGCATATGTTCACCTACATCATTACTACATGAATGATTACCATCTGCACCTTATCATATGTTGCCACCTCCACTTCATCATGTGCCTTATGCTTATCCACCGCATGCATACACTAGGCCACTTCCTCGTAGAACACATGCACCACGTAGAAACCAACAAAACATGCATGTTCCCAATAGGAAAAGGGCTCCCAAGACATTCACTATTTGGGGGCCCGAAGGACACAAACATGCATGATAAACAAGCATATATTAATTCTTATTTCATGGATGTTGTGCACAATGATGACTATGTTGGGAAGTCTAAGTCCAATTTGACTTGGCTTCTAAAGGTATAATCTCTTAGGACCCCATGACCTTGGGTACCATGATACGATATTTTTATCTTCAGGTACTCAAGAAAAAGAAAAGGAGCAACAAATCAAAATTTGGCTCCAAGAATGGGTGGATACTTGGTAGCAGGTGCTCAAAACATATGACTGGTAAAGCTCAGTTGTTATCCGAAGTGGTGCCCATTGAAATTGGAAACCGAGTGGTCTTTGGAGGCAACGAGAGCGGAACCATCATCGGTGTTGGAAAAGTTGGTAACCCATCTAAACCCAGTATAAATGATGTTTACCTTGTTAAAGATTTAAATCACAATCTAATCTCTATAAGCCAACTTTGTGACAAGGGTTACAAAGTTAGCTTTGATAAAGGAATGTGCCATATTTTAAGTTTGATAATAATAGTGTGTTGTTCTCTGGCACATGCCACAAGGACTTATATATATTAGATATTCCAAATTCCCATGAACAATGTCTTATTGCCGACACAAGTGAGCAACACTTATGGCATAGACGTTTTGGTCATACGAATTTCGGAACACTTTTCAAACTATCCAAGCTAAATTCTATAAAAGGATTCCCTAAGCTTGCCTTTCAAAAGAAAAGCTTCTGCGACTCGTGTCAACGAGGCAAACTTCCAAAATCGTCATTCAAACCTAAGAAAAGCATATCCTCTAAACGGCCTCTAGAGCTTTTACATCTAGATCTTTTTGGGCCAACTAGAGTTGCTTCATTAGGGAATGCCCGATAT
This sequence comes from Scilla litardierei, assembly GCA_030789695.1. Taxonomy (NCBI): domain Eukaryota; kingdom Viridiplantae; phylum Streptophyta; class Magnoliopsida; order Asparagales; family Asparagaceae; genus Scilla; species Scilla litardierei. The sequence goes on along the minus strand of CM061138.1, from coordinate 39,561,516 downwards.
GGACTTGTCATCGTTGATGACTTTTCTAGATTTACTTGGTATTTACTTTAATCAATAAAAATGATGCTTTTGAAAACTTCACAGTATTTGTTAAAAAGTATAAAATCTCATTGGAACCACCATTGTCACTATTCGTAGTGATCATGGAGGAGAATTTGAGAACGAGTCTTTCTCAAATTTCTGTGATAAAGTTGGTATTACTCACACGTTTTCTTTCCCCCGTGCATCCCCTTAAAATGGTGTTGTTAAGAGAAAGAATATGACACTAGTGAAATGTGCTTGCACTATGCTTAATGATAGCCAACTTGGCCATCAATTTTGGGCAGAAGCGGTACATACCGCTTGCTATGTGTTTAATAGGATTCTCTTGAGGCCCGGCACCAAACAAACTTGCTATGAATTGTTGCTTGGTAGGTAACATTTTAGAGTTTTTGGTGCAAAATGTTTTATCAAGAACACGTATGGTAGTTTGGACAAATTTGATCCAAGATTCGATGAGGGGATATTTGTTTGATGGTCCTCCCGTAGCAAAGCCTGTCGGATATACAACAAAAGAACCTCAACGATCGAGGAATCTCTTCATGTTTCATTTAATGAAAATTTTGTCCCTCCTAGAATTATCGATGACGATGATTCTATGGAAATAGTTAGTGACTCTAGTGGTAAATCTGATACTATTGATTCTATTGAAACTAACCCTACTAATGACTCTCTTGAGAATGTTCCTAGTGACCAGGGTGTTCCCAGAAAGCTTCAAACGGTTCATGACCATCCCCATGAGCAAGTCATTGGCAACATACACGATGGTGTCAAAACAAGATCTCAAGTCAACTTCTTCGCTCACTGTGCCTTTGTCTCTTCAGTGGAGCCAAAGAATATCAACGAGGCATGCGAAGATAGTTCTTAGATCCTAGCCATGGAAGAGGAACTCATTTAGTTTGAGAGGAATGAGGTCTGGGAGCTAGTTCCATTGCCTTCGAAGAACCACAACGTTATAGGAACGAAGTGGATTTTCAAGAACAAGACAGACGAGAACCAAAATGTCATCCGGAACAAAGCTCGGTTAGTTGCTCAAGGCTACATGCAAGAGGAAGGTATAGATTTCGAGGAATCCTTTGCACCTGTAGCTAGATTAGAATCTATTAGGTTGTTATTGTCATTTGCATGCCATAAAGATTTCAAACTTTTTCAAATGGACGTAAAAAGTGTGTTTTAAACGGAGATGTCGTTGAGGAAGTTTATGTTTCTCAACCTCCGGGTTTTATAAACGAAAAATTTCCAAATCACGTTTTCAAACTTAAGAAAGCACTTTATGGTTTGAGACAAGCTCCAGAGCTTGGTATGACCGCCTAAAGAACTTTCTTTTGGATTTGGGTTTCAAAATGGGTGAGGTTGATTCAACGCTTTTTGTTAAGTATGCAAATCATGACATTAATTTAGTTCAAATTTACGTAGATGATATCATTTTCGGTGCTACTGACTTCACTTTTTGCGAAGAGTTTTCTAATGTTATGAAGGACCAATTTGAGATGAGCCACATGGGTGAGCTCAAATATTTCTTAGGACTACAAATCCGCCAAATGAACGATGGAACCTTCATCTACCAAACTAAGTACACTGTGGAGCTGCTAAAGCGATTTGGAATGAAGAATGCTTCTAGCAAGAAGACTCCAATGAGCACCACAACACACCTGGATAAAGATACGGACGGCAAAGATGTAGACATTCGTCTATATCGAGGTATGATAGGTGGTTTATTATATCTTACTGTTAGTAGGCCAGATATAATGTTTGCAGTATGTGTTTGTGCTAGGTATCAATCACAACCTAAGGAATCACACTTAATAGCGGTTAAACGTATTTTTCGTTATTTAAGTCACACACTCGACTACAGATTATTTTATCCAAAATCAAGCACATATGAGTTAATCTCATATAGTGATGCAGATTATGCTGGATGCAAATCCGACAGGAAAAGTACTAGTGGCACTTGCCATTTTATATGAAATTCTCTTGTCTCTTGGTTTTCCAAGAAGCATAATTCTGTATCACTTTCAACCACCGAGGCGGAATATATTGCCGCCGGTGCTGCATGTGCACAGGTTCTTTGGATGAGACACACACTTAAAGACTTCGGTATAAACTGTGATACTTGCCCTATCATGGTTGACAACCTAAGTGCAATATGTCTCTCTAAGAATCCGGTACACCACTCTCGTACTAAACACATAGATGTCCGTCACCATTTTCTTGATGATCCTGTAGCTAAAAAGGACATCATTTTAGTGTACGTTGAAACCCAGAAGCAAATCGCCGATATTTTCACGAAACCACTCAAGGAAGATACCTCTGTGCGGTTGCGTCAAGAATTGGGGATTATGGGTGAATCCGAGATTTAGGATTCATGCTTTTATATAATCGTGCATGATAATGATTTTCATAAGCTCATGATTGTTTTGTTCTGATATTCTCATTCTATGCTGGAGTTATGATTGGTTTTTCGATTTGCGCGTCGGATTTATGATTTTCTGGGTTTTATGGGGCATGATAAGTTCATATGAGAGTATTTTGATGGTTTGTCCAAGTGTTCATTGGAGAGAACTCAAAATTTCATATTCTCAAATTTTTGGACTCACTTAGTCGGTCCCAGTTCATATCCAGACCGACTAGTTTCACTTCTAGTCGGTTAGACATTGAACTCAGACCGACTAGTTCGTCCCCAGAGGGTACTTCTGTTGCTGCTTCGTCTGTTCGTGCTCCTGAGAGCACTCCTGCTGCCACCATCCCTTCGGTGGATACCTCCGTTGCTCCCGAGACCACCACTCCTTCTGCACAGCCTGCTGTTGGTGCAGATCCTGCCTCTGCCTCCTGAGCCTACCTTGAAGGACTCTCCTTTGAGCATTTGGATGATATATCTCGTTGTGAGAGAGTGGGGTTAGGATAGATGGGTGGTTGTTTTGGATGTTTTGTGATATTTTTTGTTGTATGTGGGGTTATTGTATGCTGTGCACCATATACTGCTGTATGCTGATGATCGATATTTTTTGGTAGTCGGGATGTATCAATTTTGATGTTTATATATATATATATATGCATCCTGTTGCAGTTCTTCTCTGTGTGCGCATTGTACTTCGTCTTTGTGATACTTTGAATATATAGCTTTGTTTGTCTGAAAACATGAATTGTTTTCCATACACTCAATTAGCTAAAAATGTTGATATTGGAGAGTATGTTCCTCTCGTCAATACTTGGATTTGATTTTGTTTTTCATGATTTCTCTTCTCGACTTTGGTCTCATTGGCACACTTTGATTTTGTTTTCGATATTTTTCTTGGTGCCATTTGGGCCGTCGTCGTTTTCTTCGTCTCTCTTATTTATAATTTCTTTTAGCCTTGATTGTTGCCGTTGTTTCCTCCCGCTCTTTTTGGATAATGCCAAAGGGGGAGAGAATTAATAATGACTATGTGCTAAATGATAATTCAAACAATTACCGTGAATCGAATTTCATATGTTAGATTCAGGGGGAGTGAAGATATAAAAATGGATTCCGATCCCATATTTCAATAATTGAATCATGTTTTATACTTCTCTTTTCTGCTTGATGCTTATGCGTATTATTTAATATGGAACTAACGAGTCGTCAATGTAGGGGAGTAAGTAAATTTCATTTATATCATTATTATTGATTTATATTTATGTTGGTTTGTCATCACCAAAAAGGGGGAGAATGTTGAGTATTGATTCCCCTGATTTGGTTTTGATGATGAACAAACATAAATATTGGGTACTAACTCTCTTTGAGCGCAGTTATGAAGATCGTCGTCAAATTAGTTTGTAGATCTCAAGCGACGTCCCAAGACTTTCTTAGAGCGCGTGATCGATGTGCCTAAAGCTTCGTTGAAGCTCAAGGAGTATTAATGAAGTCGAGGGTTTCAAAATTTTCATGTTGACGCTTTGAAGACGGTTTGTCGAGTTATTTATTTGGTCTTTTAGCTTCATTTCATAGAATGTTAAGCCTTGAGTAGTACTTGCCTAGTTTTCCTTATTTCTATCCTAGCTTAACTCTAAGATTGCCTTAGAAGTCACTAGAAAGTCTTTCCGCGTCGTTGCTTAACTCTAGGATTGCCTTAGAAGTCACTAGAAAGTCTTTCCGCGTCGTTTCATGACTTTCTGTGCATCTTAGTTGGTTCAAGTAGAAGAACCAACCGACTAGATGACGATCTAATCGGTTGGAAATCCTTCTTGAACCGACTAGTCTTCCTTATGTATTTTGGCATACTTATTGTTGACCAATTAGTCGGTCCAAGAAGGCTCACCGACCGACTAGTTTTCCAACTAGTCGGTTGGTGTTTCTTCTTAGACCGACTAGTTTTCCCTCCTTATTTCACTATATTCTCTGTCAACCTTCTAGTCGGTCCAAGAAGGTTCATCGACCGACTAGTTCTCAGTCTAATCGGTCAGTGATCCTTAGACCGATTAAGCTGCTTTAATTTTCCAGCCGTTGGAGAATTTATTTCCACGATTTTTCTTGATATGTTTTGATTCTTTCCATATCTGCTTGACTCGTTTCTAACATGGAAATATTTCTCATATGAGATAGAAATTCAGATCTAATTTCGACAGATTTCTATTATCAATTTTCAAGGGCTTTCTCTCAAAAAGATCTCTCTCTCTCTCACGTTTGTGACCTAGTTTCTCAAGGGAGATTTTCAGATCTTGAGCGATGTGTGATCATTCTTCCATTGAGCTGAATTACGGTCAAGATCTTCAACCTAGCTATTTTCACGTTGCTCATCGTTGCTAGGGTTTTCGTGCTCACTCTTCCTCATCTTCCTTCATTGCCCTAATTCGTAAGTATCTCAAGGCACATGAATTTGTGGTGAGTTTTATTTGTTTCATTTAAACTAATTACTATCAGTTTATCTCTCAGGTTGTGAGAGAAGTTTGTGATCCCGGTTTGTGGGAGTCACAATTCATTCATTGTATTGTTCGATCTTGTAGTAGTTTCTACAAGAAGTTTGTTTAGTGGAACCTTGAGTTAGTGGATTCTAACTCAAGTAGCCGGAAGGGATCCGGGTGTCTGGGACGTAGGATCACCGGAAACACGTCGGGGAGACTTGGGTGGATCCGAACCCATTACATCGCTTGTTTGCGTTACTTTGTTCTTGTTCTTATTTATTCCGCACTGTTGTTTGTGGTGCACGATAATTAGGAATTAGACTCTTGATTATTTTTAAAGTACTATTTACCCCCCTCTAGTACTTGTGCAGTAGCTACCAGGGCATTACACAAGCCACGCGCGCAAGAGGAGGAGGCCGACTTAAGGGCCTTTTGGTCTTTTTCTTGTTTTCATTGTTTAGGGGAGGGTTTTCCTATTTAATCTAGAGCTAGCCGTCATTTGTAGGCATGCTTGATGATTGATATTTGGGTAAATTGCAGAAAAACACCTATCACGTTTGGGTTATTTTTACGTAAATATCCTGACGTTTATTTTCATTAAAATATATACCCAAACGTTTTCTGACGCTTTTAAGTTGATACCCTTTTTTAATTTTCCGTCCAAAAGACAGAAATTTGGACAAATTTACACCGGAATGTTCCTTTTATAAGTTAATACTCTCACGTTTGGGCTTTTTATAAGTTAATAACCTGAATTGGGTATGTGTGTCCATTGGGGTAGGTGAGTGCATGGGTGTGGGGTGTGTGTGCGCGCGCGCATTGGGGTGTGTGTGTGCATGGGGGTGGGTATGTGTGCGTGCATGGGGAGGGTGTGTGCATGTGGGTGGGTGTGTGCATGGTGTGTGTGTGTGTGTGCATGGGGTGGGTGAGTCTGTGCATGTGTGGATGTGTGCATGGGTGGATGGGTATGGGCATGGGGTGTGTGTGCATGTGGTGCATATGTGTGTGCATTGAGGTGGGTTTATGCATGGGTTTGTGTGTGGGTGTGTGTATGCATGGGGTGTGGGTGTGGGTGTGTGTATGCATGGTGTGTGGGTGTGGGTGTGCATTGGGTGTGTGTGCATGAGGGTGTGTGTGTGCACGCGCATCAGGGTGGATTGCTGCATGGGTTTGTGTGTGGGCGTGTGCGTGCATGGGGTGTGGGTGTGGGTGTGGGCATGGGTGTGTGTGCATGGGGTGTGTGTGTGCATTGGGTGGGTGGGTGTGTGCATGGGGGTGTGAGCACGCGCATCAGGGTGGGTTGGTGCATGGGTTTGTGTGTGGGTGTGTGCGTGCATGGGGGGTGGGTGAGGGCATGGGTGGGTGGGTATGTGCATTGGGTGCGTGTGTGTGCATGGGTGTGTGGGTGTGTGCATTGGGGTGTGTTGGTGCATGGGGGTGTGTGCATGGGGTGGGTGGGTGGGTGGGTGCATGGGTGCGTGGGTGTGTGCATTAGGGTGGGTTGGTGCATGGGGGTGGGTGGGTGTGTGCGTACATGTGGTGTGGGTGTGGGCATGGGTGTGTGGGCATGGGGTGGGTGTGTGCATTGGGTGTGTGTGCATGGGTGTGTGTGTGCACGCGCATCAGGGTGGGCGTGCACGCACACACACCCCATGTCCACACACAAACCCACCCCAAGCATACACACCCCATACACACAACCCACCCATGCACGCACACCCACCCCATGCACACAACCCACACACCCACGCATACACGCCCACCCCACACAACCCCACCCCCAACCCAGGCACACACTCACCCTAAGCACACACCCCATATGGGCACAAATCCCATGCACACAACCCACCAACCCACGCTGACATACCCACCCCACGCACACACACCCCAATTCACACACACACACACCCCCCCCATTAAGCACATACCCCCCACCACCCCCACGCGCACCCACCCACCCTACGCACACACACCCCATGCACGCACACACCCTATGCACACAACCCACCCACCCCCTGTGCACCCACCCACCCACCCACACCCATAAACACACCCACCCACCCAAGCACACACACACCCACCCCAAGCACACACCCCCACGCACGCACACACCCACCCCACGCACACACCCCACCCACCCCACGCACACCCACCTACCCACCCATGCACACACCCACCCCCAAGCACACACACCCACGCACCCACGCGCGCACACCCCATGCACACACCCCACCCCAGCCCCCCACACCCCACACACACAACCCACCCACCCCACGCATGAACACCCACTCACCCGCCCCATGCACCATCCCACCCAAGAGAGAGAGAGAATTCGGGGAGAGAGAAAGAGAATCGATAGAGAGATTTGGTGTAGAGAGAGAAAGAGAGAGAGAATCTGTAGAGAGAGAATCAGTAGAGAGAGATAGAGAGAGATAGAGATAGAGAATCGGTAGAGAGAGAGATATATATATAGTCGGTAGAGAGAGAGAGAGAATTGGGGGGGAGAGATTCGGTATATAGAGAGAAAGAGAGAGAATTTGTAGAGAGAGGAGAGAGAATCAGTAGAGAGAGAATCGGTAGAGAGAGAAGAGACCTCAGGGTATTTACGTAAAAATGGACCAAACGTGAGGGTATTTACACAAACGTGAGAGAGAGGGGCAAAATGGTCCAATTTAACACCGTTAGCCCATTTTCTGTTACAGGGTATCAATTTGTCACAAAATGAACCTGAGGGTATTTACATGAAAATGGCCCAAACGTGAGGGTATTTTTATGCAATTAACCCTTGATATTTCTCTTGAGCATCCTTAGGTAGATTTAGATTAAACGAGGGCGGACGTCCTCTATTGGCGTCTTGGGAGGAGAATACACCTCTTTTGTATTCACTTACTAGTTCTTGCTTTTATTTCTCTAAAAAAATTGCGCCTTTTTGTTGGATCCTAACAATTTGGTATCAGAGCGTGACGATTCATGGCGGCCGCGACGAGATCGAAGGATAAAATCGAGGCGTTGGAGGAAAAGTTGATTGGGGAAATTGAAGGGGTAAAGAAATTGGTGGAATTGGTGGTGGAATCCATCGAGCAATTGAAGGCAAGTCAAGCGAAGAACGACGAGCAATTTGCAAAGATCCTCTCCCTCTTGACGGCTAATCCACGAGGCGAAGGAAACCCAAAATCTTGGGAGCAGAATACATCTCTTTTGTATTTACTTACTAGTTCTTGCTTTTATTTCTATATAAAAATTGCGCTTTTTTGTTGGATCCTAACAATTTGGTATCAGAGCGTGACGATCCATGGCGGCTGCGACGATATCGAAGGATAAAATCGAGGCGTCGGAGAAAAAGTCATTGGGGAAATTGAAGGGGTAAAGAAATCGGTGGAATTGGTGGTGGAATCCATCGAGCAATTGAAGGCAAGTCAAGCGAAGAACGGCGAGCAATTTGCAAAGATCATCTCCCTCTTGACGGCTAATCCACAAGGCGAAGGAAACACAAAATCGATGTCAAAGGCGACACCTTTGGAGAAGGGGAAGAAGAAAGACGAGATTTTTGACCCGGATCGTCACTTCGAAGAAGAGGAAATTGAAGAAGATGAAGGCGGGGAGCCGGAAAGGGTCGATTATCGCGAGGAGGTGCGGCGAAGGGCGGTGGAATTCCAGAGGGGAGGCGACGGCCACTTTCAGACATCGAACGCTAGCGCGGAGGGGCGGCTGAACCCCCAAATCAAACATGGGGGCCGGTCGCCACGGCAATGGGGCGGGGAGCTGCCCCCGCCTACCAGGAGGCTCGGCAGGGCTGGCCGAGCCCTGCCGGCCACCAGCAGGGCCTGCCGGCCACCAGCAGGGCCTGCCGGAAGGTCCGCAGGGCCTGCCGACCCTGTCGGAAGGTCGGCATGGCCCGTCGACGGCAGGGCCTGCCGGCCCTCCGGCAGCCCCGGAGGGGTCCGCCAGATGCCAGGTTTGGTCCGGAGACCCCCTGGCAGCCGCCAGGAGGGGGAGACGCACGCGGACAAGGCCCCAGGGGTGATTTCGGGTCTTGGGGACAGTGGCCAGCGGTGGAGGACCAGTATGACGGCGATGGAAGGGGAAGAGACTATTATTACGACGGAGGAGGAGGCTACAAGGCTGAGTTTGGGGATGATGCAGGTTGGGATGACTTCGATGGCCGGCGTGGAGGTCACCGAGGGGACTATGGAAGTCGTGGAGTGCCACCTAGACAGTACGAGACTCAGGATGAGAGGCGACAGCACTACCGTCCGCATCACCGAGTGGAGGGGAGGCCCGAGCAGGGGCATTTTGCAGTAGACTGCAGGGTGCGGAAGCTGAAGATGCCGCTATTTTCTGGGGAGGATCCGCATGCCTGGTTGTTCACAGCAGAGAGATACTTCGCAGTGCACCACATGACCGAGGCACAGAAGCTGGATGCGGCAGCCATTTGCATAGAGAGAGAGCCTTAGGGTGGTTCCAGTGGAAGGAGAGGAGGCAGCAGATCCGATGCTGGGAGGAGCTGAAGGACCTCGTGTTGGAGAAGTTTAGAGATCCCCGTTTGGGAAACCTACACGAGCAGTTATATGCCCTCAGGCAGGAGAGGCCGGTGCGGGAGTACATCGAGAGGTTTAAGACATTGGCATGGCGAGTACATGGTGTATCAGACGAGTCACTGGAGGGCACCTTCCTAAAGGGGTTGCGACCCAGCTTTCGAGCCGCAGTGAGGCCCTACAAGCCTCGGGGGCTTTCAGAGGTCATCGAGATGGTGCAGATGGTAGAGGACTACCGGATTGAGGATAGGAGAGGCATGAGCAGCTACAGTGGGCAGATACAGTGGAGCACCTCGTCTGGAGCAGGCGGAGCGGGAGTCACTAATGAGACAGATCAGATGGGGTTTGAGAAGAAGGGGGAGCAGAACAACCCACCACCGGCTGGGGACCAATTCCGTAGGATGTCCAATGCGGAGATGAGGGAGAAGAGGCAAAAATGTCCCTGTTTCAGATGCGACGAGTGCTTCACTCCCGGACACCACTGTGCGAGTCGCAAGCTGCAAGTGTTGATCGCAGAGGCAGACGATGATGATGATGTGGAGGACGAAGGGATCAGAGGTGATGACGACTCCCCCTCGGAGTAACACCGCCAGTGATGTCAAGCACCGTCTTGAGGACAAGGTGGATTTTCAGGTGCAGAGTAGTGTTAGACCCACGCCTGAAGGGGTCCCGAGCCGGCGCCCAAGCCATGCGCGCAAGAGGGGGAGGCCGACTTAAGGGCCTTTTGGTTTTTTCTTCTTATTTTCATTGTTTAGGGGGATGGTTTTCCTATTTAATCTAGGGCTAGCTGTCATTTGTAGGCATGCTTGATGATTGATATTTCTTTTGAGCATCCTTAGGTAGATTTAGATTAAACGAGTGCGGACGTCCCCTATTGGCGTCTTGGGAGGAGAATACACCTCTTTTGTATTCACTTATCTAGTTCTTGCTTTTATTTCTCTATAAAAATTGCGCCTTTTTATCGGATCCTAATAAAAACTAAGGCCATTGGCTTGATGGCATAATTTCAAATTAATTGTTGAAGCACCATTTCCTCTATCCGCATCTCTAAAGCTTGATATGCCATAAGTTTTTATACACATGCATGCATACTAATCTTTTCCATTCAGAAATAATGTAACTATTTTAGAAGGTACTGCATTTGGTTTAACAATTGGTAACCAAGTCCCATCATATTGCTGAGGCTTTACTCTTATGCATCTCTTAAATATTTGCGTTTCTTTTCTATCATACGACTTCTGTTATCTCAGGGCCTCTTTCTAGTTCTAGGAATTTCTGGAAACTGTTTTGTCAAATTATACTTCATTTTTGTCGAAAGAGAGGTGATGGTCAGTCATACATGACTCGTTTCTGTCATTTTTATGAAAATTTAACAACTCCCTATCTGAGTACTTCTAAATATGTGAATCGAAATTGGTGCCCCCCCCCCCCCCCCCCCCCAACGTGGCGATTCTTTTGGTATGTTAGATTGAGCTTCATCAATACTAGATTTTTAATCATATATTTCACTGTTCAAGAGCGATATTCCCTAGTTGGTTAATCTGGGTAACCAACGTCTGGTTCTGGAGTTCAAGAGCAAATGATTTGAGCAACTTATTCTCTGTTATCAGTCATTCTGCAGAAGAATGTTGAATTCTTGAAAATCCAGTACGTTTAGTCTTCTAATTAGCAAGCAAACTCAACCTTTTCCCACTTTTGTTCGGTTTGTTAAACTGTTTGTGCTTCACCAGTATCTAGTTCTCCCTGATGCCGGAGAGAAAAATAAAGCTGTTGGTGGTGGTTAGGGGCTTTTATCTGTTGAATGATCTGAACTATGATATAAATTATGTTTACATGATTAGTTATATAACACCAGTATCTTCTATATTGAAATACTTCATTTCTTTTTTCTGCATCTGAACTAATTGCCGTGTACACTTTGGGTTTTGCAGGGGAGCAATGGAAAACAAAAGCTTGAATGTATGCTTTTTATATTACTTCGCATTTTGCCATATGATTCTGCTCATACATCTTTATGACCATCTCTTCCTAAATAAATTACAAAAATATATTGCAGATTTTTAATTCAAAGCTTGTCTTGGCATCTCCTGAAACTGCTTCAGATATGGACTATGCTGCAATTTTGGGAGTGACTGGTCATGAGGTCAGCTATACTTTAAAAAGTTTATTGTTAAATTGTTGAAATCTTTTGATGTAGTAGCTAATGGTATCTAATATACACGGTTTCCTTGTCCACTTTTTGCAGTATTTCCACAATTGGACTGGCAATAGGTTTGAACTGTTACTTTTCTGTTTATTTGCATTTGAAGCTGCTAGAATTTTTTTTGATTTTTGTTTTTTCTGTTTTGAACTGAACATTGGAAATTCTTTGCCCATCTCATCCACAATCAACTTGAATGCACACAGGCTACCAAAAAACCCTAAATAAATTTGGGACATACTCCATGTCCTCAAAACAAAGATGTAACTGATTCTGATTATCTTCCCTACAACCATGCTCTTCTCATTCACAATCAACTTGAATGCACATAGAATACCCAAAAAATTTAAAACCCATAACAATTTTGGGATAAAATCCTGTCATCACGAAACAAAGATGTGACTGACACTCTTTATAGCAATTGAAACTGTCCTTGAAATAGAAAAAATCTACAACTTTTGAGACAATGAATTTAAAAATGGATACAGATTCCAAACCTGCATCTCTGATATGGTGGAAGTCCCAATGAATCAAATCTGGAATTCAGTATCCTGATGTATGTGATCAGATATTATTCTTCTTAAATTTTGATTGACAATCATTTCAATTATGAAACCAAGAGTGATTTGAGGGTCAACAATGTTAATGTCAGTGAGGTGCTGGTAAGTTATCTTAGTGGTGGTGGTGCACAAGAATGACATTGCACAGACCATGTGAACTTGTACAGACCATGAGAATGACATTCTACTGGCAATGTGGATAACAACAGACATTGAAGGTACATAAGAATGACATTGTACAGACCATGCGAAGGGGGTTCCCAATGGTTGCAACTGCAACGCCAACTGTGCAACTCTGAGGATCGTCTATGATAATGGCACCACTAGACAAATGAAATTGTGGATCATCAATGACTGCCAGGGTGGGGGTTAGCTTTGATTGCATCACAGAATGGGTCTTTCTTGAGGACTGCCACCGGCTATGACAATGGTGACAATGTGGTAAGTTGTCAATGGCAAAGATTAGTGTCAGCCTTGTAATGCTCCTAGCCTGCTAGGCGCTATCTAAGGTTGTGGAAGATTGTTATGATCAGGTCCAGTTGATTGCCATTTGTCAGTCAAGATGCTAATGGCTGTAGTCAATCCTCAACCAGTCAGGACCTTAATGCCCGTTAGGTTCTTTGATGACGACTATAGCGAGGATGATGCAATGTATTGATGGAAATGGCGGTGGTTAGCTAATACGATGCTGTCAAGGGGTTACAACATTGGGTTTGTGGCTGGTGTTTGTAGGGCCCGAGCTACTGGGAGGATGCTGACAATGGTGAAATGTAGGGTCATTGGAGCTAGTAGCAGTTGTCAATGAAGCTGTCCCTATTGACTTGTTGCTAACAACAGAGACCAAGTCCTAGGGTGATGGACCCCTTTGGGAGCAGTGATGTTGTGACAAAGCACAAGGATCGGGAGAAGAGGGATACGAGGAGAGGAAAGGCATCTAGAAGTTTTGAATTCTGGGGTTAGGGCAGTTTAAGATGGAACAATTTTTATTATATTTCTGAAATAAAGAATTTTGAACTCTATGCAGTAAATGATGTTGTCGCTGTCACTCAATGCGTTTAGGCTAACATATTGTTTGAAATTCCAGCTCTGGATTTTGAAATTACTTTGAACTAACAAACACCTAGTTGTACAAACCAACTGTTTTATTCTCTTATTGAATTTATTTCTCGATGAATGGGGAAGATTCTATCAAATGTTAGCCATTTGCATATTTAAGTTCTCCATTTGTCATATTAGTTGCAATTACTGCTTCTGATTTTTTAAAATTCCAACAAGAATATGGGATCCATAATGTTACTTCCAGGAAAGAGCCATGTATCTTTGCATACTCTGCATGATTATGTGAATTTTCCATACCAACATTTAAGATTTAAGGAATCAATTGATTTGAATGGAAAACTATTAGCATTCCTTCTATTTAGATAAACCACATGCTAGTAAGCGTGAGCATAGTCTTATGTCAAACATATGATTTTTTTGAATTTATTGGTTTCTTTTTGTAATTTCTTCTATTATAAATCACTTACAGTATGCAATTGTTTTATAATATATTTGGACCTTAAGGCACAGTACACCACATGCTACGATCAGTCTACCCAGTTGTATATGCGTAGTGCTCCAATTGATTTTCTAGAACCTTTCCCAACTATTCTGGTTAAAGAATTCCAATTTGATTGAAACTTTAAGAATTTTTAAAATATATTTGGCAATCGTCACATAAATTTTGGCGGGCAGAGACTTTAAGATGATATCATTGCAACTTGGGTCCAAATTAGAACAGACACATTTAACAAAAATAAGTATATTAGAAAGACCCCGTAGCACAAAAGTTCAGGTTTTGGCACATCAAAAAGGGTGCTTGATGTGCTGGGAACCTGGGGTGTATTAGTACATAAAACTTAACCAGTAATCCTCACCACAACTTTAGGGTTTTGATCTAGTGTTAATGTGTTCAAGAGAGAAACATTGGAAATGAGATTTCTAAGAATAACTCTTACATAGAATCGGCTGAAATCATATTATTTTTCCCTTTCCATCATTACATGGAAGAATGTGTCGGTTTTTGAACTCAAAACTTGCCAATGCTAGGGTGTTTGCAGGGATCACTTTACCAGGCATACTGTTTTCCTTTTGCATATTATTAGAGTTATAGAAGATGAATTTCAAATGCCCTTTGCAAAAGTTCAGTTGTGTTGAAATTGTTACAGGGTAACATGCCGGGATTGGTTCCAGCTCAGTCTTAAGGAAGGTCTCACTGTCTTCAGGGATCAGGTGAAACCTAAAAACATCATAGAAATCTTCAGCAAATGGCCATATCCATGTAATGATGTATTTTATCCTAATTTTGAAATCATGATTTTTCCCCACATATTGTAGGAGTTCTCATCTGACATGGGCAGTCGTACAGTCAAGCGGATAGCTGATGTCTCAAGACTTAGGAATTACCAGTTTCCTCAGGTCTTGCTTATAACTAAACATAGTAATTACTCCTTGTTTTTAGCTCTTTATCAGCATGATTGTTGGTGCTTGTACCAAAAGCACATGTTGTAGACAGGCAACTGTAATGTAAGTGTAGAGTTGTATGACTGAATGTTTAAATCTGTATTACCTGAGTGCTAAACTCCCATTGTCCATGATCCGGATCACATGGTCCAAAATGTGTCACCTAGCTACTTGGAATGACCCAGATCTTTAATGAATTTTATATTTCTATATTCGACAATTCTTTGATGAGAAATTGTATTTGGTTAGATTTCTTGTTATTAATGAAACTAGTGGAAGAAGTAAAAAATGAGACACTAGAAATGTTTTTTTAATGAGGAAAGGAATGAATTGAGCATAATAGTTTATTTGGGAAAATGGAAATCTGTTTCAAATACATATATATTGAAATTACATTTACATGGGAGGAAAACTGATAAATAAAAGATTTATGGCTACCAAGATGATGTGCACTTTTGCTTAGTGTTATAATTAAACTAGATTACTTGTGCACCATATGCACGAGAACCGGAAAAACTCGGAGAGAAGCAGGCGGCAAAGTGAAAAAAGTGTGGGTGTGTGGGGGTGAAGCTTCCGGGGGTAAAAACGTGAAAATCAGGGGCCTAAGAGAAAAAAACCCGGTGGGGCAAAGTGAAAAAAGTGTGGGGGTGTGTGGAAGTAGCGTCCGGGGGTAAAAATGTGAAAAGCAAGGGCCTAAGAGCAAAAAACCCAAGGGGACAGTGCAAAAAGGGAGGTGACAACCATGCAAAAAGGGGACAGTGCAATAAGCCCCTTTCTAATGAATGCAAGCTGTTTGCTTCCTAAGGAGCATATAATACAAGCAGACATGCTAAGTGTGCTTAATCAAGAGAAATCCGCTTTCACTCAACCAGTTAACCTAAATATTTATTCAATGTGATATGAATATAGTCAGTTTAAAGTTAAATTGGAACCATAATCAAAGTTATATAAAAATATATGAAATCACGAGAGATTAAGATTTACAGATTTTGTATTTGTAGAGAGATGATATTAATAACCAAGAACATTAGATTTTCCCTCTTTTTTTCTTATATTTATGTTTTTCTTTGTAGGTTTCAGCATGGTTCGACCGAAATTGTCCAGATTGTCCAATAACATATGCCTTTCTTCCAAAACTTAGTGAAACCAAACGTATATGACAGTCTTGGTCCAATAACCCATGGAACCGGCATGAACCAGATGAAGTCAAATACGAAACTACAGATGCATTGTTCCTTGGTTCTCATTAACTTTGTTTGAAACATGACATTTTCTTCCATGTTTTGTTATTCTTATTGATGTGGTAGTATGCTAACCTTACTTGGTTATAAAAAGTTCCGTTTAAAAATGATTCATATATCAAGTCTTATTCATGATATCAAATGATTTCTAATGACAACCAAGTTATATGAACATCTGACACTTTGTAAATTTTAAGTAAATATTGCAAGGAATATTACCTCCTCCGAAAAAAGAAGAGAGAGTGTCGCATGTGCATGTCCTTGCATAAACACAAAAAACACTAAGAGGGGTTGGCATATTCTCTTGTGCGCAAACTGCACTGACTTGGAATGCGGGCTCATGTCAATTTCAATTATTTTCATGCAACTTGTTTAGATATGCTGCATGCACCGACATTGCATGTTCCAACTTCCAAATACCAGCATGTAGGCATTCTATGTGTGTGCAGAAGCTGGTACTGTTGTATCTTATCAATTGTGCTAAAGTCTCCAACCTTTTTTATTATTGTTTTGCTGGAAATATAGGGCCTCAATATAATTGTATTAATGATTTCGAAGGAAAACACATATTTTGGCCCATTTTTTTCATCTTCTACATGTTGGTTTGTCAACAGTTATCATGATGCTAAGCATCAAGAATAAGACCGTGCATCACACGCTTCTTGTCTCTTGGCATATTGGGCATTTTTGCCGTTGTTTGTATTTGGAGTTTTCGTCTAATCCTCTGAATCTAAAATTCATTCTTTGTTGGCAATCTCCAGGATGCTGGACCAATGGCCCACCCAATTCGTCCACATTCATACATCAAGGTATTTATCATCTTGATAGGTTTTATGTGGAGTTTATATTTTAAGCAGTTGTAAAACTTAGGTTTAGTCCTTACTGGAGCTGATCATTTTGCTGTATTTTTTAACAGATGGACAACTTCTACACTGGTTAGTTTTGTTTTATATGCTTTTACATTTTAATTGGCAGCATTGTCTATTAGTTCCTCTAATGCGTTTATCTACATTGTATCTTGGATATTTTTCATGCTCATGTATAACTTCAATGACATCCTTGCTTGCCTAATATCTGCATGCAAATTGCAGTCACGGTAATTTTCGACTCAATCTTTCGTCTTTTTTACGTGAAGCTTTTGTAGTCAATGTTAATTATCCTGTCTAACAGTCCTTTTGTTGATTTATCTGTGTCTTGGTTCTATGATGTTGCTGACCTTCATCTCATAGGTTTATGAGAAGGTTAGTTAACTGAAAATCAGCTTTTTGCCACCATCTGGAATAAAATGAAGTTTATAACTATTTGGTTACCCTCTTTTATATCTTTTCAGGGAGCTGAGATTGTTAGAATGTACAAGACCTTGCTTGGAAGTTCAGGGTTCAGAAAAGTAAGATGTGGATGTTTTCCTTCACATTATTAAGTCTATTGTTATTGTTTGTAAATCCTAAAATGTACTTTAGGTAATTCAGACAGAGTATACAACAGCATCAAGAGCAGCAAGAAAGTCGATCCCAACACTTTGGGGTTGGCCATGTGTCCTTTTTCTGAGTCAGCTCTGTTAAAAGCAATCTGTTGCGATTGGGGTGTGACGAATGTGGACGAGCAGTGCGACGAATATAGACGAGATCTCAATTGGTAACGGTTTAATGGGAAAATCACCGTATTAAATGAGAGAGTGATTTTTAGACCTCTCATTTGGCAAGGGTTTAATGGGAAATAACGCGATTGGGCAGTTCGACGAATGTAGACAACATCTCAATTTGTAATGGTTTAATGGGAGAAATCATGGCATGAAATGAGAGAGTGATTTTAGGCCCCTCATTTGACAAGGGTTTAATGGGAAATGATGCTATTGGATGGTTCGACGAATGTAGACGAGATCTCAATTTGTAACGGTTTAATGGGAAAAATCATGCCATTAAATGCGAGATTTTAGGCCCCTTATTTAGCAAGGGTTTAATGGGAGGAAGATATTGGGACTCTCGTTTGGTAATAGTTTAAATAAGAAGGGTAATTTAGTTCTTTTGGTTACCTAATCAGTGAGAGTCTTGTTATAAATAAAAGGACAATGATCATTAGAAGGGGCATGCCTATGGTGAGAAGAAAAAATGTTGTAGATTGGGAGATTTAGGCTTTAGTCTCGAAGTTAAAGCTAGGAGAGCGACCTCATCTCCTAAAGAAGCCAATTATCTTTTATTTTATTTTCCCAAAATAAATATAAATTACACCTTATCATCTTTTCCATTTAAAAAATCCCAATTTTACTCTTAATTACCATTGAGATCGTATCAAAGTGATATCAGAGCATAACCATTCTGCAGCTATGATGGAAGATCACCAGGTATTTGCTGAAATGCTACAAAGAGTTTATGTGCTCCGACAAGAAGGGAACAAGCTTTATTGGCAGCTAACAAGTATGTTCTCGCAAAAACTCATTTCAACAACATTCCCACAGCTAAGAGTGGAACTCAACAGTTACAATGTCTAGTTAAATTGATGGGTTGTGATGCTATCAAAGTTGCATTGCATTAGGTTCAACGATCTTAACTTTTGATCTAAAGAAAGTTATAGTATTTCTTTATAGAGAACAAGCTTATACAACACTTGGTTTTCTTAAAGCTACCGACTCAGAGATGATGAAATTTTATGGGATGTTTCATGATGATGAAGTAGTAGAAGAAACTGAAGAAGAAGACCAAGAAAAAGAAAAAGAAGAAACTAAAAAATTATCAATTTTGAGGATACCCATCCGAATGGCAACATGACGATACCCATCCGAATGGCAACACGACATCAAATCTGAACAAAGACGAAGACAATGACATACATGCGGAACAAAAGGTGCCACCTTTGGAAATGGACAATTGTCAAGTCATCTCTTTGGAGAAGGATGTCCAACAAAAAAAGATCCGACTTCAGATCTGAACCCACCCAACGAATCCGACGAAGATCCAAGGCATCTCGACCATCAGAATTATGCAGAAGGGGGCAGTGGCCCTCTCACAGGTCCCCAGAGCCTTCCAATCCCTCTGCAGGGTCGGCAGGCCCCCCAGTCTGCACTGCAGGGCCCCCGTGGGCCTTGTCTTGGCACCCAGGAGCCTCACAGAGCTCCAGAGGTAGACATTGGGCTCAGTCAAGGTCTCGCGACTAGCTTCATTCTGTGACGAATCCATGCAAAACCTTGGTGATTGTCGTAGATTCCTTTCGGGCTTTGTGGAGGACGATGGAGACCATGAATGTCCTTTTGATCCACGAGAAGACGAGCATTATCAGTCGGAGAGGAGCATCTCACGCACTTCATGCACCACTTTAGGACAAGATGGTTCTTTAGGGGCGGAGTGATGATGCGATTGGGGTGCGGCGAATGTGGACTAGCGGTGCGAAAAATATGGACGAGATCTCAATTAGTAGGTTTAATGTGGTAATCATAACGAGAGCGTGATTTTAGGCATCTCATTTGGCAAGGATTTAATGTGAAATAATGTGATCGGTCGGTGCGACAAATGTGGACGAGATCTCAATTTGTAATTGTTTAACGGAAAAATTATGCCATTAAATGAGAGAGTAATTTTAGGCCCATCATTTGGTAAGGGTTTAATGGGAGAAAAATATTAGGACTCTCGTTTAGTAATTAATTTAAATAAGAATGGTGATTTAGTCCTTTTGGCTAATTACCTAATTAGTGAGAGTCTTGTTAAGAAATAAAAAGGCAATGATCATTGAAGGGGCATGTTTATGGTGAGAAGAAAGATTGTTCTAAATTGGGAGATTTTGGCTTAAGTCTCGAAGGTAAAGCTAGGAGAGTGGCCTCCTCTCCTTAAGAGGTCAACTATTTAGTATTTCCTTTTTCCAAAATAAATAAGAATTACATCTTTCATCTTTTCCACCATAAAAATCCCATTTTACTGGGAATTTCCATTGAGATTGTATCACAATCCGTCTTTAATTATTTATCAAGTATCATGTCCTTTTTAATTTCCTTAAGCCATGTTTTTCGTTCAATTGACTACCCCTAGGGCAGAGTAGTTATTTGATGATAACTGTGATCCTATGCCCCTGACTGCTATATTTACTTGTCTCCATTGCGTATGCATGTACTATGTCAACCAGTTCCCTATCTTTAGTCTCAATTGAAACTACCTCCACATTTTATGGATGCACACCCATTTTTATCTTGTCTTTCAGCGTGTTGCTACATAATCATTCTTAGCATTCATACAACTGCTACACATTTTTGGGTACATTTAGTTTCAAACTTTCAACTTTCAGTTCACCTACACTCATCCATCTCTGCGGATGGGACGCTTACATTTTTAACTGAAAGAGAAATCCTAATGACCCTAACTTATTGTTACATGTGTCTCGAGCAAGCTTTCAAGTATGTTCTCAAGAATTCTACTGGAACTGATACTAGAACTGAAACATGCATTACTCGTTATTCCTGCAAGGCAACATGCTTTCTTCTTTCATGCAAGTAAAGTTCCTTTTTGCTCGTATTATTCTGATCTCCTTTTCTGAAATGCATCAGGGCATGGATCTTTACTTCAAAAGGCATGATGGACAAGCAGTGACTTGTGAAGATTTCTTTGCCGCTATGCGAGATGCAAACGATGCCGACTTTTCTAACTTTCTGTTATGGTATACAACAATCTGGGCCTATTTTATATTAATTTTGACTATCTTATTGTAACTTTTTGTCTGATTATGAATTTACGATATGTATAGGTAT
Organism: Scilla litardierei; assembly: GCA_030789695.1. Lineage (NCBI taxonomy): Eukaryota > Viridiplantae > Streptophyta > Magnoliopsida > Asparagales > Asparagaceae > Scilla > Scilla litardierei. The sequence continues at coordinate 39,540,850 of CM061138.1, read as the reverse complement.
TCGCAGGCGGGGACTCCTCGTGTTAAAGTTACATCATCCTACAACCCTGATGCCCAGACATATTCTTTGAAGTTCAGGTAAAACAATATCTGACACCTTTAACTCATTCATTTGAATCTGTTTGCTAGCAATCTTGATTATGGTTGTTATCTATCATGAATACTCGATAAACATTTAAATTTATTATTCATTTGCTTCAATGTGATGCTTATTGAGATTTGAGCTATATGTGATGCTCTGATCTTTGAGCTGCATTGTCTAAGTAGAAATGTTTTCTGTGTGTTGCACAGCTACGTTACATGAACCATTACAAACTTCGGCTATGTATATCTATTTCCCCCTTTTTATTTGTTTCGTATAAAAAGAGTAGTTTGTGTTTGTTAGATCAGCATAATCAGAAGTTTAACCATCTTAGAAAATCCAACATGCATCACAGTCTGAACTCGAGTTGTAAGCTTCCAATCAAATTAACTTTTTTTTGTCATCTTCCTATTTTATAGGCCGAGTGAAGAAGCCATCGTCTTCTTTCCGCCATTTCTTTTCATATGGGTCGAAGTCTTACCTCCTTCATTGAGATTTTCTGATAATAGAATGCCCTTCCATAATGTAGAATACTTTTTGTCACTTTATATTCTGAAGTTTGAAACAGCAGCTGTGCCCTCTGATAGACATTCTCTTGTTTCTGGCAATGGTGACTGGACCGTTATTGTCTTTTTGTTAACATCATATGACTTCTTTTATTTTCTCTTTTCCTTAATTTTTAGCATAGTTCTTTGAAAGCTTGTTAACATTGAATGATGAATGCATGTTGGGAGGATTTTGGGCATCAGTTTCCAGAAAATGAATTTTATTGGAATTCATTTGGCACTTGTTAACCCCAACATTTTCACGGCCTACCAAATGCTTTGCTTATCTTTCTTTTTCTCTTCAGTGTTACATTCATTGGAAAAGATAAAAAAGTTGGTATCATGTATGATTAAAAATTTGTTTCTCTGGTCTACCGCCTTAGAATATGTTAATGATTGCCTTTTTTGGGCATTATCAGTCAAGAAGTACCTCCTACACCTGGCCAACCTGTCAAGGAACCCATGTTTATACCTGTAGCAGTTGGACTCCTTGATTCAAGTGGAAAGGACATACCTCTCACCTCTGTTTATCATGATGGATTGCTTCAGAAAGTTGCGGATTATGACCAAGAAGTCTTTACTTCAGTTCTCAGAGTCACGAAGGTACTCATTCTTCCAAATGCTGTTTTCATTTGGCAATGTTTGTGCTCTCTTGGTAAGGTCATAGTTGATAAGTCACCAAAATTCTCAACAGGTACCATACAATCCCGTGTGATGGAATCCCGCGGCTAAAATGTTACTTCTGCTTTTATCTCCTTTAGTGCTTTCTAGAACCACTCCTTCATTTTACTTCAGTTGAGTTATTGCTTGGTAGACTCCATTTCTATGTTATAATCCAATCTTTTGAGCCTATTTTGGCATCACAGTTGTGAAACTAGGGTTTCGTTGGAGTAAAAAAAATCAAGGTTTGCATTCATACACACCTAGTTTCTGAAACTGAGATTTCAGTCAAGTGAGTGTTTGACAATATATTCTATTTTTCTTTGCCTCTCACAGTTTGTGAAAATCTAATATCTTGCTAAACCATAGTTTGTGAAGTTTGGGGGCTCGCCAAATCTCAGTTTATGAAGCTCTGTGATGCGATAATTCCTTACGAGAGGAGGAGGAGGAGGAGGCGCAAGCATGAGGTTCACGAGCCACGGAAGCCCAATGAGTAAAACTGCTATGCGTACTACAAGTCAGGGAGTATTTACTTTATGCACTTCGGGGTAGGAATAAAAGAAGCCAGCCGAACCTAGTTTTGTTTATCAAATATTTTGAGTGATTGTTCTATCAATTTTCCTACAGAGAGATCTAGAAGAGGTTTATGTTTTTTCCTTGCAAAAGTTAGGAGATGGAAACAGGGGTGGCAATTCGGGCCGGCCCGGCCCGATAAGACTTCGGGCCATTTCAGAGAGGCCCGGGCACGGTCCGATAAAAATTCGGGCCGCCCGGCCCGGTCCGATAGGGTTGAATGAATTATGTATTGTGACAACATTTTATCATATTTTTAAAGATGCATCGAAATGGAGCACGAAAGAAGAGGATTAAGTGAGTTGCATAAGGTGATATGTCCTACATTGTTTTCATTTATTTGGCAACATGAAGTAACATGATTGGTGGTTCTTTGTCTCTTCTCGGAAACTGAAATCGACCCCCAAGATATGAAGACATCAAAGTTAACGCTGGCGGGAAGTTGTTAAAATTTATGATATTTGGACCTTGATCTGATAAGATTCGTGACATTGAACTCAACGCCATAAATGAATGCACATTACTGAAATCCTCTTTAGATCATTGTGTAGTCAAATTGAAGTGAAGCAATCAAATGCTTTTCGTGCTATGTCGTGCCGTCCATGGGCTGAAAAGCTTGGCCCGGGTCCGGCCCAAAAATGAACCGGACCGGGCCGGCCCGGCCCGATAAGGATTTCGGGCCAAAATTAGTGTCCCAGGCACGGCCTTATCGTGCCGGGCCCGCGCCGGGCTATCGTGCCTGGCCGAAAATTGCCACCCCTAGATGGAAATCTACTCTACAAAAATAGATCCATTTATCTTATCTTGTTATCTTTGAGTGTTATTCCAATAAAAATTCCCCCTTTTACCCAATTTTGTGTTCTAGTTCATATCAAATTGGTATCAAAGCGACAGATCCATGGCGAGCACAAGGACGATGGAAATGATCGAAGCGTTGAAAGAGAAGATCGGAGCCGAGATCGTGGAACGAAAGAAATAGATCAAGGGATTGACGGCTGATTTGAAGGAAGATTTTAGGCCTTCGATGCAGGCGAACAAATTGGAGATGAGGAAGGAATTTACGGATGCGATTGCGGAAGGGACAAAGGAGATCTTGAGGTCTCTTTCACAACGAGATCCATCATCATCCACTTCAGATCTGAAGCCACAATCAGATCTGGCTTCGAAAGCGCCTCCGACAGCGAAAGATAAAGAGAAGCATAAGATCTTGAAGGACGTGGATGTCTTGGAAGAAGGATTGGTCTCCGACGAAGAAAATCAACTCATCTTGCTTGGTGTAAAGACCCATCGACACACGGAGCCCCAGACGAACCGCGCGAGACCGGAAGAGGGAGAATGGTGGCCTGGCGGCTGCGCTAGGGCATTCTAGTGGCCATGGCACTCGGGAGCCCTGGCGGCTTGCTAAGGCCACCACAAGGCCCTGGCGAACCGCCAGGGCCCTGGTGGCACCGGGCGAACCCGCCAGGGCCTTCGCGGGTCCTGGGCAGACCGCCCAGTGATTAGAGATGCCTCAGCTGCTCACTGGGGCCCCGAAGAGAGGCGGGCAGGCGGGCTTCAATGGGGCCCAAAGGGCCTTGGAGAGCGATGTGAGCATGAGCAGGGCATAGGGCCTCGTCGACATGAAGATGAGTTCCGGGGTGCTGATTTTGAGTTTGGGGGGCGTCGTAGATACCGGGAGGCTGATCTTGTTGATGAAAGGGGTTGAGGACAAGGGCCAGAGTATAAGGAGTTCGCGCGATGCCATGATTATGGCAGTGATGGTGCTTATGACGTTGGCGGGCGTGAATGGAGGGATGTTGAGTGACTAGCAAATGAGAGGGCTATGTTTGGAGATCCCCATAAACAGCAGCACCATAATCGTTATGGAGGAGGGGATCCATGTGCTGATGAGCAGATAAGAAAGCTGATGATGCCCATCTTTAAAGGTAGTGACGCATCTGGGCGGATCTACAAGGCGGAGAGGTATTTTGAGGGACACGGCTGACGGAGGCAGAGAAGCTGAGGGTGACCAGGATCTGTCTGGAAGGAGAGGCCTTATCATGGTACATGTGAAGGGAGTAGGAGAGACCTGCGAGGATCTGGGACGAGTTTAATGAGACCTTGTTGCACCGTTTCAGGGAGACCCAGGGTGGAGGTGCGTACGAGCAGTTGCATGCCATCAGTATGGGTCTGTGCATGACTACATCAAGCAGTTCGAGGTGCTCGCGAGCAGGGTGCATGGGATGCTAGCAGAGTCTATGGATGGGTTTTTCTTGGATGGGTTGAAGCCTGCTATCAAGGCAGAGCTTCGTAGCCATATGCCAGAGGATTATTTGAGCAGATGGATTTGGCACAGTCTGTGGAGGATAGACTGGCCGAGAATCGTCGTACCAGCGGGACTTGGGGAGGGAATTATATTCGTCTTCAGGCCGTGGCAGGTGGCCAGCAGGGAGCGTCAGGAGGGACCCCCTTTAGTGGGGGAAAGGCTGACGAGGTGAGGCCGACAGGACCCTATAAGAGGATGACAGAGGCTGAGATGCGGGATAGGAGGACAAAAGGGCTGTGCTTCAAATGCAACGAGAAGTTCACTCCGGGCCACAAACGTCGCAACAATGCTCTTCAGTTGTGCTAAGTATTTGATGGAGAGGTAGAAGAAGAGGAGGTTGTGGAGCTGGAGGCCGGGGAGAGGTAGATGTTGAGCCACTGCTTTTGGAGGCAACAGAGGTTTTGCTCAGTTCTATAGCAGGGTTCACATAGATCCACACCATGAAGTTGGCGGGCAGAGTTTAAGACTTGGATGTGGTGATTCTGATTGATAGTGGGGCTACACACAACTTTGTGTCTCCTAAGGTGATTGCGAAGCAGGGGACTACATCTCGTTAATTTGGAGGGATTGGAGTCATGTTGGGGAATGTCAAGGTGGAGCAGAGTATAGGCATATGCAGAGATCTGACAGTGTCTATTCAGGAGGTGTTGATTACTGTGACCTCCTGCCGTTAGCATTGGGCAATGTTGATCTGATTTTGAGGATGCAGTGGCTTCAGACATTGGGAGAGACTAAATCCAATTGGAAGTTGCTGAGGATGGAGTTCCAAGTAGATGGGAGGAAGGTGGTGTTGCTTGGGGACCCGAGCCTATGTTGCTCATCAGTATCATATAAGACCATGGCCAAGACCCTCCAGATGCAGAGGGGAGGATTCTGATGCGGGCGCATCATTACCACGCACGCCCGCGCCCCCTAAAGGGGCGGGCCCACCGTTGGTGACATACGTTCGAAGTAGGAGGCATGGGGACACCACGTAGTGGGATTAGTGGGTCTAGGGGTATTCTAGTCTTTTCAGACTAGATTAGTAAATCACATCTTTTCTACTTATTTAGGACTAGCCGCCTCATTTATTTTGCATGCTTATTTTGTTGAAGAACACTTAGGCATCCTTCGTGAAGGATTTTAGACGTTTATCCGTTCATCAAAAGTTCGGGAGAGCGAGTCTCCTCTCGAAAGAGGCTCAATTATCTATTAATTCTTTGTTCTTTGCATTATAATTCTCCTTAAAAATCCCACCTTTTTAATTTTTTCCACCTTTAAATGCTGATTTGATTGATTCGATCTCCGGATCGTATCAAATTGGTATCAGAGCAGTGAGATCCAATGACGACGAGCACGCGATCGAAGATGGATGTCGTGGATGAGAAGGTTCAAGGGCTTCTGGAAGAATTCAACCGGGAGATCGAGGGGTTGAAGAAAACCCTAGGAGATTCAATCAAAGATCACGCCCATTCACAAGAAGACATCCAAATCGAACTCCAGGCTATGAGGAGGGAAGCCGCGTAGACGGGACGTGATCTCCAATGGTTGAAGGAAGCTACTTCAGATCTGAAATTTTTGAGGGAGGCCACGACGTCAATTTCGGCTAATGGAGATGTTACAAACCCTAACGACCGGGAAAGGAGGAGATCCGACAAATCACGGACGAACGGAGGTGGCGACGGCTGCGACAGGCCCCCTAGGGCTTGCCGCAGCCACAACAAGCCCTACCGGGCCTGTCCGACCAATGACAGGCCCGAGCTGGCCCAGCTGCAGAGGCCGGCGGGCCCAACTGGGCATGCAAAAACTTCGGCAGGCCCCTGGGGGCCGCGACAGCAGTGGCAACCACCTTGGGGCCCGCGACAACAGCGACATTCCCTTGCGAGGGTTTTGGGGGAGCGACGAACATGGCAGAGGACTTCGGGGGAGTTGCAAGGAATACTCCCTTTTCGAGAGGGGCGACGGGGCACGGCGGAGAAGGATGGGCCCGAGGCACCATCATCGGGGCCCCTGCGGCCCAATTCTGGAGACCAGAGGCTTTCCCACAGGTACCGAGACTAGCGGTTGACCCCAGACACGCTTTTGAGGGCTTCCCGGGACGTGGGCAAGGTCCGGGGGCTATTTTGGAGGCCAGATAGCGCCTACCCAGCCGTACAGAGGGATTGGAGAGCCCACCTTGGCGCGACCACTGGAGTTTCCGGGGTACTACTATCAGACTGAGGCTTGGGATAGGCCTGGTTGGCCTGAGGAGCCTTACTGAGAGGATAAAGGAGGACCAGTAGAGGCGTTCGACGGAGGATTTGGTCGGGGTGGTGACCGTGGCAGAGATATGGGGCAACAGGGTTACATCAACACGGATCGACGGCTGATGAAGCTGAAGATGCCGGTGTTTGATGGCACCGATCCTGACGAGTGGATCTACCGGGCAGAGCGTTACTTTCAGGTGATGAGGTTGACGGAGGAGGAGGTCCAGAGGGCCATCGGGATCTATTTCGAGGGCAAGGCTTTGGCATGGTACAGATAGAAGGTGACGCGGACCCATTTTCGCACTTGGGAGGAGCTGTAAGTAATGATGATTGATCGATTCCAGGAGACCCCAGGGGGAGATTTCTACGAGCAACTATCTGCTCTGAGGCAGGAAAGGACGGTGAGAGACTATGTGGAGAGGTTTGAGATGCGGAACAACAGGGTGAAGGGGGTGACGGATGAGGTTATGATTGGAAACTTCATGAGGGGGTTGAAGCCCTTTATACGGTCGGAGTTGCGGATGCAGAGCCCAGGAACCTTGGAGGATGTCCTTCGCCTGGCCCATAAGGCGGAGGAGAAGCACGCGGAGGAGAGGAGGATACGCGAAGCGTGGGGGACCCAAAATCCACGCCCCACGCCTGCAGCAGCAGCACCGAGGGCACCTACGGGTGCGCTTGAGACTAGAGGGGAGGCTCGCCCAGCTGTTCTCGGGCGACGGATGACGAAGGTGGAGGTGAGAGAGAAGCGTGCCAAGGGGTTGGGTTTCCGTTGCGACGAGAAGTTCACCACTGGACATAGATGTGCAAGCCACCTGCTACAGATTACCATGGTACCGGACGAGGATGGATATTCTGGTGATGAGGAGGAGCACGAGGAGTCACCAGAGGAGGAGGAGAAGTCTCATCTAGACTTCGCGGAGGTTTCCCTGAACTCCGTGGTGGGGTTCACTCCGAACCACACCATGAAGTTATCAGGGCAGTTAGGTGATACGGCGGTGACAGTGCTGATTGACAGTGGTGACACCCATAATTTCATCTCCAGCCGAATAGTGGAGCATCATGGGTTGCAGTTGAGCACTATGGAGAAGTTTACTGTTATGTTGGGGACAGGGAAGATGGAGGAGAGCAAGGAGCTCTGCAAGGGCCTGTGTCTGACCTTGCAGGGGGTGCAGATCATGGAGGATTTCTTGCCCATGGAGTTGGGAAATGTTGATATCATTCTGGGCGTACAGTGGCTGAAGAAGTTGGGGGACTTGCGGGTGAACTGGAAACGTCTCAGGATGGAGTTTCAGGAGGGGGACCGCACGGTGGTGCTCACGGGGGATCTCATCCTATGTTTGTCATTGGTGGCCTTTAAGGCCATTACTCGGGTCTTACGGAGGGAGGGAGAGGGATACTTGCTGGAGTGCCGTGTAGTTGGAGTTGAGCAGGAGCCGCCGGCAGAGGTCCTAGGTGTGGTTGAGCAGGTGCTGGAGCAGTTTTAGGAGGTCTTTCAGGAACCACAGGGGCTACCACCAGTGAGAGGGCATGAGCATGCGATAGTTTTGCGGGAGGGAGCAGCGCCAATGAGTTTGCGGCCGTACCGTTATCCTCATGTGCAGAAGGACGAGATAGAGAGAATGGTCGATGAGATGTTGCAGGGTGGGGTAATCCAGCCCAGTGTTAGCCCCTTCTCTAGCTCGGTGCTGTTGGTGAAGAAGGACGGGAGTTGGAGCTTCTGCGTAGACTACAGAGCGCTGAATAAGGAAACGTTAGCTGATAAGTTTCATATCCTCGTGATCGACGAGCTGTTGGATGAGCTGCATGGTGCAGTTGTTTTCTCGAAGATCGACTTGAAAGCGGGGTATCATCAGATCTTGATGAGGCCAGAGGACGTGCCGAAGACAGCGTTTCGTGCCCACGAGGGGCACTACGAGTTTTTCGTCATGCCTTTTGGCTTGACGAATGCTCCCACATTTCAGGCATTGATGAACAAGGTCTTTCGGCCGTTCCTGAGGAGGCTCATACTCGTCTTCTTTGACGACATTCTGGTCTACAACAAGACCATGGAGGAGCATGTGGGTCATTTAGAGGTGGTATTCCGGGAGTTGGTGCATCAACTATATGCAAACCGGAAGAAGTGCAGCTTTGGCCAAAGACAGATAGAGTACCTGGGGCATGGGGTGTCGGCAGCAGGAGTAGCGACGGACATGGCGAAAATAGAGGCGATGTTAGACTGACCGGTACCTACCTCTCTGAGGGTGTTACAGGGATTTCTCGGACTGACGGGCTACTACCGGAGGTTCGTGAGGGGGTAAGTACCATTGCACGACCACTTACTGATCAGTTGAAGAAGGATGTGTTCTAGTGGGGAGAGGAGGCGACCAAGGTATTTGAGGCCTTGAAGGTAGCGATGACGATAGCTCATGTGTTGGCGCTACCTGACTTCAGCATCGCATTTATAGTGGAGACTGATGCATCAGGCGTTCGTTTGGAGGCGGTTTTGATGCAGTTGGGTCGGCCGATAGCCTATTTCAGCTAGGTGCTTTCGACTAGAGCACATCTGAAATCTGTGTACGAGAGGGAGCTGATGGCTATCGTGTTAGCGGTGCAGAAGTGGCGGCCATATCTGTTGGGGAGGGAGTTTGTGGTCAGGATAGATCAGCGCAGTCTGAAGTATTTACTGGAGAGAGGTTGGTGACTGAGGAGCATCAGCGTTGGCTATCCAAGCTGGTGGGGTACCGGTTCGACATTGAGTACAGACCGGGTTTGGAGAATAAGGCGGCTGACCCCTTATCCCGCAGAGAGGAGAGGGTGCACTCGAGGGCGCTTTCGTTACCAATGTGGCTAGACGGGGAACCCATGCTGCGGGAGGCAGAGGCCGATCCAGAGTTGAGGCAGATCCGTGACCGGCTACAGGGAAGCGGGGAGGAGCTGAAGGGGTACTCTCTAGAGGGGCAGAGGCTGTTGTACCAGGGACGGGTGGTATTACCACAGACTTCAGCCTTCATACCAGTATTGTTTCAGGAGTTCCACAGTTCGGTGGTTGGGGGTCATTTCGGGGTGCAGCAGACGTATATGCGGATGTCTCGGGAGGTTTACTGGCCAGATATGAGGAAGACGATAGCATGCTTAGTTGCCGCCTGTTACGTTTGTCAGCGTCACAAGTACATGGCCATGACACCGACAGGGTTGCTGCAGCCCTTAGCGTTGCCTGAGCGGGTATGAGAGGAGGTGACGATGGACTTCATCGATGGGCTACCCAGATCGGAGGGGTACATGGTGATATTCATGGTAGTGGATAGATTGAGTAAGTATGTTCACTTCGTATCGCTGAAACACCCTTACACGGCAGTTTCAGTGGCTACAGCTTTTACTCGAGAGGTGATACGACTGCATGGGATCCCAGCGTCTATAGTGTCTGACCGGGACCAGGTGTTCATGAGTGGGTTTTGGCGGGAACTGTTTCGGGTCCAGGGGACGATGTTGAAGAGGAGTACCGCATATCACCCTCAGACAGATGGGCAGACGGAGGTAGTGAATCACAGCATTGAAACTTATCTGCGGTGTTTTGCGTCGGAGACACCTCGGCAGTGGCATCGGTGGTTGGCGTGAGCGAAGTATTGGTACAATACTTCATACCACTCAGCAGCAGGGACAACACCATTTCGGGTGTTGTACGGGAGGGACCCACCAGAGTTGCTTCGGTTTGGGGACAGACAGACACCAGTGTCGCAGGTAGAGAATTACATGGAGGAGTGGGAGGGTATGCTAGAGGAGCTGAAGAAGCACTTGTTTCGGGCTCAGCAGGTGATGAAAACTAGAGCAGATGGACATCGTCGTGATGTGCACTTTCAGGAGTGAGATATGGTATATCTGAAGTTGGGACCCTACAGACAGATATCACTGGCGAGGAGATGGAATGAGAAGCTGTCGGCTAGATTCTTTGGGCCCTTTGAGATTTCGGCCAAGATTGGCCAAGTGGCTTACAGGTTGAGGTTGCCCCCGACGGCTACGATACATCCAGTATTTCATGTGTCGCAGCTTCGTCGTGCCATTGTAGAGCAGACGGTGTCGTCTACGCTACCACCCACCCTGACTGAGGATATGGAGGTGCTGTTGGAGCCATTGGATGTTCGGGCCGTCCGCCAGGGACCGAGCGGGCGCAGGGAGGTACTGATACATTGGGCGGGATTGCCAGATTGCGATGCTACATGGGAGGCGGATAGCGTGATCCAGGAGCAGTTTCTGAACTTCCACCTTGAGGACAAGGTGGCTCTTTTAGGGGGATATTGATGCGAGCGCATCATTACCACGCACGCCCGTGCCTCCTAAAGGGGCGGCCCACTGTTGGTGATGTACGTTCGACGTAGGAGGCGTGGGGACACCGCGTAGTCGGATTAGTGGGTCTAGGGGTATTCTAGTCTTTTCAGACTAGATTAGTAAATCCCCTCTTTTCTATTTATTTAGGGCTAGCCACCTTATTTATTTTGCATGCTTATTTTGTCGAAGAACACTTAGGCATCCTTCGTGAAGGATTTTAGACTTTTGTCCGTTCATCAAAAGTTCGGGAGAGCGAGTCTCCTCTCGAAAGAGGCTCAGTTATCTATTAATTCTTCGTTCTTCGCATTATAATTCTCATTAAAAATCCCACATTTTTAATTTTTTTCCACCTTTAAACACTGATTTGATTGATTCGATCTCCGGATCGTATCGGATTCTTAGTGGAGCTTCAGGGAGATTAGTGATGGAGGATGCATCTGGCACGACAGAGGTGCCCAGGGATGTGGAGCATGTGCTGAGCAGTTATGGTGAGTTGTTCCAGTCTTTTAGCGGTCTTCCACCATCGCGAGATCACGAGTCCTCCATCGTTCTGAAGGAGGGAGTGTCTCCTATTAGTGTGCGTCCTTACCGGTACCCAAGGTGCAGAAGGACGAGATTGAGAGGCTAGTGGATGAGATGTTGCATGCATGCATCATATACTGCCCAGTATCAGCCCATTTTCGAACCCGGTGTTGCTGGTAAAGAAGGACATGAGGTGGCCCTTCTGTGTCGATTACTGGGCTTTGAATAAGGAAACTGTACCAGACAAATTTCCTATTTCGATGATAAACGAGCTGTTGGATGAGCTGCATGGGGCTGCGGTGTTCTCCAAACTTGATCCGAAGTCTGGTTACCATCAGATACGCATGAAGGCAGAGGACATGCTGAAGACAGACTTTAGGATTCACAAGGGCAATTATGAGTTCCTGGTCATGCCATTTGGCTTGACAAATGCCACTGTCACCTTTCAGTCCCTGATGAATATGGTGTTTCGGCCCTACCTGCAGAGGTTCGTGCTTGTCTTCTTCAATGATATTCTGGTTTATAGTAGATCTCTGCATGAGCATGTAGAGCATGTGGAGGTGGTGATGAAGGAGCTTCAAAAACATCAGTTGCATGCGAACCGGAAGAAGTGTCTTTTCGGTTAGGCGCAGGTGGAGTACTTGGGACATATTGTGTCCGCTAAGGGGGTGGCTGCAGATCAAGGGAAGATTGTCGCTATGCTGGATTGGCCTCAGCCTATGACTTTGCAAGCCTTGCGAGGATTCCTTAGACTGACAGTGTACTATCGGAGATTCGTTAGCGGGTATGTGACTATTGCATGGTCGCTAACGGAACATCTGAAGAAGGATAGTTTCAATTGGGGGGAGGAGGTGACCAGAGCATTTGAGGCCATTAAGCGGACTATGACGACGGCTCCAGTTCTAGCACTGCCTAATTTCAGCAAACCATTTGTCGTAGAGTCGGATGCGTCAGGATATGGGTTGGGGGCTGTTTTGATGCAGAAGCAGAGACCCATTGCTTACTTTTGCCAGGTGATGTCCGTAAGAGCACTGCTGAAGTCTGTTTACGAGAGGGAGCTGATGGTGATTGTCCTTGCGGTGTAGAAGTGGCGACCCTACTTACTTGGCAGGGCATTTGTAGTGAGGACAGATCAACGGAGCCTGAAATACCCACTGGAGCAGCGCATGGTAGCGGAGGGACACCAACGGTGGTTGTCTAAGTTGAGCGCGTACAAGTTTGAGATCAACTACAAACCCGGCTTAGATAACAAGGGGGCAGATGCGCTATCTCGCAGGGATGAGGGGGTTCAAGTTTTGGCTTTGTCGGGGCTAGTGGTGCTTAGAGGGGATTCCCTCTTACGAGCGATTGAGGCCGATGGGAAACTGCGGCAGATTCGGGAAGCACTTGCAGAGGGCTCGAGTGACTACCCCGGTTACTCAAGATGTGAAGCTGCTGTTTAGAGGGTGTTTGGTGATTCCAGGGGGTCGTCGCACATTCCACTCCTTTTACGAGAGTTTCACAGCAGCGCGGTGGGAGGACATTCGGGGGCACCCGACGTACCAGCGGATGTCACAAGAGCTTTATTGGCCGGTACGCGGAAGGATGTGGCTCAGCTTGTGGCAGGTTGTGACGTTTGCTAACGTCATAAGTACCAGGCGACAGCTCCCGCGGGACTATTACAGCCATTGGCACAACCAGAGAGGGTATGAAGGATATTTCGATGGAATTAATCGATGTGCTGCCAAAGTTTGAGGGGTTCACGGTCATTTTTGTTGCAGTGGATCACCTCAGCATGTATGCTCATTTCGTGCATCTGCGAGATCCCCACTTGGCGATGACGGTTGCAACAACATTTCTGAAGGAGGTTGTTCGGCTACACGTGTATCCAGCTTCTATTGTCTCCGACATGGATAAGGTCTTCATGAGCAACTTTTTGAAGGAGCTGTTCAGGATGCAAGGGACCGCTCTCAAGCAGAGCACAACCTATCATCCCCAAACCGATGGGCAGACGGAGGTGGTAAATAAGAGCTTGGAGACCTACTTACGGTGTTTTGCATCGGAGTCACCTAGGCAATGGGCGACATTGCTATCTTCGACGGAATATTGGTACAACACCTCGTACCATTCTGCAGTACAGATGACTCCGTTCAAGGTCTTGTATGGGAGAGATCCTTCGCACTTGGTTCATTATAGGTGGGGCGCTACACTGGCGTCTGAGTTGGAGCAGCAGTTGACGGAGCGTGATAGAGTGTTGGAGGAGTTGAAGCAACATCTGAGGCAGGCCCAGCAGATCATGAAGGGTAAGGCTGATAAGCATCGTAAGGACGTGGAGTTCGAGGTGGGAGACACAATATATTTGAAGCTGCATCCTTACAGGCAGAGTTCAATAGTGCAGAGGCGTAACACCAAACTAGCAGCGCGCTACTATGGCCCCTATGAGATTGAGGCAAGGGTGGGGAAGGTAGCTTACAGGCTGCGGCTGCCTCCTACTTCTGCTATACATCCAGTGTTCCTTGTGTCGCAGTTGCGGAAGGCGATTGGGGACCATTCAGCGTCAGCTGCCTTGCCCCATACATTGACAGATGACATGGAGGTACTGCTAGATGCAGAGGTGGTCAGGGGGTGCGCCAGATTCGACCTGGATCCTTGGAGGTGCTGATTTAGTGGAGTGGGCTAACCAATCATGAAGCAACGTGGGAGCCTTTCGATACGGTCTTCAGGCAGTTTCTAGACTTCCACATTGAGGACAAGGTGGCACTTTTGGGTAGAGATGATGCGATCATTTCTTATGAGAAGAGGAGGAGGCACAACATGAGGTTCAAGAGCCACGGAATCCCAATGAGTAAAACTGCTATGCGCACTACAAGTCAGGGAGTATTTACTTTATGCACTACGTGTGGGAATAAAAGAGGCCAGCCGGCCCTAATTTTGTTTATCGAATATTTTGAGTGATTGTTCTACCAATTTTCCTAGAGAGAAATCTAGAAAAGGTTTAGGCTTTTTCCTTGCAAAAGTTAGGAGATGAGGATCTACTCTACAAAAAGAGATCCATTTATCTTATCTTGTTATCTTTGAGTGTTATTCCAATAAAAATTCACACTTCTACCCAATTTTGTGCACTAGTTCATATCCCTCTGGTCTCCTAGTTTTAGAAACTGGAGTTTGGCTCCAAACTCCTCCAAACTACAGTTTGCAAAACTAAACTGGGTTTGCCAAACTGGACCATAAAGTTTTGATGCTATATCATCTTTCGTTATCTGTAGGTTACTTAAATTCAGTGATTATCCTATTTGCTTTTCAGGAATATTCAGCCGTAAGTACTATACAAATGTTGGTAGCATACCCGAAAAGGACAGTAATGCTCTATGATAAAAATTGAGAACGTGCTGCAACATTGATGCAATTTATTATGGTAGTTACCCTTGGTTCTCCATGAGTTCATGGTTAAATAGAGCACATCCTTCCTTTACTGTTCATCTCTGATTACCTTAGCAGCAATCTTTTATTCGTCTTTGATCATTTGCCATCGTATAGAAGTACTCTCAGTATGCCTTTTTCATGTTTTGCAGAAGGAAGAAGAATTTGTATTTTCTGATGTATCTGAACGACCAGTCCCTTCCCTATTGCGTGGTTATAGTGCTCCTGTACGCCTTGACGCTGACCTCACAGATATCGACCTATTTTTCTTACTTGCACACGATTCTGATGAGTTCAACCGGTATGCTATACGAATACTGAATCATTTTATGCAATAATCAGTGCAATCTAGTTTCTCATTTACATAAACTGCAAGTCATTAGTTTTCAAGTCAGAGTGCTCACATCCCTTTGCACCTTCAGATGGGAGGCTGGCCAAATTTTGGCTAGGAAACTGATGCTGAATCTTGTAGCTGATTTTCAGCAGAACAACACATTGGTTCTGAACCCTAAGTTTATTGAAGGAATTAGGAGTATACTGAATGATACAAGCTTAGATAAAGTGTGATCTATAGCACTCTAAACCTTTTCTTTCTTGTTCTTTCCTTTTTCCAAAGAATGTTGTGCACATCGTAAATGCTTTCCACCTTTTAGGAATTTATTGCAAAGGCAATTACTTTACCTGTAGAAGGGGAGATCATGGACATGATGGAAGTTGCAGATCCTGACGCTGTTCATGCTGTTCGTTGTTTCATTAAGAAGCAGCTTGCACTTCAGCTGAAAGAAGACTTCCTTGCTACTGTAAGTTTTCATGTGCAGTGTTATGTGAATTTTAAATTTGTGAGTATCTGTCTTGTGATGAGGTTATATGCTGTTTCTAGATGTTTTGATTCTCTGATATATAAGTGCTAATGATACAAACTGTACTATTAATCTAATATTTATAGAGTGAGGCTTATTATTGGCTCTATAAAATGGTACCATGAGTAACATTACGATTGTAATGGAGGTTTCACAGCAAAATATATCAATGTCAAATGATATCTACCTTTATCTCCGTTTATGTTTTTATGAATTATAATGGACATTCTGGTACATGGCATGCGAATGTCTCATGACCACTTGAAATGGTTTGCATATGAACTAGTTAATTTTCAGAGCACCAACCAATAACCGCTTGCAAAGCAAGCACTGTATGTATTCATCTGATCTTATTTTCCTATTCTTTTAACATGGCCTTGAAAAATCTTTGAAACTCGGGGGAAAGACTGTAATATATGCTTATATTTCTAGGCTTGAGGCTATAGTAACTCCACATAAGCTAACAACCTTTATTATTATTCTGATGTTTGATTGATTAGACTATCACCTGTTTGTTACATCTGCTTCTGGAATTAAACTTCATTTACTTTTATTTTTCAGGTGAAAAATCACAGAAGTTCTGAGGCTTATGTTTTCAATCATCACAGTATGGCTAGACGTGCTTTGAAGAACACAGCTCTTGGTAATATTTACTGGCATCATAGAACGAAGAATCCCTGTCGAATTGTTTCTTAAAATCTAATGTCTGTCCTTTTTTTCGTGTACAGACTACCTTGCATCATTGGATGATTCAGAGATAACAAATCTTGCATTGCATGAATACAATGGTGCCACAAACATGACAGAGCAATTTGCAGCTCTAACAGCCATTGCCCAAAATCCTGGTCAAGCTCGTGATGATGTTCTAGCAGATTTCTATAAGAAGTGGTCTCACGACTTTTTGGTAGAATCCAATACTTCCATATCTAAGGCTGTATCTTTTATCTAAAAATTTTAATGTTAATAATTCTTCATGATAATCTTTTGGCATAGAGAGAATTGAAATTGTTGTGATATAATAATATTTTTTAAATAAAAATTTATAATCAGGTTGTGGATAAATGGTTTGCTCTTCAAGCAATGTCCGATATTCCTGGAAACGTTGTCAATGTCCAGAACTTGTTGAATCATCCTGCCTTTGACTTGCGCAACCCAAACAAGGTCAGTTACATTACCATTGGTTGACACAATGAATACAAATAACTCTGACTCGATTTACAATATTCTTTTGTTTCTGTTCTGTTCTGTTTTGTTTTTTGACATCAATACCCACGGAAAACTTTTTTTGGCTATGCCCAAGGTTTACTCCCTAATCGGAGGTTTTCGTGGATCCCCTGTGAATTTCCATGCTAAGGATGGGTCAGGCTACAAATTCTTGGGAGAAGTGGTTTTGCAACTTGATAAAATAAACCCTCAGGTGCATTTCACTTTACTGAAATTGACTCTATATGTTATTATGCTATTTTAATCTGAGGCCTGTGAATCAAATTTCACCATTTGAATCTTAAATTAATATCAGGTGGCCTCTCGCATGGTGTCAGCCTTCTCGCGGTGGAGGCGTTTTGATGAGGGAAGACAAGCCCTTGCTAAGGTAATTACCCTTCTTTCTCTTTCAAACTATTTTAACTCCGTTCTTTCTTTGCTGATCTAAAATCCTGGGTTAAGGCAAGACTAGTCAAATATCATTAAGCTATACTCATTACCATAGGGTTAATTTTTAAAACGAAGATGCTTTTTAAAACGAAGATGCTACTCTATGCAAAAAAATTGTAATAACAAATTATCAAGAGAATGCATAGATTTCCCAAACATGAGTGCCGTAAAGGTCGAGCCTTTTCGAAAATAGTGTGGAAGTTGATTATCTTCATCAGTGTCTCAATATTGAGACAGTTTGTAAACAGAATTCTATTAAATGGATCTATATGCTATCTTTCTCTTCGCATGCATGATGTAGCGGGTCTATTGTTGTCTGTCATGCATAAGGATATCTCTGACCTACCCAGAATCAAAAATGTAGTGAGTCAAATTATGAATTGGATGATTTTGTTTGGGTTAAGACTTTTAGATGTAAAAGCCTCCTATTGCAACTGCATAAGTCATGGTAGGGATTAACACTATTTCTTATCTGAAAGAACCGAAAATAAGTGGGGGTATTAACATGATGTCATAAATTTAGAGTACTTACATTTATTTCTGGATAATAATGTGAAGCCACTTAGATTGGAACATTTGATATACTGTTTTATTGTTTAGGATTAGGATGATACTTTTTTGAATTTTTTTGAAATCTTTAGTGCAATTGATTATTGTGTGGGTTTGATACTGTGTGTTTTTTGTATTAATTGTTATTGACTATTTTGATCATGTTTCTAGCTTGTATCAATTTTTTAAATCCCATCATCCGCGCAAATCTTGCAATGTTATGACCGAATCCCCATTGCCTTTTGCCCACCAAAAGCCAATTTCTTCCCTTCTTTGGTCCATGACATCATTATTGTATCAGCAAATCACTCCGAAATAGATGTTAAATATTCCTCCGTTTTTTAAGTGTCTGACAAGGGAACCTCCTAAACCTTGATATTATACATGCTTTTACTCTTTGGTGTTCCTAGTTATTACGAGTATGTATGTGTAGGTAATGACCAAGGGTAATTCACTTTAACAAAGTCCATGGTTACAATTTGATACATTTGAACTGATATTCAATTCAGACTTTACCGGCATTTTGGTGGAAGAACAAATATTGACGAAGTTTTATGACTTGGAACTGTCATATATTTCACAAGGGTCCTTAATTTTATGAGAAAGAAGTGTTCAACATGTATAGACATGTAAATTTAAGGTGTTGAGATAATGGCTAAATTTTGAGTAGATTTCAAAGTACTACTGTAAATATTTAAAAAACATAATACTACCTCTAACTTTTCCCAAAAGTTTCAAGAATATACTGCAGTAATAGTCATCATTATGATGCGATTCGCTAGGGATTTGATGATAAAAAGGGGATTTTTATTGGAATTTCAGATCTAGAACTAAAAAGAAACCCTACTACAATTAAACTACTCGCTAATTAACGACTAGAAGACAATTCTTAACCTAGGGGAAAAAGCCAAATCCTAATACAATTAATCTAAGGGGATAAATAAAATAATCTCAACAATTTTCGCATACCCCATTAGGGCCGGCTCACCCCCCTTAAATAGACAAAACACACATATTTGTTCTTTTACCAAAATGCCCCCTGCTTGTTATTTCCAGCCGCATCACTACTCCGCCCCTGAAAACCCACCTTGTCCTCAAGGTGGTGCTTGAAGTCCGTGGGTCCACCATTCCGCCAGGTCGATTGCAAGCCTCCTCCCGGGTCAAACGGATATGATTGGTCCCCACCGCTTTCAACGACGTTTAGAAAACTATCGTCGGGCCAAGGTGGGATCCACAAGGCGTCGTCGGGCCCCCACAAATAATCTGGATCTGAATCTGAAGATTCCAGATCTGCATCACCGACAGCCGCCGCCTTCTGATATGGATCTGAAAATTCCAGATCTGGATCTGATAATTCCAGATCTGGATCTGGAGATTTCAGATCTGGATCTGAAAATTTCAGATCTGGAGATTTCAGATCTGGATCTGGAGATTTCAGATCTGGATCTGGAGATTTCAGATCTGGATCTGAAAATTTCAGATCTGAAAATTTCAGATCTGGATCTGAAACTTGAAGATCTTTCCTCGTCGACAAAGGTGGCTCCTTTTTGCTTGGATCCACCTTCGGTGCTAGATGCGCAACCAACGCCGCTATAGCTTCCGTTAATTCCGACAATTTCGCCTACGTTCTCTCTTGGTTCGCTTTCATCTCTCCTCGGATCTCCGCGGCCATCTCGGCGCATTCCTTCCTCACGTCGATGAACCCTTTGCTGATTTGGGCTTCCATCCGTTCAACCTTCTCCTCCAATGCATCGATCCGCTCCATAGATCGTGTGTTCACCATGGATCAACCTCGCTCTGATACCAATTGATGCGATTCGCTAGGGATTTGATGATAAAAAGGGGATTTTTATTGGAATTTCAGATCTAGAACTAAAAAGAAACCCTACTACAATTAAACTACTCGATAATTAACGACTAGAAGACAATTCTTAACCTAGGGGGGAAAAGCCAAATCCTAATACAATTAATCTAAGGGGATAAATAAAATACTCTCAACAATTTTCGCATACCCCATTAGGGCCGGCTCACCCCCTTTAAATAGACAAAACACACCTATTTGTTCTTTTACCAAAATGCCCACTGCTTGTTATTTCCAGCCGCATCACATTACTTCAGGCAGCACGTGATTATGATGTAATTTTTAATACCCAAAATACCCTTGTCCTTTTATTTCAAACTCCTAAAAATAAATAAATAATTAATTAATTAAGCCATACCCTCGCATCCTTTACCTCTCTCCCTTGTTGCTATTCTTCAATGGAAGCTGCCACGTTCCACCCCCTCTGGCCGCCTGATTGCATGTGCCTTTGAGGATAACATTGCTGCCCTCTCCCTTCTCCTTCACCTCCCTCTTTCTCTTTCATCGCTTTCCCTTCTCATCATCTCCCTCCTTGCGAGCAATGAGGGTTTGAGCTTGACGATCAGAGGCCAAGCACCCGTCCTCAGCCTCTCCTTTGCAGGTAATCAGTATCTCCTTCTTCTATATGACTTCACTCTGGCGAGCTCTCTAGGCACCCTTCTCTGCCCGTACATGCTTCGACGAACAAGTCGAGAATCGAACATACTTGGTCTTCATTTTGTTGCGTAATGGGGCAGTTGGATGGACTGGATTAGCTGCAAATTCTTCTTTTTCTTCCTCCTATTTTTTGATGAAAATTTTGATTTTTTTGGATATGGTATACATTAATTTGAAAACTTTAGGTGTTAAATGTGATCTTAGAACTAAATTAGTTTTACAGTCGTGTACTTATTCCCCTGTTTAGCTGCTAATGAGCCGTATTTTACAACTCCAGGAGAGTCACTGGCTAGAGTTCTCTTCAAGCTAATTAGATCAATTAGTTGTCGGGGTTTGTATCCAAGGCACTCTCTATGCACCTGTTTATTTTAGCAAAAAGAAAGGACTACAGTGAGAATGAAATATTACTATATGACATTTTCTCGTTGTTGAGCAAAAGAGGGAATTTTTGCGCAGTTTGGTGGAAAGAAAATGTGGAAGAGTGATGATAGTTCATGTGAATTTTGGTGAATTTTCAGTGTCAATTCTAACATGGCTGGAACCTGGAAGTTAAAAGAGTTTGATTAATGGTTAAGACTCTTGATTAGGGATAAGTTCTGAGATGTGATGAAGGAATTTTGTAGAGATCCACAAAAATTTCCGCTGCGAAGTGAAACTCTCATCTTATTGAATGACACAATCTCGAACGAACCTTTTAGCCACATTTGCAAAAGGAAATGAAAAAGAAAAAAAGAGGATATCGAACAAAGAAATATTGAAAACATAAATAGGGAAAAAAAAGAAAGTTCAGGATATTTATTTGAGATTGGAAATAAAAAAGGTCAATTTATTCTTATTTTTGTAATGACAATACTTATACACACAAATGTATAATCAACAATGAAAATTTTATATGTATGTAGGTAGGATATATGAGTGTTGGTGTTGAAAAATGACCGTGTGGATGTGCACATGTAAGTTACCTTTGCAAGTCTTTTCCTTATTTTTTTTTTGAAATTTTTTGGATTGTTGTACATATAATGGACGATCAACACACCAAAAATCACATCATGTATGATCATCGCACCAAGAATCAAGTGAACCCAATGCCATTTGATTCTTAATCTAACAGTTTCAGAACAATAGTACTTTTTACAATGGCTGGATTGAAGGACAAATACCCATATAGGGTTCACATATATTTGGGGTTTTGGAGTTTAGAATACGTATAAAATTCTTAAATTTTTTAAAAAATACGAAAAAACCTATTTTTATGGGCGTGCACATGTAACTTACCAGTACACGTCTACATGTACTTATTGCCGATATATATATGAGAATAATTAGTTTCATATGACATATGAGTTAATGCCTTATATGCGGCCTCAAAAAGTTCATACTCATATTTTTAGACGATCGGAACAGTTCATTTCGATATTCATATTTTAAAATCCAAAATCATCAAATATCGGATCGGATGAACATATGAGGGTTTGCTCGTTCATCCATCCGTCATAAAAAGTTCTATTCTTGCACAATGATTAAATTTAAGATGGGTAGATGAACGAATAAAACCATTTAGGTTCATATGATACTTCATGTTTTGGAATTTTAGGCTATAAATGTCAGAGTGAACGATTCCAATCGTCTGAAAAATGAGGGTGAATTTTTTGAAATTGCATGAGCCCTTATCTCTTATGGCATATGATACTAGTGGAAATGGGCGGTTGTGGCCACACGGTGGCGATTTTCTAATTTTGGAGACCGAGAGGTAATTTGTAATTTGTGCTCTAGGGACATTCATGTAAATATGTGCAGATCAGCCTTATATATAAGAGCAAAGGGGTTAGGGTTATGATAGATTGAAGTTGAAGAAGAAGAGAGAATATGAGTAGCTTAATTGATAGGTTTGGAGAGATAGTCTGTTATCTACAATCAATGGATAAGAGAGTGGTATTCTCTCTAATTGAGACCAAATTTTATCTTCATTTCGTGTTATTTGCTATAAAAATTATATCTTCTACCAAATCCCAAACTTTCTTCTACCAAAATCCTAGAATTTCCTATCAAATTGGTAGCAAAGCATCGATCTTGGTACATATGACGAAATAGTAAGAAAGAAATCTTGGAGGCAACTCTTTTAGGAGTTGAGGAAAGCCCTTGAGGAAGAAGAGGTCGAGGAAGTGACGTCGGAGGCAAGGAAAAATGTAGAACATTTGGAGGCCGGGAAGCTAGATCCAGCTTCAGATCTGAAACCAGATGACGACTCCGACCAATATCTAAGGACCATAAGTACATGTTTGAAGATCTCAAGCTCAGATCTACTAGATCTGGAAGAAATAGAGGCCAGCGACGCAAATATGGAGGTGATCGACGTTATAAACGAAGATCTGAGGCCGACGATGGCCGACAAACACTTGTCGGAGGCCGACGACCATCGGCGTGGCCGCCAGAGGCCTCGCGGCTCCAGGCGACCCTGCCAGGGGTTGGTGAGCCCGACAAGGTCACATGTGGCCTTGCAGTCCCCATGCAACCCTGCCTGGGGTCATCAAACCTCTGGTGGTCCGTCCAAGGGCCGATGAACTCCTGGCTAGCCGTCAACCCCCATGCGAACCAACCCTGATCGACGGGAGAGGGGTTTGCCCCTCCTGTGCAGCTGTTTTAGCTTGTTGGTGCTGTCTCCAACGATATCGGGGACCATCAACTGCACCAGGGTCTTCCTCTCATCTGAATGAGTTCATCAGACCAAGTTTCGCTGTAAACTGTCGTCGGAGCCATCGGAAAAGGGCATTGGTGCCATTAAGCTGCCGCTGCCGCTGCCACCATAGTGGCTTGACCCAGCCGTTTAAGTGGAGGGGCAGAGCCGAACCGGAGTCGCCAACGCGCCTACCCGAGCTGGCTTAGCCGAGTCGTTGATCGGTCAACAGTTGCATCGTGCATCGTGCATCATGCCATTTTCTACTAATTTCTAGGCTATTTTCGTGCAACTTCCGTATTTTGAGGATTCGGGGCCCTTTGTAGTTCAAATTTAGAACAGAAAGCGCCAGTGCTAGATGACTTAGCCACGGATACACTACCACCCTTGCGGCGACATCTTGAGGAGGACAGAGCTCTTGGGATGTAGGAGGCGAGGGGATGAGCACCAGCAGAAGTGCATCCACAGACTTTTTGCACCAACTTAAGGACAATGTGGTTTTTCTGGAATGGAGTAGTGTTGTGAATAGGAGGTTGCGGTCACACAGTAGCGATTTGTAATTTTGGAGCTCGAGTGACAATTTAGTAATTTTGTACCCTAGGGGCATTTTTGTAAATATGGACAGATGAGCCATATATATATATATATATATATATATAGAAAGATGCTAATATGAGATGGTGAGATGGTGAGATGAGATATTCATATCTCAAACTAGCCAAAACTATTTGCCAAATCATCAATCGGAACCGTCCATCTTCTTCTATCTATCAAGTGATCTTTATGTATAATTTTTTGTGTCATTTGGACATTTCTATCAGATCCATCAAGTGTTTGCAAGATGAACGGTTTACAAGCTGCCTGTAAATGTAACAAAATTGGAACGGGTTGATCCACAGGATTTTGGGGTTTATAATCTCTAATTTTTTTAGGGTATAGATCTATCGACATGCTCTTGAAGATGAACGGTGCCGATCGTTAATTGGTGTTGCCGATTGTGCTAGCTCACGATAAGGATTTGAGCTCACCATCTCATACTAGCATTACTCTATATATATATATGTATATGTATATATATATATATATATATATGTATATGTATATATATATATATGTATATATATATATATGTATATATGTATATGTATATATATATGTGTATATATATATATATCTGTGCTACATAGGGGCAAAGGGGGGCAATTGCCCCTGTTGACTTTTTGGGGAAAAAATAGTATTAGTATGTATAGTAAATTACTCAATCAAAAAATAATATTTCCCCCACATAAATTCTCTTTAATAGGTAATTAGCTAGTACGTATATTAGATGTATATTAGACACTAAGATACTGACTTTGCCCCATGTTAATTGCCCCCCTTTATTAATTGACTAGTATTCATATTAATTATTCTGACTTTTAATTGCCCTTGTGTTAATTAGCTAGTGTCCATATTAATTGCCTCCATTTGCCCCCGTGTAGCTCTGCCACTGTATGCAAGAATAAAAGTCAGCATAATAAAAAAGAAACTCAACTACTATATCTCTTTATATCAACTATTTAGTGCAGTTCTCATTTAAATGTAATTATGATCTTCAAATACAATAGTCAAATTGAAAGCTTAAATTTTGCTTTAAAATAGAGCCACTCATTTATTTTACACAAAAATTCCATTCATTTTTCTTAATTTTATGCTATCATTTTCTTCTTAGTAAATTTTTAAAGGGAAACTCTCAACTAAAGATGAAAGAATTGAAAGAGAACTTTATACTCATATTATCGCCAAGTTATTTTTAATTATAAACTTATTTCTCTAGTTTCTTATTAATTTATTCAAAACTTTTTATCTCTATGTTCTCCTTTACCCTAACGGTAATTCTTCAACACATTGAATCTTGCAAAAACATTCAGTTGCTAAATTCTACATGAATTCTACAAATGTTAACATTTGAATACATGAGCCTTATTTATGTTTCCTTGCAACTTTTTTGAAAATGATGCTATAGATTATATGTTTGGTTCTATTTTTGAACTAAACAAATATCGATCACCTCATCCATTTCTTACTACAATCTTGTGTACAAGTTTCAACATTTCTAATTCAATTTTTCTGGAATTCTGTTGCATAAGTTTACATTCTTTCTTCTTGCACCCATCATTTTTTCCGCATTATAAAGTATTAGATAGCTGAAATTCATTTTATATGCAAAAAACAAAGGCTCTTTGTATTATGATTTCTTTTTTGTTTCATTTTGTTCTTAAAAATTTATATCAACGAAACTATGAATTTTGAATGTACCCTTCTTTTTTTCAAAAAAGAAGATTTTTTCGTTAAGTTTTTACCCTAACTACAAAAGTTTTCTGGCTCCGCCACTGTAGAGGAGTGAAGCGTTAGGGTTAGAATATGTTGAATTTGAAGAAGAAGAAGAGAGAATATCTGTAGCTTAGTTGATAGGTTTGGAGGGGTTGCCTTTTATCTTTAATTAAAGGATAGGAGAGTGATTTCGAGTGATTTCCTCTCTAATTGAGACAAAATTATATCTCTGTTTCGTGTTATTTGTTATAAAAATCATCTCTTCTTCCAAATCCTCAACTTCCACCAAAATCCTAGAATTTCCAGTAGGATACCAATCATTCTCATATATATGTGTGTGAATCAAGTGGCAACGAAGGAGTTTCTTGCATCTGATGTGGCACCGTTTCATTAGGTGTGTATCATGTAATTTCTTTTCTTTTTACCCACCTAATGAAAATGCTTCATGTTAGCTGTAACCGGAAAACTCCTTAGTTGTCACATGGTATCCATCAATCGTATATGTGTGTGTACACACACACATTTATATACACATATATATGTGTGTATATATGTGTATATACACACACACATATATACATACATAATTTTTGTGTGTGTGTGTGATATATAGACACATATGTGTGTGTACATACACTGTACACACACACATATGTGTATATATTCACGCACATACAATGGTCAATTGTATAAATCATTGGATGAATAAACCGTGAGGTTTTTAATTATAAGAAACACAAAAAAGACAGTGAAGAAAGAATGATCGAACAAAAGAGAATGAAAACAGCTTAAAAGACAGATGAGCAAAAAAAGAAAAATTAAAAGCTGAAGATGAAAAATAGCAAGAGGAAATTATAATATAAAAATGCAAAAAAGTGCATAGACTTTAAGTGCGAAAGTTTGAAAGAAAGGATAATCAAAATTAAAAAAAAGGAGAAAACAATCCCAAGTGGAAAGTATGAAATTGTGGGAAAAAATTTATGACATAATAAAATAAAATATATAATAGTTTGATTGGTATTTCGAAATATTCATGGTAGGTTTATGCAAACTTGTTTAAAAAGGTTATTAAGGACATTTTCTATTTCCATTTACTGCTGTGAGGTAGTTTGTGAAGTTTAAAAACTTTGAGATAGTTTCCTTCTGGATGTATTTTGGAATCTGGTGAAAGTTCCCTAAATTTTAGCCGATTAGATACACACTGCATGCTTGGCAGAGACGTGAGAAGGTACACCATTGAAGATCATCTACATTTGCATTTTTGAAACAACATCAGAGAACAGTCACCTTAACTGTATACCATATCATGGTATATGCATCTAGTGACGTATGGATCATTTCTTGATGTGCTTGCTTGCTAACTTGTGAGATTAACAAAATGCATAGTGCATCAAAAGAAGGTAGAATGTTGAGTAAAACAGAAAATTCCTTATGCTGCTTCTTGGGGAGTGAGGAGTAAACAGCGGGGTTTGAAGCATCTTGTACCGACTGTAGAAGCTCAAAATAAGACTTCAAGGTGGAAAGAGGGTTTTTTTGATAATGTGTTAAGATGGTCCAATAGATTTCAGTAGCATTTGATAGAAATGAATCTATCTTCTTGCTAGAACGTTTATGCGGTGGACTTGATGCTAATATTATTTGATCTCATTATGTCAACAGGCACAACTGGAGAGAATAATATCAGCCAATGGATTGTCCGAGAATGTATACGAGATTGCATCTAAAAGCTTGGCTGCTTAGGCTCCTATTCACAAATTGAAGCATGTCACCTCAGCAATTCTGTTGGCATGACTTCCTAGGGGGTAATAAGAATGTATCTCTTTCCCTACTTGATGTAGAGTAAGCACAAAAACAATGAAATGAATCAAAACGGACATCTTGTTCTTGGTTTCTAAGTCGTTACGCGTTATGGGAATGCCGTGAGGTACTGCTTGAACGCTGTGTTTCTTTGTACTTGGGAATGTGATAAAGGATTCGAGCCATGCCGTCTTAGCTTATAATCACCACTTTATGTGTTGTAGCACTGCAGAGTTGAAACATTTTCAGTGTGATCTATCCTCCAAGTCCGGTACTAGCAAGTGTGGCATGAAATGCATGCTTGCAGAATCACAAATTTCTAGTTATGCATTTAAATTTTCGCCTGGCTTTCCTCTTGCAATTCTGGTGTTCTGGGAAAAGCTTTATGGATGGAAGCTAAAGACAGAAATTACTAGTTGATGTGGTGACGCTGTTGGTTGACTAAATTTATTGAGTTGGTATATTTAATATCCATGTTTATGTTATTTGTTAATGTATTTAAATTTTGAGGCTATCAAATTTCTCTGTTTATGTATCTATTACTATACTATTGAAAAGAGTGAGTTTTAGGTTGTATTTTGTCAATTTGTTGTCTATTTGGAACTACTATAAATGCCCTTGCAGGGAATATGTCTCAGTTGTCGATTTGAGTTTATTTTAGTTGATATATCTCTGCTGGTAATGTAATATTAATATGAGAATAACAGGTAGTTTATTTTAGTTGATATATCTCTGCTGGTAATGTGATATTAATATGAGAATAATAGGTATTATATGTCAAGATGCTAAGCCTCAAATGAGGTTACAAAACTCCAACCACAGCTATTTTTTTCAAGTATCGGAACGGTTCTTTAGGTTTACATATTCTAAAGCATAAACACACCTATTATGGGGTGATCCTAGGGAGTTTTTTCTGTTCATCTCACCTTTGCAAATTTAAAAAACTCGTGAGATGGGTGGATGAATGAGCAGAATCTCTTGGATTCATCTGAAAGTGTTTTGGGTTTTAGAATATGAACATTAAAATGAACATTTCGATCCACCGAAAAAATAGCGGGGAATGGAGAAGCTATGTTGAACGAGAATTATGGGTATCATGACATACGAGGCTAGCCTATGCGGCCTGCAAAACTCACAGCTTAGCTGTTTTTTTGGAGGATTGGATCTGTTCGTTTTGATCTTCATATGCTAAACCCTCAAAACATCGAAAATTGGGTGAACGGATGGAGTCTTGGAAGCCGTACGTACAGCTGAACCTCATATGTCTTATGGATATATGTTATTCTCATATTTAATTATCACACTACATGCACACTAGTTTTGAAATCCGTATGTATAGTTTAGCCTCATATGTCATATGATGCACATTATTCTCATATTTATTTCTTGGAGGGGGGGTATAAGGGTCATTAGCACTAGTTTTTTATTGTTATTTTAATTTTTCTTCTTTTCCTTTATTTTTTTATTTTTTTATTTCTTTTATTTCACTTTTTTATTTGCTAAGTTTTAATTCTTTTTTCAAATCCTTATTTGATTATCATTTTTTGATCCTTAGGGTTGGCTAAATAAAAAATGCTTTGATATGAAGTGAATGGTCATTATCATTATATTTTTTCTTCTTTGTTCTCAAACTTTTTAAAAACACCTTTTAAATTTCACTTTTCTTCTTTAGTTTTTTGCACTAATAAAATTTCGCATTAAGTAAAAGTTGATGTACTGGCCAAAATTACTCACAGTGTATAACAATGCAAAATTTTTACCTGTTGTATACGATGGGTAGAAATTGTTGCACAACCCAAATTGTCTACTTGATAGATTAGTTTGTGTTCGAATTGCTACTTTGTCTACTTGAAATTGAGCATAAAGATTAGTCTGTAGAAATTTTTGGGATTTGTGTAATGTTGTTTGCAATAAGTAAATTAACCCAAATTGTTGCACAACACACTTTCTTGACAACTTTCCACATGTTTATGGTGATATTAATCAACGAACTGTAAAGATTAGTCTTTCAGGTGCTTTGTCTACTCGAATATTAGTCTAATTCAAGGCATGTAGAAATTTTGTTTCTACCAGCATGTTAAACCATGAAATAGACTAATCTTCAAATAGACAAAGCAGGAAATTTTTATTAAATATCTTGAAGAAAAAACTTCACATTAGCAAATCCTTGGAAATTATTTTGCATATTGTCCGCTTTGAGTAAATTTGGTTTGTGCATCGATTTTTGTCCAATGTGCACAACACGCAAAATTTATGTCTGTTGTGCATGGTGAGTAAAAAACTGTGCACAGACCAAATTTACTCAATGTTGAGTAATTTTGCATGTTGACAGATTTTCGTTCCGTAAATTTGTCCGTGCCCTAAAATTTTTCTGCGACAGATATCGTGTTTTTCATCTCCTAAACTTCTTCGAAAGAATTTTAACACAATTTGGATCATCCTTCACTAGATATTCTTTGAAAATAAAATGATTTTATAGAACGATTTTATGAAATGATTTTAGGGTGTTTTGGCTTATGGATATTTTTGGTATTCTTGGTTTGTGTCGTTGCTCAACTCAAATAATAATATTTAATTGATATGTGTGCAGAGTAAAACGGTGGGTGCGCGTAGCAATTCCCAGCACCCGCGTTCTGTATCCATCAGAGATCGACCACTAATGGTCCCACTGAAAAACGAAGGTAAATATCGCTGGAACACCGTCCTTTAGCTAATTTAGCCACTTTCAAACCCCATCTAAAGCGAATTTGAGAGAGAGAGAAGAGAGAGAGATGATGATGATGATGAGCTCGTTGAAGACCCATCTCCTGTTTCTACTGCTGTTTGTAATAGTTATGGTGGTCGAGGTTTCGCAAGGGAAGAAGCGCGGGGTGAGCATACCGGACGATCTCGACGACGTTGTTGACGATGAGGAGGACGAGGCTTGGAGAGAATGGGGCCGAAAGAAGAAGCCGACCTCCGACCGTCTCCCTCCGCCCGACTTCTCCAACATGGACCCCGCCGACATCCAGGCCGAGATTATGAGGCGCCATGTCGGCCCCGCGTTCGGCTTCGTCAAGCTCCGCCTGGGGGTCCCTCGCACCAAGGTCATCATCTATCCTAGCATGCCTTTTGTTTAATTAGTATTTCAAAATTGGAATTTTAATTGGTGTGATAATTACTTGTTAACAGTAGATAATCTATCTATTGAATTGTGAAAGATTATATTTTGATCATTGTCGAAGTCTTCAAAGGTTTGGGTTTGTGATTTTGGTGTAGACAGGTCAATTTTCAGGTTTGCATGCACTAAAATTTGTCTAAATATACGTTCTAATTTGCAACATGTTGCCCTAATTTGATGTAGATCATCTGTATTGCATGACATGATCCGTTTCATGGGATTTTATCTCAGTTGTATATTGATTGTTGTGTTATTATTTATGCTCCTGGCTAGAATTATGCATTTTGTTTTGTCATACTTGATCACATTTGTAAAGAACATCACATCATGTTCTGCAATTTTTCTACATAGTTGATGGACATAAATCATTTTCTTGTCATGTTTGTTGGATCCTTTGGATGGCAAACACTTCTAGAAGGGGGGTTGAAAAGTGTTGTATTAAAAAAACTTTTCACAAATGAACAACACAAAAAATAACTTCCATTCAAATGTTGCCTAAGGAACCAAGTAGAGTGATCTACGCTTGGTCCTTAATCAACACGATTGATCTTCAAATATATATAAGATAATATATAAACAATAAAGATCAAAGGAGTAAAGATAATAGAATAGATCTCACAGTGGAATATAAACTTGCAATAATGAATATAATTAGCAAGAGTAAATTAACAAATGATTGCAAATGACATATAATAAAATTGAACTTGTTAGTGTAAAGTAAATGTCAATCGCAAACACAAAGATTTTTATCCTAGTTTCCCACAACCTGGGTACGTCCAGTCCCCGAAACTCTTGTCAGGCTTTAATCCACTATTATCGGTAAATAGTACAAATCACCTCCTGCCAAGAGGATTTACAACCACCTTGCCTACAACAAGGATTTTCAACCACCTAGACTTGTCTAGGATTTTCACTTGCCTCACAACCCGAGGACTTTTCCTTGCCTCACAATCCGAGGACTTTTCCTTGCCTCACAATCCGAGGACTTTCAACACCCTTATCACCAAGGGACTACAAGTAAAATCAAATTCAATACACCACAATGAATTAGTGGAGATTGGTTTTTACACCCAATAATTCTATAGCCAAGATTAAATTTGCAATTGTGCTTAACGTGGCTAAAAGAATTTAAATCGTTCGTAGATCACACAAAGAATATGAATTTATTCAATGTGATCTAGAATATAGATGTGTTCTTAGATCACACAAAAAATATGAAATTATTCGATGTGATCTAGAATCTAGATGTTTCAAAAATCCTTTGAGAATATGAAAAATCAAAGAGAATGATTTTGAAAATCAATTTGCAATAGCCAAAAAATAATAATGATCTTAAAAAGAATTATAAAAGAATATAAGCAATAAGATCAGAAATTGAAAAACCGTTTTGGCTATGAAGACTTTGAGAGCAATAAGAACGATGAGATCTTTTGAGAGAATAAGAATTTTGCTCAAGAATGAATTGATGAGGAAAATGTTCTCATATGATCTCTATTTATAGAGCTAAAGGAGAATTCGAAATGATTCAAAATCAAGTTTGACTTCAGCCCAAAAATCAAGCAAGGAATAAATAAGAGAGTGAATCAAGGAATTTGGGTCGCACAGCTGGCAGTCGACTCCCTAACTTTGGTAGTTGACTCCCAGAGTGTTTCTGAGAAAATCTGTTACAACTGGTAGTCGACTCCCTAACTTTGGTATTCGACTACCAGCGTATCTTTTCAGGGAGAAGGCAGAAATCAGGGTAATGAACTAATGGGTGTTTGTAGTTGACTACAAGTTGAAACTTAGCTTGTATGAAAAGTATGCTCTCAAATAAGTTTTAAAACAAGTTTAAAAATATTTTAGAAAATCATTTTGTGTGTATGCATATTCTTTCTTGGCTTTAACATAATACTAAGAAAATGAAAAACAACTCACACACTAGACTCTAGGAAGAACTTGAAGCTATGGTTGAACTTGAGCTAGTTGCATATGTGTAGTAATTTGGGGAAATAGTGATTAGCTCCACAAGATGGCTAACCCCTCATATATATATTATCTCTTACTTTACTTTACACACACACCCAATACACTAACACTAACTCACAATACTCCCACTCAAGATGAGCAAAAGATATTTATCATGCCCATCTTGTTACAAGAATCCTTTACTCCTTTAGAGTTCAACCTCTTTGTAAGACAATCAGCTAGTTGCTGTCCAGACGTAATGTAGGAGATCTCCAACTGTTTCTTGTCCAGTCTTTCTTTAATGAAGAACCTGTCAATCTCTATGTGCTTCGTTCTATCATGTTGCACTGGGTTGTTGGCAATATTAATTGCAGACTTGTTATCACACAACAACCGCAATGGTCCTTCTCTCAGCAGGCGTAGCTCATGTAGGAGTGATCTCAACCAGATCATCTCACAGGTACTAAGCACCATAGCATGATACTCTGCCTCTGCAGTGGAACGAGCCACCAAATCCTGCTTCTTGCTGCGCCAAGAGACCAAGTTGCCCCCAACAAACACACAGTAGCCCGAGGTCGATCTCCTATCATCTAGGCAACTGGCCCAATCCGCATCACAGTAGCCTGTCACATTCATGTGACCATGACTACCAAATAGTATGCCTTTTCCTGGACTATTCTTCAGATACCTCAGTATCCTGAAGACTGCCTCCATATGTCCAGTCCTAGGATCATGCATGTATCTACTTACCACACTGATAGCATAGGCAATGTCAGGTCTGGTATGGCATAAGTAGATAAGGCGTCCAACAAGTCTCTGGTACCTTTCTTTGTCTACTGGCTCCCCTGATTGTGAATGCAACCTATGATTCTGATCAATAGGAGTGACTGCTGGACGACATCCTAACATACCAGCCTCAGCCAGTAAATCCAGGGCATACTTCCTCTGTGAGAGAACTATACCCTTCCTGGACCTGGCAATCTCCAGTCCAAGAAAATACCCCAACTGTCCAAGGTCCTTAACCTCAAACTCTCTCGCCAGCCTCACCTTCAAGTGAGAGATTCCCTCCTCATCATCTCCAGTGATAATAATATCATCAACATACACAGCCAAAAGAGTAATCTGTTGTCCTGAATGTCTATAGAATACAGTATGATCACCATTACTCTGCTTGTAACCCATAGTGATGACTGCACGCATGAACATGTCGAACCATGCCCTTGGAGATTGCTTCAGCCCATACAAGGACTTGTCCAGTCTACACACCTTTCCCACCGTCTATTGTGTGCCAAAGCCAGGTGGAATCTCCATGTATACCTCCTCCTGTAAGTCTCCATGCAAGAAGGCATTTTTTACATCCAACTGATGCAATTTCCATCCAAAATTCGCTGCACAGGATATCAGTACTCTCACAGTACTCATCTTTGCCACTGGGGCAAATGTCTCATCATAATCAATCTCATAAGTCTGACTGTAGCCCTTGGCAACCAGACTTGCCTTGTACCTGTCCACCTTCCCTTCTGAAGTTTGCTTTATTGTAAATACCCACTTGCAGCCCACAGCTTTCTTCCCTGCTGGAAGTGAGACAAGTCTCCATGTCTTGTTCTTCTCCAGTGCCTCAAGTTCTTTGAGCATTGCTTTCTTCCACTAGGGATGTTGCTTTGCCACTCGCCAATCACTTGGTATAGGGATAGACTGTAAGGATGCAATGATAGCCCTATATTCAGGTGTAAGAGAGGCATAGGAGACATGATTAGCAATATCAGTCTCATACTCCATATGTATCGCAGCGCTCCTAGGATCAGGCAGATCAATAGGATCAGGCAGATCAATAGGGTCATAGTGGTCCAATTCTGACCACAGCCTTTTCAACTCCGCAGAGTAGGCTAGAATAGACATCTCCCCCTGCTTCAAGGTGTCGACCTTGCCCTGAACCTCCATCATAAGCATCACATTCCCTGCTCCAGAATACATTTTCTCCACCATACTCCATATCCCCGCAGCACTCTCTATGGCCTCCACCATCCCAGCAATGGGTGGAACCATCGATGTCATCAACCAAGCAGCCACCAGTGAGTTGGTGGTGCTCCAGACTTTCCAATCATCCCCATCCTTATCCACCGGTTCCTTGCATAAACCCAGAACGACGCCTTCTAACCCCTTCGACTTCAGGATGAGAAGCACCCTCCTGGACCAACTGAGGTAATTCTTGGTCCCTTCCAATTTCACATCATTGGGCATCAATTCCAGCTTCTGCACGGGCCGTGAAGGCGTCGATCCACTCGAGGATCCCAACTCCTTCGAAGCAAGCAGCTTCGTTATCTCTCCAATGAAGGCCTTCATGTCAGCGGAGGTAAGATTGTCCCCCATCTCTCCTCAGATCCGCAGATCTCTCCTCTCTTCCTCCTTAGATCCGCATATCTACTTCTCTTCTTCCTCTTCTAGGGCATACCTTAACCGTAAATCTATGGAGTCCTTTTCATGACTCTACCGTAGATCTAGGGTTAGGGTTTTGTGGGTTTTCTTTGTAGTTAGTTAGGTTTTTGTGGGGCTAGAAGAGGACTTGGAAGAGAGGGGATCACAAGGCAGCGGGGGCGGCCGGAGGGCAGCGCGCACAGGCGGCGACGCGCGCAGGCGACGGCGCGCGCAGGCGCTCGCGCAGGCGCGGGTGGAGGCTGGTCGCGGGTGGAGGCTGGTCGCGGGTGGGTGGCGAAGCTGGTGGAGGCGCGGGTGGATGGCGAAGCTGGTGGAGGCGCGGGTGGAGGCGTGGGAGGTTGGCGCAGCCAGTGGGGGGTTTAGGGCTTTGGTTTTTTGTTTTTTTGGGGCTCTGATACCATGTAGTAATTTGGGGAAATAGTGATTAGCTCCACAAGATGGCTAACCCCTCATATATATATTATCTCTTACTTTACTTTACACACACCCAATACACTAACACTAACTCACAATAATATGCTTCACTTGAGTTTGAGCTCCTCTTTAGCTTGAGCTTGAGCACATTCTTTGAGCTTCATCTTCGAGCTCCTCTTGTGCTAAAGCTTTAGAATGTAGACGTGGAATGTGAGCTCACTCCATTCATCTTCTATGTGTGTGGTTATAGTTCTTTTTCTCGGAGTATGTTTCGAGCTTCAATTAGCTTATTGCACAACCTACACACTTAAGTAGTATGATTAGTAATTTAACAACATTTGGTGTGATGATTATTAAAACAAACCACTTGAGGTGTGACTAGATTCCCATCAATATTATCTTATAATCGTGATTTATTAAGCTTATAAACATAGTTAGTTACTTTGGGCAGAGCGTTGAAAAGTGCATGTCTTCTTGCACTTACAATCATATTGTGGAACTAGTAATTCCCGTGCCCATATGACACGGATCCCACCACCACACGTCACGTTCACCTACACACAAACATAAATTATCATGTCATATAATCTTTACCCATATTAACTCCATCTCACATTGTCATAAAATCAGCCAAACACACCCACACCCTCTCTCTCACTTCTTGGTCCTATCATCATTTCCATCCATCTCTTTTTCTTTTTCACGTTAAAACCCTTTGTATTCCCTTCAAAAAAATTCAAAACCTTTAATCGCGGCAATTGATTCCTTCAGATTAAATCCTAATCATCTTTCTACCTACCCTTTTGTTTAATCATTCAAACCCCCCATCTTTTGTATAAATAGATTCTTTAAAATTACTTCCGTCTTTCCTGGACTCCATGCCTTGCCAACAAGTTCCAGTAAGCTATCAACCTATTTTAATTAAATAAACTTATGTTTATTTGAAAGGTGGCGTTTCCTTTTTCATGCTACTTACCTCATTTGCATATATAGAAATCATGCTCGAGTACAATTATGCGAACTTAAAAGTATACATCAATGTCAGATTCTTCCTTGTTCTCTTAAGTATTACTTGCAGATCCCTTTACATCAGCTCATATGCTTGGGAGAGTACATAGATTGTCTCATATGAATTTAGCAGGTTTATTCTATATTTGTTCATTGTTATGAGGAAATAATTTAATATAGCTTGATGTGTTTCTGCATCCTCTAAATTTCATAACCTTTTAGTAAAGATTCTCATAGGATCACCACCGAGTGGTGGCTAGTCGATTCGTTTATCCAACTAAAGTAATATAATATTTGATGGAACAACATCTTCAATGTGCAGGCCAACCTATGTAAGGGCATGTTCTTTTGCATGGAATAGAGATGAGAATGTGAAAATTTTCACTATTCATCTACTGTTCATCCCAATTCCCCATTCCTTTCCACCTGCTTGTTCTTTTGGCCATGGGAATAGAGAAATGGGAATGCTGACGTGGAGTCAAAAAATGGGAATATGGAGGGGTTTTGTATTCCAAGCTTTTTGCTTGGAATACATGGGAATGCTTGGGAATGGTGGGGCCGCTGTCACCTCTCTCTCTATCTCTCTCCTCCAACTCACCACCTTTCCGCTTTCTCATTCTAACTCTCCAATCCAAAAAGAACACAAGAATAGAATGTGGACGCCACTTTCTATTCCAAACCCCACTTTTCCATACTCTATTCCACCCAAAAGAACACAAAACTCCATTTTCTCTCTCCTTGGAATACAAACTTTCTCCTATTCCATTTTTCTCTATTCCAGCAAAAGAACAGGCCCTAAGAGAAATCTGGTGGAGTACAACAAAAGCAACATCTTCAATGTGCAGGCCAACCTATGTAAGAGAAATCTGGTGGAGTACAAGTGTACAACAAAAGCAACATCTTCAATGTGCAGGCCAACCTATGTAAGAGAAATCTGGTGGAGTACAACAAAAGCAACACAACCTAACGTTATTTCTTATAGGACTATTTTATTTCTTAAATTTAGAAAGTTGCATAGTATTTATGTATTTCCTCTTTCTTACATCACTTTACTCAACTATACCTACCTAAAAGCGCTACCTCATTATTTCACTCTTCCTTTTAAAATATATTGTTCTATGATATTCTCCAGAATTATCTGCTTTGTAAAGTAAGTCTTCCGAAGCATGCATGGCGCAGCCTGTCTAAAAGAAGCATGCTTTAACAAGCATATATCTGCTATGTTTCTTGAATAAAATTAAATTAATTAAGAACAATACTTTACGTACTCTCATTGTCCCTAATTACATGTAGCAAGTAGATATGTGAATAGGTTTAAAGTGATCAGGAAAAGGTTTTGTTAATGAGTCAAGCTAGTATGGTTATTTCCTCTTTAGCCCTTATCGTGTTTCTACAGTACTAGTCATGTGTACATTGTTGATACCACTTAATGTATATTTACAGCTCAGTTGCGAGTTACTTCCACGTGTCTCCCTTAGAATCTATAGAGTTGTTTATGACAGTTGATGATAGTGCAACAATCTCTGGGTTCTATGGACTGGTCATATTTGATCACCCAACATAAAGACATCAGTGATGGAATCTGGGCTTGAATAAGTATAAATATGTAACATAATTCTTGCTGTAAGAATCATATAATTCATTTGTTATGCAAAATTGTTGAATCTCACGTCCACATGAGGAATGTTGATATGCCCAAAATTGTCTCGTTTCTCCTGTTCAATTGTATTGTATCCTTGTATCCACTATTTTGATGTTTCTCCAAATGTTCCGTTCACAAAGCATTACCCAGATACAAATTCCAGCCATCTAATGCTGGTTCCTTGATGACGTTCTTCAAAGTGGCAAGACGATCTTTGACAAAGCTGACAGCAGATGAAAACTGAATGTAAGAACATTATGCGCACTGTATGATTGATGCTTGTATTGTTTCAGACTTTCAGTTGCCTCCATGACAACGGTAGGGCCACACTCTCTCGGGTATACTGCTGCCTAAAATTTCTAGAAATGCTGTTTAATAACTCTTGGAATGCAAAATATGTCGTCGCTGTAAAATCACGGGTGTCATTTCCGATCCATGAAGAGCTTCTACAACCTAAACTACCTTGCCTCTTATCCTTGGAACATATTACACAACATTGATTCATTCAGTTCATGAGCACATGTTGCTAAGGGCCTGTTTTTTTGTGTTTAAATTTGTGTGAGTTGAAGTTGTGAATAGTGTTGGTGAAAGTGAGTATTGTGTTTTTTTGGGTGAAAGTGGTTGTGAATGTGGATGTTGGAATTTTTTGTGCGTCCCACACAACTTTATTGTGTGTGTTTTGTTTTCACGTCAGCAATTTTCACAGACAAAGAAACTAACACAAAAGAACAGGACGAGTGACAGTGAGTGTGAGAATGAGTGAATAGTGGGAGGAATAGTAGAATCTCCCACTTTCACAACCTAATAAACGCAAAAGAACAGGCCCTAAATAACACCGAGGTGTTTCAAGAGCCTCAGATCCACTGATTCTTCTGAAGTGGGGACATATCTGTATCGGTCACGTACATGATGCTAATATTGGACACGTAGCTGAAAAGTGTCAGATGTATACCCGATTCTTCTAAAAGGGTTGCAGACATGAAGTTTTTGAAAAAAAAAATTATTTCCACATTTATGTATCGTATCATATATGATACTTGTATACGTAACAACACAACCTGGTCAACAACTCTCACTAACCGTAAGGACAAAATCGATTGCTGATGTTTCAGTTTTATTTCAATGTTAAGCAACTAATAACACTGCATTGTTAACAAATAATACTGAGGAAAACTGCTAGCATTGAATAGCTTCTGTATATATTCCATTAAAAAAGATGCCCAAAAAACGAATAATTCATGTTCACAGGCAGCGGGAAAAACCTTTTTAGGTCACAATTGCAGAACAATGTTCAAACCTAAAATTTCTTTTCTTGCTATATATTTGCTTCAAGATTTGACCATCCATCAGATTATATTTGCAGCTTCAAAATTTTCTTGGGATCACTATGCAGCTGCATATACAAAGTACTTGACCTTCTTTTGTGCAACATAGGTAGGTTGTTTTCAGTTTCCTTTGTTCAACATCATTGTGTTATGACCTTTATGCCTAATCAACTATGTATTCCAATGCCACAAAACAACAGTAATATACAAGAATAACGATGACAACTAGGACCATAGCAACAACAAAGACACCTAATACACGATTTTTGGGGTTAATCAATTATGAGAATACCAAATACCTTTACATGCTTTAAGAATATTAAAACACCAATGATTTTCTTAATCATGTTAATGAATGTTGGCATATATTACCTCAATACAGACGCATTTGTCCTTCCGTCAGTATTCATAAGTGAATCCATAATACTCATAAGATTTCACTAAAGAGTTTTGCATTACTTGATTATGGTTACAAGAGAATGCTCATATATATAACACATGAGGGCACAAGAGCCCAAGAAGCACACAAGAACCCAAGGGTCTAGACACAAGGACCTAGGAGACAACACAATTTCCTAAGAGACATTGCATAAGAAACAAAGAGTCAACACTATTTCCTAAATCTATTAGTTAATATCTTAACACCTCCCTCAAACTCAAGATGCAACTTTGAGTTTGGAGAATAATTGCAGTGAGAAGACGCATGGATTGGAGAGTGCACACCGAGATGGCTGCAAAGTTGGAGAGGCCGCTGGGGGCCGAGGAGGTGCCACAGAGGGCAGAGAGGCCGCATGGGGCAAAGGCCACACATGGCCGAGGAGGCTATGCTCCAACGATGTGCCGCAGGTGACGAGACCGCTAGGGGCCAAGGAGGCTGTGCTCCAATGATATGCCGCAAGGGGCGAGTCCGCAGGGGGTAGATGAGAGGCCGCAGGGGGCCGATGAGAGACCGCTGGGGGCCGATGAGGTGCTGCAGGGGGCAAGGCCGCATGGGGTCGAGGAGACTGTGCTCCGATGATGTGCCGCAAGGGGCGAGGCCGCAGGGGTGCCGAGGAGGCTGTGCTCCGATGATGTGCCGTAGGGGGCGAGGCCGCAGGGGTGCCGAGGAGGCTGTGCTCCGATGATGTTGTAGAAGAGGGCGCCGATCCAATCTGATGAGCGAGGGCACCGATCAAATGTACTGCAGAAGGCTGGAGTGGTTATCCCCCCAAGAGGCGGGAGGGGGAGTTTCTACGGAAGACTTGAGCCTAAATCAGAATTGCTCTGATACCATGTCAAATTAGATGATGAAAGAGTTTTGCATTACTTGATTATGGTTACAAGAGACTGCTCATATATATAGCACATGAGGGCCCAAGAGCCCAAGAGGCACACAATAGCCCAAGGGTCTAGACACCAAGACCTAGCAGACAACACACTTTCCTAAGAGACATTGCACAAGAAACAAAGAGTCAACACTATTTCCTAAATCTAGTAGTTAATATCTTAACAATGCCTAATAAAATATGTATTCCAATGACACTACAAAACAACAGTAATATACAAGAATAACGATGACCACTAGGACCATAGCAACAACAAAGACACCTTATACACGCTTTTTGGGGTTAATCAATTATGAGAATACCAAATACCTTTACATGCTTTAAGAATATTAATACACCAATGATTTTCTTAAGCATGTTAAGAGTTTCTTCATGAATGTTGGCATATATTACCTCAATACAGAGGCATTTGTCCTTCCGTAAGTATTCATAAGTGAATCCATAATACTCATAAGATTTCACTTTTCACATAAAACACAGTTGACCTCGGTCAAACATCGTGGATGCCCCATTAGTTTGGACGCTCTTAACTAATAACTCTCCATGATTGGGCTAACTTTACATTGTATAAATCCAGTAACGCCTAATCCTATTTTATGAACCATGAACTTTTTTTTGGATAAAATGGGGGTAGACTCTAGATAGAGAATGCAAATGATATCATATGCCATCATGCCGTGCATTTACGGAAAAAAATCACAAGGAAGTTTGATTATATGAGATGATTTACATAAAAAAAACTGCATCCTTCGTTATGCAGTAGATATGTGCTATAACAAATAGAAGTCATACAACTTACTGAAGTGTCAATCCCTCATGCTCTGGCATCATCTGGAGCTTCTTTAGGACTTCTACTTTTGGCCTGGAGTATCAAGAGACATCGTTATAGAACACATATGTTTAGAAAATAACATTGCAATCCATGCGTGTAATAAAAAAACAACAATATGTTTAGAAAATAACACAATGCATCAAAAAAAATACCAACCCGATTCCTAACCCGTAGATCCTGTCTGGCGGTATGGTAATTCCTGCCAGCTCCCGCAATAATGCATCAGCAAATCTGCTCTGCAAGCAACAAAATCAAGAGTAGTTACTGTTAACAGCAGCAGCATCAACCAAAATCAAACAACAGTAATAACAGTAATAGTATTAATGATAACAAAATAATTAAATAATTAAATAAAACGAAAAAGGAAAAGTAAACATACTTATATCCGTGAGCTTAAATGATTACTCTTACTCACAATTGTATCAAATTACAAGCATAATGACCAGATACACTATTCCCTAGCCATTTGACAAATTATTGACGCCTCAAATGTTTCGACACCAAAAAAACAATACAACAATGAGAACAACACTCCCCCAAACCCACCCAACCCCAATAATCTTCATGTAGCCATTAGCCGATTAAAGACTCTCTTCTCAAACATCTCAACCAACACATAATGGTTTCCATATTTAATACTTTGAAGGAAGATATCTATGATGGTGTCAGGTGATGAAGCATGCTGGTGTGCAATTGAGTGAGTAGAACACATGTTGAGACAGGCTAATTCAGGAAAGTAATGGTAGATCAGAATGGAGTATACCTGTTTTGTTGTGACGATATAAACTTGCGAGCTTGAAAACCTTAACGCATCTGCTGTTCCAGGGTAAAATCTGCAGTCATCTCTAGTGTGTAAGTTAAACTGTAGAGATTATCATTGCATTTACATTTTTTTATAGAACACATATGTGTCCAATCGTAAGCATATAATGCTGAATTGTAAATAAAAAAATGTTATAGTATTGGTATTTAAGAGAAGGAATATTATATCATTAGTATGTAAGAGTCGGGTTGCATCAGTTTATACTATAGAGACATTCAATGGGCTGGTATGCGCATAATATGAGCAGGACACACCAAATAGAATGTCACATAACATATGAAATTGCTTAACATGAGGGTCAAACCATATATTGTTATTAGGCTCAATCTATTGGATCCTGAGAGATGGCCAATAGAACACCTTTTTTTTTGGGGGGGGTGAGAATAGTGTGTGTGGAATAACCTAAATCCTCTAGAAAATTTTACCTAAGATTTCAATTAGTGTTACCTAATTAAACCTTAACCAACAAATAAAGATAATATGAATTACAGGTAATTTGCAAGTCTATAAAATCAACCACAGTGAGAGAGAGACAATCACAAATAAATGGATTTACCTTAATTCGGACACATTTTCCATGTATTCAGCCACACATCTACACTTGAACAAATCCACTACCACGTTCCAAATGAAACCAAGTTACAACACCTCCTTAACACCATACATCGGTGAAGGAGAAAATATCTTGAACAAGCTCGAGTACAGACACCTCTCCTTAAGAGAGAAAACACCTCACACTCAAATGAGAAATACTTACAAAGCTCTTCATACAATTTTACCTATAACCAAATGTTGAAGCTCTTGTGTAGATAAACTGTGGCTATAGTGATTGATCTCGAAATAATATTGCAAATTAACGCTTTTTCTGAAGAATTGTTGGCCAAGAAAGACTTTGGAAAACTTTTAGGAACAAGGCCAAAGCAGAGAGTTTTTGCTTAAAAGCCTTTTGCACTAGAAAAATACTCACTCAAAAAATTGATCATTAAAACTTGATGGTAAATACTTGAACCCTCTATTTATACGGCTCAAAACGGGGTGAAAACAGTTGACCAAAATACTTCATAACGATAAAATGGTTAGTTAAATCTTCTCTGTTATAGACCTAACGACTAGTTCTAGTTGACTATAGTTGACGTCCTAGTCGACTAGGCAGCAGCTTGTCGACTAGGACTTAAACTCTAGTCGACTACGCCAGTCAAGTTCATAAGCTGTATATGATGTCTTTTCTAGTCGACTATTCATGTTCTCTCGTCGAGTAGCTTGATTTGCTGCTAGGCTATGAATACCATGTTATACCTAGTCAACTGGTTTGCCTATAAATTAAGGTTATTTGGTTTTAAAAATTAAGGAAATATTTTGAAACTTTCAAAACTTATTTAGTGTTTTTCTAAGTGCGTGCAAGCTTCAACAAAGACTTTAACATTCTACCAAGATAAAAATAAAGTTTCCAGCACATTAAATATAACAATGAATCTCTTGATGCAATCTATTGATTATATACTTTGTCTTGATTCCTTGGAGCTCCATATCATTTGTTGTCTTCACACAATATTGATTTTCATCCTAATTTCTGTTGGGATCCTGAAATGGCAAGTAAACACTTGAGGGGGTGAATATTGTTTATCCGAAAATAATTGCAAATTAAACTTAATCTTTCTATATATGCC
Organism: Scilla litardierei; assembly: GCA_030789695.1. Classification (NCBI taxonomy): domain Eukaryota; kingdom Viridiplantae; phylum Streptophyta; class Magnoliopsida; order Asparagales; family Asparagaceae; genus Scilla; species Scilla litardierei. The sequence continues at coordinate 39,497,295 of CM061138.1, read as the reverse complement.
TAAGTCTCCAATGAGAGTTACATCACTTGAGACTTAATCAACAAATCCCTAATCTTGCAATTAAAAGTAAGAGCACAATGAAATTAAACAACCAATGCATGTAAAAGTGATAGAATAAGAGACAAGTGATCACATGCAAAAACGGGATTTTTACCCTGATTCGGTCAATCCGTGACCTCTCCAGCATCCAGTAACCAACTATCAACTAGAGAGTAACTATATATATGGGATGATGTAGCTGTGCACATGCACACCTAAGTTAGTGTGCACAGGCACACAAACATCATCCTCCTCTATTTTTTGAAATTTTTAATAAGATTGATGTACACATTCTAAAACTCCAAAACCCCAAATATATGTGAACCCTAAGAGCATTTGACCGTCGATCCATTTGTTACAAAAAGTACTATTTTCATCAACTTCTGAGACCATTGAATTTGCAAGAGTTAGATTGAGTGTCAAAGAGCATTGGATTTACTTGATTTTTTGTGTGTTGATCATCCATCAAGTGTACCACATTCCTATAAAAATTTCAAAAATATATATGAGAAAATGGGTTAACCATGCGCGTGCATAGCTAACTTAGCTATTCACGTGCACAGTTGCATTTTTCCGATATATATAATTAGAATAATATATATTTCTTTGTGTAAGAAGAATCTAACGGTCAATGAAAGCATGCTTAAAGATTATGACTAAATGTTAAATTTTTAAAAGAAAAACAATGGATAATAAATTATTCATTCAATAACCACATGTCGGTATCGTTTGATATTATATATTTTCAAGAAACAATATAATCTTCTAATGGAGTTGATGTAATAATATTTGCTTATGTAGATACTAGAAACATGAATGAAGTTACTTAGTCCACTGATATTAACAAAGGGAAGAGCCAAATTTTCTTTGGGGAAAGCACCACAATCAAGTAAGAAGTGTTGAAACTTATGTCTACATTAATTTTCTTCAACTATAAAATGCTTTAACATAATTAATATCTCAATCAATATTTTTAGATGAGGTTGGCACTGAACTATCAGAGGTTTTTGGGTTAAGTTTGCCAGTGGGAATTGTACAAGAAATCCCATTACCATTTAACTAATTATTGTTTTATTTATTTAAACAAAGTTTTATTCATATTATATTAATTGATATCGATAACTTTATATCATATCTAAATCTGTTTGTAACAGATATGTTCATTGTCCATATAAGATCCATATCCCACATTTTTACCAGATATGGAAATTATCTATATCCAATTGGTACCCATATCCTTTTTACCAGATATGGGAATAGTCTATATCCATAACCATATATATTATATACATCACTTTTTATCAGATATGGATATTGTATTTTCATTTCGTAAATTATTTGTACATGTATTCATTTCCCATAGATAATATTGGATATGGATATGGTAAAACTTATATCCAATTACATTTGCCATGGACCACCCAGCTACATGGTTAAAGAGTCCGTGCTATCTAGATCACATGCATATCCAACAAGCGATGAAGTTAAGCAGACACCAATGCGGGTTCCATTGGGTGCTACAAAGAATAATAGTAAGTGAATATAGTTGCAGAAGTAATTAGAATTCTAACTTTTAGATTTTGTTGGCTTCTTGTTTCCTTTTTTGCCAACACACTACACCAATCATCTATGTGTCAATTAATATACAGCATGGCAGGCATAATATTCAGAGATCAAACAGAACATGTTCTTGTGAAAATGAAGGTGCTGGCTTCAAAAAGTCTTATGGTGACCAATATGGATAAACAGGACAACCTGTCAACTTACTGTATATCAAGTTAATAATTAGAGGGATATATAAACAATTTTATTATTTTGGATGGAAACACTTGAAAGTCGAGAATAATGATCCAAGTTGGAGTTCAGTATTATTACATAGCAAAAGATTTTGAGGTTTGGGAAAGCTATCTAATGTGTATATCGTCTAAATAACCACATGTAATGTGTATTCCAATTTAGGTCCAAAAATGACCATAACAGAGGCTTGAGTAATATGAAAGGCTGTGAGAAATGAGAGGGGTCCTGTAAAGGGAAAAGGCAGAATTAGACAATTAATGTCATGTATCAGATCCAGTTGATTAACTCTCTTAGGATTTTATATCATACACATATGTAAGTCAAGTTTCTAAGTACACTTGAGTGGCAACAATATATCAGGTGTATATTCTATTGAAAGAAAGACGTCAAATTCCTAGTGCGTCACACTCTGCAATCCCCTTTTGTCAGTCTTCTTTAAACGGAAAAATGAAAGAAAACAAATTACATAAATTACCTGTTAGCACCGATCCAACCTGCTATATCATTGTTTATCCATTCATCCCTCACTCTTCCAAAGAGATCTACTAAAACATCCCTCTCCTCATTCCAATCCTTCATAACGATGGGTTTCTGTTGAGACCAATTCTCCAATATCGCGTTAATGGTAAGCCCATCTGCAACCTTGCACATCAAAAAGGAAGAAAAATACAATGAGAATCATCTTTGGTGTCAAACATTACAAATCGATGTAGCAATATATATATAATTTATAAATTTTGCCAATGACTTTCGAATGGATGGTATCTGTATCTCCAGAAGCAGCCTAACAAGTAACAAATTCTCATAGCCCGTTTCGACCACAGGACGAAGCTGTTACAATTAAGCGGCTTTATTAACTTGGATACGCAGAGACAACATAGAGACACAACAATCCAATTTACAATATAATTTGATATGAGTAAGGTCCAAAATAACATGAAGAACAACTCATTTATAACAATTGTTTTTCGATGGTGCATGCACAAATATAGCAAACATTTTTTTGCATAATCTTGCTGGCATATTTTAGAAAATTCATTTGATAAATTGAAATTGTATCTACCTCTATCATCTGTTTCATCTTCCAATTTCAAAGTTTAAACTTCAATTAAAAATTAAAATACAATCAAATCCCGTTACTGAAAATAAGGTTAACTTTTATAAAGATAGAGCAATTAACATAGAAAATTGAGACAGTAAACTAGGAACGAAGAGAGAAGAAACTAACGGTGTGCATCTGATCGATGATCCATTCCTCCGTAACCGAATCAACTCCATCAAATAGCTCCGGCCATCGAATTTTCGCAGCCTAAAGAAATTATTGAAAAAAAATAAAGGAAATTAACAGCTGGATAGTCCTTTATTTGATATAAAAAATGAAAAAAAAGAAGGGATAGAAGTTTTTTGTACTTTGAGGGCAGAGCGAGAGCTCTCGCCGCAGCTATCGCAGAGAACTCCATCGAAATCCAACGCATAGAGATGACCTCTTCCTCCCATTTCTGAATTTTTTTTTTTCTTTTTTTAAGTCCGAACTGCTGGGATTGTGCCATGATGCCATCAGTAGCGGTGAGAAGAGACGGCAGAGGATGCGAATCTCGTCTTCGCCTACTTCTGTCAAATCAGGAGACGCCACGTGTATACCAATGAGCCAGTTCTCTCTTTAAAATTGTTTTGGGCTTAGGCCCATGGATCGTCCGTATCAAGATGGACTAAATTTGTTCTAATTAAAAAACTCGTTTGTGAAAACTGGCAACGATTACGGGGAATGGGTCAGAAACGTGGGCCCAAGAGCCCAGTGGACTGTTTAGGCTTTCGTGAATTCTCGATGGATGGTTGATTCGGGTTGAATATTGCGTATTTAACCCCCTAATTAGTCCTATGATGTGCCTATATAATACTTAATTGCTCTCTAATATGTGCGTATTTTGTACACCATTATTTATTAGAGAAATCACATTATTTGTGCACAAGACATGAATTCTATTGAGTATTTCTGCATTTTTATATTTTTCCTAGCACCGTCTCGATCTCACGATTCCAACGACTATTTATTTGTATTTTTCTGAGATCTGTGCTAATTACTGTGAATTTTTGAATGCAGAATACTATTTAAAAAAGAGAAATACGTTTAAAATACGTATATACGGCCGGCGCACGAATCTTGGCGCAGCACGCGGACAAATCTACACCGTTGATAGTCGATCCAACGGCCAAGAACGAACCGCTGCTGAAGACAAAAGCGGATGAATTTGGGGCCGTTCGATCGCGATCGAACGGATGCGATCAGCCCCAAAGCAGCGGAGCGGAGGCGAGATTTTCTGGCCACGTGGCCAGCATCCATGCGATGCCGCTGAAAGGGACGGTGGCGATTGATCCCGCTTCGAAAACGATTTCGTTTCGAAGCGTCGACGTGGCCTATCGAGCAGCGCCCGATTCCAATCCGACGGCCCGTAGCAGCTCTCAGCGAAGCGTCGACGCGGCCATTTCTGGGCCATCCGATGGAGATCTAACGGCGGAAATCGAAGCTGAATGCGACTCGAAATCGCAGCGGAAGCGGGCGCGCGTAACGTCGGATCCGAACCCGCATTGCCACGTGGCGCTCCCATACGCGATCCCGCATTTAGATAGACGGCGGAGATGCGAAACGACGAGCGGATAGGGTTTTAAGCGTATTTGGACGCGGGTTTCAACCCGTTAACACCCCCAAACCCGCAATGCCTATTATATAAGCGTATTCTAGGGTTTTGGGGGTATTCTGGCGTATTTTGGGACTTTTGGAGCGGCTACTGTGCGTATTTCTCCAGGAGAAAATTCTGAAAATTTCCAGAGACTATTCTTCCTATTCTCAGAGAGTTTTGGGTTCTAAGGAGGAGATTTGGTGATAATTTCTTGAACTTATACCCCGTATTTGGTGTATTTCTTTGTATTTTGCTATCTAAACGATGTATTTTGCTATCAAAACTGATTTTTATTGCACCATGCGTGGCTAATCTCTTTGTGCTATGGTTGTGATGTAGTTAGGGGTATGTAGTTGCTAAATTTCATGTCTTTAGCCCTATTATCATGTCCAAATTGCTAGTTTTGTTGATTTCTACAACGTATTTGATGGGTATTTGCTTACTATCGATATTGTTGATGTGCCCTATGGCTAGGCCCTGATAAGGTTAGCCAATTTGTGTTCTCTAATCTGAACTTATCGCTGCGATTATTGTTTAATGAAATCAACATTGCTAGTAATACGTTTAAGGCTATTTTGACTAGTTTTCATCGATTTATCTTCTGACGCCTTCACGCCTTGACCGGGTGAAGCGTTGTGTGACATTAAAAGACGTGAAATTTCAGCGACTATAAACTCCTAATGAACTCACAACCGTAGCATACTTATCTCATTGGATACCAAACTTTCGTGATACCGTAATACTTTTAGGAACCACTTTCTTTGCTACAAATCCGTACACTATTTTTTTCACCTTCACAAAGGTGGTCGTTTTCTTAACCGTATATTATATTTGATTAGTTGAATTTGTGTTATCTCAGGTCGACTTGTCCCGAGGATTCGACTCTGGACTCTCCAGATACTACTTGCACGATCTCCTGCGCTTGGGAGTAAAGCTCACATTGTTTTGAGAGAGGCAAGTTTTTGGCGCCGTTGCCGGGGACAACGGTATCTTTGATCCACATTTTCAGCTTTTCAGAGGAGTACTCGGTGAGATCCTTCCACTTTATAGCTTAGTTTTATTATTGAAAACAAAAAAAAAATATCGCTTTGCTAGTTTATGTGGCATAGGACCTCCACTTCACACAGATTGATAAGAATTGAAAATATGGCTAATAATAACGAACAACCTCTTGTACACCCACAAGAACTACCATTGAGTGCTACTTATATGCCCACTAGAGTTGCTTCTGAGTCATGCATTGTTTTACCTGAGGGTGCTCATTCTTTTTCGCTTAAAGCTGGGGTGATCCAGATCCTTCCCTCTTACCATGGAGAGGATAGGGAAAACCCTTATTTGCATATTAAAACGTTTGAAGAAGCATGCTCTACACAGTTGGATGGAAAAGTTAGTAATGATGTTGTTTATCTTAAACTTTTTCCATTCTCATTGAAAGACAAGGTAAAGAATTGGTTCAATGCATTGCCTCCTAGATCTATTACTTCTTGGCTAACCATGCAAACTGAATTTCTGAAAAAATTCTTTTCTTTGGCCAGGACTCAAGCTTTAAAGAGGCATATCATGTCGTTCTCGCAGAAGGAAACTGAAGCGTACGATCAAACTTTGGAAAGATTTAAGGAGCTTCTGTTGGCGTGCCCACATCACGGTTTTGACAAGGGACGCACCATTGGATTCTTTTACGATGGATTGCAGCCGAATACGAAGCAATATGTAGAGATGATGTGCAACGGAGCTTTCTTTGAGAAGACCCCGACGGAGGCTTGGGCATATTTGGAGAACATTGCAGAGAATGCAAGAAGATGGGAGCCACCTTCAGAATTTGACAGGTCCATGACTACACATCAAACAAAAGGTGGCTTGCAGACTTTGAAGCCTGAAGATGCATTGATGGCACAAGTGGAGGCATTGGTGACGCAAAAGCTACAAAATATTGATCTCAGAGCAGCAAAGGCAGTCACATCAGAGCCATACTGCGTCATATGCGAGAAGCCAGTTCATGATACTACCGTCTGCCCACTAATCCCAGCAATTAAAGAATTGGGCAGAAATCCAGAATCAGAGGTGAATTGGGTGGCAAATCAAGGCTACAACACCAATTGGAAGAACCCATCAAACCAAGGAGGAGCTTCATATCAGCAGAAGCAGCAGACGTCCACTCCCTATTACCATCCCAACCACTCCAATTATCAAGGAAAAAGGGAGCAGAACAATGAAATTCAGAGTCTCACTGCCGCAGTTCAACAGATGGCTCAGATGCAACAACAGCTCACAGAGAATTTTTCAAGATTTATAGCGTCACAAGACAAAGGTAAATTACCTGCTCAGCCTATTGCAAATCCTAATACGAATCCCTCTTCTTCTTTTTCAGGAAACAACGTCAAACCATGTCAGGCAGTGACTACATTGCGTAGCGGACGTGAAATTGAAAAACCAGAGATGCCTAGACATGAACAACCAGCTGAGGAGAAAGAGGAGGCACAAGCACCTGAAAGTTTGCAGGTTGAGGAAGAGGTAGCAGAAAAAGAGCCAGAACCATATGTACCTCCAGCTCCATTCCCACACAGACTTGCTCCACCATCAAAAGACAGGTATCAGGCAGAAATAAGAGATATCTTCAAGCAGGTAAAAATTAATATCCCATTACTTGATGCAATCAACCAAGTGCCTGCATATGCTAAATTTCTGAAGGGGCTATGCACTGTAAAGCGGAGTCTAAATGTGAAAAAGAAAGCATTCTTAACACAACAGGTAAGTGCAATGGTACAACATGACACTCCTCCTAAATATAAGGATCCAGGTTCTCCTACTATCCCATGCATTATAGGAACTAAGAAATTTGGAGATGCTTTACTTGATTTAGGATCTAGTGTTAATATTTTACCTTACTCTGTTTATGTGCAGCTTGGATTGGGGGAGCTGAAGAAGACACCTGTGGTTTTACAGTTAGCAGACAGGTCGGTAAAAATCCCACGAGGATGCGTGGAGGATGTGTTGGTCCAGGTTGACAAATTCTATTATCCCGTGGACTTTATCGTCCTTGATATTCATGGGCCACAATCAGGTAATTGCACTCCGATTATATTAGGACGTCCATTCCTAGCATCTTGCAATGCTATGATAAACTGTAAGGATGGACAATTGAAGATAAGCTTTGGTAACATGAAACTTGAGCTAAACATTTTTAAATCATGTAAGTTACCTGCGAATGTTGATGACGTGAAAGAGGTATGTTTTATTGAGAGTTTAATTGAAGATTATTTTGAGGCTAAGTATGAATGCCCGTCAAATTTTATTGATTATAATTTCGACGATATTGATGAATCGTATTTTGTGCAGGGCAAAAATGAAAGATCAAGGGATGCATGGGTGCCAAAGTTCGAGACATTGCCAGTGGAATTGCCACCACAACAACCTTCAGAGATTGAGCATCCAAAGTTGGAATTGAAGCCTCTGCCAGACTATTTGAAATACGCTTTTCTTGGAAAGGAGGAGACCTTCCCCGTGGTAATATCCTCTAAACTCAAACCTGAACAAGAAAGTGCTTTGCTCGATGTGCTTAGGGAACACAAAGGGGCCATTGGATGGTCTATTGCGGACATTACAGGTATAAATCCCTTAATTTGCACTCATCATATTTATCTTGAGGATGATGCCAAACCAACATGTGAGATGCAACGCCGATTAAATCATACTTTGAAAGAAGTTGTTAAGGGGGAGATTCTTAAGTTGCTTGCTGCAGGTATAATTTATCCTATTTCAGACAGCAGATGGGTTAGCCCCATACAGGTGGTTCCGAAGAAATCAGGCCTCACGGTGGTAAGAAATGAAAGTAATGAACTTATACCGATGCGGACCACCACAGGTTGGAGGATGTGTGTTGACTACAGGAAGTTAAATGCTAAAACACGAAAAGATCACTTTCCATTACCTTTCATTGATCAAATCTTGGAAAGAGTAGCAGGTAACGAATTTTATTGTTTTCTAGATGGTTATTCTGGCTATTATCAGATAGAGATAGCTCAAGAGGATCAAGAAAAGACTACCTTCACTTGCCCCTTTGGAACTTTCGCTTTTAGGAGAATGCCTTTTGGATTATGCAATGCACCTGCTACTTTTCAGCGTTGCATGTTGAGTATCTTTAGCGATATGGTTGAGAGGATTATGGAAGTGTTTATGGATGACTTTTCTGTATATGGCACTTCATTTGAAAATTGTTTATCTAACTTAGCTCTTGTCTTGCACAGGTGCCAGGAAAAGAACCTGCTGTTAAACTGGGAAAAGTGTCATTTCATGACAACTGAGGGTTTGGTTCTTGGACACCTAGTCTCCAAAGCAGGTATTCAGGTAGACAGAGCAAAAGTTGAGGTGATTGAGAAGTTGCCTACACCAAAATGCGTCAAAGACATACGATCCTTTCTAGGCCATGCAGGATTTTATCGAAGATTCATAAAGGATTTCAGCGCCATCTCCCGCCCCCTCTGCCACTTATTAACTTTAAATACTGATTTCATATGGACACAAGAGTGTCAAGTTTCATTTGATAAATTGAAGAACTCACTTGTTTCCTCCCCTATTTTGCAGGTTCCAGACTGGAGCATGCCATTTGAAATTATGTGTGATGCAAGTGACTACGCGATGGGGGCAGTGCTTGGGCAAAAGAAAGAGAAAGTTCCTTGTGTTATCTATTATGCCAGTAAAACTTTGAATGAAGCACAACGGAACTACACTACTACGGAGAAGGAGTTGCTAGCGGTGGTGTTTGCATTGGAGAAATTCAGAAGCTACATATTGGGATCTCCTATTCTCATCTTTACAGATCATTCTGCACTTAAATATCTTTTATCTAAAAAGGATGCGAAACCTAGACTTATACGATGGATTCTCCTTTTGCAGGAATTCAATATTCAGATCAAGGATAAAAAAGGAGTTGAGAACAATGTTGCAGATCACCTTTCTAGATTGACGGTGGGAACAGAGTCGCCTACCATTCCATTGCGAGATTCCTTCCCAGATGAGCAGCTTTTCGCCATTTCTACCCTACCATGGTATGCAGATATAGCTAATTATTTGGTGACAGGTAGAACCCCTCCACATTGGTCTTCTTTAGATTTCAAACGCTTCAAGCATGAGGTAAAATCGTTCTATTTTGATGATCCTTATCTTTTTAAATACTGTGGAGACCAAATTGTAAGGAGATGTGTACCCGACCATGAGTTTGATAGTGTTTTACATTTTTGCCATGATGGGGTATGTGGGGGGCACTTTTCAGCTCATAAGACTGTTGCAAAAATTTTACAGAGTGGTTTTTATTGGCCTAGTATGTTTAAAGATGCATATGCTTATTGTAAATCATGTGTGCGCTGTCAACAGTTGGGGGGAATTACAAAAAGAAACATGATGCCGTTGAATCCCATGTTAGAAATAGAATTATTTGATTGTTGGGGTATTGATTTCATGGGGCCTTTTCCACCATCTTTTGGATATATATTTGTATTGGTTGCCATTGATTATGTTTCTAAATGGATGGAAGCTATTCCTTGCAGGTCCAACGACGCTTCCATTGTGCTGAAATTTTTGAAAGAAAACATCTTCTCGCGCTTTGGAGTGCCAAAGGCCATTATCAGTGATGGAGGTTCTCATTTCTGCAATAGGCTCTTTGCAGATCTAATGAAGAAATTTGGGGTGACACATAAAGTTTCAACACCTTACCATCCTCAAACAAATGGGCAAGCGGAATTGGCGAACAAGGATATCAAGAACATTCTTCAGAAAACAGTGAATCCCACACGCAAAGATTGGAGTCTTCGCTTGCCTGAAGCTCTATGGGCCTACAGGACAGCATACAAGACTATCTTAGGGATGTCACCGTTTCGTTTGGTTTATGGAAAAAATTGCCATCTTCCTGTTGAATTAGAGCATAAATCTTTTTGGGCAATTAAAACCCTTAATTTGCTTGATGACTCATCCAATGTTTCTCGTAAATTGCAGATCATGGAGCTTGATGAGATACGACGAGAGGCATATGAAAATGCAAAGCTAGCAAAAGAAAGGATGAAAGCTGTGCACGACAAAATGATCCTACGAAAGGAATTCAAAGTTGGAGACAAGGCTTTGTTGTACAATTCAAGACTCCATATATTTCCAGGAAAGCTGCGCTCAAAATGGACGGGACCATACTTTGTCAAAGAAGTCTTTTCACATGGAGCGGTGGTCCTAGTGAATGAAAAGGATGGCCATGAATTCAAAGTCAACGGACAACGTCTGAAACATTTTCAAGAGCTTTGGGCCAGAGAGGATACCACCATTGATCTCACAGATCCACCTTCGGGTGGTCACTAATCAGGTGTGTTCTTTCCATGATTCCCTCTCCTTAACATTGAGGACAATGCCTATTTTAAGTTGGGGGGAGGGTATAAACTTTTAGGATTTTTATTTTTATTTCTATTTTTATTTTTTTATTTTATTTTTATTATTTTAGTAGTTCCCTTTTCAAAAAATTTTTTTTATAAAAAATGGGGTTGAGTCAAGAATTATCACCAATGCTTATTACACCTAGAAATGAACCTCATGTGATGACTATTCTCGTAGTCTATTCACCACTATTCACATATGATTTATTTTCATCCACCGCTATTGTTAAATATTTCATTCTCATTCGATATGAATGCTAGTACTCATGGTGAATCTCTTTTGATATATCTCTATGGTAGGATTGAATGATGACTTAATGAAACTTGAAATTATGAATTAGCAAGTCGTATGTTTTCAATGGAACACACCATCACAAAATGACTGGAGCAATACTTTTTATCTCATATTCAGTGCTATTTGCATGCTTTGTGTAATGTTGGGTGAAAGTCTACACTGTCTTTTGAAATGATTAGGATAACCCATTCTTGTGAAAGAATAAAGAAAAGGAAGCTATCTTGCCAAGTTATTTATGTACGCACAAAAGAAAGAATGAAATTAGATGAATGAAGAAAAATGAATGGACGAATAAATGTGTCAATAAAGAAATAACTTGGTTGGCTCGATTAGTACAGTCCGAGGGGTCCTTCTTGGCCTAATGCCCTATTATCGTCTGATTTGGGAGCCATTGACTGGAACCTCAATCATTTGATGGAGCGATCCAAGTTATACATTTTTTCTGCAAATGTTGCTTGATGCGCGTTACGCAGAACCAATAAAATGAGAAAAGAAGAGCAAGAAAAAGTGTGCATCATTAGCAAGGCAAGAGAACTTCCAAAGCTTAAAGATAGCACAAGATATGGTGTGACTTCCTATGAATGAAAATTGACGTGTGTATGTCTTGATGCCAATCTATTTTTGCTTGCTTTGCATGATACATCTACGCTCCAAGTTATATACTTTGATTGAAAGGTGTGAGCCATTGATTTTGCATACCATTCGCTATGGATTAATGTAAAGTGAAGTTAAGTTGACTTAATAACCATTGTAGAGATACTTGCTCTTCATTGCAAACCCATGAGTATCATTATATAATGAGCATGAAATCTTGGCAATAGTGTGTGGACATTTTCTTTCGTCTTTGTAGTATGGTGATGAATGATTTGAGACCTGATAAGGTGATCTAGGTGTATATTTGGTATCATATTTCGCTTATTTTGCTAGAGACTAGCAAAACGCTAGTTGGGGGGTGTGATTCGGGTTGAATATTGTTTATTTAACCCCCTAATTAGTCCTATGATGTGCATATATAATACTTAATTGCTCTCTAATATGTGCGTATTTTGTACACCATTATTTATTAGAGAAATCACATTATTTGTGCACAAGACATGAATTCTATTGAGTATTTCTGCATTTTTATATTTTTCCTAGCACCGTCTCGATCTCACGATTCCAACGACTATTTATTTGTATTTTTCTGAGATCTGTGCTAATTACTGTGAATTTTTGAATGCAGAATACTATTTAAAAAAGAGAAATACGTTTAAAATACGTATATACGGCCGGCGCACGAATCTTGGCGCAGCACGCGGACAAATCTACACCGTTGATAGTCGATCCAACGGCCAAGAACGAACCGCTGCTGAAGACAAAAGCGGATGAATTTGGGGCCGTTCGATCGCGATCGAACGGATGCGATCAGCCCCAAAGCAGCGGAGCGGAGGCGAGATTTTCTGGCCACGTGGCCAGCATCCATGCGATGCCGCTGAAAGGGACGGTGGCGATTGATCCCGCTTCGAAAACGATTTCGTTTCGAAGCGTCGACGTGGCCTATCGAGCAGCGCCCGATTCCAATCCGACGGCCCGTAGCAGCTCTCAGCGAAGCGTCGACGCGGCCATTTCTGGGCCATCCGATGGAGATCTAACGGCGGAAATCGAAGCTGAATGCGACTCAAAATCGCAGCGGAAGCGGGCGCGCGTAACGTCGGATCCGAACCCGCATTGCCACGTGGCGCTCCCATACGCGATCCCGCATTTAGATAGACGGCGGAGATGCGAAACGACGAGCGGATAGGGTTTTAAGCGTATTTGGACGCGGGTTTCAACCCGTTAACACCCCCAAACCCGCAATGCCTATTATATAAGCGTATTCTAGGGTTTTGGGGGTATTCTGGCGTATTTTGGGACTTTTGGAGCGGCTACTGTGCGTATTTCTCCAGGAGAAAATTCTGAAAATTTCCAGAGACTATTCTTCCTATTCTCAGAGAGTTTTGGGTTCTAAGGAGGAGATTTGGTGATAATTTCTTGAACTTATACCCCGTATTTGGTGTATTTCTTTGTATTTTGCTATCTAAACGATGTATTTTGCTATCAAAACTGATTTTTATTGCACCATGCGTGGCTAATCTCTTTGTGCTATGGTTGTGATGTAGTTAGGGGTATGTAGTTGCTAAATTTCATGTCTTTAGCCCTATTATCATGTCCAAATTGCTAGTTTTGTTGATTTCTACAACGTATTTGATGGGTATTTGCTTACTATCGATATTGTTGATGTGCCCTATGGCTAGGTCCTGATAAGGTTAGCCAATTTGTGTTCTCTAATCTGAACTTATCGCTGCGATTATTGTTTAATGAAATCAACATTGCTAGTAATACGTTTAAGGCTATTTTGACTAGTTTTCATCGATTTATCTTCCGACGCCTTCACGCCTTGACCGGGTGAAGCGTTGTGTGACATTAAAAGACGTGAAATTTCAGCGACTATAAACTCCTAATGAACTCACAACCGTAGCATACTTATCTCATTGGATACCAAACTTTCGTGATACCGTAATACTTTTAGGAACCACTTTCTTTGCTACAAATCCGTACACTTTTTTTTTCACCTTCACAAAGGTGGTCGTTTTCTTAACCGTATATTATATTTGATTAGTTGAATTTGTGTTATCTCAGGTCGACTTGTCCCGAGGATTCGACTCTGGACTCTCCAGATACTACTTGCACGATCTCCTGCGCTTGGGAGTAAAGCTCACATTGTTTTGAGAGAGGCAATGGTTGGGTTGGATAGAGAATTTTTGGGAGATACAAGATCAGTTAGAATACTAATAAGTGGAGTCCCATATCATTCTTTGAAGTTTTCTGACCGAGATTCATCCTACAAGGATCATAGGTTCTTAAGTTACTTTTTTTCTTCCTCAAGGCCAAATCCAACAGACCAATTGTTTTATCTAGTCATTCCTTAGTTAGGCTACACCGCAGTAGGCTCCCTTCTAGTATATGTCCTTACCTGCTGTCACATCATTTGGATGCTCTGAATAACCTTCTAATCTTTACTCGAGCTCTTTGATTTGATGTCAATATTGCATATTTATTCCCTCATTTGTTAGCATTTTGTGCATATATTGTGTTTATTTAGTCTCTAATAGAATCGTTATTAAAACATCATTTAACATTAGAGTTGTTGCGGGGTAGAACTCGCATACAATGAATTTGTATTAATGGGAACCAAGGGCACGGTGGTTATGGTGATGATGGGACTGGGGAAGGCTTTTTGACAGGCGCCTAGTGTGGTGTAGAGGCTAAACTCGTCGTTGAGGCTGACCACGGTGTCGAATCCGGCGGGGGACGGTTGTGGAGGGCTGAACGGTTGCTACTGAGGGCGAGCACGATCCGGGGGACGAGCTATCCTGCGCAAGGAGCAACTCGTCAGAAAAGCCGGGTTGGGGTCCAACCCTTAGCCTCTCTGATTCCTAAGTCAGTAATAGGACTTAAAGCGAGGCAAGGCACGCAGGTCGGACTGAGGGTGAGCCGACCTTACGTGACGAGCTTATAGTGGAAGAACAAAGATATGGACGACCTTTGTCCTTTGTGTGTGCGAGTAATAAGATTGAGAATAAATTTGCCAACCCCCTCACCGATGGAAGCGGTGGGGTATTTATACCTGACGGGAGGTGGTTAGGTAGGGCTGACCTGGCAAGATGATTCGACGTGCTGAGCTGGCCCTGCTGTTAGCGGAGGCTTCGGACAAGGATGTCAGGGACGGGAGTGTCAGCCACGCTTTTGTCAGACGGCGAAACGGCCTGTGGCGCTTTTGTCAGAGTGTCAGGGCCGAAAGCATTAAGTGTCAGGGGGCGCCGCGGCCAGGGGGGTGCTTTGTCAGATGGTCGGGCGGCGTAAGTGTCAGTTGCGTCCTTATACTAGGTTGTTTGTCGTGTCCGATGAGCCAAGGATGCGACGGAGCGCCTCCCTGGGGCGGGGCCCTAGACGAGCCGCTGGGCCGTCCTGAGCAGGGGATGTTCGGCCCGGCCGTTCACTTTTGGGCGTGGGTCCTGGATCGCCGGGTGAGAACGGGTGCGTCTCTGTCAATGTCCGAGGCTGCCCTGTCTAGACACGCCTTATGCGGGCTATTACTGGCGGACTGAGGGAGAGCGGGCAAGCGCCCCTGTCGGTGGTCGAGATGGGGTGCGTCCATTCCCCCGTCATTTCGGACCCACAGTTCGACTAGCGCCCCGCGGGCCTCTGTAGTTCGGGCGAGGAGCGCCCTGTCGCTGGATCGGCCGCCCGTTCGGGAGGGGCGAGCCATCGGGGCATTTGGGTGGTTTGTGGAGGAAGGTCGAACTATCACGATCTCCTGGTCGTAACAATTGCCCCCGGCATTCGAGCTCGAGGCGGGAGCCTGCTAGGCTCGGATGGCGTACTGCTTCCCTTGTCTCGAAGCGGTGATTCGGATCTCGGTCCGCGTTCGGGAGCGGTGGTGCAGGTCTGGGAATTCCCGCCCTGTTGGTCATTATTGCGAGGTAGTTCGAAATTGGCGAGCCTTTAGGTAGGCTTACCCTGATCTTTCTTTTCCTCGCAGGAGGGGACGTGACGCCTTCGCCGGAGGAAGCATCGGGGGCGGCCGGGGTGCTTGTTGCAGAGAGTGTCGACCCTCGGGGTAAGAGTAAGAAAGTGTTAGGCGAGGAGGGACATGTGAAGGAGGTGTCCCGAAATCGGGGAGCCGAGGTCCCAGACGAAGAAGGGTCGATACGGTGATGAGGGGCGTCTGTATTGGCTGCCCCTCTCGGTCGAACTGACGGGGGCCTCTCAGAGGATTCGCCCCTTCAGGGGGTGGTCCTCTTGGCCCCGGCGCGGACGTCCGAGGCGGACGGGCCTCGCAAGGCACCCCCGGTCCCGTAGTGGCCTTATGGAATCCCCCTGCGTAAGATGGGAAGGTCGATGAACCCGAGTTGCGAGGGCGCTCTCATCCATTACAAGGGGACCGGAGCTGAGGTCGAGGCGTTTCCTGGCGACCGTCTCCATAAGCCGCCCTTTCAGATAGGTTGTGATGAGTCGGTATTCTAGGATGCCTGGGTAGCGGTTCATCTCGCGGAGTATTGCATATTGTCATGGGACCGCGAGTCGTTGATCCTCGTGGGGGCGGAGCGGCTGTGCAGCTCCGCTGGGTGGCATGTCGTGCAAGTAGGTCGACTTCCTCGTCTCGTCCCCAGGTTTTCTTCACTTGTGTCCGGCTGACTGTGGGCTTTTTGCAGGCGGTCATGGCTATGGCAGCGCTACCGCGCCGCACTCCGGTGGCTGCCACGAAGGCGGCTTTTGATAAGATGAGGATCGATCTGGCTAACGTCGGAAAGGTGCTGAAGGAAAAGGAAGCGGAGCTGGGGAGGGTTGTGATGGCCCGCAGGGTTGAGAAGGGGCGGGCCGCGTACTTCGATTCGTCGAAGGCTATGATCGAGCGTGAACTCCTAGAGGTAAAGCAGGAGAGGGACGAGATCCTGGCGAAGCATGCTGTGGAACTGGCTGACAAGCGGCGGGTAATCGAGCTGCAGGTGGGGCAGATATCCGACTTGAAGGAGACCGTCGAGGCGGGGAGGAGGGAGAAGGGGATTTTTGGTTTCTTTTTGTTCTAGAGTCCGGGGCCCGAACCCGATGTCTTGTTGAATTGTTTGGCGGGATCCAGGGATCCAGGGATAACTTCGCCCTTTAAATCCCTGGTTTCTTCTTACACTTGCTGAATGTGAGTAGGCTGTTTGTTAGGGGGTATAATTGCCCACAACAGACGTCTGCCCACGAGCGCTAGGTAAAGGGAAGAGGGATGTTGAATCGTTGTATGGTGATGGTATATGTACGAAGTTCGACGTCGCCCCTAGCGGGGGTGCCCTCAGCGGCCGTGGCCGACAGGAGTAGTTTTGTCTCTCCCTTCTTCCCCGCTCCTTTTTTCTTTTACGTAGAGCAGTAGGGTCGGCCCAAAGGAAGCATCGTTCTGCCGGGTCGGCCCCGGCTCTCATTGTGAAGTTTCTACTAAACAATTATGATGATTCCGTTATTTTTACATTGTTCTAGCCATCCTTTGTACGGTGAAGCACCGAGTTAGAGTGCGCTTGGATAATGACTAGGAGTCCGCATGGGATAATAATTTTTTTATATTAGCTATTACAAGAGACCTCGACGAGGTTTACAGTAATAGGGCAGGTGCGACCCAACCCGTGGTCAGGTTGGGGAGTTGCTTTATTCTGCTGCACCTTGTCTCAGGATGGGCGAGCTCTCGTTTGCAGAGCAGCTCTCTCTTGCTCGTCGCATTCCCTCAGTTTTCCTGTCCGCGAAGGGTTTGGAGCGGGGTACTGGCCTTGATCGTCTGCGGGCGAGCTGACACGCCATGACTTGCCGTTTGGACTCATCAGGGATGCAGCCTTGCTGCGACCTGGGTCAGGGTGAGCGGACCACTGTCTGCAGGGCGGCCCTCCTTCCTCTCCATTGCTTTGTCATATCCCGCTTCGCCTTCGTCGTGTTGAATGGTTGAAAGGCATCTCCGGGGAATCCGTACATCGAAGGGAAACCCTGGAGGAGGCGACGGGCGAGGAGGAGGTGGAGGCGTCGCCACCCTGGAGGGGTTTTCCGGCGGCCCCTCCTCGAGGGGAAGGCCGAGGGCGAGCAGGTGGGTCGTTAGGAGGCCCGGCGAGGCTTCCACCCTCGCATCTGGTGGAGATCGGGGTGGAGTGGATGCTGATTGGGGGGCAGTCCGCCGCAAGTCTTTCGATTCGACCGTTTCGTCCGTTTCAGGGCGGGTGGAAGACTGGAAGGCGGGGCTCCCCTTGTGTAAAGGGAATAGCCAATCGAAGATCCGCTTGTAAGAGGAATACCCTATCGGTGTGGCTGGCCGTTGGGAGGCGGGCCCGCGGAAGCTAGGATGCCCAGGCTGAGGCTAGAGTGCCCTGTGGGGTGGTCTGGCTGGGCTACCCCATGTCTCTGGCTCTCGGCCCGGAGCGCATGCGCTCGTCGGACGCCCGGGGGGAGGCTGGTCTGTCATCGGGTCTCCAGTTGTCCTGCCGCAAGTTGTCTAAAGGAAATTGAGGACCGACAGCCGAGCTGCCCCCTGGGTGAGGGGAGTAGTATATCAGTAGTCGTCGTGTGGAAGCGATTGCCGGAAGGGGAAGCAGGATCCGTTGGTGGCTAGTGGCCTCCCTAGTGTTCGGGCGAGGCGTCCCGAGCCTTTTCATATTCGGTGGAGGGGGCTGAGATTGGTACTCATATCTTCTTACTCTCCCTCAACTCCAAAGGGGTAGGGGTATTTATAGAGGGATTTTGCTGACGGTTTCCTCCTAGTTAATGCGATGAGCTGGCATCATTAATAGGCTCCTTAGAATCACGCCCTTTGGAAACTGCTTTTGTCAGGTGGCGCCTGACGCGATTCGTCAGCCCTAGCCCCTCGGGGGGCGTGTCGTCATTAATGACGCATTTCCTGAGCGTCCCCGCGTTTCAACGAGTCGTATCGGGGGCCTGCTTTATCAGGACTCGGCGTTTATCCAGCAGGCGTTGTTCAGCGGTCCTTGGTTTGCGCCAGGTTTGCCCCGGTTTGCATGCCCTTGTCCACTTCCCGAGGTTCGAGTCTTCGAGGATTATGGGTCGGCCGGGGGGAGTGGGCACGTGGCCCGGCCCTGCCCCAGAGTTCCTGAGGGGAAGGGTGTCACGCCCTGCTTCCCTAAAATCGAGACGAGACGTGAGAAGATCCGCACAAACGTGGAGCTGTGAAGCTACACGCCTGATAAGCGTCAATAAATCATATGCAGGTCCATGTAACCACGAACAGAACAAGATAATAACACAAGGAGATACAGAAATAAAATTCCAAATCTCAGCATTGTCCAACATTAAAATTAAGTTCAACATCCAGAAAAGCCACCAGGCTAAAAGAAAGAGTCTAGGCCCAGAACAAGGCCAACAAAAGCCAACACGGAACAAGTATTGGTTCTACACACCGACAACTAGGCAGACAAAAACAAAACACAAACAGTCTCTACGACTGATCGCCCGTGTCCACGAAGTCCTCGTCAAACACAGGCTCGGGCTCGGCGTCCGCAAACACCTCGTCCTCAGCAGCGACCTCAGGCTCAGGATCTAACATGTGTCACCCAAAAGAGTAAAGGGGCACATGTCAGCAAGTCTAAAAGACTTGGGCAAGGAAACTGAAAGAAAGGTAAACTAGCAACCTAGCAGTTATAGTATGCATGACATGGCAGTTATGGTAGGAGTGCACAAGTAAGACATGGTGTAACAATAAGTACAAGAGAACAATCATCATGGCATGTCAAGAGTAGCCAATCTACTAACAAATCTCAATCTTTTCACTAGTCACGTTTCAAGTTATTTGTAGATGTTTACGCCTTACAGCTGAACTGTTGAACATTCACACTGAGTGGCCGCTTAACACTACCCCAATCCCAGAGTTTACGCCTTACAACTGAAGTTGCTGATCGGGCAGACTCCCAGTTGAATGGCCGCTTAACCCTTACCCCCTTCCACATGTAAACAAGCCAGGGTCCCTGTACACGATGCTCAGTAAATGGGCCAGGGTTGCCCCGCACAAGAGCTTGTTTTTAGGTTCACAATTTGGCGTAGGGTTGTGCCCGCTAAGAGCAGGTGCCTAGCCTCAATCAATTCACTAGGTGTAGCGGTGCTATGCAATCACGGAAACATTTAAAGAATGCAATGACATGACAATTAATCCGCGTACCGTTAATTGAAATTAAACATGATATGGCAGTACTTATTCAACATGATAAATGACGGATCTAGCTTCGTTGTCAAGCTAGATCCTGAAATTGCGCCTAGGCGAGCATCATTTCGTCGCCTAGTCTCTTTTACGCCTACAACAAGCAAATGGCCTAAGACATGGCCCAAAACCCTAAGTGGCAAGTTTCACTTGCCTAGCACCAAGGATGACGATCAACGAGGCACGTCACAAAATGTTAGCTACGGGGGTGAGATCGCCGCCATGGCAAAACAATATTAGAACAACATCCAACCTAGTTTTATTAGGGTTTAACAAAAATCACCAAAATGGGTTATGAGGATATTAAAGGATCGATTCACTACCGTATCGGAGCGGAAGAACGATGCCGAGCAAGCACGGCAACGGAAGAACGATCCGGGGAACTAGGGCTCAGATCTGAAATGGATGGAGAAATCTAGAGAAAATGGGATTTGTGGGTTTTGGGGGTTTTCCGGCGGCCTAGAGGAGATGGCCGGCGCAATGGTGGTGAGAGGGGGCTCCGGGGATGAAGGAGGAGAGCTAGGGAATGTTGGATGAGTATTGGGGAAGAAGGAGGCTCAGAAGGAAATGAAGGAAGAAAGAAAAACGATTAGGGGGTTTAAATAGGAAACGTCGGCGGCTGGGGAAACCCTAGGTTTACGACAGCGATTAGCCGGTCAAAGAAGAGTTGTTGACCGACTATTTTGAGAACTAGTCGGTCGGTAAACCAACTGTGACCGACTAAAACCAAACAGCAACTTAGGTCGTCAAAATGGTCAATCAATTAGTCGGTTGAAGAACAATGGCTGACCGACTAGTTTGCAACCTAGTCGGTCGAAAGATGTTCTTAGACCGACTAACGATAAACAGTAACTTATGTGAAATTTATCAAAGGAACTAGTCGGTCTGAGAGCAAGTTCTGACCGACTAGTTTCACATCTAGTCGGTCGGTGGTTGTTCTTAGACCGACTAAGAGCAAACAGTAACTCCTAAACAATTGATTCAATGAACTAGTCAGTTTCAGTAGAGTTCCTGACCGACTAGATCTCAATCTAGTCGGTTGGTACCCCTTCTTGAACCAACTAACGTGCACGGAAAGTGTCGAATCGAAGCGCGAAGCTCCGGGAAGATTCCTACGGCTTCTAAGATTAACTTATCTCTAAGATATGAGCGATATGAAGCTCGTCATGAGTGACTTACTCCAAAACTCAACGATCTAAGGAAGAAGCTAGAAAGTCACAACGAAACGAACGAAAACGAAAGCTACGGAGATGGAAACCACACATAAGGAGAAAATTCACCAAAACACACACATATATATAATATAGATAATCCAAATACATGAAAAACCAGTCGTTACAAAGGGCGAGCGAGTAGCTCGGCCCGTGCCCTTCTCTGGTTTGGGTGGCGAGGGTCGCCCCTGCCCCAGAGTTCTTGAGGGGGGGGAGCGAGCGCGTAGCTCGGCCCGTACCCTTCTCTGGTTTGGGTGGCGAGGGTTGTCCCCGCCCCAGAGTTCTTGAGGGGGGAGTGGGCGCGTAGCTCGGCCCGTGCCCTTCTCTGGTTTGGATGGCGAGGGTTGGCCCTGCCCCAGAGTTCTTGAGGGGGGAGCGGGCGCGTAGCTCGGCCCGTGCCCTTCTCTGGTTTGGGTGGCGAGGGTTGGCCCTGCCCTAGAGTTATTGAGGGGGGAGCGAGCATGTAGCTCGGCCCGTGCCCTTCTCTAGTTTGAGCGAGCGCGTAGTTGTTCATGTAGATGTCTTGAGTTCACATATCAATTTTCATGAAGTTTAGATGAGTATTCTATTTTCTACATAATTTACATCAAAGTGTACATGTGCTGGAATTGAAAACAGACACCACAATAACTTAATGACCAGATTACTACTAATTGCAGGCAAAACTAGCAGAAATAGAAAACTACAAAGTTGTAGAGCATGGAGTTAACTATCCAACGAGACCAAGAACACACAATTTTATCAAGTATTGAGGGATTGCTCACTGTTTTAGTAAAATGTGTACAGACTGGATAAAAACAGACATGTTGGCAAGATACAATTTTTAGCCCTAATTACAGTCCGAATTAGTAAAAGTTTACAACATAAAAGTTATAGATAACAGTCCAATATTTAACCCATAAAAGTTTCAGAGCAAACGCAATTCTAGATTGGAAGGACTAAGCAGAATAATCAGCATATAAATCTGTCTAGATTTTCAGCAACATTAAAGTTGGCAACTTTAGCTCCAAATTGTTCACCGTGCACAACCACTCAAACTCAGAATTACTCACCGCACACAACCGCTCAAACTCAAAATTACTCACCGCGCACAACCGCTCAACCTCGGGATTGCTCACCGCACACAATCGCTCAATGTCAGAATTGCTCACCGCACACAACCACTCAAAACTCAGAATTACTCACTGCACACAACCACTCAAAACTCGGAATTGCTCACCGTGCACAACTGCTCAACCTCAGAATTGCCCACCGTGCACAACCACTCAAAACTCAGAATTGCTCAATGCACACAACCACTCAAAACTCAGAATTGCTCACCGCACACAACCACTCAAAACTCAGAATTGACTTAAGAAGAGTTAAAACCACGACAACAACAACAACACCAACACCAACACCAACCATACGAGAGGATTTTATTAGAACGATGCATGAGTTATCTTGGATAAATAAAGATGCAAGATTTCCTTTGAAACTAAGCGTGCAACTCTAATACTAGTTGAGGTGGCAATCCTACATTAGGGGTGATGAGAGACAAGGGGGTAGCCCAAATCCCTATGGCTCCTCCTTCGTCAAGCTCTTCTCCTTCTTCCTTCTCTTATCTTCTTCTTCTTCTTCTCTTCGTTCCTTTCTCTTCTCTTTTCCTTTAAAATTTCGGTGAGCTATTTTTAGAAGAGTTTAGAAACGAGGAGAATTTGGGAGAAGAGAGTAGAAGAGCCAAGAATTAAGTAGAAGAGTCAAGAAGTCATATTTACAAGTTTGCCATCATCCACAAATATCTCTCCCACTATACACACCCACACAACCTTAAGTACAAGTAATCCATTACTTCTCACACTCTCCTATTATGCACACACACTCCCCATTAATTACAAGAATGTCACTAACCTTAACCCCTTTCACACTAGCCTCTCTACACCAATCCTACACACCCATTCATACACATACACATACCATACAACCACATTCATGCATCACCTCACCATTCATGCATGAACACTACACCCACATTACTAAACACACTATATTACTAGTACATAAGCATTCAACAAGCATACATGGGCAACCATGCAAGCAACCAATAAGAATACACCATTAGCATCAATTAGTAACACTTACAAGACTAATAGTAAGTCTACTTACTAGTACTACTCCACACAATCATACAATATTACTATACCACTTCATAGTTCACTACACACATTACATGCACAATCATCCATCTAAGGGACACGTAAATATGTACTCACTTGTATACAAGCATATACACAATACATAGTACACAGATATACATTCTATATTCACATAAAAGCATAGGCCCTACGTATATGGCACTCTGGGCCATTACATTGCTTGAGCCCATTGACGTCTGTTTCAAAGTGAATTGTAATGTGTGCAATAGTAATTGCTAATATCGGTTTTCTTGCTATGGCATGCTTTTCGTTACCCTCCTCTCTCACTCACAATCAACAGAGCACGCATCGACAACAAATAATGGCCAAAAAATGATTCCCAATGGCATTTTTCTGAATTGAGTTGGATGTTGCATTAGGATTTTGTATTTTGGGTTGGATATGTTCTGGATTTAGTGGCCACTTTTTGTTCTTCCTTGGTGGCTACTTTAATGGAGAAGGTAATTTTTAAGATGCGGTGCATATTGTTTGTCACTGTGAAGATGTTGAAGATTTTCACATATCGGATGATAAGAAACCATCAGGGACGTTGATGATCATATATGTCTGAGGGCTGCCTTTTCTTTTTGTTTTTCATATATCGTTGGTTTCATGCTATTTTTTTTGTGCCTGTGCTGCGTTCTGAAAGCTGACGGCAACATTACCTTTCGTCAATCTTTACTGTTCGTATGCATGATTTTCACTCAATCTATTACCTAATAAATCTTTTATATTTAATATGTTACGAGTTTCTTGTATTTTTTGTTATAATTGCTAGGTACAAATGAGTTTTGGCTCGAGCTCTTCTAGTCGACCTCAACTTTGCGATGATATCAGTGGGGAGTTGGCTGCCAATATTGATGATTTCAAGATATGCCAATGTGTCATGAGTTTGCCGAGGACTTCATGGACCCGATCAAACCCAGGCCGGAGATTTTGGAGTTGTACATCTCGCGAGCATATTTGCACATTCTTCTAATGGAAGGATACCCCACACACTGAGTGGTCCAGATAGGTGATACTGCATTTACTTGATGAGAATGAACGAAGGCCCAAGAATGACAGTTCCTCCACCCCCATTGTCTGAGAGGAGGCTGTTAGAGATAGAGGGTCGTATAGATATGGTTGTAGGTCGTATAGAGAGAAACAATGTGAAAGTTGAGAGCATCTTAACCGATCACAGATCCATTAAGTTAGGCTTGTTCTCTCTCATATGGCTTATTTTGGGTATGCTATGTTTGTTGTATAACAAGATCGACCGATGTGGGTGATAAACAATGGTCGATATGTTATGTAAATAACGCAATATGTAGATTTCTTTCTTTTGGATGTTGTAAAACTATGGTATATTTGCTCTTTATGTATTGGGCTTTAGTATTTTGTCATGAATTTGTGCTGGATTGTGGCTTGGGATTTTGTGTCTATCTTTTTCATGTTTGGATTGGGATTTTGTAATATATGTTGTCTTTGCTGTATCTGCATTTGGCTTTTGTATTTTTTGTTGGCTATGTGA
Source organism: Scilla litardierei (assembly GCA_030789695.1). Lineage (NCBI taxonomy): Eukaryota > Viridiplantae > Streptophyta > Magnoliopsida > Asparagales > Asparagaceae > Scilla > Scilla litardierei. Next base: position 39,472,429 of record CM061138.1, on the reverse strand, counting down.
TGGATTTTGGCACTCTGTTGCATGCGTGCCTTGGGATTTTGTACCCTATATTGTCTTTGCTGTATTTGCATTGTGCTTTTGAATTTTGTGTTGGCTATGTGCTTGATTTCGGTAATATGTTGCATGGGTGATGTCCGCTTATACAAACGCTGATAATATTTATACCGCAGCGCACGGTGTCGTGTGTAGTTACGGGTCGAACACAGGGAGGCGGTCGATGAGTACCGATTATGGATCTTCATTTGAAAGCTACACAATCGGATTGGTGATTGGACGGTGAAATAGAAAAGGGGTGAATCCAATGATAAAAATCTCTAGGGCGTGGGGGAATTCCCGCCATTGGACTAGCGTTATGATTAGACTAGTAATTAACCTGTTATTGGGTTCATTGGGACTCGGGAGAGGTCATCTAACCTAAGGGAATTTCCCTATCCGCCACTCTCGTGGTGCATGGTAGTGTATTCACTTACATCATCTCCTCCCCTCCGCTTTCGCGATGCTATGATAGGCCTACGTAACCTATACCGATGCCGACTCTATTCGATACATCGATATAAGTCAGGTGCATTACGCTCGATGAACATCCCCAATCTTCCTTCTGACCACGGTGGCGTTCAGGAATTAGACCTACATTAGGAGGGCTCTAATCGGCGCCCGACTCTCGTCGGCCACACTGATAGCATGTATCATTGTAAGGATCAAAGCCATGTATTGATCTCGACTCTCGTTGGCGGCCAATCTGATCACCCTGATGGGAGGGGGTCGAATCAATGATGATAATCGACATCCTAATATATCCCTAATCTCAATTAGCCCAACAATTTAGTTAATTAGTTTATCCAACACATGGCTCTAATCCAATGTGGTTCAACCCATTGCCCTATACGAAAACTACTCACTGCCTATTGCAATTGAGGTGCTTTCTAGCATTGGGTAAGCGATGGAAGCCATAGATTCAGATTAGATGGCGAAACTCACAATAGCAATAACAAGAGCAAACTTCTATTAAAAGAAATCTAAACTATTACAATAGAAACTAATTAGAACAACTAAAATAACAGAGTAAAATAGTTAAGAAATTCTTATAAAACCTCAAAACCCTTAAAACTGCTAAAATGGGAGATGTGTTCGCTGGAGGAGGAAGAAAGGCTTTTATACATCCCCCAAAAGACCAAAATAACCATCAACTGCTCCCAAATCGGCGCCCAGGCGGCTTCAGAAACCAATTCGACACGACAACGTTGAATACGACGGGGTCGCATCGTTACCTTGCGTAAAATGGAGCCGAGGAGGCTACAGCGACGCGGTCGCGTCGATATGGACGCGGCCACGTCGAATGAGGCTTCGAGAACCGCTCGGCATCAAAATAGCCGTGTCATTTGTCTTCAGTCTCCAGGATAGCGCGTCTGCATCGTATGTAGTCACGCGGGCCGCGTCAGTTGTATGTCTTCGAATCAACTCATCAGGGGCACGACCGTTTGAAGGTATCAGACGCGGCCGAGTGGACTTGTGGTTCTGAGGGTCTTGGACGCGGCCGTTTGTATCAGCTTGACGCGGGCCATGTGGATCTCAGTTCTTCACATATCTTTCCCTTTTGCGAATTTTGATCTCCCGGCTTCGCTTCTTTCGCCCTTTTGCGCTAAATTCACGCCATTTGGTCCCTAATCAGTATATATTTCCTGCAAAGCATAGAAGGGTCCATAAAAGCAAAAGAGAAAACAAAAACGGGGGAAACGAGGAAGAATGGCGAAGTAAACAGTGTAAAACTTGCATGAAAAAGAGGGGAAAACTATATACAATAAACACTCATCAGGTGACTTGGGATTTTGTAATCTATGTGGTCTTTGCTGTATCTGCATTGAGCTTTTGTATTTTGTGTTGGCTATGTGATGGAGTTCGGCACTCTGTTGCATGTGTGCCTTCCGATTTTGTCATCTATGTTGTCTTTGCTGTATCTGCATTATGCTTTTGAATTTTGTGTTGGTTATGTGCTTGTTTAGGCAATCTGTTGCATCGGTGACTTGGGATTTTGTAACCAATGTTGTCTTTGCTGTATCTGCATTGGGCTTTTGTATTTTGTGTTGGATATTTGATGGATTTAGGCACCCTGTTGCATGGGTGACTTGAGATTTTGTAACATATGTTGTCTTGCTGTACATGCATTGGGCTTTTGTATTTTGTGTTGGATATGTGATGAATTTAGGCACTCTGTTGCATGCGCGACTTGGGATTATGTAACCTATGCTGTCTTTGCTGTATATGCATCGGGCTTTTGTATTTTGTGTTGTCTATGTGATGGATTTCGGCACTCTATTGCATGTGTGCCTTGGGCTTTTGTATCATATGTTGTCTTTGTTGTATCTGCAATGGGTTGTTGTATTTCGTGTTGGATTGATGTGGTTTTTCTAAGTTTTTTTCATGCTTGCCTTGAGATTTTATACATATGCAAGGGGGTCATTAGTCACCTATGCTCAGCTCATCCTATTCACCACTTTTTTTATCCAACTTTCCAAACAATATTTTCAACAAGAAAAACACAAAAAAGTTGTACGTGCCCACAAAAAATTCTCAATACTACTTTCCAACATCATTTCCAACAAAAAAACATAAACCCCGTAATTTTGTCAACCCATGATTTCAAACACTAAACACTATCTACAACTTTCTCAAAAAAACCCATTCTCAACCAAATGAACCGGCCCTCGATACTCGCTCAAATATCAGACAACGTATGATTGGCTGTCGCATCTTTTTTAGCAACATAGATTTTGGCGAAGCTTCAATTTACGATAAACCCACTTCTCGGACACCCATTATTTTACGCATCCAATGGTTACTGGGACCCACAAAGGTCCGCCTGTATCGTAGCCGATCGGATACGTGTAAATTACGTCTGTCTTTCATCCCAAGTTTGAAGAACGACAAAAGAATCGTCATTATTAACTTGCATTCCAGGTCCATCGATGCTTTCTTCTGCAATATCTACAAATTAGAAGGATCGTTCTGAAATTAGCCATGAGAAGATATTTTGCTTCTATATATTCTTTGTGGACATTTACGTAAAATTCTCAAACTACGGGGTTTTAACCTGTAGCTTCCTAGATTCCGTCCGTCAGTTTTCTATTTCTGACTTATTTTTTATTAAAAAAATTTAATAGGTGGTCTATTTAATTCCTCGAGAGAGTCTCCACTCTCATTTTGATCTTCGGTCCTCTCGACGATCTTCTCACTTCTCCGTGCTCTTGTCATATAAAGGTAACACCTTGGAAGAATTTTGCAAATAAAATCATTGTTCTTATTTATTTACTCTCAGAACTCTCTATAATTTGTTACATTTTGTCTCATGTGAATAATTCATGATAATCCTGAAATTTTCTCGTCCATGATCCGAATTATCCACTATTAATAAGGTAGGGCCTTTTTGTGCCGTTGTATTGTGGGTCATCGTTGTTTGCCGACGAGTCCAATCCTTTTGCGCCCTTTTACGATTTTTTTGATTGGATCGGAATTTGCGTACTTTTGGAAGAAAAAAAGAAAGAAATTTTTTTAATCTTTTGTTTCAGGATTAGGGTTTCGGTTGTCCAATGGCCCGTTTGATTCTTCCGAGCAAAGGTTCGAGTTTCGCGAAGAGGGGATTTTTGGGATTGTTCTCAGCCTGTCATGTGATTTTCTCTGCCTACGTTTCTGTTTGATGCGGCATTAACTTCTATTTGTCATCTGTTTTGTTACGACCTAAAGAACCCCGCAACATGTTTCTCATCCAATTTGAGCTTTAAACCAAAACACTTTTATTCGTCATTTGTTTGGGATCCTTTTGGTGTGCATTAAGCATCTCGTTTTTTTGGCTAATTATGAATTTATCAATGTCTATCTGTCGTTACATCATACTAAAAAAAGACTAAATCAGATTATATTTATGGAGAAAGATAAGATGTAGCTTCTTTTGTTAGGATTTTAGCATGTACATGAAAAGGTGATAAATATAACATGTATAGAAGATATTTTTAGTGCACAGATGATGAATCTGATCCTATATGTATAGCTATATACACTCTAGGCTAATAATTGTGGTAATCGATGATCAGGCAACCAGGCCTTATACGTTTAGATTTCATCTTTAGTTTATTTTGTGTACTTTGATTTGAATCCGGTTTCCTCGAGCATACCTATGATTTGTCATTTTGACTCAACCCGTTCTTCTAACATTTTATCTCCTTCATAATGGTAACGTATGAAACTTAGAGTTAAGTATGTTCATGAAACATAAGACTTCTAATCATCAAGAGACAATTTCCATTTTCATGTTTACTTTTATATTTTAAATTTGGTAACATGTCTTCTGTAAATTAGTTCAGTCTCTTACCATAGTTCGTTCAGACAACAACATGGCTGAAGACTCTCATGGGTTTTTTTGCAGGTTCAGAACACACAACATTGTCGTTTTCTACATTATCCAGCAAAAAGTCACCATATAAATAGTTTCATTGCCAGTGAGGAGGTTAGCACTTAACGTTTGTTTGTTATTCTTTACATTAGACGTTATTCTTTACATTAGCTTGATTTTGCTTTTTGAACTTGGACAGTGTAGAGATGAGTCGATATTTCTTTGCACTTCAGTTTCTTGATTATTTTACAATATTTGTTAATTTTCACTGTTCACCTGTGGAGCCTGAATCACATATCGACGTTTTAATTATTTTTTTGTGCTTCATTTCTGTGTCCTAGGTTGCATACAAAAAGAGCCATCCCTTTGTCCTATTTTCATCTGTAAGTTCCTACAGACTATGCAGATTTGTTGACTTAGCTATTTGGATAATATGAAAATGTACACAAACAACTTTTTGGAGTGCATGATCTCTGTTTTCAGTGACTGTTTTAACACTATTATTATGTTCATACTTTGCATTACATTTAGTGAGAACTTCCTGATTGTTTTTCTTCTTCTTTTATATTGTTTTCTTTCTGAGAACTAATATCCACATAAAACAAACTGATGTTTAAAATAAATGCAGTGGTGTTTCTATTGTTGTATGTTCTTGTTAATGCTTATGCTACAGATAATAGATGGAAAAAAAAGGCAAACACCTCAGAACTAAGAGTCACAATTGTTGGTGTCTTTATGGTGGACATTCTTTGTATTTAAGAATTACCGAGTTGAAGGTTATATGGGGATTTACATTCTGGAATTCAACACAATTTCCAACATTTATCTTATTTTATATTTCTCCGAGTTGATGCAGCGATATCAAAAGAAAATTAGTGTCATTTGTATTGGTCCTTGCAGTAACGAACAGTTTTCTGTACCTTCTTGTTAGTTCATTGAAATTTAATTAATTGTATGTATGTATGTAGTAGATTTCATTGTTACCTTGTTCCCGAATGTTTTTACCATATCTGGATGAGTTTTTTCTTTGAAAGATTCCATTGTTGTTTCCTTCCTTTCATTTGTTCTTTATTTTACCCTTTGCATGTCTTGCCAGTTGTATTACTGAAGGTTTAGAACGTGGGTATCAGTGTCAGAATCAGTTGAAGGTTTATGATATCAATATTATCAATATTGACAATACCGGTTCTTTCTTAAAAGTTGCATTCATGGGAATATATGATCTTGTGATTGTCCATCATAATTACCCTGCTAACAGTTATTGGCTTGATACCTATGCTTTCCTTTATTCTCTCTTGTGATAACTTGATTGGTTTGATGTGCCTTTCCACTCTTCACCACATTTGGCTCTTTGGACAAGTAGTTTGACAGACAAAAATGTTACTCCTTTTGACTTTCCTTTCACAAGTAGTTCTATTGCATCATGTGCTGGCTTCTTTCTACATTAGTGGGGAAATGTTCCCTTCTTGAATATTACGTAACTTAATGTTTTCGTGATTATATTACAGCCGAATAAGGTATCCAGCAAACGCTTAATCTGTTCAGTTGCCACACAACCTCTGCCATCGCAAACTGAAGAGTCAAAGATGGATGCTCCGAAAGAGATCTTTCTGAAGGACTACAAGAAGCCTGATTATTTTTTTGACATGGTAAATATTTTAAAGAACCAGTTTCAAATGTTAAGCCTTTCTCTTCTGCTGCTATTTGTGGCAAAAAAGAATAAGAATAAAAATAAAACCAATCACTAATATGATTGTGATGATAACACGTATAACAATTTTCCGATCCATTGCTTGTCTGTCATTTCTGGTGCTTTTCTATAGTAATTCATGGAATCTTAACAATTCATATATTTATATTGTCTTTACTGGATTGATGGTGCAGTTCATATTCCATGTTTGTTTGTTCAACTAATACCTCTTTAATGTGCTTTTCAGTAAAGGCAAAACAGTATACTTCTTTTTTTAAAAACAAAGATGCAAGACCATGAATCCGTTTCGATAGCTATATGTGCAGTTAGTCTATACAGTCATCCATTTTATACTGGTACAGTTCATCTTATTTATTGGCCATCCTTAGTTTATTTTAGCTACTTGTAACAATATAAACATACAGTAACAATATATTACTTCACACCTTCAGTGAAAAATCTTAAATGGGCTGGGAGCTAGGGGGTCTTTAGTGTATGATAATTTCTATAAGCTCAAGAAATTTTGGGAGCTAGCATTTTGAATGGTTGAACCATGGTAAACTGTTTTATAATTTTTTACAAGCATGATTGGGCGGAGTTGCACCGGAGTGTGTGACTATAGAAAGTGCTCGCTTGGGGAATTACATCTTATAGATGCGGTAGGCAATGAAGCTCTAGCCCCATACGCTATAGGTTTATCTTATTATTTTGTTGTGCGTTATTTTTCGCCGACATTTGCGAGGTTGGAAAACACACTACCAGAGTGTGGAAGCATTTTATATAGTTTTTGCAGTGGTAGAAGTAAACGTTCATGTTATCCATCCATCCAATAGTTTTCCTTTCAGCTAGGAAAACTAGTGTCCACTTAAAAAGAAACTATGAGAACTCATTTTTATTTATGTTCAAACTATATAAGGTAAATATTGAAAAGAATGCATGAGGCTGAGGTTATACGGTAAGATCAGGGGCGGAACCAGGATTAGATGACTGGGGGCCGGGCAGCGTTACAAGAAGACATACAAAATGTATTCGTAAAGTACATAGATGCGATGGTTTTCAAGTCACCGAGTTCAAAGAGATGGTGTTTTACCATTACGTTTAAGTATATTTGAGGGGAAGAAGTGAACAAAATAGATATGAAATTCATTGCTCGGACCCAATGCAACATATATGTGAGGGATCGTGTAAGAAAGTCGAAAACAAAAATAAGTTTTAATTGGATGAGTACGAACATAAGTTACGAAGATTCCAACCAAATTACTTTAAATAAGCAGCAAATTTTTCCATGCGTTTATTAAACACAAAATCGTTCACATATTAACGAAGATGTGAATGAGAAACTGACACTGATTACATCCTTAATTTTCAAAAAAACAAAAATTTAAAAATATAATCATTGGGACTTGCCAAGAACTAATTAATCTTTTAAATTTAAGGGAATGAGAGAAGCGTGTTTAGTAACTAAACATTTTAGGTAGGTTAAATTAACCATGACATTTAAATTAAACATTTTAGTTATATATATTTTAGACGGTTTTCTTTTCTTAATCAAATGTTGACTCCGCTGTGCTATAATTAAAAACATGAAGAAAAAAATGGCATAGCTTCAAACGAAAGTCTAAAAATTTTGGGGACAAATTTGTTATTTTTATCTAAAAATCTAAAAGTTTACAAGAAAATATCCCAAAATTTAATGTTATTTTATCTAAAATTATCTAAAAGTTTACAAGACAATATCCCAAAATTTAATGTTATTTTATTTAAAAGTTTACTTAGAAAATATCCCAAGTTTTAATGTTATTTTATCTTTAAAAATAAATGACAACTTCCATAAAACAGCAAATGCTGCTTCCAGGAATCGAAGCCCTGACCACAAAGTTTGGGAGACAGCGGACAACCACCAGGTCAAAGGAGCTTTTGTGTTACTAGAAAGAACTTTCTATACTTATCCTTATATGTCGGTCTGTTGTACATATATATGTATGAAAATTTTGAAAAATGGGGGGAAAATTTTGAAAAAGGGGGGGGGGGCCATATATAGCGTGGGTCCGCCCCTGGGGAAGATATTATTCAATTTACTCGATTTGGGGCATGCACCAACTAATTTTTTAGTTCCAAAGCTAATACCCAAATTTACAACATCTATTATACATTTGACAACGATTTTTGAATTTTAGGGCTGACTAGGACAAGATAAAGAGTGGCTGAGATTTGATCTTGGTAAATCAATGGTTGAGATTGGATTTTGTGAAATTTTTTGGGGAATATAAACTTTGAAATTAGAAGTGCCTTGGAAAAGAGCGTGGAAATTAAATTTGGGGGGAAAAGTGCAGTGAGAAATATTGTGGAGATTAAATTTGGAAGAAAAAGTGCATTGTAAACCTAAACTTTGAAATTAAAAGTGCCTTGGGAAAGATTGTGGAGAATCATGATCCATTAAATTAAACAAAATAAAAAATTTAGCGTAAAACAATTTAGCGGAACGATAAATTAGCGTAAAAATACATTGATGTTTGTTGTCTTCGGCGCCCGCTAATTTTTTTTTTCAAAGATTTGTTGTTCTGCTCCGAAGGCGCGGGCGCCAAATTTGTTGTTCTATGCCGAATTGGTTGTTCCGTTGTTCTGGGCCAAAGGCGCGGGCGCCGAATTTGTTGTTACAAAGATTTGTTGTTCTGCGTCAAAGGCGCGGGCGCCAAATTTGTTGTTCGACGTCGAATTTGTTGTTCCGTTGTTCCGCGCCGAAGTCGCCCGCGTAATTTTTTTACAAAGATTTGTTGTTATGCGCCGAAGGACCGGGCGCCAAATTTGTTGTTCGACGTCGAATTTGTCGTTCGACGCCGAATTTGTTGTTCCACGCCGAAGACGCCCGTGCCGAAGGTGCCCGTGCCACTAAATATTTTTACGCTAATTTATTGTTCTGTTTAATTTTGGCTGTGTAAATAATTTTTCGGGGAACAAAAATTTGTCGGGGAAATGTTAAATGAACCGTGCCCGCGGGCACGGGTTATGACTAGTACTTTTATATTCCATGTGCCCCCACAAATCAAAACTATAGGCTGAACTGGAAAATCGCTTAGTTTTCTGTTTTAATAATTTTTCAATTGCCATGATTTTTATTTGAGATGCTACTTGTCTTTACTTCTACATATTTAGAGATCGGTTGGTTGATTGTGTTGTGCGACGGAGCCCAGCTCTGCTAACACAGCACATCGTATGACGCATGATCGTGGAGACTGAGGACGGAAAATCAGCAGCAAACAAATAGAGTACAAACAAGATTGCTTTTAGGCCGTGGACGGCCATGGGGGAACACCGATGAGCTTTATTACGAAGGAAAGAACAATACAAATCTTCTATTCGTCCAACGAAGGAGAAACACACAAGATCTCTCCAAAAGCTCACAATACAATCTCTCAGAGTTGGCTCTCACAAATGGCGGCTCTCTCAAAGGATATAATGTGTTCCACACGAAACCCTAACCTAAAATTCTTATTTATAACCCTAGGTTACAATAGGTGTTATCATTGGTTAGGAATTCCTCAGGATACAGATCACGACAATTACGACATCCAATCCAATCATCGCTCATACACAATCAATGCGTCGCACACTAGTGGGTCCTCTGTCGCTTCCTAGTGGGCCGCATTCCAATGGGCTCCCTTCGACCGATCGACATTCCTTCTTGTCGACCGACCCAAGTGCCGAACCTCGCGTAAGAGCCTTCATCCTTCGAGGCTTCATACGACCGATCGATCGAACACGGACTCTAACCGTGTTACGATCCCTCGATCCAGTGCCGAGCGTTCGACCCTCAGACTCGAACTGACGACCGAACGACCAAATGTGTTGTAGAAGCTACATGTCCAATATCCTCGTATCTGACTTGTGCAGAGTCAGATAGGTCGAATCCGAACGCAGTCGAGTTACCTCTGCACAAGATAACTCGTCTGTCATACTACTGCTTCTACTGCGCCGAATCGAGCCAACTTCTTCACAAATCTCCACCTTGACGAGATTTGAGCCTATCGTCTAACGGACGACCATCACTGACCTTGGTAGAGCATCGAATGGTGTTCCCCCTTATTTTGTTCCGAAGAACCAATGCTTCGCCAGAGCTACGACTGCCTCCTCCTGAGACTGGCTGACACTCTTGAGTTCAAATGACTCCACCGAGCCTCAATGCCCCCTACTGGGGACGACGTCAACTTCTTTGAGGAACCACATTGAGCAAGTCCAAACAATGCTTGAACTTGACTCCCGATACAACATTCGTCAGCATGTCTGCCAGGTTGTCATTTGTTCCGATCTTCAACAAGTTGATGTTGTCATCTTCTTCCACATAGTCTCTGACAAAGTGGAATCTAACATCGATATGCTTCGTATGCGCATGGAAGACCTGATTCTTAGCCAAGTGCACTGCACTCTGGCTATCACAATGGATATTGTACCTCTCTTGGTAGACTCCCATATCATCCATCAGATCCATTAGCCATATCGTCTCCTTCACCGGTTCAGTCAATGCCATATACTCTGCCTCCGTAGTAGACAAGGCCACCGTAGATTGAAAGATACTCCGCCAACATATTGGAGCGCCAGACAGGGTGACGACGTAGCCTGTCATCGATCGCCTTCCATCCAAGTTGCCTGCATAGTCTGAGTCGACATACCCTACAGTTCAAGGTGTCCAACGGGCCGGCCCGGGCCGGCCCGGCCGGGCTTTGGCCGGGCTCCGGGCCGGGCCGGCCAGGAGGGGGCCGGGGGGCAGAAGCCCGGCCCGCGGCCCGGCTTAGCCCGGGCCCGGGCCGGGCCGCGGGCCACCCGATTTTTTAAAAAAAAAATTAAAAAAATTAAAAAAAATTTGAAACTTGGTAAAAAATCTTAAAAATATTTAAAAAATATTAAAATATTCAACTTATTTACAAGTTACCCTAAGTAGATAAATAACCCTTAAATACTAAAATAATAGGTAATAATGTGAACAAGTAGATAATTAAGTAATAAAACATTCAAGTTTATTTGGAAGTAGATAATTAAGCCCGAAATTTTCATAAAGTCCCGGGTTGAACCTTTAAATTTTATTACTTAAAAACTTTTTTGAAGGGGGGACTTACATCGGCCAACCTTACCCTTCATACAATGGCCAAAACTGAAATAATACAACTAAGACAATAAAAATTTATCACTCAGCTTCTTCATCGGAATCTTCAGATAGGTCCATGTTCTGTGAGCGGCTTTCAGCATGGAACCAATCCTTCGCGCATACCGCTACTTCAACAATGTCTGCCTTCAGCCGCGATCTCTTGTTGCTCAGAATGCGACCACCTGCACTAAAAGCAGACTCCGAAGCAACTGTAGAAATAGGTACAGATAACAAATCTCGTGCCATAATGGAAAGAATAGGATAAACAGTTTCATACCCTTTCCACCAGGCAAGAGGATCAAAATACTCATCATCCATGGCTTCCTCCGAAAAGGGAAATGGATTAGCTAAATATTTGGATAGTTCACTAGTAGAACAATCCGAACTAACGGTTTTTTGTTTCTTCTTTCCTAACATTAGGCGAATCTTACTAGTCGCCGAAGCAGAAGCACTAGCAGAGAGACAGATGAATGGTGTGAAACATTACCATATTTAGCCTCATAAGATGCCTACAAAGTTCTTAAGCTATTTTTAGCAGCAGATACATATTCAACATGGGAAAATCCCATGTTTTCAGAATACAGTTCTAATAAACCTAGTGCAGCATCCGCCTTAAAACGAGGATCAAAAACTTTAGATAAAGAGTAAAGAAGAGGAACCGGATACCAATACTTAGCAAGTTTTGCAGACATTTCAATTATCATAGGCATTATAGCAGGGTGTGTACTTTCTCTATGCGTAGATATCTGATAAGAAATTAAAACTAATTGTTCTAATCCTAAATAAGATGTTGGGTAGTAAACCCCAGAAAATTTGTTTGAAGCAGTAAAAAAAACTTCCAAAAGTCATGCAGATGCTCTACAGTTAACCACTCTATATCAGTAATGTCAAAAGCAGGATCATGTGAAAAATATGTAAGTGCATAATTTGTAATCTGCTCTCTATTTTTAAGCATGGATCGCAGCATTAAGTAAGTTGAGTTCCACCTTGATGCAACATCAAATTTAAATGACATGTATGGTTTTTGTCTAGTACGACACAGTTGTTTGTACTGAAGTCGTCTAGGGCCAGAAATATGTATAAACAACATGAGATTTCTAATTTTTTCGTAATACGGTGAACAAGTGGCAAGTCCATCGCGAACTATCAAGTTCAAGACGTGACATGCACATCTTTGATGGAACAACCCGACCACATCAAGGGGCAAAGATCTTTTTAAAACGTTAATTGCACTAGTGTTATTAGATGCATTATCAAACGTAATTGAAAAAATTTTGTCTGCAATATTAAAATCATGAATAACATCCATTATTACATTAGCAATAGCACCACCAGAATGTGATTCCGCTAACATTCTAAAACCAATAATCATTTTATTCAGCAAGTATGAATTATCTACATAATGAGATGTAACACATAAATATGATGCACCCCATTTTGTGGTCCAAATATCAGAAGTCAACGTTATTCTAGATTTTAGGCCTGCAAAAGTTTCAATCAATTTAGCTTTACCAGCTTCAAAAGCTGTCATAGCATCTCTTCGAAGAGTGTTTCTAGGCACTCTTCTAAAGGCAGGGTTAAGGGCCAACTGATTAAATATTTCTAAATCGGAACTTTTCCCATAAGTAAATGGTAATTCTTGACATATTACAAATCGTGCCATCTCTTTTCTCAAAGTCTCAGTAGAGTATGAGAAATTAGATAAAGAGGAAGAAGCGCCAGATAAGTTTAGTGTGGTCCGTTTAAGGTCCTTTTTTAAGTGAGAGGCATGTTGTCTCTTTAGGTGGGTTGTGCCATCAGAAGGTTTGCAAGTAAAATCCGATCTACATATTTTGCAAACTGCCCGCGTGCCTCTGCCCGGGACAGTTTCAATTGAAAAGTGCTCCCAAACCGCAGATTTTGTTGATCTGGGTTGGGTTGGTGGTGTTACTTGTGTAGGTGGAACATCAGAAGGAGTAGGTTGTGATTGTGTAGCAGCGTGTACAGCAGAGGTTTGTGCAGACATGGTATAGGCATGTTGCATATTTGGGTACTGAAACGATTCAGTACGTTCATTTTGGGACATTTCCAAATGGTCATAATTTTGGGTTTCTGGGATGTTATCCCTCATCATGGCAAAGTTATCTTCCTCCTCAGTGTTGAGGTAGAAAGTATGCGACCGGCCCCTACGGTTTGGTCCCGACATTATTCTAAAAATTTAGGAACCTGATTTGTTGACAGCGGATTGAACTGAGATGATGCTGAAAGCGGAGGAAGATGAGCGCAATAACGATTTGGGCCGCGAATCTTGATCTTTCTTGCTCGATTTGGGCCGCGAATCTTGCGAATCTTGAACAGTTGAACGTATGAGAGAGTTTGAGAGAGTTTGAGAATTTGAGAGTATGAGAATTGTGAAAAAAATGAGAGGGGTGGGGTGATATTTATAGGGATTTTTCGGTGTAAAATACCCAAAGTACCCCTCCAAAATAGCCGTTTATGACCGTTGGGAGGGGTATTTTTGGTCAAAAGCCAAAGAAATTACCAAAAAACCCCCCCAAAAAAATCTGCCCCCTTTAATTAAATTTAAAAAAAAGGCAACGGTCATATGACCGTTGCATGCGGGCCGGGCCGGGCCGGCCCGGCCCGCAGAATCACACGCCCGGGCCAAGCCCGGGCCCGCAGCCCGGCCGGGCCGGGCCGGCCCGCCGGGCCGGCTGGGCACCCGGAAGCCCGGCCCGGGCTCCGGGCCGGGCCAGGCCCGTGGCCCGGTCAACGACACCGGGCCCGGGCCGGGCCGGCCCGTTGACCGGGCCGGGCGGGCCAGGCCTCGAGCCCGCGGGCCATTTGGACACCTTGACCTACAGTGTGCGAACCATGAACACTTCGGCTGTATGTTAGTCTGACGTCGACTGTGCCATTGATGTAACGCATGATCCACTGCACTGCTCGCCAATGCTCTCTTCCCGGATTGTGCATGTACCTACTCACCATGCTGACTGCATGTGATAGATCGGGTCGAGTACATACCATTGCATACATCAAGGCCCATACTGCATTGGCATACGGTACACTCGTCATGAGCTTCTCTCCTCTTCATTCTTCGGACACTGCTTGGCACTGAGCTTGAAGTGAGGTGCTAGCGAAGTAACTATGGTCTTCATCTTCTCACAGCCAAACTTCTGTATAACAGACTTCAAATAGCGACTCTGTGAAATATGAATAGTACTTCCACTTCGATCTCATGTGATCTCCATCCCAAGAATCCTCCGTGCCTCGCCCTGATCCTTCATGTCAAATGCAGAACTCAATTGAGACTTCAATCTCTAAATCTCTCTTTATTCGATGAATCAATGAGCATATCATCGACATAAAGCAGAAGATAGATGAAGGACCCGTCATCCAACTTCCAATAGAACACGCAATGATCATAGGGACTACGAACATACCCTTGATCATTCGTCATAAAGTGTTCAAAACGCTTATGCCATTGCCGTGGTGATTGCTTCAACCCGTAGAGTGACTTCTTTAATCGACATGCACGACCTTTATCACTCCCATAGCCATCGATACATACTACGGAAAATGCAAATGAAACCAACTTCGAGTACCTCACAGGTTTTCTTATCTCACGTCTCGACCTCGACATTGCGATAGAATCCTTCGATTGAACGACCTTTAGAGATGAGCTAGCTCCACCAACTGAGCTTGAGCCACCAACTTCACCATCGACGGCCTGGAGACCGCCTTTTGCTACATCTGATGTGGGTTGATCTGAGTCGTCGATCGATCGTTGTGGAGTATCAGACACATTGTCGAAAACCTACTTCAATTGTGTTTGTTCGACCTCCACCTTTGGTTCATTCTCATTCTTCAGTAACGTCGACTCATCAAACGTTACGTCTCTGCTCAGGATCACTTTTCTTTGTGTCGGACACCATAGTCGGTATCCATTGACACCACTGGTGAAGCCCAAGAAGATGGCTTTCTTGGCTCGAGCATCGAGTTTGTCTTCCTTCACGGTATAGTAAATTGGACAGCCCCAAACTTGAAGTGATCTATAGTCGAAAACTAGCTTTTCCGACCATACCTCCAAAGGAGGTCTTCCTTCCAATGCAGCAGATGGCAATCGATTGACCAAATAAGTCACATACGCCAGAGCCTCTGTCCAGAACTCATTCGATAGGTTCGTAGTTGACAACATGCATCGAACTTTCTCCAGCAAAGTCTGATTCAGCCTCTCTGCTACCCCATTCTGCTGCGGTGTACCAGCAACGGTGTAGTGTCTATGAAACCCTTTCGATCTACAGAACTTTTCGAAGAGATCTGGCCTATACTCACCATCATTGTCACTTTGCATACGCTTGACACACCGACGATGCTGAGTCTCGATCAGCGTCTTCTACTCGATTACAGTGCTAAGAACTTGGTCCTTCGACTTCAGTGGAAACACCTACACCATGTGTGAGAAATCGTCGATAAATGACAAAAAGTAGTGTTTCCCTCCCCATGAGGCTGTCCTAGACGGGTCACATACGTCGGTGTGTACATAGTCGAGTGTTGCCTTCGTATTGTGGATGGCCGTCCCGAATGAAGCACGTGTTTGTTTACCGAACACACGGTGCTCGCAAAACTCGACCTTCCCGGTCTTGGTCCCTTTTAGACGACCCCAACGATAAGCTTCTGCAATGCTTTCTCGTCCACATGACCTAGTTGCATGTGCCATAACATTGAGTCGTCCTCCTTAGACTCATGAGTCAGAGCCGCTGTGCCAGCTACTATCGAGCCATCCAAATAATAGAGATTGCCTTGGTGCTTCTCCTTCATCACGATCATTGCTCCTCGAGTCACCGTCAGAGCTCCATTCTCCCTGGTCACTCGACATCCCTTGGATTCGAGTGAGCCGAGCGATATGAGATTACGCCTGAGGTCGGGAACAAAGCGCACTTCCTCGATGTCTCGTGTAACACAGTCGCTCATTCTCATCCGCACCGACCCGCCACCTACCGTGCTACAGGCTCGGTCATCGCCCAGCAAGACTGTACACTTATCACCTTCCCCGAAGGTCGTGAAGTACTCTCTATATTGCGTCATATGGAACGAGCACCCAGAGTCGAGCACTCAACCATCTGACGTTACGCCCTTCGAAGTATCGACCAATACATACTCCTAGACCTCAACGTCCTTAACGACGTTGGCAATTGCGTCGTGCTTCCTCTTTGCCTTTGGGCAGTCTCTGACCCAATTCTTTCTTTACAGAAAGCACATTGGTCCTTTGACACCTTGCACTGTGGGCCTCTTGTCTTTTCTCTGGACTTGGATCTGAAATACCACTTCATATCTCCATCGTTCTCACCATTACGACCCCTTACGACTGTAAGAGCATCGCTCGAAGCTCGGCTACAGGTGTCTCCATCCTTCTTCCTGAACTCATTGCTCGTCAGAGTCTTTGACACCTCTTCAAATGTGATCGATTCCTTACATAGGTAAGAACCGACACCAAGTACTCATACTCGATAGGTAGAGAGTTGTGAAGAATCGTCGCATTGTCTTCATCGTCAACCTTCACGTCGACGTTCCTTAGGTCGGCAAGAAGCTTATTGTAGGAGTCAAGGTGTTCCTCCATAGAAATCCCCTCGGCTAACTTCAAACCGAGAAGCTTTTTTCTCAAGTGTAGCCGGTTCTGGATATCATTTTTCATGTACTTATCGCCGAGCTCCTTCCAAAACTTGCTTGCACTTTACTCCTCCATGTATGTGCATTTCTTCTCCTTTGACAGATAATGCAGATTGTACCACATTCACTCCAATTCAGAATTCTCCACTCCTGATCGGACATGCCCGTCGGCTTCTCGTCCAGTGCGATATCTTGACCAAGTTGGTTCAAGATATTTATGACTTCGCATCTCCACATACTAAAGTTGAAGTTGATCTTTCCATCAAACTTCTCAATTTCGAATTTTGTGTTAGACACAATAGTCCGAGAAGATGAAGAATACCCAGAAGTCGACGCCTTTAGAGAGCCGTCATCACCATCGCTATTCATCTTCGTCTTCTACGTTGATCTTCAACACCGTACGACTTTGATACCAAATTGTTGTGCGACGGAGCTCAGCTCTGCCAACACAACACAACGGAAGATACAGGATCGTAGAGACTGAGGACGAAAGATCAACAACAAATAAATATAGCACAAACAAGTTGCTTTTAGGCCGTGGACGGCCAAGGTGGAACACCGATGAGCTTTATTACGAAAGGAAAGAACAATACAAATCTTCTCTTCGTCCAACACCCAAGATCTCTTCAAAAGTTCTCACTCAGAGTTGGCTCTCACAAATGGCGGCTCTATCAAAGGATACAATGTGTTCTATACGAAACCATAACCTAAATCCCCTATTTATAACCCTAGGTTACAATAGGTGTCATCATTGGTTAGGAATTCCTCAGGATACGGATCCCGACAATTACGACATCCAATTCAATCATCGCTTTTACGTAATTAATGCGACACACACTAGTGGGCCTTCTGCTGCATTCTAATGGGCTCTCTTCGACCGATCGACCTTCCTTCTGTGTCGACCGACCCCAGTGCCGAGCCTCGCGTAAGAGCCTTCATCCTTCGAGCCTTCATACGACCGATCGACCGAACACGGACTCTAACCGCGTTACGATCCATCGACCCAGTGCCGAGCGTTCGACCCTCAGACTCGAACTGACGACCGAACGACCAAATACGCTGTAGAATCCATATGCCCAACATCCTCGTATCTGACTTGTGCAGAGTCAGATATGTCGAATCCGAGCGCAGTCGAGTTATCTCTGCACAAGATAACTTGTCTGTCATACAACTGCTTTTACTGTGCCGAATCGAGCCAATTTCTTCACAGATTGGCCACACACAATCTATCACCATAATATTATAGGTATAGTAGTAAATAATAACATTAACGTGTAAAATTTACCCACACAAATAAATCTTACATTTCCGATGTTTTACAGACATCCATACTTCTATACGAACAAGGACAGAACTATGTAGAGCTTGCTCTGTGTAGCTGCCCAGCGCAAGAAAATAAAATAAAATTTTTAATCATACATTATTTCCACCTCTTTATGGTCCAATGGTAAGGCGTTGGTTAAATGGAACATGAGTTTCTGGGTTTGATCCCCAAAGGCAATCAATGTTTGTTCATTATTTTTTGTTACTATTTTTTGCATGTTGGGTATAGTTTAACCATCTTTTATGGCCCAATGGTTTATTCATTATTTTTTGTTACTGTTTTTTTGCATGTTGGGTATGATTTAACCACCATCTTTTTATGGCCCAATGGGTATGATATTCATTATTTTTTGTTACTATTATTTTCATGTTGGGTATAATTTAACCACCTCCTTTTTATGCCCCAATGGGTATGGCGCGGGTATATGGAATCAAAGCTTTTGGGTTTGATCCCCACGACAGTTATTTTTTATTCATTATAATTTGTTACTTATTATTATTGTTTTGCTTGTTGGGTATCGTCTAGCCAGCGTCTCTTTTGGTCCAATGGATAATGCGCTTAGTCTATGGAAGCAGAGCTTTTGGGTTCAATTCCATATCAGTCGTTATATATATATATATATATATATATATATATATATATATATATATAAAGATGCTAATATGAGATGGTGAGATGGTGAGATGAGATATTCATATCTCGAACTAGCCAAAACTATTTGCCAAATCATCAATCGGAACCGTCCATCTTCTTCTATCTATCAAGTGATCTTTATGTATAATTTTTTGTGTCATTTGGACATTTCTATCAGATCCATCAAGTGTTTGCAAGATGAACGGTTTACAAGCTGCCTGTAAATGTAACAAAATTGGAACGGGTTGATCCATAGGATTTTGGGGTTTATAATCTCTAATTTTTTTAGGGTATAGATCTATCGACATGCTCTTGAAGATGAACGGTGCCGATCGTTAATTGGTGTTGCCGATTGTGCTAGCTCACGCTAAGGATTTGAGCTCACCATCTCATACTAGCATTACTATATATATATATATATATATATAGGTAAAGTGTTCCTAGGGTGACTCCTTAGATTAAATCTAAGGAGTCGCCCCCATTTTCTCCCATCTCCCACAATTTTTTTTGAAATTTTTTTTCTTGGGATTGTTGTTCATCTCATGGATGATCAACATACCAAAAATCAAGTCATTCCAATACTTTTAGAGCCCCCATCTACCCCTTGCAACTTTATGTGTTTTTCAGCACGTTTTCAGACCGTTGAAGTTGCAAGGGATAGATGAGGGCTTTTAAAGTATTGGAATGATCATCCATGATGTGACCAACAATGCTATGAAAAATAATTTCAAAAAAATTGTGGGAGATGGGAGAAAATGGGGGCGACTCCTTAGATTTAATCTAAGGAGTCACCCTAGGAACACTTTACCCATATATATATATATATGGGATTAATGGGTATCATACGCCATATGAGAGCTTCTCTCATACTCCCTCTCACATAAAGCACCCAAGTACAAGCCCACATGGGCTTGTACTTGGTTGTACTTGAGTGCTTTATGTGAGAGGGCGTATGAGAGAAGCTCTCATATGGCGTATGATAGCCATTATTCTATATATATATATATATAATCATTTTTTGTTACTTATTATCATTTTTTGCATGTTGGGTATTATTTACCAATTAATTTTTTGTTATGATTTTTTGTAAACCTATGCTGGACTTGTTACGAGAGGGGAAAAGGGGAAAAGGGAAGCTGGAGCAGAAACATTTTTTTGCATGTTGGGTATTGTTTAATGTTTAATTTTTTTGTTGCATGTTACTTATTAGCGTTTAATTTTTTTGTTATGTTTTTTAAAAATATATTCTCTACATTAGCTTTATTTTCGCCCAGGGCAAAAAGGGCAAAAAAGTTCCTGGATACACGCCACGAACGTACCCTTCCCTTGCCATTGCATCACATGGGCACCCTGCATCTTTCAATTTCAAGTCATTTCAGAAGCCCTTTCTCTTCCATCTTCAAATAAGTTGCATGCTGGATATCTTATCTGCTCTTTTTAAAACATTGCACTATCTTTAAATCTTAAAAACATATGACTGCATGTGCATTTGATTGTAGATCCATATTACTGAAGATGTGCATCCTGTTATGTACATGCTGGTTCATGTAGATAGATAGATATGAGAGTAACATTATCATGTGACATATGAGCAAAACACTCATATAGCGTTCCGAAAAGTTCACTCTACACATTTTTTGGACGGCAAACAGTGTTCATATCGCTCTTCATATTCTAAAACCCAAGTACACCAAATATAAAGTGAATTCTATGCTTTTTGCTCACTGATCTATGGGGTGCAAAAGTTCTATTACATTGTTAACAGTTTTATTATTGTAAAACCATGGATTCTCCAACAACTATAACAATGAGCACAAAGCTTTGTGTTCACTAGACTCCGTTGTGTTTGGGTTAGAGCATGAATATCAAAATGGATGATGATGCACATTAAAAAATGAGTAAATTGCACTCAGACCCATTTGAACCAGGGGCAGTGTGTCATTAGTACCTCTTAATCTATTATGATATTAGCACTTGGATTCTTTATTTCACAAAAAACATCAAAAATCAATTTTTTCTTCTAGTTTTGCCTCTTCCTCATTTGTTTGCTATCATTGCTCTCTCTCATCTTTCCCTTGCATCTCTCCCACTCGCGCTCTCTGTTATGCTTCCTCTTCTCTTTCATTCTATCTAGTCTCTCACACGAGAGAGGAAAATGAAGGAAGAAAAGGGAGCGTGAGAGAGGGACAGATGGGAAAGAGAGACGATGGCAGCAGCTAAAAGAGAAAGAAGAAGGGCAAACTTCAATTTTTTTATTTTTTAATGTTTTTCGTTTAGTGAAGGGATCTGAGAGCTAATATCATATATTAAGGGGTATTAGTGATACACTGTTTATAGTTCAGTGGGTCTGTGTGTAATTTATCCAAAAAAATTGTAGAGCACGGATTTTGCAGGCCGTCTTATGAGCTCTTTGCTTATGCCATATGATACCCATTATTCTTATACGTGTGTCCGTGCATGCATACGTGCATATGTATATGTATGTGTTTATGTGTGCATGTGCATATGTGTACGTATGCATGCAGTTATATGGATGTGCACGCGTGTATCTTTGTTCCATTGTTCATTATGTGGTTGTTGCGTCTGCAACCACCTGGGTGATCCACTGCAGTTTTTAATCTTCATTATTTGTGGCAGTAAGATGGCTTTTAAATTCATTATAGTGGATTAGGTCGAAATATGAGTCCACTGTCTTGTCCTATTATCCCAACGACATTCATGCATCAAGGGCCTGTCATGTTTTAAATCCAGTTCTTTTCTCCTACACAAAAAGGGAAATTTCCAATTTTTGTTTGGTTGAGCGCATGCCATGTATTTTCTGAACTGTAAGTTTAGCACATAATATTTTTAGTTTATTACTTGTGCTTTTTTGTTTCTTGTTTCATTATCTTATATTTGCTATTAAAATATTATACTGTGCTGTACTAATTTTGATGTTACTATCGATGCATTGTCATGATTTTCTTGTTCCTTTGTAATTTGGCTAAAGTTTTAAACGTTTGTTATCACACTATACCCATGAGTTTTATACTGATTTTGGTTACCGACTCACTTCTGCTGTGCTTCCTTATTGCCCCAGGTTGATTTGAAGTTTACACTTGGTGAGGATAAGACAATAGTCTCGTCAAAAATTACTGTTTTCCCCAGAGTTGAGGGTAAGCATTTATTGATGTTGGAATTTATTTCCAATTCACTACAACACTGTTTAGTTTATTCTTCCTTTTGCCTTCTGATATTGACTTCACCTGGTACACACCGTATATCTAATATCTATTAGTCTCAAGTCCTTTTTTCTTGTTTTAACCATCTGATTTTCTTCTCTTTGAATTTCCTCCAATAACACTGCTCATTTTCAACTGGATGCAGGTGTTTCTTGCCCGTTGGTGCTCAATGGTAATGATCTTAAATTATTATCAATCAAAATTGATGGCAAAGAACTTAGGGTAGGCATTGAATATTCCTTCTTACCTTTCAGATTCATGCATTCTTTTTATTTGTACGTGAAACTTTTACACCTTTTATTTTCTTATTTATAAGTAAATAAAAATAAATTATCCTCTTGTTGGCAGATGTTAATCTAGATTTTAAAAACTGATGCATATTAATAAAATTACGTTTGATTATATTATTCTAAGGTTGATGCTACAATGTCTGATTGGAAGCTAATTTGGGTTTTGATATTTTAATAATGTCAAGTTGACAAAAGCTGAGTACTTTTAGTTCATTAAAATGTAAAACCAGTAGTTTCTTCTGCTGCTGGAATTTATGGTCAGCTTGGCTTGTAGATGTAATAGAAAATGGACCTTTTGGGTATTTTGAAATGTCATGGACATGATTAACAACCGGGGGGAGGAACCACCCATGGTTGGAAGTTTTATTCTTAAACACGTATCTGCTGTCAAACAATTCTATTTCTTCACAATTTCAGTAGTCTCCATCCATATCCTCAAACATTGCATCTGTTGCTGCCTCTGACTGTGCTCATTTATTTGTAACAAGCCAATATAAAATATTATAAAGTACAACACTGAAATGGATCATGAACAACAATTTTGTTACTGTCATCTATAGAATGATGGTGACATTGGAATGAAGGGTGAATAGTGAATTATTTGTTTATCCCAGATGTGTCTGATAGCGTAATGCCCACATTGATTGATCCGGAGTTCAGAGCAATCAGTTTGTACTAAAATCAGCAGCTTTCATCACACACTGTTGAAGGAAAAAAAACCAGAGCATGCGAACTAATAAATTCTGTCCAAGGTCCGACAGCCGTGGAGTATTTGATTGTTGAGATGATACCCAATAGATTCTCCGTCTTTCACCCACCCACCCACCCGCTACACCCCAGCTTGCTCCCTCCCTTCCTCGCTAACACACACATTTATGTATTATTGCAATTGTGATTGTGAGGGCGGTTGATTTAAGCTGGAACTATGAGGAGTACAGTAGCAGTTTGATGTATGATTTGATGTATGAACACTGGTACGCCTTCTGGGGATTTTGATGATTGGACCGTACCTTTCATACTAAGCCAGATATGAACTGTATGGAATATCTATGGATTGCACTTGTGCGGTTTGGAGGTTGTGTCGAAGTACAGGAAGTGATTGTGACAAAGGTTCAAATGACGATGTTGCTGTGGATGATAATTTGAGCCAACATAATGACATATATCTTATTATATATAACACCAAAAAGGGTTTTAGAGGCTTGAGCACGGCTGAGTTCTTTATGTAGCCTGTACATCCTCAAGTATCATCAGTATACAGTTGCGCTCTTGCATTTGGAAATATACGGTAACCCATACAAAATAATTACCATTAACTTTTTTCTTCACAGACATGAAGTCTACATGTTTTATTTTCGCATATAGTGTCCTTAAACATTTTGTAGTTTTCATGCACACCCATCTGACTAATTTTCAGGCACACAATTTTATAGAGCAAAGTTTCAAGCACTACATGTCATATGATTATAGTATATCTTCTCATTATTAATAACTGTTCTTTTGTACCATACAACTCTGCAATTTGGCAAAGTGATTTCTCCATATACACTTAACAACGGAATTGTGACGTCTATATATATAACAAAAGTTGCTTAGGGAATGCACATCAGAAAATCTACTCATGCTGCAAAAGGTCTGTAGATGGCTGGACACTATACAACCCATTGAACTACACATGCCATCAACAATTACAAAAGCTTGATGGAGGGGAGAAATGGAGCACAAAAAGAAAACATGGGCAAATGCATTTATGAAACTAAAATATTATCTTCCCCCAAATATAATCATATTTTATCCTTTTACATCACCATAACATAAAATGGAATTTTTATTTCTTTGAGTACTTGCATTCACACGTGCCGGAAAACTAGTATTTTCATAACTTAATGGCCTATTCACAGTTTTTATACAACATGGAACCTGTCACTGTACATTTTAATATTTTGATGTATGTGCAATGTTGCAGGAACAAGATTATCACTTGAGCTTGCGTCACCTTACACTGTCATCACCACCTAAAAGTACATTTACACTGGAAATTGACACCGAAATATATCCTCAGAGCAACACTTCTTTGGAGGTATAACTGTTTGAATGTTTCAAATTTTATGCATACAATGGATGCATCATTCTCATTATGCTTTTTTTCTGTTTCTAGGGACTCTACAAGTCTGGTGGGAACTTCTGTACGCAATGTGAAGCAGAAGGGTTTCGGAAAATTACCTTTTATCAGGTTAATTCCAATGTTGATATTTACCCCAGTAGTGTTAAATTATGAAGTGATTTAGAATTTTTTCCTGTATCTATGTATGCATGTATGTCAATTGATTTATCCACATATGATTGTGTCAATTGATTTATCCACATAACTGAGTTTAATAATACTATAATTAATAAATACATGACCTTATGGTTTATATCCATCATTGCGACTTGGAGCTTCCATGTTGGGGTCTTGTTGTCCTTGTGCATGTGTAATGTCGCTAATGTGTGCGTATTATTGTAGAAGTGGAATTTGGGTTGCATTAATTACTTGACCTCGACGGTCATGCACCTACATGCTTGTGCTTATGAAATAAAATTTTATGTGTGGTGAGTTCACACATATTGTCGAGAACAAACCATGATTTCTTCATTCAACATTGTGTTTCCAGGACCGACCTGATATCATGGCAAGATACACTTGCCGGATTGAAGCAGATAAAACTCTTTATCCTGTATTGCTATCTAATGGAAATCTCATTGAGCAAGGGGATCTTGAGGTACACATTATTTTAAAAGTGGCAACATGTTATTTTTACATATGCCAGGTTTTACATTTTTAAATTTTAATTTTATTTGGACTGCATCTTACATGTTGGGTCTTTTCATTTTATGAATATTTGCAGGGAGGAAAGCACTATGCTCTCTGGGAGGATCCTTTTAAAAAGCCCAGCTATCTATTTGCATTAGTTGCAGGGCAATTAGAAAGTAGAGACGATACATTTGTAACTTGTTCAGGCAGGAAAGTTGCTTTGAGGATCTGGACTCCATCCCAAGATGTACCAAAGACAGCCCATGCGATGTATTCTCTGAAGGCAGCTATGAAATGGGATGAGGAAGTTAGTATCATTTTGATTTTTTACTTTGCATTTATGTTTCTCAATGTACCTGATCAAATCTTGAAGTATTTATCTGCTTTGTTATTGGTTCAGGTATTTGGGCTTGAATATGATCTTGATCTATTCAACATTGTGGCAGTCCCTGACTTTAATATGTAAGTTGAATATTTAAGCTCTTGTAGACTGATGCCCATGATTTTGTAATTTACAGAAAAGTCTTTATCCTTTGTGTTTATTTGTGAATGGAATTACATTTGGATGTTACATTTGTAAAATATCCTCGCTTTATATGCATGGATGAGAACAGCGCTGTGCTACGGTAGTAGCTGGGTCATTGAGTGCACCTCTTGCATCACCATCTTATCGATATATAAGCATGATAATAATTGCCATGATGGATTTCTGCTAACTCATGCTCATTATACAGAGGCAGAACCACCTTCTGAATTCCAAAGAAAATCATGGAACAGTCAGGACAAATTGTGCAGTATTAATAAGGGTGTAGATAAAAAAGCATGTTCATTTAGTTTTGATCTACATTAGATAGAGAGAGCTCCCTTATAGGGACTTGTGTGAGAAAACTAAGGCCATTGGCTTGATGGCATAATTTTAAATTAATTGTTGAAGCACCATTACCTCTATCCGCATCTCTAAAGCTTGATATGCAATAAGTTGTTATACACATGCATGCATACTAATCTTTTCCATTCAGAAATAATGTAACTATTTTAGAAGGTTCTGCATTTGGTTTAACAATTGGTAACCAAGTCCCATCATATTTCTGAGGCTTTACTCTTATGCATCTCTTAAAAATTTGCGTTTCTTTTCTATCATACGACTTCTGTTATCTCTGGGCATGTTTCTAGTTCTAGGAATTTCTGGAAACTGATTTGTCAAATTATACTTCATTTTTGTCGAAAGAGACGGTCATGCATGACTTGTTTCTGTCATTTTTATCAAAATTTAACTACCTTTCTGAGTACTTTTAAATATGTGAATCGAAATTGGTGTCCCCCTGATTCTTTTGGTATGTTAGATAGAACTTCTTCATTAATACTAGATTTTTAATCATATATTTCGCTGTTCAAGAGCGATGTTCCCTAGTTGTTTAATCTGGGTAACCAACGTCTGGTTCTGGAGTTCAACAGCAAATGATTTGAGCAACTTATTCTCTGTTATCAGTCATTCTGCCAAAGAATGTTGAATTCTTGAAAATCCAGTACGTTTAGTCTTCTAATTAGCAAGCAAACTCAACCTTTTCCTACTTATGTTCGGTTTGTTAAACTGTTCGTGCTTCACCAGTATCTAGTTCTCCCTGATGCCAGAGAGAAAAATAAAGCTGTTGGTGGTGATTAGGGGCTTTTATCTGTTGAATGATCTGAACTATGATATAAATTATGTTTACATGATTAGTTATATAACACTAGTATCTTCTTTATTGAAATACTTCATTTCTTTTTTCTGCATCTGAACTAATTGCCGTGTACACTTTGGGTTTTGCAGGGGAGCCATGGAAAACAAAAGCTTGAATGTATGCTTTTTATATTACTTCGCATTTTCCATAGGAGTCTGCTCATCTTTATGAAAATCTCTTCCTAAATAAATTTAAAAAAATATTGCAGATTTTTAATTCAAAGCTTGTCTTGGCATCTCCTGAAACTGCTTCAGATATGGACTATGCTGCAATTTTGGGAGTGATTGGTCATGAGGTCAGCTATACTTTAAAAAGTTTATTGTTAAATTGTTGAAATCTTTTGATGTAATAGCTAATGGTATCTAATATACATGGTTTCCTCGTCCACTTTTTGCAGTATTTCCACAACTGGACTGGCAATAGGTTTGAACTGTTACTTTTCTGTTTATTTGCATTTGAAGCTGCTAGAATTTTTTTGCTTTTTGTTTTTTCTGTTTTGAACTGAACATTGGAAATTCTTTGCCCATCTCATCCACAATCAACTTGAATGAACATGGGCTACCAAAAAACCCTAAATAAATTTGGGACATACTCCATGTCCTCAAAACAATGATGTAACTGATTATCTTCTCTACAACCATGCTCTTCTCATTCACAATCAACTTGAATGCACATAGAATACCCAAAAAATTTAAAACCCAAAACAATTTTGGGATAAAATCCTGTCATCGCGAAACAAAGATGTGACTGACACTCTTTATAGCAATTGAAACTGACCCGTGAAATAGAAAAAATTTACAACTTTTGAGACAATGAATTTAAAAATGGATACAAATTCCAAACCTGCATCTCTGATATGGTGGAAGTCCCAATGAATCAACTCTGGAATTCAGTATCCCTATGTATGTGATCAGGTATTATTCTTCTTCAATTTTGATTGACACATTTGAATTATGAAACCAAGAGTGATTTGAGGGTCAACAATGTTAATGTCAGCGAGGTGCCGGTAAGTTATCTTAGTGCACAAGAATGACATTGCACAGACCATGTGAACTTGTACAGACCATGAGAATGACATTCTACTGGCAATGTGGATAACAACGGACATTGAAGGTACATAAGAATGCCATTGTACAGACCATGCGAAGGGGGTTCCCAATGGTTGCAACGGCAATGCCAACTGTGCAAACTCTGAGAATCGTCTATGATAATGGCTGCATGAGACAAATGAGATTGTGGATCATCAATGACTGCCAGGGTGGGGGTTAGCTGATTGCATCACAGAAGGGGTCTTCTTGAGGACTGCCACCGGCTATGACAATGGTGATTGTGGATCATCAATGACTGCCAGGGTGGGGGTTAGCTGATTGCATCACAGAAGGGGTCTTCTTGAGGACTGCCACCGGCTATGACAATGGTGACTATGTGGTAAGTTGTCAATAGCAAAGATTACTGTCAGCCTTGTAATGCTCCTAGCCTGCTAGGCGCTATCTAAGGTTGTGGAAGATTGTTATGATCAGGTCCAGTTGATTGCCATTTGTCAGTCAAGATGCTAATGGCTGTAGTCAATCCTCATCCTCAGGACCTTAATGCTCGTTAGGTTCTTTGATGACGACTATAGTGAGGATGATGCGATGTATTGATGGAAATGGCGGTGGTTAGCTAATACAATGCTGTCAAGGGATTACAACATTGGGTTCAATGGCTGGTGTTGGTAGGGCCCGAGCTACTGGGAGGATGCTGGTGAAATGTAGGGTCATTGGAGCTAGTAGCAGTTGTCAATGAAGCTGTCCCTATTGACTTGTTGCTAACAACAGAGACCAAGTCCTAGGGTGATGGACCCCTTTGGGAGCAGTGATGTTGTGACAAAGCACAAAGATTGGGCGAAGAGGGATACACGGAGAGGGAAGGACGTTGATGCCCATCTAGAAGTTTTGAATTCTGGGGTTAGGGCAGTTTAAGATGGAACAATTTCTATTATATTTCTGAAATAAAGAATTTTGAACTCTATGCAGTAAATGATGTTGTCACTGTCACTCAATGCGTTTAGGCTAACATATTGTTTGAAATTCCAGCTCTGGATTTTGAAATTACTTTGAACTGACAAACACCTAGTTGTACAAAACAACTGTTTTGTTCTCTTATTGAATTTTTTTTCTCGATTAATGGGGAAGATTCTATCAAATGTTAGTCATTTGCATATTTAAGTTCTCCATTTGTCATATTAGTTGCAATTACTGCTTCTGATTTTTTTTAATTCCAACAAGAATATTGGATCCATAATGTTACTTCAAGGAAAGAGCCATGTATCTTTGCATACTCTGCATGATTATGTGAATTTTCCATATCAACATTTAACATTTAAGGAATCAATTGATTTGAAGGGAAAACTATTAGCATTCCTTCTATCTAGATAAACCACATCCTAGTAAGCGAGAGCATAGTCTTATGTCAAACACATGATTTTTTTTGAATTTATTGGTTTCTTTTTGTAATTTCTTCTATTATAAATCACTTACAGTATGCAATTGTTTTATAATATATTTGGACCTTAAGGCACATTACACCACATGCTACAATCAGTCTACCCAGTTGTATATGCGTAGTGCTTCAATTGATTTTCTAGAACCTTTCGCAACTATTCTGGTTAAAGAATTCCAATTTGATTGAAACTTTAAGAATTTTTAAAATATATTCGGCAATCGTCACATAAATTTTGGCGGGCAGAGACTTTAAGATGATATCATTGCAACTTGGGTCCAAATCCGAACAGACACATTTAACAAAAATAAGTATATTAGAAAGACACCGAAGCACAAAAGTTCAGGTTTTGGCACATCAAAAAGGGTGCTCGATGTGCTGAGAACCTGGGGTGTATTAGTACATAAAACTTAACCATTAATCCTCACCACAACTTTAGGGGTTTGATCTAGTGTTAATGTGTTCAAGAGAGAAACATTGGAAATTAGATTTCTAAGAATAGCTCGTACATAGAATCGGCTGAAATCATATTATTTTTCCCTTTCCATCATTACATGGAAGAATGTGAACTCAAAACTTGCCAATGCTAGGATTTGCAGGGATCACTTTACCAGGCATTCTGTTTTCCTTTTGCATATTATTAGAGTTATAGAAGATGAATTTCAAATGCCCTTTGCAAAAGTTTACCTGTATTGAAATTGTTACAGGGTAACATGTCGGGATTGGTTCCAGCTCAGTCTTAAGGAAGGTCTCACTGTCTTCAGGGATCAGGTGAAACCTAAAAACATCATAGAAATCTTCCGCAAATGGCCATATCCATGTAATGATGTATTTTATCCTAATTTTGAAATCATGATTTTTTCCCCACATATTGTAGGAGTTCTCATCTGACATGGGCAGTCGTACAGTCAAGCGGATAGCTGATGTATCAAGACTTAGGAATTACCAGTTTCCTCAGGTCTTACTTATAACTTAATATAGTAATTACTCCTTGTTTTTAGCTCTTTATCATCATGATTCTTGGTGCTTGTACCAAAAGCACATGTTGTAGAAAGGCAACTGAAATGTAAGTGTAGAGTTGTACGACTGAATGTTTAAATCAGTATTACCTTAGTGCTAAACTCCCATGATCAATGGTCCGGATCACATGGTCCAAAATGTGTCACCTGAGCTACTTGGAATGTCCCAGATCTTTAATGAATTTTATATTTCTATATTTGACAATTCTTTGACGAGAAAATGTATTTGGTTAGATTTCTTGTTATTAATGAAACTAGTGGAAGAAGTGAAAAATGAGACGCTAGAAAAGTTTTTTTAATGAGGAAAGGAATGAGTTGGGCATAATAGTTTATTTGGGAAAATGGAAATCTGTTTCAAATACATATATATTGAAATTACATTTACATGGGAGGAAAACTGGTAAATAAAAGATTATGGCTGCCAAGATGATGCACACTTTTGCTTAGATTTATAATTAAACTAGAAATTACCCGTGCACATGGTGCATGGAACCGGAAAAACGCGGAGAGAAGCAGACGGCAAAGTGAAAAAAGTGTGGGTGTGTGGGAGTGAAGCGTCCGGGGGGTAAAAACGTGAAAAGCAGGGGCCTAAGAGCAAAAAACCCGGTGGGGGCAAAGTGAAAAAAAGTGTGGGGGTGTGTGGAGGTAGCGTCCGGGGGTAAAAATGTGAAAAGCAAGGGCCTAAGAGCAAAAAACCCAAGGGGACAATGCAAAAAGGGAGATGACAACCATGCAAAAAGGGGACAGTGCAATAAGCCCCTTTCTAATGAATGCAAGCTGTTTGCTTCCTAAGGATTAAGGAGCATATAATACAAGCAGACATGCTAAGTGTGCTTAATCAAGAGAAATCCGCTTTCACTCAACCAGTTAACCTAAATATTTATCCAATGTGACATGAAAATAGTCAGTTTAAAGTTAAATTGAAACCATAATCAAAGTTATATGAAAATATATGAAATCACGAGAGTTAAGATTTACAGATTTTGTATTTGTAGAGAGATGATATTAATAACCAAGAACATTAGATTTTCCCTCTTTTTTTCTTATATTTATGTTTTTCTTTGTAGGTTTCAGCATGGTTTGACTGAAATTGTCCAGATTGTCCAATAACATATGCCTTTCTTCCAAAACTTAGTGAAACCAAACGTATATGACAGTCTTGGTCCAATAACCCATGGAACCGGCATGAACCAGATGAAATCAATACGAAACTGCAGATCCATTGTTCCTTGGTTCTCATTAACTTTGTTTGAAACATGACATTTTCTTCCATGTTTTGTTATTCTTATTGCTGTGGTAGTATGCTAACCTTACTTGGTTATAAAAAAGTTCTGTTAAAAAATGATTGCATATATCAATTCTTATTCATGATATCAAATGATTCTAATGACAACCAAGTTATATGAACATCTGACACTTTGTAAATTTTAAGTAAATATTGCAAGGAATATCGCCTCCTCCGGAAAAAGAAACGAGAGTGTGCGCATGTGCATGTCCTTGCATAAACACAAAAAACACTAAGATGGGTTGGCATCTTCTCTTGTGCGCAAACTGCACCACATAATTTGGAATGCGGGCTCATGTCAATTTCAGTTATTTTCGTGCAACTTGTTTATGCACCGACATTGCATGTTCCAACTTCCAAATACCAGCATGTAGGCATTCTATGTGTGTGCAGAAGCTGGTACTATTGTATCTTAGCATTTGTGCTAAAGTCTAACCTTTCTGATTATAGTTTTGCCAGAAATATACGATTAATAATTTCGAAGGAAAACACATATTTTGGCCCATTTTTTTTTCATCTTCTGCATGTTGGTTTGTCAACAGTTATCATGATGCTAAGCTTCAAGAATAAGACCGTGCATCAAGAGCTTCTTGTCTCTTGGCATATTGGGCATTCTTGCCGCCGTTTGTATTTGGAGTTTTCGTCTAATCCTCTGAATCTAAAATTCATTATTTGTTGGCGATCTCCAGGATGCTGGACCAATGGCCCACCCAATTCGTCCCCATTCATACATCAAGGTATTTATTATCTTGATAGGTTTTATGTGGAGTTTATATTTTAAGCAGTTGTAAAACTTAGGTTAAGTCCTTGCTGGAGCTGATCATTGTGCTGTATTTTTTAACAGATGGACAACTTCTACACTGGTTAGTTTTGTTCTATATGCTTTTACATTTTATTTGGCAGCATTGTCAATTAGTTTCTCTGATGCGTTTATCTACATTGTATCTTGGATATTTTTCCTGCTCATGTGTAACTTCAATGACATCCTTGCCTAATATCTGCATGCAAATTGCAGTCACGGTAATTTTCGACTCACTCTTGTCTTTTTTACGTGAAGCATTTGTAGTCAATGTTAATTATCCTGTCTAACAGTCTTTTTGTTGGTTTATCTGTGTCTTGGTTCTATGCTGTTGCTGACCTTCATCTCATAGGTTTATGAGAAGGTTAGTTAACTGAAAATCAGCTTTTCGCCACCAACACCCCCCCCCAAAGAATGGAATAAAATGAAGTTTATAACTATTTGGTTACCCTCTTTTATATCTTTTCAGGGAGCTGAGATTGTTAGAATGTACAAGACCTTGCTTGGAAGTTCAGGGTTCAGAAAAGTAAGATGTGGATGTTTTCCTTCACATTATCAAGTCTATTGTTATTGTTTGTAAATCGTAACATGTACTTTAGGTAATTCAGACAGAGTATACAACAGCAACAAGAACATCAAGAAAGTCGATCCCAACACTTTGGGGTTGGCCATGTGTCCTTTTTCTGAGTCAGCTCCGTTAAAAGCAATCTGATGCGATTGGGGTGCGGCAAATGTGGACGAGTGGTGCGGCGAATATGGACGAGATCTCAATTGGTAATAGTTTAATGGGAAAATCATGCTATTAAATGAGAGTGATTTTTAGTCCTCTCATTTGGCAAGGGTTTAATGGAAACTGATGCGATTGGACGGTTCGGCGAATGTAGACAAGATCTCAATTTGTAATGGTTTAATGGGAGAAATCATGCCATGAAATGAGAGAGTGATTTTTAGGCCCCTCATTTGGCAAAGGTTTAATGGGAAATAATGCGATTGGATGGTTCGGCAAATATAGACGAGAACTCAATTTGTAATGGTTTAATGGGGGAAATCATGCCATTAAATGAGAGATTTTAGGCCCCTCATTTAGCAAAGGTTTAATGGGAGGAAAATATTGGGACCCTCGTTTGGTAATAATTTAAAACTTTAAATAAGAAGGGTAATTTAGTCCTTTTGGCTAATTACCGAATTAGTGATAGTCTTGTTATAAATAAAAGGGCAATGATCATTAGAAGGGGCATGTCTATGGCGAGAAGAAAAATTGTTGTAGATTGGGAGATTTAGGCTTTAGTCTCGAAGGTAAAGCTAGGAGAGCGGCCTCCTCTCCTAAAGATGTCAATTATCTTTTATTTTATTTTTCCAAAATAAATAAAAATTACACCTTATCATCTTTTCCATTATAAAAATCCCATTTTTACTCTGAATTACCATTGAGATCGTATCAAAGTGATATCAGAGCACGACCATTTTGCGGCCATGATGGAAGATGGTAGCTAACATGATGAAATGCTATAAAGAGTTTATGTGCTCCGGCAAGAAGGGAACAAGCTTTATCGATATGAAAAATTTCAGGAGGCATCTAACATGTATGTTCTCGCAAAAACTCATTTCAACAACATTTCCACAGCTAAGAGTGGAACTCAACATTTACAATGTCTAGTTAAATTGATGAATTGTTATCTGATGACTGGATACTATCAAAGTTGCATTGCATTAGATTCAAAGATCTTAATTAGACATTGTAAATGTTGAGTACCACTGCTAAGGGTGGAACTCAACATTTAAAATGTCTAGTTAAATTGATGAATTATTATCTGATGACTGGATACTATCAAAGTTGCATTGCATTAGGTTCAAAGATCTTAACTTTTGATCTAAAGAAAGTTACAGTATTTCTTTATAGAGAACAAGCTTAAACAACACTTGGTTTTTTTAAAGCTACTGACTCAGAGATAATGAAATTTTATGGGATTTTTCATGAGGATGAAGTAGTAGAAGAAACCGAAGAAGAAGACCAAGAAAAAGAAAAAGAAGAAACTAAAAAATTATCACTTTTGAGGATACCCATCCGAAGGGCAACACGACATCAAATCTGAACAGAGACAAAGACAATGACATAGATGCGAAATAATAGGTGCCACCTTTGGAAAGGGACCATTGTCAAATCATCTCTTTGGAGAAGGATGTCCAACAAAAAGAAGATCCGGTTTCAGATCTGAACACAGCCGACGAATCCGACAAAGATCCAAGGCATCTCGACTATCAGAATGGTGCGGAAGGGGGCAGTGGCTCTCTCACAGGTCCCCAGAGCCTTGCAATCCCTCTACAGGATCGGCAGGCCCCCCTGTCTGCACTGCAGGACCCCCGTGGGTCTTGTCTTGGCACCCAGGAGCCTCACAGAGCTTCTGAGGTAGACAGTAGGCTCAGTCAGGTCTCGTGACTAGCTTCATACCGTGACGAATTCCCGAAAAACCTTGGTGATTGCCGTAGATTCCTTTCGGGCTTCGTGGAGGACGATGGAGATCATGGATGTTCTTTTGATCCAGGAGGAGACGAGCATCATTAGTCGGAGATGAGCATCTCACGCTCTTCATGCACCACTTGCAGACAAGATGGGTTTTTAGGGGCAGAGTAATGATGCGATTGCGGTGTGGCGAATGTGAACTAGCGGTGCGTAAAATATGCTCAATTGGTAATGGTTTAATGGGAGAAATCATGCCATTAAATGAGAGCGTGATTTTAGGCCCCTCATTTGGCAAAGGTTTAATGTGAAATGATGTGATTGGGCGGTGTGGCAAATGTGGACGAGATGTCAATTTGTAATGGTTTAACGGAAAAATTATGCCATTAAATGAGAGAGTGATTTTAGGCCCCTCATTTGGTAATGGTTTAATGGGAGAAAAATATTAGGATCCTCGTTTAGTAATTAATTTAAATAAGAATGGTGATTTAGTCCTTTTGGCTAATTACCTAATTAGTGAGAGTCTTGTTAGAAATAAAAAGACAATGATCATTAAAGGGGCATGTTTATGGTGAGAAGAAAGATTGTTCTAAATTGGGAAATTTAGGCTTTAGTCTCGAAGGTAAAGCTAGAAGAGCGGCCTCCTCTCCTAAAGAGATCAACTATCTTCTATTTCCTTTTTCCAAAAGAAATAAATCTTTTCATCTTTTCCACCATAAAAATCCCATTTTTACTCTGGATTTCCCTTGAGATTGTATCACAATCCGTCTTTAATTATTTATCAAGTATCATGTCCTTTTTAATTTCCTTGAGCCATGTTTTGGTTCAATTGACTACCTGATACGATTTGGGGGTCAAATCGTATTTAGGGCTGAATTTAAAAGAGGAAAAATGGAA
Source organism: Scilla litardierei (assembly GCA_030789695.1). NCBI lineage: Eukaryota > Viridiplantae > Streptophyta > Magnoliopsida > Asparagales > Asparagaceae > Scilla > Scilla litardierei. Next base: position 39,436,641 of record CM061138.1, on the reverse strand, counting down.
AAGAGAGGAATTTCTATTGAAATACGAAGAACAATAAGATAGATTTGATCTTTTTCTGGAGAGATCACTCCCTAACTTGAATCTAAAGGATCAAGTCTAATCCCCACTAACCCTAGCCGTCATGGCAATTAATCTCAATTCTTCGATAATAAACAACTAGGGTTTTTGGGGTATTTATAGGGTTCATCTAGTTATTGCTAAGCGCACACCCCGTGACTTAAGCAATGACTAAGATGTTTACAAAGCAAAAACAAACCAAACTAAGGAAGATAAGGTGGGTAGCTTTAATTCCGGCCCGTGCCCGTGCCCGCTTGCCTCCTCTTGTAGACGACCGCATCATTACTCCCCCCCAAAAAACGAACCTTGTCCTCAAGGTTGTAGTCTGGGAACTGAGCCCTGATGGTGTCCTCCCGCTCCCAAGTAGCCTCGTGGTCAGGCAACCTCAACCATCTTACCAGCACCTCCCGACCGCCCCTCTCTGTGTGTCGAACCTGCAGAATATCCTGGGGCGCCATCATCATCTCTGAGTCGGCTGTCAATGTGGGTGGCAGAGTGGCCACCGGTGTCTGCGCTCCAACCGCTCGTCGTAACTGAGAGATGTGGAACACTGGGTGTAAGGCAGATCCTGGGGGCAGCATCAGTCTATATGCCACGGGTCCAATCCTCGCCTCTATCTGGAACGGCCCATAAAACAGCGCGGCCAACTTCTCGTTCCGGCGTCGGGCCATCGACCTCTGTCGATACGGTCTCAGCTTCAGATAGACCTGATCCCCTACCGCAAACTCCACCTCTCTACGATGTGCGTCCGCCTTGGCTTTCATAAGCTTCTGAGCCCTTGTCAAATGCTTCTTCAGCTCCTCCAAAATCCCCTCTCGCTCCTCGAGGTACTGGTCCAACTGGGACACCGGGGTCGTCCCACCACGATAATGGACCAGCGCTGGTGGATCCCTCCCATATAGCACTCGAAACGGTGTCGTCTGTGCGGCCGAATGGAAGGAGGTATTGTACCAATACTCCGCCCACGCCAGCCATCGATACCAACTCCGAGGACAATCCGATGCAAAACAGCGAAGGTAGGTCTCAACGCTCCTGTTGACGACCTCCGTCTGCCCATCCGTCTGGGGGTGGTAAGCGGTGCTCCTCCTCAGAACGGTCCCATGCACCCTGAACAACTCCCTCCAGAACTGGCTCATGAAGACAGTGTCCCGGTCCGATACTATGGACTCTGGAAACCCGTGCAGACGCACCACCTCCCGCATAAATGCCGTAGCCACTGTCACTGCAGAATAAGGGTGTTTCAGCCCAATGAAGTGTCCATACTTGCTCAGTCGGTCTACCACCACCAAAATCACCGAGTATCCTTCCGACTTGGGTAGCCCCTCCACAAAATCCATGCTAATCCCCTCCCAGACCCGCTCAGGAAGAGCTAAGGGTTGCAGCAGCCCTGCTGGTGCCATGGCCAAGTATTTGTGACGCTGGCAGACGTCACAACGGGCTACCATCTCTGCGATGTCCTTCTTCATTCCCCTCCAGTACAGCTCTCTGGCCATCCTCATGTATGTCTGTTGGACGCCAGAATGCCCCCCTATTGCACTCCCATGGAATTCCTGAAAAATCAGTGGGATGTGCACTGAGCCCCGTGGTATCACCAGCCTTCCCCGATACAATAACTGTCGTCCCTCCACTGAATAGCCTGGGTGCTCAGTCACCCCGTGAACCAAATCCTCGCGGACTCTAGACAACTCCTCGTCGGCCTCCACCTCCCTCCATAAGGGCTCCCAATCCGCTAGCAGTGGTACTGATAAGGCTGCCAAAGACGTACCCTCCTCCCGCCGTGATAGCGCGTCCGCAGCCTTGTTTTCCAACCCCGGCCGATAGTGTATCTCAGACTTGTAGTCCACAAGCTTAGATAACCACTTCTGATAGTCCGCCGCCACCAATCTCTGCTCCAGTAAGTATTTCAGGGACCTCTGATCCGTGCGCACAATAAATGGCCGCCCCAGCAGGTACGGACGCCACTTCTGAATCGACAAAGCGATCGCCATCAGCTCCCTCTCATACACGGACTTCTGCCTCGCCCGTGAAGACAAAACCTGACTGAAGTAAGCCACGGGTCGCTGATCTTGCATCAGCACTGCTCCCAGCCCGTACCCCGAAGCATCTGTCTCAACCACAAAGGGTCTGCTAAAATCAGGAAGAGCCAGTACTGGCACGGTCGTCATCGCTCCCTTCAGGGCCTCAAACGCCGCAGTCGCCTCCTCAGTCCACTGGAACCCATCCTTCTTCAACTGCTCAGTCAGAGGCCATGCAATGGTACTATAGCCCTGCACGAACTTGCGGTAGTACCCCGTCAAGCCCAAAAATCCCCGCAACGCCCTCAGTGTAGTTGGCCGCGGCCAATCTATCATGGCCTCTATCTTGCTCCTATCAGCTGCCACCCCTGCTGCTGAGACCACATGCCCTAAGTATTCCACCTTCGCCTGGGCGAACGTGCACTTCTTCTTATTGGCATACAGCTGGTGGGCCTGTAACTCCTGTAACACTGTCTCTAAATCCCGCACATGCTCCTCCACTGTCCGGCTGTACACCAAGATGTCGTCGAAGAACACCAAAACAAACTGCCGTAGGTAAGGCTGGAATATCTTGTTCATCAACGACTGAAACGTTGCAGGTGCATTCGTCAGCCCAAAGGGCATGACGAGGAACTCATAATGCCCCTCATGAGTCCTGAAGGCAGTCTTCTGTACATCTTCTGCCTTCATCCGGATCTGGTGATATCCCGACTTCAAGTCAATCTTCGAAAAGACCGACGCCCCATGTAATTCGTCTAGCAACTCATCTATCACCGGTATAGGAAAACGGTCTGCCACCGTCTCCTTGTTGAGGGCACGGTAGTCTACACAAAACCTCCAGCTACCGTCCTTTTTCTTCACCAAGAGCACTGGGCTAGAGAACGGACTAACACTCGGCCTAATCACCCCCGCCTGCAGCATCTCCTTGATCAATCGCTCGATCTCATCCTTCTGGACATGCGGGGTACCTGTATGGTCGGACACTGATGGGCGCTACTCCCTCCCGTAGCACGATGGCGTGCTCGTGGTCTCTCTGTGGTGGAAGTCCCTACGGCATCTGAAAAATGTGCCCATAGCTGTCCAACAACTCCTCCACCTCCGGTGGTGCCCTCTGCTCCTCTGCCACTGCCCCAAACTCCTGGTAGGACACAAAATATGCCTCTCCTCCTATCGACACTGCCCGAGCCAAGGACTTCAGGGACGCTGCGCGACAACACAGGCTGGGGTCCCCTAGCAAGATCACAGTCCTTCCGTTCTCCTGATATTCCATCCTAAGCATCTTCCAGTTGAACTTGGTGTCGCCTAGTGTCTGTAGCCACTGCATTCCCAACACCAAGTCAACCTTCCCCAGCTCCAGGGGGTAACAGTCTACCACCACCTGAGCTCCCTGTACTGCCAGAATCACAGCCCTGCAGACACCCCTGCTCTCCTCCCTCTGGCCGGTGCCCAAAATCACCCCAAAAGTGGCTGTCTCACTCACTTCCAGCCCCACCTGCTCCACCAACTTCCTGGAGATGAAATTGTGGGTCGCCCCACTGTCTATCAATACCGTCACCTCCTGGTCTGCCAACCTGCCCACCAGCTTCATGGTGTGATAAGGAGTGAATCCCACCACGGAGCTAAGAGAAACCTCCACGACGTCTAAGTGCTGGTGCTGTTCCGCCACAGCCTCCTCCCCATCGAGTATAATGGTAATATCTCCCTCTTCTTCCTCAGCCGCCACCTCCAACTGCATGGCTCGCCCTGCGCACCGATGCCCCGGAGTGAACCGCTCATCGCACTTGAAGCACAGCCCCTTGGCCCTGCGCTCCCTCATCTCTGCCTCGGTCATCCGACGGGTCTGCCCCCCAGGTCTGGTCTCCGCGGCCGGGGTCCCGGTCGTAACCCTAGGTGCTGCTGGCGGAACTGGGTTACGTGCCGCAACCCCGCCCCACACTCCTCTAGACCTCCTCTCCTGAGTCTGCCTGTCCTCCACCCTCCTGGCTAATCGCATCATAGCTGCCAACCCCTGAGGGTCGTGCACTCCTACCTCTGCTCTCACGGACGGCTTCAACCCCTTCAGAAAGTTCCCCTCCATCGATTCCGCTGACACCCCCCTCTACTCGGCTCGAGAGGGTCTCGAACCTCGAGATGTAGTCACGCACGGTCCCCTCCTGTTTCAAGGCATACAATTGCTCAAAAAGCCCGCCCCCGTGGGTCTCCTGGAACCTCTCCATCAGGCACTCTGTCAGCTCCCTCCAAGTCCGTATCGGTCTCTGCTTCTGGGTCCACCGGTACCACGCCAGGGCTTCCCCTTCGAAATTTAGTGCCACCGCCCTCAGCCTCTTTGCTTCAGCGAAGCCCATGACATCAAAATATCTCTCTACCTGATAGATCCAGCCATCGGGGTCCTTCCCATCAAACAGTGGTGCCTTCAGCTTCCGCATATCAGGGGGCGTATCTCCTCGTAGTGGTCCCCCCCTGTCTGCCTGCCGCCTCTGGTAAGTATGATCCTCGGCCCCCCACTGTCCTACACCTCCCCTGGCCCTCCCATTGGCGAGTGCTCCCACATCGTCCCACTCGTCTACATGCTCCCTCCGGGGTCCTCCTCGTAGCCAACTGATGCGGCTCGGCCACAGCAAGGGGCGGCGGCGACTAATCAGGATGGGGTCCGGTTCAAGGGATGCGGGTCTACCATCGGAGACGACGACTTGGGTCCAACTTGGACCCGGTCCCAAACTTGTGATTACTCACAAGTGGGGAGGGCAAAGGGGTAATTAGACAATTATTAACCCCTCCCCCAATAAAGGGGCCGGCCGGCCCTAGGGTGTGGTTCATGGAAGATTTGATCAAGGTATTTTCTATTCCTAGTACTCTAGATTATTCCTTAGTTGCTAATTAAATAGTTGTAGCCCTAGATCTATTTTATTCGCAATTAGAATTCTATTTCAGATCTGATCTTCGCTATCAAACCCTAGATTATTAGTCCACTATCCATAAAAATCCTACCTTTAGTCCCCACAAAAAGCCCTAGTCGCATCAAATTGGTATCAGAGCGGTTTGATCCATGGCAAACACGCGAGCAACGGAGCGAATTGAAGTATTGGAAGGGAAGGTTGAGAGGATTGAAGCCCAAATTAGCAAGGGTTTCATCGATCTAAGAAAGGAAGACGCGGAATCGGCCGCGGAGATCCGGAAGGAGATAAAAGAGAATCAAGAGAAGACGGAGGCCAAGATGGCGGAGATACAAGCAAATCAAGGGAAAGCGGATGCCAAACTTTCGGAGTTGACGGAGGCCATAGCGGCGTTGACCGCTCATCTTATCCCGAAAGCGGATCCGAGCAAAAAAGAGCCACCTTTGGCGAAGGACAAAGGTAAAAAGACAATCTTTTTGGAAGACGAACCGGATCTAGACGCCGATGGAGGGTTTGACCAAGGAGACAACACATGGGGGATCCACCAAGCCCACGCACCGCCGCGCCGCGACGACACAAGCTATTATGGGGGGGCTCCGGCCACCCGGAACACCCCAGGGTGGCCGCCGGCCCCCCAGATACCTCTGGGGGGGTCGGCGAACCCCCTGGGGGGCGGCGGCAGGCCGCCAGGGCCATGGGAGGGGCGGCCGACCCTGCCGCCCCCCCAGGCGGCCCCGGCAGAAACTTCCGCCGCCGCCTGGGGCCCGCCGGCCCACTTCCAGGGCCGGCCGGCCCAGGCGGCGGCCTGGGGGGCCTCGGCCGACCCCAGAGGGGGGATCCGAGGCCCGCCCGACCCCTGGGGGGTCCCACCGGGCCCCCAGGATGTCCGACAGTTGGATCCGCAGGGTCCTCGTCCCCCGGGGGCCCCACCCGAGGTTCGTGGAGCACAATTTGGAGGTTTTCAGACTTTTGGGGGACCCGGCGGAGGACTGCAGCAGGGTGGAGGGCCCCACCAGACCCCAGGAGGCCCGTCGACTCAGCCCCCACCTTTTGGGGGAGTGACGGGAGATTGGAGAGCGTACCAGGATCCTCCAGGAGGGCACCAGGCAGAGTTTGGGCACCATCAGGGAGGCTGGCAGGGGCACGGAGCAGAGGGGGGCTACCGTGAGCGGGCTGAGGCGTACGTTCCAGACAGGCGACAGGGATACCAGCACAGAGGAGGATTCCAGCCGCAGGAGAGAGGGGGATTCGCTGGAGAGAGGCGCCTGAGGAAGCTGGAGGTGCCCGTCTTTGAGGGAGGCGACCCAGACGACTGGCTGTACCGGGTAGAGAGGTACTTGGAGGTGTCCGCTGTTCCAGGGGAGGATTGGCTACGGGCGATAGGGGTCTGCCTGGAGGGAGAGGCTTTGGGCTGGTTTCGTTGGACCGACCAGCAGCGACCTTTTCAGACCTGGGCTGAGTTTACGACGCTCTTGACGGAGCGATTTGGAGGAGGCCCGGCCGGCGGCGTGTTCGAGAGGTTGTACTCGCTGAGGCAGGAGGGGAGCGTGGGTGATTACATCAAGAAGTTCGAGTCGCTCTGCCACCGAGTTCGGGGAGTCTCTGAGGAGTCCCTGGAGGGCTGTTTCATGAAGGGGCTGAAGCCCACGGTACGGTCAGGGCTGAGACAGTTCGAGCCTGTTGGGCTGCGAGGGATGATGACACTGGCCAGGAAGGTAGAGGATCACCAGGAGACAGAGCGGAGGGCCCGCGGGACATGGGGAGGTGCCACATTCCGGAGTCAGGCGGCTACTGCAGGCCAGAGGGCAGCACCTACTACAGGGACCACCCCAGGGCAGGGGGTGACGGCCGCAGCTGGGAGCGGTACTGACAGGAGACAGGAGCCCCGTGGCGGGGGGCAGGTGCGTAGGATGACAGATGCTGAGATACGGGAGAAGCGGTTGAAGGGACTGTGCTTCAGATGTGATGAGAAGTTCACCCCCGGACACCGATGCGCCGCTCGTACTCTCCAGATACTGATAGCCGGCGATGAGGAGGGAGAGGACGAGGTCATCACCCTAGAGGCCGGAGAGGATGAGGAGGAGATGGAGCATCAGCACTTAGACCTTGCGGAGGTGTCCCTCAATTCCGTGGTGGGGTTCACACCGAACCACACCATGAAATTGGTGGGACAGGTGGGTCGCCAGGAGGTGATAGTTTTGATCGACAGTGGGGCCACCCACAATTTCATTTCCAGCAGACTGGCGGAGGCACAGGGTTTGCGGATGAGCGGCACCGGGAGGTATGGAGTGATGCTCGGCACTGGACAGGTGACACATAGCACTGGTGTCTGTCGCGGGGTGGTTGTGGCGGTTCAGGGGGAGCAGATCGTCGCCGATTTCCTGCCTTTGGAGCTGGGAAGTACAGACGTCATCCTGGGGATGAAGTGGTTACAGACCCTCGGGGAGACCAGGACCAACTGGAAGCTGCTGAGGATGGAGTATCAGCACGAGGGGAGGACAGTAGTGTTACAGGGGGACCCCAGCCTCTGTCGTTCCCTGGTGTCTTACAAGGCCATGTCCAGGGCTATCCACACCGCAGGAGGAGGATACTTGGTGGAGCTACAGGCAGTGACAGCGTCGGTACAGAGTGAGGACACCCCACAGACAGTAGCACCGGAGGTCGAGGAGCTGTTGGCACAGTTTGAGGAGGTCTTCCAGACACCGCAGGGGCTGCCACCCCACAGAGATCATGAGCACGCCATTGTTTTGAGGGAGGGCGTGTCTCCCATTAGTGTGCGGCCCTACAGGTACCCCCAGGTGCAGAAGGACGAGATAGAGCGGTTGGTGGAGGAGATGCTGCAGGCAGGGGTGATCCAACCGAGCACTAGCCCTTTTTCTAGCCCAGTACTGTTGGTGAAGAAGAAGGATGGCAGCTGGAGATTCTGCGTGGATTACAGGGCCCTCAATAAGGAAACAGTGGCAGATAAATTCCCCATCCCGGTGATAGATGAGCTTTTGGATGAACTCCACGGGGCAGCTTATTTTTCCAAAATTGATCTGAAGTCGGGTTACCACCAGATACGGATGAGGGCGGCCGACGTGCCAAAGACCGCATTTAGGACTCACGAGGGGCATTATGAGTTCCTAGTCATGCCTTTCGGCTTGACGAATGCACCGGCGACATTCCAGGCTTTGATGAACAAGGTCTTCCGACCTTTTCTGAGGAGGTTCGTGTTGGTCTTCTTTGATGACATACTGGTGTACAGCCGCAGTATGGAGGAGCACGTGGGGCATCTGAGAGCAGTGTTGCATGAGCTACAGGAACAGCAACTCTGTGCGAATAAGAAGAAGTGTCTGTTCGGCCAGCCACAGGTGGAGTACTTGGGCCATGTGGTATCAGCTGAGGGAGTGGCAGCCGACAGGGCCAAGATTGCTGCCATGTTAGATTGGCCTGTACCCTCTACTTTACGGGGACTGCGCGGGTTTTTGGGGTTGACAGGGTATTACAGGAAGTTTGTCCAGGGGTATAGCACGATTGCTTGGCCTCTCACCGAGCAACTGAAGAAGGACAACTTCCACTGGGGCGAGGAGGCTACCAGGGCATTTGAGGCCCTGAAGCAGGCGATGACGTCGGTGCCCGTTTTGGGGCTCCCAGATTTCAGCAGACCTTTTGTGATAGACACCGACGCATCAGGGTATGGCCTAGGGGCAGTTTTGATGCAGGACCAGAGGCCCATTGCTTTCTTTAGCCAGACACTGTCAGCACGGGCGAGGCTGAAGTCAGTTTATGAGAGGGAGCTGATGGCGATTGTACTTGCTATTCAGAAGTGGCGGCCCTACCTGCTGGGTAGGAAATTCGTAGTGCGGACCGACCAGCGAAGTCTGAAGTACTTATTGGAGCAGCGTATGGTCACCGAGGAGCATCAGAGATGGCTCTCCAAGCTGGTGCACTTTACATTCGAGATACAGTACCGCCCAGGCCTGGAGAACAAGGCGGCTGACGCCCTGTCACGTCGCGAGGAGATTACGGAGGTAGCAGCCATATCCGCACCCGTCCTCTTAGATTGGGAGCCCTTGAGTAGAGAGATCGAGGCTGATGCAGATTTGACGAGGATCCGTGAGGCACTACAGCAGGGGTCCTCGGACTATCAGGGATACAGCATGGAGGGACCGAGGTTGCTATACCATGGCCGGCTGGTGATTCCCAGGGGATCCGCCCACATCCCCATGATCTTTCAGGAGTTCCACGGCAGCGCCATTGGGGGGCACTCGGGGGTGCAGCAGACTTACCGACGGATGGCGAGGGAGTTATATTGGCCTGGAATGAAGAAGGACATTGCCCAGCGGATAGCAGAATGTGACGTGTGCCAGCGTCACAAATATTTGGCAATGGCACCAGCGGGGCTTCTACAGCCATTAGCGTTGCCAGAGCGCGTATGGGAGGATATCAGTATGGATTTCATTGAGGGGTTGCCGCGATCTGAGGGGTACAGTTCCATATTAGTGGTGGTCGATCGGCTCAGCAAGTACGCCCATTTTATACCTCTCAGACACCCATACACTGCAGTTACGGTGGCAGCAGCATTTATGAGGGAGGTGGTTCGCCTGCACGGGTTTCCGGGCTCCATAGTATCAGATCGGGACAAGGTGTTCATCAGCAGCTTTTGGAAGGAGTTATTTAAGGTGCAGGGGACCCAGCTACGGAGGAGCACGGCCTATCACCCGCAGACAGATGGACAGACGGAGGTGGTGAATAGGAGTGTGGAGACATACCTGAGGTGCTTCGCGTCAGAGTCGCCGAGACAGTGGGCCAGGTGGTTGGCATGGGCCGAATACTGGTACAACACCTCGTACCATTCAGCAGCACAGAGCACCCCATTCCGGATCCTCTATGGCCGTGACCCCCCACAGTTGATACACTACAGCAGAGGTGCTACGCCGGTGTCCCAGGTAGAAGCGCACTTGACTGAGCGGGATAGGTACTTGGAAGAATTGAAAAAACATTTGTTGAGGGCCCAGCAGATCATGAAGACCAAGGCAGATGCACACCGGCGAGATGAGCAGTTTGAGGTGGGGGACCGCGTGTACCTGAAGCTCCGACCGTACCGGCAGAGGACCTTGGCTCATCGGAGCAATCAGAAGCTAGCGGCCCGTTACTATGGCCCTTTTGAGGTGACCGCTCAGATCGGGAAGGTGGCCTACAGACTGCAGTTACCCACCACGTCGACCATCCACCCGGTGTTCCACATTTCACAGTTGCGACGTGCCATCGGAAATCATACTCTGTCGCCCACTCTTCCACCCACTTTGACAGATGACATGGAGGTGCTCCTCGAGCCGCAGGAGTTGACGGGGATTCGGCAGACCGCAGGCGGGGTTCAGGAGGTGAGGATTCGTTGGCGGGGCCTTCCTGATTACGATGCTACTTGGGAGGCTGCTTCAGTGATCCGCGACCAGTTTCCAGATTTCCACCTTGAGGACAAGGTGGCTCTTTTGGGGGGGGGAGTAATGATGCGGCTCGGCCACAGCAAGGGGCGGCGGCGACTAATCAGGATGGGGGTCCGGTTCAAGGGATGCGGGTCTACCATCGGAGACGACGACTTGGGTCCAACTTGGACCCGGTCCCAAACTTGTGATTACTCACAAGTGGGGAGGGCAAAGGGGTAATTAGACAATTATTAACCCCTCCCCCAATAAAGGGGCCGGCCGGCCCTAGGGTGTGGTTCATGGAAGATTTGATCAAGGTATTTTCTATTCCTAGTACTCTAGATTATTCCTTAGTTGCTAATTAAATAGTTGTAGCCCTAGATCTATTTTATTCGCAATTAGAATTCTATTTCAGATCTGATCTTCGCTATCAAACCCTAGATTATTAGTCCACTATCCATAAAAATCCTACCTTTAGTCCCCACAAAAAGCCCTAGTCGCATCACCAACCTGCGTCGACGCCCCCAAAAGGAGGGGGAAAACCTCCCGCGGGCCCAAGGTGGGCCGGCCATCCTCCCCCGCCCCCAACCTGGGGCGGGTCTCCATCGGCGGGCCCCAGGAGGGTCCGCCCAATCATTCCGCCCCCGCCTGGGGGCGGAAACCCCCCCGCGCCCCCCGCCTGGGGCGCCACCCTTCGCCGCCCCCCAGGGGGGGCGGAAACACCCCAGCGGGCCCCAGATGGGCCCGCTGCTGTTCGCCGCCCCCCGTGGGGGGCGGAAACCCTCCGGCGGCCCCGTTTCGGGGCCGCCCGCCTTCGCCGCCCCCAGTTGGGGGCGGCCGACCATCCGGGCCCCTTTGCCGGCCCCGCCCATCATCCGGTTGCCTCGGGTTGCTCTCCCGTGGGGGAAAAGCCACTACTTCGTCGCCGTTTCCATGATTTGTCCGTGAGACCAGATCTAATGAACCCGACGACTGCGGATCTGGATCTCGCTGCAGAAACTGGGGTTGTTGAAGCATCCTCGCCACCTCGGCAAACCCATCCTTCATCTCGCGCGAATGGCGCTCCGAGACCCGATTCAACTTCTCATCCATGGTTGCGCTCAACCCCGCCTTGAGTTCTTCCCTCATATCCGTCATCTCCTTTCGCAACCCCGTGATTTCCGCATCCAATCGCTCCTCCAGAGTTTTTGTCGCCGTCGCCCGTGTGCTCGCCATAGGACCGAGTGCTCTGATACCAAAATGATACGATTTGGGGGTCAAATCGTATTTAGGGCTGAATTTAAAAGAGGAAAAATGGAAAAGAGAGGAATTTCTATTGAAATACGAAGAACAATAAGATAGATTTGATCTTTTTCTGGAGAGATCACTCCCTAACTTGAATCTAAAGGATCAAGTCTAATCCCCACTAACCCTAGCCGTCATGGCAATTAATCTCAATTCTTCGATAATAAACAACTAGGGTTTTTGGGGTATTTATAGGGTTCATCTAGTTATTGCTAAGCGCACACCCCGTGACTTAAGCAATGACTAAGATGTTTACAAAGCAAAAACAAACCAAACTAAGGAAGATAAGGTGGATAGCTTTAATTCCGGCCCGTGCCCGTGCCCGCTTGCCTCCTCTTGTAGACGACCGCATCACTACCCCTAGAGCAGAGTTGTTATTTGATGATAACTGTGATCCTATGCCCCTGATTGCTATATTTACTTGTCTCCATTGCGTATGCATGAACTATGTCAACCAGTTCTCTATCTTTAGGCTCAATTGAAACTACCTCCACATTTTATGGATGCACACCCATTTTTTATCTTGTCTTTCAGCATGATGCTACATAATCATTCTTAGCATTCATACAACTGCTATGCATTTTCGGGTACATTTAGTTTCAAACTTTCAACTTTCAGTTCACCTACACTCATCCATCTCTGCGGATGGGACGCTTACATTTTTAACTGAAAAAGAAATCCTAATGACCCTAACTTATTGTTACATGTGTCTCAAGCAAGCTTTCAAGTATGTTCTCAAGAATTCTACTGGAACTGATACTAGAACTGAAACATGCATTACTCGTTATTCCTGCAAGGCAACATGCTTTCTTCTTACATGCAAGTAAAGTTCCTTTTTGCTCGTATTATTCTGATCTCCTTTTCTAAAATGCATCAGGGCATGGATCTTTACTTCAAAAGGCATGATGGACAAGCAGTGACTTGTGAAGATTTCTTTGCCGCTATGCGAGATGCAAACGATGCAGACTTTTCTAACTTTCTGTTATGGTATACAACAATCTGGTCCTATTTTATATTAATTTTTGACTATCTTATTGTAACTTTTTTGTCTGATTATGAATTTACGATATTTATAGGTATTCTCAGGCGGGAACTCCTCGTGTTAAAGTTACATCATCCTACAACCCCGATGCACAGACATATTCTTTGAAGTTCAGGTAAAACAATATCTGACTCCTTTAACTTCATTCATTTGAATCTGTTTGCTAGTAATTTTGATTATGGTTGTTATCTATCATGAATACTCAGATAAACATTTAAATTTATTATTCATTTGCTTCAATGTGATGCTTACTGAGATTTGAGCTATATGTGATGCTCTGATCTTTTAGCTACATTGTCTAAGTAGAAATGTGTTCTGTGTGTTGCACAGCTACATTACATGAACCATGACAAACTTCGGCCATGTAATATCTATTTGCCCCCTTTTATTTGTTTCGTATGACAAGAGTAGTTTGTGTTTGTTAGATCAGCATAATCAGAAGTTTAACCATCTTAGAAAATCCAACATGCATCACAGTCTGAACTCGAGTTGTAAGCTTCCAATCTTCCTCTTTTATCAGCCGAGTGAAGAAGCCATCATCTTCTTTCCGCCATTTCTTTTCATATGTGTAGAAGGCTTACTTCCTTCATTGAGATTTTCTGATAATAGAATGCCCTTCTATAGTGTAGAATACTCTTTGTCACTTTATATTCTGAAGTTCGAAAAAGCAGCTGTGCCCTCTGATGGACATTCTCTTGTTTCTGGCAATGGTGACTGGTCCGTTATTGTCTTTTTGTTAACATCATATGACTTCTTTTATTTTCTCTTTTCCTTAATTTTTAGCATAGTTGTTTGAAAGCTTTTTAACATTGAATTATGAATGCATGTTGGGAGGATTTTGGGCATCAGTTTCCAGAAACTGAATTTTATTGGAATTCATTTAGCACTTGTTAACCCCAACCTTTTCACGGCCTACCAAATGCTTTGATTATCTTTCTTTTTCTCTTCAGTGTTTCATTCATTGGAAAAGATAAACAAGTTGGTATCATGTATAATTAAAAATTCGTTTCTCTGGTCTATCGCCTTAGAATATGTTAATGATTACCTTTTTTGGGCATTATCAGTCAAGAAGTACCGCCTACACCTGGCCAACCTGTGAAGGAACCCATGTTTATACCCGTAGCAGTTGGACTCCTTGATTCAAGTGGAAAGGACATACCTCTCACCTCTGTTTATCATGATGGATTGCTTCAGAAAGTTGCGGATAATGACCAAGAAGTCTTTACTACGGTTCTCAGAGTCACGAAGGTACTAACGCTTCCAAATGCTGTTTTCATTTGGCAATGTTTGTGCTCTCTTGGTAAGGTCATAGTAGATAAGTCGCCAAAATACTCAACATGTACCATACAATCCCGTGTGATGGAATCCCGCAGCTAAAATGTTACTTCTGCTTTAATCTCCTTTAGTTCTTTCTAGAACCACTCCTTCATGTTACTTAAGTGGAGTTATTGCTTGGTAGACTCCATTTCAATGTTATAATCCAATCTTTTGAGCCTAGTTTGGCATCACAATTGGGAAACTAGGGTTTCGTTGGAGTAAAAAAAATCAAGGTTTGCATTCATACAAACCTAGTTTCTGAAACTGGGATTTCAGTCAAGTGAGTGTTTGACAATATATTCCATTTTTCTTTGCCTCTCACAGTTTGTGAAAATCTAATATCTTGCTAAACCATGGTTTGTGAAGTTTGGGGGCTCTCCAAATCTCAGTTTATGAAGCTCTTTGATGCGATCATTACTTATGAGAGGAGGAGGAGACGCATGCATGAGGTTCACGAGACACGGAAGCCCAAGGAGTAAAATTGCTATGCGCACTACAAGTCAGGAAGTATTTACTTTATGCACTATGGGTGGGAATAAAAGAGGCCAGCGACCTTAGTTTTGTTTATCGAATATTTTGAGTGAGTGATTGTTCTGCCATTTTTCCTAGAGAGAAATCTAGAAGAGGTTTAGGCTTTTTCCTTGCAAAAGTTAAGAGAGGGGGATCTACTCTACAAAAAGAGATCCATTTATCTTGTTATCTTTGAGTGTTATTCCAATAAAAATTCACACTTTTACCCAATTGTGTGCCCTAGGTCATATCACTCTGGTCGCCTAGTTTTAGAAACTGGAGTTTGGGCTCCAAACTCCTCCAAACTACAGTTTCCAAAACCAAACTGCCTCGCCAAACTAGACCATAAAGTTTTGATGCTATATCATCTTTTGTTATCTGTAGGTTACTTAAATCCAGTGATTATCATATTTGCTTTTCAGTAATATTCAGCCGTAAGTACTATAGAAATGTTGGTAGCATACCCGAAAAGGACCGCAATGCTCTATGATAAAAATTGAGAACGTGCTGCAACATTGACGCAATTTATTATTGTAGTTACCCTTTGTTCTCCATGAGTTCATGGTTAAATAGAGCACATCCTTCCTTTACTGCTCCATCTCTGATTACCTTAGCAGCCATCTTTTATTCGGCTTTGATCATTTGCCATTGTATAGAAGTACTCTCAGTATGCCTTTTTCATGTTTTGCAGAAGGAAGAAGAATTTGTATTTTCTGATGTATCTGAACGACCAGTCCCTTCCCTGTTGCGTGGTTATAGTGCTCCTGTACGTCTTGACTCTGACCTCACAGATATCGACCTATTTTTCTTACTTGCACACGATTCTGATGAGTTCAACCGGTATGCTATCAGAATACTGAATCATTTTATGCAATAATCAGTGCAATCTAGTTTATCATTTACATAAACTGTAAGTTATTAGTTTTCGAGTCAGAGTGCTCACATCCCTTTGCACCTTCAGATGGGAGGCTGGCCAAATTTTGGCTAGGAAACTGATGCTGAATCTTGTAGCTGATTTTCAGCAGAACAACAAATTGGTTCTGAACCCTAAGTTTATTGAAGGAATTAGGAGTATACTGAATGATACAAGCTTAGATAAAGTATGATCTATAGCACTCTAAACCTTTCCTTTCTTTTTCTTTCCTTTTTCCAAAGAATGTTGTGCACATCGTAAATGCTTTCCACCTTTTAGGAATTTATTGCAAAGGCAATTACTTTACCTGGAGAAGGTGAGATTATGGACATGATGGAAGTTGCAGATCCTGATGCTGTTCATGCTGTTCGTTGTTTCATTAAGAAGCAGCTTGCACTTCAGCTGAAAGAAGACTTCCATGCTACTGTAAGTTTTCATGTGCAGTGTTAATGTGAATTTTAAATTTGTGAGTATCTGTCTTGTGCTGAGGTTATATGATGTTTCTAGATGTTTTGATTCTCTGATATATAAGTGCTAATGATACAAACTGTACTATTAATCTAATATTTATAGAGTGAGGCTTATAATTGGCTCTATAAAATGGTACCATGAGTAACATTACGATTGTAATGGAGGTTTCACAGCAAAATATATCTATGTCAAATGAGGCCTACCTTTATCTCTGTTTATGTTTTTATGAATTATAATGGACATTCTGGTACAGAGCATGCGAATGTCTCATGATCACTTGAAATGGTTTGCATATGAACTAGTTAATTTTCTGAGCACCAGCCAGTAACCGGTTGCTTTGCAAGCACTGTATGTATTCATCTGATCTTATTTTCATATTCTTTTAACATGGCCTTGAAAAATCTTTGAAACTCTGGGGAAAGACGGTAATATATGCTTACATTTCTAGGCTTGAGGCTATAGTAACTCCACATAAGATAACAACCTTTATGTTTATTCTGATGTTTGATTGATCAGAATATCACCTGTCTGTTTTACATCTGGCTTCTGGAGTTAAACTTCATTTACTTTTATTTTTCAGGTGAAAAACAACAGAAGTTCCGAGGCTTATGTTTTCAATCATCACAGTATGGCTAGCCGTGCTTTGAAGAACACAGCTCTTGGTAATATTTACTGGCATCATAGAACAAAGAATCTCTGTCGAATTGTTTCTTAAAATCTAATGTCTGTCCTTTTTTCGTGTACAGTCTACCTTGCATCATTGGATGATCCAGAGATAACAAATCTTGCATTGCATGAATACAATGGTGCCACAAACATGACAGAGCAATTTGCAGCTCTAACAGCCATAGCCCAAAATCCTGGTCAAGCTCGTGATGATGTTCTAGCAGATTTCTATAAGAAGTGGTCTCACGACTTTTTGGTAGAATCCAATACTTCCATATCTAAGTTTTTTAATGTTAATAATTCTTCAGGATAGTCTTTTGGCATAGAGAGAATAGAAATTGTTGTGATATAATAATATTTTGTAAATAAAAATTTAAATCAGGTTGTGAATAAATGGTTTGCTCTTCAAGCAATGTCCGATATTCCTGGAAACGTTGTCAATGTCCAGAACTTGTTGAATCATCCTGCCTTTGACTTGCGCAACCCAAACAAGGTCAGTTACATTACCATTGGTTGGTTGACACAATGAATACAAATAACACTGACTCGATTTACAGTATTCTTTTGTTTCTGTTCTGTTCTGTTTTGTTTTTTGACATCAATACCCACGGAAAATTTTTTTGGCTATGCCCAAGGTTTACTCCCTAATCGGAGGTTTTTGTGGATCCCCGGTGAATTTCCATGCTAAGGATGGGTCAGGCTACAAATTCTTGGGAGAAGTCGTTTTGCAACTTGATAAAATAAACCCTCAGGTGCATTTCACTTTACTGAAATTGAACTCTATATGCTATTATGCTATTTTAATCTGAGGTCTATGAATCAAATTTCACCATTTGAATCCTAAATTAATATCAGGTGGCCTCTCGCATGGTGTCAGCCTTCTCGCGGTGGAGGCGTTTTGATGAGGGAAGACAAGTCCTTGCTAAGGTAATTACCCTTCTTTCTCTATCAAATTATTTTAACTCAGCTCTTTCCGATCTAAAATCCTGGGTAAATGCATAACTAGTCAAATATCATTAAGCTATACTCATTACCATTGGGTTAATTTTTAAAACGAAGAGGCTACTCTATCCAAAAAATTGTAATAACAAATTATCTAGAGAATGCATAGATTTCCCAAACATGAGTGCCGTAAAGGTAGAGCCTTTTCGAAAATAGTGTGGAGGTTGATTATCTTCATCCGTGTCTCCATATTGTGACAGTTTGTAAACAGAATTTTACTAAATGGATCTATATGCTATCTTTCTCTTTGCATGCATGATGTAGCGGGTCTATTGTTGTCTGTCATATAGCTGTGAACTAGCTTGAAGCATAAGGATATCTCTGACCTACCCAGAATCAAAAATGTAGGGAGT
The DNA here is from genome assembly GCA_030789695.1 of Scilla litardierei. NCBI lineage: Eukaryota > Viridiplantae > Streptophyta > Magnoliopsida > Asparagales > Asparagaceae > Scilla > Scilla litardierei. The sequence continues at coordinate 39,418,709 of CM061138.1, read as the reverse complement.
CAAATTATGAATTGGAGGCTTTTGTTTGGGTTAAGACTTTTAGATGTAAAAGCCTCCTATTGCAACTGCATAAGTCATGGTAGGGATTAGCACTATTTCTTCACTGAAAGAACCGAAAATAAGTGGGGGTATTAACGTGATTTCATAAATTTAGAGTACTTACATTTATTTCTGGATAATAATGTGAGGAGCCACTTCGATTGGAACATTTGATATACTGTTTTATTGTTTATGATTAGGATGATGCTTGTTTGAATTTTTTTTGAAATCTTTAGTGCAATTGATTATTGTGTGGGTTTGAAACTGTTTGTTTTTTGTATTAATTGTTATTGACTATTCTTGATCATGTTTCTAGCTTGTATCAATTTTTTTAATCCCATCATCCGCGCAAATCTTGCAATGTTATGACCGAAGCCCCATTGCATTTTGCCCACCAAAAGCCAATTTCTTCCCTTTTTTGGTCCATGAGATCATTATTGTATCAGCAAATCACTCCGAAATAGATGTTAAATATTCCTCTGTTTTAAGTGTCTGACAAGGGAACCTCCTAAACCTTGATATTATACATGCTTTTACTCTTTGGTGTTCCTAGTTATTACAAGTATGTATGTGTAGGTGATGACCAAGGGTAATTCACTTTTAACAACGTCCATGGTTACAATTTGATACATTTGGACTGATATTCAATTCAGACTTTACCGGCATTTTGGTGGAAGAACAAATATTGACGAAGTTTTATGACTTGGAGCTGTCATATATTTTGCAAGGGTCCTTAATTTTATGAGAAAGAAACATGTATAGACATGTAAATTTATGGTGTTGAGATATGGCTAAATTTTGTAAAACTACCTTGAAGTTTTAGTAGATTTCACAGTACTACTGTAAATATTTAAAAAACATTATACTAACCTATAACTTTTCCCAAAAGTTTCAAGAATAAACTGCAGTATTAGTCATCATTACTTCAGGCAGCACATGACTATGATGTAATTTTTAATACCCAAAATACCCTTGTCCTTTTATTTCAAACTCCTAAAAATAAATAAATAAATAAATAAACCATACACTCGCATCCTTTACCGCTCTCCCTTGTTGCTATTCTTCAATGGAAGCTGCCATGTTCCTTTGAGGATTAACATTGCATGTGCCCTCTGGCCGCCTGGCCGCCTGATTGCATGTGCCTTTGAGGATTAACATTGCTGCCCTCTCCCTTCTCCTTCACCTCACTCTTTCTCTTTCATCCCTTTCCCTTCTCTTCATCTCCCTCCTTGCGAGCAATGGGGGTTTGAGCTTGACGATCAGAGTGTTGTGCGCCGAGTAAATCACTCAACCACTAGGATCTCATACAAACTCTCTGTGCTTCAATGGAAGCTCAATTGGATCAACACTTCTTCGATGCTAATAACCATGCATTCGGTATCCTTTTATAGGACTCAAAGGGGAGGGGGTTGGTGCACCAACCCCCCATTGGGTTGGTGCACCAACCCCCTTGGTTGGTGCAACAACCATGGGCAACCCATGTTTAAATCAAGCCAACAACCACAAATCTCCACCTTGGCGAGATATTAGGTCTATGTCACACATAGCCTCATTGCCCTGAAGGGACTACCAAAGTCACAAGTCCGATCCATAATTCGTCGTTGATTTCATCTCATCACACCAATCTTTCCTTCGTCCACATAGGTCGCCATTGTGCTCCACCTCACCGAATAAGGTTGGAGACTCATCACACCTGACAAAGAAAGCAAACGAAACCTTTCTTGCAGGTTGGCATCTCTCATACCTTGGTTTCCAAACTTTGATGGAATCCAACCGCTGTGCAAGTTGTGGGGATAAGGTGTCTCCACCATACTGACTTGAACCATCACCTCTATTAGCACCACCTCTCCGGAGATCATTCAATGTTGTCTTTGTTGCGTGCGAGCTTGAGTCGGTAGCTCGCTCATCTGGAACTCTCGTCGTCTTCATCATCACCGTACCATCCAAGTAATAGAGGTTGCCTTCACGCTTTCCCTTCATCAGGATCATTGCTCCTCGTGTCACCTTCAAAGCGCCGTCCTCCATAGTCACTTTGCAACCCTTGGCTTCAAGTGAACCAAGTGATATCAAATTGTACTTCACGTCTGGCACATAATGGACATCGCCTATGTCCCGTGTGACACCATCACTCATCTTTATGCGGACCGTGCCAACGCCCGCCGTCGTGCATGCTCCATCGTCTCCAAGAAGGACTTTACGTTTACAACCTTCATGAAAAGTAGTAAAGTACTTTTTGTGAGGTGTCATATGAAACGAGCAACCCGAGTCGAGTACCCATCCCCCCTTCATCACCCCTTCCGTCGCACCAACTAGGACCCACTCATCCACCTCCTCGCTTTTGACGATGTTGGCGGTAGCATCTTTCTTCTTATTGGCCTTTGGGCACTCCCTCGCCCAATGTCCTCTTTCTTTGCAAAAGGCACATTGATCCCTCTCGATGTCTGTGCGCGGAGCTCTACTGTTGTCCCTCGTCACGGATATATGGTTCCCTTTGCGGCCTCCACCTCTTTCATTGCTCCGACCTCTAACCACGGTAAGCGCTTCGGATCTTTGGCCCATCATCTTCTCATCATCCTTCTTTCTAAATTCATTGCTAGTAAGAGCGTTAGAAACTTCATTGAAGGTGATAAATTCTTTACCATAGGTTAAGATCGAAACGATGTGCTCATAGTCTTTATGCAGTGAGTTGAGGAGAATCATCGCCTTGTCCTCATCTTCCACCTTGACGTCGATGTTCCTCAAATCTGTGAGGAGTTTGTTGTAGTAGTCTAGGTGTTCTTCAACTGAAACTCCTTCCTCCATCTTGAGGTCAAAAAGCTTCTTCTTTAGGTGTAGACGATTCTGAATGTTCTTCTTCATGTACTTCTCACCAAGCGCATCTCATAACGCTTTCGCATTCGTCTCCTCCATGAAAGGGTACTTCTTCTCCTTTGTCAAGTAGAGCCGGATCGTGCCGCAAGCGGTCCGGTTCATCATCTTCCACTCCGCATCCGACGTCGTAGTCGGCCTCTCATCTAGTACTTGATCTTGCAAAGAAATCCTCACAAATGGCTCACTCAATGATCGCTCACAATGATCCTATGGAACTTCCAATAGGATCTCATACAAACTCTCTGTGCTTCAATGGAAGCTCAATTGGATCAACACTTCTTCGATGCTAATAACCATGCATTCGGTATCCTTTTATAGGACTTGGGGGTTGGTCCTTCACACTCTTTCTCTTTCATCTCTTTCCCTTCTCTTCATCTCCCTCCTTGCGAGCAATGGGGGTTTGAGCTTGACGATCAGAGGCCAAGCCCCCATCCTCAGCATCTCCTTTGCAGGTAATCAGTATCTCCTTCTTCTATCGGACTTCACTCTGGCGAGCTATCTAGGCACCCTTCTCTACCCGTTAAGCTTCACATGCTTAACGAACAAGTCGAGAATCGAACATACTTAGTCTTCATTTTGTTGCGTAATGGGGCAGTTGGATGGACTGGATTAGCTGCAAATTCTTCTTTTTCTTCATCCTATTTTTTGATGAAAATTTTGATTTTTTGGACATGGTATACATTAATTTGAAAACTTTAGGTGTTAAATGTGATCTTAGAACTAAATTGGAACTAAATTGGTTTTACAGTCGTGTACTTATTCCCCTGTTTAGCTGCTAATGAGTCGTATTTTACAACTCCAGGAGAGTCACTGGCTAGCGTTCTCTTCAAGCTAATTAGATCAATTAGTTGCGGGTGTTTGTATCCAAGGCACTCTCTTTGCCCCTGTTTATTTTCACAAAAAAGAAAGGACTACAATGAGAATGAAATATAGCTATATGACATTTTCTCGTTGTTGAGCAAAAGAGGGAATTTTTGTGCAGTTTGGTGGAAAGAAAATGTGGAAGAGGGATGATAGTTCATGTGAATTTTGGTGAATTTTCAGTGTCAATTCTAAGGAGAACATGGCTGGAATCTGGAAGTTAAAAGAGTTTGATTAATGATTTGTATAATAGTTAAGACTCTTGATTAGGGATAAGTTCTGAGATGTGATGAAGGAATTTTGTAGAGATCCACAAAAATTTCCACTGCGAAGTGAAACTCTCATCTTATTGGATGACACAATCTCGAACGAACCTTTTAGCCACATTTGCAAAAGGAAATGAAAAAGAAAAAAAAGAGGCTATCGAACAAAGAAATTGTGAAAACATAAATAGCAAAAAAAAGAAAGTTCATGATATTTATTTGAGATTGGAAATAAAAAAGGTCAATTTATTCTTATTTTTGTAATAACAATACTTATATACATGAATGTATAATCATTAATGAAAATTTTATATGAATGTAGGTAGGATATATATGAGTGTGTGTGGAAAAATGACCGTGTGGATGTGCACATCTAAGTTACCCTTGCATGTCTTTTCCTTATTTTTTGAAATTTTTTAGGATTGTTGTACACATAATGGACGAGCAACACATCCAAAATCATATCATGGATGATCAACATACCAAGAATCAAGTGAACCCAATGCCATTTGATCCTTAATCTAACAGTATCAGAACAATAGAACTATTTACAACGGATGGATTGAAGGACAAATACCCATATGGTTCACTTATATTTAGGGTTTTGGAGTTTTAGAATGCGTATAAAAATCTTAATTTTTTTAAAAATACAAAAAACCTATTGTTATGGGCGTGCACATGTAACTTACCAGTACACGTCTATATGTACATTTTGCCGGTATATATATATATATATATGAGAATAATTAGTTTCATATGTCATATGAGCTAAGGCCTTATATACGGCCTCAAAAAGTTCTTACTCATATTTTTGGACGATCGGAACAAGTTCATTTCGATCTTCATAAAATCTAAAAACATCAAATATCGGATCGGATGAACATATGCGGTTTTGTTCGTTCATCCATCCGTCATAAAAAGTTCGATTAAATTTAAGATGGGTAGATGAACGAATAAAACCCTTTAGGTTCACCTGATACTTCATGTTTTGGAATTTTAGGGTATATATGTCAGAATGAACGATTCCAATCGTCTGAAAAATGAGGGTGAATTATTTGAAATCGCATGAGCCCTTAGCTCATATGTCATATGATACTAGTGGGAATGGGGGGTTGTGGCCACACGGTGACAATTTTCTAATGTTGGAGACCGAGAGGTAATTTTGTGCCCTAGGGGCATTCTTGTAAATATGTGCAGATCAGCCCTATATATAAGAGCGAAGGGTTTAGGGTTATGATAAATTGAATTTGAAGAAGAGAGAATATGAGTAGCTTAGTTGATAGGTTTGGAGAGTTAGTCTTTTATCTGCAATCAAATGAGTGGTATTCTCTCTAATTGAGACCAAATTTTATCTTTATTTCGTGTTATTTGCTATAAAAATCATCTCTTCTACCAAATCCTGAACTTCTACCAAAATCCTAGAATTTACTATCAAATTGACAGCAAAGCATCGATCTTGGTACACATGACGAAAAAGGAAGAAAGAAATCTTGGAGGCAACTCTTTTAGGAGTTGAGGAAAACCCTCGAGGAAGAAGAGGCCGAGGAAGTGCCGTCGGAGGCAAGGAAAAATGCAAAACATTTGGAGGCCGGGAAGATAGACCCAGCTTTACATCTGACACAGATGACGACTCCGACCCATATCTGAGGATCATAAGCGCCCAGGTCTGAAGATCTCAAGCTCAGATTTACTAGATCTAAAAGAAATAAAGGCCAGCGACGCAAATATGGAGGTGATCGACGTTATAGACGAAGATCCGAGGCCGACGATGGCTGACAAACACTCATAAATAGAGGAGTGAAGCGTTGGGGTTAGGATAGGTTGAATTTGAAGAAGAAGAAGAGAATATATGTAGCTTAGTTGATAGGTTTGGAGAGTTAGCCATTTATCTTAATTAAAGGATATGAGAGTGGTTTCCTCTCTAATTGAGACCAAATTATATCTTCATGTCGTGTTATTTGCTATAAAAACCATCTCTTCTTCCAAATCCGCAACTTCCACCAAAATCCTAGAATTTCCTGAAGGATACCAATCATTCTCATGTGTGTATGTGTGTGTGTGTGTCAAGTGGCAACGAAGGAGTTTCTTGCATCTGATGTGGCACCGTTTCATTAGGTGAGTATCATGTACTTTCTTTTCTTTTTACCCACCTCATGAAAATGCGTCATGTTAGCTGTAACTGGGAAACTCCTTAGTTGTCACATGGTATCCATCAATCTTATATATTTATATGTGTGTGTGTACCACATACATTTATATACACATATGTATGTGTATGTATGTGTGTGTGTATACACACACACGTGTGTGTGTAAATATATACACACATATACACACATATATGTGTGTACACACACACATATATGTGAATATATGCACACATATACAATGGTCAATTATATAAATCATTGAATGAATAAACCGCGAGGTTTTTAATTATAAGAAACACAAAAAAGATAAAGAAAGAATGAGCGAACAAAAGAGAATGAAAAAAAGCTTAAGCGACAGATGAGCAAAAAAAGAAAAATTAAAAGGGAAAGATGGAAAAATAGCAAGGAAAAAAATTAAATCATAAAAAAGTTAAATAGGAAAGTTAAGAACAAAGAATAATAAAATAGATAGAAGTAAAAAATTTAGAGAAGAAAGATTGAAATAATAAAAGAAAGGAAATTATAATATAAAAATGCAAAAAAGTGCAAAGACTTTAAGTTTGAAAGTTTGAAAGAAAGGATAATCAAAATTAAAAAAAGGAAAAAAAATCCCAAGCGGAAAGTATGAAATTGTGGAAAAAAATTTATGACATAATAAAATAAAATATATAAGAGTTTGATTGGTATTTCCAAATATTCATGGTAGGTTTATGCAAACTTGTTTAAAAAGGTTATTAAGGACATTTTCTATTTCCATTTACTGCTGTGAGGTAGTTTGTGAAGTTTAAAAACTTTAAGATAGTTTCCGTTTTTTTTTTGCTTTAGTTCTGGATGGTATTTTGGAATCTGGTGAACGTGAGAAGGTACACCATTGAAGATCCTCTACATTTGCATTTTTGAAACAACATCAGAGAACAGTCACCTTAACTGTATACCATATCATGGTATATGCATCTAGTGACGTATGGATCATTTCTTGATGTGCTTGCTAACTTGTAAGATTAACAAAATGCATAGTGCATCAAAAGAAGGTAGAATGTTGAGTAAAACAGAAAATTCCTTATGCTGCTTCTTGGGGAGTGAGGAGTAAACAGCGGGGTTTGAAGCATCTTGTACCGACTGTAGAAGCTCAAAATTAGACTTCTAGGTGGAAAAAGAAGTTTTTTTTGATAATGTGTTAAGATGGTCAAATAGATTTCAGTAGCATTTGATAGAAATGAATCTATCTTCTTGCTAGAACGTTATATGGTGGACTTGATGCTAATATTATTTGATCTCATTATGTCAACAGGCACAACTGGAGAGAATAATATCAGCCAATGGATTGTCCGAGAACGTATACGAGATTGCATCTAAAAGCTTGGCTGCTTAGGCTCCTATTCGCAAATTGAAGCATGTCACCTCAGCAATTCTGTTGGCCTGACTTCCTAGGGGGTAATAAGAATGTATCTCTCTCCCTACTTGATGTAGAGTAAGCACAAAAACAATGAAATGAATCAAAACGGACATCTTGTTCTTGGTTTCTAAGTCGTTACGCGTTATGGGAATGCCGTGATGTACTGTTTGAACGCTGTGTTTCTTTGTACTTGGGAATGTGATAAAGGATTCGAGCCATGTCGTCATTGTATCTTATAATCACCGCTTATGTGTTGTAGCACTGCAGAGTTGAAAAATTTTCAGTGTGATCTATCCTCCAGGTCCGGTATTAGCAAGTGGGGCATGAAATGTTTGCTTACAGAATCACAAATTTCTAGTCAAGCATTTAAATTTTCGCCTGGCTTTCCTATTGCATTCTGGTGTTCTTGGAAAAGATTTATGGATGGAAGCTAAAGACAAGAGAAATTACTAGTTGATGTGGTGACACTGTTGGTTGACTAAATTGATTGAGTTAATTGACATTGGTAGATTTAATATCCATGTCCATGTTATTTATTAATGCACTTGAATTTTGAGGCTATCAAATTTCTCTATTTATGTATCTATTACCTATGCTATTGAAAAAGTGAGGGTTTTATGTTGCATTTTGTCAAGTTTTTTTTGTCTATTTGGAACTATTATAAATGCCCTTACAGGGAATAAATCTCAGCTGGCGATTTTAGTTTATTTTTGTTGAAATATCTCTGCTGGCAATGTAATATTAATATAAGAATGGTAGTTTATTTTAGTTGATATATCTCTGCTGGTAATGTAATATTAATATGAGAATGATAGGGTATTATATGTCACGATGCTATGCCTCAAATGAGGCTACAAAACTCCAACCACAACTATTTTGTCAATTTTGATTTACATATTCTAAAACACACCAAATATGGGGTGATCCTAACACCAAATATGGGGTGATCCTAGCGGGATTTTTCCGTTCATCTAACCTGCAAATTTAATGTCATGCATGAATAAAACTTGTGAGACAGATAGATGAATGATCAAAATGGCTTGGATTTCCCGAAATTTGATGTTTTGGGTTTTAGAATATAAATATTAAACTGAATGTCTCGATCATTCCAAAAAATAGATGGAAATGGAATAGCTATATTGAACGAGAATTATAGTAGGCGGCCATTAGCACTAGTTTTTTATTGTTATTTTAATTTTTCTTTTTTTCCTTTATTTTTTATTTCTTTATTCTCTTTTATTTCCTTTTTCTAGTTTCTAAGTTGTAATTTTTTTGTCAAATCCTTATTTGATTAGCATTTTTTTAAATTAGGGTTGGCTAAATAAAAATTGCTTTGATATAAAGTGAATGTTCATTATCATTGCCTTTTTTCTTCTTTGTTCTCAAACTTTTTAAAAATACCTTTAAAAATTTTTTCCTTTAGTTTTTTCGCGTTGAGTGAAAATTAGCATCAAGTAAACATTGATGCACTGATTAAAATTACTCATCATGTACAACATGTAAATTTTTGCCTGTTATGCACGATGAGTAAATATTGTTGCACAACCCAAGTTGTCTACTTGAAATATTAGCAGTGATCGGATTGCTACTTCTACGTGAAATTGTGCATAAAGATTAGCCTGTAGCAACAATTAAAACCGCTACACAATTTCCAGCTTGTTTATACCTTGGAAAGTTTCCACATGTTTATGGTGATATTAACTGAAGAACGGTAAAGATTAGACTGTCATGTGCTTTGTCTACTTCAAGGCAAGTAGAAATTTACTTCGATCTGCTTGTTAAATCATGAATTAGACTAATCTTCAAGTATACAAAGCATGAAATTTTTCTTAAATATCTTGAAGAAAAAACTTCACATTAGCAAATCCTTTGAAATTTTTATGCATGTTGTCTGCGTTGAGTAAATTTTGTTTGTGCATCAATTTTTGTTCAATGTGCACAACATGCAAAATTTATGTCCGTTGTGCATGGTGAGTAAAAAGCGATGCACATACCAAATTTACTCAATGTTGAGTAATTTTGCCTGTTGACAAATTTTCGTTTCTTAAATTTGTTCGTGTCCTAAAAATTTTCTGCGTGATCCACAGATTTCGGATTTGTCATTCCCTAAACTTATTCGGAAGAATTTTAACACGATTTGGCCTTTAATAGATATTCTTTGGAAATAAAATGATTTTATACAATGATTTTTATGAAACGATTTTAGGTTGTTTTGGCTTATGGTTATTTTTGGCATTCTTGATTGTGTTGTTGCTCAACTTAAATAATAATATTTAATTGATATGTGTACCGAGTAAAAGATGGGTGCGCGAAGCAATTACCAATGTAATTTAGACACTTTTTTTTGATACATCGCGCGGATTCTGCATCCACTAAGGATCAATCCCTAATAACCTTACTAGAAAGCGAAGATAAATGCCTGGACCAGAGTCCGTAGACAATTTAGCCACTTTCAAACCCCATCTAATTAAAACAAACCACTAAAATTGTTAAGAGTGCTTCACTTCCGCACGTTGTGCCTCACTTGTACGTAGCCAGATACCCGTGGCCACACTGGAGAGAAGATCCCCGCTGCCGACCCGACCCGACCCGACCCGAATCGTTCTGATTCTTGTTCGAGAGAGATGGTGAGCTGTTCTGATTCTTGTTCGAGAGAGATGGTGAGCTCGTTGAGCTCGTTGAGAGAGAGAGAGAGAGAGAGAGGAGAGAGATGGTGAGCTCGTTGAAGACCAGTCTCCTGTTTCTACTGCTGTTTGTAATAGTTATGGTGGTCGAGGTTTCGCAAGGGAAGAAGCGCGGGGTGAGCATACCGGACGATCTCGACGACGTTGTGGACGATGAGGAGGACGAGGCTTGGAGAGAATGGGGCCGAAAGAAGAAGCCGACCTCCGACCGTCTCCCTCCGCCCGACTTCTCCAACATGGACCCCGCCGACATCCAGTCCGAGATTATGAGGCGCCACGTCGGCCCCGCGTTCGGCTTCGTCAAGCTCCGCCTGGGGGTCACTCGCACCAAGGTCATCATCTATCTTAGCATGCCCATTTATAAATAAAGTTCTCGCCTTTTGTTTAATTAGTATTTCAAAATTGGAATTTTAATTGGTGTGATAATTACTTGTTAACAGTAGGTAATCTATCTATTGAATTGTGAAAGATTGTATTTTGGTCATTGTCGAAGTCTTGAAAGGGTTGGGTTTGTGATTTTGGTGTAGACAGGACAATTTTCATTTTCGTATGCATTAAAATTTGTCTAAATATACGTTCTAATTGGCAACATGTTGCCCTAATTTTATGTAGATCATCTGTACTGTATGATATGATCCGTTTCATGGGATTTTTCTCAGTTGTATATTGATTGCTGTTGTGTTATTATTTATGCTCCTTGCTAGAATTATGCATTTTGGTTTGTTATACTTGATTACATTTGTAAATAACATCAAAGCAGGTCTCTGCAATTTTTCTACATAGTTGATGTACATAAATCACTTTCTAGTCATGTTATCTAATAATCACAATTTATTAAGCTTATAAACATAGTTAGTTACTTTGGGCGGCGCGTTGAAAAGTGCATGTCTTCTTGCACTTACAATCATATTGTGGAACTAGTAATTCCCATGCCCATTTGACGTGGATCCCACCACCACCTAGGGGTGGCAATTTTCGGCCCGGCACGATAGCCCGGCACGGGCCTGGCACGATAAGACCGTGCCTGGGCCAACAATTTTGGCCCGAAATCCTTATCGGACCGGGCCGGCTCGGCCCGGTTCATTTTCGGGCCGGACGCGGGCCAAGCTTTTCAGCCCATAGGCGGCACGGCATGGCACGAAAAGCATTTGATCGCCACGCTTCAATTTGACCACATACTGATCTAAATGAATCGGATTTCAGTAATGTGCAGTCATTTATGGTGTTAAGTCCAATGTCATGAATCTTATCAGATCAAGGTCCAAATATCATAAATTTTAACAACTTCCCGCCAGCGCCAACTTTGATATTTTTGGATCTTGGGGGGTCGATCTCAGTTTCCGAGAAGAGACAAAGAACCACAAACATGTTACTTCATCTTGCCAAATAAATGAAAGCAATGTAGGACACATCACCTTATGCAACCCACTTAATCATCTTCTTTCGTGCTCCATTTCAATGCATCTTTAAGCATATGAGACAAGTTTGTGTTTAAAAATATGATAAAATATTGTCACAATACATAATTCATTCAACCCTATCAGACCGGGCCGGGCGGTCTGAATTTTTATCGGGCCGTGTCCGGGCCTCTCCGGAATGGCCCGAAGTCTTATCGGACCGGGCCGGCCCAGTCCTTTAAGAAAACCGGACCGGGCCGGTACGGCCCGATAAGACCGGGCCGGCCAGAATTACCATCCCTACCACCACCCCTCAATGTCACGTTCACCCGTACACAAACATAAATTCTCATGTCATATAATCTTCTTGCATATTAACTCCATCTCACATTGTCATAAAATCACCCAAACACACCCACACCCTCTCTCCTACTCATTGGTCCCATCATCCTTCTCATCCATCTCTTTATCTTTTTCACCTTAAAACCCTATGTATTCCCTTTAAAAAAATTCAAAACCTTTAATCCCGGCCGTTGATTCATTCAGATTAAATCCTAACCACCTTTCTACCTACTTGTTTGTCTAATCATTCAAAAAAACCATATTTTGTATACATAGATTCTTTAAATTTACTTTCATCTTTCCTGTATTTCATGCATTGCCAACAAGTTCGAGTAAGCTATCAACCTATTTTAATTAAATAAACTTAAGTTTATTTGAAAGGTAGCGTTTCCTTTTTCATGCTACTTACCTCATTTGCATATATAGAAATCATGCTCGAGTACAGTTATGCAAACTTAAGAGTATACATCAATGTCAGATTCTTCCTTGTTCTCTTAAGTCTTACTTGCAGATCCCTTTACATCAGCTCATATGCTTGGGAGAGTAAATAGATTGTCTCATATGAATTTAGCAGGTTTATTCTATATTTGTTCATTGTTATGAGGATATCATTTAATATAGCTTGATTTGTTTCTGCATCCTCTAAATTTCATAACCTTTTAGTAAAGATTTTCATAGTATCACCACTGAGTGGTGGCTAGTCGATTCGTTTATCCAACTAAAGTAATATAATATTTGATGGAACAACATCTTCAATGTGCAGGCCAACCTATGTAAGAGAAATCTGGTGGAGTACAACAAAAGCAACACCACCTAACATTTTTTCTTAAAGGACCATTTTATTTCTTAAATTTAGAAGTTGCATAGTCATTATGTATTGCCTCTTTCTTACATCACTTTACTCAACAATACCTAAAAGCGCTACCTCATTATTTCACTCTTCCTTTTAAAATATATGTTCTATGATATTCTTCAGAATTATCTGCTTGGTAAAGTAAGTCTTCCGAAGCAGGCATGGCGCAGCCTGCCTAAAAGAAGTATGCTTTAACTAGTATATATCTGCTATGTTTCTTGAATAAAGTAAAATTAATTAAGAACAATACTTTACATACTCTCCTTGTCCCTAATTACATGTAGCAAGTAGATATGCGAATAGGTTTAAAGTGATCAGGAAAAGGTTTTGTTAATGGTTTAAGCTAGTATGGAAACCTCTTTAGCCCTTACCGTGTTTCTACAGTACTAGTCATGTGTACATTGTTGATACAACTTAAAGTATATTTACAGCTCAGTTGTGACTTACTTCCACTTGTCTCCGTTAGCATCTTTAGAGTTGTTTATGACAGTTGATGATACTGCAACAATCTCTGGGTTCTATGGATCGGTCAGATTTGATCACCCAACATAAAGACATCAGTGATGGAATCTGAGCTTGAACAAGTATAAATATGTATCATAATTTTTGCTGTAAGAATCCCATAATTCATTTGTTAAGCAAAATTGTTGAATCTCACATCCACCTGTGGAATATTGGTATGCCCAGAATTGTCTCGTTTCTCCTGTTCTATTGTATTTTATCCTTGTATCCAATATTTTTGATGTTTCTCCAAATGTTCCGTTCACAAAGCTTTCTAAATCATTTATACTAAGGTGTTCCCCCTCCCCAACTTCCTCATGCAGATCCACTTGTAATTTTATTTGTAATATGATTCCCCCTTTTAATAATCATTATCTAATCAGTTGCACTCTTATGCCAAAAGGAAATTAAATTGAACATGGTTGTCATCGATTTACCTTTTAAAATGTCAAAAAAAAAAAAAATCTCAGGAAGAATGTAAATTGACATTAACCCAGTTTTGAAATTTTCAGGAAGAAATTGCTACAATCGCTATGAGATGGAGCAAGGTTCTCCGCACAGGGGCAGTTGAGGTCAAATTTATGGCTGTTGATCTCAGTACAATTATGCTTACCATGGAGAGGGGTCAGGACATAGAAGAGGTGTGTTTCTTTTTAAACATCACCTTGTAGTATTAAGTATTAACAATTCTTTTCCTTTGATATTGGTTGTTATGGAGCATGCACTTGTGACTTCTTTTTCCAGTATTACTGTTTCTGTGATTGACTTCAAAAGTTTAAGTGATAGCGTTCTGTAATACACATCATTCGCATAATACTAGCCTTTTGTTGTAACATAATTAACATTTAAAGATGGTTATGGGGTTTTTTACTTCGTTAATGAACCAAAGCTAGATAACTTCTCTACTAGCATGCAATGATGGTCCAATTTGAAAATTTCTTAACATACTTACACGTACTTAATTTGGGTGTTCCTAACGCCGTTCAAGACTGCACCTTATAAAAATATATGAATTGCTAGCATTTTGCATGGTGGGTTTACCAAAAGAGTAACATGATAGCTAATTAGAATACTTGTTATTTTTAACTGACCTGTAATTGAAGGTTCTGGTGCATAGCCACTTCTATTGATATCCAAGAACGTACAAGAATGAAACTCATAAAACATATGAATTGTATGGTAGGATTTACAAAAGAGTGACATGACACAATATCTAATTAAAATGCTTCTTAATTTAGAGTGACCCACACTTAAGGTGATGATGCATCACCATTCATATGATATTCAAGAATAGTTGAGCATGTGGCATCTACCAAAATAGTCTAGATAGATGGTTTCGGAATTCCGGAGAATGTCATCTTTAGTTTGAAAACTGAATGTGATTTAGGGAAGTTCCCCCGTATCCCCCCCAAATAATAATAATAATAATAATAATAATAATAATTGCTTTTAATTTTTAGGCTTATAGCCTGTCACCCCTAGAACTAGGGCATACATCAGAGGGAGAGTAGTGAATAAAAGGGAAGAAGTGCAACTCAATGTGATGGGACATGTCAACGTAGAGTGTTTTCTTTCTGTTATAATGCTAAATCTTCTTCGAAATGGTCCAAAAAGACTGAATTTTTTGTGAGGATAGATATGCCAAGCTAATAACTGGGCGTGAGAAATTTGTCTCTTTGTTCGAAGGTCATAATTGAGGTCACGTAAGAAGGCATGTCTCCGTCGAGTACAAGATACTCGCACAAATGAAGAATTGCTCAGACCTAGGAGGAATATTGTTATGATTGTTCCTGGTATAATCAATGTTAGAAGTGATGCATCCTTCATGCTTTGACCTTTGCTGACTGCGGAAGAAATTAGGGCTTTGATTCCTCATGGCTACTGATTTATTCCACCTTTTACCTTTTCAAGTAGTCTTAGATCCCTTATCAAGTTATGCTATGCTGACATCACTCAGCAACTGATCACGACAATCAACCCCGTGGCATTAAACTCTGTTGCTGGTCTGTTGGATTGTTCTTTCCACTTCCCACAATTGGATAACAATGCCACTATGCTATCTGTTAATTGCAGATTTCAGTGCAATCTGTATAGAATGATGATATTGAAAATTTCAGGTTGCATAAAACTTATCTTGCGGTGTCCCATATTATTATACTAGTCATAACCCGTGCCCGCGGGCACGGTGCATTTAAGATTCCCCCCGCGAAATCTTGATTCCCCAAAAAAATATTTCCACAGCCAAAATTTATGGCGTGAGCGCCTTCGGTGTGGAACAACAAATTCGACGCGAAACAAAAAATTCGGCGTAGAACAAAAAATTCGGCGTGTGTGACTTTGGCGCGGAACGATGCGCGAGCGCCTTCGGCGCAGAACAACAAATTCGGCGTGGGCACCTTCGAAAAGAACAACAATAATTAAAGTGCAATAATTTTAGTTCCTTCGAAAATTTAATTCCATTAAGATTCAGTTCCTCCCAAAATTTAGTTTCTCTAGATAATTTAGGTCAATGTTTTTTATTCTTGAACACTGAAAAATTGTCAGTGTTCACCCTAGATGTTTTAGTATCAATTTTTTTTACTATCAATGTTGTTTTCATGATGGATCCCTCCACCAGTATGATCATGGGCGTCACTCTGACTAATTCTATATCGGATTGGATAAATGGATATAAGAGATAGTCCCTCATTTGTATAAGAGATAATAGATGAGGCTCCTGGCAAACTGGAAGCCTAGCCTATCAAATTCTAACAAAAACAAATTATAGTTTCTGTTGGAAATTTGAGAAGAAACGTTATTTTCCTTGGGAATTGCATTATTTTTCAGTGAACGAACGTAATTTGTTTCTATAACATCTTGACAAAAGGTTCAACATTAAGGTGTGCATCAATTCTGCAATTAGAAGTTTCCAAGAATTGAGGCTATATTCGACTATTTATTTACCTGTGCTTTTTGCAACATTTTTGAAAGTATCATCTTTTTTATATATTTTTTAAATTGAAATCCTCGAGATATATGTTATCTTTCATAAATATGCTCTTGAACAGAAAGAGCCTTTTAATGGATATACCTAGTATACTAACATGAAAACTTGTATATACTTTTATTGCTCACATATTTTAATGTTCATGAATCTAAAATTCAAGATGCAACAAATCATCCAATTTCTCATTTTATTACCTCATCTATTGTCATGCCTTCAAATAAATCTTTCTCAAATAAAATTAAAAAAAGCTTCTTTCTTCATTAACATAATTTGCTGAGATTGGTCTAGTTTGTTTCATGCTATTCGGAGGCTCAGGAGACATGGTTGACTCTTCTCTCATGGTTAAGATTGCAGAAGTATTCGATAGAATTTCCCGTGCCCTCGTGTGGCTTCTCTGATACATTGAACTCAAGGGGCTCATATCTTCCTCTTCGTTCTCGTTCTCATTCTCAAACAAAACTCTGCATAGCGTTTCCTCTCTCTTGCATTCTTCAACAACTGCATCGCCCCTGTTCTCTTTATTTCTCCCCGTATGGACTCGTAGAGAGCTAATTGATTTAGACTTGCTCCTCCTCGACAATATGATCAAAGATTTGCCCTCTTTGCCTGATGCCATCAAAGGGCTCTTGTAGTCTCCTGGGTTCCTGTTCTCTTCCTCCTCAAATACTGAAGAGCCAATGGATTCTTACATTAAAGCAACCGAACAGAACTTTGGGCACTGATTCTCACCCTCCAGTGATAGCGAAAATGATTCTGGAATTGGCAGCGCCGAAGGGATCTCTTCGAGCCAAACCTCGTTTAGGTTCTCCAGCTGAAAATTTCAAAGAAGTGTTCACAAACAATTCAATGTTACAGTCTAATTTGGATTTCTTATTACACTGCGGACCGGAAATTTGTTTACAGAACCCTATGGATTCTGCTATAGTTCAATTTGATATTGATTTTTTAGCTTAAGATCTAAATTCTCAATGTTCTCTATTTTCAATCTAGAAGAAAAGTGAATTTTAGCATGTATAAATGGAGATAATAATACAAAATGTGACCTAAAATCTGTTAGCCCATCGGTTCTTGAAATGAGGCTATCTCAGTTACAAAATTGCTAAATTTCTAGTCTCTGTACAGAACTTTACCCTCAATAGAAACAATTATACTGCTCGAGGGCTTCAAGATTCCAAACTCTCACCTGATGTGTCTCCTCGTTCGCTTCGATCAACGCGGGCAGCGGATTATCCATCTCAAAAGCACCACTCAAAGGCACCCAGTGGAGCTTATAGATCCTCGTCGATGCTCCGAGCCTCACAGTATCGCCTTCCTTGAGACTAACAGCAAAACCCATTTCATTTATTGGAAATCACATTAGGACAAAAAAATCATTAGCACAATTAACATAATTGGAAATCACACCTCAAGCAAAATGAGAAAGAAAAAGGACATTTCATTTATTTATTCAAAAAATTAGAAATCAAACATGCACAACATTCTAAAACACATAAATATTCTAAATTTCTCAAACATACTTCCTTTCAACACATTCACCGTATATTTCTTGACATCAAGATTATTCAAATACCCAAAACCTAACAACAAAACCCATACATCTGTCACCGGCGCCGTGATAACCGCCTCAACCAGAGGCCCTCGGCATTCACGCTCTGCTGCTGCATCTAGACACCCGGTCTCCTCGCGGCATCCTCCAAACACACTAATGAAGAATAACATGCTTCAAAAAACTGATGAAGAATAACATACTTCAAAAAAAACTTCTCACAGTACATTAAATGAACTCTAAACTGACGCTTTGAAGCAAGCATTTTGAAAAACAACCAGCATGCCAAAAAAATCCGATCGTGCAGAACTGTACACAGTTTTTGAAACAACTCGCATACCTTGAATTCTCTCTCGACGGCGTGGGCGGATTGGAGAATGACCCCAGGGGGCTTCTTCCTCAGCACGTATAGCTTGACCGCCCCGTCGAACTGCGAGACGGTGAACCTGGCCGGAGTGACGGGGAAGCCCTCCACGTGGGCCTGCGCGTAACGGAGCAGCGCCGCCTCGTCGAATCGCTGAGCGGGGGCCACTCCGCCGTGGAGCTGACACTACTTCACATACATGAGAAAAGGGAGCGGTGTAGCGTTAAGAAGAAAGGTTCATTTCCAGTTTATAAAAAAAAGTTCTGAACTTAGAAAACCCTAGCTTTTACAAAACACAATCGGAGGATTTCGGAGCTGGTGAATTTGGTGACGGCCTTGGTCCCCTCGGAGTTTAATTTGAACTCAGCAGTCTAATTTTTGTTTGTGGAACAATAAAAACTGTTGAGTTTCCCTAAGCATTGGAAAAGAGGAAAGAGAGCGTTGGAATTAGTTTGGCTGTTCATTTCCCTAAGCATGAATTGGGTTTCCCCGTACGGTTCCATTCAAAATCAAAACCCTTTCTCCCAAAATTTTCACTCATCTCAACCGTTGATTTTCCTAGATCAAATCCTAGCCGTCTTTTATCTTGTCCTAGTCAGCCCTAGGATTCAAAAATCACTGTCAAATGTATAATAGATGCTTCGCATGTAAAGGGGTTGTTTGTTTGCAAGGAAGAGCTCGAAGTTCCCGAAATGTACTCTGTAAACCTGAAGTATTTTAAGGGACTTCTTGTACTTCGGTGAACATTTCATGCGTCTGTTTATACTGTGCAAAAACTCTTTAAATGCAAAATAAATGAATGCTAGATTTCATGATCTTTTGATAACTAAACTAGATTTTTTCTCCTCAACCTTTTGTGTGTTTTCCAACCTTTTTTTTTCTTTATGTACAAATACCAAAGTGATCCTATGTGGTTGGTGCCATGTAGGATCCACAGAGGTTTCACTGAAGTTCATCCAAGTTCTTCAGATCCTCCCTTCCAGACAGAACAAGAACAAACACCTGAAAAGCTCCAAGAGGAACCACTTTGGGGACTTCGGATCATTTGGGTGGAAACAAATAGGCCCCAACTCATCTCACACCTGCTCTATACTATTGCAGATGAAAGAGTTCATCCTAAGCCAGCCCGAAGCATATGAAATGAAGATAGGCGACCAAACGTTTCGAAGGCGAGGAGATCCTCCTCTTGAAGAGGTCGTTGAGATGCTGCGAAGCAAGAGAAATGAGGATGCTAGTGGTGGCTCCACTGCAGAACCACAGCAGCACAAGGATGAATTATAAATATCCAGCAATGCATGCTTCTCTTCCAGTCGCTTACCAATCTTACTGTGTCAAATGTTATGCATAGGGCAAGCAAATTGTTCTCTGTTTCCCCCCATGTTTCTGATACTCTTGTGGAATTAATGGATTTCTGATCCATGCTGTGATTGACTTGGAGTTTTAGATTGTTTGCCAACATTCTATTATTCATCTTTTACTAGAATAACTTATTCTTAACATGTTTTCTTTCTCGGCAGTTCACGAGATGTCCTGAGCCAGCCGAAAAAAGTATACACAAAAAAAGACGAGCGGTTTTTTTTTTTTGGAGGCCAAATAGTTCAATTCCAAGCAAATCATATATGTTTAGTCATTGGTGAAAATATTCTTTGAATATTTCAGGACTCATAATGCAAATATGGATACTTATTCAATTAGCAACTTTGTTTAGTGTCTTCTGCTGATAATTTATTCTTTGTTTAAATTGGGCAATAATCAAAGTGAAACGAAACCATTGCATAAGCAAGCTCAGGAGCGTATACCATGAAATCTTCTGGATGGATGAACTCTGCTGAATTAGCTCTTAATCGTTACAAATAATCAAATGGATTCTGAATGAACAATTTCATGGAGCAACAGCTTGTATGTGCTATCAGTTAAGTAACCAATTAAAGAAAATATTAGCTACAATAAATGAAGGAAATAGGCTATTTAAGCTTCTTGCTGAAGTCAGGAAGGTCCAGAAGCTGAATCCTTGAAATGCTTTCTGCTTCCTTCTGCTCCTCCTTGGTGTTGTATCCCCATCTCCCTGATCCAAGTAAATCTTATTCAAGAAAATACCGAAAATAAATTAGCCATTTTCGACTCAAAAGGCGAGTAAGCATTACCCAGATACAAATTCCAGCCATCTAATGCTGGTTCCTTGATGACGTTCTTCAAAGTGGCAAGACGATCTTCGACAAAGCTGACAGCAGATGAAAACTGAATGTAAGAACATTATGCGCACTGTATGATTGATGCTTGTATTGTTTCAGTTGCTTCCATGACAATCGGTAGGGCCACTCTCTCTCGGGTATACTGCTGCCTAAAATTTCTAGAAATGATGTTTAATAACTCTTGGAATGCAAAATATGTCGTCCCTGCAAAATCACGGGTGTCATTTCCGATCCATGAAGAGCTTCTACAACCTAAACTACCTTGCCTCTTATCCTAGGAACATATTAATCAACATTGATTCATTCACTTCATGAGCACATGTTGCTAAATAACGCCCAGGTGTTTCAAGAGCCTCAGATCCACTGATTCTTCTGAAGTGGGGACAAAACTGTATCGGTCACATACATGATGCTCATATTGGACACGTAGCTGAAAAGTGTCAGATGTATACCCGATTCTTCTAACAGGGTTGCAGACATGAAATTTTTTAAATTTTTTTTATTTCCACATTTATGTATCGTATCATATCTGATACTTGTATACGTAACAACACAACCTGGTCAACAACTCTCACTAACCGTGATGACAAAATCGATTGCTGATGTTTCAGTTTTATTTCAATGTTAAGCAACTAATAACACTGCATTGTTAACAAATAATACTGAGGAAAACTGCTAGCATTGAATAGCTTCTGTATATATTCCATTAAAAAAGATGCCCAAAAAACGAATAATTCATGTTCACAGGCAGCGGGGAAAACCTTTTTAGGTCACAATTGCAGAACAATGTTCAAACCTAAAATTTCTTTTCTTGCTATATATTTGCTTCAAGATTTGACCATCCATCAGATTATATTTGCAGCTTCAAAATTTTCTTGGGATCACTATGCAGCTGCATATACAAAGTACTTGACCTTCTTCTTTTGTGCAACATATGTAGGTTGTTTTCAGTTTCCTTTGTTCAACATCATTGTGTTATGACCTTTATGCCTAATCAAATATGTATTCCAATGCCACAAAACAATAGTAATATACAAGAATAACAATGACAACTAGGACCATAGCAACAACAAAGACACCTTATACACGATTTTTGGGGTTAATCAATTATGAGAATACCAAATACCTTTACATGCTTTAAGAATATTAATACACCAATGATTTTCTTAAGCATGTTAAGAGTTTCTTCATGAATGTTGGCATATATTACCTCAATACAGAGGCATTTGTTCTTCCGTAAGTATTCATAAGTGAATCCATAATACTCATAAGATTTCACTTTTCACATAAACACAGTTGACCTGGGTCAAACATCGTGGATGCCCCATTAGTTTGGACGCTCTTAACTAATAACTCTCCATGATTGGGCTAACTTTACATTGTATAAATCCAGTAACGCCTAATCCTATTTTATGAACCATGAACTTTTTTTTGGATAAAATGGGGGTAGACTCTAGATAGAGAATGCAAATGATATCATATGCCATCATGCCGTGCATTTACGGAAAAAAATCACAAGGAAGTTTGATTATATGAGATGATTTACATAAAAAAAATTGCATCCTTCGTTATGCAGTAGATATGTGCTATAACAAATAGAAGTCATAGAACTTACTGAAGTGTCAATCCCTCATGCTCTGGCATCATCTGGAGCTTCTTTAGGACTTCTACTTTTGGCCTGGAATATCAAGAGACATCGTTATAGAACACATATGTTTAGAAAATAACACTGCAATCCATGCGTGTAATAAAAAAATAACAATATGTTTAGAAAATAACACAATGCATCAACAAAAAAAAAATACCAACCCAGTTCCTAACCCGTAGATCCTGTCTGGCGGTATGGTAATTCCTGCCAGCTCCCGCAATAATGCATCAGCAAATCTGCTCTGCAAGCAACAAAATCAAGAGTAGTTACTGTTAACAGCAGCAGCATCAACCAAAATCAAACAACAGTAATAACAGTAATAGTATTAATGATAACAAAATAATTAAATAATTAAATAAAACGAAAAAGGAAAAGTAAACATACTTATATCCGTGATCTTAAATGATTACTCTTACTCACAATTGTATCAAATTACAAGCATAATGACCAGATACACTATTCCCTAGCCATTTGACAAATTATTGACGCCTCAAATGTTTCGACACCAAAAAAACAATACAACAATGAGAACAACACTCCCCCAAACCCCCCCAAACCCCAATAATCTTCATGTAGCCATTAGCCGATTAAAGATTCTCTTCTCAAACATCTCAACCAACACATAATGGTTTCCATATTTAATACTTTGAAGGAAGATATCTATGATGGTTTCAGGTGATGAAGCATGCTGGTGTGCAATTGAGTGAGTAGAACACATGTTGAGACAGGCTAATTCAGGAAAGTAATGGCAGATCAGAATGGAGTATACCTGTTTTGTTGTGACGATATAAACTTGCGAGCTTGAAAACCTTAACGCATCTGCTGTTCCAGGGTAAAATCTGCAGTCATCTCTCGTGTGTAAGTTAAACTGTAGAGATTATCATTGCATTTACATTTTTTTATAGAACACATATGTGTCCAATCGTAAGCATATAATGCGGAATTGTAAATAAAAAAATGTTATAGTATTGGTATTTAAGAGAAGGAATATTATATCATTAGTATGTAAGAGTCGGGTTGCATCAGTATATACTATAGAGACATTCAATGGGCTGGTATGCGCATAATATGAGCAGGACACACCAAATAGAATGTCACATAACATATGAAATTGCTTAACATGAGGGTCAAACCATATATTGTTATTAGGCTCAATCTATTGGATCCTGAGAGATGGCCAATAGAACACCTTTTTTTTTTTTTTGGGGGGGGGGGGGGGGGGGGTGAGAATAGTGTGTGTGGAATAACCTAAATCCTCTAGAAAATTTTACCTAAGATTTCAATTAGTGTTACCTAATTAAACCTTAATCAACAAAATATAACTTGGACGAGATAAAGATAATATGAATTACAGGTAATTTGCAAGTCTATAAAATCAACCACAGTGAGAGAGAGACAATCACAAATAAATGGATTTACCTTAATTCGGACACATTTTCCATGTATTCAGCCACACGTCTACACTTGAACAAATCCACTACCATGTTCCAAATGAAACCAAGTTACAACACCTCCTTAACACCATACATCGGTGAAGGAGAAAATATCTTGAACAAGCTCGAGTACAGACACCTCTCCTTAAGAGAGAAAACACCTCACACTCAAATGAGAAATACTTACAAAGCTCTTCATACAATTTTACCTATAACCAAATGTTGAAGCTCTTGTGTAGATAAACTGTGGCTATAGTGATTGATCTCGAAATAATATTGCAAATTAACGCTTTTTCTGATGAATTGTTGGCCAAGAAAGACTTTGGAAAACTTTTAGGAACAAGGCCAAAGCAGAGAGTTTTTGCTTAAAAGCCTTTTGCACTTGAAAAATACTCACTCAAAAAATTGATCATTAAAACTTGATGGTAAATACTTGAACCCTCTATTTATACGGCTCAAAACGGGGTGAAAACAGTTGACCAAAATACTTCATAACGATAAAATGGTTAGTTAAATCTTCTCTGTTATAGACCTAACGACTAGTTCTAGTTGACTAGAGTTGACTTCCTAGTCGACTAGGCAGCAGCTTGTCGACTATGACTTAAACTCTAGTCGACTACGCCAGTCAAGTTCATAAGCTGTATATGATGTCTTTTCTAGTCGACTATTCATGTTCTCTAGTCGAGTAGCTTGACTTGCTGCTAGGCTATGAATACCATGTTATACCTAATCAACTAGTTTGCCTATAAATTAAGGTTATTTGGTTTTAAAAATTAAGGAAATATTTTAAAACTTTCAAAACTTATTTAGTGTTTTTCTAAGTGCGTGCAAGCTTCAACAAAGACTTTAACATTCTACCAAGATAAAAATAAAGTTTCCAGCACATTAAATATTACAATGAATCTCTTGATGCAATCTATTGATTATATACTGTCTTGATTCCTTGGAGCTCCATATCATTTGTTGTCTTCACACAATATTGATTTTCATCCTAATTTCTGTTGGGATCCTGAAATGGCAAGTAAACACTTGAGGAGATGAATATTGTTTATCCGAAAATAATTGCAAATTAAACTTAATCTTTCTATATATGCCTAAGTCTCCAATGAGAGTTACATCACTTGAGACTTAATCAACAAATCCCTAATCTTGCAATTAAAAGTAAGAGCACAATGAAATTAAACAACCATTTCATGTAAAAGTGATAGAATAAGAGACAAGTGATCACATGCAAAAACGGGATTTTTACCCTGATTCGGTCAATCCGTGACCTACTCCAGCATCCAGTAACCAACTCTCAACTAGAGAGTAACTATATATATGGGATGATGTAGCTGTGCACATGCACACCTAAGTTAGTGTGCACGGGCACACAAACATCATCCTCCTCTATTTTTTTGAAATTTTTAATAAGATTGATGTACACATTCTAAAACTCCAAAAACCCAAATATATGTGAACCCTAGGGGCATTTGACCGTCGATCCATTTGTTACAAAAGGACTATTTTCGGCAACTTCTGAGACCATTGAATTTGCAAGAGTAAGATTGAGTGTCAAATAGCATTGGATTTACTTGATTTTTGGTGTGTTGATCATCCATCAAGTGTACCACATTCCTATAAAAAAATTTCAAAAATATATATGAGAAAATGGGTTAACTATGCGCGTGCATAGCTAACTTAGCTATGCACGTGCACAGTTGCATTTTTCCGATATATATAATTAGAATAATATATATTTCTTTGTGTAAGAAGAATCTAACGGTCAATGAAAGCATGCTTAAAGATTATGACTAAATGTTAAATTTTTAAAAGAAAAACAATGGATAATAAATTATTCATTCAATAACCACATGTCTGTATCGTTTGATATTATATATTTTCAAGAAACAATATAATCTTCTAATGGAGTTGATGGAATAATATTTGCTTATGTAGATACTAGAAACATGAATGAAGTTACTTAGTCCACTGATATTAACAAAGGGAAGAGCCAAATTTTCTTTGGGGAAAGCACCACAATCAAGTAAGAAGTGTTGAAACTTATGTCTACATTAATTTTCTTCAACCATAAAATGCTTTAACATAATTAATATCTCAATCAATATTTTTAGATGAGGTTGGCACTGAACTATCAGAGGTTTTTGGGTTAAGTTTGCCAGTGGGAATTGTACAAGAAATCCCATTACCATTTAACTAATTATATTTAAACAAAGTTTTATTCATATTATATTAATTGATATCGATAACTTTATATCATATCTAAATCTGTTTGTAACAGATATGTTCATTGTCCATATAAGATCCATATCCCACATTTTACCAGATATGGAAATTATCTATATCCAATTGGTACCCATATCCTTTTTACCAGATATGGGAATAGTCTATATCCATAACCATATATATTATATACATCACTTTTTATCAGATATGGATATTGTATTTACATTTCGTAAATTATTTGTACATGTATTCATTTCCCATAGATAATATTGGATATGGATATGGTAAAACTTAAATCCAATTACATTTGCAATGGACCACCCAGCTACATGGTTAAAGAGTCCGTGCTATCTAGATCACATGCATATCCAACAAGCGATGAAGTTAAGCAGACACCAATGCGGGTTCCATTGGGTGCTACAAAGAATAATAGTAAGTGAATATAGTTGCAGAAGTAATTAGAATTCTAACTTTTAGATTTTGTTGGCTTCTTGTTTCCTTTTTTGCCAACACACTACTCCAATCATCTATGTGTCAATTAATATACAGCATGGCAGGCATAATACTCAGAGATCAAACAGAACATGTTCTTGTGAAAATGAAGGTGCTGGCTTCAAAAAGTCTTATGGTGACCAAAATGGATAAACA
Organism: Scilla litardierei; assembly: GCA_030789695.1. NCBI lineage: Eukaryota > Viridiplantae > Streptophyta > Magnoliopsida > Asparagales > Asparagaceae > Scilla > Scilla litardierei. The sequence goes on along the minus strand of CM061138.1, from coordinate 39,392,309 downwards.
GGACAACCTGTCAACTTACTGTATATCAAGTTAATAATTAGAGGGATATAGAAACAATTTTATTATTTTGGATGGAAACACTTGAAAGTCGAGAATAATGATCCAAGTTGGAGTTCAGTATTATTACATAGCAAAAGAATTTGTGGTTTGGGAAAGCTATCTAATGTGTATATAGTCTAAATAACCACATGTAATGTGTATTCCAATTTAGGTCCAAAAATGACCATAACAGAGGCTTGAGTAATATGAAAGGCTGTGAGAAATGAGAGGGGTCCTGTAAAGGGAAAAAGCAGAATTAGACAATTAATGTCATGTATCAGATCCAGTTGATTAACTCTCTTAGGATTTTATATCATACACATATGTAAGTCAAGTTTCTAAGTACACTTGAGTGGCAACAATATATCAGGTGTATATTCTATTGAAAGAAAGACGTCAAATTCCTAGTGCGCCACACTCTGCAATCCCCTTTTGTCAGTCTTCTTTAAACGGAAAAATGAAAGAAAACAAATTACATAAATTACCTGTTAGCACCGATCCAACCTGCTATATCGTTGTTTATCCACTCATCCCTCACTCTTCCAAAGAGATCTACTAAAACATCCCTCTCCTCATTCCAATCCTTCATAACGATGGGTTTCAGTTGAGACCAATTCTCCAATATCGCGTTAATGGTAAGCCCATCTGCAACCTTGCACATCAAAAAGGAAGAAAAATACAATGAGAATCATCTTTGGTGTCAAACATTACAAATCGATGTAGCAATATATATATATATAATTTATAAATTTTACCAATGACTTTCGAATGGATGGTATCTGTATCTCCAGAAGCAGCCTAACAAGTAACAAATTCTCATAGCCCGTTTCGACCACAGGACGAAGCTGTTACAATTAAGCGGCTTTATTAACTTGGATACGCAGAGACAACATAGAGACACAACAATCCAATTTACAATATAATTTGGTATGAGTAAGGTCCAAAATAACATGAAGAACAACTCATTTATAACAATTGTTTTTCGATGGTGCATGTACAAATATAGCAAACTTTTTTTTGCATAATCTTGCTGGCATATTTTAGAAAATTCATTTGATAAATTGAAATTGTATCTACCTCTATCATCTGTTTCATCTTCCAATTTCAAAGTTTAAACTTCAATTAAAAATTAAAATACAATCAAATCCCGTTACTGAAAATAAGGTTAACTTTTATAAAGATAGAGCAATTAACATAGAAAATTGAGACAGTAAATTAGGAACGAAGAGAGAAGAAACTAACGGTGTGCATCTGATCGATGATCCATTCCTCCGTTACCGAATCAACTCCATCAAATAGCTCCGGCCATCGAATTTTCGCAGCCTAAAGAAATTATTGAAAAAAATTAAAGGAAATTAGCAACTAAATTAACAGCTGAATAGTCCTTTATTTGATATAAAAAATGAAAAAAAAGAAGGGATAGAAGTTTTTTGTACTTTGAGGGCAGAGCGAGAGCTCTCGCCGCAGCTATCGCAGAGAACTCCATCGAAATCCAACGCATAGAGATGACCTCTTCCTCCCATTTCTGAATTTTTTTTTCTTTTTTTGAGTCCGAACTGCTGGGATTGTGCCATGATGCCATCAGTAGCGGTGAAAAGAAACGGCAGAGGATGCGAATCTCGTCTTCGCCTACTTCTGTCAAATCAGGAGACGCCACGTGTATACCAATGAGCCAGTTCTCTCTTTAAAATTGTTTTGGGCTTAGGCCCATGGATCGTCCGTATCAAGATGGACTAAATTTGTTCTAATTAAAAAACTCGTTTGTGAAAACTGGCAACGATTACGGGGAATGGGTCAGAAACGTGGGCCCAAGAGCCCAGTGGACTGTTTAGGCTTTGGTGAATTCTTGATGGATGGTTGGGTTGGATAGAGAATTTTTGGGAGATACAAGATCAGTCAGAATACTAATAAGTGGAGTTCATATCATTCTTTAAGTTTTCTGACCGAGATTCATCCTACAAGGATCATAGGTTCTTAAGTTACGTTTTTTCTTCCTCAAGGCCAAATCCAACAGACCAATTGTTTTATCTAGTCATTCCTTAGTTAGGCTACACCCCAGTAGGCCCCCTTCTAGTATATGTCCTTACCTGCTGCCACATCATTTGGATGCTCTGAATAACCTTCTAATCTTTACTCGAGCTCTTTGATTTGATGTAATATTGCATATTTATCCCCTCATTTGTTAGCATTTTGTGCATATATTGTGTTTATTTAGTCTCTAATAGAATCGTTATTAAAACATCATTTAACATTAAAGTTGTTGCGGGGTAGAACTCGCATACAATGAATTTGTATTAATGGGAACCAATGGCACGGATTCATCCTACAATGATCATAGGTTCTTAAGGGCCTGTTCTTTTGAAGTTTTCTTTGAAGTTTTCTTTGAAGTCTCATATCATATCATATCATATCAATGGCACGGATTCATCCTACAAGGATCATAGGTTCTTAAGGGCCTGCTGCGGGGTAGAACTCTCATATCATTCTTTGAAGTTTTCTGACCGAGATTCATCCTACAAGGATCATAGGTTCTTAAGGGCCTGTTCTTTTGCTGGAATAAGAAAAATGGAATAGGGGAAAGTTTGTATTCCAGGGAGAGAGAAAATGGAGTTTTGTGTTCTTTTGGGTGGAATAGAGTATGGAAAGTGGGGTTTGGAATAGGAAGTGGGGTCCACATTCTATTCTTGTGTTCTTTTGGGATTGTGGAGTTGGAATGAAAAAGTGGAAAGGGGATGAGTTGGAGGGGAGAGATAGAGAGAGATGAGAGTGTGAGGCCAACCATTCCTAAGGATTCCATTGTATTCCAAGCAAAAAGCTTGGAATAGAAAAGTGCTCATCATTACCAAATTGAAATAGCCACGTAGGATTCTATTCCACGCCCAAAAGAACAACCGCTTGGAATACAACCTTGGAATAGGATGAATAGTGCATGAACAGTGCCATTATTCTCATTCCCGCCCCTATTCCGCGCAAAAGAACAGGCCCTAAGTTACGTTTTTTCTTCCTCAAGGCCAAATCCAACAGACCAATTGTTTTATCTAGCCATTCCTTAGGCTACACCCCAGTAGGCCCCCTTCTAGTATATGTCCTTACCTGCCACATCATTTGGATGCTCTGAATAACCTTCTAATCTTTACTCGAGCTCTTTGATTTGATGTCAATATATTTATCTCCTCATTTGTTAGCGTTTTGTGCATATATGGTGTTTGTTTAGTCTCTAATACAATCGTTATTAAAACATCATTTAATATTAGAGTAAAACCTTTATTTACGCACACAATATCATTTTTGCTGCTTATTTTTGTCTTCCCTTATTTTCTAGCTGAAGATGTCAATTTTTCGAGTCCAACAATTTTTCCGAGCTCGAGTCTATTTTCTAAATTTTATGGAAGGAAAAAACCGCTAATGACATGTTAGTCGACCAGTGACAAAGCACTAGTCGACTAGTAAACTCTCTGTTTTTCTTGCAGGCTTCTTCTCTCACCAGAGCTCCCTGGCCGAGCTGACTAGCTCCCTGGCTGAGCTGCCGAGCTAAGCTACCAAGCTGCCAGGACATGGACAACGATCCTCAGCATTATCTTGCGGCTAGCAGGTTTTGGGTGCACTTCAAAATCGTTTCGGGATATGAAGGCTATTTCTAGGGGGTTTGAAGCCCTAGCCCCCATTCTATCTTCCTTCATCAAAATATTGGGGTTTTGAAGCTTCATCTGGACAGCTAGGAGCTTGGAGGAGCAAGATTAAATGGCAAAGGCACCATCTTTAAGGGATTATATGCTATTTCTTCCCCTTATGTCTTGTTTATTTGTATTTGACTTAAGTGTTGTGTATTGGAATGATGATTTGGCATAAAAATGTCATCTTTTTCATGATACTTGTGTGATGGGTTGTCATTAGCTATGAGTTGTTGTTATTTTGGGTTTTGATTGTCCCTTGCATGTATTTTGGTTGTATTGCTTGCATCTCTGATTTCTATGTATATTTCCATTCAAGTGTTGCTCGAGAGAAGGTATTTGAGTGTAATGTGACCCGAAAGGGGATCAAGCCTTATTTTCATGAGATTTGTGATGTGAGCATCACCCTTTGCATGCTATTGGGTTCATTCATTTGCATTGTTGGTTTCTACGTATATTTCCATTCACGTATATGTCCATTCACTCGTATAATATCAGACAACTCTTATGACAGGAGATGATGATTTTAAGGAGATGCTAGTGAGATCTCCTTCATAAGTGGTGCTATGTAGGCTGGCACAATGATCGGCATTGTTTTGATAGGGAACATACCACCCCCACCATGACCGGAGTTGTTTTGATAAGAAACCTAGCCACCATCCCTCCAAATCTATGAAGCCACTTTTTGGAATAAGAACCTTCATAGCCATGGAAATCATCTGCCCCATTGGTCCTTATTTTGTTCCTTTGATTCGTCACCATATGAAGCTGTTGGGATTTGGAGCCTGAATAAATCAGCTGGCCAGAATCAGTTGCGATTTTGGAAGAGTAGGAGTTGCGATCTTCTCTGATCAACAAAAAACTTGGTTGCGATTTGCATCAATCCACATCGAGTTGGGTTGAAAGATTGTTCGGCGGTTGAGGCTGAAAAAACAGAATTGTTTTTTGAAGGCTCTGTGCGTCAAAAGGTAAATTTGCACTGTGCGTTAAATGGTGCTCATTTTTGGGTTGAAGGATCTTGCATTATAACGCTCCCTGTGTTTAAAAAGAGCTTTATTAACTGAAGTTTCTTGTGGAGGGAAATAGTTCAGTGTGCCCCTTTTCTTTGGAGAGATAAGTCCAGCGTGCCTTTTTTTAAGAGAGAAAAAGTTTCATTTTGAGTGCAAACGTGCTTTGTGCGAGAGAGATTTATTTTTGAGGTTGCGTCCTCAATTTATTTGTGTGGTATTATTCGAGGGTTGCGTCCCTCATAGCATCGTGTGTAATCTGTAATCTTATCTCATCAAATTAGTGGAGAATCCCTGGCTTGACGGCGCCACCCAGACGTAGTCTTCGGACGAACTGGGTAAACAATTCTGTGTCTTTCTTTTGTTGTTTTTTCATTCGATTGTTTTTTATCATCGTATTATTGCGTACCAATTGGTATCAGAGCACCGGGTTAGGTGGAAGCATATACGATGGGTGGAGAAAAAACAACGATTGAAAAGTTTGACGGATCGGATTATGGGTTTTGGAAGATGCAGATCGAAGATTATCTTTATGGTAAAGATTTGTGGCAACCTCCGGAGGATAAGCCGAGAGAGATGAAAGACGAAGAATGGAATGTGTTAGACAGGAAGGCGATGAGCGTGGTACGTCTATCTCTTTCGCGGAATGTTACGTTCCATACCACGAAGGAGAAAACCACCAAAGGCATACTAAAGGTTTTAGCAGACATGTACGAGAAGCCTTCAGCAGCGGACAAGGTTCACCTGATGCGGCGTCTCTTCAACCTAAAGATGATGGAGAACAAAGTTGTTGCTGATCACCTAAATGAGTTCAATCTGATAACATCCCAATTAAGCTCAGTCGGGATTGATTTTGATGATGAGGTTAGAGCCTTAATTCTGTTGTTTTCTCTACCAGAAAGTTGGAGCGGTACGGTTACTGCTGTTAGTGCTTCAGCATGGAAGGAGAAACTGAAGTTTGACAAAGTAAGAGATCTGATTATAAGTGAAGAAATTCGCAAGAAAGAATTGGGTATCACTTCGGGATCAGTTCTGAGTACAGAAAATAGAGGCAGATCAGAATCAAGGAATTGGAATCGAGGCAGATCGACGTCAAGACATAAGAGCAGGTCGAGGAAAGACAAGAGTTCCATTGAGTGTTGGAATTGCAAGAAGCTGGGTCATTACTCGAATCAGTGTAAAGCACCGAGGAAGAAAAAGAAGATTGACAACTCAGCAAACGTGGCATCAGAGGATATCAATGATGCATTGATCTTGAGTGTGTGCAGTCCATTAGAATCGTGGGTTTTGGATTCTGGAGCATCGTATCATGCATGTCCTGATAGTGAGACAATGGAGATTTATACCACTGGAAATTTTGGAAAGGTTTATCTTGCTGATGATGAGCCTTTGAAGATTGTAGGAAAGGGAGATGTTCGGATCAAAACACCGAATGGACCTGTGTGGCAGCTGCGTGGCGTAAGACATATTCCTGGTTTGAAGAGGAATCTGATTTCTGTAGGACAGTTGGATGATGAGGGTTATCATTTATCATTTGGCTCGGGTGCTTGGAAGATAACCAAAGGGGCCATGGTGGTAGCTCGAGGGTCAAAGGAGGGTACTTTGTATATGACCACTATCAACCATGATAGTATTGATCTTGCAGGTGCAAACAGAGATGCAGACTTGTGGCATTGCAGACTTGGCCACATGAGTGAGAAGGGGATGAAACAGTTGTGTTCAGAAGGTAAACTGCCAGGTCTAAAAGCAGTTGACGTTGGTTTATGTGAAGGCTGCGTATTTGGGAAACAGAAAAGGGTCAGTTTTTCGAAGGGTGGCAGAACCTTGAAGAAACAGAAGCTGGAGTTGGTACATAGTGATTTATGGGGACCAGCGCCTGTAACATCCCTTGGTGGCGCGTCATACTACATGACCTTCATTGATGACTCCACAAGGAAGGTATGGGTTTATTTTCTGAAACATAAATCTGATGCTTTTAATGTTTTTAGAAAATGGAAAGCTTTGGTAGAAAATGAAACAGGTCTGAAAGTGAAGTGCTTAAGATCAGATAATGGTGGTGAATATGAGCTTGCTGAATTCAAAGAGTATTGTGCTATGAATGGTATTCGCATGGAGAAGACTCTTAGAGGAACCCCTCAGCAGAATGGGGTTGCAGAACGTATGAATAGAACCTTGAGCGAACGTGCTAGGTGCATGCGACTGAAGTGTGGGTTACAGAAGATGTTCTGGGCAGAAGCAGTTAACACAGCCGCTTTCTTGATTAATAGAGGACCATCAGTTCCTTTGGATAATGGCATACCAGAGGAGGCTTGGACTGGCAAAGAGGTAAACCTATCATTCCTTAAAGTTTTTGGTTGTGTTTCTTATGTTCATATTGATGCTACTGCTAGAAATAAATTGGATGCTAAATCTGTGAAGTGTACGTTTATTGGATATGGTGGTGATGAATTTGGCTATAGATTTTGGTATGATCGGAATCGAAAAATAATTCGTAGCCAAGATGTCATATTTAATGAACATGTTTTGTACAAAGACAGGTTGGGCGCATCAGATATTGAAAGTGCATGTACTCAGGTTGAAAGCCCTCAGGTTGTTGAATTAGATATCTCGAATTCAGGTGTGAACAAAGTTGTTCAGAATGATCAAGTTGTTGTTGAAGCAGAACCGAATTCGCCAGTATCTCCTTTGAGAGAAGCAATTGTTGAGGCAGCACCGAATTCGCCAGTATCTCCCTTGAGGCAAGCGGTTATTGAAGCAGAACCAAGTACGCCTGTAGCTCCTATGAGGAGATCAGAAAGGCAACATCATGCACCAGCAAGGTATTCCCCCTCTTTACATTATCTTTTGTTAACTGATAGTGGTGAGCCAGAATGTTATGTTGAGGCTATGCAGAGTGAGCATTCGAGCAAGTGGGAGCTTGCAATGAAAGATGAAATGAATTCCTTAATGTCTAATAACACTTGGGAACTAGTGGAGCTCCCAAAGGGTAAAAAGGCATTGCATAACAAGTGGGTTTACAGAATTAAAGAAGAGGCCGATTGAAGCAAGCGTTACATGGCAAGGATGGTCGTGAAGGGTTTTCAGCAGAAACAAGGTATTGATTATACAGATATATTTTCCACCGTTGTGAAGCTAACTACTATTAGATTAATTTTGAGTATAGTTGCTGCGGAGAATTTATTTTTAGAGCAGATGGACGTGAAAACAGCTTTTCTTCACGGGGATCTTGAGGAAGATATATACATGAAGCAACCAGAAGGGTACTTGTCCAAAGGTAATAGTGAGCTTGTGTGTAAGCTAAAGAAGAGCTTGTACGGTTTGAAACAGGCTCCAAGGCAGTGGTACATGAAGTTTGATGGGTTCATGCATGAAATTGATTTTGTTAGATGCAATGCAGACCATTGTTGCTACTTCAAGAGGTTTGACAATAACTTTATCATTTTGCTATTATATGTTGATGACATGTTGATAGCAGGTTCTTGTGCGCAAGAGGTGAATCAGTTGAAGAAGGAATTGTCCGAACGGTTTGCTATGAAGGATCTTAGAGAGGCTAAACAGAACCTAGGTATGCGGATTAATCGAGATAAGGTGGCAGGTAAGTTATATCTTTCTCAAGCTGAATATATCGAAAGAGTTTTGAAGAGGTTCAGTATGCAAGATGCAAAGACTGTGAGTACTCCCTTAGGTGTCCAGTTTAGGCTTTCCAAAAAGGATTCGCCTAGTAGTGATTCGGAGCGTGCCTATATGAAGAAGACCCCATATGCCTCAGCAATTGGTAGTATCATGTATGCTATGGTGTGTACTAGACCAGATATTGCACATGCAGTGGGAGTTGTGAGCAGATATATGAGCAATCCGGGTAAGCAACGCTGGGAATCAGTAAAGTGGATCCTTAGGTACTTGCGAGGTACAACAGAGAAGGCATTGTGCTTCGAAGGTAAGAGTATAAAGCTGACTGGATATGTTGATGCAGATTTGGCAGGTGATCTTGATAAGAGAAAGAGTACGACCTGATATATGTTTACATTGGGTGGTACATCGATTTCTTGGGCTTCTAAGTTGCAAAAGATTGTGGCTTTGTCTACTACAGAAGCGGAGTACGTAGCAGTGACTGAGGCTAGTAAAGAGATGGTATGGTTGCAGAATTTTTTGAGTGAATTGGGAAAAGAGCAGAAGAATAGTATTCTCTACAGCGATAGTCAGAGTGCTATTTTCTTAGCCAAGAATCCAGCCTTTCATTCGAGAACGAAGCATATTGAGTTGAAGTATCATTACATCGACATCTCTTGAAAGAGAAGATTTTGCAGCTAGGGAAGATTCGAGGAAATGAGAATCCTGCTGATATGCTGACTAAGGCTGTGACCTTAGAAAAGTTGAAGCTATGCATGGCTTCAACTGGCCTTGGAGCTTGAGGAGTTCGAGGCTTGGCGCCGCCGTTGTTTTTGGGCTTACTTATTGATGAGAAGATGAAGAGATGATTACACATGGGTTCAGTCTCCAAGTGGGAGATTGTTGGGATTTGGAGCCTGAACAAATCAGCTGGCTGGAATCAGTTGCGATTTTGGAAGAGTAGGAGTTGCGATCTCCTCTGATCAACAAAAAACTTGGTTGCGATTTGCATCAATCCGCATCGAGTTGGGTTGAAAGATTGTTCGGCGGTTGAGGCTGAAAAAACAGAATTGTTTTTTGAAGGCTCTGTGCATCAAAAGGTAAATTTGCCCTGTGCGTTAAATGGTGCACATTTTTGGGTTGAAGGCTCTTGCATTATAACGCTCCCTGTGTTTAAAAAGAGCTTTATTAACTGAAGTTTCTTGTGGAGGGAAATAGTTCAGTGTGCCACTTTTCTTTGGAGAGATAAGTCCAGCGTGCCTTTTTTTAAAGAGAAAAAGTTTCATTTTGAGTGCAAACGTGCTGTCACGCCCCGCTTCCCTAAAATGGAGGCGAGACGTGAAAAGGTCCGCACGAGAGTGGAGCTGTGAAGCCCCAAACCCGATAAGCGTCAATAAATCGTAAGCAGGTCCCTGTAACCGCAAACGGAACACCAATAATAACACAAGGAGAGACAGAAACAAAATCTCAATCTCAGAAATTGTCCAACATTAAAATTAAGTTCAACATCCAGAAAAGCCACCAGGCTAAAAGAAAGAGTCTAAAGGCCCAGAACAAGGCCAAACAAAGACAAACGTAAACAGAGTATAGGTGCTGCGCACCGACAACTACAACAGTCTAAAACAAAAAAGGGAAAGCTCAACGAAGACACTAGGACTGGTCCCCAGTGTCCACGTACTCCTCGCCAAACACAGACTCGGGCACTGCGTCCGCAAACACCTCGTCCTCAACAACGGACTCAGGCTCGGGATCTAGCATGTGTCACCCAAAAGAGTAAAGGGGCACATGTCAGCAAGTCTAAAAGACTTGGGCAAGGAAACTGAAGGTAAGGTAAACTAGCAACCTAGCAGTTATAGTATGATGCATGGCATGGCAAGTATAGTATGGAAGTGACAAGTAAAGGGAAGTACAAGTGGCAAGTATGTCATGGATAACAAGTAAAACGCGGACAAGTACAAGTCAAGTGGTTCACGTCAAGTGAACAAGTCAAGTAAACAAGTTGTGCACAGAGATTCCGCCTGTTGGCTAGAGTGGCTGATCGGGCCAACTCCTAAGCTCAAGTGACCGTTTATCTCTACCCCTCCACGTTTATCGAGCCAGGGAATTACCCCGAACACGGAATGCTCGCTTCTGGAACACGAGCCAGGAAGTGTATTTAACAAGTATAGCGTAGGGTTATGCCTGCAACGCAGGTGCCTAGCCGGTAAACAAGTAGATCGGGCATTGGCTATCAACCAACTCACGTAGCCCGCTTCTGGAACACGAGCCAGGAAACACAAGTATTGTAGCGTGTGCTACGAATGCGACATTCAACATGGATAGCATGGATGACAATTAATTCGCGTACCGTTAATTAAAATTAAACATGACATGGTAGTTATGCAACATGATAAATGACGGATCTAGCTTCGTTGTCAAGCTAGTTCCTGAAATTGCGCCTAGGCGAGTATCATTTCGTCGCCTAGTCTCTTTTATGCCTACAACAAGCAAATGGCCTAAGACATGGCCCAAAACCCTAAGTGGCAAGTTTCACTTGCCTAGCCCCGAGGATGACGATCAACGAGGCCGTCACACAAATACTAGCTACGGAAAAGAGATCGATGCCATGGCAAAACAACATTAGAACAACATCCATCCTAGTTTTATTAGGGTTTCACAAAAACACAAATGGGCTATGAGAATATCAAGAGATCGATTTATTACCGTATCGGAAGCGGAAGAACGATGCCGAGCAAGCACGGTAACGGAAGAAATGATCCGGGGAACCTAGGGTTCAGATCTGGAATGGATGGGGAAAATCTGGAGAAATGGGGTTTTGCGGCTTGGAGATGACCTAGGGCATGGTGGTAGATCAAAATAGAGAGGGAAACTCCAAGAGAGGAAGGAATAGCTTGGGGAAATGTTGGAGAGTGTTTTGGGGAAGAAGGAGGCTCAGGAGAATGAAAGAGGGATGAAAGAAATCGTGGGTGGGGTTTAAATAGAGAGTGCTGGCGGCTGCCCAGAAATTAGGGTTTCGACACTAGTTAGTCGGTCAAAGAGCAACCACTGACCGACTAGTTTGGGAACTAGTCGGTCGGTTGACCAACGCAGACCGACTAAGTCCAAACAGTAACTCCTGAACAAAAATAGGATTTAGATTTAGTCGGTCAAAGAGCAACTCTTGACCGACTAGTTTGTCATCTAGTCAGTCGATGAACGTTCTTAGACCGACTAAGAATGAATAGTACTTGGCATCAAAATGAACATAGAGTTAGTCGGTTAAAGAACAATTGCTGACCGACTAGTTTGCAACCTAGTCGGTCGACAAATGTTCTTAGACCGACTAACGAGAAACAATAACTCCTGAATAATTCACAAAGCCCACTAGTCGGTCCATGAAGGTTTGCCGACCGACTAAATCGTCATCTAGTCGGTCGGTTCCCCTTCTTATACCGGCTAACGTGCACAGAAAGTTCCGAAATGGAGCGCGAAGCTCTGAGATCGATTCCTATGACTCCTAGGCTTGATCTAACAATAAGATATGACCGATATGAAGCCCGCCACGAATGACTTACTCCGAAATCGACGATCAACAGAAGAAGCTAAGAAAACACGACGAAACGATCGAAAATGAAAGCTACGGAGATGAAAACCACGCATAAGGAGAAAATCCACCAAAACATATAATATAATATAGCTAATCCAAATACATGAAAACCAGTCGTTACATCCTCCCCAACTTAAGAAAAATTCCGTCCTCGGAATTTCCCAACACTCACGTGTCCGGAAACAAAAGTGGGAAACGCTCTCGCATCTCATCCTCATTCTCCCAAGTAGACTCTCCTGGCGAGCCGTGTCGCCACATCACCCTCACAAGATTGACAACCTTGTTCCGAAGTGACTTCTGACGCCTGTCCAGAATCTGCACTGGCTGCTGGTCATACGTCATATCAGGGCGAATGGTAATCTCCGAAAAATCCACAGCATGAGACGGATCGCTAATGTATCGACGAAGCTGCGACACATGGAAAACATTGTGAACTCCCTCCAAAGATGGCGGCAAGGCTAAGCGGTAGGCTACCTCGCCAACTCTCTCCAGAACGTCAAACGGTCCAATGTATCGCGGGCTCAACTTCCCTCGCTTCCCAAAGCGAATCACACCACGATTCGGGGAAATCTTCAAGAACACATGGTCGCCCGGCTGAAACTCCAAAGGACGGCGTTTCGCATCCGCCCAATGCTTAAAACGGTCCTGAGCAATCCTCAACCTCTCCCGAATGTTCCTGACAACATCCACGGCCTCCACAATCATCTCAGGTCCCAACAGCTCCCGATCACCAACGTCATCCCAACTCAATGGCGATCGACATTTCCTCCCATAAAGAGCGGCGAAAGGCGCCATGCCAATACTCGCCTGGAAGCTGTTATTGTAGGAAAACTCTACCAGATGTAGATGGTCCTTCCACAAACCCTTGAAATCCAACATGCACGCCCTCAGCATGTCCTCCAAGATTTGGATCGTCCTCTCGGACTGGCCATCCGTCTGCGGATGGTACGCCGTGCTGAAACTCAGACGCGTACCCAAACTCTTCTGCAAACTCTGCCAGAACTAAGATGTGAACCTCGTGTCTCTGTCCGACACGATACTCACGGGGACTCCGTGAAGTCGCACGACCTCCTGCACGATTCACGTTACATCACTATCTAAACTATGAAAAGGGAATAGACACGGAGCGTAAAAGAATTTACCTCCATATATCTCCTCGCTAGCGTCTCAGTGGACTGTCCAACTCGAAAAGGAATAAAGTGCGCGGATTTGGTCAATCGGTCTACGATCACCCAAATCGCGTCATTCTGCTTCGGGCTCCGAGGTAGTCCAGTCACGAAATCCATAGTGATGTGTTGCCACTTCCACTCCGGAATCGGAAGCGGTTGTAGCAACCCTGCCGAACGTTGATGCTCCGCCTTCACTTGTTGGCAAACCAAACACTTGGCTACACTCCGAGCCACACTCCTCTTCATACCATGCCACCAATAGTTCAGACGAAGATCCTTGTACATCTTGGTCCCACCAGGATACACAGAATACGGCGAACTGTGTGCCTCCACCATCAACTCCTCTCTAATATCCCCAGCTGGCACACACAACCTGGCTCCAAACCTCAGCGAGCCATCCTCATGAATCAAAAAGTCAGTCCGCAAACCGGCTTCTACCTGCTCCTGAATCTTCACCAGCTTCGGATCTCCAGCCTGGCCAGCCTTGATCCGATCCATGATCGTCGACTGAATCTACATACTCATCAACGAAGAAGCCTCCCTAGGAAGAACAACCTCCACACCAGACTCGCAAAAATCCTGCTGCAATCTCCACTGCGAAGTCAACAACATCACCGCTGGAAGCCTACTCAGCGCATCAGGAACCACATTCACCTTGCCAGGGTGATACTGCAAATCAATCTCATAATCCGCCATGAGCTCCAACCACCGACGCTGTCGCGTGTTGAGCTCCTTCTGAGTAAAAATGTACTTCAAGCTTTTGTGATCGGTGAAGATCTTCACTTTCTCACTCAGCAGGAAATGCCTCCAAATCTTGAGCGCAAACACAATAGCAGCCAACTCCAAATCATGCGTCGGGTAATTCTTCTCATGAGTCTTGAGCTGACGCGAAGCATACGCCACAACATGCCCGTGCTGATGCAACACACAACCGAGACCCTTGCCAAAAGCATCATAAAAGATCTCAAATCCACCGCTGCGATCAGGCACAACAAGAATGGGGGCAGTCGTCAATCTCTCCCTCAGAACACCAAAGGCATTCTCACAATCACCCGACCAAACAAAAGGCACATCCTTCCGCGTCAACCTGGTCATCGGCTCAGCAATACGGGAAAAGTCCTTAATAAAACGCCGATAGTAACCAGCAAGCCCAAGGAAACTCCGAATCTCAGACGCTGACTGCGGAACATGCCACTCTCTGATGGCCCTAATCTTCTCGGGATCCACAGAAATACCATCTCCAGTCACCACATGCCCCAGAAAAGCAACTCTATCCAGCCAAAACTCGCACTTCGAAAACTTAGCATACAACCGATGCTTCCTCAAAATCTCCAATACCGTCCTCAAGTGCGAGGCATGCTCCTCCGACTTTGAATAGATCAGAATGTCGTTAATAAAGATAACGACAAACTTATCCAAAAAGTCGTAGAAAATCAGGTTCATCAGATTCATGAAAACTGCGGGTGCATTGGTTACACCGAAAGGCGTTACACCGAAAAGCATAACCACAAACTCGTAGTGTCCATACTTCGTCCTGAATGCCGTCTTCAGAACGTCATCCTTCTTCACCTTCAACTGATGGTAACCACTCCTCAAATCCAATTTAGAAAATACCCTCGAACCTCCAAGCTGATCAAAAATATCATCGATACGAGGCAACTGGTATTTATTGTTGATGGTCACCGCATTCAACTCCCGATAGTCCACGCACATGCGATGTGAACCATCCTTCTTCTTCACCAGCAGCATCGGTGCTCCCCACGGAGACACACTAAGGTTAATATAACCCTTCTGCAAAAGCTCATCCAGCTGCTTTCGCAATTCCTCCAACTCGGCGGGTGCCATACGATATGGCGCCTTTGAGATCGGTTGCGCTCCCGAAACCAGATCAATAGAAAATTCTAAAGCTCGATCAGGTGGCAAACCAGACATCTCCTCGGGGAAGACGTCATCAAAATCTCGCACAACCGCTGGCCTCTCCAGCTCCATCTGCACAGCCACAATCTCCATCGGACTGGCCCGAAATCTGACAGGACCAAGCGAACTGCTACCTCGGCTGAACTCAAATACTGGATGTCCGGGAATCTCGAACACCACCTTCTTCCTCCGACAGTCGATCGTAGCATAGAAGCTCACAAGCCAATCCATCCCAAGGACCGCATCATAGTTGATGATGTCGTGGACAATGAAATCAGCGTAAAGCTCATGTCCACAAACCACCAACGAGCAAGAATTGCAACCAAGATGCACCGTGACCACGCCATTCCCTGTAACGATATTCCAACTCTTGGAAAGAGGGGACGTCGACAAGGAATGCTTCTCCACGAAGCTCCGAGAAATAATCCACATCGATGCACCAGAGTCAAAGAGGACTCGTGCAGGAAACGTGCACACCAAAATCACACCTACAAACAGTCTAACAATCAAGCCCTAGTCTAGCAAACAATCTTATTCAAGCAAACAACATAGTCTAACAAACAAATCCAAATAAGAAAGGAACAGCTAGAAGAGGATTACCTGCGATAACCTCATCCACAGCCCCGTTCTCCACAGCAGTCATCAGAAAAGCCTGTCGCCTCGGCGGAAAAGCCTGCTGGAAAGCCTGCCTCTGTGGAACAAGAGCTGCTCCACGTCCAGTAGGAACAGACGCCCTCTGCTGCAACGGCGGTGCTGCAACAGGTGCCCTCCAAGGCTGCTTTGACCTCGGACAATCCTTCATGGCATGGGTAGGATCCCCACAGACGACACACTGGCCCAGGAATCTCCTACACTGATCCTTGACGTGCCCGGTCCTGTCGCAGAAATGGCAAGTCTTCAGAATAGGCCCTCCTGACCTCTTGAACTGAGCTGGCTGATTAGTCTTGAAACCAGGCCTAACCACCGCTCTGGCCTGCTCCATAGGCCTCTTCCCAGCACCAGAAACATGTCCCCTCCTCTGACTCAGGTTCAGCTCCTGCCTCCTTGCAGCGACCAGAACCTTCTGATAAGAGTCCAGATCAGAGGAAGACACAAAACTCTGGAGCTCCAAAGCAAGTCCCTGCAGGAACCTCTGAGCCCTCTCATTAGCATCCTGCACCATCTTCGGTGCGAACCGACTCAGCCTAGTGAACTCTTGGTGGTATAGGTCCACCGTCAAGCTCCCTTGCTTCAGATCAATAAAGCGCTGCAGCATCTCCTTCCTAGCAGCCTTCGGAAAGAACTCCTCATCAAACCTGGACTTAAAGGTAGCCCAAGCTATCGGCTCCACCAACATCCTCTCTTCCGCATCCCACCAGTTCTGAGCGTTATCCTTGAGTTGCCGCTTTGCCAAATCAACCCATCCAGCCGGGGTGATCGTGGCCATCTTCAAGTTATCCTCAATGTTTCGAATCCACTCATCGGCAGCTAGAGGACCCTCGGACCCATCAAAATATGCGGGACCCAGCTCCCGAAATTGCTTCGCTCCCGGCTCGGAGTGAGGGGCCTCCGGAGCCGCCCGAGGAGCTCGACCAGCCGGAGCATTCTGGACTTGCAGGAGCACGCCTTGCTGCACCTGCATCATCTGAAGCATCATCCGCATCATCTCCCCATTGGTGGGTTCCCGCTCAAGCTCCTCGTCATGAGGGGGCGCACCACCACCACCACCACGGGTGATTCGCCTTCCTGCCATCTAATGACACAGAAAACGAAACAATTAGACTCATAGCTTATGACTCAGACGTCGAACTTAGTTTATTGGACATTCTAATATTATTATCGCTATTCCGAAAATTCGTAGGTACAGAAGGACCTGCATGGGCCACCAACAAAACCTGTCACGCCCCGCTTCCCTAAAATGGAGGCGAGACGTGAAAAGGTCCGCACGAGAGTGGGGCTGTGAAGCCCCAAACCCGATAAGCGTCAATAAATCGTAAGCATGTCCCTGTAACCGCAAACGGAACACCAATAATAACACAAGGAGAGACAGAAACAAAATCTCAATCTCAGAAATTGTCCAACATTAAAATTAAGTTCAACATCCAGAAAAGCCACCAGGCTAAAAGAAAGAGTCTAAAGGCCCAGAACAAGGCCAAACAAAGACAAACGTAAACAGAGTATAGGTGCTGCGCACCGACAACTACAACAGTCTAAAACAAAAAAGGGAAAGCTCAACGAAGACACTAGGACTGGTCCCCAGTGTCCACGTACTCCTCGCCAAACACAGACTCGGGCACGGCGTCCGCAAACACCTCGTCCTCAACAACGGACTCAGGCTCGTGATCTAACATGTGTCACCCAAAAGAGTAAAGGGGCACATGTCAGCAAGTCTAAAAGACTTGGGCAAGGAAACTGAAGGTAAGGTAAACTAGCAACCTAGCAGTTATAGTATGATGCATGGCATGGCAAGTATAGTATGGAAGTGACAAGTAAAGGGAAGTACAAGTGGCAAGTATGTCATGGATAACAAGTAAAACACGGACAAGTACAAGTCAAGTGGTTCACGTCAAGTGAACAAGTCAAGTAAACAAGTTGTGCACAGAGATTCCGCCTGTTGGCTAGAGTGGCTGATCGGGCCAACTCCTAAGCTCAAGTGACCGTTTATCTCTACCCCTCCACGTTTATCGAGCCAGGGAATTACCCCGAACACAGAATGCTCGCTTCTGGAACACGAGCTAGGAAGTGTATTTAACAAGTATGGCGTAGGGTTATGCCTGCAACGCAGGTGCCTAGCCGGTAAACAAGTAGATCGGGTATTGGCTATCAACCAACTCACGTAGCCCGCTTCTGGAACACGAGCCAGGAAACACAAGTATTGTAGCATGTGCTACGAATGCGACATTCAACATGGATAGCATGGATGACAATTAATTCACGTACCGTTAATTAAAATTAAACATGACATGGTAGTTATGCAACATGATAAATGACGGATCTAGCTTCGTTGTCAAGCTAGTTCCTGAAATTGCGCCTAGGCGAGTATCATTTCGTCGCCTAGTCTCTTTTATGCCTACAACAAGCAAATGGCCTAAGACATGGCTCAAAACCCTAAGTGGCAAGTTTCACTTGCCTAGCCCCAAGGATGACGATCAACGAGGCCGTCACACAAATGCTAGCTACGGAAAAGAGATCGCTGCCATGGCAAAACAACATTAGAACAACATCCACCCTAGTTTTATTAGGGTTTCACAAAAACACAAATGGGCTATGAGAATATCAAGAGATCAATTTATTACCGTATCGGAAGCGGAAGAACGATGCCGAGCAAGCACGGCAACGGAAGAAATGATCCGGGGAACCTAGGGTTCAGATCTGGAATGGATGGGGAAAATCTGGAGAAATGGGGTTTTGGGGGTTGGAGATGACCTAGGGCATGGTGGTAGATCAAAATAGAGAGGGAAACTCCAAGAGAGGAAGGAATAGCTTGGGGAAATGTTGGAGAGTGTTTTGGGGAAGAATGAGGCTCAGGAGAATGAAAGAGGGATGAAAGAAATCGTGGGTGGGGTTTAAATAGAGAGTGCTGGCGGCTGCTGATTCGGGATATAAATTGCAAATTTTCCCCCCTAACTATCCCCATTTTGTGCCAAAGATTAGGCTTAATTGTGCTCTTTTTGAGTATATTTTCATTTCATATCAATTTTAGGGCTTATTCTCATTCTTGGTACAAAATACGGTTTTTATCGTCTTTATTGGCTTCCTATTATTTTTTCTATGCTCCTGCCATTATTTTGATCATATCCCTATTTTTTGGGAATTATTTGAGCATTGGAATATTTTATATGGATTATTGGAGGTCAATATTGTTTAATTTTAATAGTCATTATATTTATTTTCACATCAAATGGACTAATTTTTGCTTCTCCTATTTTTCAAGTACTCCTGGGAGTCTTTGAGATTTTCCAGAATTTTCTGGGATTTTTCTGGGATTTTTAGGTATTTTTGGGGATTTATTTGGAGCAAAATAGGCATTAAAGGCATTTCTGGGATTTTATAAAATGAAAAACAAAAATATATATATTTTAAGCCTAGCGGGCCGGTCCGCTTCTTTTTCTCCCGCAGGCCGCGCGCGCTGATTTAAAAAAAATTATTTTTTTTATTTTGCGGGCCGGCTCAGCAGCGGGCCGGCCCGCGGTTTCGAAAGAGCGGGCGGGGCCCGCTCGATTTGAGCGGGCTCAGCGCCCGCTCGATTTGAGCGGGCCCAGCGCCCGCTCAAAATCGAGCGGGCACAGCGCCCGCTCAAATTGAGCGGGCGCCCCCCCCCCCCTTAACGCGCAGGCGCGCGCGCGGGTCGGGCGCCGTTGCGCCCGACCCGCAATGCTGTTAAAAGCCTGAACTTGGATTTTTTTCAGATTCTCTCGGTTTTGAGGGGTTTTTCTGGCGTTTTTGGGCTGTTCTTCAGTCCATGGAGCTTTTCTAGGGCTAGGGAAGGGGAGGAGGCCATGGGAGGAGGTTAGAAGCTTGGAGAAGATGCTCAAGGTGGAAGATGGCTTCGTCTTAGAGAGACTCTTGGTGATATCACTCTTTCCCCTTTTGTAATTTGAAATCTCTCTTTTGTAATGAACTTTGGGTGATATTTTGTATAAAGCTTTCATCTTGTGTTTCATGATGATAGAGTAGTTTTGAATTGTATGGGATGTGTGATTAATTGAGTTGGTTGTTAATATTTGTTCAATTTCACTCTTGCCCTAGTTTTGAATGTTGATGTTGGATGTGTAATTAGGGCACAAATTTAATTGGCTAAGTCCCGAGAGGGCAATTTGAGAAAATCCATGTTCTTAATTTGATTAGTGCCTTGGTAATATTTCCATCCTATTGCAAAATTATTGTGTTTTTAAAGCTAAATATTCCGATTGGGTTTCCTTAGCCGGATGACCGATTGTGTTATATGCGGTAATTTGGACTTGATTTACGCCAATTTTAATGATCACACAACTCATGCTCTCTCTCCTAGCTATCCTAAACTCCACCTTTGGCTCTCTAATCCTACCAATTTAGGTTAATTTTTGTTTTCACCACACTTTTCTGACATTTCCATCGTAATTGAGTTAGTTGTAAAACACTTTATTTTTCGCTATCAGTCAAATTTGTGAACGTAGAACGACTTGTCCCTGTGATCCGACCCGGTACTCACCGGTTATTTTTATATTGCATTGACGCTCCTACGCTTGGGAGCGGAAGGCGTGCACTTGCGCGTTTTCCGAGTCAACCAGCTGCCCAGAAATTAGGGTTTCGACACTAGTTAGTCGGTCAAAGAGCAACCACTGACCGACTAGTTTGGGAACTAGTCGGTCGGTTGACCAACGCAGACCGACTAAGTCCAAACAGTAACTCCTGAACAAAAATAGGATTTAGATTTAGTCGGTCAAAGAGCAACTACTGACCGACTAGTTTGTCATCTAGTCGGTCGATGAACGTTCTTAGACCGACTAAGAATGAATAGTACTTGGCATCAAAATGAACATAGAGTTAGTCGGTTAAAGAACGATTGCTGACCGACTAGTTTGCAACCTAGTCGGTCGACAAATGTTCTTAGACCGACTAACGAGAAACAGTAACTCCTGAATAATTCACAAAGCCCACTAGTCGGTCCATGAAGGTTTGCCGACCGACTAAATCGTCATCTAGTCGGTCGGTTCCCCTTCTTATACCGGCTAACGTGCACAGAAAGTTCCAAAATGGAGCGCGAAGCTCCGGGATCGTTTCCTACGACTCCTAGGCTTGATCTAACAATAAGATATGACCGATATGAAGCCCGCCACGAATGACTTACTCCGAAATCGACGATCAACGGAAGAAGCTAAGAAAACACGACGAAACGATCGAAAATGAAAGCTACGGAGATGAAAACCACGCATAAGGAGAAAATCCACCAAAACATATAATATAATATAGCTAATCCAAATACATGAAAACCAGTCGTTACACGTGCTTTGTGCGAGAGAGATTTATTTTTGAGGTTGCGTCCTCAATTTCTTTGTGCGGTATTATTCGAGGGTTGCGTCCCTCGTAGCATCGTGTGTAATCTGTAATCTTATCTCATCAAATTAGTGGAGAATCCCTGGCTTGGCGGCGCCCCCAGACGTAGTCTTCGGGCGAACTGGGTAAACAATTCTGTGTCTTTCTTTTGTTGTTTTTTCATTCGATTGTTTTTTATCATCGTATTATTGCGTAACAGAAACATTATCAAATGAAAACATTATCAGAATGATAATTGGTTTTTGATTACTTACATAAAATCTATGCTACAGGGCAATACAATATACCTGTTTCGAGGTGTTTTATCACCACTGGTTGGTAGTATGGAGGTCCGAAGGTCGTCGCTGACGTGGAGGACGTGGATGACCTTTGGGGCCGATCAGAAGAGCAGGCTCTGGGGCGAGAATGCACGGATCCGAGCGATAGCGCACCGAAGGGAAGATTCGGCGTGGTGTGAGCCTCTAGGTAGATCAGTCGAGCAGATGCTTGGTCGGGAACGCTCGAGGCCGATCGATCGGATGACGAAGTGGAGCTTCGGCTGGGTGATGTCTCCTCCGATTTACAAAACGAGGAAGCTCGTCAGGGGGTCGGACCTTGGTTCCGACCAAGTCCCCTCCGATGCCTAAGTAAGATCTTGACTGAAAGTGATTCGGTGGAATTGAGCTTGGTTCACGGAGAGACGAAGCACGAGTTCTCAGGCCGAGCTACGGAGGAGAAATGTAAGGTGGAAGAGAGATGTGTGGAGTGTAGTGTCCTGCTAAGCTACTGCACACGTACTAAGGGGGGGTTGAATAGTACTTAAAATAATTAAGAGAGTTATTCCTAACTATTGTGCAATGAACAAACGACAATGCGGAATTAAAAAACTATCAACAAGAATTAAAACATACGCAAACAAACAATATTACTGGGTTCGGATCCACCCAAGTCTCCCCGACTTGTTCCCGGTGATCCTACGTCCCAACCACCCGGATCCCCTCTGGATACTTGAGTTAGCAACCCTAACTCAAGATTTCCACTATGAAGTACTTGTGAAAAACATTCACAAGTCAAATCATACACAAAGTAATTTGTGACTCTCACAACCCGGGATCACAACCACACTCTCACAACCGAGAGTGAAACTTACAATTCAAATATGAAATGAAATAAACACTTACCTACAAAATCCTATGCCTTGAGTAAATCTTACCAAATTAGGGCAAGGAGGGATTTTGAGGAAGATGATGTCACCAAACCCTAGCTTCAAGAAGATGACCAGCAATGGAAGCCTAGGGTGGAGTATGGTGACTAGAATCAAGCTCTTGGCTTGAGAAGCTCACAATGGAGAGAATCTCTCTTGAGGAAGATGGCTCAAAGAGTGAAGGGAGAGATTCTTGTGAGGGAGAGAGAGCTTTGAATTAGCTTGAGAGAGCTCTTCTCTTAGGTCTGAAATTACTTGTAAAGTGGACCTTCAACCTTTCTTCAAACGTATCAAGTTTGTATTTATAGAGGCAAGGAAAATCGTGTTGGAAAAGTTCCCAACGGCTCTTTTCTGAACCCAACTAGTCGGTCAAAGAACAACCACCGACCGACTAGTTCATCAACTAGTCGGTCGGTCAATCAACGTAGACCGACTAATGGAAGAACAGCCAAAAGTCGAAGTTCCAGGCAAAGACAACTAGTCGGTCTAAGAAGACTTGCCGACCGACTAGTTTCACAACTAGTCGGTCGGTGAATGATCTTTGACCGACTAACGTCAAAATAGAATAGGTTGACTTCAAGATTAATTAGTCGGTTTAAGAACAAATGCTGACCGACTAGTTTCTCAACTAGTCGGTCGACAAACATTCTTTGACCGACTAACTCGAAACAGTAACCAGGCTGTACAGAGGCAAGCTCAACTAGTCGGTCCAAGAAGGATTCCTAACCGACTAGATCGTCATCTAGTCGGTCGGTGACTCTTCTTTGACCGACTAATTGATCAACCTGGAATGAGCTGAATATAGCAATGCATCTAGTCGGTTCATGTAGAGTTGCTGACCGACTAGATCGTCATCAAGTCGGTTGGTGACTCTTCTTGAACCAATTAACATGCACTCGAAGCCGAGGGAAGAAGCGATAGGCTTCGGGAAAGTTTCTAATGGCTTCTATGAATATCCTAGCTCTAAGATATGAGCGAAATGAAGTATATAATGTAAGTCCTACTCAAGGCTTAACATTCTAATCTATGAAGCTAGAAGACTATAAATTAAACCTTACGAGCCGTCTTCAAAGCTTCAATCTTCATTCTTGACTTCAATAAAACTCCTTGAGCTTCAACGAAGCTCCAGGCACACGATCACGCGTATTGTGCATATGAACATTTTGATGTTCGTATTCTTTTGGCGACGATCTCCATAATTGCGCTCACAAATAAGTTAGTATACATTATTTATGTTTGCTCATCATCCAAAACCAAATCCGGGGAATCAAAACTCGTCTGAGGAGGAGGGGGAGGGGGCGCCGCCCCCTCCTTCTCCGGCAGCGCCGCCGCCGCCGCCGCCGCCCTAGCGCGGCGCCTACGTCGTTAAGCCCTAAACTAGCGGAATATTCTCATTTCCGTTAAGATTTTAACAGATAGTTAGTTAGAGGGACTATTAAGGTTAAATACTAACTTCTGAGGGATTGGAGGACAAATACGAATGTTTGAGAAACATATATCAAATTACGCAAGATTTAAGGAACAAATATGCTAAAACCCCTATAAAAAAACACTCAAAGAATTCAAGCAAAAGACACAAGAGACGAGAGATTGATTTCATGGGACCCACGCTGAATGACAAACCAGCCCTTAACATGCGGAGAGCCGCGACCAAGCAGACGATGGAATGAATCATAATATATCATTACTTCCACATCCAAATTTTGAACGTCAATGTCTCTTAGACCCACAAAGTTCACTAATATTTAGTGCTTGCTTGTACTGTTCATTCAAATTCGGGTGGTAACAAGAAACCAACTTTCATAATTTGGGTACATGGATACTTCTCCATTGCAAACCTTTAATTAATCATTAGTAGTTTGCAATTAGGTTTCCCTTGAGTACCTGCCACCTTTTTGCCTTCCTTCCAAGTCTCCACAAGAAAGACTTTTGCCATTCCTCCAAGTGATTCATGTCATCTTGTGGCCTTAATTCAAGCCTTAAATTCAAAGGCCCCCCCCGCTCACACAGATTGCTCGTTTTGCGATTACTGAAACTTCAATCTTCAACGATCTATTACTGTCCAACTACTCTATATCTATATCTGGCAAAAACATCCATTCTATTTCGATTTCTGATTGCATTTGATTCTGTTAAAAACGAGAGGAAGAAATGCGTATAAATCTGGGCATCTTCAGAGACTGCAAACACCAAGATCAAACAGGTACCTTGTCTAATCTTTTCTGGTATCTTAATTAACTTCTTTTTATAATTAGTTGTATTACCTCGTCTAATCCACACTCTACCCTGTGGCCAGCAAAACGCGAGACGGTGGCGCCGGTCTCATACACAAGCGTCAACCTCCGGGAAGAATACGCCAACGCGTTCCGCACCGAGTCATACACCGAGTTCTGGTCACGGGTCCTCGACCTCACCCTCGCCCACGGCGCCGCCCTCAAACCCGGTCACAGGTCCACATCCACCCGCCTACCCTCCTACCGCCTCTTCACCGAGCACCTCCTCGACCCGGACCAGCCCACTGTCACCAAGATCCTCGCCCAAGCCCGCATCCAGCCCGAAACGCACACTCTTCTCGCTGGCTTCTTCTCTGAGACGGCCAACGCTTCCCTCCTCTACGGCCTTCTGTTGAAGGACATCGATCACATCCGAACCCGCTACCGCCCGCTGAAATCCGCCATCCGAGCCGGCGACCCGGAACCCGTAAGCCAGCTGCTAACGGACCTCAACCCGTTCAACGCCCTGACGTCGGCCCAGTTCAAGGCGGTCCAGGCAGGGTCAGCATGTCTCCTCAAGCAGCTCGAGTCGAAACGGAAAAAAGCCCGGGCCAAGTTACGGGTTGTCACCCGGGTCAGGCAGGGGATGGCCATTGTGTTTGTAGCGCTGGTGGCGTCCACCTCCGTGTTTGGCGCGTTCATTGCAGTTCATGGGCTGATCGCGCTGGCGGCGATCCCCGGCCTGGTATTTAATTCGGGGCGGTTGGCTCGGGAGTTGGCTCAGCTCGACGGGGCGACGAAGGGGATGTACATATTGAACCGGGACTTGGACACGATAAGCAGGCTAGTGGAGCGGGTGCACGACGAGGTGGAGCACATCGTCGGGCTGGCGAGGTTTTGGGAGGAGAAGGGGAGGGAGATGGAGGAGGTAGGGAGAGAGATTTGGAAGAAGGATGCGAATTTCAGTCAGAAGTTGGATGAGCTGGAGGAGAACTTGTACCTCTGCTTCATGACCATTAACAAGGCACGAGGGATTGTGATGAAGCAGTTTTTGGTGGGAAGTGGGATTAATAGAGCTTGAGTGGCATTTTGTTTCAAAAATGCTGCTCAATTGTAAACTGCATTTTACTGTTGTAAATATGATTTGGATTGTATGCACGTTAAGTTATTGCTATGAAAATTGTGGTGCAGATCGCAACAAACAATGGCATTGGGGGAAAAAACTATCTTAATTATAAGTAGTATTAGAAATTGTAAAATATAATTAGCATTGAAA
Organism: Scilla litardierei; assembly: GCA_030789695.1. Taxonomy (NCBI): domain Eukaryota; kingdom Viridiplantae; phylum Streptophyta; class Magnoliopsida; order Asparagales; family Asparagaceae; genus Scilla; species Scilla litardierei. The sequence continues at coordinate 39,366,624 of CM061138.1, read as the reverse complement.
ATAAAAACATTTGGCCCATGCAGGTCTCGAACCTGCGACCTTCGCGTTATTAGCACGACGCTCTAACCAACTGAGCTAATAGGCCGTATGATATTTAGCTACATAACAATATATCAAGCGTAGGCAGTTTCGTGGTTGTACTAGTTTGGCTAGCGAAAGGAAATGTCTTCCTCGTCAAATGTTGTACTTTTCGTCTTGCCTCTTTAACTGTTTAAAGATCGATTCATAGGTTAAAATGAAGCATGTATTGGTTCGATGGTAGCGGTGCCTGACAATGACGACGACGACGGCATCTGATGACAACGGTGGCAATGGCTATGTGGTGATGACAGCAGCAATAAAGGTGGTTTGAATGGTCGGTGTAAACAGTTTTGCCAATGGCTATGTGGTGATGACAGCAGCAACGGTAGTGATCCAATGGTGACATCAGGTCCGATTAGGGATGAGCAAGAAATAACGAAAATCCAACCCAACCGAAAAGCCGAATTGAACCACACACGAAACCGAACCAAACCCATTGGAAACGATGGATTCGGTTTGGTTTTGAGGAGTACCAAGGAGTACATGGTCGGGTTCGGTTTGGTTTTAGGTCTGGTTCAGCCAGCTGAACTGAACCGATCGAACTGAAAATTTGTAAGTGTTGCGGGGTAGAACTCACGTACAATGAATTTGTATTACATGGAATCAAGGGCACGGTGGTTATGCTAATGACTGGATTAGGGTATGCTATTTGACGGGCGATTAGAGGGGTGATGAGGCTATGCTTGTTGCGGAAGCTGACCACGGTATCGAATCCAGTAGGATGCAGAGAAGGGGCCGAACTGTCTAGGTTGAGGGCGAGCACGACCGTGATGACGAGCTGACCTGCGCAAGGAGCAACTCGTCAGAAAGGTCGGGTTGGGGTCCAACCCTTAGCCTCTCCGATGCCTAAGTCAGTAATAGGACTTAAAGCGGGAGCTAGGTACGCAGGTCGGACTGAGGGTGAGCCGACCGTACGTGGCGAGCTATGAGTGGAAGAACAAAGATATGGACGACCTTTGCTCTTGTGTGTGAGTAAAGAGAATTGAGAGTAAATTTGCCAACCTCTTCACCGTCGGAGGCGAAGGGGTATTTATACCTGACGGTAGGTGGGTAGATGAGGTTGACCTGGCATACTGACTCGACGTGCTGAGCTGGCCTCGCTGTCAGCGGAAGCTTCGGACGAGGATGTCATGAACAGGAGTGTCAGCCACGCTTTTGTCAAACGGCGCAACGGCCAGGGGCACTTTTGTCAGGGTGTCAGGGCCGAAAGCATTAAGTGTCGGGGGCGTGGCAGCCAGTGGGTGCTTTGTCAGGTGGTCGGGCGGCGTAAGTGTTAGTTGTGTCCTTGTACCAGGTTGTTTGTCGTGTCCGATGAGCCAAGGGTCCGGCGGAGCGCCTCCCAGTGGCAGACCCCCGACGATCCTCCAGGCCATCCTGGGCAGTGGACGTGCGGCCCGGCCGCACATTTTTGGGTATGGATCCTGGATCGCCGGGGGGAACGGGTGTGCCTCTGTCAACATCCGAGGCTGCGCTGTCCGGGCGTGCCTCGAGCGCGCTGTTCCTGGTGGACCGAGCGAGAGCGGTTAAGCGCCTCTGTCCGGGGGGGCAAGGCGAGGTGCGCACATCCCCCTGTTGTCTTGGACTTTCGGGTCGGCTGGCGCCCTACAGGCCTTTGAAGTTCGGGCGAGGGGCGCCCCATCATTGGGCTGGCCGTCCGTTCGGGAGGGGCGTGCCAACGGGGCACCTCAGTGGTTTGGGGCGGAGGATCGGACTATCACGATCTTCTGGTCATAACAGTAAGGATTCGGAGTATAAGTGGACTAATACATGCCAACCATAAACAGAGTTAAAATCAAAAATTTTATTGATTAGTCTATTAATGCTTAATCACTAGTCGACTAGTGCTTAAATTAGTCGACGGGTGCTTACGTATTAGTCGACTAGTGCTTAAGTATTAGTAGACTAATCTTTGCCTAATTAGAAAAGTCAAACCAAACCAAACCAAATCGTTCGGTTCGGCTTGGTTTCGGTTTGGCATAGGGAATCGGTTCCGTATGGTCGGTTTGAACATGGAATCGGGTATGTTTTCGTTTTTGACAAATTTGTCAAAAATTGAACCGAACCAACTGATGCACACCCCTTGGTCCGATGATGATGGCGACAGTAGTGGTGGCGTAGTAACGTGTTGGCGGCGACGATGGTATGGCGATGTGGTTGCAATAATAGCGTCGACAGAAATAGTAGTTTAGCAGTGATGGTGACAGTAGTGGAGCTCCACAATTGTAGGGCAATTGATAGTCCAACAACTACAATAGCAGTGGTGATGGTTCGACAATATCTATGATGGTGACAGTGACAGTGACAGTGACAGTGAGAGTAGTGACAACGATGGTGGTTCGAAGGTAGTAGCGGGAACAACAGTAGTTTGGTGGCAACATCGCCAGGGATGATGGTCCAAAGTGGCTACAACATCAGACAATGGTCTAACAATAGTAATAGCGACGATGGTCTAACAACAATGGTGGCGGTGATAATAGTCTGATGATGTTACAATGATGATATCAGTAATATCAGAGGTAATTGTGGGATCATATGATGGCAAGGATGGTAGCCTGACAGTGGTGATGGTGGTGATGGGAGTAGTGTCGATGGTGGTGATGGTGGAGGTAAATGGTGACGATGGCGATGGCGATGGTCCAATTGGCTTAATGTAAATAACATTATCAATAGCAACAGTGGTGTACCACTGATGGCAATTGTGGAGATGGTAGTTTGACAGCAACAACAGTGGTGATACTTTAACAGTAGAGATATTGGAGACGATAGTCTGGGAAGGCAATCCGACAATGAAGAAGAAGCACACAAGATCTCTCCAAAAGCTTACAATACAATCTACAGTAGAGATATTGGAGACGATAGTCTGGGAAGGCAATCCGACAATGAAGAAGAAGCACACAAGATCTCTCCAAAAGCTTACAATACAATCTTTCAGAGTTGGCTCTCACAAATCGCGTCTCTCTCAAAGAATACCATGGCGTCCACCCAAACCCTAACCTAAAACCCCATGTATATAATCCTATGTTACAATATGTGTCATCATTGGCTAGAAATTCCTAAGGATACGGATCCCGACAATTACAGCATCCAATCCAATCGCCGCTCCTACGCAACCAATGCACATCACACTAGTGGGCCCTCTGTCGCTTCCTAGTGGGCCGCATCCTAATGTGATCCCTTCGACCGAACGACTTTCTTCTGTGTCGAACGACCGAAGTGCCGAGCCACGCGTACGAGCCTTCGACCCTTCGAGCATCCATACAACCGTTCGACCGAACACGGACTCTAACCGCGTTACGACCCAACGACCCAATGCTAAACGTTCGACCATCAGACTCAAACTGACTACCGAACGACCAACTGCGCTGTAGAAGCCACATGCCCAGCATCCTAGTAGCATCCTCGTATCTGATTCACCCAACATCCTCGTATCTGACTTGTGCAAAGTCAGATAGGTCAAATCCGAGCACAGTCGAGTTACCTTTGCACGCACAAGATAACTCGTCTACACTACGACTGCTTCTCATGCGCCGAATCGAGCCAACTTCTCCACATAATATCCATCCCGTAACTCTTATCAGCTCTTGAGGAGGAGGAATGTTGCCTTCAAATCAGTAAAGATCCAAATAAGATTCATTTAGGAAGTTATCTCGTTTCTGCTTTTTTAGCTAGATCTTATTAGATACATTAGTTGTATAGGATGTATATATCTCATACACGGTGAGGTGATATATGTATCTGAACTGTCTTACACTGAGAATTCTTAAGTGAAAACTACAGTCAATCATATCTTATGCTTTTGTAAAGACAATGTGTTAGGAATTACCCAAAATGGGACTAATGCCATAACATGGCCATCCCACACAGAAATCTCTCCAGCATCAGAAGAAAGAAAGCACAGCCAGCATAAATATCATGGGCTTATACCAACAATCGGATAGAGAAGTACATAACATACATCAAGATTCACATGACCAGTTACATCTCCAATTTGCTATAATATGGGATGCTATTACTTAAACTCCTCGATCCCAGCCATTACTTCTTCCTCTCTTCCATAATCTGCAATTTGCTACTACATACATTCAACCGATGGCTCCCATCACCTAAGCACAGTCAGAACAGCCTTTAACTGCATTGTGAATGGTACCAGCAATGCATCGCAAATATGTACAAGGCTGCCAGTGGTATGCCAATCAATTCTAAAGTGCGTACATCTTCTTGTACTCGCTGTTAATAATCTCAGTGTCCGAGGCCACTGACAACGACCAAGACCGTGATCTGCTCCCAGACGCCCTCTTTACATTCCTCAAATTCTTCTCCTCGATTCTATGGACAACGATGCAGTAGCACATGGAGCCTATGGTGGAGAGCATGATGGTCGTGCCGATTGCCATGGTGCACCAGGCCAGCCACAGATCGTGGTGACCGACCACAATGTAGGTAAGAGAGATGAAGGAGACCGATATGAAGACACAAGCGAGCCACATGAGCTTGTTCATCACAAACACCATCAGCCTCTTTGCTTTCTGCTCGACGACTATGAGCGATGTTTGCACCACCACCACGGCCAGAGATATGAATAGGGCAAGGGAGTCGAAGACCAGAAAAATGATGAAGGCGGGATTGTTGGCAACGTACGCCTGGCCGAGCGAAAGAAGGTTGCCATTGAGGGCGATGCCTGGACTCTCGACATACTGACCAGGCACGGTGAAGATGGCTGCAAAGGCGACGGTGGCGATGAGGACAGCGACAACAGTGTTGGAATTGATGGCATTGTTGAGGCCTCCAAGGTGGAGCTTTTGCAGACGCTTCTTGATGGTTTGGACCCTCATCTCGGTCTGGCGGGTCTGCTTGATCTGGGATTGGACGTCATGTTTAATGTCGCTCACCGTTTGCTTTAGCTGCTTTGCAGGGTTTGGAGGGTTTTCGCGGTCCCTGGTGGTGGCTACGGCACCAACATCCCGGAGGATGGAGGCAATCTCTTCGTGGCCGCATTTCACTGCTATGCCGAGGGCAGTCTCACCGGACCGGTTGACAGCATCGAAGTCGATCCCAGGAACTGATAACAACGCCTGTACAACCTGCAGTTACCAAAAAAGCAGATTTTAGACATGGATAGAACAGAGATTATGGCAACGCTAACTAGCAGTAACATCTGAACTTTCTTAGCAGCCAGATTTGTTCTATGTTTTTCTTGGTAAACTGACGCAAAACAAAATAACAGCAAAAGTGAAGATGTACTTGGCACAGCAGAAAACATCAGTGCGACTAAAGGGTAGACCAGGGTTCAACCGCCTTTGTGGGTACTAAGATGGACCTATTCAATAAAAGAATCACACGGCACCAAATACATTTCATTTGTCTTCTAAGCTGTCATCTCACATGGAAGTCAAAAAAAGATATGATCTGATGAAGTGGAGTTATGATCTAGTGCCGTATCACAATATATGTATTATAATAGTGTGCTCTTTAAAGTGCGAAGGCTAGTAAGATTTGTGGATCATGTGCGCAGATCAGTTTTCAAATATGTCGATTCAGACTAGATTTTTGATTCCTGGGCTCGCTCCAACATTCTATTGGAGCTAATACAAATTCTTCAGATATCTATATGCATGCATATGACGGCAGAAGCCATTTACATGTAAATGGAAAAAGGAAATATTATAGGGAAGCTCAGTACTCATGACGAGCTCGGGTTTCTACTAAATAAATACACAAGGATGCATGCAGATTTTGTTTTAGAAATCTAATATCCCAAGGAATGCGACAAGATGGGTTAATCGGAAGGCTGTTCTAATCTTATGGCTTGCTGTGGTACAAATATGTTACTCATACCTTGTGTCTAAATTAGTTCATTTTTTTATTACAGAAACGAGAATTTTAAAGAACATCTTAATTACTCGAGCCAATTGGCTTAGTGGTATTCCACCTTCCTTGTGAGAGAGATGGAGAATTCGATTATTGCTTTCCGATGCATCAAAAAAAACAGAACATGTTAGTTTGTATGGGTGTCCAAGTTCCAATTTCGTTTGATGACACGGAAGAACAACCAAACTTGGAGAAGCATAGGATGGAGCAACATCACAGGAGGTGCAAAACGACAATGATACATCAGAAAGCCTACCAAATATGGAATGCGCTAAACTTGGTGATTGGTGCTCAACTGCTTCTTTTGATCCTGCACAAATTCAATCTGAATATTGCAATCTGTTTTCTACATCGAAGGTCAACACAAGACCTTGATATGTCAAACTCACACAAAAACCAAATCCTGTTTTCTTGAATTTTCATATCTATATTAAATTAATTGTGTTTAGCGCCTAGTGACATAGCAATTAACCAAATCCATACAGAACAGTGGACAGTGCAGGACATATCACGAAAAATAGACTACCATAGGCTTTGCTACCAAACCAAAAACTACAAAACGGTGTTGAAGGTTGAGGGTAAGCTTTTTATGCCCCTCCAGTCTGTGTGCTCCTTTTTATGGCCGAACTGGGCTCTTATGCAGTGATTTTTTTAAAATTATTTATTTCTTAGATATATGCCCGGTGAGATTTGAACCAGGATTACATTGATACCATCTTATAATTCCTGCCACTACCCCAGAACTTCAAAGTTGTAGTGAGGATTAAGGTTCCTAACAAGGACGATTGCCACTTGGGACAACTAATATTAATGCCTATAGCTCAATGGACCTACAAAATGGCAGCAAGCGCACGAGGATCCTTAAGAAGTGAGAAGGGTCAAAAGCACAAAATATTCTAATCACACATCGGTAAAAGCATGCTCCCGTGACTTAAGCCATGACCCCTAGGCTATGAAGCATGGAGTATTCTATGTGGTGACAACTGGGAATTTGGCAACACCAATACTTCTTGGATACTCTCTCCAACGCTTCTCACATGCATTCTCAATTTTCTAATTTAAATTTTAACCAGACACTTGTTGTACAGTAATTGTCCACATGTCCTAGACTTCCCCAAAACTGTTTCCTTATAACACAAAATATTCATCGATTTTCATTGACATATCATAAACTATATTGTAGTCAGAAAGGAATCAAAATGTTTATTTGTATAAAAAGTATAACAAGTTTGGGATAAGTTTTGATATAAGAAATGAAATACATCAAACTATTTGATATAAAATTAATAAGCCAAGGTCCATTCCTTATGTAAAATGAATAAATGCATGAAGTTTGCAAACATTGTATGCTGCCGTATTATTAGAAACATGTATGTGGGCATTTACATATGTTTATATATCCATATATTTTAGGTGATCTCTCTTTATCATACCAATACATATAATCTATTGACATGTTTCCTTATACAAATCCCCTACATTTTAAGTAATTTCATGTTCTGCCCATGTCTCTGTCTTGGAGGCACCTTGGTACACAATGGAACAATCTTACATTGTCAAAAAAAATTACTTTAGGCACCATTAGTGGGTCTTAATTGTTGTACGCCACCACGCCTCATCATTATATAAGTGAGGGCGTGGGCTAGGGTTAGGGTATCGAATTTGTGAGCCGTCATTTGACATTGCCTAGAGTTCTCCAAGGAGATCTAGAAGAGAGTTTAGGCTTTTCCCTTAGCAAAAGCTAGGAGAGGGGCCAACTCTCTAAAAATTGGCTATTTATCTTGTAACCCTATTCCCCAAATATCAATAAAAATCCCCAAACCTCTTCTACAAACCCTAGTCCGCATCAATTTGGTATCAGAGCACTGATCCAATGGCAGCGACGAGATCATCCACGGCAAAATCTATGGAGGAGCGACTAGATGCGGAAATCGTCGAAAGGAAGAAAGACACGGCAGATCTCATCGAAAAGATCGACGCCGTCAAATCGGATCTCAAGGGAAGTATGGAGCAAATGAAGGAGATGCTCGTCAACTTCATGGCTCAAAACATCACCGCGCCACAGATCTCGCGCTCAAAGGAAGGAGGCACCTCAGATCTGAATCATCAATCAGATCTGAGGGCAAAAGGGAAGGCGTCGATGATTCCGAACCAGGAAGGCGTCATCGTAGAAGGAGTAGATCTAGATCTGGATCTCAACGACGACGACTGGCAAGAGGATCTCTCCGAAACCCTAGGAGAGAGCTCCGAAGAAGAACCAACGACTCATCGGCAGCGACGGAGGCAGGCGGCGAACCACCTGGGGGTTGCCGACAGCCGGCGACCCCCCAGGGGCCTCGCCGGAGGCGGGCGAGCCCCCCAAGGGGCCGCCGAGGAGCGGCGACCCCGCAGGGGGGTCGCGGGGAGCAGGGCGACCCCGCCTGGGGGCCGCCGAGGGCAGGCGAGCCCCAGGCGGGGCCGCCGAAGGGTGGCGACCCCCTGGCGGGGCCGCCGGAGGCGGGCGACCCCCCCAGGGGGCCGCCGGAGGCGGGCGACCCCCCCAGGGGGCCGCAGAGGAGCTGCGACCCCCTGGAGGGGCCGCCGGAGGCAGACGACCCCCCCAGGGGGCCGCAGGAGGCGGGCGACCCCCCCAGGGGGGCGCCGAGGAGTGGCGGGCCCGCCAGGGCACGCGCGGGCTCCCGACGGGCCGCGCGGAGTACGAGGACCCCCCAGGCAGCGTCGGGGGGGCACGGGACCCGTGAGAGGCGCGCGCGGGGGTGCGCAAGATCCGGAGTACTTCGAGGACGATGACTGGGCTACAGAAGGAAGATGGGGGGCTGAAGATCAGGATCTGTAGTACGAGGATCCCATCCATCACTACGAGGAGGAGTATGAGGAGGAGGATGAACGGCACTGGAGGGAGGATAGGAGGTGGGAGCCGGAAGGGGACCGATTTGGGGACCACCGTCGCCTGCAGCGCGTGGATCGTGTCGACGGGAGAGATCCACGGGCGGATGATCGCATACGGAAGCTCCAGATGCCGGTGTTCGAGGGTAGTGACGCCATTGGGTGGATCTACAAGGCGGAGAGGTACTTTGAGCTGGCCAGGCTGACTGAGGAGGAGAGGTTGAGAGCGGTTGCCCTCTGTCTGGAGGGGGAGGCTCTAAATTGGTGGAGGTGGAAGGAGCAGCAGAGACCTCTGAGGACCTGGGACGGGTTCAAGGAGGCACTACTACACCGTTTCAGAGGCTCTCAGGCGGGGGGAGCTTATGAGCAGCTGCATGCCTTGAGGCAGATGGGGACCGTGCGTGACTACATCAAGCAGTACGAGGAGCTCACTAGCCGCGTGCGAGGGATGCCTGCAGAATCCCTGGAAGGATTCTTTATGGACGGTCTGAAGCCCACCATCAGGTCTGAGCTTCGTACTCTCAGACCACGTGGACTGGAGGAGCAGATGGAGCTGGCCCTGACGGGTAGAGGACCGGTTGGCTGACGAACGCCGTGCTAGGGGGGCGTTTGGGGGGCAGTTTCCACGCCCACAGGCGGGCCCAGGAGGACAGACAGGCGCTGCAGGAGGGGCCCCAGCGGCCGGAGGGAGACCCGGGGATGTGAGGCCGGGCGGGCCTTACAAGAGGATGACGGACGCGGAGATGCGAGACCGGAGGGCAAAGGGGTTATGCTTCAAGTGCGACGAGAAGTTTACCCCTGGGCATCGGTGTCGCAACCAGGCCCTGCAGGTATACGAGGTATATGCGGAGGACTTGGAGGGGGAGCAGGCAGAGGAGGAGGCGGCAGGGGCCGATGAGGAGGGCACGCCTCTGCTACTGGAGGCGGCCGAGGTCTCGCTTAGCTCCATCGCGGGGTTTACGCGGGTGCACACCATGAAGCTGGCTGGTAGAGTCCGAGACCTGGACGTGGTGATCTTGATAGATAGTGGGGCTACCCACAATTTCGTATCCCCCAGGGTGATTGAGAGTCAAGGGTTACCAGTCACGGAGACAGAGGGCTTTTGGGGTCATGCTCGGGACCGGGGTGGTCGAGCAGAGTAGAGGTATCTGCCGGGACTTGATGGTGTCCATACAGGGGGTGGTGATCACGGGAGACTTCCTGCCCTTGACCTTGGGCAACGTCGACTTGATTTTGGGGATGCAATGGCTGCAGTCGCTGGAGAGACGAAGTTCAATTGGAGGCTACTACGGATGGAGTTCCAGGTAGACGGCCGGAAGGTGGTGCTGTTGGGTGACCCGAGTTTGTGTTGTTCGTCGGTGTCCTACAAGACCATGGCGAAGACACTCCAGGCCGAGGGAGGGGGGTTCTTGATTGAGCTCCAGGGGTTGGCGTCGGACGAGGCCATCGGGGCGACAGTAGTACCGCCGGAGGTGGAGCAGCTACTGCAGGGGTTTGAGGGAGTGTTTCAGCCACCTAGCGGTCTTCCGCCGCCGAGAGACCATGAGCACGCGATTGTGCTAAAGGAGGGGGGTGTCACCTATCAGTGTGCGGACCCGTACCGATACCCCCAGGTACAGAAGGATGAAATTGAGAAGTTGGTGCAGGAGATGTTACAAGCAGGTGTCATCCGCCCTAGTGCTAGTCCTTTCTCTAGCCCAGTGCTTCTGGTAAAGAAAAAGGACGGCAGTTGGAGATTTTGTGTCGATTACCGGGCTCTCAACAAGGAGACTGTCCCCGACAAGTTTCCCATTCCGGTGATCAACGAACTATTGGACGAGCTGCACGGAGCGGTGGTGTTCTCGAAGATCGACCTGAAGTCGGGGGTACCACCAGATTCGCATGAGGCAGGAAGATGTGCAAGAAGACCGCCTTCAGAACTCACGAAGGCCACTACGAGTTCCTCGTCATGCCCTTTGGGCTGACGAACGCCCCCCGCGACCTCCAGTCCCTGATGAACAAGGTCTTCCGACCTTATTTACGGAGGTTCGTTTTGGTCTTTTTTGATGATATCCTGGTCTACAGCGCATCACTACAGGATCATTTGGGCCATCTGGAGATAGTGATGCGGGAGTTCGAGGGCCATCAGCTGCAGGCCAACCGGAAGAAGTGTCTATTCGGACAGGCGCAGGTGGAGTACCTGGGGCACATTGTGTCGGCGGAGGGAGTGGCCGCCGATCGATCGAAGATTTCGGCCATGTTGGATTGGCCCCAGCCTAGGGACACTACGGGCCTTGAGGGGGTTTCTGGGGCTTACAGGGTATTACAGGCGGTTCGTGAAGGGGTACGGCACATTGGCGTGGCCCCTAACGGAGCAGCTGAAGAAGGATAATTTTTGCTGGGGAGAGGAGGCGACGAGGGCGTTCCAGGCCCTCAAGGAGGCGATGACGACGGTGCCGGTGCTGGCGCTCCCAGATTTTGAGAAGAAATTCATCGTGGAGTCAGATGCTTCGGGGTTCGGTTTGGGGGCCGTACTGATGCAGGAGCAGAGGCCGGTCGCTTACTTCAGCCAGGTCTTATCCACCAGAGCCCGGCTGAAGTCAGTCTACGAGCGAGAGTTGATGGCAATTGTGCTGTCAGTTCAGAAGTGGAGACCCTACTTACTGGGGAGGGAGTTTGTGGTACGGACAGACCAGCGGAGTCTAAAGTACCTCTTGGAGCAGCGCATGGTGGCAGAGGAGCACCAGAGATGGTTGTCCAAGTTGAGCAGGTACAAATTTGAGATCTATTACAAACCCGGCTCGGACAACAAGGCGGCAGATGCGCTCTCCCGACGAGATGAGGGGGTGCAGGTGGTGGCTTTGTCTATTCCGTTGATGTTGAGGAGCGACACCCTGCTAGCAGAGATTGAGGCAGATGAGGAGCTGCGGCGAATCCGGGAGGCGATTGTTGGGGGGTCTACAGACTTTCCGGGGTACACATTGGAGGGGGGACTGCTCCTGTACCGGAGGCGGCTAGTGATTCCTCGGACTTCGGGTCACATTCCGGCACTCTTCCATGAGTTCCACAGCAGCGCAGTAGGTGGGCACTCGGGAGGTTACCAGACGTATCAGAGGATGGCCCGGGAGCTTTACTGGCCGGGCATGAGGAAGGACATTGCGAGGCTGGTCGCGGAGTGCGATATATGTCAGCGCCACAAGTATCAGGCGACATCTCCAGCCGGTCTTCTACAGCCCTTGGAGTTACCAGAGAGGATATGGAGGACATCTCGATGGATTTCGTGGAGGGACTGCCACGATCCGAGGGCTATACTACTATATTTGTTGTGGTTGACCGCCTCAGCAAATACGGTCATTTCATTCCACTCCGCCACCCATTTACAGCAGCATCGGTAGCAGTAGCTTTTCTGAAGGAGGTGGTCAGGCTGCATGGGTACCCCCGCTCTATTGTGTCCGACAGAGATAAAGTCTTTCTGAGCACTTTTTGGAAGGAGATGTTCCGTCTGCAGGGTTCAACACTTCGACGGAGCACGACATACCACCCCCAGACGGACGGCCAGACGGAGGTCCTCAACCGCAGTGTAGAGACGTACCTGCGGTGCTTTGCATCAGAGACTCCTAGGAAGTGGGCCGGGTGGTTGATGTGGGCTGAGTATTGGTATAACACCTCGTACCACTCAGCGGCGAGGATGACACCGTTTCAGATCGTCTATGGCAGGGATCCGCCCCATTTAGTGCATTACAGTAGGGGATCCACCCCGGTGTCAGGATTGGAGCAGCAGCTAGAGGATCGAGATCGAGTCCTGGAAGAGTTGAAGCGTCACCTACTGCGCGCGCAGCAGATCATGAAGAAGAAGGCAGATGCACATCGCAGGGAGGTGGAGTTTGATGTAGGGGAACGCGTCTATCTGAAGCTGCGACCATACCGACAGCGTTCTATGGCTCACCGGCGCAACGAGAAGCTAGCGGCAAGGTACTATGGGCCGTATGAGATTGAGGCCAGGATCGGCAAGGTGGCGTATCGACTGAAGCTGCCTCCTACTACCCGCATTCACCCGGTTTTTCACGTCTCACAGTTGCGCCGCGCTATTGGAGATCATGAGGCAACGTCTACTTTACCCCCGACTCTCACGGTTGACATGGAGGTACTTCTTGCACCCGAGGAGGTCACAGGCATTCGTACGGGAGCATCGGGAGCACGGGAAGTCCTTATTCGTTGGTCGGGATTACCGGAGTTCGAGGCCACATGGGAGTTATATGATCACATCTTGGAGCAGTACCCAGATTTCCACCTTGAGGACAAGGTGAAACTCCTGGGGGGAGTAGTGATACGCTTATCACCTACGAGAGGAGGCGCAAGAAGACTAAGGAGTAATTGCTGGGCGTACCGAAGGTTTGGGGATAAAATTACTTTAGGCACCATTAGTGGGTCTTAATTGCTGTACGCACCACGCCTCATCATTATATAAGTGAGGGCGTGGGCTAGGGTTAGGGTATCGAATTTGTGAGCCGTCATTTGACATTGCCTAGAGTTCTCCGAGGAGATCTAGAAGAGAGTTTAGGCTTTTCCCTTAGCAAAAGCTAGGAGAGGGGCCAACTCTCCAAAATTGGCTATTTATCTTGTAACCCTATTCCCCAAATATCAATAAAAATCCCCAAACCTCTTCTACAAACCCTAGTCCGTATCACTTACATTGTCAAAAAAAATTACATTTTCAATGGATTTACAAAGAGATGTATTTGAACCATTCCGAAGGATGCTTCAATTCTAAGGAAACAAGTCAGATAAACGATTTAAGATCTCAGCAGTAAATATATAACTAAATCAAATGAAACCATCCAAGTAAATCCAGAAAAAAAGTCTAAATTCTTCTAACTTAATTGTCATCGTCAATTTCCAATGTATCCATGACAACCTTGAAATTAAGGATTCAGGCCTTGCATCTTCAGTAATGGCATTCATCGTCTGAAATTCAGCTGTCTGAGAATACCAGGTTCAGAAATAAATTCAACTTGACTTGTAAAATGGAGAGCAGAAGCTGGATAATGGCACATTTTCATCCGTAAAAATTGAATCCTATATAAATTTCCATTCAATACCATCCGCTTTGATTGTTCTTCAATTGTTATTCAGTTTTCCCCTCACGGTGTATGTAGCCTTAGAGTATTCGGTCAACTAATACAAAATTTGATCATATGCATCCATCAACTGCTTGCTAAGTGCTAACCTCACCTTGATTACAATACTGGACAGGACGCTTTATTTCACATAATTCTGGTATCATCAGCTACTACTTATCTCAGAAAATGGTCAAGATGCCCCTAAATGTGAACTTGCATTATCCTGCTTTGAAATCTTTGAACAGCATGATTGTTGTTGTACGAACTATTGGAATGTGATTTAACTTGGTTTTCAGCTTAATTTTTTTCCTATCGAATGTGATATGCTCCTTTCTTACCTTGGGGTTCCTTTCTTACATGAGCTTCAACTGCAAGGACAAAATGTAGGTATACCAATATGCCAAATGGCTTGGATGTTTCCCACAGTTTGGCCCTTTCTGCTCATAATTATCTTAAAAGGGAATTTCACACAATCTCGCAGAGGTTGACCAAATTTAGATAACAAAAGCCCGATCCATTTTGTTATGCTCCACATCTGACCAAATTCAGATAAAATGGCCTGATAATGATAATAAGGATTTGTATTGCTACCAACTATTATTAAATACAAATATGAAGTGTGTTACCATGATTGAATTTTTATTAGTCATTTTCCCCAACTTGTGGGAAAGTCATCATTCAAATACAACTGGTAGCCTCACCAATAAGATGCTTCTTGTTATAGGCGAACCTTGGTTTCTAAAGCAAAAATAGTTCACAGGTGACTGTGAACTACTAACTATTATTAAACACAAATATCAAGCTTGTTGATATATGATTGATGATTTTCATAACTCTTATTTTTTTCACCCCGAGGAAAGTTGTGATTCAAAGACAATCAGCAGCCTCGACAATTAGAGGATTCTTGTTAGAAGCGAACCTAGGTTGCTAAAGCAAAACAAAAGGTTAAGTGGCAACTGGGAAAACAAGATTCTAATAGTTAAGCTAACATTTCACGGAGTAGTAGCAAACAAGCACACACGTTTTCAGAATCCAAAAAACTATAGAAAATGCATAAATTGTGTATTAAGAATCATATATATCAGAAAATTGGTAAAAGATATTGACTACTATCTTGATTGTAAAAGGTAAAATAGCGGGCATAAGCATATGCTTCCATTAAGGAAAGAGAAGAGTTATAGATACTGGCTTATGCAACTGGTCAAAATGCAATTATATAACAGTGCAGACTGTCTTACATACCTCAGGGCGACCCTTCCTGGTTGCAATGTGCAATGCTGTGTTTCCCTTGCTATCTTCCATATTGATTATGGACGGATCGGGTTTCAGCATTTCCATAACAATGTCAACGTTAGTGCCTTTTACTGCCATGTGAAATGCTGTCTGTCCCTTCTTATCGGTCCTAAAGTTAATGGAAGGGTCCTTATTTAAAAGGGCTTTCACCACATCTACGTGCCCCATTCTAGCAGCTGAATGCAGAACAGTCTTGCCATTATTACGTGCAATCTTGGCAAGGTCAACTCCTGTGTCCAACAGAAGGTTGACAATATCAATATGGCCTTTTATGGCAGCAGTGTCTAGGGCAGTAGAGTTGCACGAGCTTGTAGTCATGGCCAATTGAGGAAAAAACTGCAAAAGTTCCTTCGCTACTTCTGCATACACAATAGAGAAAATAATGAAACATTTAACCTTGCAAGATGCGTACAAAAGAAGAATAATATTTCAACTGGATTATTGAAAAGCATGCGCACAAGTCTCATTAACAATAAACTGAAGTTTGTAACATGAGTGCAGAGAAATATGACTACAAAAGTTTCAAGTTGATACTCAATATCATGGACAGAAGTCCTATTAACAATTAATCCACGAAATTGCGAAGTAACAAGTCATTCTAAAGGATTTCAATTCAACCAGTGTATTCAATAATACGCAAATCAAAGTTATGTCATAATTGAAGACTGAAATAAAAAGAATGATACAGAAAAACAAATTTTCACTTTGCAAACAAAATATATGTTGCGCACTGCTAGAACAGAGAGATTAAGCATCTTTTGCTAGCAAATGATATATATAAATATTTTTTTATTTTGAAAGTGGAGGCAACATTTATAAAAATTAATGTGGTATTCTAGAGTTGGCGGTTAAAAGAGTATTGCCTGCTTTCACAGACATGCAAGTGCAAGTACGGTTGCATGCTCATCCCGAGTAATGCAACAAATGCAGTTGAAAGTTGAAACATGAAGCTCAATATTTTCCCCAATCGCTCAAATGATAAATCACACCAAAAGAAACATCAGCCGTAATATTTTGGTCCAAATGGTCCATAAAACATAGCAAGATTTATATGGCAAGTCCTTACATACTCCAAGGGGTCACGCAATCAGATAGGGCTTCTATAATAGGGATTAATATAAAGAACCTCGTCCTACAGCATAGACACGAATATGGACATAGGATATGCAAACTTACAAAAACCACAAACACGGACACGGATGTGGGACATGTCAAATTTGTAAAAAGTAGCACACATATAGACATGTGGATGTGGAATGTAGACCGACATCCCTTGAAACATATGTTGAGTGACACTCTGTAAACCCTATATGATATGGGGAAAGGATAGGGGGAATGATACCCCTCTAAACCTGCATGAGGCTGGCTGCTTTTAATTTTGAAACTTACATCAGACACAGTACAAAGTTCAAATGCCCCTTACGAGTCCATGCCGCCCTACATCAATCACTAGAAACAGTCGTCTTTCCTTTGTAATTTTTTTTTAATCTTTTAGGTCAACTTTTAACAAGAAAAGGGATTAATGTACTTCAATATCGTTGGAGATGGATGAAGATGATTGTTGCAAGTGGTTGATCATAGGGCAAACATTTCTTGACATTATTCTTGGCTGAAGTTAATAAGAATTTTTCGATCATTAGAGATTTTATCTCTTAGAAATACCAATTTGGCATAATTAAATGATTAGAATGATTAATATAAAAGTGCCAAGAATAGAGTAAGTAAAATGAAAATAAGGCTAACTGAGGAACTAAAATTGAAAACCCATTTACATTTTAAGAATTATATTTTTACAGAATAAAGCTTATCAAATACTAAATATTGCATGTTGTTCATAATCCGCAAATGCAAATAGGATGATAATCCATAATTAGGTGTATACTATACATTTTACGATATATAGGTAGGCATATGTCGTGTATTCTTCTGTAATTCATATAAGAATGAATGTCTGGACGAATAATCAAGCAAATCCAAGTTTCTGACGGAAATTTCAATAACGCATCCATCTTAGATATCCGAGTAGAACATGCATTGCACATCCAATTCAAACAACTCTAGTTATCATGGAGAGAGTGATCTAATAAGTTTCTACAAAGTTAAAGCAACCATAATATATCCAAATTATCAACAACTATCATGATCTTGTTCACTAAAGCGCATACCATAATGTCCCTCCTTTGCAGAAATGTGAAATGAATCGAAGCTGTTGCTAGCCTTGATGGAAGCCGATTGAAGGTCGGAAGCCTTCAGTATCTCCCGAACGATCGCAAGAAACCCTCTCTCGGCAGCCACATACAGCGCAGTCTCCCCATCCTGGTTCTGTTTAGACACCAAATCCTTCAACTGGTTTTCGTCGCAATCGGAAATGATTTTCTGGACACCGGCCAAGTTGCCGGCCCGGGCAGCAAGATGGAGCACGGTATCCCCCCTTTTCCCAGGACTCTCCTTGCTCTTCCTCTCCTTAAAGCTCTGTTGTTTCTCCATCAACCCATTCCTAAAACTCTTCTGCTTCTCCATCACTCCCCGAAAGCTCTTCTGCCGCCGGAAGCTCTGCAGTCTCTCCAATGCCCCCAATCGAAAACTCTGTTGCTTCTCCATCTCAGTTCTAAAAATATAGCCGTCTACGCTTCTCCTTTCTTTCCTTGTACTCTTTCCTTCTATCAATCAGAACATCAAAATCACCAAAGACATGATGGTGGCAAAAAAAAGATTGGCCCAATAACTGCTTGATAAAAATTTGGGTAAATGCTTTGGTTGCAGCTGACTCTATAAGAAATCAAATTCTCACTTAGGTCGACGGCCAGGTTCCCATCAATTCAATATCAAAGCCATTATTAGCTATGCATCAACTTTTCCCTATGAAATAACACTGTTCCCTAATCTATATCACCAATCAGCCACACAAGAAAGGGGGAAACTAGCTTCACCCCCAACACTCAAACCCCCAAATCCCAGCACAGACTTGCACTTCTTTACCAACAAAAAAGGAAGCAGATCACCATTTTTAAAATTCCAAACACCAGAACAGAAAAGATCAGATTTTGATGAAACTTTTGAGAAGAAACACCCCACAATTCCCTATTGGGCATCTACAAAGAGCACAACCAAGGGCAAGCACACCAATCTAAGGGCAAGTTCTTGGAAGAAAAAACAAGTACCTTTTTGGCCTAGAACACAGAAACCCAAAACACACCCAAAGGGCCAAAGCTCAACTGAGAGAAAAAGGAAGAACTTTTCCTGAATCGAATGCACCAACAATGGGTGGATGGATGGCTGGTTCGCTTTAAAAAGGACCAATAACAATAACAACAGAATCCAACAACCAAATAAAAAGATTAAAGATAAAGAGCCATATAACGGGAATCTAAGCAGAGAGACCCTTTTCCTCTTCTTTTCATTCTTCCCCTCTTAAATTCCACACCTTTACCTTGTAATCTCAGAAGAGTGTGAGCCAATAAAACAACGAGCAGAGACCCATGTGCTGCTGCTGCTGCAAGTCACACACGATGTGATTTGTTTCATGCTTTAAAACAGAAAGCAAGAAGGAAAAAAAAGGTGGAGTCTTTCTGTGCAGCAAAAAAGAAAGAAAGAAATCATGTGGGTAATATTGTGGTGTGTGGCTGCTAGTGGTGGGAGCATCACAGAGGTTGATGGGGGGGAGGAAGGGGTGGGGTCCACCTGGGGGACTACACAACAAACTCTTTCATCATCCTCAAAGATTCCCACTCTCTGGATGCACGTTTTGCATGAAGCTGAGAGGATGATTGTTTTGGGACGGCAAAGACCGATGAGAATGCTTGATACTCCAAAATATCAAATGAATCGGCTCGAACCGGGTGGTTCAAAAGAACCAAGGGATCAACCGGACAAGTCCGGCCCAAATAAGGAAGTGGAAAAAGCCATGGAAAAAGCCAGGGAGAGGACAAACGAGGGAAAGGGATGCAAAGAGAGAAACTATACTCAGCAAATTAATGTTAATTATATTTAATAGCACATTTAACCTGATGAATCCAGAGTGGAAATAGATATTAACGGTTCATGAATGTTTAGGATAGAGGATGAGGAGGAGCTTCTAGATGGAGCGTTGCGTTGATAGTGAGAAGTGGTCCCGCTCTCAGATCAGATGTCTCAAGTGGGAGATTGCCCAATTGTTTTGCATGTAATTGCGGGCTTGGGCTTTTTAGATTGTCCCCCGTTACCCAAAAAGGAAAAATAAAAAATAAAATACAAGAAAGAAGCCAAAAGCTAAACGAGAGGTGCGAGTGCACGATTGGGTGAGGTGTATGTGGTGCACAGAGGTTGGGTAATTTTGTACCTCATTTCCGGAAAAGAGATTAATCGATGGCCGCGTCAAAAGCAATAATGCAGCTTAAAAGCTCGGACATCACACTCTAACCTCCTCTATAAGTAGCCTCTCGGACAATCGGTGAAAGGGTAGATTCTCTTCTTGTAAAGACATGCAGGAAGCTCATGAAAGATTGGAAAATTGCCAGGTCAGCAGTTGAGGATGCAAGCATGACCCCCCTTGAGCATGCTAATAGTGATTAATTTGCCCTTAATGATAGTTGACTTGAGATCATATTAAAACCTTAGCAATACGTGATGCCCTTCATGACGATCTTATTAAAGCTCAACCAATCCCTGGTGGTCGACTGATACAGAACAGATAACCTGCTTGCTCGTTTCCATGTTGATTAGTTTAGTAATCTTTGTTTTAGTTGAATAATACAGAACATCAGTTTTTTGTGTTCTTTTGAACTGCTAGTCAACTAACAGTGTCATTAGTCGACTAAGGCAGAACTTGTCTTTTTTTATTATTTTTAGTATATTAACACAGACTGATGTTTATCAGACTATCAGCCATTAGTCGACTAACAAGGGTATTAGGTAACCTGGTTCTAAAAAGATTACCTATGTTTGCGACTATTGTAATAGGGTTTTCATTATGTATGAAAAATTACAAAATGCTTATATATAAAGAGAATAATGAGTATCATATGCCAACGTGGACATCTCTCCATATATCAAGACACAAAAAGTGGGATGATACAACAAGTATAAGTCGATAAGACCTCACAAAAGTGTTGTGTAAACGAGGAGATATCTTCTATATCATATGAAACCCATTATTCTCATCTCACATATAAATACAAGTAAGCTGGATGAAATTTTTAGAGGTAAACTAAGTGCACCGCAAACTTTGCGGTGCACTGTATGTCTTCTTGTTTTTTCCCGAAAGAAAGCTAAATCAATTAGCCATCCGTACATTGATTTGATTTTTTGCAAATAAAAAAGATTAAAAAGGTACGGTGATGTGGTGCACTTAGCAATACCCAATTTTTAATAGGCCGGATACATAGAATTCATAATCAAACCATCGATACATTTTGGCTTTTGCTATCTGCACCCCTATGGATAGGGGTGCATATTAAGTTCAGTGTCAATATTAACTTAAAAAGAAAAAAAACTGGGTTGATTTGAAAATTAAGTTAAATTTTTTTCTAATTTTAGAATATTAAAGTCAATACACCCCTACATATAGAGGTGCAGACAGCATCCATCTACATTTTTTGAGGGAGGGAGGGAGAAGAGAGGACGTTGCATTTTGGTCCACATTAATAAGAGACTTGGACGACTCTTGGAAGGGGACAAGGGACGATGACTTCATGAATGAACTGGTCCCGAGATTACCCTCACGTCATTATCACCATCATTTGTTTTTTAATGGTTGACTTCTCGCAACTTTGTTTTCCATCCTCAAACTGAATAATTTTCGGCTGAAAGAGGAGCCTTCCAATGTGAAAAGGGGGCAAGAAAGGGTGAGGCGATGTCAAAATAAAGGTCAGTCAATAACCACTTCACAAAATGATTGAAACCATTGCTAAACAAGAGAGAGAAAATGCATATTTAAAATGGAACGGATATTTTCTCTGTGTGAAAAAGCAACGGGGTCGGAAAGCTTCGATCAGATGATGTCAAATCAGTGACGTCACCTAATTGGTTGAGCGTATTATTTTGGTATGGGTTCCTGTTCGGTGTATGCAGGAATTTTGCAATTTGTGGCTAATAAATCATTACAAAAATGTTACATCAACACAATTCCATATGAGTTTTTGCTAAAATTAGAAACAATCTTAAATACACCGAATCAAATTCGGTGTTTTTAGCAATTCTCTTTTGGTATTTGATCAAATGGTCGATGCCTCCCAAAGTGCATGAACCATGCAAGACAGACCGACTCCTTGTGGGGCCCGGCGGCAAGGAGGATGCAACACGCAAGCAACCATGAGGGGGGAGTTGCCTTCTCACATGCCCTCCTCTTGCGTTACATTCATGCCTCCTCTTTACTCCATACAATATGATTTATTTTGAGCATAGATGTGTTGATTAATATAAATAAATTAATAAAATCATGATTGTGATTTAATCCGAAACCATTACCTGTTAGGGTGAATGGTATTAAATTTTAAATAGCATCGTCGGAGAACAATGTGTATCATATGTCATGTGAGAGATGCTTCTAATACATGATAATGCGATACATTTTCCTTCCTATGAGGCATACGAGACAAAAGATACATCCAAGGTGACCATTTGTACCATATGAAAGAGAATGTGACATGCTATTTATATATGAAAGAGACTTTTCATAAGTCATATGATGCATATTATTCGCCTCTTTCAAACTGAGCATTTAAGGTGCCACAAAGGCTACCATTCCTGTATTCCGTCTTAATTTTGAGGGATTTTTTGGATTCTAGTAGGAAAAGAGACGGGTACACAATGCCTTGTTGAGTTGCACTTACTATAGCTACCAACACATTTTCTTCTTCCATGTCGTTATCATCCTTTCCTCTTCTAAGTAACTACCAACGCCATAATATTTGCACGCACTTCAAATTTCTACTTGAGAATGAATTTAGGATATAGTTCTGTTGAAAGTTCAATATTGAAGGAATTCAAATATTTGGGAAATCCTTCCATCATTTAACCAATCCCGTCTCAAATTCTATAAAATGTAAGCTAAGTCACAGTTTTCCACCATTAATTCAATAGAGATCAAGTTTTTTAACCTGGACGAATACTTCCAAATAACTGGAATTTGTTTTTGGTGACCCGATGGTCAACCGTGCATGCATCTCTTAATTAACTTTGACTGTGTATTAACTGTAGCCAATACACATGACGCTATGCGTATGCCTAATTAACTGAAGCAATTAGTGTTAATTAGAAATTACGAGGTCATGCATGCTAGGGTAAGGGCCTGTTCCAATGGGTTTCTTTTGGAATAAGATTTATTGTTTGCAATAGTAAATCTAAGGAGGAATTTTGAGGAGAGAGAATAGAAGTAGTGTGTTTCTTTTGGTTGCTTTGGGTTGGAAAGTGTAGAGGAGTTTTGTTTGTGGGGCCCATAGTAAAGTAGTGTGTTTCTTTGGTTATAGCGGTATTGGAAAAGGTGGATGAGGAAAGTGAGAAAGTTGGTTATGGTGTTTTGTGGTGAGATTACCCCCAACCGCATTTGAAGTAGAAACTTGTGAAATCCATCAGTTAATTAATTATTAATTAACTAACTATTAAATATTAGATAAATTACTATTAAATAAGTATATTTAAATACAATTTACATAATTAAATTTTAAAAGACCGAATTTAAAAAAGGAATATTTAATTGAATAAGGCCGAATAATTAGTAACGCAAGAACGACAAGCAACGCAATCAACAGAAATAAAAATACAATTTAATGACCTGGAAGCAAAAAATATTAAACTTTTAGATGCACGTCAGAGAGCTCATATCAGATAGCACAAACCCAACCCTACAACAAAAATGGTCATTGACAACTTCTAAAAAAGGTTGTAATATGGGTCATACAACTTTTTAACAAACGTTGTAATATGCGAAGTTGTAATAGGGTCGGCTCCTTCGACAACTTTTTTTGCATGTTGTAAGCAAACGTTGTAATAGATAAATATTACAACTTTTTTAAAACGTTGTGTAAACTTTTATTACAACGTTTAGAAAAGGTTGTGTAAAGAAATATTACAACTTATTTTTAAAAGTTGTGTAAACTACTATTACAACTTTTATAAAAGGTTGTGTAAAGAGATATTATAACTTGTAATAAACGTTGTAGAAACTATTATTACAACCTTTATAAAAAAGTTGTATAAAGCAATATTACAACTTTCTTTAAAAGTTGTGTAAACTGCTATTACAACCTTTATAAATGGTTGTGAAAACTTCTACTACAACTGGTTTAAATAGTTGTTTAAAACTCTACTACAACTTTTATAAAATGTTGCGAAAAAAGCACGAAATTAAAAAAAAATTACGCAGTTGCAGCCATTCCAAATATCCCTGCAATAGCACATAATTTATTGAGAAGTTCTATGGCAAGCCAACTATTACCCATAGTAAGTTACTGAAAACTTTTGTAGTATATGAATCATTGAAAATATTCAATTACATTTTAGAACCTGAAAAATAAAGTAGCAATTTTACATATGCACACACACAAGAATCTGACAATATTGACAACAACAATGCCTTCAACAAAACACTATCGTAAATGCAATGGGCAAAAAAAATGAAATAGAAAACAAGCTCGGTCTTGCTTTCACACTTCAGCTTCTTCTGGAATAGCACATGTAACCACCAATGCACTGGAAGGCACATCAACAGACCTGTAAGCCACAAAAGTATTAAGACTCATAATATAAGGGAGTTATGAAAGCAACATAAATCTTAACAGAGACTCTTGCTCCAGAACAATTCATTAGTTAATGTGCTAATATAAAGATGATGGTCCTAGAAATTTTCTGCCAATATATGAACTAAAGACCACGATTAGCTGTTTGCAATAAAAGGTTTTGAGGTTTTAATTATCTAGAACTGATGATTTCAAACGAATCAAATATGGCGTGTGGAAAAATAAAAGATAACATATGCATTAGAATTTATATAATATTTATTATAAACTTCATGTATTATATACTAAATTATGTGGATACCATAGTTTGTGATATATGTATATGCCGGAATCCCCCGCTGGCTGGTGATGCAAGGCCGCCTCGGCGAACCAGGAAGGTACTGATCAAGACCTCCGACACCACCGAGGAGGCGGCCATGAGGCTGTGGAGATAAAATTGGCTGCCGGGATCCCGGAAGAACTGAACGATGACGTCGTGAAGGTACCAAAGCGCAGCCACGGCGAGGGGGTATGGAAGGAACTGATCCTCCGACCGACCCCCGCCGTGCGCAAGATCCTCATCTGTGCCCTCGGCATGCATTTCTACCAGTTTCTAGCTAGTTTACATTAGCAAACAAAACAACTTTCATAATGTATTTTTCGGGTTCAATATGCATTTGGCATGTATTGATTTGAGTACATATAGCGAAAACTATAAATAAAATCAAGCTAGATATATTTGAGAGGTCTACTGAAGATAATGTTTTTGAGAGAAAGATAAACTGACAAACTTTAGATCAATAAAACATAATGCATGCATACCTGTAAGCACATGGCGTCACAAACGGAAGATGAACCACAGTTCACACCATCTCCTTCTTTAACCAATCTTGGGAGAAGTCTAACAAAGTACACTCCTCGTACCCTCTTGTTTATATTTATTCAATCAGCAATTGGATGCAAAACCCAGCATTAGATAGAAAACAAAGTTCTATTATCTTCCACACGTCACGATACTAAACATCAGCAATAATAAAACTTCGTAAAACAACCAAAACCTGGTCAAATAGTTAGATCGAAATTCATAGGCTAATCAAGTTAAATTGTGTTGCTGAACTGATGCTTTTCCCCTCTTCTTCTCCCGTTAAATTGTGCTTAAAATCATCACAATCAACCATATAAGAACTCGTATGATCATCATCCATTAGTTAACTACCAGGTCCTATCACATGATATTAAGGTCGGATATTAACTTTCTTGCACTAAACAACTGACCATCAGTTTATTACGCTTCCATAGGCATAGCTAGATATCAAACAGCGAATGCTCAACCGACTAAAAATTTTACTTGAGACTTTGGTTGCATTGCAGGGCTAAATTAAAAAAAATACATGGTCCATCCGAGGCATAACGCTAGACAAATAGGTATCTGTAAAAACGTGAGACTTGATGGAATATTAACAGGACCTATGAAACAACACATCATTTTCTATTTGATACCCACAGGAGCAAGCGTAGCTATTTGTTCAGTTCAAATATCAGTTTATTATGGATTATCAAATTAATAGTGGCTCTTTTTACACAATCAAAATAAAAAGCAAACTAATTTCTACAAATCCCATGAACCACAGCAAACTAAATTTTGAGGGGAAAGCCCCACATAATGAAAGGTCATAATCCTTCGATGTCAATACAATTTTTAGAAAAACAATGAAACAAATTGGTGATCAAAGATCCCTTCTTTGGACAAATCAGCAGTTAATAAATATTAAAATTAATAAAGAGAAGAAATTACACTGAAAATAGTAATGACTCATCAGGCACTGGTAGAGGGAACGAGGGGCTTCGTGAAGACCGTGTTCATACTCGTGGCCACGTTCTTGCCCGACAGTTGCTGCTGAGCAGCACCAGCAGGATTGTGCTTTCAATGGCCGGGCTGGGGTTCGGGCTCACGATGGTCGATCACCACCCAGACGAGAAGATCACATGGGCCAGCGCTCTCTCCATAGCCTGCACGCTTGCCTACGTCGCCTTCTTCTCGATCGGGCTCGGCCCGATTGCTTGGGTATACACGTCGGAGATATTTCCCCTGAGGCTGAGGGCGCAGGGGGCGAGCCTCGGGGTCGCCCTGAACCGAGTGACGAGCGGTCTGCTGACAATGACCTTCATCTCGCTTTTTTGGGTTAGGGTTTTTTGGGAGGATGAAGGAGGCGGGGGTTTCCTACGGTTAGGGTTTGATGAGGATGCTTATGAATGAAATTTATTGGAAAAATGGACGAGGTGCTGAGACGATGAGGGTAGATCTCAACCGCTTATTTGAAGACTGGATAATCTTTACCGTAAGATCTCTTTCGGCCTTATAAATTGGGGTAATCCTGGGGATTGCTAACAGACAGAGAAACTGGTGGATTTGGGGCCTTGGGCCATTTCTAAGGGGCGAAATAACATGGGACATCATAATGAGTATAAATATTGATTTGGCTTCATTTTGGAATATAAATAATAAACTTTGATGATGACCACACGTGGCGGCATTCTGCGTCCTTCAACGAGAACGAGGTACCGGTCGGATGTCGTCCCATACACGTAGGCAAATCTCGACGGTAGTACCTGGTGCCCTCCGATCTAGTCGAGCACCTGATCTTCCGGAGCCTTGTAGAAGGGTCCACAGGCGGCGGCGGAGATGATTCGATGGTGCTCAGGTGCGAGGTGGTGCTCTTCGAGCACCTGCTGTGGATGCTGGAGAATGCCGATCCGAAGCCGGAGTCGTTGGAGGAGATTGTGGAGAATTATATATATAACAGTCAAAAAACTTAACATTTACAACTATTCACGAAATTAATGTTGTAATAAATATTTTTACAACTATCCAAAAAAGTTGTAATAAACATTTTTACAACTTTCAGGAAAAAAGTTGTAGTGTCAAAATTAACATTTACAATTATTCACGAAAAAAGTTGTAATAACCATTTTTTACAACTATCCACGAAAAAAGTTGTAATAAACATTTTTACAACTTTCAGGAAAAAATAGTTGTGGTATCAAAATTAACATTTACAACTATTCACGGAAAAAAGTTGTAATAACCATTTTTTTACAACTATCCATGAAAAAAAGTTGTAATAAAATTTTTTTTACAACTTTCAGAACAAAAAAGTTGTGGTATCAAAATTAACAATTACAACTATTCATTAAAAAGTTGTAATTGTTGTAAACTTGGCGGCTATGAAGGCCATAGCCCTATATTTATAGTGGTAGGGTTACATAATGGGTGGATACCCACTAACGGGTAGGCCCACCAAGAAGCCCGTTTATAACACTTCCCCTTATCCATCCATTGTTGTAAGCCATAGTGAACACTTCAGGGTTCATGAAGCTTATTTGATCATGGGGTTGGAGATACTTCTGGATCTCTGAGTTTAAGAGTGCTTGCCTCATTAAAACCTTTGCCAAGGAAAACCCAGTGGGAAAAACCATTGGCTAAGGGAAAAGAGTACAAGTCTCTGTAACTTCCCCTGATCGATGGATAATATCAGTGGTGGATACTTCTGGATCCAGAGTTAATGTGGCTGCCTCGTTAAAACCTTTGACTGTGGAAAACCCAGTGGGAAAAACCAACAGTCAAGGAAAAAGAGTACAGCTCTACGTTAACTCCCCCTGATAAGTACAAGCTTCAGGCTTGTACATCTCTCAGCTGTCTCATCCCAATTCCTAGTACAAGTTTTCTAAAGGTACTGCGAGGCAAAGCTTTAGTGAATAAGTCAGCCAGGTTGTTGCAGGACTGGATCTGCTGGATGTCGATCTGGTTGTCCACTTGCTGTTCATGCGTCCAGAAGAGCTTGGGGGAAATGTGCTTCGTCCTGTCACCTTTGATGTAGCCACCTCGTAGTTGAGCGATGCAGGCAGCATTGTCTTCGTACATGGTGGTAGGCCCAAGATCTCCCGTCTTCAGGCCGGTGGTCTTGAGGATGTGGTTGATGACTGATCGAAGCCAGAAGCATTCTCTGCTAGCTTCGTGGATTGCGATGAGCTCGGAGTGGTTGGATGAGGTCGCTGTGGATGTCTGTTTCACGGATCTCCATAAGATGGCCGTCCCACCGTATGTGAATACGAAACCGGTCTGGGACTTTGCGGTATGTGGGTCGGACCTGTATCCCGCATCTGCGTAACCGACCAAGTCGGTGGATACACCTTTCTTGAAGTATAGTCCCATGTCTACAGACCCTTGGAGGTAGCGCAGAAGTTGTTTCACTCCGTTTCAGTGGCGCTTTGAGGGCGCTGAACTGTATCTGGCTAGTAGGTTTACTGCGAACGCTATATCGGGACGCGTGCAGTTTGCCAGGTATAAGAGTGCTCCAATTGCACTTAAGTAGGGTACTTCAGGACCCAGTGTTTCCTCCCCCTCTTCCAGCGGTCGGAAGGGGTCTGTTTCAACATCCAATGATCTGACGACCATTGGTGTGCTAAGCGGATGACATTTGTCCATAAGAAAGTTTTTCAGCACTTTCTTGGTGTATGTCGATTGGTGCAACAGGATTCCTCCGCTTAAATGTTCAATTTGTAGGCCTAGGCAAAACTTCGTTTTGCCGAGGTCTTTCATCTCAAAAGTCTGTGTGAGACTTTTGGATATCTCATCTATCTCTGCAGGAGATCCGATGATGTTCAAGTCGTCTACATAGACGGCGATAATTACGAATCCTGTTCCCTTTGCTCGTATGAAGATGCAAGGGCAGACTTCATTTGTTGTGAATCCTTGTTGCACTAGGAATTCACTCAGTCTGTTGTACCACATTCTACCTGACTGTTTGAGACCATACAGTGATCTCTGGAGTTTGACGGAATAGACGTCCCGAGGTCTTTCTGTCATTTTTGTCGGTAGTTTGTATCCGTCTGGGATTTTCATATAGATGTCCTTATCTATATTTCCGTACAGGTATGCAGTCACAACGTCCATGAGCTGCATATCCAGACCTTCCTTCATGGATAGGCCGATAATGAAACGGAAAGTGATCGCATCCATGACCGGGGAATAGGTATCGTCATAGTCTATCCCTGGTCGTTGGGAAAAACCTTGTGCAACAAGGCGCGCTTTATAGCGCACGATCTCATTATTCTCGTTTCTTTTTCTCACGAATACCCATTTATATCCCACAGGTTTAACACCTTTTGGTGTTAGGACTACAGGTCCAAAAACTTTGCGCTTCGAGAGTGAGTCCAGCTCTACTCCTATTGCCTCGTTCCACTTTGGCCAATCCTCTCTGCGTTTACATTCTGCTAGAGAGCGTGGATCGGTCTCATCGTCGTATTCAGTGACGTGAGTGGCAATAATGAGCGCGAAGTTATCATCGATGATTGTGCTTTTTCTGTCCAGTACCTCCCCGGTACGTACATAGTTTAATGAAATTTCTCCTATATTTTCCTCTTCAGGGGTTGTTAGGAGTGGGGAGGTAGCTGGGCTGAGCTCAGCATCCTGTGGTGGTATCGTTATTGTGGCTCTAGGATTTTTCCTCTTTCGAGGATTCTTATCTTTGGAGCCTGGGGGTCGTCCTCTTTTTTGTTGAGGTACGACCGCTTCTGTTGCAGGTGGATTGCATCCATCTTTGGGTATGTCAATCCTAGCTGGCGTATTTGCAGCAGGGACGTGTGATCTGACAATCTTCTGGTTGTCAGTGAATTTATCCGGTAAAATGTGAACTGTGTTCTGAATTTGAAGGATCTTCAGGATCTCTTCTTCACATTGATTTGTGCGCGGATCAAAATGGGATAAGGTCTTTGTGTCCCATGTAATGGTCTTTGAAGCTTCTGGCTTCTGTGTGTTAATGCCTAGTTTTGGAAAAATGCTTTCATCAAACTCGCAATCTGCTAGACGTGCTTTAAAGGCATCCCCTGTAAGGGGTTCGAGGTATCTAATGATCGATGGTGAGTCGAAACCAATATAGATACCATGAAGCCGTTGAGGACCCATCTTGGTTCTCTGCGGTGGTGCTATGGGGACATAGACAGCACATCCGAATATCCTCAAGTGAGAGATATCGGACGGGTTCCCATATGCAAGTTGCATCGGAGAATAAGATTGATTACCTGACGGTCGTAATCTTATCAGCGATGCAGCGTGCAGTATGGCATGTCCCCATGCACAAACCGGCAACTGGCATTGCATTAACAATGGTCTAGCGATCCATTGTAGTCTCTTTATGAGAGATTCGGCTAACCCGTTCTGGGTGTGAACATGAGCTACAGGATGTTCAACTTCTATGCCGGTTGCTTGGCAGTAGTCTAGGAAGACTTGTGAAGTGAATTCCCCAGCATTGTCCAGACGCAATTTCTTGATCTGGTTGTCTGGGAAATGTGCCCGCAATTTTATAATTTGTGCAAGTAGCTTTGCAAAGGCTACGTTGCGGGTGGACAAGAGGCACACATATGACCATTTTGAAGATGCGTCGATTAGTACCATGTAGTACCGAAATGGTCCACTTGCGGGGTGAATAGGCCCGCAAATGTCACCATGTATTCTCTCTAGGAAGCTCGGAGACTCAGAGTCCACCTTCAGGGTGGATGGTCTCGTAATTAATTTCCCTTTGTAAAAGGGGGACAAGGATTTGCACCCTTCCGAAGTAGCGTCAGGCTTTTCGGATTAATTCCACGGGATTGGGATATGATGCGACGCATCATATTCCTTCCGGGGTGTCCAAGTCTATCGTGCCAGAGTTTGAATTCTGTTTGATTTTGGCACTTCTGGTGCTCCAATGTGTTTGCTTCCATTGCTCTGATCCTTGTGTGGTAGAGACCCGACGGGAGTCCCTCAAAACGTTCGACGGTGTTTTTAGCACCGTTTTTATGGAACGTTACATCAAGGTATTCACTGTTTCCTTTGCTCACCGTTTCTAGGTGGTATCCGTTTAAGCGGATATCTTTAAAGCTCAACAGGTTCATATGCGAGCTAGTGGAGAGAAGGGCATCTTTTATGAGTAGTTTTGTACCATTGGGGAGCATAAAATGTGCTTCCCCTGATCCTTCAATGATACTTGATGGACCGGAAATCGTATTTACGGTGCCATCGTATTTATTAATGCTTTGAAAAAAGCAGATGTCTTGGAGGATCGTGTGCATAGAGGCACTGTCCACTAGGCATTTAAAGTCCATCTATTTTAAAGAAAAGTCGCAGTATAAGGCAAAAACACAAAGGTATATACTACGAAAATTAACTTGATGTCTGAAAAAGTACTTAAAACATGCCAGAGATAAGCAGATAAGTTGTTTCTTAAAAGGAAAAAAAAACTACAATGCATATAAAGTAGATAAATGTCCTCAGTCGAGCATGTCATCGTTGGAGAAGTCCTCGGCGATGAACCTGATTGGTGCCAGGTTTTCTGGAACCGCCAGGTTTGTCTCAGCTTGCTTCTGGCTTCCTTTGTACAACTCCTGAAGGTGGCGTGGAGTACGACAATTTCTGGACCAGTGTCCAGTCATGCCACACCTGTGGCATTTATCTTCCCAGTCCTTTCTGGGGGCAGAAGTCTGGCTGTCGTCTTTTCTCTTCCACACATTTTTCTTCTTCCCCTCTTGGTTGTTTCTTGGAGGGGGTCCTCGAGCCTGCTTCTTCATGGTCTTGCCCTTCTGGGGTTTGCCTTTGAAGTTGCCCCTTTTCTTCTGGAAGGAGCTGTGGTGCACTTCAGGCGCAGGAGCAGTGCCGGTAGGGCGTGAGTTGTGGGTGGCCAGAAGGAGGTCACGATTCTGCTCTGCCATCAGAAGGCATGAGAGAAGCTCAGAGTATTTTGTGAACTTTCGTTCACGATACTGTTGCATCAGTATGACATCCTTCTCATGGAATGATGTATACGTCTTCTCTAACATGCGTTCCTCCGTCACCTTTTCACCACACAACTTCAGGCGTGAGGTGATGCTGAAAAGTGCCGAGTTGTACTCGGCAATAGACTTGAAGTCTTGGAGACGGAGGTTCTCCCATTCATATCGCGCTCGAGGTAGGATAACATCCCTTTGATGTTTATACCTGTCCTCGAGGGCGGTCCACAATTCATACGAGTCTTCCACCGTTAGGTACTCGGCCTTCAGGGTCCGATCGATATGGCGTCTGATATAGATAATTGCTTTCGCTTTATCTATATCAGAAACCTTATCGCCTAAGGCGATGGCGTGACTCAATCCCTGTGCTCGCAGATGGAATTTTATATCCAGCTGCCAGCTTAAGTAATTCTTTCCTGAAGCATCCAAAACGTCGAAATCGACGCTCGCAATTTTAGCCATTTATCACTCTAGCATGTAAAAAGATAGCATTAATTAGATATTTTGCGAAAAAATAAATAATCAAGCACATCAGACATAAATATTTGCTGCGTGGATCGGCTAATCACCATAGATAATTACAGTCCATTACAGTCCCAAAAAAGAAAGAAAGTACAACTCGGGAACCCCCGTGGGGCCCCTATTCTTCTGGAATAGTCCTTCATCTTCTTGAGGCGTCCGCCGGGCTTGTAATTTTACAAAATTATCCTCACTACATTTTTCTCTCAAAAAGAAAATAATGCATGAAAAATAAAAATGGTGATAAACTAGCCGATCCAAAACCACAGCAAATATTAACCATTCGTCGCAGGCAGTTATAATGCAGCAGGCATCATCACAGGCAGTTTATACATCGCAGGCAATTTATTTATTCATCACAGACAGTTTATAATGAAAAATGAAATCTACCGTTTAAAAATTATTGGACCACTAGGCAACGTCATGCACCGTTAGGTTAGTTGACAAACGGCAGAGCGGTCGCAGGATCTTCTTAATTTTTAAACGTTTTTTTTAAAGAAAATCATAAATCCAAATATAATTGCGATGAGTAAAAATCACATGCAATTTGGTCCAGATTATAACGAAAGAGAATCGTAATTAAATCTGAAAAATTTTTTGAAAATTCGAAAAAAAAATTTCTGGGTCAGAAACCCTAGTTAGGGTTTTGGGGTACGCACGCCGGGCCCGTACCCGCTACTGGCGGGCGGGCCCGTTCACCGCATCAGGCGGCGGGGAAGGGGTGGGGCCCGCCGCTGCAGGCGGCTGGGGTTGCCCGCTGCTGCAGGCGGCCGGGAGCCCCCGCCTGCGGCGGCGGGGGTTGCCCCCGCCGCTGCAGGCGGCGGGGGTGCCCCGCCGCAGGCGGCGGGGGTGCCCCGCCGCTGCAGGCGGCGGGGAGCCCCCGCCTGCGGCGGCGGGGGTTGCCCCCGCCGGCGGCGGGGGGGAACCCCCGCCTGCAGTGGCGGGGGGGTTCCCGCCGCCGCAGCGACGGTGGGAAGGCCCCGCCGCTGCCGGCGACGGGGGGGCGTGGGTGAACCCTATATTGGGTTAGGGTGATTTTTGGGGAAAAACAACGGGTAAAAATCCGATTTTTAGTGGGAAAACCCCAATTTTTTCTTCCAAAAATACGTTTTTTATTGAAAACGGGTGATTTTTAGCGATAAAAACGGTGTGTTTTTGATCGATTGAGCCAAAAAAAGATTGAATTACCACATATGCGCATATACAAAATTTAGATCTAGGGAGAAATTTACCTCTAGATCCTACCCGCCGGATCTAGCGACGTTCGGTGAAGGAAGCCCGTTTGCGTCGCGTCCGTCCGTCGCGTCTGTCCGTCGCGTCCGTCCGTCGGCAGGGGTTCGGCTTAGCTTTGAGCGTGCTGATAACGTGTTGTAAACTTGGCGGCTATGAAGGCCATAGCCCTATATTTATAGTGGTAGGGTTACATAATGGGTGGATACCCACTAACGGGTAGGCCCACCAAGAAGCCCGTTTATAACAGTAATAACCATTTTTTACAACTATCCAAGAAAAAAAAGATGTAATAACCATTTTTTACAACTTTTAGAGAAAAAAAGTTGGGGTAAACATTTATTACAACTACCAAATTAGAAATGTTGTCTCATGAAAGTTGTAAATGACTAATTTTGTTGTAGTGCAAGTCACATACCATAATAGGTCAACATAACCAAAATATATATTATATACATATTACAAGTATCATCTGACATCCCAACATACGTGCAGTAATAAAGTTTTACATTTTCATCGCGATAATAAACAACAGTAACAAAGAAAGCAGCAAGCCTAAGATCGAATACAAAACCAACTTAATGGTATTGTATTCGGATAGAATGGTGTCCATTTTCCACGTCAACCGCCCCTCAATCTCCAAAAGCAGCCTATCAGAAACCGCAGTGGAAGAGGATGCATGGGCCGAGCTTCTTGCAAGCTCATCAAACAACTGTAGTATCACATAATTTTTAGCTTGAAAAAATTAAATAAAATACATAAGGATTCACCAAAACTTATACGCACATATATACGCTCAAAAATACGTATTAATACATGTATATGAATTTGGAGTCATTGCATCCTGCCCA
This sequence comes from Scilla litardierei, assembly GCA_030789695.1. Lineage (NCBI taxonomy): Eukaryota > Viridiplantae > Streptophyta > Magnoliopsida > Asparagales > Asparagaceae > Scilla > Scilla litardierei. The sequence goes on along the minus strand of CM061138.1, from coordinate 39,332,301 downwards.
CCTTAAATTAAAGTCCGTCATCGGACTTTCCAACTCAGGACATATCTAAGGGTGAATAGAGATATACAGAGTCAATCTACCCCAAACTTATATATACAACACATTCATATATCATCACTTATATTATTTCACAGTACACGCATTCATGGTTTTGTACATACATACACATGCACCTCATTATATAGATGAGGACATATAACCATGTATGTCTCCCCTAGCATATATCCAAGCACACATATACATGTCATCACATAAAGTCTTATATATATGTCAAACACACAACACTAATACACCTAGGGCATGCCCACTCATACCTGAGTGGAACACAAAGATCCATACATTGATCTACACAATCAGCATGTACACATACACCACATAACAAACACAGACATCATGCCATATCTATACATCGCCTAAAGCTCAATCAACTATATAGGTCCATGATACACACTCCTCATAGGTTATCATATATTAACATATAAACACATGCACCTCTATACTCAGACATACAATCATGTATGTCTCCTAATATCCATCCAACATTCGCACATGTATCATCACACAAAGTCCATCATATCAATATAAATACTAGGGGTGTGCACGGGTACAGGGTACCCAAATACCCGATCGGAACCTACCCGAACCGGGTAGGTTCCGGGTAGATATGCATTAGTTCAGGGTAGGTTCAGGGTAGGAAAATTAGGAACCGGTGTGAATCGGGTCCGGTTCCGATTCCCAACTATACCGAACGGGTACCCTGAACCGGAACCGATATCCGGACCCATGTTTAATTGTAGATAGCTTTATTTTTTAATATAAATAATTCAGTGTGAATCGGGTTCCATAGTATCGGGCCAACACACTGGCTTTAAATTAAGAACCGGTCTAATTGGCAACGTCATCTTGGTCAGGCATATGGTGCAATTTGGTAAATGCCAGAACTTCCTCACGGAGGTGGGGGCATAGGTTTACATCGGCATCATCTGCAACTACTATCACAAGCATAGCAGGAAGCAAAAGAATTATTTTGGTTGTTTGAATACATCAATGGTTTCAAATGTTAAAAGATTTAAGTTACAAACTTACAAGAGAAGCTAGAACTGAAGGAGATGAATAACATGCTAAAACTGACATAAAAAAATAAAACAACGTAAACCAGTATGATAATGAACACAAAAATGGAACTATTTGTGAATTGCCTATTTATACACAAAAGTATAATTTGTAGGAAAGGTTAATACAATTATTCTTTTAACTTTCAACAAAGTATGACATTGATGACATGTAGTTGTAGGATGATAAAACCAAATAAGGTAAGTCGGAGGAGAATAACGAATAAAACATTCTTGAAAATTGCAGCCAGGATACATTAAGCAAATGTCAATCACTTTTAGTATATAAAAATATTCTAAAATACTAAGAAAGGACACAAAGAGAGAATTAAGTGGGGAAGGAAAGACAACTTTTGTTCATGTTTTTACAGGGTACCCGGAACCTACCCGGAACCATAGGGTCCGGGTAGGGTCCGGGTATAGGGTCCAACTGGATAGGTTCCGGGTCCACATTTTAGGAACCGGTCCCTTACTGGGTAGGGTCCGGGTAACATAAAAAAACAGGGTACCCGGACCCGCACACCCCTAATCAATACATAGATAACTATACAAAACTATATTCATCCATTTACAGGTGTAAGCGTATCAGCTTACAGCCATACATATATCATATACTCATCATATATATCGACACATAGATCTAATACTCTTAAGACATATCCACACATACATGGGTGGCACTCGAGGGTCCACACATGCTTCTGCATACTCTACATTTGCATACATCACATACAGTATATAGTCACTACACAGTACATCTATACACTACATGCACCTTAATCAAGTATATAACACAATTCTACACATTACTCATAAGTCAACCATGTATTAACACATATACTTCAAATACAATCACATAGCCATATAATCATTCGTACATATACCATAGTCATATGCACATGAGTATATCATCTCAATATACTCGACAAGCTATCTTAAGGAAGAACTCATACCCACCTTAAGACCAAACTACCTCTGAAACACTACACGCACTACCCTTACACAGCTGCAGTGCGGAGACCTGTATGGGCCGCCACCTGTAACGCCCCGCTCCCCGGGATACCCGATAAGTATGAATCTGTATCAGGTATTACCGAAGCAGCGAGTGTTACGAATGAAATATAAAATTAAAAACACAAGCAGCAGGTCCACTGCGCACTACTGGGGTAGTACATGTAATGTTCCAAAGCACAACCAAGTAACCAATAACATAAACTAATAGAAAGAATCACAGAGGGAAACTGTACAACCACTAATCCTAAAGAAAAGTCTGATTTCTTATACATCATCCATCTGTACATACATCCATCATTATCATCTCGTCACTACCCAAACAAAATCCCAAAAGTACAAACACCATCTCCTCTCCCCTCGCCATCCCAACTTAACTCATCCACAGAACTCCACTGCTCCACCTCATAACCGCCAACCAACTCCAACACCTAAACCTGAAAAGTCAACGGTGGGCCACGTCAATGCGTGACCCAGTAGGAATTCCATATCTCAACTAGTCCTTACATGAAGTGTGGAAAGGGTGCACGTGAGAAGGCAGAGTGTATGTCATGGCATAAACATCTACTGTAGTAAAGGAAGTAATAACTATGGTTATGAACATGTGAAAGCATGCACGTGCAACATGCAAGGTGTACAACAATGGTATCCAACATAAAAGAACCATAGTAAATAAACACAAGTAAACAACACATACATTTATCATTGCTACAAGAATAGTAATGGTTAACAATTAATCCATTGGTTAGCATTTTGGAACCCGGATAAATCGTAGAACGTTAAGGAGCCGGACTTCACCCAGGGTGAAGTGGTACCGCAACCAGCGACACGGGCACTGGAGGGGCCTCTCGTAACTCCGTATCCGACTGACAAGGTAGGAGTGAGACTCATCTCGGTTTTTCTGTCGGACAAACGGAGAAAACCATCATTTACTGTCATGGTGCATCACGAGTACACCAGCGGCCTCTCCAACCCTCTCAACTCCCCCTTCCGGGAGTGACACATCGGGTGAGAATTCATATCATCTGTCCGCTCCTTAACTCCTATAATTTACCCGTGTTTCCCCCATACCCCGTGTCACCCTCCTTTAAGAGGACTTAGTCATTTTCATGAAACATAACACTTTATATTTCTTTTCTTTCCACATTTCACCATACATTTGAGACATGCATCGCCATGTGCATTCCCTTTCTCATTTCTCATAATATACATGAAACATATAACCATATTCACATCTTCATTTTGCATGTGCCGAGAACATAAACCACATATCACCATGTAACAGAAATGATTAAGAACATTGATGGCAAGTTTAACCTCAAAAAGAGAGCTTAAAATAGCATTGAAATCTTTCAGTTAGCTGGAAAAACAGAACAGTTAGATTAAGAAGCACCTTTCTCCATAATTTTGTATCAAACATGCACATACAATATAAATGAAAGTTGTAGATATAGTTGTGCTGGATTCACCATTAAATTTTCATGCAGAAATATGAACTGGGTGATTTATGGTGAATTGTTTGGTGAGACCTGTCGAATCTGTTTTTCAGACAGATTCTAAGAGCTGTAAAGATTGCTAGTTTAGGACATGTTACAGTTAGAATCTCGAAAATGTGCACTTAAGAAAAGTTGTAGAAAAAGTTGTATCTTTCCAAGGAGACCAAGATTGCCCATTTCTATAGAGTGTGCAGGAACTAATCTACGTTTTGCCAAACTGTGTCCAGACTAGATGAAATTCCGACGTGTTGTAAAGATGAAATTTTTACTCCTAATTACTGTACTGAACATATGACATATTATATATGATTTTGGGGTAGAATTTCAAGGGCTACACGAATATAATTTTTTCAAAATTTAATTCTTGATAAAACTCAGAATTACTCACTGCGCACAACCATACAAAACTCAGAATTGCTCAACGCACAAAACCATACAAAACTCAGAATTGCTCAACACACAAAACCATACAAAACTAGAATTTAACTGAAGAAAAGGTAAAACCACAACAACAACGACGACGACAACAATCACGAAACTAAGCATGCAACTCTAATACTAGTTGGAGATGGAATCCTACCTTAGGGGTGATGAGAGATAAGAGGGTAGCCCAAATCCCTATGGCTCCTCCTTCTTTAAACCCTTCTCCTTCTTCCTTAAATATTTTGTAACGCTCCGCTCCCTGGGATACCAGATAAGTACGAATCTGTATTAGGTGTTTCCGAAGAGGCGGGTGTTACGAAGGAAATACAAAATTTCAAACTTAAGCACAAGTCCACTGCGTACTGCTGGGATAGTACCTGTAGCATTCCAGACACCACAGAAATACATAAGGAGCCACCAACTCAAACACCAGAATAACATAGATATAAACTGTTCAATTACAACATCAATTACAAATATCATATACATTATATAACCCAACTTACCCAGGTACATTATCACACCCAATTCTCTCTCACACTCACCCCCACACTCAAATCCAACCAACTGGGCTCGTGGGCCTCTGACACCAAGATCCAATAACTGAAAAATAACAACGGGACACGTCACAACGTGACCCAGTAGGATGTCCAAGCCCAACTCACATGGTTCACATGAATGACATGCTCTCATACAACAAAATGGAACTAACTGATGTCGTATCTTAAATTATATAGACTCAACACACATGGAAATGCCAATGACATATAAAATGAAATTGCGTACCTGCGGTATATGAGAACCTGCAAAACAAAGTGAGTACAACGAGGAAAAGTAATCAACAATTCCCAACACGGACCACTTTCAATTAAATTTCTATTGTCCTAAGCTTCAGCTTAGGACAAGCTTAAGCAACTATACCATAGTAATATTTAATGTGAGAATGCAACACTTATAACTAGTCCACGTCAAAATGCAATAACTTGTAAGAAGAGCAACCTTTGAACGCATCATCCACAAGAGTGTAATAGATGATGTAAAGATGCATCTTTCCACTTCAAAGGTGTAATCAACAACCATTCTCCCTCAAGGGAGGCAGCATTCTTAAACTAGTAGTTTGTGTCAACGTTAAAGGGAAACAATTGACTTCACAATGAAACTACTAATTTCAACCAAGTCTCACAAAAAGCCATCATTTTCAAACTACACATAAGTTCACTTCCAATAACTAATCCTAACCCAAGGGACAAGGTGGCAAACCCAAATCATGTCAAGTCGCTGACTTGTTGTTAAGGGGTTTATGAAAAAAATGTCATCTTCTCATGAAAGGAGCATGTTACCTAAGGAAGTAACTCATTTTCAAATTACTTTCAAATAAAATGTCAACCTTTAGTAAATGAATGCAACATTCTACTTCAAGATGTAACACTGGCAAATAGTAACACAACATGCAACCTCAAAGCCATTTAGTACCTTCTAATCACTCTAACAAATTTAGTAGAATAAAAGAATATGTGTAACGACCCGCTCTCGGGGGCCCGTTACTTATTTGGTTTATTTGCAGGTCTGCAGTTTACTAGTGAAATCAACATAGCCACGAGCAAAGACGTACCAACAATACTCAAGCCAACAGACATTATTACAGTCCACAACTTTAAAAGTACAGCAACAACTAGCACTCTCACACAAAATACATGAAAAGTAAAGCGGAAAGGAAATACATCGATGGTACATGACACACACTCTCTGAATATAACAGTCGACAGTCCCAGGATCGTGCTACGGCTCTGCAAGCTCAGGAGTGCTTAAGTCAACCTGTGCGTCATCTGCGGTGCCACGGAGATGGAACCATAGGTAAGTCACAACAATTCTAGTGATAGAAAAAAGAGGAGTGCACAAATATGGAGCAGGCTATAGTAAACAAGTGCGGAAAGTAAAGTAAAAGCGAACACGCATGCAATAACGATAAGTAAAGTGCTAGTGTAGTGTGCAAAGCAAAGGTGACGGTACAAGTGTAAAAGTAAAGTACAAGAGTAACAACTGTGGCATGGCAGCAACAATGTTTTAACCAGCAGGCAATAGTAAAACTAGAGCTACGTGACTTATATAGGAAGGTACGGTGTGCAACCATTGAGCCCATCTCCTGCCACAGGGGCGCTCACCCGGGCGGATCTCAAATCACTTTAGTCGGTACATTTCATTCAGTCGGTCGGTACAGTACAGTGCAATGTGTAGATGGCTCGCGGTCGCTCCCGCACTTTCTCTAATATAAGTTTACCCCAAAAACCCAATGCAGTGCCAACTATCTTTAAGCATTCAGTTTCATTAAGATGTTCCAGCAGTATGATGTCAGCCCGGTATGTCATTCAGTCGTTATGTAACAATACGGTAGGTCAATGCGTTGTTCCAAAAGTAAAGATAGTCACATGCATTAACAACACTCCAAAGATCTCCGCTTGTTGAAAAGTCAAGGCAGAAACCTCAAGAGAGAATGTCAGTCTTGAGCAATGATTTGAAGTCCAACAACTAAGTTACCGATTCCATGCTTCGAGCATTCAGTATTTCTATTACGTACACTATCTAGATTTCCAAGGTTAGAATTTACTGTGACTTACACTATTGGGATCGTCGTAGCAAGACGAGGATGGAGTTAGAGCGCAAGGATTGACACCTGTAAACACAAGCAAATATCAGTTAATCGCTACGCTAAATAATATCTAATCAATTGGTTGTTTTGATTTTTAAAACTGGTTAAAATGGTAATGAAATGCGTTCTAAATTTTTATATAGACCATATATGATAAAACTAGTTTTACTGTAAGAGGGAATATTTTTCGGAAGTTTATAGTAATTTTTATAATTTTTAGAAACTCAAAACTAGCTTAAAACCGAATTTATTTAAGTGACGCATATCTTCCGTAAATTGTTCCGGGAGCAATCCTAGTCGGAATTGCTTGAATGAGTAGTCAAAATGACCGTATCGAAGATTATTATCACCTAAAATTTTATCACATATTAATGTGTGTGAGAACAGCAAGTTACGATTTTTAGAATGAATTATACTTATTTAATCTTTAGGTTCAAATAAATTATTCTGGAAAAAGTAGGCATCTGATCGAGGTGCGACCAGCGCCATTGGGTCCAGAATGTTGTTTCTGATTTTCTGGAGCTTATCCCCACATTTTTCTGGCCCATGTATTTCAAGTTGTGATTTATAACCCTTAAACCCTTTTATTAATTAATTATATAATGAAAAATACGAAATATTTCAAATTTACGAGAATGCCATTGAGGTGTTACTGTCGCCCTTCGCTTACGAGTGCATCGGGGTTCGATAGCGGCTGACGGCGACGACAAGCGGAGGCGACGACCGGGCGAGGGCGGCGGCGATTCGTCGGCGGCTTGGGGCGGAGCTCGGGGCGTCGCGGCGGGCTTAACAGCAGCGGTGTGGGGGAGGGCGAACGAGGCGGCGGCTGAGGTGCTAGGGGTGCTCCGGGCGGCGGAGCGAGGCTTGGGGGGTTCTCCGAAGCGTGGCGGAGCACCGGCGGTGCGGCGACGTCGAACGGACACGGCGGCGAGGCGGATGGGTCCGTGGGTCTTCGCGGCGGAGCGGGCGGCGTGCTACAGTGGCAGTGGTCTCGGCGAGTGAAGGAGGCAGGGGACTGCTGTTTCTCGCGAGCGACGGTGGAGCGGCGGCGGAGCTCGGCGAGCGGGCGGGGACGGCGAACGGGCGGTGACGGCGGGTGAGGCCGCCGGACGGAGAGGGTGGCAGAGGGAGAGAGGGGGGGGGGAAGAGCGATAGAGAGAGAGTGAGATAGAGGAGAAATCGAGCCGCAACGGCCCTTGAACGTACGCAGAGAGAGAATGAGAGGGTTACTGTGTGTTATTACAAATGGAGAGGGGGGGTTTAAATAGTGATTAGTAATGGTAATTTTGTAATTAGAAGGGGGACAAGTTAAAGAGGGTGGATGAGTGTTGGATCTGAAATGATTCAGATCCAACCAACCAAATCGGTGGATAATTAGGGTAGTTGGGGGATTATGGTGAAAGTAAAAGTGTAAAAGTTAATTAATGGTTGTAATTGGTGAAAACCGGAGGACTACAAGCCCGTTTTCGCAAACGACTCTGAAAATTACGAAAACATACCCACGGGATCGTGTCAACGCGAGGATCGTGAATACAAGATCCGTTCTGGGATTCGGGCTACGAAAATACTAGTTTTAGGCCAAAACGTTTAGAAAGCGGGTTTACGGGTTCTAGGCTGAAACGATATCCGAAAATTCTGAAATTAATGTGGGGAGCCCTAAATGATCATATGATGCTACTGTAGAAGTTTGAAAATGTTTTGAAGACGTTTGAATAGAAAATAAATTCGTCGAGGCAAAATGATATTTTGGGAGATGAATTTTAACAGAAATGTTTTGGGCATTTGAGGAAATCTAAAAGTGCTGAAATACAATATAATAAGTCTAGTGCTCTAAAATATTTTTATAAGAATTTTTGAAATCAGTTTTGTTATAAAACTCTTTACGAACATTTATAAAGTATAATTAATTTTTTTAAAATACGTAAAAACAGGTAAATTGAAGTGATGAAATTTCATGTCGTTACAATATGAGAGTTGGTAACGAAGAGAGAGCTTCCCCTACAAATTTAGACAAGTTTTGGGCAAATTGGTAACAATTTTATTTATCAACCCCGATGCATGCTTTAGCAAATTACAAGATTACATGTAACCTATCATAAGATGTAATCTTAATGAAAGTCAATGGAATTGAATGAAATCTATACCATTCTAATTAGCATGATAGCCGATCGAGGCATATGTTTTAATAAAAAGCTAACTAATGAGAAAACTCATTGTTTTGTTCCATAGGTTGCTGAAATTGCTAGTTTAAGCGAGAACAAAGCCATGTAAGTATCCATCTTGTATAATGTGGCATGCTACATAATAAAGTTACTAAATTTAAGGGACTCTTAGCTAAAACTACAAATTTATCATACTACAATGAATTAATAGATATGGCAAATATCACAGCAACCCCAATTTAATATTTGTTGCACAACTGTGGGTTCCTATGCTCTCTAAAGCCTCCAACTTGCAAGTTAACATAAAACCCTCTTACTAACTTTCCAGTTATAATTATGATAATTACATTCCCTTTAAACATAGAAATTTTGAGAGAAGTAGCAAGTAGAATTCCTAGCTTAAGTTTCTAATACTTCAGATTTTTTAATGAAAAAGCTTATAAAAATTTCGGCAGAGTTTCTCTTGTATTTGTCAAAGTTTCCAAATACAACATCAATAGTATTTAAAGAGAACATGATATAAGCCCAATATCCCAACAATACCAACAACACCAACAACACCAACAACGCTATAAACACCAACACAACCTCATTCTTAAGAAACATTTCATAATATCACCAATCCAACACCAATATCATGAATATCACTACCAACAATAACAACAAGAACAACAATAATTGCCACCAACTAACAAACCACACTTTCCAACATACCATCATTCAAGCACCAACCACATCCACGGCAACTTCATTCTTAAAGTTAATCAAGAGTTTCTTAAAGTTAACCATCACATACATACAACCACAAATCACCAAAAATGCTAAATGATGCCATGATGCATATGATGCACAAGTAATGCGATGCAATGCAATGCAAGGGGATCCCATGAATGCGCCGGCGTGCACGTGCAAGTGATTCTACTCTGTTATCACGTGGAGCCACCTAATGGTATCAAGAGGTTGCCCACGGCGATTTCACCCGCCTCCTACCGTGGCAACTTTGTCCATGCCCGTGCACTCCACCGTTCGTGTCCTAGTAACATCAGAACACGTCCTTCCACATTTCACGTGTATCCAACACCACACCGCCAATTTTCCATCTCATTTCATTATTCACATGTTTCACTTTCTATACAAATTAAGGTGAATAAATAACTCTTAGCAACCCAGAATGAAAGCGATTTCTAATAATCAATGCAATACGATGGGCGCAATTTCATTTAGGCGATGTAACAAAATGGGAACAATTGATTTAATCAATATAACCAAATGAGAGCAATTATAACTTCCAACATGTTAGATGAGAGTTATTTCGCCTAATTAGTAGCACCAATTGAATAATAGGCCTCTAACTTGTTTCGAGCTAATCAAGAAAATTGGTTACTTAGTTCCCACACCCCAAATGAAAGCAATTTCATAAATTATTGAAATAAGGCAATCAAGAGTATTTGAGACATGATTGTAGCAATATAAAATTAATCAAACAGCATAAATCATACTCATGGCAGCAAATAACACATCCCAACATATTAACCAACCACATGACAACATCTTAATCCAAAAGAGAACGATTCAACATAATTGGTGAAGCAAAACACCCAAGTCAACATGAATCATAAAATTAGCCTCTTTTAAGTTCAACACATCGAATAAATTTAATTAATGAGAAGCTTCCAACATTTCATAATGAGAGTAATATCAAAATTTCACAAAATTAAAGTGCAAGGCTTTTCAATTGCATCATAAATCAAATTATGGCATCATACAATTCATCACAACATATAAATTCAACCAAGGGTGTGCCTTATCAAGAAATTGTCACAAAACCCTAAAAATGCAAACTTTCTTCACCAACATGCAATGAAATGAATCATATGAGTAGGGTTGAAATCCTACCTCTTGTGGAAGTTCAAATCCTCTTCCACTTTGATAAAATCCCTCATTGATCCCAAGCTCAAGCCCGAAATTTCGAAATCCCCCAAAATCCTCCTCCAATTGGGATGAAATCCTTTTCTAATTTCATGAAAACCCAAGATTCCCCAAATCTCCAAGCTTCAACCCTAATCTCAATCTTCCCCTAATTTCGACAGCAACAAAGAATTTCGGCCAAGTAAGGGAAATTTCGGCCATGGGGTTGAGAAGAATTGGTGAAGATGGAAGAATAGATGGAGAGGGTGGGCTTAGGGCTTACTTCTTCTCTCCTTCCTTCTTCCTCCAATTCTCGTCTTCATCTTTTTCTTGGCCTGGAAATTTTCGGACATCCCCTGGAAAACATTCGGCCAACCAAGGGAAGGGGAAGCATGGTATTGGGTTTTTTGGGGAGAAAATGAAAAGAAGGGAAGGAAATTAAAGGAGGAAGATGGTAGAAAGATGGGTATTTACAAGTTTGCCATCACTAAATAAACATCCCTCTTCTCTCATCTCCCACTATCTTAAGCCCATTAATCAAGCCCAAAAACAAAACCCAACAACACACTCTAGCTACTAAATTAGATTAAGGCCCCAAACAATCAATAATAATAATCATCATCATCAACACAAACAACAACAATAAGAATAATCTCAACAACAACAATAATACCAACAAGAATAACAATGATAATACTAAGATTAACAAGAATAATAACCACCACCACACCATTCATTAATAATAATTGCACTAAAATAATTCCTTTAGGATGCCTTCACTAAGCACACCAATAAACAATAATAACATCCAATACAACCATATAATCATTCACGTAGGAAATTCTACGCATACAACAAAATTACTATTCACACCCACACATTACTATATTCATCCTACGTATAGGACACTAGGGCCATTATATCCTTCTTCTCCTCAAGCTCCTAGAATAAACAACAGCACCCAAACGACGACAGGGATGCTACGGGGGTGTACAAAGTGAGAGTGACGTAGCCCTATGGGTGCTCAGCCTCCCTAATGTCTAAGAATGAGTAAGGGGAAGGTATGAATTCGGCCTGATCTTTGGGGAGAGAGTGAGTAAATGAAAGCTTCTCTCTAATTTCTAGAGTAGCCACCTCATCTCCCTAAAATCCTCTAAGCATGCCACCAATCCTTGGGTTAGGTAAGGATCAAGGAGCTCTTGACACATTAAAGGTGGAGGTGTCCCATAGGAAAAATTAGGATTTTGTTTTTTGTAGAAAAATAACTATACCCACTTAATACACATACAATGCTTAATACTCAACAAGACATTAGTATTCCAACCATATATTTTATTAATAAAATCAAATCACACATATTATTTAAAAATAATTTTTAGCTTGACAAAATTAAATAAAATACATAAGGATTCCCCAAAACTTATACGCACATAAATACGCTCAAAAATACGTATTAATACACGTATATGAATTTTGGGGTCATTACACATCTTCACCTCCCAGCCTGCTATACTACTATTCCAAATCCAACCCCGCTACTATCTCTTCAATCATCATTTTCCTAGCCGATTGAAGCAAAGCCAAAATTCTTCGTGCCTCCATCTCATCCTTGCGTAGGGCCTTAAAGACCTTAAACAATATACTCGGCGTATACTCAGTAAACTCGTAGACAAGCTGGGCAAGTGGTTCAATCCAATGAGAGTGTGCAGACCTTATAGCATCCGCGACCTCTTTCATATTTTCTAATATTTCCCGCATGATGTCGGGATCTTGCTGCATGCCCCGTCTTCGTTGTTTCTTTTTACCCATCGCAGGTGGGTTTGAATGGCTTGGCCCTCCCTGATTAACAGGCCCGGTCGAAGCTTGGGTGGAAATTTCTTCCGTGACATTGTGTGGTGGCGAATCTATATGTATCGGCTCTTGACTTACGTGCACTCCTTCGCCTTCGCCTTCATGATACTCTCCACCAAACTTTTCAAAAACACCCATTGCTAAATCCCCCTTAGCACCAAATTTGTTGTTCCGCGCCGAATTTGTTATTCTGCGCCGAAGGCGCTCACGGTTGTTCCGCGTCGAAGGCGCCCATGCCAAATTTGTTGTTCCGCGTCGAAGATGTCCACGCCGAAGGTGCCCGTGCCGCTAAATATTATCACGCTAATTTATTGTTCTGTTAAATTTTGGCCGTGAAAACAATTTTTCGGGTAACAAAGATTTCGCGGGAGAAATCTTAGATGAACCGTGCCCGCGGGCACGGTTTATGACTAGTCTAGTTTACAATTGACGACGTTTTTTGAATTTTGTCCCACGTGTCAGTTTTGTCCCAGTCATATTTTGAGTTGCTGACTGGGATGCCGATGGGGCCCCGTGGAGTTGAGTGTGGTTCTGGGCTTGAGTTTGAGGTGGGGTTTTGGTGTTTTTTTACGTTTTACTCCATGCTTTTCCTTTTTTTGCCCCACACCCTTCTCTCACACACCCACGCTTTTTTCTAAAGATCCCCCGACCATTCTCTCACAAACTCGCGCTTTTTTCACTTTGACGACCGCTCCTCTCTGCATTTGCGTCCGATGACGACTGCCTCCGTGCCCTCCGGACACATGCAATTTCTAGTTGCAATTTGTTTGTGGCCTATAAAGGAAGCAGAAGAGTGACGTTCCATATGACATGGGCCTGTTTCTTGGGCCAAGCCTTTTTGGTACTCTAATTATTAATGATTAATGATTTTACAGAGGAAAATCATTTGATGCAAGGGTTGTGCTAGTTGGGTTTATCCAAAGAGATTAGAAAAAAGCCCAATAATTAGACATGTTCTTCGTAAAAGGAAGAAGTTTTCCTTTTTAATTTATCCCCAAACGATCCCCAAAAGTCCCCTTAATTTATCGTGATTTTACATGAAATTTTAGGTCCCAAAACGCCATTTTAATCAATTTTTAGCCACAAAAAACCTTTTTAAAGCTTACATCTTAGCCCCTTCTATATTTTTTTTGAAATTAGAAATGGCCTGGGGGGCTACGGGGTCATGGCATCGCCTTCGGGGGGGGGGGGGGGGGGGGGGTTCGGTTGCGGTGACGAAGCGCCACCCCCCTTGGGGGGGGGGGGGGGGGTTCGATTGCGGCGACGAAACGCGGCCCCCCTGGGGGGTTCGATTGCGACGACAAGGCATCGGCCCCCTCCTGGGGGGGCAATGGCGACGCCCCCCCGGGGGGGAGACGGCGGCGGCAACGCGCGGCTTGGCGGGGTGTGGGTGGCCGGCGGCAAGGCCGCCGGCGAGGCTAGGGTTAAAAAGAACCTTATTACCCAATAATTATAAGATTAAAGCATGTTTAAAACATGATTTTTGGTCGATAAAGTTCGTCGTTTTAGACGATTAGCAATTCCCACATTGATCTTACGAGATCTATGGGTAGATCTATCATACGTATGATAAAAACAACATTTTTAGCGGGATTTACCTCTATATCCATCCTGCAGATATAGCGATGGTTGAACGAAGCATACGCGGATGACGACGCTCGTTTTATGAAGCCTTGCACCGCGCGCGTGGATCTCCTGTCTCCCTTCGCCTTCGCAACGATCGATATTTGTGGAATTTTTAGAGGCTCGTGCTGATAACGTGTTATGAATCAACTAATAGGGAAGGAACCTCCAGCCCTTTATTTATAGGCAGGATAGGAGAGTTACAAGATAAGACACGTAAATGTAGGTGTATCTCTAAGATACCCATAATCCTAACCAGCTCTGGTTCATATCCATTCACAACAGTTTTAGATATTTGATTTGATTTGATTTATTTATTTTGTTTTAATAAACGAAACATGTGAGAAAAATTGCAATTTGTTTTGTGGCCTAGAAAGGAAGCAGAAGAGTGAAGTTTCATAAGACATGGGCCTGTTTCTTGGGCCAAGACTTTTTGGTACCCTAATTTAATTATCCTCAAATAAACTGACGGTTTACTCATTATAGTTGGGATTTAGCTGTTAAAGTAATCCCAGCTCAATCCATGGATTTCTTTTTCCCTATGCATTAATTAATCAAAGCTTGAACCACGCTTTTAGAGGCTCCGAGTTGGGATGAACTCAAGCTTAGGCGTTTTTTTCTTTCGGGTTGTTTCTGTTTTATTTTCTTTATAGCAAGATGAAAGCACAGTTTCTTTGGATATGCAAATTAAATTAATTGCTAAAGCATCCGTGCCTATTAGGAACCCAAATATAGTTAACCTTGTACATGTAGATCAATAATACTTTAGGTTTTGAGTTATTAATGATGACAATAACCATGCACAAAGAAGTTCTCTAGTAGTGACGACTGCTAGAAAAGTTTTTAATTAGCGCTTTTTTGTTCTATCTTTCAAAAAAACCGATAATGCTCATCTCCATGATTTCCAACTATAAATCATTCATTAATTTTATTTCAATTAGCTTCTTACTCTACTAGAATGTTCAATTTTTTTATGATTTAGGTATTTATATTTTTATTGATCTACAAATTACACTCTTCTCAGTTGGCTGTGAGCATACTATTGATTTTTTGAGTGAAATTTATCTAATCTCACCTCTATCTCTCGACTTCTCGAGTGGTGATAGTCGAGGGGTTGTCTGTCAATTCTCAGAATCTCGTTGCTTCAGCGAAGGTAATGGCAAGGTATTCAGCGAAGATGAACGAGTTGCAGACAGCATTTACAATCATGTCCCTAGTCCTTTTCATTTTTTCCTTTCCTCTTTTAATTTTTATTGTTTCTCATTGATTTGATCTTGATTCTTGCTCAAATTGATTTTTGTACAGAAAATGGAGACAGTCATGAAAGAAGAAAGCTCCGGGTAAATTTTTTGTGTGCTTTGATGTGTCAAAAAATTATTCTTTACGGCGTATTTCCTTTGCCGCCCAGAATTGAGAGGATGTGTTGATTGTAACAACACTACATAAGAGATTAAGGAGATCGATTTATAGTTCCCTACGACTTAACACATCCCACTAGTCACCTATTGTCAGAAAATAAGAAAACATATACTATTAACTGCAGCCAAAATCTGGCATAAAAGAAGTAATTATTTTCATTGAATATGCAGGTGAATAACAAACGATACTATCTGAGTTGTATGGACTCTTCAGTTTGAGGATCCAGATTAGTCGCGCGTTATTTACTACATGTAATGCCCTCATGTCATGATGAGTGGGCGTAACAAAGCTAGAGGCAACTTGGAGGTTGAATCACACCGGTGACGGTGCCCTCTGCATGCTTGCAAGACGACTCTGCTTGTTTGCTGCCGTACGTGAGCTTGATGTCCTGCAGTCCGATCCCCGTGCACGGATTGCTCGAGCTGCAGTCGAAATTCACGGCCACCTCCGTCGCCGACGATCCCTGGATGTCGTTGTATGTCACCTCGCTGATCCTCACCCCAGAACTCTGCAAACAATATGAAAAATATTTGTTAATGAACTTGTACATTAATTAACACCAAAAATATTCTTAATTGTAGGATAAATTGGTTAAATATTTACAAATCCGACAGCTAAACCAGGACCCGGATCGAATCTTGATCCGGGTCATTATATGCTAAACACTAACGGACGTAAAGTACAGTTGCACAGCTAGTACTTAATTTTGAACCTGATGCCCTATGTTTAGAGGCAGGGTGACGGATTTGCCCTTACCTGACCGGGACATCCTCTGTCATCGGGGCAGTAATTCTGGTCAATTATGATGGGGTTTTGGACATTTTGCATGACGGCGTGCTCGAAAACCACACCCTTAACAAAGCCATCGCTCGGCCTCCCCCACGTCTTGATCCTCAGCCCATTTTGAGTCCCTGTAAACACCGCACTCTTCACCGTCACGTTCTGCACTCCGTCCTCATTGCTCTCTTTCCCCAGACTTCCAATGCTGCATTCATTCACTCACAACAATGTCAATTAGTGTACGCGTACTATATGAAATAATGGCTAAGAGAGTCCGAATCGGACCTGATGCCATGGCCTGGCCCGCAGCTGATCTGCTCGATCAGGAGGTTGGCCGTGCCGGGCCCGATGGAGACGCAGTCGTCGCCCGTCTTGATCCCGGTGTCGGTCACGGACACGTCGGTCGACATCTCGATGTGCACTCCGTCAGTGTTGGGGCTGTTGCCCGGCGCCGATATCGTGACGCCCTGAACCCTCACGCCTTGGCATCCGTCGATCACGATGTGGTACAGCTCGCTGTTGATCGACGTCAGCCCGCTGATCATTACATTCTTCGAGTTGATGAACGTCAATGACTGCAAAGTACCCATAGAGAAAACATGCAGCTACTTATTAATCAATATTCAATCCAGCTTGCTTTGTAATTAATATCGATGGCTGCTGTACTACTTACGGTAGCGCCGTCGGGACAGCTGCGGCCGTTGGCCTTGCATGACCACAGAGGGGCGCCGCAGCCGTCGATGACACCCCCGTGGATCGACACGCCCGTCGACGTGATCGAATAGTATCCAGTTTCCCCTGTTGCCGAATTCGGCGTGGTTGGATGAAGAAACGAGGGTGCCGTCGATTTGTACGGTGATGCTGCTGCTCGTGCATGGGCCAGAGAATGTGACTTGTCCGACCGAAAACGAGCCAGCGGGGACGTAGATGGTTGATGGGCCCGACGAGCTGCACGCGGCGTCCCAAGCCTTGGTGAATGGCTCGGCTGAGTCTGTTTGGCCGTCGGATTTTGCGCCGAAGGCCGTGATGTCAAAGGTCGATGCTTGTGATGACGAGCAGAGGAGGAGGAGGAGAGAGGAGATAGTTATAAGGTGTGCCATGATGAGATGAGGAAAGAAATGATGGATTACTTACTAGCTAGTTTGAGTGTCTATTTATAGCAAATATTCTTCAGGGGCAAGTCAAAATTTGGTTTGATTAATATTCACGTGTTAATGGTATGTGCTACATTTTATGTAAAAGAAATTAAGAAAGGAAATTGTTTTTGTTTTATTGTTACAGGTTGTGTTGATCCGAGCCTGCCCGCATCAAAGATGGGGTGTTTTGAGAGGTTGCATGTTGAGTGAGAAATTGTTTTTGGTATTTTCACGGGTGGCACATGGTCTGCGGTGAGAGGGAGAATGTGTGGGTGTGAGTTTGGGTACGTGAGGGAGTGGGGGGAGAGAGAGAGAGTTCAAAGAGTAAACTAATTGCTTAATTACCTATTCCACTGACTGACGCAGATGCATGGGAGTACTGTGTTATATACTAATGCAGGTTAATCATGTGAATTTTGAAAACCAAAGGTAAAGAAAGGTAACGTGTATAAACTGTTTTTTTTTTTGCCTTAAGGAAATACAAAGTACGAAGCTTGGAGAAAATCCAAGTGATTTTGATTTTAGGACAGACAAATTAACACTTTAGAATCTTCAAACTCCCAATAAATTGATTCACAATTTCTTAATCTTTCTTATGGGGGTTATATTACTCTTGCCATGAATTAAACCCAAATCCATTCAAGTAGGAATATGAATAAACTTGTCGAAGCTTACCTATATATTGGTCGAAGTTGGCACCTAATTGAAGTAACTTGTGATGGTGTCATGCTCTCGACAAAATGATTACATCATGTAGAATGAATCGTAATTTAGTCATCCACATCATAACAGTAATGGAGTTGCTCGAGCTCTACGATCCAAGGTGATTAATCCTACAGATTATTGGCATCTCTTGGTGTATTTTGGGAGAGAGCAATGCCTTCTTTAGATATATGTTTTGGTCATTGATCTTTTTCTTTTCATAAGCAATTCCGTTGCAGGTATTTGCCTTCTTTAGAGCAATGCCTTCTTTAGAGCAAGCACCTAAGTCTCCAAGTAAACTTTGCATGTATTTGCCTTCCTTCACTACCACTACCTCAACGGTAGCTATGCCTATCTGTTTACGGGTGTTTTCTCACCAGAGTTCGTTGACCGTCGGCTGTGTGGGCAACGTGGTCAAGGGGCCGACTTGGGGGTCCCTTGGGATCGCCGAGCCCGCTTGTTCTCGGCATGAGAGGATGGAGGGTCGAGCGCAGACGGGGGAGTCCCCGGGGTAGCGTCGAACTTCTGCCTCCGGGGAGCTGAGGAGAAGCCTCGGCTCGGTGGATCACGCTCGGCCTCGGCTGGGTCGAGCTCGACCTCAGTCGGATCCGCGTCGAGGGGTAGCCTCGGCGCCTTGCAAGTGTGTTGATGCTTGAGCAGCCGTCCGCCTGACGACTGCGATGGGGGTGACCGATCGACGCTGAGGGGTAGCCTCGGCGTCTCGGATATCTTCTTCCTGGACAAATGAGGAAACTCGTCAGGGAGGCCGGACCTAGGTTCCGGCCAAATCCCCTCCGATGCCTAAGTCAGATCACGGTCTGAAGGGATACTCGGCGGGGGAGATCCGGCTTGTAAGGAAGCCGGAACGTCAACCCAGGCGGTGCGAGTTTGGGGGAGGGAGGAAATGGAGTGGCGAATGCCTAGGTCGTTGATGGAGTACCTCTCTGTTGATTACCTGAGTCTCGACCTTCTTCGTCGTCCTAGCCTTCCCCTTATAGGGTCCCTCGTGACTGCCCCACGTCACGCCTCCTCTCACGTCCCCACGATCCGCCTCCGCCTCCTCCCACTCGTGCGTCGTGGAGGGGTGGCCCATTAACGGGTCCGTTAATGGCCATTATGGGATCGCGGATTCCGAGGGGCGGTTGATCGGGCTGAATGAGTGCTAGTCGGGTGCCCCTGAAGGTGGAGTGGCCGGGCCTTCAGCCCCGTCCGCGGGCCTTGCCGGGCGGGCCCGGCTTCTCTAGTCGGTGTCCCCTTTGAGGCTGGGCCGTGGGCCGTTGTAACTCGGGCTGGTCCAAATTAGTCGTAACACTATTAGTTCTGCTTTCGTGATTGACAACGTTACAATTGGCTGAATGACTGATCTCGAGGACACTTCAACAGTGCCCAACGTAAACGCACATCCAGTTGTCGATCTCCTACTGTCTCTGTCACCCGCATAATCCGAATCATAGAATCCAGATATCACCAACCCGTCACATTGACATAGCTAGCACAATCCAACACCAATTATATATTCCTTTCAGGTACCTTAGTATCCACTTCACAGCTTGCCAATATTCTTTACCAGGATTCGTCATATACCTATTGACGACTCCAACTGCCTAGGCTAAGTTTGGACATGTGCAAACCATCGCGTACATTATACTTCCCACGACACTCGCATATATAGAGGACTTTAGACAAGTAGGTTATCTCATCGTTAGTGCTCGGTGAATGTTTTGCAGAAAGTTAGTAGTGTGCCCATAGTGGCGTGGTGACAGGCTTCGCCTTCTCCATTTCGTATCGTACTAGGACCTTCTTGATATAGACCTCCTGGCTTAATTTCTGTAATGGCCCTAGTGCCAATTACGGTAGGGTACGTATTTTATTGGTATCGTGTGCAATAAATGTGTAGTGTGTTTAGTAATTGTCCTGGTTGAGTGATGTATTAATTATAATGATGATGAATAAGGATTGTAGTGCATTCTAATATGGGCTATATTATGATAGAGATTATTTAATGAGATTGATGGTTGGTGTGGTTATTATTAGTAGTCATAGAGGGATTATAATGAAATTATTATTAATCTTATTATTGTTGTTCTTGGTGTTGATTATTATTATTCTTCATATTGAATGGGCCCTAGCTACTTTGAGAATAAAGTTTGATGTTATTATGTTGGTTGGGCTTTAATAGTGGGTTTGGATTATTAAGAAGCGAGGAAGAGAGATTTTTGATAGAATGGCAAACTTGTAGATACCCCTTCTTTTCCACCCTTCTTTTATTTTTCAATTCTCTTTCATTTACCCTTTCTCCCCAACTCCAACATCAGCCGATCTCCCCCCCCCCCCCCCCCCATTTGTTCTGCGCATGCTCCCAGGCCGGCCATGGCCGAACTCTTCAGCAAGAAAAAAAAGAGAAGAAACAAAAAGGGAGGAAGGAAGAGAAAGGAGGAGAAAATTAGAGAGAAAGGAAGAAGAAGAGCAAGGAAAGGGGAAACCTTAGAAGCAAACCCATTTCCCCCTCATGATGCTATGGCCGAAATTCTTCCCCCAGGCCGTGAGTTGCCTAGGTTGCTCCAGTTCGAAAAATAGAAGAAGGAAGATTAGAGGAAGGGGGAATTGGAGGAGGGCTTTGATTAGGGTTTGGATTTGAAAAATAGAATTGGGATTTTGGAGATGGATAATGGGTTCATGGTGAATTCAATGGAGCTAGAGGGGGATTTCATCAAATTGGAAGAGGATTAGGGCTTGAAGCTTGAAGACGGTGGGCTCTTTCCAATTGATAGGAGGTTTAGCCTCCCTAATGAGGTAGGAGTACAAATCCTTACTCATATGTTGATTTCTTTGCATTTTAGGATAAAGATTGCAATTTTATTAGTTTTGTTGAAACTTCTTGATATGGAGCATGCTTGGTTGAATCCCTTTGCATTATTGAATTGTATGATGCTATGATGATGATTCTTGATGTATTGGAGTGCCTTGTTTCAATAGAAATGTGTATTTGTTCTCATTTTGCGATATGGAAGCTTGTTATTCAATTTTATTTGTATGGAAAAAAATACTAATGAGGTGAAACCGCTCTCTTTTGGGGATGTAGGAAGATTTGCTATTCAAGTATTCATTTAGGAATGTTGGGACGTTTATTTAGAAGGGAATGTTTCTCATTTGGAAATTGTTGTCATTGTTTTAACATGTTGGAAGCTTAATTAGGAAGAGAGTATGCATTGCTTTTGGGTCGCTACATCAATTTGTGAAATTAATTATTCGTGATGCATCTTGTTGATTTTATATGACGTGTGGAACTTGATGATGCCTCAATTTAGCTTCATGATGCTCTGATTGCCTTGTCCCCACAATTGTGTGAAATTTGCTCTCTTTTTGAATGGTGGAAGTTTAAGTAGTTAAAAGTCTTGGTATGGAAATGTGAATTGGGTTATAATGAATGAGTTGGGTAATGTGATGCCAAGATTTAGATTCATGATGCAACTGGTTGATTAAATAAAATTGCTCTCTTCCGGTTATATTGTCTAAATGAAATTGTTCTCATCTCATTACATTGAAGGAATGAAATTGCTTTCATTCTAGCTTGTTGGAAATGATTTACACAATGTAATTTGCATGAAATGAGGTTCTTTTAATTGCACGAAATGAAGTTTTAAATGAAATGTAAATGAGATGGGAACATTTGGTGGCGTGGTGTGGATACACGAGGAATATGGGATGTGTGACATGGTCACGTTAGGACACGAGGTGGGGTGCATGGGCATGGACAAAGTTGCCACGGTAGGAGGCGGGTGAAGTCGCCGTGGGCAACCTCTTGATACCATTAGGTGGCTCCACGTGATAACGGAGTAGAATCATTTGCACGTGCACGCCGGCTCATTCATGGGATCCCCTTGCATTGCACTGCATCGTATCGCATTACTTGTGCATCATATGCATCATGGCATCAGTTAGCATTTTTGGGTGATTTGTGGTTGTGTGTATGTGATGGGGTTAACTTTTAAGAATGGATGTTGCCATGGATGTGTTTGGTGCTTGAAGGATGGTGTGTTGGAAAGTGTGGATTGTTAGTTAGACAATATTGTTATTTTGTTGTTATTGCTAATAGTGATATTCATGATATTGGCGTTAGTATTGGTGATATCATTAATGTATTATGTAATGTTGGGTTGTTGGAAGTATTATGGAATGTTGGAATTTTTTTAACATCCAAGTTACCATGGTGCATTCGTGGTTGAGTTGGTATGCTAATTTGAATTATTTGATGCAATAGTTATGTTTCATGTTGCTTGAGTGATTTGTTCCAATATTCGTGCCAATTGGGATGCTAAGTTAAAATTGCCCTCTTTTATGAAATTACTCTCACTTTGGTTTCTTAGGTAAATGGAATAGATTTCATTTGTTTACATGAATATCATGTTGTTAGAAGGGGAGGTTGGTGGTGTTGGTGGTGTTGTTGGTAATGTGGGGATGTTATGCTTATACCATTCTCTTTGAAATACTATTTATGTTTTTATTTAGGAATATTACTTATGTTGAACTTGGAAAACTTTGAGAAATACAAGAGAAACTCTGTCGAAATTTTGTGAGTATCTCGTAAATATTTCTGTAACATCCTAAGCATTAGGAACTGAAGTTCGGATCACTACACGGGATGCCTCTCGTTAATCCCATTAAATTGCTATGCAATATTGGTTTAGTGGCCATACCTTCATGGTTGCTAACTTTAGTGTTAGCAACTTAATTCAAGTTCATGTGCAACATAAGTGTAGTATTAGTTGATAGGAGTCACTCAAGGGAAGCGTTGTGCCTTCGGGTAAACTTCACCTTTAGCTTTCTAAGTCACTAAGTTACATGTTAATTTCTACAATTTGCCCAAATTTGCTAGCAAACGCTTTAGGGTTGTTAGAAAGGACTAAAAGCTTAAGGATCGCAAGTTGAATAACGAATTGCCATTGTTTCATCTTGGTAATGAACCATGATGCATGTTAATATCCAACTCCTTAGTCTTCCCTTAAATTCATACTAAAGGCTACTAGCATTTGAGCCCATAATGACTCATGTTGTAGGTGAGACTTTCACCCACTTGCACGCTCACCTCTTAAGGTTCATGTTGCATAGTGAATGGTTCATTTTGCATCAAGAATGGGTTATGCTTCCACTCTTTGTGGTACTCACATTGTTTTGCAGGTTCTCCCTTGCGGCAGGTATGTGTTCAGTTAGTTGATATCATTTCATTGCATTGTCCCTAATATGTTATGCTTGGGTTAGTTACGAATTATTGCATAGAGCATGTCATTCCTTGCACATGTGAGTTGGGTTTGGACATCCTACTGGGTCACGCTGTGACGTGTCCCGTTGTTATTTTTCAGGTACTGGATCATGGTGTTAGAGGCCCACGAGCCAGTTGATTGGATTTGAGTGTGGGGGTGAGTGTGTGAGAGTTTTTGGTGTGATAATGTACTTGGGTGAGTTGGGTTATATGTTGGATATGTAATTTATGTTGTAATTGAATAGTTTATATATATGTTATATTGATGTGTGAGTTGGTGGCTCTTTATGTATTTCTGTGATGTCTGGAATGCTACATGTACTCTCCCAGCAGTGCGCAGTGGGCATGTCTGTGTTTTGAACTTTTGCATTTCCTTCGTAACACCCGCTTCTTCGGGAATACCTGATACGGATTCAGATTTATCGGGTATCCCGGGGAGCGGTGCGTTACATTTGGTGGCCCATGCAGGTCTTCACACTGCGGCTGTGTAAGGGCAATACGTGTAGGGTTCCAGAGGTAGTTTAGTCTTAAGGTGGGTTGAAGTCTAGCCTGAAGGTAGAGCCTTAAGTTAGGAAGTCCGAGGACGGACTTTATTTTAAGGTGTGTAGAATGTAATGGCCCTAGTGCCAATTACGGTAGGTTACGTATTTTATTGGTATCGTGTGCAATAAATGTGTAGTGTGTTTAGTAATTGTCCTGGTTGAGTGATGTATTAATTATAATGATGATGAATAAGGATTGTAGTGCATTCTAATATGGGCTATATTATGATAGAGATTATTTAATGAGATTGACATGGTTGGTGTGGTTATTATTAGTAGTCATAGGGGGATTATAATGAAATTATTATTAATCTTATTATTGTTGTTCTTGGTGTTGATTATTATTATTCTTCATATTGAATGGGCCCTAGCTACTTTGAGAATAAAGTTTGATGTTATTATGTTGTTTGGGCTTTAATAGTGGATTTGGATTATTAAGAAGAGAGGAAGAGAGATTTTTGATAGAATGGCAAACTTGTAGATACCCCTTCTTTTCCACCCTTCTTTTATTTTTCAATTCTCTTTCATTTACCCTTTCTCCCCAACTCCAACATCAGCCGATCTCCCCCCCCCATTTGTTCTGTGCATGCTCCCAGGCCGGCCATGGCTGAACTCTTCAGCAAGAAAAAAAAAGAGAAGAAACAAAAAGGGAGGAAGGAAGAGAAAGGAGGAGAAAATTAGAGAGAAAGGAAGGAGAAGAGCAAGGAAAGGGGAAACCCTAGAAGCAAACCCATTTCCCCCTCATGATGCTATGGCCGAAATTCTTCCCCCAGGCCGTGAGTTGCCTAGGTTGCTCCAGTTCGAAAAATAGAAGAAGGAAGATTAGAGGAAGGGGGAATTGGAGGAGGGCTTTGATTAGGGTTTGGATTTGAAAAATAGAATTGGGATTTTGGAGATGGATAATGGGTTCATGGTGAATTTCATGGAGCTAGAGGGGGATTTCATCAAATTGGAAGAGGATTAGGGCTTGAAGCTTGAAGACGGTGGGCTCTCTCCAATTGATAGGGGGTTTAGCCTCCCTAATGAGGTAGGAGTACAAATCCTTACTCATATGTTGATTTCTTTGCATTTTAGGATAAAGATTGCAATTTTATTAGTTTTGTTGAAACTTCTTGATATGGAGCATGCTTGGTTGAATCCCTTTGCATTATTGAATTGTATGATGCTATGATGATGATTCTTGATGTATTGGAGTGCCTTGTTTCAATAGAAATGTGTATTTGTTCTCATTTTGCGATATGGAAGCTTGTTATTCAATTTTATTTGTATGGAAAAAAATACTAATGAGGTGAAACCGCTCTCTTTTGGGGATGTAGGAAGATTTGCTATTCAAGTATTCATTTAGGAATGTTGGGACGTTTATTTAGAAGGGAATGTTTCTCATTTGGAAATTGTTGTCATTGTTTTAACATGTTGGAAGCTTAATTAGGAAGAGAGTATGCATTGCTTTTGGGTCGCTACATCAATTTGTGAAATTAATTATTCGTGATGCATCTTGTTGATTTTATATGACGTGTGGAACTTGATGATGCCTCAATTTAGCTTCATGATGCTCTGATTGCCTTGTCCCCACAATTGTGTGAAATTTGCTCTCTTTTTGAATGGTGGAAGTTTAAGTAGTTAAAAGTCTTGGTATGGAAATGTGAATTGGGTTATAATGAATGAGTTGGGTAATGTGATGCCAAGATTTAGATTCATGATGCAACTGGTTGATTAAATAAAATTGCTCTCTTCCGGTTATATTGTCTAAATGAAATTGTTCTCATCTCATTACATTGAAGGAATGAAATTGCTCTCATTCTGGCTTGTTGGAACTGATTTACACAATGTAATTTGCATGAAATGAGGTTCTTTTAATTGCACGAAATGAAGTATTAAATGAAATGTAAATGAGATGGGAACATTTGGCGGCGTGGTGTGGATACACGAGGAATATGGGATGTGTGACATGGTCACGTTAGGACACGAGGTGGAGTGCACGGGCATGGACAAAGTTGCCACGGTAGGAGGCGGGTGAAGTCGCCGTGGGCAACCTCTTGATACCATTAGGTGGCTCCACGTGATAACGGAGTAGAATCATTTGCACGTGCACGCCGGCTCATTCATGGGATCCCCTTGCATTGCACTGCATCGTATCGCATTACTTGTGCATCATATGCATCATGGCATCAGTTAGCATTTTTGGGTGATTTGTGGTTGTGTGTATGTGATGGGGTTAACTTTTAAGAATGGATGTTGCCATGGATGTGCTTGGTGCTTGAATGATGGTGTGTTGGAAAGTGTGGATTGTTAGTTAGACAATATTGTTATTTTGTTGTTATTGCTAATAGTGATATTCATGATATTGGCGTTAGTATTGGTGATATCATTAATGTATTATGTAATGTTGGGTTGTTGGAAGTATTATGGAATGTTGGAATTTTTTTAACATCCAAGTTACCATGGTACATTCGTGGTTGAGTTGGTATGCTAATTTGAATTATTTGATGCAATAGTTATGTTTCATGTTGCTTGAGCGATTTGTTCCAATATTCATGCCAATTGGGATGCTAAGTTGAAATTGCCCTCTTTTATGAAATTACTCTCACTTTGGTTTCTTAGGTAAATGGAATAGATTTCATTTGTTTACATGAATATCATGTTGTTAGAAGGGGAGGTTGGTGGTGTTGGTGGTGTTGTTGGTAATGTGGGGATGCATGTTATGCTTATACCATTCTCTTTGAAATACTATTTATGTTTTTATTTAGGAATATTACTTATGTTGAACTTGGAAAACTTTGAGAAATACAAGAGAAACTCTGTCGAAATTTTGTGAGTATCTCGTAAATATTTCTGTAACATCCTAAGCATTAGGAACTGAAGTTCGGATCACTACACGGGATGCCTCTCGTTAATCCCATTAAATTGCTATGCAATATTGGTTTAGTGGCCATACCTTCATGGTTGCTAACTTTAGTGTTAGCAACTTAATTCAAGTTCATGTGCAACATAAGTGTAGTATTAGTTGATAGGAGTCACTCAAGGGAAGCATTGTGCCTTCGGGTAAACTTCACCTTTAGCTTTCTAAGTCACTAAGTTACATGTTAATTTCTACAATTTGCCCAAATTTGCTAGCAAACGCTTTAGGGTTGTTAGAAAGGACTAAAAGCTTAAGGATCGCAAGTTGAATAACAAATTGCCATTGTTTCATCTTGGTAATGAACCATGATGCATGTTAATATCCAACTCCTTAGTCTTCCCTTAAATTCATACTAAAGGCTACTAGTATTTGAGCCCATAATGACTCATGTTGTAGGTGAGACTTTCACCCACTTGCACGCTCACCTCTTAAGGTTCATGTTGCATAGTGACTGGTTCATTTTGCATCAAGAATGGGTTATGCTTCTACTCTTTGTGATACTCACATTGTTTTGCAGGTTCTTCCTTGCGGCAGGTATGTGTTCAGTTAGTTGATATCATTTCATTGCATTGTCCCTAATATGTTATGCTTGGGTTAGTTACGAATTATTGCATAGAGCATGCCATTCATTGCACATGTGAGTTGGGTTTGGACATCCTACTGGGTCACGCTGTGACGTGTCCCGTTGTTATTTTTCAGGTACTGGATCATGGTGTTAGAGGCCCACGAGCCAGTTGATTGGATTTGAGTGTGGGGGTGAGTGTGTGAGAGTTTTTGGTGTGATAATGTACTTGGGTGAGTTGGGTTATATGTTGGATATGTAATTTATGTTGTAATTGAACAGTTTATATATATGTTATACTAATGTGTGAGTTGGTGGCTCTTTATGTATTTCTGTGATGTCTGGAATGCTACAGGTACTCTCCCAGCAGTGCGCAGTGGGCCTGCCTGTGTTTTGAACTTTTGCATTTCCTTCGTAACACCCGCTTCTTCGGGAATACCAGGCATAGTGTAGTGCCTTAAAATATCATATGATCTACAAAAATCCTTGAATACTCTAGATGTGTACTCCCGTCGTAATCTGATCTCAATATCTTGATGGCTCCTCTAGACTGCATCTACACAAAGGCTTTCCAAGCCTTAAACTTCTCGAAGACCTGATCCTTAGACTTCATCAAATAGATCCATACTTTTCTCGAGTAGTCATCGATGAAGGACACAAAATAATACGCTCCCGTAATGATATGTACAGATGTTGCCCCCCATACATCTGAATGCACATAATCAAGCGGCCCTTGCTGTTGTATTCTGTGATCCCAAACAGTGTCTTCGTCAGCTTGCCTTCTACACACTTCTTGCAGAACTCCAATCTCTCATCCATTGCATCTTCCTCTTATGAAGCACATCAAGAGACTTCTCACTTCGATATCCATAGCGAATTCCACAACTTGGTCGACTCTTCACCCGTTGAGCCATGATCGATTCTAGCTTCACCTTACATGGTGTGCCCCTGCAGCGCATATAGATTTTGTACCTTCTTTCATTCATCACGATCAGAGACTCCTTTGACACTTTCAGCAAGTCACCTTCAATGACTGTCCTACAACCCAACTCAGCGAGAGTTCTAATGGAAATTGTTAGGATATATTCTGTGGTCATTCTTGTATGCGTCTTGTCATATGTGGCACTGGAGAATGTTGGATAGGTTGATGTCCCTGTCGTATGAAGAAGAGAATGTTGGATGTTTTGTTGAACAGGTTGTTGGACCAGGATGTTCAACAAAATATGCTTACTTGCATATCTGGTGCTTTGGTGCTCAATAGTATGCGGAACTGGAGCCTGCGTATTCCGCTATTTTCTATCTTGCTATTCTTGCTGTTATGGTGGTTATTAACTGATTTATAGTTGATTGTGCATAATCTCTTGCGAATCGGTTGAAGAGAGATTTTCGGCAAATCAATATTCTTGCAACTGCCACTTTCGGATCTTTCGGGATCTCCTTCTTGTTGAAGTCGATGCAGTTGTTACTGAAGATAGAATCGAATCTAGGTTTGATTGCCGGTGTGCAGATTGAACTAAAGATTACGGGGCGTGGCCTTTTAAGGCGTGGAATGTTTGGCGGCTAGGGTGGACGCTCGAGTTTAAGAAATCCAAGGATATTCTTCGGGAGGGAGGCCGACGGCTGCGACACGCAGGATCGAGGGAGTTGATCAAGTCGGTGGTGCAAGGGGAGCTTGCAGGCAAGGGGAGCTTGCCAAGAATACTTCACGGGGTTGATTACGATCATCCCCTCACGGTTTGTCATTAAGGATGAGAGTGTTCTTCCTTTATTAAAGCGTGAATTGTAGAATTTGTATTCTCCAATCTTTTTAGTGAAGTATTCAATTTTCTGGGCGTGGCCCCGCAGATGTAGGTGTGCGCACCGAACTGCGATACCAATTCTTGTGTGTCCTTGCATGTTGTGTGCTTTTACGCTGTTCGTTATATTCTTTACTGCGTACTGAATTTCAATTGGTATCAGAGCCTGTCATCTACAATACTTTGACCTTCTTTCAAAGTGGATGTGATCCTGTAGGTCAGTACGCTGATCATGAACACAAAAGAAGGTGCTTCGGTCACTCGTCCCCCTTTGCTTACTGGATCGAACTACACCTATTGGAAGTCTCGTATGCGAGCTTTTATCAAGTCCTTGGATGAAAAAGCTTGGGTTGCTACAGTTGAAGGATGGAATCCTCCGGTTGAAGTCAACAAAGAAGGAAATGGAATACAGTGTAGAGAATGTGAAGGTTTCGGACATATACAGGCAGAGTGTGCAAACACTCTAAAGAAGCTAAAAGGGAAATCTCTCGCCAGCACTTGGAGCGACGAAGACTCTGGGGGTAGCGAGGAAGATGAAGACATAACCAGTAATTATGTGGCGTTCACAGCTATTCTGAATGACAAATCTGAAGGCAAGTTCGCTAGCCTTGTTGAACATAATGTTGCAACATGTGCTGCTACATCAAAGCACAAGGGAGAACATGTTGTACAAAATGTTACAACATATAAAGCTAATTCTGACAGTGAAGCTGAATCAGAAGTTGGGAGTGAAGAAGATATTGATGATGAGGAAATCCGCACAGCCTATCAAACTATGTTCTACAAATGGATGGAAATCTGTGAAGCCAACAAGAAACTGAAAGATGAATGCTCTAAGTTGAGAAGTGAGAAGAATGCATATCAAGTCAAACTTCTGAAGACTGAAGCAAGTCTCCGAAACTGTGAGAGAAACATGAAGAGAGCCATAATGAGAGCTGAGAAGGCAGAAAGCACCGTTAACAGATGGAACTCTGGAAAAACCAAACTCGATGATATCCTCAACATGGGAAAAGTTGCTGGAGATCGAACTGGAGTTGGTTACAACAGAGGAAGCAATTTTCACACACCCAAGACCAGGAGTAGTCTCAATACTAAGGAACATGTTAAATGGAGTTCACATGATGAGGCCAATTCACGAGGAAAGAACAGAAGAGGTACTACTCTTAGGCAGCTTATATGCGGTTACTGCAAACAAATAGGACATAATGATTGGAGGTGTTTCAGGCGCATGAAGCATATGAGTGAAGGAAGAAACATTGTTCATTCACATCAACAGTCAAGCATGAAATGGATTAAGAAGTCGGAACTGGTGAGTATGGTTGCATACACTTCTTTAGCTACCTTTGCAGAAAATCAGTGGTACTTTGACAGTGGGTGCTCTCGGCACATGACAGGGAACAAGGGTCTTCTGTCTGAGTACATTGCTGGAAATAAAGGTCATGTCACCTTTGGGGATGGACAGAGAAGTAGAGTTATTGGAAAAGGTAATCTGAATATGACAGAAACTCTGAAATTGAAAGATGTGATGCACGTTGAAAATTTAAAGGCTAATCTCATCAGTATAAGTCAGCTGTGCGATTAAGGGCTGCTGGTTCGGTTCAACAAAAATGAATGTCTTGTGTTTAATGGTGATGAAGTGTGTATTCTATCTGGAAAAAGATCCAGTGACAACTGCTACCTGTTGCAAGAACCTGACAGATGTCTGAGTATCACCACAGATGCATCTGAACAGTGGCATCAGAAACTAGGCCATGTTAACTTCAAGACCTTAATGAAAATCTCCAAATCAAGAGCTGTCCGAGGAATGCCTAAGTTAACCAAGAAGAAAGAAGGAGTGTGCGAAGCTTGCCAACTGGGGAAGCAGAAGAAAATTAGTCACAAACAAATTCAGAATATCACAACATCAAAAACTCTGGAGCTGCTGCATATGGATCTGATTGGACCCACTTCAGAAACAAGTGTCGGAGGTAAGAAGTACATTTTTGTTTGTGTTGACGATTTTTCACGCTTCACCTGGGTAGATTTTCTGAAGGAAAAATCAGACACTTTCAATGCTTTCAAAAACCTATGTACTCGTCTTCAAGTAGAAAGAGGAGACAACATAGGGAAAGTCATTCGAATTCGTAGTGATCACGGAAAAGAGTTTGAGAATCACTCATTCTCTGAATTCTGTGAGGCACAAGGTATAGGACATGAATTCTCGGCTCCTAAGACTCCTCAGCAAAACGGAGTTGTCGAAAGGAAGAATCGAACTCTTCAGGAAATGGCTCGTGTTATGCTGAATGCCCGAAAAGTGAATACTAAGTGGTGGGCTGAAGCGATTAATACTGCATGTTACACCATCAACAGGGTTTATCTTCGACCACAGACTGAGAAAACTCCATATGAAATATGGAAAGGTCGAAAGCCTGATGTCTCCTACTTTCATATTTTTGGAAGCAAGTGCTACATTCTGCAAGATCGGACACCAAGACGGAAGTTCGACACCAAGAGTGACAAAGGAATTTTCTTGGGGTATTCAACAAGAAGTCGTGCCTTCCGGGTGTTGAATGAACGAACTGATGTCATGATGGAGTCCATTAACGTTGTTGTTGATGATTTTGATCAGGGAGAATGTATTATAACTGGTGATAAAGGAGTTCAAGAAGACAGAAATGAGGATGAAGTACATGTTGAAAGAGATGTTGCAACAAACAAGTCCATACAGAACAATGTTGAACAAATTGTTGCAACACAGGATACTGCCACCATGGATTCGACTCAAGAGGAAGCTGAAAGTGCTCAAGGTGCTGAGGGAGTTACAAAGATTATACGAGATCATCCGCCGGAGCTAATCATTGGTGACGTTCACGACAGTCATCGCACCAGAGGAATCAGTCGTGTTAATTACGGAGATCTTGCTGGGTATGCTTGCTTTCTTTCGACTACCGAACCAAAAAATGTGAAGGAAGCTATTGGTGATGATTTTTGGGTCTCAGCTATGCAAGAGGAACTAAACCAGTTCCAACGAAATGATGTCTGGAGTCTTGTGGAAAGACCAAAAGGAACTAATGTCATCGGGACAAAATGGATATTCAAAAACAAGACAGACGAGAAGGGAAACATTACCAGGAACAAAGCCCGGCTTGTTGCTCAAGGGTATACCCAAGTGGAAGGCATTGACTTCGATGAGACATTCGCTCCGGTAGCACGGTTGGAATCTGTTAGACTATTACTTGCGGTTGCTTGTAGTTTAAATTTCAAACTGCACCAAATGGACGTGAAAAGTGCCTTTCTGAATGGGTTGTTGAATGAAGAAGTGTATGTTGAACAACCCAAAGGCTTTGCTGATCTGTTTCTTCCAAATCATGTGTACAAGCTGAAGAAGGCGTTGTATGGGCTTAAACAAGCTCCAAGGGCCTGGTATGAAAGATTGACCACATATCTTCTCAAGAAGGGATACGAAAGAGGAGGAGCAGATAAGACCTTATTTGTTCAAAGGACAAGATCAAGTGTGATGATTGCCCAGATCTATGTTGACGACATAGTTTTCGGTTCAACATCACAACAACTTGTGCATGAGTTTATTAATCTCATGCAAAGGGAATTTGAAATGAGCATGGTAGGTGAGTTGAATGTTTTTCTTGGGCTCCAAGTTAAACAGTGTCCAGATGGTCTCTTCATCTCTCAGAGCAAGTATGCTAGAAATCTTGTCAAGAGATTTGGGTTAGAAAGTGCCAGACATGTAAGGACTCCCATGAGTACATCTGAAAAACTCTCTAAGGATGAAGGAGGAAGAGATGTTGAAGTTACTCTTTACAGAAGCATGATAGGTAGCCTGTTATACCTAACAGCTAGCCGGCCAGATATCAGCTTTAGTGTTGGAGTCTGTGCTCGTTATCAAGCAAGCCCTAAGGAATCTCATATTGTTGCCGTAAAAAGGATTATTAGGTATATCAGCGGAACTGCAGACTATGGTATATGGTATACTAAGGATACGAATACTCTTGTCTCAGGATATAGTGATGCTGACTGGGCAGGAAATACAGATGATCGGAAAAGCACCACCGGAGGGTGTTTCTATGTGGGGAACAATCTGGTGTCGTGGTATAGTAAAAAACAGAACTCCATATCGTTATCTACAGCAGAGGCTGAGTATATTGCTGCAGGAAGTTGTTGTACCCAATTGCTTTGGTTAAAGCAATTGTTGATAGACTATGGTCTGGAACAAGGAGTTATGACTATTTTATGCGACAATCAGAGTGCGATAAATATCTCCAAGAATCCTGTCCAGCATTCTAGAACGAACCACATTGACATCCGACATCACTTTATTAGAGAGCTGGTTGAGAAGAAATCCCTAGTTATGGAGTATGTTGCTACAGCTAGTCAACTAGCAGACATTTTTACAAAGCCTCTTGATTCAGCCAGATTTGAGGAATTGCGGCAAGCCCTAGGGCTGTGTCGTATCTAATGTTGCCCCCTGTGTTGTACTTTTTGTTGCAACATCATGTTGCAACATTATGAGGGTCGTTCAATCTATGCAGACGGGTCAGTTTTGTTCTCTTTTATTTCCTTACCCGTTATTATTACCCTCTACTACTTTTCGTTCCCAAGGCGCATTTTTGCTTTTTCCTCAACTCAAATTTTTCTCCAAGATTCTCCTTCTCCCGCATCTAGGGTTCTTGAAATTGGCTTGGTTGAAGCTTCTCCCAGTTCGTCTACCATGACCCGAAATCAGTCGGGAGAGTCATCTCTGCCCCCTCGCCGGTCTTCTCGACGAACAACTTCCGCTTGGAAAAGTGCTCCGCCTTCCTCGTCTTCTTCGGTTAAACGTAAAGGGGTGTTTCCTCGTCCTGTGCAAAGATCTTCCAGTGGTAATCTCTCTCCATCTCTCTCCTCTTCCTCGTTTGGTGGCATGCATCCTTCCCAAGCCTCTAATTCTGAGTTGGTGAATTTTTCCCCAATTCTTGAATTCCCCCTTCCCAAAATTTCCGAGGATGATGATGTGTATGATGATGATGAAAGTTTTCCTGATCCGGTTACTATTCAAGACTGGTTCCGGTATTTGCGAAGAACAGGAAAAGAATTGGATCTCTCTTATGTGGATGTATCTCATATTCATTTTAAAGGTCTGATGCGTAAGAAGATTTTGGGGAAAGTTATGAGCGTGAGAGTTCCTCGAGATAGAAAAGTTGTCATTCGCACCTGGAACCCGACATCTTTTGTTAAAATCTCTGAAGTTGATGTGATAGACATCTCTGATTCTGAAGACTCCCCAGTGTTTGCTGATTTGCCTAAGTCGAGAGGGACTTCAGGAGCGTCATCGTCTACTTTTCCTTCTGAGAATCCTGTTAGGCAGGATGATGTGCTGGGAAACAAGGAATATGTGAAGATAGGTGATCTTGGAGATGAGAAATCGCATGCTGCCCCCTGTCAGGAAGAGGTTCCTGTCTCTGCATCACCCATGTCTGTGGATGAAGGATCTCAGAACATGTTCAATGACCCAAATTGTGATGTGAATGCTAGTTCTCAAAATGTGCCTGATCTCTCATCTCATGCTGTTTCTGAGCCTGGAAAAGACTCTGAGATTGTTGACCATGAATGCGCAGACAGTATTAAAGAGTCATTTCTGAAAGACACTGTGGAAGACATGCAACTTGCTGATGATGTGTCACAGAAAGTTCAGTCCCAAAATGTCTCTGAAGATCCTGGTTCCACCCCTATGGATTTAGGGTCTGCTGACATTCCTCAGGATCTTTCCAATCGTTCTGAAACTGGTGTTTGTGAGGTGCATGTAGTTGCAGATAAGGTCACTGCCGATATTGTGTCTGGAAGTGAAACTGCTGGTTGTGAGGTAAATGTTGATGTCACTATGAAAAAGGGGACCCGGTGTCAAGATGCTACACCTATTGGTGGGGACAATGTGGGACTTAATGTTGGAACTGAGTTTGAACCTGCTTCCTTCCAGGATGCTAGTGTTGAAGATGTTGTTGCACAAAATGTTGCAACACAGGGTGCTTCTCCTGAGGCCTCTGGTCCTACTGAACCTCCTTTGTCCTCATTTTTGCACAAGGTTCGGTCGTGCTCTAATAAGCGCTTTGCCTCTTCGTGTAATACTGATACTTCTCCGTCTAAGAGGCCTAAAAACTCAGCTTCAAGATCCTCTCGTTCTCCATCATTTTCTTCTTCGGATGCCTTGAGCAGAATCTTCTTCGACAAAGCCCGCAAGAACCGATGGCCATCTTTCTCAGAGAGATCGTTACTCCCTGAAAAGGTTCTGAACGTTGCTTCGTTTGACAAGACCCAGATTGCAACTATATTGAAGAATCTCGGGTTGTTCCGTGCAGCCACTTGCTTCAGTTCCTACTATCCGGTGTTAGTCAGGGAATTTTATTGTAATTTATCCAAGTCCGCTGGAGAGGGGTCCTCTCGTTGGCATTGCAGAAACTATGTTCGGGGCAAGATAATCACGTTTTCTCCTTCCTCTCTGAATAAATTGTTGGGATGGAAATGTTCCCCATCTGCTCATGCTTATGACGAGTCTAGAGGAGTCGAGTTTGATAAACTGATTCGTGCTGTGACTGCGGGGAATCTCCAGAATTTGCCTACGAAATCTTCGGTCTTTCCCTCATCTGCTCTGACGGCCAAGTTTTTTATTCTCTACCGGATTGCCACGAGGAACTGGCTGCCTACATCTAATGTCTCTGTGGTTACTCGAGATATGTGCAGACTGTTGTTCTCTGCTGGAACCGCTCAGGCTTTTAATTTGGGTCGGATTATTTTTGACTCTATCTTATCGTTCGCTGAGATATCCTCCTCCGGGACTTCGCTACCTCATGGTGCTCTTATTTCTATGCTGCTCCTAGCTCAAAAGGTGTCTCTGTCCTCATCCGATCTTCCATCATCTTGTGAGAGTATCTCATATACGGCAAAGTCTGTGGCCGGAAAAGTGGATGACATCTCTGATTTGGTGCCCTCTCTTCATAATGTGTCTTCAACATCCTCCACACCTTCCACTAATGAACCCTCTGCCACAGTGCCTCCAGCATCTCAATCTCCTTCACCCTGTCTAGCTACTGATGCTGCTGCTTCCTCAGCAAGTGCGGTTGATATTCAGTTTCTCGAGACTACCCTTCAGAATATTGATGATCAAATTCTGGTTCTCGACAGCCAACGGGTTCTTCTAAATCGCCACAAAGAGCTGCTGCAGAGCAAGCTGTCTTCTCTCCGGAGTGGCCCCTCCGCAGGTCTCTGAAGTATTTGTCCTTTGGTGGCGCAAAAGGGGAGAATTTATGTGGTATGCTTTGCTATGCTTTGCTCTCTCTCTCTCTCTCTCTCTCTCTCTCTCTGATCAGTGATCTGATATTTTGTTGGAAGTTTTGTTGGATACTATGTTGGAAGTTTTGTTGGACCTCGTTGGATATTATGTTGGAAGTTTATGTTGGAAGTTTTGTTGAACATGTTGTTGAATGTCATTGTGTTGGGTGTTGGGTGTCTACTGATGAAATGTGGCTTCAGGGGTTTGAAAAGTTATCAGAAAAGTTATCAATGACCTTCTCTTCTATCATACTGTATGTTGTGCCACCAAATGACAAAAGGGGAGATTGTTAGGATATATTCTGTGGTCATTCTTGTATGCGTCTTGTCATATGTGGCACTGGAGAATGTTGGATAGGTTGATGTCCTTGTCGTATGAAGAAGAGAATGTTGGATGTTTTGTTGAACAGGTTGTTGGACCAGGATGTTCAACAAAATATGCTTACTTGCATATCTGGTGCTTTGGTGCTCAATAGTATGCGGAACTGGAGCCTGCGTATTCCGCTATTTTCTATCTTGCTATTCTTGCTGTTATGGTGGTTATTAACTGATTTATAGTTGATTGTGCATAATCTCTTGCGAATCGGTTGAAGAGAGATTTTCGGCAAATCAATATTCTTGCAACTGCCACTTTCGGATCTTTCGGGATCTCCTTCTTGTTGAAGTCGGTGCAGTTGTTACTGAAGATAGAATCGAATCTAGGTTTGATTGCCGGTGTGCAGATTGAACTAAAGATTACGGGGCGTGGCCTTTTAAGGCGTGGAATGTTTGGCGGCTAGGGTGGACGCTCGAGTTTAAGAAATCCAAGGATATTCTCCGGGAGGGAGGCCGACGGCTGCGACACGCAGGATCGAGGGAGTTGATCAAGTCGGTGGTGCAAGGGGAGCTTGCAGGCAAGGGGAGCTTGCCAAGAATACTTCACGGGGTTGATTGCGATCATCCCCTCACGGTTTGTCATTAAGGATGAGAGTGTTCTTCCTTTATTAAAGCGTGAATTGTAGAATTTGTATTCTCCAATCTTTTTAGTGAAGTATTCAATTTTCTGGGCGTGGCCCCGCAAATGTAGGTGTGCGCACCGAACTGCGATACCAATTCTTGTGTGTCCTTGCATGTTGTGTGCTTTTACGCTGTTCGTTATATTCTTTACTGCGTACTGAATTAACTCTTCTTCAAGTCTGGCACATGACGAACAACTATCAATGTTCTGATAACTCCATCATGCATCTTGATTCACACTTCTCCAACTCCAACTGTTTTACAAGCCATGGTGTTCCCCATCAGCATGTTTGTGCCTTCTATAGGACAATATGAACTAAACCAACTTCTATCATGCGTTATGTGGAAGGAGCATCCTAAATTCAAGAGCCATGAGATCTCATGATTTCCAGATGTTGTTGCCATCATAATCTCTCCGTCATCGCTATCATTGCTATTGATTCCTACAGAAGCAGAACCAGAAGCTTCATCTTTTCCCTATCCATTCTTCTTTAGCTTGAGACAGTCTCTTCTCCAGTGTCCAGTCTCTTTGCTCAAATGACATCGGTCCTTGCACCCACGTGACTTTGATCTCGAATGACATTTGTCCTTCCTTGAACCATGGCTGTTCTCAAACGCATGCGATTCAATAATTTAGATGAAATTTACTGCTTCAGAGTGTTTTCTCACCGCTGATGTTGATGGAAGGGAGTCTGGAGGGTGCACCTTACATGGCAGACAAGGCTGACCTTCGGGACGTCGACCGAGCTAACCCATGAAGAGCAAGCTCCGGGTAGAGCAGTGGATGCCGAATAAAGCTTCAACCGAACGATCTCTTTAGCGATCTGCAAGAAAGAAAGCTCGTCTAGGGGGTCGAATCTGAGTTCCGACCAAATCTCCTCTGATACTTACACTACTAAAAAATGACTTTTACCAACATTTTTATGCCATTGTTTTAAAGAAACGTTGGCAAATGTCTATTGGTATTTCGACATTTACCGGCGTTTATAATAACGCCGGCAAATGCTAGACTTTTACCAGCGTTTATAAGAACGTTGGTAAATGCTGGGCTTTTCCCGACGCTTTTCGAAAAACACTGGCAAATGCAAGACTTTTCCCGACGCTTTTTTAAAACGTTGGGAAATGCTGGACTTTTACTGGCGCTTTCTGAAAAACGTCGGCAAATGCGGGACTTTTCCCGACGTTTTTTTAAAATGTTGGGAAATGCTGGACGTTTGCCGGCGCTTTCTGAAAAACGCCGGCAAATGCAGGACTTTTCCTGACGTTTTTTTGAAACGTAGGGAAATGCTGGACTTCTGCCGGCGCTTTCCGAAAAACGCCGATAAATGCGAGACTTTTTCTGACGCTTTTTTAAAACGTTGGCAAATGTTGGATTTTTGCCGATGCTTTTCGAAAAAAAAGTTGGAAAAAGCTAGACCTATCCCAACATCTTAATGTAAACGTTGGTAGATATAGTAAGGTGGAAAATGTTTTAGTGGCAGTCTTGTAAATTTTTAATGGCCAACTTGTAAATAAATGAATTTCAACAAGCCTTAGTGGCAGGCTTGTAAATCAAATAAACAATTAGACCCCAGGTTCATTATTAATCATCAAACACACAGCCAACAAAATCCATTTAAAATGTAACAAGAAAATAACTAGTTAACATAATGAAAGAAAAAAAATATATAAGGGCTTCTAATTTGCATCAAGAAGGGGGAGATGACATGAGCCTGTGGGGATTTGAGTATTTCATATTATTGTACCAGATCTAAAATCACAAAATCCCAAATATTGCTGAACATGTGGCGAAATTGACCATCGATCCATGTGTTACAAGATGTTCCATTGCTCTGAAACTGTTGAACTTGCAAAAATCGGATCGAAAGTCAAATAACATCGACGTCACTTGATTTTTGATATGTTGACCATTCATAATGTGTTGAACACTGTAAAAAAATATATTTAAAAACTAAAAACAAATAGGGTATATGTGTATCAGCGCGGGAAAAATTCACACACTAACAAACTTTGTATATACATTGTTCTCTATATATGAATTTGGGATAAAAAGTCACGTTTGCACCTGCAAATGACAAATGCAGTGCCCCATGGATCATGTGTAAGTGATATCCAACCTCAACAGCATGAAAATCAATAATATCATGAATGATGATGGATGATTTACTTTTAGCTTAGCATTAAGATGATTTTTAGGCACGTATAATACATGTGAGGTGAAAAAAATTTGGGTTTATAAATAATTTGCATATTTGCAATGCAATTAATTTATGTACAATACTTGTACACATTTTAGGCACGTGAAATACTTAGATGTGCAGCTGTTTAATCGCTTGGAGTTGTACTTTTGTGTAAAATGAGGCATCATCTACTTTTCAGCGGCCACGAAATTTTTCCCTCCAAAATTTCCCCGAAACCCTATTAGCTGTCACCCTAGAAATTCTAACGCCCTTCGGAAATTAAGTCTGTGCGAATAAGTATCTCCAGCGTGAACACAGCGCCGCCTCTGTCACGTTGATTAGAGCCAAGGGATCGATCGTCGTCATCGGAGAATTTGGTCAAGGGATCAATCGCCAACCTGAAGGCCGCCGTCGCCGACCTAAAGGTTGCCGTCACCGACGCGACACCGTTCCCGACACAGCCCAACTCTGTCAACTTCTAACCCTAATTTCGTCTACGATCCCTCAATATCTGCCGATTGAAATCAGGATTGCGTAGTGTTGAATCTCCCAATTTGTTGATGTTGCAGAATCAAAGGTAAGCTTGATTGCTTCACAATTTGTTGGCAGCTTCGTGCTAGCTTAGTTTTTTGGTTGGAAGGCCTAAGCATTCTATGTTATCTTAATATGAAATCTGTGTTTTTTCCGGCCTAGCTCCATTTTGGGTGATGCATTATCATCCTTATCTGTGTTCCCCTGTCAAATGAGTAGAAAATCAGTTAAATATGTTTCTTTTATATTATTGTTTTCCTTTAATGTTTCCATGTTCAATTATAATTGGAAATTTGTAATATGTGTTTGTAATAAGGAACATCGAAAGATCGTCTCCATTGTTGTGTGTTGCTGCATTGCCATGAAAGTATATTTTTGGATTGGTGTAGGATGCAAGGACAACTTTCTAATTTCTGAACCTCCTATAAGAATATTAGTCTCAGGTGATGTACTCATTGTTGAATCTGTTAGAATAAGAAGTGCAGAATTTTGAAATATTAAAATTCAATAACACTACATCTCTAGGCTAAAAAATCAAATGATTTGCCACATGTAATATTAAAAGCATATACGAGATCATGTACATCTCTAGGCTAAAAAATCAAATGATTTGCCACATGCCTAACTCGAGGAAAATGTAACTAATCATGAATTGCTTCATTTTGCCCATCTTTCTTCTCCAGCCGAGTACAAACTTCTTTTGCAAATCCCTGCCGATGCTAGGATTGAACAGACCATGTGAGTGACAGAAACTCTTGGGACTAGATCACAAAAGCTCTCTCAAAGGACCGAAAGTAATATAAACCAAAGATGCGCTCAAAACATTAAAATTAGATCAATAAAAAATGAATGAGTGACAGAAAATTGTGCTTTCAAATGGGGAGACGTACAATTAATCCAAAAAGTAGGATTGAACCGCCTGTACTATCTGAGTTTTTGACTAAAATTGATATATTGCGCAGAAGTTGAACATGCAAAATGCTCAACGACTTTTGTGATTTAGTGAACAATCATTTTGAAATGAGTTCAACCCTACCGAAGTTCATTGAATTGGGTTGATAGCTTTCAGCAAAGTGTGAGCTTGTCTTGAGGTTTTGGATGGATTTGCTCAAGCTTATTAAAGTAAGTAGCACAATGGGTTTTTGATTGAGTTTCACCTGTTTCAGCTTAATAATCAGAGTTTGAGATTCAATTTTGAAGTTTCCTTGTAATATTAGACCAAAAAGATAGTATCTTCAACTAATTGATAGATGATGGATGCAGTTTTTTTAGCTCCTATTGCACACCTGTCAGTATAGTATCTCGCATGGATGCATCCAAAATTGGAAGTTATCACACTTTTTAAGCAAAAAGATTCAGACACACAGAGAGCCCTCTCATTCACAGAGGTAATAGGGAAGTTTGGCAGCAGTTGAAAGCAATTGCATGAAAACTATTAAAAATACAAAACTTCCAGCATTTTAAATTCAAAACTTCAGACTTTTAAGTGCACACCTTTTCGACTTCTGAATAGCGAACCACTAATCATTCATCTACCAATGATATCTATACAAGTACAAATAAATCTGACAACAACAGATATAATTATATTTTAAGAAAAGGCCAAATAAGAAATATTATTACATACCATAACCAAATGTCATTATTCACATGTATAACTTCAATTAGTAATTTTATGACACGGGCACCCTGTTAAAATAATGCACTTCTAATTCTTTGCTAGTGTAGTAGTTTGGCCCCCAATATACTAGCTGTGGAGGTCTCTATCATTTTTCATTATTTACATCACGCCGAGTTCCCATCAAAGAGGCACCATCTTATATTGGCTGCAAATACACTTTCATGTATCTAACATGTTTATGCTAGTGATGAAGAAGAGAAGAATAAACTTTCATGTATGTATTGTATCTGAAATGTCCCTCGTATGTTGGGTGCAAATAGAGGTTCCTGATGCTAGTAGCAGGCCGTCATGTAACTCAAGCGGAGGAAGTTATCCAGCAACAAATGAAAATTGAGTAAGTTATTCATTGAAGATTATATTGTTTGATTTCAAATTTTTGGCAGGGATCTAACAGTAACCTGTCATTTGAGTCCTGAAAACTTACCTGATGTGGTTGGTGCATGCAGAATCTGCAGACGGTGAAGCATGAATCCCACATAATTCAACTGTAAGAATCCTTGTCTTTTATTCCTTTCTTGGATCTATAACATGCATATTCTTTTTTTAAAATTTATTTTCTATCCATTCCAAATGACAGTCATGCCATCTTGTTATACATGAAGCCCTGATGTCATTAGAAATCATGAGCTCCTGGAATACTGCGTAGTATATTAAATGCTGGTGATCATTTGTAATTACCTGTAAATAGATCTGGACTGGAGGAGTATAAGATAGATTAAAATTTAATTTATTGTTATTAATATGACACAAATTAAAGCCATTTTTACTTTCCATGATAAACAAGGGAAAATCCGATGAAACTTATGCTCTCCAATTTCTGATGAAAACTGAGACCTGGTTCAGAACAAATTAACAGATCTAGATGAACTATATTACTATATTCTTCTTCTTTTACTATGTGGGGGGTCAGGTGCTACCTTCATCCAGTGCTAATTAGAAACAGTAATCCAAAGCTCTTAAGTTAATGTCAGTTTATTAAAATGAATCTTTTTAAGAAATGTTCTACCTGTTGCATTCTACCTGTTACCTATGTGGATTCTGATAAAGAGCAACAACAAAAAACAGAAAATAAATAGAGATGTTGCAATTTCATTGATACCAGGTTGTTTCTATTATCTTATTTGTATCCACATGTGCTGGCTATTAATTGCAGAATTTATGGTGGTTTTTATGTTTGTATCATAAGCTATAGATATTAATCTCGATATCGGTATCAGTTTCATGTCTGTATCATAGGCTATATGGATTTCTGGATTTCTAGTGCTTTGGAAATGATACTGGTGGCTTTGGAACTGATACTGGATGTATGTGCAAATCTGTATTTGGAACTAATACTGGTGAAACTGTTTTGGTGAGTATCATTTTGATCATCTTTGGAACTTATAATGGATTTTTATTCTTTAAGCTTGATGGGATGTAGAGTAATTTTTGAATACAAATGAGCAAGGTTTCCACTAACTCAACTCGAATAATAGCAGGGAGAACAAGGGGAACTAGGGAAAGGCCTGGGGAAGAGCAGATCAGCAGAGCTTAGGAGCTCTAATGAAAGAGAGAGAGATGGAAACGGAGCAGAAGAGGGG
Organism: Scilla litardierei; assembly: GCA_030789695.1. Taxonomy (NCBI): domain Eukaryota; kingdom Viridiplantae; phylum Streptophyta; class Magnoliopsida; order Asparagales; family Asparagaceae; genus Scilla; species Scilla litardierei. Next base: position 39,288,705 of record CM061138.1, on the reverse strand, counting down.
AAAAGGGAATTGTAGAGTGGGTGGAGGGTGGAATTTATAGAAAAAAATGGTGGAAAAAAGAGTTGAAGACAATCAAAATTATGATGTGATTTATATATAATGACAGTTGATGCTCTAATAGGTTGCATTATGGGGTGAACAAAAGAGGTCCCAGGTTTTTTTACCACATACATAAAAAAAATTGCTATATTATAATACTCTTGTTATAAAGAATGGAAAGATAAAGTCATGTGGTCTCTTTTATCTCTGAAAAGAAATGATGTTAGGTGTAGTTTTTGCTCTTTACCATGGATACAAGGCTTTGGTAATGTAGCATCCTTAGTAACCTATGATGCTATACTAATATTAGTTAGTTAATTGCTAAATATAACATGATTGTCCTTCAGAATAATATATGTACTTTGAGTTATTTGATCAATGTAATGGTGGATGCCACGAGAATTTGTTGACTAACACACACTTCTCTATTCCCCACATCATTTTGATGATCAGTAAAATCTAGATCTATATACACTGACATGTTTACATATGTGTGAGTAAATGTTTTGACCTGACCTTGCCGCTTGATTTCTATTCTTTAAGCTTTTGTTTCCTCTATAATGATCATGATAAGGCAATTACATTTGTTGGCATTAATTCATGGATGCAGAACTGATAGTCGTGTCTGTGATTTGTAGGACTTTGAGCCAAATACTTGGAGCGAAGACAGATGTTGCGATCTTTGCTTTCTTGTCGAAAACTTCGGCTTTGCATTGTAATTGTAGGATTGTTCAGGGTCTAACTTTTTAACTGTAATGCCAAGTATTTGTATTTGTACAAAACAAACAATATTTAGCTGATCGAGTATTTTTCTGGGTTTCTTTTTTCAAAGTGGCAAGGTCTGATCATGTTTCACTCTTACGTGTTGGTGAGGAGAATGGAAAATTACATTTTTGTTCTACTGTTATTTCATCTATTCATATTAAACTACATTTGTATTTAATTTGTATCTAATTTGTATCATAGGCATTTCCCAACGATTCAAGAAAACGTCAGGGAATGCGATCATTTCCCAACGTTTCAAGAAAACGCTGGGAATGTCTTGGTCATTTTCCAACGTTTCAAGAAAACGCCGGGGAATGTTTTGGTCATTTCCCAACGTTTCAAGAAAATGCCGGTAAAAGTGTTGGGCATTTCCCAACGTTTTAAGAAAACGTCGATAAAAGTCTTGGGTATTTCCCAACGTTTCAAGAAAACACCGGGAATGTCTTGGGCATTTTACAACGTTTCAAGGAAACGCCGACAAAAGTCTTGGGCATTTCCCAACGTTTCAAGAAAACGCCAACAAAAGTCTTGGGCATTTACCAACGTTTCAAGAAAATGCCGGCAAAAGTCTTGGACATTTCCCAACGTTTCAAGAAAACGCCGGGGAATGTCTTCGTCATTTCTTAGCGTTTTAAGAAAACGTCGGGAAATGTCTTGGTCATTTTCTAACGTTTCAAGAAAACATCGGGAAATGTCTTGGTCATTTCCCAATGTTTCAAGAAAACGTCGGCAAAAGTTGGCATTTCCCAACGTTTCACCCAAACGCCGAGAAAACATTTAGCAACGACCTCTTTTCCCAACGTTTTTGCAACGTTTCGTAAAACGCCGGGAAAACATTTGCCAGCGCTTCAAAAACGCTGGGAAATGTTAAAAAAACGTTGGTAAAAGCCATTTTTTAGTAGTGAATTAAGTACTCGTGACTAAAGATTACTTGGTGGAACTGATTCGGACCTGTTGGGAGGTCGTTCACCAGTTCTCGAGCCAAGATGTATGATGAAGGAAGAAATATTTTTGGTGGAGCACATCTTGAGAGTATAGGAGTACCTGAGTGTCAAATATCCGAGATTCATCCTTAGCCCATTCTTCCTTGGGCTATTTGCAGGCGAGCGCTTTGTCAACGCTCTCCCCCTTGATGCCCGTGCATTCCTAGCGTTTATTACCTTCATGCTGTGATGTCTGTATTGATGGCGGGTTAATTAGCAATCATTGACCGCTCGGATTGATGAACGGGTCCCCTAATTGTGGGAGTCTGGTGGTCAGTCAGGCCGCTGTTATTGGGCCACTCGCTAGTTGTGGTCAGCTGGATGGCTTTTGGGCCTGTAAAGGGTTGTATCAGTTACCATAAATATGAAAAAATACGGTCATAACTACTGAAATCTATTACCAAATAGACATTTATACCCAAAAAAAAAGACTAGGTTCTCTGATGAACATAAATTTGGAATAGCTTTACTTATTGGATCGATTATATGTTAGATATCTTAACTCTTAGGCCATCAATGATTCATTGCTGTCCTAGAATCCTTCTGGCTTGAATTCAAATTTGCCTTGCCAAGTTGCCACGAGGGCATGAGCCCCCAGTGATCAACATATTTCCCCGTGCCATCAGAAGTGTATCAACATGTGATGCTACCAAATAATGACCCATAAACAAAGTTAGATATTAGCATTCGATCCGTACGTTCCTTAAAATATGGAATAACGTAACATATCTGCGACCATCCCCATAATTATGAAGGAGATCATACTTCATCTAAGCGCAAGCCCACAAAATTTAATTTAACCCCTTAAAAAAAGTTCAAAGCATGTGCAATGGATTAATTTGGTGGGAGTTATGACTCGTCTATCGGAGCCAATCTTGAACTCAATCACACCAACTTGCACACCTACTGATATTTTAAATCTCTAGTGATATTACTGAGCCATGTGAAGCCTCGAGAGTGATTCTCAAGTTTCTATTCCTTCTTTTTTTTGACTCGATCCCAAAGCTTCTATATTCCTTCAATTAGCACCAATAAGCACAATCCTTGGATCCGAAGACTCCAACTTATACCTTTAAAAATCAACTTAAACTCTATTAGCAATCAGCTACATTCCTTCTCTTATTCCATAGTTATAACTCAGCATTCACTGCACTATACTACCTAAATAACAAAATGGCCGAACCATGGAGCTTTCTTCTCCTCCTCCTGCTCTTCATCCATCTCTCAACCGCAAATGCAGTGACATACAATGTTGTGTCCTTTGGTGCCAAACCTGACGGCCACACCGACTCCGCCGCTGGCTTTCTGCACGCATGGGCCGCCGCTTGCGCGGCGGAGGAGCCGGCGAACGTCGTCGTGCCCAAGGGCCGGTTCTTCGTGAGCAAGGGAATGTTCCACGGTCCGTGCAACAACACCGATATCAAGATCTTCGTCCTCGGATCAATTGTTGCTCGTGCCGTCAAGGACAGGACCCAGACATGGCTGGTCTTCAGATACGTAGATGGACTGAGCATCCACAGAGGGGCCCTTGACGGCCGCGGCTCGGAAATTTGGGGCTGCAAGGCTGCCGGAGGTAAAGAGAAATGCCCAAACGGTGCCACGGTAAGCGAACATCTATGTCTATATCTATATCTATCTATCTAGAGTTGAGCTAGGTCACTATAGAAAGCATCAAGTGTGTAATACTTCTACTTTGCTTTCCAATCATCTGTCTACTAAATTAAAATTGTGCATGGTTAGATGTGATCTATTTATTAATAAACTATCTACAAACAAAATATCAAAGGATTTCGACAGGATTTGCCAAGTTAAAATGAAACTCAAAAATCAATGCATTATATCATATAAAAGTTCTTAAATTTTATTTGCTTCAATGTATGGTAATTGGTAAAGACGTGTCGATATCCTTTAAAATTTTGTATCTAGGTAGGTATTTACGGATTTTAAATTTCATATATGGGTGATAAAAATGGAAGTATTTTCATATTTGGCGCTTCCAAAAATGACCTAGCTTAACTATATAAGGAGGTAAATTGTTTTGGAACTAAATTTCATGAGAACACTATGGTATTCCATTTCGTGAACAATCCTAACCGTTCATATTGTTCTGCGCATCTAAGTTAGCTTGACAGTCAACAATCAAATGATTTCGAATTTGTTTACCCTTGCTTCAAATACTAGGCTGAAAAACACATCTCTTGCAATCATTTGATCCATGGGCAAACAAAATTGGAATATTTGATTTTTTTTAAATTGTCAAGCTAATTTAAAAGCACATGTGAATAAGAACAGTTTGGATCATTCATGTAATGACCCACCATGGGTTTTTGACGAAGCTTAATTTCGAGAATCTCTTAAAAGATTGATTCTCTCTCTCTCTCTCTCTCTCTCTCTCTCTCTCTCTCTCTCTCTCTCTCTCTCTCTCTGTATGTACATACAAACATATCTATGTATATATACTTACAAACATACATTTATACATATACATATACATATACATATACATAATAAAAATATATATATATATATATATACATGTACATGTACATACACACACACACTCACACTCACACATACATACATAGAGGAATATGGAGGTGTGCTGACAACACAGAAACTGATTTCATGTGCTGTCAGCATTTTGGGGGTCAAGAAATATTTTTTTAATACATTTTTATCTTGCAATATGTTCTATAACATGTTGGCTACATCCCCACCAATTTTCAAGTGAATCCAACACTTTTTGAGCCTCCATCCATGCATTTCAAAAAATTTATGCTGACAGTTTCAAAACTTGGGCGGTCTTTTTGAAATACATGGATGGAGGCTCAAAAAGTGTTGGATTCACTTGAAAATTGGTAAAGATGTAGCCAACAAGTTGTATACACATGGCAAAAAAATTAAAAGAAATACTTTTTTACTAAAATTCTGACAATACAAGAAAATTTCATGTGATGTCAGCACACTCATGCATATACCTCATATATATGTATGTATGTATGTATGTGTATTATATATCTATATGTACACACACACACACACACACACACACACACACACACACACACACACACATGTAGCATGGAAATTTCCATGCAAAATCATTTTTATTTTTTGAATTTTTTCCATAAAAAATTTCTCCTTCAATTCATGTATTTATACACCACTCAAAAAATAATGGGTGAGAAATAATTGGATTTTACCCTCAATCAAGGCATTACAAAAAATTCAATTGTGCTAAAATCTTTAAATTTTATGACGGGGGATCGATGCTCAAATCCCTCTAGGATTCACCCATCATTTTTATGGGATATATAATTGTATGGATTAAACATCAAAAAAAATTATAATTTTAAAAAATTAAAACTTTTCACACATGGTGATCCGTGTGAAATTTTCGCACAAAATAACCATGTGTGTTGTGTGTGTGATATTAATATGCATATACACACACGTGTGTGTGTGTGTGAAATTAATGTGTATCTGATTGCAATTATAGCTTTTCCTTCGTTGCAGTAGATGTGACGGTCGGTCCCTCGTTTGATGAAGTTAAAGTAAATACAATAATACAATACATGTACTTGCTTTTGCTTCACCTAATGAGAGGTCTGCATGCCAATTGTAACTAGGCAAACAAGCATTAGTTAACATATGATATTCATTAATCCCTACATATTTAGGTCCAAATAATAAATATCAAAATCCTAATATGGTATTGGAATCAATTAGGTGGACAAATTAACTGAAAGCATAATTGCATACCTAATTTCTATTTTTTTCCCATTTAGTCACCTAATGCTAAGACTTCAAATTAAAGACATAATGAAAGTAGAATATAGAATACTTATTGAAGAAAATGAAGTTTAAATTAATGAAGGTAACTAGAAGGTTCCTTCAGATTGAGATATATTAAAAAGATTCAGTACACGAGAATTTATGAATTATGGAATTAGTTTTGTCTATATGAAAAGGCTAATATATTAACTTTTGAATTATGGAAAGTGACAGTGAAAAAAGATATTTTTGAATGTTCAAAAAATAAGAAGTGAGAATAACATGAAACATGTGCCATATTTTAGTAAGCCACCGCTATACATCAAAAACTGTGCGGATGATCAAAATCGTTCATTTTGATTTTCACTATATAAAACCCCAAATTACCAAATATTGGGTGAACTAAATGGGTTTTGCACGTTCATCCACCAAACTCAAATTTATTGATTTCGCGCAAATAGAACTTTTTACGACGGGTGGATAAACGTGCAAAATATTTGGTGTTTTGGGATTTTACATGTGAAAAACAAAATGAATGGTTCCGAACATCCAAAAAATATGGAAAGACGTTAGATGTGACCACATGTCATATGTTTTCAATTATTCTCAAACGAGATCTCGAAAATAAAATGTGTTCATATTGTTTGTGCATAGATACATTTAAGATCTGCAACATAATTTGGTTGCTACATCTTCACTGCCCGGCAGACGTTGTCCATCAACCACTGCAGGAATGTGTTGATCAACGGCCTAACACTGATCAACAGCCAGTACTTCCACATCTCCATCTTCGCCAGCGAAGGCGTCACGGTCACAAACACCAAGATCATCGCCCCCGGAAACAGCCCCAACACCGACGGCATCCACGTCGGCATGTCCAACAGAGTTACCATCGCGACGGCTCACATCAAGACGGGCGACGACTGCATCTCTCTAGGGCCGGGGAGCACCAACGTCTACATTGATCGTGTTACTTGTGGACCAGGCCACGGCATAAGGTAGCCTTTTCTAGTTTAACACACAATTATATATTTGATTGATTTTCCTGAATCGGTTATGGTCGCAGCATCGGGAGCCTGGCAGAATCACCGGCAGAGGCCGGGGTGCGTAACGTGACAGTCAAGAGGGCCGTGATGTTGGGCACAACCAACGGCTTTCGGATCAAATCCTACGGCCGGGCTAGCAACGGGTTCGTCGACGGGGTTTCGTTCCGGCGCGCCGTCATGCGGAATGTCGAAAACCCCATCGTAATTGATCAGAACTACTGCTCCAGCAAAGAAAACTGTCCCAGAAATGTAAGGATATTGATATATTTCGACCTGCATATATACATGGTATAAAAATTTCCTGACATGTGTTCGATCGTGTGCAGGTATCAGGGATCAGGGTCAGCAATGTGGAGTTCAGCAACATTGGAGGGACGTCGGCAACGCCCGTCGCCATAAAATTAGACTGCAGCCCTGGGCATCCATGCACCGGCATCAAACTGAAAGATGTAAAGCTCACGTATCGAAATCGAAGGGCAGAATCATTTTGTAGGCATGCGAACGTGACCAAGTTTGGCTCTGTCATCCCCCCAGTCACTTGTTTCTGATTCGTATGTGGCAATGTACCATGATGATGTGGTGAATATGAATAAGAAACCAATAAGCAATCTACCCTGATTAGCAAAGATAAATGAAAGAATTCATTAGTATTATATTATGCACTTCGAACTGGAGTGGAGTTCTTCCTATGGCCGGATCACTGATCGAGAAGCCATGCACATCAAAAAGAAATCTCTTGTATTTAAGTTTTAAGAATTTGGTTCGGTTTGGGTTTTGCAAATAATAATAATTTGCAATGGAAAAATGTAATAGAAGTTCATCTAATCAGGAGAGCAAAGAAGAGTCATCTTACTAGAGATGCTCCAAGTTCTAAGGAGAAGTATAATAGTAAGATGATGCCATAAATTCATACAATTGTTACATGTACAAGTAATGGTAAAATTCAACAGTTGGATATTCACACTTCCATCACGTAGGGTTTTTTTTTTTTGAAGCACATTGATGAGCTATAATCTTGTTGGATGGTAGTTGAGACATCTTTTTAAAAAAAATTGGTCCAAATACCACATATTTCAAAGAATTTAATGTAGACAACATGGCACTTGGTCAAGGACGCTGACGTGGCGGCAAATTACCACCATTGACCATCCATAAAGCAAATTTTTTGCTTTATGTGCGGCCACTAGTATGCCACTACGTCAGCGCACCCGACACAAGTTGGTCAGGTGCCATCTGATATACATTAATTTCTATTTCAAATTAGCAAACAAGTGAGATATATAAGATATCTATATTACAATTGAGGGCAGATTTTGAATTTGTCCTATGTGACACTGTCACATCAAGTTTTGGAGGGAAATTTTTGGGTTGAAGAGAAATTTGTTGGGAATACACAAAAACATTGAAATTAGGAATTGCCTTTTAATATTAGTTATGAAAAAAAATGTTGTGCACACACACAATCTCATCTTGGGAATGGACGCGATCTGTGGGAGAATGAATGCGGGAGATGCTGCCAACTCATTGATCCGCGTTGCAAAACCCTGAAAAATTTCGATCACATCTGCTGATATTTCAGGGGAAACGAATAATTATTGATGTTTGTTTAAAATTAGTGGGTCCAAGATTTTTAAATGAACAGTGTCCCACGGGCACAGATTATACGTATATGAAGCCGCGCTCGCGCCGAAGGCGCCCACTAAATTTTTTAACGCTGATTTCTTGTTCCGCGCCTAAGGCACCCGCGCCGAAATTGTTGTTTTACGTCGAATTTATTGTTCTGCGCCGAAGGCACCCACGTCGAATTTGGTTTCTGTGTCGAAGGCGCATGCGCTGAATTTGTTGTTCCGCGCCATTTTTTAACTCTGATTTGTTGTTCCGCGCCTAAGGCACCTGCGTCGAAATTGTTGTTTTACGTCGAATTTGTTGTTCTGCGCCGAAGGCACCCACGTCGAATTTGGTGTTCTGTGTCGAAGGCGCATGCGCTGAATTTGTTGTTCCGCACCGAAGGCACCCACGCCGAAGGCGTCTGTGCCGCTAAATATTGTAAGCTAATTTGTTTTTCTTTTAAACTTTGGCTTTGAAGAAAAAAAATTCGGGGAACAAAGATTTCGCAAGAGAAAATCTTAAATGAACCGTGCCCGCGGGCACGGGTTATGACTAGTCTATTATACAAAAGAGGGATGTCCACCTAGGATTGTCCCTCACAAGCTGGCTAGGACAAGCTGACTGGAACAAGCCTAGATGGGTCCCAATGGGGATGTGGGGTTTTGGGTAGGGTTTTGGGTGGGGTTTTGGTCTTTGTTTTGGGGTTGGATTTTGATGGGGTTTTTTCCGCTTTGGTCCCTGCTTTTCCTCCTCCTGCCTCCCATATTTATTTTTTTGGCATTGGCCATTTTTACCTCCGACGATACCGACACACACCACAGTTCCCACTTATTTTTCAGTTGCGCGCGTGCACCACATCTTGTTCGTTGTTTTTTTCGCGCTGCGCACCCAGTGCACGGGTTATTTGTAGCACTTGTTTAATTTTTGATGTTTGGTACACATCATGCAGGTGTACAAAGTGTAGGCTAAATTCAATGCAAACACGATCCTTCCAATGTGTGCAAAGGCAACTCAACTTGTCGGATATTACTACTTCTTTGACTCCCTAATATCCATCTAGATTGATAGGCTTCTTGTTACTTTCCATATGATTGGCGAATCCAAAATCCATGATTATCCAATCACCATAGTGCTTACTCCTCGATTTGACATTGCAAGATCAAAGTGTATCTCATAATGACTAGGTCGATACCAATTAATTAATATATTTTTCTCTAAGCATTGCTCCTTCCCTGCTTGGGCATCCCATTCTCTTTATTGAGATCTTGGTGTATATTTGATGTTGCAGCATTACCGTTGTCGATCTCCTCTTGTACCGGCGGTCTTCTGAGTGTGTAAAAAGACTGAATTCCAGCTTCTGGTCCATTAAAAAATTGCCATAAATGTGTGGGGACGTGTCACATTATACGAAATATTTTCCTTAACTCGCTACTCTAGAGTTTAGGTGTAGTTGTAAGGAACGAGATACGATTAGTCCCACCATGAGTAAAATAATAAACATATATGTTGGCAAACATTTTTAGGCCCCTGCCCCTAATAGGATTAACTCTTTTGATTTTATATAGGTTTTGAACCTATTAACCGAGACTATCTCGATCTATTGGTATAGTTCTTTCCACTGGACATAAAGTTTTTAACGTGCGGCCCACATGAGCCCACATGAGACCATCTCGATCTATTGGCCCACCGGTCACGCGCACAAGCCCAACACCATCTTAATGTCCGGCCCACATGAGCTCGGGGTGCACGCGCGCAACGCATGCGTGCACTCACAATACAGGGACGCGTGGTACAGTCCTGAGCGTCGAGTGCGGAGGTGGGATTGCGTGAGAATTCGACAAGTGGCAGCATCAGGGTTAGCGCACGCGCGATGGGATTGAATTGGGGCGAGTAAGGGCATGTTCTTTTGCGTTTAAATTTGGGTTGGTTGAAGTTGTGAATAGTGTTGTAAAAGTGAGTATTGTGTTTTTTTTGGGTGAAAGTGGGTTGTGAATGTGGATGTTGGAATTTTTTGTGGGTATCACACAACTTTATTGTGTGTGTTTTGTGACCACGTCAGCAACTTTCACAGTCAAATAAGCCAACACAAAAGAACAGGACGAGTGAAAGTGGGGATGAGAATGAGTGAATAGTGGGAGGAATAGTGGAATCTCCCACTTTCACAACCATTTAAACACAAAAGAACATGCCCTAAGATTACTTTTAGGACGAACGGCGGGTTCTGAGCGGTTTCAGAATCCGATTCAAACACTATTCCTTACAGGTTTCGGGTCTGTTTCAAGCTATTTGAACGGTGTTTCCGATTAGGATTTTGTACCAGTTCAAGAGCTGATCCCTGGGAGAGTTTTTGTGGTTTCATGTAGAGGGCCCCAAGAGGATTTTAAGAGCAATATGTATTTATTCCCCCATAGATTCTCTCTTTAGTCCCGATTGGGTTTATCCAAGTAACATGCGTTGTAATGCAAGTTGATTACACTGTCTGTAATTATTTGAAGGGAAAAATGACAAAGGAATCCGATGGTATCGCTTTAACAGACTATCATATTCCGTAGATTCCGAAGAGGTATGATTCAACTGTCTGTAATTGTTTCGGGTGCTTTCGAATCTGACTTGGATTACACTGCAAACCCGGTAGACTATACACCCGGATCCAGTAGTCCAACCCGATTCCAGCAGATAGCTTCAGTGTATCACCGCGCAATTTCTGACATACAGATCCGTATCCAACCCGTTTTCACTTCCAACAATCAACCATGATCGCCAAGTCAAACTCCACTTGCCCTGATCCATTCTTCGAAAATAGTCAGTACATGTAATGATCATATCGCCTCTCTTGTCAATACCAAAAACTTCACCTAAAAAAGATCAGTTACACTCCACTCACCCCTCAACAGCCAATGACGACGTGTAATAAAAAATAGACTCCATTTCTCCTCCCTTTCAGTTCATTTTGGTCTTTGGATAACTGAAATGCCCCCCTCTTCAGTTGACTTTCTAGTTCATGCATTCGGGTCAGCAGGCGCAAGGGAAATAATTCCAAGTCGTCGCATTTCTCCGCCAATTCCTGCATAACAACTTGCCATTGCTCTTTCTTTCAACATACCTCTCAATTTCTACGCTAATACAACGCCGTTTGGGGGTAATCGAACATTGAAGCACAAACAAATAATTGGAACTGACCAAAAACAGAAGCATATTTTCGTTAGGGTGTTTCCCATTTTCAATGCCGAGCAGATACACCGACTGCAGTAGCAGATACCGTCTGCAATTGGGGTGATGAAATGTTACCTAACACGTATTCAAATCAACTCTTTAGGTGTGGTTTGGTGCATAGCCAATATTGATAATCCTCTGTTATAAATACCCCCATCAAACTATCCTAACCATCATCCACCCCAATTAGCTTCCTACTCCTAAAAATCATAATGGCAAAAAAGTGCAAGGGCCTGCTCTTTCTTCAACTCATGTTCATGTGCCTCTTCTCGATAAATGCGCAGTACAACGTGCAGGACTTTGGAGCCAGGCCCGGTGGCAATACCGACTCCGCCCAGCCATTCCTTAAAGCCTGGGCCGCGGCGTGCAGCTCGTCGCACCCTGCAACCATTCACGTGCCCAGCGGGAAGTTCCTGGTTAGCCAGGCCATCTTCAAAGGCCCGTGCAGGAACACCGCGATCAAATTCATGATCAATGGGGCCATTGTCGCCCCTTCGACCTACGCCAGACATGGCGATGCGAGCAAATGGATCGAGTTCGACAATGTAGACGGCGTGTCCATCGACGGGGGGATACTGGATGGAAGAGGGGCACCGCTGTGGGCTTGCAAGTTGGGAGGCCATAACTGCCCAGATGGTGCATCGGTATGTGTTGAGTCACGCAATATCGAGAACTGGTCGTCAATTTGCTCATTTTTCTCTCTTAATTAATTTGTGTGCTTGCAGTCTCTTACCTTCAGCAACTCGAAGAACATCGAAATCGTCGGCATGACCTCCGCAAACAGCCAGCTGTACCACATTGTGATCCTAGGCTGCGAGGGTGTGAGGGTGGTCGGTGTCAACATTGTCGCGTCGGGCGATAGCCCGAACACAGACGGTATTCATGTCCAGATGTCGAGCGATGTCAGCATTGAGCAGACCAACATCAAGACTGGCGACGACTGTGTTTCTGTCGGACCTGGCACTTTTGGGCTCAGCATCCAGCGTGTCTTTTGCGGGCCTGGGCATGGCATTAGGTGAGTCTGATAAAACCTTTTGTATGCCATTTCCTGACCAAAAATAGAAAAGCTCAACTGTATGCAATGTGCTTTGAAATTTCTGACAGCATTGGGAGCCTGGGAAAGGGAGGATACCAAGAAGAGGGGGTGCAAAACGTTACCGTAAAATCAGTCGTATTCTCAGGAACGCAAAATGGGCTCAGGATCAAGTCATGGGGAACGAACACAAAAGGCTTTGTAAGCGGAGTCACCTTCATGGACGCAGTGATGAAGAACGTGCAGAATCCAATTATCATAGATCAGCAGTACTGCCCTCATAACATCGGTTGTCCTGGTCAGGTATATAACTTACTGAAACTGTGGTTGCAACTTAAGCATGGATGCATGATGAGCTAACAGATTGCTATGGTGTCATGGATTTTTTTTCCTTAGAGTTCTCACGTAAGGGTGAGTCAAGTGAAGTACATTGACATCCGAGGGACGTCTGCGACACAAAAGGCAGTGAATTTTGACTGCAGCTCAAGCAACCCATGCAATGGCATTAGCATGGAAGACGTAAAGCTCACGTATGGGAGCCAAGCGGCCCAGTCCTACTGCAACCATGCTAGCGGAGTTGCTTCTGGCACAATAATTCCACCGAGCTGTCTGTGATGCCTCTGTATTAGCCCTAACATAATTGATAAGAAGAGTCAAATGGGCCACGGTTGAATTGGCCAGTTAAGTGACCAGTCTTCGAATGAGAGTTCTCTTGGTTGTAACCCTTCGGGACTGTTTCATTATGATCTTATTATTAATGAAATTCGTGGAGGGGCCTCTACCTCACTATTTTGTCAGAGAAAAAGAAGAAGTAATGCAAGTAACAAGTCCTCCTCCATTTCTGCGTGGCTGACAAACTACAATCATTTGCACTCCATTACCTGGACATCAAAAAATGTTGTTCCTTCATGGAGTTATTGAGGAGGAAGCTTACGTACATAGAGCAACCGTACCGCAGTGTGTTGATCATTGAGACTTTCGAAAACTTTGTCATTTTAGAAACCAGTGTAAGAGATTTGTATCAAATTTTAAGGAACTAGTTATAACTGGTGATCATAGGCCATGGGGGTAATTAAAATATTCTAACGAAAAATTTCAACTCGTTCAAAAATCCACCCTCCCCGCAAAAAAAAATAAAAAATTTGTGGGGCCCTTCAAAATCCCCTCAAAAATATTGCATCCACCCACAAATAAGATAAGCCTGTTGTTGAGTGAATTTTTCAGATACATCTTCTTGAGCTTTTTCCCTAATCCATTGGATGTAGTCTACTTAGACACCATACTTAGACACCTGATAAATGATCTCATCTGATAGATTGAACTAGATGGTTGTCGTAGCTGAGTCCTCCATCTTCATTTTCTCATTTTTAAGATATCCACCGGTAAAGTATATGCGTCATACACCACACAGTGGTCACGATCTTTCCTCGATATTATTTTCATCTTATATTGTCATATCTCAAAGTTTTTCTTACCATCAAACTTTTTAATTTTGTATTGCGCTCCTCCAACCGTCACATACGAGCCACCCGCATATGAACTTAAACTAATTTCTTTTTCGGTTGCATCATCTTTGTAGAAGAACTCTCCACCATTGTCATGGACTTGTTTCATGAATCCTGATCTGATACCAATTATTGGGGTGACTGGGATCACATCTCTTAGGCTCCAATGCCCTCTTGATGGACTTATGAAAATGACAATCATCCCACGGAATTCCTAGCTAGATCATTGAACCTGTTGGGAATAAAACAACACGGCATGGCAGAACACATCGACGCCTTGGGATCCAAGCGAAATACCAACCCTAATAAACTGATCAGGAATCTAGGGCTAGCAAAAGAACCCCAATTCACCCAACAATAAACCCTACGACCTTGCAGTAGAAAGCAGCATACGAATAATAGCAACAATCAAATCAAACGCTGACACGAGAGAAATTAACCATGTTCGGTTGTAAACAACCTACATCCAGGAATCCGAGACGATTCCACTATCGGAGAGATCCACCAATCTAAGTTTACAATCTTGCTTCAGCTCACATGAGTAATAACTTGGCCAATAGCACAAGCCCTCATAAACTCACTCAAGGAAGAAGAAATCAAAGGATGAATAGAGAAGAAAACACTCACCTTCTCAATCAAGAACTTCAAACCCTAATTTCTCTCTAGAATCTCCAAGGGGGTGGCTTTTGGCGTCCAAAAGTTCCAGATATCAAATAGAGGCTTAACCTAACTTGAAACAACAATTAGGTTTAAGTAGTGACCCCAGACTATGGAGAAAATCAGATATGGCCATCAGTTGCGCTGCTGGCACCGCGCGCTGCTCGATCCGAGTAGCCTCCACAGCTCGGTCTGCTCGACCGAGCTGACATGCGTCGCTTCTGCCGCTGGGTGGAGTCGAGTCGACTCAGTCGAGTAGCACAGCTACTCGACCCGAGTAGGTATTCCATGCAGAGCTCTCTTAAACAGCAAAATCTAGGACTTCTGAGACAATCAGAATCCTATTGTAGCTCGACCGAGTAGCAGGCTGCTCGACCGAGTAGCCTCATGCTCGACCGAGTAGAAGGTCATCCGAGTCGGCGAAAACTCCCCACTACTTGTTGTCTCTGCTCTGCTTCTGTAGCACTGTGGAGTAGCATACTACTCGACCGAGTCGCCTGGGAAACCTTCATACATGAGACTTGAATCACAAAAAAACAACACTCTACCTTGATTCAAATCTCATCACCAATGACTCCTTCACCTCTACGCTGCACGTCATGACCCTCTCTCTGAGTATCATCACCGTCTCAAAACACGCGCCCTCCGGCGCCACCTATGCCAACAAGGAAATCAGCTACAGGCATACCTGGAGCTTGACGGTGGGAACTGGTTTGGTGAACATGTCTGCTGGGTTCTTCTCAGTCGGGATCTTCTGAAGCACTATTTCCTTCTTCTCCAACTCAATGAAGGAATCACACACCTCAATATGCTTCGTCCTTGAACTGTATGCCTGGTGCTTTGCCAGATGAATGGCACTGTGGCTATCACAATGCATATGTGATGAATCCTGTGGCTATCCCAAATCTCTCAGCAGACTCCTCAAATATTTGGCCTCCTTCACAGCTTTCACCGTTGCAATCAACTCCGCCTCTGTGGTCGATAGCGCAACCACAGACTGTAAGACCGACCTCCACGATACCGCGGCAGTGCCCAAAGTGAACACATACCACGTGCTAGATCGTCGCCTGTCTCTATCACCTGCATAATCGCTATCGCAGTATCCTGTTAGCACCTTTCCGTCTCCTCTCCCATAGAGGATCCCGACTCTCGTCGTGCCTAGCAGATATCTCAAAATCCACTTGACGGCCTGCCAATGCTCCTTGCCTGGATTAGCCATGTACCTGCTAACTACTCCCATGGCATGTGCAATATCTGTGTTAGTTCTTGGGTTCAAGACTAACTTTGTTTTGGTGATGATCGATACATTATGTTAGTGTGCTAATCAATCTTATGTTTTAGTCTCAGTTTAGCTTAATGATTAGATGTTGACGAGACCAAGCATAATGCTTGGAGGTGTCATGCCCTATTTTGCACTATACGTGTATTCTACTGAACACACGTGGTATGTCTACTTACGATGCATGGGTAGGCATGAAATAAGTGTAGATATCGATATATGTGACGTAGTGCAAGGAGGATTGGGCCGTAATACGTGGCTAAGGGTAGAGAATGCAAAATGTGAATACGGAAGAAGTGCGAATGATGTCGCGGGTGTAAAACAACAAAAATGTATTAGACGTGCGTGTGTGATGCATGTATGCATGCATGGATGTGCGTGGATGTGTGTAGGGAGAGCCAGGCTAGTGTAAAAGGGGTTAGTGGTCAATGACAACCCTTGTAAATTTTTAGAAAGGTTAGGGGCAAAACGGTCATTTGGACTAAAGCTGCTGTGCGTACATACTAAAGTTGTGTGTGCATAAAGTAATGACAAACTTGTAAATACCTAGATGATGGAGGGGTATTTTAGTCATTTAAAATGATGCATACTTATCTTAAAGATAAGGCTAAGGAGGAGATTTTTTCATGGGAAGTTTCTACCCATTTCTAAACTTCTCTTCTTCTTTTCTTTTCTTTTCTTCTCTTTTCTTTTCTTATCCTTATCTCCTCCCTCCCAACCTCCCCCGTCTCTTCCAATTTCGTGCTCCCCCTCTTTCCCTTCTATGTTGACCAAAATCCATTTAAAAAAGAGAGAAGAAGAAGAAGGTGGAAGGAAGAGAAAGAGAAGAGAAGAAGAGAAGGGTTCTCTTGAGGTAGGAATTACTTGGATTTGGAATTAGCTTAATTTGTTCTTGCTATCATGATTTTATAGCATGATTTACTGATATGAAGTAGTGGTAATCAAATTAATGTGCCTTGATTCAATTTTCATGAATTACCCCTTGAAATTCTTAACAAAATCATCTCCTTTGAAATCCAGAAATCCTGATGTTTGTTGTTGCTTTGATACTGGTTACTGTAGCTCGAATTAAGTTTTGAAAAAGTTATATTCTGATAGATCTTGAAGTTCTACCCCCAAAATCATATAAATTTTGATATATATTCAATTCAGAAATTAGGAGCAAAAATTCCATCTTTATAACATGTCTGTTTGATCTTCAATCTGAACACAGTTTAGTAAAATTAACCTCAGTACCTGCACACACAATGGAATTTGATGTTCTTGGTCTCGTTGGAAAGTTAACAAGTTTTTCTAAAATTTCGTCACATTGTATATTTTTCGAAATTCTAGATGCTCAAAAACAGCAATCTTTACAGACCCTGAAATCTGTCTGAAAAACAGACTGAACAGATTTCACCAAATAATTCACCATAATTCACCTACTTAATATTTTTGCGTGAAAGTTTATGTGAATCCAGGACTAACATATCTACAACCTTCATTTAGGAAATTTTTTCAAATTCTCAACAAAAACTGATGATATATGCCATGTATTGTCACTTTCTGCAAATTCCAGCAAGCTGAAATGGTTAAGTGGTGTATAAATTGTGTATTGTTGTTATTCTACCCCATATGGTACATGATTATTGTTTTTACATGGAAGCTATAATAATGATATGTTTTGCCAATTGATTTGCTAATGTGCTTATGGACTTACATGTCACGTTCATCATGTATTCGTGAAAATGCCTCAATGAAACAAAAGGGGAGAAACCTGCAAAACGAGTTTGTATATTATACATGTATTATCACGCATGCTATAAATTGGTGATGACGGAGTCATGGAAAGCATGGTTTCATGTGGTATGGATAATGAATTGAAAGGGTTATGATGAAGGGCATGACACTAGGGTGCATGACCCATGTTGATATGTGATGTGACTATGACGGAGGGCATGACACTTCGGTGCATGACCCTATGTTGGCATGAATATGGAATGTGATGCCATGCAACATGACTCATTCATTACCAAAATGATAAAATGAAACTCTTAAATGTCTCAGTCTTCTCTAATGAGTGTGAGCTAGCAAAACTCGGGTTTATGTGGAATTTGAGTAAATTGTGGATATAAGGCATGGACTGAGAAGTTGGGGGAAATGATTATATGATATGTGATATTTATACCCACTCGCCTTTACCGGGAGTGGAGGGAACATACGGAGGTTGTGTTATTGTGGGAGGCCTCACTCCTGCCAGGGACGGTGGAGCTGAGAGGCCCGGCGTACAGTGCTCGTGTCCACTGCGTCGTGTGCTATATTCACCCCAAATTTGGGGTGAAGTCCTGGACCTGGTATCACATAGTTTACCCAAATTCCAATTAATTCAATTAATTAATTCAATTATAAAATGAGAACTTTGCATGTTCTTCTTCCGCTGGCGGCACTTCCCTTTTTCCTCACTTGCTTCACTGGTGGCACTGTGTTATACTTCTGACACTTGTGTTTCCCTTTTTAGATTGTGGTTGTATGACTACTTGTATCGTTACTCGTGCTAACCCTTTTCTTGCAGTAACTCGACATTGGACCGCAGGTATGTTTCCCTTGTTTAGCTATTTACTTTTCATTATATTACTTAGTTACATGCCTTATTTCTCTTGCCTAGCCTTGTGGTTTGATAACCTTAGAATGGTGTTCCAAATCCAAGTAGTTCCTACTAGGGCACGCATTGACGTGCTCCCCCCTTATTTTTCAGGTAGTAGGAACAGTATGGTTGGTGGTGGCTTGGAGTTGGGTTTCAGCGGTAGTCTTGGTGTGAGCTGTAGTTTGTATTGTGACTGGGTTGTCTTGGCAGATTGAGAGTGGTGTATATGTATTGTTACACCTGGACTATGTATATAAATGAAACATGTTATATATAAAATGTTGTTGTTGTTTTGTGAGACTGTTTGTTATTATAGTGGAGCTTCACTTGTACTATCCCAGCATATGCGCAGTGGCCTGCATATTCAGTTTCCCCTTACTTTCTCTTTTCCTCTCTCACCACCCTCACTCTTCAGGATACGTGGGAAAAAAATTTTTAATGCCAGGTATTCTGGGGAACGGGGCGTGACAGGAGGATATTACAATGGATATCTTAAAGACCTTCCAGAGTGATGGTGTGCTCAAGCTTGGATGAAGTCATGAAGATCATCTAATGAAGCCAAAGCTTAGAGCATGATGATGGATGGACATCTAGAGAAGCATTGTCAAAGCTTGGAGCTTGATGAAGGGAAGCTCATCAAGGAGTGCCAAAGCTTGGAGATGATGGGGAGCATCAAGGTACCGTGAGCTTGAAGAGTTAGACTCTAGGAGATGCAATATGTAATCCATGTAATTTCTATTACTTGCATCTCTCTTTTTGAGTCTAGGATTATTGTAATGCCTTGATAGATGATTATTGATCACTCCTTATTTTACACTTTTTTATCGCATGTTTGCATGCCATTTAGATCGCCCAAATCATGTTTTTCACGATATATCGACGATATTGCGATGCTTTTCACGGTTTGTTGTTTTTGTCGCATTTCAGGTGATTTGGCGCGATTTGGAGTGATCTCGAGATGCGCTTACTCCAGACGGTCACCGACGACCTCCCCGAGGGGTATTTTGCTGTTGGAGAGGAGCGGAAGAAGAACGGACGTCGCAGGAGCGACGAGGAGGCCAAAACAAGCAGTTTGGGCATGTTTTGTGTCCCACTCGGCCGAGTGAAGGAGTCACTCGGCCGACCAGCGAGACACTGCTCGGCCGACCAGATCAGACACGATTTATATGTGCACTCGGCCGAGCGACGGAGACCACATCGGCCGAGTGATGAGACCCCGTCCGCCCGAGTGGCGCCCAGACGAAGCCCTTTAAAAATCGCCATGTTACTGTTTTTCGGCTGCCTGAGCTTCAGAAGACCCACTCGGCCGAGTGGATAATCACGTCCGCCCGAGTACCATGAAGCCATCGGCCGAGTGACGACAACTCACTCGGCCGAGCCGCCCCCGAAGTGAAGACCCCTGAAGATCAATACTTACTGGAAAATTACAGGGTTTTCACTCGGCCGAGCGACTTTTGTCACTCGGCCGAGTGCGACGCGCTGCCTGTAGCGAAAATTGCGGAAAACAGGCTGCGCAGGGGTATTTTGGTCACAGTTTTTGGACGATTTTGGGGGCTATTTAACCCCTGTTTTTACCCTAGTTTTGAGAGCCTCTCTCTTAGATTTTTTTGCAGCTTTTTAGATTAGCTTTTTAGTTTTATTCTTGTGATTGAAGAGGAGACAAAATTGGATTTTTGTTGGATTAATTGAAGAACTCCATTGGTTTGCTTTTCTCTTCTCTAAAAAATTCTATTTTTATTGCATATCTCAATATTGTGATGAATTCTATTGCTTATTTCATTGATTATTTTTGTGATCTTGCTATGAATTGTGAGTAGTCGCCACGTCTTAGGGCGTGGGGATGAACCCTACAAGCCCTATTTCATAATTGTGATGAATTGTTAGGAATTTTGTTAGAATTGCTATTAGGGATTAGATTGGGATCAATTTACTACGAATGGCTAGGAATTCACATCGATTGGGATTTAAAAGAGATTGGATCCCAATTCGATGGGAAACCCTAGAAATCCGAATTGGGTTGGAATCGAATTTCCGTAGTATCGGTTTGCAAGAGATTGGACCGATACTAGGGTTTCCGGTTCCAATTCCGCGCCAATACCTGTTTGCAAGAGATTGGACGGGTAGGAACTATCCCAAACTAGGTCGTGGACCGAGTTTGCAAGAGATTGGGCTCGGTGCGCGATTGAACGATGATGTTGATCCTAATGCTAGCTTCCCTAGGCTAGGGTTTGCAAGAGATTGGACCCGAGCCTAGGATAGCTATAGACCGGCAACAGCGCGAGAGCGTGAGCTTGGCTCTACATTCAGTTGCAACTAGTTCATCCAAAATCTTATTCTAGCAACTTTGATACCAATGAACCACTTTTACGAAATACGGTGAGTAGCGGGAATTCCCCATTCCCTAGACGTTCTTTATTTGATTTGATATTTCCGTACTTTGTCTGACGATTGTGACAGGATCGCCAAAGGCAAATTTATCTCTTCTTAAATAGCCAGGTTGATCGGAACAAGCACGGTCATTCGTCCTCCCTGTGTTCGATAACATGCTCACTGCTACACCGTGCACTTGCGGTAAAACTACAACCGTTCTTTTGGGTTACGTCCCGGAGCGACCAAGTTTTTGGCGCCGTTACCGGGGAGGGCATTTCGACGGTGTTCGTCATTGACCACCCGGTTACTTCTTCTTTCTCTCTTTCTTTACTTTCTTCTATTTGCATATTCTCCCTGTATTTTGCATAAGGTCTTTACAGAAAGAATGGAGGATGCAATGTCAACAATAGAACTCAGTCAGGAAGACTATGACTCCTTCACAGACCTCCTTAAGGAGCTTGTCAATGAGGTCCACGCTACCGGAGCTTTTGCTATCGACGTCAAGGACCCTGACGAGCAACTATTTGCTAGTTTTGTGATGGACCAAGTCTCCCCGGAAGGAACTATCGGAGGCAACGTCAGAGTTGACGTGATGGACGACAAGCTATATTTCGAAGACGGTAGAACAAGTGTCGAGGATCACTATACTCCGGGAGGATCTTCAGAGCAAGCCATCGTTCAGGGAGTTACACCCCCTGACACTTACCCTTGCTTCTACGAGTCGTCTGATGTGTTTCTTGATTCCAGGAACGAACCGGAGCCGAGTGAAAGCTCTGATGACGCTAGCACAGAATCGGAGCGCGCCTATTTCGATGCATTGTCCTCACTGAGCAGTGAGTCTGACTCTTCACAAGAGAGCGCACCACCTGAGCACGAGCTAGACCCGGCTGACAAGGAAGAAACCAAACTCATGCGAGCTGATGAAGTAGAGGGAGCGGCGCCTCTTCAGGTAGAACTTAAACAATTACCTCCGAATCTAAGGTACGCCTTTTTGGGTAATAAATTAACTTTCCCGGTGATAGTAAACTCCCACCTCACGCCGGACCAACTTGAGAAACTCCTAGACGTTCTTAGGAGCCACAAAGATGTCCTTGGGTACACTATCTCCGATCTAAAAGGGATAAGCACTAGGCTTTGCACGCATAGGATCCATTTGGAGGATACTGACGCCACCTCCATAGAGCCTCAAAGGCGGTTAAACCCTAATATGAAGGAGGTGGTTAAAAAGGAAATCCTAAAGTTGCTAGAAGCCGGTATAATTTATCCTATCTCGGACAGTAGGTGGGTTAGCCCCGTTCACGTCGTCCCCAAGAAAGGGGGGATGACTGTCATAAAAAATGAAAAAGGTGAGCCCATATCTACGCGCACCGTCACGGGATGGCGAATGTGCATCGACTATAGGAAACTCAATAAAGCCACCCGAAAGGACCATTACCCATTGCCCTTCATCGATCAAATGCTTGAACGCCTTGCAAAACATAAATACTTTTGCTATCTAGATGTGTATTCGGGATTCTTCCAAATCCCTTTACACGAAGATGACCAAGAGAAGACAACTTTCACTTGTCCCTATGACACCTATGCTTACCGTAGGATGCCGTTTGGCCTTTGTAATGCTCCCGCCACCTTTCAGAGGTGTATGACATCCATATTTTCCGATTACATTGAAAATATTATGGAAGTTTTTATGGATGATTTCTCGGTTTATGGAAGTGAGTTTGACTCCTGCTTGGAAAATCTTACTAAAGTCCTAAAAAGGTGCCAACAAAACAATCTCACTCTCAATTGGGAGAAGTTTCACTTCATGGTCACAGAAGGTATAGTTCTCGGACATCTTGTCTCTTCGAGAGGAATTGAGGTAGATAAAGCAAAGATTGAGGTAATCGAGAAACTTCCTCCTCCTATTAATGTCAAGGGCATTAGAGGCTTTCTTGGTCACGCGGGGTTTTACCGCCGTTTCATCTAGGATTTCGCCTCGATTGCCCGACCGCTTACTTCCTTGCTCGCTAAAGATATTCCTTTTGTTTTTTCAGGAGAATACTTGCAAGCCTTCAACACCTTGAAGGAAGCACTAGTCTCCGCGCCCATCATACAACCACCAGATTGGAGCCTTCCTTTTGAGCTAATGTGTGATGCTAGCGACCAAGCCATTGGAGCGGTGTTGGGACAAAGAAAAGATAAGAAGCTTCATGCGATATACTATGCGAGCAAGACATTGGATGACGCGCAGAAAAACTACACAACTACAAAAAAGGAGCTTCTAGCGGTCGTCTATTCCATAGAGAAGTTTCGCTCCTACCTCCTCGGTTCCAAGGTGATTGTCCACACCGACCATGCGGCATTGAAGTATCTTTTAAACAAGAAGGAGGCCAAACCTCGGTTGATTAGGTGGATACTCTTGTTGCAAGAATTCGACTTAGAGATTAGAGATAAGAAGGGTACGGACAATGTCGTGGCGGATCATTTATCTAGGCTCATTCGTGACAAGGAGGATGAGAGTTTGCCTATCGACGACACATTTGTGGATGAGAAGCTATATGCCATAAGGACCGGTGAAGTACCTTGGTACGCGGACTTCGTCAACTACTTGGCTTGTGGAATTAACCCGCATGGGATGCCCACGCATCAAAAGAGGAGATTTCTGCATGAGGTCCGTAGCTATTTTTGGGAAGACCCATACCTTTTCAAGATATGCAAGGATGGCGTCATTCGGAGGTGTGTTTCTAAAGAGGAGGCGACATCCATCATTTTGCATTGCCACGGTCTACCATGCGGAGGACATCATGTCGCCTCTAAAACTACCGCTAAGATTTTGCAGAGCGGGTTCTTTTGGCCGACAATGTTTAAAGACACCCACGACTTGTAACGGGATGCGATAGATGCCAACGGACCGAGAATATCTCCAAGCGCAATGAGATGCCAATGAGGCCCATCCAAGAAATTGAGCTTTTTGATTGTTGGGGAGTAGAGTTCATGGGACCATTTCCGTCGAGCAATGGCAACAAATACATCCTATTGGCCGTCAACTATGTCTCCAAATGGGTGGAAGCAATCGCCACCCCTACTAATGATGCAAGGGTCGTCTCCAAGTTCTTCAAGCAAAATATCTTCCCGCGCTTCGGAGTGCCTCGTACCTTGATAAGCGACGGGGGGAGCCACTTCATAGAGAACAAGTTTGAAGCCATGCTAAAGAAGTACGGGGTAAATCATAGAGTCGGCATGGCATATCACCCCCAGACAAGCGGCCAAGTGGAAGTCTCAAATAGAGAAATTAATCAAATTCTCGAAAAGACGGTGGATCGATCTAGAAAGGATTGGTCAATGAAGCTAAACGATGCTCTATGGGCATATCGCACGGCCTTTCGCACTCCCATAGGCACCACACCGTTCCGACTCGTTTATGGGAAAGCTTGCCACTTACCGGTAGAGTTGGAGCACCGCGCATATTGGGCCATCAAAACCTTTAATTACGATTACAAGAGTGCGGCGGTGAGGCGACTCTTGGACATCAACGAGCTTGATGAGATAAGAAGAGACGCCTACGAAAGCTCAAGAATTTACAAAGAAAGGACCAAGATTCTCCACGATGCCCGCATAAACGTCACGGACTTCAAAGTAGGAGACAAGGTCTTGCTCTATAATTCCCGGCTCCGACTATTTCCCGGTAAGTTGAGGTCACGTTGGTCCGGACCTTTCACCATCAAGCACATACAACCGGGAGGAGCTTTCGAGTTGGAAAGCAAGGACGGTTCCACATTCAAAGTAAATGGTCAGAGACTCAAACACTATTCCGAGAGAGTCCCGACGGGCGAAACCAATAGAATATATTTGCTTAGGGGACGGCCGGATGATCTTTCATACCTCCTTGATGAGGTAATTGAAGAGGCGATCCCCCACTCGATAGGCGCTCTTTTCGATGAGGATTTTGATGAAGGCCCGGATTTAGGCCAAGATGAGAAGATAGATGATTCCCCCGACCTCTCCGCTGAAAATGATGAAGGCGACGCTGATGTCGCAAGGATTCGAGAGCTCTGCAAGCTCTCGAAACAAAAGTCTCCAAAGAAAGCTCCGCCGCTACGAAAATCGGCGTCACCGGTGAAGCCGTTGACCGGATCAAACGCTAGCTTGGGGGAGCCTCCCCCCAACACAATTCGAGACGAGAGACCACCGTGGGAGAACACGCCACCGCAACTTCCGAATCCAAGCGTTCTCCCCGGAAAGTTTGATGGGTGCATCTCATATGCACCAAACATCCCGCATTAATTGAAAAATCATAGGGGGTCGAGCTAACGACCTTAAACGAGCGCTTGTCGGGAGGCAACCCGACGGTTATTGCTTTATTTTTACTTTTCCTTTATTTTTGTTTTAGAAATTTTTAGTGTTTTGAGTCATTCGCCCAAAAATTTTGTGATAACGGGTCCTATTTTTCTTGACAGGAGAGGAGATAGGTAAATCCATCATGAGGAGGATGAACGAGACGACGAGGAGCGCCCCAGGAAGACGCTCGATGCTTAGGAGTAAGATGAAATCGACTGGAGGAAGAAAGACAGAGTTTAGAGCCCAAACGAAGACAAACAGCAGAAAACAAGGCTCACTCGGCCGAGTATACTAGTCACTCGGTCGAGTACACAAGTTCGTCCGGCCGAGCCGCTCACGAACGAGGGAAGTCTGCTGTACCCAACTCTCTGTTTATTTTCCTGATTTCAGTATAAATGCTACTCGGCCGAGTATATATTTTCACTCGGCCGAGTAAAACGGATACGCTCCTAGGGCGAGTCTTGCCGAGTAGCTTGAGCCACTCGGCCGAATGGACTTACTCCACTCGGCCGAGGCTGGCAAAGCCACTCGGCCGAAGCGATAGCGGGGAGGGAATGTCCATTGATCTCGCTCGGCTGAGTGACCTATTCACTCGGCCGAGTCGTAACTTTCATTATATAAGGGGCCGAGGGGGGGCACGTTTTTCGAAACGCAAAATCCCAAATCCGCCCGACCCCTCAGCTCCCCCGCCCGACCATCGCTCGCTCGCGCCCTCACTCGCCCGGTCGACCACCGCCGCGCCGCCGCTCGGCCAGCCACCGCCGGCCGAGCACCGCCCGCGCCTCACCCGAGTCGCCGCCGCCGGCCGCCGCTCCGACCACCTCCGGTATCGCTTGATTCGCCCTATTTCTCCTCTTATTGTGTGTTTTTCGAGGATCCAATTAAACGAACCCCAAACCCTAATCAATTTCTATATCTATCTATTATACCCCTAATGCTCCATACGTTTTGAATATTACTCGCTGATATCTCCATTTCATGCGCAGGGTGTTTTTGGGAGCTTAGGGGAGCCCCGGGGAGCTTCTAGGGACTGATTCGGGCTTCGCGGAGGCGCTGACTTCGCACGCTTCCATTATCTTGCACTTGTGGCGTGTCTGGGTATACTCCTTCCATTCTTTTGCACACGCCGCACTTTTTACACTTTTCGGCGCGCGCTTGGGGCCGATATGCCGCCCCGGACACGGCCGCAGTCGAAGAGAGCTTCCGCCAAGCGGAAGCGGTCGGATGATGCCGGCCCCTCCCACGAGTTGGAGGACTCTCCTCCACCTTCTCCCACACACCCCATCCACCCAGCACAGCCTGCAGGCCACGCACACCCCGCACAGCCTGCAACGCCCACACAGCCCGCACAGCCCGCACAGCCACTCCCCGCCGCTCCACAGCCACCACCTCCGGCTCCACTGGTCGGGCCGCTCGGGATTACGTTCCGAGACGACGCACACCGCGCCGTCTTCGAGCGTATCTCCCAGCGCTCGATCGTACCCTCCAGGTTTGCACACCTTGCCGACCTAGGACGCCTGGGGGTACTAGAGGGGATGCTCACGTTGTACGACAACATGGGCTGGCGAGATTTCTTCCAGGTGTCGGCGGACACGTTTACCCGCCCGACACTTGAGATTCTTAGTTCGATCGCCCGGACCGACGAGGGATGCTCGTTCCGGTTCATGGTCCGGGAGTGCCAGGTCACTCTCGATATGATGAGAGCATTTTTCTCGTGGCCCGATGTCCCCGGAGCCGATCGCGGTTACGGCCCCACCCATATCCCCCCACCTTCCTTCGACGCCGGTGCCTTCTGGGCCCGGATTACGGGTCTTCACGCTGCCTTTGACCCTAGTAGGGCCAAGGCCTCGGCCATTGTCCATCCCTGCCTCCGTATTGCTCAGCGCCTTATGGCGACGACCTTTTTGGCCAGATATGAGCCTGGCACGATGTCTACACCGGAGCTCTACATGCTCTACGCGATGACACGTCCCAGAGCTCTATCTAGGGATGGCGATGAGCTGGTCCCCGCCGTCGTGATTGATGTCGCGGCTTGGTTTTTGGACCGCATCATTGTATCGGTGGGCGCTCGCTCACCGATATGCTGCGGCGGCCTGATCACCTTGCTTGCCCTTATGACCGGCGAGGACTTCCCTGACGACTTGCGACGAGTACCGGGCCCCACTTCTTTGTCGATCGATGTTATGGCCCGGATGAAGATGCTTCGTCCGCACGGTGAGCGTCACTGGGTCTGGTTGCACGGCCCTTACGGTGCCGATTACATGATTCTTCCGAGCCCAGCTCGGACTCAGATTGCACCAGCCCACGTTGACTGGCTCCCTGCGATGGATGTTCTCATCCCCGCTGCTTACGTGCTCGAGGCCGAGGAGGCCGAGCAGGCCCACGCTGCCCACGCTGTCCCCGCAGACCCTGTCGCCCCTTCCGAGCATGTCGCCCCTGTTGACCCTGTGGCCCCTCAGCCTATCCCTGATGTTTCCGCTGCTCCTGACACCTCTGTCCCCACCTCTGTCGGTGTCGGGAGTACCTTAGCTGAGCCCACCTCCACCACTTCCGAGGCTGTCACCACCACCACCGGCCCTCTGTCTGCTGAGCCTGTTTCTTTTGCCCCACCCGAGCGCCCGCCGACCGTAGTTGAGTACGGAGAGCCCTCTGTCTCCACTGCTGACGTATTTTCCGAGAGTGTCGTGGCGTCTGTCCACACTTCTGTGCCACTGACCTCTCCGGCCGCCTCGCTGCCTCTTTTATATTCTTCTTTCGTTGCTGCTGCCTCCACTTCTCACCAGCCGGTGCCCCGGCCTCACACTGAGGCCAGGCCCACATTTGCGAGCGCAGCACCTTTCGTTCCCTTCCCCGCTGAGCCCGTCACATACGCGACTCAAGTACGCCAGCCACGCCCTGCACAGCCCCGACCGGTGCGTCCCTCTGCACCACCTCCCCCCGACACTGTACTTCAGAGCATTCGTGCTCTAGAGGGGGCGGTGAGTGGCCTCAGAGGCGACCTTAGGACTCTGTCCTCCACCGTCTCTGCGCTGGCTGGCCGCTTTGACCTGATCCCCCAGATTCACTACTGTCTTACCTAGGTCCTGGAGCGTCTCCCCCGCGTACCCACACCCACCCAGCAGGTTCCCGCCCACACTTCCACACACACTCAGCATACTACCACTTCCACACCCACACCCGCTCAGCGGCCTGTCCAGCCACCACCACCACTTCCGCCTCAGGACGGAGACGGCGCAGCACCACCTTCTTAGGCACCCTTGATGCCATCGATTATTCCTGCCGTTGTGCTGTCCGTTTCTGCTGGGTCCTGTTGCACTTTTGCCCACCCCCCTCCCCTCACTTGTTTTGGGATTTTACCGTATATTTATATATCTTTTTTGGGAGAGAGGGAGAGTTTTTGGTGACACCCTTATATATCTGTATCACTCCTATCTGTGCATGCATCATGTCCGCATCATATTTTCATTTCTTTATTTTTCGTTTATTTTTCATTTTTCATCATGCATGCATCCTCACTTGCCCCTCACTTTACTTGTCTCTCGGTGTGCCACACTTTACACATTGAGGACACTGTGCCATTTAGCTTGGGGGAGTGAGTTCTCACGATCTTTTTCGATTTGCCACCTTTATTTTTTAGTTTTTCACGCCATTTTCCGCTTTTGTACTTATTTTCATCAATTTTCTTTTATTTTTCCATGCATCACGTTTTTCTTATTTTTCTGTGTGCCGCATTGTAAATAGTCCTATTTTTCCTTTATCTTTATTTCTTTCTTTTTCATCTCATGCTAGAGATGACTTTTCTGTGATGATGATGACGTGGAGTTAGCTTACTCTATTTGCATGCTTTATTTGTCATGTCTTAGATTTTATTTCTGATATCATATGCTATGACTTGCCTTGCATATAGAGATAGTAACACACGCTTTGTCCACATGAAAATGGATGAAATTTTATTATTAGCTGAGTCTGAATATTCATATGTATGCTATCACAGAAAACACACCAAGATTCACGCATTGAATGCCTATATCTGGAGTACTGATTTCTTTTGCTATATCACTTCTATATGCATGAACTGTACATTTCACTTCAGGATGATTGAATGATGTTAGCTATGATAAATCTGGATTAGTTGCTTTTTTGTGATCGAAACTGAGTAGATTAGATTACCCTGCTGAAGTTTTCGTGCATGTCTTATAGAGTGAACCGAGTGATATATTTATTTCTTTCTCCACAAATCTTGAACATCATTTCTCTACTTTTAAAATCATTGGTGAATCTCCCCTTAGCGATTCTATTATATGGCATTTCCCCCGCTATTAATTCCTAGCTCCGAATTTCTTATTCAAAAAAAAAGAAAAAAAAGAGAAAATATTCATGTATATCATTATCTCTCTTTGAGTTGGGATCGTTGTGTATATATGCTTTTGCATCAAAAAAAAACAAAAACAAAAAAAACAAAAAGAAAAAAAAAGAGACAAGAGGAAAAATCCTCAATAAAAGATCACATCTCACTTTCTTTCTTTCTTTCTCTACTCTTTTCATTGCCTTTGGAGCTTTATAGAAATGTGGATGTAAATATTTTTTTTATGCCACCACGCTTATGGATAAGCTTGGGGGAGGGGATCCATTGATGTGTGAGAGAGTGACTACTTGACGTTGCACGACAACCTAGGCTAAGTAATATTCTATACTCGGTGAGATTATTTTTAGCTTTACGAAATCCAGAAATCTAAGCCTAACACTCATTTCATGAAATCCATACTTTTCTATTCTCTCTATTCTATAGTGTGATACTCTTATACTCCTGATAGAAAGCATTCAATTGAAAAGTGTGTGATCTGTGATTTGTATACCGCTTTAAATGATTCAGACGATGTTAATTATAAAATTATTCCGTTTTTCATGATTATATTGTTGTTCGTGGGTTTTCTATTTCTATTTGCACTATTATACTATGATATCAAAATAAAATTCTTTGACATGTGTTTTTCATTCAGTGCATGCTATATGAGTAAGCGGAACCCACGTCCTGAGAAAATGATCTAGCAGCCTACCTCTTCGCTTCTTTCTTTCTTCTTATTTTTATTTCGTTTTTCACCCTTCTCCGTTTTTCATTTTTCATTTTTTCCGCCGTTTTCGTTTTCCGAATCCACCGGGTTCGCCTTTTACTTATCTTCCTCGAGGACGAGTAAGAGGCAAGCTTGGGGGATTTTGATCACTCCTTATTTTACACTTTTTATCGCATGTTTGCATGCCATTTAGATCGCCCAAATCATGTTTTTCACGATATATCGACGATATTGCGATGCTTTTCACGGTTTGTTGTTTTTGTCGCATTTCAGGTGATTTGGCGCGATTTGGAGTGATCTCGAGATGCGCTTACTCCAGACGGTCACCGACGACCTCCTCGAGGGGTATTTTGCTGTTGGAGAGGAGCGGAAGAAGAACGGACGTCGCAGGAGCGACGAGGAGGCCAAAACAAGCAGTTTGGACATGTTTTGTGTCCCACTCGGCCGAGTGAAGGACTCACTCGGCCGACCAGCGAGACACTGCTCGGCCGACCAGATCAGACACGATTTATATGTGCACTCGGCCGAGCGACGGAGACCACATCGGCCGAGTGACGAGACCCCGTCCGCCCGAGTGGCGCCCAGACGAAGCCCTTCAAAAATCGCCATGTTACTGTTTTTCGGCTGCCTGAGCTTCAGAAGACCCACTCGGCCGAGTGGATAATCCCGTCCGCCCGAGTACCATGAAGCCATCGGCCGAGTGACGACAACTCACTCGGTCGAGCCGCCCCCGAAGTGAAGACCCCTGAAGATCGATACTTACTGGAAAATTACAGGGTTTTCACTCGGCCGAGCGACTTTTGTCACTCGGCCAAGTGCGACGCGCTGCCTGTAGCGAAAATTGCGGAAAACAGGCTGCGCAGGGGTATTTTGGTCACAGTTTTTGGACGATTTTGGGGGCTATTTAACCCCTGTTTTTACCCTAGTTTTGAGAGCCTCTCTCTTAGATTTTTTTGCAGCTTTTTAGATTAGCTTTTTAGTTTTATTCTTGTGATTGAAGAGGAGACAAAATTGGATTTTTGTTGGATTAATTGAAGAACTCCATTGGTTTGCTTTTCTCTTCTCTAAAAAATTCTATTTTTATTGCATATCTCAATATTGTGATGAATTCTATTGCTTATTTCATTGATTATTTTTGTGATCTTGCTATGAATTGTGAGTAGTCGCCACGTCTTAGGGCGTGGGGATGAACCCTACAAGCCCTATTTCATAATTGTGATGAATTGTTAGGAATTTTGTTAGAATTGCTATTAGGGATTAGATTGGGATCAATTTACTACGGATGGCTAGGAATTCACATCGATTGGGATTTGCAAGAGATTGGATCCCAATTCGATGGGAAACCCTAGAAATCCGAATTGGGTTGGAATCGAATTTCCGTAGTATCGGTTTGCAAGAGATTGGACCGATACTAGGGTTTCCGGTTCCAATTCCGCGCCAATACCCGTTTGCAAGAGATTGGACGGGTAGGAACTATCCCAAACTAGGTCGTGGACCGAGTTTGCAAGAGATTGGGCTCGGTGCGCGATTGAACGATGATGTTGATCCTAATGCTAGCTTCCCTAGGCTAGGGTTTGCAAGAGATTGGACCCGAGCCTAGGATATCTATAGACCGGCAACAGCGCGAGAGCGTGAGCTTGGCTCTACATTCAGTTGCAACTAGTTCATCCAAAATCTTATTCTAGCAACTTTGATACCAATGAACCACTTTTACGAAATACGGTGAGTAGCGGGAATTCCCCATTCCCTAGACGTTCTTTATTTGATTTGATATTTCCGTACTTTGTCTGACGATTGTGACAGGATCGCCAAAGGCAAATTTCTCTCTTCTTAAATAGCCAGGTTGATCGGAACAAGCACGGTCATTCGTTCTCCCTGTGTTCGATAACCCGCTCGCTGCTACACCGTGCACTTGCGGTAAAACTACAACCGTTCTTTTGGGTTACGTCCCGGAGCGATCAATTATACTCTCATGCATATGCATTTAACCATCTTAATGAGCCTTACGATTATCATAGGATCCAATCCAATAGGTTCATCTTGTCCAAAGACTCATTTGGAGTCTCTGGCTCTCCAACAGTCGCCTGATGAAGGTTTTACAGTCGACTGTGTGATTTCCAGTCGCCTGTCAAGCCTTCGACAGTCGACTGTGATGCACGGCTCAAGTAAATATTTTTATTGACTCTACTTGAGCATTTTGCATCAGTCGACTGATGTTCAATTTACAGTCGCCTGTATATTTACAGTCGCCTGTAAAATGGTCAACAGTCGTCTGAAAGGCGTAAGTGCGAAAATTGCATCTCTATGTTTTTCTACATCTCATGCAGTAGTCGACTGATGAAGGATTAACAGTCGACTGTCTATTTTACAGTCGACTGTCATTTGTTCATCAGTCGCCTGTATGCATACTGGGAGCAAGAGTGCAACTCTCTGTTTTATTCCATCCCCTGCAGCAGTCGCCTGCTGAAGTTTTAACAGGCGCATGTCCTGTTTACAGTCGACTGTATCGACTTCATCAGCCGACTGTCTAGGCTCAGATTATAGCCGTTGGGATTTTTCTAGCCGCTGAACAATCGACTGTCATTTGTTCATCAGTCGACTGTCTGGGCCATAAACTGCCAAAATCTAGCCGTTGCAGATTTCTTTCCTTTGGGTTTTTGGCTAGTTTTATGGGTTCCTTTGGGTTCCTTTGGGCTTCATATATATAGGAGTTGGCTTAGTTCTTAGAACTCTTGAAAGTATTAGGAAATCATAGAAGCTCATTTAATCTCTTCTCTAAGCCACTCCTCCCCCATTCCCTCATTAGAGCTTCAATCTTATGCTATAGCATCTAAGCTCTAGGAAATTTCTCCAAGTGATTTCAATCTCATTCTTTTCTTGAAGAACATCTTTCTTCTCTTCATTTCATACACTCAAGTGAGAAGTGTTAGGATTCATTCCTTGAAGGGAGAAAGATCGACTAGTGCAATCAAAGCCAATCTCAAGAATTTGGTCATTCACTTGCATGCCTTCTTCTTCACATTGGTAAGATCATATCAAGGCATAGGTAAGTGTGGTTTCATTTTGTTTTTTGTTCGAAACCCTAATTCTCTTCGTGAGAATTAGATACTCTCTTTGTGGGAGTTACTCTCTTTGTGAGAGTTTGGTTCTTTCTGTGTAAGAGAACAAAATCCTCTGTGTGAGTTCTCTCTGTGTGAGAGTAAGGATATCTCTTTTTGGGAATCCTAAATCCTCTGTGTGAGGTATCTCTGTGTGAGATTGTATTCACTTCTCTTTATGGGAATCATAGTGAATATTGGTGTGGCTGGACGTACCCAAGTTTTGGGGAATCAGGGTAAAATCTTTGTGTTTGCGATTGTTGTTGTTGAGCACTCTGTTTATTTTTCGCTGCTTATTGTGCTTTAATTTCAGTAACTTTTAATTAAGCACTTTGCTTGATATTACACTATTCACCCCCCTCTAGTGTGTTGTTGTTAGTGTAGCCCCGCAGTGTCACTTACAATCTGTACACGTGCAAACCATTGCATATATCAAGCTTCCCACTGCACTCGCATATGTCACCTGAGACATGCATGTCTTCTTCTCATCTGTGATTGGCGACCGATTCGCCGAAAGCTGAAAATGAGCTCCCAAGGGTGTTGTCACAGGCTTTGTGCTCTCCATCCTAAAACAGACTAACACCTTCTGAATATACCCTTTCTGTGACAATCTCATCTCATGCTTATTCCTATCTCAGAAATCTCCATTCCGAGAATCTTCTTAGCGGGCCACAAGTCCTTCATGTCGAACTCTTGTCCAAGCTTCGCCTTCAGCTTCTTCACCTCAGACATGCTATTAGAAGCAATAAGCATGTAGTCCATGTAGAGCAACAAATAGATCTTCAAGCCATCCTCAAGTGTGCGTACATACACACATCGATCCTTGATGCTCTTCTCGAAGCCTACTCCCATCATGAAGCTATCAAATTGTTTGTACCACTGCCTGGATGATTGCTTCAACCCGTACAACGATTTCTTCAACGTGCACACCAAGGTCTGTTTCCCCTCAACTCTGAACCCCTCAGGCTGTTGCATATAGATTTCTTCATCAAGATCTCCATGCAGAAAGGTGATCTTCACATCGAGTTGTTCCAACTCCATGTCCATTCTAGCAACTAGCGTCAACAACACCCGAATGGATATATGTCACACAACCAATGAGAATATCTTGTTGTAGTCTTCTCCCTTCCGTTGTGCAACCCCCTTGGCTACCAAACTTGTCTTATACATGACTTCATTGCCATCTTGAGTTGAGCTTTCCTTTACCTTGTATATCCAACGATAACCAATGACACGCTTCTCACTGGGTAACAGCACCAACTCACATGTGTCATTCCGGTCAAGGGACTCCATCTCCTCCTCCATAGCTCATTGCCACTGAGCGGCATCTCCTGAGACTATGGCTCCACCATATGTCGTTGGCTCCTCATGCTCTAGGTTGAGTGTAGAAGACGCCATATCACCGAAAGAATAACCTGCATAATCACATGCTCCAAATCTTTCTAGCGTCTTCTTCACCCTCTTCGATCTTCGTGTTACATCATCACCTGCATAGGTGTCAACGCGTACCTGAAATGACCCGGGTGTCTGCACTTGGTCCACAACATGGACCTCATCATCTCCTATAGTTGGGACATCGACCATCAACTCTTTGCCTAATCGCTGAGTGGGCTAGACCAGAAGATTGACTCTATCCGTCAAAATCTTCTTTGCGGATGTGTCCTCTTTGGAATGAGAATGCTCCGCCTTAAGCATTGCATCCTCATCGAAAGTGACATGTCAGCTCATAATCGCTTTCTGATCCTCTGGATCCCACAAGCGATATCCCTTGACGCCATGGCCATATCCAAGAAAGATACACTTCTTTGCTCTTGGATCCAACTTGTCGCCCCTCTCATGCACATACGCCGGGCAATCCACAATGCACAAGTAAGAATAATCTCCAGCTTCACCACGCCACAGTTCCTCAAGAATCTTGTAACATATTGCCACTGATGGAACTTTGTTCACTATGTGAACTGCAGTGGTAAGGATTTCACCCCAAAATTCCTTCGCCAAACCAGCTGAGTGCCCAAAGCATCGCACTCACTCCAACAATGTCCGATTCATCCGCTCCACCACACCATTAGACTGCGAATCTCCAGGTGTGCTAAAATGACGGCGGATTTCATGGAGTTTGCAGAAATTTCTATACTCCTTTGAGGTATACTCACCTCCATTGTCAGATCTCAGCACATTCACGTGCTTTTCGGTTTGTTTCTCCACCATGGTCTTCCACTCTCTTAGCATGACAAATGTCCGGTCCTTTGACTTCATTAAGTACATCCAGATTTTGCGAGAGTTGATTAAGACAAAATACCTAGCTCCCCCTCTTGACGGCTATGGGCACGGACCCCACACATCTGTGTGTATATAGTCAAGTGGTCCTTGCTAGTATGTTTCCCTGTATTGAACTGCACCTTTGTCTTCTTTCCATACACATAGGATTCGCAGAGTTCTACACTCTCATTCGAGACTTCAATCAGTTTTCTTCTTCGAAGTACATCGAGGGTTTTGTCACATGGATGCCCCAAGCGATAATGCCATAACGTGGCTGAATCTCCGGGAACTGAGCTCGTACTGCTTACGTCTGCTTCACCTTCAACTGTGGTACCTTGAAGGGTATATAAGTTTCCCACTTTCCTTCCCTTCATCACAACCATGGCTCCTTTAGAGACTCTCAGATGGTCTTTTTCAAAAACCGACTTACATCCGGCATTCTCCAATACGCCTATGGAGATTAGGCTCTTCCGCAGATCTGGGACATGCCTCACATCAGTAAGTGTTCTCACTATGCTGTCGTGCATCTTTATCCGGACGGTTCCAATACCCATAGTCTTGTAAACTGCATTGTTCACCATGAGGATTGAACCTCCATCTTCCTTGGAACGGTATGTAGCGAACCAACTCCTATGAGAGTCATATGGTATTCATGAGCCATGTCATATTTGCATCACCTGCAATCCCTGCGGCAAACATCTCGATATCTCTAACCTTCATCACGGACTTGCTCACCATCAATCCCCAAAGATGCCGAACCGGACTCTTTCTCGGCATCCTTGCCTTTCTTCCTAACCTTGTTAGGACACCGGTTCGAAAAATGACCCATCTTCTGGTAAATGAAACATGTGATATTCGCATACCTATCCTGGGAATGTCTCGACTTGGAGCGGTCATTGTTCTTCTTGAAGCCTCCTCTTCTTTCCTGTCGACCCCTCACATGTAATGTCTCATCGCGGTTACTCACATGTTCTCTACCTTGAACCTTGCCACATGATTGCTCGGTGTGAAGCGCTGCCTTCACCTCTTCCACGGTGAGAGTTGTTTGGTTATTAATCATCGACCGAACGAATTGGTTAAACTCCTCGGGCAATGAACACCACAAGATAACCGCTTGTTGTTCATCCTAAATCTTCACATCCATATCCCGCAACTCCAGCACTATCCGGTTCAACTCATCTATGTGATCCTTCACCGCTGATCCAGATTTTATTTTGAGAGTATACAGCTGCTGAAGCAAATATATGCAACTCGTGAAGGATTTCTTCATATATAGTCCCTCAAGCTTCTTTCACATGTCAGATGATGTAGCCTCATCTAAGACTTCCCTCAGAACATTATCTGATAACGACAACCAAATTGCGGTGTAGGCCTTCCTATCCATCTCCGCCTTAGCAGATTCTTTCACCTCATTATCGATATTCGACACATCGAATACGATCTGGTAACATCCCGTCTGCATCAAAACATTCTTCACCTTCGTCTACCAGATTTGAAAATCATTCCAGCCGGTGAACTTTTCAATGTTCAATGTTGCTAAAGATGTCATCTTTTTGCCACTAACTTCCTTTGCAAATGAACCACAAGATCTGATACCACTTGTTGGGAATAAAACAACACGGCGTGGCGGAACACAGCGACGCCTTGGGATCCAAGCGGAATACCAATCAGTAATCTATGGCTAGCAAAAGAACCCCAATTCACCCAACAATAAACCGTACGACCTTGCAATAGAAAGTAGCAAACGAATAATAGAAACAATCAAATCAAACGCATACAGGAGAGAAATTACCCCGATTCGGTTGTAAACAACCTACATCCAGCAATCCGAGACGATTCCACTATCAGAGAGATCCACCAATCTAAGTTTACAATCTTGCTTCCGCTCACATGAGTAATAACTTGGCCAATAGCACAAGCCCTCATAAACGCACTCAAGGAAGAAGAAATCAAAGGATGAATAGAGAAGAAAACACTCACCTTCTCAATCAAGAACTCCAAACCCTAATCTCTCTCTAGAATCTCCAAGGGGTGTCTTTTGGCTTTCAAAAGCTCCAGATATAAGATAGAGGCTTAACCTAACTTGAAACAACAATTAGGTTTAAGTAGGGACCCCAAACAATGGAGAAAACCAGATCTGGCCATCGGTTGCGCTGCTGGCCCCTCGCGCTGCTCGGCCCGAGTAGCATCCATAGCTCGGTCTGCGCGACCGAGCTGACACGCGATGCTTCTGCCGCTGGGTGGAGTCGAGTCGACTCGGTCGAGTAGCATGGCTACTCGACCCGAGTAGGTATTCCCTACAGAGCTCTCTCAAACAGCAAACTCTCGGACTTCTGATACCATCAGAATCTTACTGTAGCTCGACCGAGTAGCCTCCTGCTCGACAGAGTAAAAGGTCGCCCGAGTCGGCGAAAACCCCCCACTACTTACTGTCTCTGCTCTGCTCCTGTAGCTCGGTCGAGTAGCATACTACTCGACCGAGTCGCCTGAGAAACCTTCACACATGAGACTTGAATCACAAAAAAACAACAGAACCAACAAGCAAATCTAATGACTGTTTTTACAAGACCCGAAACACTATATTGTACTGTATATGAAAGTAATGCAAAACAAATGATCTATGAATTGAATTGAGCGACTAATCTTAATCAATGTATATGAAAATTCTGCGGTTTTGAGCATCTTACAATCTGACTAAAACTTTCAGTTGTCAGCACTTTGGCTTTGTGCAAGAACTTCTATGTGCGAAAGACCAAGCACTGGCAGCACTTGGTATGGGGCGAAATATCTTGTTTACTAGCAGAATTATGTCTTGTCCTAAAGAGTAAAGACCAAGTTATATTATCCGTAACTGTAATAATTTATCCAATAAAAGATACATATGACGACTCTTAGGAAAAATATTTTGACTCGACGGCATGCATTCACATAAAGCCCCAGTGAGAAACAAGAAAATCCTCCAGACTACAGTCAAGATGTTTACAAACTATACAGTTTTTAAAACATAAATAAACTACAGTCTAGAAAATTTTGAAGACAAGATTTGAACACAATTGTGCTCGGATTTGAGAAGACAGAGGGGAAAAGAGACCAAATAAGATTTTATTAGTATTTTCTTCATGCGTGAGATAAAAATATTGACTGCATTCAAGCAACAGCATATAATTTATCTAAAAGGAACAGTAACGTTCCACTCATCCCTGCATAACTAATGGCTTAACGTAGGAACATGTGGTCCATGGATAACTAAACTGTCCCCACATGGGGTGACTTTCTAGTTCTTGCACCATGAATTAGTAGGTGTAGAGCAATTCAAATCATATGTTTTCTCCACTAATTACTGCATAACCAACGATTAATCCCATTTTTAGCATACTTCTAAATTTCTGCCCAGGTTTAAGGTGACTAAGTTTTTGCTACTTGTTTTATTTCTCCTCCTAATCTTTCAACTCTCTTCTGGAGGTGCACTGTGTAGTACTGTGATTTATATAGTATGATTTGAATACAGAAGTAATTGAATACCGCTAAACTTAAGATTTTAATCTAAAAAATTAATCATGGTTTCAATGGGAGACTGCACATTTTCAATATCGAATGAAGCTATCCACTGCAGCAGTGGTTATCGTTCGTAATTGAGGTGTTGATGTATTACCTAATATAAATCCAAATCAACCCTTTAGGTTTGGGTTGGTGAATTACCAGTTTTGATGGGGAAAAAAACATTAACAACAGTAGTTTTGTGCTATATAAGTACCCCCACTGAACCGTCATAACGATCAACAACACCCCATTAGCTTTCTAACCTTAAAGGGCCCCCTTATGGCAACGTGCAAGAGCTTGCTCTTTCATCTCCTCCTCTTCGTCTCCTCTTTCACAACATATGCACTCTACAATGTGCAAGACTTCGGGGCCAAGCCCGACGGCCAAACCGATTCGGCACAGCCGTTCCTCAAGGCCTGGGATACGGCGTGCGGTTCGTTGAGCCCCGCGACCATCCATGTGCCAAGTGGGAGGTTCTTGATCAGCCAGGCCGTCTTCAAAGGCCCGTGCAGGAATTCTGCGATCAAATTCATGATCAACGGGGCCATTGTTGCCCCTTCAACCTATGCCAGCCGTGGCGATAAAAGCAACTGGATCGAATTTGACAATGTGGATGGTGTGTCCATCGACGGAGGGATTTTCGATGGGAGAGGCGCGCCGCTGTGGGCTTGCAAGTTGGCAGGCCACCACAGCTGCCCAGATGGTGCAACGGTATGAGCTGAATCTCCAGAACTAGGACATAACACACAGAACTACGTTTAATCTTCTTGTGTGCTTGCAGTCTCTTCGCTTCATCGACTCGAAGAACATTGAAATCGTTGGCATGACATCTGCAAACAGCGAGCTGTACCACATTGTGTTCGATGGTTGCCAAGGTGTGAAGGTGGTCGGCGTAAACA
The DNA here is from genome assembly GCA_030789695.1 of Scilla litardierei. Classification (NCBI taxonomy): domain Eukaryota; kingdom Viridiplantae; phylum Streptophyta; class Magnoliopsida; order Asparagales; family Asparagaceae; genus Scilla; species Scilla litardierei. The sequence goes on along the minus strand of CM061138.1, from coordinate 39,248,625 downwards.
TCGTAGCGTCGGGCGATAGCCCGAACACAGACGGTATTCATGTCCAGAAGTCGAGCGATGTCAGCATTGAGCAGACCAACATCAAGACCGGCGACGACTGTGTTTCTGTCGGACCTGGAACAATTGGGCTCTACATCGAGCGCGTCTTTTGCGGGCCTGGGCATGGCATTAGGTACGTCTTGCAAAATTGTCACCTTTTAGTTGTAACCATACTTTTTCACGACTCTGTGCTGAAAACTCTGGCAGCATTGGGAGCCTGGGGAAGGGAGGATACCAAGAGGAGGGGGTGCAGAATGTCACCGTAAAATCAGTCGTGTTCTCAGGAACGGAAAATGGGCTCAGGATCAAGTCGTGGGGAACGAACACAAAAGGCTTCGTGAGCGGAGTCACTTTCATTGATGCAGTGATGAAAAACGTGCAGAATCCTATAATCATAGATCAGAATTACTGCCCTCACGACAGCGGATGCACTGGAAAGGTACTGGAAATTAACTGTATATATGAGTTAGATCATGCACATTGAGTTAATAGTCATCTCTCTTTTCTACCAGAGTTCTCACATAAGGGTGAGTCAAGTGAAGTACATTGACATCCGAGGATCATCTGCGACGCAAAAGGCGGTGAATTTTGACTGTAGCTCAAGCAACCCTTGCAGTGGCATCAGCATGGAAGACGTGAAGCTCACGTATGGGAATCAAGCGGCCCAGTCCTACTGCAGCCATGCTAGCGGAGTTGCTTCCGGCACAATAATCCCACCGAGCTGTCTGTGATGCCTCTGTATTAGCGCTAGCATGAGAGTCAAGAGGCCATGCATGAAGTGGCCAGATTAAGTAACCAGTCTTCGCATGAGAGTTCTCTCGGTTGTAATCCTTCGGGATGGTTTCGTTAAGATCTTGTTAATGAAACATGCCGTCCACTGCATCCCTGTTTGGTCAACATGAGAATTAGTAGCTAATCCTCTTTCAGTTCTACATTGTGTGTGATCACAAACTTCCTACACCTTTAGAACATTATTTCACTTTGCATAAAAGGAAGCTACGGTCATACTGTTGGGATACTTAATTGTTTGCTAGGAGAATAAAGTCAAGGATTGATGGCTCTTAATTAGGAGAATAAGTCAAGGATTGATGGCTCTTAATTAGGAGAATAAGTCAAGGATTGATGGCTCTTAATTAGGAGAATAATTTGATTTCTTTGTTAATGGCATAATATCCTCTAGAGGATTTGTAGCCTTTAGTTTAGCATTTTGCTATGCAACCTGTATGGCTATTAATATGGGATTTTTTTATGAGAATAAACAAGAAAATTAGAAGCTTTCCTTCCACCGAAATTGTTCGTCTTCCATAGGTGTTCCAACAATTGGTATCAGAGCATCCTTGGGAACCCTAGTAGAAGGAAGACGACGCCACAAAGTAAAAGGTGTTGTGAATGGGTATTTACTGGGTTGGTGAGTTATTGGGCCAACCCAAGTGGTTGGGCCCATACCCACTTGTATTCTCCCCTTTGGCTATAAATATAGACTTGAGGGCTCTCCCCTCAACACTTGATTCATAACACGTTATCAGCACGAGCCTCTAAAATTTTTCTCCACAAATTTTTTTTCCGTTCGTTGCGAAGGCGAAGGTGAAGGCGAGACGGGAGATCCACGAGCGCGGTGCAAGGCTTCCTCCATCAAGGGTCGTCATCCGCGTAGGGCTTCGAGCAACCGTCGATATATCCGAAGGACGGATATAGAGGTAAAAACACTAAAAATGATATTTTTAATCATACGTATGATTAACCCTCCCCTAGATCTCACAAGATCGTCATGGGGATTCATCGTCGCCTTGAAAACGACGGATTTTTCATCCCAAAAACCCAATTTTTAGGGTAAAACCCCAATTTTTAGGGTAAACCCCCAATTTTTAGGGTAAAACTACCCCCAATCCCCCCCCCCGGCTACGCTCCCCCCCATGGGGGGGCCTACCTCTGCCGCCGCCCACCCCCTGCAGGGGGGCGGCGCGGCCCCTGCCGCCGCCCTCCCCTGCAGGGGGGGCGGCCGCCGCCGCCCCGCCCCTACAGGGGGGGCGGCGGCCCCCTGGCCGCTTCCCCCCTCTGCGGGGGGCGGCCCCCAGGCCGCGCCCCCCTCTGCGGGGGGGCAGCGGCCTCCGCCGCTCCCCCCCCCCCCCCCCCCCCCCGCAGAGGGGGGCGGCGGCGGCCCCCAGGCCGCTTCCCCCTCTGCGGGGGGGCGGCCCCCAGGCCGCGCCCCCCCTCTGCGGGGGGGCAGCGGCCCCCGCCGCTCCCCCCCCCGCAGCGGGGGGCGGCGGCCCCCTTGCCGCGCCCCCCTCTGCGGGGCGGCGCCCCCCCCCCCCCCCCCCCCCCCCCCCCGCCGTAACCCTAACCTGCAACAGAGAAAGAAAAAAAAAGACAGTGCTGTGGGCCTGAAGCCCACAGCAGATCTGTGGGCTTCAGGCCCACAGAACTCTTTCACAAAAAAAAAGATCTGTGGGCTTCAGGCCCACAGATTTTCTTTAAAAAAAAACAGATCTGTGGGCCTGAAGCCCACAGATCTCTGTGGGCTTTGGGCCCACAGATTTTCATCAAAAAAAAAATTGGGGGGAGGAAATAGGGCTATATATGTGCCTCAAAAGGCAACCTATTAGCCTAAAAAATTGTTTTAAAATGGGGATTCAAAGGCAAAATAATCGTGAAAAATCACGGTAAATTACGGGGGCAAATATCGGGCAGACAAGGGCGTTTTGGGGATTTGTTGGGGGACTTTTTGGGACGACGAGGGAGACTTTTCCCTCTTACAAAGAAAATGTTAATTTTGGCTCTTAATCAATTTGATTGATTAAACCATTTACTTTACAACCTATGCATCGTAATCTCTTTTACATGCTTTACATCTCTGGCAAAATTATGTGGATATTATTTGCGTGGTTGTACATTTTATTTAAAAACTTATAATTAGGAAGATCCTGCGACCGCTCTGCCGTTAGTTACCTAACCTAACGGTGTATGACGTTGCCCAGTGGTCCAATAATTATTAAGTGATTAAATATTGCTTTATCCTCATATGAATAAACTGCCTGTGATGTCTGTGGATGAAAATGTTGATGAGCACAATATTCTTGCATGAATTGCTAAATGTGGTTTTTGGATCGGCCGTTTAGTCCCACAGTTTATTTCCCGCACTTTTTCTTTTATTTTTGAGAGAAATTGTAGCGAGGAATTTATGTAAATGTCAAAGAAAGAAGACCTACTTCCATGGAATCGGAAGCTACGCTTGAAGACGAAGATATTAAAATGGGACCCACGGGGTTTCCAAAGTTGTATTTTCATTTTAATTCAAGCTGCAAATTTGTATAATTTGGACTGTGGACTTTTTGGACTCTTTCTTGTGGGACTGGCCGATCCACACATTTAGCTTTTCATTAAATATTGCTTCCGCATGAAAATGTTTTTCTGGTTGATTATTAATTCATGCATGTTTGTGCTCTGCTAGATAAATGGCTAAAATTGCAAGCGTTGACTTTGAAGTGCTGGATGCATCAGGCAGAAACTATCTAAGCTGGCAGCTAGATGTTAAGTTTCACCTGCGGGCCAAGTCCCTCATCACTGCTGTGACTGAAAAAGAAAATGTTAGCGATATAGAGAAGGCGCAAGCCATCATCTATATTCGCCGCCATGTGGACAAGACCTTAAAGGCTGAGTACCTTACGGTCGAAGATCCACTTGAGCTATGGACCGCCCTTGAGGACAGGTATAAACATCAGAGAGATGTCATACTCCCAAGGGCGAGATATGAGTGGGAGAACCTGAGACTGCAGGACTTTAAGTCCATTGCTGAGTACAACTCAGCACTCTTTAGCATCACCTCACGCCTGAAGTTGTGTGGTGAAAAAGTCTCAGAAGATCGCATGCTGGAAAAGACGTATACGTCATTCCATGAAAAGGATGCGATACTTATGCAGCAATACCGTGAACGTAAGTTCACCAAGTATTCAGAGCTGCTGTCATGTCTTCTCATGGCCGAGCAAAACAGAGAGCTTCTTCTCGCCACTCACAATATGCGCCCTCCCGGCACTGTCCCCCTACCAGAAGCTCACCATACCTCTTCCTTCAAAAAGAAGAGGGACAATAAAAGAAAAGAAAGACCACAGAAAGGGGGGCAACAGAAAAGAGCCAAGGGCCCACCACAGCAGCGCAAGAATGAAGGGAAGCGCAAGTTCACCTGGCGCAGGAATGATAACAAGAAAAACAATGCACCCCCACCCAAGAGGGACTGGGAAGACCAGTGCCACAGCTGTGGCATGACAGGCCACTGGTCTAGAGTGTGCAGGACCCCAGTGCATCTCCAGGAGCTTTATAAACAAAGCAAGAAAAAGAATGCTGAATCAAACCTGGTGGCTGCGAATAATGCAGTCAAATTTACAGCAAAAGACTTCGAGTCAGATAATCTGCTTGATTAGCCTGTTATCATTTATCTTAGCATTTCTATTGTATGAACATTTTTATTTCATGAGAGCTTTTATGTATCTTCAATTCTGCTGAATAATATTTAGCTTTTCTGAATGCAAACGTTTACTCATTTTTTAGATGGAATGCTCTCATGACTGCTTAGTAGACAGCGCGTCAACACATACGATCCTTCAACACAAATGCTATTTTCATAGCATTATCCCGTATAAGAGCCCTGTAAACACAATTTCAGGGCCATCGGACATAATTGAAGGTTCTGGGAATGCAACCTTGTTGCTACCCAATGGAACAGAAATAAAAATAAAAGATGCACTTTACTCTCCGAATTCCAAGAGAAACTTACTAAGTTTCAAAGATATCCGTTTTAACGGATTCCACTTGGAAACCGCAAATGTCAAAGAAAACGAATTACTGTATGTAACGTCTCAAGAAAATGGAGTTAAAATCATTCTTGAACGTTTTGAGAGCCTCTCATCGGGCCTCTACCATACAAAAATTCGGAGAGAGGAAGCAAACCTGACGGAGCACCTGCAGTGCCCGACACCGGCCAAATTCTTACTTTGGCACGATAGACTTGGCCACCCCGGATCTGTGATGATGCACCGCATCCTAGCACAATCCCATGGGCATAACCTGAAGAACCAAAAGATTCTTCAGAAGGGAGAATTCCCTTGTGTACCCTGCTTTAAGGGTAAATTAATAACAAGGCCATCACCACTAAAAGTGGATGTCGAGTCTCCTAGCTTCCTTGAAAGAATACATGGAGACATATGTGGACCTATCCACCCCCCTAGCGGGCCTTTTCGGTACTTTATGGTACTGATTGATGCATCTTCGAAATATTCGTATGTGTGTCTACTTTCAACCCGAAACTTAGCTTTTCCAAAGCTTTTGGCACAAATAATAAAGTTGCGGGCGCATTTCCCAGACAACCAAATAAAGAAAATACGTCTGGATAATGCGGGGGAATTTACCTCTCAGTCATTCCAAGAATATTGCCAGGCAACGGGAATAGAAATTGAACATCCAGTGCCACATGTTCACACCCAAAATGGGTTAGCTGAGTCGCTAATCAAAAGACTCCAATGGATCGCACGACCATTGCTGATGAAATCCCAGTTGCCGGTGGATGCATGGGGACATGCAATTTTGCATGCTGCATCACTAATAAAAATAAGACCCTCAGGAGGTCAGAGTTTATCTCCAATGCAACTCGCATATGGAACGCCGCCGAACATCTCTCACTTGAGAATCTTCGGCTGCGCAGTTTATATCCCCATTGCACCACCACAGAGGACCAAGATGGGCCCTCAACGTCGCCTAGGTATCTACGTAGGGTTTGACTCACCCTCCATTATAAGATACCTAGAACCCCAAACGGGGGACGCCTTCAAGGCACGCCTTGAAGACTGCAATTTTGATGAGACGTATTTCCCCAAAATGGGCCTAGACATCGAAAAGTCTAGTGCAAAGCAAATGTTGACGTGGGATACAAAAAGCTTGACCCACTACGATCCGGTAACAAGACAATGTGATGATGAGATCCGGAAGATCTTACACATCCAGGACACAGTCCATAGATTACCGGACTCGTTCACTGACAACCAGAAGATTGTCAGATCACACATCCCTGCTGCGAATACTCCAGCTAGGATTGACATCCCGAAGGATGGATGCAATCCACCTGCAGCAGAAGTGGCTGCACCTCAACAGAAAAGAGGCAGACCACCAGGCTCCAAGGATAAAAATCCAAGAAAAAGAAAAATATCCGGAGACCTTGGGACGATACCCCCACAGAGAAACGAGCTCGTGTCCATACCCTCTCCCCTCCCGGAATCCACTGCAGAGGAACTGCCGGGAGAAACAGAAATATCACTAAATTATGTACGTACAGGGGAGGTATTGGACAGAAAGAGTACAGTCGTCGACGATGACTTCGCGTTTCACATTGCCATTCACGTCGCCGGAAGCGATGATGATTATGAACCACACTCCGTTGCTGAATGCAAACGTAGAGATGATTGGCCAAAGTGGAATCAGGCAATAGAAGCCGAGCTGGACTCGCTTCAGAAACGAAAAGTCTTTGGGCAAATAGTCCAGACACCTACCGGTGTCAAACCTGTGGGATATAAATGGGTATTCGTCAGAAAAAGAAACGAAAATAATGAGATCGCACGCTACAAAGCTAGACTTGTAGCACATGGATTCTCCCAAAGACCGGGTATAGACTATGACGAAACATACTCCCCGGTCATGGATGCGATCACGTTCAGATTCCTGATAAGCTTAACAGCAAAGGAAGGCCTAGATATGCAGCTAATGGATGTTGTGACTGCGTATCTATACAGCAATCTCGACAAGGAGATCTACATGAAACTTCCTGATGGCTTTTCAATGCCTGCTGAACTGAAAGATAGACCTCGGGACGTCTATTCTGTTAAGCTACAAAGATCATTGTATGGTCTCAAACAATCAGGAAGAATGTGGTATAATAGACTCAGTGAGTTCCTTGTTCAACAAGGATTCACGAACAATGAAGTCTGCCCTTGTATCTTCATAAGAACAAAGGGAAAAGGATTCGTGATAATAGCTGTCTACGTAGACGATCTGAATCTCATAGGATCTCCCGAAGAGATCACTGAGATATCTGTAAGCCTAATAAAAGAATTCGAAATGAAAGACCTAGGCAAAACCAAATTCTGCCTTGGCTTACAGATTGAACATCAGAAAGACGGAATCCTATTACACCAAACCACATATACGAAGAAAATGTTGCAAAGATTCCATATGGACCACTGCCATCCATTAAGTACACCTATGGTAGTACGATCCCTGGATGCACATAAAGACCCCTTCCGGCCGCTGGAAGAGGGGGAGGACATACTTGGTCCGGAAGTTCCCTATCTGAGTACCATCGGAGCACTACTATATCTGGCAAACTGCACGCGTCCCGATATAGCGTTCGCAGTAAATTTGCTTGCCAGATACAGTGCAGCGCCTACGCAGCGCCACTGGACCGGGGTAAAGCACCTTCTGCGCTACCTCCAAGGGTCTACAGATTTGGGACTCTTCTACAAAAATGGAACATCCTCTACACTTGCAGGTTATGCTGATGCAGGGTACTTGTCTGATCCCCACAAAGCAAAATCACAGACTGGGTACGTGTTTACCTACGGAGGGACAGCCATTTCCTGGAGATCCATCAAGCAAACCTTGACGGCAACCTCATCCAATCACTCGGAGATCATTGCCATCCATGAAGCAAGCAGAGAATGCGTATGGCTACGCTCCGTCATCCACCACATCTTGTCTACGACCGGACTGAAGACGGGAGACCTCGAGCCCACTACCATGTTCGAGGACAATGCTGCTTGCATAGCTCAGCTACGAGGTGGCTTCATCAAAGGCGACAGAACGAAACACATTTCACCAAAGTTCTTCTGGACGCATGAGCTACAGAGAGATGGCAAGATCGACATCAGACAAGTGCAGTCATGTGACAATTTGGCAGATTTGTTCACCAAAGCGCTTCCTACTGCTACCTTTAGAAAACTTGTACATAGGATTGGAATGAGACGCCTAAGAGATCTGAAAGCTTGAGAGCTTGTACAGATCAGGGGGAGTTTGGCAGAGTTTGCACTCTTTTTCCTTAACTATGGTTTTTCCCACTGGGTTTTCCATAGCCAAAGGTTTTAACGAGGCAAATCTCACCAACTCAGTATCCTGAAGTATCCACCCCATGTGAGACCCATACAGGCTCAGAATCCTGAAGTATTCATGAGCGGGGTCCACAACCATGGCTGGATAAGGGGGAGTGTTGTGAATGGGTATTTACTGGGTTGGTGAGTTATTGGGCCAACCCAAGTGGTTGGGCCCATACCCACTTGTATTCTCCCCTTTGGCTATAAATATAGACTTGAGGGCTCTCCCCTCAACACTTGATTCATAACAAAAGGCGAGTTATTTTCTTCGAGTTTCTCTAAATGACGTCTGGAGGTGGTTCAGAGGATCCACCGAGGACGGGATCATACAGAGGAAACATCCAATACCCCATGCTCACGAGGAGCAATTACGGGGTATGGTCGATGAAGATGAAGGTGTTCATCTCTGTGCAGGAGGCATGGGAGGCCATCGACCCATCCGACCCAGCTGGGGTCATTGACGCCGGGAAGAACCATAGGGCTCTAACGGCGCTTTACCAATCCGTCCCCGATGAGATCCTCCTGATGTTGGGGGATAAGTCGGCGAAGGAGGCGTGGGAAACTCTGAAGACAATGAATCTAGGCGCAGATCGCCTCAAGGAGGCGAAGTTGCAGACGCTAAAGAGCGAGTTCGAGTCCCTTAAGATGAGGGATGCGGACTCGGTGGACGAGTTTGCCATGAAGTTGACGACCAACGTCAATAAACAACGAGAGCTTGGTGAAAAGCTCGAGGAGGTGGTTGTAGTGAAGAAATTTCTTCGTGCTGTACCATCAAAGTTTATCCAAATTGCTTCCAACATTGAACAATTTGGAGACTTTAAGAAGATGACCGTGGAGGAAATAATTGCCCGTTTGAAGACCCACGAAGAGCGTATTCGTGGGAGTGTTGAAAGTGAAGATGGCCGAGTCCTTTTGACCCAAGAAGAGTGGACTGCAAGGAGCAAGAAGGCCATCGGTGAAGGAGGCCATGGACGTGGCCGCGGAAATTATGTCCGGGGACGCGGTCGTGGTGGAGGACGCGGTCGTAGTGGAGGACGATATTCCAATCCGAATCAAAAGGAGGGGGGCTACGACAAGTCCAAAATCCAGTGCTTCACTTGTCAAAGGTACGGCCACTACGCCTCTGAGTGCCCCTCTAGGAAGAAGGAGGAGAAAGCCAACTTCGCGGAGTTTGTAGGGTACGAGCCGGCCCTTCTTATGGCAAAGGGAGAGGGAGATCTTGCCCCATCATTGGTGTGCACGGAGCTTCTACTCAACAAAGAGAAGGTACGACCTGAAAAACATCGTAGTGATTGTGAAAATCACACGTGGTACCTCGACACAGGAGCGTCTAACCACATGACGGGGTCGAAAGATTTTTTCACCGCACTTGACTCAAGTGTGAGTGGAAAAGTAAGATTTGGTGATGGTTCCGCGGTAGAAATCTGTGGACGTGGAGAAGTTGTCATCAAAGCTTTGAAGGGAGATCTTATGGTGCTCACAAATGTGTACTACATACCCAAACTCCGCACGAATATAGCGAGCTTGGGTCAACTCGAAGAAAACGGGTGTAAGATCGTCATGGAAGGAGGTTACATGCTCTTGTTTAACCAAGAGAGACGCTTGTTGGCGAAGGTAGAGAGATCCAAAAATCGTCTCTACACTCTTGGTCTAAACGTGGATCGACCGGTGGCTATGTTAGCAGAGAAATACGCCGAAGAAGAGTGGCTTTGGCATTCGAGATACGGTCACCTAAACTTCCGGTCTCTCCATGACATGGGGCGGAAGGAAATGGTAGAGGGTATGCCCTCTATCAAGCATGTTCAACAACTTTGTGATGGTTGCATTGTGGGAAAGCAACGGCGCACACCGTTCCCACAAGAAGCTATTGGCCGGGCGAAGGAGCCACTCGGGTTGGTTCATGGAGATCTTTGCGGGCCGATCTCGCCACCAACTCCGGGAGGAGGTAAACAATACTTTCTCCTACTTGTCGATGATTTGAGTAGATATATGTGGATAGCACTAATTAAAACCAAGGATGAGGCCTTGGATGCTTTTATCAAATTGAAAGCATGTGCTGAGATGGAAGTGAATTACAAGATAAGAGGCCTTCGAAGCGATAGAGGAGGAGAATTCAATTCAAAGGCATTCAATTCTTATTGTGAAGAAGCCGGTGTCAAGCGGTTCCTCACGACGCCATATTCACCGCAACAAAACGGCGTTGTGGGGCGACGAAACCAAACGGTGGTTTCAATGGCCCGGTGCTTACTCAAGTCAAAGAACGTGCCAAATGAGTTTTGGGGAGAAGCGATGACTACGGCGGTCTACTTGCTCAACCGAGCGGCCACTCATGGAGTTGAAGGGAAAACCCCATACGAAGCATTCCACAAGAAGAAACCCAAGGTACAACACTTGCGGGTGTTTGGGTGTGTGGTGTTTGCGAAGATTGTGAAGCCGCATCTCACGAAGTTGGCCGATCGAAGCGAAAGGATGGTGATGTTCGGGTATGAGACGGGATCTAAAGCCTACCGACTATATGATCCAATTGCCAAAAGGATTCATGTGAGTCGGGATGTTATTTTCAAGGAATCGGAGAAATGGGAGTGGACGAAGGAAGCTTCGGATGGGCTCTCTGTTAGCGGAACATTTCTTGTACCGGAAACAGAAGCTGCTGCAGGCGAGGTGGATCTCGCTGGAGTTGCCGCAGGTGGGGCGGATCGGCCTGCAGGAGTCGCCGCAGGTGGGGCTTCGCCGTGCGGGGTTCTTCTGCCGGAAGCTGCGGATGACCGGGCTCTTCTGCTGGGAGCTGCTGCGAACGGGGTCCTTCGGCTCGAAGCTACGGGGAGCGGGACCCGCGGCGGGGAGCTGATACGAAGAGAGACTCTGGCCGCTTCGCCATTGCCTTCGGCGAGCGGGGCCTCGCTGCGGTCCGCTGCAAGTCAACCAGCTGGAGGTGGGGTCTCACCGGCGGGGAGATCTATTGGAGAAGGGTCCTCTGTTGGTGGGTCTCTTGGAGATGACTCTCTGTCTTCTTCTATCTTGAGTGGACCAACACGGTTCCGGTCACTTCAAGACATATACAGTGAGTCACAGCCGGTGGATCTAGCGCTGGAGGATGCAGGTCTATGTATGTGGACAGCCGAAGAGCCATCAAGCTTTGCCGAGGCTGAAAAACATGCAAGTTGGCGAAAGGCGATGAACGAGGAGCTGACTTCGATCATTGAGAACAATACTTGGGAGATTGCCACTCTTCCAAGTGGCCACAAGACCATTGGTTTGAAATGGGTCTATAAAGTGAAGAAAGACTCGCAAGGTGAAATCATTAAGCACAAAGCTCGTCTAGTGGCGAAGGGATACGTCCAGCAGCCGGGAGTGGACTTTGATGAAGTTTTCGCTCCAGTGGCTCGAATGGAGACCGTGCGCCTTTTGATTGCGTTAGCGGCACAAGAAGGATGGGATATCCATCATATGGACGTGAAGTCTGCGTTCTTGAATGGTGACTTAAGTGAAGATGTTTATGTGTCTCAGCCGCTGGGGTATGTGCAAGCGGGAGATGAACATAAAGTGTTGAAGTTGAGGAAGGCCCTCTATGGCCTTCGTCAAGCGCCACGAGCATGGAACTCCAAGCTGGATCAAAGTCTCACCTCACTTGGTTTTGAAAGGTGCCCGCAAGAGCATGCCGTATACAAGAGGTACGTGGGGGATTCTAATCTACTTGTGGGAGTTTATGTAGATGATTTGATCATTGCCGGTTCGTGCGATATGGAGGTGGCTAAGTTTAAAGACCAAATGAAGGCGTTATTTAGCATGAGTGATCTCGGGCTCCTCACCTACTACTTGGGCATTGAGGTACGTCAAACATCTCAATCTATTACCTTGTGCCAAGCGGGATATGCCATGAAGATTCTTGAAAGGTGTGGTTTGGCGGATTGCAATCCGTGCCAAACTCCAATGGAGGAACGTCTCAAGTTAAGCAAAGAGGATACAAGTCCGTTGGTGGATGCAACGGAATATCGAAGCATTGTTGGAAGCTTGCGCTATTTGGTCAACACACGCCCGGATATTTGCTACTCGGTGGGGATAGCAAGTCGGTTCATGGAGAAGCCCACCACCCAACATCAAGCGGTGGTGAAACAAATATTGAGGTACATACGAGGCACGATTGGGTACGGTATAACTTATGGTCGGAACGATCGTGAAGCAAGACTGGTGGGCTATAGCGATAGTGACATGGCGGGTGATGTAAATGATAGGAAGAGTACCACGGGCATTGTTTTCTTTCTTGGAGGAAATATCATTACTTGGGCGTCACACAAGCAAACGACGGTGGCTTTATCTTCTTGTGAGGCGGAATATATTGCGGCGGCAACGGCCTCTTGTCAAGGAGTATGGTTACTTCAATTACTTGACGATATACGGAAGCGTTCAAGATGCAAGGTCTTACTTAGAGTGGACAACAAGTCGGCAATAGCTCTTTGCAAAAATCCGGTGTATCATGGAAGAAGCAAACATATAGACACTAAATATCATTACATTAGGGAGTGCATTGAGAAGGGCAAACTCGAGGTGGAATATGTCAACACTCGTGAACAATTGGCGGACATGCTCACAAAGGCACTTGGGAGAGTCAAATTCGTCGAGATGCGAGAGAAGCTGCGGGTGCGGGATGTGAAGATATGGCAAACAACTAAGTAGGGAGTGTTTGTTGGGATACTTAATTATTTGCTAGGAGAATAAAGTCAAGGATTGATGGCTCTTAATTAGGAGAATAAGTCAAGGATTGATGGCTCTTAATTAGGAGAATAAGTCAAGGATTGATGGCTCTTAATTAGGAGAATAAGTCAAGGATTGATGGCTCTTAATTAGGAGAATAATTTGATTTCTTTGTTAATGGCATAATATCCTCTAGAGGATTTGTAGCCTTTAGTTTAGCATTTTGTTATGCAACCTGTATGGCTATTAATATGGGATTTCTTTATGAGAATAAACAAGAAAATTAGAAGCTTTCCTTCCACCGAAATTGTTCGTCTTCCATAGGTGTTCCAACACATACTGCCCATGAAGGCATCCCTCCAACTCATCAGTATCGGTCCATAGGTTCACGTCTATTCACAAATATAATCTCACTGGATAAAGATATGTAAGATTTAAAAGTTTAAAATCATTCAAAAATGTTTAAATCATGCTTTTAAAAGTTTAAAATCAATTCAAATGAGAATTATGGAGAATTAGTATCCATTTTGGATAATTACCAAGCATAGTAGTAGCTCTTTTGATGGTGTCTTGTTACGAAAAGATCACCCGAGATAGCAAATCCTACAACTAGCTAGAGAGTGGGGCTCACAAAAACAACCAAACAACTTTTGTCCTAATCGGATCTCGCGTGAGCAAATTGAGCAAACGAAGTATGCATACAATCAACAAATGCAAGAAAGTAAATGAGGCCAAGACGTTACACTGGATCGGTCGAAGACTCGACCTACTCCGACATTCCGAGATAATTCTACTACTCTGATCAAGAGTTACAAGCTTTACATCACTTCTTCTTCAACCCTCAAGTGTGTAATAACTTAGATGATACACCAAGCCCCCACTTTCAATCCCACGAATAAAAGTAAAACAGATAATAAAAGAAGACACAAGAACCTAAGAAATCCTAAAAGCCATTTATCTTCTTTGGTTCTTCTCTCTTCTAATCTCTCATAAAAGCTCTCTTGAATGCTCAACAACTCTCATACACACTCAATCATGCCCTAACGTCTCTCAAGCAGCCCCCTTTTATAGCCCCCAAAAGATGCAAACAATCGTGGCCAGTGGATTGAGAAAGAGCACAATTCAATTGTCAGAAATCGGGCCCAGAAAATAACTCAGCCGGCTACCAGACGTCTGGAAGATGCGTTCCGATGTCTAGTCCCTACCTGGTGTCTGGAAGATGTGTGCCAGGTGTCTTGTCCCCAACCAGATGCATGAGCCAGTTGACGCCCATGCTTCCGAGCGTTGCAAGAAATTACTTCAAATTCCACATGTGTCTGATGGTGCAGAGCCAAGCCCCTGACTGCCCAATGTCTGATATGTCAGATACATCAGCCGCCTGTGCTAGCTCGTTCAAACATCTTGAACCACTATTTCAGACATCTGACAATTCCAGATTCTGGATTTTGCAACACAAATTACAACACTTTACCCGACTCCAAAATCCACAGAGACCTTCAACAAAACACCAGTAAGCTATACTTTGATCAGAACACATCGGCCACTCCATAGGCGTCCTCGTCATCCTCAGAACCGTGCCCTCTGGTGCCACACTCAAACCATCAAACGGATCAAGCTCAAGCAAGTCTTGAGCTTGATGGTTGGATCTGGCTTGGTAAACATGTCTACATGATTCTCTTCTATCGAACCCTTCTGAAGCACAATCAGTTGCATTTTCTCTTCCAGAAAACAATTACGCACCTTAATGTACTTGGTTCTCGAACTGTAGGCCTGATGCTTGGCAAAATATATGGTACTCTGACTATCACTGAACACCATTGACAATCTCTACAGCATGCCTAAATCCTGTAACAGACTCCTGAGGTACTTCACATCCTTTATAGCTTCCACTACGGTAATCAGCTCGGCTTCTGTGGTTGACAACACAACCACTTTCCGTTGGACAGATCTCCACGACACCGCTACGATGCCCAATATGAATACGTACCTTGTGGTAGATCTCCACATGTCTTGCGTGCATAATCCGAGTCACGAAACCCATTCAATACCACCTCATCTCCTCTGCCAAAAAACAAGCCCAAACCAACTGTCACATTCAGATATCACATAATCCACTTGACGGCCTGCCACTACTCTTTGTCAGCATTTGACATGTATCTGCTCACAACCCTGACTGCATGTACAAGATCTGGACACATGCAAACCGTTGCGTGCATAAGACTCCCCACTACACTAGCATACGTCACTTGAGACATTAGATTCTTCTCATCATCAGTACTAGGCGATTGCAACACCGAAAGCTGAAGATGAGCTCCAAGGAGTGCAGAAATGGGCTTTGCACTCTCCATCCCATAACGGATGACAACATTCTGAACATACCCTTTCTGACACACCCTCAACTCACTCTTCCTCCTATCCCAGGTAATCTCCATACCTAGGATTTTCTTTATCGGGCCTAAGTCATTCATGTGGAACTCTCTATCCAATTCCACCTTCAATTTCTTGACCTCACACATGTTACATGAAGCAATCAATATGTTGTCAACATATAGCAAAAGATAAACATGAGAACCATCATCCAATGTGCACACATAAACGCACTAATTCTTCACGCTCCGCTCTTTATCCAATGCCCAACATGAAACTATCAAACCTCTTGTACCACTGTCTCGGGGATTGCTTCAGTCCATACAAATATTTCTTCAATTTGTAGACAAAACTCTCATTGCCCTCTAACACGAAACCCACCGGTTTGTGCATGTAAATTTTTTATCCAACTCACCATGTAAAAATGCAGTCTTGACATCGAGTTGCAGATTCTTTAAGTACGAGATCTTCATTCCAACACCAGCGAAGTGTCAAGCAGAGGCAGTCGCTCCATTATTCCTAAAGCACATGGTGAAGTATTGGGGCTATCGAAGACTATAGTGAGTGATATTGATACTCGCTTCACGGGAAGGTTCTGGTCGAAGCTCTTCAGATTGATGGGATCTGATTTGAGCTTCTCCACCAGCTTCTACTCTCAGATGAATGGTCATACAGAGAGGGTGAACGGGCTACTAAAGGTGTACCTGAGGCACTATGTGAGTGCCAACCAAAAAGATTGTGTGAAATTGCTGGATGTGGCTCGGTTTTCGTACCCCTTTTAGAGGAGTGAGTCGACCGGAAAGAGTCCGTTCGAGATCGTGACAGGAGAACAACCACTCACTCTAAATGTTATTACTACGTGCTATAAGGGGAGTAGTCCAGCAGCCTACAAATTTGCTAAAAGGCGGCAAGAGCAGAACCAGTTAGCAAGGTCATGCCTTAGCAATGCGGCAAAACAGATGAAGAAGTGGGCTGCCAAGAATAGAAGACATAATGAGTACCAAATGGGGGACTTGGTCCTTGTCAGGCTTTTGACATTGGATCGATATAAGGGACTACACAAAAGCATGATATGGAAGTATGAAGGCCTATTTCCAATAGTCAAGAGAGTGGAGAATGTAGCCTACAAAGTAGAACTTAATCCAATCATCAAGTACCGTCCAGTCTTCTATGTGACTATGTTGAAGGCATACCATAGAGATCCAAAAGACTCGAGCCGAGGAAAGTCTTCTCGTGCGCTGACAGTAATAAGATGGAATTCGACAATGTGGGCGAGGAGATCATTGCGTATAGGATTGTTCGAGAAGCCAACAACCATTCACGGCTGGAGTACTTCATCAAGTGGAAGGAACTGCCAGAAAAACGAGAGTAGCTGGGAACATGTGAAAGCTCAATGGCAGTTCAAGGACTTAGTGGAGGAATTCTGCAAAGAGAAAGCCAAGCGATGAGGAAATCGTCGAGATAGGTGGGGGAGAATGTCACGAACGCCACATCATCGCCTAGTTGGCGCTTACCAAGCACGTGAGTTGACATTCTCTAGAGTAATCCAAGGGGATTCTTGTAAATAATGTATTTAGAATATTCTTGGGTATTATTGAGAATTCTTTAAAGAGAGAATTTAAAAGATCATGGAAGATTTTAGAAGCATAATTTCTGCCATTAATTGTAAGAGATCATCTCCTATAAATAGAGGCAAGATGAGATCATTTGTATCCAACAAAAAGTTGCCAACAATAAAAGCAAATACTATTAGTAATAGGACCCATTTGGCCTATTGGGTATCCACCCACATGAGTAACCAATATGAATACTATATAAAGGGGGCTAGGGGTTCCCTAGCCTCAACCTTCTCCAAACCTATTTCTCCTTCACAACACGTTATCAGCACGATCACGCTCGATGGAAGTAGCGACGGCTCGTGAGAGGAAGGCGCCCGGCGGAAGCTCCGTCAAATTTTTTCGTGACGCAAAGTTTCGTGAGATGACGCGGATTCTTCGGGCATCCTTCACCAAACGTCGCTAGATCTGGAGGACGGATCTAGTGGGTAAGCCTAAACAATTTTCTAGATCTAATACATATTTTTATGTGATCTAGATATCAAAAATATAATTGTTTATTCATGGATCTAAATTATTAGATCAAAAACTTGATTGTTTATATGTGAAATCAATGTTTCTACATCAAAAATCTATTTTTATTAGATATAACGTCGATTTAGAGTCTAAAAATTGACTTTTTTAGATAAAAATCTGTTTTTTTAAAAGATTAACAAAAAAGAGGTATTTTTTTCTTGCCCTAGCCGCCGGGCCGCCGCCTCTGGCGGCGGCCGCCAGAAGGCCACCCCCTGAGGGGGGTGGTGGGCTCCGAAAAAGTGCTTCTCTCAAGCGCAAGAGTCCGTACAAGTAGTATAATCCGGAAGTCCAGATGTCGAATCCTCGGGAGAAATCTGTTGAAACCACAAGCTTAAATCAAATAAAAAATCTACGTAGAGAAACTAAACACTTTAAATGGCGATGGTGTAAATGAGTTTGATGGTGAATTGTGAATACGTGAACGATACGAACAATGAAAATTCGTGAAAACAACAATGAGAAGTATGCACATGGTATGGTTTCGTTAGGATCAGTGATTCGTATACGTTGGTTGATCAAATATAACTCAATAAACCCTCCTTTTGGGAGCGATTCATCGGAAGATACCCTTTTGGGGATTCAAGCACAATATGAATTAAATAGTCGCTAAAATTATAATCCTATGAATACGGTATGAAGCTCTCTTTTGGAGAGATCAAAGCTCACCCTTTTGGGGTGATCATCAACCTAGTCACTTCTTTTGGAAGATGAAAAAGCGGATTTAATAGTTAAAATTACAACTTTAGCGACATAAACGCTTACGAACGATGATATTCAACCAAACAAATACGATTCACATCCCCTAACTACTCCATACCATGCACAAATAAGAATTAGCTACTCATAATGCAAGAATAAACTAGTTTCATAGCCAAATACTTCAAGTTCATAGCAAAATACAATAGAAAACACCCAAATACGGGGTATGAGTTTAAGAAAATATCACCAAATCTCCACTTTTAGACTCCAAACTCTCTGGAAAACTGAATAATAGCCTCTGGAAATTTACAGAATTTTTCAGAGAGAAAATTCGGCTCCTAGGTGCTCCAATACGCCAATAATACGCCCAAAAACCCTAGAATACGCTTAAATAATAAGATTGCGGGTTTACTGTGCTTCGCGGGTCGAAACCCGCACCAATTACGTCCAAAACCCGGTCCGCTAAGCCGCTGAACGATCTCAGCCGTTCATCGCAAGTCGGAGCAATTGTGGGACGTCCATCAAATGCGTGATCTAACGTGGGCACGACACGTGGCAGAGGATCCGGCTTCGTTCGGTGCCCGCATCCGCTTGCATCTGAGCGCATTCGCTCTCGTTCGTCCGATCATCATCGGACTATCCACGTGAAGCCACGTCGCCCAGGGTGCTGCTGCGATTTGATACGAAGTCGGATAGAATCGTGACCGTTGGATCTTCGAGCTGCGGCCAAGATCGGGCCGCGTCGCTCCTCCGATTTCGCGAGGCGGGGCGATTCAGGACCGTCGGATGTGGCGGGGATATGCCTGATGATCGCCGTGTGTCCCCGAGAACAACGCTCCGCTGCTTCGTTCCAGCGTGAGTACGGGCCGTTTGATCAGAGATCAACGGCCACCAAGCTGCCGCGTCGTCGCGCTTTCGTGACCGCTGGATGAAAGATGGGCGGCAAAGATTGAGCCACGTGGCACGCCAAAAGTCGTGCGCCTACCGTATATACGTATTTAAACGTATTTTCTTCTGTATTTCTTCAATTAAATGGTATTTTGCATTCAAAAATTCATAGTAATTAGCACAGATCTCAGAAAAATACAAATAAATAGTCGTTGGAATCGTGAGATTGAGACCAAGCTAGGAAAAATATAAGAATGCAAAAATACTCAGTAAAATTCATACTTTGTGTACAAATCAAGTGATTTGTTTTAGTAAATCATGATATACAAAATACGAATGTACTAGAGACCAATTAAGCATCATTTACACACAAAATATTGCTAGATGAGGGGTTAAATACGCAGTATTCAACCCAAATCACACCCCTAACTAGCATTTTGCTAGTCTCTAGCAAAAAAGAGCGATTAATAATACACCTAGATCACCTTATCAGATCTCAAATCATTCACCACCATACTACAACGACAAAAGAAGTTAACCACACACTAATATCAAAATTTCAAGCTCATCAAGTAATGGTACTTGTGGGTTTTCAAAAATGAATGTCAAGTATCTCAAATGGTTATAAAATAGACTTAAATTCACTATCCATTACTTCATAGCTCATAGTATACAAAATCAATGGCCCACACCGTTCAATCAAATATTCTAACTTGGAGCGTAGTTTTTTTCATGCAAGGCAAGCATCAAAAATAGGATGGTATCAAGACATACACACGTCAATCTTCATTCATAGGAAATCACACCACATCTTGTGTTTTCTTTAAGCTTTGGAAGTTCTCTTGCCTTGCTAATTATGCACACTTTTTCCTTCTTTTTGTTTTCTCTTTTTTATAAAAAAAGTTCTGCGTAATGCGCATCAAGCAACATTCGCAGAAAAAATGTATAACTTGGATCGATCCATCAAATGATTGAGGTTCCAGTCAATGGCTCCCAAATCGGACGATAATAGGGCATTAGGCCAAGACGGACCCCTCGGACTGTACTACTCGAGCCACCCAAGTTATTTCTTTAGTAACACATTTATTCATTTCTTTCTCTTCATTCATCTCATTTTTTCTTCTTTTGTGTGTGCATAAATAACTTAGCAAGATAGCTTCCTTTTCTTTATTCTTTCACAAGAATGGGTTATCCTAATCCTTTCAAAATACGGTGTACACTTTTCTACCCAAAATCATACAAAGCATGCAAATAGCAATGAATACGAGATAAAAAAGCAATGCTCCAGTTATTTTGTGAACTTATTCGTGCATGAACTTTGGTGTGTTCCATTGAAAGCATACTACTTGCTAATTCATAATTTCTAGCTTCATTAAGTCGTCAATTAATCATACAATTGAGATATATCAACGAAAATTTCACCACAAGTACTTGCATTCATATCAAATGAGACTGAAATATTCGACAATAGTGGTGGAAGAAAATAAATCACGAGTGTACGGTGGTGAATAAATAGCGAGAAATTTCATCACATGAGGGTCATTTCTAGGTAAAATAGATTTTGGTGATATATCTTAACTCAAAATTTTTCTTTTTTTTCAATGAAAAAAGGGAACTAAAAAAATCCTAAAAGAAAATGAAAAAGAAAATAAAGAAAATCCTAAAAGTTATACCCACCCCCCCAACTGAAAATAGATATTGTCCTCAATGTTAGGAAGAGGGAATCATGGAAAGAACACACCTGATTAGTTCCCACCCGAAGGTGGGTCTGTGAGATCCATGGTGCTTGCTTCCTTGGTCCAAGGCTCGTGAAAATGCTTCAATCTTTGGCCATTCACCTTGAACTCACTACCGTCTTTTTCATTCAATAATAGCACTGCGCCATGTGGGAAAACTTCTTTGACTGTGAAAGGCACATACCACCTAGAGCGAAGCTTTCCGGGAAAGATGTGTAGCCTAGAATTGTACAGAAGAACTTTTTGGCCTGGGGTGAACTCCCTCCTCAAGATCATCATGTCGTGGACGGATTTCATTCGTTCTTTTGATATTTTAGCGTTGTCGTAAGCATTTCTCCTCAGCTCCTCTAGCTCCAACAATTGTAACCTGCGAGAAGCAAAAGATGTATCAGTATCAAAATTCAATTTCTTTATAGCCCAATAAGATCTATGTTCTATCTCAACATGTAAGTGACAAGACTTCCCAAAAACAAGACGGTAGGGTGACATCCCCAAAATTGTTTTGTAGGCCGTCCTGTAGGCCCACAACGCTTCAGGTAAGCGCAAACTCCAATCTTTTCTTGATGGATTCACCGTTTTCTATAGAATTCCTTTGATCTCTCTATTTGCCAACTCTGCTTGACCATTGGTTTGGGGGTGATACGGAGTAGAAACTTTGTGTGTGACCCCAAACCTCTTCATCAAAGTAGTGAACATGCGGTTGCAAAAATGAGACCCACCATCACTGATCAAGGCCTTTGGCACTCCAAACCTAGAGAAAATGTTCTCTTTGAGGAACTTAAGCACAACGGAAGTGTCGTTCGACCTGCAAGGAATAGCTTCCACCCATTTAGAAACATAATCAATACAAACCAAAATATAAGCATATCCAAATGAAGGTGGGAAAGGTCCCATGAAGTCTATGCCCCAACAATCAAATATTTCAATTTCTAAAATGGGGTTTAGAGGCATCATGTTACGTCTAGTAATACCCCCTAATTGTTGGCATGCAGCGCAAGTCTTGCAATAATGAAATGTATCTTTAAACATAGTTGGCCAATAAAAGCCACATTGCGAGATTTTTGCCACAGTTTTGTTCGGAGAAAAATGTCCACCACATACTCCATCATGGCAAAATTGTATCACACTGGTTATTTCATGATCAGGAATGCATCTCCTAACAATTTGGTCACTACAATATTTATATAAGTACGGATCATCAAAGAAGAAATATTTTACCTCGTACTTGAACCTTTTAAAGTCTTGAAGAGACCAAGTGTCAGGAGTCTTACCAGTTACCAGATAATTAACGATATCAGCATACCATGGAGAGGTGGAAACGCTAAAAAGATGCTCGTCTGGAAAGGAGTCCTTCAAAGGCACATCTGCTGAATCAAGGCCTATTGTCAATCGTGATAAGTGGTCAGCTACTAGATTCTCCACGCCTTTCTTGTCCTTGATTATGACATTGAACTCCTGCAACAATAAAATCCATCGTATCAATCGAGGCTTAGCATCTTTTTTAGACAATAAATATTTTAAAGCAGAGTGTGTAACAACCCTAGTGTGCAAATACTAAGTAATCGTTAAATTCATCCAAGTTTCTCGTACATGTGCACACCAATCCCGGGGAGTGGAGAGATTTACAAATTGCCCCTCGATTTTTCATTTATACCCAAATGAGGGTATCAATGTAAGATTGGGCTTAAGGCAAATTTCTTTAAGTGAAGGGTTATTGTGAAAAAGGGAAATGAGATATTTGCAATGGCAAACTTGTAATAAAATCAAACATTTGGATGGCTAATTTTGAAAAAAAAAGAAAGAAAAGAAAATGGGGGTATGGCAATAAGTTTGCCATACCAAAGTACACCTAAACCCCCCATCTCTCCCCTCACCCTACACCATAACCCCCCCCCCCCTCCCCTCTCCTATCTCCTAGGTCCCTTTCTCTCCCCCTCTCTCCATTATTTTCAGCCCATGGCTGAAATTAGCTAGGGAAAAAAAAGGGAAAAGAAGAAGGAAGAGAAGAAAGAAGAGAATAAGAAGAAGAGGAAGGAGAGAGGAGAAGAGGAGGCCAAGTTGATGGTAGCTCCCTCCAAACCCTAGGCATCCTTGAAGCTTCAAAAGAGGTAGGATCTTCTCAACCTACCTCTAATTGTAGATAATGGCAATAATGTTGTATGTTTAGGCTTCTTCATGAAAATTTGGGGAGAGTGTTGTAGAGCTAGGACTCTTGTTGCATGCTTGACAATTTGCTGAAACTTTAGCTAAGTGCTGGGATTAATTGGCTATTAGGAATGCTCTGAATATTTTATATGATATTTATCTCGTAGTTATGAGTAACTTTCATGTTCATCACTTTTTCTAATTCGAACTGAAAGTTGGGGTAAAAATTCTAATTGTGCAACATGCCAGGAATTCTGTCAAGCTGTACACATTTCAGTAAAACGAGCACCACTACCTGCACACATATTGGAATTTGTTGATTTTGGTCTTGTTGGAAATCTAACAAGTTTTTCTCAAAGTCCATCGAGACTTTTATGTTGAAATTCCGGCTAGAATATGCCCAAAATTGGCTTTGAACACAGACACAGAAATCTGTCTGTAGAACAGTTTTGACACCCTTTACCAAATAATTCACTATAAATCCAATACTTCTTATTTTTGTCTGAAATTTTATGGGTGAACTCAAAACTATAATATCTCCAACTTTCATTCTTTGAGATTTGTCAAATTCTCAAAATAAATGGGTTAAAATGCTGTTTTTCTATCTGTTCATGCAATTTCAGTATGTTGAAGGGTGTTGGGTGAAATTGGACTTGTGTGATATTGCTAATTTTTCACTCCAAATGCATGAATGATGTTGATGCATGTATGTAAGATTAGTTATACTATTTGTTACAAAAATTGGTGACATGATTCTCTTCATTTATGTGGCGCTCATTATATGTTTGTTAAAATGCCTGAATGAACTTAAGATTGAAGAAACTTGGAAAATGGCATTGTTAATTGTGTGACATGTATTACCCACGAGGAATTGTATATGATCAATGAGGTTATGATACATGGCTTATGGAGCATGCTAGTTTGTTGTGAATATCTTGATGAAAAGAATGAATTTGGACATCATTTACATACGTCATTTTACATGCTCAATACCCTAGGATTAATGATTAGCTAAAAGATAACCTAGGGATATCTTGTTCCACTCGAAGTGGGTGAGGACCCTAGGAGGGTTGGGGGAAACCAAGGTAACGAGTAGACATGCGGGGATGGACTGCTGGGTTGTGGACCACTCCTGACGAGCCCTCAGCGGCGGGGAGTTGGTGCGGTTGTGGTTGAGTTGGTTGTGTTGGTGAACGGCTTCTTTCGTAAGAGCTTGTCTCGGGAAGTCGTAGCATTCCACCCACCTTATCGGGTGAGGTCCAGTCCCCGATGTCTGACCCGTTACTGAGGTTTCGAATTCATGCATGAAAACTAACCTATAAAGGAAAAAAACAGTAACTCTGGAATGTGATGCCTTTTCCTTTGTTGTGATTCCTTGTTGTGCACTATGATTAGAGTAGTAGAGTTGTGGAGTTCCTACTGGGCACGCTGTGACATGTCCTCCCCCCTACAGGTCCAGGCACTGGTTCTCTGGCGGCGGGCCCGGGAGTGGAGACCCCGGAGGGCAGCTGTCTCAGCAGGGTCCGTAGTGTATGGTCAGTGTGGGTCGCGTGGTGTAGTCTTGGGTTGTGTGTGTGTGATGAACGCAGTGTTGTACCCCTGTTCCCTTTGTACCCCGTAGGGTTGAGTTGTACTTTTGTGGGAGCTTTTGCTGTTGGGGTTGTACAGTGGACTTGTGCGGTACTGGCCATGTAGTAGCGGTGCTCTGTGACTCTTGGATGTTCTGTTCGTCGTATTTTACCTTACTGCATGTGTTGTAGTGTCTTGTACTATCTTTCTGGGTTGGAGCTGTACTGTTCTGGTAATCGTTCAGTCTGTACTTTACTGCCTGTGTTTCCTCAGCGTTTGCAGTGGCCTGCGTGACTTTGGTGTGTACTTTAGCGCTTGGTACTCTAATACCGCGGCTTGTCACGTCGACCCTCCCTATTTTGGGCAGCGGGGCGTGACAGAGTGATCAGTATAAATCAAAATTGGTGATCCCAAAATATAGCTCCTGAATTTTTCCAACGCGAATACTACAGCCAGCAACTCCTTCTCGGTGGTCGTATAATTCCTTTGAGCATCATTTAGTGTCTTGCTAGCGTAGTAAATCACTACTGGAACTTTGTCTTTTCTTTGGCCTAGGACTGCACCAACTGCGTAATTGCTTGCGTCACACATTATTTCAAATGGTAGGCACCAGTCTGGCACCTGCAAAATGGGAGCAGAAATCAGCAACTTCTTTAAAGTTTCAAAAGAAATTTGACAATCAGGTGTCCAAATAAAATCCACATTTAAAGTTAGTAAGTTGCAAAGTGGGTGAGATATAGCGCTAAAATCTTTGATGAATCGCCTATAAAATCCTGCATGTCCCAAAAATGATCTGATGTCCTTCACACATTTAGGACTTGGTAGCTTCTCAATTACTGCTACCTTGACTCTGTCTACCTGTATACCATCTTTAGAAACCAGGTGACCTAGGACAAGTCCCTCTGTGGTCATAAAATGACACTTCTCCCAATTCAATAGGAGGTTCTTTTCAATGCACCTGTCAAGAACAAGAGCCAAGTTAGCTAAACAATCATGAAAAGAGCTACCATATACTGAAAAATCATCCATAAATACCTCAACAATTTTCTCAACCATATCATCAAAAATACTGAGCATGAATCGCTGGAAAGTAGCTGGAGCATTACATAAACCAAACGACATTCTTTTAAAAGCAAAAGTACCAAAGGGACAGGTAAAAGTGGTCTTTTCCTGGTCTTCAGGTGCAATCTCAATCTGATAATAACCTGAATAATGATCACTCCTTATTTTACACTTTTTCCCGCATGTTTGCATGCCATTTAGATCGCTCAAATCATGTTTTTCACGATATATCGACGATATTGCGATGCTTTTCACGATTTCTTGTTTTTGTCGCATTTCAGGTGATTTGGAGCGATTTGGAGTGATCTCGAGATACGCCTACTCCAGAGTGTCACCGACGACCTCCCCGATGGGTATTTTGCTGTTGGAGAGGAGCGGAAGAAGAAAGGACGTCGCAGGAGCGACGAGGAGGCCAAAACAAGCTGTTTGGGCATTTTTGGTGTCCCACTCGGCCGAGTGAAGGACTCACTCGGCCGACCAGCGAGACACTGCTCGGCCGACCAGATCGGATACGTTCCATACGTGCACTCGGTCGAGCATCGGAAGCCACATCGGCCGAGTGACGAGATCCCGTCCGCCCGAGTGGCACCCAGACGACGCATGTCAAAAATCGCCAACTTACTGTTTTTCGTCTGCCTGAGCTTCAGAAGACCCACTCGGCCGAATTGCAAATGCCGACCGCCCGAGTACCAAGAAGCCATCGGCCGAGTGACGACAACGCACTCGGTCGAGCGACTCCCGAAGTGAAGACCCCCGAAGACCCAGACTTACTGGAAATTTACAGGGTTTCTCACTCGGCCGAGCAACTTTTGTCACTCGGCCGAGTGCGACGCGCTGCCTGTAGCGAAAATTGCGGATTTCAGGCTGCGCAGGGGCATTTTGGTCACAGTTTTTGGACGATTGTGGGGGGTATTTAACCCCTGTTTTTACCCTAGGTTAGAGAGCTTTTCTCTTAGATTTTTGCAGCTTTTTAGATTAACTTTTTAGCTTTATTCTTGTGATTGGAGAGGAGACAAAAGTTGATTTTTTTGTTGAATTGTTTTGAAGAACTCCATTGGTTTGTGTCTCTCTCCTCTAAAAATTCTATTTTTATTGCATATCTCAATATTATGATGAATTCTCTTGTTAATTTCATTGATTATTTTTGTGTTTGTGCTATGAATTGTGAGTAGTCTCCACGTCTTGGGGCGTGGGGATGAACCCTACGAGCCCAATTTCAGATTTGTGATGAATTGGTAGAAATTTTGCTAGAGTTGCTATTAGGGTTAGATTGGGATCAATTTACTACGGATGGCTAGGTATTCATGTCGATTGGGGTTTGCAAGAGATTGGATCCCAATTCGATAGGAAACCCTAGAAATCCGAATTCGGTTGGAATCGAATTTCTGTAGTATCGGTTTGCAAGTGATTGGACCGATACTAGGGTTTCCGGTTGCAATTCCATACCGATACCCGTTTGCAAGAGATTGGACGGGTAGGAACTATCCCAATCTAGGTCGTGGCCCGAGTTTGCACGAGAGTGGGCGCGGGGCGCGATTGAACGATGATGTTGATCCTAATGCTAGCTTCCCTAGGCTAGGGTTTGCAAGAGATTGGACCCAAAACCTAGGATAGCTATAGACCGGCAACAGCGCTAGAGCGTGAGCTAGGTTCTACATTCAGTTGCAACTAGTTCATCCAAATTTTATTCTAGCAATTTTGATACCAATGAACCACATTGACGAGATACGGTGAGTAGCGGGGATTCCCCATTCCCTAGACGTTCTTTATTTGATTTGATATCTTCGTACTTTGTCTGACGATTGTGACAGGATCGCCAAAGGCAAATTCTCTCTTTTCTGTTCTTAAATAGCCAGGTTGATTGGAGCAAGCACGGTCATTCGTCCTCCCTGTGTTCGATAACCTGCTCGTTGCTATACCGTGCGCTTGCGGTAAAACTACAACCGTTCTTCGGGTTACATTCCGGAGCGATCAAGTTTTTGGCGCCGTTACCGGGGAGGCGATTGCGTTTGATCTTACCACCCTAGCTATTTCTTTCCTTTTATTTTATTTCTTTATTTTTTTTACCTAACCCTTCCATTGTGCTAATCACTCCTTTGAAACTTTGTTCTCCTGTGCATGTACACGAGATCCACTGCGGACCCTGAAGGTATATTATTTGATCCCGAGATTGAACGTACGGTGCGGAGAATCAGAGCGGAGAGGAGACAAGATCCGGAAGGGAGGTTTATGACCAACCCGGAAACTGCGGACCAATTAGCGGCAAGAATGGC
This sequence comes from Scilla litardierei, assembly GCA_030789695.1. Lineage (NCBI taxonomy): Eukaryota > Viridiplantae > Streptophyta > Magnoliopsida > Asparagales > Asparagaceae > Scilla > Scilla litardierei. The sequence continues at coordinate 39,220,897 of CM061138.1, read as the reverse complement.
GAGGATAATTTCTATTCGCGATAGGCTCCGGCCTAAGACCTCCTCTACGACCTCATCCATTGTCATGCCGGAGTTGGCGGCCGACAAGAACTTTGAGCTGAAGACTGGATTAGTGGTTCTGATGCAGCAGGATCCATTTCATGGGAATGCCCATGAAAACCCCCACTACCACATCTAGTTATTCTTGTCGAAGTGCGCCACATTTCAGATGACGGGGGTCTCCATCGATGCCATCAGACTGCGTCTCTTCCCCTTCACGCTAAAAGACAAGGCACTCTATTGGTTGAGGACGCAAGCTGAGGGAGTCTTTACCACTTGGGACGAGTTGGCGAGTGCATTCATTGACAAGTTCTATCCGTCCTCCAAGACGGTGAAGATTCGGAGCGCTCTTATGTCCTTCAAGCAAGGACCCCAAGAGACGCTCTATGAGGCTTGGGAGCGTTTTAAAGATCTGCAGCATCAATGCCCGCACCATAGCATTGAAGATTGGGAGCTAGTTCATAGCTTCTACAATGGTCTCCAACCGGATACCAAACAAATTATTGATGCCGCGGTGAATGGTGCTATCTTATCAAAGACTCCCGAAGAAGCTACGGCCCTAATTGAGGAGATGGCCTCAAACAATCAACAATGGGGCGATGAGCGAGGACACTCTACGTCCTCCTTGAAGCCAACTAGTATCTAGGAGGCGAAGGCCGTAGCGGAGCTTACGAGCAAGTTTGATTCTCTCCACAAGGTAGCGGAGAGACTGGAGAAGTTTATCACGGAGCCCCAAGGAACCCCTTCCACCTCCGCACCAACGAACCAAATGTGTGATTGGCAAGACCAATCTCAAGCATTGTATTTGGGAGGAGAGCAAGGAGAAGGATCCTTAGAGCAAGTACAATATGTCGCGGGGAACCAAGGATATTGGGCCAATCCGGCCACAAGAAATCATCCCGGTTTCTCTTACGCCAACAATGAAGGAGCTTTGAACCCGCCACAACAACCACCTCAACAAGCTCGACCACCACCACCATCCCAACAACAACACTATCCGCCGAGGGGGCCTCCACAACAAAATTTTCAACCGAAGCAACAAGTTCCACCATATAGGCCGCCCGGATACAATCAAGGGTGGAGAAATCAAAATCAAAACCCTCCACAAGCTCAACAACGATCCGACTTCGAAGCTAGAGTGGAGGAGTTTATGGTCGAGCAAAAGAAGGTCAATGCTTCCTTGAAGGCGGGCCAAGACTCCCTTACAACCGTTGTAGCTCAAATCTCGGAGCAATTGACGTTGCTCAATCGGAATACTCAACAATTGCCGGCGCAACCCGAGCAAAACCCACGGGGCAACACCGGCCACATCAATGCCGTGGTTGTCGTTACTACTAGAGGCGGGAAGGATACCACCCCCGTCATGATTCCTACCGAGGAGCCCGTGGAGGAAAGTTTAGAGCCAATTGAGCCGGTAGTTGAAGTTGAGAAGGAGAAAGAGCCGCAAGAAAAGGAGAAATCTAGAGCGGAGCAATTGATTGAGGAGAGGCGCTTCATGCCACCGGTCCCATTCCCCCAAAGGCTTGCTAGAGCGAAAATGGAGAAAAGGCTAGCAAAGTTTCTCGAGTATCTGAGAGGAGTTAGCCTCAACATTCCCTTCCTCGACGCCATCGTGGAAATCCCCACATATGCTAAATTTCTAAAGGATTTGATTTCGGGGGGGAAGAGGAAGGAAAAGATCATGCTAGCCGAGGAGGGCTCTTGGTTCACCAAGAGAGAGAAGGAGCCGGCCAAATTCAAAGATCCGGGGAGTTTTCGAATTCCTTGCACCTTGGGCGGCGTCCCTCTACAAAAGGCGTTGGTGGATTTAGGGGCTAGTGTTAGCCTCATGCCTCTCTCCATGTTCCTAAGGCTAAACACCGGGACGAAGTTGAAACCTACCGACATGCGGATACAATTAGCCGATGGACGGATAACAAGGCCGGTAGAGATCGCCGAAGCCATCCCGCTACAAGTCCCGGGGGGGCATATGCTTGCCATGTGACTTCGTGATCATGGACGTTAAGGAGGAGGGAGATACGTCATTGATACTTGGACGTCCGTTCCTCGCCACCGTCGGTGTCATTGTCGACGTGCGAGAAGGTACCCTAACTTTGAATGTCGGCAACATCGAGGTGGAGCTTCACAATCCTAAGGCTATGAAACACATGCCTTACCACGAGGAGCTTGACTACATGGACCTCCTTGACGAGGTAATTGAGGAGGCGATCCCCCATTCGATTGGCGCTCTATTCAATGAGGATTCCGAGGAAGGCCCGGATTTAGGCCACGCCGAGAAGAAAAATGATTCCCCCGACTTCTCCGCTGAAAATGATGAAGGCGACGCGGATGTCGCAAGGATTCGAGAGCTCTGCAAGCTCTCGAAAATGAAGTCTCCGAAGAAAGCTCCGCTGATACGGAAATCGGCGTCACCGGTGAAGCCGTTGACCGGAGCAAACGCTAGCTTGGGGGAGCCTCCCCCCAACACTACTCGAGACGGGAGACCACCGAGGGAGAACACGCTGCCGCAACTTTCGAATCCAAGCGTTCTCCCCGGAAAATTTGATGGGTGCATCTCATATGCACCAAACATCCCGCATTAATTGAAAATCAAAGGGGGTCGAGCTCACGACCTTAAACGAGCGCTTGTCGGGAGGCAACCCGACAGTTATAGTTTTATTTTCACTTTTCTTTTATTTTTGTTTTAGAAATTTTTAGAGTTTTGAGTCGTTCGCCCAAAAATCTTGTGATAACGGGTCCTATTTTTCCTGACAGGAGAGAAGAACGAGGTACCCATCATTAGGAGGATGCACAAGGCGACGAGGAGCGCCCCAGGAAGGCGCCTGATGCTTAGGAGGAAGATGAAATCAACTGGAAGAAGAAAGACGGAGTTTAGAGCCCACACGAAGACAAACAGCAGAAAACAGGGCTCACTCGGCCGAGCATACTAGTCACTCGGTCGAGCACACAAGTTCGTCCGGCCGAGCCGCCCACGAATGAGGGAAGTATGCTGTACCCAACTCTCTGTTTATTTTCCTGATTTCAGTATAACTGCTACTCGGCCGAGTATATAAATTCACTCGGCCGAGTAAAACTGATACGCTCCTAGGGCGAGTCTTGCCGAGTAGCTTGAGCCACTCGGCCGAATGGACTTACTCCGCTCGGCCGAGGGTGGCAAGGCCACTCGGCCGAAGCGTAGCGGGGAGGAATTTTTCTTAAAAGTTCACTCGGCCGAGCGACCCAGTCACTCGGCTGAGTCGTAACTTTTGCAATAAAAGGGGCTGGGGGCGCGTTTTTCGAAACGAAAAAATCCGATCGTGCCCCGACCTTTCGACTCCCCAGCGCCCGAACTCCTCGCCCACTCGCCCGACCGTCGACCCCGCGCCGCCGCTCGGCCACCCACCGCCGGCCGAGCCGCCGCCGCTCCTCGCTCGGGTCGCCGCCGGCGGCCACTGCTCCGGCCGACTCCGGTAACCCCATTTTCGCCTGTTTTCTCCTCTTTTGTGTATTTTTCGAGGATCCATGCGCTTAACGAACCCCAAACCCAAATTATTTTCTATTTCTATCTATTGTACTCCTAATGCTCCATACGTTTTGAATATTACCCGCTGATATCTCTGTTTCATGCGCAGGTTATTTTTGGGAGCTTAGGGGAGCCCAGGGGAGCTCCCAGGGACTGATTTGGGCTTCGTGGAGGCGCCGTCTTCGCATGCTTCCATTTATTTGCACTCGCAGCGTGTCGTGGTATACTCTTTCCTTTATTTTACGCACGCCGCACTTTTCACGCTTTTTGGTGAGCGCTCGGGGCCCATATGCCGCCCCGGACACGGCCACGGTCGAGGAGAGCTTCCGCCAAGCGGAAGCGGTCGGATGATGCCGGCCCCTCCCACGAGGTGGAGGACTCTCCTCCGCCTTCTCCACCACACCCTGTTCACCCTGCAGGCCCCACACACCCCGCACAGCCTGCAGAGCCCGCACAGCCCATACACCCCGCACAGCCACTCTCTGCCGCTCCACAGCCACCACCTCTGGCTCCACTTATCGGGCCGCTGGGGATCACGTTCCGGAACGACGCACACCGCGTCGCTTTCGAGCGTATCTCCCAGCGCTCGATCGTACCCTCCAGGTTTGCACACCTTGCCGACCTAGGACGCCTGGGGGTACTAGAGGGGATGCTCACGTTGTACGACAACGTGGGCTGGCGAGATTTCTTTCAGGTGTCGGCGGACACGTTTATCCGCCCGACACTTGAGGTACTTAATTCGATCGCCCGGACCGACGAGGGATGCTCGTTTCGGTTCATGGACCGAGAGTGCCAGGTCACTCTCGGTATGATGAGAGCCTTCTTCTCGTGGCCCGATGTCCCTGGGGCCGACCGAGGTTACGCCCCCACCCATATCCCCCCACCTTCCTTCGACGCCGGTGCCTTCTGGGCCCGGATTACGGGTCTTCACGCTGCCTTTGACCCTAGTAGGGCCAAGGCCTCGGCCATTGTCCATCCCTGCCTCCGTAGAGCTCAGCGCCTTATGGCGACGACCTTTTTGGCGAGATATGAGCCGGGTACGATGTCCACGCCAGAGCTCTATATGCTCTACGCGATGACACGGCCCAGAGCTCTATCTAGGGAGGGCGATGAGTTGGTCCCCGTCGTCGTGATTGATGTCGCGGCTTGGTTTTTGGACCGCATCATCGTATCGGTGGGCGCTCGCTCACCGATATGCTGCGGCGGCCTGATCACTTTGCTCGCCCTTATGACCGGCGAGGACTTCCCTGACGACCTTCGACGAGCACCGGGCCCCACTTCTCTGTCGATTGATGTTATGGCCCGGATGAAGATGCTGCGTCCGCACGGTGAGCGTCACTGGGTCTGGCTGCACGGCCCTTACGGTGCCGATTACATGATTCTTCCGAGCCCAGCTCGGACTCTGATTGCACCGGCCCATGTGGACTGGCTCCCTGCGATGGATGTTCTGATCCCAGCCGCATACGTGCTCGAAGCCGAGGAGGCCGAGCAGGCCCACGCTGCCCACGCTGCCCCTGCAGACCCTGTTGCACCTGCCGAGCCCGCTGCCCCTGTTGACCCAGTGGCCCCTCAGCCTATCCATGATATTTCCGCTGCTCCAGACACCTCTGTCCACACCTCTGTCGGTGTCAGGAGTACCTTAGCTAAGCCCACTTCCATTGCTTCCACACCTGTCACCACCACCACTGGCCCTCTGTCTGCCGAGCCCGTTTCCTCTGCCCCACCCGAGCGCCCGCCGACTATAGTTGAGTGCGGAGAGCCCTCTTTTGCCACCGCTGTAGAGACCGCGGTCTCCGCCTCTGTCTCCACCGCTGCTGTATTTTTCGAGAGTGTCGTGGCGTCTGTCCACACTTCTGTGTCACCGACCTCTATGGCCCCCTCGTTGCCACTTTTGTATTCTTCTTTCGTTGTTGCTGCCTCCACTTCTCACCGTCCTGCCCTGCCTCGCACTGAGGCCAGGCCCCCACTTGCGCGCGCAGCACCTTTCGTTCCCTTGCCTGCAGAGCCCGTCACATACGCCACCAGAGTACGCCAGCCTCGACCTGCACAGCCCCGACCGGTGCGTCCCTCTGCACCACCTCCCCCCGACACTGTACTTCAGAGCATTCGTGCTCTCGAGGGGGCGGTGAGTGGCCTCAGAGGCGACCTTCGGACCCAGTCCGCCACCGTCACTGCGATGGCTGGCCGCTTCGACCTGCTCCCGCATATTCACTACTGCCTTACCCAGGTCCTAGAGCGTCTCCCCCGCGTACCACCACCCACCCAGCAGGTTCCCACCCCCACTACCACACACCCCCAGCCTGCTTCCACTTCCACACCCACACCCGCTCAGCAGCCTGTCCAGCCACCACCTCCGCCTCAGGACGGAGACGGCGCAGCACCACCTTCTTAGGCACCCTTGATGCCATCGATTCTTTTTGCCGTTGTGCTGCCCGTTTCTGCTGGGTCCTGATGCATTTTGCCCGCCGGGGAGAGCGGGAGAGTTTTTTTTGGTGTCACACCTATATATCTGTATCACTCCTTTCTTTGCATGCATCATGTCTGCATCATATTTTTCGTTTCATTATTTTTCTATTATTTTTCCTCATGCATGCCTCCTCACTTACCCCTCACGTTACTTGTTTCTCGGTGTGCCACACTTTGCACATTGAGGACATTGTGCCATTTAGCTTGGGGGAGTGAGTTCTCACGTTCTTTTCGATTTGCCACCTTTATTTTTAGTTTTTCACTCCATTTTCCGCTTTTGCACTTATTTTCATCATTTTTTCTTTTATTTTACCATGCATCACGTTTTTCTTATTTTTCTGTGTGCTGCATTGTAAATAGTTTTATTTTCCCCTTTATCTTTATTTCTTTTTCATCTCATGCTAGAGATGACTTTTCCATGATGATGATGACGTGGAGTTAGCTTCCTTTATATGCATGCTATATTTGTCATGTCTTAGATTTTATTTCTGATATCGTATGCTATGACATTGCCTTGCATTTAGAGACAGTAACCCACACTTTCCAGCATGAAAATGGATGAAATTTTATTATTAGCTGAGTCTGAATATTCATATGTATGCTATCGCAGAAAACACACCAAGATTCACGCATTGAATGCTTATATCTGGAGTACCGATTTCTTTTCTTATATCACTTCTATATGCATGAATTGTACATTTCACTTCAGGATGATTGAATGATGTTAGCTATGATAAATCTGGATTAGTTAGCTTTTTGTGATCGAAACTGAGTATATTAGATTACCCTGCTGAAGTTGTCGTGCATGTCTTATAGAGTGAACCGAGAGATATATTTATTTCTTTCTCCACAAATCTTGAACATGATTTCTCTATTTTAAAATCATTGGTGAATCTCCCCTTAAGCGATTCTATTATATGGCATTTCCCCCGCTATTAATTCCTAGCTCCAAATTTCCCAAAACCAAAGAAAAAGAAAAAAAATCCTTGTATATCATTACTTCTCCTTGAGTTGGGATCATTGTGTATATATGCTATTTGAAAAAAAAGAAAAAAAAAAGAGAAGAAAAAAAGGGGAGAAAAAGAAAGAAAAGAGGAAAGAACCTCAATAAAAGATCTCATCTCATGTTCTCTCTTTCTTCTCTCTTTTTGTATTCATTTTCAATGCTTTTGGAGCTTTATAAAAATGGGGATGTAAATATTTTTTATGCCACCATGCTTATAGATAAGCTTGGGGGAGGGAATCCAATGATGTGTGAGAGAGTGACTACTTGACGTTGCACGACAACCTAGGCTAAGTAATATTCTATACTCGGTAGGATTATTTTTAGCTTTACGAAGTCCAGAAATCCATGCCTAACACTCATTTCATGAAATCCACACTTTTCTATTCTTTCTATTCTATTGTGTGATATTCTTATACTCCTCATAGAAAGCGTTCAATTGAAAAGTGTGCGATCTGCAATTTGTATACCGCTTTAAATGATTCAGACGATGTTAATTCTAAAATTATTCCGTTTTTCATGATTATATCGTTGTTCGTGGGTTTTCTATTTCTATTTGCACCATTATACTATGATATCGAAATAAAATTCTTTGACATGTGTTTTTCATTCGGTGCATGCTATATGAGTAAGCGAAACCCACGTCCTGAGAAAATGATCTAGCAGCTCCTCTCTTCGCTTCTTTCTTTCTTCCTTGTTTTTATTTCGGTTTTCATCCTTCTCCGTTTTTCATTTTTCAACTTTCACCGTTTTCGTTTTCCGAATCCACCGGGTTCGCCTTTTACTTATCTTCCTCGAGGACGAGTAAGAGGTAAGCTTGGGGGATTTTGATCACTCCTTATTTTACACTTTTTTCCCGCATGTTTGCATGCCATTTAGATCGCTCAAATCATGTTTTTCACGATATATCGACGATATTGCGATGCTTTTCACGATTTCTTGTTTTTGTCGCATTTCAGGTGATTTGGAGCGATTTGGAGTGATCTCGAGATACGCCTACTCCAGAGTGTCACCGACGACCTCCCCGATGGGTATTTTGCTGTTGGAGAGGAGCGGAAGAAGAAAGGACGTCGCATGAGCGACGAGGAGGCCAAAACAAGCTGTTTGGGCATTTTTGGTGTCCCACTCGGCCGAGTGAAGGACTCACTCGGCCGACCAGCGAGACACTGCTCGGCCGACCAGATCGGATACGTTCCATACGTGCACTCGGCCGAGCATCGGAAGCCACATCGGCCGAGTGACGAGATCCCGTCCGCCCGAGTGGCACCCAGACGACGCATGTCAAAAATCGCCAACTTACTGTTTTTCGTCTGCCTGAGCTTCAGAAGACACACTCGGCCGAGTGGCAAATGCCGACCGCCCGAGTACCAAGAAGCCATCGGCCGAGTGACGACAACGCACTCGGCCGAGCGACTCCCGAAGTGAAGACCCCCGAAGACCCAGACTTACTGGAAATTTACAAGGTTTCTCACTCGGCCGAGCGACTTTTGTCACTCGGCCGAGTGCGACGCGCTGCCTGTAGCGAAAATTGCGGATTTCAGGCTGCGCAGGGGCATTTTGGTCACAGTTTTTGGACGATTTTGGGGGGTATTTAACCCCTGTTTTTACCCTAGGTTAGAGAGCTTTTCTCTTAGATTTTTGCAGCTTTTTAGATTAACTTTTTAGCTTTATTCTTGTGATTGGAGAGGAGACAAAAGTTGATTTTTTTGTTGAATTGTTTTGAAGAACTCCATTGGTTTGTGTCTCTCTCCTCTAAAAATTCTATTTTTATTGCATATCTCAATATTATGATGAATTCTCTTGTTAATTTCATTGATTATTTTTGTGTTTGTGCTATGAATTGTGAGTAGTCTCCACGTCTTGGGGCGTGGGGATGAACCCTACGAGCCCAATTTCAGATTTGTGATGAATTGGTAGAAATTTTGCTAGAGTTGCTATTAGGGTTAGATTGGGATCAATTTACTACGGATGGCTAGATATTCATGTCGATTGGGGTTTGCAAGAGATTGGATCCCAATTCAATAGGAAAACCTAGAAATCCGAATTGGGTTGGAATCAAATTTCCGTAGTATCGGTTTGCAAGAGATTGGACCGATACTAGGGTTTCCGGTTGCAATTACATACCGATACCCGTTTACAAGAGATTGGACGGGTATGAACTATCCCAATCTAGGTCGTGGCCCGAGTTTGCACGAGAGTGGGCGCGGGGCGCGATTGAACGATGATGTTGATCCTAATGCTAGCTTCCCTAGGCTAGGGTTTGCAAGAGACTGGACCCAAAACCTAGGATAGCTATAGACCGGCAACAGCGCGAGAGCGTGAGCTAGGTTCTACATTCAGTTGCAACTAGTTCATCCAAATTTTATTCTAGCAATTTTGATACCAATGAACCACATTGACAAGATACGGTGAGTAGCGGGGATTCCCCATTCCCTAGACGTTCTTTATTTGATTTGATATCTTCGTACTTTGTCTGACGATTGTGACAGGATCGCCAAAGGCAAATTCTCTCTTTTCTGTTCTTAAATAGCCAGGTTGATTGGAGCAAGCACGGTCATTCGTCCTCCATGTGTTCGATAACCCGCTCGCCGCTATACCGTGCGCTTGCGGTAAAACTACAACCGTTCTTCGGGTTACATTCCGGAGCGATCAAATAACAGTCTAGAAAGCAATAGTACTCATGTCCAGCTACCCTCTCTAAACTTTGGTCAAGAAATGGAAGAGAGAAATGATCTTTTCTAGTTCGGGAGTTCAATTTCCTATAGTCTATGCACATCCTCCAACCTGTGGTGGCTCTAACTGGGATAAGCTCATTATTCTCGTTTTTAACCACTGTGAGGCCAGACTTTTTAGGAACAACCTGTGTAGGGCTAACCCACTTGCTGTCAGAAATAGGATATATAATGCCTGCATCCAATAATTTTAAAACCTCGCCTTTCACCACTTCTTTTAATGTTGGATTTAACCTACGTTGCATTTCTCTAGTGGGTTTGGCGTCATCCTCCAAATAAATGTGATGCATGCATACAATAGGGCTAATACCTTTTATGTCAGCAATGGGACCATCCAATAGCACCTCTATGCTTTCTTAGCACATCAAGTAGAGAGCTTTCCTGTTCTAAAGAGAGTTTAGAAGATATTACCAGAGGAAAGCTGTTTTCGTTTCCTAGGAAGGCATACTTGAGATATTCAGGAAGTGTCTTCAATTCGGGCTTTGGATCCTCCACCTCTGATGAAATTTGAATTGATGCATTAGGTGGCAAAGCCTCGAACCTAGGCTCCCATACTGCGTTCAGCTCCTTCACGTTCTCCTGCACAAAAGATATGTCATCAGAATCACCAATAATAGTCTCAACAATAGAAGCATCATCACAAAATTCAGAGAAAATATAATCATCCACCAATGACTCAATCATATGCACCCTCTCAACCTCATCATCCACATGTGGCAACTTGCAAGTATTAAAAATATTCAAATCCAAAGTCATGTTGCCAAAAGTAATTTTCAGTTGACCATCCCTACAATTTAGTAAAGCATTGCATGTCGCTAGGAATGGTCTACCTAGGATGATAGGAGTAGCATTGGCAGTTTGGGGTCCTTGGATGTCTAGAACTATAAAGTCTGCAGGGTAGTAAAATTTGTCCACCTGAACGAGGACATCCTCAATGCATCCCTTTGGAACTTTAATAGATCTATCAGCTAGTTGCAATATAACAGACGTAGGCTTTAGCTGTCCTATCCCAAGCTGCACAAAAATAGGATATGGCAAGATATTGACACTAGAACCTAAATCTAATAAAGCATTTCCAATCTTTTTAGTGCCAATGGTGCAAGTGATGGTGGGTGATCCAGGGTCTCTAAATTTAGGTGGTGTATTTTGTTGCACAATAGAGCTAACCTGTTCAGTCAAAAATGCTTTCTTTTTCACATTTAATTTTCTTTTAACAGTGCACAAGTCTTTCAGAAATTTAGCATAGGCAGGTATCTGATTAATAGCATCAAGCAATGGAATATTTATCTGGCACTTCTGAAAAATTTCACGAATTTCAGTTTGATACTTATCTCTATTTTTCTGAAGTAGCCGCTGAGGGAGAGGCGCTGCATGTACATATGCTGCGGGTTCCTTCTCTTTAACGACATTTTTGCTCAAACCCACTTCTGTGCTTTCTTCCTGCACCTCCTCTTGCTCCTGAATTTCCTCTTCTTGGGTCTGGATTCCCTCTTATTGCTCAGCTTCTCTGCTTGGTGGGTCAGGCTTCTGAATCTCTTTTCCACTCCTCAAAGTAGACACAGCTTGGCATGGCTTCATATTATTTCCTGCAGAAGAAGATGAGCCCATATTAGGATTTGGAATTGACTGAGATGGAAGCTTACCTTTCTCCAATGTCGCTGTAAGCCTAGCCAAGCTTTCGCCCATCTGCTGATTCTGAGTCTGCTGAGCCTGAAATTGAGCCTGTTGTTGCTGCATTTGGGCTTGTTGCAATTGAATAAGCTGCTGAAGCGCATCGCCAAATGGTTGCATCTGCTGTTGTTGCACTGGCTCATGGTCCCTCCTTTGGCTCCCACCTTGATAATTGTTGTTATATTGATTCTGTCTGAACGGCGGTGGAGCTTGCTGCTGAGGTTGCTGATTGGGGCCCCAGTTTTAATTAGGATTGTTGCGCCACCCCTTGTTGTCGGAATTGAAGTTCTGGTAGTTTGATGACACTTGATTCACCCCCGTTGGATTGCCTAGCATGCTCTTCAAAGCTGGAAGTGTAGGACAAGCACTGGTGTCGTGGCCACCAACGTCGCAAAGTGCGCAAATCTGCTCTATCTCAACTGCCTTGGCCTCTTTCAAATTCATTGCATGAAGCTTGTTTGTGATCATGGCCTCCATCTTTGCCTCCAACGCATCCTCTTGCTTCAAATTGAATACCACTCCTCGTGTGGGCTGGGATGGTGCAGAGTGGCCTCCTCTCTCGTAGTCTGAAGTAGTGTCCCATGTCTGCGTATTTTCTGCTATCTCCTCCAGGTACGTCCAAGCTTCATCTGGTTCTTTATCAAAGAATCCTCCATTGCACATCATCTCTATAAATTGCTTCATCTGCGGCTGCAGTCCATCGTAGAAGAAGCCAATAATCCTGCTTTTGTCGAAGCCATTGTATGGACATGCAAGCAACAGCTCATTGAACCTTTCAAATACCTGGTAGAATGTCTCCTCGCTTTTCTGGGCAAAGTTCATGATCTGCCGCTTCAGTCCCTGTGTCCTGTGAATAGGAAAAAACTTCTTTAGAAATTCAGCCTGCAAATCAAGCCATGTAGTAATAGAACGTGATGGCAATGCATTCAACCAATTTTTAGCTTTGTCTTTCAATGAAAATGGGAACAGTTTAAGATATACCGTGTCCTCGCTAGTTTTCCCATCGAAGCATGTCAAGCACACCTCCTCAAATCCTTTAATATGAAGATATGGATTTTCCTTGTCTAACCCATGAAAGGTGGGTAAGAGTTAGATCACCCCAGGTTTAAAATTGAAAGAATTTGCATCGTTAGGTAAAACAAAGCATGAAGCAGTGCTAGTCCTAGTGGGTCTGAGTAAATCTTTTAAAGTCCTAGGCACTCCAGGTTGCACATTATTTTCGTTGTTGTTGCTAAAATTTTCATCCATATTATTATTAGCCATATCAAAACGTCGAGTCAACCTATGTGTCCTAGGAGTCCTATGCCACATAAACTAGCACAAATATATATTTTTTTTATGAAAGCAAACAAAAATTTATATACAATAAAGTGGAAAGATCTCACCGAAGGTTCTCTGAATGAAATAAACCGTAGTAACAAACCGTTCTCCCCGGCAACGGCGCCAAAAACTTGGTGGGCTCCGAAAAGGTGCTTCTCTCAAGCACAAGAGTCCGTACAAGTAGTATAATCCGGAAGTCCAGATGTCGAATCCTCGGGAGAAATCTGTTGAAACCACAAGCTTAAATCAAATAGAAAATCTACGTAGAGAAACTAAACACTTTAAATGGCGATGGTGTAAATGAGTTTGATGGTGAATTGTGAATACGTGAACGATACGAACAATGAAAATTCATGAAAACAACAATGAGAAGTATGCACATGGTATGGTTTCATTAGGATCAATGATTCGTATACGTTGGTTGATCAAATATAACTCAATAACTCCTCCTTTTGGGAGCGATTCATCGGAAGATACCCTTTTGGGGATTCAAGCACAATATGAATTAAATAGTCGCTAAAATTATAATCCTATGAATACGGTATGAAGCTCTCTTTTGGAGAGATCAAAGCTCACCCTTTTGGGGTGATCATCAACCTAGTCACTTCTTTTGGAAGATGAAAAAGCGGATTTAATAGTTAAAATTACAACTTTAGCGACATAAACGCTTACGAACGATGATATTCAACCAAACAAATACGATTCACATCCCTTAACTACTTCATACCATGCACAAATAAGAATTAGCTACTCATAATGCAAGAATAAACTAGTTTCATAGCCAAATACTTCAAGTTCATAGCAAAATACAATAGAAAACACCCAAATACGGTGTATGAGTTTAAGAAAATATCACCAAATCTCCACTTTTAGACTCCAAACTCTCTGGAAAACTGAATAATAGCCTCTGGAAATTTACAGAATTTTTCAGAGAGAAAATTCGGCTCCTAGGTGCTCCAATACGCCAATAATACGCCCAAAAACCCTAGAATACACTTAAATAATAAGATTGCGGGTTTACTGTGCTTCGCTGGTCGAAACCCGCACCAATTACGCCCAAAACCCGATCCGCTAAGCCGCTGAAAGATCTCAGCCGTTCATCGCAAGTCGGAGCAATTGTGGGACGTCCATCAAATGCGGGATCTAACGTGGGCACGACACGTGTCAGAGGATCCGGCTTCGTTCGGCGCCCGCATCCGCTTGCATCTGAACGCATTCGCTCTCGTCCGTCCGATCATCATCGGACTATCCACGTGAAGCCACGTCGCCCAGGGTGCTGCTGCGATTCAATACGAAGTCGGATAGAAACGTGACCGTTGGAACTTCGAGCTGCGGCCAAGATCGGGCCGAGTCGCTCCTCCGATTTCGCGAGGCGGGGCGATTCAGGACCGTCGGATGTGGCGGGGATATGCCCGATGATCGCCGCGTGTCCCCAAGAACAACGCTCCGCTGCTTCGTTCCAGCGTGAGTACGGACCGTTTGATCAGAGATCAACGGCCACCAAGCTGCCGCGTTGTCGCGCTTTCGTGACCGCTGGATGAAAGATGGGCGGCAAAGATTGAGCCACGTGGCGCGCCAAAAGTCGTGCGCCTACCGTATATACGTATTTAAACGTATTTTCTTCCATATTTCTTCAATTAAATGGTATTCTGCATTCAAAAATTCATAGTAATTAGCACAGATCTCAGAAAAATACAAATAAATAGTCGTTGGAATCGTGAGATTGAGACCAAGCTAGGAAAAAATATAAGAATGCAAAAATACTCAGTAAAATTCATACTTTGTGTACAAATCAAGTGATTTGTTCTAGTAAATCATGATATACAAAATACGAATGTACTAGAGACCAATTAAGCATCATTTACACAAAAATTGCTAGATGAGGGGTTAAATACGCAGTATTCAACCCAAATCAGGGGCGCGGCCGCCGGCAGGCCCCCCCTGAAGTGGGGCGCCGACAGGCCCCCCTGAGGGGGAGCATCGGCAGGCCACTCACCCAGAAGGGGGCGCTGCCGCCGGCAGGCCGCCCCCACCCCCCGATACGGTAGCGGGGGGCTGCGCCGCCGCATACGGGCGGCGGCCGCCATCTCTCCTCCCCTCCCACGTTGAAACCCTAGGGAAACCCTAGGGAAACCCTAGGGATTGGGAATATGGGCCTTTTTAGGCCCAATAATGAAAAATAAATGGATATTTAAATAAAATTTTAATTCCAGCCCATTGGGTTTCTACCCAAATTGGGCCCAGAATTGATCTTTAATTTATTTTTCTATTAAAATTTCATTATAATTCCCGAAAAAATCTGGATAAATCCAGAAAAATCAGGAAAAATCAGGGGAAGGAGATTTAAGCATTAATAACCCCTCTTGGGGTATTGGGGGCAAGTTATAAATATGTTCATAAAATGGCTATTTAGCTATTGATTAAGATTATCTTTCTTTGTCTTTTTCTGATTAATTATCTGCGTAAATCATCACCGCATTTTATTTGGATTATTTGATAGTATTAAACGAAAAGTTTTCTTTCCATTTTTAATGCTAGTGATGTTGCATACATTTCATTGCCCGTTGCATGATTTAACATTTAATATTATTACATGACTGTGATAATTGAATGCATGTGTAGAAAATTATATGACTGCCGCATATTTAATGATTTCTGTGATGTACGTTTTATTTAGCATGCTAAAATCACTATGATGTAGTTTAATGATTGTAGCAAAACTATACGTTTGCGATGAGATTATTTAAATGCCTGCAGCATATAAATAGCATGTGTATACATCATACTTGTTTCAATTCAGGTTAATTGAGCATAACTTTTTAGTTTACAAGCTTTATATTATATGTATGATGGGCTCATGATATGACGATATTTATGACAACAAGACGATCATGATTTCAAAAAGTTTAAACATCGTATCCACTTTGACAAAATGAACCTGAAGTTCAAAATCAAATCAAAAGTCAACACTCTTTCACCCTAATAAAATAAATATTAACAAATACGATGGATTATGCGAAAACAATTTATGCGATCTTTTTAGAGATACACATTTTGTGGTAAATAGACATCTCATACTTATTGTCTATATAATCGAATATTGACACCAGCAGTTGTCATAACACCGCTAAACTCTTTTAGAGTCATCTCACTTTACAAGGTATGATTCTTGAATCTAACCCTTACTTTTAAGTGTACGCCCGAAGTTGTGACTTAATAGATAAGTGAGAAATTATAAATTTCGTAGCCACGTATTTGTTTCCCCTCTGAGCATGATAAACTATCCACATAAAATTTGAACGACTCAAGAAAATGGCCTGAAGCTATACTCGAGCATTCAAATAGACTTTTAAAAGTCTCTAATTAATTAGAAAAGTGGAAGTATAAAATAATTTGCTCAAACCCCTGCTTATGTCTTCTTAGTAAGACTAATTTTCATTTTCCTTTATAAATAAGGAAAACTTAAAACAGGGGAAGTCTTGAATAAAATGAGAAAGGGAAGATATGATATACCTCGACATGGAGTAAGCAATGGCAAACCAATATCAGACCAGAAGTTCTGATAAGAGCCATAATGTTTTTGCAAACATGAATGTGCATTAACTTATGCCATATAAAAATACATACATATCTAGTCTAAACGACGAAAGTCAACTTGACCTTATGTATATTTAGCTACTCCCCGAGGACAAATTAACTTTAAAATCAAATTTAATCTGTCGTCATAACATAAGTCTTAATGAGCACAATTATAGTTGTATGTTATCAAGAGCACACATCACACTATGTCACGTGTTGACTTAACAAAATTATCAGTATTATTCTCTTGCAGTTTTAATACATTTTATTTTACTGCAAATGATTTGCTATCTTAAATACCCCTAAAAATAAAATGAGGATGTCATATACTCTCTGAAACTTATACACTTTCAAAGGATATTCGTCAAAACGAAATCCATAATGACTCAAGAAATAAATGAAGCTTCAGAGACTCAAGAAATAAATGAAGCCTGAAGCTTTGTCCCATAATGATCCGCACAATAGTCAATGTGAAGATATAATCCTTCACAGTTTGAACACAGTTCAACTATTACCGGACAAAATTAACTTGAGCATTTTAATGGACTTTCCAAAAGTCACACATAAATTCAAAAGGAGGAATTAATTTGGAACACCAGAAGTGTCCAGAATCAACCAACTTTGGATCGATATCACCCTGGATTGATGATGCAAGACATCATCAACCAGACGAACCCGAAGATTCTTCAAAAAGGATGAAACTTTCATTGTCCCATTCAAAAGGGAAAAATGATTATGATATCATCTCCATTCACATGAACATTGACTCTCCCCACTTCCTTAAACGAATTTAAGATGATATACCATCATCATTAAAGATAATGAAGACCATTAGGTCTCTTGAGAGTATTTAAGGGATATAAATAGACTTTGTCCACTCCCTTAATAGGACTGATGATGTACCTTTGGTGTACTCATCAATATATCGTCAAAAAATGGTCATTATCCAACTACATTTTTTTAAAATGATGGTAACATTGGATAAAAATGGAAACTCATAAATAATTAGCAACAGTGGTTGCGTACACTCAGCTAAACATACCATTAGAATCTTTTTGTATGAGTCTGATCAACTCCATATAAACATTTTCTAAGAATGAGTTTAGAGCACATCTTAAAGATGGTACGTCCGCAACGCTGTGTATGTGTTCCTGAAGCAACACTACATAAACCGTCATGATGCCATAAAGAGAACAAATTCATCAGGACTAACCAACTTTGATGAATAAATCTCGTATGAGTAAGGCATTAGTACACATCTTATAGATTGTGTGTTGATGGTAATAATGATCCTGAAGATCCTTCAATTCCCTATTTGGTTCAAATCATTTATGAGCCTGAAGCTCAAATTGACCATTTAAAAAGTAAATACATATGATCTGATTATAATCAGACTGACAATTTAAATATTGTCAAAACTTTCACATCCCTGCTACTAAAAATCCAGCTAGGATTGACATACCAAATATAATAGATGCAATCCACCAGTAGCAGAAGTGGATGTCCTTAAGAGATGAGAGGACATACCACTAGGCTCCAAAGAGAGAAATCTTCTGAGACCGAAAAAGCAATACCACCACAGGAAAGTGAGCTCAAATCCAGAACCTTATTACAACTTGGTTGCTAAGGACCCATTCTGGATCTGTCCATATTCTTTACCCGTCCCAGAACCTTCACTTCTTTAACACGTCGTGAAGGAGACACCTCTGGGAGAAATCAAATGATTATAGTACGCACGGGGTGAGTTTGGGCAAGAAAGAACACATTTTGTCGACAAATTCTCTCATATTTCACTTTGCCAGTTAAATATAAAATATCGATTCTACAACGCTGCTTTGCCTGAAGTAAAGATATAGATTTGGCCAAATAATAATAATGTGGAATGAGGCAATAATAAGGTGAGTTGGACTCACTTATGAAATATGAAGTGTATGGACCTGAAGTCCTGATATCAAAAATGATATCATATCATGTGGGATAACTGAGTATTGTAGGAGAATTATAATAAAATCGTTAGCTATAAACATTTTAATTTGCTATAGCTTTAGAGGTATAAATCGCTCAAACCAGGAAGTAATCAAGTAAGATGAGCTGAACTCACTTACAAGATGAATCTGATGCATCAACTGGTTTATGTCAAGGCGTAACCCAACGAATGGCAAAAAGAGGGAATTTTTGGTTGATGTTGCTATTGGATGTGACAACATTACCTATATAAAATTTCTTCAATTGCATGCATAATATTTTTTTTACTTTCCTTTTTTCTGGGACATATATTAAAAATATGATTAAAGGAAAGACAACCTAGACAGAGATCCTTAAAAGACTCATACTAAAAGGTTGTTGTTTGCACATATTAAAAATAGTATTATTCTTAAGAGAGCAAATTAAAAGAATTGAGATTATTTTAATAACTCAAAATATTATCGGATCTCCTGAAGAGAAAATACCGAAATATCTGTTAAAGCCTATCTATCAGATATGATATGATATGAAAGTCTTAGCTAGGCATAAATTCTTGGCTTACAGAATACTATCATCCTGAAGATGAACTATCATCCTGAAGATGAACTATTATCCTGGAAATGAACTAACATCCTGAAGATGACATTAATCATCCTGAAGATGAACTATCATCCTGAAGATGGACCATCATCCTGAAGATGACATTAATCATCCTGAAGATGAACTATCATCCTGAAGATGAACTATTATCCTGGAAATGAACTATCATCCTGAAGATGACATTAATCATCCTGAAGATGAACTATTATTAATCATCCCGAAGATGAAAACTTCATACAATGACGATTGATGAAGGAAAAATGAAAATCATTCTCCACTAAATACACCTATTTGGTTGTATGGATATACATTAAAAGACCCCTTTCCGTTAGCTGGAATAGGGGAAGAATATACAAGGTCCAGAAGTACATTAAGTGTCTTTGGAACACTCTTTTACCTGGTCAACTGCATGCATCTCTTTTAAGCGCTAGCAGTATAGCTATTAACCAGGTACACTGCAGCGCCTGCATCGCACCACTGGACCAGAGATATATAGCTTCTGCGCTATCTCCAAGGGTCGAGGAAAAATCCTCTATGTTAAATGTATTTGCATATGCAGGTTACAGATCATCGCGATGAATGGCATAAAAGGGACGTCCACCTCCTGAAGATCTACACAGAATCCTCCCAAGTCTACATCCTTCCACCATCCCGAGAAGCTCATCAACCAAGGAGCAGTTCAAGAACATACAAAGCCAGGTCCTGAAGTACCTCGCAGACAATAACGATTGAGACGTGGAGCTGTCTACCAAGTTCGCTAGCGCTCCTTTAGTTTCAACAACTGCCTTATATGAGTGAAACTTGTATAGATGAGTGATGCTTGTACTTTACTTTTGCTTTCGGACTGTTGTAGATGAGATGGATGTATAGACTCATAGGAGATAAATGTATAGATATATACGATATGTGCAAGCCTGAAGCTTGATCAGTTAAGGGGGAGTCGACTGTAGAGTTGTACTCTTTTTCCTTGGCTAGTGATTTTTCCCACAGGGTTTTCCATAGTCAAGGTTTTAATGAGGCAACCACATTGACTCTGGATCCGGAAGTATCCACCCCTCGACACATTCCCAAATCAGGGGAAGTTATGGAGTGCTGTACTCTTTTCCATAATTAGCAACAGTGGTTGCGTACACTCAGCTAAACATACCATTAGAATCTTTTTGTATGAGTCTGATCAACTCCATATAAACATTTTCTAAGAATGAGTTTAGAGCACATCTTAAAGATGGTACGTCCGCAACGCTGTGTATGTGTTCCTGAAGCAACACTACAAAAACCGTCATGATGCCATAAAGAGAACACATTCATCAGGACTAACCAACTTTGATGAGTAAATCTCGTATGAGTAAGGCATTAGTACACATCTTATAGATTGTGTGTTGATGGTAATAATGATCCTGAAGATCCTTCAATTCCCTATTTGGTTCAAATCATCTATGAGCCTGAAGCTCAAATTGACCATTTAAAAAGTAAATACATATGATCTGATTATAATCAGACTGACAATTTAAATATTGTCAAAATTTTCATATCCCTGCTACTAAAAATCCAGCTAGGATTGACATACCAAATATAATAGATGCAATCCACCAGTAGCAGAAGTGGATGTCCTTAAGAGATGAGAGGACATACCACTAGGCTCCAAAGAGAGAAATCTACTGAGACCGAAAAAGCAATACCACCACAGGAAAGTGAGCTCAAATCCAGAACCTTATTGCAACTTGGTTGCTAAGGACCCATTCTGGATCTGTCCATATTCTTTACCCGTCCCAGAACCTTCACTTCTTTAACGCGTCGTGAAGGAGACACCTCTGGGAGAAATCAAATGATTATAGTACGCACGAGGTGAGTTTGGACAAGAAAGAGCACATTTTGTCGACAAATTCTCTCATATTTCACTTTGCCAGTTAAATATAAAATATCGATTCCACAACTCTGCTTTGCCTGAAGCAAAGATAGAGATTTGGCCAAATAATAATAATGTGGAATGAGGCAATAATAAGGTGAGTTGGACTCACTTATGAAATATGAAGTGTATGGACCTGAAGTCCTGATATCAAAAATGATATCATATCATGTGGGATAACTGAGTATTGTAGGAGAATTATAATAAAATCGTTAGCTATAAGCATTTTAATTTGCTATAGCTTTAGAGGTATAAATCGCTCAAACCAGAAAGTAATCAAGTAAGATGAGCTGAACTCACTTACAAGATGAATTTGATGCATCGACTGGTTTATGTCAAGGCGTAACCCAACGAATGACAAAAAGAGGGAATTTTTGGTTGATGTTGCTATTGGATGTGACAACATTACCTATATAAAATTTCTTCAATTGCATGCATAATATTTTTTTTACTTTCCTTTTTTCTGGGACATATATTAAAAATATGATTAAAGGAAAGACAACCTAGACAGAGATCCTTAAAAGACTCATATTAAAAGGTTGTTGTTTGCACATATTAAAAATAGTATTATTCTTAAGAGAGCAAATTAAAAGAATTGAGATTATTTTAATAACTCAAAATATTATCGGATCTCCTGAAGAGAAAATACCGAAATATCTGTTAAAGCCTATCTATCAGATATGATATGATATGAAAGTCCTAGCTAGGCATAAATTCTTGGCTTACAGAATACAATCATCCTAAAGATGAACTATCATCCTGAAGATGAACTATTATCCTGGAAATGAACTAACATCCTGAAGATGACATTAATCATCCTGAAGATGAACTATCATCCTGAAGATGGACCATCATCCTGAAGATGACATTAATCATCCTGAAGATGAACTATTATCCTGGAAATGAACTATCATCCTGAAGATGACATTAATCATCCTGAAGATGAACTATTATTAATCATCCCGAAGATGAAAACTTCATACAATGACGATTGATGAAGGAAAAATGAAAATCATTCTCCACTAAATACACCTATTTGGTTGTATGTATATACATTAAAAGACCCCTTTCCGTTAGCTGGAATATGGGAAGAATATACAAGGTCCAGAAGTACCTTAAGTGTCTTTGGAATACTCTTTTACCTGGTCAACTGCATGCGTCTCTTTTAAGCGCTAGCAGTATAGCTATTAACCAGGTACACTGCAGCGCCTGCATCGCACCACTGGACCAGAGATATGTAGCTTCTGCGCTATCTCCAAGGGTCGAGGAAAAATCCTCTATGTTAAATGTATTTGCATATGCAGGTTACAGATCATCGTGATGAATGTCATAAAAGGGACGTCCACCTCCTGAAGATCTACACAGAATCCTCCCAAGTCTACATCCTTCCACC
This sequence comes from Scilla litardierei, assembly GCA_030789695.1. Taxonomy (NCBI): domain Eukaryota; kingdom Viridiplantae; phylum Streptophyta; class Magnoliopsida; order Asparagales; family Asparagaceae; genus Scilla; species Scilla litardierei. Next base: position 39,198,721 of record CM061138.1, on the reverse strand, counting down.
ATCCCGAGAAGCTCATCAACCAAGGAGCAGTTCAAGAACATACAAAGCCAGGTCCTGAAGTACCTCGCAGATAATGACGATTGAGACGTGGAGCTGTCTACCAAGTTCGCTAGCGCTCCTTTAGTTTCAGCAACTGCCTTATATGAGTGAAACTTGTATAGATGAGTGATGCTTGTACTTTACTTTTGCTTTCGGACTGTTGTAGATGAGATGGATGTATAGACTCATAGGAGATAAATGTATAGATATATACGATATGTGCAAGCCTGAAGCTTGATCAGTTAAGAGGGAGTCGACTGTAGAGTTGTACTCTTTTTCCTTGGCTAGTGATTTTTCCCACAGGGTTTTCCATAGTCAAGGTTTTAATGAGGCAACCACATTGACTCTGGATCCGGAAGTATCCACCCCTCGACACATTCCCAAATCAGGGGAAGTTATGGAGTGCTGTACTCTTTTCCCTTCGCTATCGGTTTTTTTCCCACAGGGTTTTCCATAGCTAAGGGGTTTTAACGAGGCAGTTACCCCTAACTTGGATCTAGAAGTATCCACACTTTAAGATACTCATTAGTACTAATGAATCATTCAGTATTCATAAGTCGAGTATACCACGTTGGTTAGATAAGAGGAATTGTTATGAATAGGACCTATTGGGTATCCACCCACATGAGTAACCAATATGAATACTATATAAAGGGGGCTAGGGGTTCCTAGCCTCAACCTTCTCCAAACCTATTTCTCCTTCACAACAAATACAATATTCTGGCTTCAAAGGGAAGTTCCGCCGTTGAATATAGACTGTACAGAGAAATAGATAATTATAAATTAATAATAACAAATAAATAAATAAATAAAAAGCAACACAATAGACAGCTAGGTAACACCTTCCCCCCGCTGGCCGCGCTCTCATTCCCTTATTTAAACCCTCAACGACTTCACCTTTTCCCCAATTTCATAAGTCCTAAAAATTTCCATCTCAGATCATGGAAGAAATCACCAATAAGCAAATAATCCTAAAACATTTCATCACCGGAGCTCCGAAAGAGGCGGACTTGGAGCTGAGAGAGGGCAAAATTAGGGTAACGGTTCCGGCGGGCTCCGGCGGGGTCCTAGTTAAGAATCTCTACCTTTCTTGCGATCCTTATATGAGAGGTAGGATGAGGGAGGTTTACAATTCATACATTCCCCCGTTTCAACCCGATTCGGTAATTATCGCACCACACAGAAAAAATGTGAGTTTTTAGTTACATGATTGGAAATATCCACTATGTATTTGTTTGCTTGTTTGAATCTAAGGCAATTGAAGGGTTCGGAGTGGCTAAAGTGGTGGATTCTGATGATCCAAGTTTCACGGTGGGAGACTTTGTCGAAGGGATGACTGGTTGGGAGGAGTACAGTTTAATTCTTAAGACTGACAGGCTAAGGAAGGTCGAGACAAATGATGTTCCTCTTTCATATCATGTGGGACTTCTTGGTAGGTAACTGTTCATATCACGTTGCAAACACATAGCATTACTAAAATCATTTGGTTACATTGAAAATATTGTCTAGTTGTCATGTATTCTTATCCATGTTTTGGCTAGAAAAATGGAGCCATTTTTTTAATTGTTGGTCTGTTATTATGTGTCAAGCAGTGCGGGAGCTAGAAAACTTTGACAATTTGGGGGGGGGGGGGGGACATAATAAGTAAAAATATTTACTTTTGAAAAGAAAATTATAATTGTAAAAATAATATTTTCATAATTAATACAGAAAACAAACTTAAACTCTTTGCAAAGCTAGAAACTTTGACAGCAAGTCAACATAATACGGAAAGAATTTTGCTTTTAAAAAGAAAAGTACAGTTGCAAGAATCATTATCTCATCATTATTATAAAAAATCAGACTTACGACACATATTAATATATTTTTAAATTCTAAAATCTCTTGATGATTGCATCATTATCAATGGTATCAAATATATTTTTCTTAATGAATATGATCAAGTTATCATTCATCCATTGATCTCGCATGCATTTTTAAAGTCGATTTTTTATGATACTCATTGCTAGTGATGTAACAGGGATTGCAAAGAATTATTTTTAAAAAAATAACAAAGCAAATAACACTAGAGATAAAATTTATGGATGCAAATAGACGATGTATTATTTCGTAATCTAATGCTAGAGATCAATTCTATGGGTAAAAATCCATCATCTTGTTCAGGGGTTGGTGGATCACAAACCCATAAACTCTCATTAACATCAATAATCAAGAATAAAAACGCATAAACTAAAAGATCAAACTTTTTAGCTACTTACTAAAAATTCCATCTTTCAATAAATCAGTAGAAAAGAATCACAATTTTTTCAAACAAAAACAATCAATTCCACCAAATTTTAACCAAAAAACATAGCACATGTAGAATCCAAAAGACTTACATTGAGCCCCAAAACTCCAAACTACTCTACCTCCTCCTTGTGACCTATCAAAAGAAAATCAAGAAATTTTTATATAATCTCATCGAAAATTAAGATCAATAAAAGATCATCTAGGGTCTTTTTTACGCTCACCGTGGAGCTCATATGGGCGGTGATCTTTGCCCCATCCGACGCTACGGGTGGCCTTGAGGTACCATAACATGATTCTGAGGAAATATTAGCATAGCAAGCAGCAATGAGTAAAATTGAGAAGGTTGTGATTGTACCTTAACATGATTCTGAGATTGGCAGATGAACATCAAGAGTTGCAAGTTGTTTGGAGCATTTCTTTAAATGGTGGATGGGCTACTTCAGCCGATGATGAAATTGAAATCTTGATGTGTAATTTGGAAGCATGAATGTTTAGAGACATAAAAATTGCCAGGTTATTCGCATAGCTTCTAAGTAAAAAATTTATGTCGTATTTTTTGTAGTATATATATGTGTGTATGTGTTAGCTTATCCAATAAACCTTATGGCCACTTCACTCTCCTCTCCCATTTCCCAACAACAACAATACTTTGTCCTTCAAAAGCTCGACTCCTGCAAATCAATCCAAGATCTCTAGCAAGTCCAAGCCCTCGTCCTCACTTCCAAATCCTTTCAAACCCATCAAATCTTCTCCATGGTCCTCTTATTTTGCTCGATCTCACCTTGTCGAAACATCTCATATGCTCGACTAATCTTGGCTTATATCGAGGCACGGACAACCTCAATGTACAATGTAGTCATCCGCGGTGCTTCTTGTAGCGAGAAAAGAGCCATGTCGAGCTCATTGTGCATAAATCAAGAATCATTTTAATTTGGTTTTTTGCCTAATTGTTTCACATTCCCGCCTCTCATTAAAGCTTTTACCGATTGTCTGGCCTTTACTGAAGGTCAATTGATCCATGCCCACCTCGTCGAGTGTCTGATTTTGGTGTACACATGCACTGCCCAATATTTAAAAAATTTGTTTTTTTGCCCCTGCAACTGCCAAGGGCAACCCCCAAGTAGTTCCGTCCTTGTTTATTACGGAAAATGCTCTCTCAAAGGTATCTATTACAATCGATAAAATCAGTGCTAACTCTAATAACAAATAAATCAATAGATAGACGCTATCCATCCTCGTCTTAACCATTCTTTTTGCATGACCTATCATGCCACTCAATCATAAAAATTTCTTATTTAATCACATATCTAAAAAATATCAAGTTGATTAAGCTCATGAGTTCTATTTAAGAAAACTCATTTAGATAAAATTGTGTAAGACAAATTAGTCTATTTATTTAAAAAATAATTATTTGGATTTGAGCATGAAACACCTTAAAGTATAATGTGTTCGTCTTATGGAACCGATTATTAAGCTCCTCAACTTGCATATCTATCAATCATAAATAACCTTAAATTATATATGTGTTAGTCGGTGAATTTTTTAGCCTTACGATAATATATTTCTCGAGCTACACATTTTTCATCCATATTAGGAACATTGATCAATTGTTTCATACACAACATTAGGCCTTTGTTTCATAAAAAATATAATTTGAGAATTTTTTAAAAATGAAAAAAATGAAAAAAATAGAGTCGTAAATAAAAAATGCAAAGAAAAAAAAATGGAAAAACCACAATGGAAGATGTATACTTCGAACCATATGGGAAAAAAGAAAGAAAGAAAGAAACAAGTTTAAAAGGGGGAAATAATAAACTAGAAAGTGAAAAATAAAAAAATGGAGCCTTAAATAAAAAATAAAAAGAAAGATAAAAAGAAAAAATCATAATAGAGGTGGATTACGTTGAAGCATAAGGGAAAAATAACAAAGAAAGAAATGAAAAGAAAAGTGAAATAACGCATTCAAAATGAAAAAGAAGTAATAAAGAAGAAAGTAAAACAAAATAAAAATGGAGCCTTAAGTAAAAAATGAAAAGACGAAAAAAGGAAAATTATAATAGAGGAAGTTCATGTCAAACAATATGGGAAAAAAGAAGAAAGAAATGAAGAATGAATGGGAAAGAAAAATGACATAAAAGGAAGAAAAAACAAAAAAATAAAGTGGAAAGTGGAAAACAATTAAAAAGTGACATTGATGGACTTTGAACTTGCCACCTCAAAGTGGTGGCATTAACAATCAAACCAACAAACCAAACATCACAATGGCTACCGATGCAATCCTTCGCTAAATACTATATATTGATAATATTCGTTGATATTTATAACTTAAAATCAAATAAAGTCGAAAATACCTATAAGGTTATTTTACGAGTCAGTGGGGGCAATTGACCCCTATTAACCCCACCTGGCTCTGCCCTTATTGTCAATGTAAATCTGTAAATCCTGAGACATAAGATAGACAAAGGTTTAGGTGTTTATCGATGCAAGGTAAAGAGACACATTTTCACCTTACTTGGCTATTGTGAGAAGTGTTCTTTTGAGAAGTTACTCATGCGACAAGCTTGTTTCATATCACTGCTTTGGAGCCTAGTAGAGATAGTCTAGGTTTTAATATATTTGCAATATTTGCATATGAAGGAAATCGAGGGATCTTTTAATTATTTTGGATTTTTTAAATACATTGGAAAGCAGGAATCAGGAATCGAACCTCTCACAAGGGAGGAAGGGGAATACAACTAAGCCAATTGGCTCGGGTATTTTTGAAGTTTTTGTTAATGGAAAGCATGTATAAAACCTAGCACATGAACCTTGTTGTTAAGGTTTAAGGTAGGTTCTTAAAAATAAAAAATGGTTCAAGGGAGGTTGGCAAGCTGGAAACTTGTGACTTGTCTTTTGCAGGGAGACTGGTGCTTCGGAAAGTGGTGTTGGCTATACTACCCATCTACCCTTTTGCTAATGGTTGGGTTCCTGATAAGATACTGAAAGATCTGGAATAACTTTTTCTGTCATTCCTCTGTGGTAAAGGCAAGGAGAGTAAATGTCTTCACTTCTTGTCATGGTTTGCAATGAATTTAGAAAAGAAAGATAGTAGATTGGGGGTAATGAATTTGCTCTATGTTAGAGATGCATTGCTTTGTAAGAAAATATCAAATTTTGATTTTCAAAAATGACTCCTTGTTGGCTAGAGCTGGGCACCTCAAACACAGACTCATGTTGTTTGAGGATATTTGTAAGAAAAGTATAGCATACTCTTGAATTTGGCAGGGACCTGGATCTTGCTGCTCCTCCTATTGTCATAAGTAACTTTGCATGGAGATTGGGCAATGGACAAATTATCTGTGCGCTAAAGGATTTGTGGTTGGACATGTGTCCCTTATGCATGAGTCCTAGCCTTGTTAATGTGGAAATAATGCTTAGTTTTGATATTAAGGTGAACACACTGAAGAGTAAAGATGAGTGATGTACATTATCTTTGTCACCCTTCAGTAGCCAAGCAAACCATGCTTCTATAACCCCATGCAACTGACTGAAGTTATGTTTTGAAAGCGTAGGAATCAAATTGTTTGCACCGTTAAGGATGCCTACTGGATGAAATATGAAGTGATGACTATGGAGATGGAAGAACGTTGGATTTGGTCCTTGGGAGTAGTCCCTACTATTCAATGCTTCATATAAAAGCTCGGTCAGGAGAGGCCTACTGATAGAATATGGAACTATGAGGAATATGCATGATATCGATATAACACGTATGAGGTGTAAGCAGGCAAATGAGGGCATGATCACCAATTTTGGTCTTGTCAATTGTCCATGCAGGTTTGATGAATTAGGGGATGATTATAGGATTGTCTAAGGTTAAAAGATTGGTTCTGGTACTAAGATTATGCAAGTAGAATGACTAAAAGAAAAAAAGTGATCCACGTCCTTTCTGAGTAAAATGTTTATAGAAAAGAGAAATAGTGTTCAAAAATCATCTACTCAGATGAAGGCCCTTTCTAAGGCCCATGAAGGCCCTTTCTAAGGCCCATGAAGGCCCTTTCTAAGGCCCTTTCCGTGTACATAAAGAGGCATAATAATATTGAATTCCTGTTTTGCTTATGCACAATTTTGTGATTTAATGAAACTTACTTATTACCTATCAATATATAGATACAATTTATAAAAATATGAAGTTACAAATATATATATATATATAAATCTATTATAACTTTAACTTTTCACCTCAAGCTGGAGTATATATTTGACATGATGTTCTGAGCTTGGTACAAATATACTTTACCTTAAAGCATTGTTTTAAAAAGCCCCGCATGGGAGAGCTAGGTCTCTACTTAGGCCTGGTCCCCTTTGACTGCCCGCTCAGGGCTTAGGCCTTGCGTCTAAATAGGCCAATCGCCTAAGACAGCCTAGACAACTTAAGCTTCTGCTCAAGCAGCCGAGGCACCCCTTAAGCAGGCGCGTAGCTCGCATAAGCAGCTAAGGTGTCACTGTAGACAAGCTAGGCACTCGCTAACTTTTAACATGTTTATATTAGGAACCTTGAATATCAAAAAAATTAAATTTGATATTTGTTTTTTTTAAATTTCTCTTGATAGAAATTTTAGAATTTTAATATACATCTAAAGTTTTAACGATAATATATATTTAGGTTTAGGGGAAAAAACTTAAGCGACGCCTAAGGTTTTTTATTGTTTAAATTGTTTATTATTGGAAACTTGAATGTTAAAACATTAAATATGATATTTATCTATTTTTATTATTTTTGAAACAACTTTTAAAATTTTAACATATTTTAATCGATCGTTTATGTTTGTTTTATGGTCGAAAAAATGTCTAGGCCCATGTGCCATGTGTCTTGATATGGCACCTTGCCTTTTTTACTTTTTAAAACATTACCTTAGAGCCACATAAAGGTTTAGTAAATAACTCGGTTAACTAACTGATAATCCAATTTGACATTTACTGTTTTGAATCCCCTCATCTAAAACCTTCTCTCGAACAAAGTGGTAATCAATATTTGTATGCATGGCCGATTCAAGCATAAATGAGGCCTAAAGCGAAACAAAATATGAGGCTTAAGCATCAATGCAAAAATTTTAGGAGCCTTCAAATAAATGAATCTCATTCAGTTTATTTAAACATTTTTCTAGCTTTTTGAGATGCAAAGTTTTTTTTCAAAGGTTTATATTCAAGACTTTCAAGTATATCTCTCTCAATAGAAAGAATACTCAATCCATTCAACCGATTTTGAGTCATGGTTGATTTTAAATATGTTTTTAGTATTTTCAACTTGAAAAAATTTCTTTTCGCCGAAGCAACTGTTACTGGGACGGTCAATAATATCCTATATGCAATGCTTATATTAGCAAAAGAATCTGTCTTATTGACATAATCTAAAATCAAAATTGGAGTATTAATTTCTGCAGGTAAGATTTCTTTTAAGACTCTTAGCTCTGAAAAAAGATCACACCCATCAATATCGGAATGTTTGCTAACTTTCAAAAAAATTTCAAGATCTATGCAACGGCTCTTCAAAATACTTTCATTTGAACATTTTTCTAAATCAAATAAAAATCCAAATATCTTTTCATACTCCACAAATTGTTCAAATCTCGTTTTAATTGAAACAACTTGCTCAACTATATGTAGGAAAAACTCGATTCGAAAAGATTCTTCAATTGAAAGTCTAACCTCATCATTATTATTTTCATCAAACCTTTTCTTTCTATGAATCACACGTTTCTCACGGAACTTGGGTTCAACATCTAATTCTTTTGCAATTTCTTTTGTAACATTCATGGCAGACTCAAACCCATTCTCCCTATATTTTTCAAAATAATAAAAAAGGCTTTTTAATTGATCAATAGCAATGTCAAGATGCATATCTTTAGATGTTAACTTTTTGCTCACAACATTCACTGCAAATAATGTATCATACCAAATATTCATGGACAATAGAAATTCAAAGTCTTCTATCTCATATTTGGCTAAAGAGTTTGCTTCACTTTTTGTTTTAGCATCATCACTAACATTTGATAATTCAAGAAGAGCATCCCTTATGTTCGGAGCTTGGAATTTTATGGCCTTTACACTTTCAATTTGACTTTTCCATCGAGTATTAGATAGTTGTTTAACAGTAAACTTAGGCGCATGGTCTTGCAAGACCTTTCACCTTTTTGTAGAAGAAGAAAACAGACAATATATACGTTGCACCACATCAAAAAAAACATAAAGCTCTGGTGCATGAATTAGCCACATCACATAGCACAAGATTAAGATTGTGACAATCACATGGTGTGTAAAATGCTCTGGGATTTATATCTAGAAGCCTCTTTTGCATACCTAGGTGTTTCCCTTTCATGTTAGATCCATTGTCATAGCATTGGCCTCTTATGTCACTTACATCAAGATTATGTATTTCTAAAGCACTTACTAGTACATCAAAAAGGACCTTTTCCAGATGTATCATTTACTTTCAAAAATTGTACTCCTTAATTTTGATTGGACTTACCGAAGTATTCACACATCTTACAATAAGAGTCATTTGTTCTTGAAGGCTTGCATCGTGAGTACAATCAAGTTTGATAGAAAAATATTTTGATTGTTTCAATTTTTTTATTATTACTTGTTTAACTTCAGAAACTAACAATTCTATCAATTCATTTTGGATGGCATGACTTAAATAATGATTATGAACCTCACCATATTGTATTCGTTTAACATGTTCTTGCATCACAGGATCAAATTCTATAATCATCTCAATAATGCTCAAAAAGTTCACATTATTAGGCTCATAGATCTTCTCATTCGTCCTACGAAATGCAAGATTATATTTCACAAGATGTTTAACCATAGAAATAACCCTCACTAACAATTGTTTCCAATGCTCTTTTTCTTTGTTGATATTCTCTTGAATGTTTTTGTCAATTGTCTCATTCTTCTTAAATCTCTTCTTTTCATCGACCCATTTATTCATGCTAGTTATATGTTCGTGACTTGTTACATGAGTGTTGAGCTTAGCACTAAGGTTTTTCCAATCGGGTGTTCTGTCATTTACAAGTTGGCTAGCACAAAATTTTGAACTAAACAACTTGCAACAAAAACAATATACTATACCATTTACTTTAGAGTACACAAGTCATTTTCTATCATATGTTTCTCTATTTGTTAATTTTCTAATATAAAAAGTGGTAGAGAAGTGTCTATTACGCTCATCAATGGGAAAATTCAAATTGCACTCTCGAATATGACCTCTTTCTATCAATATATCTCTAAACTTCACATCAATATTTTTCCAATTACCAGGGTCATAAATATCTTCATCAGTCATAAAATTTATCTCATCTTCTCTTGTGTTCTCTTTATTTTCCTTATTAAATGCTGGAGTATTTTCCTTTATTGTTACATCTTCACCCATAATATCGTCTACACTATCTATTAAATAAAATCCTCAATTGGTATTTCTTCTCTTGAAGAAGAAGTCTCATTTTGCTTATTAAAAATAAACCGATGAAGAGCTCCCTTTTGAGATTGAAGAAATTGTTCAACTCTTTTTTTCTTTAGTGTTTGATATCAACTTGCAAATTTTCTAGTCGACATTGTTTAAACAACACACAAAACAATAAATAGATAATAAAATAATCGATGTTGCACAAACATCAATAGTTAAATGCTTTATCTAGAAAGATACGATCTGAAATATCGGAATGAGGTCTCCTGTCTGAATCAATCGCCGTTTTTTAGCCGATCTGATAAATGATGTATTTCTTAAACTGCAAATGAAAAACAGAGAGTATGATTAGTATCGAAAGCTAATCATATAACGCATGCTTGACATAGAACTATGATATAATTAACTATCATTTGTATGTACTTAATTAAACAAGAGATATGAAGGGTAGACCGTAGTTGAAAGGAGACAATACAATGGTTTTGGCTGTGAGTGAGATGCTATTAATTAGAAATTATTTCCTGAATGGTTCCATAATTATTAGGTCATGTCTGAAACTATTCAATATGTTATATATAGAAGCAAATAAGTATCTGAATCTCAAAGAAAAGTATACAGAAAGATTTGTTGCATGCGTACATACTGTTCAACTTATATTTCATTTACAACCTAATATATTTAGCACATATTTAGCTCTCAAGTTTTTAAACATAATTTAGAATTATTGCTAGAATTTAAAGATAATGTGGGTGGAGATTGTTTTTTTGCATGGAGGGCTTAAATGCTTTTAGCAGAGAAGGTGACAGAAAATTAAATGTAACACTTGTTACCATCCAGTCAAAAAAATGATGATAATCCTGTTCTTTTGTTACAATGGAATGGAAAAAGAGTTTCGAGATATTCATGTACCAAGAAAATAACTGTTTTGAGTCTGAAGTTGTCATTTTGGTCTCTTTTACGGCAGCCAGCCGTCAGACTAAATATAGCATTAGCAATCAGGAGCTATAATATGATTGTTTGTAGAGAACCGTCTTCACAAACATGGCAGCATGTGCATGTATGAATCATTGATATGATATATATTATTCTCCGACAAAATTTGTCAACTTCAAATCCAAATAAATGAAAATAATATGTAAGAGTTATACTCCTTTTTACCTTCTCCTTCTTATTTCATTTACATAAATAATGTTGCAAACCTATTTAGAAATGAATTCCACTCTCAAAAGCAAAACATTGCTTTAAATGAAAATAAAATCTCTACTGCAATTAGTATGGCTGCCTTCTTGTGGGGAAAATCTCTTCAAAGACGGGAAGCCTTCTTTGATTTGATATTCATTGTATATATGCCAAATGTTTTCAGAGACCAATCATAATCTGGCTCTCAACTTATATCTTTTCAGAGAATGGGGTCTCTAACTGAATTCATACTGAATGACAATAAGATAAGCAGATTTAACTAAATGTCTTAAATTCATACTGAATTCATCAAATTGCACAACATTAAGGTAAAAATGCATAAACCCCAAATCAATAACCATAGATTGAAAATCCATCAATTCCATAATTAAAATAGAAAATAAGATAAAAATTTACAGTAGATTGGAGCCGAATCAGCCGATTGGAGCAGGAGGCGGAGGGTCTGAGAGAGGGAGAGAGATCAGAGATGGAAGGCAAGTCGGCGACGAAGGTCTAACCATCCAAGGCCGTCGGCTGGAGGGAGAGAGATGAAGGGGCGGGGGCTGAATCGGTGCCGATGGCGATGTTGTCGATTGATTTGGAGCCGGAGGCCTGAAGGGAGAGTGTAGGAGAGTGTAGGAGAGCCGGAGAGAGAGAGAGAGAGAGAGAGAGAGAGAGAGAGAGAGAGAGAGAGAGAGAGAGAGAGAGAGACGTCGTTTTGTTTTGCCTAGGGTTTGCGGTTTGCCGTTTGAGATTCCTCTCAATATCTCTCTCAATTTTGTAATTTACCTGTTGGCATTGGACTTGACCTGAGGCGGGCTTGGACCAGAGGCAAGCACCCATCACAACAAGGCCATGCGGGCTGCGGGAGAAATAATATCACATAAAGTGAAAATGGGCCGAAATTATGTTGGGCTTAAGAATAAAAATAAATAGGAGGCATCTCAAAATTGGAGGCATAAGGCGGCTGCCTAAGTGGGCTTACTATAGAACCGGGCCTGTTTGTATGTTGTGTCAATTCATGAAATAATGGATTGTTTGCAACACAGACTGCATATTGATTGTTAGACATTAGTGTCGTAGGTTATAGATGTTGAAAGCTAAGTTCTCTCAATAAATATTTTAACCATATCAAATCACATGTATCATTTGTCATAGCCTTGTATTCGGATTCTGCACTTGATTGATAGATGTGTTGCTTCTTACTGTTCTAGGATGTTAAGTTACATCCAACAAAAACACGATAGCCAGAGGTACATCGTCGATTATTTGAGCTTCCAACCAGATATACATTTCTGTAACATTCAATCTAAACATTTTTATGATCTTGATATAACAACACTAGTTCAAAAGCCGTTTTCAAATATCATAGCATTTTAGTAAGTTGTATACGGAGCACAAGAAATTGACTAGCGCCATCCAGGCTAAAAGATATATCTGGACATGTAATTATGAGGTAACTGAGCTTACCAACCAATCTTCTATACATGTCTGAAACCCTAACTGTCAGCATCAGTTACTAACTTGGTATTTGGATCCATCAGACGATCAATTGATTTGTAGCTGATCTTACACGTCCCATTTAACTACTCAGGTACATTTGGTACAAGAAAATACCATAACAAGAGCGACCATCCTCAATCCTTAGGAACTATCATGACCTAAATCTCTCATTGAAATCTTTGATTGCAGAGAAGTCTTTAGCTACTGTATACTATTGTCATCTCTAATATTGACTATATCTTCAACGTACATCACTAATAGTATACAACATGTGGATGCCCTTTAATAGAAGATAGATTCATGCACATCCTTGTATTCCAAACTTAAAGCATGACCAAATCTAACAAAATATATCTTGGTGATGGTAGAGAAGTATAATAAAAAATTTAAAGGCCATAATTTGATGATAACCTTTAGGAACTAGATAAGATTTAAACTTCTCAAGAGTGCCATCATAATGAACGTTGCTGGTATAGATTCAAGTCATTCAACGATGTCCATCAACCAGTGTTTTAACTATCAGATGCTATTATCAGGATGTGTATGTTCTCATATCGAATAATAAATAGCAGGTATATATATCATGTATACATGCTAATATCAGTTACATTATAAATATATAGATTTTGATAAGTAAAGATTAATTTGACATTCTATATGCCCTTATGTGATTATTTTATCAAAGTTCCATGAATAGGATCAAACAATATTACAACTATTCATTAAGAGTAATCGTTAACATATTTCTACATATTTCTTACAAGGCAATGAAATTGAGTAAGAATGGAAAATGTATCAAAAACTGTAACAGTAAGTGGCTTATCACACAACTCATATAACTGAAGTAGGAGAAGAGGAAGAGGAAGAGGAAGAGCAAGTAGTAGAAGCTGGAAAGGCACAATAAAGCAAGTCCAATTCAAAATTATCCAAATTTCTCATTGAACCACATATTACACCTCAAATTACAAACAGAACCTCTCAAATTTGGGCAAAACTTTCTAATTCAGTCATTCGTTGCTAATGCCACAAAATATCAAGCAAACAATAACAAACTTGAGAGAATGAGTCCTTACAAGATCCGATTGCGGGACCGAGCCATCACAAAAAGGAACATGGTTCCGATCGCTTCCTTTTTGGTTTTTTAAGATGTACAAAAGTGAGAACAAAGCGGGCCATTTCAAACAGCAAATGACCATAGTGCCTGATAATATCAGGCCGATATGGTCAATATCACAAATATCAATACCAAAATGAAAACCACTAAAAACAGTATATCATATCCCTTGAGGGCCAATACTGCGATATTAGCTATATTGTCGACATTTAAAGCACTACCAACAACAAAGTTGTCAGAAGGAAAAGAAAGTAGTTTCCACGTATGAGAATTGTACAAAGTTAGCATCTCATCGTCCATTGTAGTTTTACATTTAGGGTGACACAGCTTTTGAGACCATTTTAGGTACAAAACTTTTATCAAGCGAAAAAACAAACATAGAATAGGATGAAGGTAAGTTATCATAAAAAAACAAAGGTTCAAAATGGGATGAGAAGTGTGTGCTTGTTTTTACCTTTTCTCACAACTATCCCCAGTGCATATGTTTTGCGTCACATAATGGGGGCAGGTAGCAGGGTCATTTTCCATAGCAACAATGGCTTTTCGAGCTTAACAGGGTCATTCTTTGCGTGGGGCAACCGTGTGGCCCATGGAAGGGCCCACATAGCCGATCTGCAGTAGGGATGGGCCAGCGTTGCCCACCGCACACCCACTACATGGGGAGCTACACCGACCCACTGTCATAGGCCAAAATTACGATGTCCTTAGCCCATGCCGCAGCAATGCACATACCCCAAACCAGGATATTGATGATTTTATATAGTTAAAAAAAATACCATAGCTTACAATTAGTCTTGGATATTCTTGCTAACCTAGAAACTATAATTCTTTATTTGAACTGGAAATTATAAAATTGAAACTGGAAATTATAATTCATATTCCTAAACTAAAAATTAAGATTTCTATTCATGATCACATAAAATAAGTAGGCAGGCTAGATCAGACAAAAATAATGAGTGTGATGCATATTACCATTATTTAGTTTTCCTTTATCTAAATAAGTTTAGAATGTGATCTATATATGATAATTTATAGTCTCAAAATTACTGTTCCAAGTCATTTTCTCCCTGCATGACTTTTAATTTATACATTTCATCTGGCACGAATATCATTTGTGGATTTTCATGTGATAGACTCAAGAAAGTAACTTCAAAGCAATAGTTCAATGGTCTGCATGATCTTTATTTAGAAGTATTTCCTTGTTTTTAACTCTGGACAATTGACTTTTTGTTCTTGAGATCTGAAACATGTTAGCTGGTCCAGGAATGCCAGGGTTTACAGCCTATGCTGGATTTTATGAGGTTTGTTCCCCCAAAAAAGGAGACTATGTTTTCATCTCAGCTGCATCTGGTGCAGTAGGCCAGCTCGTTGGTCAGCTTGCAAAACTATATGGCTGTTATGTTGTTGGGAGTGCTGGCACGAAACAAAAGGTAGGACCTTCATAATTACCATTATCTTGCCCCACCTGTTTTGATTTTTGTGATTGATATTTGATCAATTGTCACAGATTGATCTTCTGAAAAACAAGCTGGGTTTTGATGAAGCTTTCAACTACAAAGAGGAATCAGACTTGAATGCAGCCTTGAGAAGGTCAGCGCAACCACTTTCTGTTGTGAATTTATGTCGGTCTTTGTCTTTTTGACAATGGTATTTCTATAATCTGTAATCTTTTGACTAGTTGATGAATTCTCCGCAAACAGGTTCAATAGCACATAGCATACAACCAGTAAGAAAGGGCATAAGAAAATTTCTTGTGCCATAGGAGAACTTTAAAAAGACAATCACTAATTGATGTAGTAAAGCCTAATTCAACTTCCCATTTAATTAAGTCCATAGATTTCATAATGTGCTTTTGTAAATCCCAGCTCATAGGCTTTAAATATATATCGTCATTTTTATGTATCTGATGCGGACGCCCCTAGCCGCCGGCCGCTTTGCCGATTCGCCGCACCCGGGTCCCACTTGATGATTAGGCTTGATGATTTAGTTATCTAGGGGTATTCTAGTCTTTTCAGACTAGATTAGTAAATCCCCTATTTTCTATTTATTAGGGCTAGCCGTCTTTTATTTCTTTATGCTTATTTGTGAAGAACAATTGTAGGCATCTCTTGCGAAGGTTTTAGGCTTTGTTCCGTGCAACAAAGCTAGGAGAGCGAGTCTCCTCTCGAAAGAGGCTCATTTATCCATCTTTTTCTTAGTTCTTCGCAATTTATAAGATCCAAAAATCCTCTTTTTATATTTTTCCACCTTTAAATTCTGAAATTAATTGATACGAAACCCTAGTTCGTATCAAATTGGTATCAGAGCATTGAGATCCAATGGCGACGAGCACAAGGTCAAAGGCGGATGGCGTGGATGAGAAGGTACAAGGGCTCCGAGAAGAGTTCAACCGGGAGATCGAGGGATTGAAGAAAACCCTAGGAGAATCCATCAAGGATCACGCCCATTCGCAAGAGGACATCCAAACCGAGCTTCGGAGCATGCGAAGGGAAGCCGCGCAAACGTCACGAGACATCCAAGGGTTAAAGGAGGCCACTTCAGATCTGAAATTTTTAAGGGAGGCCACTTCGTCAATTCCGGAGATAAAAGCTATGTTCCAAGCCCTAACAATGGAGAGAGGAGGAGATCGGAGCAAGAGGATTCAAGGGGGAGAAAACCAAGGGGAATCAACACTTGAATCGGCAAATCGGGAGCAACCAGAGGGGGCGACGGCTACAACAACAAACCTGGAGCAAATCGCAGCCGTCACGAACCCTAGCGGGCCCGGACATCCAAGGAGAGAGGCCGGAGGGCCTTTTGGAAGGCCGGCAGGCCCACCTGGGCCTGCCGCCAGCTGTGCAGGCCCATCTGGCCCTGCGGCTGCACCTGCAGGCCCTTCAGGGCCTGCGGCACAGTCGCCAGGCCCTGCAGGGCCTACCGCAGCTGCGGCAGGGCCCAGCGGGCCTGCCGCAGCTACTGCAGGCCCGGTCGGGCCTGTTGGGACCTTTGCGGGCCCGTTCGGGCCTGCCGCAGTCCAGGCAGGCCCAAACAGGGCCGCGGGAGGCCCATGGGGGCCCGCCGCAGTTCAGGCAGCCCCCTGGGGGCCCGCGACGACGCCGACAGCCCCCTGGGGGCCCGCAGCAGCACAAACAGCCCCGTGGGGGCAAGACAGAGGCGGATGGGCCCGAGACGCGACGATTGGGGCTCCAGTAGCCCAATTTTGGGGACCAGAGGCTCATCCACAGGTACCGAGGCCGCAGGTTGATCCCAGACAGGTTTTTGATGGCTTTCCGGGGCGGGGACAAGGCCCGGGAGGCTATTTTGGAGGACGGACATCACCAGTACAGCCACACAGAGGGGCAGGAGGGCCCGTGTGGGCACGACAGCAGGAGTTTCCGGGGTACCATTACCAGCCGGAGGCGTGGGAGAGACCAGTGTGGCCCGAGTAGTTGTACGGGGTTGACGGGGGAGGACCAGCAGAGGCAGTCGGCGGAGGATTCGGCCGTGGGGGTGACCGCGGTAGAGATGGGAGACCTCTGGGAGACATCAATGCGGATCGCCGCCTTATGAAGCTGAAGATGCCGATTTTTGACGGCACGGATCTGGACGGGTGGATCTACCGGGCGGAGCGTTACTTCCAGGTGATGCGGTTGACGGAGGAGGAGGTTCTGAGGGCCATCGGAATCTACTTCGAGGGCAAGGCATTGGCCTGGTACAGATGGAAGGTGGCGCGGACCCCCTTTCGCACTTGGGAGGAGCTGTCCGCACTGATACTAGACCGGTTCCAGGATACTTCAGGGGGAGATTTCTATGAGCAGTTATCTGCTTTGAGGCAGGAGGGGACGGTCAGGGATTATGTGGAGAAATTCGAGATGCTGAATAGTAGGGTGAAGGGGGTGACCGACGAGGTGATGATTGGGAATTTTATGAGGGGGTTGAAGCCCTCTATACGGGCGGAATTGAGGATGCAGAGTCTGGAGACATTGGAGGATGTCCTTCGCCTGGCCCACAAGGCGGAGGAGAAGCATGCAGAGGAGAGACGCATTCTGGGGACTTGGGGAGCCCAGGGCCAGCGTAGTCAGACAGCACCGGCCCCACTTCCAGGGGTTACAGTAGCGCCAGTGGACACGGAAATGAAGAGAGAAGAAACCCGACCGGTGATCCCTGGTAGATGGATGACTGAGGCTGATATGAGGGCGAGGCGTGCTGCAGGCCTTTGCTTCAGATGCGATGAGAAGTTCAGTCCCGATCATCGATGTGCGAGCAGGCTGATGCAGATTGTGCTAGTACCGGACGAGGGGGAGTATGCAGATGATGGGGAGCCAGTGATGATGGAAGAGAGCGAAGTTGAGCACGCACATCTGGATGTAGCGGAGGTGTCCCTGAACTCCTTGGTAGGGGTAACCACGAACCATACCATGAAGTTGTCAGGGCGATTGGATGACGCGCCGGTGACGGTACTCATAGACAGTGGGGCTACCCACAACTTCATCTCTCGACATTTGGTGGATCGTCATAGGTTATAGGTGAGCACCTTGGAGACGTTTACGGTCCTCTCAGGGACAGGGAGGAGGGAGGAGAGCAGTGGAATGTGCAAGTGGCTGAGTCTGACCTTACAATGGGTGCAGATCGCGGAGGACTTCTTGCCCCTAGAGTTGGACAATATCGATGTGATTCTGGGCGTACAGTGGCTGAGGGGGTTGGGCGAGGTGAAGATGAACTGGAAGCAGCTTAGGTGGAATTCCAGGAGGGGGATCGCACGGTGGTTCTCACAGGTGACCCTAGCCTCTGTTTTCCCTCGGGGGCCTTCAAAGCCAGATCTCCACCTTGAGGACAAGGTGGCTCTTTTAGGGGGAGGTATTGATGCAGACGCCCCTAGCCGCCAGCCGCTTTGCTGATTCGCCGCACCCGGGTCCCACTTGATGATTAGGCTTGATGATTTAGTTATCTAGGGGTATTCTAGTCTTTTCAGACTAAATTAGTAAATCCCCTATTTTCTATTTATTAGGGCTAGCCGTCATTTATTTCTTTATGCTTATTTGTGAAGAACAATTGTAGGCATCTCTTGTGAAGGTTTTAGGCTTTGTTCCGTGCAACAAAGCTAGGAGAGCGAGTCTCCTCTCGAAAGAGGCTCATTTATCCATCTTTTTCTTAGTTCTTCGCAATTTATAAGATCCAAAAATCCTCTTTTTATATTTTTCCACCTTTAAATTCTGAAATTAATTGATACGAAACCCTAGTTCGTATCAGTATCATTGATTGAATTAGGCATATTTTTTGATAATTTACTGTACATTTGTTTGATGTGTCTCTTACATTAAAAGCCTTTTCTTTTTCCAATAAATCCAATTATTGTTAAAGTTATTGGCATGTCATCCTCGGGAAATGATCATCCTCTTTCAGTTTCCACCTTGAGATCAGTGGTGGAGCCAGAAAACTTTCGTTACGGTGCAAAACCTTAACAAAAAGATCATTGATACAAATTTCTAAGAACAAAATGAAATAAAAAAGAAATCATAAAACAAATAACCTTTGTTATTTGCATAGAGAATGAAGTTTAGCTATCTAATACTTTGTAATGCAGAAAGAAGGATGGGTGCAAGAACAAAAAAATGGAGACTTATGCAACAAAGTTCCAGAAAGATTGAATGTGAAATGTTGAAACATGTACACAAAATTGTGGTAAGACATGTATGAAGTGATTGGTACTTGTTTAATTCAAAAATAGAACCAAATGTGTAATCTATAGCATCATTTTCAAAGAAGTTGCAAAGAGAATATCAGTCTTTAATTTTTTAAATCTGTGTGTGTGTGTTTTGGGGGGGGCAATAGCCCCCCTTTGCCCCATATAGCTCTGCCCATGCTTGAGACTACTTATACTACCCACCATTTAGGGCTCCCTGATACCAACGGAGATCGATATAGTCGCTATAAGTAGTTAATAAAATTTTCAATTATGAAATGCTGTTTACCATTTACCTTCGAAGCTTCTTTTCATTGAACAGGAGGATTTCATGAAACTGCCACTTTGGTTGTTGTTTTTCTAAGTCAGTGTGCCCATATATGTAGCACACTTGTAATGGGTATGTGGTAATGTTATAAAGCAAACTATCCACAATATGTCGAATATCCATTTTTGTATGAGAGTCATTAATATACACAAACCAACAAACATGATTTTAATTATGAGGAGAAGTTATGTCAGACTGAATGATCATAACCTTGTTTAGATTTCTAGTCTTGGTGTCACATTACTTGTAGGGTTGGCATGAATATTTTGTTGCGAGGAATTAGGTTCATGCAAAGTGCTAATGTGTTTTGTGCTCCAAAAAATTGAAACATAGATTCTCCTCTGTTGCTGTACGGTGATAAGATTTACGGGTACGTACAAATGCACATGTAGAAACATGATAATTCACATGAACTTGTCACTAAGCATTTTGAATTATTTTGTAGTGGATTAGTATATTGATTTGTAATGATTTTCTATTGAAAAAATGATATTTATTATTTATCTATTATCAAATGAATGCGTACCATTGAAAATTGAATGTTATCACATGCATATTTAATGGAGATAATGCCATTAAAGTTGCATTGAATTAAATTTTAAAACTATTTAAAATAGTGTACTATTTTTTTAATCCCTGACATTGTAATGGAGATGACAATGTCAATTGAAAGAGAGAAGGGAATATCTGCAGTTACAATATTAAAGATATGTTAAAGTTGTGATTCAAATCTGCTTCATAAACATACATGTTAAGAAGGGCAATGAAACATGAAGGCGAAAGGGTGGAGTTTAGTCCCAAACATGAAGGCAAGCGAGGATGTAGATCATGTTTTGATGGACCCTTCCCACAATTAGATCTGTCTATAGTGCAATGTGGCTGTCTTGGTGGAGGTTAAAAGCTAATTGAGATAATCTACACAATCGAGAATGGTTGTTTAACCCGCATATGTGCTACACGACAAAATTCAGGAATACTCGCTAGTCTGCATCAATACACATGTTAGGAGACAAATTTTAGGCATCCTACCTAGCCTTTGGCAAGTGCGAGAAATACTTGTTAATTTATAACATGACACACTAGATACCCTCTAGTACGTCATAGAACATGGTTTCAGCTCAGGTATACACTTTGTTAGCAAAGCAAAGACAAGGAAGGTAAAAGGGTGGATTAGAGATCCACATTGGAAAGGAAAGAACATCAATATATGGTTCAATATATGGTTAACTGCAAGGTTTGCGGTCGCGGTTTTGGTAAATTTAGGTTTCGATTTCGGTGGGTTCGGAAGTTAGTTTCGTTTTGACTGTATCGATAGTTTTGGTAATTTCGTTTCAGGTACCGGTTTTGGTTTCGGAGATACTTTAAATATGTATATACACACGGGACGTATTATATATACAGTTATACAGATTTTATACATGTAAGTACACCAATAATTTACACTAGGTAAATGTGTATAAAATTTTTAGCAAGAACTCATCTAAACACGCAGACAACCCTTCATTATTTTATTAATATAATACAAAAAATAAAGATCAAGACAAATAAAAATATGCTAAGTCAAAGCATGTCTGTATCTAATAAAAGTTGACATATTTAAATACCGAGTCTTAAAATATTTTTTATATGTGATAATCTCCCCCTCTTTCAATTCAAAAGAAGAATTTCCATTGCAGTCATCCAGAATTCTAGTAATATAGTAAAAATGGCCACTATGAGGCGTATAGACAACATAATTCTGAAGCATGCAATGGCAAATTGTCTGTAATTTGAATCAAGTGTGCATGTGGACAGATGTTGTGCTTATGATACTGGTCTTTAAACTGCTTAATGGAGAAAGCAACCGAGTTGACACAATGCCATTTGCCTCTAAATAGAGGTATTGTGTCAACTCGGTTGCTTTCTCCATTAATCAGGTTAAAGACCTATATCATAAGCATTGCATCTGTCCACGTGGACCACGTGCACGCTTGATTCAAACTATAGATGATGCAATTTGTCATTGCATGCTTTAAAATTCTGTTGTCTATACGCCTCATAATGGCTATTTTTACTGTATTACTGGTATTATAGATGTCTGCAATGAAAATTCTTCTTTTTATTTGAAGGGATGCGCGATTATCACATATAAAAACTATTTTAAGACTCGGTATTTGAATTTTCCATCTTTTTATTAGATTCGGACTTGCTTTGACTTAGCATAGTTTTATTCATCTTGATCTTTTTTGTTCATTTGAGATTCTTTACAATTTTATGTTTTCTCACCAGGCATGACCTCGACTTGAAAAGGGAACACGAACTCTTTATTGTTGGAAGACACCTCACTGTAAAGGATATTTGCACACTTCTTTCGGTGTTTCGAAACATGTCATCACATCTCTTGTTAGCTTGTAACCTGTAACAAGTTAACATGTAAGAAACTTGTTAGCATTCATGAAATACATCTAATATTTATGAAATATCTCCAACATTTATGCAATACCTCTAAATATATGTCTACATTTTTTCTGTAAATTTCTATTCACATTACATATTTTTCTTGTATTTTTCCAACATTTTTTCTAATTAAAATTTTTACACAAATTTTCTTACCATTTTCTATTAACATTACATATTTTTTTCGTATTTTTTGTATTTATTTGTATTTTTCTATTCACATTACACATTTGTGACAAAAATTAACTAATTAATTAATATAAAAGAATAACAATAAAAAATGATAAGACATAAATCTGACCTCATAATGCATAAAATAAATCAAAAGATACAAAAATCTCATTCTAAGTTAGTATCATTCGGGTGTGGTGCAGAGTAGTACGGTGGATAGAAATATTACATCTTTTTCCGTCCTAAAAATGATATCATCATGTTATCATATCTGGAGGGCCGGGTCGGCTTGATGAAAGGCAGGTCATGACTGTTTTGACTGCTGGACTGTCCAGTTACATTTGAACCGTACCTGTATTGACTATCATAATCTGTATAGACATCAGAGTATCTATACGGTGCGAAATAATCATCATTACTACATGAGTATCCACCATTCATGAATGCCATGATTATCATTACCTTCATAATAATTAGAAGAATGTTGACACCAGTGATAATCAGACCGTCCACCTTCACTTTGATGATGCTTATCATGATCTGTATACCCATGTGAATTTGTTGTATCATAAGCATGGTAATCACTTTTCACAATAGGCCGATTGTATTTCGAAGCACCATACCCACCATCTGTAGGACATTGGTCATCGGAAAACGAATCATCATCGCTTTCTTGCCTAATTGCTGCCTTTTTTGCTTGTACGCGAGATTGACTTGGTCGCGGCTGATTGCTTCTTGTCCGTTCTACTTCCATAAGTGCTTCGGCCAACCAATGATTTTCTCTGTTATCGAACAGTCTGGCTTCTGTCTTCCTGGTCCATTCCACCAACGGATTATCCTCATGAAAAATATGATCCAAGTCAATCGGCTGGTCATCCTTCTTGCTCCTCTGCACATGTCTTTGTCTCGGCTTCATATTTTAATGCACATAGACCAGTTTTTAAAGATGTTTCATTATTAGCATATTCCTGGTGTTTGTGTGAATGAGTGAGAAGATGGTCCAATTTCATTCATAGTTGGAAGAAGTGACCATTTGACTTAAAACATGCACATCTAAGCGTATAAGACTTGGAGGGTGCTCTTTTCCAATGATTGACCACCATTGAGCTACAAAATTTCTTAGTCAGAAAATGTAGAGCAGTTTATGGAAAACATACATGATCTAAGGTTCTTATAGATATCTGGAGTGACATGTTTATCGTCATATCTGCCTTTGGAATACTGAATGGACCAACTCTCATCCTGTATAACTTTACCTACAATTATCATGCATAATTTCAGAATGTGACGACTGCATCGAATCATATATTTAAATAAAAATATACAAAAACAGTTTACCTCTTTATATCAAGTTGCTTCGAGATGTCTGATTCCAACATATCGACCACATGTCTAAATTCAACCAGCACCTCGTCATTTATTGCAGTGGAGTATTGGAAATGAGGATTCAAAACATAACATGTGGCATGAAAATCTTGATGCAGCTGCATATCCAATCTTTTATTGATCATGTTCCACCATTTTCTGTATTATCTAACACTATTCTTTCGAATTTCTTATTTCATCCGGTCTATGACTCGTATAGATAACCCATCTCGGCTTATCATCACTGGCCACCATTCATAGAACTTTCATCATCGGCTCAAATACGATGATAACATTAAAGATTTCTTGCCAGAAGTCATTATCGTAAATCAGATTGTACACGTCGTTTTCAATGATCATATCTTTTGGTTTAAGATTAGGAAAGTTCTCAGACCATTCTCTTGATGTGATTATTCTTCATAGATCATCTCGATGCACATACAAAGTCTAATGTAATAAAATGAGTTGAATATCTTGTGATCATAGGCCTCATCAACTCTTTTTCAATCGTCTCTCTTCTTATTAAGCTGAGCACACATATTGTATGGAATGTGATTGAAGTATAAAAATTTGGCAATACTTTTGCCGACAAAGGACTTTGCATTTTTCATCCCTCAAACAAATGCATTCTTTATACTAGACTGGGTTTTATCCTTCTTTGTTATACTAGACTGGGTTTTATCCTTCTTTGTTAAAAAGGGTATACACCGGATTTGAAAACACCGATCGGTCTATCGGTAGGTTCAACATCGCGAGCAAAACCACACACGAACATACATATTGGTGCTTTTTTGAACAAAATGCGAAGAAGACGAGCAGTACTCAAATCCGGTTTTGCTCACGATGTTGAACCTACCGATAGACCGGTCAAAGGCATGGAACTTGTAAATACATAGAAATTTTGAGCCAAATGTGTAGGGTGACCGGAAACTGATGGTGAATGCTGACGTTCGCCCTATAAACAGCTCAACATATTACTCATATTTACAATTTTGCATTCAACTTAATTCCTCATGTTATAATATAATGACAAATATGTAAACTTACGAACAAATAAGGGCAAATTCATATCGTTTTTTGCGGAGCTCGTAAATATTGATTGCTGCTTTCTTCGTCGAGTAACGTAGTCAACTAAATCTAAAAAAACCCTAGGTCCTGGGCTCTGCCGAAAAATTGCTTCGATGAAAATTGCTTCGTATGTCGATGAAAATTAAGGCATCTTTAGCCCTCGCACTTAACCCTCAACCGTGAATGGTGATCGGAGTAGATTGATGGAGCTCAATCGTTCAGCTCCTCGCCCTAAACCGTAGTCTTCAAAAATTGATCGGTGAGCGTCGTATGAAAGGTATGGATGGTATGAGATTTTATGCTTATTTCTTCACTGATGAGATATGCTTCCTTCTCCCCTCTTTTTATAGGCAATTTCTTCTCTGAACACTCACATGAAGCACATGAATCTGCCAAAGCTTTTTTCATTTTTGTTTTGATGTATCTTGTGATTCACGAAAAATTTTCTAGGGGGATCAAATCACGGTGGAAATTATCACGGAAAGGTTTGTAGGGGAATCAACTCACGAGGGCAAGTTTTTTACTTTTTTGGCCAACTGCAAGCTCTCCCAATTTTTTTCTTAGGCTGCCTACCTCAGTTTCTTTCGACCGAAGCTGGGGTTTTGGCCGAAACCAAGGTATCGGTATCGTTAGCCTACGATACCATACGATACGGCAGATACCAAATGGTAACAGTCGATACCTATATCCTTGATTAAATGAAATTCGACTTATGGCTCCAATACTCTGAGTCAAATTGAGTTTCATGATTATTAGCCAGATATCCATGAGATTAATATGATTTCGTCACAACATGCTATTCTACCTGGTCAGCTATTCTTAATCAGCAAGGTCATATTTCATGTGATATGAAATAATATAATTATAGAGTGTTATGGATATCTTGATCTGAATGTCCTTGATTGGAGGCTTGTATAAATCCTAACATTTTTTCTTTTATAATACATACCCCTGGTTTTTTGGGAGGGCATATTTGATATGTTCACTTTTGCATCTTATTTGTGGGTGTACACAAACTTCTAATGCTTAACAAACTTGAGCTTATCCATTGTTTGTGCAGTGTTAAAAAAATGATAATCTATTGTGGTGTCAATCCTCGTCTGCCTTTCAGTTAGGGGCTACTAATAAAGTTGGAGCTGCTTGGGCATTCATGCATGCATATGTCTGACAATATTTTTTGTTTGGGATCAAAATTGTAATTTTTAATTAAATTTTTAGTTTGAATTTTTAGTTTATTTTGAGTATTTAGGAGTTTTAGTCTTTTGGGTGAGTTTAGTACCACATCGGGTGGAATAGGAAAAGTGTTAGAGTTGTAAGCCTATATAAAGGCACAAACTTATTAGTTTTTATGAAGAATTCAATGAAAATTTGTTTCTGATGTAAACTTTTAGTTTCTCCATGACTGCTTAGGCAAGAGGTCCAAAGAATCTTCACGTACGAGGCATGCGAGTCGGTGATCGAAAGATTCACGGGGTGGGAGATCCAAAAATTTATCAAATCTATAATCTACTTCTTCCTCAAATTTCCACCACATCCATTCCCACTTCCGTTATGCGTTAAATTAGTGTCAGATTATAGACTGTTTGGAAATCCTTGACAAGACTATACAGAGAAAACAAAAGAGTAAAATCAAGTCAGAACCCATGATAGAAATTGATCCAACACCTGATGCAGAGTGTGAACTTGAACATGAGTTTAAGATAGAGCCTGAACATGGGATTGGGAAAGATTGAGCCTGAGCTTGAATTAGAGTCTGAGCCCTAGCATGAACCAAGTTCGATTCAGTGCCACATTCTGAGCCAGAGACGGTACTTGATGCACCACTGCAACTTGAGCCAGATACTTATCGTGGAGGTGTGCCAGAATTGTCGAAAGAAGCACCACTGATGCAAGTCGAATACATCGAATTTGTTATTCCTGATCTTCGTCCCCATAACCAACAAACATGTGTTGAATGCTTTTATGTCTATTGTGAGTTGGGAGAAATTTTCAGAAGACGTCCATCAGTAAAATTTATACTGCTATACTTCAGGGTTCGAGGATATGTCTTTTCTAACAATAAGGGACTGTTGATTTCTGTACAGTTGTGCTACTCTAACCGTCCTTCACCAGAGGTGAAGTTTTCAAGCCCGGGAGAATGATATGGATCAAAATTGTGATTTTTAATTTAATTTTTTGTTTGAGTTTTTAGTTTATTTTGAGTGTTTAGGAGTTTTAGTTTTTTGGTTGAGTTTAGTACCACATCGGGTGGAACATGAACAGCGTTGAGTTACAAGCATAAATAAAGGCAACAAGCCTATCAGTTTTTTAATGAAGAATTCAATGAAAATTAGTTTCTGGTGTAACATTTTAGTTTCTCCACGAATTAAATCTTTTGCATTGGTGTGCGAGAGTTGGCTTGATTGCTTGGGCGAGAGGTCCGAATAATCTCCATGTGCGAGGCGTGCAAGTCAATGATCGAAAGATTTCCTGGGCGCGAGATCAAAAAATTTATCAAAACCATAATCTACGTCTTCCCCAAATTTCCACGACATCCCTTCACGCTTCCGTCCTGCATCAATTTTCTATGATGCCTTGGACATTATTGTACTGGTGGTATGACACGAAAACACATTTAACCTTCTACCTTCAAATTTATCTACCGTGTGGCTAAACCCATTGCTTTCTTTAAAAAACTTGAATGCATATGATGATGGATACTCATCCTCTACCAATTTCTCTAACTGATAGGGAGATGTCATTTTAAATGAACTTTCGGTTAATAACACCGGCCTTGCTCTATCAATATGAAGAGCCAGGTCACACCAGGAAGAAAAGGCAAGTGAATAATTGCCTCTTTGTTCAAATAGGGTTTTAGAGCACATCCATTGACATTCAATCTCTACATTCTTCTTCTATCATGTATGTTTACATTGCCTTGATTTTCTTCAAAAAAATTTGACCGCAGGTATTTTCCATCGGGCATAGACATTTACTTCGACAATGTGGGTGGTGCCATGTTGGACGCTGCGCTCCTTAACATGAGGCCTCATGGTCGGATCGCTGTCTGCGGGATGGTGTCTCAGAATGGATTCTCCAACTCGGATGGAATCCATAACTTGTTTTGTCTCGTAACAAAACGGCTTAGGATGCAAGGATTCCTTCAGAGTGACTATCGGCATTTGTATCCTCAATTCTTGGAATGTATGGTCAACTATTACAAGCAAGGGAAGATTGTCTACATAGAAGACATGAGTGAAGGCCTTGAGAGCGGTCCAGCTGCATTTGTCGGGTTGTTTTCTGGTAAGAACGTTGGCAAGCAGGTTGTCTGCGTCTCAAA
The DNA here is from genome assembly GCA_030789695.1 of Scilla litardierei. Lineage (NCBI taxonomy): Eukaryota > Viridiplantae > Streptophyta > Magnoliopsida > Asparagales > Asparagaceae > Scilla > Scilla litardierei. The sequence goes on along the minus strand of CM061138.1, from coordinate 39,170,804 downwards.
AGGATGACTGTTGTTATTCGGATAACACATCAAATCTAGTCCATGTTTATGAGCAGATGCCTTAAAAACCATGGTCTTGACAAGGCGACACTTGAAATGGCGCTGTAAAATCTAGTCCATCTCTTGTTCAGTGTTCATCTCTATGAAATGTTGACATGTTGATGGATTACGTACAGATGAAGTCATTAGATGTGTTGATTGGGTGTGGAATCGATAGGAGATGAAATGTTTGCTCACGCCGGAAAAACTAAAGCCAATATGCGTCCTTTTTATGTATGTAAGCTATGTGTACGAACAATTGGGGGTGAGCAACATAGAGTTGCATTTCTGCATTCGTTTTATGTTTCAACTCTGCAATGAAGTTGTAGAGATTGAAAGATGCTTGAATATTTGACGAGATGAGGCATCCAAAGTTTCAGTTTGTTGGGAATAATCAGAACAGGTTCTGATTAGCGAACGGTTGATGGGCATAAATACATGGGAATAAGTGCAGAGCTTTGAACTGGATGCCTGATGAAGTGACATATGGCATGATTTCAATGTTTCCAGCATCATTACCGCTGATAGGGGCTTGATTTTGTAACGAGTTTCTAATTGTCCGGGCGAGCTCGTCTGATGGTTTTCTTAGTTTTCATACCTTCTGATATTTTTATTACGATATTTTGAGTCAACCAACCGACACTTTTCTTAACTGGTAGTTAATCTATACAAGTGTGCCATTGACATTTTCCGATCCCCTCTTATTTACATGATTGACATTGGGATTTTTACCACTTTTATCCCGACGATACCAACACACACACCTACACTTCTCACCCCTTTCCTGTTGACGCGCGGACCGCATCCGGTTCGGGAGTTGTTTTTTTGCGCCGTGCACTACGTGCACGAGTTATTTCTAGTCTAAATTACAAATGAGGGATATGTTGTCCCAATCACAAGTTGACTGTGACAAACTAGAGGCCAGGGGTGCGCCACATCATCTCGATGTATCCCAATGGGGGTGGGTATGGTTTTGGGCTTTGGTTTGGGGTGGGGTTTTGGGGATTTTTTTTGCGCTTTGGTCTATTATTTTCTCCCTTTTGCCCCGACGTTCCTCTCACACACACACGCTTTTTCTCTCTTTGGCCACCACTTCCCTCCGCATTTACGTCCGGACGACGACTGCCTCCGTGTCCTCCGGGCACGGAAGGGACATTGACACATATCACAAACCCATGTGCATTATCACATCACCCACACCCTAAAAAATCATCCACCCCAAGCTCACTTACTTACATGTTTGCCATAGTAGATTTTTCCCATATAGCCCCCAAGGTTTTTGCATTTATCTTTTTATCCCCGACAATACTGATACACACACATACTTCGCACACCTTTTTGTTTGCGCGCGTGCACTGCATCCTTTTCGTAGGGGTTTGTTGCTCCGTGCACTGTGTGCATGGGTTATTTCTAGTCTATATTACAAATGGGTGAGGTTGACGTGATATTTGTCGTATTAGGACAAAAGAATTGAAAGAGTGGTGGCCATGGTTTAGCCACATCATCATGGTAGGACCCACTTGGGGGTGAGTGAGGGTTTGGATGATGTTTTTGGTGTTGCTGTATAGCACACAAGCATGGGTGGGCATAGGACAAATCCGAATCCGAATTAATTTGGATGGGAAAAAAATCCGTTTTCCGATTCCGACATATCGGATCTGGAATAATTAAATCCGATTACTAAATCAGAAGAGGAAAACAAATCCGAAACTCGGTTCCGCTTTCAACGAGAGGGCTCCAACACTGCATTCCCGCTTCCGATTTGGCACTGAGATTCAGTACGCAGTCAAGAATTTAACGAACAACGTAAAGACACACAGCATGCAAGAACACACAAGAATTGGTATCGCAGTTCGGTGCGCACACCTACATCTGCGGGGCCACGCCCAGAAAAAGAATACTTCACTAAAAAGATCGGAGAATACAAATTCTACAATTCACGCTTTAATAAGGAAGAACACTCTCATCCTTAAAAACAAACCGTGAGGGGATGATCGCAATCAACCCCGTGAAGTATTCTTGGCAAGCTCCCCTTGCCTGCAAGCTCCCCTTGCCTGCAAGCTCCCCTTGCACCACCGACTTGATCAACTCCCTTGATCCTGCGTGCGCAGCCGTCGGCCTCCCTCCCGGAGAATCTTCTTTTGCATTCACAACAAAAGCCGCAACCTCAGCCGCCAAACGCTACAAGCCCTAAAAGGCCAAACCCCCGCAATCTCAGATTCAATCTCGATGCGGGCAATCGAACCTGGATTCGATTCTATCAACAGCAACGACCGCAACGGCTTAAACAAGAAAGAGATCCCGAAGGATCCGTAAGGAAGTTGCTAGAGTAATGATTTGCCGAAAATCTCTCTCCAACCGTTTCGCAATATGGTAACAAGAGATTATACCCAATCAACTCTAAAACAGTTAATAACCATTATAAGGACCAGATGTGCAAGATAGAGAATACCAAAATACGAGAACGCCAATTGCACATCCTACATATGCAGCCAATTGATGCAAGTACACAAATTCTGTTGATCATCCCAGTACAACAATCTGTTCAACAAAATGTCCAACATTCTCATCTTCATACGACAGTGGTTCAGATGTGATAAGCCAATCAACAGAACCATCATTCTCCAGTGCCACATATGACAAGCCCGCAAATAAGAATATCCACAGGATAAATCCTAACAATCTCCCCTTTTGTCATTTGATGGCACAACATATGGTATGATAGAGAAGGAGGGCAAGTGTGCAATTGTTAAACTTTCAAACCCTTGGAGACACAATGCATCAACCGTAGTCAGCCAACAAAACGTCCAACAAAACGTTCAACAAGACGGAAGACATCCAACAAAACGTCCAACAAATCTTTCAACATAACATTAGATTCAGATAAGAGAGAGAACAAATCATACCGCTTCTCCCCTTTTGCGCCACCAAAGGACAAATACTTCAGAGATCCGCAGAGGGGCCACTCCGTAGAGAAGACAGCTTGCTTTGGAGCAACTCCTTGTGGCGATTCAGAAGTACCCGCTGGCTGTCGAGAACCAGAATTTGATCATCAATATTCTGAAGAGCAGGCTCGAGAAACTGAATATCAACCGCACTCGCTGAGGAAGTAGTAGCATCAATAGCAGGACATGGTGAAGGAGATTGAGATGCTGGAGGCACTGTGGTAGAGGGTTCATTAGTAGAAGGTGGAGAGGATGTTGAAGAAACATTCTGAAGAGAGGGAACCAAGTCAGAGATGTCATCCACTTTTCCGGCCACAGACTTTGCTGTATACGAAATACTCTCACAAGATGAAGGAAGATCTGACGAGGATAGAGGCACCTTTTGAGCCAGGAGCAGCATAGATATAAGAGCCCCATGCGGTAAAGAAGTCCCGGAGGAGGATAACTCAGCAAACGATAAGATAGAGTCAAAAATAATCCGGCCCAAATTGAAAGCCTGAGAGGTTCCTGCAGAGAACAATAGCCTGCACATGTCTCGAGTAACCACTGACACATTTGAAGTAGGAAGCCAGTTCCTCGTGGCAATCCTGTAGAGAATAAAAAACTTGGCCGTAAGGGCAGATGAAGGAAAGACAGATGATTTCTTAGGCCAATTCTGAAGCTTCCCCGCAGTCACAACTCGAATCATTCTATCAAACTCGACTCCTGTAGACTCTCCATAAGCAGGAGCAGATTGAGGACAATTCCATTCCAGGAATTTGTTCAGAGAGGAAGGAGAGAAAGAAATTATCTTGCCCCGAACATAATTTCTGCAATGCCAACGAGAGGAGCCCTCTCCAGCAGTTTTGGATAAATTACAGAAGAATTCCCTGACTAACACAGGGTAGAAGGAACTGAAGCAAGTGGCAGCATGGTACAATCCTAGATTCTTCAATATAGTGGCTATCTGGGTCTTGTCAAAAGATGCCATGTTCAGGACCTTTTCAGGAAGTAATGATCTCTCCGAGTAAGATGACCATCGGTTCTTGCGAGCTTTGTCAAAGAAAATTCTGCTAAAGGCATCTGAAGAAGTAAATGACGGAGAACGTGAGGAACTTGAAGCTGAGATTTTGGACCTCTTAGAAGGAGAACCATCAGTATTAGACGAAGGAGCAGAGCGCTTCTTGGAGCACGGTCGAGCCTTGCGCATAAATGAGGACAAAGGAGGTTCAGTAGGACCAGAGGCCTCAGGTGATGCACCCTGTGTTGCAACATTTTGTGCAACAATATGTTCAACACTTGCTTCCTTGAAGGAATCAGGCTCCATATCAGTTTCAACATTTAGTCTCACATTGTCACCACCAACAGCAGAAGTATCTTGACTCAGGGTACACATTTCTACGATCACTTCATCATTTACCTCACAGCCAGCTGAGCCACCTCCAGACACAACATCTGCAGTGACCATATCCGAACCAACATGCATCTCACCAACTTCATTTTCAGAACTGTTGGGGAGATCCTGATGAATTTCAGAAGATCCTAAATCCATAGGAGTGGGGCCAGGTTCTTCAGACTCATTTAGAGACTAAATTTTTTGAGACATATCATCAACAAGTAGCATGTCTTCCACAGTGTCTTTCAGAGACGACTCCTTAATATTGTCTGCACAACCATGATCAAACTTCTCAGAATCTTTTCCAGGCTCAGAAGCATCTTGAGATGAGGAATTAGGCATATTTTGAGAACACATATTCACATCACAATTAGGGTCATTGATCACGTTCTGAGACCCTTCATCCACAGACCTAGGTGACGCAGTGACAGATATCTCTTCCTGACGTGGAACAGCATATGTTTTCTCATCACTAGGATCACCTTTCTCCACATTTTCCTTGCTTCCCTGCACATCATCCTGCACAACAGGATTCTCTGGAGGAATATTAGAAGAAGACGTTCCTGTAGTCCCCCTAGACTTAGGCAAATCAGCAAACACTGGGGAGTCTTCAGAATCTGAGATGTCTATCACGTCAATTTCAGAGATTTTAACAAAAGATTTCGGGTTCCAGGTTCGAATGACAACCTTTCTATCTCGAGGAACTCTAACACTCATAACTTTTCCCAAAATCTTCTTATGCATGAGACCTTTAAAATGAATATGAGATACATCCACATAAGAAAGATCCAATTCTTTTCCCGTTCTCCGCAAAAACCAGAACCAGTCTTGAATAGTTACCGGATCAGGAAAACTTTCATCATCATCATACACATCATCTTCCACGGGATCTTTGGGAAGAGGAATTTCAAGAATTGGGGAAAAACTCACCAACTCTAAATTAGAGACATAGGAAGGATGCATGCCACCAAACGAGGAAGAGGAGAGAGGTGGAGAGGGATTACCACCGAAGGATCTTTGCTTAGGACGAGAAAACACTCCTTTTCGTTTAACAGAAGAAGACGAGGAAGGCGGAACACTTTTCCGAGCAGATGTCGTTCGTCGAGAAGACCGACGAGGGGGCAGCGACGACTCTTCCGACTGATTTCTTGTCATTGTAGATAAACTGGGAGATGCTTCAACCAAGCCGATTTCAAGAACCCTAGATGAGAGGTTAGGAGAATCTTGGAAAGAAATTTGAGTTGAGAGAGAAAGTGAAAATGCGCCTTGGGGAACGGAAAGAATCAAAGGGTTATAAATATCGGGTAAGGGTATAAAGGAAAACCAACCCGTCAGCAGAGATCGGTAGACCCTCATAATGTTGCAACATGATGTTGCAACAAAGTTCTCAACACAGGAAGCATCATTAGATATGACACAGCCCTAGGGCTTGCCGCAATTCTTCAAATCTGGCAGAATCAAGAGGCTTTGTAAAAATGTCCGCTAGTTGATTAGCTGTAGCAACATACTCCATGACTAGGAACTTCTTCTCAACCAGCTCTCTAATAAAGTGATGTCGGATGTCAATGTGTTTCGTTCTGGAATGCTGGACAGGGTTCTTGGAGATATTTATTGCACTCTGGTTGTCGCATAAAATGGTCATAACTCCTTGTTCCAGTCCATAGTCTATCAACATTTGCTTCAACTATAGTAATTGAGTACAACAACTCCCTGCAGCAATATACTCAGCCTCTGCTGTAGATAACGATATGGAGTTCTGTTTTTTACTATACCATGACACCAGATTGTTCCCCACATAAAAACATCCTCCTGTGGTGCTTTTCCGATCATCTGTATTTCCTGCCCAGTCAGCATCACTATATCCTGAGACAAGAGTATTCGTATCCTTTGTATACCATATACCATAGTCTGCTGTTCCGCTTATATACCTGATAATCCTCTTTACGGCAGTAATATGAGATTCCTTAGGACTTGCTTGATAACGAGCACAGACTCTAACACTAAAGCTGATATCCGGTCGGCTAGCTGTTAAATATAACAGGCTGCCTATCATGCTTCTATAGAGAGTGACTTCAACATCTCTTCCTCCTTCATCCTTAGAGAGTTTTTCAGATGTACTCATGGGAGTCCTAACATGTCTAGCACTTTCTAAACCAAATCTTTTGACAAGATTTCTAGCATACTTGCTCTGCGAGATGAACAGACCATCTTGACACTGTTTAACTTGGAGCCCAAGAAATACATTCAACTCACCTACCATGCTCATTTCAAACTCCCTTTGCATGAGATTTATAAACTCATGCACAAGTTGTTGTGATGTTGAACCGAAGACTATGTCATCAACATAGATCTGAGCAATCATCACACTTGATCTTGTCCTTTGAACAAATAAGGTCTTATCAGCTCCTCCTCTTTCGTATCCCTTCTTGAGAAGATATGTGGTCAATCTTTCATACCAGGCCCTTGGAGCTTGTTTCAGCCCATACAACGCCTTCTTCAGCTTGTACACATGATTTGGAAAGAACGGATCTGCAAAGCCTTTGGGTTGTTCAACATACACTTCTTCATTCAACAACCCGTTCAGAAAGGCACTTTTCACGTCCATTTGGTGCAGTTTGAAATTTAAACTACAGGCAACCGCAAGTAATAGTCTAATAGATTCCAACCGTGCTACAGGAGCAAATGTCTCATCGAAGTCAATGCCTTCCACTTGGGTATACCCTTGAGCAACAAGCCGGGCTTTATTCCGGGTAACGTTTCCCTTCTCATCTGTCTTGTTTTTGAATATCCATTTTGTCCCGATGACATTAGTTCCTTTCGGTCTTTCCACCAGACTCCAGACGTCATTTCGTTGGAACTGGTTTAGTTCCTCTTGCATAGCTGAGACCCAAAAATCATCTCCAATTGCTTCCTTCACATTTTTTGGTTCGGTAGTAGAAAGAAAACAAGCATACCCAGTAAGGTCTCTGTAATTAACACGACTGATGCCTCTGGTGCGACGACTGTCGTGAACGTCACCAATGATTAGCTCCGGCGGATGGTCTCGTATAATCTTTGTAACTCCCTCAGCACCTTGTGCACTTTCAGCTTCTTCTTGAGTCGACTCCATGGTGGCAGTATCCTGTGTTGCAACAATTTGTTCAACATTGTTCTGTACGGACTTGTTTGTTGCAACATCTCTTTCAACATGAACATCATCCTCATTTCTGTCTTCTTGAACTCCTTTATCACCAGTTAGAATACATTCTCCCTGATCAAAATCAACAACAACAACATTAATGGACTCCATCATGACATCAGTTCGTTCATTCAACACACGGAAAGCACGACTCCTTGTTGAATACCCCAAGAAAATTCCTTTGTCACTCTTGGTGTCGAACTTCCGTCTTGGTGTCCGATCTTGCAGAATGTAGCACTTGCTTCCAAAAATATGAAAGTAGGAGACATCAGGCTTTCGGCCTTTCCATATTTCATATGGAGTTTTCTCAGTCTGTGGTCGAAGATAAACCCTGTTGATGGTGTAGCATGCAGTATTAATCGCTTCAGCCCACCACTTAATATTCACTTTTCGGGCGTTCAGCATAACACGAGCCATTTCCTGAAGAGTACGATTCTTCCTTTCAACAACTCCGTTTTGCTGAGGAGTCTTAGGAGCCGAGAATTCATGTCCTATACCCTGTGCCTCACAGAATTCAGAGAATGAGTGATTCTCAAACTCTTTTCCGTGATCACTTCGGATCCGAATGACTTTCCCTATGTTGTCTCCTCTTTCTACTTGAAGACGAGTACACAATTTTTTGAAAGCATCGAAAGTATCTGATTTCTCCTTCAGAAAATCCACCCAGGTGAACCGTGAAAAATCATCAACACAAACAAAAATGTATTTCTTACCTCCGACACTTGTTTCTGAAGTGGGTCCAATCAGATCCATATGCAGCAGCTCCAGAGTTTTTGACGTTGTGATATTCTGAATTTGTTTGTGACTAATTTTCTTCTGCTTACCCAGTTGACAGGCTTCGCACACTCCTTCTTTCTTCTTGATTAACGTAGGCATTCCTCGGACAGCTCTTGCTTTGGAGATTTTCAATAAGGTCTTGAAGTTAACATGGCCTAACTTCTGATGCCACTGTTCAGACGCATCTGTGGTGATGCTCAGACATCTGTCAGGTTCTTGCAACAGGTAGCAGTTGTCACTAGATCTTTTTCCAAAAAGAATGCACACTTCATCACCATTAAACACAAGACATTCATTTTTGTTGAACCGAACCAGCAGGCCTTGATCGCACAGCTGGCTTATACTAATGAGATTAGCCTTTAAATTTTCAACATGCATCACATCTTTCAATTTCAGAGTTTCTGTCATATTCAGATTACCTTTCCCAATAAATCTGCTTCTCTGTCCATCCCCGAAGGTGACATGACCTTTATTCCCAGCAATGTACTCAGATAAAAGACCCTTGTTCCCTATCATATGCCGAGAGCACCCACTGTCAAAATACCACTGATTTTCTGCAAAGGTGGCCAAAGATGTGTATGCAACCATACTGAACAGTTCCGACTTCTTAATCCATTTCATGCTTGTCTGTTGTTGTGGATGAACCATATTTCTTCCTTCACTCACATGCTTCATACGCCTGAAACACCTCCAATCATTATGTCCTATTTGTTTGCAGTAACCGCATATAGGCTGCCTAAGAGTAGTACCTCTTCTGTTCTTTCCTCGTGACTTGGCCTTATCATGTGAGCTCCTTTTAACATGTTCCTTAGCATTGAGACTACTCCTGGTCTTGGGTGTGTGAAGATGGCTTCCTCTGTTGTAACCAACTCCAGTTCGATCTCCAGCAACTTTTCCCATGTTGAGGATGTCATCGAGTTTGGTTTTTCCAGAGTTCCATCTGTTAACAGTGCTTTCTGCCTTCTCAGCTCTCATTACGGCTCTCTTCATATTTCTTTCACAGTTTCGGAGACTTGCTTCAGTCTTCAGAAGTTTGACTTGATATGCATTCTTCTCACTTCTCAACTTAGAGCATTCATCTTTCAGTTTCTTGTTGACTTCACAGATTTCCATCCATTTGTAGAACATAGTTTGATAGGCTGTGCGGATTTCCTCATCATCAACATCTTCTTCACTCCCAACTTCTGATTCAACTTCACTGTCAGAATTAGCATCATTTGTTGCAACATTTCGTACAACATGTTCTCCCTTGTGCTTTGATGTTGCAGCACATGTTACAACATTATGTTCAACAAGACTGATGGACTTGCCTTCAGATTTGTCACTCAGAATAGCTGTGAAAGCAACATAATTACTAGTTATGTCTTCATCTTCCTCGCTACCTCCAGAGTCTTCATCGCTCCAAGTGCTGGCGAGGGATTTCCCTTTTTGCTTCTTAAGTGTGTTTGCACACTCTGCCTGTACATGTCCGAAACCTTCACATTCTCTACACTGTATTCCCTTTCCTTTGTTTTTAGACTCATACCTTTGTATAGGACGACCGGCATTCCTTTCACCTACAGGAGGTCCTGTCCGCACCTTTTTATTAGTAGCTTTGAAATTCTGACCTTTATTGCTGATCTTTCTCATCATCTTGCTAAAGTTTTTGGTGAGAAGCGCGATATCATCTTCGAGTTCTGTCTCATCATCAGATTTTGACAGTTCACTGGCTTCAATCTTCAAGGCAACACCCTTCTCCTTTTTGTTTTGTTTGAGATTCATCTCGTAGGTCTGAAGGGATCCCATGAGTTCGTCCAATCTCATGGTCGATGTGTTCCTCACTTCCTCTATAGCCGCAATCTTTGCTGAAAATTTATCTGGCAGGGACCTCAGAGTTTTTTCAACTAGCTTCTTTTGTGAATACTTCTTACCCAGTTGGAATGCCTGATTAGCAATATCCCTCAACCTTCCATTGAACTCCGCAACCGTCTCGTTTTCGTTCATCCTCAGATTTTCAAACTAGCTGGCGAGCATTTGTAATTTTGAGGCCTTTACAGTGCTGGTTCCTTCATGCACGTTTTGAAGAATGTCCTAAGCTTCTTTAGCATGCTCACAAGTTGATATAAGCTTGAACTGCTCTTCATCAACGGCAGTAAAGATGGCGTTAACCGCCTTAGAGTTTCCTAAGGCAGCTCGTTCTTCATCAGAACTCCAGTCTCTCACAGGTTTGAAGCTTTCCTTTCCTTCTTTGTTGACTTCAACCGGAGGGTTCCATCCTTCAACTGTAGCAACCCAAGCCTTTTCATCCAAGGACTTGATAAAAGCTCGCATACGAGACTTCCAATAGGTGTAGTTCGATCCAGTGAGCAAAGGGGGACGAGTGACCGAATCACCTTCTTTTGTGTTCATGATCAGCGTACTGACATACAGGATCACACCCACTTTGAAAGAAAGTCAAAGTATTGTGGATGACTAGCTCTGATACCAATTGAGATTCAGTACGCAGTCAAGAATTTAACGAACAACGTAAAGACACACAGCATGCAAGAACACACAAGAATTGGTATCGCAGTTCGGTGCGCACACCTACATCTGCGGGGCCACGCCCAGAAAAAGAATACTTCACTAAAAAGATCGGAGAATACAAATTCTACAATTCACGCTTTAATAAGGAAGAACACTCTCATCCTTAAAAACAAACCGTGAGGGGATGATCGCAATCAACCCCGTGAAGTATTCTTGGCAAGCTCCCCTTGCCTGCAAGCTCCCCTTGCACCACCGACTTGATCAACTCCCTTGATCCTGCGTGCGCAGCCGTCGGCCTCCCTCCCGGAGAATCTTCTTTTGCATTCACAACAAAAGCCGCAACCTCAGCCGCCAAACGCTACAAGCCCTAAAAGGCCAAACCCCCGCAATCTCAGATTCAATCTCGATGCGGGCAATCGAACCTGGATTCGATTCTATCAACAGCAACGACCGCAACGGCTTAAACAAGAAAGAGATCCCGAAGGATCCGTAAGGAAGTTGCTAGAGTAATGATTTGCCGAAAATCTCTCTCCAACCGTTTCGCAATATGGTAACAAGAGATTATACCCAATCAACTCTAAAACAGTTAATAACCATTATAAGGACCAGATGTGCAAGATAGAGAATACCAAAATACGAGAACGCCAATTGCACATCCTACATATGCAGCCAATTGATGCAAGTACACAAATTCTGTTGATCATCCCAGTACAACAATCTGTTCAACAAAATGTCCAACATTCTCATCTTCATACGACAGTGGTTCAGATGTGATAAGCCAATCAACAGAACCATCATTCTCCAGCGCCACATATGACAAGCCCGCAAATAAGAATATCCACAGGATAAATCCTAACAGGCACGATGCCCGCAAGAGTCGATTTTGTTAGCTTCGATTCAAAAAGCTATTATAAAGCACATTCTAGTTAGCTATGTGACCGATGTGGGACTAAATGAGGCGCAGTTGCGACTTGGGAGGAAGAGCATAAAGGTTTAGTCCCACGTCGGAAAGATTGAAGAAGATTGGCTGATTTAACTAAGTTTTGGAAGACCGTTGCAAATTCAAGGTTGCGCAGGCGCAAAAGACGACTCAATGCCACACTAAACGGAGTATATTTAGGAATCGGGACGGACCTGTACTTTCGTCTTCAATTCCGATTTCGATCCGATTTAAAACCGGTTCCCAATTTTTGACCCGAATCCGACTTGTTCGAACATTCGGAACCGGGTTCGGGTCCGAAACAGGTTCTGAATCGGATTCGGGATATTTGCCCACCCCTACCCAGAAGGAAAATGCTCCCACATTTCCCTTATTTGCATGCTTGTCATTACCAAAAAAATACCGCTCTCCCCTATTTTGCCATTGGTCATTTTCTACTTTGCCCACGATGTTTTTTTCATTTTAGCCCATGTCTTTTTACTGTTTAGCCTCCGACGATATCCACACACACCTGGACTTCTCTCTCCATTGACACTGCGCGCGTAGTGGCGGACCAAAGTGCAATGGTTGGGGGAATGGCCCCCACCACAATTTGAAAAAAAATATATGTATGTATATGTACACACATATATATGCATACATATATATATGCATGTAAATATATGAAGTGTGCCTCCACCAAAAAATATATATGTACTAGTCATAACACGTGCCCGCGGGCACGGTTCATTTAAGATTTCACCCTGCGAAATCTTTATTCCCCAAAAAATATTTCCACAACCAAAATTTAAAAGAACAACAAATTCTCATAAAAATATTTAGCGACACGGACACCTTCGTCGTGGGCGTCTTCGACGCCGAACAACAAATATGGCGTGAGCGCCTTCGGCGCGGAACAACAAATTCGACGCGGGCACCTTCGATGCGGAACAACAAATTCGGCGTGGAACAAAAAATTCGACGTGTGTGCCTTTAGCGCGGAACAATGTGCGAGCGCCTTCGGCGCGGAACAATAAATATGGCGCAGGCGCTTTCAACGCGAAACAACAAATTCGGCGCGAGCACCTTTGGCACGAAACAACAAATTTGACGTAGAACAAAAAATTCGGCGTGTGTGCCTTCGGCGCGGAAAAACGCATGAGCGCCTTCGGCGTAGAACAACAAATACGGCGTGGGCACCTTCGTCGCGGAAAAATAAATTAGCGTAAAAATTTAGCGTAAAAAAATTTAGCGGGCGCCTTCGGCGCGCCCTGCTAAATTTTTTTACGCTAATTTTTTGCTTTATTTAACTTAATGGATCATGCTTCTCCACAATCTTTCCTAAGGCACTTCTAATTTCAAAGTTTATGTTCCCAATGCATTTTTCCCCTCAAATTTAATCTCAATAATCTTTCTCAAGACAATTCTAATTTCAAAGTTTTGGTCCCCAAGACACAATCCAATCTGAACCATTGATTTATCAAGATCAAATCTCAGCCACTCTTTATCTTGTCTTAGTCAGCCCTAGGATTCAAAAATCGCTGTCAAATGTATAATAGATATCTCATGTCGACAGAGGTGAAAGAATCAACAAAATAAAAAATTGTAAGTGAGATTTATTTTGTTGTTTTGCGTAATGGTTGAGTGAGAGAGAGATCAAACATGAACAAAAACAAAGGCAACCTATGATTCATAGCATCCATTCGAATATGTGAAAAAATTCTAGTTTTAAGTGTTTGTGTTCAGTTATGTTGGTTGAGGAGTTAATCGTTTCTTAATATGTAATGACGTCGAGAGACACATGAAATTTTACAGAAAGATGTTTTAAGAGTTGCAAACACTTGTTGAATCTTCTCAAGAGGTTGGTATATGCAGCACTCTTCCAACAAATTGTTCCTCAATCTTTAACCAATAGCATTAATCAAAAATTAAAAAGAGTGCAACAAAGATACCAGGAAAACAAATTATTCCAAAAAAATGCCACACTCTATATATGCAGGAATCATAAACCTGTTAAATGTGACATCAAAAAACTGCCTGGAGACCAAAATATACCAACATCATTGATTTTAGCATATTGTTTAAAGAAAAATAAAGTTGATTTGATTTATTATAGGGATCATATCTTATTACCATTGATACCAATCCTTCAATGTAAGAGGTTGACACAACAAAAATGTCGATATTTAGCTTTGAATTGTCACTGAAACTGTCCATAGATAACCACTGTCCATAGAAATTTGCATGTTTTTGTACATTGAATGAATCAGATATGGACATTGAAATATCCAATTCTACAGCGTTCATTCGTTCATAGCTTTTGAAACCAAAACATATTCACAAATTGAAAACCACCCACAGAAAACAACAAACACAACCCATAAAATCCCTCCAAAATCCTAAATTCCTCAAACATCAAGGACAGTTTCTTTACAGCAAGACTTTTCAGGATGATATCTATGAGCGTGTGTAATAAAATGATGGCGCTTGCGATCAGACCGTAGGGTCTACGTGTCCATTGGGAAAGGGATGCCTTTGTTTGAAGCAAACATCAACAAATCATCTGTAAAACATAATGGTATTAAATGGATAGTTAACAATAAATAGGAACTTCTCCAAAAGAGAAGCAACCACATAAAGGCATCAAGCAAGAAATAAACAATAAAATTCCTATGATAAAAAATAGTGACCTGGGAAGTGGTTGGCATCTCAAAAAATCATAACTTCATTAAAGAAACCATAGCATTAGAAATTGAAATGATGATGATAATGAGATAATGAATTATAAAGCACTAACTGCCAGAGTAAAGGTAAAGTGTACGTAGTTGGGCCGTTAAGCTGCTTTATGAAAATAAATGATCAACATAATTGGAGTACTCAAAATAATAACGAAAGACAATTTACCCAAAGTTATTTATTAGCATAATTGGAGTACCTAAATTGACTAACCATGGCATTTAATATTCTTCATGATATTGCCCAAATTGACTACCTAGATTAACTAATATTGGCCTTTATAACATGAAGCACGAAACATGTTTGAAAACATGACAGTACCCGAATTGGGATTGAATTAAAAGCATGAAGCATGAAAGCATGAAGCATGAAATCAAGATTTTCGTGGTAGTACCCAAAAACAGGACATTCACAAAAATTTCCCAAATAGATCCCGAATTTGAAACCTATGTCAATAATAGCGAAGCATGAAACATATGACAGTACCCAAAAATCAAGCTTTTTTTCATGACAGTACCCAAAGTTCAATAGAAACTAAAGTCTACACCCTTGAGATTGAATTAAAAACTATTAACCATGCACCCTCTGAGTCACTTTATTAAATGCATAGATACCGAAAGCATGAAGAACAGTTAAAGGGAAAACACATGTGCCCACCTCTTCATGTTTGACAGTGGCTAATATTTTTTCCTTGAGATTAACTAATCCTGCATAAGGAGCACACCTCTGAGATTAAAGTGTACAAAAACTTTTAATCCAATAGAAACTGAAGGGGAAAATAAATACCCTACCCGCTACAAAAACTCTTAACCCAAAAATCAAGCTTTTTTCCCTAGAGATTAAAGTGCTCACCTCCTTGAGTACTTCCATGATGCATTGAGATTAACCAAGATTGGGAATATCCGAGCTAGGGGTTTTAAGAGATTAACAGAGGTTTGGATTTGAGAGAGAAAAATAAGAACAAAAGAGATTAAAACAAACGATTTGAGAGAATTTTTGCAATGTGAAACTATAAAATTTTCACGTGCAATTACTTTATCGCACTAATTCATTCCCATTTATATCTCTTGAGATTAAAACAGACTGACAACTGTGAACACTTTCAAATTACTGAACTCATACTACTAATGACTGACAAATAATCACTTGCTAATAAGAAAATCCCAACATATTAATCAAAAAATAAGGGCCAGATGGCTTTGTAACAATGTACATTGTAAATACATCTACAAATTCCTCAAATAACAAAATATTCTAAGCATCTTCAACAAACATGATAAAATGCTTCATGTAAAATCAGTATATGACCAAACAGACTACTAACAGTCAAAACTTCATCTTTATTACTATTTTTTCAGCAAAGTTCCAAACAAAAGAAATCAATGTACTTTTTTTGCCTTCTGAAAATCTCCAGAGGTTCTTTCTGATACTTATAAAATGCAAATGATTACATTTATTGCAATGGTGCAGATTCAACAGCCCAAGCTAAGGCCCACAAATTTAACAAAACCAAGACAGATAATACCATGATGAAGATTTAGAAGCTAAGGCCAACACCCTGCACACTTTGAAGAGTAGTTAACGGGGCATTGATGTGCTCACCTCCTTGAGCCACCTCCTTGAGATTAAGGTGTACACAAACTCTTAACCTAATAGAAACTAAAGGGGAAGATAAAAAATCCACCAGATACAAAAACTCTTAACCAAAAAAATCAAGTTTTTTCCCTTGAAAATAAGGTGCTCACCAGCTTGAGAGATTAATCGAGCTTAAGAGATTAACAGAGCGTAAGATTTGAGAGATTTACAGAGTGTGGGTTTTCTAGAGATTAACCGAGCTTGAGATTAGCCAATCTACCTTGAGAGATTAACCGAGCTTGAGAGATTAACATAGCGTGCCGAGCTTTTAACACAGAGTGTGGGCTTTGACTTCGACTCGTTCCAAAAGAATTTCGAAAGAATTTCGACTTCGACTCGTTCCATCAAACAAATACCTTCAGAAAAAGCAAAAACTATACAATTTGGAAACTTGCATAAGAATTTCCCTTCAAAATGGGAGAAAAGTAAGATTCCTACCAACCATCAACAGTAAGCGTTACGCTGTTTCATTTTCATTCCCTTCTTCAGTGTTCACTCCATGGTTCAAATCGCCAGCATTCCTCTCGTCCTCTTCTCTTGATCCTTCGTTAATGTTACCGTTTACATGTGCCTTAACGAACTTCCCAGCTACCCTCAGCCTCAGATCTGCGTGAGACTTTCGATTCCCATACCTCACCGTCTTCTCATCACGCTCCTCATCCGACGATACCACTGTCTGCAGAAGGAAAGAGGGGTAGGGGAAAGAGAGAAACCCAACTCGTGAGCTGGGAGTTTTCAAAAACAAAAAAATATTTTTTAACTTCAAGAATCACATAAAAACAAAAACCCTACCCGATAGCTTCACTCGCCCAATTGTGGCCGTCTCGTCTCGGATCGTGATGATTGGCCCCATTGAGAGGGAGGAGGCCGAGAGAGAGTGATGGGAGAGGAGTTGGTGGGGATCTTGAAGAAGATGGAGGACGTTCATCTATCATTTTGGGGGGATTGTTGCGGGTGTGATCCATATGAGAAATGAAAATGAGCATCTCGAGGGAAAATTATTTCGGGTGTGATCTTTTTTAGAAACGAATTATTGCGGTGGCTCGCAGATCAATGAGACGTTCATTTCTTTCCAGCGCATGCCCCTTCACGTGAAGAGAGAGACAAAGTGTGCAACACTTTTTCATAAACAATATTAAATGAGTTGTTTTCTCTATACACGTTTACTCCCAAATTCAAAAAGTTTCAACCTAAATTTTTTATCAAAACTTCATCTAAACCGTTCATTCCTCAAGAATAAATCATGGCCGTCTTTCTATCAACCCCTTTGTCCTAGTCAGCTTGTCCTAGTCAGCCCTAGGATTCAAAAATCGCTGTCAAATGTATAATAGATGATAACCCCACCAAATATAAGACCTGATTCCGCCACTGTGTGCGCTGGTCTTGCATCATGTGTGTTTTTTCTTGAGTCCCCGTGCACTGTGTGGACGTGTTATTTCTAGTCATTTTACACGGAAGGAGCGCCGATTGTAGCTTATATAAACAGCTTACTTGTAAGATTAGTATTGTGTCGGCTAGGGGCACTATTCAAAAGCAAGCCCCAATGTAGAAAATATGGAGTGTTGAGCCTTTTGGCGACAGGTTTTTGGAAGCCCTTGTTTCCTTCAAAGGACGCAAGTTTGGACCTCACGAACTTGTGAACACATACACATTGAGATCTGAACACATACTCTAATATCCTGCCTTTTCACCTTATTTTCTCTAAAATACATGATGTTTCAAGGCTTTCAAGTTAATACCCTAACATTTGCTTAATGTTCACGTTTGTTACACTTCGTCAGCTCTCTCTTAAAAAGTACATCAAGTGTTCATAACTAATGTAATTTTGACAATTTTGATCTTGTTGTCTTATTATATGAATGAAAGAGGGAATTCAATGCTAATTTTTAATCTACTTTCATTCCAAACCAAATGGCATCCTAAGACATTTAGTCTGTCCACTCTTTGGCATGCCAAAAAACATATTAATGAAGAAAAGAGAATGGCAGCAATCAAATGTCATTAACATTTGATTGACATCCCAAAATCTAATGTGCAGCCATCCCAAATATATTTTATTGACATTCCAAAAATATCTTCTATTAACATTTACTTTGTCCATTAATGTGCGCTTAGAATGGCCTCTCATATCTTTGGTGGTCTGCTTGCATGAACATTGATTGAAGCACATGCATGTTACTATATGGGTAGTCGTAGCAAACGGGTCAATCTTAGGGAGTCGATGAACTAAGTACCAATCAATTTCGGATTATAGTTAGCTACATGAATCCCAATTGGATGATGAGAATTTATACTAAAAATTTATCAATATGAAAAGATGTTAGGGCTAAGTATCCTCGCTATCATGAATTAATTATAAGATCGATCTCAAAAGTCAATTCATCAAATTAATGACTTGTGTGAGATTATTGAACTAATTCCCAACCCTCGTTCCCACCCACTCTTGTAGGAGAACTCAGATTAAAGTCAAGGATGTCTGAATTAGGATCCAACTCTCGTTGATAACCCTAACTGAGTAGCTCTAATTAATCTAATATCCAATTCTCGTTGATAACCCTAAATTAATAGAAAATTAATCTAACTATCGAGATGCACCAAATCAAAACCCCAACTCTCGTTGGTGATTAGGGTTTGATAACAAACCAAGAGATAAGGGTTCAACTCAACACTAGGGCTAGGTAAAGAGAACTACTCACGAGCCATAGAGAAATCAATCAAACAATTCAATATATAGAACATAAAGTTGAAGGAGAAAGAGAAGAGAAAACAATTACTAAATTGATGTGACAAATAGAATTCACAAGCCTTTAATCCTTGATCACCAAGCAAATTCAATGGAAGTCTTTAAAAGATCGAGAAAGTAGCCACCAAAATACAGTAGAAAAAACCTAGGAAAAACGTGTCCAACTAAATTATAAATCTGGGTATTTATACCCCTTAAAAACCCTTAAACAATTTGGGTCCAAAAATAAAAATCGACAGGCGCACTGCCGTGTTGAAACTGTGCTGTAATTGGTATTCTCTTCTGTTGACATTACACGGCCGTGCTGCTTACTTGCACGGCCGTGCTGGCTCATACATGAATATATCCAACTCTTCTGTTGAGATTGCATAGCCGTGCGATAGGCTGCACGACCTTACCACTTTGTAGCATGAAATCTTGATACTCTGATATGCTGCATGGCCGTGCTGGGTTCTTGCACAGCCATGTTGTCCTATTTTGTTTCCCAATCTTCAGATTTTGCTCTTCTTTGCTATTCCCATCGCTCCTTGGCCTCGTTTAGCGTGATTTTCCCCTTAAATGCACGAAATACACCTCAAGAGTGAAATGGAATAAAACGACCAAAAATGCATGAAGAATCAAAATAAAGCATGAAAATTCTCAGCGAAACAATGTAGAAAACTCTACAACAAGTGCACTCAACACATGCATTGCAAGATTACGAAAAATAAGAAATCTTTGAATATATCGAATGGATTGATTATGGTGATAAGAGGAAAAAAGTTAGGGATTTATATATGCTTAAGGGGATGACTATCATTAAAGATTCCAGAATTAGAATTGACAATTCGCATGATATTGACTCGACCAGGCTCTGGCATCTCAGATTTGGACATGTCGCAGAAAAGAGTTTGGAAGCTTTGAAGAAGTGTGATTTGATTAAAAGAGTGAACTTCAAGGAGCTAGGGCATTGTAAGGTTTGTACCTATAGAAAGCATATAAAGGTTAGTTTTGGTGAGCGGAAACATGCTATAAAAGGGATTCTTGAGTATATTCACACTGACGTTTGGGTCCTGAACCAGTTCATTCTCTAGGTGGGGCTCATTATTTCCTATCATTTATTGGTGATTTCTCTAGTAATGTTTGGGTATATGTAATGAAATAAAAGTCAGAGCCGTTTGAGAAGTTCAAGGCATAGAAGACTCTTATAGAGAGTCAAACAAGAAAGAAGATGAATGTGCTAAGATCTGATAATGGTGATGACTTTACATTTACTGAGTTTTATAAATTCCATGAGAAGCATGTACTAAAAATTTACTTCACTACATTGAGAGATCAGTAGTCAATGGAGCTGCAAAAAAGATGAACAAAATACTTCTAGAGAGGTCATGTATTTGATATTTACATTGGGATTATCAAAAGGATTTTGAGCAGAAGCTATATCAATCACAGCTTACTTAGTGAACAAAATTACATCATTATATATCAACGGGAAAATTTCAAAAGAGGTTTGAGCTGGTGGAGCTGGGCTATCTTTGAGTCTTTAGATGTCTGGTCTATGTTCACAAGAAAGGTGACAAGTTTGACATCAAATGAAAGAAGTAATTCATGTTGGGATACATGTATGGTGTCATGGGTTACACAGTTTAACGTCTAAATATGAAGAAAGTCTTGACTAGTCAACATGTAATGTTTGATGAGTCAATGATGAAATGAAAGACTTCAGGAAGTACTAAAACAGATGGAGGCAAGGACGTGTCAAAGTGGATGTGCTTATTTCAAATTGTAGGTTTGGTATAGGTGTTGGTAAAGAAGCGGCGATTGATGGGAAGAGTTAGCATGAGGTTACTACTACATGCAGTGATGACGAAGGTGGGAGTGGAAGTTTCTAGTCGGGGTGGAGATCTTATAGCTACTATTAATGACTCAATTGCTAGCAAAGTTGGATGGTGCACAATAACGACCACAGCTCATTATGATGACTACGTGAATTTGATATATGCATTGTATGCGTGTGGAGATCAAACGGTCAATAGGGATATGGTAGATGCATTAAGTTTAGATGAAATCTTAGGGTGAAGGTGTGCTAATGAAGATGTTGACATGTTAGCACATTCCAAGAAAATTCACAAGAAGAATCCAGAAGTGAACACGTCAGTAGAGAAGTTTGCAAAGTGGTCAAATTGTTTTCCTTGAAAATTGTGCAAGGGTGTAACGAGTTGGCATAGAGAGACACCATGGTTTGCTTCGGGTATATAGATTCAGGTGATGTGATGAATTTTATATCTTCACTTTTGCAAGAGATTTGTTGGACACTCGGTTGGTGATCCATGGTGTGAAAATCACAAGCCAAGTGCATTGGCCTCACAGTAAGGTGGTTTCTTTTGAAGATGGATGATTTAGAGATTTGGTTTGGCTCAAGCTTTGATGTATGTCCGTATCAATATGGAGTATTAAAATATGTGACACAAAATACTCAAAATTAGCCAAGATTGATATAGGATTTATCATTATTTTTTATAGTCTAAAACAATGATTTTTAGGGACCCAAATAGATGAACAGTGCTCGGCCCAGTATTGCGTTTTTTTGGTGAATTTGGACGCTCATGTGAAAAGTGAAGCCCATGACTGTTATTGTGTGGCCTGCATCTGCATTGTCCACGCACGTACATGGCATGTGACATGCATGTTGTTCGGGCCATGCAGTCGGTGGAAAAATGCTCGTGCGTGGTGGGCTCCGAAAAGGTGCTCTCTCTCAAGTGCAAGAGTCCGTACAAGTAGTAAAATCTGGGAGTCCAGATGTCGAATCCACGGGAAGAAATCTGTTGCAACCACAATTCAAATCAAATAGAAATCCTACGAAAAGAAACTAACCACTTCACAAATGATGACGGTGATGGTGATGTGAACACGTGAACAATATAAACAAAGAAATTCATGCTTGAAAATATTTATAAAAAGTATGCACATGGTATGGGTTTGTTAGGTGGTTGACTCGGAAAACGCGCAAGTGCACGCCTTCCGCTCCCAAGCGTAGGAGCGTCAATGCAATAAAAATAACCGGTGAGTACCGGGTCGGATCACAGGGACAATTCGTTCTACTTTCACAAAATCTGATCGATAAAGAAAAAATAAAGTGTTTTACAACTAACTCGCTAACGGTGGATGAGTGGTAAAATCGTGGTGAAAAAAACGTGAAGAAACTAAAAATTCTAACCTAAATGGGTAGGGGTGGAGGGCCGAATCGGCAAGTAACGAGGAGGACTCGTGTGGTGTGCATGCGAATGAGGCCGTGGGCACAAGAAATCATCCCAATATATAACTCAATTGATCTCCCGGCTAAGGGAGCTCAATCGGAAAATACGGCATTTCATCGAACATGTGGGATGCAATAAGTAATGAATGAAACACACATGAGTAATAATCAATTTAGCACATTAGAGAGGGTCCGCTAGGATTATACTCTTCTTGGATTTCCCCCTAGGGTTCCAATAAACAAAGTTAACTCAAGTTTCATACACAAATTTAGGAAGTGAAAAAGTGCTAGGGTTGAAATTTCTCAACCCAACAACAACAATCAAACAACACATCCACACAAGCAAAATTTAGAGATTCATGATGAAAACGGAGTAATCTTTACTCAAAATTAACATCCAATTTACAACTTAAAACCCTAAATCAAAATACACAAGAGAATAGGAAAATTTCACCCAAGTGTCACTCCTAGATGAGTTCTTCCACTCCCAGATGAGTTCTTCCACTCCCAAATGCCTCCTCCAAGCTCCAAGCTTCATCAATGGCCTCCAAGCCTCTTGGGGAAGAAGATCCCCCTTCCAAGCCCTAGAAAAACCCAAAAAAAAAACAAGAAAACCGCAAGGAAAAACGAAAAAAAAAAAAACAGCAGCCCCTCATTTTCGCTCAGGCCGCACCAATAAGCCCAACAATTGGGCTGCGGGTCGGGCGCGCAGTGCGCCCGACCCGCGAAAACGCGGGTTGCCCGCTTCCGCAAAAAAAACAAGTCGGGGCACGCGCAAAGCGCGTGCCCCGCTTCTCCGCTCAGCGCGCGCGCGTTTTTTTTATTTAATAATTTTGTTTTTTTTAATTAAATAAGCGGCGGCCCGCTGTAACCCAGCGGGCCGTGGGCCCGCTTTCATCACCGCCCGCAACAGCGGGCGGTCTAAAATTTTAAGCTGCGTTCGGCGCCACGTGGCGCCTCATGATTGCCACGTGGCGCCTCATATTAAAATCCTTTTCCCCTGTTTTTAAATGCTTTTCTCCCCCAAATAATTCACTAAAAATACCCAGAAATTCCAGAAAAATCCCATAAAATTCTGGAAAATCCCCAAGACTCCTAGGGGTACCTGAAAAATAGGAGAAGCAAAAATTAGTCCATTTGATGTGAAAATAAATATAATGACTATTAAAAACACAATATTGACCTCCAATAAGTTATATAAAATATTCCAATGCTCAAATAATTCCCAAAAAAATGTCGATATGATCACAATAATAGCAGGAGCATATGGAAAATAGTAGGAAGCCAATAAGGACGATAAAATCCGTATTTTGTGCCAAGAATGAGAATAAGCTCTAAAATCGACATAAAGCGAAAATATACCCAAAAAGAGCACAATTAAGCCAAATCTTTAGCACAAAATGGGTGTAGTTAGAGGGAAAAATATGTAATTTATATCCCGAATCACACCCCCCCAACTAGCTTTTTGCTAGTCCCTAGCAAAATATGCGAAAAATTCGGATTAAATTGAAAAACATGCACCAAATCCTCGATATCTTCATGGCACAACCCAAATGATATTTCCAATTGATTTCAAAACCAATATACCAAATGTATGAAATTAAACAACAAATGATACTCCCATCAATCCAATTCAAAGAAAAGTAAGGAAATAAGCACCGTATCACACGTATCGGGGTATCACGATGTCAAAATTTCCAATTTTCATGAAAGTGGCCAAAACAAAAGAAATTTCCTCTAGGTTGTGGGAGATGAGATTGCATCATTCATGAAGCTTATTCATTCATTTTTTTCCTTTTTCTTTTCTTTCTCTTTTTTTTTGTTTTTGGATTTTTCATGTTTATGTTTTGCATTCACGCGATAACGCCATAAATGCAAACACCGACACATTTGCATACACGCGATGACGCTATATATGCAAATGGATGGAATGATCTTCTAAATCTCATCTTTGGCGTCCTCCCCAATGTTTCGTGGGGTACCGGCTACTCGATTCGATTAGAAAGAAACATTCAATTATACTAATTTTCTTTTTCATTCCAACATGAATTAGCAACTCATCCACCCACTCCTAAGAGGAAAACAAAACAAACACAATTTGGCCACTCCCAATCCAATTAAAAACTACATCATTCATCCCAACACATGAAATCGCTTACACCAAACTTTTCCAAAATTATCTCAAAGAGAGTATCACAACATATAATGTAGTTCATACATGGCATATTAGCATATGAATCCAAAATGGAAAAGAAATGAAACATGCCAATCCAACATCAAGAAATCGATACCAAAGTAATAATCCGAAAAAATTGCATGGCATTAAGCATATAGGGACAAAACAAAGCTAATGGCGTAGGGACAAGGAGGCCAAAATATGATATGCAATGACATTCATGGAATGAGGTGAAACATGGAGGAATCTCAAAAAAAAAATTTAGGTCAAAATCCTAACTATCCTAGAGATTCTAACACTCTCCCCCCAACTTAAAATAAGCATTGTCCTCAATGTTGGGAGAGTACTAGATCTCGGCAAAAGATCCTAGAAAAGAAAAAAAATACGAAAGCAAACATGCAAAAGCAAACTAACTTTTAATTTTATTTATTTACACTACATGGAAAGAACACACCGTGGCAAATGGCGGATCTCGAATGTATAACAGTGGTGGTAGCTGCTCGATCATATCCTTTTGCTCCTCCGCCAGCTGCTTTGGAGCTAGGCCACCACCGGCCTCCTTGGATTCCAGCAATGCAACTCCAAGCATCTCCTTTGGATAATATGGATCACGTGGGAGACGAGCTGCATCAATCCAAGTCATGTCCTCATGCCCTGCAAAAGCATTCCAAAACGGGTCGTCAAAACAAATAAAAGAATTTAAATGCAATGGACGACAATCTGAAGCAAAAATATGTGGAAGTGCAAATTGGGCTTCAGAAATGCAAGGCATGAGATGGTGGAAACTTCCCTGAAATGCGGTGCTAGATGTGGCATGATGCACGGCCTCAGGAGGAGGTGGAAGTGGCTGCAGAGAGAAAACTGGAGTAAGAGGGAGCTCGGGCTCAATATATACCATCTCGCAATCCCCGTCGCTATCATCCTCCTCGACATCCATATCAACATCAACGATCTCTGCGGCACTCCCCACATCTGATAACTGCTCCTCACAAACCTCCTCGATGACTGGCAAGTGCGCATCCTGAGGCGAGGGAAGTGACATCTGTGATAGGACTGGAGGTAGACACGTCTCGGGCAAATCCAAGCACGCATCATCCTCGCCATCCCAGAAATAGCTCATCTCGGTCGTCCTCCCAAAATACTCAACCGCCTCGACCTGTGAAGCTAACTCTGAAGTGGCCTGTGGCTCAGGCTCTATGGTGTACTCGATCTACTCTCGGCCATCATGCACATCCACTTCTTCATCAACCTCAAAATGAAAATGCACCGTGTCACCGTCGTGGTCGACACGCACTCCGTCATCTGTCTCCTCTGACTCCTCAATATATATATGCTCAAACTCTTCTACTTGGCCCCAATGCACCCTCTTCACAGGTCTCTCTAGATAATCCATAGAGTCGCACTGGAATGAGCCCTCAGCTGGCTCCTCAGGCTGGCACTGGACCTGCAGCTCTGCATCCTGAAGTGGAAACTGGGACTGGCCATCATCCTCATATCCAAGTGACGGCTCTTCAGATGGCTCAGTCTGCTCCCACTCTGCAAGGTCTCTCAGGTACAACCAAGAATCCTCGGTCGAATAATCAAAGAACTCTCCACCGCAGCTCATCTGCACCAAATCTCGCCCAGATGGCGATAACCCTGTGTAGAAGATCTGCAGAAGATGATCCTCGTGAAAGCTCTGGTGTGGGCATGCAAGCACCAAATCAGTGAATCTCTGCCAAGCCTGATGGTAGGCCTCCCACTCAGCCTGGATAAAGCTCGCTACATGCTACATGGCCTGCCGCCCATGTACCTGCTCCAAAAAGATAGGCAAAAATACTCGGAGAAATTCAGCCTGAAATGACAACCAAGTAAAATGTGAGTCCAGAGACAAAGAATCAAACCAAAGTCTAGCATCATCCTGTAAAGAATCGGGAAAGAATCTAAAATATATGCAATCATCATCGATATTCCCACCAAGACATGAATGCATCCAATCTTCAAAATTTTTAATATGTAAGTGAGGGTTCTCCCACACCGTGCCATGAAAGTATGGCGGAAGTGGGATATCCTCCAAATCAACGTCCGAAAAATCTGAAGATGATGCCATGGTAAAAAAAAATTCCAAGAAAATGAAAATAACAACCAAAAGACTCAATAAAAGGAAAATAAATAAACGAAAAGACACACACTAAAAGATAGAAGTATCACACTAAATATTTCAAAATCAATCAAAGATTGCTAATAGTAGAAACCGTTGTCCCCGGCAACGGCGCCAATTGGTTGACTCGGAAAATGCGCAAGTGCACGCCTTCCGCTCCCAAGCGTAGGAGCGTCAATGCAATAAAAATAACCGGTGAGTACCTGGTCGGATCACAGGGACAATTCGTTCTACTTTCACAAAATCTGATCGATAAAGAAAAAATAAAGTGTTTTACAACTAACTCGCTAACGGTGGATGAGTGGTAAAATCGTGGTGAAAAAAACGTGAAGAAACTAAAAATTCTAACCTAAATGGGTAGGGGTGGAGGGCCGAATCGGCAAGTAACGAGGAGGACTCGTGTGGTGTGCATGCGAATGAGGCCGTGGGCACAAGAAATCATCCCAATATATAACTCAATTGATCTCCCGGCTAAGGGAGCTCAATCGGAAAATACGGCATTTCATCGAACATGTGGGATGCAATAAGTAATGAATAAAACCCACATGAGTAATAATCAATTTAGCACATTAGAGAGGGTCCGCTAGGATTATCCTCTTCTTGGATTTCCCCCTAGGGTTCCAATAAACAAAGTTAACTCAAGTTTCATACACAAATTTAGGAAGTGAAAAAGTGCTAGGGTTGAAATTTCTCAACCCAACAACAACAATCAAACAACACATCCACACAAGCAAAATTTAGAGATTCATGATGAAAACGGAGTAATCTTTACTCAAAATTAACATCCAATTTACAACTTAAAACCCTAAATCAAAATACACAAGAGAATAGGAAAATTTCACCCAAGTGTCACTCCTAGATGAGTTCTTCCACTCCCAAATGCCTCCTCCAAGCTCCAAGCTTCATCAATGGCCTCCAAGCCTCTTGGGGAAGAAGATCCCCCTTCCAAGCCCTAGAAAAACCCAAAAAAAACAAGAAAACCGCAAGGAAAAACGAAAAAAAAAAACAGCAGCCCCTCATTTTCGCTCAGGCCGCACCAATAAGCCCAACAATTGGGCTGCGGGTCGGGCGCGCAGTGCGCCCGACCCGCGAAAACGCGGGTTGCCCGCTTCCGCAAAAAAAACAAGTCGGGGCACGCGCAAAGCGCGTGCCCCGCTTCTCCGCTCAGCGCGCGCGTGTTTTTTTTAATAATTTTGTTTTTTTTTAATTAAATAAGCGGCGGCCCGCTGTAACCCAGCGGTCCGTGGGCCCGCTTTCATCACCGCCCGCAACAGCGGGCGGTCTAAAATTTTAAGCTGCGTTCGACGCCACGTGGCGCCTCATGATTGCGCCACGTGGCGCCTCATATTAAAATCCTTTTCCCCTGTTTTTAAATGCTTTTCTCCCCCAAATAATTCACTAAAAATACCCAGAAATTCCAGAAAAATCCCACAAAATTCTGGAAAATCCCCAAGACTCCTAGGGGTACCTGAAAAATAGGAGAAGCAAAAATTAGTCCATTTGATGTGAAAATAAATATAATGACTATTAAAAACACAATATTGACCTCCAATAAGTTATATAAAATATTCCAATGCTCAAATAATTCCCAAAAAAATGTCGATATGATCACAATAATAGCAGGAGCATATGGAAAATAGTAGGAAGCCAATAAGGACGATAAAATCCGTATTTTGTGCCAAGAATGAGAATAAGCTCTAAAATCGACATAAAGCGAAAATATACCCAAAAAGAGCACAATTAAGCCAAATCTTTAGCACAAAATGGGTGTAGTTAGGGGGGAAAATATGTAATTTATATCCCGAATCATTAGGGTCGATGATTCGTATTAATTTGGTTGATAGGTATAACACAATGAATTCTCCTTTTGGGAGCAATTCACCGCAAAATATCCAATATAACTCAATGAATTCTCCTTTTGGGAGCAACTCATCGGAAGATGCCCTTTTGGGGGTTCAAACACAAGATTCAATGAGATCGTCGCTAAAGTTATAATACGGTACGAAACTCTCTTTTGGAGAGATCAAAACTACGGTAT
Source organism: Scilla litardierei (assembly GCA_030789695.1). Classification (NCBI taxonomy): domain Eukaryota; kingdom Viridiplantae; phylum Streptophyta; class Magnoliopsida; order Asparagales; family Asparagaceae; genus Scilla; species Scilla litardierei. The sequence continues at coordinate 39,142,363 of CM061138.1, read as the reverse complement.
GAAACTCCCTTTTGGGGAGATCAAAACTCACCCTTTTGGGGCGATCATCAACTAAATCAATTCTTTTGGAATATGAAAAAGTCGATTTACGAACAAAGATTACAATTTTAGCGACGTTTAACGATTTAGCACAAGGAATACAACCATACTAACACAAATAATATCACCTAACTACTCCATACCATGCACAACAGAGATTTAGCTACTCATCATGCAATAATAAACAACTTTCTTAGCAAAATACATCAAGATTATAGCAAAATACGGTAGAAAAGCATCAAATAAGGAGTTTAAGTTAAAGGAAATATCACCAATTCTCCTTGAAAAAACTTCAAACTCTCTGAAAATAATAATACAAGCCTCTGAAATTTTACAGAATTTTTCAGGGGGAGAATACGGCTTCTAGAGCCTCCAATACGCTCAAAATACGCCCCAAATCTGCTTGTATACGCCCAAAAACCCTAGAATACGCTTAAATAAAGAGATTACGGGTTTAAGTCGTGCTAACGGGTCTAAACCCGTACCCAATAACGCTTAAAACCCGACCCACGACCGCTGCAAATAACAGCCGCACATCCAAGCGGGATTGAACACGAGAGCGACACGTGTGCTTTAAAATTCGTGCGTCGCCCGCTTCGATTTTGAGTCCGGCTCGGAGAGCTTCTGGCCGTTGGATTCGAGATCAGATGGTGCAAATTTCTCCACGTCGCCGCTAGGGAGGCTGCTTCGCTTTCAAATTGCGGGGAAGATACGGACCGTTGGATCTTCATCGCACGGCCCTGAGCCGGCCACGTCGCCCGCTGCTTTTGCCCCGCATCCGCGCTTCGCTGCTCGTTCGTGGACCGTCGGATCATGATCGTGCGGACGGAATGAAGCCACGTCGTCGAACTTTCGCCCGCTTCACTGGGTCGTCGGATCAAGACGCAACGGCTGAGATGATGCCACCACGCCCGCATTTCTCGTTCGAATCCGAGTCGTTCCGGTCCGTTGGATCACGCATCAACGGTGCTAACGAAGCCACGTCGCCCTTTCGCTGCAGCCGTTGGATTTGAGCGGGGACCGCTGGATGGCTGCCACGTAATGCGCCAAGATGCGTGCAGGAGTATTTTAAAACGTATTTCTTCATTTAAATTGTATTCTGCATTCAAAAATACACAGTAATTAGCACAGATCTCAGAAAAATACAAATAAATAGTCGTTGGAATCGTGAGATCGAGACCAAGCTAGGAAAAATATAAAAAGTGCAGAAATACTCCATTAATTACTGTTTTGTGCTCAAATTGAGTGTTTTCTCTAATAAATAATTGTGTACAAAATACGTATGAATTAGAGAACAATGTAGCATCACATGAGCACAAAATAGGGCTAAATGGGGGGTTAAATATGTAATATTGAACCCGAATCAGTGCGCAAGGCGCAATCAAACACATAGAGACGCATGGCATGGCACGGCTTAATCCCGTGTTGATCCAATGGTGCATAGAGCGAGCGAGGGAGCGGGGAGTGATGCGTACGTGAAGCGAATTTGGGATCCGATTTTGATTCAGACTTGAACACTATTTAGCGACTTTCGATTCTATTTGAAGGCTATTTTAATTGTGTTTGGATAGGGTTTCTCCAAAGTGCAAGAACTGATCCTTGAAGGCCATGTTTATGGATCTTATGGCATCTACACATGATAAAAAGAGTTTGAGGGTTGTTTAAGAGCCAACGTTAGTTTTCTCTTTTATGTTACCACATTAGTTAGTTTTCTCTTTTATGTTTTTTGCCACATACGTATTGGGCTTCGTTTCTCTTGAACTAAGTGCCATACTTTGCAATCCAAGATTATTGAAGTATTAATGATGTCTTCAACATGATGTACACGAAGAATTATGTGAAACCAGTATAAATCTTAGTATATGGTGAGTGTTTTTTATACATTTATTTTTCATATATTACTTATGTTGCAGGTTTTGTAAAGAAAGGCATTAGCTTTGTTTGTTAGGGCCTGTTCTTTTCATGTGAAGTGAGTGGGATTCCACTCACTTGGTGGGCCCCCGTGCACTGTGCGCTGCTTTTTCGATTCGTTTTCACTCCGTTTCTTCGCTTGTGTTCGTCTGGCGAAAATGGGAATATGAGGGTTTTGATTTCTCGCTGCGACGACAGTCGCTCTGGCGGAGCAACTCGATTTCGGGGTTTCTTGGGGGGGGGGGGAATCTCCGAAGGTGGGGCCACTTGCGCATGTGCTCACCTCCTCCTTCTTCTCCACACCTCTGAAATCTTCGCTCAATCCCTAAAAATGGTTTGTCTCCTCCCTCTGTCGGGTTGATCTGAGGTCATCCATGGCTGCCGAATGAGATCTAGGTGTTTGATCTACTCGGGGGTGCCATTGATGACCTTCTAGTGTTGTTCGCCATCGTTACAGCTCGGGGTTGCCACCTCCATGGCTGCCGACTGAAGATCTAGGGCTTGGACTTTGAGGGTTTGTTTGGAAAAGGTTGAGGCATCTTTCTTCTTGCTCCGCGATCCTCTCTCCGTGCTATTAGCGAGGTATAAATTCTGCAACACTAAAAACTTTACCTATTTGTTGAGATATATGATGGTTGGATGGGATTTGGTGGCTGGCGATGATGATCTAAGCTGAGCTATATGAGTATATGATGAATGTGGGTTTAACGTTGGGATTTTACGCTTGAAAATCAGTATCTCTATGCTGATCTATAATGATATGATGATTTGGTTATAGATGTTGTAAAAAATATACTAATTCAATGGGTTTGCAACTTCAAACTGCCCATAAGCACTTCAGACATCAGTGTGCAGCTAGGATACAGTGATCAACATCACAATGAAGCAAAAAAAATACATTTTCAATGTGTTTGCTTTCATACATCCATGTTGCATCAGCCCTATGCACACCAAGCAAGCTGAGCCCTACTATTTAATCAGACCCAGGTGAATAATTGATGCAAGATGAATCAAAAGGAAATAATTGTAGCGGAATCATGCCGGGCTTGGGATGGCATTGCTGGATGTTGCAACATGATGTATTATTTGAAGTGAAAAGTTGTTATATGCGAGCCCAATGATGACACAAAATCAATGCGGGACGGATGATTAATTGAGATATTATTAATACTGATTCCGGCTGGCTTGAAGGCACCTTCATTACATTTAAATGATATCGGAAGTTGGTTTGTGTATAATGTGAAGGAGCAACTGCCAGGCCGTGAAAATGATGAACATACATAGTCTGAGGGCCATGAAAAATCCACAATGAAAATGTACGGATTTTTCTTAATTGTTTTATTTCCTAAAGTTATCCTAGCTGCACAATGATGTCTGAAATGCTTCGTGGCAGGTTGAATTGCAAACAAAATGAAAATGTAATTTTTTTTGCTTCAATGTGTTGTTGATCACATATTCCTACTTGCACACTGATGGCTGAAAATGATTATGGGCAGTTTGAAATGCATACACATTGAAAATGTATTTTTTTTTCTGCATTGTGTTGGTGATCCCAGTATCCTAGCTGCACACTTTATGTCTGAAATGCTTCGGGGCAGTTTGAATTGCAAACACATTGAAAATGTATTTTTTTTTGCATTTCTACATTCATGTTGCATATGCCCTATGCAGACCAAGCAAGCTGAGCCCTACTATTTATTGAGCCCCGTGTGAATAATTGCTACATGATCCTAGAAACAGTAAATAAAGGTAGCGGAATCATGCATGGCTTGGCGTGGCATTGATGGTAGTTGCAACATGGTGTATGAAATGAAGTGAAACATTTTTCCCGGTCTTAAAGGTGCTTTGATTTTTCTAGAAATAAGAAACGATTTGTTTTATGCGAGCCCAATGATGACACAAAATGAATGCCAGACGGATGATTATTTGAGATATTATTAATATCAATGAATGGCTGGCGTGAAGGCACCTTCATTACCTAAAACAGTTTTCACCTGGATGTATATTCAAAGGGATTTATGGGAAAATTTGCATACTCAGGTTTTATGGTGGTTGATTATTTGAATCATGCATGTTGTACTTGAATACATTGGAGTCCGAATGGGTTATTTGATTATATGGGTATAATGTGAAGGAGTAACTGCCAGGCCGTCATGAGGGAATATGAAAAATATACATAGTCTGAGGGCCATGAAAACTCCTTATGAATTTTTTTTATGAATGAACATGTATATTATCTTAGGGGTGTGGCAACATATGCATGAATTTATGGTTGATTAATGTATTATATAGATGGATGAAAATGGAGAAATGTCGGGGCATCAAATATGTTGCGCGGCTGCGGCTACTGTAGTTTTTACCGTCATACAATTTCTTTTACTCTACGATGATGCTGTGTCTACACGTATACCTAGAGAGCCTTCTGTTATGCGTGATTTGCATAGGAAATCCCACATGCGTAGAATCCTCCATGGGAGTGAGACGAGTTGTTTACACTACTTAAGAATGCGCACCCCTGCATTTATGAACCTGGCAAGTTTAATGATAACTGGGAATATTCTCAAAGACAGGGTCAATGTGTCCATTGAGGAGCAGTTGGCAATGTTTCTACATATCGTCGGTCACAAGTCAATGAACAGAGTGATGCAAGTTGATTTTATACGATCCGGATCCACTGTTAGTCATTACTTTAACCAAGTACTGCAAGCAGTGTGTGCCTTGCGGGATACGTACATGAAGCAAGCTCCAAATGAGACTCCGCTTGAGATTCTGAATAATCCAAGGTGGTTTCCATATTTCAAGGTACGTGATGTTTCTTGCATATATGGCAGCATTATCTATTGATCGAAGATGAGTAAAACATTTTTTTGGTGGACTGTGATGTAGGATTGCATTGGTCTGATTGATGGGACCTATATCGATGCCATGCTCCCCGCCAATCTCGTCCCCCGATTTAGAGGCCGTAAGGGGGTGACACAAAATGTGCTGGCGGCTGCAACACCAAATAAACGATTCACTTACGTCATGACAGGGTGGGAAGGATCAGCAAATGATTTTACTGTCCTTAAAGATGCGTTGTCATTACCCCCTCCCAACGGTCTTCGAGTATATGAAGGTAATAGGCGTACTATAATCTCCATGAAATATACACATATTTATGAAGTCGTGTGATTATAAGGTGGGTGTACGATACTGATTGAAGGGAAATATTACCTGTGCGATGCTGGGTATACTACCATGCCTGGGTTCATATCTCCATACAGGGGCGTTAGATACCATCTGAAGGACCATACTGATCGAGTTCCGCGCAATCGCAAAGAGCTATTCAATCTGCGTCATTCTTCGTTAAGAACAAAGATCGAGTCGACTTTTGGCATCCTTAAGAAGAAGTTTACGATATTGTCGGCCAATCAGCATTATCCCTTCCCAATTCAGGTCGATACCGTGTTGGCGTGCACGGTTTTGCATAATTATATCCAAGTAGCAGATCCACATGACCCACATCTACTTGAGGATGTGGATGTGCTTGAGGAGGAGGGTGACGGTATCGATGATCAAGATGAGTCGATTATGGATCTGTCACAACAGGTGAACAGACGTGACCAAACCCAACAACGGGACCAATGGAAACTTCGGAGGGATCAAATAGCTTGGGATATGTGGGTGGACAATTGTACCATTAACAATCACGGGAACACAATTGAATATGGCATGTGAGATGTGTGTTTGTTTTCATGCATGTGTGTGCTTGAGTACTTTGATATGTATGTTTTATATATGAGCCGTAGGACATGAATGATGCATGTGGTGCAACAAACTTTTAATACTTGAATGAAGCATGTGTGTTTTATGTAAGATTTTGCTCTATTAACTCCTTTTTGTTGTAGGCATGGAAGGTTCATCGGACCACGGTCATTGGAGTGAAAGTATGAGTCAAAGGGGGAAGATGAAAGGCAAAATGAGAATACTCCATTGCGGCCTACGGCGCATAGGATGGGAGACTATCAATATCCTATGCAAGGCTTCCAAGGTGTTGTGCCTAGTATGTCGTATCAACCGGGCTATATACCAATGCCAATGCAAATGCCCGCCTCTCCCGGTTATATGCAAATGCTACATGGAGGGATGATGGGGCAAGGTGTGGGGAGCTTCCACGGCGTGGGAATGGGTGAAGGTGGCCATATGCAAAGGCACAATCCGCCGGGGGATATGCAAATGATACATGGGGGGATGATGGCCCTAGGGGTGGGTAGCTTCCAAGGGGGTGGAATGGGAGACTGTGGGAGATGGGGAGGGAATTCTTCGGGGGGGAGGGAATGACCCGAGGATGGGGAGCGACTCTTCTAGGAAGTCGAGTTGTCGGGATGAATCGGAGGATGCTTCGGTGTCAAGCCCAAGCAAAAAGGCGAAGAAGCAAGCACAACCAAAAGGTCCTACGAACAAATATTGGACGTGGGAGGAGGATATGGTCCTTATCCCTTTCCTTGCGGAACAAATAAAGGAAGGGCATAAATCCGATAAGTCGTTCAAAGCTTGCGCCTTCAACGCCGCTGCGGCCCACATAAATGTGCAATTTAACATGAACTACACCGGCGCCAATGTGAAGAATCACCTCAAAGTCCCACGGACTCGCCTCAAAGATGTGAAAGCTTGCATCGCAATTAGTGGCGCCGGGTGGTGTGATGAGGAGCAAATGGTGATAATGGAGCCGGAAGTGTATGAAACATTTGCAGCGGTATGTCCTTCAACGTTTTATAGTTGTCGTCATCCGCTACTTGAAATTTTAAATGCAAGACATATAATCATATGCCGTATTCGTGTAGGCAAACCCACGACGCAAAGACTATGTGAATAAGCCCCTCCCGTGGTTTGCTAATCTCCAAATGATCGTAGGAGATGACAAGGCTATGGGGAATTATAGGAGAGTTGTGTACGAACCATTTGGAGCCCAAACCTCGGATGGCGAAGGCGAGCATCATGCAAATGAGCCTTCGGAAGATGCATCAATAGATAATGAGGTATCTCCTACAATCCCCCCAGCTACACCTACAGGTCATACTCCCCATGCTAGCCCCCCATCAGTGGGGAAAAAGAAATCCCGCAAACAACACATATCGGACGTGCCATCCATAATGCTTAAGATGGTAAATTCTGTTGACAATGTCGCCGATGCGATAGGTCGTTCTCTCGGCCATTGGCATAAGGAATTGGGCGAAACAGTTCTTTCCCATCAAGAGTATCCGCTCGATATGTTATCTAAGGTGTATGAACATTTGGCCGATCGCGAGCATGCCGGAAGGAAGTTTCTAGGTATGCCTAGGATAGCTCGAGATATGAAGATAAAGATGATCATCGAGGAGCTTGCGACGGCACGCGGGGAAGGTAATGATGATGATGATGCTACCGATTCAATTGGGTAGTAAGTGAGTAGAGGTCATTGAAGAAAAGGTTGGTGGTTTTTGTAATATGTCTTGATACACTCTAATTATGTATGTTCTGGATGTGTGTTGAATGGTCGGTATGTGCGAGGGGCAGAGTCATGATGTTGTATGTCATATTATGTTGATGGAAGGAGGTGGCATGAACAATTTAGTAACATGTAATATAATGTGTGGGGTAGGCTAGTAAGGACAATTTCAGCTTGAAGGGGTTATGGGAAGTATGAAGAGCAGGTGACAATGAGTATGTATTGTTTTTTTTGGCAGTATGATGGGAAGTATGAAGTGCTTATGGCTTCTTTTTGTTGGTGATCACAATATCCATGCTGACAGTGAAGGCTGCAATGCTTATGGGAAGTTTGAATTGCACACATATAGAAATTTTTGTGTGTGGCTTCATTGTGTTGTTCATCACATATTCCTAGCTGCACACTGCAGTTTGATGTGTTATAAATGATAATGAAGTGGAATCATGATGAAAATGAATTTTTTTTGGCTTCACTGTGTTGGTGATGGGTCTCTAGAGCCTAGCTGACACTGAAAGCTGAAATGATTTGGGGATTTTTGAGTTGCTCACATATTGAAACTGTATTTTTTTTTGCTTCATGTTGATGTTGCTGACAGTCGCATACTTGCACAGTGAAGGATGAAAGGCTGAGGGGAAGTGTGTAGGGAAAACACATAGAAAATGTTTTTTTTGGCTTCATTGTGTTGTTGATCACATATTCCTAGCTGCACACTGCAGTTTGAATTGTTATACATGAGAATGTAGTGGAATCATGATGAAAATGAATTTTTTTGGCTTCACTGTGTTGGTGATGGGTCTCTAGAGCCTAGCTGACACTGAAAGCTGAAATGATTTGGGGATTTTTGAGTTGCTCACATATTGAAACTGTATTTTTTTGCTTCATGTTGATGTTGCTGACAGTCTCATACTTGCACAGTGAAGGATGAAATGCTGAGGGGAAGTCTGTAGGGCAAACACATAGAAAATGTTTTTTTGGCTTCATTGTGTTGTTCATCACATATTCCTAGCTGCACACTGCAGTTTGATGTGTTATAAATGATAATGAAGTGGAATCATGATGAAAATGAATTTTTTTTGGCTTCACTGTATTGGTGATGGGTCTCTAGAGCCTAGCTGACACTGAAAGCTGAAATGATTTGGGGATTTTTGAGTTGCTCACATATTGAAACTGTATTTTTTTTGCTTCATGTTGATGTTGCTGACAGTCTCATACTTGCACAGTAAAGGATGAAATGCTGAGGGGAAGTCTGTAGGGCAAACACATAGAAAATGTTTTTTTGGCTTCATTGTGTTGTTCATCACATATTCCTAGCTGCACACTGCAGTTTGAAGTGTTATACAAGAGAATGTAGTGGAATCATGATGAAAATGAATTTTTTTTTGCTTCACTGTTTTGGTGATCTCTATAGCATAGCTGACACTGAAATCTTAAATTCTTTGGGGATGGTTGAGTTGCTCACAGCTTTGAAACTATATTGTTTTTTGCTTCATGTTGTGGTTGCTCACAGTTTCATACTTGCACAGTGAAGGATGAAAGGCTTAGGGGAAGTCTGAAGGGCAAACACACTGAAAATGTTTTTTTGGCTTCATTGTGTTGTTGGTCACATATTCATAGCTGCACACTGCAGTTTGATGTGTTATACATGAGAATGAAGTGGAATCATGATGAAAATGAATTTTTTTTGCTTCACTGTGTTGGTGATCTCTAGAGCCTAGCTGACACTGAAACCTGAAATGATTTGGCGATTTTTGAGTTGCTCACATATTGAAACTGTATTTTTTTGCTTCATGTTGATGTTGCTGACAGTCTCATACTTGCACAGTGAAGGATGAAAGGCTGAGGGGAAGTGTGTAGGGCAAACACATAGAAAATGTTTTTTTTGGCTTCATTGTGTTGTTGATCACATATTCATAGCTGCACACTGCAGTTTGATGTGTTATACATGAGAATGAAGTGGAATCATGATGAAAATGAATTTTTTTGTTGCTTCACTGTGTTGGTGATCTCTATAGCCTAGCTGACACTGAAATCTGATATGCTTTGGGGATGTTTGAGTTGCATAGATAGTGTTCATTCAGTTTTTTGTGCTTCATGTTGTGGTTGCTCACAGTTTCATACTTGCACAGTGAAGGATGAAAGGCTAAGGGGAAGTCTGAAGGGCAAACACACTGAAAATGGTTTTTTTGGCTTCATTGTGTTGTTGATAACATATTCCTAGCTGCACACTGCAGTTTGAAGTGTTATAAATGCGAATGAAGTTGAATCATGATTAAAACTATATTTTTTTTTGGCTTCATTGTGTTGTTGATCACATATTCCTAGCTGTACACTGCAGTTTGAAGTGTTATGCTTAAGAATGAAGTGGAATTACACTGAAAATGTATTTTTTTATTCACTGTGTTGGTGATCTCTATAGCCTATCTGACACTGAAATCTGAAATGCTTTGGGGATGGTTGAGTTGCTCACATATTGAAATTGTATTTTTTTTGCTTCATGTTGTTGTTGCTCACACTATCATACTTGCACAGTGAATGATGAAAGGCTTAGAGGAAGTCTGAAGGGCAAACAAACTGAAAATAATTTTTTTTGGCTTCATTGTGTTGTTGATCACATATTCCTAGCTGCACACTTCATTTTTGTATTTTTTTTTCTTCAATGTGGTGTTGATCACAGTATCCTTGCTGACACTGAAGTCTGAAATGATTAGGGGAAGGTTGTGGGCATAAGGAATTGAACTCACATTGGAAATGGTTTTTTTTTGATGCATGCTGATGTTGCTCTCAGTATCCTAGCTTCACACTGATGGCTGAAATGGGTAGGGGCAGTTGTAAGTGATAACATATTGAAAATGTATTTTTTTGGCTTCAATGTGTTGTTGATCACATTATCCAAGCTGACACAGAAGTCTGCAATGCTAAGTTGAAGCTTGTGGGCAGTATGAATTGGAATCACTGTGAAAATGTTTTTTTTGCTCCATGCTGATGTTGCTCACAATATCAAAGCTGCATGCTGAAGTCTGAAACTGGAATTTTTTTGCTGATGAATTTTGTTGATCACATTATTCTAGCTGCACACTTTAAGTCTGAACAGTCAACATGTATTTTTTTCCTTCATTGTGTTGGTGATCACAGTATCCTAGCTGCACACTTTAAGTCTGAAATGCTTCTGGTCAGGTTGAATTGTAATAACAGTTAAACTGTATTATTTTGGGTTCAATGTGTTGGTGATCCCATTTTGGCTTCACTGTGTTTGGATTTTACTTTCGCTTTTATTATTTTGGCTATTTTTTTACAATGCCCATTTGTGCATGCTGTCGGCACCAATTACACCGTCATCCTATATAATCGATCCTAGGTATGCTCTCATCACATACTTCTCTTTACATTTCTCCTTATGACTACTAATTACATTATACTTATTAATTGTGTGTATCTCTTTGCTTTCCTAGATAAAGATGAGTGCAGGATCAAGCGCATCATTTCGCTCCCGCCATCAGGCTTCACATGATGCTGATGAATTTATGGACAGTTCCAAGGTGTGCCACTGTGGCCTGACTTCGCCATTGATGACATCTAGGACCCCTGCCAACCCCGGCAGGCGATTTCTTCGTCTGGAAGGACCCACAGCTGGTCAATGCTGCAACAGGTAGAGGGGCCGGGGCACGAGGAGATATTTCTGCAGTTCCTTTGTCTGAAAGGTCCTTGTTAGAGATAGATGGTAGGTTGGATCAGATAGTAGGCGTACTGGGGAGAATAACGTTTTTGTTGTCTTCTCTGGTAGTTCTAATGGTTTTAGGGTTAGTTTTGATGTATTTAAAGCTCGACTGAGTGGCATGTATGATACGCTATGCGCAGTTTGTAACTCAACATTGTATGTTTCGCTTTTTGTGTATTGTGGTCGAGAACAGTATTGTCAGTATATGCTTTCTGTTTTTATTGGTTTATGTCTTCATTTTTAAAGCAGCTGCAGTGTGTTTTTTTTGAGGATGTCAATGTTTTGCAAAATAAAAATGGACTTTTCAGAAATCTTTGTGGTTGTCCTCTCTCTCCTCTTGCTGCACACTAATTTCGTATCTGATTCTGGTCAATTTGGGTGGCATCCCGGATGAATCAATATTTGTTGCTTCATGGGGGGGGGGGGGAGCTTAACCTATACTCACCCCATCCCTACCATACTCTACTTTCCCACTTTCCCTCATCAACTTTCCCAACCCAAAAGAACACAAGAAAGTTGGTTGGGACCCACCTTCCACTTCCTTATCCACTTTCCCAATTACCTTTCCTATCAAAAGAACACAAAACCAACTTTCTCTCTCTCCTAGATTCCTCCATCCCTCAACTTTCCCAATACCCCCTTCCCTCCAAAAGAACAGGCCCTTAGATCAACGATTCTCGAAAATTTCACAAGACGATTGTCTACGTGATAATGATATCGAGTGGGAGTAGTAATCCAACAGATGTCAACAGAACCAAACATAATTTCTATCAGTTGGCTGGCCATGTCTAGAGAAGCAGAGAATACGGTGACCATAGGAACACGGAATCAAAGGATGATATTTCCGCTCGGCAAACTTCAAATTTCCATTGGTTGAAATTTTCAAAAGATGGAAAACGATAATGATAGTCGAAATTTCTATTAATTTACAGTCCAGATCAAGATCCATGTCGGCAGTTTCTACGGTCCCAACATTTTGTTTGTCGTATAAAATTGACGCATCATAATTCACAAATCCAAGCGTCACCCTAATTTTCTAATCGGGGGAAAAGCTCGAGGCCCCAACGCGGCGTAACTGAACCTTCAGGTGGGACCCGCGCGACACGCGGCGTTTTGGAACTCGCGGGTTTCTCGATGCCCAAATCGACGCGAAAATCCGAAGACCGGTCCTTACACGTGTCAAGCATGCGTTGGTGAGAATCATGTTGGCTGTCTCAGAAAGAACGCGCTGGCCGCCAACTCGAGTCCCGCCATTGTTTGCATCCACACCGGTCAGCGTTCGTTTCGGGTTTTTGGCACCTTGGCCCCGCATCAATGACGTTTTTGCTCAGCCCTTGCGGCTTTCCAAAGAATGCAAACTAACATCAAGGAGTGTATCCATACAAAACTTCACTTTGGACTGGTTTTATGTGAAAAAAGGGAGTCAAGAGTCCCATGAAAGAAAGACGCAGCCGTGATCCCACTGATTCACACCTGCTCGTGAATTTCCAAAGAAAGAAGCAGCACATTCAGCTTCAGGTCTTAACACCTGAAAAATTATAAAAAGACTCCAACTTCACTCCTTTTCTTTATTTTAATTCAGTGGCTGTTGCTTCTTGGAAACGTGTTTCATCGGTTGGAAGCTATTCTGCTTCTTCCACTGCTCGTAGATGCCAGGTGCGTTGCAAAGACGTCTCCTTTTATTGCCTTCTTTTTTTTTTTGGGTTATTCTGGCTACACATGGATAGTAAATTTTCTTGATGGGGGTTTTAGTCTTGGTGTAATTGGTAATGAATTTGGTCGCTGGGTAACTAGGCTCTTGATTCTATTTATAACTAATTTTCTTGGATAATTGGTTGGATTTTGATGATTGATGTACATGAATTGGGGGTTTCCGTAAGTTGTTTCTACATTTCTTGAAATCTTGTCTCTTCGCATAGTTGGTTTCTCTATTGCTGTGTATGTACGTTGAACTTGGTCAGCCGTGTTCTTCTTGTGATTGGTATTTGATTCTCTTCATCATGTGAGCTCAATCGAGTGTTTCGTTCTCCAACTCTGTGACACTGGTTTGAGGGTATTAATTATGGATATTTGAAGTTTTTGACTGACCTAGGAGCTCTATTAAGATATTTATTGATTTTTTTTTCCTCGTCTCATGAATCATGTTCTTACGCAGGTGCAGCTATAATTGGAATGTACAATGGGAGTGAATACAATGCTGAGTTAGATTTTTAGAATATTTGATTCAACCGAAGTCTAATTGGGATTTCGATGGGGAGTACACCTTTCATTACACTTTTTAAGACCCCCTTCTGGTTATTGCTTATTCACGTAACTTATGCTAGCTATCTGGACATCCAATGCTTGAAATCCTTGCAACAATCTGTAAAAGACCCTTTGGAAAATCTTAAATACTCGTGGAATTTTAATGATACCACCGAAGGGTTCATATGCAAGTTTAGTGGTGTAGAATGCTGGCATCCCAATGAAAATAGGGTACTCAACCTCCATCTCTCCAACATGGGCCTTGAAGGGAAGTTCCCATTGGGTCTTGAGAATTGCACAAGCTTGACTGGACTGGACCTCTCCAACAACTACCTCTCTGGACACATCCCCGAAGACATCTCAAAGAGGCTACCATACGTGACCTCTCTCGATCTCTCCTCCAATAGCTTCTCAGGGGAAATTCCGGTGAACTTGTCAAACTGCACTTACATCAACATCCTTAAGCTTGAACACAACCGGCTAAGTGGCCAGATCCCTTGGCAGCTGATGCGGCTTACCCGGCTTACGATGGCCAATGTAGCAGATAACATGTTATCAGGGCCAATCCCTTCGTTCATGAGTTCTTTTCCATCTGAAAAGTTTGCGAATAATCCAGGTCTTTGTGGTAAACCTTTGGATAATTGCACGGGGCCTCCAAAGGAGGACCATACTAGACTGTTCATGGGATCGGCTGTTGGCGGCGCACTATTTGCTATGACAGTCATTGGATTTATTCTGTTCATCTTGTTGCGTAAAGCCTCCAAGAAGAAGTCAAAGGATGTTGGGGAGAACAAATGGGCGAAGAGCTTGAAGGGAATCAAAGGCATCAAGGTAAACCAATCCTTTTGTCCATGTATTCACCATTATTTACATATTGTTTTTAAGCTTTTAATTTTCAGGACACTAATAAGATGTTTCAAACCCCAGGTCTCAATGTTTGACAAGTCCATTTCAAAGATGAAATTTTGTGATCTCATGAAAGCTACCAAAGGATTCGACAAAGGCTACATAATTGGTACTGGGAGAACAGGTACCCTGTACAAGGCAACACTTTCTGATGGCTCTTTTCTTTCTGTCAAAAGACTTCAGGATTCACAACATTCTGAACAACAGTTTATATCCGAGATGGCAACATTGGGAAGTGTAAGGCATTGTAATTTGGTTCCCCTTCTTGGTTACTGTATTGTGAAGCAAGAGAGGTTGTTGGTATACAAATACATGCCAAATGGGACTCTATATGATCATATACACCAGGACCGGGACGGCCAAGGGAAAATCTTGGATTGGCCATTAAGGCTAAGAATCAGCATTGGGGCAGCAAAGGGCCTCGCATGGCTTCACCACGGTTGTAACCCACGCATTCTTCACCGAAACATAAGTTCCAAATGCATCCTTCTTGATGAGGACTACGAGCCTAAAATATCCGACTTTGGGCTTGCAAGGCTCATGAATCCAGTTGACACCCATCTTAGCACTTTCGTCAATGGGGAATTTGGTGACTTGGGTTATGTTGCCCCAGAGTATGCTCGCACGCTAACTGCCACACCGAAGGGTGATGTTTATAGCTTTGGGGTTGTCCTACTTGAGCTGGTTACTGGTGAAAGGCCTATTCAGGTGTCTGATGCTCCTGATAACTTCAGAGGAAGTTTGGTGGAATATATTAGGCATCTTTCAAACAATGCTCGTCTTAAGAATGCAATTGATAAGCGGTTGATTGGAAAGGGCTGTGATGGTGAACTTCTCCAGTTCCTGAAAATTGCTTGTGCTTGTGTTTTGTCTGCTCCTAAGGAAAGGCCAACTATGTATGAAGTGTACCAGCTTCTAAGAGCTGTTGGGGAGCGGTATCATTTTAGTGCTGATGATGAGATAATGTTGCCGCCTCAAAGTACTGATGGGGATACTCTCAACGAAATTATTGTTGCACAATAATGAAGTCTGTTGGCTGAATGCAACAGAATGACGAAGTAGAGTAGAGGAGCTAAGGGAGAAGTATAGCATTTAATCAGTAAGGGATCATGTGCTCTGCCCACTGCCTATCTCTTACGTAATTGGTATATACCTCAGACAATGTTCATTCTCATTAGTTAGGCGGTAATTTGAGCATTGCGTCTTTTCACAATGAGTAATCAGTTGTGTATATATTGGCATTATTGTTTTTCCAGCATTCTTAAACCCCCAACACCCCCACAAAACCCCCACATTTTATTTTCTAAATCATAGCATGTGCCCTTTTTTGTTATCTGTTTCAATTCCTGTCTTTTACCAATGCATTCATAATAATTTTGGTAAAGGAAAACTGCAATCAGTTGCAATGTATAGTTATTTTGAGAGAACAAATCTATGTTTCCAAAAGAAAAGGATGATGTTCAATGACACCGGACATGTAAATCTATTGCGGACGGTTTTGTTCTATATTCCATGTGATAAACCACCCTGCGTTAATTATTATTGTTGACTTCTTGCAAAATTGAAAGTTAGTTTTATCTCATAACAGCGCATCATAATTTTACATGCGATGCTGCTTTATTTATTTACTAGTCATAACCCGTGCTCACTGACACGGTTCATTTAAAATCCATGTTTCCCCAAAAATTATTTTCTCTTCCAAAATTTTGGGACATATAACATTCCACTTCACAATTTAAAAGAACAAAAATTTAGCGGGGGCACCTTCGGCGCGCGGGCTTTACCCTTGGTTCATCGTTCCACTTATTTGTGATTAAAGTAGCCCCCCCCATATTTGGCAGCGTGCATGGGTTCACATACAGAGATGGGTCTGACAGTGAGCTTGACATTAAACACAGTCATAGATTTGTCAACAATTTTTTCCACGTTCAAAGAGACTAACAATTTTTCCCCTGCGGTATTAAATGTGGGATGACATTGTGTTAGGATCCAAAATAAAAAGATGATTTTTATTGAAAGTAGTAACCAAGAACTAGATAATTGAATACAAAAAGGTGTATTCTCCTCTCAAGACGCCTAAGAGGACGTCCGCACTCGTTTAATCTAAGATCTAATCCTAAAAGACGCTCGAGAGAATATCAATCATCAAGCATAAAAATCCCTAATGACGGCTAGCCCGTATTTATAAGAGAAACTAGGGTTTTTAGGGTGAAGGGGCGCGCACACAAAATAGCCCAAGAGGGGGGCCGGCGGCTAACATGGGCCGGCCCATGAATGGGCCGACGGCTATACCCTGCGGGTCTAACAATACTCCCCCCCAAAAGAACCACCTTGTCCTCAAGGTGGTGTAAGTACCGGCGGTGCTACTCCGAGTGGGAGTCGTCCTCCCCTCCAATGCCTTCGTCCTCCAAGCCATCATCCTCGTCTGCTTCCGCTATCAAAACCTGCAGCTTCCGATCCACACAACGGTGTCCGGGAGAGAAGCGCTCGTCGCATCTAAAACAGAGTCCATTTTGCCGCTTCTCCCTCATCTCCGCATCGGTCATCTGTCGGAATGGGCCCCCAGCTGGTAGCGGGTTCGGCTCCCCCGTCTTCTCAAGCCCTGTCTGAACTGTCTCAGTAGGGACCCCTGCTCCGCCTATCCCAGTCGTGGTGATCCGCTGAATCTGCCCACTGTAGCCGCTTCCGCCCCGTCTATCCTCAGCTCGGGAGTCCTCCACCATCTGCGCCATCTCGATGACCTCTGAAAGCCCTCGAGGCTTGTATGGCCTCACTGCAGCTCGAAGACTAGGACATATCCCCTTCAAGAAGGTGCCCTCCAGCGACTCGTCCGACACCCCATGAACTCGTCCTGCCAGCGTCTCAAATTTCTCAATGTACTCCCGCACCGGTCCCTTCTGCCTGAGGGCAAATAGCTGCTCATGTAGGTTTCCCAGGCGGGGGTCCCTAAACTTCTCCAGCACTAAGTCCTTCAGCTCCGCCCAGCTACGGATCTGCTGCCTCCTCTCCTTCCACTGGAACCACCCTAAAGCTCTCCCTTCCATGCAGATGGCCGCCGCCTCCAGCTTCTGCGCCTCGGTCATGTGATGCGCCGCGAAATACCTCTCCGCTGTGAACAACCAGGCGTGCGGATCGTCCCCAGAAAAGATCGGCATCTTCAGCTTCCGGACTCTGCAATCCCCTCCAAAGTGTCCCTGCTCGGGCCGTCCCTCCTCTCGGTGATGTGGTCGGTAGTGCTGCCGCCTTTCGTCCTGAGTCTCGTATCGCCTAGGTGGTACTCCTCTGCGGCCCCCATAGTCTCCTCGGTAACCCTCTCGACGGCCCTCGAACTCGTCCCATCCTGCGTCGTCGCCGTACTCCGCCTCGTAACCACCCCTGTCGTCAGAGTAATATCCTCTCCCGCGCCTGTCACCGTAGAAGGGGTCCTCAGCTGCTGGTTGACGCCCCAGAGGGTCTCCAAAATCTCCTGAAATCCACCCGTGACCATCCTCGTACGCTGTCCGTCGCCCCGGGCCCTCAAAACTCGTGTCGGGTGGCTGTCCGGGGTACCCCACGCCCTCGTGCTGCTGTCCGGGGGACCCCAAACCCTGTCCGAGCCCTCTGAGAGACTCCCCTCCCCCTGGCGGCTGCCAGGGGGGCTCCGGCCACCTATGCGAGGGATCGGGGGGCTCCGGCCCCCTGTGGAGCTGATCGGGGGCCCCGGCCCCCTGTTGATGTCTGTCGGCCCCCTCCGGGGCTGCCGGAGGGGGGCAGGCCCTGCCGGCCTTCCGGCAGGGCCGCCGGCCACCTGTGCGAGGAATCTGGGGGCTCCGGCCACCTGGGAAGTTGATCGGGGGGCTGCGGCCCCCTGTGCTGCAGATCGGGGGGCTGCGGCCCCCTGTCGAAGTCTGTCGGTCCCCTCCGGGGCTGCCGGAGGGGGGGCGGGCCCTGCCGGGCTTCCTGCAGGGTCGACGGGCCCTGCCGAAGGTCCGACAGGGTCGCCGGACCCTGCCGAGCCCCTGCGGGGCCTGGCCCCCCCTGTCGGGCCTGGCAGAGGGGGGATAGGCCCCCCCGCCCCTTTCGCGTGATGTCCGCGGCTCCCAAGTTGGGCGGCTAGGGCCGCCGCTCCCCCGTTGGTTCTCCACCGCCTTCCGTCGCATCTCCTCGCGGTAGTCCCCCTTCCATGGCTCTTCGTCCTCGTCGTCGGCTAGATCCTCCATCAAAAAAGCACTTTTTGGGTCAAAGCTTTCAACTCTCTCCTTTTCCTTCTTCAAAGGTGCCGCCTTTCCCCCAATTTAGGGTTTTCTTCCCCTTTGTTGTTCGCCGCCAATTGCTTTAGGGTTGCCATCATTTGTGCAAATTGGTCGTCGTGCTTCGCTTGATTTGCCGTCAATTGCTCGATAGACGCCGTCAATTTTGCCATGGATTCATCGTTGGCCGCCAATGATTTCTTGATCCCGTCAATTTCGCTCGTGAATTTGGCCTCCAAAGCTTCAATTTTGTCGTGGGATCTTGTCGTAGTCGCCATGGATCGTCACGTGCTCTGATACCAAAATGTTAGGATCCAAAATAAAAAGATGATTTTTATTGAAAGTAGTAACCAAGAACTAGATAATTGAATACAAAAAGGTGTATTCTCCTCCCAAGACGCCTAAGAGGACGTCCGCACTCGTTTAATCTAAGATCTAATCCTAAAAGACGCTCGAGAGAATATCAATCATCAAGCATAAAAATCCCTAATGACGGCTAGCCCGTATTTATAAGAGAAACTAGGGTTTTTAGGGTGAAGGGGCGCGCGCACAAAATAGCCCAAGAGGGGGGTCGGCGGCTAACATGGGCCGGCCCATGAATGGGCCGGTGGCTAGACCCTGCGGGTCTAACACATTGTGTCCCCATGCACGTGTCTATAGGGAGCGCCGCATCCAGAGCATGTCTGCGTCCATTGCATCTGCTGCATTGTGGTCTTTGATGGCCCACAAGCCGCGTCCATATGCAATTGTGCTTCCCCCAATGGCATCTGCTGCATTGTGGTCCCCCATTTGATGGCCCCCCATTTGAGACCTTGAGTGAATTAAATGGCGTAACTCGGCTTTACCCAAAAAAGTTCCCCCCCCAAAATTTTTCACAAACTCAAATCTTATCCATTCATTCCTCAAGCTTAAATTTGAGCCGTCTTTCTACCAACCCATTTGTCCTAGTCAGCTTGTTTTTGTCAGCAAATCAATTCAAAAAAGTCCTCAAATGTAATATAGACTAGTCATAACCCGTGTCCTCGGGTATGGTTCATTTAAAATCTTTGTTTCCCCAGAAATTATTTCCCCCTCCAAAATTTTGGGACATATAATATTCCACTTCACAATTTAAAAGAACAAAAATTTAGCAAATTAAATGGAGTAACTCGGCTTTCCCCAAAAAAGTTTCCCCCCAAAATATAAAGATTTTCCCCCAAATTTTTTCACAAACTCAAATCTTATCTATTCATTCCTCAAGATTAAATCTGAGCCGTCTTTCTATCAACCTATTTTTCATAACCAGCTTGTCCTAGTCAGCAAAGCAATTCAAAAAAGTTCTCAAATGTAATATAGACTAGTCATAACCCGTGCCCTCGGACACAGTTCATTTAAAATCTTTGGTTCCCCAGAAATTATTTTCCCTACCAAAATTTTGGGACATATAACATTTCACTTCACAATTTCGGTGCGGGCGCATAATTAATTAATTCAATGTAATTAACTCATTCCACATAATTATTCACATAAGTAATTCCACCTTTATTTCAACCCTCATAATTAATTTTGGTTTTCCCAAACACTCATCTCAACCCATATTTAACCAAAATTAAATCCTAGTCATTCTTCTATCAACCTTTTTATACATCAGCATGACATCAGCTTGTCCTAGTCAGTAAGGCAATTCAAAAAAAGTCCTCAAATGTAATATAGATTTATTTATTTTTTTGGCAAGTAGATTCTTTGGCTGAATGCTTAAATTTCTTGAAATAATTTGAAGCTACAGTTTGTAGGCCATCATAGTGATTGAATAGAAGTATTGTGGTTGAGCAAATTTATCTGTCTTTGTTTCTGTTAATATAGAAACAAAGATCAATGTAATATAGATTTATTTATTTTTTTGGCAAGTAGATTCTTTGGCTGAATGCTTAAATTTCTTGAAATATTTTGAGGCTACAGTTTGTAGGCCATCATAGTGAATGAATAGGAGTATTGTGGTTGAGCAATTTTATCTGTCTTTGTTTCTGTTAACGGGTTGAATGGCTACCCATTGACAACACCATGTCTTCTGTCAGAATGGCTTTCTTCTTGTGAATCTGCTCTGGCTGTGAAAGATAAGTATAACAATGCATCCAAATTATATCTCATTAATTAAATGCCCCTTTTCTCTCAGATCTCTTTTGGTTTCTCGTTATGTAAGCCCATCACTGTGAATTTATTTTCATGTTTGTCTTAAGTCATAACTTTTTTTTCCGTTGTTGATGTGTTTGTCTTTAAGAACTCGAGAACATCTTTGGATCCCTTTTCTATTCCATTTGCATGTAATTTGTCTACCATTGAATATCACCACCCAGTTCCGATTTTGCTGTTTGTCGAGCTATTCTGTTGATGCCATTTTACTTCTCTGATCATGTTGGATGCAGTCTGACCAATCATTGGTGCATGGCGATCTACATGAACAATGAGCTGTTGAAAACCTAATTAAATTGTTTTAGTTAATGTATCTAAAAAAGAGTTTTAATTGAGACAGTTTAACAGTTGATGGCATGTGGTCCCCGTTTTTTCTGGGAAAGATTGTGCATACATACTTGGTTGGTTTGATCGATGCAATTCTTTCAGTGATGAACATCTATCTGTTTCTGTTATTTCAGTAGTTATCTTTCAACAATGGCGTATAACAGTCCACATTCAAGTAAGTGGGCCAAAACATATTATATTATAAACTACGTCTTCTTAGTAGATTGCATGTTCTTTAATTTCACCCTTAATTTCTTTCATATATAGAGGGAGTATTAGATTTGTAAATACTAACCAGTCATACTTATTGAACCAGTCATACTTATTGAACAAGGTTAAGTTGCGTCTTAATGAAAAGCATGTTATTGTTATTTTTGTTCATAGCATTGTTAAGCATGAATGGTTGTTAAAATATAATTTATTCATACGGTTCATGCATATCCATAAACAAAGAATGATAGATACTGGATATGCCATCCACTTTTGGTCCTAAGTTGCAATGTTAACTTTATACGGTGTGAAATCAAGTATCTCTGCAAAAACACCAGTAAACTGGAGAATTTTGTGTCAAAAAAATATTTTGCAAATAAATACCATGCTTCTTATCTTCCACTTAGAATCCCAGTGTGTAATGTAGCACACAAAAATTTCATATTTTGTGTAATTTTTTAAGAAACATAACTGCTGAAAAACCATGGAAAGCAGAATTTGCAATGTAAATTTAAGTGCTTATTCATAAACGAATGAAACTAAAGTGTCTTTTTTGTTGAAACACCATCACAATTAAAACTTATCCCAGTTTTCGAGGCGCTTCCTGACCTATATACGGCATATTGTAAAATCTCTCTTGACCACATTTTCCGTTCTCTCCTTCTCTTCTTGTTGTTACTATTATTATTGTTGTTATTGTTATTAGATTGTTATTTTACTTCTCTCATTCGTTGAGAGAGAACCACATGCCATCGACATCGAAAAACTGGTTCTCGTTTGAAATCGGGGATTGAGGAGTGTTGAATCTCCTATGTCTAACCCTAATTTCGTTCGAGACCAGAAGGTTCGCCAGCCGATTGATCTTGAGATCTCATTAGGCTTCAGTCAATCAAAAAGTATGGTTTACATTCTTTTCTTGAACTTTTGGAACATTTATCTTTCTTTAGTTCAGATTCCATATGTCCACAATCTTTGCTCAAAGCCAGTGATTTCCATGGTCTGTGAAAGATTTGGTTTATAATTAAATTTGGCATGCATTATTGAGAAAATTTCTCACATTCGTTATTTGCCAACCTTCTATTTTTAACTAGTTAAATTTGTTGGATCGTGCAATTGCACAACAAACGGAATTAAAATTTACGCAAAATTTTAGACCTTAATGCGGTTGAATGTTATATTTTTTTTAAAAAAAGATGGTGAATTTTTGCAAACCATAGTTTAATGGCACCATGCCATTACGGATTATTAAGTGTTGAATGAATGAATGTGTGCTATTAGATTTTGAATCGCATTAAATCTGGGTCAAATTAATTTGTTTTTTCATTTTTCTTTTGGTTTGTTTATGGGAGGACTAAAAAGAGAACGTTATGTTAGTCTAGTCTGTGACATTGAAATCTCAATTCTAATTGGGGGAGAGGGGGTGTGGCAGTCGGCATTATAATAATAATTGTTTCGTTCTATAACACGAATCAACTCCAATTCGAAAAATTTATGTCCAGCTTCACACCTTTTCTAGAAATCATCTAGAGTAGCTGTTTGAACCTTTGGTTCTAAACTGTTGTTATCTGAAGTAGAATTCACCGCAAACTTACAGTGTTATAGTTTCTAAAGTAAAGGTTTGATGCTTTTATTGAAACTTTACCTACTTGTTACTTTTGATTGCATCTCTAACTTAGTTTATTACCAGAAGTTTTCTGGATCTGTTTTCTTCTTGTATTTCTTATGTCTTTTTATTTTCCGCTGATAGAACGTAAGTTTTGTCGGTTTTTATTGAAAATGTTGAAATCTGGTACTAATTTTGTTTGAAACCAGGAAGTCTCAGGGATTTGAACTTTAAAATTGGTACCTCGTAGTTTGATTCTTTTCTGCACATTTCCTCTAATCTAACACCACATGTCTGCTGGTTTCAGCTACGGAGATGGCTTATTCATCAAAACTCCGACCAGTACTTATCTTGACCATAAAACATGGAAGAAAAGAAAGTTATGATGCACCAGTTTTCTACTTCAGCTGCCAATTGTCTTTCGATCCAAGGTTCACTAAGGCCATCAATTTCTCGTTTGGGCGGCAGTCGTCGCATGATCCTTACAAGCGCAAGCCCGCAAAAGGGGATGCCAAGGAGGATCTGACAGTGCCAGAGAATTTGGATTGCACGATGCAGCTGCTCTTTTTGGCAAGTCAAGGGGATGTAGATGGTGTGGAGGATCTCTTGAAGGAAGGCATCGATGTTAATAGTATTGATCTTGATGGGCGGACTGCTCTCCCCATAGCTGCTTGCGAGGGGCATCTCGTTGTCATCAAGCCGTTGCTCAATTGGAAGGCCAATGTTGATGCTAGGGACAGGTCGGGAAGCACGGTATAAAACATTAAAACCTTTGTTTACCAATTTATTTTTGGTTTTAAACTTATGATTGAACTAAAGAACTTGTTGATTTTAATCTTTCCTTTTTGCCTACTTGTTGCATAGCAAGAACACTTAAAAATTACCTTTGAATATTAGCCTTTTTGGTACTAAAAATTGTATAGGACAACCCGACAGTAATAATTTATTTTCATATCATTGGATTTGAATGGGCAGCATTTGCTTGTGTGAGTGAGTAAAGAGCACACTTGAGTTTTTGGTGTTTATGTTGTTATGAATGTATTGAATTTTTTTAGAAACTAGTTAATGTAAGCTGTTTCAGAGTGTTTTCTCACTACAGAAGCGTTGACCGTGGACTGCCCGGTCAACGTGGTCAAGGGGCCGATTTGGGTCCCTTAGGTGCGTCGAGCACGTGCAGACGCGACGCGAATCGGAGATGCAGACGACGTGGAGCACGTCAGCTGGGCCGGGTCTGGATCCTCGGCCTCGAGGGGGCTGAGGGGAAGCCTCGGCCCGGTGCTAGATGCTCGGCCTCGGACGGTCGGACGACGAGGGGAAGCCTCGGCGCCTTGTCTTGATGCTCGGCCGATGCGGAGCAGAGGGGGAGCCTCGGCTCGGATGGATGCGCTCGGCCTCGGTCGGTCGGACGACGAGGGGTAGCCTCGGTCGTCTCGCTTGATGTGCGGCCGGCGTGAAGCGGAGGGGAAGCCTCGGCTCGTGGATCTGACGTCCTCCTGAACAGACGAGAACACTCGTCAGGGAGGCCGGACCTTGGTTCCGGCCAAATCCCCTCCGATGCCTAAGTCAGATGACGATCTGAAAGAGGAGGCTCGGCGGGGACGGTTCGACTCGAGAGGAGATCGGAACGACGTCCTCCGGCGCGAGCGGGGGGAAGGAGATGAAGTGGGGGAACTAGGTCGTTGATGGAGTACCTTAGGTTTTGTTACCTGAAATGCGGTCCTTTGTCCAGTCGTCCTTCTAGCTCTTTTATAGGCCTCTCGTCGTGATTGCCCACGACTCACGTCCCTCGTCCGCCCCCAATCGTGCCCCCTCAATCCGCCTCCCCATCGCCGCTCCCAGCACCTCCCCATAACGGCCATTAAGTGGTAGCGGGCCTGGGGGAACGGTTATCGCTGGAGTGGGCGAGTGACTTGCGCGTTATCGGGGCCGGGTCGGATCAATGTTCGGGGGTCCTCTAGGGGGCCTTGTCGGGCGGGCCTGATCTCGCAGATGGGCTTCTGATCGGTAGTCGGGTTTCTGGGCTCGTGTCTGTCACGCCCCGCTTCCCAAAAATGGAGGCGAGACGTGAAGAGGTCCGCTCGAGAGTGGAGCTGTGAAGCCCCAAACCCGATAAGCGTCAATCAAACATAAGCAGGTCCCTGTAACCACAACGGAACAACAATAATAACACAAAGAGAGACTGAAATAAAATCCCATATCTCATAAATTGTCCAACATGGAACATAAGTCCAACATCCAGAAAAGCCACCAGGCTAAAAGAAAGAGTCTAAAGGCCCAGAACAAGGCCAACAAAAGCAACGACATAACAAAGTATAGGTGTTACGAACTGACAACAAAACATCAGTCTAAACAAAAGGAAAACACAACGAAGACACTAGGACTGGTCCCCAGTGTCCACGTACTCCCCGTCAAACACAAGCTCGGGCTCGGCGTCAGCAAACACCTCGTCCTCAACAAGGTACTCAGGCTCAGGATCTAACATGTGTCACCCAAAAGAGTAAAGGGGCACATGTCAGCAAGTCTAAAAGACTTGGACAAGGAAACTGAAAGCAAGGCAACTAGCAACCTAGCAGTTTTAGTATGCATGACATGACAGTTATAACATGAGTGCACAAACAAGACATGGCAAGACAATTTGTACAAGAGAACAATTATCGGGACAAGACAAGAGTAGCCAAGCTACTAACAATCTCAATCAATTCACTATTCACGTTTCACTGTTGTTTGTAGATGTTTACGCCTTCCAGCTGAATGGTTTCACATTCATGCTGATTGGCCGCTTAACAACTACCCCAAACCCAGAGTTTACGCCTTACCACTGCAGTTGCTGATCGGGCAGACTCCCAGTTGATTGGCCGCTTAACTCTTACCCCCAATACCCATATGCAATCGAGCCAGGGTCCCCGCACATGAGCTCAGTAAATGAGCCGGGGTTGCCCCGCACAGGAGCTCGCATTCTATATCACGATTCATAAACAATTGGCGTAGGGGTGCACCTAGCCGGAAACAAGCAATTCGGGCATTGGCTATCAACCAACACATGGCCCGCTTCTGGAACACGAGCCAGGAACACAAGCATTGTAGCGAAGCTATACATTCACAGAAATACTTAAAGGATGCAATGACATGACAATTTATTTGCGTACCGTTAATGGAAAGTAAACATGACATGGTAATTGTGCAACATGCTAAATGTCGGAACTAGCTTCGTTGTCAAGCTAGTTCCCCAATTTTGCGCCTATGCGAGTATCATTTCGTCGCCTAGCCTCTTTTACGCCTACAACAAGCAAAATGGCCTAAAACATGGCCTAAAACATGGCCTAAACCCTAAGTGGCAAGTTTCACTTGCCTAGCACCGGGGATGACGATCACGAAGGTTCGTCTCGCGGATGCTAATCTACGGGGGAAATCGCTGTTATGGGGAAACAATCATCAAACAACATGAAATTTCATTAGGGTTTCATAAAAATACAAATAGGTTATGAAAACATCGAGAGATCGATTTCTTACCGAGAGGAGGCGGAAGAAACACTCCGGAGAACCCTAGAACCAGATCTGGAAACAAATGGAGAAGTTTGGAGAGTTAGGGTTTTGGGGGGATTTTGGGGATTTGGGGAGATTTTGGGGAAGATGAGTGGTAGAATGAGTTGATGGATGGTTTAGATGATGGATCTAGGGCTTGGGATGAAGGAATAAGGCTTGGTGGAAGATGGGGGCTCAATGGGAGAGAAACTAGGGTTTTGGGTCGAGTGGAGGAAGAAGAAAACGTTTGGGAGGGGTATAAATAGGTTGGGCTGGCGGCTGCCCAGAAATTAGGGTTTTTACACAGATTAGTCGGTCAAAGAGCAACCTCTGACCGACTAGTTTGGCAACTAGTCGGTCGGTCGACCAACGCAGACCGACTAAGTGTAAACAGTAACTCCTGTACAGAATTAGGATTTAGATTTAGTCGGTCAAAGAACAACTACTGACCGACTAGTTTGACATCTAGTCGGTCGATGAACGTTCTTAGACCGACTAAGAGTGAACAGTACTGATACTAAAATTTAGATGAAGAGTTAGTCGGTTAAAGAAGCATTGCTGACCGACTAGTTTGCAACCTAGTCGGTCAACCAACGTTCTTAGACCGACTATCGATAAACAGTAACTCCTGAATAATTTAGAAAGCCAACTAGTCGGTCCAAGAAGGATTGCCGACTGACTGGATCGTCATCTAGTCGGTCGGTGCCCCTTCTCATACAGGCTAACGTGCACCAAAAGTTCCGATACGGAGCGCGGAGCTCTGGGATCGATTCCTAAGACTCCTAGGCTTGATCTAACAGTAAGATACGACCGTTATGAAGCCCGTCACGAATGACTTGCTTCGAAATCGACGATCCTAAGGAAGAAACGAGAAAACACGACGGAACGATCGAAAATGAAAGTTACGGAGACGAAAACCACACATGAGGAGAAAATCCACCAAAACATATATTATATTATAATAAATCCAGATACATGAAAAGCAGTCGTTACATCCTCCCCAACTTAAGAAAAATTCCGTCCTCGGAATTTCCAAATACTCACGAGTCCGGAAACAAAAGTGGGAAACGCTCTCGCATCTCATCCTCATTCTCCCAAGTAGACTCTCCAGGTGAGCCGTGTCGCCACATCACCCTAACAAGATTGACAATCTTGTTCCGAAGCGATTTCTGACGCATGTCCAGAATCTGCACTGGATGCTGGTCATACGTCATATCGGGGCGAACGGTAATCTCCGAAAAATCCACAGCATGAGATGGATCGCTAATGTATCGACGAAGCTGCGACACATGGAAAACATTGTGAACTCCTTCCAAAGACGGCGGCAAGGCCAAGCGATATGCTACCTCGCCAACCCTCTCCAAAATGTCAAACGGTCCAATGTATCGCGGGCTCAACTTCCCTCGCTTCCCAAAACGAATCACACCACGATTCGGGGAAATCTTCAAGAACACATGGTCGCCCGGCTGAAATTCCAAAGGACGACGTTTAGCATCCGCCCAATGCTTAAAACGGTCCTGAGAAATCCTCAACCTCTCCCGAATATTCCTGACGATATTCACGGCCTCCACGATCATCTCAGGTCCCAACAGCTCCCGATCACCAACGTCATCCCAACTCAATGGCGATCGACATTTCCTCCCATACAAAGCGGTGAAAGGCGTCATGCCAATACTCGCCTGGAAGCTGTTGTTGTAAGAGAACTCCACCAAATGCAGATGGTCCTCCCACGAACCCTTGAAATCCAACATGCACGCCCTCAGCATGTCTTCCAAAATTTGAATCGTCCTCTCGGACTGGCCATCCGTCTGCGGATGGTACGCCGTGCTGAAACTCAGACGCGTACTCAAGCTCTTCTGCAAACTCTGCCAGAACTGAGATGTGAACCTCGTGTCTCTGTCAGACACGATACTCACGGGGACTCCATGAAGTCGCACGACCTCCTCCATATATCTCCTTGCTAGCGCCTCAGTGGATTGTCCCACTCGGAACGGAATAAAGTGCGCGGATTTGGTCAATCGATCTACGATCACCCAAATCGCGTCATTCTGCTTCGGACTCCGAGGTAGTCCAGTCACGAAATCCATAGTGATGTGTTGCCACTTCCACTCCGGAATCGGAAGCGGTTGTAGCAACCCGGCCGTACGCTGATGCTCCGCCTTCACCTGCTGGCAAACCAAGCACTTGGCCACACTCCGAGCCACACTCCTCTTCATGCCATGCTACCAAAAATTCAAACGAAGATCCTGGTACATCTTGGTGCCACCAGGATGCACAGAATACGGCGAACTGTGTGCCTCCACCATCAACTCCTCTCTAATATCCCCAGCTGGCACACACAACCTGGCTCCAAACCTCAGCGAGCCATCCTCATGAATCAAAAAGTCAGTCCGCAGACCGGCTTCCACCTGCTCCCGAATCTTCACCAGCTTCGGATCCTCAGCCTGGCCAGCCTTAATCCGATCCACGATCGTCGACTGTACCTGCATGTACATCAACGAAGAAGCCTCCCCAGGAAGAACAATCTCCACGCCAGACTCGCAAAAATCCTGCTGCAATCTCCACTGCGAGGTCAAAATCATCACCGCTGGAAGCCTACTCAGCGCATCCGGGACCACATTCACCTTGCCAGGGTGATACTGCAAATCAATCTCATAATCCGCCATAAGCTCCAACCATCGACGCTGTCGCATGTTGAGCTCCTTCTGAGTGAAAATGTACTTCAAGTTTTTGTGATCGGTGAAAATCTTCACTTTCTCACTCAGCAGGAAGTGCCTCCAAATCTTAAGAGCAAACACAACGGCAGCCAACTCCAAATCATGCGTCGGGTAATTATTCTCGTGAACCTTAAGCTGACGAGACACATAAGCCACAACATGTCCATGCTGATGCAACACACAACCGAGACCCTTGCCAGAAGCATAGCAAAAGATCTCAAATCCACCGCTGCGATCAGGCACAACAAGAATAGGGGCAGTCGTCAACCTCTCCTTCAGAACACCAAAAGCACTCTCGCAATCACCCGACCAAACAAAAGCAACTTCCTTCCGCGTCAACCTGGTCATCGGCTCAGCAATACGAGAAAAGTCCTTAATGAATCGCCGATAATAACCAGCAAGTCCAAGGAAACTCCGAATCTCAGACGCAGACGACGGAACAGGCCACTCTCTGATGGCCCTAATCTTCTCGGGATCCACTGAAATACCATCTCCAGTCACCACATGCCCAAGAAAAGCAACTCTATCCAGCCAGAACTCGCACTTCGAAAACTTAGCATACAACCGATGCTTCCTCAAAATCTCCAATACCATCCTCAAGTGCGAGGCATGCTCTTCCTCCGACTTCGAGTAGATCAGAATGTCGTCAATAAAGATAACGACAAACTTATCTAAAAAGTCGTAGAAAATCAGGTTCATCAGATTCATGAAAACTGCGGGCGCGTTAGTTACGCCGAAAGGCATAACCACAAACTCATAGTGTCCATACTTCGTCCTGAACGCTGTCTTCGGAACATCTCCCTTCTTCACCTTCAACTGATGGTAACCACTCCTCAAATCCAATTTAGAAAACACCCTCGAACCTCCAAGCTGATCAAAAATATCATCGATGCGAGGCAACGGGTATTTATTCTTAATGGTCACCGCATTCAACTCCCGATAGTCCACGCACATGCGACGCGAACCATCCTTCTTCTTCACCAGCAACACCGGTGCTCCCCACGGAGACACGCTAGGATTGATATAACCCTTCTACAAAAGCTCATCCAACTGCTTTCGCAACTCTTCCAATTCTGCAGGTGCCATACGATACGGCGCCTTCGAAATCGGCTGCGCACCTGGAATAAGATCGATAGAAAATTCTAAAGCTCGATCAGGTGGCAAACCAGACATCTCCTCGGGGAAGACGTCGCCAAAGTCTCGCACCACAGCTGGCCACTCCAGCTCCATCCGCATAGCCACAACCTCCACCGGCCTGGCCCGAAATCTGACAGGACCAAGCGAACTGCTACCACGACTGAATTCAAATACTGGATGTCCGGGAATCTCGAACACCACCTTCTTCCTCCGACAGTCGATTGTAGCATAGAAGCTCGTAAGCCAGTCCATCCCAAGAACTGCATCATAGTTGATGATGTCGTGGACAATGAAATCAGCGAAAAGCTCATGTCCACAGACCACCAACGAGCAAGAATTGCAACCACGATGCATCGAGACCACGCCATTCCCTGTAACGATATTCCAACTCTTGGAAAGAGGGGACGTCGACAAGGAATGCCTCTCCACGAAGCTCCGAGAAATAATGCACATCGATGCACCAGAGTCAAAGAGGACTCGTGCAGGAAATGTGCAAACCAAAACCACACCTAATAATCAATTAACAATCAAACCCTAGTCTAGCAAACAACCATGTTCAAGCAAACAACATAATCTAATAATCAAAACCAGCTAGGAAAGTGACAGCTAGATTGAGGATTACATGCGATAACCTCATCCACAGCCTCGCTCTTCACAGCGGTCATCAGAAAAGCCTGCTTCCTTGGCGGAACAGCCTGCCGAAAAGCCTGTCCCTGTGGAACAAGAGCTGCTCCACGTCCAGCAGGAACAGACGCTCGCTGCTGCAACGGCTGTGCTGCAACAGGTGCCCTCCGCAGCTGATTCGCGTGCCGACAATCCTTCGCGGCATGGGAAGCATCACCACAAACCAGACACTGGCCCAAAAACTTCCGACACTGATCCTTGATGTGGCCAGGCTTGCCGCAGAAATGGCAAGTCTTCAGAATGGGCCCTCCTGGCCTCTTAAACTGAGCTGGCTGATTAGGCTTGAAACCAGGCCTAACCACCGCTCTGGCCTGCTCCATAGGCCTCTTCCCAGCACCAACAACAGACCCCCTCCTCTGGTTCACGAGCAGTTTCTGCCTCTTGGCTGCTACTAGAACCTTCTGATAAGACTCCCGGTCAGAAGAGGTCACAAAACTCTGGAGCTCCGAAGCAAGTCCCTGCAGGAACCTCTGAGCTCTCTCCTCAGCGTCCTGCACCATCTTTGGTGCAAACCGACTCAGCCTCATGAACTCTTGGTGATATAGGTCCACCGACGAGCTTCCTTGCTTCAAATCGATAAAACGCTGCAGCATCTCTTCTCTGGCAGCTTTCGGGAAGAACTCACCCTCAAATCTGGCCTTGAAGGTATCCCAAGCTATCGGCTCCATCAGCATCTTCTCTTCCGCATCCCACCAATTCCGAGCATTATCCTTGAGTTGCCTCTTCGCCAAATCAACCCATCCAGCCGGGGTGATCTTGGCCATCTTCAGATTGTCCTCGATGTTCCGAATCCACTCATCGGCAGCCAGAGGACCCTCAGACCCATCAAAATATGCGGGACCCAGCTCCCGAAATTGCTTCGCTCCTGGCTCAGAGCGAGGGGCATCCGGAAGAGCCTGGGTAGCTCGAGCAAGTGGAGCATTCTGGACTTGCAGAAGCACGCCCTGCTGCACTTGCATCATCTGGAGCATCATCCGCATCATCTCCCCGTTGGTGGGCTCCCGCTCAGGCTCCTCATCATGAGGGAGCGCACCACTACCCCCACCACGGGTGAATCGTCTTCCTACCATCTAGTGACACAGAGAACGAATCAGATTAGACTCATAGCTTATGACTCGGACGTCGAACTCAGTTTATTGGACATTCTAATATTATTATCGCTATTCCAAAAATCGCAGTTACAGAAGGACCTGCATGGGCCACCAACAAAACCTGTCACGCCCCGCTTCCCAAAAATGGAGGCGAGACGTGAAGAGGTCCGCTCGAGAGTGGAGCTGTGAAGCCCCAAACCTGATAAGCGTCAATCAAACATAAGCAGGTCCCTGTAACCACAACGGAACAACAATAATAACACAAAGAGAGACTGAAATAAAATCATATATCTCATAAATTGTCCAACATGGAAAATAAGTCCAACATCCAGAAAAGCCACCAGGCTAAAAGAAAGAGTCTAAAGGCCCAGAACAAGGCCAACAAAAGCAACGACATAACAAAGTATAGGTGCTACGCACTGACAACAAAACAGCAGTCTAAACAAAAGGAAAACACAACGAAGACACTAGGACTGGTCCCCAGTGTCCACGTACTCCCCGTCAAACACAAGCTCGGGCTCGGCGTCAGCAAACACCTCGTCCTCAACAAGGCACTCAGGCTCAGGATCTAACATGTGTCACCCAAAAGAGTAAAGGGGCACATGTCAGCAAGTCTAAAAGACTTGGGCAAGGAAACTGAAAGTAAGGCAACTAGCAACCTAGCAGTTTTAGTATGCATGACATGACAGTTATAACATGAGTGCACAAACAAGACATGGCAAGACAATTTGTACAAGAGAACAATTATCGGGACAAGACAAGAGTAGCCAAGCTACTAACAATCTCAATCAATTCACTATTCACGTTTCACTGTTGTTTGTAGATGTTTACGCCTTCCAGCTGAATGGTTTCACATTCACGCTGATTGGCCGCTTAACAACTACCCCAAACCCAGAGTTTACGCCTTACCACTGCAGTTGCTGATCGGGCAGACTCCCAGTTGATTGGCCGCTTAACTCTTACCCCCAATACCCATATGTAATCGAGCCAGGGTCCCCGCACATGAGCTCAGTAAATGAGCCGGGGTTGCCCTGCACAGGAGCTCGCATTCTATATCACGATTCATAAACAATTGGCGTAGGGGTGCACCTAGACGGAAACAAGCAATTCGGGCATTGGCTATCAACCAACACATGGCCCGCTTCTGGAACACGAGCCAAGAACACAAGCATTGTAGCGAAGCTATGCATTCACAGAAATACTTAAAGGATGCAATGACATGACAATTTATTTGCGTACCGTTAATGGAAAGTAAACATGACATGGTAATTGTGCAACATGCTAAATGTCGGAACTAGCTTCGTTGTCAAGCTAGTTCCCCAATTTTGCGCCTAGGCGAGTATCATTTCGTCGCCTAGCCTCTTTTACGCCTACAACAAGCAAAATGGCCTAAAACATGGCCTAAACCCTAAGTGGCAAGTTTCACTTGCCTAGCACCGGGGATGACGATCACGAAGGTTCGTCTCGCGGATGCTAATCTACGGGGAAAATCGTTGTTATGGGGAAACAATCATCAAACAACATGAAATTTCATTAGGGTTTCATAAAAATACAAATAGGTTATGAAAACATCGAGAGATCGATTTCTTACCGAGAGGAGGCGGAAGAAACACTCCGGAGAACCCTAGGACCAGATCTGGAAACAAATGGAGAAGTTTGGAGAGTTAGGGTTTTTGGGGGATTTTGGGGATTTGGGGAGATTTTGGGGAAGATGAGTGGTAGAATGAGTTGATGGAGGGTTTAGATGATGGATCTAGGGCTTGGGATGAAGGAATAAGGCTTGGTGGAAGATGGGGGCTCAATGGGGGAGAAACTAGGGTTTTGGGTCGAGTGGAGGAAGAAGAAAACGTTTGGGAGGGGTATAAATAGGTTGGGCTGGCGGCTGCCTAGAAATTAGGGTTTTTACACAGATTAGTCGGTCAAAGAGCAACCTCTGACCGACTAGTTTGGCAACTAGTCGGTCGGTCGACCAACGCAGACCGACTAAGTGTAAACAGTAACTCCTGTACAGAATTAGGATTTAGATTTAGTCGGTCAAAGAACAACTACTGACCGACTAGTTTGACATCTAGTCGGTCGATGAACGTTCTTAGACCGACTAAGAGTGAACAGTACTGATACTAAAATTTAGATGAAGAGTTAGTCGGTTAAAGAAGCATTGCTGACCGACTAGTTTGCAACCTAGTCGGTCAACCAACGTTCTTAGACCGACTAACGATAAATAGTAACTCCTGAATAATTTAGAAAGCCAACTAGTCGGTCCAAGAAGGATTGCCGACCGACTGGATCGTCATCTAGTCGGTCGGTGCCCCTTCTCATACTGGCTAACATGCACCAAAAGTTCCGATACGGAGCGCGGAGCTCCGGGATCGATTCCTAAGACTCCTAGGCTTGATCTAACAGTAAGATACGACCGTTATGAAGCCCGTCACGAATGACTTGCTTCGAAATCGACGATCCTAAGGAAGAAACGAGAAAACACGACGGAACGATCGAAAATGAAAGTTACGGAGACGAAAACCACACATGAGGAGAAAATCCACTAAAACATATATTATATTATAATAAATCCAGATACATGAAAAGCAGTCGTTACAGTGTCTTTCGGGCTTCGGCCAAATAGGCGTAACAATTGCCCCCATTGGTCGGGTCGATCGGCCTCGGCCGGTTCGGCTCGGCCGATGTGACTTCCGCCGATTTCGACAGGCTCGTCAGTCGATGCCGACTCATTAATTGGGCGTCATCATGAGTTGGTCCGTTCGATACTTTTAAGGCGCGGGTTCCGAAGCGCCGTCGGTCTCCTGATGTTGCCACGTGTAACTGCGGGTTTATCCCCACCGCTCACGGGGTCGTCTTTGGTAGAGAAGCCGGGTGAGTTGTGAGCCGCCATCCCGTCATTCTCTTCTTTGTGTTGATCTTGATCCAGCCCGAGCTCTGTCCCATGTCGTCTTCCTCCGCCACTGGTTCGGGTCGGCCGGAGCGTGATGCCACTCCTAACCCGACGGGTAGTCCTCCTTCGACGATTCGTCGGCATGGGGGTGAACTTTCCGGGGTGCCTCCAGAGGTCTTAGCGTGGCCTTCGTCGGTCTGTGCCAC
The DNA here is from genome assembly GCA_030789695.1 of Scilla litardierei. Lineage (NCBI taxonomy): Eukaryota > Viridiplantae > Streptophyta > Magnoliopsida > Asparagales > Asparagaceae > Scilla > Scilla litardierei. Next base: position 39,107,296 of record CM061138.1, on the reverse strand, counting down.
CACCATCGGGAGTATGCGCTCCGCCTACCTGCTTCCGCCTTACTCGGCTCGTGCTCCCGGGTCCGACGAGCGGATCTGCCTTCCCGGTCCCAACGAGGTTGGAGTATACGAGAAGTGCTTCCGCTTCGGGCTCCGTTTCCCACTCCACCCCTTTATCATCGAGTTCCTTCAAGCTCATAACGTGGGCTTGTGCCAATTCTGCCCCAACGCCATCGGGCTCCTCGTCGGGTTCGTCGTCATCTGCATGCTGAAGGGAGTGGTGCCCTCCCTCCGTCTCTTCGCCCAGTTCTACCGCATGAGTCATCACCAGTCGGGGGCATGGATTTACATCAGCGCCCGGCCGAAGATGAGCCTTGTGTTGGGGTTGCCGAGCTCCCTGAAGCGTTGGAAGGGGGAGTTCGTATTTGTCGTGTTCCCGTCGAGTGTTCCTTTCCCGACTCGTTGGGGAGCGACCGGCGCGGTCATCCTTGATCTGGGTGACCCAACTGCCGCCGAGCTGCAGGCGGCGAAGGCCCTGCTGGCGATTCCTTCGAGGGATCGGACGATCGACGTCCTCTTCAGCAGCCATAATTTGCGCAAGACTGTGTGGCCCTTGGGTAAGTTCTCCGAACGTCCGCCATTTGGGGTTGCTCGGGCTCTTCTCGGCCCCTTACTTCTTCTTTGGGTGCAGGTGGATTCCATCTCGGTTCTTCTCCCGCCAGCCCTCACATGCTGGCCTCAGATCCGGACCCGCGTAAGAGGGATCATGTGTTGGAGGTCCGGAAGAAGCAGCGGGCCGTGACCTCAGCTGTTGGCTCCAAAAGGAAGAAGGGGCCATCTCCCTCCATCCCCTTGTTGGAGTCTTCCAAGAGGGTCCGCGAGGGGGTCGAGGAAGTTGACGTTCCGCCGCCCGCTGATCAGCACCGACCTGCCCCCGTTGAGGTTGCCTGGCCGTGGGTTGGCCCCTCGCCTCTCCCGGGCGGTTCTCTCCCTGATGCCTACGATCGGTATCTAGGCGCGTTCCGCTTCGACCCAGGCGAGTCTCCTTCGTCAGGGGAAGGCCTTCTTCGTCCACGCTTCCCGGTGGGGGAGAAGGAATCGGTGTTTTTAAGCCGCGGAGCTGCCGCACGAGTGGCCGAGAACAGTTGCCTCCCTCCTGATCAGGCTGCGCTGGATGGAGTTAGAGGCGACTGCTTGGCCACCTTCGTGATTCAGGCTGGCCAGCAGGTAGAGTGTCTCTGCTTGTTCTTCCTCTAGCTGCTTTCGCCGTCTTACCTTTGTCGCCTTGGTGCAGTTGTCCTCGGTGGGTCTTTCGATGAAGCGCCAGTTTGCGGCGCTTCCTAAGGCCAGGTCCGATGCCGGGCTAGATCTTGAGGTCCACAGTGACGAGGGGGAGGCAGGTCAGTTAGATGAGGCGCGGGTCATGTCCTTGGAGACATGCATAACTGAGCTGTCCTCTGCCCTCGAAGAGGCGGACCGTGAGAGAGCATTGGCTTTGATTGCAAAGTCAAAGGCCGAGGCGCGGGTCGCCGAGCTTTTGGGAGACGCCGACACGTCTGGGGGAGCCGACAAGATCCCCGTATCCGTTGCTGCCCCCGAGGCCCTGGAGCTCTCCGATCGTCTGGAGGCGGCGGCGGAGCAGGTGAGGGCTCTCCTTGCTCAACTCGGCGAGAGATCCCGGGAGATCGAGGTGGAGAGGGCGGAGCACCAACGCTAGATCGAGACCTTAGAGGCTCGGGTGCGTGGGCTTGAGGAGGTGGATCCGTCCCAGATCGCCCAAGACGCTGTGGAGGAGTATGACACCTCCTTTGTGGAGTCAGCCGTGGTCGAGGCGTTCGAGAAGGGTTTCGCCCGTTGCCAATCCGAGATCCAGAGGAAGTTCCCGCTCTCGGGAATCAATTTCGAGGATCTCCGGGTGCACCCGGATGGCGAGACGGAGCGTGGGGGCGACCCAAGTGAACAGCCAGCATGTGGCTCCACGGGTGCCCCCGGAGATGTTTGAGGGAGGGGTATGCCCCTCGGCCTCTTCGCACGTCTCTTTGTATATTCTTTTGTTAGGCGCATGCTTAGCAGGCGTCCCGTCGGGCGAGGCTTTCCTTGTCCCGAGTGGGATTCTTGTGAACACATTTATCTAGAAAGGAACAAATTTAAATAAATTTATTTCGTAGAAAACAATACATTTATTGAAAGTACTTGCGTAAGTGTTCCGTGTTCCAGGCGTGAGTGAGAATCCTCCCCTCCATATTGGCTAGACGGTAGGTTGCGGGTCCGAGGACCTCGATGACCTTGTAGGGTCCCTCCCATTTAGCCGCTAGCTTCCCTTTGCGAGCGATATCCGGGTTGAAGCTTGCTTTCCTGAGGACCAGGTCCCCAAGGTGGAAACTCCTTCCCTTGACACGAGAATTGTAGTATCGGGCCACCTTCTGCTTCTGGCGGATGATGGTGGATAGGGCTTGCTCCCGCCGCTCGCCGAGGAGCTCCAGACCGAGCTCCAGGCCTTGTGAATTCCTGTCTTCGTCGAAGCACTTGAGGCGGAGAGACTCTTCACCCAGTTCGACCGGTACCACTGCCTCGGCTCCGTAGGCAAGCATGAAGGGGGTTTCGCCGGTGGCCTCCTTGTGGGTCGTCCGGTATGACCAGAGTATCCCGGGGAGCTCTTCCGGCCAGTTTCCTTCAGCGTCCTTTACTTTCTTTCGGAGGGGCTCTATGATGCATTTGTTGGCTGCTTCCGCCATCCCGTTGGTCTGGGGGTGCGCTACAGAGGCGAAGAGGAGCTTGATCCCCCATTCCGCGCAAAAGTCTTTGAACCCCGCGGAGTCGAACTGTTTCCCATTGTCTGTGACGATGGCCCGTGGAACTCCGAATCTGGAGATGATGGAGTTCCATACGAAGCTTTTCGCTTTCTTCCACGTGATGGTGGCCAACGGTTCGGCCTCGATCCACTTGGTAAAGTAGTCCACCGCCACAATCAGATACTTCCGCTGCCCCCGACCCGGCTTAAATGGTTCGAGGATGTCGAGCCCCCATTTCGCAAAGGGGATGGGGCTCACGATAGGGATGAGCTCCGACGGGGGAGTTGAGGTGTGGTTGGCAAACCTCTGACATTCTTGGCACTTTTGGACGTAGTTCGTTGCGTCCTGGACTAGGGTCGGCCAGTAATATCCCTGCCTCAAGATCTTCTGTGCGACCATCTTGCCCCCGTGGTGATTTCCGCAGATCCCTTCGTGAACCTCCCGTAGGACGTAGTCGGCTTCCTGCGGTCCGATGCATTTCAGGTATGGGAGGACATCCGCCTTCGTCCAGCGTCTTCGGTAGAGCGTCCCCTCATGGATCACATATCGGAGCGATTTCCTTTCCAGGGTCCGACGCTCGTCCCAGTCCGTCGGCACCTCCCCATGAGTGAGGTACCGTATGATCGGGTCCATCCAGGTGGGATCTTGGTCGATCGCCATCACCTCCCGCTCTTCTGTGCTGGGGGACTGCAGGTTCTCCACGTAAATGGTGCGGCCCAGCTCCTTGGTCGAGGACGAGGCTAGCTTCGACAACGCGTCTGCCCGTGCGTTCTCCGACCATGGGAGATGTAAGACTTCCGCGCTCTTGAACCTGGACAGCGCCGCTTTGGCGACGGTGAGATACTTCTGCATTGCTTCCTCCCGCGCCTCGTAACTTCCCAGAAGCTGGTTGACAATGAGCTTCGAGTCGCTGAGGAGGCGCACGGACTCGGCTCCGAGCTCCTGGGCCAGCCTCAGGCCGTTGATTACCGCTTCGTACTCCGCCACGTTGTTGTTGGCCGGGAACTCAAACCGCAACGCGTATTCCACGATGTTCCCTTCCGGAGATCGGATCGCGATCCCAGCCCCGCCTCCTGACTGTGTTGCCGATCCGTCCACATGGACTATCCATGCTCCTGGGACTCCTGACTAGACAGGGTGGAGGTGGTCAGCCGAAAGGAAAGATAAGGGCTGGGTGATTACCGTTGCTGGGCCTTCTTCCTCCGGGGATGTTCTCCTTTCGTTGTGCATTCAGCGATGAAGTCGGCCAAGGCCTGCCCCTTGATGGCCGTGCGTGGCTTGAATCGGAGGTCGAACTCGCTCAATTCCACCCCCCAGTTCAGCATCCTTCCCATTCGATCGAATCTCTTGAGATTCTGCTCCAATTGCGAGTCGGTCAAGACCAATATGGTGTGTGCTTGGAAGTAGGGCCTGAGCCTTCGCGCTGAGAGAACGAGGGCGTACGCCAGTTTCTCCATGGGCGAGTATCGCACCTCCGCTCCCTTCAAGATCCGGCTCGTGTAGTACACCGGCCATTGCACCCCACCATCTTCCCTGACTAGCACCGAGCTCACCGCTTCCTCCACGCGTGCCATGTAAAGGCTTAGCGATTCCCCTTCTCGTGGCTTGGATAGGAGAGGCGGGCTGCGAAGGTACTCCTTGAGATCCGCGAACGCCCTGGAGCAGTCTTCGTCCCATGGTATCGCCTTCTTGTTGTCTGACGGTTCCGCGATCGCTTTCCTCAGAACTTTGAAGAAGGGGAGCGATCTCTCCGCCGACTTGGATAGGAATCGCCCCAAGGCCGCGATGCGCCCATTCAGCCTTTGCAGTTCTTTGATCGTCGTTGGCTCCCGCATGTTGATCAATGCCTCGATCTTGTCAGGATTAGCTTCAATGCCACGGTTAGTTATCATAAATCCCAAGAATTTGCCAGATCTTACCCCGAACGTGCACTTCGTGGGGTTGAGTCGGATGTTGTGTCGTCGCAGCCGCTCGAAGGTTTCACGGAGGTCGGCGATATGGTCCTCCGGCTTCCTCGACTTGACAAGCATGTCGTCGACGTAGACCTCCAGGTTCCTCCCGATCTGGGAGTAAAAAACCTTGTTGACCATTCTCTGGTAGGTGGCCCCTGCGTTCTTCAAGCCGAAGGGCATCTTCTTGTAGCAGTATGTTCCCCGGTCCGTCGTGAAGGCTGTCATCTCTTCGTCCCGGGGATCCATCTGGACTTGATTGTACCCTGAGTAGGCGTCCATGAAGCTAAGCATCTCGTACCCCGAGGCATTGTCCACAAGGTGGTCAATGCGCGGCAGGGGATAGCTATCCTTGGGACAGGCTTTGTTGAGGTCACTGAAGTCCACGCACATTCGCCACTTTCCGTTGGGTTTTCTGACCATCACCACGTTCGATAGCCACTCCGGGTACCAGACCTCTCGTATGAAGCCGGCGTCGAGGAGACGCTCTACCTCCTCGGAGGCCGCCTTCATCTTTTCGCCACCCAGGTTCCGCTTCTTCTTCCTGACCGGCTTGAAGTTGGGGTCGGCGTTGATCTGGTGGACGATCACCTGGGGATCTACGCCGGGCATGTCCTCTGGTGACCAAGCAAAGACGTCAAGGTTCGCCTCCAGGCACTCGACCAGTTGGCTCCTCAGGTCGTGGCTTAGCCCTCTCCCGATTGAGACGAACCTGCCCTCAACGTCCGTGACCGGGATCTGCTCTTGTTCCTCTGCAGGGGTGGGTCTCGGCCCGCCCCTTAAGTCGAGCGCGGCCATCTGGTCGACTAGACGATCTTCGGGCCCTTCCTCCTCCAGTTGGTAGCAGGTATTCGGTCTCCCCGCGTCGCCTTCGACCTGCCCCATCCCCCTGGGCGTTCGGAACTTGATAGTCTGATGAAGGGTCGAGACAACTACGCCGATGGCGTTGAGAAGGGGTCGGCCGATGATTCCGTTGTACTCCGACCCGATCCCCAATACGACGAATTCTACCGCCAGGGTCACCGAGTCTGGTGGGCCTCCAAGTGTTACTGGGAGGTGGATCGTGCCGATGATGGGGGTGGAATGACCCGTGAACCCTACCACGGGACCCGAGCGAGGTTGCAAGTCTTCCTTCCGCAGCCCCATCTTCTCCAAGGTTGACATGAAGAGGATGTCGCAGGAGCTGCCGGTGTCGATGAGCAGCCGCCGTACCATTGTTGTGTCGATGATCACCGACACCACCAAAGCTGCGTCCGACCTGCGCGCTGCTACTGTCGTGCCCGTCCTCCCGACCGGTAGGGCCGGTGAGGGTTTCTTGGTCTTCTCCTCACGGTCCTCCTCGCGCTGGGCCCGGGCCCTCTCTTGCCAACCATGGCGGGCCCTGTCGCCTCGCGCCTGGGCCTTGCCCTCCCTTCGCCGTGATGGGTGAAGCCGTGTCATTGCAGGTGTGGTTTGTTTTTCGTGGGATAGTTCGTTCCCACAGACGGCACCAGATGTTTCAGAGTGTTTTCTCACTACAGAAGTGTTGACCGTGGACTGCCCGGTCAACGTGGTCAAGGGGCCGATTTGGGTCCATTGGGTGCGTCGAGCACGTGCAGACGCGACGCGAATCGGAGATGCAGACGACGTGGAGCACGTCAGCTGGGCCGGGTCTGGATCCTCGGCCTCGAGGGGGCTGAGGGGAAGCCTCGGCCCGGTGCGAGATGCTCGGCCTCGGACGGTCGGACGACGAGGGGAAGCCTCGGCGCCTTGTCTTGATGCTCGGCCGATGCGGAGCAGAGGGGGAGCCTCGGCTCGGATGGATGCGCTCGGCCTCGGTCGGTCGGACGACGAGGGGTAGCCTCGGTCGTCTCGCTTGATGCGCGGCCGGCGTGGAGCGGAGGGGAAGCCTCGGCTCGTGGATCTGACGTCCTCCTGAACAGACGAGAACACTCGTCAGGGAGGCCGGACCTTGGTTCCGGCCAAATCCCCTCCGATGCCTAAGTCAGATGACGATCTGAAAGAGGAGGCTCGGCGGGGACGGTTCGACTCGAGAGGAGATCGGAACGACGTCCTCCGGCGCGAGCGGGGGGAAGGAGATGAAGTGGGGGAACTAGGTCGTTGATGGAGTACCTTAGGTTTTGTTAACTGAGATGCGGTCCTTTGTCCAGTCGTCCTTCTAGCCCTTTTATAGGCCTCTCGTCGTGATTGCCCACGACTCACGTCCCTCGTCCGCCCCCAATCGTGCCCCCTCAATCCGCCTCCCCATCGCCGCTCCATGCGCCATCCCAGCACCTCCCCATAACGGCCATTAAGTGGTAGTGGGCCTGGGGGAACGGTTATCGCTGGAGTGAGCGAGTGACTTGCGCGTTATCGGGGCCGGGTCGGATCGATGTTCGGGGGTCCTCTAGGGGGCCTTATCGGGCGGGCCTGATCTCGCAGATGGGCTTCTGATCGGTAGTCGGGTTTCTGGGCTCGTGTCTTTCGGGCTTCGGCCAAATAGACGTAACATAGGCTAACTAGAGTGTACTTTTCATTTGAATGATACCCGTGAATTTAATTGAGAAGGATTTGGCAGTGGCAAGTGAAGTTTGTATTTACGATTGCTCCGCTTTCTCCCCTGAATGAATTTCGTTTTTTAGCAGCACATGAAGATTTCATAGTGAGCATAAATCATGCAGGTGCAACTTTTACCAAGTTTAATTGAATTCCTTCTTTCCACTTGATAGGCTCTGATGCTGTTGCCAAGTTTTATGGCAACGGTGATGCCTACAATATACTGAGAGCTCAAGGAGTTATCTTGTTGTAGTTGTTGCCTTGTTTCAATTCCACTTGGCCCTGCAGAAAACCAGGAAACCACCTATGGCTGTTTATAATCCTCGAGAAGTTCCAGAGTATGAGTTGAGACCAGGAGAGCTTCAGTTTCGCATAGGAGATGAAGTTGTAATGGCAAATTCTGGACTATTTCATTCTTTGAGCTTTTTTGTTGCACATACTTAGAACAATCTGTTTTCCTTGTATTGTTGTTTAAGTCCCATTAGAGACTCATAAATTAGGGATGTCATAATTACTGAAACTAATGCAATGAAAATAAGGCAGAATGATGTCTGTGGTAGAGTTAATATCTTTGAACTGGGAGTACTGAGGGATAGAGTTTGTTGGTATTATTGGAACTGTCCTTCATACATTAAATACAGCTTGATACGTCTATTTTACCGAAAGCCCAAAACACAGCCCACCGAACGAAGCCCGAAAGATACGAGCCTGGATGCCCGACCGCCGACCGGAAGCCCATCTGCGTGATCGGGCCCGTCTGGCAAAGCCCTATAGAGGGCCCCCAAATATCAATCCGACCCGGCCCCGATATCGCACGAGTCACTCACCCACTCCAGCGATAACCGTTCCCCCGATCCCGTTACCACTCAATGGCTGTTATGTGGAGGTGCTGGCATGACGCATGGGGCGGCGGCGGCGGCGGGGGGGGGGGGGGGGGGGGGGGGGGGCGGATTGAGGGGGCACGATTGAGGATGGACGAGCGACATGGGTCGGGGGCAATCATGGCGGGAGGTCTATAAAAGGGCTAGGAGGACGACAGGACAAAGGACCGCATCTCAGGTATCTAAAACCTAAGGTACTCCCTCAACGACCTAGTTCCCCCATTTCATCTCCATCCTCCCCCGCTCGCGCCGTGAGACGCTGTTCCGATCTCCTCTCGAGTCGTACCGTCTCCGCCGGGCCTCCTCTTTCAGATCACTGTCTGACTTAGGCATCGGATGGGATTTGGCCGGAACCAAGGTCCGGCCCCCTGACGAGCGTTCTCGTCTACGCAGGAGGACATCCGATCCACGGGCCGAGGCTTCCCCTCCGCCCCTCGCCGACCGCGCAACCAGCTGGACGATCGAGGCTACCCCTCGTCGTCCGACCGCCGAGGCCGAGCACATCCGATCGAGGCCGAGCGTCTCAACCCGGGCCGAGGCTTCCCCTCGCCCTACCAACGACCGAGGACCCCGATTCGGCCCAGCCGACGCGCTCCACGTCGTCTGCAGTTCCGACTCGCGCCTCGTCTGCACCGACTCGACACACCCGAGGGACCCAAGCGGGCCCCTTGACCACGTTGACCGGGTTGTCCACGGTCAACGCGTTTGTAGTGAGAAAACACTCTGAAACATCTGGCGCCGTCTGTGGGAACCGAAGACTGTCCCACGAAGAAACAAACCACACCTGCAATGGCACGAGCCAGCAACGGAAAGAGACGCATGCCCCCCATCCCGGAGGAGGGGAATGTCGCATCCAACGGCAACCTTGAAGACACACTCGTCAGCAATCATCCCGCCCCCTCAACCGAAGAGATTGTCGGGTCGGAACTGGCCACACAGGGACAACTCCGTGCCCTGGCCCAGGAGACCAACTCGAACATCCAGACGTTGGTCGCGGCAGTACAGCAGCTCGTCGGCACTGCGCCAGCTAACGGAGGCGCGTTGGGCGACGACCATCGTTGGGCGGGGGGTCCCCCACTCTTACGATCCGCTGTGGTCGATGACCACGGGAACCAAAGACCGAACGCGGAGCGTCGATTCACGTTGTCCGGCTCCCGTCAAGCGAGATCGCGCGCCTCCTCCCCTCATCGTGAAAGGAGCCGAAGAGAAACTGAAGGCACGGGGGACGAATCGGTGACCGCGTCGTCTCGACGACCACGATCACCCCACCGCGGGAGAAGCAATCGGCACCACTCGAGAGACCGATCGCGGCGGAGCGGGAGCTCCCGCCGGAGGAGCCGGGAGCGCCGGGTCAGCCCGACCCCCAGTGTGGCGAGGGCCGTGGAGCCAGCCCCGCCGGCGCCTGTGCCCCCTCCACCACAGAACGAACCAGAGGCAGGCGGGTGTCGAACCCCCGGGGGCATCCACGGAGACCGATGCCCCCTATCACGGAGAATAACCGACGCGCGGGTCCCCTCTCGATTCAAGATCCCGGCGTTGGGGAAGTATGACGGGATAGGAGACCCGGGAAACCACGTGATGGACTACGAGTGGGACATGTCCTTCCAAGGAGCCGACGATGACCTGCTCTGCCGGGGCTTCTATTCAACTCTCAGGGGAGCGGCGAGGACCTGGTACCACAGCCTACCCAGCCGCTCCATCGACAGCTTCGAGGAACTCACCCAGCTGTTCTGCAAACAGTTCATGGCAGGGAGACAGGTAAAACCTGATGCTGAACATCTGTTTAACATAGTGCAGGGCACAGCCGAGCCGCTCCGACAGTTCATGCGCCGCTTCAACGCAGAAAGGCTGAACGTGAACAGCCCTCCCGACCTTGTTGTTCAATCGGCCCTTAAGAAAGGGCTGCGTCATAGAGGCCTTAAGAAATCTCTGCACAACGATCCCCCGAAGGACCTCCCAGGGATCATGGCAAGGGCCGAGCGCTTCATGTTGACCGAGGAGACCTTGGCCATTGAGGCAGGAAAGGCCACTCGAGGGACCAAGCACGGCGACAGCGGACGAGGCAGCCCCGAAGGGTACCGGACCGAGAAGAGGCCAAGAAACAGGCAGCGGGGAGAGGGTACGAGGGACGCCACCCCAGACGCCGTCCTCGCTCAAGTACAGAAGGAAGAGCGCGCCGATCGCCCCCCACCGAAGGCAAAAAGAGGTGGGAAGAACGGGGAGAAGTACTGCAAGTACCACAAGGACAATGGCCACGACACTGAAGACTGCTGGCACTTGAAGAAGGACATAGAGAAGCTGATGAGCCGGGGGCACGCCAGGAACTTAGCCGACGAGCCGGCTCACGGGGAAGGGACCTCTATGCAGCCGGACAAGGGGAAGAAGATCAACACCGTCCAAGGACCCCTCCGCATCATAGAGTGAGCGGGCGAGGTCCCTCCCCCCAGTCGTAGCCCAGTCCGAGGGGATTATCTAGGTTTACATCCCTCTGTCTAGCTTTATTTCCTTTTCCTTTCCTCCAAATGTACTAGTCCGACAGGACCCTTAAAAGTACAATTGCATTCCCTTTTGACTTTTCTTAATCTTCAACGGAATCAACATTTCACTAAGGATGCAAAAGAACGAAGACCGCCGCCTCACTGGAGGAGGAGGGGGAGCTTTGCCCTCGCCGACCGACTCCGGCGTTCGTAAGTCTAGGGGCAATTCCCCCAGCCAGCGCGGGCGCCGACCGGTCCTAAGCCGAGGAGCTTCACCCTCGCCGACCAACTCCTGCGCTCATAAGTCTGGGGGCAATTCCCCCAGCCAGCGCGGACGCCGACCGGTCCTAAGCCGAGGAGCTTTGCCCTCGCCGACCGACTCCTGCGCTCATAAGTCTGGGGGCAATTCCCCCAGCCAGCGCAGACGCCGACCGGTCCTAAGCCGAGGAGCTTTGCCCTCGCCGACCGACTCCATCGCTCGTGAATCTGGAGGCAATTCCCTCAGCCAGCTCGGGCGTCAACCAGTCCTAGGCCGAGGACGAGGCAGCAAAACAAAATACGCGAGAAGTCCGAGTAAGTCAATTTCGTTTATAACAGTTAACCAAGATACAAAAGTGTGTCTTATTTACAGGGAATCGAAGCGAAGAAACCTCTCTACAAATAATCCGCCCTCGACGGACAACAAAGTTCGTCACCTACAGAAACTAGGGCGACACCGACAGAGCGAAATTTGTTGGCAAAGGACCCAAAGTTACCGGCCTAAGCGAACATCCATGCAACCAGCAATTATTGGCTCTGAAGCAGGGAGCCGGTAGCGAAGCCGAAGGAGATAGCAGTGGCAGGGATCCATTTCAAGTAGACTGGCCCAAAGCGAAGCGGATGTTAAAAAATTTGAGGATAAAAACAAGGGTGGCAGGCCGGGAAAGGAGGACTCAAGGAGCCCGAGATCGGGAGGCCGCGTCCTCAGGCGCCTCCCCCTGCTCGGAGCGAGAGGGATCGACCGGAGAAGCGGCTTGCCGAACACGCTCCGCACAATCCCGGAAGGAAGACTGGACGACGTCGACAATCCGAGGGGCGATGAGGTCTTCATACGTACCGAAGGCCTCCTTGAGAACCTCGAAGATTTTCTCCCCCAGGGTCCCGACGACACCCTTCTCCACCTCCTCCGCAAGCCGCGCCACCTGACGCCGATCCGACAGCTCCCTCTGAAGCTCCTCCTTCTCCAGGCGGAACGACTCCGCCGCTTCCTCAGCCGACTGCCGAGCGTTCTCTAATTTTCCCTGGAGGTCACCCACTCGCCCCTCCAGCTCGGCCACACGGAGCTTGAGATGCCGAGACTCCATCTGAGCCTCCGTCATAGCTACCTCCGCCGCCCCGGCCCGCTCGTGGGCCTTCATGGAGGACTCCTCCAGCTCCCTCAAACGGATGGCTCGGCATTGCAGCTCCACGGCGAGCGTTGAACCCTGGAAGACGGGACATGGGCTAAGAAGAGAGTGAAGGGAAGGAAAGGACAGCAAGATAGCCGAACCTGTTGAAGGATCAAGACCAGGGAATCCGACATCTTGTCGGCGGGAATCCTCTCGAGGAGACTGCGGTCCCGGGGGAGGACGGAGCCCTCGGTCATCCGCTGGGCCAGGGCTCGGTCGACAAACACCGAGCTCCCAGGGGTGACCTCGAGGGAATCCGAGCTGCCCGTCAACAGGGTTCCGATTCCCGGCAGCGGGGGCGGGGACGTTGCGACGGGGGTGGTTGTCAGGGCCACCGGAAGATCCCCGGTGGTCGCCACAGGAAGCACGGAACACGCCGGACTGGAGGGATCCACATCCTCCTTCCTCTTCTTCCCTCCGTGAGTCTTCGCGGGCGCCGAAGGGGAGCGCTTCCGCCTCGCACCATCCCCACCCTCGGGAACAAGAGGGAGCACACCAAGGGCAGGAGGGACTGCACCGGACCCGTCGATACCCCCCGCCCCTTGGGCAGGCGGGGCGGATCCGGCCCTTGCGACCCCCTGGAGAGGAGATCGCCAGAAGAAGAGGCGGGAGGCGCGGCCACCACCTTGCCCACAAAAGGCTCGGCTCGGCGCACCTCCTCCTCAACGGTCCGCCGAGGCGCCCTTCCAGAGGTACTACCCCGGCTCCGAGCGGCTCCACGACGGATCAGCTCGTCAACATCGCGGGTGAACTCGCGACCAGCCATTCCTGCAAGGGAAACCGAAATCAGGGTAAGCTACGGGGCAACCCAAGACTGAAAAAGCGACCTACCCGGAGACCACAAGACGGCCTTCAAGAGTAGGTCGTCCAACAAGGGTCAGATGGATTTCGCTTCCAAGGGGAGGGTCGACAGCAGCGCGGCGGCCGCCAGATCCGCCTCGGAGAGGGCTGGCGTTGAGTCGGGCCGGACCGACCCGCCCCAGCCTGTCAGAATTTGGGCGCCCTCCAGGAAGACCACGAAGACATAATCCGAACTCCAATCCCCCGACCAGCGGGGTAGCCCGATCAGGCATTCCCTCCTCGAGCGGGCTCGGAGTTGCAACCATGACCTGGGGCCAACCGACTGGGTCCGATAAAAGTAAAAGAGAAGGGGGAGAGATGGCTCCAGACCACGGGTACAGCAGAGCATCACGAAGCCCGTCAGTACCGCAATCGAACAAGGGGTGAACTGACAAAGGGGCACCATGAGATACTCCATGACCTGGATGAGGAAGGGATTGAGCGGGAAACGAAGACACAGGCGGAACATCTCGACGTAGACGCCGACCTCATTGTTTCTCGGAAGGCAGATCCGCTCGTCGATAAACGGAACTCGAACATCGTACGGGTAGCAGAGATACCTCTCCCGGATCTCCGTGACCACTGAAGGAGGAGTCCCCGACGGCGTTCGGAGGATAATCGGGGGTACATTAAGCCGCACGGCGGCCGACGCCACATCATCATCGGCATAGTCCGGGAAGAGCTTCCCCTTCCCCTTATCTCGAAAGGAACGACTCCCAGAGGAAGGACCTGATCCCACAAGCCGGGGCCCGCCCCGCCTCGGCTCAGGAGGATCCCTCGCCCTTTGGCCGGAACCACCTATCCTAAGAGCAGCCATAATATGAAAGTAAGAAAGGAGTTACCTTTTTGTTAATTTGGAGAAGACAAGGAAACGATGACGATGGGAGACTCCAAGCTGCGGGGAGCAAAAACAGAGGGAAGAGCAAAGAAGAAGTTGGGATCCACACAGCCGGGGATCTTATATACCAGACTCAGGGGCGAATTCGAAGCGCCTGACAGGAACGCGTGGCAGGCCTCGGAGAACCGGCGGCGTTTCGAAATCGGCGCCAAAGGAAGTCCAATCGATCCGCCTCATCATAACCTTCATTTATAGCCACGCCTCGACTGACGCGCCACTCGGAACCCCAGGAGTCACATCGGTCGAACCGAACCGGCCAAGGCCGATCGGCCCCACCGATGGGGGCAATTGATACGTCTATTTTACCGAAATCCCAAAAACACAGCCCACCGAACGAAGCCCGAAAGATACGAGCCTGGATGCCCGACCGCCGACCGGAAGCCCATCTGCGTGATCGGGCCCGTCTGGCAAAGCCCTATAGAGGGCCCCCAAATATCTATCCGACCCGGCCCCGATATCGCACGAGTCACTCACCCACTCCAGCGATAACTGTTCCCCCGATCCCGTTACCACTCAATGGCTGTTATGGGGAGGTGCTGGCATGGCGCAGGGAGCGGCGGCGGGGGGGGCGGATTGAGGGGGCACGATTGAGGGTGGACGAGCGACATGGGTCGGGGGCAATCATGGCGGGAGGTCTATAAAAGGGCTAGGAGGACGACAGGACAAAGGACCGCATCTCAGGTATCTAAAACCTAAGGTACTCCCTCAACGACCTAGTTCCCCCATTTCATCTCCATCCTCCCCCGCTCGCGCCGTGAGACGCCGTTTCGATCTCCTCTCGAGTCGTACGGTCTCCGCCGGGCCTCCTCTTTCAGATCACTGTCTGACTTAGGCATCGGAGGGGATTTGGCCGGAACCAAGGTCCGGCCCCCTGACGAGCGTTCTCGTCTACGCAGGAGGACATCCGATCCACGGGCCGAGGCTTCCCCTCCGTCCCTCGCCGACCGCGCAACCAGCTGGACGATCGAGGCTACCCCTCGTCGTCCGACCGCCGAGGCCAAGCACATCCGATCGAGGCCTAGCGTCTCAACCCGGGCCGAGGCTTCCCCTCGCCCTACCAACGACCGAGGACCCCGATTCGGCCCAGCCGACGCGCTCCACGTCGTCTGCAGTTTCGACTCGCGCCTCGTCTGCACCGACTCGACACACCCGAGGGACCCAAGCGGGCCCCTTGACCACGTTGACTTGGTTGTCCACGGTCAACGCGTTTGTAGTGAGAAAACACTCTGAAACACAGCTTATCTTGGAATGCATGTCAATTCAAACTAGTCTATGAACTCATGTGTAATTTGTTGATGTTTTTTGCTGCTAAATCCCCTCTGCATAACTCTTGTGGAGCCCCTCTCTTTATGGGAGTTGTTGGGGTTGTTGGCAGCCAGCTCTCTAAAGAGAGTGACCGACAGAGAGTGGGTAGGCTTGCTGCCAAATTCCAGTGTGAAGAAAAAGGGCCTGCAACCATTCTCTAAGTAAGAACCGGGTCGCATTTCCAGAGAGCAAAAAGAAGGGTTGCTGCCATTCTTTTTTTTGGGAAAGCCCTGTGCTTAAAACCGTGCGGGTACCGGTGCGGACCCAAAGTGTACAATATCTTACCAAAATGGAGCCAAAGTCCAAGGTCTTTAAAACCCGAAAACAACATGGTATCAGAGCCGGACTCCAGATCTGCCGAAGTGTTTGATCCTCTGGTGCCGGCGTATGAGAGTCGGCGTGTTTTCGAGCGGTGCAGAGCTCGGCTTTTCCGAACAGAAGGACGGATCACTCCAAATGCCGAACAGCGTGATGCCCACCATGGTGAGCCCGAGTTGGATCCACAGTGGGATGCCGGCGTATGTGAGTCTGCAATGCTCAAGGCGGAGCGGACTCATATGCCGAGCTGAAGGAGAGCTCGGGCATGGCCTGTCGTTGATGTAGGAGAACTCTCAGCTCGGAGGCGAAGCTAGATGCAAGCGGAAGTGGCTCGACGCCATCAAGAAGGATGGACCTTCCTAGCCACGAGGAGGCAGCCAAATGGAGTACGCTTGGTTGGAGCTCAGTTGAGGCTCGGTGGAGCCATTTGAGACTCGAGAGAGTCAGCCAGTCTTTAACTTTGGCGAAGCATTTGGTCCTTTGGGACATTCGGTTCTTCGGAACAAAATAAAGGGGGAACACCATTCGATACTCTACCAAGGTCAGTGAAGGTCGTCCATTGGATGGAAGGCTCGAATCTTCCCAAGGTGGAGATTTGTGAAAAAGTTGGCTTGATTCGACGTATGAGAATCAATTGTATGACAGAAGAATTATCTTGTGCAGAGGTAACTCGACTGCACTCGAATTCGACCTATCTGACTCTGCACAAGTCAGATCCGAAGAAACATGGCATTTGGCTTCTATAGCGCAGATGGTCGTTCGACGCATTTGGTCGTTCGGTCGTCAGTTGGAGTCTGATGGTCGAACGCTCGTCATTGGATCGTTGGGTCGTAACGCGGTTAGAGTCTGTGTTCGGTCGAACTGTCGTATGGAGACTCGAAGGGAGGAAGGCTCGGACGCATGGCTCGGCACTTCGGTCGTTCGACACAGAAGGAAGGTCGTTCGGTCGAAGGGAGCCACTAGGATGCGGCCCACTAGGATGTGGCGGAGGCCCTTTAGGGTGCAGCATTAATTACGTGGCCCTTCAGTGTTCTAATATTTAAAACACTGATCAATAATCATCACTAATTTCAGGTTCAACGATGGTTAGTGTCTGTCTGTCTGATGAAATACGGTTGGAACTTAAAATTTTAACACCAGCAGACACAAAGATTGTATGATCATGGGACAATAACAGTTGTAACTTTTTTGAGAATGAAAGTACATTAGAAACATGCTTTAAAGAGCACAAATCGAGATTGGAATCACCGGGGTTAAATTATGCATGAAACCAACGCATCCAAAAACCTTGAATGGAAAAGGAAACAAGTGACAAGAAATTCATCATTAAGTATAGTAGACGGCATACGATTAATAAGATAATAATCAGTTAAGACAATGTCAGTTTAGAACTTTTTTGGAACATTCACATGTAGAAGTGGTTGCACTACCTTTGATAAATGTTTGTTTGTTTTTTGCTTTGACATCGCTTTTTGTTAGGATGTGTGTATATGAACATTGATGAATAATTCTAATGTCAGACATAAAAGATGCATACTAATTATTGAAATATTCATTTGCATTATCATCGCAAAATGCTACAACTGAACGGAACAATTTTTTTCTACTTTTTCTCCAGTTTTTACTTTTATGTAAACGATATATCATGTATAGAATTTACGTGTGTATTAGGATGTTTATTATGTCCATTTAGTTTAGTTTTATAAAGTCGATTAATGTCATTGTCTGTCCACATAATAGTTGTCCATTGATACTTGTCAGGAGTCGACCTAAGCATTGTTAGTTTGTCTAGTATTGTTGCCTGCAGGCTAAATTTTGTGAACAATACCGTGCAATTGAGGGACTTACAAGAAAACTACGGTATGCTATGAAAATTAAAGGCATCTACCTTGAATTTTCCCTATTTGTTTCACAAGACTATCCTACAATTTACGAAAACTAGACTGTTATGGTAGTTAACTTTAATTTTCAAAGGATAGGATATGATAGTTTTCTTTAAAACCATATTATGGTTCACTGGGAATTCACACGAACGTCGGTCATGTGGAAAGTGATAACATAGGCTTTCTGATCATGAAAGCGACAATTGGATCTATGATCAGCGAAGAACTCGAATGGTATGGCCATGGATATAGCCTATTTATAGTCATATCAAAATGTGTTTGGCGAATTATATGAGCTTTTATTAATATCATATGCAACTGGATGATATATGGTGTTGAGTGCAATCTCCTGCTGCTTCTAAACAACGCATGTTTTGTGGGTGATGCAGGGACTGATTTTGAACTATGTTTTGTGGGTGATGCAGGGACTGATTTTGAACTATGATAGAAGTGCTGAGACAGTTGCCAGTCGAACAGAGATGATAATAGACACCGCTACAGATCCTATGAGATCGGGTCCAAGACTCCAAGGAGATCAAGAAGGTTGCTACTTCTTGAGCGACGACAAGAAACGGCTTTCATTTACGGTATGATATATCGAGAGAAGTCGTGAATTTTTTCCCCTAATTGGTAAATAATTAAGGGAGGACCAGTGACTTTGTTGTCTAAAGTTTTGGGTGTGGAGGGATGTGTGGACATGATAGGCATGATTCAACTTCATACATTGTTTGGTGAAACTACATTTTTGATTAGCAATACGACAATGATATTGTAAATGGACTTCAAATCGGCGAAAATTCTGCAGCCAATTTACTTGAAATGTATGATCATTCAAACTGAAGCCTAGTTTGCCACCATAGATTCTGAATTGTTTGAGTTAAAATGAAACCAATGTTCCTGTATATACGACCTCTGCGAAATTGTAAGCGTATTGGATTGCACAAATAAGTACATATAGTTCTTATGCCTTCAAAGCTCAGTGTTAAAAACTTTATTTTGGTTGCCAAACAATTAACATTTTCTAAAATTGAACATCATTGCCTACTAACAGATTTCACTTGCAAAACTCGGTTATGAATTCCACAATGTTTTTATCTGAGCTCCCGCCCTCGCCAACGGCCGCCGTAGCCAAGTCCCTCCACTTGGCACAGTTCTTTCTGATCCCCTCGCTCCTCTCCCCCTGCATCACCTCTCCGATGCACCTCTCGAACTCAGCTCTCCTAACAATTCCACCCCCATCCTCAGCCCTAACCCTCACCCCAACTCCCCACACTTGTTCGATGTACTTCGCATCCGTAGTCTGATCCGTCCACTGCGGGAACCCAACCATCGGCACGCCCAGCGCAATACCCTCCATCGTCGAATTCCACCCGCAGTGCGTAACAAAGCACCCGACCGCATCACTTGCCAACACGTCGAGCTGGTTGCACCAAGTCACCACCAGCCCCTTGCCTGCAGTCTCTTCCACAAAATCAGTGGGAAGTGTGGCCAACTCGGATGCACGCACAACCCAGAGAAAGCTGTACTTGGTATTGGCCAGCGCCGACGCCAGCTCAGCGGTTTGGTCCAGGCGCAGAGATGAGATGCTGCCAAAAGAGACGTAGATCACGGAAGCGCGAGGTTTGGAGCCGAGCCAAGCGAGGTAAGGCTGGGTGTCTGGGGCGTGGAGGTTGAAGGCGTAATGCGAGTCCCATGGAACACGGTTGTCGACGTAGGCAGACGGCAGCGTCGGGCCAATTGATTTTACTCGCCACGCCGATTCCATCCATTTGAATTCCTGCACTCCGTGAGAATCATCGTCGATGAGGAGTTAATCAGCAGCAGATGGTGTGATTGTTATTGAAAAGGATTGTATTAGGGAAAGTCTTCGGAAGCCAAAAGGGGATCGAGAGCAGCTGAACAAAGCTATTTACCTCCGCCTCGAGTTCCTTGAATGAATTGATCAGTACCACATCTGCCTTGTCCAAGTCCTTGTACTGGTTCAACACCAGGTCCAAATAAGCCGGGTACTTACCCGGAACCCGATCCGATAAGAAGGACGGCAAATCCCTCGGTTCAAACCGCGGCAGGCCAGCCGCCAACTCGACCGCTTCGGTGACCGGATACTTGAGCCTGCCCTCCCACGCTTGCCAATAGATGGCATCCACCACGCACGCCTGCGTGAAGAAGCCGGCCGTCCGCAGCCCGAGCCGGTCCGCCACCGCCCGAGCCCACGGCAAGAACGCGTCGTAGGCCAGGACATGGACCGGGGTTCCTCTGGACCGGAGAAGCTCAAGCAAATCCGCCAGCGTCTCGGACCCAGCGGACTCGAGCCGGGCGAGGTAGTCCTCAACGCTCGCCGCCGCGGAGAAGCCATCCCGGTCGAACCCGTCCGAGATGGGCTCGATCGAGACCGGCCCGGGCTGAGGATGGGTGGAGCCGATGATGAACCGGGTGGTGGCGAGGGTGGTGCGGACGCCGTGGAAGGCAAGACGTTTGGCAAACTGGAGCAGGGGATTGATGTGGCCCTGGCTTGGAAATGGGACGAGGAGAACATGGGGCTCATGCCTTGGCTCCATCTTTTTGGGTGACCTTCAGGATTTCGATTCTAAGCTTGGCTAGTTTTTTCATGAATCTCATTGGTGGCTCTTTATAAAGAAGAGAGCGGAGGCTCAAGAAAAATTAAATATCTATCTTGCTTACGTTGCCATGAGCTAGTGTTTCTTTCTATACACAATGATATTGACAGCGACATTGCTACAGGAAGTGTATGTATATTGCTGTTGTTATGTTATCAGCGCAAAATTGAGTTGTTAAGCAGCAGAATTTCTTTAAGCTAAAAAAAAAAAACTATTTTTGCTTCTACATGTTTGGCAAAAAACCAAGGGAAATGAAGTAATTTGGTTGTAGTTGACGACCACATCATATGTATTTGGCTAGAAAAAGGTATATCGCTTGGCAGAAATCTATGAGTGATATATATCACGTTACACACGGAAATTATTACATTGCCTAAGCCGAATATATTGCTAAACGACAATTGATTATTTCAGAGACAAAGACGAGATCGCAGAACAGGCAAAAATGTACACGTGTGACGTCAGGCGTGCAGTCATGCCAGCATCCGAATGAATCACAGGGAGCTGTAGCTATATTTACATATTATTTTCGAACTATGCTCCTTAAATGTCAGACTTGGTGTTTACTGAGAAGGAATGTAGGCAACTGCCTTTCCATTGTTAACTGGAGGCTAGTGAAGTTAGCAAGCAATTATGAACGAACCATCTTGACGGTGATGGGTGATGGGTTGAATTGGCTTTTATATCCTATGAATATGGTATCAGCCGGTCCATGATTAAATTTTCTTTTTGTCTAACGGTAAAAATCATGCTCCTTGTTATAAATGGCCACTAAAGACTCTAGAATTCCACCATCATTATTAAAACCTTGATATTCATTCATTTGTAACAGCTAATTTTAATATATATACGACATATGGTTTCAACCATAGAGATTGATTCTCAACACGTTATCTGCACGATTATGCTCGTAGAAAAGAAAAGTATGCGGCGAAGCTCTGACGAATTTTTTCGCGATCTGAACAACCTGAAATCCGGCTTGAGGCTATCAGATCCCGTCTGCCGCCGACGAACTGCACACCAGGACACTCCCTCGTCCCTGCCTGCTGCGCCGCCGGCACCATTGGCTCTGCTAGCCGTTTTGGCAGCAACCGCCGGGACCCCTCTCGCCATGCGCTGCTGACCTCGGCTGTGTTGGTCGCTTTGTCGGAGCCCGCCGGGACCCCAATCCCACTGCGGCGGGCTGCGGCTGCCGTCAGTGGCGGCCGCCGCCACCCAACCGCAAACCCTAACCCTAGGGTTAGGGTAGAGGAGAAAGGAGGATATGGTTCCCACCGAATGGTATTCGGCCCATTAACTTTAAATATATATATATAAGATATTTAATATGTGAGCCTGAAGCCCACATCAGGCACATATGCCGTAAAAAGGGGCAGAAATTAGCCTAACAGGCCTGTTAGTGCACGGGTACTGCACGGGTACGGATTATGGAGGAGCATCCGCATACCCGACCCATTTAGTGCCAACGACCCGAAACTCGACGTTAAGACAGAGTAATACCGAGTCAAGCAAACGGCTCACTCGACCATTGAGCTCCCGCTGATACTCAGGGTGAAGTTAATGCGATCGAATAAATGGGCAACCGTTATCTCGAATCCAGGAGAAGATCGCGTCCAAATCAATGAGGGACGATTACATACAATTAATAAGAAACCGCCTATAAATACCCGAAGGGACAAAGGTAAAGGTGTTCCAATTCCCAAGGTACGAAATTTAATACATAGACTCTACTCTTTCAGCATATATTTCTTCCACTAAAGAGCTTGCGACGTCAGATCTGAGACGAACCTCTGTGGATCGATCTCAACTGCTCCAAGCTCACTCTCTTCCTTAAGTTCTTGTACTAACTTAAGCATCGGAGGGGATTTGGGTCGGGACCCAGATCCGACCCCCCTGACGTTTCTTTGTGGTGTAGATCGTCGAGTCTCAACCCCTTGTGGGGGTCGCTCCAAAGCTTCCTAGTCTCGATCTATCGATGTACAAGCTGCTCGATGGTCGATCGAGCACCACAACCCAATCAACATCCATCAACCGACCCTGGTTCTTCCAACTTAGGGTCCCACTCAACCCGCTGACGAGGCTCCGACTCAGCATCCAAGACCTACATCAGCACGATAATTGTTTTGGTCAATTTTGGCCTAACAGTTTGGTGTCGTTTGTGGGAAACGCGAGTCGACATCCCAGTCAACGAAATATCTCGACCATGTCGACTCACCCATCAATACCCTCCGGTGATGCCTTGGCACCTTCCAGAGTCGGCCTCATCAACATTGTTAGGACCTAAAGATCGTGATACCCCGTCCTCCCTTCTCCAAGTGTCTGCCAGACACACTGGTAGCTCGCCCGTCATCCGTGAAGGGGCATGAGGTAGGCAGCTAGGGGCGCACGGGTGGCAGATCGGGCGGCGGGCAGCGACGGATCTGGCAGGGCGTCGCACGCGGGGTTCTGCAGGCAGGGCGCGCACAGGTAGCTGGCGGAGCTGCGGGCTGGGCAGCGCGCACTGCTTCTGGGCGGCGGCAGGGTAGATCAGGAGGGGCGACGGCGCCCTGGGCAGCGCGGCTCAGCAGGGGGGTTGTGGGCTGGGCGCAGGCTGCGGGCGGAGGCACACGCAGTGGAGCTAGGGCAGCGGCGCATGCGGGTTGGGTGGTGGCGCGGCCTGTGGTTAGAAGGAGGGGGAGGGGATCACATGGGAAGAGGAGGGGAGGGGCACGATGAGGATGAATTTCATCGGATTTGATATCTTCCATTTCCCTCTTCAATTTCTGATTTTTTTTGTGATTTGGGTGATTGATTTGTGAAGGGGGAGGATGATGATGAGGTTGATAATTGACATAGGTGGAGGAGGATGAACGGGAGAGGGGATGAGGGTCTCTAAATAGAGTAATAGGCCAAGTTTGAGATCCGAATATTTCGGATCTCGTCTGCCAAAGGGAGGTGTTTAAAGGGGTGTAGGGTTGGCCAATTAAATAGGTGTTAGAGTAAATAGTTAGGATTAAATATAATTATGTACGGTATGGCGAAAAATCCAAAAATAGAGGCGCGGTCGCGTCGACGCGTAGAAGAAAAGAACATACGGATGAAAAACACTCAGACGACAAAAATAAAAATACAGACACACATGCAATCAAACATGCCTAAGATGCAGGCCATTATAGTTACAACCGCCCTTAAATACCCCCCATAAGATGCCCAAAGATATTGGCCGTTGGATGCCATCCAACTGTCACAAACGATGCCTAAGAAAAAGAAACAGAGACCTGGCAATAGCGATCAGACATCTGATGGCAGAGCGAGACAAGCACGCATCTCTAAGTATAAGGCTGCGGCATCAGACATCAGATGCGATGGTGTCAGTTGTCTGGCATTAATTGCTCCTTCAGATGCCTGGAGTGGTCTTCAAACGGCTATGTCAAGGACGGAGCCAGGGTTTTTTTTCTTCCTGGGCTACGGGTCAAATACATAAATTTTTTGCCAAGATCATTCATAATTTAATTTCAAACACTCGTCAATTAAATTTCAATACGAAAACTTATCAAATAAATTATAAACGTTTTAATCTAATTACACTAAATATAGAACGAAAAAGTAAAGTTCAGCTTAATAACATTGACTTACAGAAACAATTTTTGATTGCAAGCTTGAAGATTCATCAATTTAGTTAGTAACTCACCCCACTCGCTCACCTAACAATTAAGCTTGAAGATTCATCAATTCAATTTTAATCTAATTAGACAATGTTCAAAGAATTATGTCATTAACATGTACCTCCTCTGCTTCATAAAAAGCTCGACAAATCTTTTCCGCATTCTATCATTTCAAAATGAAATTGTAAAATACGATTCGGGACATTCATGCATTCATGCAGTTCAAAGTTTAGCTAAACGAACCCAAGAAACCAAACAGCAGCGCATCCGAAATCCCTAAAATCGCTACAAACCGCACAAATACGAAAACCAACAAAAGAAGGGGAAAATGTAGAAGCCTAAGCAAAAGAGATCCGCTCACCTGCTGATCGCTTTGTTCGACATCTCTATGCTTAGGACGGCCTCGTCGGCCGAATCGGTAGCGGTGGCGGGATCCGGAAGTGCATGCGCCATGCGGCGAGGGATTCGGGCGTTAACGTGATCCGATCCTCGCGATCTTGAACGAGACTCTCATCACAACATCCTAGTCGGTTGAGATTAGGGCTAGACTCCAGAGTATATTAGGGTTTCGAGGGGGAGAGGCAATAGAAAGAGAATTACATGCAGGGAAGTTTGTTTTACCCAAAAAGTGCCGACCGAGGGTGGAGGCGAGAGAGAGAAGAAGAGGTCATGGGCCCCATGGGTGAACAGATGAATGGTTTGGTTTTTGTGTGCATTGTGAGGCCCTAATTTATTTCATGTATGTATAAATTTTAACCTAACCCAAAGCTCAGTAGCCCGGGACAGCCCATGAATGCCTCCGCCCTTGGTCTGGGTTTTGATGACCCAACGTCGCATGAGAATCGAGCTCCAGTTGCCTAAGTAAGCAGCATCAGACGTCTGGAATGCACATTTGATATGCCAGACAACACACCAGACGTCTGGACGTCTATCTACAGACCGCTCGATTTTAAAAACTTTATTTTGTTGTGAGTTGAGGGAGACCTTTGCCCCCCCCCCCCCTCAACATCTCACCATTACTCCCCACTTACTTAATGGGGAGTCCATTGGACTCCTAACTTATGATGAGTTTTCTATAAATAAAGTATCATGGCTATTCGCCATGGTTAATCCTCTCCAATCCTCTCCAATCCTCTTCTAACACGTTATCAGCACGTTTGTGCTCTAAGTTCTTTGAGCTTTTCATCTCGTCTCACTCAAAAAAAAAATTAAACACATATGCGCGAAGGAATCTTTTGTTGCGGCGAAGTTTTACGGGGATTCTTCTTTGGAGCGTATCGGGAGCGAAACTATCTATGGATTTTTTTTATTATCACGATCTTCCCTAGATCTTTGATCTAGAGGTAATTTCTTTTCGATCACGTAGATACCTACAAAATATATTAAGCTATGATTTTACATAGCCAATTCTATGGGTTTGTATTAGTCTGCCCCTTTTGATAATAATCAAAGTAATAAATAAATAAATAAATAAAACCCCATGTCAAACCCTTCAACTTCTCCTCCCCGAAGGAGAGATTCCAAGTACCCCCCCCCCCCCCCCCCCCCCCCGGGGGGGGGGGGGGCTGCGCATCCTCGAAGGAGGGGGGTTCACATCGCTTTCCCGAAGTACAGACAATCATTTTTACATAATTTTCTCCGATTTTGAGCAGGGTAGACCTGGAGAAAAATGAAATCAACGTCATTAATATGTAACATTGATTAGACACATCTATAAACTTTTCACGATATTTCATTAGAGTAACATTTTCCAACTTGGTACTAAAGAACTGACTTCATTTTGAAACGGTAGTTGATTCCAAATTATGATGCCTATTCCATGTTACTTTTGGCCTTCCACACTGATGCACAGTGATCTTGAAAAGAGATCAATTAAGTTGATAATAATGAACAGTTGCTTTAACATGGCACCGTATGGATCCCTTGGGCCAGCGTATGTGAACAATTAAGTTGCACATATCCCAAGGAGAAAATTATTTTAACGGATAAAGAAAAGGAATCTAATAGCTCTTTAAAAAAATGAGCATGAGAGAAAAAAACAGAACAAAAATTCCTGAAAATACTATTTCTCGTGACATGGACTATCTGCACCTCAAGAATGAGGTGCAGAGAAGGAGATTTGCCCAAAATGGCCAGAAAACGAAACAAGGAAAAAAATCTGATTGTTGATTTGATGTTTTTTTGGCTACTTTCGGACAGATTCCCTTCCATGCACCTCATTCTTGATGTGCATGTAGTCCTTCTCTTTCTCGTTCTACTCATAGTCGTCACCCTAAAATATGAAAATTAAAGTTGAACTGATGGAGACTCGAGGGCATATATTAAAAATAGTGGTGAAATATTAATATAATGACCTGTGTTTCAGTTATATAAAAATAATGGTAAAAATAGTCATAACCTTGTTTATAGATTCTATGGGCCTGCAGCCCTATTTACCTAATAATTATTTTTGCCTATCAAAAACGGGCCTGAAGCCCAGAAATTCCTATTGCAATGTTCATTGTGTTAATTAAAATTTTGATTATTACAGTAGTTTAGCTGTTTAATTGGGCCTGAAGCCCAGATTATACATGAAAATAAGTTTTATGGGCCTGCAGCCCTATCCAGCTTAGTTATTATTTGGGTTTTCCCAATTGGGCCAGAAGCCCAGTAAATCCAATTGCCAGCTTATTTTGTCAATTAAAATTTTGCCAACGGGCCTGAAGCTCAAGTATTAATGATATTTTAATTTGACTAATTCGGCCTGAAGCCAAGTTAATTCAAAATTTTGACACTGGGCCTGCAGCCCAAATGTTAAAAATATTTTAATTTGACTTCTTAGTGCCAGAAGCCTATTAAATTTTATTGCAATAATTAATTTGTTAACTTTGGGCAAATGGGCCTGCAGCCCAAATATAAATGAAATATTACAATGATTAATATTTTTGGGCCTACATCCCCATTCAAACTATTAATTTATTTTAATTCCTTGTCATGGGCCTGTTGCCCAGTCTTTCATATTGCTAAAATAATAACACTATTGCATTATTATTAAATTATGGAATATAAGGATTTTTTTCAAAATATAATTATCTTAAGGATCCTGCGACCGCTCTGCCGTTAGTAAACTAACCTAATGGTATATGATGTCTCCCTGTGGTCCGAGAGATTATTATATTTTATAGTCTATTTTTCCATATTTTATATGCATGTGTTATATACATGCGTGGTTGTTTATTTTGTGCATGTAGCATTTATAAACTGCGTGGATGTTTATGTAGGCTAAAATGTGATTAGTGGGATCGGCCAATTTGATACCCTTTAAATTCCTTGCAAATTAATTTTCTTTTTTGAGAGAATTTGTAAGTGAGGATTATATGTATTTTTGCCAAAGACCGGTGTACCGACAAAATGAAGACGGCTTCGTAAATTTAAAAAAATAGGGACCCATTCTGGGTTTCCAAGTTGTATTTTTCTTTTCTTTATGTACTGTATATTCGGACTTTGGACTTTGTAAATTTTTGGGTATCTGGCCGATCCCCACATTTTGCTTATTATGCGTGAATTTCAATTTTAATTAATTCATGCTTATTTTAAATTACGTAGATAAAATGGCAAAATTGGCAATCGTCGATTTCGAAGTCATTGACTCTGCAGAGAAGAATTACCTGAGTTGGCGAGTAGACCTGAAGTTCCACCGGCGTTTGATGGCCCTCCTTGGGTCCATTTTGGCTCCTTCATCGGCCCCAGCAGCGGCCGATGCTTCTGCTGCATCCATCAGCGGCACTTCAACCACTATAACAGATGTAGATAAGGCGAAAGCCATAATCTACATTAGGAAACATATAGTGTAACGACCCGCTCTCGGGGCCTGTTACTTATTTGATATTTGTGCAAGTCCTGCAGTTTACCAGTGAAAACAAAATCGCCACAATCCAGAGATGTACCAATACTCAAACCAGCGTACATTATCACAGTCCAGATTAAAGTACAACAGCAAGCAGCACTCTCTCACCAATACATCAAGGAAATACAGAAAAGAAATGCGGAAAGGAAATACATAACATAGCACACTCACACCAATACAAACATCTAAAATTCTGCAGTCTCCGGGTCGTACTCTGGCTCTGTAAACTCAGGGGCAATTTCCTCAACCTGGTCGTCGTCTGTCGGTGCTATAAATGGAACCGAAGGTAAGTCACAATAATTCTAAATATAGAAAAGAAGCAGTGCACAAGTATGACAAAAGTAACTACGTACGAGCAAACCAGAGTGAAAAAGTAAAGTACTGAGCAACAACTGTACACAACTGAGCAGTAAAAGTAAACTGAACTGGATATGATAACAATTGTACTATGGTAGAGCAAGTGTGAAACAGGCTAAGCAAGAGAAACATGCTACCGCTGTAGCTAAAGGTACGACAAGTAAGGTACTCTGACTGCACAAGTGTAGTAAGTAACGTACATGGAACGTGTAGGGTAGCTGTGACTGTATTAGCTAAAGATAGGGTGATAGTGATGAAGATCGATGGTGTTACATAATCATGATTCACATCCTTACGGTCCAGCGGAACATGGCCAGGGAAGTGACTAAGCCAGGATCACTACCCCAAGTCTAGCAAGGGTGATCCAACAAACTTAGCCAAGCACATTGACCGGATCATGGTCCATTGAAGGAAGCTTATCATTCTTATGTGTGCCACCGATAAAACTTATACGCTAAACTATGTGACTCAAGTCGGAGAGTACAATATGTGACCATCAAGTCCATCTCTTGCCTGGGCGCGACCCAGACGAATGCCGAAACACAGGCACGGTACATGTATTTTGCCGAAACACAGGCAGCGGGACGGTATGCCAAAACAAGGCAGCGGGACGGGAAGATTGAACTCCAGTCACTCACATACTCTCTTAAACTATGAGTTACCCCAAACCCCAGTGATGTGTCAAGTGTTCTATGTACATTTCCTTTTCATGATGTTCCACGAGATGTTCCACACGATATTCCACAAGATACAAGCTGTTCCACATGTTGCTAGTCAAACCAAGTCAACTGGTTGACTTTCTTATTGAAAACCAGAAAGCCAGACATTCTTTCCAAAGCAAGCTGGCCAGGTGAAGTGAGGATAAAGACAAGTCCAACATTCGGGGTGTCTAGTATTGTTTCAAGATGTTATCAATTCCTTGTTCACGATGATAGTTAACCAGGACCACTGGTTTTAAAATCAGAAATTAAAGCAAAGTGGATGCTAAGAAATTTGAGGATAAAGACAAGTCCAACAAACATGGAATACAAAACTGTTGGTTTAAGGGTGGTAGTTTCGGTAGTACACAATTTACCCAAGTTGATGTTTGTGTTTAACGACCACCAAAGTTGAAAGTTGGCAAAGTAATCTATAGTTGATTACTTTCCTATTAGATTAGGTTTCTAGTTTGTTTCAAGTCAAGTAGCCGTTAGGAGGCTATAGTGGTGCCCTAAGTTCATACGGGTACACTTATCTAATTTTCTAACATTAGAATTAGTCGTGACTTTCCAGTTTCGAGGCTGTCGTAGCTAGCCGGAATTTGATCTAGTGCTTCCTCTGAAGTAGGTGCACAATAGTTTGTACCTGCAACACAAAAACATTGATCAAAACACGCAACGTTCCTATCTAAATAATCTGATCGTTTTGATTTTCAAAACTGGCTAAAACGGTGTCGGAAAACGCTCTAAATTTTTCTATAGCCTAGATATGATGAAAATAATTTTTCTGCAAGAGGAAATATTTTTCAGATGCTTGTGTTAATTTTTATAATTTTTCAAAGCTCAAAATCAATTTAAAATCTATTTTTCAATTACTAACGTATTTATTCAACAATTTATTCTGGATACAATCTAAATCGGAATGTTGCAAGTGAGCTGTCAAAATGACCGTATCGAAGAGTACTTTAACATATATTTTATCACATATAATTGTTCGTGAAAATAACAAGTTACGGATTTTTAAACGAAAATCACGTATTTAATTTTTAGGTTTAAAAATTAATTCCGGAAAATCTAAGCGTCCGATCGAGACGAAACTATTGCCATTGGGTCCAGAATGTCATTTCTGATTTTCTGGAGCTATCCACATATTTTTCTGGCCCTTGTATAATTAGTTATGGATTAATTAAAAACCTTAAAATCCTATTATTAATCAATTAAAATTATTAAAGTACGAACTAAATACGTATTTACAAGTTTGCCCCTGAGGCAAACTCACGCACCCGACGTTCTCCTCACGTCGACGGCGGTGGCTGAGGGCGTCAGCGGCGAGGTGGGGCGGCGGCTCCTGCAGCGGTCGGCGGCGGCTCCTGCAGCGGATGGCGACGGCGATGGCGGCGGCTCCCACGGCGGACGGAAGCGGGAAAGGCGGCGGTCGGGGCTTTGGGCTTCTGTCGTCGGCGGCTGGCGCTCGGAGGCGGGGGGGCTTCGCCGGAGTGTGCTGGGGCGAGGGGGCGAGGGGCTGCTATGCGGGCTTGAGGCGGCGGCGGATCGCCGGAGGGAGAGGGAGGGAGAGCGTGAGTGAGAGAGAGAGTACGAGAGAGAGTGTGTGTGAGCGGCCTGGGAAATTTTGTTTTTTAAAAAATATTAACTTTGGGATTAATCTGGGTTTAGTGGGGTATTTATAGGGCTAATATCTACTATTAGTATTTAATATGGGGGTTAGGAGTTGTTGACTAACCCCAACACTTTTAATACGGTAGGTTAGCTTTTTGACTAACTTTGGAAAAATTTGTAAAGTGTTTAAACGTGTTAAGCATGGAGGGTTAAAGTAAATGGTAATTAGGTTATGGTAAATAGCTAGGGTAATTAAGAAATGGTAAAATTTGTAACGAGAATTACGATTTCGCCCCTACTAGTAAACGTGTCCGAAAAATTACGAAAACATACCCACGGGATCGTATCGTCGCGAGGATCGCGAATATGAAGTCCGTTTCAGGTTTCCGGCTACGGGGATACTAGTTTTTGGCCAAAATGTTTAGAAAGCGGGTCTGCGGGTTCTCTATTGATTTGACTTCAGAAAATTACGAAATTAATGTGGAAAGCCTTAAATGATCATAGGATGCTACCGTAGAAGTTTGAAAATGTTTTGAAGACGTTTGTATAGAAAATAAATTCGTCGAATCAAAACGGTAATTTTGGAAGATGAATTTTAACAGAGATGTTTTGGGTATTTGAGGAAATCTGAAATTGCTGAAATACTTTATAATAAGTCTAGTGTTTCAAAATATTTTTATAAGAATTTTTGAAATCCGTTTAACACTCCTGATCAACCATTACAAAAATAGTTATAATAATTTTGAAAATAGGTTAAATATGTAAATATTTGTCTTGACGAAAACAGACCGTTACATTCTACCCTCCTTAAAATAATTCCGTCCTCGGAATTTTCAAACTTTCTAAAACAAATAACTTTTGTTATGAAGAAGCTCAAGCAAATAAATGATAATAGTGATCTAATAAATCAGGTTGTAAATAACATGAAATATAATGTGATATCATAGCATCAAGAAAACAAGAGATGATGTTTATGAATACTTAATATTGATATCACCATAGCTTCCGTAACTAGTCTCGTAACTAGTAGGATCATCCGACTCGGTAAATAGGTATGGGTAGCGTTCTCGCATCTCGTCTTCTCGCTCCCAAGTAGATTCTTCAAGTGAGTCGTGTCGCCACATTATCCTGATAAGGTTGATCACTCTATTCTTGAGGGTCTTCTGTCGTCGATCTAGGATTTTGACTGGTTGTTGTTCGTAAGATAGATCCGGACGAACAACAATCTCGGAGTAATTCACAACATGATTAGGATCACTCACGTAGCGTCGAAGTTGTGAGACATGAAAGACTTCATGTACTCCTTCCAATGCAGGTGGCAAAGCAAGGCGATAGGCCACCTCGCCTACTCGTTCCAAAACATCAAATGGACCAATGTATCTAGGACTGAGCTTCCCTCTCCGTCCAAAACGAATCATCCCACGATTCGGAGAGATCTTCAAGAACACATGGTCGCCAGGCTGGAACTCCAAATGTCGGCGCTTTGCATCTGCCCAATGCTTGTATCGATCTTGAGCCAACTGCAGCTTCTCTCTGATGGTCCGGACTACTTCTACTGCTTCGACAATCAAGTCTGGACCGATGAGCTCTTGATCACCAACGTCGTCCCAACTCAAAGGAGAACGACACTTCCGGCCATATAGCGCTGCAAAGGGCGCCATACCAATGCTGGCCTGATAGCTGTTGTTGTAAGCAAACTCCACGAGATAAAGATGGTCTTCCCAAGATCCCTTGAAGTCCAGCATACATGCACGCAACATGTCCTCCAGGATCTGTATGGTGCGCTCCGATTGGCTATCTGTCTGAGGATGATAAGCTGTACTAAAGCTTAAGTGGGTCCCCAGACTCTCCTGTAAGCTCTTCCAAAAGTGAGACGTGAATCGCGTGTCTCTGTCAGAAACAATACTGACAGGAACACCATGTAATTTCACTATCTCCTCCATGTACTTCTTGGCAAGCACTTCGGTTGACTGGCCCACTCTGAAAGGAATAAAGTGTGCTGACTTGGTTAATCGATCAACGATCACCCAGACAGCATCATTATGCTTCGTACTCTTGGGCAGTCCTGTCACGAAATCCATCGTGATGTGTTGCCACTTCCATTCTGGAATAGGCAAAGGTTGTAACAAACCGGCAGACCGGTGATGTTCAGCCTTCACTTGTTGGCACACTATGCACTTCGCAACACTCCGTGCGACTCTTCTCTTCATACCATGCCACCAGTAGTGTTGTCGCAAGTCTTGATACATCTTTGTACCTCCTGGATGGATGGAATATGGAGAACTGTGAGCTTCCTCCAATAGAGCTTCTCTGACGTCTCCAGATGGTACACAGATGCGGTTGCCGAATCTCAAAGATCTGTCCTCATGGATCTTGAATTCAGGCCTTTGTCCTGCTATTACCATGTCTCTGATCCTTTGCAGCTTCTCATCTCCTGCTTGGGCAGCTTTGATCTTGTTCACCAAATCCGACTGGATCTGGAGGTTGAGCAATGAAGACGTTTCTCCGGGCAATATGACATCCATCTCCATGGCTCGAATCTCATGTCGCAACCTCCATTGTGATGTGAGAGTCATCACTGCAGGGAGACGACTTAATGCATCTGGTACGACATTGACCTTCCCAGGATGGTACTGAAGGTCAATATCATAATCCGCCATCAGTTCGATCCATCGTCGTTGACGCATGTTGAGCTCCTTCTGGGTGAACAGGTACTTGAGACTTTTGTGGTCAGAAAATATCTTCACATGCTCGCCCAGTAAGAAGTGTCTCCAAATTTTCAGGGCAAAGATAAATGCCGCCAACTCAAGGTCATGAGTGGGGTAGTTCTTCTCATGGGTCTTCAATTGTCTGGATGCATAGGCAACGACTCGGCCATGCTGATACAGCACACACCCAAGTCCTTTGCCAGATGTGTCGCAGAAAACTTTGAAACCTCCGGTCCTATCTGGGATGACCAGAATCGGGGCCGAAGTTAATCTTCTCTTCATCTCCTGGAATGCATCTTCACAAGCCTTTGACCAGACAAATGTTACGTCCTTCCTCGTCAATCGTGTCATAGCTCCCGCGATCTTCGAGAAGTCTTGGATGAATCGTCTGTAGTAACCAGCCAGTCCCAAGAAACTTCGAATCTCAGTCACAGTCTTAGGAACAGGCCAGTCTCGAACAGCAGCTACCTTCTCGGGGTCGACAGATATTCCTTCTCCTGATACGATGTGGCCCAAAAAATCCACCTTGTCAAGCCAAAACTCACACTTGCTGTATTTGGCATACAGTTGGTGTTTTCTTAGCGTTTCCAAGACCTTCCTCAGATGTTCTCTGTGCTCCTGAGCGTTCTTCGAGTAGATGAGGATGTCGTCGATGTAGACAACTACGTACTTGTCCAGATGGTTGTACAAAACCTGGTTCATGAGACTCATGAATACAGCAGGTGCATTAGTCACACCAAATGTCATTACCAAGAATTTGTAGTGTCCATATCTAGTCCGAAAAGCAATCTTGTGGACGTCCTCCTTCTTCACCTTCACTTGATGATATCCGGTCTTCAGGTCCAACTTCGAATATACGCTCGATCCTCCAAGTTGGTCGAAAAGGTCGTCGATGTGGGGTAGGGGATACTTATTTTTCACCGTTAACTTGTTCAGCTCGCGGTAGTCGACGCACATGCGCTGTGATCCGTCCTTCTTCTTCACGAGTAGCACAGGGGCACCCCATGCGGATACACTGGGTCGTATCCATCCCTTCTGTATGAGATCATCCAGCTGAGCTCGAATTTCTTCAAGCTCAGGTGGTGCCATGCGATAGGGTCCCTTGGATATCGGCTGTGCACCTGGTATAAGATCAATGGTAAATTCGAGGCCGCGGTCTGGAGGCAAACCTGAGAGTTCGTCCGGAAATAAGTCCAAGAATTCTCGTACTACTTCTGGTTTCTCTTGCTTGACGTCCATTGCAGTCGCAACTGCCTCTGAAAGTTTTGCCCGAAACTTCACTGGTCCTTCCGATCGGCTTCCGCTGTGGAATTCGAACTTAGGATGGTTGGGTATTTCGAATTCTACCCTCCTTTGACGACAGTCAATGGTGGCATGAAATGTCCCTAACCAATCCAT
Source organism: Scilla litardierei (assembly GCA_030789695.1). Classification (NCBI taxonomy): domain Eukaryota; kingdom Viridiplantae; phylum Streptophyta; class Magnoliopsida; order Asparagales; family Asparagaceae; genus Scilla; species Scilla litardierei. The sequence continues at coordinate 39,073,086 of CM061138.1, read as the reverse complement.
CCCAAGAACAGCATCGAAATTTGGCATCTCTATCACCATAAAGTCGGTGAAAAGGTCTCGTCCATAAATTACTACGGAACAGTGAAGGCATCCGCTAGTTATTGGTAGGAAGCCGCCAGCGGTTTCAACCTTCCAACGAGAAGTCAGAGATTCAACAGGAACGGCATGTGTTTTGACGAATCGACTCGCCAAGAAGCAATGTGTAACTCCCGAGTCGAATAAAGTGAGGGCGGGTTTACCGGCTACTAAGACGATACCTATGGTTACGAGAATCTTGTCTAAGTTTATGGCTTCTAGATAATAGAACTTAATGCTGAAAGGATATCTCATACATGTGATCACTTGGTCTGTAGCTTCGGCCTCTTCTATGGTCATAGTATAAGCTTGACGCCTTGGAGGTGGTGCATATGGTCGAGCTTGCTGGAATGCTTGCTGCTGAGGTGGGAGTGGTTGTCGTTGCTGAGCAGGTGGTGGTGGTCGCTGTGGAGCATTCCTGGCAGGGGCATTAGCTGGAGCAGGGTTGGGAGGTCGGGGCTTCCTCTCAGGACAATCCCTTGCACCATGGTCCTTTGACCCACAGATCAGGCAAAGGTTCAGATATAGCCGGCATTCGGTCCGAAAGTGTCCTAGTTTCCCACAGTGATGACACACCGGACATGGTGGTGGGGCCTGTCTCTTGAATTGAGTCTGCTGGGTAGGCCTGTACACCTGGTTGGATGGAGGTCGACGGTTGGATCCGACAGCAGATGTTGGAGGTGGTGGCCTTCTGGGAGGGGCAGCCATCTCACGCTTTCCTTCTCTTTCAATGAACTCATGTTCACGAGCCGCAGCCAGAACCTCAGTATGTGTGTAGAGTTGGCGTCCAACCAAGTTACGACGGATCTCGATGTTTAGCCCTTGCTTGAAGCGTTGAGCTCGGGTCAGAGGGGTAGCAACCATCCCGGGAGCAAAACGGCTAAGCATTGTAAATTTGGCATCATACTCTTCCACTGTCATGGAACCTTGCTTCAGTCCGACGAACTGAGCTTGCAGTTCCATCTGAGCTTCAGGTGAGAAGTACTGGGTGTTGAAGTGTTCAGTGAATGTTGCCCAATCGATTTGTCGTTGCAGACGAGCTTCAGCAGAGTTCCACCAAATTCTGGCTCCATCAGTTAGTTGGGACTTGGCAGTATCAACCCAAGCATGTTCCCCGATCTGAGCAGCTCTCAGATTATCTTAGTGCTTTGCAGCCATTCTTCGGCCTTCAGATGGCCATCGATGCCATTCCAGGTCTTTGGGCGAAGTGACTGGAATTGTTGGATGCCTCCTCCGGGCTTCTGTTCTCCTCGGATAGCTTGAACCATCTCTCGTAATGCGAGATCCAAAATTTGATGCACAGTGGGAGGTGGTCCGTTGTTGGTCTGGTTGTTAGCTCCAGATTGGTCAGCTCCGTTGGGACTCTCATAGGTGTTTCCGTCCATTGTTTTGAATGTTACACCTACATACATAGGGAGATGTCAGCTTAGTTGAGTATCGTATACGGTACATCCCGATTTTACTATATTGTTCACGAGGTATTTTGTGCGGACCTGCATGGGCCACCAAACTTGTAACGACCCGCTCTCGGGGCCTGTTACTTATTTGATATTTGTGCAATTCCTGCAGTTTACCAGTGAAAACAAAATAGCCACAATCCAGAGATGTACCAATACTCAAAACAGCGTACATTATTACAGTCCAGATTAAAGTACAACAACAAGCAGCACTCTCTCACCAATACATCAAGGAAATACAGAAAAGAAATGCGGAAAGGAAATACATAACATAGCACACTCACACCAATACAAATAGCTAAAATTCTGCAGTCTCCGGGTCGTACTCTGGCTCTGTAAACTCAGGGGCAATTTCTTCAACCTGGTCGCCGTCTGTCGGTGCCATAAATGGAACCGAAGGTAAGTCACAATAATTCTAAATATAGAAAAGAAGCAGTGCACAAGTATGACAAAAGTAACTACGTACGAGCAAACCAGAGTGAAAAAGTAAAGTACTGAGCAACAACTGTACACAACTGAGCAGTAAAAGTAAACTGAACTGGATAGGATAACAACTGTACTATGGTAGAGCAAGTGTGAAACAGGCTAAGCAAGAGAAACATGCTACCGCTGTAGCTAAAGGTACGACAAGTAAGGTACTCTGACTGCACAAGTGTAGTAAGTAACGTACATGGAACGTGTAGGGTAGCGGTGACTGTATTAGCTAAAGATAGGGTGATAGTGATGAAGATCGATGGTGTTACATAATCATGATTCACATCCTTGCGGTCCAGCGGAACACGGCCAGGGAAGTGACTAAGCCAGGATCACTACCCCAAGTCTAGCAAGGGTGATCCAACAAACTTAGCCAAGCACATTGACCAGATCATGGTCCATTGAAGGAAGCTTATCATTCTTATGTGTGCCACCGATAAAACTTATACGCTAAACTACGTGACTCAAGTCGGAGAGTACAATATGTGACCATCAAGTCCATCTCTTGCCTGGGCGCGACCCAGACGAATGCCGAAACACAGGCACGGTACATGTATTTTGCCGAAACACAGGCAGCGGGACGGTATGCCAAAACAAGGCAGCGGGACGGGAAGATTGAACTCCAGTCACTCCCATACTCTCTCAAACTATGAGTTACCCCAAACCCCAGTGATGTGTCAAGTGTTCTATGTACATTTCCTTTTCATGATGTTCCACGAGATGTTCCACACGATATTCCACAAGATACAAGCTGTTCCACATGTTGCTAGTCAAACCAAGTCAACTGGTTGACTTTCTTATTGAAAACCAAAAAGCCAGACATTCTTTCCAAAGCAAGCTGGCCAGGTGAAGTGAGGATAAAGACAAGTCCAACATTCGGGGTGTCTAGTATTGTTTCAAGATGTTATCAATTCCTTGTTCACGATGATAGTTAACCATGACCACCGGTTTTAAAATCAGAAATTAAAGCAAAGTGGATGCTAAGAAATTTGAGGATAAAGACAAGTCCAACAAACATGGAATACAAAACTGTTGGTTTAAGGGTGGTAGTTTCGGTAGTACACAATTTACTCAAGTTGATGTTTGTGTTTAACGACCACCAAAGTTGAAAGTTGGTAAAGTAATCTATAGTTGATTACTTTCCTATTAGATTAGGTTTCTAGTTTGTTTCAAGTCAAGTAGCCGTTCAGAGGCTATAGTGGTGTCCTAAGTTCATACGGGTACACTTATCTAATTTTCTAACATTAGAATTAGTCGTGACTTACCAGTTTCGAGGATTTCGTAGCTAGCCGAAATTTGATCTAGTGCTTCCTCTGAAGTAGGTGCACAATAGTTTGTACCTGCAACACAAAAACATTGATCAAAACACGCAACGTTCCTATCTAAATAATCTGATCGTTTTGATTTTCAAAACTGGCTAAAATGGTGTCGGAAAACGCTCTAAATTTTTCTATAGCCTAGATATGATGAAAATAATTTTTCTACAAGAGGAAATATTTTTCAGATGCTTCTGTTAATTTTTATAATTTTTCAAAGCTCAAAATCAATTTAAAATCTATTTTTCAATTACTAACGTATTTATTCAACAATTTATTCTGGATACAATCTAAATCGGAATGTTGCAAGTGAGCTGTCAAAATGACCGTATCGAAGAGTACTTTAACATATATTTTTATCACATATAATTGTTCGTGAAAATAACAAGTTACGGATTTTTAAACGAAAATCACGTATTTAATTTTTAGGTTTAAAAATTAATTCCGGAAAATCTAAGCGTCCGATTGAGACGAAACTATTGCCATTGGGTCCAGAATGTCATTTCTGATTTTCTGGAGCTATCCACATATTTTTCTGGCCCTTGTATAATTAGTTATGGATTAATTAAAACCCTAAAATCCTATTATTAATCAATTAAAATTATTAAAGTACGAACTAAATAAGTATTTACAAGTTTGCCCCTGAGGCAAACTCACGCACCCGACGTTCTCCTCACGTCGACGGCGGTGGCTGAGGGCGTCAGCGGCGAGGTGGGGCGGCGGCTCCTGCAGCGGTCGGCGACGGCTCCTGCAGCGGATGGCGACGGCGATGGCGACGGCTCCCACGGCGGACGGAAGCGGGAAAGGCGGCGGTCGGGGCTTTGGGCTTCTGTCGTCGGCGGCTGGCGCTCGGAGGCGGGGGGGCTTCGCCGGAGTGTGCTGGGGCGAGGGGGCGGGGGCTGCTATGCGGGCTTGAGGCGGCGGCGGATCGCCGGAGGGAGAGGGAGGGAGAGCGTGAGTGAGAGAGAGAGTACGAGAGAGGGAGTGTGTGTGAGCGGCCTGGGAAATTTTGTTTTTAAAAAAATATTAACTTTGGGATTAATCTGGGTTTAGTGGGGTATTTATAGGGCTAATATCTACTATTAGTATTTAATATGGGGGTTAGGAGTTGTTGACTAACCCCAACACTTTTAATACGGTAGGTTAGCTTTTTGACTAACTTTGGAAAAATTTGTAAAGTGTTTAAACGTGTTAAGCATGGGGGGTTAAAGTAAATGGTAATTAGGTTATGGTAAATAGCTAGGGTAATTAAGAAATGGTAAAATTTGTAACGAGAATTACGATTTCGCCCCTACTAGTAAACGTGTCCGAAAAATTACTAAAACATACCCACGGGATCGTATCGTCGCGAGGATCACGAATACGAAGTCCGTTTCAGGTTTTCGGCTACGGGGATACTAGTTTTTGGCCAAAGCGTTTAGAAAGCGGGTCTGTGGGTTCTCTATTGATTTGACTTCAGAAAATTAAGAAATTAATGTGGAAAGCCTTAAATGATCATAGGATACTACCGTAGAACTTTGAAAACGTTTTGAAGACGTTTGTATAGAAAATAAATTCGTCGAATCAAAACGGTAATTTTGGAAGATGAATTTTAACAGAAATGTTTTGGGTATTTGAGGAAATCTGAAATTGCTGAAATACTTTATAATAAGTCCAGTGTTTCAAAATATTTTTATAAGAATTTTTGAAATCCGTTTAACACTCCTGATCAACCATTACAAAAATAGTTATAATAATTTTGAAAATATGTTAAATATGTAAATATTTGTCTTGACGAAAACAGACCGTTACATATAGATCGGACCTTAAAGGCCGAATACTTAACGGTTGAAGACCCAAAGGACCTGTGGACAACGCTGGAGGCACGGTATAAACATCAAATTGATGTTATATTATCGTGTGCCAGTTATGAGTGGGAAAACCTCAGACTTCAGGACTATAAGTCCGTCGCTGAATATAATTCTGCACTTCATAACATCAACTCACGCCTGAAGTTGTGCGGTGAAGAAGTGACAGAACATCGCATGTTGGAAAAGACATTTACCTCGTTTCACGAGAAAAATGCAATCCACATGCAGCAGTATCGTGAACGCAACTTCACGAAATTCTCTGATCTGATCTCATGCCTACTTAAGGCAGAGCAGAATCGAGACTTACCGCTAGCCACTCATAATTTACGTCCAGCCGACACTGCCCCTATCCCTGAAGCCCATCACGTTTCTCCCCAGAAGTGGAAAAACAAGAAGAAGTCTAATAATAACAAAGGGAAAGCTGTGATGAAGAATGGACAAGGAGCAACACCCCCATCCAACAACAACAATACAGGAAAGAGTAACTTCATATGGAAGCAAAAGAACACTGACCAAGTGTCACTTCCTAAGAAGAACTGGGAGGATAAATGCCATAGATATTCATCCTATAGAATGTCAACTCGACTGAGCACCAGAAGTGCCTTTCTTTGCCATAGTTTTTAACTCTGACAAAATGGAATTGGTCATCCTGAATCAGCGATGATGGACTCATCATCAAATGAATCCTTTGGAGAACTTGAAGATTCTTCAAAAGGTTGAGTTTCATTGTCCCCTTTTATCATAAGGGAAAACTAATAGAGAGACATTCCCTCCTGAAAGTGGGTTTAGAGTCTCCTGGCTTCATTGAGAGAATACATGGTGACCTTTTGCGGGCCTATTCACCCCGCAAATGGCCCATTTTCGGCACTTCATTACTGTACTGATATATGCATCTAATAGATGGTCTTATGTGTGCCTTCATATTCACTCGCAACATAGCTTTCTCAAAAGCTTATAATGTGGGTGAATTTACTGCACATATCATTCAAGACTTCTGCCAAGCAACTAGCATTAAAATTGAACATCCTGCAGCATGTTCAACCTCATGACGGGTTAGCAGAGTCTCTGGTAAAGAGACTCCAATGGATTTCATGTCCATTGTAAAATCGCAGTTGCCTGTTGATGTTTAGGGACCATTTCTTTGCATTCCGCATCACTTATCACGATACGGCCCGCTTGTTGCCATATCTTATTGCTGATGCTGCTTGCTTATGGTTTACCGTCAAGTCTTGATAAATGTGAATTTGATGAGCAAAATCTCTTTGAAATAGGCACGCAGTCTAAAGAAGCCTGAAGCTTCTGAGACCATATCATGGGACACAAAAGTCCTCATCTCGTTATGATCCGCATACTTTTTCTGTGTGAAGTTGAGATCCAGAAGATCCTTCACATTCAGACTAAAGTACATCAATTACCGAATAAAATTGCGGACAACCAGAAGATTGTCCGTTCACACGTCCTTGCTGCCAACACGCCAGCTAGGTTTGACATTCCCAAATATGGATGCAATCCACCGGCAGCAGACTTGGCTGTACCTCAATTTAAAAGAGGACGCCTGCCAGGTTCAAAATATAAAATTCCTTAAAATAGGAAGATTCCTGGATATATCAAAATGATCCAACCACAGGATGCTGAGCTCAGACCAGCAACCTCTTCCCTCCTAATTTCCCCTGCAGAGGAAATAACAGGAGAAACATCATTATATTACGTACGTACTAGAGAGGTACTGGACATATATAGCACAGTCGTCGTCGACGGTTTTGCTTTCGCTATTGCCGTTCACGTCGCTGAATACGACGATGACGTCTATCCACTTTTCTGTAGCGTAAACGCATAGAATGGCCAAAGTGGGACGAGGCAATAAGAGTAGAGCTGGACTCACTCTTGAAAAGCAAAGTCTTTGGACCAGTAGTCCATACACCTGAATGTGTAAGAACCTGTGGAATATAATTCGGATTTCATAAAGAAATTGAAATGAAGGAAATGTGATCATTTTCCTACTAAGCCTACACTTCTCTGAAAAAGCCAATACATGCAGCTCATGGACGTTGTGACTGCATATATATACGGCAATATAGATATAGAGATCTATATAAAACTTCCAGAAGGGTATACTCTACCCGCAGAGATGAAAGAGAGACGTAGAAACGTCTTCTTCATAAAGGCTACAAAGATCATTAGTTGATCTTAGCAATATTCTACATGTGTATCTTTTTCGAAAGATCGTTGACAGGATTTGTAATATTCGCCGTATATGTAGTCGACTTAAAGCTAATAGGATCTCATGCAGAAACCATTTAGATAACAGATAGCTTTAAGTATACCTTGTAAATGAAAACCTATGTATGACAAGGTATTATCTCGGCTTATATATTTAACCCCTTCGTGGTGGAACCCTTTAATATCTTTCATACAACTGGAGTTTATGAAGAATGATGTCCACTTGCATCCTATTAAAAATGGATACTTATGTATGACACCTTCCAGTAACTGGAAGAGGGGGAGGACATCCTAGGTCCCGAAGAGCCTAGCTCTAGTGTACTTGTTACACTTCTTTATCTGGTCAACTGCACGTATCTTTGATAGAACGTCTCCAGTAAAGTTGTTAACCAGATACAGTGTTGTCCTGGAGAGCAACACTAGACCAAGGATAAGCTGCTTCTGCGCAACTTCCAAGGGCCAAGGAATATATATTGCATATGCAGGTTTAAAGGTCAACGCGATGAATACAACACAATTGGCCGGCCACCTCCTAAATATCTACACATCATCCTCCAATGTCTACATCTTCTGAGAAGTTCATCATCCAAGAAGCAAGTATTAGAAACGCTCAGCCAGGTCTAGCAGTACCTTGCAGACATACGGAAGACTGATTCAATGAATACTTTAGTGGCGTTATCTACCAACTTCAAAGAGCATTCCACTCCAGAATGCTACTGCTTTGCTATAGCCGCTAGATGAGTGAAACTTGTATAAAAAGAGTGATGATTGTATTTTCTTTCAGAACATGATGGATATATAGACGAATAGGAGATGATTGTATAGATACATAGGAGATTTGTAAGCCTGAAGCTTGTACAGATCAGGGGGAGTCCCTCGATAGTTGTACTCTTTTCCCTTAAGCTGCTGGTTTTTCTCACTGGGTTTTCCACAGCTAAGGTTTTAATGAGGCAACCACAGTGGCTCTGGATCCAGAAGTATCCACCTCATTAGCATAACGAATCCTGAAGTATTCATATGCTTAACCCAAGGTAATGGAGAGATGAGGTGGAGTGTTGTGAGTTGAGGGAGGCCTTTGGCCTCCCCCCTCAACATCTCACCATTACTCCCCACTTACTTAGTGGGGAGTCCATTGGACTCCTAACTTATGATGAGTTTTCTATAAATAAAGTACCATGGATATTCGCCATGGTTAATCCTCTCCAATCCTCTTCTAACATATTTTGGTTTCTAAACAAGAAACATTTTCTAACAACCACCCCGGTCTCTAAAAATAAACATTTGCCAACCAAAAGATTTCACATGCAAAACTCGGCTATGAATTCCACAATGTTTTTATCTGAGCTCCCGCCCTCGCCAACGGCCGCCGTAGCCAAGTCCCTCCACTTGGCACAGTTCTTTCTGATCTCCTCGCTCCTCTCCCCCTCCATCACCTCTCCGATGCACCTCTCGAACTCGACTCTCCTAACAATTCCACTCCCATCCTCAGCCTTAACCCTCACCCCAACTCCCCACACTTGTTCGATGTACTTTGCATCCGTAGCCTGATCCGTCCACTGCGGGAACCCAACCATCGGCACTCCCAGTGCAATACCCTCCATCGTCGAATTCCACCCGCAGTGCGTAACAAAGCACCCGACCGCATCACTTGCCAACACTTCGAGCTGGTTGCACCAAGTCACCACCAGCCCTTTGCCTGCAGTCTCCTCCACAAAATCATTGGGAAGCTTGGCCAACTCGGATGCGCGCACAACCCAGAGAAAGCTGTACTTGGTATTGGCCAGTGCCGACGCGAGCTCAGCGGTTTGGTCCAGGCACAGAGATGCCATGCTGCCAAAAGAGACGTAGATCACGGAATCACGAGGTTTGGAGCCGAGCCAAGCGAGGTAAGGCTGGGTGTCTGGTGTGTGGAGGTCGAAGGCGTAACGCGAGTCCCAGGTGATACGGTTGTCGGCGTAGGCAGACGGCAGCGTTGGGCCAATTGATTTTACTCGCCACGCCGATTCCATCCATTTGAATTCCTGCACTCCGTGAGAATTATCGTCGATGAGAAGTTAATCAGCAGCAGATGGTGTGATTGTTATTGAAAAAGATTGTGTTAGGGAAAGTCTTCGGAAGCCAAAAGGGGATCGAGAGCAGCTGAACAAAGCTATTTACCTCAGCCTCAAGTTCCTTGAATGAATTAATCAGTACCACATCTGCCTTATCCAAGTCCTTGTACTGGTTCAACACTAGCTCCAAATAAGCCGGGTACTGACCCGGAACCCGATCCGATAAAAACGACGGCAAGTCCCTCGGTTCAAACCGGGGCAGGCCAGCCGCCAACTCGACCGCTTCGGTGACCGGATACTTGAGCCGGCCCTCCCACACTTGCCAATAGATGGCATCCACCGCGCACGCCTGCGTGAAGAAGCTGGCAGTCCGCAGCCCGAACCGGTCTGCTACCGCCCGAGCCCACGGCAAGAACGCGTCGTAGGCCAGGACGTGAACCGGGTTTCCTTTGGACCGGAGAAGCTCAAGCAAATCCGCCAGCGTCTCGGACCCAACGGACTCGAGCCGGGTGAGGTAGTCCTCAACGCTGGCCGCCGCGGAGACGCCGTCCCGGTCGAACCCGTCCGAGATGGGCTCGATCGAGACCGGCCCGGGCTGAGGACTGGTGGAGCCGATGATGAACCGGGTGGTGGCGAGGGTGGTGCGGATGCCATGGAAGGAGAGACGCTTGGCAAACTGGAGCATGGGATTGATGTGGCCCTGGCTTGGATATGGGACGAGCAGAACATGGGTCTCATGCCTTGGCTCCATCCCTTTGAGTGACCTACAGGATTTCGATTCTATGCTTGGCTCGTTTTTCATGAATCAAGTTTCAGTGGTGGTTCTTTATAAAGAGGAGAGTCGAAAGAAAAACTAGTTTTAGTGGCTCAAGAAAAGATAAACATCTATCTTGCTTATGTTGCTTATATTTGTTTAGTGTTTCTTTCTACACACAATGAATCAATGATATTGACAGCGACATCACTAAACAAGACTGTATGTATGGTGCTGTTGTTATGTTATCTGCGCAAAATTGAGTTGTTAATTAAGCAGCAGAATTTCTTTAAGATAAAAAAAACTACTTTTGCTTCTACGTATTTGGCAAGAAAATAAGGGAACTGAAGTAATTATTTGGTTCTAGTTTACGACCAGATTTGTACAACTACACATAAATATAGCAACATATAATCTCTTATCTTCAGTAAGATACATACTTGACTCCTATGACCCCTTAATCCGTATATTAATATTGCTAAACAACAAATGATGATTTTAGAGATAAAGACGAGATCGCAGAACAGGCAAAAATGTATACGTCAGGCATGCCGTCATGCCAGCATCCGAATGAATCACAGGGAGCTATGGCTACATTTACATATTATTTTTCGAAGAAATATGCTCCTTTTAAGTGTCAGACTTGATGTTTACTGAGAAGGACGTGTAGGCAACTGCCATTCCATTGTTCGCTGGAGGCTAGTGAAGTAAAAATTATGAACAAACCATCTTTACTGTGATGGGTTGAATTGGCTTTTATATCCAAGGAATATACGTATATCTAGTCAAGAGTAAATTTTCTTTTTGTTTAGCGGTAACAATCCTACTCCTGTGTTTTTTTCGACGGCCAGATGTGTTTATTTTGATCTTCATGTTTTAAAATTCTATACCGCTCATTTTCAATAGAACCAAAGGGGTTTGCTTTTTCATGCAAAAAATTTTGTTACTGTATATAGAACCTAACAAAACCCTTAAATTTCCGACGAGTACATGAAAGAGCAAAAAAAATTTTGGGTTCACTTGAAAATTAATGGTTTATACTTTTAGACCATGAATATCAGAATATATGAACAGATTGGATCATCGGGGAAAAAAAATGGAAGATTGTGCTTTTGACTCTAGCCAATGAGAGATTTTCTTCCTGTCTAGCTAATAACCTAATGCCATGTTGAATACATGGGCTCAGGCCATTACGCAAGTAGATAAATTTTACCGGCCGGACGAATACAGCCCGTGGTCCATAGCGTTTGGGTTGAATGAGTCATCCCAACCTCCCTCATAACCCATTACACTTGGGTTGAACAAGTAAAATTTCCTCATGATAAACCCACTTCCTTAGCCTTAATTGGGGTAGTGAATGGCCAGAATAATGAGGGAAGTTACATCTCTTGATGACTAATTAAAAGCCCACAAATTGAGGAATTAGTGGCCACATTTTGAGGGAAGGTAGGTTACAAAGCAAAAAAGTGGGATAAATATCCCTAGAACCAAGGGAGAAGAGGAGGCCAGTTCTCCAAAAAAAGGCTTAGCATGATACTACAGGAGACACTTTCATCTCCTTCTCTAACTTTGATATTGTTCAATACTTTTTATCTATGAGAAACTAATTTGAGCGTCGGAGGGGGATCGGTCGGGCCCCAAACCCGATCCCCCTAACGATCTTCTCATGTTGCAGGGTTACGAAGATACTGCAAAACTAGGTCAAGATCCATCCGTGAAGTCCGATCCTAGTCCCCTCGACCCAGAGACGCACGTTCACGGGTCCCCTTCTCTCAGCCGACGATGGATCAATCCAACGAAAGCGTCCTTGTCGGCCCAAATACCGTTTAGGTCAATTTTGGCCTTAACAAACCTCATATACTACTACCAAAATTCCATCACCCGTTATTTTTTGTAGGATTGAAAATGTTTATTTTGATCTTTATATTCTAAAACCCAAAAACATCAAATACTAGGTGAACTCGGTGAGTTTTGCACATTCTTCCATCCATCACAAAAGTTTTATTCATACAAAATCATTAAATTTGCGAAGCATGGATGAATAAGTAAAAACCTTTTGGTTCACCCGCTATTCAGTGTTTATGTTTTAGAATATGCAAATCAAAATAAACGTCATAAATTATTCATAATTAGCAAATGATGGAGTTTTGGAGGCATGTATGAGTCTTAAACTTTTATGTTATATGATAACCCATTATTTAATATATATACACACACATGCACACGCACGCATGTATATACATACATACCAATAAGGAACTTTCATTGGGTGGCGTCAAACCCACATCCCACTATCATTCACATTTGATCCGAACCATTCATAATCTTCATGTTTTAAACCCTCAAATCCTTAAGTTTCAAATGAATACACTGAGTTTTTCTCATTCATCCACCCATTGCAAATTTAATTATTTCGTCATAACAAAACTTTTTGCAATGGTTGGATGAACTAGGGTTCATCCCAATTTTTAATAGTTTGGTTTTTTTAAAACATGAAGAAGATGTTGGTAAATGCATGCCCTTAAAGACAATTATTGTAATTGTAATAGACATTATTGGCATAGTTTACCTACTAAGACCAGTCCCAGCGGGGGGATTTTGAGGCCGCATTTTGGGGGGTTTATGCAATTAATCCCCCGCCCAAAATGCTCACCCCTTGTGACGCATTCCAACGAGAAGCCCTCCAAAATGTGGGATTTTGGGCAATTAAATTAATTTTTAATGATGTAGCCGTTGTGATTTTTGGCCAAATTTGACGGGGATATTTTTTAAAAAAGAAAGTAGCCATCAGTATCCGTTGCGTCCTTGAAGTTCTATAAATATGCGACAAATTTCACTTGGAAATAGCCGTTGTGAAGTAGAGCCATTGTGAAGTGATCAATTATTGAAACAAAAGCCGTTGTGAAGTAGAGCCGTTGTGAAGTGATCAATTATTGAAACAATGGTTTTTTTATTACAAAAATTTGTATTTTTTGGAAAAATCGGCCAAAATCACCACCCCCGCATTTTGGGAAAAGCCCCCGATGAGTGTGAAGCGCATTTGGGGGGGGGATTTTGGCCAAAATCACCCCCCAACACACACACATTTTGGGAAAAGCCAATCGCTCGGACTGCCCTAACTAGGTTGAACTTTTAACTTTGATGATGATGTACAAGTCACATGCTACTACTATGTTTATTGAGTGATTTTCAGATCATAATAAGGCTACATTGACCAATGTGTAATTTTTTAATTTCCACATCGTTCATATTGCCCTAAAGATGCTCAAAGATCATTGTCTATGACTAAAGCGCATAACAATAATTCTCCATGAATTAAAGCTTCAAAATCAAGGCCAAAAATTAAGATGATGAATAAGCAATTTGGTTATTTTTCCTTGGTCAAAATTCTCTAGAAATTCAAAGCATGAAGGAGGAAGAATCAAGAAGGATTCAAGCACATAAAGAATTGCATATTAGGTCTACTACTAGAGTTCTAGTTTGACACAAAGAGTTCTTGTACACCAATTCAACCGAGATGTCACCTAGGTAGGAATGGCCATATTGCGGGTCAGGGCGGGTATTTAACTACCCAAGCTTGTCCCGACTCGTCTACAGGCCAGGGCAGGGCGGGTTTCGGGCCAGAGCGGGGCGGGTAATTTTTTACCAAAACTGGGTCGGGCTGGGTTGGGCCGGTTGGGTCAAGTCATTACTATCATCTATATGAGTCCCAAATAAAAATTTTATTTGGAAATTGGGAGAATTATGATTTATTTGGCAATTTAGAATTGCGAATTGGCCCACCTGGGAGAACAATGGAACATAGAATGAGTTATGTGTTATATGGGCTGACCGCATGGTCCACATCAAAATTTTAAGGTTTTTTAGAACCCCTATAGTTTACTGAGACGGGCCGGGTCGGGCCGGGTTGCATACAAAGCCCAAGCTTGCCCCGACCCGTTTGCGGGCCGAGCCAGGTCGGATCAAAACCGGGTCGGGTCATTACTGCCATCCCTACACCAGGTTCTACAACGCACATAAAACGAAACAACTCATGGGCACATGAGAGAATCGACACCAACAACCAACCTGTCACGCCCCTACCCCAAATAAGGAGGATCGGCATGACAAGCCGCGGTATTAGGAATAGACTCGTAGGCCACTGCAACCACAGAGGAAACACAGGTAATAAAGTACAGACTGAAGTAAAGCAGAACAGTACAGCTCCAACATAAAAAGAAAGTACAAGGTACTACAATCCAGATAGTAAAGTAAAGTACGACAACCAGAACATCCAAGCGTCACAGAGAGCTATAACTACACCACTAGTACTGTTCAAGCCCACAGCACAACCCAGAAGCAACTAAAACTCCCACAAAAGTACAACTCACTCTACAGGGTACAATGAGTAGAGGGGGTACAAAATATCACTCTCAGCTCACTCCCACCCCAAGATAACACTACAAGACCCGCACTCTCTACAGACTCTACGGACCCTGCTGAGAAGGGATGCCCTCCGAGGTCTCTGTCCTCGATCCCGACGCCTGAGAACTGGTACTTGTACCTGTGGGGGAGGGACACGTCACAGCGTGCCCAGTAGGAACTCCACAACTCTACAACTCTAATCATAGTGCGCAAACAAGGAAAAGCATCACATTTCAGAGTTACCATTATTTTTTGTCTTAATAGGTTAGTTTTCATGCATGAATTCGAAACCTAAGTAACGGGTCAGATATCGGGGACTGGACCTCACCCAGTAAGGTGGGTGGAATGCTACGACTTCCCGAGACAAGCTCCTATGAAATAAGCCGTTCTCCAACTCAACCAACCCGACCTACTCCCAGTATCTGAGGGCCCGTCAGGAGTGGTCCACAACACAGCAGTCCATCCCCGCATGCCCACTCGTTACCGTGGTTTCCCCCAACCCTCCTAGGGTCCTCACCCACTTCGAGTGGAACAAGATATCCCTAGGTTATCTTTTAGCTAATCATTAATCCTAGGGTATTGAGCATATAAAATGAAGTATGTAAATGATGTCCAAATTCATTCTTTTCATCGAGATGTTTACAACAAACTTGCATGCTCCATAAGCCATGATCATAAGCATCCAAACATAAAATAGCATCTCCATAGGCAAACACTAGCATCCACGTTAATGGTATTGGGCATTAACATCTGAATGACGAAGTAAACCAAAACAAAAGTCTAATTATTAGCAAACCATTCAAATTGCTGAACTTTCACCAACAGTCACAAACATCATTGGTTATCAGCCATTTTTCAGTGCAGATTTGATAAAACTTCCTGAATGAAAGTTGTAGATATGGCCGTTTTGCCTTCAAATATAAAATTTTATGCAAAAATATGAGCTATATGATTTATGGTGAATTATTTGGTGCAGCATGTACGTACTGTTTTTCAGACAGAATTCTGAGCCTGTATTGAAAGCCAATTTTAAGCATGTTGCAGCCAGAATTTCGACATATAAGCACCCTGATGTAAGTTTAGATAAACTTGTTAACTTTCCAACGAGACCAAGATAATCCAATTCCATGAAGTGTGCATGTGATGGGCTTCGTTTTTATAAACTGTGTACATGTTGACAGAATTACAGATAGGTTGCAAAGAATGAATTTATAACCTAACTTCCAGTTCGAATTGGAAAAGGTTGTGAACATAAAAGTTGTTCATAACTGCAAATTACACAACATATAAAATTTTCAAAGCATTACTAATATCCATTTTAGTCCAGCACTTAGTCAAAGTTTCAGCAAATTATCATGCCTGCAACAAGAATCTTAGTTCCACAACACTCTTCCCAAATTTCAAAGAAAACTCAAACATTCAAGCTTCTTTCCATCATCCATAACTAGAGGGTGAGATGAGAAGTTCCTACCTCTTAAGAGCCCCAAGAATGGTTGAAGGTTGGATTTGAATCCCTCTCTTAACTTGAATTCCTCTTCTTCTTCTCCTCCTCCTCCTCCTCCTCCTCTCCTTTCTCTTCTCTTCTCTTTCTTTCTCTTCTTTTCTTTCTTTTTTTTTGGTTTGCTCAACAAATTTCGGCCACCCCATGAAAAAATGAGGGGGTTAATGTTTGAAGAGTGTAGAAGGGAGAAGAAATGTGGAGAAAAGTGTAGAAAGATGTGGAGTATTCATTAATGAAGAGGTTATCTCTTAGACTTTTCATTATTTACAAGTTTGCCATTATTCATTTCTTTTTCTTTTCTTTTTTTATAATGGCCCTCCAATTTATTGCAAGTTTGCCATTACAAATATCTCACTTCCCTTTTTGCCCAAAACCCCTTGACTTAGTGAAATTTGCCTTTAAGCCCACTTTTTGCAATGCTACCCCCATTTGGGTACAAATGAGAAATTTAGGGGCAAAATGCAAATCTCTCCATTCCATGGGCTAGCATGCACACATACAAGGAGTCTAGAGCCAATTTAGTATTTGCTCACTAGGGTTGTTACACAACCCCCCTCAACGATCTTGCGATAGACAATACATGCACGTGAAATCGGTACGAAAGTAAGAGCGCACATGAGAAGACAAGGAGATTTACCTTGATTCGATTGCGACAACATATATCCAGCATCCAATGCACCCGGTTCTACTAATGATCATGTAAAGTATACACGGACACAATCATCTTCTTCTTCCACCACCACAATAAAAGAAAGGCTCCAAGCAACAAGACCTAACCGTAAATCGCTCACCTAGCTCACACACTTGGGGATACATGATAATAAAGGTAGTACAACATGTAGAACTTCTCAAGGAATCTATCACACACCAATGGAGATCACTTCATAATAATAGAGTTTCCAAAAGCTAGGACACTCTCCAAGAGACTCTAGATATTAAACAATGAAGAAGAAATGAAGACACTCACTATGGATTAAAAAACAAGCTGTTTTGCTCTCCAAACATCTCAGATCCAAAAACCCCTAAATCCACAGCTCTGAGCCGCCCTTAAATACCCCCCCCCCCCAACGATGTTCAAAGATCATGATCGTTGGATGGCATCCAACGATCACAAACGTTGACCAAGAAAAAGAAACCGCGACCTGGCAGTAGTGATCAGACGTCTGACGACAGAGCCCAGACAAGCACTCGGCTCTGGGTATAAGGCTGCGGCATCAGCCGTCTGATGTGGTGGTGTTAGGTGTCTGGCATTGCTCCTTCAAATGCTTGGTTCGGTCTTCATACGTCTGGATCTTGATGACCCAACGTCGCATGAGAATCGAGCTCCAGCTGCCTAAGTAAGTAGCATCAGACGTCTGGCATGCACATCTGATACGCCAGACGTCTGAACGTCCATGTACAGACGTTTTACATCGTAGATTTGGTAGCAGCACCAAAAACAACAACACATATGTCGTCAAAGCTCAATATTAAAAACTTTATTTTGGTTTCTAAACAGGAAACATTTTCTAAAATCATAGTTGGGATGTCAAGCTCAACCACCCCGGTCTCTAAAACTAAACATCATTGCCAACCAAAAGATTTAACATGCAAAACTCGGCTATAAATTCCACAATGTTCTTATCTGAGCTCCCGCCCTCGCCAACGGCCGCCGTAGCCACGTTCCTCCCCTTGGCACAGTTCTTTCTGATCTCCTCGCTCCTCTCTTCTTCCATCACCTCTCCGATGCACCTCTCGAACTCAGCTCTCCTAACAATTCCACTCCCATCCTCAGCCCTAACTCTCACCCCAACTCCCCACACTTGTTCGATGTACTTTGTATCCGTAGTTTGATCCATCCACTGCGCGAACCTAACCATCGGCACTCCCCGCGCAATCCCCTCCATCGACGAAGTCCACCTGTAGTGCGTAACAAAGCACCCGACCGCGTCACTGGCCAACACCTCGAGCTGGTTGCACCAAGTCACCATCATCCCTTTGCCTGCAGTCTCTTCCACGGCCCTCCTTCTTTTTTCCGAGTCCTCCCCTTCATAGGAGGATGGACCCCGCTTCCTGCAGACAATTTCGATAGGCTCGAGAGCCGCAACAGCGTCAACACCCTCTACCACCGAAGGCTCCGAAACAATGATAGAGGCAATGGGCGTGATAAAGTGAGCGATAGTTCGACTCGGGACCTCCCTCGATGAGGCACGGGAGGATGACCTTGAGGTCTGCCTGACCTCACCTCCCTCAGGGGAGGAGCCCTAACTTAGGGGAATGGGAGACTGAGCACTCGATCCCTCAGTGCTTTTCTTCTTCCTGCGTTGTTCTCTCCAGATCTGACCCAGTCCAGGGTCCACACTTCTGTAAGCTCCACTAGTCATATCTGCAAACAACGAATATAATTATCGTAAGTAGTTGCAATGAAGACACAGAAGCCATATACATTACCCGGACTCCACAAAACGGTCTTCAGTCGATGGCCATCCAACAAATACGAAGTCGACCACCCCCGCCTCGGTCGGATCAAAAGAAGTTTAGCCACCTCGACCTCTCCTGGAGTTAACCTGGCCTCGACCTCTTCTGGGGCTAACCTGGACTCTTTAGCAAGGTCAGTGCTCGGAGAACTCAAAACATTAAGCATCGGTCCTAAGTCAGGGAGAACAACAAACACGAAAGTGTCTTCCCGACTAGGCTCAGAGAGCGGAAGATCGTATATGAGCCTCTTTGCCGGGCGAGCGACGATGTGATACACACCTTGTGTAACAACCCTAGTGTGCAAATACTAAGTAATCGTTAAATTCATCCAAGTTTCTCGTACATGTGCACACCAATCCCGGGGAATGGAGAGATTTGCAAATTGCCCCTCGATTTTTCATTTATACCCAAATGAGGGTATCATTGTAAGATTGGGTTTAAGGCAAATTTCTTTAAGTGAAGGGTTATTGTGAAAAAGGGAAATGAGATATTTGCAATGTCAAACTTGTAATAAAATCAAGCATGTGGATGGCTAATTTTGAAAAAAAAAAGAAAGAAAGAAAGAAAAGAAAGAAAAGAAAAGAATTGAATTGAGTATGGCTTAGTACACCATACTCTCCCCACCTCTCCCCCTCACCCTATGCCATACCTCACACTTCCCTCCATAATCCTTAAACCCATTTCCTCTCCCCTCTCTCCCCATTTTCAGTTCATGGCCGAAATTCCCTAGAAAAAGAAAAAAAAAGAGAGAGAAGAAAGAAGAGAGGAGGAAGAAGAAGAGGAAGAAGAAGAGAAGAGGAGGGAGAAGCCAAGCTTAAGGAGACCACATTTCCGATTCTAGGCATCTCTTGAAGCTCCAAAAGAGGTAGGAACTTCTCACCTCTCCCTCTAGTTATAGGTGATGGAAAGAAGCTTGTATGTTTGGGTTTTCTTCGAAATTTGGGAAGAATGTTATAGAGCTAGGATTCTTGTTGCATGCTTGACAATTTGCTGAAACTTTAGATAAGTGCTGGGATTAAATGGCTATTAGGAATGCTCCAAAAATTTTATATGTTGTTTAATCCATGGTTATGAACAACTTTCATGTTCACAACTTCTCCAAATTCGAACTGTAAGTTAGAGTAAAAAATTCATTCTTCACAGCATGACTGTAATTCTGTCAACCTGTGCACTGTTTAGAAAAATGGATCTCACGATCTGCACACACATCAGAATTCTATGATTTTAGTCTCGTTGGAAAGCTAACGAATTTTTATAAAACTTCACCAGAGTGCTTACCATTCGAAATTCTGACTGAAAAGGTGCTAAAATTGGCCATCAAGACAGACCCAGAAAGCTGCCTGAAAAACAGAACTGACATTCTTCACAAAATAATTCACCATATATCACATACTCCATAGTTTTGCATGAAATTTTATATGTGAACTCAAAACTGCCATATCTATAACTTTCATTCAGTAAGTTTTGTAAAATTCTCACTGGAAATGGCTGTTAATCATTGATGTTGTGACTGTTGATGAAATTTCAGCAAATTGCATTGTTTGCTAATGACTAGATTATTGTTTTGGTTTACTTCGGAACATATCGCTAATGTGGATTCATCAGTGATTAAGTGCTGTCTATGGATATGCTACTTTATGTTGCAAGTTTGAAAATGGATGTTTATGTTCATGGCTTATGAAGCTCGCAAGTTGTTGTGAACATCCCGATGAAAAGAATGCATTGGATCTCATTTTACATGCTTCATACTCTAGGTTTAATGATTAGTTAAAAGACAACCTAGGGTGTTCTCGTTCCACTCGAAGTGGGTGAGTGCCCTAGGAGGGGTTGGGGAAACCAAGGTAACGAGTGAGCATGCGGGGGATGGACTGCTGAGTTGTGGGCCACTCCCGACGAGCCCTCAGCGGCGGGGAGTTGGTGCGGTTGTGGTTGAGATTGGTTGTGTTGGTGAACGGCTTCTTTCGTAAGAGCTTGTCTCGGGAAGTCGTAGCATTCCACCCACTTTACCGGGTGAGGTCCAGTCCCCGATGTCGGACCCGTTACTGAGGTTTCGAATTCATGCAAGAAAACTAACCTATAAAGAAAAAAAACAGTAACTCTGGAATGTGATGCCTTTTCCTTTGTTGTGATTCCTTGTTGTGCACTATGATTAGAGTAGTAGAGTTGTGGAGTTCCTACTGGGCACGCTGTGACGTGTCATCCCCCCTACAGGTCCAGGCACTGGTTCTCTGGAGGCGGGCCTGGGAGTGGAGACCCCGGAGGGCAGCTCGTCTCAGCAGGGTCCGTAGTGTTGTGGTTAGTGTGGGTCGCGTGGTGTAGTTTTGGGTTGTGTGTGTGTGATGGACGCAGTGACGTACCCATGTTCCCTTTGTACCCCGTAGGGTTGAGTTGTACTTTTGTGGGAGCTTTTGCTGTTGGGGTTGTACAGTGGACTTGTGCAGTATTGGCCATGTAGTAGCGGTGCTATGTGACTCTTGGATGTTCTGTTCGTCGTATTTTACCTTACTGCCTGTGTTGTAGTGTCTTGTACTATCCTTCTGTGTTGGAGCTGTACTGTTCTGTTAATCGTTCAGTCTGTACTTTACTGCCTGTGTTTCCTCAGCGTTTCCATTGGCCTGCGTGACTTTGGTGTGTACTTTAGCGCTTGGTACTCTAATACCGCGGCTTGTCACGTCGACCCTCCCTATTTTGGGCAGCGGGGCGTGACAGGTTTTGTGGTGGCCCACGCAGGTCCGCGCCCACTGCGATACGTTTTCAAGGGAACACCGGTAAGGCTCCAAAATTTCAGTACACGACACTAATGCATTTGTTCTGTTTCTCGCCTGCAGATGGAAGGTGGGAACGGGAGTTCCGGCGGGACCGGAACATCTGATGGCGGGATTGGCCCAGCTGGTGATGTGCAGTCTTCTGGTGACAGGACCTCAGAGTCTGCCCTGATGGCTAAGGTCCTGATGCGCATTTTTGAGCATATGGGTCAGATGGAGGAGAGGGCAGTGGCGCCGAAGCCGCCAAGCTACAAGGAGTTCAGGACCCTGCGTCCGCGATACTTCTCGGGCAGGGAGAGTAGCCTCGAGGTAGATGAGTGGCTGCGGCACACTGAGGATGATCTGACGATGTGTCAGTATCCCCGAGACGGTTGGGTAGAGTTGGTGAGGCGCCAGTTGACCCATCAAGCTAGAGACTGGTGGGAGGCTCAGGAGAGGCGACTGAAGGGGAACATTGCTTGGGAGACCTTTCGGGAGTTGTTTGAGGCCAAGTTCCTTCCAGAGGCAGCGAAGGATGAGTTGAGGCAGAGATTTGAGCATTTGACTCAGGATGGGAGGACGGTGGATGAGTATGATGCAGAGTTCTCGTTGCTGAGCAAGTACGCGCCAGAGCTTGTAGCGACAAATGCCATCAGAGCCAGGTGATTCCGCAAGGGACTAGACGTAGAGTTTCGGGCGGCCATGTCTACTCAGAAGTTATTGACTCAGGAGGCCGTGCTGCGGGCTGCCAGACAGCATGAGACCCACCTCCGGAGTGTGGGGAGGCCACCAGCCAGTGACAGGCGACCGGTTGCTCAGCAGAGGACTGCGCATGGCCCAGTTCAGCGGGTGACATTCAAGCGACCAGGGGCTCCACCTCCGGCACAGAAGGGACCTTCATGCTACAGATGCGGGAAGTCAGGGCATGTGCAGAGAGACTGCCGAGTTACGAGTGCCAGGTGCTATACATGTGGAGAGCCAGGACACATCAGCATATTTTGCCCACAGTCGGGTCATGCCCCGGTGCCGCCGGCGTCAGCAGCTGTCCGGCCTACACAGCAGAGACCTCTTCCACCACCGCCAAAACGGCTTGCCCTTCCGGCACCGTCAGGATCGAGACCGTCTGCACCGAGAGGACCCCCTCCACCTCCCCAGCAGCGACGAGGGAACTAGGGGCAGTTCCTCCACCGAGGCGGCAGCAGTACACCATGACCCCAGTAGAGACTTCGGAGGGTGCTAGTCGATTGATCACCGGTATGAATCTTGCCCCTATTCAGTCTATTAGATTTGAGCCTCAATTATTCTATTTAGCTAGTTGGCTGAGTTTTATTGTTGTGATACTTAGGTATTGTTAGAGTAGCCTCCTACCCTGCTATGTCCTTATTTGACACTGGAGCGTCACATTGTTTTCTGTCGAAGAAGTTTGTGACACAACACTCCATAGTAGTTGACACATTTGCTGCTAGTTGGAATGTTCACACCGGAAATTGGGTTATGTAACGACCCGCTCTCGGGGGCCCGTTACTTATTTGATATTTGCGCAGGTCATGCAGTTAACCAGTGAAACCAAAATAGCCACGATGCAGAGATGTACAAAAATACCCAAATAGTGTCCAATTATTACAAACCATACCGTACAAATTATTCCAACAATGATACATGAAAGAAAGAAAGTACACAACTGAAAATAGCTCTGGAAGCTGCGGTCTCATGGTCGAAGTCTGGCGCTATTAACTCAAGAGCATCTGCCTCCATATGTACGTCGTCTGCGGTGCCACGGAGATGGAACCGTAGGTAAGTCACAACAATTCTAGCGATAGAAAAAGAGGAGTGCACAAATATGGAGCAGGCTATAGTAAACAAGTGCGGAAAGTAAAGTAAAAGCGAACATGCATGCAAGAGAGATAAGTAAAGTGCTAGTGTAGTGTGCAAAGCAAAGGTGACGGTACAAGTGTAAACATAAAGTACAAGAGTAACAACTGTGGCATGGTAGCAACAATGTTTTAACCAGCAGGCAATAGTAAAACTAGAGCTACGTGACTTATATAGGAAGGTACGGTGTGCAACCATTGAGCTCATCTCCTGCCACAGGGGCGCTCACCCGGGCGGATCTCATTTCACTTCAGTCGGTACATTTCATTCAGTCGGTCGGTACGGTGCACTGTGTAGATGGCTCGGCGGTCGCTCCCGCACTTTCACCAATATAAGTTTACCCCAAAAAACCCAGTACAGTGCCAACTATATTTAAGCATTCAATTTCAATAAGTTGTTCCAGCAGTATGAGGTCAATGCGGTATATCACTCAGTCATTGTGTTGCAATACGGTATGTCAATTTTGTTGTTCCAAAAGTAAAGACATTCGAAAGCATTAACGACACTCCAAGAGCTTCGCTTGTTGAAAAGTCAAGGCAGAAACCTCAAGAGAGAATGTCAGTCCTGAGCAATGATTTGAAGTCCAACAACTAAGTCACCGATCCATGCTTCGAGCATGCGGTATTTACACTATTTTCCATTGCGTACACTATCTAGATTTCTAAGGTTAGAATTTACTGTGACTTACACTGTTGGGATCGTCGTTGCAAGACGAGGATGGAGTTAGAGCGCAGGGATTGGTACCTGCAAACACAAGAAATTATTAGCTAAGGGCTACTCTAATTATTATCTAATTAATTGGACGGTTTGATTTTAAAACTGATTAAAACGGCGATGAAAAGTGTTCTAAATTTTTATATAGACTAGATATGATAAAAATAGTTTTACTGCAAGAGGAAATATTTTTCTGAAGTTTATAGTAATTTTTAGAATTTTTAAAAGCTCAAAAACAATTTAAAATCTGTTTTCCAATTAGTAACGTATTTATTCCACAATTTATTCTGGATGCAATCTGCATCGGAAAGTTGCAAGTGAGGTGTCAAAACGACCGTCTCGAAGAGTACTTTAGCATATATTTTTTTCACATATTAGTTTACGTTAAAATAAGAAGATACTGATTTTTAAATGAAAATAACGGATTTAACTTTTAGGCTTATAAATTAATTCTGGAAAAACTAAGCGTCGGATTGAGACGAAACTAGTGCCATTGGGTCCAGAATATTATTTCTGATTTTCTGGAGCTAGTCTCACATTTTTCTAGGTCATATATTTTAAGTTATAGATTAAAAACCATTAACACCTATTTATTAATTAATATAAAATACGAAAATACGAAATGAATCCCATATTTACGATATTTCCATCGTATATAACTTACGCTCTTCGTCGTCTTCGTGCATGGCTGAGGGCGGGGGTGTCACGTCGGCGGCGGAGCTACTTGATGGGCGGAGGAGGGCGACAGTCGGGAGAGGAGCTCACGGCAACGGCTTCCCGGCGGTGCTCGGAGGCGGACGAGGGTGGCTGCAAGCGGCGGCGACGGCAACAACCAGTGCAGCGGCAGCGAGGGCTTGGGGCGCTCGGGCTTCACGGCGACGACTTCCCGGCGGTGCTCTGAGGCGTGGCGACGTCGGGTGCGGAGGAGAGGAGGCGAGGGCGACCCAGTGGCGGCGGCGATCACCGTGGGGGCGTTCGAGGGCGCTGCAACGTCGACGTGGCGGAGGACTTCAGTCGGAGAGGGGGAGGCGTCGAGTGGGATCAGCGGTCGTCGATGGCTCCGGCGAGGGCTCTTGGTGGCGGAGGAGGCCGTACGGCGAGGAGAGGGTCGGGGTGGTTCTCCGGTGAGAGGGAGAGGGTAGCGAGAGAGAGTTGAAGAGTGAGGGCGTGCAAAAATTCTTGGCCTGGGTGATTCGAAAAATAGAGGGAGAGAGAGAGAGAGAGAGAGAGAGAGAGAGAGAGAGAGTGTGTGTGTGTATGAGGAGCCTGGGTTGTTAGTTATATAGGGTTAGGAAATAGAGTAGATGAGGGATGGGGGGGTTAGCTGAGAGAAATGGGTGGGGGTAGTTACGGGTTAGATTAGGTGGGATAATTAGGGGGAATGGGGTTAAGGTAATTAATTAAGGTGATTAGGGAGGTAATTAAGGTAATTAGTGAAACGAAATTACGAAAATGCCCTTACTAGTAAACGTGTCCGAAAAATTACGA
Source organism: Scilla litardierei (assembly GCA_030789695.1). Taxonomy (NCBI): domain Eukaryota; kingdom Viridiplantae; phylum Streptophyta; class Magnoliopsida; order Asparagales; family Asparagaceae; genus Scilla; species Scilla litardierei. Next base: position 39,047,709 of record CM061138.1, on the reverse strand, counting down.
AAACATACCCACGGGATCGTATCGTCGCGAGGATCACGAATATGAAGACCGTTTCAGGGTTTGAGCTACGGAAATATTAGTTTTAGGCCAAAACGTTTAGAAAGCGGGTTTGCGGGTTATAGGCTGAAACGATATCCGAAAATTCTGAAATTAATGTGAGGAGCCCTAAATGATCATAGGAGGTTACTGTAGAAGTTTGAAAAACTTTTGAAGATGTTTGAATAGAAAATAAATTCGTCGAGCCAAAACGGTAATTTTGGGAGATGAATTTTTCCAGAAATGTTTTGGGCATTTGAGGAAATCTGAAATTGCTGAAATACAATATGATAAGTCTAGTGTTTCAAAATATTTTTATAAGAATTTTTGAAATCAGTTTGAAACTCCTGATCAACCATTACAAAATACCCATTAAAATGAAATTACGTTAAATACGTAATTTACACGTATTGGAAAAATACAGGCCGTTACAGGTTATTTGTAGTGTCTCTGGGATACGGAACTGTCCTGTTGAGATCGGGGGACGAGAGTTGTATGCAGACTTTTTGGTGATTGAGTTACCCGACTATGAGGCAGTGTTTGGAATGGATTGGTTGGAGATGTTCTATGCTAACATAGACTGTAGACTAAGGAGGGTAGTTTTTCGGATCCCTGACCATCCAGAGTTTGAGTTTTGGGATGGTAGTAGCGAGCTTGAGCCCTTGAAGTTTCGAGCTACGGTCGTGGAGTATTTGGACATGGAAGCAGAGCCTGTGTTATCAAGGGTTGTTGAAGAATTTCCTGACATCTTTCCAGATGACATCTTTGGATTACCCCCAGATAGGTCCCTGGAGTTTACTATTGATCTGATTCCAGGCGCTCAACCGATAGCGAAGGCTCCATACCGTATGGCCCCATCGGAGTTAGCTGAGCTCCGCAATCAGTTGACCGATTTATCAAATAGGGGATTGATTCGCCAAAGTGTGTCACCGTGGGGAGCGCCAGTGTTGCTTGTGAACAAGAAGGATGGATCTCGGAGGATGTGCATTGATTATCGGGAATTGAATAAGGTGACGGTGAGGGATAAGTACCATCTTCCCCGGATCGATGATATTTTTGATCAGCTTGGTGGATCCCGGGTGTATTCGAAGCTAGATTTGTGAAGTGGGTATCACCAAGTGAAGGTGAGAGAATCTGATGTCCCAAAGACCGCATTCCGTACTCGATACGGTCAATATGAGTTTCTGGTGATGCCTTTTGGAGTGACGAATGCCCCAGCTACTTTCATGAGGCTGATGAATCAGATCTTCTTCGAGTATTTAGATAAGTTTGTGGTGGTATTTATCGATGACATCCTGGTTTACTCGAAGAATGAGGATGAACATGCTGAGCATCTGCGGATGGTTTTGAATACCCTCAGGCAGCACCGATTGTACGCTAAGTTCAGCAAGTGCCAATTTTGGTTGACCAAGGTTGCGTTTCTTGGACACATAGTCTCTGGAGACGGAGTGTCTGTTGATCCTGAGAAGGTTGCCGCAGTAGAAGGTTGGCCTATACCTCGGACAGTCACAGAGATTCGAAGCTTTTTGGGGTTGGCTGGGTACTATCGGAAGTTCATTAAGGATTTCTCGAAGATTGCCTCGCCTTTGACTCATTTGACGAAGAAGGATGTTGCGTATGTCTGGTCAAAGGAATGCCAGTGTGCGTTCGATGAGCTGAAGCATCGGTTGACCACTGCTCCTATCTTAGCTATCCCTGACCGTTCGGGTGGATTTGAAGTTTTATGTGACGCGTCTGGTAGAGGACTAGGCTGTGTCCTTCATCAGCACGGGCGAGTGGTGGCATATGCTTCCAGATTGTTGAAGGAGCATGAACTGAACTATCCCACTCATGACCTGGAATTGGCAGCAGTGATCCTGGCTTTGAAATTATGGAGACATTTCTTGCTAGGTGAACACGTGAAGATATACACTGACCATAAGAGTCTAAAGTATGTGTTCACTCAGAAGGAGCTTAATATGAGACAACGACGATGGTTGGAATTAATGGATGAGTATGACGTTGATCTGCTATACCATCCTGGGAAGGTGAATGTGGTGCCAGATGCTCTTAGTAGATTACCTGCCGTAATGAAGCTAACCTCTCAACCACAACTTCGGTGGGCAATTCGACAGATGAGAATAGAAGTTGTACTCCCAGGAGAGAAAACTATTATGATGGGGCTGCAGATCCAGTCTGATTTGGTGAACAGGATTAAGGCAGCTCAATTAGGGGATGCCAAGTTGAAGAGGATCCGAGAGCAAGTGGAAGCTGAACTTCGTACCGATTTTCGTATTCACGAAGATGGGTCGTTGAGATTTGGGAACCGGGTTTGTGTGCCAAGTGGCGAGATTCGGGAAGAACTATTGAAGGAGGCACATAGTTCCCCATATTATATCCATCCTGGAGGGACCAAAATGTACCGAGATTTGAAGCAGTATTATTGGTGGTCAGGAATGAAGAAGAGTGTAGCCAAGAGTGTGGCGTCCTGCTTGGTTTGCCAGCAGGTGAAGGCTGAGCACCAGAGAACTGCAGGATTGTTACAGCCTCTCCCTATTCTAGAATGGAAGTGGGAGCATGTGACCATGGACTTTGTGACTGGTTTACCTCGGACGCCTAGGGGCAATGATGCGATTTGGGTCATCATAGATCGATTGACCAAGTCGGCACATTTTATTCCGTTTCGAGTTGGACAGTCAACAGAGAATCTGGCTAAGAGGTACATGGAGGAGATCGTGAAAATGCATGGAGTCCCAGTGAGTATAGTATCCTATAGGGATAGCAGATTCACCTCACATTTCTGGAAAAGTTTACAGGCTAGTCTGGGGATGCGTTTGAATTTCAGTACTTCATATCATCCTCAGACTGATGGACAGTCGGAAAGAACCATTCAGATTCTTGAAGATATGCTGCGAGCGTGTATGCTTGATTTCAAGGGTTCGTGGGAGGACCATCTGCATCTAGTCGAGTTCACATACAATACCATTTATCAAGCAAGTATTGGCATGGCTCCCTTCGCAGCTCTGTATGGAAGGCAGTGTAGGTCTCCTTTAAGTTGGGATGACGTTGGAGATAGGGAGTTTTTAGGACCAGACTTGGTGGCGACAACAACAGATGTGGTGCGGACAGTCAGAGAGAATCTGCGCATCGCGCATGACCGTTATAAGCACTGGGCTGATACAAAGCGGAGACCCTTGGAATTTCAGCCAGGGGATTACGTGTTCCTAAGGATTTCACTGGTTCGTGGGACCATCCGATTTGGCAAACGTGGGAAGCTAAGTCCTAGGTACATTGGTCCGTTCGAGATTTCCGCTAAGGTCGGTGAAATTGCGTATCGGCTAACATTGCCACCGGCACTCGAAGGTGTGCATAATGTCTTCCATGTGTCTCAACTCAGAAGATATGTGGGAGATCCCAAACATGTTGTAGATTTTTCAGAGATAGAAGTACGGTCGGATCTCACATATAAGCAGCAACCAGTGGCTATCTTGGACAGGAGGCAGAAGACGTTGAAGAAGAAGACCATTGACTTGGTGCGGGTCATGTGGCAGCAAGAGTCTCCGGGAGAGTCAACTTGGGAGCGAGTAGATGAGATGCAAGAGAAATACCCGTACCTGTTTGAACAATGACTGTTGTATCTTATATTTTCTGCAGTTGTTGGGTATTGTATATAAATGACTGCTCTCCTGATTTTGTTAAATTTCCGAGGACGGAAATTTTTCTAAGGAGGGTAGGATGTAACAACCCTAGTGTGCAAATACTAAGTAATCGTTAAATTCATCCAAGTTTCTCGTACATGTGCACACCAATCCTGGGGAATGGAGAGATTTGCAAATTGCCCCTCGATTTTTCATTTATACCCAAATGAGGGTATCATTGTAAGATTGGGTTTAAGGCAAATTTCTTTAAGTGAAGGGTTATTGTGAAAAAGGGAAATGAGATATTTGCAATGGCAAACTTGTAATAAAATCAAGCATTTGGATGGCTAATTTTGAAAAAAAAAGAAAGAAAGAAAGAAAAGAAAGAAAAGAAAAGAAAAGAATTGAGTATGGCTTAGTACACCATACTAAAGTACACCATACTCTCCCCACCTCTCCCCCTCACCCTATGCCATACCTCACACTTCCCTCCATAATCCTTAAACCCATTTCCTCTCCCCTCTCTCCCCATTTTCAATTCATGGCCGAAATTCCCTAGAAAAAGAAGAAAATGAGAGAGAGAAGAAAGAAGAGAGGAAGAAGAAGAAGAAGAAGAAGAGAAGAGGAGGAGGGAGAAGCCAAGCTTAAGGAGACCCCATTTCCGATTCTAGGCATCTCTTGAAGCTCCAAAAGAGGTAGGAACTTCTCACCCCTCCCTCTAGTTATAGGTGAAGGAAAGAAGCTTGTATGTTTGGGTTTTCTTCGAAATTTGGGAAGAATGTTGTAGAGCTAGGATTCTTGTTGCATGCTTGACAATTTGCTGAAACTTTAGATAAGTGCTGGGATTAAATGGCTATTAGGAATGCTCCAAAAAATTTATATGTTGTTTAATCCATAGTTATGAACAATTTTCATGTTCACAACTTCTCCAAATTCTCTAATCATAGTGCGCAAACAAGGAAAAGCATCACATTTCAGAGTTACCATTATTTTTTGTCTTAATAGGTTAGTTTTCATGCATGAATTCGAAACCTAAGTAACGGGTCAGATATCGGGGACTGGACCTCACCCAGTAAGGTGGGTGAAATGCTACGACTTCCCGAGACAAGCTCCTATGAAAGAAGCCGTTCTCCAACTCAACCAACCCGACCTACTCCCCGTATCTGAGGGCCCGTCAGGAGTGGTCCACAACACAGCAGTCCATCCCCGCATGCCCACTCGTTACCGTGGTTTCCCCCAACCCTCCTAGGGTCCTCACCCACTTCGAGTGGAACAAGATATCCCTAGGTTATCTTTTAGCTAATCATTAATCCTAGGGTATTGAGCATATAAAATGAAGTATGTAAATGATGTCCAAATTCATTCTTTTCATCGAGATGTTCACAACAAACTTGCATGCTCCATAAGCCATGATCATAAGCATCCAAACATAAAATAGCATCTCCATATGCAAACACTTGCATCCACGTTAATGGTATTGGGCATTAACATCTGAATGACGAAGTAAACCAAAACAAAAGTCTAATTATTAGCAAACCATTCAAATTGCTGAACTTTCACCAACAGTCACAAACATCATTGGTTATCAGCCATTTTCAGTGCAGATTTGATAAAACTTCCTGAATGAAAGTTGTAGATATGGCCGTTTTGCCTTCAAATATAAAATTTTATGCAAAAATATGAGCTATATGATTTATGGTGAATTATTTGGTGCAGCATGTACGTACTGTTTTTCAGACAGAATTTTGGGCCTGTATTGAAAGCCAATTTTAAGTATGTTGCAGCCAGAATTTTGACATATAAGCACCCTGATGTAAGTTTAGATAAACTTGTTAACTTTCCAACGAGACCAAGATCATCCAATTCCATGAAGTGTGCATGTGATGGGCTTCGTTTTTATAAACTGTGTACATGTTGACAGAATTACAGATAGGTTGCAAAGAATGAATTTATAACCTAACTTCCAGTTCGAATTGGAAAAGGTTGTGAACATAAAAGTTGTTCATAACTGCAAATTACACAACATATAAAATTTTCAAAGCATTACTAATAGCCATTTTAGTCCAGCACTTAGTCAAAGTTTCAGCAAATTATCATGCCTGCAACAAGAATCTTAGTTCCACAACACTCTTCCCAAATTTCAAAGAAAACTCAAACATTCAAGCTTCTTTCCATCATCCATAACTAGAGGGTGAGATGAGAAGTTCCTACCTCTTAAGAGCCCCAAGAATGGTTGAAGGTTGGATTTGAATCCCACTCTTAACTTGAATTCCTCTTCTTCTTCTCCTCCTCCTCCTCCTTCTCCTCTCCTTTCTCTTCTCTTCTCTTTCTTTCTCTTCTTTTCTTTCTTTTTTTTTTGTTTTGCTCAACAAATTTCGGCCACCCCATGAAAAAATGAGGGGGTTAATGTTTGAAGAGTGTAGAAGGGAGAAGAAATGTGGAGAAAAGTGTAGAAAGATGTGGAGTATTCATTAATGAAGAGGTTATCTCTTAGACTTTTCATTATTTACAAGTTTGCCATTATTCATTTCTTTTTCTTTTCTTTTTTTATAATGGCCCTCCAATTTATTGCAAGTTTGCCATTACAAATATCTCACTTCCCTTTTTGCCCAAAACCCCTTGACTTAGTGAAATTTGCCTTTAAGACCACTTTTTGCAATGCTACCCCCATTTGGGTACAAATGAGAAATTTGGGGGCAAAATGCAAATCTCTCCATTCCATGGGCTAGCATGCACACATACAAGGAGTCTAGAGCCAATTTAGTATTTGCTCACTAGGGTTGTTACACAGCCCCCCTCAACGATCTTACGATAGACAATATATGCACGTGATATCGGTACGAAAGTAAGAGCGCACATGAGAAGACAAGGAGATTTACCTTGATTCGATTGCGACAACATATATCCAGCATCCAATGCACCCGGTTCTACTAATGATCATGTAAAGTATACACCGACACAATCATCTTCTTCTTCCACCACCACAATAAAAGAAAGGCTCCAAGCAACAAGACCTAACCGTAAATCGCTCACCAAGCTCACACACTTGGGGATACATGATAATAAAGGTAGTACAACATGTAGAACTTCTCAAGGAATCTATCACACACCAATGGAGATCACTTCATAATAATAGAGTTTCCAAAAGCTAGGACACTCTCCAAGAGACTCTAGATATTAAACAATGAAGAAGAAATGAAGACACTCACTATGGATTAAAAAACAAGCTGTTTTGCTCTCCAAACATCTCAGATCCAAAAACCCCTAAATCCACAGCTCTGAGCCGCCCTTAAATACCCCCCCCCCCCAAACGATGTTCAAAGATCATGATCGTTGGATGCCATCCAACGATCACAAACGTTGACCAAGAAAAAGAAACCGCGACCTGGCAGTAGTGATCAGACGTCTGACGACAGAGCCCAGACAAGCACTCGGCTCTGGGTATAAGGCTGCGGCATCAGACGTCTGATGTGGTGGTGTTAGGTGTCTGGCATTGCTCCTTCAAATGCTTGGTTCGGTCTTCATACGTCTGGATCTTGATGACCCAACGTCGCATGAGAATCGAGCTCCAGCTGCCTAAGTAAGCAGCATCAGACGTCTGGCATGCACATCTGATACGCCAGATGTCTGAACGTCCATGTACAGACGTTTTACGTCGTAGATTTGGTAGCAGCACCAAAAACAACAACACATATGTCGTCAAAGCTCAATATTAAAAACTTTATTTTGGTTTCTAAACAGGAAACATTTTCTAAAATCATAGTTGGGACGTCAAGCTCAACCACCCCGGTCTCTAAAACTAAACATTATTGCCAACCAAAAGATTTAACATGCAAAACTCGGCTATAAATTCTACAATGTTCTTATCTGAGCTCCCGCCCTCGCCAACGGCCGCCGTAGCCACGTTCCTCCCCTTGGCACAGTTCTTTCTGATCTCCTCGCTCCTCTCCTCTTCCATCACCTCTCCGATGCACCTCTCGAACTCAGCTCTCCTAACAATTCCACTCCCATCCTCAACCCTAACTCTCACCCCAACTCCCCACACTTGTTCGATGTACTTTGTATCCGTAGTTTGATCCATCCACTGCGCGAACCTAACCATCGGCACTCCCCGCGCAATCCCCTCCATCGACGAATTCCACCTGTAGTGCGTAACAAAGCACCCGACCGCGTCACTGGCCAACACCTCGAGCTGGTTGCACCAAGTCACCACCATCCCTTTGCCTGCAGTCTCTTCCACGGCCCTCCTTTTTTCCGAGTCCTCCCCTTCATAGGAGGATGGACCCCGCTTCCTGCAGACAATTTCGATAGGCTCGAGAGCCGCAACAGCGTCAACACCCTCTACCACCGAAGGCTCCGAAACAATGATAGAGGCAATGGGCGTGATAAAGTGAGCGATAGTTCGACTCGGGACCTCCCTCGATGAGGCACGGGAGGATGACCTTGAGGTCTGCCTGACCTCACCTCCCTCAGGGGAGGAGCCTTAACTTAGGGGAATGGGAGACTGAGCACTCAATCCCTCAGTGCTTTTCTTCTTCCTGCGTTGTTCTCTCCAGATCTGACCCAGTCCAGGGTCCACACTTCTGTAAGCTCCACTAGTCATATCTGCAAACAACGAATATAATTATCGTAAGTAGTTGCAATGAAGACACAGAAGCCATATACATTACCCGGACTCCACAAAACGGTCTTCAGTCGATGGCCATCCAACAAATACGAAGTCGACCACCCCCGCCTCGGTCGGATCAAAAGAAGTTTAGCCAACTCGACCTCTCCTGGAGTTAACCTGGCCTCGACCTCTTCTGGGGCTAACCTGGACTCTTTAGCAAGGTCAGTGCTCGGAGAACTCAAAACATTAAGCATCGGTCCTAAGTCAGGGAGAACAACAAACACGAAAGTGTCTTCCCGACTAGGCTCAGAGAGCGGAAGATCGTATATGAGCCTCTTTACCGGGCGAGCGACGATGTGATACACACCTTGTGTAACAACCCTAGTGTGCAAATACTAAGTAATCGTTAAATTCATCCAAGTTTCTCGTACATGTGCACACCAATCCCGGGGAATGGAGAGATTTGCAAATTGCCCCTCGATTTTTCATTTATACCCAAATGAGGGTATCATTGTAAGATTGGGTTTAAGGCAAATTTCTTTAAGTGAAGGGTTATTGTGAAAAAGGGAAATGAGATATTTGCAATGTCAAACTTGTAATAAAATCAAGCATTTGGATGGCTAATTTTGAAAAAAAAAAGAAAGAAAGAAAGAAAAGAAAGAAAAGAAAAGAAAAGAATTGAGTATGGCTTAGTACACCATACTCTCCCCACCTCTCCCCCTCACCCTATGCCATACCTCACACTTCCCTCCATAATCCTTAAACCCATTTCCTCTCCCCTCTCTCTCCATTTTCAGTTCATGGCCGAAATTCCCTAGAAAAAGAAAAAAGAGAGAGAGAGAGAGAAGAAAGAAGAGAGGAAGAAGAAGAAGAAGAAGAGAAGAGGAGGAGGGAGAAGCCAAGCTTAAGGAGACCCCATTTCCGATTCTAGGCATCTCTTGAAGCTCCAAAAGAGGTAGGAACTTCTCACATCTCCCTCTAGTTATAGGTGATGGAAAGAAGCTTGTATGTTTGGGTTTTCTTCGAAATTTGGGAAGAATGTTGTAGAGCTAGGATTCTTGTTGCATGCTTGACAATTTGCTGAAACTTTAGATAAGTGCTGGGATTAAATGGCTATTAGGAATGCTCCAAAAATTTTATATGTTGTTTAATCCATGGTTATGAACAACTTTCATGTTCACAACTTCTCCAAATTCGAACTGTAAGTTAGAGTAAAAAATTCATTCTTCACAGCATGACTGTAATTCTGTCAACCTGTGCACTGTTTAGAAAAATGGATCTCACGATCTGCACACACATCAGAATTCTATGATTTTAGTCTCGTTGGAAAGCTAACGAATTTTTCTAAAACTTCACCAGAGTGCTTACCATTCGAAATTCTGACTGAAAAGGTGCTAAAATTGGCCATCAAGACAGACCCAGAAAGCTGCCTGAAAAACAGAACTGACAGTCTTCACAAAATAATTCACCATATATCACATACTCCATAGTTTTGCATGAAATTTTATATGTGAACTCAAAACTGCCATATCTATAACTTTCATTCAGTAAGTTTTGTTAAATTCTCACTGGAAATGGCTGTTAATCATTGATGTTGTGACTGTTGACGAAATTTCAGCAAATTGCATTGTTTGCTAATGACTAGATTATTGTTTTGGTTTACTTCGGAACATATCGCTAATGTGGATTCATCAGTGATTAAGTGGTGTCTATGGATATGCTACTTTATGTTGCAAGTTTGGAAATGGATGTTTATGTTCATGGCTTATGAAGCTCGCAAGTTGTTGTGAACATCCCGATGAAAAGAATGCATTGGATCTCATTTTACATGCTTCATACTCTAGGTTTAATGATTAGTTAAAAGACAACCTAGGGTGTTCTCGTTCCACTCGAAGTGGGTGAGTGCCCTAGGAGGGGTTGGGGAAACCAAGGTAACGAGTGAGCATGCGGGGGATGGACTGCTGAGTTGTGGGCCACTCCCGACGAGCCCTCAGCGGCGGGGAGTTGGTGCGGTTGTGGTTGAGATTGGTTGTGTTGGTGAACGGCTTCTTTCGTAAGAGCTTGTCTCGGGAAGTCGTAGCATTCCACCCACTTTACCGGGCGAGGTCCAGTCCCCGATGTCTGACCCGTTACTGAGGTTTCGAATTCATGCAAGAAAACTAACCTATAAAGAAAAAAACAGTAACTCTGGAATGTGATGCCTTTTCCTTTGTTGTGATTCCTTGTTGGGCACTATGATTAGAGTAGTAGAGTTGTGGAGTTCCTACTGTGCACGTTGTGACGTGTCCTCCCCCCTACAGGTCCAGGCACTGGTTCTCTGGCGGCGGGCCCGGGAGTGGAGACCCCGGAGGGCAGCTCGTCTCAGCAGGGTCCGTAGTGTTGTGGTTAGTGTGGGTCGCGTGGTGTAGTTTTGGGTTGTGTGTGTGTGATGAACGCAGTGACGTACCCATGTTCCCTTTGTACCCCGTAGGGTTGAGTTGTACTTTTGTGGGAGCTTTTGATGTTGGGGTTGTACAATGGACTTGTGCAGTATTGGCCATGTAGTAGCGGTGCTCTGTGACTCTTGGATGTTCTGTTCGTCGTATTTTACCTTACTGCCTGTGTTGTAGTGTCTTGTACTATCCTTCTGTGTTGGAGCTGTACTGTTCTGTTAATCGTTCAGTCTGTACTTTACTGCCTGTGTTTCCTCAGCGTTTCCATTGGCCTGCGTGACTTTGGTGTGTACTTTAGCGCTTGGTACTCTAATACCGCGGCTTGTCACGTCGACCCTCCCTATTTTGGGCAGCGGGGCGTGACAGGTTTTGTGGTGGCCCACGCAGGTCCGCGCCCACTGCGATACGTTTTCAAGGGAACACCGGTAAGGCTCCAAAATTTCAGTACACGACACTAATGCATTTGTTCTGTTTCTCGCCTGCAGATGGAAGGTGGGAACGGGAGTTCCGGCGGGACCGGAACATCTGATGGCGGGATTGGCCCAGCTGGTGATGTGCAGTCTTCTGGTGACAGGACCTCAGAGTCTGCCCTGATGGCTAAGGTCCTGATGCGCATTTTTGAGCATATGGGTCAGATGGAGGAGAGGGCAGTGGCGCCGAAGCCGCCAAGCTACAAGGAGTTCAGGACGCTGCGTCCGCGATACTTCTCGGGCAGGGAGAGTAGCCTTTAGGTAGATGAGTGGCTGCGGCACACTTAGGATGATCTGACGATGTGTCGGTATCCCCGAGACGGTTGGGTAGAGTTGGTGAGGCGCCAGTTGACCCATCAAGCTAGAGACTGGTGGGAGGCTCAGGAGAGGCGACTGAAGGGGAACATTGCTTGGGAGACCTTTCGGGAGTTGTTTGAGGCCAAGTTCCTTCCAGAGGCAGCGAAGGATGAGTTGAGGCAGAGATTTGAGCATTTGACTCAGGATGGGAGGACGGTGGATGAGTATGATGCAGAGTTCTCGTTGCTGAGCAAGTACGCGCCAGAGCTTGTAGCGACAGAAGCCATCAGAGCCAGGCGATTCCGTAAGGGACTAGACATAGAGTTTCGGGCGGCCATGTCTACTCAGGAGTTATTGACTCAGGAGGCCGTGCTGCGGGCTGCCAGACAGCATGAGACCCACCTCCGGAGTGTGGGGAGGCCACCAGCCAGTGACAGGCGACCGGTTGCTCAGCAGAGGACTGCGCATGGCCCAGTTCAGCGGGTGACATTCAAGCGACCAGGGGCTCCACCTCCGGCACAGAAGGGACCTTCATGCTACAGATGAGTAATAAAGTTTTGAAATTCAAGCTCAAAAGGATCACCTGCCGTTATTGTCAATGGACCGGAATCTCGAACTACGTCAACAATGTTTCTCAATAGGTCCATATATGTGTCCTCCTTTGACAGTTCAGATGTCTCTATTTGTGGAGTGTTGATGGTGTAAAGGTGGATATGATCACCTTCAAGTGAAGCATACACTCCATCTATGATAGTACCTGCGCTAGAGACATTAGCCATAACAAAATCGATGAATACTTGGTCGTATGGTATACTTACCGTAACTGTTAGTGAACCGGTAGATCGAGCATCATCTATCATTTGCTCCAAGGCTGCTGCCAACTGTAGATCACTGAACTTCCCCACTTGCATCCTCTTCAAAAACTCACGTGAGGGTCCCTTTAGCCTTCTAGTGAAGATATCAAATAGCGTGGAGTCATTCCACTCATGGTCTGACCCCATCTGGAACATTTCTAACATTCCTTCAAACCTAGACAAGGCTTCCCCGAAGGATTCTCCATCAGCCTGATAGAATGCAGCGAGATATATGTAGGATTGTATTGAGCCCGCTCGCATTTTCTTTGGGAGCACCATCGCCGCAACAACTGTACCTGATCAATCAAAGTAAACAACCTGGAAAAGACGTCAGTGGTACAAAGAGAAATAAAGATAATAATAGTAGCAGGTGGTGGGGAAAAAAATCTCTCTCAATGTTTTTATTTTGATTTTTTTAATGTAGTCTAATCAACCTAATTGTGACAAATTGGCACCAACAGGAAACACCTCCCCGGCAACGGCGCCAAAAACTTGATCGGCCCCGAAATGCAACCCAAGAGCACGACCAAAAACTTGGTCGGCCCCGGATACACGTCCCGGAGCGACGACTGTAGTTTTACCGCAAGCGCACGGCAAAGTGGCGAGCGGGTATCGAACACGAGGAGGTGGTGTTGGTTCCAATCTATCCTAGGTTGGTTTGACTACGAATGTTTTATTGGTGGAGATGGCTATGGTATGATGTAATGGCAATGGTGGTGGATGTCGGTGTCGACGATAAAGAAATCGGTTCGAATATCGATTCAAATACAATATAATAAAAGAGGGAATTTGCCTTGCGGCGATCCTGTCACAATCGTCGGGCAAAGTATGGGGATATAAAGCCAAATAAAGACGTCTAGGGCTAGGGAATTCCCACTACGGATCGTCATACATCATCGTAAATAGTGAATCTCAATATTACTAGACTTGTGTTGAGGTGAACTAGTCGTAACTGAATAGAGAACCAAGCTCACGCTCTCGCGCTATTGCCGGTCTATAACAACCTAGATTAGGGCCCAATCTCTTGCAAACCCTAACCTAAGCCGCTAGCATGAAGATCGACATCATCGTCCAATCGCTCCTCGAGCCCACTCTCGTGCAAACTCGAGTTACGATCTAGGTTGTGATAGTTCGTATTCGTCCAATCTCTTGCAAACGAATATGGGTATAGATTTACAATTAAAAATCCTAGCTTTGGTCCAATCTCTTGCAAACCAAGTCTAGAGAAATCCAATTGTAAATCTAAATCGAATATCTAGGCCTTCCCATCGATTAGAATCCAATCTCTTGCAAATCCCAAATCGATGGAAATCCCTAGCTATCCGTAGTAAATCAATCACAACCTAACCTCCTAGCAATTCTAGCAATTTAGAAATTCATTCATCACAAATATGAAATTAGATCCATAGGGTTCATCCCCAAACCCTAGAACAACAAATCTACTCTAGCATAGCAATAAGGATATATGAATCAATAAAAATCATTGCTTGCATACAAAAAAATAGAAAAACAAAGATTCAAATAAAAAGAAGAAAATACTTAGCTTGATGAAGATCTTCAATCCAAAATACAAGCTTTTAGATCCAAGAGGGGGCCTAGGGCATGGCCTAACCTCTAAAAATAACTCTAAGAAAACATATGGGGGCTAAGAAAACATAATGGGATCCCCTCTAATGGTGGCTACAAACCCCTTAAATACTCCCCCCAAAACCCTAGTAAGAAACCCTAGAAAACCCCTCAAATTCGTGCCCAAAAACAGCCCAAACTGCAACTTAAAATCTGGGCCCAGGCCGCACTCGGCCGAGTGGAAAATGTGACTCGGCCGAGTGGAAATTCCAGCACTGCAGCATCAACTTGCAGAAATTCTCCAGATTTCATCCGACCTCCGATTTGCGCGTTCTTGGCGGCGTTGGAATCGTCATGAAGTCTACTATCCATAAAAAATATGAGAAAAATAATTTGCTTGTTAGAATGATAGCAGATTTCAAAAGAGTGGGAGGCTATCTGAAAATCTGGGCGCTGCATGTCCTCGGCATCACTCGGCCGAGTTGACTTCTCTACTCGGTCGAGTGGGCTTCTCTACTCGGCCGAGTGATAGACCCTGAAAAATTCCAGTAAGTCAGGGGTCTTGGGGGCCTGTCTTCGGAGGTGACTCGGCCGAGTGGCTTTACTCACTCGGCCGAGGGACATTCGGTAATCGGCCGAGTCGAAACCCTCAATCGCCTGACGGATTCCAGTAAGTCTGGGATTTTTGCTTGCCGTCATCGTGATGCCACTCGGGCGAGTGGTGTCTCCATGCCCGGCCGAGTGTGATGGCGATGCTCGGCCGAGTGCACGCTGATACTCAATCTGCTGCGTGTCCGATCTGGCCGGCCGAGCGGGCTTCTTTGCTCGGCCGAGTGACTCCTTCACTCGGCCGAGTGGCATGCTGAAAATGCCCAATCTTCTCCGTTTCTCCTCCTCGTCGCTCCTACGGAGTTCCTTCTTCTTCCACCCGTCTCCCATCGCCAAATAGCCCTGAAAAGAGCCTTGGGTGACGCTCCGGAGTGGGTGCAAGTCCCTTAAGCTCCTTTTGCTCCCGATCGCTCCATATCTCCTGAAATCCGACAAAAACAAGAAATAGTGAAAAGTAACACAATATCACCGAATAATCGTGAAAATCGCAATATGAGCAACCGAAATGGCATGCAAATATGTAGAAAAAAGGTGTAAAATATGGACCGATCAGTGACATTCAAGCGACCAGAGGCTCCACCTCCGACACAGAAGGGACCTTCATGCTACAGATGCGGGAAGTCAGGGCATGTGCAGAGAGACTGCCGAGTTACGAGTGCCAGGTGCTATACATGTGGAGAGCCGGGACACATCAGCAGATTTTGCCCACAGTCGGGTCATGCCCCGGTGCCGCCGGCATCAGCAGCTGTCCGGCCTACACAGCAGAGACCTCTTCCACCACCGCCAAAACGGCTTGCCCTTCCGGCACCGTCAGGATCGAGACCGTCTGCACCGAGAGGACCCCCTCCACCTCCCCAGCAGCGACGAGGGAACCAGGGGCAGTTCCTCCACCGAGGCGGCAGCAGTACACCATGACCCCAGTAGAGACTTCGGAGGGTGCTGGTCGATTGATCACCGGTATGAATCTTGCCTCTATGCAGTCTATTAGATTTGAGCCTCAATTATTCTATTTAGCTAGTTGGCTGAGTTTTATTGTTGTGATACTTAGGTATTGTTAGAGTAGCCTCCTACCCTGCTATGTCCTTATTTGACACTGGAGCGTCACATTGTTTTCTGTCGAAGAAGTTTGTGACACAACACTCCATAGTAGTTGACACATTTGCTGCTAATTGGAATGTTCACACCGGAAATGGGGTTATGTAACGACCCGCTCTCGGGGGCCCGTTACTTTTTTGATATTTGCGCAGGTCCTGCAGTTAACCAGTGAAACCAAAATAGCCACGATGCAGAGATGTACAAAAATACCCAAATAGTGTCCAATTATTACAATCCATACCGTACAAATTATTCCAACAATGATACATGAAAGAAAGAAAGTACACAACTGAAAATAGCTCTGGAAGCTGCGGTCTCATGGTCGAAGTCTGGCGCTATTAACTCAAGAGCATCTGCCTCCATATGTACGTCGTCTGCGGTGCCACGGAGATGGAACCGTAGGTAAGTCACAACAATTCTAGCGATAGAAAAAGAGGAGTGCACAAATATGGAGCAGGCTATAGTAAACAAGTGCGGAAAGTAAAGTAAAAGCGAACATGCATGCAAGAGCGATAAGTAAAGTGCTAGTGTAGTGTGCAAAGCTAAGGTGACGGTACAAGTGTAAAAGTAAAGTACAAGAGTAACAACTGTGGCATGGTAGCAACAATGTTTTAACCAGCAGGCAATAGTAAAACTAGAGCTACGTGACTTATATAGGAAGGTACGGTATGCAACCATTGAGCTCATCTCCTGCCACAGGGGCGCTCACCCGGGCGGATCTCATTTCACTTCAGTCGGTACATTTCATTCAGTCGGTCAGTACTGTGCACTGTGTAGATGGCTCGGCGGTCGCTCCCGCACTTTCACCAATATAAGTTTACCCCAAAAAACCCAGTGCAGTGCCAACTATATTTAAGCATTCAATTTCAATAAGTTGTTCCAGCAGTATGAGGTCAATGCGGTATATCACTCAGTCATTGTGTTGCAATACGGTATGTCAATTTTGTTGTTCCAAAAGTAAAGACATTCGAAGGCATTAACGACACTCCAAGAGCTTCGCTTGTTGAAAAGTCAAGGCAGAAACCTCAAGAGAGAATGTCAGTCCTGAGCAATGATTTGAAGTCCAACAACTAAGTCACCGATCCATGCTTCGAGCATGCGGTATTTACACTATTTTCCATTACGTACACTATCTAGATTTCTAAGGTTAGAATTTACTGTGACTTACACTGTTGGGATCGTCGTAGCAAGACGAGGATGGAGTTAGAGCGCAGGGATTGGTACCTGCAAACACAAGAAATTATTAGCTAAGGGCTACTCTAATTATTATCTAATTAATTGGACGGTTTGATTTTAAAACTGATTAAAACGGCGATGAAAAGTGTTCTAAATTTTTATATAGACTAGATATGATAAAAATAGTTTTACTGCAAGAGAAAATATTTTTCTGAAGTTTATAGTAATTTTTAGAATTTTTAAAAGCTCAAAAACAATTTAAAATCTGTTTTCCAATTAGTAACGTATTTATTCCACAATTTATTCTGGATGCAATCTGCATCGGAAAGTTGCAAGTGATGTGTCAAAACGACCGTCTCGAAGAGTACTTTAGCATATATTTTTATCACATATTAGTTTACGTTAAAATAAGAAGATACTGATTTTTAAATGAAAATAACGGATTTAACTTTTAGGCTTAAAAATTAATTCTGGAAAAACTAAGCGTCGGATTGAGACGAAACTAGTGCCATTGGGTCCAGAATATTATTTCTGATTTTCTGAAGCTAGTCTCACATTTTTCTAGGTCCTATATTTTAAGTTATAGATTAAAAACCATTAACACCTATTTATTAATTAATAAAAAATACGAAAATACGAAATGAATCCCATATTTACGATATTGCCATCGTATATAACTTACGCTCTTCGTCGTCTTCGTGCATGGCTGAGGGCGGGGGTGTCACGTCGGCGGCGGAGCTACTTGATGGGCGGAGGAGGGCGACAGTCGGGAGAGGAGCTCACGGCAACGGCTTCCCGGCGGTGCTCGGAGGCGGACGAGGGTGGCTGCAAGCGGCGGCGACGGCAGCAACCAGTGCAGCGGCAGCGAGGGCTTGGGGCGCTCGGGCTTCACGGCGACGACTTCCCGGCGGTGCCCTGAGGCGGGGCGACGTCGGGTGCGGAGGAGAGGAGGCGGGGGCGACCCAGTGGCGGCGGCGATCACCGTGGGGGCGTTCGAGGGCGCTGCAACGTCGACGTGGCGGCGGACTTCAGTCGGAGAGGGGGAGGCGTCGAGTGGGATCGGCGGTCGTCGATGGCTCCGGCGAGGGCTCTTGGTGGCGGAGGAGGCCGTACGGCGAGGAGAGGGTCGGGGTGGTTCTCCGGTGAGAGGGAGAGGGTAGCGAGAGAGAGTTGAAGAGTGAGGGCGTGCGAAAATTCTTGGCCTGGGTGATTCGAAAAATAGAGGGAGAGAGAGAGAGACAGTGTGTGTGTGTGTGTGTGAGGAGCCTGGGTTGTTAGTTATATAGGGTTAGGAAATAGAGTAGATGAGGGATGGGGGGGTTAGCTGAGAGAAATGGGTGGGGGTAGTTACGGGTTAGATTAGATGGGATAATTAGGGGGAATGGGGTTAAGGTAATTAATTAAGGTGCTTAGGGAGGTAATTAAGGTAATTAGTGAAACGAAATTACGAAAATGCCCTTACTAGTAAACGTGTCCGAAAAATTACAAAAACATACCCACGGGATCGTATCGTCGCGAGGATCACGAATACGAAGACCGTTTCAGGGTTTGAGCTACGGAAATATTAGTTTTAGGCCAAAACGTTTAGAAAGCGGGTTTGCGGGTTCTAGGCTGAAACGATATCCAAAAATTCTGAAATTAATGTGGGGAGCCATAAATGATCATAGGAGGTTATTGTAGAAGTTTGAAAAACTTTTGAAGACGTTTGAATAGAAAATAAATTCGTCGAGCCAAAACGGTAATTTTGGGAGATGAATTTTTCCAGAAATGTTTTGGGCATTTAAGGAAATCTGAAATTGTTGAAATACAATATGATAAGTCTAGTGTTTCAAAATATTTTTATAAGAATTTTTGAAATCAGTTTGAAACTCCTGATCAACCATTACAAAATACCCATTAAAATGAAATTACGTTAAATACGTAATTTACACGTATTGGAAAAATACAGGCCGTTACATTCTACCCTCCTTAAAATAATTCTGTCCTCGGAATTTAAAAAAAAATCTCTTTCGTTTAAAAATCTCTTTTGAAAATAATTGATGTTATGAAGAAGCTCAAGCAAATAAATGATAGAAAAGATAATGATCTAGTAAATCAGGTTGTAAATAACATGAAATATAATGTGACATCACAGCATCAAGAAAACAAGAGATGATGTCATGTACGAATACATACTATTGACATCACAATAGCTATTATAATAGCTACGATGATATACTGATCGTGAGTGTAATATCAAAAAGTGTTAATTCATACCTCCAATCACCTGGTCGATGTCTTCGACATCTTCTGCGATCATCGTGTAGGCCTGTCGTTGCGGGGGAGGTGGTGGTCGATGAGAAAGGAAAGCAAACCCTTGAAAAAAATCGGGTACGAGATAGAAATAGGGGCTAGAAGAGAAACACGAGCTCAAAAAGACGCAAACAGCCTACACTTACCATCCTCCAATACTTCTGAGCGTTCTTCGATCTGCTTCCGTTGTCGAACTCGAACTTCTGGTGATCGAAAACCGAATGCTACCCTCCTTAGAATAAACGTAGCTAGAGTTCAGATGAACTAAAAGTGATTTGGAAGAATTAGTAGAATGATCAGAAGGCCATCACTAGCTAAAGAAAGGGGTGCTAGTGATGAAGATCGATGGCGTTACATAATCACGATTCACATCCTTGCGGTCCAGCAGACACAGCCAGTGAAGTGACTAAGCCAGGATCACTTACACCCAGTCTAGCTAGGTTGATCCAACAACTTAGCCAAGCACATTGACCGGATCATGGTCCATTGAAGGAATCTTATCATTTAAATGTGTGCCATCATCAACTGAAGGAAAGGCGATGAAGCGGATAGATGGTTCAACCTATGAAAAGTCACGATAACTATTAGCAAAAGAGGTTACTACGAAGGGTATAACCAAGAATGGAACACGAGTTCCTAAGCAAGGGTTAAGAGTTCAAAGGAAGTGATGAGGATCAAGGAAGACCTAGTGAAGATGGTAATAATGACAATTTACCCGTATGTCCAATACAGGTGAACACTCGAGACAACCAGTACTCGAGAGTTCAATTTGAGTATTTTATATTGTACGCCCTGATCTTGCTATATTGTTCACGAGGTAGTTAGCGAGGACCTGCGATGGGCCACCAAACTTGTAACGACCCGCTCTCGGGTGCCCGTTACTTATTTGATATTTGCGCAGGTCCTGCAGTTAACCAGTGAAACCAAAATAGCCACGATGCAGAGATGTACAAAAATACCCAAATAGTGTCCAATTATTACAATCCATACCGTACAAATTATTCCAACAATGATACATGAAAGAAAGAAAGTACACAACTGAAAATAGCTCTAGAAGCTGCGGTCTCATGGTCGAAGTCTGGCGCTATTAACTCAAGAGCATCTGCCTCCATATATACATCGTCTGCGGTGCCACGGAGATGGAACCGTAGGTAAGTCACAACAATTCTAGCGATAGAAAAAGAGGAGTGCACAAATATGGAGCAGGCTATAGTAAACAAGTGCGGAAAGTAAAGTAAAAGCGAACATGCATGCAAGAGCGATAAGTAAAGTGCTAGTGTAGTGTGCAAAGCAAAGGTGACGGTACAAGTGTAAAAGTAAAGCACAAGAGTAACAACTGTGGCATGGTAGCAACAATGTTTTAACCAGCAGGCAATAGTAAAACTAGAGCTACGTGACTTATATAGGAAGGTACGGTGTGCAACCATTGAGCTCATCTCCTGCCACAGGGGCGCTCACCCGGGCGGATCTCATTTCACTTCAGTCGATACATTTCATTCAGTCGGTCAGTACGGTGCACTGTGTAGATGGCTCGGCGGTCGCTCCCGCACTTTCACCAATATAAGTTTACCCCAAAAAACCCAGTGCAGTGCCAACTATATTTAAGCATTCAATTTCAATAAGTTGTTCCAGCAGTATGAGGTCAATGCGGTATATCACTCAGTCATTGTGTTGCAATACGGTATGTCAATTTTGTTGTTCCAAAAGTAAAGACATTCGAAGGCATTAACGACACTCCAAGAGCTTCGCTTGTTGAAAAGTCAAGGCAGAAACCTCAAGAGAGAATGTCAGTCCTGAGCAATGATTTGAAGTCCAACAACTAAGTCACCGATCCATGCTTCGAGCATGCGGTATTTACACTATTTTCCATTACGTACACTATCTAGATTTCTAAGGTTAGAATTTACTGTGACTTACACTGTTGGGATCGTCGTAGCAAGACGAGGATGGAGTTAGAGCGCAAGGATTGGTACCTGCAAACACAAGAAATTATTAGCTAAGGGCTACTCTAATTATTATCTAATTAATTGGACGGTTTGATTTTAAAACTGATTAAAACGGCGATGAAAAGTGTTCTAAATTTTTATATAGACTAGATATGATAAAAATAGTTTTACTGCAAGAGAAAATATTTTTCTGAAGTTTATAGTAATTTTTAGAATTTTTAAAAGCTCAAAAACAATTTAAAATCTGTTTTCCAATTAGTAACGTATTTATTCCACAATTTATTCTGGATGCAATCTGCATCGGAAAGTTGCAAGTGATGTGTCAAAACGACCGTCTCGAAGAGTACTTTAGCATATATTTTTATCACATATTAGTTTACGTTAAAATAAGAAGATAGTGATTTTTAAATGAAAATAACGGATTTAACTTTTAGGCTTAAAAATTAATTCTGGAAAAACTAAGCGTCAGATTGAGACGAAACTAGTGCCATTGGGTCCAGAATATTATTTCTGATTTTCTGGAGCTAGTCTCACATTTTTCTAGGTCCTATATTTTAAGTTATAGATTAAAAACCATTAACACCTATTTATTAATTAATAAAAAATACGAAAATACGAAATGAATCCCATATTTACGATATTGCCATCGTATATAACTTACGCTCTTCGTCGTCTTCGTGCATGGCTGAGGGCGGGGGTGTCACGTCGGCGGCGGAGCTACTTGATGGGCGGAGGAGGGCGACAGTCGGGAGAGGAGCTCACGGCAACGGCTTCCCGGCGGTGCTCGGAGGCGGACGAGGGTGGCTGCAAGCGGCGGCGACGGCAGCAACCAGTGCAGCGGCAGCGAGGGCTTGGGGCGCTCGGGCTTCACGACGACGACTTCCCGGCGGTGCTCTGAGGCGGGGCGACGTCGGGTGCGGAGGAGAGGAGGCGGGGGCGACCCAGTGGCGGCGGCGATCACCGTGGGGGCGTTCGAGGGCGCTGCAACGTCGACGTGGCGGCGGACTTCAGTCGGAGAGGGGGAGGCGTCGAGTGGGATCGGCGGTCGTCGATGGCTCCGGCGAGGGCTCTTGGTGGCGGAGGAGGCCGTACGGCGAGGAGAGGGTGTAATGCCCTACTAGCTACTGCACAAGTACTAGAGGGGAGGTGAATAGTACTTTAAAATAATAAGGAGTATAATTCCAAATTAAATTGCAAACAACTACCAAATCAACCTTCTCTCACAACCGAGAGAATCACAAAGCAATATTAAAGAGTTTAATATGAAATAAACAATCTTACCACAAAATCCTATACCTTGAGTTTTTCTTACCCAAATGGTGAAATGAAGGATTTGAGGAAGATGAAGTCACCAAGACCTAGCACCAAGGAAATGACCAGCAATCGGTGACTAGGGATGATTTGGAGACTTGGATCAAGCAATAGCTTGAAGAGCTCACCAAGAACAACCTTCTCTCTAGATGGATTCTAGATCTAGAAATGAGAGAGAATGGGTTTCTTGTGAGGAAGAGAGCTTTTGATTAGAGTGAGAAAGGCTATCTCTTTTGATCTCAATGAATCTCTGAATGGAAGCTCTTACCTAGATAGAAATGACCTAGGTTCGTATTTATAGGGTCCCATAAAAACAACTTAGGTCATTCTCCAACGGATAGAAATCTGGGAGAATTAGTCGGTCAAAGAACAATCACTGACCGACTAGTTCATCAACTAGTCGGTCAGTCAAACAACGTGGACCGACTAAGTGAAGATCTGAGAAGAGATAGAATTTCAGACCTAGAGATCTAGTCGGTCCAAGAAGACTGTCTGACTGACTAGTTTCACAACTAGTCGGTCAGTCAGTGAACGTAGACCGACTAAGAGCAAAAAGAATTAGTCTGAGTACAAAGTGACTTAGTCGGTCCAAGAACAAAAGTTGACCGACTAATTTGTCAACTAGTCGGTCACCAAACATTCTTAGACCGACTAACGATAAATAGTAGCTTAGGAGAAATTTAGCATGAACAGTAAGTCACAACTAGTCGGTCAAAGAAGCATCACTGCTTCTGCTTGTCATACTTGTGCAGTACTCCTTTTCTTTGTTTAGAATCTTTGTGACTTACCTTCGGTTCCACTTGTGGCACCGACAGACGAAGATCAGATTGAGGAGATTGCTCCAGAGTATGAGGAGCCTGCGTACGACCCGGAGGCCACAGAGTTTTAGTTACTTTTCTGTCGGAGTGTGTATTGTACTATGTATTTCCGTTTCTGCATTTCCTTTCAGTATTTCCTTTCATGTATTGGTGTGAGAGAGTGTTGGTTGTTGTACTTTAATTTGGACTGTAATAATGTCTGTAAGCTGGTTCGAGTGTTGTTGGTACATCTCTGCGTTACAATACTCGAGGCCAAATTGTTAGTTCATGGATTATTTATGTTTGCTCATCATTAAAACCAAATCCGGGGAGTCCAATATTCAACAGAGGGTCGGGGTGGTTCTCCGGTGAGAGGGAGAGGGTAGCGAGAGAGAGTTGAAGAGTGAGGGCGTGCGAAAATTCTTGGCCTGGGTGATTCGAAAAATAGAGGGAGAGAGAGAGAGAGAGAGAGAGAGAGAGAGAGAGAGACAGTGTGTGTGTGTGTGTTTGAGGAGCCTGGGTTGTTAGCTATATAGGGTTAGGAAATAGAGTAGAGGAGGGATGGGGGGGGTTAGCTGAGAGAAATGGGTGGGGGTAGTTACGGGTTAGATTAGGTGGGATAATTAGGGGGGAATTGGGTTAAGGTAATTAATTAAGGTGCTTAGGGAGGTAATTAAGGTAATTAGTGAAACGAAATTACGAAAATGCCCTTACTAGTAAACGTGTCCGAAAAATTACGAAAACATACCCACGGGATCGTATCGTCGCGAGGATCACGAATACGAAGACCGTTTCAGGGTTTGAGCTACGAAAATATTAGTTTTAGGCCAAAACGTTTAGAAAGCGGGTTTGCGGGTTCTAGGCTGAAACGATATCCGAAAATTCTGAAATTAATGTGGGGAGCCCTAAATGATCATAGGAGGTTACTGTAGAAGTTTGAAAAACTTTTGAAGACGTTTGAATAGAAAATAAATTCGTCGAGCCAAAACGGTAATTTTGGGAGATGAATTTTTCCAGAAATGTTTTGGGCATTTGAGGATATCTGAAATTGCTGAAATACAATATGATAAGTCTAGTGTTTCAAAATATTTTTATAAGAATTTTTGAAATCAGTTTGAAACTCCTGATCAACCATTACAAAATACCCATTAAAATGAAATTACGTTAAATACGTAATTTACACGTATTGGAAAAATACAGGCCGTTACAGGTTATTTGTAGTGTCTCTGGGATACAGAACTGTCCTGTTGAGATCGGGGGACGAGAGTTGTATGCAGACTTTTTGGTGATTGAGTTACCCGACTATGAGACAGTGTTTGGAATGGATTGGTTGGAGATGTTCTATGCTAACATAGACTGTAGACTAAGGAGGGTAGTTTTTCGGATCCCTGACCATCCAGAGTTTGAGTTTTGGGATGGTAGTAGCGAGCTTGAGCCCTTGAAGTTTCGAGCTACGGTCGTGGAGTATTTGGACATGGAAGCAGAGCCTGTGTTATCAAGGGTTGTTGAAGAATTTCCTGACATCTTTCCAGATGACATCTTTGGATTACCCCCAGATAGGTCCCTGGAGTTTACTATTGATCTGATTCCAGGCGCTCAACCGATAGCGAAGGCTCCATACCGTATGGCCCCATCGGAGTTAGCTGAGCTCCGCAATCAGTTGACCGATTTATCAAATAGGGGATTGATTCGCCAAAGTGTGTCACCGTGGGGAGCGCCAGTGTTGCTTGTGAACAAGAAGGATGGATCTCGGAGGATGTGCATTGATTATCGGGAATTGAATAAGGTGACGGTGAGGGATAAGTACCCTCTTCCCCGGATCGATGATATTTTTGATCAGCTTGGTGGATCTTGGGTGTATTCGAAGCTAGATTTGCGAAGTGGGTATCACCAAGTGAAGGTGAGAGAATCTGATGTCCCAAAGACTGCATTCCGTACTCGATACAGTCAATATGAGTTTCTGGTGATGCCTTTTGGAGTGACGAATGCCCCAGCTACTTTCATGAGGCTGATGAATCAGATCTTCTTCGAGTATTTAGATAAGTTTGTGGTGGTATTTATCGATGACATCCTGGTTTACTCGAAGAATGAGGATGAACATGATAAGCATCTGCGGATGGTTTTGAATACCCTCAGGCAGCACCGATTGTACGCTAAGTTCAGTAAGTGCCAATTTTGGTTGACCAAGGTTGCGTTTCTTGGACACATAGTCTCTGGAGACGGAGTGTCTGTTGATCCTGAGAAGGTTGCCGCAGTAGAAGGTTGGCCTATACCTCGGACAGTCACAGAGATTCGAAGCTTTTTGGGGTTGGCTGGGTACTATCGGAAGTTCATTAAGGATTTCTCGAAGATTGCCTCGCCTTTGACTCATTTGACGAAGAAGGATGTTGCGTATGTCTGGTCGAAGGAATGCCAGTGTGCGTTCGATGAGCTGAAGCATCGGTTGACCACTGCTCCTATCTTAGCTATCCCTGACCGTTCGGGTGGATTTGAAGTTTTATGTGACGCGTCTGGCAGAGGACTAGGCTGTGTCCTTCATCAGCACGGGCGAGTGGTGGCATATGCTTCCAGATTGTTGAAGGAGCATGAACTGAACTATCCCACTCATGACCTGGAATTGGCAGCAGTGATCCTGGCTTTGAAATTATGGAGACATTTCTTGCTAGGTGAACACGTGAAGATATACACTGACCATAAGAGTCTAAAGTATGTGTTCACTCAGAAGGAGCTTAAAATGAGACAACGACGATGGTTGGAATTAATGGCTGAGTATGACGTTGATCTGCTATACCATCCTGGGAAGGTGAATGTGGTGCCAGATGCTCTTAGTAGATTACCTGCCGTAATGAAGCTAACCTCTCAACCACAACTTCGGTGGGCAATTCGACAGATGAGAATAGAAGTTGTACTCCCAGGAGAGAAAACTATTATGAAGGGGCTGCAGATCCAGTCTGATTTGGTGAACAGGATTAAGGCAGCTCAATCAGGGGATGCCAAGTTGAAGAGGATCCGAGAACAAGTGGAAGCTGAACTTCGTACCGATTTTCGTATTCACGAAGATGGGTCGTTGAGATTTGGGAACCGGGTTTGTGTGCCAAGTGGAGAGATTCGGGAAGAACTATTGAAGGAGGCACATAGTTCCCCATATTATATCCATCCTGGAGGGACCAAAATGTACCGAGATTTGAAGCAGTATTATTGGTGGTCAGGAATGAAGAAGAGTGTAGCCAAGAGTGTGGCGTCCTGCTTGGTTTGCCAGCAGGTGAAGGCTGAGCACCAGAGAACTGCAGGATTGTTACAGCCTCTCCCTATTCCAGAATGGAAGTGGGAGCATGTGACCATGGACTTTGTGACTGGTTTACCTCGGACGCCTAGGGGCAATGATGCGATTTGGGTCATCATAGATCGATTGACCAAGTCGGCACATTTTATTCCGTTTCGAGTTGGACAGTTAACAGAGAATCTGGCTAAGAGGTACATGGAGGAGATCGTGAAAATGCATGGAGTCCCAGTGAGTATAGTATCCGATAGGGATAGCAGATTCACCTCACATTTCTGGAAAAGTTTACAGGCTAGTCTGGGGACGCGTTTGAATTTCAGTACTTCATATCATCCTCAGACTGATGGACAGTCGGAAAGAACCATTCAGATTCTTGAAGATATGCTGCGAGCGTGTATGCTTGATTTCAAGGGTTCGTGAGAGGACCATCTGCATCTAGTCGAGATCACATACAATAACATTTATCAAGCAAGTATTGGCATGGCTCCCTTCGCAGCTCTGTATGGAAGGCAGTGTAGGTCTCCTTTAAGTTGGGATGAGGTTGGAGACAGGGAGTTTTTAGGACCAGACTTGGTGGCGGCAACAACAGATGTGGTGCGGACAGTCAGAGAGAATCTGCGCATCGCGCAGGACCGTTATAAGCACTGGGCTGATACAAAGCGGAGACCCTTGGAATTTCAGCCAGGGGATTACGTGTTCCTAAGGATTTCACTGGTTCGTGGGACCATCCGATTTGGCAAACGTGGGAAGCTAAGTCCTAGGTACATTGGTCCATTCGAGATTTCCGCTAAGGTCGGTGAAGTTGCGTATCGGCTAACATTGCCACCGGCACTCGAAGGTGTGCATAATGTCTTCCATGTGTCTCAACTCAGAAGATATGTGGGAGATCCCAAACATGTTGTAGATTTTTCAGAGATAGAAGTACGGTCGGATCTCATATATGAGCAGCAACCAGTGGCTATCTTGGACCGGAGGCAGAAGACGTTGAAGAAGAAGACCATTGACTTGGTGCGGGTCATGTGGCAGCAAGAGTCTCCGGGAGAGTCAACTTGGGAGCGAGTAGATGAGATGCAAGAGAAATACCCGTACCTGTTTGAGCAATGACTGTTGTATCTTATATTTTCTGCAGTTGTTGGGTATTGTATATAAATGACTGCTCTCCTGATTTTGTTAAATTTCCGAGGACGGAAATTTTTCTAAGGAGGGTAGGGTGTAACAACCCTAGTGTGCAAATACTAAGTAATCGTTAAATTCATCCAAGTTTCTCGTACATGTGCACACCAATCCCGGGGAATGGAGAGATTTGCAAATTGCCCCTCGATTTTTCATTTATACCCAAATGAGGGTATCATTGTAAGATTGGGTTTAAGGCAAATTTCTTTAAGTGAAGGGTTATTGTGAAAAAGGGAAATGAGATATTTGCAATGGTAAACTTGTAATAAAATCAAGCATTTGGATGGCTAATTTTGAAAAAGAAAGAAAGAAAGAAAAAAAAAAGAAAGAAAAGAAAAGAATTGAGTATGGCTTAGTACACCATACTAAAGTACACCATACTCTCCCCACCTCTCCCCCTCACCCTATGTCATACCTCACACTTCCCTCCATAATCCTTAAATCCATTTCCCCTCCCCTCTCTCCCCATTTTCAGTTCATGGCCGAAATTCACTAGAAAAAGAAAAAAAAAAGAAAGAGAGAAGAAAGAAGAGAGGAAGAAGAAGAAGAGAAGAGAAGAGGAGGAGGGAGAAGCCAAGCTTAAGGAGACCCCATTTCCGATTCTAGGCATCTCTTGAAGCTCCAAAAGAGGTAGGAACTTCTCACCTCTCCCTCTAGTTATAGGTGATGGAAAGAAGCTTGTATGTTTGGGTTTTCTTCGAAATTTGGGAAGAATGTTGTAGATCTAGGATTCTTGTTGCATGCTTGACAATTTGCTGAAACTTTAGATAAGTGCTGGGATTAAATGGCTATTAGTAATGCTCCAAAAAATTTATATGTTGTTTAATCCATAGTTATGAACAACTTTCATGTTCACAACTTCTCCAAATTCGAACTGTAAGTTGGAGTAAAAAATTCAGTCTTCAGAGCATGACTGTAATTCTGTCAACCTGTGCACTGTTTAGAAAAATGGATCTCACGATCTGCACACACATCAGAATTCTATGATTTTAGTCTCGTTGGAAAGCTAACGAATTTTTCTAAAACTTCACCAGATTGCTTACCATTCGAAATTCTGACTGAAAAGGTGCTAAAATTGGCCATCAAGACAGACCCAGAAAGCTGCCTGAAAAACAGAACTGACAGTCTTCACAAAATAATTCACCATAAATCACATACTCTATAGTTTTGCATGAAATTTTATATGTTAACTCAAAACTGCCATATCTACAACTTTCATTCAGTAAGATTTGTTAAATTCTCACTGGAAATGGCTGTTAATCATTGATGTTGTGACTGTTGACGAAATTTCAGCAAATTGCATTGTTTGCTAATGACTAGATTATTGTTTTGGTTTACTTCGGAACATATCGCTAATGTGGATTCATCAGTGATTAAGTGCTGTCTATGGGTATGCTACTTTATGTTGCAAGTTTGGAAATGGATGTTTATGTTTATGGCTTATGAAGCTCGCAAGTTGTTGTGAACATCCCGATGAAAAGAATGCATTGGATCTCAATTTACATGCCGCATACTCTAGGTTTAATGATTAGTTAAAAGACAACCTAGGGTGTTCTCGTTCCACTCGAAGTGGGTGAGTGCCCTAGGAGGGGTTGGAGAAACCAAGGTAACGAGTGAGCATGCGGGGGATGTACTGCTGAGTTGTGGGCCACTCCCGACGAGCCCTCATCGGCGGGGAGTTGGTGCGGTTGTGGTTGAGATTGGTTGTGTTGGTGAATGGCTTCTTTCGTAAGAGCTTGTCTCGGGAAGTCGTAGCATTCCACCCACTATACCGGGTGAGGTCCAGTCCCCGATGTCTGACCCGTTACTGAGGTTTCGAATTCATGCATGAAAACTAACCTATAAAGAAAAAAACAGTAACTCTGGAATGTGATGCCTTTTCCTTTGTTGTGATTCCTTGTTGTGCACTATGATTAGAGTAGTAAAGTTGTGGAGTTCCTACTAGGCACGCTGTGACGTGTCCTCCCCCCTACAGGTCCAGGCACTGGTTCTCTGGCGGCGGGCCCGGGAGTGGAGACCCCGGAGGGCAGCTCGTCTCAGCAGGGTCCGTAGTGTTGTGGTTAGTGTGGGTCGCGTGGTGTAGTTTTGGGTTGTGTGTGTGTGATGAACGCAGTGATGTACCCATGTTCCCTTTGTACCCCGTAGGGTTGAGTTGTACTTTTATGGGAGCTTTTGTTGTTGGGGTTGTACAGTGGACTTGTGCATTAAGTAGCGGTGCTCTGTGACTCTTGGATGTTCTGTTCGTCGTATTTTACCTTACTGCCTGTGTTGTAGTGTCTTGTACTATCCTTCTGTGTTGGAGCTGTACAGTTCTGTTAATCGTTCAGTCTGTACTTTACTGCCTGTGTTTCCTCAGCGTTTCCAGTGGCCTGCGTGACTTTGGTGTGTACTTTAGCGCTTGGTACTCTAATACCGCGGCTTGTCACGTCGACCCTCCCTATTTTGGGCAGCGGGGCGTGACACCTTGCGAGGGTCGATTATTATCCGGAAGAAGTACTTAAACAGCTAAATGGATGGTCGAACCCCACAAAGCTCACAAAATACAACGAAACAGACCAGGGGAGGAATGTCTTGTGTGCAAGTTGACAGAGAGAAAGCCCAGAAGAGCATAGGATCTCTATGATGAAGGGTTGAAGAGGAAAGCGAAGCCCAATACGAAAAGCTTTGGGGTACACTCCAACATCGCTCCTCCGAGGAAAGCAAACTCTCTCATCAAATCCTGACAACCTAACCCTATAAGGGGGACAGAGGCAATCCGACCAAACCCTAGCAACTAGATTATGGGAGAACTCTGGCACCTTCTCCAGAATCACTTGGGGGACCTCTACGTTTGGATCACTGCGACGAATGGGAGGCGCTAGTTCTATGCGAACCCCTTTCCCTTTACAAGGAACCTCGTCGCGCGTTGAGGAGGTCGAAGGCGCAACACGAGCTCTTCATGGGATGGCTCCTGTATCCTTACTGGTGGAAACTTACCCATATGGATTTAAAGAGGAATCAAGATCAGTTAGGAAAGATACCTTATCAAGATCAATTAAACTCCAAAAAAAGCAATGAAGGAGCCAAGCTTTCAAAAAAAGTGGAGGCGGTGCAAGAAAGCTTTTTTCTTCTCATCCCCTTCTTTTATATAGAGGAGCCCAACAAAAAGATGACCGATGAGTGACACATGTCTGAGCCCAACCTCAAGGAACGATGAGGATTGATTTAGAAACGAAAGGTTTTTGGCGGCACAAATCAAATCAACCATTTCGAAGATGCGCATTTAAGAAGGATACACATCATGTGGTCTCAATCAGCGTTATTTCCTGAGACACGAATGATGGGGGCCATTGTTGGTGCACGGGTACGGCCCAAACGGTATCAAGATACACGACCTAGTTAGAGCCGATAACCCGCAACCCGTCATTAATGCTGAATAATACTCAGTCAAACGAATGACTCATTCGACCGTTGAACTCCTGCTGATACTCAGGGAGGAGTTAATGAGACCGATTAGGCGGCCGTTATCATCAATCACAGAAAAGATCCTGTCCTAATCAATAAGGGACGGTTATTCGCAATCGTGAGAACAACACCTATAAATACCCGAAAGGACAATGCTAAAAGGGTTCCAACTCCCAAGATACGAGATCTAATACTCGGACATCACAAATTCCAACTTATATTTCTTCCATAAAAGAGCTTGCGACGCTAGATCTGAGACGAGCCTCTGTGGGTCGATCTCAGCTGCTCCAAGCTCCATCCATCTCTTAAGTCTCATTCTAACTTAAGCATCGGAAGGGATCTGGGTCGGGACCCAGATCCGACCCACTCCCCCCTGACGCTTCCTTGTGGTGCAGATCATCGAGTCCCGATCGAGCGAGAAGGTCGTGCCTGAGCTTTTCAACATCGATCAACCGAGGCTCGACCCGTTCCAGGGGAGAACTGCAAGTAGACTACCAACAACCAACGACCCATGTTCTACCAACCTATGGTCTCATTCAACCGACTGAAGAAGCTCCAATTCAGCAAGAAAGGGTCCACGTCACTATCTTGATTGTTTCGATCATTTAGCCTTAACACAGATGCTTGACGGCATAGATTTGGCAGCACGTAAAAAACAACGACGACACTTTTGCCATCAAAGCCCAATATTAAAAAATTTTATTTTGGTTTCTGAACAAGAGTACATTTTCTAAAATCACAGTTGGGACGTCATGCTCAACCACCCCGGTCTCTAAAAATAAACATTTGCCAACCAAAAGTTTTCACAGGCAAAACTCGGCTATAAATTCCACAATGTTCTTATCTGAGCTCCCGCCCTCGCCAACGGCCGCCGTAGCCAAGTCCATCCACTTGGCACAGTTCTTTCTGATCTCCTCGCTCCTCTCCCCCTCCATCACCTCTCCGATGCACCTCTCGAACTCAGCTCTCCTAACAGTTCCACTCCCATCCTCAGCCTTAACCCTCACCCCAACTCCCCACACTTGGTCTATGTACTTCGCATCCGTAGCCTGATCCGTCCACTGCGGGAACCCAACCATCGGCACGCCCATAGCAATCCCCTCCATCGTCGAATTCCACCCGCAGTGCGTAACAAAGCACCCGACCGCATCACTTGCCAACACGTCCAGCTGGTTGCACCAAGTCACCACCAGCCCTTTGCCTGCAGTCTCCTCCACAAAATCAGTGGGAAGTGTGGCCAACTCGGATGCACGCACAACCCAGAGAAAGCTATACTTGGTATTGGCCAGTGCCGACGCGAGCTCAGCGGTTTGGTCCAGGCACAGAGATGCCATGCTGCCAAAAGAGACGTAGATCACGGAATCACGAGGCTTCGAGCCGAGCCAAGGGATGTAAGGCTGGGTGTCCGGTGCGTGGAGGTTGAAGGCGTAATGCGAGTCCCATGGAACACGGTTGTCGACGTAGGCAGACGGCAGCGTCGGGCCAATTGATTTTACTCGCCACGCCGATTCCATCCATTTGAATTCCTGCACTCCGTGAGAATCATCGTCGATGACGAGTTAATCAGCAGCAGATAAAAAGATTGTATTATTGAAAGTTTTCGGAAGTCAAAAGGGGTGTCAGGAGCAGCTGAACAACGCTATTTACCTCAGCCTCAAGTTCCTTGAATGAATTAATCAGTACCACGTCTGCCTTGTCCAAGTTATTGAACTGCTTCAACACCAGCTCCAAATAAGCCGGGTACTGACCCGGAACCCGATCCGATAAAAACGACGGCAAATCCCTCGGTTCAAACCGGGGCAGGCCGGCCGCCAACTCGACCGCTTCGGTGACCGGATACTTGAGCCTGCCCTCCCACACTTGCCAATAGATGGCATCCACCGCGCACGACTGCGTGAAGAAGCCGGCCGTCCGCAGCCCGAACCGCTCTGCCACCGCCCGAGCCCACGGCAAGAACGCGTCGTAGGCCAGGACATGAACCGGGTTTCCTCTGGACCGGAGACGCTCAATCAAATCCGCCAGCGTCTCGGACCCAACGGCCTCGAGCCGGGCGAGGCGGTCCTCAATGCTGGCCGCCTCGGAGAAGCCACCCCGGTCTAACCCGTCCGAGAAGGACTCGATCGAGACCGGCCCGGGCTGAGGACGGGTGGAGCGGATGATGAACCGGGTGGTGGCGAGGGTGGTGCGGATGCCATGGAAGGAGAGACGCTTGGCAAACTGGAGCATGGGATTGATGTGGCCCTGGCTTGGATATGGGACGAGCAGAACATGGGTCTCATTTCTTCTCTCCATCTCTCTGAGTCGCCCACTGGCTTGTTTTTCGTGAATCGCATTGGTGGCTCTTTATATAACGAAGAGAGTGGAAAGAAATTCAAGTTTCGGCGGCTCAAGGAAAGAAAACCAAAGCATCTTTCTTTCTTATGGTGCCATGTGTTCAGTGTTTCTTTCTATACACACAATGATGTTGACGGCGAAATCGCTTGAAGAAGGTAGTGATACAAGAGTGTATGTATATTGCTGTTGTTATGTTATCTATTATATTTTAGGATCCCTCAAGCGATGCGACTTTTATTGCCTTAAAAGGCAAGCCTAAATACACAGAACTAGCAACATATATTCCCTAATCTTCAGTAAGATACTCGACTCCTGTGACCTCTTAATCCGTATTATTACTAAACTCCTGTGATCGCCGAACAGGCCAAAATGTATACGTCAGGCATGCGGTCATGCAAGCATCCGAATGATCGCATAACAGGCCA
This sequence comes from Scilla litardierei, assembly GCA_030789695.1. Taxonomy (NCBI): domain Eukaryota; kingdom Viridiplantae; phylum Streptophyta; class Magnoliopsida; order Asparagales; family Asparagaceae; genus Scilla; species Scilla litardierei. The sequence continues at coordinate 39,013,946 of CM061138.1, read as the reverse complement.
AAATCTTGTATACGTCAGGCATGCGGTCATGCCCGCATCCGAATGAATCAATGGGAGCTATAGCTACATGTACATATTATTTCCGAATAACTATGCTCCTTAAATGTATTGAGAACTTCCTTTCCACTGTTTGCTGGAGGCTAGTGAAGCTAGGCAGAACAAACTATCTTGACAATGCTGGGTTGAATGCTTTTGTATCCTGGGGAAATGGGTTTACGCTAATCAATGAGTAAATTTTCTTTTTGGCTGGCCTTAAAAAATCACACTCGGTTATTTTCTTTGACATACTTTATTTTGATCATTATGTTTTAAAACTCCAAACAACTCATTTTAAATGGGCCCGAGAGGGTTTTGCTTTTTAATGCGCAAAACCTAACGAAACCGCTAAATTTGTGACACATGCATGAAAGAGCAAAACTTTTTGGGTTCACTTGAAAAATAATGGTTTATGCTTTTAAAACATGAAGATCAAAAGAACAGATCGGGTCGTCAGAAAAAATGGGAGGTTATGTTTTTTACTCTAGCCAAGGAGATATTTTCTCCATGTCTAGCTAATACACGTGTGTGTGTGAATAATGAGTATCATATGACATATGAGTTTAAGACTCATATATTGCTTCCTGTTGTGAACGGTTATTTAACCGTAGTTGGGTGAGATTCTGGGCTATCCTACAGATAGGCCCATATCATTGTAAGCCCATATCTGTATTCCCCAATTGCCTATAAATAAAGAGCTGTGGGCTCCTCCCCCAGTAGTTGATTCATAACACGTTATCAGCACGACTCTAAAAAAATTTTCTTTTCCACAAAATTTTCTTTCCGTTCGTTGCGAAAGCGTAGGCGAGACGGGAGATCCACGAGCGCGGTGCAAGGCTTCCTCCATCAAGGGTCGTCATCCGCGTAGGGCTTCGAGCAACCGTCGCTATATCCGGAGGACGGATATAGAGGTAAAAACACTAAAAACGATATTTTTTTATCATACGTATGATTACCCCTCCCCTAGATCTCGCAAGATCGATATGGGGATTATTTGTCGCCTTGAAAATGACGGACTTTTCATCCCAAAAACTCAATTTTTAGGGCCAAAACCCTAATTTTGATCTCTCCGGCGGCTAGCCGTCGCCGGAAACCCCCCCCCCCCCCCCCTCGCCGGAAACCTCCCCCTCGCCGGAAACCCCCCCCCCCCCACCTTGGCCGCCTCCCCCTGCAGGGGGCGGCGGCCCCCGTGGCCGCCTCCCCCTGCAGGGGGGGCGGCGGCCCCCGAGGCCGCGCCCCCCAGCAGGGGGGCGGCCTCCGCGGCCGCGCCCCCCTGCGGGGGGGCGGCCCCCGTCGCACCCCCTGCAGGGGGCGGCAGCACCGGCGGCTGCGCCCCCTGCAGGGGGCGGCGGCTGCGCCGGCCCCCCCAAAACCCTAACTTGTTGATTAAAAATGATAAAGCCTGTGGGCCTGAAGCCCACAGGCCGGCTGTGGGCTTCAGGCCCATAGGCCAATTATTTCTTCAAAAAAAAGAAAAAAACAGATCTGTGGGCCTGAAGCCCACAGCAGATCTGTGGGCTTCAGGCCCACAGAATTCAAAAAAAAGAAAGAAATCAGAGTCTGTGGGCCTGAAGCCCACAGACCTGTTGTGGGCTTCAGGCCCACAGATTTTCAAAAAAAAAAGAGGCTTATGGGCCTGAAGCCCATAGGTCAACTGCGGGCTTCAGGCCCGCAGGCTGGTTTATCTGAAAAAAATTTGGGGGGAGGCAAAGGACTATAAACTTGCCTTAAAAGGCAAATTATTAGCCTAAAAATTAATTTAAAATGGGGATTCAAGGGCAAAATATTCATGAAAAATCACGGTAAATTACGGGACAAATATCGGGCAGGCGAGGACTTTTTGGGGATTCTTGGGGGGGGCTTTTGGGATGATGAGGGAAACTTTTCCCTCTGACAAAGAAGATGTTTATTTTGGGCTCTTAATCAATTTAATTGATTAAACCCATTCAATTTACAACCTTTGCATTGTAATGATTTTTTTCTGCAAAAATCATATTTATATGCTTTGCATCTCTGGTATATTCTGTTGGATATTATATGCGTGGTTGTGCATTGTATTTAAAACTTAATAATTAGGAAGATCCTGCGACCGCTCTGTCGTTAGTAACATAACCTAACGGTGTATGACGTTGCCCAGTGGTCCAATAATTATTAAGTGTTTAAATTATTTATCCATCTCTGCGAATATTAAATGCATGTGATGCCTGTGATGCCTGTGATGAAAATGTCTGATGAAAATGTTGATGAGCACAATATTTCTGCATGAATTGCTAAATGTGGTTTTTGGATCGGCCGTTTAGTCCCACAGTTTATTACCCGCACTTTTCTTTTATTTTTGAGAGAAATTGTAGTGAGGAATTTATGTAAATGTCAAAGAAAGAAGACCAACTTCCATGGAGACGGAGGCCACGCTTGAAGATGAAGATATCATATGGGACCCACGGGGTTTCCAAAGTTGTATTTTCATTTTCGTTAAGCTGCAAATTTGTATAATTTGGACTGTGGACTTTTTTGGACTCTTTTCTTGTGGGACTGGCCGATCCACACATTTAGCTTTTCGTTAAATATTGCCTCCGCATGAAAATGTTTTCTCTGATTAATTATTAATTCATGCATGTTTGTGCTCTGCTAGATAAATGGCTAATATTGCAAGCGTTAATTTCGAAGTACTGGAAGCATCAGGTAGAAACTATCTAAGCTGGTAGCTAGATGTAAAGTTTCACCTGCGGACAAAGTCCCTCATCGCTGTTGTGACTGAAAAAGAAAATGTTTGCGATATAGAGAAGGCGCAAGCCATCTATATTCGCCGCCATGTGGACAAGACCTTAAAGGCTGAATACCTTACGGTCACAGTTCCATTTGAGCTATGGACTGCCCTTGAGGACATGAATAAACATCAGAAAGATGTTATACTCCCAAGGGCACGATATGAGTGGGAGAACATGAGAGTACAACTCAGCACTTTTTAGTCCATTGCTGAGTACAACTAAGCACTTTTTAGCATCACCTCACGCCTGAAGTTGTGTGGTGAGAATGTCTCAGAAGATCGCATGCTGGAAAAGACGTATACATCCTTCCATGAAAAAGATGCGATACTCATGCAGCAATACCGTGAACACAGGTTCACTAAGTATTCTGAGCTGCTGTCATGTTTACTCATGGCTGAGCAAAACAGAGAGCTTCTTCTCGCCACTCACAATATGCGCCCTCCCGGCACTGCCCCCCTACCAGAAGCTCACCATTCCTCTTCCTTCAAAAAGAAGAGAGATAATAAAAGAAAAGAATGACCACAGAAGGGGGTCAACAGAAAAATGCCAAGGGCCATGTACAACAGCAGCGAAATAATGAAAGTAAGCGGAAGTTCACGTGGCACGGAAATGACAAAAATGATTCACCCCCACCCAAGAGGGAATGGGAAGACCAGTGCCATAATTGTGGCATGAAAAGCCACTGGTCCAAAATGTGCCGAACTCCGCAGCACCTCCAGGATTTGTATAATGAGAACAAGAAAAATAAAGCTGAAACAAACCTGATGACCTCTGATGCTCCAGTCAAGTTTTCAGCTGACGACTTTGAAAATGATGACATGCTTGTTTAGCTTTTACTTTTATCTTAGCAAACTGTTTAGAACATTTCATGTTATGAGAGCTTTTGCATTATGCAATCTGTTTTTGAATAAAATTTTTAGTATACAATAAATGAAAATGTTTATCTAAATATGCATGTGCCGATACGTTTCATCTTTTGAAACTGCTCTCATAAATGCTTAGTAGACAATAAACACGTACGATTTCTTTCAATACAAAGCCCAATATCAGGGCTATATTGAAGATCCAGGGAATGCAACACAGTTGCCCCCAAACAACACAAAAATAATGGATGCACTAATCCCTCCGAATTCCAAAAAGAAACTTTCTAAGTTTCAAGGACATCCGTTTCAACGGATCCCACTTGGAAACAGCAAATGTAAATGAAAAATTACCGTATGCAACGTCTCAAGAAAAAGGAGTAAAATCCACACTTGAACGTTTTGAGAGCCTTATTGGCCTCTACCATACGAAGATTCGGAGAAAGGAAGCAGAATTAAACGGAGCACCTGAAGTGCCCTACATCAGCCGAGTTTTTACTCTGGCATGATGGACTTGGCCACCCTGGATTTGTGATGATGCACAGCATCTTATCCTATGGGTATGACTTGAAGAACCAGAAGATTCTTCAGAAGGGAAAATTCACTCGCATCCCTTACTATAAGGGAAGATTAATTACAAGGCCATCTCCACGAAAAGTTGAAAAAGGATCTCCACGCTTCCTCAAAAAGAATACAAGGAGACAGATGTGGATAAAATCCACCACCCCTAGTGGGCTATTTTGGTACTTCATTGTACTGATAAATGCATCCTCAGAATATTCGTACGTATGTCTACTACAAGACCTGCAACTTAGCTTTTCCAAAGCTATTGGCACAAGAATAAAAATGTTGCGGGCACATTTCCCAGACAATAAAATGTTGTAAATAAGTCTGGTTAATGTTGGGAAATATACCTCCCAGTCTTTTCAAAAGTACTGCCAATCAACGGGAATTGAAAATGAACATACAAGTGCCGCATGTTCATACCCAAAATGGGTCGGCAGAGTCACTGAAAAGTAGACTCCAATGGACTGAACGTCCATTAAATCCCGATTGCCTATGGATGCATAGGGACATGCAAACTCTGCATGCTGCATCGTAAATGAAAATAAGACCCTCTGGAGGTCAGAGTCTCCAACGCAATTTGCATATGGAATGCCACCGAATATTTCTCATCTGAGAATCTTCGGTCGCGCAGTCTTAAATCCCCATTGCACCACCAAAGAGGACCAAAACGGTACTCAACGTCGCCTAGGTATCCATGCAGGGTTTGACTCACCCTCACTTATAAGATACCTAGAACCCCAAACGGGGGACGTAATTAAGGCACACCTTGAAGACTGTGATCTCGATGAGACGAGTTTCCCAAAAATAGGCCCAGATACTGGAAAATCTGGCGCGAAGAAAATTATAACGTGGGATACAAACAGCTTGACCCACTATGATCCGGTAACAATACAATGTGTAGATGAGATCCAGAAGATCTTCCACATTCAGAACACTGTTCACTAATTACCGGAATCATTTATTGACAACCAGAAGATTGTCAAATCACACATCCCTGCTGCAAAAACTCCAGCTAAGATTGACATCCCCGAGAATGGATGCAATCCACCAGCAGCAGAAGTGGCTGATCCTCAACAGAAAAGAGGCAGACCACCAGGCTCCAAGGACAGAAACTCCTGGAGACCTTAAGACAATACTACCACAGGAAAATGAGCTCTTGTCCACACCATCACCCTTCCCAGAATCCACTGCAGAGGAATTGCCGGGAAAAAGTGAAATTAAGTAAATGTTGTACGTACTGGGGAGGTGTTGGACAGATAGAACATAAATTGTCGACAATGTATTCACGTATCATATTGCCATATACATCGCAATGGCGATGATGTTTATAAATTATCGTTCCACACTCCGTTGCTAGAAGGCAAACGTAGAGATTGATCAAACGTGGAACGTGGCAATAAAAGATGAGCTGGACTCACTTATGAAACGTGAAATGTTCAGACCTGAAGTCCAGACACCAAAAGGTGTCAAACCTGTGGATAAAACAAAGTATTGCAAACATAAGAAAAATAAATACAAAATCGTATGCTATACGGTACAACCTATAGCCCAAGGAAAATTTCGCTGAAACTAGGGATCGAACAAATTCAAATGAGCATGTCTCATAAATGATGCATCAGTCTCCCTAAGTTATCAAAAGCGAATACCTTACGATTTAGCGAAGGAAAATTTTTGATATGCCGTTATTGGATGTTGTGACGGCATACCTTCGTGGATATCTTGTAAAGATAATTTCCACATTTCCTTAAAAGCCCTGAATAGACTTCGGGACGTCTATTCAAATGAAGAAACAATAAGTATAATAAAAAAATGTACAACCAAGAGAATCACTTGACAAGTCAATGATTCCTACTGAAGGTTGTCTTTGCATCTGTGCAAAGAACAGGATTAGATCTTAGTTGTAGACAACTAACATCTCATCGGATCTCCTGAAGAGAAAACCGAAATAAATGTACAAGCCTGACTTTTAAACATGAAATAAAAAGACCTAGGCAAATATAAAGTCATGGCTCATAGAATCCTGTTATAAACGCCCAGAAGCGCGTTGGAGAAATTAAAAGGACCATTGTCATCCAAAGTACACCCACGGTGGTATACTCAATGGATGTACAAAAAAGAACCCTTCCGATCGCTGGAAGAGGGGGAGGATATAACTGGTCCTAAAGTCCCTTATCTATGTGCAATCATGCACTCCTGGCTAAACTGCACGCGTCCCGATATAGCAGTTGCAGTTAACTCATTAGCCAGAGATAGTTGGCACCTCACTAGGGCCATTAGACCGGAGTCAAGCCTTCTGCGCTTCCTCCAAGGGTCGAAAGATTTGGACTTACAAATTATAGTAGCATCCTCCAATGTTTGTGCAAATGCAGGTTACAGGTCCGGTCCCTATACTGATAAATCACAGAATGGGTACCCACAATGGGATGGCCATCTACTGCAAATATGCAAAGCAACTTATGAAGGCAACATCATCCTATCAATTCCGAGATCCTCACCATTCCAGAATCACACCAATGGTGTATTTGAGGGCGCCTGGTGGTACATCACATCCCGATGACGACTGGGATAGAGGCTGGTTCTGTGGAGCTGACCATATAGTCTGAAGACCACATCAGAGGCGACGAAACTTAGCTCACCTCTCCAGAGTTTCTGGACTCAGCAGCTGCTTGATGGTGATAAAATTTGTAATCTGTGTACATTTTCGGAATATTGTAAATAGGAGTGATGACATAAGCCTAAGAGATCTGAAAGCCTAAAAGCTTTTACAGATCAGGGGGAGTTGAGGGAATTTGTACTCTTTTCCCTTAGCTATGGTTTTTCCCACTGGGTTTTCCATAGCCAAAGGTTTTAACGAGGCAAATCAAATCAACTCTGGATCCCGAAGTATCCACCCCTCTGTGACGCTCAGAATCCAGAAGTATTCATGAGCAGAGTCACTTGTATAAATCAGGGGGAGTTAAAGAGCGTTTGCACTCTTTTTCCTTAACTATGGTTTTTCCCACTGGGTTTTCCATAGCTAGAGGTTTTAACGAGGCAAATCTCACCAACTCAGGATCCTGAAGTATCCACCCCATGTGAGACTCTTATACGCTCAAAATCCTGAAGCATTCACGAGCAGAGTCCACACCAATGGCTGGATAAGGGGGAGTGTTGTGAACGGTTATTTAACCGTAGTTGGGTGAGATTCTGGGCTATCCTAGAGATAGGCCCATATCATTGTAAGCACATATCTGTATTCCCCAATTGCCTATAAATAAAGAGCTGGGGGCTCCTCCCCCAGTAGTTGATTCATAACACTTCCAAATTCCACCCTCCATTATTTTTTATAGGATTGAAAACATTCCTTTTTTATCTTTATATTCTAAAACCCCAAAACATCGAATACCGGGTGAACCCAGCGAGTTTTGCACATTCTTCCCCCCATCGTAAAAGTTCTATTTAGGCAAAGTCATTAAATTTACGACAGATTGATGAATAAGTAGAACCCTCTAGGTTCACCCAATATTCAGTGTTTTGATGTTTTAGAATATATATGTAGATCAAAATCAACATCTTCGATCATTCAGAAATGGCAAATGATGGAGTTTTGGAGGCATGTATGAGTCTTAAACTCATATGTTATATGGGGGACCAAAAAACGGTCGGAAGAGGAGGGGAAAGAAGAAAAAGTGTGTGTGTGTGTGGGGATGGCCCAGGGGATAAAATGAAAAAACCGAGAAAAAGAGGAGAAAATTAAGGAAAAGTGTGGGTGTGTGTGGAGGGTCCAGGGACAAAAGGAAAACCCCAAGAAAATGTGGGGGAAAGAAGACAGTGTGTGTATGTGTGTGTGTGTGTGGAGGGTCCAGGGGCAAAACAGCATAAACCAGGGTTGTATTTGCAAAAGCATGACAAGACTCGATGGGAGCTAGAATCCATAATCTTGGTTTCCAAAAGTCCAACCAGAGAAGGCGAGTGAAGTCTGCAAAGTCCTCGAAGATCCTGACATCGTACCCCCTTTCCTCGAATATTCCAAACGAAGATAGACATTTATAATTGATAGGTGACATTGTCACTGACAAACTCCTATGTGGGCTAGACAGAGGAGAAACACTCTTTAGTTTAGTTCTCTGGTTGGATCCAACATTTGCAGTATGTTTCTTAAGACTATTGTTTAGTCTCAATTGCCATTCCTTAGTTTCCACTGCAATAGGAGTAGGTGGGGTGTCATTTGAAGCATCAGATGCATGAACAACAATATTAATGGAGGTAGAGGGAACATGAACATGCATGTTGTGCTGTAGCATGAGAAATAGAGGTACTGACCCTGTTCTAAGTTACTGATGCATCAATAGCACTATGTAGCATATCATAAGCAGGAAAATCTACTGATTGAGAAACAGATATCTCAGGTCCATTGGGGGGCACAACCAAAGGTCTAGAGTCAACAGGAATTTAACTAGCATGAGCTTCACCGACAATAGGAAGGATACTGGCTTCAGTAATAGTACTATCATTGACGCAAGCATTAGTCGCTTGAGGAACATTTGGGTGAATCAGGGGTGTTATATGAGGTCGCAGAAGGTTGAACAACCTCCTCTGGTAAAGGGGTAACATGTTTGGCCTTCCACATGGGAACTATATGGCATTGGAAATCCACGTGTCCAAAAAAATGCACTTCGAGCACCTAGTAGGAATCCATTCATATTCCACGGCTAAGTCCATTCTTCGACCAAATTCAATATCTAGACATCGTGTATGAGGTAGAGGATCAACGACATCGATTTCAACAAATCATCTAGTATAAGCTAAGCGCTCATCCAGCACTGTAGCTCTATCCATATATAATGGCTTTCCAATCAAACTTGTCGCATTACTGATGATGGATATAGACCAAAGCAGGATAGGTGCCAGGAGACAGATGGCAGCAGATCTCGGTACATACCAATATTAGCACTCCATTTTCTTAGTACAAAAAGACACACATCAAACAACCACGGGCCTTTTTGGAGGATTCTATTACAGTCTTCTAATTGTGAAGGAATATTGCATATTTCCCTCTCATTCTGGGCATTTTACGTGTATGTCATGTTACATTGGCTTTGATACGTACATATTCGTGATATCGTGGAATATTAGAGCATATTCTCTTTTTATCTATGAAATGCAATTTTTATGACCTAATTTTGTCTCATTTTATTTTTAGATGAAGATTGCAATTTTCCAAGTCCAACGGCTATTTTTCCAGATTTTTCAAACGTCGCGGCAATTTTTAGGAATTCTTAGGACAAAAAATGATTTCTAGAAAAGGAAACAACAAATAAAAAAGGAAAGCACAAAAAGTCTACGGGTGGACCATTTTGTCGGCCCGCTTCAAAAAGAAAAGAAATCAAAGAAAATAAAGAAAGAATATGCAGCATGTGAACCGGCCCACTAAGCCGGCCCACAAACGCTGTCACGACCCGCTTCCCTAAAATGGAGGCGAGACGTGAAAAGGTCCGCACGGGAGTGGAGCGGTGAAGCCCCAAACCCGATAAGCGTCAATTTAGTATAAGCAGGTCCCTGTAATTGCAATCGAAACAACAACAACAATAATAAGAGACGGATAAGAAACACCAATCCCAAAGTTTGTCCACAAAATATTCAACATCACAGAAAAGCCAACAGGCTAAAGGAAAGAGTCTAAGGGCCCAGAACAAGGCCAAACAAAAGCAACGACATAAATAAGTATAGGTGCCACGCACCGATAACAAAACAACTGTCTAACAAAAATAAAACTCAACGGAGACACTAGGACTGGTCCCCAGTGTCCACGTACTCCCCGTCCAACACGGGCTCAAGCTCGGCGTCCGCAAACACCTCACCCTCAGCTGGCAACTCAGGCTCAAGGTCTAACATGCGTCACCCAAAAGAGAAAGGGGCACATGTCAGCAAGTCTAAAAAGACTTGGGCAAGGAAACTGAAAGTGACTAACAACCTAGCATTTAATTGTTAAACAATGGCATGACAGTTGAATATGATGCAACAGTTTGAAAGAGTGACAAGCATGCACGGTGTAGTAAAAGCTACCAATTCACTAATCACTAATCACTTATCACTTATCACTTATCACTTATCACTTATCACTTAGTGCATAGAGAGTCCACTTACTGGCCAGCTCGTTTATCTCTATCACTATCAACACTGAAACACTAGAGATTTCACCTGCTGGCCGGAGTGGCTGATCAAGCCACTCGGGCTCAGTCCGCTTATCTCTTACCCCACCCACATGTGACGAGCGTTGGGGTTTCCAACTCATTATGCTCGCTTCTGGTCACGAGCCAGGAAAATAAGTGTGTGTTGACATTCGAGCGTTGGGGTTTCCAACTACAGGGCTCGCTTCTGGAACACGAGCCAGGAAACATGGGATTGTAGCGTGTGCTACGCAATCACGATAAATAATCACTATGCAATGCTATGAACAGATAATTGCGTACCGTTAATGGAATTTAAACGTGACAGGCAAAATGCAATGATATGAACATATTCGCGTACCGATAATTTAAAGTAAACGTGACATATGAGCATGATGGGGGTGACGGACCAAGCTTCATTGTCAAGCTAGGTCAAGGGCGTCTAAACGGCTATCCTTTCACCGTTTAGTCTCTTTTACGCTAAAGCAAGGGAAATGGCCTAAGACATGGCCTAAACCCAGAGATGCAAGTTTCACTTGCCTATCATCGGGGATGACGGTTACGAAAGTTCGTTTCCACGGATGCTAGCCTATGGGGAATCGCTGTTATGGGGAACAATCATCAAAACACAAGTATTTTATTAGGGTTTCATAAAAATTACAATAGGATAAGAAAACAGCGGTAGATCGATTTCTTACCGAGAGGAGGCGGAAGAAACACTCCGGGGAACCCTAGGACCAGATCTGGGAAGGATTGGGGAAGTTTGGAGAAACTAGGGTTTTGGGTGATTTGGGGATTTGATGGATTTTGGTGAGATTTTGGGGATGGTGAGAGGTAGATAGGGTGAATGGATGGATTGGATGATGGATTTAGGGCTTGGAATGAAGGATTGAAGCTTGGAGGAAGGTGGGGGGCTTGGAGGGGAAGATTTTAGGGTTTTGGATCATGTTGAGGGAGAAGAAAACGTTTGGGTTGGGTATTTATAGGCTAGGCTGGCGGCTGCCCAGAAATTAGGGTTTTAACACAGACTAGTCGGTCAAAGAACAACCACTGACCGACTAGTTTGGCAACTAGTCGGTCGGTCGATCAACGCAGACCGACTAAGTGCAAACAGTAACTCCTGAACGAAAATGGGATTCTAGAGTTAGTCGGTCCATGAACAAGTACTGACCGACTAGTTTAGCATCTAGTCGGTCGATGAACGTTCTTAGACCGACTAAGAGTAAACAGTAACTGATACAAAAATAATATGATGAGTTAGTCGGTTCAAGAAGCATTGCTGACCGACTAGTTTACAACCTAGTCGGTCAACCAACGTTCTTAGACCGACTAACGATAAACAGTAACTCCTGAGAAATTTAGAAAGCTAACTAGTCGGTCCAAGAAGGATTGCCGACCGACTGGATCGTCATCTAGTCGGTCGGTGGCCCTTCTTACACCGGCTAATGAGCACAGAAAAGTACCGATACGGAGCGCGGGGCCCCGGGATCGATTCCTAAGACTCCTAGGCTTGATCTAACAGTTAGATACGACCGTTATGAAGTCCGTCACGAGTGACTTACTTCGAAATCGACAATCCTAAGGAAGAAGCGAGAAAATACGACGAATCGATCGAAAATGAAAGCTACGGAGACGAAAACCACACATGAGGAGAAAATCCACCAAAACATATATTATATAATATTAAATCCAGATACACGAAAAGCAGTCGTTACATCCTCCCCAACTTAAGAAAAATTCCGTCCTCGGAATTTCCAAAAAAAAACTCACGAGTCCGGAAACAAAAGTGGGAAACGCTCTCGCATCTCATCCTCATTCTCCCAAGTAGACTCTCCAGGTGAACCGTGTCGCCACATCACCCTCACAAGATTGACAATCTTGTTTCGAAGCGATTTCTGACGCCTGTCCAGAATCTGCACTGGATGCTGGTCATACGTCATATCGGGGCGAACGGTAATCTCCGAAAAATCTACCGCATGAGACGGATCGCTAATGTATCGACGAAGCTGCGACACATGGAAAACATTGTGAACTCCTTCCAAAGATGGCGGCAAGGCCAAGCGATACGCTACCTCGCCAACCCTCTCCAAAATGTCAAACGGTCCAATGTATCGCGGGCTCAACTTTCCACGCTTCCCGAAACGAATCACACCACGATTCGGGGAAATCTTCAAGAACACATGGTCGCCTGGCTGAAACTCCAAAGGACGACGTTTAGCATCCGCCCAATGCTTAAAACGGTCCTGAGCAATCCTCAACCTCTCCCGAATATTCCTGACGATCTCCACGGCCTCCACGATCATCTCAGGTCCCAACAACTCCCGATCACCAACGTCATCCCAACTCAATGGCGATCGACATTTCCTCCCATAAAGAGCGGCGAAAGGCGCCATGCCAATACTCGCCTGGAAGCTGTTGTTGTAGGAAAACTCCACCAAATGCAGATGGTCCTCCCACGAACCCTTGAAATCCAACATGCACGCCCTCAGCATGTCTTCCAAAATCTGAATCGTCCTCTCGGACTGGCCATCCGTCTGCGGATGGTACGCCGTGCTGAAACTCAGACGCGTACCCAAGCTCTTCTGCAAACTCTGCCAGAACTGAGATGTGAACCTCATGTCTCTGTCCGACACGATACTCACGGGGACTCCATGAAGTCGCACAACCTCCTGCACGATTCACGTTACATCACTATCTAAGCTAGGAAAAGGAAATAAAAACGGATAGTAAAAGAATTTTACCTCCATATATCTCCTTGCTAGCGCCTCAGTGGACTGCCCCACTCGGAACGGAATAAAGTGCGCAGATTTGGTCAATCGATCTACGATCACCCAAATCGCGTCATTCTGCTTCGGACTCCGAGGTAGTCCAGTCACGAAGTCCATAGTGATGTGCTGCCACTTCCACTCCGGAATCGGAAGCGGTTGTAGCAACCCGGCCGAACGCTGATGCTCCGCCTTCACTTGCTGGCAAACCAAACACTTGGCTACACTCCGAGCCACACTCCTCTTCATACCATGCCACCAATAATTCAGACGAAGATCCTGGTACATCTTGGTGCCACCAGGATGCACAGAATACGGCGAACTGTGTGCATCCACCATCAACTCCTCTCTGATATCCCCAGCAGGCACACACAACCTGGCTCCAAACCTCAGCGAGCCATCCTCATGAATCAAGAAGTCAGTCCGCAGACCGGCTTCAACCTGCTCCCGAATCTTCACCAGCTTCGGATCCTCAGCCTGGCCGACCTTAATCCGATCCACGATCGTTGACTGTACCTGCATGTACATCAACGAAGAAGCCTCCCCAGGAAGAACAATCTCCACGCCAGACTCGCAAAAATCCTGCTGCAATCTCCACTGTGAGGTCAAAATCATCACCGCTGGAAGCCTACTCAAAGCATCTGGAACCACATTCACCTTGCCAGGGTGATACTGCAAATCAATCTCATAATACGCCATAAGCTCCAACCATCGACGCTGTCGCATGTTGAGCTCCTTCTGCGTGAAAATATACTTCAAGCTTTTGTGATCGGTGAAAATCTTCACTTTCTCACTCAGCAAGAAGTGCCTCCAAATCTTAAGAGCAAACACAACGGCAGCCAACTCCAAATCATGCGTCGGGTAATTCTTCTCGTGAACCTTAAGCTGACGAGACGCATACGCCACAACGTGCCCGTGCTGATGCAACACACAACCGAGACCCTTGCCAGAAGCATCGCAAAAGATCTCAAATCCACCGCTACGGTCAGGCACGACAAGAAAAGGGGCACTCGTCAACCTCTCCTTCAGAACACCAAAAGCACTCTCGCAATCACCCGACCAAACATAAGCAACATCCTTCCGCATCAACCTGGTCATCGGCTCAGCAATACGGGAAAAGTCCTTAATGAATTGCCGATAGTAACCAGCAAGTCCAAGGAAACTCCGGATCTCAGACGCTGACGACGGAACAGGCCACTCCCTGATGGCCCGAATCTTCTCGGGATCCACTGAGATACCATCTCCAGTCACCACATGCCCGAGAAAAGCAACTCTATCCAGCCAAAACTCGCACTTCGAAAACTTAGCATACAACCGATGCTTCCTCAAAATCTCCAACATCGTCCTCAAGTGCGAGGCATGCTCTTCCTCCGACTTCGAATAGATCATAATGTCGTCAATGAAGATAACGACAAACTTATCCAAAAAGTCGTAGAAAATCAGGTTCATCAGATTCATGAAAACTGCGGGCGCGTTAGTTACGCCGAAAGGCATAACCACAAACTCATAGTGTCCATACTTCGTCCTGAACGCTGTCTTCGGAACATCATCCTTCTTCACCTTCAACTGATGGTAACCACTCCTCAAATCCAATTTAGAAAACACCCTCGAACCTCCAAGCTGATCAAAAATATCATCAATACGAGGCAACGGGTATTTATTCTTAATGGTCACCGCATTCAACTCCCGATAGTCCACGCACATGCGACGCGAACCATCCTTCTTCTTAACCAACAACACCGGTGCTCCCCACGGGGACACGCTAGGATTAATATAGCCCTTCTGCAAAAGCTCATCCAACTGCTTCCGCAACTCTTCCAACTCTGCAGGTGCCATACGATACGGCGCCTTCGAAATCGGCTGCGCACCTGGAACAAGATCGATAGAAAATTCCAGAGCCCGATCAGGTGGCAAACCAGACATCTCCTCGGGGAAGACGTCGCCAAAATCTCGCACCACATCTGGCCACTCCAACTCCATCTGCATAGCCACAGCCTCCACCGGCCTGGCCCGAAATCTGACAGGACCAAGCGAACGGCTACCACGACTGAACTCGAACACTGGATGTCCGGGAATCTCGAACACCACCTTCTTCCTCCTGCAGTCGATCGTAGCATAGAAGCTTGCAAGCCAATCCATCCCAAAGACCGCATCGTAGTTGGTGATGTTGTGGACAATAAAATCAACATAAAGCTCATGTCCACAAACCACCACAGAGCAAGGACTGCACCCACGATGCACCGTGACTACTCCATTCCCTGTGACGATATTCCAACTCTTGGAGAGAGGGGACGTCGACAAGGAATGCTTCTCCACGAAGCTCTGGGCCAAAATGCACATTGACGCACCTGAGTCAAAGAGGACTCGGGCAGGGAACGTGCAAACCAAAACCACACCTAACAAACAGTCTAATCAATCAAATCTTACTCTAGCAACACCATACACAAGCATTCACAAAATTTAACAATCAATCAATTAAGGAAGGAACAATCTAGATCGAAAGTTACCTGCAATGACCTCATCCATGGCCAAAACCTCCTCCTCAGTCATCAGAAATTCCTGCCTCCTCGGCGGAGCGGCCTGCCGAAAAGCCTGCCCCTGCGGAACGAGGGGCACCCCACGACCAGTGGGCACCGGGGCTCTCTGCTGCAACGGCGGGGCAGCAATAGGTGCCCTCCAAGGTTGCCTCAACCTCGGGCACTCCCGGATAGCATGGACAGGATCTCCACAGATAATACATTGCCCCAAGAACTTCCTACATGATTCCTTGACATGGCCCTCCTTGCCACAAAAATGGCAAGTCCTCCGAACAGGCCCTCCTGGCCTCTTAAACTGAACAGGTGGGTTCGGCCTGAACCCAGGCCTAACCACAGCTCTCGCCTGTTCCAAGGGCCTCTTCCCAGCACCAACAATAGACCACTTCCTCTGGTTCACGAGCAGCTCCTGCCTCTTGGCTGCTACTAGAACCTTCTGATAAGATTCCCGATCAGAGGAGGTCACAAAACTCTGGAGCTCCGAGGCAAGCCCCTGCAGGAACCTCTGAGCTCTCTCCTTAGCGTCCTGCACCATCTTTGGTGCAAACCGACTTAGCCTCATGAACTCCTGGTGGTACATGTCCACCGACGAGTTCCCCTGCTTCAGATCGATAAAACGTTGCAGCATCTCTTCCCTGGCAGCCTTCAGGAAGAACTCACCATCAAATCTGGCCTTGAAGGTAGCCCAGACGATCGGCTCTACCAACATCTTTTCTTCAGCATCCCACCAATTCCTGGCGTTATCCTTCAGCTGGTGCTTCGCCAAGTCAACCCAACTTACTTCGTTGACCTTGGACATCTTCAGATTGTCCTCGATATTCCTCATCCATTCATCAGCAGCTAGTGGACCTTCGGTTCCATCAAAATAAGCAGGACCCAGCTCTCGGAACTGCTTCGCCCCGGGCTCAGGGCGAGGGGCTTCCACCACCCGAGCAGCTCGAGTCACCGGAGCATTCTGCACCTGCAGAAGCACACCCTGCTGAACTTGCATCATCTGCAACATCATCCGCATCATCTCTCCATTAGTGGGCTCCCGCTCAGGCTCCTCGTCATGAGGGGGCGCACCACTACCACCACCACGGGTGATTCGCCTTCCTGCCATCTAATGACGCAGAAACGAAACAATTAGACTCACAGCTTAGGGCTCAGATGTCGAACTTATTTGTTGGACAATCTTGCATTATTATTGTTGTCCCGATAATCGCAATTACAGAGGTGACCTGCATGGGCCACCACTAAAACCTGTCACGACCCGCTTCCCTAAAATGGAGGCGAGACGTGAAAAGGTCCGCACGGGAGTGGAGCGGTGAAGCCCCAAACCCGATAAGCGTCAATTTAGTATAAGCAGGTCCCTGTAATTGCAATCGAAACAACAACAACAATAATAAGAGACGGATAAGAAACACCAATCCTAAAGTTTGTCCACAAAATATTCAACATCACAGAAAAGCCACCAGGCTAAAGGAAAGAGTCTAAGGGCCCAGAACAAGGCCAAACAAAAGCAACGACATAAATAAGTATAGGTGCCACGCACCGATAACAAAACAACTGTCTAACAAAAATAAAACTCAATGGAGACACTAGGACTGGTCCCCAGTGTCCACGTACTCCCCGTCCAACACGGGCTCAAGCTCGGCGTCCGCAAACACCTCACCCTCAGCGGCAACTCAGGCTCAAGGTCTAACATGCGTCACCCAAAAGAGAAAGGGGCACATGTCAGCAAGTCTAAAAAGACTTGGGCAAGGAAACTGAAAGTGACTAACAACCTAGCATTTAATTGTTAAACAATGGCATGACAGTTGAATATGATGCAACAGTTTGAAAGAGTGACAAGCATGCACGGTGTAGCAAAAGCTACCAATTCACTAATCACTAATCACTTATCACTTATCACTTATCACTTATCACTTAACACTTAACACTTAACACTTAGTGCATAGAGAGTCCACTTACTGGCCAGCTCGTTTATCTCTATCACTATCAACACTGAAACACTAGAGATTTCACCTGCTGGCCGGAGTGGCTGATCAAGCCACTCGGGCTCAGTCCGCTTATCTCTTACCCCACCCACATGTGACGAGCGTTGGGGTTTCCAACTCATTATGCTCGCTTCTGGTCACGAGCCAGGAAAATAAGTGTGTGTTGACATTCGAGCGTTGGGGTTTCCAACTACAGGGCTCGCTTCTGGAACACGAGCCAGGAAACATGGGATTGTAGCGTGTGCTACGCAATCACGATAAATAATCACTATGCAATGCTATGAACAGATAATTGCGTACCGTTAATGGAATTTAAACGTGACAGGCAAAATGCAATGATATGAACATATTCGCGTACCGATAATTTAAAGTAAACGTGACATATGAGCATGATGGGGGTGACGGACCAAGCTTCGTTGTCAAGCTAGGTCAAGGGCGTCTAAACTGCTATCCTTTCACCGTTTAGTCTTTTTACGCTAAAGCAAGGGAAATGGCCTAAGACATGGCCTAAACCAAGAGATGCAAGTTTCACTAGCCTATCACCGGGGATGACGGTTACGAAAGTTCGTTTCCGCGGATGCTAGCCTACGGGGAATCGCTGTTATGGGGAACAATCATCAAAACACAAGTATTTTATTAGGGTTTCATAAAAATTACAATAGGATAAGAAAACAGCGGTAGATCGATTTCTTACCGAGAGGAGGCGGAAGAAACACTCCGGGGAACCCTAGGACCAGATCTGGGAAGGATTGGGGAAGTTTGGAGAAACTAGGGTTTTGGGTGATTTTGGGGATTTGATGGATTTTGGTGAGATTTTGGGGATGGTGAGAGGTAGATAGGGTGAATGGATGGATTGGATGATGGATTTAGGGCTTGGAATGAAGGATTGAAGCTTGGAGGAAGGTGGGGGGCTTGGAGGGGAAGATTTTAGGGTTTTGGATCGTGTTGAGGGAGAAGAAAACGTTTGGGTTGGGTATTTATAGGCTAGGCTGGCGGCTGCCCAGAAATTAGGGTTTTAACACAGACTAGTCGGTCAAAGAACAACCACTGACCGACTAGTTTGGCAACTAGTCGGTCGGTCGATCAACGCAGACCGACTAAGTGCAAACAGTAACTCCTGAACGAAAATGGGATTCTAGAGTTAGTCGGTCCATGAACAAGTACTGACCGACTAGTTTAGCATCTAGTCGGTCGATGAACGTTCTTAGACCGACTAAGAGTAAACAGTAACTGATACAAAAATAATATGATGAGTTAGTCGGTTCAAGAAGCATTGCTGACCGACTAGTTTGCAACCTAGTCGGTCAACCAACGTTCTTAGACCGACTAACGATAAACAGTAACTCCTGAGAAATTTAGAAAGCTAACTAGTCGGTCCAAGAAGGATTGCCGACCGACTGGATCGTCATCTAGTCGGTCGGTGGCCCTTCTTACACCGGCTAATGAGCACAGAAAAGTACCGATACGGAGCGCGGGGCCCCGGGATCGATTCCTAAGACTCCTAGGCTTGATCTAACAGTTAGATACGACCGTTATGAAGTCCGTCACGAGTGACTTACTTCGAAATCGACAATCCTAAGGAAGAAGCGAGAAAATACGACGAATCGATCGAAAATGAAAGCTACGGAGACGAAAACCACACATGAGGAGAAAATCCACCAAAACATATATTATATAATATTAAATCCAGATACACGAAAAGCAGTCGTTACAAACGCGAAGCATCATTCAGCTGGCCCACAAACTGCTTCTGAGGGCGGCCGCATCTCCTTCGTCGAACTGCCTTCGTTGATCGGCTGCTTCTTCTTCAAATATGGGAGGATGTCCTGCCTCATGTTGTGGTGTCTAGATGGGCCTTCGAACGGAGGGGGCTTTGTAGGTTTGGCAGTGGTCCAACTATCCATCATCTTGGTGAATGCTTCGAAGTTCTGGTAGACGCTGAGGGCCACAGCCTGAATGACCGCGGCCGACCCCTCAAGGAGCCGATCCAGCAGGGGAGTCCTTCCGGGAGAGCGAGGCTCTTCGGACATGTGCATCTTGCCACAATGGAAACTGGGGTGACTACGTGCGGTGTCTGACATGGGTGTAACCTTAAGTTCCCACAGATGACGCCAATTGTTGCGGGCCAAGTTTGTCCAACAATAGAATTTGTATAGGGGAATCAAGGGTACAATGATTACAAGTGGTTGGGTCGTAGAAGAGGCTAATGTGCATTAGGAGGTGCTTTGTAGGTGAATGACCCAAGGTCGTCGAATGATCGCCGATCGCCTGGTAGCTGGGCCAAGCTTCTTGGGGAAGAACAACTCATCAGGGTTTGATGTCAACCCGTAGCCTCTCCGATGGTTAATTCAATGAAAGACTCTTTTGGGAATAGGTCAAACACGATGGTCGATCTTAAAGTAGATCGGCTTTATGTGGCAAGCTTAAGTGGAAGGCACATATATTTAGGCGATATCCGATCTTGTTGTATTGAATGTAAGTTTATGATTTCAACTAACCAACCCCCTCCTTAGTGGCTAGATGTGGTATTTATAGTGTCGAGAGTCGGTTGATCGTCGTCTAATTAACTGTCGCTTCTACTTAGCTGGAGCATTAGTGTGGACGCGATTTGTAACGACCCGCTCTCAGAGGCCCGTTACTTATTTGAGTATTTCACAGGTCTGCAGATTACCGATGTTATGTCCTATTTAGCATTATACATGTATTCTACTGAACACACGTGGTATTTCTACCTACGATGCATACGTAGGCATGAAATAAACATGGATATCGATGTATGTAACGTAGTGCAAGGGGGATTGGGTTCGTAATGCATGGCTAAGAGACGAGAAAGCGAGATTGAGTGCGGGAGAAGTGTGAAAGACGTCGTGGGTGCAAAACAACAGGAATGTGTTGGACGTGTGTGCGTGGTGCATGTATGCATGTGTAGGCATGCATGGGTATGTGTAGGAGAGCCAAGCAAGTGTGAAAGATGTTAGGGTACAATGGCAACCCCGTAAAATTTTAGAAAGGCGAGGGGCAAAATGGTCATTTGGACCAAAAGTACCGAGTGTACATTCTAAAGTGGTGTGTGCATAAAGTAATGGCAAACTTGTAAATACCTAGAATTTGAGAGGCATTTTAGGGAGGGTATTTTAGTCATTTTAAGTGATTCATGACTTAGGGAGTAAGGAAGAGTTGTGTAGATTTTTCTAAAAGAAAATCATTTCTTTCTTTTTCTTGAAATTTCTCTTCCCTTCTCTTTTCTCCTTTCCTCTTCCCCTAGTTTAGGCCGGCCACACCCTCCCCCTTTTCTCAATTTTCTTCAACTCAAAACCCTAATTTATCTCACCTAAAATCAAGAAGCACAAGTAGCTTGCAAGTGGAAAGAAGGTGGAGGAGAAAGAAGAAGAATGAGAGGAGGAAATCAAGCTTTTTGAGGTAGGATCTAACTTGGATTTGGAAATTTATTTAGGGTTCCATTTTATCATGTTTTTATATCAAGTTTACTAAATATAAACTAGGTGCTGTCAAATTTAATGTGCCATGATTCAATTTCATGAATAGCCCCTTGAAATTTCATGGAAGATCACTTCTTTGAAAAGCTGAAATTCTGATGTGTGTTATTACTTCAATTATGATTACTGTGGCTTGAATTGATCTTCGAAAAAATTATATTCTTGTATATCTTGAAGTTCTACCTCAAAATCATATAAATTTTGATATATGTTCAATTCAGAAATTAGGAGAAAAAATTTCATCTTTACAACATGTCTGTTTAATCTTCAGTCTGGACATAGTTTAGTAAAATAGACCTCAGTACCTGCACACACAATGGAATTTTATGTTCTTAGTCTCATTGGAAAATTAACAAGTTTTTCTAAAAATTCATCACAGTGTATATTTTTCGAAATTCTGGCTAAAACATGCCCAAAAATAGCAATCTTTACAGACTATGAAATCTGCCTGAAAACAGATTTGACAGACTTCACCAGATAATTCATCATAAATCACTTACTTAATATTTTTGCATGCAATTTTATCTGTGAATCCAGGACTATATATCTATAACTTTCATTTAGGAAAATTTGTCAAATTCTCAATGCAAACTGATATTATATGGCCATGTATTGTCACTTTGTGCAAATTCCAGCAAGCTGAAACATTAGAGTGGTGATACGAATTGTGTAATGTTGCCAATTATACTCCTATTGTCCATGATTGTTGTTATTACATAAAAGGAAGTTTGATTGGTGTGATATGCTAGTAAATTGCTAATGTGATTAAGATGTGGAACGTGGTGTATGCCATGTGTTTGTGAAAATGTTTAAGTGAAGGCAAATGCCAGAAATGTGAGAAATACTCAATTCTATGGTTATGATATGAGATTTGATATAAACATGTAATGTTGGGAGCATAACGCATGGTACATATGTGATGTGATGATGGGATGATATGGCTATGATGGAGGGCATGCCACTTCGGTGCATGACCCAAGTTGGTATGAATATGGGATGTGATGCCATGCAACATGGCTCCTTCATTACTAAAATGATAAAATGAAACTCTGGAATGTCTTAGTCCTCTCTAATGAGGGTGAGTTAGCAAAACCCGGGTTTTAGGTGGGATTTGAGTAAATTGTGGATATGAGGCCTGGACTGAGAAGTTGGAAGAAATGATTATGTGATATATTATATTGATACCCACTCGTCTTTACCGGGAGTGGAGGGGATATTTATACCCACTCGCCTTTACTGGGAGTGGAGGGGACATACAGAAGTTGTGTTATTTTCTGCCAGGGACGGGGGAGCTGAGAGGCCCGGTGTCGTATAGTGGTCGTGTCTACTGCGCTGTGTGCTATATTCATCCCAAATTTGGGTTGAGGTCCAGGTCCTGGTATCACTCAGTTTACCCAAGTTTTAATTAATTTAATAATATAATAAAAGTCTTGCATGTTACTTCTTCTGCTTACTGCACTTCCGTTGTCCTTATCTGCTATGCTTGTGATGACGTATATTAAGTTACTCTTGTGGCATTAATACATTCTTTTAAATTATGTTGGTATGAGCACTTGCTTTACAACTCGTGTTAACCCTTTTCTTGCAGCAGCTCGACATTGGACCGCAGGTATGATTCCCTTACTTAGTTATTTACTTTTCATTATGTTACTTAGTTTACCTGCTTTATTCTTTTGCCAGTGGATTAATAACCTTAGAACGGTGTTCGAAATCCAAGTTGGTTCATACTGGGGCACGCATTGACGGGCTCCTCCCCATTTTTCAGGTAGCATGGTCAGCTTGGTTGAAGGTGCATTGGAGTTGGGTTTCAGGGGTAGTACTCTGTGTAAGCTGTAGCTTGTAGATTGACTTGGTTGTCTTGGGAGGTGGAGAGTGTTGGTATATGTGAAATGATGTAAATGGGTTATGTATATAAATGAAAGTTGTTATATAAAATGTGTTGTTGTTGTTCTATGTCATTATGAGTTGTTTGATATTATAGTGGAGCTTCACTTGTACTAGCCCAGCATGTGCACAGTGGCCTGCTTATTCAGTTTCTTCTTTCTCTCTCTTTTTCTCTCTCATCACCCTCACTCTTCAGGATTCTTGGAAAAAAATTTAAATGCCGGGTATTCTGGGGAACGGGACGTGACAACCAGTGAAAACAAAATAGCCACGATGCAGAGATGTACAAAAATACTCAAATAGTATCCAATTATTACAATCCTTACTGTACAAAATGTCCCAACAAAGATACATGAAAGAAGAAAGTACATAAGGGAAAATAAATCTGAAAGCTGCGGTCTCAGGGTCGAACTCTGGTGCTGCCAACTCAAGTGCATCTACCTCTACAGGTGCGTCGTCTGCGGTGCCACGGAGATGGAACCGTATGTAAGTCACAACAATTCTAGCAATAGAAATAGAGAAGTGCACAAGTATGGAACAAGATTTAGTAAACAATTAAGGACAATCATACAGGTGCAGAAAGTAAGGTAAGAGCGGATACACATGCAAGAGTGGTAAGTAAAGTAATGGTGGCTACTCAGGTGTAGTAAGTAAAGTGCATGTAATGCATAAAGTAAAGGTGACTGTGTAAGTGCAAAAGTAACGTGCAAGAACAGCAACTGTGGCATGGCACATGGTAGCAACAATATTTTAACCAGCAGGCAATGTGATGACAATAGTAGAACAACTAGGTAGATGTAGTAACACTAAAAAGGACATGTAGGCAACAGTAACACTAGAAACTATGTGCCTTATATAGGAAAGTACAGTGTGCAACCATTGAGCCCATCTCCCGCCACGGAGGTGCTCACCTGGACGGATCTCAAATCATTTAGGCGATACATTTCATCTTAGACGGTCGGTACGGTACGGTGCAATGTGTAGATGGCTCGCGGTCGCTCCCACACTTTCTTTAATATAAGTTACCCCAAAAACCCAGTGCAGTGCCAACTACTTTTAAGCATTCAATTTCAATAGGATGTTTCCACGGTATATCATTCAATCATTATGTTGCAATACGGTATGTCAATTCGTTGTTCCAAAGTAAAGATGCTAATGGCAGTTGTGATAGACCGACTTACATACCAATAAAGTTATGCACAATGGTCTCACTACAGAGATATTCAAAGGCATTAACAACACTTCAAAGAGCTTGTTGAAAAGTCAAGGCAGAGACTCAACAGAGAATGTCAGTCCTAAGCTATGTTTTGAAGTCCAACAACTATGATACCGGTCCATGCTTCGAGCATGCGGTATTTCCATAAAGTAAACTATCTAAATTTCTAAAGTTAGAATTCTTTGTGACTTACTATCAGGATCGTCGTAGTAAGACGAGATTGGAGCTAGAGCGCGAGGATTGGTACCTGCAAACACAAGAAATCATCGGTTAAGGGACACACTATTTTTTATTTATTTAATCTGATCGTTTTGATTTTATAACTAACCGAAACGGTGCCGAAAAACGTTCTAAATTTTTATATAGGCTAGATATGAAGAAAATAATTTTATTAAAGAAGGAAATATTTTTCAGAAGCTTATAGTAATTTTTATAATTTTTAAAAGCTCAAAAATCAATTTAAAACTAATTTTAATTAGGTAACGTGTTTATTCAACAATTTAGTCTGGATGAAATACATATCGGAATGGTTCAAATGAGCTGTCAAAACGACTGTCTCGAAGAGTGCTACAACATATATTTTTCTCATATATTAGTTTACTTGAAAAATAAGAAGTTACAGATTTTTAAGTGAAAACAATGTATTTAAGTTTTAGGGTTAAAAATTAATTTTGAAAAAACTAAGAGTCTGATTAAGATGGTACCAGTGACATTGGATCCAGAACGCCATTTCTGATTTTCTGGAGATGGCCTTATAATTTTCTGGTCTCTATATTATTTATTATCAATTTTTAACTAAAAGCTTCATAAAAATATTATTAATTTCCATATACGGTTCATATACGTATATGTATATAGTAGTATCTATATTATTATACCTGTTACCCTTTCTATTCGTTTTGCATGGGCTGAGGGGTGTTGCGTCGACCGGTAGCGGTGCGGGGCGGTGGCCGGCGGCGCAAGGGCGGCAGGCGGGGGCTAGTGCGGAGGCGAGTGCGATGGTGGAGCGATGGCGTCGATGCAAAGCGGCGGCGGGGCGACGGTAGGGGCACTGGCGTTTGCGTTGGTCAGGGAGGGAGGCGACGGCGGAGTCCGAACGGGAGAGAGAAGGCGGGGTTCTTCATGGGTGGTCGGAGACACTGGCGGAGCGCCGGTGTGAGGGCGAGGGGAGGCGTTGGAGCTCAGGGGTTCGACGTCGGAGGCGAACGGTGGAGCAGATCTTGACGACGGTGAGTTAAAGCTCGTGCAACGAGGGGGGCGAAGGCTGTCAGGGGGCCGCTGCGTGGGCGCACGGCGGTGGGGCTAATTGACGGCAGTGGCGCGACGGTCTGCAGCGGTGACGAGGCATGCGTCGAAGTCAGAGGGAGGCGAGCGGCTGTCGTTTTCGGTGCTCGGGTACGTGGAGTGCGGCGAAGCGGTGAGGAGGCGAGCTCCGAAGGCTCTCGTGTGGACGGAGCGTCGTCGACTGTATAGGGAAGAGAGGGAGGAGAGATTTAAGGGGAGGGGTTGGTTCGATGTGAAGGGAAGAGAGAAAGAGAGAGTGTGGGTTGCGGGTTTGCCTGTGTGAGTGTTTTGTGAAGAGAGGTTGAAGGGTTCAAGAGGTTTAAATACTAAACTAAATTATTATAATACTAAGTGTGTATTAAATACTTAGTCAAATGGATTTAATGATGTTAGTTGTGGGATTTGACTTTGGGTTAAGGGGATGTATCTGGTGAAGGGGGAGATAAACATGTATCCACGTTTATCTTTTGGGATGACACGTTTAGGTATAGGGTTAAAGTTAATTAACTTAGGTTAAAATTTAAAAAGTAATTAGTAGACTTTAGTAGTAAAATTAAATACACAAAATTATGATTTTGCCCCTAAGACTAAACGTATCCGGAAAATTACAAAAACATAGCCACGGGTTCGTATCGTCGCGAGGGTCACAAATACGATATCTATTTTGGGGTTTGAGCTACGGAGATACTAGTTTTGGGCCAAAACGTTTAGGAAGCGGGTTTGCTGGTTCTCTATTGATTTGACTTCAGAAAATTACGAAATTAATGTGGAGAGTCCTAAATGCTCATAGCATGATACTGTAGAAGTTTGAAAATGTTTTGATGATGTTTGTATAGAAAATTAATTCATTAAGCCAAAACAGTAATAACTGAAAATGAATTTTGATCAAAATTGTTTAGATGTATTTGATGAGATCCGAACTTACTGAAATACACCATAACTAGCCTAATACTTCAAAATATTTTTATAAGAAATTTTTGAAATCATAAAACTCCTGATGAATGGTTATAAAATAGTTTTAAAATTTTTTGAAAATAGGTTAAATACGTGATTAGATGTGTTGATGAAAATGGGTTGTTACACGATTGGTCGGCGAGGGTGTCAGAGATATTTATCGAACCACCTCAACCTAGCATTAAGTGGGTGTCAGAGTATGTCAGAGATATTTGTGTATTAATTGGAGATGCGACGGACGACCATCAGTTCTTGTTTTTAACATCTGGTATTAATTGGAAGCGTTGGTAGCCATACATCACCATGTCAGAGATATGTGTTCCTAGTAGGTCGCCCCCAGAGTGAGCCAAGCTCGGCGTCCGAGCTTGGCGTCCGAAGTCTTTCTCTGGTCGTGCTTCTGGTGTGGAGAGTAGGCAAGCTTCTTCTTCGCTAGGCCGGCAAGCCTTCCACTTGATCAGCTTACGAGCTCTTCTCTTGACTCTGTCGGCGAGCTTCCCTGTACCGGGGCAAGCTTCTCGTTCGGGCGTGTTCTCATTACGGATGGTCGGAGAGCTGTTCGCTTGGGCTTCAACTATTTGGGCCTTTATTCTTTGGGCTGGCCTTAAAGCCGTAACAGAAGTGCTTCAAGAACATTCGGATAGTCTCCCCCTCCTTCTGGACTACCGTGAATAGATAGTCTGAGGCCGCCCTCCTTCTCCGCTTGGCCAAGAACTGCTGACAGAACTTGCGGGAGAGGTCACCAAACGAGTCGACGGAGCGGTCAGGCAAGCTGTTGTACCACTTCATGGCCGATTTCTTCAATGTCGTCTGGAAAGCCTGGCGGAGGAGTGTGTCATCTACTTTGTGAATCTCCATGACTCCCCAGTACCGCTGCACGTGCTCTAGGAGGTCGTCTGAACCATCAAATGGTTCGAATTGGAGGAGTTTGAACTTATGAGGCACCGGGGTTGAGATCACCCTCTTAGTCAGCAGGTTGGTTTCTTCAGGGTAGGGGAGGCGTAGGCGACCTTTGGGAGATGTTTCGACCACCCTGGAATTCTCGTCGCTGATTGGAACCACCGGAAGAGCCACCTCGATGCTAAGGGGTGTCCCTCTCTCGCTCCTTCGGGGTCATACTCTGGTCACGGCTTCGTCGCCGTTGATCATTACGCTTGGGAGAATGGTGTTCTGACCGACGGGAGCTTCTGCTCTGATGCGAGCGTTCTTCTTGTCTCGGGCTCCGTGACCACCCTTGCCGATGACTTTCAGCAGCGAGATACGGCCTAGGGGAATTTTGTACTCCCCAGGCCGCCTCATCGGGGACTCCTCACCTCCCCTCTCGGAGCCTCTCCCTTGTGGCGACGGTCAGCTTTCGTGGTCGAACAACATCTTCCTTACCGAGCTGCCTTTGTCGAGCGGCCGCTTTCTCTTCGAACTGGGGGAGGAGGTCCCGCCTCATGTTCGGGGTTTAGGGGGGCCTTCGAACTGAGGGGGGTCCCACGGGCCTGGCAGCGACCCAGTTCTCCATTAGCTTGGTAAAGGCCGCGAATTTCTTATGGAAGCTGCGAGCAGCGTCATGTATGACGACCGCCGACCCCTCAAGGGGCAGATCCAGTGAGTAAGCCCTCCTGAAAGAACGAGGCTCCTAGGCCAAGGGTGGCCTCATGGTGTCATTGATCAGTAACTCGAGTCGTCCCGGCCTTCTTGGAGATGGCGGTGGAGTGACGTCGGGAGACTTGCCATGGCGGGAATTGTAGCGAGTAAGTGTGGAGCCTGACATGGGTGTAACCTTTTTTTTCCACAGACGGCGCCAATTGTTGTGGGTCAAATCCATCTAACAATAAGATTTATATGTTGGGAATCAAGAGTACGATGATTATAGGTTAATTGGGCTTTAGTAGAGGCTAATACGGTGGATCCAAGATCGCTCGAAGGTCACCGACCGCTTTGGAGGATGGCCGAGCTTCCTGCACAACAAGCAGCTCATCAGAAAGGCTGGGTTGGATGTCAACCCGTATCCTCTCCGATGGTAAAGTCAGTAAGCGATTTGTTAGAAGGAGGTGGGACATGCTGGCCGAACTTAGTATAGGACGACCTAACGTGGCGAGCTTGAGTGCAAGGCACAGATACGTGGACGATATCCAGCCTTATGTATAAATGAGAGTTCAAGATTTCTATTAACCAACCCCTTCTCGATGTCTGGAGGGGGTATTTATAGTGGAGAGAGTCGGCTGAGTGCCGTCTAATCAGCTATCTGTAAGGGACCCTGCGGGGGCTACACACACACTAGGGGGTGAATAGTGTCATGGCAAGTAAAGTGCTTAATTAAAAGTTACTAAAATTAAAGCACAATAAGCAGCGAAAAATAAACAGAGTGCTCACAACAATAATCGTAAACACAAGGATTTTACCACGGTTCCCCAAAACTTGAGTACATCCAGCCACACCAATATTCACTATAATTCCCACAAAGAGAAGTGAATACAATCTCACATAGAGATACCTCACACAGAGGATTTGGATTCTCACACAGAGAAATCCTTAGTCTCACACAGAGAGACCTCACACATAGGATTTATTCTCTCACACAGAAAGAACCAAACTCTCACAAAGAGAGTAACTCCAATAAAGAGTGTAACTAATTCTCACAAAGAGAATTAGGGGTATCACAAAGGTGAAAAGAAATAACACTTACCTATACCTTGATATGATCTTACCAATGTGAAGAAGAAGGCATGCAAGTGAATGACCAAGTGCTTGAGATTAACTTTGATTGCATTTGATGATCTTTCTCTCTTCTAGGAATGAATTCTAACACTTCTCACTTGAATGTATGAAATGAAGAGAAGAAAGATGATCTCCAAGAAAGGAATGAGAATTAGATCCCTTGAAGAATTTCTATATGAGCTAGCTTCAATGCATGAAGAGGAATGTGCTCATGAGAGGGAAATGTGAGAGATTAAGAGTGGCTATTGATTCTCGAAGATATTCAATATTAAACAAGAGTTCTAAATGAACTAAGCCATCTCATATATAAAGGAAGTCAAGAAGAGCCCATAAAACCAACCAAAAACCCAAAGGGAAGAAATCTGCAATGGCTAAATTTTGGCAGTTTACGGCACAGACAGTCGACTGATGAACAGCTGACAGTCGACTAGTCAACTGCTAGAAAATTCCCACCGGCTATAATTTGAGCCAGGACAGTCGACTCTAGAAGACTACACGGGCAACTGTAAATAAACAGGCGACTGTAAATGCTTCATCAGTCGACTGACATGCATATTGGGATGAAGCCCAGAAAATGCAAGTTGCGCACAGATGACTGTAAAGAAATTCACAGGAGACTGTAAATAGACAGGCGACTGAATATCCTCCAGCATGAGACTGTCACTTGGGGTGGAAAGGAGTTTTAAAAATGCAACTTTTGTACTTACGCCTTTCAGACGATAGATGACCATTTTACAGGCGACTGTAAATACTTCATCAGTCGACTGTCTTGCAAATTGGGATGAAGCCCAGAAAAAATCAAGTTGCACACAGACGACTGTAGATCAATTTCCAGGCGACTGTAGAAACACTGACGACTGTAAATTGAACATCGGTCGACTAAGGCGAAAAGCTCAAGAAGAGTCAATAAAAATGTTGACTTGAGCTGTGCTTACCAGTCGGCTGTAGAAGGTCGGACAGGCGCCTGAAAGTCATCCAGTCGCCTTTCATGCCTTCATCAGTTGATTGTGGAAGAGCCAACAGTAAGAGTTTAAGTTATGGTGAACTTAATAGGATGATATCAATGATAATCCTAAGGCTCACTAAGATGGTTAAATATATATGCATGAGAGTAAGACCATCTATCAAGGTATACAATAATCCTAAACTCAAAAAGAAAAATGCAAGTAATAGAAATTACATGTATTACATATTGCATCTCCTGAGTCTAAGTCTTCAAGCTCATAATACATTGACGCTTTCCAACATCTCCAAGTATTGGCACCTCTTGATGAGCTTCCCTTCATCAAGCTCTAAGCATTGGCAATGCTCCTCTAGATGTCCATCCATCATCATGCTCCAAACTTTGGCTTCATTAGATGATCGTCATGACTTCATTCAAGCTTGAGCACTCCATCACTCTTGGAGGTCTTTAATATAACCATTGCATCATCCTCCAAGCATTATGATTTATCTCATCAACATATAATAATTTGAATAATTTGAGACTAAAACATAAGATTGATTAGCACACTAACATAATGCATTAATCATTATCAAAACAACGTTAGTCTTGAACCCAAGAACTAACATAAAGTCCCACTAATTAGGTAATTAGTCGAAAGGACATATTCACCATACATGTGACTATAAATACTTCATTAGTCGACTGACTTACAAATTGGGATGAAGCCTAGGAAGTGCAAGTTGTGCACAGACAACTGTAGATCAATTTCCAGGCAAATATAGAAATACAGGCGACTGTAAATTGAAAGTCAGTCGACTGAGACAAAAAGCTCAAGAAGTGTCAAGAAATAAGTTGACTTAAGCTGTGCATACCAGTCGGCTGTAGAAGGCCGAGCATGCGCCTGGAATCACCCAGTCGCCTGTCGAACCTTCATCAGTCGACTGTGGGAGATCCAAAAACTCCAGTAAGAGTTTGAGGCATGGTGAACCTAACTGGATGATATCTATGATAATCTTAAGGCTAACTAAGATGGTTAAATGCACATGCATGAGAGTATGATCATCTATCAAGGCATTACAATAATCCTAGACTCAAAAAGATAAATGAAAGTAATTGAAATTACATGGATTACATATTGCATCTCCTAGAGTCTAAGTCTTCAAGCTTATGATACCTTAATGCTCCCAATCATCTCTAAGCTTTGGCACCCCTTGATGAGCTTCCCTTCATCAAGCTCTAAGCATTAGCATTGCTCCTCTAGATGTCCATCCATCATCATGCTCCAAGCTTTGGCTTCATTGGATGATCTTCATGACATCCAAGCTTGAGCACTCCATCACTCTTGGAGGTCTTTAATATAA
This sequence comes from Scilla litardierei, assembly GCA_030789695.1. Classification (NCBI taxonomy): domain Eukaryota; kingdom Viridiplantae; phylum Streptophyta; class Magnoliopsida; order Asparagales; family Asparagaceae; genus Scilla; species Scilla litardierei. Next base: position 38,982,440 of record CM061138.1, on the reverse strand, counting down.
CCATTGCAGCATCCTCCAAGCATTATGCTTTGTCTCATCAACAGATAGATTAAGATAAACTGAGTCTAAAACATAATATTGATTAGCACACTAGCATAATGTATTGATCATCATCAAAACAACGTTAGTCTTGAACTTAAGAACTAACACTGTCGCTTCTGCTTAGCTGGAGCTCGGCTGGCGCTTAACTGGTGCATGAATGGGGATGCGGTGGGTCGGCAAGAATGTCAGAGATATTATCGTACCTCCTTGATCGAGCATTAATTGGAGGCAGAGGTGGCCCGACGTCATTATGTCATAGATATTTGTGTATTAATGGAGACACGATGGGCAGCCATCAGTTCTCGTCTTTAACCTCTGCATTAATTGGAGGCATAGGTGGCCCTACGTCACCATGTCAGAGATATTTATGCCTGCTAAGTCGTCGAGTGTCGCTCTTAGAGAGAGCCGAGCTCGGCGTCTGAGCTCGACGTCCCAAGCTTCCTCCGTCCGTCCTTCTTGTTCGGTCAGTAGGCGAGCTTTGTCGTTTGCCGGAAGATCTCTAAACTTGGCGGCGAGCTCCCCGCTCGACTAGTTAGGCGAGCCTCTCTCTCGATTTGTCGGACCAGCTCCCCGCTTGGCTGGGCGAGCTTCTTGCTAGGGGTCGAGCTCCTCGTATGGGCTTCGACTATTTGTGCCTTTATTTTCTGGGCCGGCCATCAGGCCGTAACAGGATCGTTGTTCAACTTATGGATGATCATTATACCAAAAATTAAGTGAATCTAATATTATTTTACACTCACTTTAACTGTTGCAAATTTAACGGTGGTAGAAGAAAAGAAATTTTTGCAGTTTGAAGTTTTTGGGTTTAAAATATGTACAATAAACTTATAAAAACAGTAGAGAACGAAAATTTGGTTTTTGAACTCGTAGAAAGTATTAGGGCATGTTCTTTTGTTAGAATGTGAAATTGTGGAAAATTGGAGGGTGTGGAATCTTGAGATAGAGAAAATTTGTCACGCCCCACTTCCCATTCTACTTGGGAGCGAGGACGCGAGCGGGTCCGCATGTGCTTAAAGCAAAAAAGAGGTACTTATTTTATTTTCTTTCTTCTTTGACTTAAGCACACTAAGCGTGATTTAGCGAAGGCAGGTCCTTGCACGCGAATCTTCACAAGCAGCACAATTATTCATTACATTACAATACCAGCGTCCAAAGCAAACACACAGGTAATTTAGGCCTAGCATGGCCGTACAAACTGCTAAAAGCAAACACACCTGAAAATAAAATACAAACAATACTGAAATATAAACGTCCCGCTCTAGTCTTCCGCGGGGATGATCTCGGTGTCTTCGTAGCTCTGGTCAGCGGGGTCCACCTCTAAAGTGGGATCCTCAAAAGTAGTGTCCTCTGGGTACTCTGTCTCTAAACCTAACATATATTTCAAAACACGTTGAAATATATGTTAGCGATAAGCTCGGCAAGATATTTAAAGTAATGAATGAAGAGCAACTATAAGGGACAAAAGAGCGTTAGCACACAGTTTATGAAAAATAAGTGCAGAAAAGTAAAGTATGGACATACATGGGTTTGCAGTTTTAAAAGTATAACAGTTGTAAATTGAGTATTTGTGCTCGTGATAAGTCCATGTCTGAGTAAGTATTGTTCTTGATACACCCTATCATCGGGGGTTTACCGTGACGCTTCTTGACATTCCACCCTGGAATATGGTCAAGCTGCTTACCTCCGTTAGTGTGGTTTTGGAGGTGGCCGTAAGGTGTTCACGCAACAATTACGGACTCTACTACATGAACCAACCCCACCCAAGTGTTCTGTTTAGTCACTGACCAAGTTTCACCCCATTTGTATTCGATGGTTTTACCCCCATCTGTATTCGATGGTTTTCACATATGTGTTCGCAACATATTCATTTTTATCTTGTTAGCATGCAGGTAGTAATTAAATTACAAGTAAGTGACAAATTGTTCCAACAATCCATATTAGCATGACTAGTCCATTTAAATTAGAAAGGAACACAAATAAAAACAGTTAAATGGACTACCAGAAATGGACAAGCACGTCAGATTTAGCACTAAGTTTGAATGGCTAGATTTGCAGTTCATTTACTAGAAATATTTGCCTTGACGCGTGTGTGTGTGTGTCCAGGTGGTGGTGACGCGAGGTACGTTTTATCTGTGTCAAATAGGCTAGTGGTCAACAACTAGTAAGATAAAGTACAATAACTTACTAAAAGGTGACAGTGGCTTAGAAGAATTAAGTTAATTTAACTACTCTTATAGTAATCTTAACTAAATTAACTAAACTTATTATTTGTTAACCTATACAAGTCATTTACTAACTTACCTGACACTTTATAATAGTAACTTTACAAGACTGCATAGTAAAACTTTATAAAGAAACTAAAACTAATAATAATTTTAACTTATAATAATAACTTATAACTTATAAAGCTTAATAATAATAATAATAATAATAACTAAACTTATAATAATAATAACATATTAAAAAACTACTTACAAATAAACTCCCCCTCCCCTTCTCTCTTTCTCCCTCTGTCTCTCGTTCTCGTTCTCCTTCTTCGTTTTTCGTTTTTCGTTTTTCTTTTTTTCTTCTTTTTTTTGTTCACAAGGGCTTACGGCGGGAAAGGGCGGCGGATCGGGGCTTCCGGCGGTTGGGGACGGCGGATCGGGGCCTGGTGTGCTTCCACGGCGGCGGGGCGGCATTTCTACGGCGGCACGACAAGATCGAGGTTGGGGGTGAGGGTCACGGCGGCGGCTCCCCAAGCTGAACGGCGGCCTAGGGCTGTGCGACTGCGAGGTTGAGGATTTGGGGTTGATTGGGTTGATTTGGGGTTTGGATTTGGGATTGTTTTGGGATTTCTGTTTTGGTTGATTTTGGTATTGCAATCTGGTTTGTTTTGGGTTGTATGAAGGAAGATGGCTGATTTGTTGTGTGGAGGAGATGGTGGAGATGTTGGGTTGTGGTGGCTGAAGGGGATGATGACGGTGGAGGGATGGGTTGTTGGTTGTCCTGCAGGTTGCTGCTGGTGGTTGTCGTGTAGAATGGTTTTAAGGATGATAAGAGGAGGAGAGACAGGTTGAATGCGGTGGTTGTGAGGTAGGGGAGATGGTTTGAAAGCAGATGTTGGATCTCACCGATTCTTTCGGTGGGATTCAATTAGGTAGGGTTAGGGTTAGAGTTAAGTAACTTTAGTAAGAGTAATTTAGAAAAGTAATTTAGTAAGAATAATTCAGTAAAAAGTGATAAGTAATTTTTTTTTGATTTAAATTAGTATAAAAGTAATACGTTAATTAAAATTAACTTTTTAATTAAAAATAATTACGATTTAATTGATAAAAATTACGCTACGGTAAAACCAAAAATAACGACGCGCTCGCGTTGACGTGCGTGCAAAGATTACTCGGATGAAAATAACCGGATCAACTAAGTAAAAGAAATGCAGGCACACCACAATCAAAATACAACTAGGAAAACAGGCCAACAAAGCTCGGAATACACAGGATTCCTAATGTATGTGGTCCCCACCCTCTCTCAAGAGCCAATCAAAAAATTCCAGCATGTTTTTCCCTATTCTGCCGCGCGCGTGAAAAAGTACGGGCCCGCTGCTCTTTGCACTTCTGATTACACATTTTGTACACAATTAATTATATCAAGTATTAATTAGATAGTATATTAATTAATTAATTTAGTTTTAGTGTTATGAATCAACTACTGGGGGAGGAGCCCCCAGCTCTGTATTTATAGGCAATTGGGGAATACAAATATAGGCTTACAATGATATGGGCCTATCCCTAGGATAGCCCAGAATCTCACCCAACTACGGTTAAATAACCGTTCACAACACTCCCCCTTATCCAACCATAGGTGTGGACTCTGCTGGTGAATGCTTCAGGATTCTGAGCATAGAAGAGTCTCACATGGGGTGGATACTTCAGGATCCTGAGTTGGTGAGATTTGTCTCATTAAAACCTTTAGCTATGGAAAACCCAGTGGGAAAAACCATAGTTAAGGAAAAAGAGTACAAATGCTCTTTAACTCCACCTGATTTGTACAAGTGACTCTGCTCATGAATACTTCTGGATTTTGAGCGTCACATAGGGGTGGATACTTCAGGATCCAGAGTTAATGTGATTTGCCTCGTTAAAACCTTTGGCTATGGAAAACCCAGTGGGAAAAACCATAGCTAAGGGAAAAGAGTACAAATTCTGTCAACTCCCCCTGATCTGTAAAAGCTCTTAGGCTTTCAGATCTCGTAGGCTTATCTCATCACACCTATTTACAATATTCTGAAAATGTACACAGATTACAAATTTTATCACCATCAAGCAGCTGCTGAATCCAGAAACTCTGGAGAGGTGTGCTAAGTTTCGTCGCCTCTGATGTGGTCTTCAGACTATATGGTCAGCTCCACAGAATCAGCCTATATCCCAGTCGTCACCGGGATGTGATGAACCACCAGGCGCCCTCAAATACACCATTGGTGTGATTCTGGAATGGTGAGGATCTCGGAATTGATAGGATGATGTTGGCTTCATAAGTTGCTTTGCATATTTGCAGTAGATGGCCGTCCCACTGTGGGTACCCGTTCTGTGATTTATCAGTATATGGACCGGACCTGTAACCTGCATTTGCATAAACATTGGAGGATGCTACTTCATATTGTAAGTCCGAATCTTTCGACCCTTGGAGGAAGCGCAGAAGGCTTAACTCCGGTCTAATGGCCCTTTTAGGTGCCAACTATCTCTGGCTAATGAGTTTACTGCAACTGCTATATCGGGACGCGTGCAGTTTAGCCAGGAGTGCATGTTTGCACTTAGATAAGGGACTTTAGGACCAGTTATATCCTCCCCCTCTTCCAGCGATCGGAAGGGTTCTTTTTGTACATCCATTAAGTATACTACCGTAGGTGTATTTTGGATGACAATGGTCCTTTTAATTTCTCCAACGCACTTCTGGGCGTTTGTAACAGGATTTTATGAGTCATGACTTTATATTTGCCTAGGTCTTTTTATTTCATGTTTAAAAGTCAGGCTTGAACAGACATTTCGGTTTTCTCTTCAGGAGATCCGATGAGATTTTAGTTGTCTCCAACTATGATCTCTAATCCTGTTCTTTGCACAGATGCAAAGACAACCTTCAGTAGGAATCATTGACTTGTCAAGTGATCCTCTTGGTTGTACATTTATTTGTTATACTTATTGTTTTTCTTCATTTTGAATAGACGTCCCAAAGTCTATTCAGGCATTTAAGGAAATGTGGGAATTATCTTTACAAGATATCCACGAAGGTATGCCGTCACAACATCTAATAACAGCATATCCATAATTTTCCTTCGCCAAATCGTAAGGTATTCGCTTTTGATAACTTAGGGAGACTGATGCATCATTTATGAGACATGCTCATTTGAATTTGTTCGATCCCTAGTTTCAGCGAAATTTTCCTTGGGCTATAGGTTGTACCTTATAGCATACGATTTTGTATTTATTTTTCTTATGTGTGCAATACTTTGTTTTATCCACAGGTTTGACACCTTTTTGGTGTCAGGACTTCAGGTCCGAACATTTCACGTTTCATAAGTGAGTCCAGCTCATCTTTTATTTCCATGTTCCACATTTTGGCCAATCTCTACGTTTGCCTTCTAGCAACGGAGTGTGGAACGATAATTTACAAACATCATCGCTTTTGCGATGTATATGGCAATATGATACGTGAATACATTTGTCGACAATCTATGTCTATCTGTCCAACACCTCCCCAGTACGTACAACATTTACTTAATTTCACTTTTTCCCGGCAATTCCTCTGCAGTGGATTCCGGGAAGGGTGATGGTGTGGACAGGAGCTCATTGTCCTGTGGTAGTATTGTCTTAAGGTCTCCAGGAGTTTCTGTCCTTGGAGCCTGGTTGTCTGCCTCTTTTCTGTTAAGGATCAGCCACTTCTGCTGCTGGTGGATTGCATCCATTCTCGGGGATGTCAATCCTAGCTGGAGTTTTTGCAGCAGGGATGTGTGATCTGACAATCTTCAGGTTGTCAATAAATGATTCCGGTAATTGGTGAACAGTGTTTTGTACGTGGAGGATCTTCGGGATCTCTTCTACACATTGTATTGTTACCGGATCATAGTGGGTCAAACTTTTTGTATCCCACGTTATAATTTGCTTCGCGCCAGATTTTCCAGTATCTGGGCCTATATTTGGGAAACTCGTCTCATCGAGATCACAGTCTTCAAGATGTACCTTAAATACGTCCCCCGTTTGGGGTTCTAGGTGTCTGTTCATTGAGGGTGAGTCAAACCCTTCATAGATACCTAGGCGACGTTGAGGACCCGTATTTGTCCTCTATGTTAGGGCGATGGGGATTTAAACTGCGGACCGAAGATTCTCCGAAGAGAAATGTTCGGTGGCATTCCATATGCAAGTTGCATTGGAGACTCTGACCTCCAGAGGGTCTAATTTTCATTTACGATGCAGCATGCAGAATTTGCATGTCCCCATGCATCCATTTGCAATCGGGATTTAATGGACGTTCAATCCATTGGAGTCTACTTTTTAGTGACTCTGTCGACCCATTTTGGGTATGAACATGCGGCACTTGTATGTTCATTTTCTATTCCCGTTGCTTGGCAGTTCTCTTGAAATGACTGGGAGGTATATTTCCCAACATTAACCAGACTTATTTTCTTTATTTTATTGTCTGGGAAATGTGCCCGCAACATTTTTATTTTTGTGCCAATAGCTTTAGAAAAGCTAAGTTGCGGGTCTGTAGTAGACACACGTACGAATATTCTGAGGATGCATTTATCAGTACAGTGAATTACTGACATAGCCCACTAGGGGTGGTGGATTCTATCCACATCTATCTCCTTGTATTTTTTGAGGAAGCGTGGAGATTCTATTTCAACTTTTCGTGGAGATGACCTTGCAATTAGTTTTCCCTTATAGTAAGGAATGCGAGGGAATTCTCCCTTCTGAAGAATCTTTTGGTTCTTCCAGTCATACCCATAGGATAAGATGCAGTGCATCATCACAAATCCGGGGTGGCCAAGTCCATCATGCCAGAGTAAAACTTGGCAGATGTCGGGCACTTCAGGTGCTCCGTCTAATTCCGCTTCCTTTCTCTGAATCTTCGTATGGTAGATGCCTCTAAGGCTCTCAAAACGTTCAAGTATGGATTTTACTCCATTATCTTGAGGCGTTGCATACAGTAATTTTTTCATTTACATTTGTTGTTTCCAAAATGGAATCCATTGAAACGGATGTCCTTGAAACTTAGAAAGTTTCTTTTGGAATTCGGAGGGATTAGTGCATCCTCTTATTTTTGTGTTGTTTGGGGGCAACAGTGTTGCATTCCCTGGATCTTCAATATAACCCTGATATTGGGCTTTGTATTGAAAAAATCGTACGTGTTTATTGTCTACCAATCATTTATGAGAGCAGTTTCAAAAGATGAAACGTATAGGCACATGCATATTCAGATAAACATTTTCATTCTAAAACAAAACACATAATTCAAATGCTCTCATAAATTATTCTTAAAACAACTTGCTAAGATAAAAGTAAAGGCTAATCAAGCATGTCATCATTTTCGAAGTTATCAGCTGAAAACTTGACTGGAGCATCAGAGGTTATCAGGTTTGTTTCAACTTTATTTTTCTTGTTCTCTTTATACAAATCCTGGAGATGCTGCGGAGTTCTGAACACTCTGGACCAGTGGCCTTTTATGCCACAATTATGGCACTGGTCTTCCCATTCCCTCTTGGTGGGGGTGCATAATTTTTGTTATTTCTGTGCCATGTGAACTTCCGCTTACTTTCATTATTTCGCTGCTGCTGTACATGGCCCTTGGCATTTTTCTGTTGACCCCCCTTCTGCGGTCTTTCTTTTCTTTTATTATCTCTCTTCTTTTTGAAGGAAGAGGAATAGTGAGCTTCTGGTAGGGGGCAGTGCCGGGGGCGCATATTGTGAGTGGCGAGAAGAAGCTCTCTGTTTTGCTCGGCCATGAGTAAACATGACAGCAGCTCAGAATACTTGGTGAAATTGCGTTTACGGTATTGCTGCATGAGTATCGCATCTTTTTCATGGAAGGATGTATACGTCTTTTCCAGCATGCGATTTTCTGAGACTTTCTCACCACACAACTTCAGGCGTGAGGTGATGTTAAAAAGTGCTGAGTTGTACTCAGCAATGGACTTAAAGTCCTGCAGTCTCAGCTTCTCCCACTCGTATCGTGCCCTTGGGAGTATAACATCTTTCTGATGTTTATACATGTCCTCAAGGGCAGTCCATAGCTCAAGTGGATCTTCGACCGTAAGGTATTCAGCCTTTAAGGTCTTGTCCACATGGCGGCGAATATAGATGATGACTTGCGCCTTCTCTATATCGCTAACATTTTCTTTTTCAGTCACAGCAGCGATGAGGGACTTTGCCCGCATGTGAAACTTTACATCTAGCTGCCAGCTTAGATAGTTTCTACCTGATGCTTCCAGTACTTCGAAATCAATGCTTGCAATATTAGCCATTTATCTAGCGGAGCACAAACATGCATGAATTAATAATTAATCAGAGAAAACATTTTCATGCGGATGCAATATTTAACGAAAAGCTAAATGTGTGGATCGGCCAGTACCACAAGAAAGAGTCCAAAAGTCCACAGTCCAAATTATACAAATTTGCAGCTTTAAAAATGAAAATACAACTTTGGAAACCCAGTGGGTCCCATATGATATCTCCATCTTCAAGCGTGGCCTCCGTCTTCATTGGTCTTCTTTCTTTGACATTTACATAAATTCCTCACTACAATTTCTCTCAAAAATAAAAGAAAAGTGCGGGAAATAAACTGTGGGACTAAACGGCCGATCCAAAAACCACATTTAGCAATTCATGCAGAAATATTGTGCTCATCAACATTTTCATCAGACATTTTCATCACAGGCATCACAAGCATTTAATATTCGCAGAGATGGATAAATAATTTAATCACTTAATAATTATTGGACCACTGGGCAACGTCATGCACCGTTAGGTTAGGTTACTAACGGCAGAGCGGTCGCAGGATCTTCCTAATTATTAAGTTTTAAATACAATGCACAACCACGCATATAATATCCACAGAATAAGCCTAGTGATGTAAAGCATCTAAAGATGATTTTTACAGAAAAATCATTACGATGCAAGGGTTGAAATGAATGGGTTTAATCAATAAAATTGAATAAGAGCCCAAAATTAACATTTTCTTTTGTATGAGGAAAGCAGGTTCCCTCATCATCCCAAAAGCCCCCCAAGAATCCCCAAAAAGTCCTTGCCTCCCCGATATTTGTCCCGTAATTTACTGTGATTTTTCACGAATATTTTGCCCTTAAAACCCCTTTTTAAATTAATTTGTAGGCCAAACAGTTGCCTATTCAGGCTTGTTTTCAGCCTATGCCCCCCCCCCCCCCATTTTTTTGGGAACGGCCTGCGGGCCTGAAGCCCGCAGCCGGCTGTGAGCTTCAGGCCCACAGTTTTTTTAATAAGAATAATCGGCCTGTGGGCCTGAAGCCCACAGCCGGCCTGTGGGCTTCAGGCCCACAGGGTTTTTAAGGGAAAATTGGCATGTGGGCCTGAAGCCCACAGCCGGCCTGTGGGCTTCAGGCCCACAGGGGTTTTTTTTAATCCCGTTTAGGGTTTGATGGGGGGGCGGCGCCGCCGCCGCCCCCTGCAGGGGGGCGCGGCCGCCGGGGCCGCCGTCCCCAGCAGGGGTTGCGGCGGGGCCGCCCCCCTACAGGGGGGAGCAGCCGCGGAGGCCGCCCCCCCTGCAGGGGGGAGCGACGGGGGCCGCCCCCTGCGGGGGGAGCGGCCGCCGGGGGGGGGGGGGGGTTTCGGCAAGGTGGGGGGGTTTCCGGCGACGGCTAGCCGCCGGAGAAATCAAAATTAGGGTTTTTACCCTAAAAATTGGGTTTTTGGTATGAACGGTCCGTCGTTTTCAAGGCGACAAATAATCCCCATATCGATCTTGCGAGATCTAGGGGAGGGGTAATCATACGTATGATTAAAAATATCGTTTTTAGTGTTTTTACCTCTATATCCGTCCTCCGGATATAGCGACGGTTGCTCGAAGCCCTACGCGGATGACGACGCTTGATGGAGGAAGCCTTGCACCGCGCTCGTGGATCTCCTGTCTAGCCTTCGCCTTCACATTCGCAACGAACGGAGAAAATTTTTGTGGAAAAGAAAATTTTTAGAGTCGTGCTGATAACGTGTTATGAATCAACTACTGGGGGAGGAGCCCACAGCTCTGTATTTATAGGCAATTGGGGAATACAAATATGGGCTTACAATGATATGGGCCTATCCCTAGGATAGCTCAGAATCTCACCCAACTACGGTTAAATAACCGTTCACAACATTTAGAATTTAGTTTAGGTATAAATAAAACAAATTAAATTTGAGTTGACACCACACCATTTTTTCATCCAACTTTCTTTAACCAAAAGAACGCACTGCATGGAGTGGGCCCACCTCAACTTTTCAACTTCACAATCCAATCCTACTTTCCAACAAAAGAACACGCTACAACAAATTTCTCTTTCATCATATTAGACACTTCTAACCTTACTCAATTTAGGGCATGTTCTTTTCCCGGAATGTGCCCGAGAAAGTGGGATATCTCTACTATTCATACACTGTTGCAAGGAATCCTGGCCATGTTTTCTTTTGGTCTGTTCTTTTTGATTGGGAATGTATTTGAGAATCAAGCTGATGTGGCAGTTGAACTCCGAAAACTTGGTTTCTCCGGAAAAAAAGCGGAATACGCAAGATTCCTACTTGACGGGCCCACCTCGTGTCGCTTCAAAAACTGAAAGCAGATGGTTGAAATCTTTTTGAGTGTTTTCCTTCGGAAACACTTTGAATAGATGCGCCCCACAGCCGTAAAGAGAAGAATTGTAGAGTTGAATTGAGAGGGCCCCACCGAATTTTAAATTTCTGATTGAGGTTTGGGCATTGATTAGTATATTAATTATTAATTAATTGGTTTAATAATTAATTAGTTTAGTTTTATTTTACTTAATTTATTTTTAAAAGTAATTATTTAAATTTGAGTGGGCACACACCACTTTTTTCATTCAGCTTTCTTCAACCAAAAGAACACACTACACGGAGTAGGACCCATATTCAACTTTCCACCTCCACAATCCAACCACACTTTCCAACAAAAGAACACGCTACACCCAATTTCTCTCAGTCAGATTCCACATTTCTCAACTTTCCCAATTTTTACTTTCCTACAAGAGAACATGCCCTTATACTCTCCTACAAAATAGCCCTTTGCACAGCTGTACAGTGCATTTTAGATCAGGCAGGCCCGTGTTCCATTCTAGGAATCCCAGGTGCAACGCTCGAGAGGCGGTGGCACACCGTCATCCGTCCTTTTCCACCAGATCCCGAGGGGTGGTTCCGTTTCCCGGTCCCAACGAGCGTCGCCATCACCGCCCTTCGTCCCCCCATCCTCTGCCGTCCATGGCACGCCATCCACGTGGCTTCCTACTATTGGCCTAAAGCAGGCTGATTACATGTGAAGGTCGGCCGCATACCCACTTGGCTCTCTTCCCTTTTTGTTTCCTAGTGCTTCACTTTCTTTCTCTTCATTTTAAAATATTTTTTAAAAGCAAACCTCTTGCTTTCTCTCTCTTCCTCTACTCTTCTTCTCCTCCCTTCTACGAAAAGATAAAGTGAAGGAGGCGGAAGGAGGATATAAGGGAAGAGAGAGAGAGAGAGTCCGAATTGATCGTGGTTTCGATCGGGAACAAAAAAGGTAATTTTTCATTTCTTTTTCAGAAACCTTTTTCTTTTTTTGATCTTTTTTTATCTGTTTCTTTAATATAGATGTAACGGAATTTGGAGATGTAAGTTATAATTTTTGCGATCTGTTGTAAACTTAAAAGGAAGGATTTTTAGGAATTTTTTTGCCGCGATGGATATTTTCTGAAATTATAAAATCCATACTGCATGCAACAAGATGGGAATTTACCTTGCCAGCTCTTAAACCTTGGATCGGAACTATTTAATTTCGATGTTAGCAGTTAATTTATGCATACCAGCATATAATGTAAAATTTGAAGTTTTGGGAGGACATTTAGGAATTATGAAGATTACGAATGATGGCTACTTGATTTACAAAAACAAAGAGAGGCTTAGTCGATGTCATGAACATGCATCACCAGCACTTGTACAGTTTGCATTCAAGTCCTTTTGATGTTTTGGAGTAAGGGCATGTTCTTTTTGGTGGACTTTGGGCGAGAAAGTGGGGAAAACCCCACTGTTCACGCCATTAGAGGCATTGATATGAATTTTTATGAGCTTTTCTTTCACACTGATGGTGTTTGATTTGGATATGATATAGATTTTGCTTATCTGTATCATTATTCACGTCATCTTGATTACTATGGTTTCTATGATGGAGAAGCATGAAACTGTTATTTTTTGCTTCAATGTTTGGGTAGATACTGAAGGAGCAACTGACATGCCACCAATAAAGGAAAAAAATTATTTGAGGGCTCAAAATATATTTTTTCATTTTACTTTGTTATGGAATGTGGGAATATAGTTCATTATTTAATTGACTCGTGTGCTATAGTTGTGCCATAAACATCTTTTTGTAAACAGAGTTATGTACCTTGCTCGAAGAATTTTATAATTTCTATAGCAACTCATGCATGATTTTATGTTTGATTCAAATATAATTTAGATGGATCACCAAGGAGAACAGTCTGGTTGTACAATATGCACCTCGGCCGCGGCGACTGTCATTTTTATCATCGTACACTTCCTCCTATACAAAGAGGGTAGGGCTTTCAGGGATAATCCCGACCTCATGCGGGAAATGGTTGAGAATGTAAGGGAGGTCGCTGAAGCAATAAAGATCGCACACTCCCACTGGACTGAATTGCTATCTAAGCGGTTGTATGCAAATACAGAATATCCAGCAGAGTTGTTGGATACATTGTTTATGGAGCTAAGCGCGCATGATCTTGACGGGCGGTGGTTTTTGGCGATGCCGGAGTCGTCAAGGAAGATATACATTAAGGAGAAAATTGAGGAGATTGAGAGGGCAAGTGGGGCAGCTGGCGGCGATGGTGAAGGAGATGATGATACATGGCCATTGCAATTGAAAGGAGGGTGAATCTATGAGTTTGGGAACATTTTGGGGATGAGGATGAGTAAGAGTGACTTTATGATTTCTGTAATATGTCGAGGGCACATCCTTATTATGTGTTTATGGCTATGGATTGGGTATGATACAATTTGTATAACGACTTATATATTTTAGTTGGCAATGAGATGTGATATGTATCTCTGTTGTATTTGGGGGGTCCATTGCTTACTATGGTTTCTTTGAAGGAGCTTGTTTTGGGGGTTTTTACTTGGGCATTCAACGTAATTTGGTTATCTGGTTCATGCGAGCCTTGTCTTGCCTGCTTGCTGTCTATGGTTATATGATAGAGCTGCCTTGGGGTTTTTGATTTATGGCTAATGAATTTGAATATCTGTTTGATGCATGACTTGCCTTGGCTACTTACTGTCTATGGATTTTATGATGGAGCAGCCTTGGGTTATATTGTTGTATGGCTAATGCTTTTGGATATCAGTTACAAGCCAGTCTTGCCTAGGCTGCTTGTTGTCTATGGTTTTTATGATGGAGCTGCCTTGGGGAATATTGATTTATGGCTAAGGATTTTGTTTATCAGTTTATTCCAGTCTTGCCTTGTTAGCTTATTGTCTACGGATTTTATTATGTACAGACCTGGGGGTATATTGATTTATGGCTAAGGATTTTGGATATCAGTTTCATGACTGTCTAGCTTTGGCTTCTTGCTGTCTATGGTTTTTATGATGGAGCTGACTTGTGGGATTTGTGTCCATGGCTAATGCTTTTATATATCAGTTTCATGCTCGTTTTTGAAACTTGTCTTGCCTTTGCTGCTTGCTGTCTATGGTTTTTATGAAGGAGCTGCCTTGAGGGATATGGGTTTTGGCCAAGGCTTTATTGTATCATTTTCATGCATGACTTGCCTTGGCTGCTTATTGTCTGGTTTTTTATCAAATAGCCCAATGATGAAAACAAGAAAATGGAGAAATTTTTTCTTTATATTCACAATTAAGTGGACGGCTGGCTTGATAGTTCCATATTCCCAAGGTGGTTGTGACTTTGGTGGACCTTCATATGCAATGTTATGGTTTTATTGCAAGGGTTTATGCTTTGGTATATTGATATATGTTGCATGCATGCCTTGCCATAGCAAAGTCCCCCAAAAGAACAGGCCCAATAATGAATGGTAGGTAATATGAGTGTGTTGCATGAATGCCTTGTCATGGCTGATTCTTTATTTTCATGTCTAGGCCGTAGATGCAAGCTGTATATTTGTTACTTACATGCCTTGGCTTGCCTACATGCTTTCACTATTGTCGTTGCTATGGCTCCAGTGGGATGTTGGATTTATGTAGCATGCTTGACTTGGGTAGATAATGAAGGAACAACTGTCAGCAACCACGTGCTTTCACTAATGTTGGATTTATGTAGCATGCTTGACTTGGGTAGATAATGAAGGAACAACTGTCAACAACTGTCAGCAACAAGCTGTATATTTGTTACTTGCATGCCTCGGCTTGCCTACATGCTTTCACTATTGTCGTTGCTATGGCTCCAGTGGGATGTTGGATTTATGTAGCATGCTTGACTTGGGTAGATAATGAAGGAACAACTGTCAGCAACCACGTTGGAAAAATGACAAAAAAATTCCTGAGGGCTATATATATGCTTTGTCTATGCTATGTAAGGGTTTATGCTTTGTCTATGATATGGTATTTGCTTTTTTCTGTGACTGTGTTGATTTCTGCAAGATGAAGGCAACATTGACATGCGTACTTAATAACTTTTCTTATGTATGCTTTTTACACAACCTTTGGTCCTTTTCTCCTTATACATATCTTTTCTATTTAAATTATTATTCGTTAATTGTGTTTATGTTTATGATTGTTTTGCTACAACCGAGTTTAGGATCGAGCTCTTCTATTCGCTCCCGACCACGGGATGCGTCGCGTTTTGAGTTGGATTCAGATGTTGATGACCTTAGGATTTGTCACTGTGGTCTGAGGGTGTCGAGGAGGACTTCATGGACCCGAACCAACCCAGGCTAGAGATTTTGGAGTTGTACGTATCCAGTTAAAATGCAAATTGGTTGAATGGAAGGACCCCCATCACGGTGAGTGGTCCACCTTTGTTCTACATCATTTAATGGATGAGAATAAAAGAGGTCCAAGAATAGAAAGCTCTTCGAGCTCACTGTCTGAGATGAGGTTGTTAGAGATAGAGGGGCGGCTAGAAACGGTCGTATGACAATTTGAGAGAAACATGGAGAAAATGGATAGTATCCTATCCGATTACAAAGCAATTTAGTTTGTATTGTTTTCTCTCATAGGTCTACTGTTTTTTATGTTACTGATGCTGTATAACAAGATCGACTGATTAGGTATGATACAATTTGTATAACGACTTATATATTTTAGTTGGCGATGAGATGTGATATGCATCTCTTTTGTATTGGGGGGTCCATTGCTTACTATGGTTTCTTTGGAGGAGCTTATTTTGGGGTTTTTTACTTGGGTATTCAATGTAATTTGGTTTTTGGTTCATGCGTGCCTTGTCTTGCTTTCTTGTTGTCTATGGTTATATGATGGAGCTGCCTTGGGGTTTTTGATTTGTGGCTAATGAATTTGAATATATGTTTCTTGCATGACTTGCCTTAGCTGATTGTTGTCTTTGGATTTTATGACGGAGCAGCCTTGGGTTATATTGATGTATGGCTAAGGAATTTGGTTATCAGTTACAAGCCTGTCTTGTCTTGTATGCTTGATGTCTATGGATTTTATGATGGAGCTGCCTTGTGTTATATTGATTTATGGCTAAGGATTTTGTTTATCAGTTTCATTCCAGTCTTGCCTTGTCTGCTTGCTGTTTACAGATTTTATTTTGTACAGACCCGGGGGTATATTGCGTTATGGCTAAGGATTTTGGATATCAGTTTCATGCCTGTCTAGCCTTGGCTGCTTGCTGGAAATGGTTTTTATGATGGAATGAACTGTGAGGATTTGCGTCCATGGCTAATGCTTTTGGATATCAGTTTCATGACAGTCTTGCCTAGGCTGCTTGCTGTCTATGGTTTTTATGATGGAGCTGTCTTGGGGAATATTGATTTATGGCCAAGGATTTTGTTTCAGGGTGTAATCTTAGGTTTACACCCCACAATCTCACTTCATCCAACTTTCTTCAACCAAAGAAACACAAGAAAATTTAGTAGGCTCCTACAAGAAATTCTTAATCACTTTTCATCCAACTTTCCAACAAAAGAAACACACTACTGATTCGGAGTGAAAAGTTTATATTTATACCCCTTAACTATCACCATTTTGTGCTAAAGGTTAGGCTTAAACTTGTTCTTTTGGGGTATATTTTCATTTCATGTCATTTTAGGAGCTTACTCCCATTCTTGGCACAAAATATGGATTTTATCGTCTTTATTGGTTTTCTGATATTTTTCATATGCTCTTGGTATTATTGTGATCTTATTGTCATTTTTTGAGAATTATTTGAGCAATGTATTGTTTTATATGAATTTTGGAAGTCAATATTGTGTTAATAGTCATTATTTTCATTTCATAATCAAATGTACTAATTTCTCCTTCTCATATTTTTCAGGTACTCCTGGGGGTCTTGGGTATTTTTCAGATTTTTCTGGGAATTTTCCAAGACTTCTGGGTATTTTTGGAGGAGAATGGAGCTGAAAGAAGTTTCTGGATTTAAAAACAACAACGGCATGCGGCCCGCTCTCCTGAGCGGGCCGCCAAAGATCTTAATAAAAAACAAAAAACGCCTTATTTGCGGGCCGGCCCAGTGGCCGGCCCGCTCCCGCCATTCAGCTGGGGCGGGCACGCGTGCCCGCGCCCGCGGGTCGGGCGCCCCAGCGCCCGCCCCGCCCC
Organism: Scilla litardierei; assembly: GCA_030789695.1. Lineage (NCBI taxonomy): Eukaryota > Viridiplantae > Streptophyta > Magnoliopsida > Asparagales > Asparagaceae > Scilla > Scilla litardierei. Next base: position 38,965,407 of record CM061138.1, on the reverse strand, counting down.
GCTTCGATGCTCCCAGGCGCGCGCGGTTTGCAAGTGCGGCGGGCGGGTTTTGAAGCAAACCCGACCCGCTTGTTTGGGTTTAATTCAACCTGTGCGGAATTTGAGGGCTGTTTTTCGTTTTGCTTCTTTTTTTTTTGCGTTTTTAAGGGTTTTGGGGGTTTTGAGCCCTCTTCTTCTCCAAGAAGCTAGGGGTGGAGCTTGGAGGCCATTGGATGGTGGAGAAGCTTGGTGGAGGAGCAAATTGGTAGAGGGAAGGCTCATTCGGGGAGATTTTGGGTGAAAATTTTCCTCTTCCCCTTTGTATTTTGCTCTTCTCATTTTGTAATGAACTTGTGATGAATTTGTTTATAAATCTCATCTTGTTTAGTATGATTGAGTAGTGTGATTGGTGTAGGTTGTGACTCATTGAGATTGGTTGTAAATTTTAGCCCTAATTTCCTCTTGCCTATTATCTTGCTAATCTTGGATGAATTGTTAGGGCACACTTTAATTGGTTAAGTCCCAAAAGGGCACAATTCGAGATGAATCCATGTTCCTAATTTGATTAGTGCTACAATGATGTATCCATGCTTATTGCTAATTATTGTGTTCTTGAATGCTAAATTTTTTGATTGAGTGTCTTTAGCCGGATGATCAATTGAGTTATATGTGGTAATTTGAGCTTGATTAACACCAATCTTAGTGAACCCACAACACATGCTTCCTCTCCTAGCTATCCTAAATCCTCATTTGGCTCTCTAACCCTATCCACTTAGATTAGGATTGTAATTTCATCACATTTTTTCTCACACACTTTTCCACCGTAGTTGAGGTGGTTGTTTCACGCTATTTCCTTTCTTTATCGATCAAACTTGCGAATGTAGAACGACTTGTCCTTGTGATCCGACCCGGTACTCACCGGTTATTTTTATTGCATTGACACTCCTACGCTTGGGAGTGGAAGGCGTGCTCCTTGCACGTTTTCCAGTCAAACCAATTGGCGCCGTTGTCGGGGACCCGGGTTCGATCCCCGGCAACGGCGCCAATTGGTTGAACGGGAGGACGCGCAAGGAGCACGCCTTCCACTCCCAAGCGTAGGAGTGTCAATGCAATAAAAATAACCGATGAGTACCAGGTCGGATCAAAGGGACAAGTCATTCTACATTCGCAAGTTTGATCGATAAAGAAAGGAAATAGCGTGAAACAACCACCTCAACTACGGTGGAAAAGTGTGAGAAAAAATGTGGTGAAATTACAATCCTAACCTAAGTGGGTAGGGTTAGAGAGCCAAATGAGGATTTAGGATAGCTAGGAGAGGAAGCATGGGTTATGAGTTCACTAAGATTGGTGTTAATCAAGCTCAAATTACCGCATACAACTCAATTGATCATCCTGCTAAGGACACTCTATCGGAAAATTTAGCATTCAAGAACACAATAATTAACAATAAGCATGGATACATCATTGTAGTACTAATCAAAGTAGGAACATAGATTCATCTCGAATTGTGCCCTCTCGGGACTTAACCAATTAAAGTGTGCCCTAACAATTCATCCAAGATTAGCAAGGCAAGAGGAAATTAGGGTTAAAATTCACAACCAATCTCAATGAGTCACAACCCACACCAATCACGCTACTTAATCTTACTAAACAAGATGAGATTTATAAACAAATTCATCATAAGTTCATTACAAAATGAGAAGAGCAAAATACAAAGGGGAAGAGGAAAAATTTCACCCAAGATCTCCCTGAATGAGCCTTCCCTCTACCAATTTGCTCCTCCACCAAGCTTCTCCACCATCCAATGGCATCCAAGCTCCACCCCTCTTGGGGAAGAAGAGGGCTCAAAACCCTAAAAACGCAAAAAAACAGAAGCAAAACAAAAAACAGCCCTCAAATTCCGCACAGGTTGAATTAAACCCAAACAAGCGGGTCGGGTTTGCTTCAAAACCCGCCCGCCGCACTTGCAAACCGCGCGCGCCTGGGAGCATCGAAGCGGGGCGGGTCGGGCGCTGGGGTGCCCGACCCGCGAGCGCGGGCATGCGCGGGCCGCGTGCCCGCCCCAGCTGAAGGGCGGGAGCGGGCCGGCCGCTGGGCCGGCCTGCAAATGAGGCGTTTTTTGTTTTTTTATAGTCTTTGGCGGCCCGCTCACGACAGCTGGCCGTTGTTTTTTTAATTTTTTTTCTTTTTTTTAAAATCCAGAAACTCCTTTTAGCTCCATTCTCCACCAAAAATACCTCTTGGAAAATTCCCACAAAAATCTGAAAAATCCCCATGACCCCCCAGGAGTACCTGGAAAATATGAGAAGGAGAAATTAGTCCATTTGATTATGAAATGAATATAATGACTATTAACACAATATTGACTTCCAAAATTCATATAAAACAATCCATTGCTCAAATAATTTTCAAAAATTGACAATATGATCACAATAATACCAGGAGCATATGAAAAATATCAGAAAGCCAATAAAGACGATAAAATCCATATTTTGTGCCAAGAATGAGAGTAAGCTCTTAAAATGACATGAAATGAAAATATACCCAAAAAGAGCACGTTTAAGCCTAATCTTTAGCACAAAATGTGGGTAGTTAGGGGGTATAAATATACACTTTTCACTCCGAATCACACCCCCAAACTAGCTTTTTGCTAGTCCATAGCAAAATATGCGATAAATTCGGATTAAATTGAAAAACATGCGCCAAACTCAAGATATTCTCATAGCATACCCCAAATGATATTTCCAAATGATTTCAAAGCCAATATACCCAATGTATGAAAGTAAATAACAAATGACACCCCCCTCAATCCAATTCAAAGAAAATTGAGGTAATAAGCCCGTATCACATTCATTATGATATATCGCAAATGACAAAGTTTCTAACTTTCATGGAAATGACCAAAACAAAAGAAATTCCTCTAAGTGGTGGGAGATGAGATTGCATCACTCATGTTGCTTATTCGTTCATTTTTTCTTTTTCTTTTCTTTTTTTATTCTTTTCTTTTTTTGGATGTTTATGGTTTGCATTCACGCGATAACGCTATGAAATGCAAACACCGCCACCTTTTGCATACACGCGATAACGCTATATAGGCAAAGGGATGAAATGATCCCCTAAATCTCATCTTTGGCGTCCTCCCCAGTGTTTCGTGGGGCACCGGCTACTCAATTTGATTAGGAAAACCATTCACTTATATTACTCTCTTTCTCATTCTCAAACATGAATTATCAACTCATCCACCCAGTCCTTAAGAGGAAAACAAAACATAACCAAATGGCCACGCCCAATCCAATTAAAAACTAAGCCATTCATCCCAAATCATGCAATCACTTACACCAAACTATTCCCAAATTATTTCAAAGAGATATCACACGTATAAAATAGATTCATACATGGCATATTAGCATTTGAATCCAAATTGGAAAAGAAATTAAAACACGCCAATCAAACATCGAAGAAGTTGATACCAAAATAATAACCCGAAAAATAGCATGGCATTAAGCATGTAGGGACTACGCATAAAGCTAACGGCGTAGGGACAAGGAGGACAAATATGATATGCAATAAAGTTCATTGGATGAGAGCAAGATGGAGGTATCTCAAAAAAAATTTGAGCTAACATCAAAATCCTAACAAACTTAAAGATTCTAACAACTACACCACTTTTCTCTCTCCAAGATTCCACACCCCTACAACTTTCCACAATCCCACATTCAAGCAAAAGAACATGCCCTAAATGGAATGGTATATCTTCTTATTTTAAATGATTTCCTAGAGTTGCTTGTGTAATAATATTTGGGGCTCCCAATCACTTCTAATTATTAAGTGATTCACTAATGTGATGTTGGAGTGTAGCTAGGGATATAAACGGATTCAGATTTTTCGAATTTGATCTGTGTATCTTTTTGGATGCGGATAAATATATCAAAATTACATAAAATTACATATCCAATTGGATAGGGATCGGATTTGGATTTGGATTTGGATTTGGCTTCGGCTTCAGTTGGTACGTTTATTATTATTTTGCTGGATGTGCATGTCCAATAGGTCAATAATTTACTATACTTGTGACTCATTTGTACTTAATCACCCTCATCTATATTCATGTATCCATATTTATTTGCCCATTAATTAGCATGAACTTGTTACATTAATAAAGTTGATATCTCTTGTATCCATTTTATCCAACATCCGATATGTTTCATTTTGACCAAATATGGTCACTTGTCCATATTCAATCCATATCTATATCCATGCTTACTGATACAGATACAAAATTTTCTTTCCACACGTTATCCGTGTCCATGTCCATATTTGATAAATAATTCTAGATACAAATATGGTAAACACATATATGATCTGTATCAAACCCCTTTACATCCCCAAGCTAAACATTTTGGCTTTGGGGGTGGAGTACACTGGTCAATTATTTTTGTGCTTCCATCCATATCTAATTACTTGGTGGTTATTGTAAAAAAAAGATTTGAGCATTATTTTCCATTTCATGTAATAACAGCAAACGAATATTCTGATGTGCTCATTTAAATTAATATCCAGGTTGTGCCGCAGCTAGTTTTATCATCGGGGACAGTGAACTATGAATTTACTGATGTTTCAACTTTTGTCTACTTCGCAGGAAATCAGTAATCAACAGTAGTGGATGGCATGTCTAGGCATAGATTCTCCACAGCTCTTTTCATATCGGCAATCGTATGATGGTCCATTTAATCTGCAGTTTGAAGAGAACAGCATCTCGGACGAATTTTTAACTGAGCCGAATGCTACAACATCTTCTATCTCCAATAACATTAACATTCCTAGACCACCTTCTCTCCCAACTGCATCTTGTAGAATAAACAGTATCTCCAAAGGGATAACAGGTTGCAATTGTGTACCATATGAAACAAAGCATGCTTGGGACAGACTGTTTGACGAAGGATATCAAGCTGATGTTCGTGTTCTGACAGACGACAAGGGCGTAATTCTGGCACATTCAAATGTTCTGGTAAGTCCATTGAGGTCCTCTAAGTTGTTCTTACATATTATGTATTTTGCTGTTGCCCTGCAAATCCAGGTTATCCTAGGAGTTGACCCATTGTAAAACAATGACATGTAAATGGCTAGTGTTGTTTCGTGACATGCTTAGGTCTGGACAAGATTAAAATGAGATTGGTTCTGACACGGGCCTTATTATTTGTGGATCACTCAGCCTGCTTGTGATTTCACTATAGCTGTAGCCATGAATTGTATATGTTCCACTATGTTATACATAAGCCGGTTGCAAATCCTTAAGATATTTGAACCGCTGATGACCCCCTGCTGTGAGGTGTGTGATATGGTTATCACGTACGAGAAGAGGCGTAGGAGACCGAAGGAGTAATTGATATGCGCACCGACAATTTGGGGAAGCTTCTTTAGGCACAATTAGTTTTGTTATTTTTGTTATACGCACCACGTCTAAACATTATATAAGTGAGGGCGTGGGCTAGTGTTAGGGTATCGAATTATCTAGCTGCCATTTGACACTTTCTAGAGTTCTCCAGTGAGATCCTAGAAGAGAGTGTTAGGCTTTTTCCTTAGCAAAAGCTAGGAGATGTGCCAACTCTTCTAAAATTGGCTATTTATCCCCTTTTGTAACCATGTTTCTATCAATAAAAATCCTCAAATCTATTCTACAAACCCTAGTTCGCATCAAATTGGTATCAGAGCTCTGATCCATTGGCAACGACAAGATCATCTACGGCAAAATCTTTGAAGGAAAAACTAGATGTGGAAATCGACGAGAGAAAGGAGACGGCGAGACTCGAGGAGAAGATCGATGGCTTCAGAACAAAGCTCGACAACAGCTTGGAACAAATGAAGGAGATGCTCGCCCATTTTATGGCTCAAAACCTATTGTGCCTCAAATCTCGCAATCGAAGGAAGGAGCAATCTCAGATCCGAATCACCAATCAGATCTGAGAGCGAAAGAGATCCAGACAGCGAAAAGGAAGGCGGCGATGATCCCCAATCAAGAGGAGGTGATCTTGGGAGAAATAGATCCAGATCTGGATCTCGACGACGACTGGCAGGAGGATCTCTCCAAAATCCTAGGGGAGAGCTTCGAGGAGGAGCAACTAACGCGGCGATGAAGGCACACACGGCGCGGGCGACCCCACCTGGGGGTCGTCGAGGTGGTGCGTCCCCCGCATGGGGGTCACAGGAGGTCGGCGACCCCCAGGGGGTCGCCGGAGGCGGGCGACCCCGACGGGGGGTTGCCGATGGTCGGTGGGCCCCCTAGGGCACACGCGGGCCACTGGCAGGCTGCACAGACTCTGAGGAGCCCCTGTTTATCGCAGGGGGAATTTCGATGGCCGTGAGGGGCACGCGCGGGGTGCGCGAGATCTAAAGTACTCCGATGATAGTGATGGGGCCCCAGAAAGACGACGGCGAGCTGAGAGACATGGCCCGGAGCACGAGGAGACTAATTAGGAATGACAATATTGCGGGTCGGGCGGGTATTTAACTACCCAAGCTTGCCCCGACCCATTTACAGGCCGGGGCGGGGCGATGCAGGTCGCGGGCCGGGACAGGACGGGTACTTTCTTATCAAAACCGGGTCGGGCCGGTCGGGTCGGGTCATTACTGTCATCCATATGAATCTCAAATAAAAATTTTATTTATGAATTGGGAGAATTTTGATTTATTTGGTAATTTGGAATTGGAAATTGGCCGAATTGGGAGAACAGTGGAATAGATTATGAATTATGGGTTATTCGCTGACTGCATGGTCCGCATCAAAATAATAACTTTTTTAGAACCCCTATAGTTTACCGGGACGGGCCGGGGCGCATACAAAGCCCAAGTTTGCCCCGACCTGGCTGCGGGCCGGGTTAAAACCGGGTTGGGACGGGTCGGGTCGGGCGGGTCAGTCCATTACTGTCATCCCTAAGCCTAATCGCTACCATGATGAGGAGGATGAGGAGCGAGATAGGAGGGAGGATGGGCGGTGGGGTCATGAAGGAGCCAGATTTGGAGATCACCATCGCCAACCGCGGCTGGATCGTTTTGATGGAGGGGATCCACGTGCGGATGACCACATACGAAAACTCAAGATGACTTTATTCAAGGGTAGTGATGCCACATAGTAGATCTACAAGGCAGAAAGGTACTTTGAGATGTCAAGGCTGACGGAGGTGGAGAGGTTGCGAGCAATTGCACTCTGCTTGAAGGAAGAGGCTATGAATTGGTGGCGGTGGAAGGAGCAGCAGAGACCTCTGAGGACCTGGGACGGGTTCAATGAGGCATTACTACACCGATTCCGAGATTTCCAAGCGGTGGAGCTTATGAGCAACGGCATGCCTTGAGGCAGGTTGGGACGGTGCGCGACTACATCAAGCAGTACGAGGTACTTACTAGTAGGATGCGCAGGATGCCTGCAGAGTCCTTAGAGGGTTTTTTCATGGTCGGATTGACGCCTATCATTATTTCTGAGCTCCTCACTCTCAGACCTCGGGGACTGGAGGAGCCGATGGAGTTGGCGCAGACGGTCGAGGACAGGTTGGCAGATGAGCGTTGGGCCAGAGGGGCATTTGGAGGGCAGTTTCCCCGACCATAAACTGTTTTAAGGGGACAGCCTGGTGCTGCAGGAGGGGCACCGGCAGGCGGAGGGAGACAAGGAGATGTGAGACCATGGGGCCTTACAAGAGGATGACAGATGCTGAGATGCGGGACCGTAGGACAAAATCCCTTTGCTTCAAGTGCAATGAGAGGTTTACCCAAGGCACAGGTGCCGCAACCAGGCATTATAGGTGTATGAGGTGTACTTCATGAGTTGGCGGAGCAGGCAGGAGAAGGAGCGGCAGAGCATGAGGAGGACAACGAGCCCCTGCATGGAGGCAGCCGAGGTCTCACTCAGCTCTATAGCAGGACTTACACGAGTTCACACTATGAAGCTGGCTGGAAGAGTTCGAGACATGGACGTGGTGGTCCTGATGGACAGTGGGAGCCACCCACAACTTCGTATCCCTGAGGGTGATTAAGGGACATGGGATCCAGCTTATTGAGACAGAGGGCTTCGAGGTCATGTTGGGGACCGGTGTAGTGGAGCAGAGTAGAGGCATCTGTCGGGACTTGACGGTGCACATACAGGGGGTGCTGGTCACTGGAGATTTCTTGTCCTTGACCTTGGGCAACGTCGACCTGATTCTGGGGATGCAGTGGCTGCAGTCGCTGGAGGAGATGAAGTTTAATTGGAAGCTGATGCAGATGGAGTTTCAGGTAGATGGAAGGAAGGTAGTGCTGCTGGGCGACCCGAGTTTGTATTGTTCGTCGGTGTCTTACAAGACTATGGCAAAGACACTTCAAGCTGAGGGAGGTGGATTCCTGATCGAGCTACAGGTGTTGGTTCCTGAGGAGACCGAGGACACGACAGGAGTATCAACGGAGGTAGAGCAGCTGTTGCAGGGATTTAAGGGGGTGTTCCAGCCACCCAGCGGCCTTCCACCGTCGAGGGATCATGAGCACGCTATTGTGCTTAAGGAGTGGGTCTCCCATTAGTGTGTGCCAGTACTGATATCCGCAGGTGCACAAGGACGAGATTGAGAAGCTGGTTCAGGAAATGCTGCAGGCGAGGGTCATACGACCTAGTACGAGCCATTTTCTAGTCCAGTGCTGTTGGTAAAGAAGAAAGACGGCAGTTGGAGGTTCTGCGTCGATGACCGAGCTCTAAATAAGGAAACTGTCCCAGACAACTTTCTTATCACTGTGATCGATGAACTGCTGGATGAGCTACACGGAGCGGTGGTCTTCTCAAAGATCGACCTGAAGTCTGGATACCACCATATTCATATGAGGGAGGATGTGCAGAAGACGGCCTTCAGGACTCACAGAGGCCACTACGAGTTCCACGTCATGCCTTTTTGGGCTAATGAACGCCCCCGCCACCTTCCAGTCGTTGTTGAATAAGGTCTTCAGGCCTTATCTATGGAGGTTCGTCTTGGTCTTCTTCGATGACATTTTAGTATACAGTGGTTCACTGCAAGATCACTTGGGTCATCTGGAGATCGTATTGCGAGAGCTGGAGGACCACCAGCTACAGGCCAACCGAAAGAAGTGCCTGTTCAGACAAGCGCAAGTGGAGTACATTGGTCACATCGTCTCGACGGAGGGAGTGGCTGCCGATCGGTCGAAGATTGCAGCTATGTTGGATTGGCCGCAGCCAAGGACGTTACGAGCTCTACGTGGATTCCTGGTGCTCATGAGCTATTATCGGAGGTTCGTGAAGGGGTACGGCACCTTGGCGTGGTCCCTTATCGAACAATTGAAGAAGAACAGTTTCTGCTGGGGGGAGGGGCGACGAGGGCATTTCAGGCCCTCAAGGAGGCAATGACGACAGTGCCAATGTTAGCACTCCTGGATTTCGAGAAGCAGATCGTGGAGTCTGACGCTTCGGGCTTTGGGTTGGGGGCTGTGCTGATGCAGGAGCAGATGCCGATTGCCTACTTCAGTCAGGTCTTATCAGTCAGGGCCAGACTGAAGTCCGTCTATGAGAGAGAATTGATGCACACAGTGCTGTCAATACAGAAGTGTCGGCCGTACCTTTTGGGAAGAGTTCGTAGTACGGACAGACCAGAGGAGTCTAAAGTACCTCTTGGAGCAGCTTATGGTGGCCGAGGAGCACCAGAGGTGGCTGTCCAAGCTAAGCGGTTACAATTTTGAGATTCACTACAAGCCCGGCACGGACAACAAGGCAGCAGATTCGCTTTCACGACGGGATGAAGGGGTACAGGTGGTAGCTCTTTCTATCCCGGTGATGCTGGGGAGTGACGCCTTACGTGCAGAGATCGAGGCGGACGATGGGCTGCGACAAATCAGAGAGGCCATCGCCCAGGGATCAGGAGACTTCCCGGGTTACGTAATGGAGGGGAGGACACTTCTGTACAAGGGAAAGCTGGTGATTCCCTGTACATTTGCACACATCCACATTCTTTTCTAGGAGTTCCACAGCAGTACCGTGGGAGGTCACTCGGGGGGTATAGACATATCAGCGGATGGCTTTTGAGCTCTATTGGCCAGGTATGAGGAAGGATGTCTGGCAGTTAGTTTCGGAGTGTGACGTGTATCAGCGTCACAAGTATCATGCGATATCACCGGCAGGCCTCTTACAGCCCTTGGATTTACCTGAGAGGGTGTGGGAGGACATCTCGATGGACTTTGTGGAGGGGTTACTACGTTCAGAGGGCTACACTACGATATTTGTTGTGGTTGACCAACTCAGCAAATACAGCCACTTTATTTCTCTTCACCAGCCATTTACTGCAGCATCAGTGGCAGTCGCCTTCTTAAGGGAGGTGGTCCGGCTGCATGAAAATCCTCGTTCTATCGTGTCGGACATGGAAAAGGTGTTTCTAAGCACCTTTTGGAGAGAGATGTTCCGGCTACAGGGAACGACATTTTGACGAAGTACAACCTATCACCCGCTGACGGACGGGTAGACTGAGATAGTAAATCGGAGTGTGGAGACCTACCTGTGATGTTTTGTTTCAGAGACGCCCAGGAAGTGGGCCGGGTGGCTGATGTGGACTGAGTACTGGTACAACACCTCGTACCACTCGGCTGCGTAGATGACACCGTTTCGAATTGTTTATGGCCGGGGCCTACCCCCACTTAGTCGACTACAGCAGAGGAGCCACCCTAGTGTCAGGATTGGAGCAGCAATTGGAGGAGCGTGATCGGGTTCTGGAGGAGTTGAAGCGTCATTTGTCACGAGTCCAACAGATCATGAAGGAAAAGGCAGATGCACATCGCAGAGATGTGGAGTTTACAGTGGGAGAGCGGGTTTATATGAAGCTTGACCTTACCGACATCGCTCGATGGCTCAGTGACGCAACGAAAAGCTAGCAGCGATGTACTATGGGCCTTACGAGATAGAGGCCAGGATCGGCAAGGTGGCCTACCGATTGAAGTTACCCCCTTCTACGCGTATTCATCCCGTTTTCCACGTCTCATAGTTACGCCGAGCGATCGGAGATCATGCAGCGTCCGCTACACTACCGCCGACCCATACAGTCGACATGTAGGTATTATTGGAGCCTGAGGAGGTTACAGGCGTACGGTCGGGAGCTACTGATGCAAAGGAGGTATTGATCCGTTGGTCGGAACTACCGGAGTGTGAGGCGACTTGGGAGCCTTACGATCAGATCTCGCAGCAGTTTCATGTTTTCCACCTTGAGGACAAGGTGAAACTCCTGGGGGGGAGTAGTGATATTGTTATCACGTACGAGAGGAGGCGTAGGAGGCCGAAGGAGTAATTGATATGCACACCGACGATTTGCGGAAGCTTCTTTAGGTACAATTAGTTTTGTTATTTTTGTTGTACGCACCACGCCTAACCATTATATAAGTGAGGGCGTGGGCTAGGGTTAGGGTAGCGAATTATCTAGCCGTCATTTGACATTTCCAAGAGTCCTCCAGTGAGATCCTAGAAGAGAGTTTTAGACTTTTCTCTTAGCAAAAGCTATGAGAGGGGCCAACTCTCCTAAAATTGGCTATTTATCCCCTTTTGTAACCCTATTTCCATCAATAAAAATCTCCAAATCCATTCTACAAACCCTAGTCCGCATCAGTGTGCTCAGTCCATTTAGATTTTAAAAAAATCATGTCTGACCTATAGAGATATGCTCAAGATTGCATCCCAATGTTCAATGTCCATGGATGAGTTGGTTATCATTTGAGTATGATCCTTTGTTGATCAGAGATTATTTTAGGTTATGTTGGATACAAATGTATATTCATTCGGTGTGTGTCACAGTGCGATGCTGCCAAAATTAGTTCATGAACACTTCCTGATTGCTTAAATTAGGTTGATTGCAAGTTTAAAAATTAAAGGTGTAGTAAGTGATGTCATATTTTGACATTGGTATTTAGAATCTGGTATAACCTAAAATGTCACCGAGGTTTGTTTGTTACAATATATCCCATAACATACTTATGTTGTGAAATGATCCTCTTGCCATGAATTTAGTGCCAATATACTGGTGGCATGGTTTTCACCTACATTCCATGTATTGAATCTGTATGACTAAAAGATTGTCTGTAGAAATTCTCTGGTGTTGATATGAGTTAATCTTTGACAATTTGGTAGAATTAGAGCATTATTTTTAAACTTGAAGCTTGGAATTGGACTTTTCCCACATTCAAGTTGGCATTAAAATGAGAATTCTTTTTGTTTTAAAAAACGGACAAGATATGAGTTGACTGATGCGATTCGTTAGGGATTTGAGGATAAAAATGGGATTTTTATTGGATCTCAGATCTGAAATTATAGAAAAACCTACTACAAATCAACTACTCGCTAAATAACAACTACAATTTAAAAGGACGACTAGCTAAGGATTAATCTAGGGGATAAACTAATAAAAAGAAAATACTCTCTCAATTTTCGCATGACTTCTAGGGCCGGCTCAACCCCTTTAAATAGACAAACGCCCCCTCATTGTTATTTTACCCAATTGCCCTTACTCCAATTTCCGGCCGCAACACTACTCCGCCCCGGAAAAACCACCTTGTCCTCAAGGTGGTGCGTGAAGGGTATGGTCAGCTACTCCAAGTGCAGGTGCTCCTGATCATCGTCCACGCCGGCTTCCAACATGATCACACTCTCTTCGCCCTCTTCTTCATCATTCACTATCAGGATCTGAAGAGTACGATTCCCGCACCGGTGCCCAGGAGTAAACTTCTCGTCGCATTTGAAACACATGCCCTTGGTCCGTTTGTCACGAATCTCTGCCTCGGTCATTCTTCGTGTGTGTCCCCCCGGTCGTAGATCCATTCCCTTCTCCTTGGTAACCACTGTACCGTCAGTGGATGTTGCCCCTCCTGCGGCCCCCTTTTGTCCCCCTCCAGGATCCGGACCTCGAAAGGTAGAGCCTCCCCACGTCCCCCGGGCTCTTCTCTCTGTCTCCTGATGATCCTCAACCTTTCTGGCCAGTGTCATCATCCCACGCAACCCAACGGGCTCGAACTGTCTTAGCCCCGACCGCACCGTGGGCTTCAGCCCCTTCATGAAACAGCCCTCCAGAGACTCCTCAGAGACTCCCCGAACTCGGTGGCAGAGCGACTCGAACTTCTTGATGTAGTCACCCACGCTCCCCTCCTGCTTCAGCGAGTACAGTCTCTCGAACACGCCGCCAGCCTGTCCTCCTCCAAACCGCTCTGTCAAGAGCGTCGTAAACTCAGCCCAGGTCTGAAAAGGCCGCTGATGATCTGTCCAGCGGAACCAGCCCAAAGCCTCTCCCTCCAAGCAAACCCCGATCGCCCGAAGCCACTCCTCTCCTGGGACAGCGGACACCTCCAAGTACCTCTCCACCCGGTACAGCCAGTCATCTGGGTCTCCCCCCTCAAAAACAGGCACCTCCAGCTTCCTCAGTCGCCTCTCGCCAGTGTATCCACCTCTCTCCTGCGGCTGGAAACCTCCCCTGTGCTGGTACTCCTGTCGCCTGTCTGGAACATAAGCCTCAGTCCGATCACGGTAGCCTCCCGCTGCTCCGTGCCCCTGCCAGTCTCCCTGATGGTGTCCAAACTCCGCCTGGTGGCCTCCTGGAGGATCCTGGTACGCTCTCCAATCTCCCGTCACTCCCCCAAAGGGTGGGGGCTGAGTCGACGGGCCTCCTGTGATCTGGTGGGGCCCTCCACCCTGCTGCAATCCTCCGCTGGGTCCCCCAAAAGGCTGAAAACCCCCAAATTGCGCTCCACGAACCTCGGGCGGGGCCCCCGGGGGTCGGGGAACCTGCGGAATCACCTGTCGAGCGTCCTGGGGGGTCAGTGGCCCCCCCAGGGGTCGGGCGGGCCTCGGATCCCCCCTCTGGGGTCGGCCGAGGCCCCCCAGGCCGCCGCCTGGGCCGGCCGGCCCTGGAAGTGGGCCGGCGGGCCCCAGGCGGCGGCGGCAGGGTCTGCCGAGGCCGCCAGGGGGGCGGCAGGTGCGGCCGCCCCTCCCGAGGCCCTGGCGGCCTGCCGCCGCCCCCAGGGGGTTCGCCGACCCCCCCAGAAGTACCTGGGGGGCCGGCGGCCACCCTGGGGTGTTCCGGTTGGCCGGAAATCCCCCTCCTTGATTTGTGTCGTCGCGGCGCGGCGGCGCGTGGTCTTGGTGGGTCCCCCACGCGTTGTCTCCTTGGTCAAACCCTCCATCGTCGTCTAGATCCGGTTCATCTTCAAAAAAATTGTCTTTTTACCCTTGTCCTTCGCCAAAGGTGGCTCCTTTTTGCTCGGATCCGCTTTTGGGATAAGATGAGCGGTCAACGCCGCTATGGCCTCCGTCAATTCCGAAAGTTTTGCATCCGTTTTCCCTTGATTTTCTTTTATCTCCGCCATCTTGGCCTCCGTCTTCTCTTGATTTTCCTTCATCTCCTTCCGGATCTCCGCGGCCATCTCCGCATCTTCTTTCCTTAGATCGATGAAACCCTTACTGATTTGGGCTTCAATCCTCTCAACTTTTCCTTCCAAGACTTCAATCCGCTCCGTTGCTCGCGTGTTCGCCATGGATCAACCGCTCTGATACCAATTTGATGCGATTCGTTAGGGATTTGAGGATAAAAATGGGATTTTTATTGGATCTCAGATCTGAAATTATAGAAAAACCTACTACAAATCAACTACTCGCTAAATAACAACTACAATTTAAAAGGACGACTAGCTAAGGATTAATCTAGGGGATAAACTAATAAAAAGAAAATACTCTCTCAATTTTCGCATGACTTCTAGGGCCGGCTCAACCCCCTTTAAATAGACAAACGCCCCCTCATTGTTATTTTACCCAATTGCCCTTACTCCAATTTCCGGCCGCAACATTGACTTTGCCAGCAAAAATTGATTTCATGACTGCTGTGTGAGTGAGATACTACCCCCTTTTAGAAGATCGTGGGGCTGTTTCTCCCCATGAGATGCATGAAAGTTTTTTTTTTCTGTTTGCAACTTTCTTCCTTTGTTTGGGGTCTTCGTTGTGTAAGCCCACATGCCATTTTAAGAAAAATGAGAAATTGATGATGTGTGCAAATTGTTTGATACATCATTGACCACAACTTAATAGCTTAAGCTTTTGGTGAGGATGGTTTACATCAGCATGTTTCAAGAGTGCATCTGTTCTAACATCCTCGTTGGCAACTTCAAATATTTATGTTAATCCCAAGTTTCCTGCATTTCCAAGTGCATCATGTTTTGTGTGGAGGTCTTTCCAAATAGATTTGGCTTCTGAATTAAGCGGCTTTTTGACAAGTACATTATAGATAGTCATAGACTTTGGATATGGTGGCATATGCCTAACATGCTTGCAAGAATTGTAGGCCTAGTTTACACAATTCAAATTATTTACTCAAGAATATTTTTTTTGCATAAATTTCTCATAGGGTATCTCATCTTCTGTGATAAGAAGTATGTTGGATGGAACAAAGGTCCAAGGAAGTTTTCGATGTATTAAAATCCATGGTGTGCCTTCAGAAGCTGCCCGGGCATTTATCCGATTTCTATATTCCTCATGGTACGTACGCACCATATCTTTCTAAATTCACATTCCTTAGAAATGAACTACATTGAGTAAATCATTGATTATGTGCCCCTGCTTTTAGTATATACACGTATACTTCAAAATTTTGTATAGTTGTGTTTCCTTGAATGCAGTATTGAACATGGAGTTTATCAACCATAACACCAGCTCATAGTTAATATAAGAAAAAAGTAATCTTTCTAAAATCATGGTGTAATACAATAAATAAATAGTTAGGACATTTTAAAGGAAGAATTCTGGTTAAACATGAAAAATACACAGACATGGGGCTTAGGTATATGGATACATCACATGGGAAATCCAAGAAAAGAGGGTTGCCACATGTGTACGTCATGCCAAAAAAAATAAATATTTTCTATGAGATTACTATGGTTTCGTGCAAATATTAACTTCAGATATTTTGATCAATGCAAACATACTTTTATATTGCTGTATATGTCAATTGTTAGTGGCTTTTCCTTCCATAGAATTGCTTAATGTAATGCATTTCTAATGCTGACATACATAATGCTAAGCTACAATGAACCAAAAAGTAATATATGTGGTATGGAAACCCATATCTAATGTTTTTCATGCATCGAAGTGTGAAAAGCCTGTTGAACATTAAAATATAACTGTAAATTTTGAAAATTACATTGGCCAACTGGCTGTGAAGGTCCATGTCACAGCCCTCACTGTTCATAGTTGCTGCCTTGGTAATGAATCTAGCACAACTATAGTAAGGTTGAATTGACGTTGACAGCTTTCCAAGTAAACAAATTGGATAAATAAGACAGAGCAATATATGCATGCAGAGATGCACATGCATATGTATGTGTATATGTATGTCAGCTTCAAGAAAACTTTCTGATCTTTGAGCTTGCACGTATGTTTGTCGACTTTCAAAAAACTTTCTGGTCTGGGAGCTTGTGCTCCGGATGGCTGGCTGGCTGGATGAATGTATGTATGTTGACTTTCAGAAAACTTTCTGATCTTTGAGCTTGTATGCATGTATGTCGACTTTCAAAAAACTTTCTGGTCTTTGAGCTTGTGCTCCATAACTGATGATGATGAATGTATGTATGCGTGTTGACTTTCCGAACACTTTTTAATCTTTGAGCTTGTGTTTCATTGATGTAAATGATGATAAGCAAGTTATGATTCTGGTTAAAGCTCATATCAGTCAGTTTCATCAATTCAGTTATGATCCGGAGGATATGAAGAGATTTGTTCTACCCTTGCTCGTCCTGTCGCATTCATTTGCAATTCCCTCTTTGAAGAGGACTTGTGTCAGCCAACTCGAACGAGGATTGCTGACAACAGACAACGTGGTCGACGTACTGCAGTTGTCTAGACAATGCGATGCTCCCCGACTCTCCATAATGTGCACACGTATGATCATTAAAGAGTTCAGAACTATCTCTGTGTCTGAAGGGTGGAAAGTGATGAAGCATGCCAATCCCAGTTTGGAACAGGAGCTTCTGGAGTCCCTTGTGGAGGAAGACTCGGTAAGTTTGGTCAGTTAGCCATCAAATTGTTTTTCTGTAGTTTTATTTGATAGTTTGAAACGCGAAGGGTATTTTAAGTATGATTTTTTATAAGGTTCCTCTGCTCAAGAGTATACTCATCATTGCTTACAAATGTGTGTGTACTTGTGGTAGTGTCTTCATGTGTGCACACGCGAGTGTTGAGCGGTGGCAATGGCAGTGTGTGCTTATTAATAATAGTCCTAAAAGTGTGACATTGATCTTGTCATGAGTGCAGAAAAGGCAAGAGAAGCTAAAGAAGATGGAAGAGAGAAAGGTGTACATGCAACTTTACGAAGCAATGGATGCCCTGGTACACATATGTAGAGATGGTTGTCGGACAATCGGACCTTGTGACAAGATGCTCAATGAAAGGCAAGGTACTTGCAAATACTCAGCCTGCAAGGTGCTTGAGTCGCTGCTTCGCCATTTCTCGGGCTGCAAGGCTCGAGTTCCAGGAGGGTGCCAACATTGTAAGCGCATGTGGCAACTACTTGAGCTACATTCCCGCATGTGTGCTGAACCAGACTTGTGCAAGGTCCCTTTATGCAGGTTCGTCAATTCATCTGCATCAATTATGTAGAGTGACTGTGGATGTGCTGGTACTACCTGGTAATGGCTATCCAATTAATTTGACTGGTTACATATAAATTCTAGTTTGAAAGTTGGTCTACTCCAGATAGGACTATCGATATTTTCAGATGGATTATAGAATCCATATATGATAATTTTAAAAGTGCATAATGCAAATTATGAGTTAGATGATATTTATGCACATTTTAAGCAACATGGAGGTAGAGTGACAAATTTATGTCTATTATTTAACAATACACTAGAAATAACCCATGCAACAATGCACGGTGCAAGAAAAAACTCCGACGAATAGGATGTGGTGAACGCGTGCTACCGAAAAGGAGCGAGAAGTGTGGAGGTGTCTCGGTATCGTCGGGAGGTAAAAGGTTAAATCCAAAATCCTTTGGGGTTATAGGTGAAAAAGCACATAGGCTAACGATGCAATTATGTGCTTTTTTTGGGTTTTTTGCAAAGTGGGATGAGGGGTATGGCAAAAATGCAAATATGTGAGAGCGTGGGGTTTTTCTTTGCAAAGTGGGATGATGCGAGGGGGATGGATAACATGCAAATATGTAAAGAGTGGTGGGGTTTTTTTCACATGAAAAAAGTTGATGTGACACGTGTCCCAGTCAGCTTGTGATTGGTACAAAGGATGCCTACTGGGACAAACCCAGATGGACATCCCTCTTTTGTAATATAGATTAAGACTGGAAGCCTTATCCATTTATAGATGGAAATTCAACAGAAGCTAGAAGATATGTCTAGAGGGAAGTTGTGAGCATTTAAGTTGATGCATTACTTCCATGCCAAGGTTAGCACGGTTGATGATATCAACCCAGGTGTTAATAACACGACCCTGACTGCCAACTACAGATTGGTTAAAAATTATAGAATCCATATATGATAATTTTAAGAGTGCATAATGCAAATTATGAGTTTGATGATATTTATGCGCATTTTGAACAACATGGATATAGACCCATGATCATGATTCCAAAAAAGAAAAGCCATCCATGCAAATTACCGATGCTTTCACATTGGCAATCCCTATATGCCAAGAAGAATAATCAAATTCTCTGGCTAAGATTACCTTATGAAGCACTAATGCGGGACATGGATACGACATGATGTGGACATATACTACATGGCAACTTCTTAAAAAGCAGGGTACAAGGACATGGCGATATGACCACATATGCACGGGCATATGTATCAAATTCTGAAAAAAAAAAGGTAGTATATGGGGACACTACTATATGATCATGTATGTGCGGGCATAGGTATCCATATATAGGACACATCAAACCCCATAGTGATTATGATTTATTCTACCGAATGCTAACATGGTAATATAAAATTTCGTAGACAAAAATCCACAAGTTCTAATCAAGTAACAAAATCAAATTAAAAAGATTTAAATAAAAATATAATTGATACCTAATTTAGTTCAAGAGATGTTTTAGTTTTGGTGGCATGTTATCTGCTTAGTTAAGAATATCGATTTTATATGTTTTGGGGAAGAGATATGGGGTTCTAAAGTGTAAGACATGCCATTTTGACATGCATGTGTCTCAAAGAAGATAACTACCATTTTTCGCTATTTTGCTTGCTTTCTTTCTTTTTTAAAATTTAAACCAACTTGCTACCTGCAACCCAATCCAATCCTTGTACTCTATGTGGCTGATTCCTTGCATTGCAAGCAGGCATTTCAAGGACAAGGTGAAGCACCAGAACAAGAAAGAGGAGCAGAAGTGGAAGCTGCTGGTGAGAAGGGTGACGGCAGCCAAAGGCACCATCAGCTCCATCTCAGCTTGGAGAGCAGCCGTAGCATAACACCAGTGTGCAGGGGTACGATGTACAGTAGTTCCAGTGCATAAATGAACCACAAGGCTCGCCGAACGCACTGTTCATATGTCGTCAAAATAATGCGAGCCCCTGGGTGTATTTGAAAGTGTTGCGAGGTTTTGTACTGGGAATTGAACATGAATTTTAGTGAGATGCTCGTTCCCTCCTCTTCTGCTCCACTGGGTAACTGCTAGGATTAATCTATTTGAATCCGTTTAAGGCGAATTTAGGGTATATGTGTGGCTCATATCGAGTGAAATCCCGGTGGTGCTCGGTGTGGTGAGATTAATGTATCCTCTGGGTCACCACTACAAATTGTATCGGTTGAAGCTCGTGTATGTTCGTGATGTGCAAGCCTCCAACACACTCACTTGGGGGCAGCCCGGGCTGCTGCCTTACCATTCCGAGTCACTCGCACCCTGCAGCCATTCCTCTGAAGTCCCACCAAAGCCAAAGTAGCTCACTTGTCTGCTAAGCCTATCTGGAATCTCAATGTCAAATTCCGAACATTAACTAGGTATCCAATAAAAGATGAGTCAAAGATTAAATTACATGAAAATATGTATGTTTGAATTTCAACAGCCAACACATGCCAAATTATCTGTTTGAAAAAAATGATCTTTCATATAAGATCCACATTCAAGCCAATGCAACTGAATTAATTTGTCACGTAAAATATAAATTGAATGCTCAGATTTAAATTGCCTTCAGATAAAAGATGGTCACGACTCACAATATAGGTCATCCGTCAACGCCAGCTATACATCATTTCAATTTTTTTACTTGGTCTCTACATGTCATGGATGGTCACGATACCAAAAATCAACTTAATCCAATGTCATTTGACACATGATCAAATCGTTGCAAATTCAATGGTTGCGGTAGATACCAATTTTGAATTGGGTCAACCAATAGAGGGGCCCAGCCCAGCCTGTCAGCAATATGGCCCAACCAGCACTGGAGCCCAACCCAGCATGGCAGATGGGACCCGTTACCGGGGACCTCATGGTCCATCTCGAGATGTTAGCTCAACCTGACCTCAATCAGCTCAGCACTTATTTTCGGGGACGACCTCACTTCCCGATGTTGGCCTTCCCAGTCTATTGACCTGAGCACCAGCTTGCTCGGCTAGTTCATCCCACGCCATCCACGTGGTGCAATCTAAAATGGCGATCAACCCACCCAGCAAGCCATTACTAATGCACCAAACGTACCAATCACTGCATATCCGTAGACGCGACTAATCATCTCTTACCATATCCATGTGCATCCCTGATTTACAGGAGACTGTTACGCCCGGAAATCCACAGTCCCCACATCTGCCTGACACGGCATGACCCACACGGCCTCTATATAAGCGGTATGACTGCTCTGCCGCCAATTAGGCAAGGTATGGTATGCAAAACCCTAACTCTAAATCCTAACGTGGCACATCTTTGCTCAACCCATACGTCCACACGGGCTATCTTATGTACATCACCTCATTTCTTCCATTACCGCCTGACTTAGGCATCAGATGGAAGAATGATAGGGTACGCTCCCGACCCATTGGGCAGGCATCGGATGGAAGAATGAGAGGGTACGCCCCCGACACAGGGGGTATGCCCCCTGGTCCTCTGATGTCCCTGCATATCTTTTTCATGTACCGGATAAGGAGGACACGCCAATGAAAGTGCCCTACACAGGCTCACCTATTACGGGTTTGCTCGTCCACAAGGTCCGATCTAGGCATCCGACGGCCCGATCCGGCCTAGCGAGAATCTTTGCATCGACAGTTGGTGTTAGAGAAAGGGCCTTGTGACAACATCTGTTGCATAGGCTCTCAATACAGCAACCTCATCGACAACCCCTTCGTCCTTCCTATGGTGAAGGACAACGGTCGTGCAAGTTTTGGGGACTGCCCTACGTTTGCACTTTGCAAGTTAAGCTTCACGGGATGACCTCAACAGCTACATTCACAAACTATTCCTTCATGGGTCACTCCCTACAAGAATGACCTAAGCAGTTACACCCACGGTCGGCTCCCTAACAGCTACGCTTCACAGGATGACCTTCACATAGGTCCACACCTTACATGCTCCACATGGGAGTCGACTTTCTACACAACAGGCATCGACTTCATGCAGATTCCAAAAAGTCCCTTGAGCAACCAATTGCTCAGCAGTCGACTCCTATACTCTTGGGAGTTGACTACTTTTCTGATATGCATATTTGTACCAGAAAAGTATAGGACAATATATTTAAATGATTTTAAAACATTTTAAAACTATTTTTGTGAGTTAAAAATATTTTTCTAAAGGTTCATATGTGTGTGTAACGCCCCAAACATAGGTGTCATTACAATTTAATTTATATGCAGGGCATGTAGGTACCAGTGAAAGCAGAATAGAGACAAAATTAAAAAATATTATAAAAAGAAATACTCACTATTCATCATTTGAAATGGTATACATACATATACGAACACAGAAAGTACTATCATCTATCTCTGTGTGTGTGACATATAGATAAAACACACTAATCAAAATAAATAACTCTCCATAATAGTCTGATCTCAAAAGTCCGCGGTCTCTACTGGAAAGTCTGATTCGTCCATAGACCGGTGCCTCCTCGTTGGTCGGCTTGTCACCTGTTGAAAACCACATAATCGAAAACATTGAAGTAGACAATATTTACAAAGGCATTTAGTTTAATCATCAACATGCCAACCTACCATTGACATAACAACCTCGGCCTAAGCGTAAAATGGTGGAGAAGTTCGCAATTAATCATGCATTTCCTTAGTTAACATTTAATTACTAATGTCGGTTCCACTGCTCATAATGAAAAGAGTGAATGAAGAGCTGAAAGCCACCGTGTACCACGAACGAGCTTACCCGTGCCATAGATCCATGGTCTAAACGAGTTCGGTATGGGGACCGGACATATATAGTAAGGGACGATCAAAGTGAGTCAAGTGCATGGTCTCATTCCCTCCTTCCATCTTTTAGTTATGAGTTTCCCAAACCACGTGTGTCCAGTTCGGTCGGTACGGTACATTACAGTTCAATCTCTAATTTATTAGCTCGGCTTTCTAAACTTCCCAACTTATGTAGATAGAGTCATACACAATCGCTTCGGTCAGTACAACAGTAAATAGTTCAATATCAATGTCATTGTTCTGTTCGAGCTCATCTGCATAACTTAGTCTTTAACATTTCGGTCAATTTTATATTCTCAAAACAGTTCCTTTACCAGTCACAAACTTGTTATGCAGTTCGTTCAAAACAGATCTTTAACAAACAATCTAAAGCAGTATAGAACTGAAAATGAAGCGTTTAAACGTACGGAAAAGCACAGTTTGGGGTCAGATTCATGGTCAGCACTCGACTAAACAGATCATAATGTTCTGCCAAGTCTAGAGATTAACATCCCGTCGATAAGAGCAGACATGCAACATGTTGGTAACTCAGGGACTGTTTGGCAATCAATGAATCAGATCAATAACATAATTGTTTAGATGCCTTATTACATGATGCATGTTTAACCAACAAGTATTGGCACCTTAGGACAACACATGCACTACACTACTGGGACACCGAGAGATATATACCTTGACATACACTTGGCGTTTCAGACTCACTGTGTTTTGAGGCAACTCACATTGGGGAGTGTGTGTGAGCAACTGGAGCCATGCTTCTGATTACATAACCGCATCAGGTGTTCTGATCGGGTCCCATCATGCATCCGATATGGCTGACGCACCCGCAATCTACACCTAGGATCCACCTGGCAGTGTCACGATCGCCAGGCGTAATATGGCTCCTAGGTCACGACTTCGGGTTCAATCCGCAAGCGGACAGTGTCGAGTTATAGTATAAAAGATAGTCGGATCCCACAGGGACGGTGATAGTGTCAGTGGTAATCTCAGTCTATTTCTAAGTCTAGAAGTAATGTAGCGGTCGGATTGAGAATGAATTGGGTTGATAGTTGTTGTTGTGTACTATAATAAAAGGGACTAAGGCTTTAGGGATCGCCAATAGGATCGTTGGGGGTTGATGTTAGATAGGATCCCCTCATTGCATCGGGGTTAGGGAATTAATTCCCCCAATTCATACCACTCTCGTGGGTTAGAATTGCGGGGTATTCCGGCGGCTCTCGTTGACGCAATGGCGGTAGCCGTCAACGTAGCATTATAGTTCGTCGACGGATCCCTTCATGGCACGAGCCGGGCATGGTCACGTGCCTTGATTGGATCCATCGATTTCCCTATTCGAACCCCTAGATACCCCTTAAGCACATCGATTCCACAGACCGTGGGCACGATCTCAGTACGGGTTATCTACGAATTCGGTAGGATCTATCGGAATACAACCCTAAATCCCCAATTCAACATTGGGATCCAGATCTACATTTTCCCCCTAAAATCCTAGGGTTCTCCCTTCAGCCCTAGAATAGATCTACTCACTACACACCAAGATATCAATTTCGCGTAGGAAGACATTTTTTGCAATAAAAGAAATTAGGGCTAAAGATTACTTACGACGAGAACGAACGAAGAACGAGTCCAGAGAAGAATAAAAGGCACAAATCTTTAATATAGATCCAGAAGTTTACTCAAAAATTAATCCAAAAATCCGTACAAAGCACGATCGCTGGAGCTCTCCAAAAATCCTAAAACAAAACTCAGAATGAACACCCCTACGCTGAGCCCGCAGTCGCGAGCTTCAGTTGCCCAAAATCGCGCGCATCGCGCGTTCAAAAAATCTTCCAAAAAATGCCCCAGGGAGTGTCGGCCGAGTAGGTGACTCGGCCCGAGTCGGAGCTGCTCGGCCAGTGGTTCGGCCCGGGTCGCATTCAGCTCGAGCTCAGAATGGATGACTCGGTCGGCTGCTCGAGATGTGCTCGGGGCGTGCTATCTGCGGCTGCTTGGCCGAGCAAATGAGCTGCTCGGCCCGAGTCAGCCCGTATCTGCGGCATCTCCAACATGTCATGGCTCGGCCCGAGCAGCAAGCTGCTCGGGCCGAGCATTTTCTGGGAAAGCTCTGTGCTGCAGTAGCTCTCTCTCTCTCCGTCTGCTCTCTTTCTCCTTCTTCTCCTCCTTCTATCCTCCAACAGCTCCGAGAACGCGGCGAACTCCTCCAGAGCCCTGCCAACAAACTCATGAGCACGTTGGATGTGTCCAAACCCAGGCGGGGGTCCAAATCGCTCCAAAATCCCTGAAAACTCAAAATATACTACGAAACTCGAGATATCGTCAGAAATACCAAAATCGCAGTAAAAGTGGGATTTGGACGCGGGGATGACATGCAATGCGATGGAAATATGATATGAAAATGATGTAAAATATGGACACAGTGATGTTTTTCATCAAGTTCTTCAGCCTGTAAAACCCGACTGAGTATAGATGTGCTCGGGCCGAGCGGTCGTATCCGTGTCTGCTCGACTCGACCGAGCAGAGGAGCTGCTTGGTCCGAGTTTCCTGTAGCTCCTTTTGCTTTCTTTCCCTTTCATTTCCTTCTCAAATCTTCAACTTCGTTATCTTCCTCCGGCTTTCTTCCGTTTATAATGTCCATATGCATGCCCCCGATGTTCCGTCCTACACGAAACACAAACCCGTCAGAATTTTTATAATTTTTGCGATTTTACCTAAAACATGAAATAAAAATAGAAAAATAAGAAAATGGGAAAGAAATTTCAAAATCTACGGAATTGGGTTGCCTCCCAATAAGCGCTCGTTTTCAGTCATGAGCTCGACTCCCTATGATATATTAGTTCTCGCTTGGCGCGCGTGGTGGTCACGCGTCATTCTTTGGGGTGGTGCAATTCGGCGGCGTTTGACTTCCGCTTACTCCAACACTCTCCTCCATGAAAGATGTGACCTCCGATGCTAGATGATTTGTTTGATGGCGTTGAAACTCCTCATCCAATACTTGGATATACGCGGCGACCGCTTTGTTGTAGGTTGGGTCACCGTCGTCGTCGATGATTGCTTTGACCGGGTCCTTCATGACCCCTTCAGTAGAAAATTCTTCAATCACTTCCTCCTCCAGAAACTCTAGATTACTAGCTCCTTCCACGTGGGCACGCTCCTTCATCGGGTTTTGCAGCCGGAATTCAGCTTCAATATTTCCCACATTGAGGGAGAGGGTTCCTTACGTCTATAAGCACACCGGCCGTCTCCATAAAGGGGCGACCGAGTATTAGTTGAGAGCTTCCTCCCTTCGGCATGTCCATGATGACAAAATCAACTGGGACGCATAGTCCTGGAGGTATCTGGAGGATGACGTCCCTCGCTATCCCTACTGGGTAGGTGATAGAGTGATCGACGAGCTGGATTGACATGCTAGTAGGTTCCAGCTCGCTTCCTGTCTGGAGTCTTCTGAAGATAGAAAGAGGCATCAGGCTGATGCTAGCCCCTAGATCAATTAGCGCTCTGCTGATTGGCATTCCTCCGATGGAGCATGGCACAGTGAAGCTCCCCGGATCCGGCAGCTTTCGAGGGAGGTGGTTCTTGATAATGGAGGTGGAATCCTCCAACAGCTTGATTTCTTCCGGCCTTCGCTTCCCCGTGATGAGATCCTTTAGAAATTTAGCATAAACCGGGATCTCGGTGATGGCATCAATGAATGGGATATTCAGTTGAATCCCCTTCAGTAACTCCATAAACTTGGAGTACTTTTTCTCCAACTTGGCTTGGGCGAGCCTCTTAGGGTACGGAGGAGGAGGCCTGGAGGCTGTACTCTTAGATGCATCAGCGTGTGGAGGCGTAGTAGCAGGCACGACGGGAGGTGTATCTGTCTTCTCTTCAAGAGCGATAGGCCCTTCAGTGGCCTCAACTCTGGCACTGTCATCAGCAACTTCCTCAATGGTGGTCCTCTCTTTGCTAAGTACCGGGACCATAACTGGGTCGGTCACCCGTCCTCCTCGCGTGGTCACGGAAACCATGGCGTTTGCTTGAGCTCTGGGTTAGTCTCCGGCTGGGAGGGTAATCTCCCTGGTTCTTTAGTAACTGAGACATCTGCCCTCTCAGTTCGTCGAGCGAGGAGTTGATACTCTTAAATTGGTTCGACGTATCTTGGTTGAACCGAATCTAGCTGCTCATAAAAGTCTCCAACGTAGATTCAAAATTTGACTTTGGAGGAGTCGGCGCAAAATTTTGCTGAGGTGGCCGATTGTACTGATATCCGGCGGCCTATAGGGCCCAGTTGGCCTAAAGCCGCCTTGCTGCTGGCTCTGCTGCTGCTGCTGCTGCTGGGAAGGAGGTGGCCTCTGAAACTGCGGAGGTTGCAGCCATCCGCTTGGATTTCCATATGAGAAACCTGGGTGATTCATGGCAACCGGATGCTGCCACTGATTCCGTCCGTCTCCCTGGACGTACTGAACAGTCTCGAATGTCTCAGCACCCTCATAATGACCCTCAGCAGGGATATACCCCGGATCTACGTACTCCTCAGCAGGATGGTAGGAGGTGCTGGGTGCCGCTGGGAGGGAGTACAGGCACTGCTCAATACGGGCCACCTGCTTGCACAGGTTCTCTATGTGGGAGTCCAGGTGACTAGCATCCTTCACCTCAGGGGTCCGGGTGATCACGGTCCTCTCATCACCCCACAGCTGAGTGTTGGCAGCCATGTGCTCCAAAAGATCAATAGCCTCCTCAGGAGACTTATCCAATAAGGCGCCCTGCGCCACAGCATCAATAATCATTTTAGTGCTAGGTTGGAGCCTGTTGTAGAAGCTCTGCACTAAATCCCAAGGCTGGATCCCATGGTGTGGGCACTGATGTTGGAGGTCTTTAAACCTCTACCAAGCCTCGTAAAGCGACTCCTGGGGGAGCTGCTTGAACTTGGATATGGCCCCTCGGATCCGGACCGTCTTCGATGGTGGATAAAACTTATCCACGAATGCGAGCGCGAGCTTCTCCTAGGTAGTGAAGTGGTTGGGAGGGTGAGCTCGGAGCCAGTAGGAGGCCTTGTCCCTCAAGGTGAACGGGAACAGCCGCAGCTTCACCGCATCATCACTGACGTCCTTCGCCTTGAATGTATCGCATTTGGCCAAGAAGGAGTCAATGTGATGGTTGGGGTTCTCATGAGGATGCCCATGGAAGGGATCCTGTTGCATAAGATTGATTAACCCCGTCTTAAGCTCGAAGGTTGCCGCCGTCAGCTGCGATCTAAGAACCGAGGAATTATTCCCAAAGGTCGGTTTCATATGGTCCCTGATGGACCCGGTGCATGGAGGAGGAGGAGGATTCTCTCCCATCTGAGCTGATGGAGATGAACTTCTGCTAGAAGCTCTCAAGGCTCTGGCTGTCTTTTCGATCTCAGGATCGAACAATAATTCTCTGGAAGTCTCCTTGTGACGGGTGTTCATGCACCAACAAAGCTCAGAAAAACACTGTCAGTAGCACTGCAATAAATAAAGAGAATAAAAATGATGAGTAGATAAGGGATGGTAAGAGTGCTAGCAAACTTCTCAATATAAAAACAAACTGAGATAAAAACACTATTGTCGTCCCCGGCAACGGTGCCAAAAACTTGACGTGCCCGCAATCTACACCTAGGATCCACCTGGCGGTGTCACGATCGCCAGGCGTAATATGGCTCCTAGGTTACGACTTCGGGTTCAATCTGCAAGCCGACGGTGTCGAGTTATAGTATAAAAGATAGTCGGATCCCACAGGGACGGTGATAGTGTCTGTGGTAATCTCAGTCTATTTCTAAGTCTAGAAGTAATGTAGCGGTCAGATTGAGAATGAATTGGGTTGATAGTTGTTGTTGTGTACTATAATAAAAGGGACTAGGACTTTAGGGATCGCCGCTAGGATCGTTGGGGGTTGATGTTAGATAGGATCCCCTCATTGCATTGGGGCTAGGGAATTAATTCTCCCAATTCGTACCACTCTTGTGGGTTAGAATTGCGGGGTATTCCGGCGGCTTTGGCGGTAGCCGTCAACGTAGCATTATAGTTCGTCGACGGATCCCTTCAGGGCACGAGCCAGGCATGGTCATGTGCCTTGATTGGATCCATCGATTTCCCTATTCGAATCCCTAGATACCCCTTAAACACATCGATTCCACAGACCGTGGGCACGATCTCAGTACGGGTTATCTACGGATTCGGTAGGATCTACCGGAATACAACCCTACATCCCCAATTCAACATTGGGATCCATATCTACATTTTCCCTCTAAAATCCTAGGGTTCACCTTTCAGCGCTAGAATAGATCTACTCACTCATGATGATCGGAACACACCAAGATATCAATTTCGCGTAGGAAGACATTTTTTGCAATAAAAGGAATTAGGGCTAAAGGTTACTTACGACGAGAACGAACGAAGAACGAGTCCAGAGAAGAATAAAAGGCAAAAATCTTTAATATAGATCCAAAAGTTTACTCAGAAATTAATCCCAAAAATCCGTACAAAGAACGATCGCTGGAGCTCTCCAAAAATCCTAAAACAAAACTCAGAATGAACCCCCCTACGCTGAGCCCGCAGTCGCGAGCTTCAGCTGCCCAAAATCGCGCGCATCGCGCGTTCAAAAAATCTTCCAAAAATGCCCCAGGGAGTGTCGACCGAGTAGGTGACTCGGCCCGAGTCGGAGCTGCTCGGTCAGTGGTTCGGCCCGGGTCGCATTCAGCTCGAGCTCAGAATGGATGACTCGGTCGGCTGCTCGGGGTGTGCTCGGGGCGTGCTATCTGCGGCTGCTTGTCCGAGCAAATGAGCTGCTCGGCCCGAGTCAGCCCGTATCTACGGCATCTCCAACATGTCATGCCTCGGCCCGAGCAGCAGGCTGCTCGGGCCGAGCATTTTCTGGGAAAGCTCTGTGCTACAGTAGCTCTCTCTCTCTCTCTCTCTCTCTCTCTCTCTCTCTCTCTCTCTCTCTCTCTCTCTCTCTCTCTCTCTCTCTCTCTCTCCTCTCTTTCTCCTTCTTCTCCTCCTTCTCTCCTCCAACAGCTCTGAGAACGTGGCGGACTCCTCCAGAGCCCTGCCAACAAGCTCATGAGCACGTCGGATGTGTCCAAACCCAGGCGGGGGTCCAAATCGCTCCAAAATCCCTGGAAACTCAAAATATACTACGAAACTCGAGATATCGTCAGAAATACCAAAATCGCAGTAAAAAGTGGGATTTGGACGCGGGGATGACATGCAATGCGATGGAAATATGATATGAAAATGATGTAAAATATGGACACATCAGTGGCCTTCTTAGTATTGTCGGACATAATTTTTGAGCCTGCCATGTTCCTATGTTGGTCTCAGAGCCCTCTATGTTTCCTATGTAAGGGCTTTGTCCATGTGAGTGCTCTCATGGTACAAGGTGGACTCATGGTTGCTTATTGTACTCTCCAATACGAGTCACTGCATATGATTGGTATAGCTGTTAAGATAGTGATAGCATAACTCTAAACTATTTTTGCATGCATGCATTTAGTTACTTTTTTCACGTACCTGCTTTTAGCTATGCTCATATAAACTGTTTAATTTCAAATTCTAAAATTACTATGATTTACCACTGACTGCTAGCGGCTCTCCGTTTTGTTGCACTGTCAGGTACTGAGACAGAACCAGATGAGTCCCTCGCATTTGAGGACATTGACTTTGCTATGGAAACCGCATATTTCCGATTGTGAGAATGCGAGAGTATCCCAATTGTATCTTTTGTGTATTTTGAGAGTTTTTTGTATGTGTATCTAACTTTGTAATTCGCCCGTATTAATGAAATTTCCATATGAGCATTTTGGTAAATCTCTACTTGTAGCATATATTGTTTTCACGGGTTTCTAGCAAGACCTGCTAATTCTTTTGAAAGTCGACTGCGTCCTCGGGTTGCAGGGCATGACAAACCACATGACCGCATTGTTAATTGCATGTAGAAGTTTGATTTGTCAAGGTCCCCCATGTGGAAAAATCATTGTGTTTTTTAGCCAAGCACAAAAGAGCTTCATGCATGTGTGCACCCATTTGGAAGTTCGCGTCCATGTGAATGAAGAGAGCAAGTTTGAATTGTTTGCAATCACTGCCCATGTGTCCCCTTCATGTTCCCATCCTGGTCCCTGAAATTCAGTACGTAGTGATTAATCAATTAAACATAATGATTAAGCATAAAAACCCAGCAACTGCAACCAAAACTTGGTTACGCAGTTCGGTGCACACACCTACATCTGCGGGGCCACGACCAGAAAATCAGATTGCTCCACTATAATAAATAATGATTACAATCACTAATATCATATATATACTAGGAGAAGCATACTCACCCTCAATACAAATAGCGAGGGGTGATCTCAATCAATCCCGTGGAGTAATCTATGCAAGCTCACCTTACATGCAAGATCACCTTGCACAACCGATTAGATCAACTCCCTTGATCCCTACATGCGTAGCCGTCGGCCTCCGTCCCGAAGTTCTATGATCAACTTTCACAAAATCCGTAACCCAGCTGCAATTCTGCATATCCCTATTATACTCCGCTCCCCCTTAATCACGGGGTAGATAGGGAAAGATGCTCGATCAAATCTGTGCAGATCGGCAGCCCGCAAGGATCGGAACCAATACAACCAAATTGGTTCAGCAAAATCTTCAAGAAATAAACAACGAATATTTGCAGGCGAAAATCTCTCTAACCGATTCTCTAATCATTCCGAGAGATAGCAGCTTCCTGATAAATCTTCAACGGATCTTCAATCTCAACAACACAAGCAAGAATCCTAAGAAGATCCTGCAGTAAGATCATGAGAACCCAATCTTTAATAAAAGCTGAAGATCGTCATTCATTTCCAGATTACTGGCATCACATGTTGGACCTCATGTTGCAACATGATGTTCAACATATCATCCAACATGCTCAATGGACGAGATCTCTCATACCATATTTATGGATTGATACCTTCACTCGCATCTTCAGTAGATCTTATGCATACTAGCATACAACAGAATATCTGGAGAAGATCTAAATAATAATACAAGATCTGAAACCATTCAGATAATAAATCTTCAACCACACATATCTTCAGCAGATCTTGTAACCACTAATTGCAGGTGAATAACTTCCTCTTTCATGCAGATATTCCACCAATAAATCTAGGATTACTTATGGTAAGAAATCCCATAGATCAAGGAATCATTTAACCATTTCGGGTTAAATGATTTATGCAAATCTCATGCGGATATTTTCACCATAAAATAAGGATCTATTTCTGAAAATAGAACCAATAAATCTCAGCAAATATTTCCTCCCATCAATTAAGGAACTAACTAGATTCCCAAATCTTCTCAGCAAATATTTCCTACTCTCATCAATCAAGGAGCTAATTCGGGTAACAAGGAACATAAAAATCTCACCAAGATATTTCATCAACCAATTCAGGAACCCCCGAGATTCTAGGCTACAAATCAGATCTGAAATCACCAAAACAGATCTGTAGACCACAACAGCTTTTTTGCATACGAACCATACTACAGATCCCGTATGTTGTACCTGATGTTGCAACATAACATACAACATGACTGCTCAAACTATTCATAAACTGTTCGGATTCCACAACCTGAGCTCTCCAAATCTAGTGTCGTTAATGCAAACTTATAGCAACAGCAAATCAACCCAACAATATCCCCCTTTGGCATTATGTGGCACAACACCTAAGCACAGGCACCCAATTGGTTGACACGGAGGGACGTGCAAGTGCACGCCTTCCACTCCCAAGCGTAGGAGTGTCAGTGCAATAAATTTTTAACCGGTGAGTACCGGGTCGGATCACATGGACAAGTCGTTCTATATTCACAAAATTGATCGATAAAGAAAAATAAAGTGTGTTACAACCACCTCTATAACTGTGGATGAGTGTGGGAAAAAGTGTGGAAATCAACAAATCCTATCCTAAGTGGGTAGGGTTAGAGAACCAAATGAGGATATAGGATAGCTAGGCGAGGAGCACGGGTTGTGGGTTCACTAATGTTAGTGTTAATTAAGCTCAAATTATCCACATATACTTCAATTAAGCCTCCGGTTATGGCAAGCTTAATCGGAAAGTTTAGCTTTCATGAACACGACAATTTGCAATAGGGATGGACGTATTATCATAGCACTAATCAAATTAAGATCATGGTCTCTTCTCTAAGAGTGCCCACTTGGGTCTTAGCCAATTAAATTGTGCCCTAATTACACATCCAACATTAGCAAGATAATAGGCAAGAGGAAATTAGGGCTATAATTAACACACAACATCAATGAATCACAGCCCAAGCCATTCTACACTACTCAATCATCATGAAACCAGAGATCGAATTCTCATTCACAATTATCCCCAAATTCAATACAAAAGAGAGATGCAAAATTACAAAAGAGGGAGGAAGGATTTCACCCAAGAACTCTCCCAAATGAACCCTTGCTTCCACCCATTTGCTCCTCCTCCAAGCTTTTCCATCATCTCCATGGTCTCTAAGCTTTCCCTCAAGCCCTAAAAAATCAAAAAAAAAACAAGAAGAACTCCCAACAGCCGCTGGAAATGAACTGAACTATCAAAATTCGCACAGCACCGTTTTAACCCATTATTGGGCTAGCGGGTCGGATCTTTGGGGGGCGGGCGCCCGCTGCCCGCCCCCGCTTTCCTTATGCGCGCGCTCAGCTGCAAAACAAAGCGGAGCAGGCCGGCTGGGCCGGCTCGCTTCGTCTCTCAATTTTTTTTAAAATTTGTTTTTTTATTTAAAACCCGCACACACGGCGGAGCGGGCCGGCCCGTAAACGCTATTTTCTTTTTTTTAATTTTGCAGTGGCCCGCTCGCTGAGCGGGCCGTGGGCCAGTTTAATAATATATATTTTTTAAATTCTATTTTTAAAAATCCAGAATCTCTTTTCTAGCTCCAATACATCCCCAAAATTAGCTCCAATCTCCAAAAAATCCGGAAAAATTCCAGAAGTACCTGAAAAATAAGGGGAGCAAAAATTAGTCCACAAAAACCACATTTTATGTATAAACTAGAGATAGGCTTTAATAATTCACAATATCCCAAATACGCCCGTATTAAGCCAAAATTAACATGATATATACATAAAATGCCCAGAAATGGGGGGAAAATATGCAATTTATATCCCGAATCACACCCCAACTAGCTTTTTGCTAGTCCCTGGCAAAATATGCGATAAATTCGGATTAAATGAGAAAACATGCACCAAACTCAAGATATCATCATGGCATACCCCAAATGTTATTTCCAATTGATTCCAAAGCCAATATACACAATGTATGAAAGTAAACAACAAATGAAACTCTCTTCAATCCAATTCAAAGAAAAGTAAGGAAATAAGCACGCATCACTTCTTTGGGAAGATGCGCACATGGCAAAATTTTCAATTCTCATGGAAATGACCAAAACCAAAAGAAATTTCCTCTAAGTGGTGGGGGATGAGATTGCATCATTCATGAAGCTTATTCTTTCATTTATTCATTCAATTTTTCTTTTTCTTTTCATTTTCTCTCTTTTTTGTGTTATTTTTGTTTTAGTATGTTTATGTTTTGCATTCACGCAATAATGCTATGAAATGCAAACACGGCCACATTTGCATACACGCGATGATGCTATATAGGCAAATGGATGGAATGATCCCCTAAATCTCATTTTTGGCTTCCTCCCCAATGTTTCGTGGGGCACCGGCTACTCAATTTGATTAGGAAAAACATTCACTTATGTTAATTTTATTTCTCATTCTAAACATGAATTAGCAACTCATCCACCCACTCCGTAAGAGGAAAACAAAACATACACCAATGGCCACATCCAATCCAACTAAAAACTAAGCCTCATGCAATTACTTACACCAAACTATTTCCGAATTATTTCAAAGAGAGCATCAAAACATAGAAAATCGTTTCATACATGGCATATTAGCATTTGACTCCAAAATGGAAAAGGAATTAAAACACGCCAATCAAACATCGATAAAGTTGATACCAAAGTAATAATCCGAAAAAATTGCCTGGCATTAAGCATGTAGGGACTAAGCAAAAGAAATGTGATGGAAGCAAGGATGGAGGCATCAAAATGATATTCTCAAAATGAATGAATGAATGATGATGAATGAGAAAATTTTTATTAACATCAATTTTTTTTAAAACTACCCAAAACTAGCATCCAACTTCATAGTTCACTCCCCCAACTAGAAATGAGCATTGTCCTCAATGGTTGAAATGAAACTAGATATTATTCAATGATGCTAGAAGGAAAACACACATACTAAAGCAAACTAAACTAAAAAGTTTATTTTTTTATTTACACTAAAGAAAGGAAGGAATACACCTTAGCAAAAGGCGGATCCCGAATGTGTAATGGTGGAGGCAGCTGCTCAATCATATCCTTGCGTTCCTCAGCCAGCTGCTTTAGAAACGCTGCTCCTCCACTCTCCGTGGATCCTAGCAACACAGCTCCCAGTATCTCCATAGAATATACTGTTGTGTCCTGCGGGAGACAAGCTGTGTCAATCCAAGGAAAAGAAATTTGACTTCCAATGAAGGAAGTCCAAATAGGGTCGTCATAATAAAAATAAGGAGATGAATATATATGACGACAATCTGAATCTAAAATATATAGAAATGAAGGATGAGATTCAGACATGAAGGGAAAAGTGTGATGAGAACTTCCCTGAATGGCGATGCTATCGTCCGGCTGATGCGAATCCTCAGGAGGAGGGTGAAATGGCTGCAGGGGCAAGTGTGGAGGAGAAGGTAGCGCAGACTCAATGTAGATCATCTCGCAGTCACTGTCGCTTGCCGAATCCTTGCCATCGAAGGTAATGGCCTCTGCAGTCATCCATGGACTCTGTGGTCCACCCTGAATATCCTCGTCATGGATGATGAACTTATGTGTGTCCTGAGGTGTCTGAAGTGATGGCTGCTGAACTGAATCTGAAGGGAGTGTGGGCTCGGGCTCCAAAGTAGTCTGTAGGCTGTATCCCGTGCACTCATCCTCCTCAATATCACCGTAGTAAACCATCTCAGCAGTCCATCCAAGATGCTCGCACATCTCCAGCTTTGGTAGTGGATCAGATAGGCAATGTGACTCAGGCTCTCCGATGTCATCTATCTCACTCTCACCTGGACGCATCTCCATCTGATCATCACCACCAACCCAACTAAACTGCATCGTGTCTCCAACGTGGGTGACACACACTCCATCATCCATTTCCTCCTGATCCTCAATATGCAGTCTCTCAACATCCTCTACCTGGCTCTCCTGCAACCCAACATCCTGCTCTGCTAGATATCCCATATGGTCACAAGAGAAAGAGCCCAAAGGTGACTCCTCAGACTGACACTGAACCGCTCTGTATCCTGAAGTAGAAGCTGGGACTGGCCATCATCCTTATATCTCAGTGACGGCTCTCCTGATGGCGCAGTCTGCTCCCACTCTGCTAGGTCCCTCAGGCACAACCATGCATCCTCTGTAGTGTATGCCAAGAAATCTCCACCACTTTTCATCTGCACAAAGTCACGCGTAGACGGCTGCAACCCTGTGTAGAAAATCCGAAGTAGATCCTCTGCGCTGAAAGCATGGCATGGACATCCAAGCATTAAATCATCGAACCTCTCCAAAACCTGACAGTAAGTCTCACCGTCAACCTGGATAAAGCTCGCCATGTGTTCCTCAAATGCCTGGCGCATGTGTACCTGATTCCTGTAATAAGTATGAAAGAAAGCTCGAAGAAAATCAGTCTGAAAAGAAACCCATGTAGAAAAAGAATCTCGAGGATAAGCATCAAACCAAGTTTTAGCATCATCTCTCAAAGTATATGGGAACAGTTTGAAATAAATAAAATCTGCACAAGTGATCTCATCAAACAAATCCCAAAACTCTTTTCTACACCATTTTTCAAACTTTTGCATGAATGAACTAGGATTTTCCAACCCCAAACCGTGAAAGAACGATGGAAGTTGGGAATCCTCCACATAAGCATTGCTAAAGTTTGAAAATGAATCCATAAAAAAATTATTCACAAAAGATTTTTGAAATAAAAGAAAGAAAGAAAAAAAGAACGACTCAAAAAGTATAAAACAAACAACCAAAAAAACTCAACACTAAGCTGGAAGTACTACACCTAAAGAGTCCAAAACCAACCAAAAATGTGAGTGTGAAAACCGTTGTCCCCGGCAATGGTGCCAATTGGTTGACACGGAGGGACGCGCAAGTGCACGCCTTCCACTCCCAAGCGTAGGAGTGTCAGTGCAATAAATTTATAACCGGTGAGTACCGGGTCGGATCACATGGACAAGTCGTTCTATATTCACAAAATTGATCGATAAAGAAAAATAAAGTGTGTTACAACCACCTCTCTAACGGTGGATGAGTGTGGGAAAAAGTGTGGAAATCAACAAATCCTATCCTAAGTGGGTAGGGTTAGAGAACCAAATGAGGATGTAGAATAGCTAGGCGAGGAGCACGGGTTGTGGGTTCACTAATGTTGGTGTTAATTAAGCTCAAATTATCCACATATACTTCAATTAGGCCTCCGGCTATGGCAAGCTTAATCGGAAAGTTTAGCTTTCATGAACACGATAATTTGCAATAGGGATGGACGTATTATCATAGCACTAATCAAATTAAGATCATGGTCTCTTCTCTAAGAGTGCCCACTTGGGTCTTAGCCAATTAAATTGTGCCCTAATTACACATCCAACATTAGCAAGATAATAGGCACGAGGAAATTAGGGCTATAATTAACACACAACATCAATGAATCACAACCCAAGCCATTCTACACTACTCAATCATCATGAAACCAGAGATCGAATTCTCATTCATAATTATCCCCAAATTCAATACAAAAGAGAGATGCAAAATTACAAAAGAGGGAGGAAGGATTTCACCCAAGAACTCTCCCAAATGAACCCTTGCTTCACACCCATTTGCTCCTCCTCCAAGCTTTCCCATCATCTCCATGGCCTCTATGCTTTCCCTCAAGCCCTAAAAAATCAAAAAAAAAACCAAGAAGAACTCCCAACAGCCGCTGGAAATGAACTGAACTATTAAAATTCACACAGCGCCGTTATAACCCATTATTGGGCTAGCGGGTCGGATCTTTGGGGGGCGGGCGCCCGCTGCCCGCCCCCGCTTTCCTTATGCGCGCGCTCAGCTGCAAAACAAAGCGGAGCGGGCCGGCTGGGCCAGCCCGCTTCGCCTCTCAATTTTTTTTAAAATTTGTTTTTTTTGTTTTTATTTAAAACCCGCACAAACGGCGGAGCGGGCCGGCAAGCGGGCCGGCCCGCAAACACTATTTTCTTTTTTTTAAATTTTGCAGCGGCCCGCTCGCTGAGCGGGCCGCTGGCCAGTTTAATAATAATATATATATATATATATATTAAATTCTATTTTTAAAAATCCAGAATCTCTTTTCTAGCTCCAATAAATCCCCAAAATTAGCTCCAATCTCCAAAAAAATCCAGAAAAATTCCAGAAAATCCAGAAAAATTCCAGAAGTACCTGAAAAATAAGTGGAGCAAAAATTAGTCCACAAAAACCACATTTTATGTATAAACTAGAGATAGGCTTTAATATTCACAATATCCCAAATACGCCCGCCAAAATTAACATGATATATACATAAAATGCCCAGAAATAGGGGGAAAATATGCAATTTATATCCCGAATCAGGCACCCACCAAGCACATTCTCCCCCCTTTGAGCCACAGTAATCCAAAGAACATTGTCCCCCTTAGTAGTAATAATCCGAGCAGTGATCACCTCAGAAGAGGCATCCAATTTATTTGGATTCTGAGCCAATAGCAGCTAAGAGATAAGAAAAGAATGAGGAGGATTGGAATGCATACCTGGATTGCGGGTCTCCAAAAGATCTGGATATATTGCACTAAAATTTCCTCACTAGCAGAAACAGATGTTGTGTCCTGTGCCGATACATATAACATGAGTAGCAGTAGAATCAGCTGAACCGTCTTGAGGTGTCGACTCCAGTGTTATAACATCATCTGTCTGAACAAGTAGCCCAACTATTCTGGTAAGCCTGGTCGAATAACATCTTGTACACAGCATCAGAAGTAGTAAATAGAGTCGGGGAAGGAGCTGAAGCTTCAGGAACGACTCTGGCTTTCTTAGAAGTCGGCATTTGAAGAGGATGAAGTGGGAGAGCTAAATGAAGCGCCATGTTGCTTGGCAGAACTATGATGACGGCAACAAGAATGAGAAACTTACAGATCTGACATGGTCTAATCAAGAGCAGGTGAAACATAAGAGTCACCAGGTGCAGAAGAGGTACATGTTGTGTCCTGTGTTACAACATGATCCATGACATCATGTTCAGCATGAGCCGATGTTGCAACGTCGTGTGCAACATCAGATGCAACATGATCATTTGGTGCAACTTTGGGAGAAACACCAGACGTAACATCAGATCCAACTACATGTGCGGCATCAGAGGCAATATTGCAGTCATCGGGGCTAATGTAAGATAATCTAACACAATGTCATCTGAAGATCCAACCCACATACATGATCTTGAAAATTTGAACCTCATGGATCTGAAGAATCCATAGCAGCTGACTCATCGATAACTTTAATACTTTTCATCTAGCCTCCAATAAGAAAAGTCCACATCTCCAATAGTCAATTCAGAAACATCAAACCGAGACAATAAAAGGTTCCCCTGTCACTCTCATTAGCAAATAAATCCTCAGACACAGCGGAATTAGAGGAAGAAAAATATACCTCACCTCTGATAGTAGGATGCAGAAATGGAACAATATCTAGTGTAGTGGTTGAGCTCTGAGAGGTCGAAATAATAGCTAGTGAGTCGAAGACATCGGTGGTGCTGACAGAGAAGCTTCGGCGGTCTGCATGTCAAAATTTGGAGACATGGATGCGGTGAAAATGACTAAGAAGTGGACAAACTTTGGAGAAGTCAGCCGGTATATGTGAAGAGGTCGCGAACGATGGAACGGCAGCAGATTGCCGTGCTGGAGAGGGTACATGCGAAGATCCGATAGCATTGGCGGAGGATGAGCAATGAGCAGAGCGGCGAGGTAATTCTCTGATAATTCTGGAGGAAGATTCATAAGAATTTGGCGCAGGTTGCTCACATAGATTGTTGAGAGGAGATGTCGAGCCTGGTGTCATAACATCTGTAGCAACACCATTCTGTATTGTATCTAATGTTGCAACATCGGTCACAACATAAGGTGTTTTCTCTGAAGATGTAGTGTTCAGGCCGTATAATTCAGACTTTCTGACCCATTGCTTCTTCATCTTCACATCAGGGTGTCTAACATTTCTTCCTTCTGACTAATGTCGCATGCGACTGAAGCAATTTCTCTCAGTGTGGCCTATGAACGTGCAGTAACTGCACACAGAGAGACCACCTTTTATGCCTCTAATCTGATTCTTCTTCTGATCTTGGACCTTGTGCTGACCCATTCTTTTGGTAACTTGACTTCTTCTTTCAGCAGACACGTTATAGAAAGCTCCTCTATTGTATTCCAATCCGGTGCGATCTCCTGAAATCTTACCCATGTTTAAGATATCATCCAGCTTTACTTTTCCCAAATTCCACTTATCTAATGTGCACTCAGCTTTATCTGCACTGAAAAGAACATTTCTGAAGTTGCTTTCCAGGTCTCTAAAGTTTTTCTCAACTTTCAGACATTTGATTTTGACGTCATCCCTCTCTTTCTTCAGTCTATCATTCTCCTCTTTCAGCACTTTGTTAATATTGCAGATTTGCATCCACTTCTCATACATCATCTGGTATGCTGTTCGGATATCATCGTCACTAATTTCTCATCGCTGTCAGCTTCAGAATCTGATTCAGTTGTAGATGTTGTAGATGATGTTGCAACATTGGATCTGACATTGTTTGATTTGTTGGCTGATGTCATGACTGATGTTGCAACATCAGATCCAACATGGCTGCTAGTGTTGTAATCAAGTCGCTTCTTTTGAGAGGCCGCGAGGGCAATGTAATTACTGATGATTTTTCCATCATCAGCACTCCCATCAGACTCATCTTCACTTCAGGTACTAGTAGAGGACTTTCCTTTTTGCTTCTTCAGAGTGTTTGCACATTCAGCATGTATATGCCCATATCCCTCACTCTCTACATTGACTTTCTTTTTTGATCCTTTACTAGTAATCTTCTTAAGCATTTTGCTAAGTTTTTTGGTTAACCGAGTTATATTCTCATTTAACTCAGATTCATCATCTTCCTTAGAAATTTTTCCAGCATCAACATTAAAAGCCACTCCTTTACCTCTTCTGTTCTGCGTCAGATTCATTTCATAGGTCTGAAGAGCCCCCATAAGTTCATCCAGCCTCATAGTGGAGGTATTCCTAGCCTCTTCAATGGCAGCAACTTTGGCAGAAAATATGTCTGGAAGAGATCGTAAGGTCTTTCGAACAAACTTCACTTGTGAGTACTTTTTACCAAGTTGAAACGCCTGATTAGCAATGTCTCCCTACTTCCTATTAAATTTAAAAATAGTTTCTTCATCATTCATCTTTAGTTCTTCAAACTGAGATGCATGCATTTGAAGTTTAGAGATTTTTACCGCATTAGTTCCTTCATTGACATTCTGAAGTATGTCCCAGGCTTCTTTAGCATACTCACACGTTGATATGAGTTTAAACTGTTCTTCATCAACTACCGTGAAAATGGCATTAATTGCTTTAGAATTGCACATGGCCGCATGTTCTTCAATCCGACTTCAGTCTCTTGCCGGCTTGAGGTGTTCTTTGCCATCTTTGTCAATTTCGATCGGCGGTGTCCATCCTTCAATAACAGCGATCCATGCCTTCTCATCAAGGGACTTAATGAATGCACGCATCCGAGACTTCCAGTAAGTGTAGTTTGTACCAATGAGCAATGGAGGACGAACAACGGAGGCACCTTCTCGTGTAGTCATGATTCAAGTACCGAAATCCAAGATCACACCCTCTTT
Organism: Scilla litardierei; assembly: GCA_030789695.1. Lineage (NCBI taxonomy): Eukaryota > Viridiplantae > Streptophyta > Magnoliopsida > Asparagales > Asparagaceae > Scilla > Scilla litardierei. Next base: position 38,924,044 of record CM061138.1, on the reverse strand, counting down.
GATAACAAAGTAACATGGGTGACCTGCTCTGATACCAATTGGAATTCAGTACGTAGTGATTAATCAATTAAACATAAAGATTAAGCATAAAACCCAAGCAACGACAACCAAAACTTGGTAACGCAGTTCGGTGCGTACACCTACATCTGCAGGGCCACGCCCAGAAAATCAGATTACTCCACTATAATAAATAATGATTACAATCACTAATATCAGATCTACACTATGAGAAGCATACTCTCCCTTAATACAAACTGTGAGGGGTGATCTCAAACAACCCTGTGGAGTAATCTATGCAAGCTCCCCTTGCATGCAAGATCCCCTTGCATGCAAGATCCCCTTGCACAATCAACTAGATCAACTCCCTTGATCCCTACATGCGTAGCCGTCGGCCTCCGTCCCGGATTTCTTTGATCAATTTTCACAAAAGCCATAACCTAGCCGCAATTCTGCACATCCCTATTATACTCTGCTCCCCTTAATCATGGGGTAGATAGGGAAAGATGCTCGATCAAATCTATGCAGATCGACGGCCCGCAAGGATCGGAACCAATACAGCCAAATTGGTTCAACAAAATATTCAAGAAATAAACAACGAACATTTGGGGGCGAAAATCTCTCTAACCGATTCTCCAATCATTCCGAGAGATATCAGCTTCCTGATTAAATCTTCAACGGATCTTAAATCTCAACAACACGAGCCAGAATCCTAAGAAGATCCTGCAATAAGATCATGAGAACCCAATCTTTAATAAACGCTGAAGATCGTCATTCATTTCCAGATTACTGGCATCACATGTTGGACCTCATGTTGCAACATGATGTTCAACATATCATCCAACATGCTCAATGGACGAGATCTCTCATACCATATTTATGGATTGATACCTTCACTCACATCTTTAGCAAATCTTATGCATACCAGCATACAACAGAATATCTGGATAAGATCTAAATTATAATACAAGATCTGAAACCATTCAGATAATAAATCTTCAACCACACATATCTTCAGCAGATCTTGTAACCACTAATTACAGGTAAATAACTTCCTTTTTCATGCAGATATTCCACCAATATATCTATGATCACTTCGGGTAAGAAATCCCATAGATCAAGGAATCATTTAACCATTTCGGGTAAAATGATTTAAGCAAATCTCATGCAGATATTTTCCCCATGAAATAAGGATCTATTTCTGGAAAATAGAACCAATAAATCTCAGCAAATATTTCATCCCATCAACTAAGGAACTAACTAGATTCCCAAATATTCTCAGTAAATATTTCCTCCTCCCATCAATCAAGGAGCTAATTCGGGTAATAAGGAACAGAAAAATCTCACCAAGATATTTCATCAACCAATTTAGAAACCCCGAGATTCTAGGCTACAAAACAGATCTGGGATCACCAAAACAGATCTGTAAACCACAACAGCGTTTCTGCCTACGAACCATACTCCAGATCCCGTATGTTGTACCTGTAACACCCCAAATCTCGTAGCGAAAGACTTAAATAGCTTATCAACAAGGGTGAAACAGCGGTGACGCACATACGAGAATGAACTCGTACACATGCCAAGCCTCAGTGGTCATTACATGTTACACATTCAACTACATAGAATCCAGAAAGCTTCTCCAAGAAGCCCAGAGCAAAATATAATACATCACATATGTCTAGCCAAGTACATCATACAATAAGGAGTTCTAAAAACAAAACAAAACAAAACAAAATGTCTCCATCTGACATCATAGTGTAATTAGTACAAAATTTTCGAACTTCACTTGGTGCCGACTTTTGTTGCTCCTCCCAGCACCGATGGGGAGGTTAAGTAGTATCTGAAATGGTTTTAAATAAAACCATGGGGTAAGCTACACGGCTTAGTGAGTACAAAATTTCTCACTAATAAATTTAATAGGCATATGTATATACATTTATAAAAAAATGTGCATTGAAGTAACAATACTACTTGAACTGTGTCAATTGAATGTATATATAAATATATATATCGAAACATGCCAAAGACATTTTTATGAATTTGTCTAGATATATGAAAAGTACTTGACCAAATGATCCATAAAATTCTTTTCTTTTCTTTTGTAAACCCTCTCAAATGTCCAGTAAGGCTACGAATTATGGCACAGTAGCATGGGAATGCACAAGGCATCAGTAAACAAATAAATCATTCGTTAGTCGCCCAGGGACAGTGTACCAATCCTTGTCATAGGCTACACAAAGACCAATTCACATGTATATTGATGAGACTCTAGAGGTGGCACCCACCATGCGTGTGGTGTGGCACTTAGCTCTCAATATTTGACCGAAGGCCAATATTTAAACAGGTACACTCAATACCATATGACAGGCTCATATATTAAACAGTTCATTCCATAGTTGACAGATGAAATTCGTCGTATATCACAAAATTTCGCACAATAATCATAATCGAAGTAATATGATCATGACAATCACATTATTTTAAATAATGTTTTCATTTTTAAAATAGTTCTGACATTAAACTAATCTTACTAGAGCATAAAATTTTATGAATATTATGAAATAACTGTCATAGATCAATTTTTTTAAAGCAAAATTGTCAATAAAACATAACTTTTCATTCAATATTTTATATAAAACTATTTCAGTAAGAAAATTTGTACTCACCTCGTAGCGGTCTACTAAAAACGTTTTCGTGGCCCACGACGTAGGATACCTAGAATAATAACAATTTGATTTTTAGTATCGTTTCATCAAGATTTATACTATTGTACGCACGTTTCCTGTTTATGAAGGGCCTTTCTACAATGTTTAGAAAGTTCACGAGGCTTAAAAATAATTCTTAGAATTATAGGGGGTTGTCTGCAATTTTGCAGAGTTCAGTTTTTTATATAAGAAGATTATGGACCTAATAACAATTTAAATAAAATATTGGGTTAAATTGAAAATTTCGCTTTCTTCCCCCTTCAACCTGTTGCACACCCAAACCCAACCATTTAGGTTTGTAGGCAGCCTCCCTAAGCAGCGCCCAGGCCCGGCCATTGGCCCTGGGTGGTCGGCGGCCGACGGTCGGCGGCCGGCGGCCGGCAGCCAGCCTAAACAGTTTTTTTATAACAAACATTCATGCTGAAATTTTCGCAAGAAAACCAGAGGTATTAAAGCCCTACTGTCTTGGTAAAATCCACCCTTCAATCTAATGAGATTTTAAGAGAGATTCATGGAAATAGAAGTTATGTTTTAGGGAAAACATAGAAATTTAAGGATTTATACCTTTCTCTATTCTCTGCTTACCCTCAGAAATCACTAAAGGATCTTCCCCTTCAACTTCCCCTTTTAGCTCCAATGGTGCTCTGTCCGTTTCTTCCTCTTCTTCTTGGTTTTTTCTGTGAAACAAGCTGGACGGGTGAATGAAGGGGAGAGATAGAAAAATAATAATGGGTTAGTGTATTGGAATGCTATTGGTTTGACAAGTGCCCCTCCATTTGGACACTTGTAGCTCATCCCCTCCCTTTGCTGCCATGTGTAACAATTTCAAATTTTCATTTTTTATAAAAAAAATTAACAATTTCAATCTATCATTATAATATAATATTCTATTTTATGGGTTTCTACATCATCCCCTTCTAATAAAAAGTTTCATCCTCGAAACTTCACTTATCTCAATATTCGAAGAGTTCAGGATACTTCTCCCGCATGATATTCTCAAGTTCCCAAGTGACTTCCCTATCTGAATGATTACGCCATTTGACTTTCACGTATTTAATAGTTCGCTTCCTTAAAACCTGCTCCTGCTGATCTACTACGCGCTCGGGTATCTCCTCGTAACTCAGATTTTCTTTTAGCTTCAACGGTTCCAGCTCAACAACTTCATTGGGATCCTCGGTAAATTTCCTTGACATAGAAACATGAAATACGTTATGTACTCCGGTTAAGGATGGTCGTAGTGCGAGTCTGTAGGCCACTTGACCATTCCTCTCCAATATTTCAAATGGGCCGATAAATCTTGGGCTTAGTTTCCCATGGATTCCAACTCTCCTTACTCCACGAGTAGGAACGACCTTCAAAAACACATGGTCACCCACTTGGAATTCCAATTCTCTTCTCCTTCTATCTGCATAACTCTTTTGTCTGCTCTGAGCAATCCGGATGTGTTCTCTCACTTGTTGAAACTTATATATAGCTTGTTGTACTAATTCTGGACCAAGAAGTTTCCTTTCACCTACATCATCCCAATGAATAGGAGGTCTACATTTACGCCCATATAAAAGTTCGTACGGTGCCACCTTAATACTTGCATGATAACTGTTGTTGTACACGAATTTTGCTAAGGGCAAGTAATCCTCCCATGATCCTTTTAGATCAAGTACACAACATCGCACCATATCTTCCAAAGTTTGAATCGTTCGCTCTGACTGACCATCTGTCTCAGGGTGATATGCTGAACTAAATCCAAGCTTTGTCTGTAGAGCTCGGTGTGCACTTTTCCAGTATTCAGATGTGAACCTACTATCTCGATCTGAAACTATTGACAACGGCACTCCATGCAATCTTACGATCGCATTAATGTAGAGCTTGGTTAACTTTTCCATGGAAAATCGTAAATTGATGGGCAGGAAATGTGCCGATTTAGTTAGTCGATCGACTATTACCCATATAGTGTCATTTCCTTTAGCAGATCTTGGTAACCCCATGATAAAGTCCATGGTGATCTTCTCCCATTTCCACATTGGTATATCTAAATTTTGAAGTAATCCGGCCGGTCTCTGATGTTCAGCTTTTACTTGTTGACATATGATACACTCAGAGACGTATTTTGCAATTTACCTTTTCATATTGTTCCACCAATAAAGGGGTTTCAAATCCTTGTACATCTTAGTTCCTCCAGGGTGCATAGCATAAATTGATTGGTGAGCCTATTTTAAGATTCTTCTTTCAAGATGTTAGGAACACAAATTCTGCTTCCAAACCTCAAGGATCCATCACCATATACCACAAATCCTAGTTTACATCCCGTTCTCATGTCTTCAATGATTTTCTGCAGCTTGGGATCTTCAGTTTGGCGGGCCTTTATTTCTTCCACTGATGAGGGTTGCACCATACTATTTGCCACCAATGCTTGAGTATGATGAGATCTAATTTCGACTCCTATGCGGTCCAAGTCTCTTAATATGTATCTTTGAGATGTTAAAAGGCATGCGAAGTTACTAGCACTCTTACGGCTAATGGCATCTGCGACTACATTTGCCTTACCCGGATGGTAATTTATTGTTAAATCATAATCCTTTAATAGTTCTAGCCATCTCCTCTGCCTTAAATTCAATTCCTTCTGAGTGAAAATATACTTCAGACTTTTGTGATCTGTATAAATTTCACACAGTACACCATAAAGATAATGCCTCCAAATCTTAAGTGCGAAGACTACCGCCGCCAGTTCCAGATCATGGATTGGGTAGTTCTCCTCATATGGCTTCAATTGCCTGGAGGCGTAGGCTACGACTCTTCCATTTTGCATAAGTACACAACCCAACCCTTTCCTTGAAGCATCACTAAAGATAGTAAATCATTCATCTCCCGATGGTATGGTTAACACAGTTGTTGATACCAATCTTTGCTTTAATTCTTTGAAGTTCCATTCACACTCCTCTGTCCAGTCAAATTTGACCCCTTTTCTAACAAGACGGGCCAGCGAGGAGGCAATTCTTGAGAATCCTTCTACAAACCTCCTTTAATACCCAGCCAGGCCCAGAAAACTACGAATCTCCGAGACAGTAGTTAGTCTTTTCCAATTAACTATAGCTTCTACCTTCATAGGGTCTACAGCGATTCCATCTTTGGATAAGACATGTCCAAGAAATGAAACGCTCTCCAACCAGAATTCACACTTCTTAAGCTTTGCAAATAACTTCTCACTTCTTAAGGTCTGTAGTACACACTTCAAATGTTCCGCATCCTGCTCTTTGTTTCTCGAATACATCAAAATGGCATCAATGAAAACTAATACAAAATGATTCAAATATGGCTTGAACACTCTATTCATAAGGTCCATAAAAGCAGCAGGCACGTTCGTCAATCCGAATGGTAACACTAGAAATTCATAGTGACCATAACGGGTACGAAATGCAGTTTTTGGAACATCATCCGCATTAATCTTCAATTGATAGTAGCCAGATCTCAAATCAATTTTTGAGAACACTTGAGCTCCTTGCAACCGATCAAATAAATCATCAATCCTTGGTAGTGGATACTTGTTTTTTATTGTCATTTGATTTAACTCTCTGTAGTCAATGCACCAGCGAAAACTCCCGTCCTTCTTTCTCACAAACAATACTGGCGCACCCCATGGTGACACGCTGGACCTGATAAAACCTTTATCTAAGAGCTCCTGCAATTGCTCTTTCAGTTCCTTTAATTCTGCTGGGGCCATCCGATATGGTGCCTTGGAAATAGGGCCTGTGCCTGGTACCAGATCAATGGAAAACTCAATATCTCTATCTGGAGGCATCCCAGGAAGTGCTTCAGGAAATACATCGGGAAAATCTCGAACAATAAGGATATCCTCTAAACTCACCTTTCCTCGTCTTTCAACTCCTTTAGAGAGGCTATATAACCATAACATCCAGACCTCAACAAGCGGAAAGCTCTTAGGGTGGAGATTAACCGTAAAGGTTCACGAGCTCTACTGCTCTCAAAACAAACTTCAGACTTTCCAGGTAATCTAAATAACACCTTCTTTTCATGACATAAGATGGAAGCATGATTTGCAGAAAACCAATCCATCTTCAAGATGATATCAAAGACATGCATCTCTAGTAAAACTAGATCCACTGGAAACTCCTCGTCTACAATCTTAATTTTACCCTTGCATCCTCTATTTGATATCAACATACTACCACCAGGTGTACAAACTACCAATTCTTGAGTTAATGTGTCACATGGTAAATGATTCCTTATAATGAACTGTGCGGCAATAAAAGAATGAGAGGCTCCAGAATCAAATAATACTCGAGTATTTGTCGATGAAAAAGAGATGTTACCAGATACTACGTCATTGTTAACTTGAGCCTCCTGCTCGGTCAGGGAGTACACTCTGGCTTTAGCTTGAGGTTTTGATTTGATCCACTGCACTGCCCTGTATGGGATGTTTTCTGAGATTGCCGCATCATATGACAATCCGAAATCCGATTATCCTTCTGGCCACATCTCAAGCATGCACCTGAAACCCTCCAACAACTCTTCTCGTCATGGCCAGTCTTGCCACATACTTTACACTTCACAGTCGTCTGAACTGGGTTGGATCCTTCCTTACGTGCCACATGTGGTTTCTTGTTTTGCCAGTTCCCTTTATGACCACCATTTCCCCCAAACCGAAACCTATTCTTTGAATGATCCCCTCTAATTTCTTTCTTTGGTCTTGTATCAATTTCATTCTTCTCAATAACCAGGGCCATCTTTAATACTGCCGCATATGTGGGAAGTTCAAAGGAGCTGACATCTGTTCTAAGTTCAGGTTGGAGACCTTCTTCAAATCGACGAGCTCGTTGTTCTTCATCGGCAACAAGGTGTGGAACGAACTTGGAAAGATAAGTGAATTCCTCTTCGTATTCAGCAACACTCATCTTGCCTTGTTCCAAGTTTCGAAATTCTTGCTCCTTCTGTTTTTGAACTGTCTGTGGAAAGTATTTCTCATAAAAAATCTTTTTGAAATTTTTCCACGACATGTCATAAACTTTGTCTCCCAAGGTTCTCTCCTGGAGCTGCCACCTATCATAGGCACGCTCTGTCAACATGAAAATAGCATATCCCACTTTCTCATTATCTGGGCATTTCATGTATGTAAATGCTTTTTCTATCTTAGAAATCCAATGCTCCGCCATCATTGGGTCAGTACTACCTTCAAAAGTGGGTGGGGTCAGCCTTTTGAACTCAGCCATGCCACTTCTCAACTTGGGTTGATCGTTTCCTTGTATGGGTTGGATTCGATCAATCTGGTCTTGTTGTCTCTGGATGATATTGGTTATTCCTTGCAGCAATTGAACAACAACGTTTGTCTCCATCTGGTTTTGTCCCGAACTTTGTCCTTGGTCAGTGTGAGATCCCATTGTTTGGTTGATGGTCTGATTTAGGTCAATCCCTTGGTTCAGATGAATATCACCGTTACCATCAGCCATCCTATACATGGAAGAGAAAATAACAAATTTTCAATCATACTTAGGACCAAAAATTTTCAATTGCCAGGAATGCTTACATGATTCATCCTAAATTTCATAACATATAATGTTTTACTACTATAACCAGATCAGCCTCATTCACCAATATATTTCTTTCATCGATACAAAAAATATATATATTTTCATTTCCATTAGATGTATTCTTACATACAAACATTTCTAGGTAGTACATCAAAAAATTTCTGTAAATGATAGTTCAATCATCCTCTTACAAAAGGTCCACAAAAAGTTCCCAAAAGTACATACTACCCCTCTTGTACTAGTAGTCGCATAGGGTCTAAAAATTTACATCGCTATTAGAGGCCACGGACTCTTCCGAGTCAGAATCATGTATTAGGATTATCTCATGCGAGGGATATGCACCAGTCGATGTTGGCTCCACAAAAACCGAAGTGCTATCGACTTCGATCACATCAGTAGTATCTGATATGTTATGAACCTCGACAACAAAACTAGAAACATCCATATCAACAGTCACATCATCTGAGAGCTCAATCAGAGGGGCCCCCTCATGACCTATAGTTGGCCCATCTGATTCGTCCTCTACAGAGTTCATTGGCACACTCATAGAGCCACAATGGTATGGATCCTCAAAATTAACGACATCAATGGGTTGAATAAAGAGGTTATGCCCCATGTCTGCTTCTACCATACCATCAGATAACTCCTCTGAATACTCCTCCATTGGTTCTTCCTCCTCTTCTATGGGCTCTTCTTCTTCTTCCATGGGATCTTCATCCTCCCCCATGGGTTCCTCCTCTTCATGACTTGCTCCTAAGGAGTTCTCATCCACAACATTTTCAGTCTCTAAGCTCGTGCTAGTCGACATAAAGGAAGGATCTACAAGAAAATCATAATACCATCCATTAGATCTAATAAGGAAATCAATTCAATTACATGTACACATGCTATCCTAATAGTTCTCTTGTTACTTGGATTAAGGGCGAAGCATTTCATGGATTCCACAGGTTTGCATAAGCATAACTGATTTTATATAAGTCCCATACCTTACATAAAACTTGACAGCGTGTATGGTGTATGGGCACTATGTCGCTATCACAGGAATATCATTTAATGACCTGCCCTATGTCCTTGTCACCTTCCATTAACCTTAAATTATATATATAATCTTCTCTCCCTTCATCATATAAAATTCTTATGATCTAAACCTAGGCGCTCTGTTACCACTTTACTCTAACGCCCCAAATCTCGTAGCGGAAGACTTAATAGCTTATCAACAAGGGCGAAACAGCGGTGACGCGCATACGAGAATGAACCTGTACACATGCCAAGCCTCAATGGTCATTAAATATTACACATTTAACTACATAGAATCCAGAAAGTTTCTCCAAGAAGCCCAGAGCAAAATATAATACATCACATATGTCTAGCCAAGTACATCATACAATAAGGAGTTCTAAAAACAAAACAAACAAAACAAAATGTCTCCATCTGACATCCTAGTGTACTTAGCCCCAAATTTTCGAACTCCACTTGGTGCCGACTTTTGTTGCTCCTCCCAGCACCGATGGGCAGGTTAAGTAGTATTTGAAATGGTTTTAAATAAAACCATAGGATAAGCTACACGGCTTAGTGAGTACAAAATTTCTCATTAATAAATTTAATAGGCACATGTATATACATTTATAAAAAAAGTGCATTGAAGTAACAATACTACTTGAACTGTGTCAGTTGACTGTATATATAAATATATATATCAAAACATGCCAAAGACATTTTTATGACTTGTCCATATATATGAAAAGTACTTGACCAAATGATCCATAAAATTCTTTTTTTTGTAAACCCTCTCAAATGTCCACTAAGGCTACGAATTATGGCACAGTAGCATGGGAATGCACAAGGCATCAGTAAACAAATAAATCATTCGTTAGTTGTAACGACTGGTTTTTCATGTATGGATTATTATATATATATATATTATTTGTAGTTTTCCCTTCCTTGTGATTTCCTTTTTCCGTCACCGAAGTTTTCTTTTCGCTCGTTTCGTTGTGATTCTCTAGATTCTTCCGTCGGTCGCCGTGTTTGAAGTAAGTCATTCGTGACGGACTTCATAACGTCGATATCTTAGAGTTAGAATGAGCCTAGGAGACTTAGGAAACCATCCCGGAGCTTCGCGCTCCATTTCGAAACTTTCAATGCACATTAGTCGGTATAAGAAGGGGCACCGACCGACTAGATGACGATCCAGTCGGTCGGAAAACCTTCTTGAACCGACTAGTGAGCTTTGTTAAATGTTCAGGAGTTACTGTTTGTCGTTAGTCGGTCCAAGAACGTTGGTTGACCGACTAGGTTGCAAACTAGTCGGTCGGCAATGCTTCTTTAACCGACTAACTCTTTAACTATTTTTGGTACTAGTTACTGTTTACTCTTAGTCGGTCTAAGAACGTTCATCGACCGACTAGATGTCGAACTAGTCGGTCAGTAATTGTTCTTTGACCGACTAAATCTAAATCCTAATTTTTGTCTGGGGTACTGTTTACACTTAGTCGGTCTGCGTTGGTCAACCGACCGACTAGTTCCCAAACTAGTCGGTCAGTGGTTGTTCTTTGACCGACTAAACAGTACATGAAACCCTAGTTTTTCCCTAGCCGCCCACTAAACTCTATAAATACCCATCCAAACATTTTCTTCTTCTTCCTCATGACCTAAAACCCTAATTTCTCCCCCATTGAGCCCCCATCTTCCTCAAACCATTAATCCTTCATCCCAAGCTCATCCTCCATCATCCAAACCCTCCCTTGTCACAACCCACCTTCCATCTTCCCCAAACCTTCATCAAACCCCCAAAATCCACATCAAACCCCATTTCTCCAGATTTTTCCCTCATTTCCAGATCTGAGCTGGGTCGTTCTTCCGTTGTTGTGGTTGCTCGGCATCGTTCCTTCGCTTCTTCACGTGATCCATCCGTAGTTTAGCCTGTGACGATCTTCATTGCTCGTCAACCCCGGTATCAGGCAAGTGAAACTTGCATCTCTTGATTTGGGCCATGTCTTAGGTCATTTCTCTTGCTTTAGCGTAAAAGAGACTAGACGGTGAAAGGATAGTCGTCTAGACGCCTTTGACCTAGCTTGACAACGAAGCTTGGTCCGTCACCCTCATCATGCTTGTATGTCACGTTTAAATTCAATTAACGGTACGCAAATATCTGTTCATGGCATTGCATATTGATTATCCATCGCGATTGCGTAGCACACGCTACAATACTTATATTCCTGGCTCGTGTTCCAGAAGCGAGCCCTGTAGTTGGAAACCCAAACGCTCGATAAATAAGGCTAGGTGCACCCCTATGCCAAGTGAAATACACTTCCTGGCTCGTGTTCCAGAAGCGAGCGCAGTTAGTTGGAAACCCCAACGCTCGACACATATGGGTGGGGTAAGAGATATGCGGCCACCTGAGCCCCGAGTTGGCCTGATCCGCCACTCCGGCCAGCAGGCGAAATCTCTAGTGCACAAGTGATTAATAGTGATAAGTGAATCGTGATTAGTGCTTAGTGATTGCTACATCGTGAGTGCGTGACACTATCTCTTTAAACTGCTGTATCAAACTAAACTGTTATGTCATTGCTTAATATTATAAGTGCTAGGTTGTTAGTTACTTTTAGTTTCCTTGCTCAAGTCTTTAGACTTGCTGACATGTGCCCCTTTTCTCTTTTGGGTGACACATGTTAGACCCCGAGCCAGAGTTACTTGCTGAGGGTGAGGTGTTTGCGGACGCCGAGCTTGCGCCCGTGTTGGACGAGGACTTCGTAGACACTGGTGATCAGTCTTAGTGTCTACGTCTGGTTTTTGTTAGACTGCTTAGGTTGTCGGTGCGTGGCACCTAGTTTGATACTCTGTTATGTTTGTGTTTTGTTTGGCCTTGTTCTGGGCCTTTAGACTCTTTCCTGTTAGCCTGGTGGCTTTTTCTGTGATGTTGTATATTATGTGGACAAATTTTGGGATTGGTATTTCATATCCGTCTCCTTTTTCTATCGTTATTATTGTTGTTCCGTTTGCGCTTACAGGGACCTGCTTATACTAAATTGCCGCTTATCAGGCGTACGGCTTCACAGCTCCACGCCTGAGCGGACCTTCTCACGTCTCGTCTCCATTTTAGGGAAGCGGGTCGTGACATTAGTCGCCCGGGGACAGTGTACCAATCCTTGTCATAGGTTACACAAAGACCAATTCACATGTATATAGATGAGACTCTAGAGGTGGCCCCCACCATGTGTGTGGTGTGGCACTTAGATCTCAATATTTGATCGAAGGCCAATATTTAAACAGGTACACTCAATACCATATGACATGCTCATATATTAAACAGTTCATTCCATAGTGGACAGATGAAATTCGTGGTATTTCACAAAATTTCACACAATAATCATAATCGAAGTTATATGCTCATGATAATCACATTATTTTAAATAATGTTTTATTTTTAAAATAGTACTGACATTAACTATCCTTACTAGAGCATAAAATTTTATGAATATTATGAAATAACTGTCATAGATCACTTTTTTTAAAGCAAAATTGTCAATAAGACATAACGTTTCATTCAATATTTTATATAAAACTATTTCAGTAAGAAAAGTTGTACTCACCTCGTAGCGTCAATTAAAAACGTTTTCGTGGTCCACGACGTAGGATACCTAGAATAATAACAATTTGATCTTTAGTATCGTTTCATCAAGATTTATACTATTGTACGCGCGTTTCCTGTTTATGAAGGGCATGTCTACAATGTTTTAGAAAGTTCATGAGTCTTAAAAATAATTCTTAGAATTATAGGGGCTGTCTGCAATTTTGCAGAGTTCAGTTTTTTTATATAAGAAGATTCTGGACCTAATAACAATTTAAATAAAATATTGGGTTAAATTGAAAAATTCGCTTTCTTCTCCTTTCAACATGTTGCACACCCAAACCCAACCATTTAGGTTTGGAGGCAGCCTCCCTAGGCAGTGCCCAGGCCCGGCCATCGGACCTGGATGGTCGGCGGCCGACGGTCGGCGGCCGACGGTCGGCGGCCGGCGACCTGCGGCAGGCGGTCAGCCTGAACAGTTTTTTTAAAAACAAACATTCATGCTGAAATTTTCGCAAGAAAACCAAAGGTATCAAGGCCCTACTGTCTTGGTAAAATCCGCCCTTCAATCTAATGAGATTTTAAGAGAGATTCATGGAAATAGAAGTTAGGTTTTAGGGAAAACATAGAAATTTAAGGATTTATACCTTTCTCTATTCTCTTATCGCCCTTAGAAATCACTAAAGGATCTTTCCCCTTCAACTTCTCCTTTTAGCTCCAATAGTGCTCTGCCCGTTTCTTCCCCTTCTTCTTGGTTTTTTCCTGTGAAACAAACTGGACGGGTGAATGAAGGGGGGAGATAGAAAAATAATAATGGGTTAGTGTATTGGAATGCTATTGGTTTGACAAGTGCCCCTCCATTTGGACACTTGTAGCTCATCCCCTCCCTTTGCTGCCATGTGTAACAATTTCAAATTTTCATTTTTTAATAAAAAAATTAACAATCTCAATCTTGTTATGAATCAACTACTGAGGGGATAGCCCTCAGGTCTATATTTATAGCCAAAGGGGAGAATACAAGTGGGCTTATACATATATGGGCCCAAACGCTTAGCTTGGCCCAATAACTCATCCAACCCAGTAAATACACATTCACAACACTCCCCCTTATCCAGCCATAGTTGTGTACCCTGCTCATGAATACTTCAGGATTCTGAGCCTGTATGGGTCTCACATGGGGTGGATACTTCAGGATCCTGAGTTGGTGAGATTTGCCTCGTTAAAACCTTTGGCTATGGAAAACCCAGTGGGAAAAACCATAGTTAAGGGAAAAGAGTACAAACTCTGCCGAACTCCCCCTGATCTGTACAAGCTCTCAAGCTTTCAGATCTCTTAGGCGTCTCATTCCAATCCTATGTACAAGTTTTCTAAAGGTAGCAGTAGGAAGGGCTTTAGTGAACAAATCTGCCAAATTGTCACATGACTGCACTTGTCTGATGTCGATCTTGCCATCTCTCTGTAGCTCGTGCGTCCAGAAGAACTTTGGTGAAATGTGTTTCGTTCTGTCGCCTTTGATGAAGCCACCTCGTAGCTGAGCTATGCAAGCAGCATTGTCCTCGAAATGGTAGTGGGCTCGAGGTCTCCAGTCTTCAGTCCGGTCGTAGACAAGATGTGGTAGATGACTGAGCGTAGCCATACGCATTCTCTGCTTGCTTCATGGATGGCAATGATCTCCGAGTGATTGGATGAGGTCGTCGTCAATGTTTGCTTGATGGATCTCCAAGAAATGGCTGTCCCTCCGTAGGTAAACACGTACCCAGTCTGTGATTTTGCTTTATGGGGATCAGACAAGTACCCTGCATCAGCATAACCTGCAAGTGTAGAGGGTGTTCCATTTTTGTAGAAGAGTCCCAAATCTGTAGACCCTTGGAGGTAGCGCAGAAGGTGCTTTACCCCGGTCCAGTGGCGCTGTGTAGGCGCTGCACTGTATCTGGCAAGCAAATTTACTACGAACGCTATATCGGGACGCGTGCAGTTTGCCAGATATAGTAGTGCTCCAATGGCACTCAGATAGGGAACTTCCGGACCAAGTATATCCTCCCCCTCTTCCAGCGGCCGGAAGGGGTCTTTATGTGCATCCAGGGATCGTACCACCATAGGTGTACTCAATGGATGGCAATGGTCCATATGGAATCTTTGCAACATTTTCTTCGTATATGTGGTTTGGTGTAATAGGATTCCGTCTTTTTGATGTTCAATCTGTAAGCCAAGGCAGAATTTGGTTTTGCCTAGGTTTTTCATTTCGAATTCTTTTGTTAGGCTTACAGATATCTCAGTGGTCTCTTCGGGAGATCCTGTGAGATTCAGATCGTCTACGTAGACATCTATTATCACGAATCCTTTTCCCTTTGTTCTTATGAAGATACAAGGGCAGACTTCATTGTTCGTGAATCCTTGTTGAACAAGGAACTCACTGAGTCTGTTATACCACATTCTTCCTGATTGTTTGAGACCATACAATGATCTTTGTAGCTTAACAGAATAGACGTCCCGAGGTCTATCTTTCAGTTCAGCAGGCATTGAAAAGCCATCAGGAAGTTTCATGTAGATCTCCTTGTCGAGATTGCCGTATAGATACGCAGTCACAACATCCATTAGCTGCATATCTAGGCCTTCCTTTGCTGTTAAGCTTATCAGGAATCTGAACGTGATCGCATCCATGACCGGGGAGTATGTTTCGTCATAGTCTATACCCGGTCTTTGGGAAAATCCCTGTGCTACAAGTCTAGCTTTGTAGCGTGCGATCTCATTATTTTCGTTTCTTTTTCTGACGAATACCCATTTGTATCCCACAGGTTTGACACCGGTAGGTGTCTGGACTATTTGCCCAAAGACTTTTCGTTTCTGAAGCGAGTCCAGCTCGGCTTCTATTGCCTGATTCCACTTTGGCCAATCATCTCTACGTTTGCATTCAGCAACGGAGTGTGGTTCATAATCATCATCGCTTCCGGCGACGTGAATGGCAATGTGAAACGCGAAGTCATCGTCGACGACTGTACTCTTTCTGTCCAATACCTCCCCTGTACGTACATAATTTAGTGATATTTCTGTTTCTCCCGGCAGTTCCTCTGCAGTGGATTCCGGGAGGGGAGAGGGTATGGACACGAGCTCGTTTCTCTGTGGGGGTATCGTCCCAAGGTCTCCGGATATTTTTCTTTTTCTTGGATTTTTATCCTTGGAGCCTGGTGGTCTGCCTCTTTTCTGTTGAGGTGCAGCCACTTCTGCTGCAGGTGGATTGCATCCATCCTTCGGGATGTCAATCCTAGCTGGAGTATTCGCAGCAGGGATGTGTGATCTGACAATCTTCTGGTTGTCAGTGAACGAGTCCGGTAATCTATGGACTGTGTCATGGATGTGTAAGATCTTCCGGATCTCATCATCACATTGTTTTGTTACCGGATCATAGTGGGTCAAGCTTTTTGTATCCCACGTTAACATTTGCTTTGCACTAGACTTTTCGATGTCTAGGCCCATTTTGGGGAAATACGTCTCATCAAAATTGCAGTCTTCAAGGCGTGCCTTGAAAGCGTCCCCCGTTTGGGGTTCTAGGTATCTTATAATGGAGGGTGAGTCAAACCCTACGTAGATACCTAGGCGACGTTGATGACCCATCTTGGTCCTCTGTGGTGGTGCAATGGGGATATAAACCGCGCAGCCGAAGATTCTCAAGTGAGAGATGTTCGGCGGCGTTCCATATGCGAGTTGCATTGGAGATAGACTCTGACCTCCTGAGGGTCTAATTTTTATTAGTGATGCAGCATGCAAAATTGCATGTCCCCATGCATCCACCGGCAACTGGGATTTCATCAGCAATGGTCGTGCGATCCATTGGAGTCTTTTAATTAGCGACTCAGCTAACCCATTCTGGGTGTGAACATGTGGCACCGGATGTTCAATTTCTATTCCCGTTGCCTGGCAATATTCTTGGAATGACTGAGAGGTAAATTCCCCCGCATTATCCAGACGTATTTTCTTTATTTGGTTGTCTGGGAAATGCGCCCGCAACTTTATTATTTGTGCCAAAAGCTTTGGAAAAGCTAAGTTGCGGGTTGAAAGTAGACACACATACGAGTATTTCGAAGATGCATCAATCAGTACCATAAAGTACCGAAAAGGCCCGCTAGGGGGGTGGATAGGTCCACATATGTCTCCGTGTATTCTTTCAAGGAAGCTAGGAGACTCAATATCCACTTTAAGTGGAGATGGCCTTGTTATTAATTTGCCCTTAAAGCAGGGTACACAAGGGAATTCTCCCTTCTGAAGAATCTTCTGGTTCTTCAGGTTATGCCCATGGGATTGTGCTAGGATGCGGTGCATCATCACAGATCCGGGGTGGCCAAGCCTATCGTGCCAAAGTAAGAATTTGGCCGATGTCGGGCACTTCAGGTGCTCCGTCAGGTTTGCTTCCTCTCTCCGAATTTTTGTATGGTAGAGGCCTGATGAGAGGCTCTCAAAACGTTCAAGAATGGTTTTAACTCCATTTTCTTGAGACGTTATATACAGTAATTCATTTTCTTTGACATTTGCTGTTTCCAAGTGGAATCCGTTAAGACGGATATCTTTGAAACTTAGTAAGTTTCTCTTGGAATTCGGAGAGTAAAGTGCATCTTTTATTTTTATTTCTGTTCCATTGGGGAGCAACAAGGTTGCATTCCCAGAACATTCAATTATGTCCGATGACCCTGAAATTGTGTTTACAGGGCTCTTATACGGGATAATGCTATGAAAATAGCATTTGTGTTGAAGGATCGTATGTGTTGACGCGCTGTCTACTAAGCAGTCATGAGAGCATTCCATCTAAAAAAAGATGAGTAAACATTTGCATTCAGAAAGGCTAAATTTTATTCAACAGAATTGAAGATACATAAAAGCTCTCATAACATAGAATGTTCATACAATAAAATGCTAAGATAAATGATAACAGGCTAATCAAGCAGATTATCTGACTCGAAGTCTTTTGCTGTGAATTTGACTGCATTATTCGCAGCCACCAGGTTTGATTCAGCATTCTTTTTCTTGCTTTGTTTATAAAGCTCCTGGAGATGCACTGGGGTCCTGCACACTCTAGACCAGTGGCCTGTCATGCCACAGCTGTGGCACTGGTCTTCCCAGTCCCTCTTGGGTGGGGGTGCATTGTTTTTCTTGTTATCATTCCTGCGCCAGGTGAACTTGCGCTTCCCTTCATTCTTGCGCTGCTGTGGTGGGCCCTTGGCTCTTTTCTGTTGTCCCCCTTTCTGTGGTCTTTCTTTTCTTTTATTGTCCCTCTTCTTTTTGAAGGAAGAAGTATGGTGAGCTTCTGGTAGGGGGCAGTGCCGGGAGGGCGCATATTGTGAGTGGCGAGAAGAAGCTCTCTATTTTGCTCGGCCATGAGAAGACATGACAGCAGCTCTGAATACTTGGTGAACTTACGTTCACGGTATTGCTGCATAAGTATCGCATCCTTTTCATGGAAAGACGTATATGTCTTTTCCAGCATGCGATCTTCTGAGACTTTTTCACCACACAACTTCAGGCGTGAGGTGATGCTAAAAAGTGCTGAGTTGTAC
The DNA here is from genome assembly GCA_030789695.1 of Scilla litardierei. Lineage (NCBI taxonomy): Eukaryota > Viridiplantae > Streptophyta > Magnoliopsida > Asparagales > Asparagaceae > Scilla > Scilla litardierei. Next base: position 38,905,686 of record CM061138.1, on the reverse strand, counting down.
TCAGCAATGGACTTAAAGTCCTGCAGTCTCAGGTTCTCCCACTCATATCTCGCCCTTGGGAGTATAACATCTCTCTGATGTTTATACCTGTCCTCAAGGGCGGTCCATAGCTCAAGTGGATCTTCGACCGTAAGGTACTCAGCCTTTAAGGTCTTATCCACATGGCGGCGAATATAGATGATGGCTTGTGCCTTCTCTATATCGCTAACATTTTCTTTTTCAGTCACAGCAGTGATGAGGGACTTGGCCCGCAGGTGAAACTTAACATCTAGCTGCCAGCTTAGATAGTTTCTGCCTGATGCATCCAGCACTTCAAAGTCAACGCTTGCAATTTTAGCCATTTATCTAGCAGAGCACAAACATGCATGAATTAATAATCAATCAGAAAGAACATTTTCATGCGGAAGCAATATTTAATGAAAAGCTAAACGTGTGGATCGGCCAGTCCCACAAGAAAGAGTCCAAGAGTCCACAGTCCAAATTATACAAATTTGCAGCTTGAATAAAATGAAAATACAACTTTGGAAACCCCGTGGGTCCCATTTAATATCTTCGTCTTCAAGCGTAGCTTCCGACTCCATGGAAGTTGGTCTTCTTTCTTTGACATTTACATAAATTCCTCACTACAATTTCTCTCAAAAATAAAAGAAAAGTGCGGGAAATAAACTGTGGGACTAAACGGCCGATCCAAAAACCACATTTAGCAATTCATGCAAGAATATTGTGCTCATCAACATTTTCATCCACAGACATCACAGGCAGTTTATTCATATGAGGATAAAGCGATATTTAATCACTTAATAATTATTGGACCACTGGGCAACGTCATACACCGTTAGGTTAGGTAACTAACGGCAGAGCGGTCGCAGGATCTTCCTAATTATTAAGTTTTTAAATAGAATGTACAACCACGCAAATAATATCCACATAATTTTGCCAGAGATGTAAAGCATGTAAAAGAAATTACGATGCATATGTTGTAAAGTAAATGGGTTTAATCAATTTAAATTGATTAAGAGCCCAAAATTAACATTTTCTTTTGTATGAGGAAAAAGGTTCCCTCATCATCCCAAAAGCCCCCCAAAAAATCCCCAAAATGCCATTGTCTGCCCGATATTCGTCCCGTAATTTACCGTGATTTTTCACGAATATTTTGCCTTTGAATCCCCATTTTAAATTAATTTTTAGGCTAATAAGTTGCCTTTTGAGGCGGGTTTATAGCCCTTTGCCTCCCCCAAATTTTTTTTTCCAGATAAACCAGTCTGCGGGCCTGAAGCCCGCAGTCGACCTACGGGCTTCAGGCCCATAGGCCTTTTTTTTGAAAATCTGTGGGCCTGAAGCCCACAGATCTGCTGTGGGCTTCAGGCCCACAGATCTGTTTTTTTTTTTGAAATCTGTGGGCCTGAACCCCACAGATCTGCTGTGGGCTTCAGGCCCACAGATCTGAATTATTATTATAATTTTTTTGTTGAATTCTGTGGGCCTGAAGCCCACAGATCTGCTGTGGGCTTCAGGCCCACAGATCCTTTTTTTGGTGCTAGGGTTTCGTAGGCAAGGGGGGAGGCGCGCCGCCGCCCCCCCTGCAGGGGGGGCACGGCGGAGGGGCCGCGGCCCCCCTGCAGGGGGGGCGCGGCCGCGGGGCCGCCGCCCCCCCCGCAGGGGGGCGCAGCCGCGGGAGGCCGCCGCCCCCCTGCAGGGGGGAGCGGCCTCGCGGGGGCCGCCGCCCCCCCTGCAGGGGGGGAGCGACGGCGGCCGCCCCCCTGCAGGGGAGGGCGGCGGCAGAGGGGGCCGCCGCCGCCCCCCTGCAGGGGGGTGCGGCGGCTGCCGCCCCCCTTGTGGGGGGGATGGCGTGGCGGCGAGGGGGGCCGGCGGCGAAGCCGCCGGCGGGGTTGATTTGGGGTTTTGGCAAAAAGAAATCCATAAACCCTAAAAAAAATTGATTTTTGGGATGAAAAATCCGTCGTTTTCAAGGCGACGATGAATCCCCATGATGATCTTGCGAGATCTAGGGGAGGGGCAATCATACGTATGATTAAAAGTATCGTTTTTAGTATTTTTACCTCTATATCCGTCCTCCGGATATAGCGACGGTTGCTCGAAGCCCTACGCGGATGACGACCCTTGATGGAGGAAGCCTTGCACCGCGCTCGTGGATCTCCCGTCTCGCCTTCGCCTTCGCCTTCGCAACGAACGGAAAAAATTTGTGGAAAGGGAAAAATTTAGAGGCTCGTGCTGATAACGTGTTATGAATCAACTACTGAGGGGAGAGCCCTCAGGTCTATATTTATAGCCAAAGGGGAGAATACAAGTGGGCTTATACATATATGGGCCCAAACGCTTAGGTTGGCCCAATAACTCATCCAACCCAGTAAATACACATTCACAACAAATCTATCATTATAATATAATATTCTATTTTATGGGTTTCTACAGTACCTGATGTTGCAACATAACGTACAACATGACTGCTCAAACTGTTCATAAACTGTTCTGATTCCACAACCTGAACTCTCCAGATCTAGTGCTACTAATGCCAACTTATAGCAACAGAAAATCAACCCAACAGTCCCAGATAGGAGCAACTCATCAAAGATAGAAGGCAAAGAAAAAGTCATTTCCCTATCATATCATGTATGGCAAATAATTTCCTCTTGTAAGCATGTTTGAACTGGCATGGCCTTCGTTGCATAAATGTACATGGCCACCTTTGTATGAATACATGTGTGAATGTGAGAGGTTGTATGTAAAACTCATCACTATGAATGAAGAGACCAAGCACATCGTGTCTACGAAAGGATTGTAGCATGGTAGACAAAGTTTTGTTCATGTGCGGGCTTGCAAGAAAGACTTCCATATGGTATTTGTGGGTAATTTTCCTTTTTCATGAAAACCCCATTTTATATTCCATGTTGTCATGAGTAAAACCATCATGGTCATGTGGAATTTTAGAGCAGCTATATGATAACCTACACAGCATATATCAAACACATCAAAAAGGTCATAATGGTTTGTTCACATTAAATAAGAGCTCATCGAATGTTATACTCAATACAGCTTTTTACATCGACTGTACAACCTTTTGCAATAATTGTACAACCTTTTATAACAACTGTGCAACCTCTTGTACATCAAGAATTTTTATACACTAGAAAACATTTTGGATAGTTTGTATACACATTAAATCTGACTGGAACAATTTTTGTTCAAGTTCTACTTTGACAGGAGAAATAATCAAAATTTGGTTCTTTTCTTGAAATGAGAATGTTCAGGTGATAAGAATTTAAACTTGATTTGGCTCCTTTAAAGAAAATTGTACCTCTCGAATTTTTATACAGGGAAAAACATTTTGGATAGTTTGTCGTCACATGAAATTGTGCCGGAACAATTGTGGTTCAAGTTGTGGTGAGGCAATAGCAATCAACTTTTTTTTGATTTTTTTCTTGGAATGAAAGCGTTCCGCTGATGAGAATTTCACATTGATTTGGAAAGAAGATTGTGCTTCTAGAATTTTTCTAAGCATGAAAACATTTTCGGCAATTTTTTTGCACATTAAAATCCACTGGAATCATCAAATTATCCCATATAAAACCCCTCCTTTGTTATATAAACTACATTATTTTAAACCATACAATGAACACATTTATGTTAAAAAAATCCCCAAAAAGCCCATTCATTTCTCCGTGAAAACTAAATCTTTTTGAACACCAAAAAATCCTTTCAGATGTCGACCTACAATCAACATATTTTTTTTACAGTTCCTAGAAAAACCCCCTTTTTTCCTCTACGTAACCTAAATCATATTGCACTTCAAAATGAACTTAATTCAAGAAATCACCAAAAAATGAAAATAAAAAATATGCTTGACCAAATCAACGAACCCCTTCAGCGAAATCGCTCCCTCCTCAATTCACTGAACTCCCCCTTTTCTACCCGCTCGTTTTGGACGGTGCAATGAGCAAACTCTGTCGAAGAAGAAGACATACGGTGAAATGCAGACAGAGAGCATTTAAGGAAAGGGAATTGCTATTAGGACATAACTTTGTGCTGAGTTTACATACCACTTAATTTTTCGAAAAATGTCAAAACTATCCTTTAACAACTCTTTTTAAAAACCCCCCAAAACCCCCTTAGAATTGCTGAGCTTACATACATTTTTACTATAGGTGGACATGCTTCTGTTTGCTCTCTGCTACTTCCTACAATCATTTTGGCTTCAACCAAATGTGAGCAGTAGGTACCTGAAACTTATTCTCTCATGCTTTAATAACTTATCTTTATCGGTGGTATTAGTTTGATCATAATGATGTCTAGAAGTGAAAAAGGTTGGCAAGCTTTAATTTGTTGTGACAGTTTCATAAGATAAATACTGAACTTCATTCATGTTTGGAGTTTATATCTCAAGACACCAGCGGAAAGAGAGTGCATTCAAATATGTTAAGTTCCTCAAATTGAAATTTTTTTGAATAAAGGCAACAACAAGAATGTGGAGTTCATAAGCACATCCATGAATACATGGTATATTACACAAATCACAAGCAGGCATTTGTTACAAAATGAAAACAAAAATAATGAGGCAGTTATTAAACATGCATTTCTAAAGCCATCTCACTTCAGAAACCAAAATCAGAAAAACATAAATACATGTCATTGTTTAACAAATAAAAGTAAGAGCAATTGATTACAATGTTTATTTCCCTCGTTTTCATCAGTTTCATATGGATCAAGCACAACATGAACTGCTTTTTTTGTCATTTTCCTTTTGATGGCTCATGCGCACCATCAGTTTCTTGCTCTGCCTCCTCTTTCTCGCTCTGCATCCACTGCTGGGTTCGTCGGTACTGTCTCTGGTGGCACGACAGGATCACCCGAAAGCTTCTTCATGGAAGCAGCCATGATGCGGTGATTGTAGCTTCCATTCTCCTTGAACAACTCTGTAAAGTGGTGTTTCTCCTTGAACCATAGAAAAGATATAAATTTAGAGTGAATCCAAGTTCTTTTGCAACTTTAACAGGTACAAAGATCATTGTCGATTATCTGTATCATACTTGTACCAAGAAGAACTGCTTTTGTTTCCTAGAAAGATACCGAGGTGCTTGTACATGCTTATAGTCGATACTCTAATCAATTAAACATTTGAAAACGATAACCTGCACCAAAATGCACGATAAGGGAAGGAGGAGAGTGGAAGTACATCCTACATTGACAATACGTGACAAAAGGGAACCAAAGATTTGGCCACTCATCAAACACATGTTGTAAGAAAAATCCTTGCCATCATAGCAGAAGAATAATTTCCATAATTATGTCCCAAGTCATTGTTATGATATAATGAGAGTTGTGGCCTGCCTTGGCCATGTTCTTGTCCTTGTTGCCAAGTTGTCTGTCTTTGTTATTGATCCTGTGAGTTGGAAGCAGCTTGAGCTTGATCAGCCTTTACAAACTCATTTCTCGATCCCTACTCATGCATTTCTCAGTAATGCTCATGCCCTCGGTTAAGAAAAGAACATGAAAATGGCATCTTTGTACGTTCCTTTCTACTTCATGAAAATCAAACATATATATTATTCATACATATATAAACATAGAATACCGAACACAACCTTCATTTATACATGTAATTGTTGTTACCTATAACTTAAAGAGGTGTCCTGGCATGCAATCACTTAGAGGTTTCTATATTCATAGCTACATTGCACGAGTATGGTTATTCCACATGCCACAATTTCTAAATACATACGACATGTATGTATGACACGCGTATCAGACACGTTTCCAACACAACATGGCTGCACGATAGGAGTATTTGTACTACATAGATGCTTGTGTTTTTCAAATAATTTTTTGTTAAGAACAATAGGCCCACATTGGATAAAATGAAAAATATGGTAGTTTTGCCTTTACCCATTAGCTTAAGCTCTTGGGGTTGAGTGTCTCGATCAAAATCATATTCTTCTCCTTCATCTCATCATCCCGACCTTTTCCTAGCCAAAATGGAGTCGGTAAAACAAAGTTGAGAAAACACTACCGAAGTTTTAACCAGGTTTTTTTATTATCGATTGTGAATAAGCCATAAATCATGTATGCGCTGGTTCCAAGTTCAGCCAACAAGAACGGCAATTCCATAGAAATTAAAGGTCATCCAGTGGATAGATATGCTGACTTTTTTATTCACATGCACGTGCATGCACGCACGCGCACACACGCACATTATTGCACACAACAAACAAATAAAACCCCAAATTAAGGTTTTTTGGAGACAATTAAGAGACGAATCAAGGGGAAAAATGCAAGAGACATAAAAGAAGTCTAATAACAGCTTAAGAACTTACCCTGCCTAGGGTAATTCAAGGAGTTCGGAACTGAGTAGTGACAACATCCTGCAAATGCTTCAGGAATCATGGATGGTTGTTATGCTATCAACTCATCAATGCTCTTGATTGATAAACTTCTGCAAAATGTGCAAACACAAAAACTATTTGGCATAAAAGTTGTTGATCATCTGTACCAGAAACCAAAAGAGAAGGTTAACTTCTAATGTCCAACTAATGAAAGTTATTTAAAACTTGTAGGTAACAATTTGTCGTCCAATAAAGCTAACCTTTTTTGGAGGAATGCAAGAAAATACATGATGCATATGCATTATCAACAAATGAAGAAAAATACCAAAAGAAGATAACGATGAAGAAACATAGGCGAATAAATCATCGGCTGCATTACTTCATTAATTCAACTGCAGGCTAACAATGGGCACAATTCCTACATCAAAACAATATGCAGTTTGCCTAATATTCCACTTGGTATGTGCTTGGAATGTCCTGCACACGGAAAATTTACATCAACTTAAAGAGCATTTTCATATTAAAATTACATCAATTCTTAGCTAAAAATTGCCAATATATTTTTCCTGGCTAAAACCAAGATCTTTTTCATATTAAAATTACAACAAAAAGATTCATATAACACAATCAAATACATCACTACATCACATTCACATACACAAAACGTAAGAAACAAATCTAGCAAAAATTCTGCACAAAAAAAAAGATAAACGTCAATTCCTGGCTAAAACCCTAATCCCAAACTATAATTACACTCTAATCACCAACTCACGACCAAAGACCCAAAAAACGACTGCAACAGCTAAATCAAATGAACACCCAGATCAAAATTATGTACAAAGATTAATTGAAGAGAATTATACCATTTTCGGTCTACAGAGATTATCATTTTTCGAAGGAGGTGAATAAAATTCTATTCAAACTTTGCAGCTCTAGCACGAAATTTTGAAGAGAATTTTATTCAAACATTAATTTTGATCAGGGTCCTCTCCATTTTGATCTATATAATACCCAGATCAAAATTAAGTTTGAAGAGAAATTTCGGGAATCTAATCAGACAACAGTAGTAAGAGAGAGAGAGAGAGCTAGATTAACTTACAGAGAAAACCAAGAGAGGAAGCTCCGACGGAGATGTCTACAGAGATTGAGAGATCAGTAGAGAGGGAGAGATAGCAGGCGAACCCTAGAAAACTTCGCGAGATGAAGGAGTGCGAAGCGTTCCGAGTGAACAAGCAGTGTAAAGGATAATTTCGTCATTTCTGGTCTGTAAACTCAGCACAAAAACAATTTCGGTCTGTGTACAGCAGCAAAAAATTAAGTGATGTGTGAACACAACACAAAGGTATATCCCAGTAGCAATTCCCTAAGAAAATCCGGTATGTGAACTACAAAAACTTGGGTTTTTAATAAAAAATTGGTTTATGCCCTAGTAAAAAAGTTAAGCGGCATGTGGACTGAACAATTTGATATGTTCGCATAGCAACTCATATGGGGAACAGCTGCACTCCTAGCGGAGATCGTTCCGATGTTACACACGGCAAATGACAACGTTACCCTCGCTTTCCGCCAACGAGTTAAAAGTACGGCGGTGTCACGCGAATGAAGATCCCTATCTTTCAGTTGACTTCCACGTCCCCAGCACCACGTCATCATAAAATAATTAATCGAGATAAATTAATGTTACCGAGATTTCTCACGGATAGTTGATCAACGGCCTTAACTAACCCATCAGAAGATATCGACGGGCGAGATCTGGCCAGAGAGAATCGCGACCCGATGAGCAGACCGGATGTTTTTTGTCGGGCGGTCAAATAATTTGGCCACAAAATTTAAATTTCAAATCCACAAAAATTTGCTGTAAATTTTTTTATCTTCAGTACAAATGAAAGAAGCAAACTCCTTTTTTAATATCTTATTACTGAAACAAAAATACAACTACTTTTTAAGTAAAAGTGCCACCAACTTGCTTCCCTCATTCTATTTTGCCCCCGTTTTCTTTTCGACTTCAGCTTGCTTCGTTCCAAAAATTCGAACGAATCATTTGATTCCTCCCCACAAATTTCGCTGTTCTAGGGTTTATGAGCAAGATTTGAGGTGATTTCGTGTGAAATTCAGGTGGCCGAGCTTCAATTTTGGTGGTTGGTGAGCTTGTTTCCAGCGTAGGGTTTTGGAAGTTTGGGATCTTGGTGGTGGGGGCGTTCAGTGGAGGGGCTGGGGGAATTAGGGGTTGTGAGATTACGGATGGGATTCTAGTGTTCTAATTGGGGAAAAATGTTCTACTCACAGTTTATATTAGCGAAGAAAGGGCCTTTAGGGACGATATGGATTGCTGCCCATTTGGAGAGGAAATTGAAGAAGAATCAGGTGGCTGATACCGATATTGGCGTCTCAGTAGGTTGGTATCTTGATCGTTTTACCTTGAATGTAGAATTTATTGTTTTCAATTTTAGTTCAGTTCATATGTAAGCTTATGTTTTTCCATAATGATTTAGCTTGATCATTTAAATTGGAATATCCTATTAAAGTTGTTAAATTTAGAAGCATATGATCTTCTTATGTTTGTTTCATTTTAAAAAAAAAATCACATTCATGCTTGTTTATTTTGGGAATTTAGCCGTGCAATACGGACACTTGACAAAAAAAAATCTAATTTTTAATTAAATGCATTAAAATGGGGGCATGACAATAAGTTGTTTCAACCATCATGATCCATGCTTACCGTTAATGGCTTCTCATTGCTAGCTATGTTCTTGTGTATAATCAGAACAACAATTATTTGTATTTTTTTGGTTGACCCCTCTTCTTTATGATTATTGGTGATAAAACTAAAATCCAGCCAAGAATTTTAACTACTTCCACATGATTGCTGTTAAGAGTCAGCTTTTTACACATGCAGTGAAGTTTTCTCAGGGGCTTTGTTGCAAAGAGCATGAAATGGGTTATAAACGGTCACATTTTGTATTGGAAGATTGGAAGCTTAGTTCAAATAATTTGGTTACTGGGAAGCCTTTTGAATACTTTTTTGTCGTGGATAATTTGTAGAAAATACAACGAAAAGAGTAGAAGAGAAATTAAAGTCAATGAAAAGTAGTGAGTTGGTGAAAGCTAGTCTTCTTAGTCTTCTCTAACTTTCATCTTTAAAAACCTATTTCTCAGTGTAATACTTGCTTGATGTAAACGGGGAAAGAGAGACATTGAATTGGCAAGTTCCTTAGAATTTCGTATATTCTATTATGTCCCAAAGAACTTTTATGAAGTCCGTAAATAAGTCATTTAGATAAAAGAGCAAGCAATTTTAACTATTGCATGTATCTAGATACTGATCCTATTACATTTTGGGGGCATTTATTGGTTGTGAACCATTGCATGGTAATGCTCTCTAGGGCATTAAATATTTGTTTATTTCCTCAGTGTTAAACATGCTTTGTTCTCTGCTGAATTGACATTGGTTTTCTAGTGGCTTTCCTCATTGGGTTTTGATGAGAATTCTAGGGGTTGGAAGAATAAAAATGAGATTTTATAGATTTGAGAAAGTAAAAATACAAGATAGGGGTTTCTTTTGAGAGGAAACCAACTCGTCAAGCTTTGGATCTAAGAGAGAAAGCTTACTCTCACTTATGTTAGGGATCTACTCTCTAAACTGAGTGGTTTCCTCTCAAAATAAGCACAATGGAGACGAAAACATAAAAAGAGGACAGAGCTGTCCCAATTTACAAATAACCCCCCGAAAATACAAACTTTGTAAAAACGGCCAAAAACTTCACAAAAAATGTCACTGGCCTAATTGGTTGATCCATGATCAATCCTGCGTCGTCGCCTCTGGTAGGTAATGGCCTCATCATTACTCTCCTAAAAGAACCACCTTGTCCTCAAGGTGGAAATCCAGGAACCGCTGCGTACTAACATCGTAAGGTTCCCATGAAGTCTCATGACTTGGAAGGCCCGTCTATCTGATCAACATCTCCCATGATACTGAGCTCCCCTGGCAAACACCCTTCAGCTCGGCTAGCTCCAAAAGCACCTTCATGTCATCTGTCAGCGTCACGGGTAGGGATGAGGAAGAAGTATGGCCTTCGATGGCCCTGTGAAGCTACGACACATGAAAGACTGGGTTGATGGTTGATCCTGATGGTAATATCAATCTATGTGCAACCTGGGCAATCCTTGCATCTACCTCATAAGGACCAAAATAGCAGGATGACAGCTTCTCATTTCGTTTATGTGCTAAGGAGCGTTATCGATATGGTCACAACTTCAAATACACCCTGTCCCTACCTCAAACTTCACATCTCTCATGTGTTCATCCACCCAGTTCTTTATAAGTTGCTGGGCTTCCGTTAAATGGCGTCTCAACTCCTCTCATGTTTGGCCACTCTACTTTAAATACTGGTCCACATAGGAAACTGGCGTGGAGCGGAGATCATAGTGCAGCAAATGCGGAGGATTTCCTTCACACAAAACTCTAAAGGGAGTGGTCTGAGTAGAAGTGTGGAAGGATGTGTTGTATCAATACTCCACTCAAGCCAGCCACTTCACCCACTGCTTCGGAGTCTCGGAGACGAATCAACGCATGTATGTCTCAAAGGTCTTGTTGACGACCTATGTCTGGCCGTCCCCTTGGGGTGATAGGTGGTGCTCCTCTTCAGTAGTGTTCCCTGTGTCCTGAACAACTCATTCTAGAAGGATCTAAGGAAGACTTTATCCCGATCAGTCACAATCGAGCCTGGAATCACATGCAGCCTCACGATCTCCCTAATGAATGCTGTCGCCATTGTTATCACGATATAAGGGTATCGTAGTGCCACAAAATGTGCATACTTGCTGAGCCCATCGACCACTACCATGATGACAGAGTATCCTTTTGATTTTGGTAAGACGTCGCTAAAATCCATGGTCACATTTCTCCCAAACCCGATTTGGCAAGGAGATGGACTGCAGCAATCACACAGGAGCTGTCGATGTCGACAGATACTTGTGGCGCTGACAGACGCCATATTTTTCCACCATTCCCGCTACATCCTTCTTCATCCCCTCCTAGAAGAGCTCTCTGGCCAGGCACTGATAGGTATCGAGGACCCCGAGTGGCCACACACTGTGCTCCTATGAAACTCCTGAAGTAAGCTCGCAATATTAGCAGAACCCCTCGGTAAAACCGGCCGTCCTTTGTTCAAGAGACGTTCCTCCAACGAATACTCTGGGTGTGTTGTTAGGGTATGTAGGAGTGCAGGCTGAATCCTCGCTAGACCCTCACCATCCTTAATTTTCATAGTAAGGGCTCCCAATCGAGTAAAATCGGCACGGACAAGGCAGACGGTTGTGAATCAACATCTCTCTATGATACTGCATCCGCTGCCTTGTTCTCTATCCCTGGCCTGTATTGAATATCAATGTTGTATCCCAACAGCTTGGTCAACCACTTCTGATGCTCTTTAGTGGCCATCCTTTGTTCTAGAAGGTATTCGAGGCTCTTCTGATCTATTGTGATTATGAAGCATCGGCCAAGTAAATATGGTCGTCATTTTTGCACCGCCAAAACGATCGTCATCAGCTCGCGCTCATAGACTAACTTGAGCCGAGCTCTCGTCGACAACACCTGGTTGAAATAAGCCACCAGCTTGTTATCCTACTTCGAGATTGACCCGAATTTATACCCCGATGCGTCCGTTTCCACAATAAAGGGCCTGCTAAGTCTGGAAGTGCTAGCACTGAGACGCTCATCATGGCCCTCTTTAGGGTCTTAAAATCTCAGGTGGCCTCCTCGCTCCACTGGAAAGTGTCCTTCAGCTGCTTAGCCAACGGTCATGCAATGGTATTGTACCCCCTTGACGAACTTTCTGTAGTAGCACGTCAGCACCAAGAATCCTCTTTATCCCCGTAGGGTGGTAAGGAGTGGCCAATCAGCCATGGCTGCAATCTTTGATCCGTCTGTCGACACGCCCTCTGCAGAAACAACATGACCCAAATACCCCACACTCCGCTGGTCGAACATGCACTTTTTTCGATTAGCATAAAGCTGATGCTCCTGTAGCTTCCGTAGCACAGTCGTTAAATGCACTATATGTGCCTCCATATACCGGCTATAAACTAAGATGTCATATTGTTCGTCAGCACGAACTTTCTCAGATAGGGGCGGAACATATTGTTCGTCAGCGCCTGAAAGGTAGCATGGGCATTGTTAAAGCCAAATGACATGCCTAGGAACTCATAGTGGCCATCGTGTGTCCTGAAAGCCGTCTTTGTCACGTCCTCCTCTCTCATTCGAATATGGTGATACTTGGATTTCAAGTCGATCTTCGAGAAAACCACTGCACTATGTAACTTATCTAGCAACTCGTCGATCACATAAATGAAAAATTTGTCCACAAAATTTTCAGATCACATCCTTCTTCTTTACTAATAGCACCGGGTTAGAGAAAGGGCTCACACTCGACTGCATCACTTCCGCCTGAATCATCTCAGTTACCATCCTCTCAGTCTCCCCCTTCTGTACCTGTGGGCAGCGATATGGCCGCACACTGATTGGAGGACACACTCTCAAAGCATAATGACATGCTCGTGGTCCTGCGGGGGAGGGAGCCCGCAAGGTGCCTGAAACACTCCTCTAAACTGAAGTAAAACCTGTAGCACCACCAATGGAACGTCCGGCTCCTGCACTGCCTTCTCTACTGCCAGCCCCTGCAACTCTACCAAGAAGCCTCCCCACGGACTAGAATGTTCTCGCCATTGTCTTCAAGGAAACACTGGATCGACACAAATTAAGAGTCCACATGAAGCGACACTACTCTTCTCTCGTGTTGAAACTTCATCCTGAGTAACCTCCAATTCGTCTTCGTCTCTCCCAAGGACCGTAGCTATCTCATGTCCAAGATCATGTCCGTGCTGCCCAAGTCGAGAGGCAGAAAATCCTCCACAACCCGTATCTACTGGAGAGTCAAAATCACCCCTCGGCATATTTCCCTGTTCCGTTTTACCTGCCCAGCCCCCATCATCACCCCAAAGCACCTGATGTCTATCAACTGCAACTCTTGTTGCTTTACCATACGGTTTGATATAAAATTATGGGTGGTCCCACTATCAATAAGCAACACCACCTCCTGCTCAAATATCCTTTCGGTCAACTTCATTGTGTGGTTCGAAGCAAACCCAACTACGGAGTTGAGTGACACATCTGCTACTTCCAAATGGGAATGCTACTGCTCACACACCTTTTCTTCCACATCCACCAACTTCTCATCATCATCCTCCATAAGTAACACCTGGAGGGTGTGGTCTCGGCAACGATGCCCGGGGTATACTTCTCGTCACATCGGAAACACAATCTCTTCGCCTTCTTGTTTTGTATCTTTGTCTCGATCATGCATCGAAACTGTCCACTGGGGTGTGCACCACTGTTCCTCTCCTTGCCCACCTGGTCTCTCCCTGTCTAGACCCCCCTGCAGGGGTCCGTTGCACTCTTGGAGGCACCTGGCTGTGGAAAGTGGACCCCCAAGCTCCCTTGGCTCGCCGCTCCATCGTGAGCTTATCATCCATCCTTTGGGCTAGCTCCATCATCTCCAGCAATCCCCTCGGCCTCTGCAAGCGAAGCTCAGTCCAAAATATATAATAAGCAAGTGTTTCCGCGACTCTACCACCCGGCCAATTCTGTTCCACTCCGAATGTCAGGCTTGCGCCCCTTCATGAAGCTCCTCATCAATGTCGCCTCAGGAATCCCATCACACGGCTTGAAAGTGCCTCGAATATCTTCCTGTAGTCCCTGACCGCGCCACCTGTCGCAGGGCCAAGAGCTGTTCGTGCAAATCTGTCCATGGGTGTCTCTAAACCGGTCCAGTATGCAACTCTTAAACTCTTCTCACGATCTCACCGGTTGCCACTGCTGCCTTCACTGAACCCAGGACAACCTTTCCCTTCTATGCGAAATCCTGCCACCAATAGCTTCTCCTGTTCCTTCAGATGGTTCACTTCAAAATATCTCTTTAGCGCCATAGATCTACACCTAAGGATTATCCTCTTCGAAAACATGCACCTTTAGCTTCTGAACCGTGTTTTCCGGCCCAGTCATCCACTGACTTGGTCTTCCCTTGGGTTGTCCAAAGTGGAGTGGGTGATAAGCAGTTTGTAGATCTCTTCCATCTTTCCACGGGCCTCCTCCTGCTACTCCGTGGTCTACACAGCCTCCATTAGCCCATTCGGGTACCTCGCCATCACCTACCACCCTGACACCCTCCAAGGGTCATAATCCCGCTATTCGTGATCCCCAACGGGATTGTCTACTCCCCTCCCCTGACGCTGGATGTCGGAGTCCCCGTTCTAAGGCCCATGAGTGTGTGGCACTCTAAGGGGTGGGCCGTCGCTATCTTGAGAAGAACTCAAGGGTTAGTGGCCCCGCTGTTAAAGAGGACGGGGTCCTGAGAAGCCATGCTGTGGCGTTGGGGGTCCCTGAGGCCCTGGCTATTGCGATGGGGGCCAACGATCCCCTGACAGTGGTGCTGGGGCCCCGCGAGGTCCCCAGGAGGTCACAAGGGGTTGGTGAGGCACCTAAAGGTCCGTCGGGGCTCGCGAGGCCCCTATGGCTCTGGCGGGGGCCCGTGACCCCCCCACGCGTTTGTCGGAGTCTGGCGAGGGTCCGTCGAGGTTGCCGGGCCCCGAAAGTCTGTCAGTCGTTGTGATCCGCCACCGCTGCCGCCCCAGTTAGGGTTTTGGTTGTCATTGGTTGTTTTTGCTTCCATGCCGACACTTGACGCCACTCCACGGGTGAGCTACAGTGGATTTTGCGCCCCCACGTGGTCTTCGTCACCTTACGGAGGTAGATCATCTTCAAAAATTACAATTTTCCATTCCCTCTGTCCAAAGGCAGCTCCTTTATCCTTCGATCTCTGTTGGAATCTTCCTCTTCCCTTAGATTTGAGTTTGATGAGCTTTTCTCTTTAGATCTATGGCTTCCTTGCAACCCTTCCATTTTCTTCATCATGATTTCCATGGGCATCCTCACTTGAGATGGGATCCTCTCCTCCATATATAGCATCCTTGTATCCATCGTAGAGAACCTCTCCTCCGTTGAACTCCGAAACCACTCGGTTTCGGAGTCTCGTTCTTTCCCTCCAAAGCTTCCATATTTCTTGTTGTGGGCATAATGATCTATGCTTTGATACCAATTTGATGAGAATTCTAGGGGTTGGAAGAATAAAAATGAGATTTTTATAGATTTGAGAAAGTGGAATTACAAGATAGGAGTTTCTTTCGAGAGGAAACGAACTCTTCAAACTTTGGATGTAAGAGAGAAAGCTTACTCTCACTTATGCTAGGTATCTACACTCTAAATTGAGGGGTTTTCTTTCAAAACAAGCATAAGAGAGATGAAGTTGTCTTTCAAATATAAAAGAGGCCAGATCCGGCCCAATTTACGAATAACCCCACGAAAACCCAAACTTTGTTAAAATGCCCAAAAACTTCACGAAAATGCCACTGGCCTAATTGGTTGATCCACGATCCGTCCAGCGTTGCCACTTCTGGTAGGTGATGACCTCATCATTTTTCTAGTGGGTTTCCTCGTCTACTAAGTTGGTTCCTGGATCAACTCATTTAGGCAGTGATGCTTTCATCCAAATGAGTAGCATGCTTAATACTGCTACTGCCATTCCAATCAATCTAGGAATTGATAAAGTCTTAGTTACCGCTTGCATGCCATTCATGGTTAAGTTACTACCACATTAATCGTAGCAAAGGAGCAATCATAGTAAAAGTCTCAAGCGAATATTGGTTGTTAGTTTCATGGTGTCCTTTTTTAATATTTTACGTGTGTTGATTTCTGGTAGGAGAGATACTGACTTCAAAGATATACCTAAATATGCTAATTGTAGCATTCTGATGCTTACTTCCCAAATTAATTGAATTACCTGTTTATTTATATATCTTACCCAACCTATTATGCTTAAATGCAATAAGCCTAAGTGCTTGACTTGGGTTGCGCTCCCCTGTATGTGCCTTCTGCAGCGTCTGAACTACTCAATGTCTTGGGTTTAGGAATATACTAGGATGGAAATTAAATAGAAGGATTTAGTTTAGAGGACTAATTATGACGCGTCACGCAAGACACTGATACGATCTAGTTGGATGTCAGAGAAAAGGAAAGATTTTTATGGTGGAAAAAAATGTAAAAGGTGGAATTTTAATAGTATATTGCAAAAAGAAAGATACAAGGGTTGGCCTCTTAAGGAGAGGAGGCCGCTCTCCTAGCTTTATTTCGAGACGAAAGCCTGAGTCTCCAATAAGCTAAGCTAATTAGGAATTACTTTTTTTTCACAATCGATGCCTAGCCTTCTAGCCTTGCACCCCCCTTAAATAAGAAAAATATCCCTAGGGCAACACATAATAGCAAATGACTAAAAGACTCCGGCTCTATTCGTGCTTCGATTTATGTGCCTCATTTGTCGCCTTACTTTATTTGTCGCCTCAATTTGTGTCTTAATTTGTGCGCCTTAATTTGTGCCTCCATTTGTGCGTCTCATTTGTCGCCTCATTTGTGCCTCCATTCGTGCGCCTCAATTTGTGCCTCTATTTGTGCACCACCTCCATCGATGATAGGTTATTACCATATCATTACTCCGCCCCCGAAAGCCACATTGTCCTCAAGGTGGTGCATGAAGTCTGCGGCAGTAACTGCTCCACGTGGAGATGTCCCTCTCCTTCGGGATTAAAGGGCCACCTACGAGCTCAATCTTTCTCGAAACGTTGCTGCAGGAGTGGGAGAGTGTTCGTGACTGAGTCTTCTACGCCTAGGTTTTTTCCGTTCTGAATTTGGACTCCAAATGGGCCCGGAATCGCCAAAATACGGAACCCGTACATGAAATTCCTCGAAATTAGCCCAAAAATCCGAAAAAGGGTGAAGCCATACTGTTTCGTGGTTGAGCCGGCTCAGCCGACGGCTCGGCTGAGTCGGCTCATTCCTTTGACGCGGCTGTGGGGGCGGCTGCATCGAGCCGCCCCTGTAGCGATGACGGCTTGCTGGTGCCGTCGGTGTTTTTTGGCAATTTCGCCGGCGAAACTAGGCCCAACTTCCTTGTCATGGTGTGGCGCAGCTGATGGTGGTAGCGGTGGGACGCAATCTCGCCGGAGTTGCCACCGGCGTCGCACGAAAAGCGGCGCTATAGGCCATCGGGGCTTCTTCCGCGACGCATAAGGCCCCAACGGCCTCGCGGGGCCGGTAATGCCATCCAGGGGGTCGCGATGGCGGCTGCGCCCTCTTGGGGTCTCGCCGTGGCTGCGACGAGACCCCGGGGGCTCGCTGTCGTCTTCTGGGGCTTGCCCTAGTTGCGGCGGCAATCTGAGGGCTCGCTGGGTCAGATCTGGTTCGTCGTTTCACGTCAGCGTCGGATCTGGGTCTCCGATGGCCGTATGTTTCAGATCTGTGCCATTTTCCTTCGTCTCTTGCAGATCTGAAAATTCTGCAGCTTTTCTAGCCTCCTCTGACGCTTCTTCTATTCAGCGATTTCGTCTTTTACTTCATCCTTTTCGAAAGTTCCCTGGTATTTTATCATATCGGCGACCACAGTTTCATGAAGACCCACTGCTCTGTAAGCTTATTCTCTATAAATAAAAGCCGTCACATTCTTTAAGTCGTAACCCAAGATCTCCGAACCCAATTCAATGCAACTTTGATAGTGTTTAAACACCAGATAACAACACATCAACTTTTTTAGGCAATGCAAGTGTTGAGCTCCCCCTTTAACTGTGGGATTGTGATCAAAGTGATCTTTTGCAGAAATATATTCGAAAGCCGCCTCGAAGAATCGTTCCTTTCAGTATAGGTTGTTCTCTTTCCGCCACCGCATCCGAGCTTGTTGTAGCAAATCACCCATGGATCGTAGATGCTCTGATACCAATTTGATACGATCTAGATGGATGTCAGAGAAAAGGAAAGATTTTTACGGTGGAAAAAATGTAGAAGGTGGAATTTTTAATAGTAGTTGGAAAAAGAAAGATATAAGGGTTGGCCTCTTAAGAAGAAGAGGCCGCTCTCATAGCTTTCTTTCGAGACGAAAGTCTGAGACTCCAATAAGCTAAGCTAACTAGGAACTACTTTCTCTTCACAATCGATACCTAGCCTCCTAGCCTTGCATCCCCTTAAATAAGAAAAATATTACTAGGGCAACACGTAATAGCAAATGACTAAAAGACCACGCCTCCATTCGTGCCTCGATTTATGTGCCTCATTAGTCACCTTACTCCATTTGTGCGCCTCAATTTGTGCCTCCATTTGTGCGCCTCAATTTGTGCCTCCATTTGTGCGCCTCATTTGTCGCCTTACTTTATTTGTCGGCTTAATTTGTGCCTTGATTTGTGCGCCTCAATTTGTGCTTCCATTTGTGCGTCTCATTTGTCGCCTTAATTCGTGCCTTGATTTGTATGCCTTAATTTGTGCCTCCATTTGTGCGCCACCTCCGTCAATGATAGGTTATGACCATATCAAACACTTGCATATAATAATAAACGTGAATGTTTTTGAATGAGAATGCTTACTAGGACAAAAGGATTGGTAAAAAATGCCTCAGATCTAGTCTAGAATAATCAATAATTGTGATTAAAAGTTTTGAAATGTTTTAAAAGGTTAAAGAAAACTTTAAGATTTTAGGATGGAAAGGAGAGAGGTGGATGTGAAGGATGCTGTGCACGGGAAGTGAGAGAGGGTGTGGGTGTGTTTCGATGAATTTATGGTATTTATGGTATGGATAGTATTAACATGGGGATGAGACTACTTGACAAGAGCAAATTTATTCTATTTATATTTGGGTGCCTGGACATGACATGACAAATAGGGGGGTGTGTGTGGTGGGACATGGCACGAGAATTACTAGTGTAATAATATGTAATATAAAACTAAAAACTAGCAATTGTGAGATATTTAGCTGTTGCTATGTTATGGTCCTGTAGCTTAAGATCATGGTGGGGGTTTGTTCTCAAAGGATAAAGATGATACATGATGTTTGTGTTCTACTAACTCATTGCGCTTGCCGAAGTTTGAGACGAAGTGTGATGCCCCCATGCCGTTGGCTCTGCATTAAGGAGGCGTGTGAACTGCCGCATATATGAAAGACCTCTTCTCTTGCTGTTCAGCCTTAGTGTTTTTGGTGCAGCCACAAAAGGAAGTTAATTTACATATGCATAGATATTTCACACCAAAGATAGGTAATTTATGGGCAAACATACAACTAAAAAATACTCATTGCATAAATATTAATATATCTATTATACATCTGATGACCTTTTTTGAATTTTGTCCTACGTGGACACCAAAGTATGACTAGGACAAATATATGTGATTAGGATGCTGACTAGGACACAGATAATAGGAAAAATGATTTGAATTGAAATTTGAGGGGAAAATTTAAATGAGGTTTGATTTTTGTGTTGGGAAAAGCTAAAGGTGGAGAGTGGAAAAATATTTAAATTTGAATTCACTTTTTGGGGGGGAAAATTTAAATGTTGAATTTGAAATTTGGGGGAACATACTGGGGTAAAGATTAAAAGGGGGGATTTAAATGAGATTTGATTTTTGCTAAAGGAGGGGAAATATTTTACTTTGAATTCACTTTTTTCGGGGAAAAATTTAAATGAATTGTGCCCTACGGGCACGGGTTATGACTAGTATGATATCATGTAAAGAAGATACATTAAAATAAAAATAAATTACGTATTAAACACTTGATAATTTCCTTAGTTACTAGGAGTTTTATATTTACTTTTGAGAGTTTTTATTATTTTGAAGTTTTAAGTCGAATTGGGCTAGGAAAAAATTATAAGCATATAAAGGCATTAGACTGTTTTACTTTTTGATCAATAAATTAATCCATGGAAAAAGTTCCCCAAAACCGAGAAAGGTCCTCTTGCTTGGTGAGAAGCCAAGAAAATCTAATTTATCAAATTTCCCTAAATCGTCCCCAAATCTTCCATCAAAATCCTGATGCGTATGGAGACTATTGGGCCCAATAGGGGCATTTTAGGAAATTCAGAAATTAGGAGGGGGTGTTCTCGTAAATTTGCAAATCTGTAATTTTTCTTATAGCCTAGAGCTGGCCCTAGTTTTGGCATGCGGAGATTGTTGAAGAAATCCCTTAGTTTATTTGTAGTCAATTTGATAGATAATTTGTCATAAGGCTTTAGTTGGAGATTTAGGCTTTGACTTCGAATCAAAAGCTAATCAAAAGCTAGGGGTTTGCACCTTCTCGAATTAAGGTATTTATCTTGTTATTTTCAGATCTGAAAACCCAATAAAAATCCTATTTTTATTCTCTTTCCACCCATAAAAATCCCACCTTTCTTATAAAAATCCCACTTTTTTTCCACACAAAGCATAGATCGCATCAAATCCCTAAATCCATCTCGTTCTACATTAGAAACCCCCTTTCTGGGACCGGAAGCATTCACAAAATAGAAATCCTAATTTGCTTATACGTGCTGCCAATTTTTTTCTTAATGTTAAAATGTGGGAAGACATAACATTGCAGGCCAAACACACCTTCTTATTGGTAATTATATTTATGTTGAATTGACATGAACGCCTTGTAAACTTGTGTTCCGCTGCTGCAGTAAATCATAATGTTAATGTTATTGTTTATTACACACTTTTATTTTGTTGATATTTCACTGCAATTCAAATATTAAGAGTTACCTTTATATGCCTGTAGATTGTTGGTTAATGTTGCCATTACAATGTGGGTTCAGTGGGTTCCCCTTCATGAATTTGCTTGTACCAATTTGCTCTAAGCAGCATTACTGACATGTTCTATCATTATTTCCTATTTGCAGATTCCATCCTTTTTCCTGAAGTACCAATTGCGCTTCGATTATCTAGCCATCTATTGCTTGGTGTTGTGAGAATATATTCCCGTAAGGTGAATTATCTCTTCCATGATTGCAGCGAGGCTTTGCTCAAGGTAAAGCAAGCTTTCCGGTCAACCGCGGTTGATCTTCCACCAGAAGAATCAACTGCGCCGTATCATTCCATTACACTTCCAGAGACTTTTGATCTTGATGACTTTGAGCTACCTGATAGCGATTTGCTCCATGGGTTAGTCCACTTTTCATTGCTTGCCTATAGCTATTGAGAGATGTACCTTTTACATTTGTGCTTTGGTCTTTTTTCTGCATTTGGTTGGATGGTGTGTATTTGTATCGGAGATGGTTAATCTGTGGATTCTTGGTTGTTATATTTTTTGTTTCACTGTGCAGTAACTTTGATGACCGCCATGTCAGTACAAGAGAGCAGATTACTCTTCAGGATACTTTGGATCACACTGGATACTCAACATCGCAATTTGGATTAGATGGTAATAATTTCACTAATAGTTTGTCTCATTAAGTCTGACCAGATATTTCCTCTCGATACTCGATTTTATTGTATGCACTAATATTTGTTTACATAGAGAGATTTGGTGATGGAGATGCTTCTCAGATGGGGTTGGACCTTGACGAGGTACACTATATATTTTTTTATCTAGTTTTATAAGTTTTGGTTTGATGAGGCTAGCATTTTGAATGGTGTAGTGTGACAGATCATAACCGAAAACCCCATACAGATTAGACATTGTTGTCTTCTCTCTATCCCAACTGTTAAGTCCAGAGTTCCGAATTTCAAATTTCAAATTTCCTTAGAGATCAGACCATCCTGACCTTCTGTCTGTCCATGCTTATTATTTTTAGAGTTCTGATTTCCAGTTGTCTGTGTTTTCTTGCTTACAGGAGTTATTGTTGGATAATAATCTTACACTTCAGGATGCTTCAGTTTTTGAAGGGTAATATATCGTGCTTTGTTTCTTGGAAATTTCTAAAATTTCAATATTTGTTTGTCCTAAAATTGCTGCTTCTGCTTTGTTGCTTGGAATTTTTCTTTTTAAATTTATTTGTTCAGATCTTGTTCATAACTTGTATGCATTCCGTTTTGCCATGCCTTTTGATTGACAGGTTCTGGCAAAATTTTGGCAATACTAGCAGTAATTTCTGCTGTTTTATTTTGCCATAGAGGCTGCCAAGTATTGCATTCCACATTTAAAAAATCACTTATATCTAATGGCAACTTAGTTATTTTTAGCAACCTTGATAATGTTTTGGAAGCTTCTAGACCATCAGATGAGCGCTTGTCTTACAAGGCTACTTAAAGAGTTACAGCTCATAATGATATTCTCCCTGCGGTTATTCAGGAGATTAATTTCTCTTATGCTATATGTGTCATTGTGCCTAACTGACTTGCCTGCTAAAATTACATTAGTTTGGCACCTTTCATATATTTTATGAACAATTGATAATTTCCTTAGCTGTTTTCATGTTTTCCTGTCACCCAACATGTCATGCTTTGTTAGGTCTGTTTAGTTGTGCATGCCATAGCTCTTACTGTTACTTTCATATGTCAAGTCTTTATTCTCTTTCTTCAGTGCTATGCATAAGGTTGAAGGTGCAACTGATCTTACTAAGATCGGTATTGAAGAAGATCACCATGGATGTCACGAGGGTAGGAACGATGAAGCTTCAAAGGAATTGTCTGAGCTTCTGGGCGGTAATAGGGGCAACGATGTCCTTCCTAATGTTGAAAATGTGCACAGAACCGATGCCTCTTCTCATCGACTGATATTCAACATTCAAACACCTGACCTAAATGAAGTATTTTTATCTGATGATCATGCTGGAGGTATGTCCGCAATCCATGATATTGATATGGGCTTTGATCCTACTGATCCGCCATCACGGGAGTTAAACCAATCTGCTAATTTTCCTTCCACGCCTGGACTACTGGAGGAAGCAGTTGAATCCCATTCTGAAGAGCTTCCTGCCTCCAATCCTCAGAATATTCCACCAGATACTGCTACTGAGACTGACAATCTTGACACGCCCATTAATCAAGAAGTTGAATGTCCTGATGTGACAACAGGTCCCGAAAATGCAGCATCAGCTAGCCCAAAATCAACTAATCTTGCTCAAGCGGTGTCCTCTCACACTTTGGTTTTGGGCGAACCAAAGCCTGATTCTGCTGTACCAATAACTGGTGATGGTCAGAATCATGTTGAATCCAAGGATATACAGTCAACTTCTTCTACTCTAGTTTTGACTGAAGCTGTGGCTAATTCCTTAGTTCCGCAATTTTCCATTGAGACTGTGGCCACTCCTGTTTCCATTAATCAAGAGGTTGAATGTCCTGATGTGACAACAGGTCCTGCAAATGCAGCATCAGCTAGCCCAAACTCAACTAATCTTGCTCAAACGGTCTCCTCTCCCACTTTGGTTTTGGGCGAACCAAGGCCTGATTCTGCTGTACCAATAACTGGTGATGGTCAGAATCATGTTGAATCTAAGGATATACACTCAACTTCTTCTACTCTAGTTTTGACTGAAGCTGTGGCTAATTCCTTAGTTCCGCAATCCGCTCCTGTTTCCATTAATCAAGAGGTTGAATGTCCTGATGTGACAACAGGTCCTGCAAATGCAGCATCAGCTAGCCCAAACTCAACTAATCTTGCTCAAACGGTCTCCTCTCCCACTTTGGTTTTGGGCGAACCAAAGCCTGATTCTGCTGTACCAATAACTGGTGATGGTCAGAATCATGTTGAATCTAAGGATATACACTCAACTTCTTCTACTCTAGTTTTGACTGAAGCTGTGGCTAATTCCTTAGTTCCGCAATCTTCCATTGAGACTGTAGCCGCTCCTGTTTCAGATCCCGCTTTAAGAGAAGCTGATACTTTGCAAACTGGAATTCCTCGTGCGGAAGCAAATGGTCAGCCAGTTTCTATGGACTACTCACTGGTATCAGGAATAGCTTCAACCATTGGAGTTCCACATGCAGATTCCACTAGGCTATCAAATCTTGATCAGGGTCGTGTAGAAGATGCTAACTCTTGTCAGACTAGCAATTTCTCTACATTGAGCTCTGTTTTTCATTTGAGGCCTTGTACCTCAGAGTCTAATCAAACGAGTTTGATATCTTCATGCAATATGGTCCAAGAAAGGGCCCTAGGGGAGCAACCTTGCAATTTGGAAACACCCTTGTTGCATCGGGAAATGCATTTTAGTGGCTCTTTAGGGGATCCACAAGGTTTGTTAAATCGATTATGAATATTCTGTTTATGCACTTTCAGTAAAAAGCCAGCTGATTTGGTTCTTAACGTGCTGATTGTATCCAATTTCAGGTTTCCACTCTGTTATTTCTACAGTGACTAACTTAGGGTTGGATCAGAACTCAGCTGATGTGTTATTAGGGTTGCAGTCTGGTGTCAGTAACCCCATTGAGCTGCCAACTTACTATAATTTAAAAGATGTCCCGTCGGGCCACTGGAACTGCTTTTCAAGTTCTGAGTTTTCAGAACCTGAAAGAATGCGGTTCGCTGTGTCAGGAAATGCCAACCTGTCAAATGATCTAGGGCAGCAAACCACAGAGAAAGGAGTCATTGAGTCTGATGGAAGTGTTGACAGGATCAGCAATCTTTCTGGACAGAAGCGTCGTTTGGCAGACAACACACCTACTCTGCAAAACAACATATCACCCAAGACGTCAGGAATTCCTAGAAAGAAACGGAACATTGACTATATACCCAATGATGATGATTTGTTGGCATCGATTTTAGGTGGAAAATGTTTTACATGCCATGTTTTGATTGGTTTATTTATATTTTTAATGAAAAGTTTTTAACTCTTTTATTTGGCATATCAACACCAATTTATTTCTTAATAATTTGATTGAAAGTCTGTTGCTTCAGTTGGAAGGAGAACACCAGCCATGATGATAGGGCCAACTCCGCCTCTTCCAAAACCACCTTCTTTAAAGCGTCCCCGCCTGACAGCCAAGGCTGGCTTTCCCAAGAGGAGGAAGGTGCTGTTAGATGATACAATTGTGTTCCATGCTGAGTAAGCTCCCTGGCATATTTTTACCTCTGCATTGTTATCTATGATTGTCCCAAATATTTTTTTCCTGTAACTTCTTTATTGAATTATTCCTCGATAGCATTGCATTAATTTTAGGGAACTAACTGTCCAAATAAATTGAAAAAAATCAGTTGTCCCTAAAATGCCTGGGAAATTTACTCACCTGAATTTATATTAAGAAAAAACAATATTTTTGCTTTGTTGGTAAATCATGTCAATTGCTTTATGTTACTGTTTACACATGTTATGAATGTTTTAAAGCAGCTTCCGACTTAGCTTTTGACAGTATTGAGCCCTATTTCCCCTCAACTAGTGTAATATGATTTCTGTTTTGCCAAAAATCTTGTGAGGATGCACATCTAGAGTTCATGGGTTTGAAACTTCGAAATAGACCCTCTGCAATGCACTGCAATGCATGGGCAACACGCAAATGTGAGTCTTCATATAACCCAACAATGTCCTCATGCATTGTGTTGCTAGTCCCTTTTTTCTACAAGCTATTAATAAAAAGAGTTGGGGTACCCAAGACCCCGTGTTGTGGCACTAACACTGCCAAGCGAAAATAAGGGCAAGATGAAATTGTAATGTTAAATTAGACTGCGATCAAGGATCATAGTTAGTTAAATTAGTTGAGACTAAGTTTTTGGGTTAGGGTGTCTCTTTTGTTCCAACAAGTTAATTCTGTTCTAATTTGATTAGTATAACATTAGAGCCACGTTATACAGATCTACGATTAATCTAGTAATGGTCTATGTGAAGAAGTATAGTCTTGCATTAGATAAAATAGAAAAAGATTCTGTCCATACATTAATATTTAGGTCTTTAGTTATTGGCTTAAGTTTTTGGAATAGATATATTTTAAACTACCGATTTGTTATTTAAGATGATATCATAGCACATGATCTGTTAGGTTTCTTTGTCACCCGTCCGTCGATCGGATCTACTGTGGGTTTGACATTCATCGTCTGAATTGGTCATGCTTACCACATGTCATCCTTATCTAAATATAAACAAAAGCTAATCCATCTTAAGTTTGAGCAGATGTGTTGAGAATATTTGTTTCACATTGGATAAAATAGAGAAAGGTCATGCCCATAAAGTATTAGGCCTCTACCGATTGGCTCAAATACAAGGCGAAACTACGTTGAGGTTGAGTTTGAACGGAGATGTTCACATTAATAATCCCACATTCACATTAATAATCCCACATTGAAATATAAAAAAGATAAACCATAAATTAGTAGTTAGGAATCTATCCATTGGCTTGGTGTTACTATGATTTCAACTATGGGTTTGTGACCAACCAATATCAAACTGTATGCCCCAAATTCCTATTTGGAATATAAGATGGCGTGACATGTAGTTGATGCAATGTACCTTTAGATAGGCCAAAAGAAGAACATACTTATGTAGGTGATGCAGTGTACCTTTAGAGAGGCCAAAAGAAGAACATACTTTTGCACAAACTCAAGAGCATTATTTGGATGCAAAATACGAATATACACAGAAATTTGAGTTTTTTCTCTTAATATAATTTTTTAAAAGTATAGATAGGAATTTGTGTTCTGCCTTCAATAAATATCTACAATTCATTTTAGAGAAACCATCTACAAAAATCAAAATAACAAAAACCACAAAACAAATGTGACATGACACGAACCCCAAACTTTAGAATGCATTACCTTACAAGAAGACAGACTCCTCCTAGTAATGCAAGTATGATAGGAAGCATGATGATGATTTTCTAGCTCAGACGACTTGGCACTCAAAATGGCAACATAGAACTCAAGGGAAATTGCTTCAGCTTTAATAAAGATGGACGACTGATGCGGTCGTGTACCGCAGAAGGCGCAAGGACTCGGGCGTGGGAGCGGTCGTGGGATCGACTTAGTATTTTGCTATTTTGCTTTATGCACTACCTTCTATGTTTTTAAGTTGTTGTGTGTTTAGTATTTTGTTAGGAGAGTATTTAAAGGGATTAACCCTAATTGTGTGAGCTAGCGAGATATTGAGACAATTTGTCATTTGACGGCTAGGGTTTAGGGGATTAGGCTTGATCCATTAATGCAAGCTAGTGAGAAGATCTACTTCAAAATAGATCGATTGTCTCTTTATTATCATCAATTCCACTTTCCACTTTAAATTTCTTTTCGTTCTTCTACTAAAAATCTGAGCTTTTTGATACGGTTAACCCTAATCATATCAATTTGGTATCAGAGCACTCAGATACAATGGCGGGCACTAGGGAAAAGACGGCGGAGAACTTGTAGAAGAGAAATTCGACGGCAAACTTGAAGAAGTGAACAAGAGGATCGACGAGCTTCAAGGCGAGATCCAAGGCATCCATCAGGAGATGAAGGGGGTTGCTAAAGCCTTCGATATCCATCCAAGACATTCTTCAGATCCTTCGACAGTAACAAAAATCATCCGAATATGAAGCTAGGGCATCGGCGTCGACAAATCTGAAATTTTCCTCAGATCTAGGGCCACATGGAGAAAGATCCGACGAACGAAGAGCCAGTACATCGCCTTGTGCACTTCCAAGAACCACACGACGACTACCGGCAGTCGACGGGACACCACCAAAGGGGCGACGGACCCCTGGCAGACCGCCAGGGACCGCGCGTCCCTCACCTGAACCGCGCGGACCTGCGCGGCCCAGATCTGGGCCGCGCAGACCCGTGCGGCCAGTATTTTGGCCGCGCCGACCCTCGCGGGGGTCTGGCGGGCCGCCAGACCCCCGACGAGGCCCAGCGAGGGCCGACAGCAGGCGGCGGGGCCCTGGCGACACGCCAGGGGCCCCGCATAGCCGTAACAGCCCCGACGGCTTGGGGCTGGGCCGACAGGCCCCCTTGGGGCTTCCTTTGGGTATGGAGGGGGCGTTGGAGACCTTGAGACATGCCAAAGAGAATGTTCGGAGCCTTCAGGAGACCGAGGAGAATGTGAGGCATGTGCCGGAGTACGAGGAGTACACACACTACGCCGACAACCTTCATGAGGAGGAGTGGGGTGATGGAGATGAGTGGGATGCCGAGTAGCAGCGGGCTGCTGAGAGGGCCCAGGAGAAGATTTGGGGGGCGTATGGACAACCAGATCGGCCCAGATGGAGGGTGCAGGAGCCTGCTCGCACGAGATACCAGGATGAAAATCGGGGAGGAGGCACACGTGTCGATGCCGGCCCCGATAGCCGGTTGAGGAAGCTGACCATGCCCCTGTTTGAGGGAAAGGATCCAGATGCCTGGATCTACATCGTGGAGAGGTACTTCGATGTTTTGGGACTGGCTGAGGCGGAGAGGATGCAGACGGTGGAAATGTGCTTCGAGGGGGAAGCTCTGGGGTGGTTCCATTGGAGCCAACGACAGAGACCTATTCGCACACAGATAGAGTTGACGGAGTGCCTTATGAAGAGGTTCCAGGAGACACAGGCGGGTGGCCTATTTGAGCAGTTGTATACACTGCGGCAGGAGGGGACAGTACGGGAATATGTGGAGAAGTTTGAGCAGCTTGCGAGTCGAGTAGAGGGAGTTTCCGCTGAGTCCCTAGAGAAAAATTTCCTGAAGGGCCTCAAGCTACAGATCAGAGCTGAGCTACGGGTTCAAGAACCCAGTGGATTATCTACCATGATGAGGACTGCCAGGAAGGTGGAAGACAAGCTGACGGAGGATAAGAGGGCAAGGGAAGCTTAATGAGGATCTACTTTGCGGAGTCTTGCAGTGGCAGTGACACCTAAGGCTCCTACATGCGCACTGACACCAGCGAGAGAGACTGGCCAGGAGACACGTACGGGGGGTCAGACCAGTCGGATGACTGAGACGGAGATGAGGGAGCGCAGGGCCAAGGGGCTGTGTTTCAAGTGCGACGAGCGATTCATACCTGGACACAGGTGTGCGGGGCGAGCCATGCAGTTGGAGATGGCTGCCGAGGAGGAGGAAGAGGGAGACCCTATGGTTGTACTCGACGGAGAGGATGAGGTGGCAGAGCAGCAGCCACACTTGGACACCAAGGAGGTGTCACTTAGCTCCGTGGTGGGATTTACTCACTATCACACCATAAAACTGGCTGGCAGGTTGGTAGATCAGGAGGTGACGGTATTGATAGATAGTGGGGCAACCCACAACTTCATCTTAAAGAAGTTGGTGGAGCAGCTGGGGCTTGAGGTGAGTGAGACCGCCACTTTTGGGGTGATTTTGGGCACATGCCAAAGGGAGGAGAGCAGGGATGTCTGCAGGGCGGTGATTCTGGCAGTACAAGGGACTCAAATAGTGGCGGATTGTTACCCCCTGGAGTTGGGAAAGGTGGACATGGTGTTGGAAATACAGTGGTTACAGACCTTAGGCGACATCAAGTTCAACAGGAAGGTGCTGAGGATGAATTATCGGGAGGACGGGAGGACCATGGTTTTGTTGGGGGACTCCAGCCTGTGTTGCCGCGTGGCGTCCCTGAAGTCCTTGGCTCGGGCAGTACTAGTGGGAGGAGAGGCATACTCTGTGACATATCAGGAGCTAGGGGCGGAGGCGAAGGAGCAGAAGATGCCACCAGAGGTGTAGTTGTTGGACATTTATGGGCATGTGTTTCAGATGCCGTAGTGACTTCCTCCTCAGAGGGACCACGAGCACGCCATTGTGCTGCGTGATGGAGCGGCTCCAGTCAGCGTTCGGCCCTACAGGTACCCACATGTTCAGAAGGATGCGATTGAGCGGTTGATCAGGGAGATGTTACAGGCTGGAGTGATACGACCGAGTGTTAGTCACTTCTCTAGCCCAATGCTTTTGGTGAAGAACGACGGTAGCTGGAGGTTCTGTGTAGACTACCGTGCCCTCAATAAGGAGACAGTGGCGGATCGTTTTCCTATACCGGTTATAAATGAGCTGTTGGATGAGCTACATAGGGCGTCAATCTTTTCGAAGATTGACTTGAAATTGGGGTATCATCAGATCCGGATGAAGGCAGAGGATGTACAGAAGACTGCCTTTAAGACTCATGAGGAGCACTATGAGTTCCTCATCATGCCCTTTGGGCTGACGAATGCGCACGCTACCTTTCAGGCGTTGATGAACAAGATATTTCAGCCATACATACGGCAGTTTGTCTTAGTGTTCTTTGACGACATACTGGTGTACAGCCGTACGGTGGATGAGCACGTATGAGATTTGGAGATGGTGTTGCAGGAGTTGCAGGCTCACCAGCTTTATACCAACATGATGAAGTGCACGTTTCCTCAGGAGAAGGTGGAGTATTTGGGGCACGTAGTTTCGGCAGAAGGGGTGGTAGCTGATAGAACCAAGACCGAGTCCATGTTAGATTGGCCGCAGCCAACGACATTGATGGCGTTGGGAGGATTTTGGGGCCTGACGGGGTACTACCGCAAGTTCGTGCAGGGTTACAGTACCATTAACTGGCCCCTGACAGAGCGGTTGAAGAAGGATGTGTTCCAGTGGAACGAGGAGGCGACTGCAGCGTTTGAGGCATTGAAGAGGGGGATGACGACAGTTCCGGTGCTAGCTCTACCCGACTTTAGCAGACCTTTTGTGGTAGAGACCGATGCCTCGGGACACGGGCTGGGAGCAGTGTTGATGCAGGAACAGCGACCAGTGGCTTACTTTAGCCAGGTATAGTCATCACGGGCGAGGCAGAAATCCGTGTATGAGAGGGAGCTGATGGCGATCGCCCTGTCGATTCAGAAATGGCGTCCTTACCTGTTGGGACGGCCGTTTATTGTGCGCACGGATCGGAGGTCACTGAAGTATTTACTAGAGCAGAGGCTGGTAGCGGCGGACTATCAGAAGTGGCTATCTAAACTTGTTGACTACAAGTTTGAGATACACTATCGGCCGGGATTGGAGAACAAGGCTGCGGATGCGCTATCACGGAGAGAGAAGGTTACCACCTTGGCAGCTTTGTCAGTACTACTGTTAGCGGAGTGGTAGCCCTTATGGAGGGAGGTGGACATCGACGAGGAGCTATCTAGGACCCGGGAGGATTTGGTTCAAGGGTTGGCTGAGCATCCGGGCTATTCTCTGGAGGGGCGGCGGTTGTTGTATCGAGTGAGGTTAGTCATACCGCGGGTTTCAGTACACAAACTGTTGATTTTTCAGGAGTTCCATGGGAGCGCGGTGTGGGGCCATTCAGGAGTCCAGCATACATATATGCGAGTGGCTAGAGAGCTGTACTGGCGGGGAATGAAGAAGGACATCACAGAGATTGTAGCCAGTTGTGACGTCTGTCAGCGTCACAAATACCTGGCTATGGCGCCGACAGGGCTGTTGCAGCCCTTAGCTCTTCCTGAGCAGGTTTGGGAGGGGATCATCATGGATTTTATTGATGGGCTACCCAAGTTGGAGGGATACACGGTGATCTTGGTGGTGGTCGACCGTCTGAGCAAGTATGTGCATTTCATCGGACCGCGTCATCCTTTTACGACCGTGACAGTTGCTACGGTTTTTATACGGGAGGTGGTTCATCTCCACGGTTTTCCCACTTCCATTATGTCAGATAGGGACACGGTCTTCTTAAGCCAATTCTGGAAGGAGTCCTTCCGGGTCCATGGGACCGTTCTGCGGAGGAGTACTGCTTACCATCCCCAGACGGATGGACAGATTGAGGTCGTCAACAGGAGCGTTGAGACGTACGTTTGCTGCTTTGTGTCAGATTGCCCGAGGAGTTGGTATCAGTAGTTGGCGTGGGCCGAGTACTGGTACAACACTTCCTTCCATTCTGCGGCCCAGACGACGCCATTTCGGGTTTTGTACGGAAGGGAACCACCGGCGTTGATCCACTACCGTAGCGGGACGACACCCATATCACAGTTGGACCAGTACATCGAGGAGCGAGATGGAATTTTGGAGGAGCTGAAGAAGCACCTTACGAGGGCTCAGCAGCTTATGAAAGCAAAGGCGGATGGACATCGCATAGAGGTTGACTACACGGTGGAAGACCAGGTATATCTGAAGCTGAGGCCATATCGTCAGAGATCACTAGCACGGCGCCGTAACGAAAAGTTAGCTGCTCTCTTTGACGGCCCCTTTCAGATAAAGGCGAAGATTAGGCCCGTGGTTTATAGGTTGACATTGCCCCCGGATCGACATTGCATCCGGTTTTTCATGTCTCTCAGTTACGGCGGGCGATTGGAGCACATATGCCGGTGGCCACTCTGTCACCTACTTTGACAGCTAATTCGGATGTACTTATGGAGCCCTAGGATATTCTACAGGTGCGGCGCATTGAGGGTGGGGGTCGAGAGGTGTTGGTACGATGGGTAGGACTGCCCGATCACGAGGCTACGTGGGAGCTGGAGGACACCATCAATGCGCAGTTTCCAGATTTCAAACTTGAGGACAAGGTTCAATTTTTTTGGGGGGGGAGTAATGATGCGGTCGTGTACCGCAGAAGGCGCAAGGACTCGGGTGTAGGAGCGGTCGTGGGATCGACTTAGTATTTTGCTATTTTGCTTTATGCACCAGCCTTTATGTTTTTAAGTTGTTGTGTGTTTAGTATTTTGTTAGGAGAGTATTTAAAGGGATTAACCCTAATTGTGTGAGCTAGCGAGATATTGAAACAATTCATCATTTGACGGCTAGGGTTCGGGGGATTAGGCTTGATCCATCAATTCAAGGTAGGGAGAAGATATACTCCAGAATAGATCGATTCTCTCTTTATTATCATCAATTCCACTTTCCACTTTAAATTTCTTTTCGTTCTTCCACTAAAAATCTGAGCTTTTTGATACGGTTAACCCTAATCGTATCAACGACCCAACCTACGATGCCAAGCAATGCATGCATAGAAAGAGAACAATGAAACCATTAGGAGAATCATCATTGCCATGCAGTAAAGGCTATCCTGTTCTTGACCAAACCAATATTTTTGATCTACATATCCTAAAGAACACAGTAGGAAGGGAAGAAAGTGATTGCGGTTTTTAATTTTGGTAAGTTGGCTGATAGATAACAAACTAGCGACAAATTTGGAACATAAAGTATACTCTCTAGGGATAACTAGAAGCTGTATGTGCTACATCGCTACTAGCCACAGAAGAGTACGAACCATCAACAATATAACTGAAGACGAAGCACTAGAAGGGGACACTGAATGCAATTTTTCCTCTTGTATGAAGGCTCCTAAATCTAGTATCTAAAACTTACCAGGGATGTTAACAAAAGCACTAGTACATAAAGATGAAGCATGAGTAGCTGAACGAATTGTCTAAGCATAATCAAGACTGGATTTGCAAAATCCGCTTAATACTCCAATTAAGGGATCTGAGCGATAGCAATTGAGATTGTCTATCCTACTGTTACCATGCCATATTTGACCCATGTTGTTGGGTTAGTAAGTCAGTTTGTGCACAAACCTTGGAAGGTCCATTGGAAAAGCTGCGTTGTGTATACAGATTTACATCAAATGGTCACTTGTGAGAGGTCTGGTGTATAAGAGACACCTGAGGATTTAAGTTTTTTTTAAGACTCATGTAAGGGGACAAAAGGTAGGTCTACATCAAGATACTGCACATATACATGGAGTAATTTAATGACATGGAGTAATAAACTGGTTTACTGTCATGCTCTAGTGTAGAGACGAGGTATTGAGCTATAACCCATACTATATATGAGATAATGTGGCTGAAGATTCTAGCGTGGGAGGTTGATTTTTGGGTCGATGGACTTATGCATATGCGTTTTTTGATAATCAGGTTGCCATTTATTTTGCTAACAATCAAGTATCTCATATGAGAATTAAGTATATAGAATGGATTGCTATTTTATTTGAGAGGCTGGTACAGAGGAGCCGATATGCACTCCCACACCACCTCATTAAAAGCAATTAGCAGGTGTTTACCAAAGCGGTGTATCCTAAGGTGTTCTTTTCTCTGTGTGACAAACATGATTGACATCTATGCTCCAGCTTGAGGGGTGTATATTGTATATGTAAATTTGGGTACCTTTAGTTATAAATTTGATCGTGATTGCTTAGTCTATACATATACATTAGCAATATGAAGAGGGTAATCAACTCTCACCTTTCTTTTTGTAAACCATAGATTTATCTCATCTATCAGGCTAGTTTGGATCGTCTCCCATATTGATTTGATTCAGACCTTGATTACTGCAATGATCTAAAATGGACTCTCTCACAATGACTAATTTAGAATCCACTATGAATTTGCGGGGGTTGGTAAGAAAATATAGTCATACGCTTGGGAATAAGGTGAACAGTGAGGAACATAAAATTTACCTAATAGATTAAGCTTTTGGGTTAGAGTGTCTTAACTAAGATTGTCTTTATAAATTTGACATATCATGGGTTCTGTGTTCTTGTTCATAATTTAATTATCACGCTTTGTGATATCATGTAAAGATTGATTAAAACATGATCGGGGTCCAACTTAGGTAATCACTGGAGAGATTCCAAATTAGGCCTTAACGGGGGTAATCGTAGATCTAAATGAGGCGAGGAGAATGCGGCAAACAATAGCCTTAGATTTGATACCATTCTAAACTTAATTAGAACAGGAATGTGGGCCCATGTTTTGTTAAATTGTTGAAGACATTATCAACCTTTAGCTTAGAGTGACAGCCAAGATTATGTTCCAACAATTTAACTCCTCATGGCCCCCACTCCTATACTAATTTAATTAACAGAAATGACATGCTTCATAATTTATTTTTTTTCGTTTGCTTTGGCCAATCAGAATTCAAGGTTTGCACATCTTGGGTCTAATTAGCATTGTTCCAATAACCAGTTTGTTGAGTTCCAACTTCCAAGTGTCTTAAAATGTTGTTTGAGAGTGATTTGAAGTTGAGCTATGGACTAATACTTCGCTGGAATTCCAAGAGCTATGTTTCTTATTTCTTATTTGATTTTTTATTTTACTCCAGCCAATCAGAATCCAAGATGCAAATTCTGGGTGTAAATAGCATTGTTCTGATAACCAGTATAGAACTTGAAAAAAAATTATAAAGTTAAAAAGAAAAGAGCAGGCGACAACAGCTGACAATAGCGGCAAAATTTAATAGCTGCTCCCATTTCTACCAATGGTGAACTGTGCAAGGGGAATAATAGAGTCGAACTGGGAAAAAATTGCCTTGCACTGCTCCTAGTGCCAATGCAGAGAGGAATTAAACAAAATTTGGAGCATTAGAACAAGACCAAAGATGTGAATTAACATCTTGATTCGAGACCAAAAAATTTGGGGTAACTTGCTATCGCTGATGTGAATTAACATCGCTGCCTTGCCATTTGCACATCACCTCTGATGCCTTTCTGTGAAAGCTTTGCCAATTTCACCTTGCCATCGTGACTCAGAGACCAATTGGGACTCGAATCAAGGAGTGTGCATGTGTTGAGGGCAGCTAAAACGTGATCTCCAATTTGTTAATCCGGTAGCACACTTGGTCTATGCGATATCCCTTATCCCCTTCCCCAAACAAAACCAAAAACAAAAACAAAATAAAACAAAATAAAACAAAGATAAAAAACACCAACACCAACGCCCAAAAATGACATAATAGTGGAAAAACATGCATGTTGTTCATGCTGGGGTGACATGCTAGAAATTGTCTGCGTAATTGATCCAAAATCTCCAAATTGAAGTAGTCCATATCTGCACCTGAATATGTGGCCCGCATAAAACATGTCTTCCAACATTGGATTTGTTCCATTCATTGCCACCAAAGTCCTACTCAGTGGTCCACAATGATTTTTTAAAACCTTTTTATTATATGCGGATCTTAGCAGGAATGTTCATGAGGTCTCGTCTTTTATGCGGTTTGCCAGTGGTATTGC
Source organism: Scilla litardierei (assembly GCA_030789695.1). NCBI lineage: Eukaryota > Viridiplantae > Streptophyta > Magnoliopsida > Asparagales > Asparagaceae > Scilla > Scilla litardierei. The sequence goes on along the minus strand of CM061138.1, from coordinate 38,869,660 downwards.
ATTTATTAATAAATCAAAAAATTGATTGTTTTTGATGTATAACTATGGCGGGCAACATCTGAGGCTGGAGTGTTTAAATTATAAGGATGAAATTGGGAAGATGACATATGTACATGTAAATGTAATGTTTAATATAATCATTATAAGGAACAAGACTGTAGTTTCCCTTGGAGTTTTTTTGACTTAAGATTGGCCATTTGTCACTATTATGAGGTTGAAAGGATTTGGAGAGAATTAAAACGGTGCTCCTGGAGCACAATGACAATGCTAATTGGCCTCTTAGACCACCAGCTTAATGATTTGTGAATTTGGACAAGATAAAAGATGGTAGTTCTGAAAAACTATATTTTGTTGTTTGCTTATTAACCAGCTTGGCTTGATATCTGGCCCCATGTTGGCGAGTTTGTTTAGAACTGGCATATACTAGGTCTTTTTCTTGATTAAAATCTTCTGGTATGATGTAATCTTCCCCATTTGCCAGTGCCATACGGCAACAATTGATCAATACTGAAGATATACGTCGCTTGCGAAAGAAGGCTCCTTGCACACGTCCTGAAATTTGGAGGATCCAAAGAAGTTCGCTAGAAGATGACATTTTCTGTGAATCCATATTCACTGGTAAGTACATTATGTGAATTTCATCTACTTTTCTTCTCATGTTGACATTTTCTTTATGTTTCTTGGCGACACATCATGAGCGTGACATATTCTTCTTCCCTTTTTTGGGTTCATATCTAGCCGTTATGGTAAATATTCATCTGTCTTTTGGTGTTTGCTACCTGCAGGTGTATCTGAAGCCTTGCATAGGTTAGTCACTAGAACGCATGATCTGTCTCTAAACATGCATTCTCAAGTTAATGCACACCATTCTAGCGGTGAAGCATCAAAAGAGGTGGAACTTTCTAGAAGTTTTGTTTTTCGGGACAATGATGAGCAAGAAATGGCGAAGCAGAATGTAGTTTTGCCAAAGGGATGTGATGATGAAATGCAGGTACCATCAGCCATATCTGAATCAGTTGGGGTAGAAAGTCACAAAAATACAGTCCCTGTTGATGCTCAGGAGCAATTAGAATCCCCAGTTGACCTCCATCACGTGAACTCGCCACACAATACAATTTCAAGTGCAGAGTTGGATATACTTGGGCATCCTGGAATTGTGCCAGTCACACATGCTGCCTCAAATTCTGGAATTGAAGAGAAACATGATGATTTGTGCACTGACACAGACCAAAACTCACCGATTAAAGCATTTCAGACTTCTCATGACTTTTCTGAGGTCAATAATAATCTATTACATGCAGCTGATGTCACTTCTTTTGAGGACTTTGCTTCTGCTGATTGTGCAGAGGGAGCTGGGGTAGTTAGTAACAATGGGGTTGCAGCTATAGATAATGACACTTCACTTGAGGGGAAAGATTTCTCCAATGTTAAGAACATGTCCATTACTGTAGAAGACATGGGTGTGGATGTTGTAAATGTTGATAATTTAGACTGCCCTCAAGATGGTCTGGCAAATCGAGGCAAAGAAAACTGTGGTGGGGAATCGGTCTCTACACATGATAAATTTATGGTTGAAATTGGGAAAGATTTCCCATCAGATCCCTCGACTGTTATTGGATGTGTAGATGCTTCTGTGTCCGGTATGGTCCTAGCTGGTGGTGGACCGGTTACCAGTGATTACCAGGCCATGAATGAATCTGAAGCAGGGAAAGTCACAGTAGAGTATGAAATAGCTGTGGATGAGGAAAGGTCTGTTCCTGAGCTTCCTGGTGGAGAAACGCCTCATATAGATTCATCTCCGGTTCCTCGAACTGAAAGTGAACGTGTTCCCTCAGCAGTTGGTGAAAATTCCTGCTTGAACAGAGAAGGTGGTCTTGATGTAGAAAGCAATCCTATGGAATGTGCTGCTACAAGAGAATCTAGTGTAAGATATGAACATAAATCAATTGTTTCTAGCATGGAAAGCTTTCACATGACCCTATGGTTACCATTCATATATAGGTTATAAATTCACTGATGCTAGGAAGTGATTTGCACGCATTCTTGCACTCATTAGTATGCATATAGTGTTCTGCATATGATACATACCATGTTTCCCATTACGCCATTTTCGAACACTTTCCATTTGCAATTATGTCATCAAAATTATTTCTTCAAATCACATGTTGTCGTCCTAACTAAAAGTTTGATTTTTTGTACCTTTTTTATTGCTACACAGGACTTCTGCAGTGCTATTGATGACATCGATACAGGTAGTCTCCTTTCTGTGACTGAGAGCTGCAATTTGACTGCCTCCTTTTCTTACAATATAATCTTCAAACTATTTTCTTGTCTGAGATATTATACTAATGATGCCTAGATTCTTTTTATACATATTTTGATTGATGTTTGATGATGATATGGCCAACAGAAATGGACTTCCTCTGATTTCTCTCACCAAATAGCATGCATAGTTTAGAAACGGTTGAGAATCATAGTTTCACATTAAAAAATTTGGAAGTTGTTGATGATAAATTAGGAGTTGGGCCTTTACCCATAGGCTTAAGTTTTTGGTTAAATATGGTTTCAGATAATGCTTGTTATCTATGATTTCATTTATATCATAAATTGTGGGTTCCTCTCGGTCATGTTACCTGTTTTAAGTATGGTATCAGAGCCAAATGCTCCATCCAGTTTTACCACCTGATTCCTAAACTAAATCATGTAATAGCCATCTATTTCTTATAATCTTATCCATTATAATGGCTTAATGATTGTCTGTATTTAAATCCTAACCATTCATATATTTCATCATGTATGTCCTAACTCATGGCTTCCTCTTGGAGTTTGAGGAGATGTTGAAAACAATAGTCCCACATTGAAAAAATTTAAAAGATGTTCGTAAATTAGGAATTGGGTATCTGTCCATAGGCTTAAGATTTTAGGTTAGATATAATTTTAGTTATTTATGGTTTAACTTCTATCATAAATTCTAGGCTCCTCTCAGTTTTGTTTCTTATTCTAACAGAATCAATAACCTTAAAACAAATATTTAGTTATACATATATTTGTTCATTGTATTACGTAGGTGTAGATTGTAAATTTTCAAAGCACCTACTGCAAATAATATCAAATGGGTTTGATCCAGCTTGGATTGGCCCTCATGAAAGACCTCAAATTTATGACAGCTTAAACAGAGTTTAAGGTGATATTTAGATAGTAGGGTATGTGATCACAGTAGTAACCAAGAGAATGGAAGAATTGCTTGTTTCTATGGAAGACCAAATAGAGAAGTACAAGAATATTGATGATTTGGCATTGATATTATAACGTATTTTAGCATCTCACTTTACGCACGCACACATATATGTACATGTACACACATATTTTGGGAAAATAGGTATGATGTGATAGCTCATTTAGCTACATGTGATGTTCTAGAACACATGTATGTGGGTACATGTACATGTACATGTACACACATGGGAAAAATAGGTATGGGGGCGACGGCTCATTTAGCTACATGAGACGCCCTCTCATAGGGGGATGGATCCTGCCCCGTGATGTGACATAGTCACATGAGGGCCTCGTTCCATGTGAGAGGGCAGTTCATCTAGATCTAGCTGAATGAGCCGTTGCCTCATAGTAGTACCACACACAATAATGTGAGAATAATGTGTATCATATGACATGTGCATTTATTTCAAATGATGGTTGTGAAAAGTCCATAATTTGTTTGGTCGATTAGCGTTTATTTTGATCTTAACCTAAATGCACTAAATATCTACTAAACCCCAAACCTTTTGCTATTGATATACTTGTTGGAATGCTAACAATTTTACAACAATAGAGATTTTTTTCACCCATAGAGCGAAAATTAAGTTCACTAGATCTTTGGTGTGACTAGGTTTTATAATATGAAGATCAAACTGAAGAGATTTGACCATTCAAAAAATGTAGTGAACTTTTTAAATGTCATATGAGACAAGTGCTTATATGTCAAATGATACCCATTATTCTTGTGTGTGAAGAGGAAAATATGCACCAGCTATCCTGGAGGAAAACTCTCCCATGCGCTCGTCAAAAAGTACACCATTTTTTTTGGATGATATCACCGTTCATTTTGATCTTCATATTCTAAAATCACAATACACCAAAGATCCAATAAACTTAAGATGTTTTGCTCGTTGATCCCATTAACACTCTCACATAACTTATTGTAAGGACTAAATCAATGAGCAAAAATCTTTTGGTGTATTGGAGTTTGATAGGAACCAAAACAAAGATTCAATTTTTATTAATAAAATTAAAAATATATAGATACATTGATCACAATTATAGGGGCGATCACTCACCTAAGACGTCAATTAAAGAGGACGTCCGCACTCTCCCGAAAAACGATTGATAATCTCATCTCTAATATCAATATTCTTTCAAATTCGACATATTGCCCCTCTTTATCTCCCCCTTTATTTATAATAAAAGTCCCACTAATTAGGTAATTAGTCAGAAGGACCGATTCACCATCCCTATTTAAAATATTGCCAAATAAAGTTCTAATATTATTCTCTCATTAAATGACACGATTCTCGCATTAAATCATTTCCAAATGACATCACGTCCACGTTCGACGCACCGTCCGCATTCGTCGCGCCGTCCGCATTCGTCGCATCGTCCACGTTCGATGCACCTCAATCCGTATCATTACACCACCTCTGAAAAACCACCTTGTCCTCAAGGTGGTGCATGGCGTCCATGGACGTGCAATGGGTTGCTCGTTCCCTCCAGGATCGAATGGATGATCTTCACCGCTTGGTTCAATGTGTCTGTTGGGTTCGTCGGGACGAGATGAAGGTGGTGGTGGTTGTGGCGGTCTCAGGTTCCGCCAGACGAGCCGCCGACGAAACTCAAAATGTGAGACGGAGGCCCTCCGGGGGTTTGCCCGAGTTGGGGCAGCCCTCCTGGGGGTCGCCCGAGTCGGGGCGGCCCTCAGGGGGTCGCCCGAGTCGGGGCGGCCCTCAGGGGGGTCTTCCGACTAGGAGCGGCCCTTGGGGGTCCGTCGGCATCGGAGGGGGCACGTCTGTCTTCGCCGGCAGCGGATCTTCACCGATCGACGTCGACATCTTCAGATCTGCTTCATCGTCCATCTTCTTCTTCGAATCTGGTATAACTAAGTTTGAGATTTTCAAATCTGTGCTCGTGGCCTTCAGATCTGGGTCGTCGTCGTCATTGGGTCTCAGATATGAAGCCGGATCTAGCTTGCCGGCCTCCAAAAATTTCGCATTTTTCCTTGCCTGTGCCGTCGCTTCTTCGGCATCTTCTTCCTCAAGGGCTTCCCTCAACTCCTGAAAGAGTTGTTACCAAGATTTCATTTCTTCCTTTTTTGTTAAAGGTGTCAAAGGTACCGCTTTTAGACCTAGATCTTGGTTTTCGTCCACACCTTAATCTTTCGCTATTGACCACGATGTGATTTGTTGTATGAGATGTTGATTTGATTGCTTGAGCCCCTCATCAATTGTACGAGCCGTTGATTTGATTGTATGAGCCCTGGGGTGGTTTGCATGATGGCCTCCAAATCCTTCTTCACGAATCTCTTCCCCTCCATCAAGATCGAACCGCTCTGATATCAGATAGGAACCAAAACAAATATTCGATTTTTATTAATAAAATTGAAAATATATAGATATATTGATCACAATTATAGGGGCGATCATCCTCCCAAGACGCCAATTAAAGAGAAGGTACGCACTCTCTCGAAGAACGTTGGATAATCTCACATCTAATATCAATATTCTCTCAATTCAACATATTCCCCCTCTTTATCTCCCCTTTTATTTATAATAAAACTCCCACTAATTAGGTAATTAGTCAAAAGGACCAATTCACCATCCCTATTTAAAATATTGTCAAATAAAGTCCTAATATTATTCTCCCATTAAATGACACGATTCTCGCATTAAATCATTTCCAAATGAGATCACGTCCACGTTCGACGCATCGTCCGCATTCGTCGCACCGTACACATTCGACACACCCCCATCCGTATCAGAGTTTTAGATTATAAAGATCACAATGAATAGTGCCGATTAGTCAAAGAAATAGTGGAGTGTACTTTTGACAAGTGAATAGGAAGGTTTTCCTCCGCTGGTAGCTGACGCCCATATTCCTCATGTAAATATGCACGCGCATGTCGATCTTGTCTTAATTATCTTATCATTTTACTGCTTTACTCATTTTTCAACTTCATGTATCTATTATTGATCCCTTCTGAATTATCCTTTTTTTTAACTTTGACCTCTTTTTCAACTACCATCCATGAAGAGTTTTCAGTGGAACTTATTTTTGAGAGTGAACCTTCTCTCTTGTGCAGTGGCCACTTCCTCATTTTCAAATTCTACTTCGTCAAAACAAATGATAACATTATCAAAAGTGGTCCACTTTTCACGGAACACACTTTTGTGTGTGAGTTGCTTGGCCTTTCCACTTAACACACCAAGATGGAAATAGTACTGAAATCTTAGGAACAACGACTACTACTATAATGATCCAGCCATGGTTGGCATTCCTATTTAAGCCATTATGATTCAAGTCATGATGATAACTGACTTCATATTAGAAATGGGGCAGTCGACTTTTAAGCTCGTAACAGATAGTCCGAAGAGTTTGGTAAAGAAACATCATTGTCTATATTGGAGGTTTGTTTTTTAAGTGGTAAAGCATGGGAAATCTACCTGCTAGGGATAGTGGAATGCAGCAACTTATATTCCATTCATGTAATGATCATGTGTGATTTTATGATTCCATTTATGCAAAATTTCTGAAAAATGAAATGCCATCATGGTCTTCTGTTATTGAATTTTGTTATTCACTTACATTGCAATAGTGCATTGGAGGCCCAAGTCTTTTGAAGTTTTTAATTTTGTATGTTTTCCCCTGTTGTCCACTAGACTTTCTAAACGTAGATGACGATGACATTGATGAGTATGATGAAGCAGCAAACAATGATGAGCCAAATGCCGAGGAGGCCCAGTCCTTGGAGAACAGTGGATGGTCTTCTCGCACAAGGTATACCTTTTAGCTCATTTGCATGAACACCCGCACGCATCCATAATGGTTTAAATTATTTTAGCAGTTGTGTTGACTTTGGTAAAACCATTGTGTTTGGAGGTATCTGAAATGTTGTACATCTTTGTAGGGGTGTCGCAAGGTACTTGAAAAATATGTTTGATCAAGAATCTGGGCGCATGAGAAAGTCTGTTGCTATTGATCATCTTTTAGCTGGTAAAACTCGCAAAGAAGCATCCAGAATGTTCTTCGAGACACTGGTGCGTGAATCTTGTCTTGACTCGCATAACTTGATTTGCTCACTGGAACTAATAGTTTGTTTGGATGATAAAAATAAGAATTATACAGTTCTAGCATTATAATCTCTATATTTCTAATTATAATTTTGTTCCATAGTCCCTGCTGTTTCAGCAGAGTAGTGTGAAATCTACCTCTTTGCGTTATTCTTGTGGCTTTTCGCAACCAACACAATTCCTGGTGTCTTTGGTGGTGTGTTAGTTTTCTGTGTATGATGACTGTATAGTTTCATTTGTATGGTTGCTGTGACAGTATCTATCGCGTCTCCAACCAATCTGGAAAGGTTCTGGGTTACAATTACTCTTGAGTTCACCTCCATATTCTGGAGTTAGTTCCTTTACTCATTTTTGGTGTTCTAATCCTAGTGTCCGTAGACATGCAAATTCTGTGTTTTTTAACTGATATAAAAATTGCATTTTCTACCAGATGTTTTTCTCTTATACAGTATATTATTATTTTCTTTTTAAAAAGTGATTCTTGTTAGATAATGAGAAGAATGAGTAACCATGACACAAAGCCATGGTTCTCTATTTATTAAATCAATAGAAGCCCAAAGGCCATAGGATAACCAAAGGTCCCCATTAGTAGGGATAATGGGGAGTAATGTGGGGATATAGATGAGGGGAGGCCAAAGGCCTCCCTCATTCATAACACTCCCCCTTATCTACCCATTACTTTGGTCTTAGTGTAAATGCTAAGGGGGTGGATACTTCTGGATCCGGAGTAATCATGTTTGCCTCGTTAAAACCTTAGCTGTGAAAAACCCAGTGGAAAAAACCAACAGTTTAAGGAAAAAGAGTGCAACCCACAGGTTACTCCCCCTGATCCATACAAGCCGTATGCTTGTAAGTCTTTCAGCTTTCATTAGAGGTGGACATTCCAGGGTCCAGAGTTAAATGAGGTTGCCTCATTAAAACCTTTGGCTATGGAAAACCCAATGGGAAAACCCATAGCTTAGGGAAGAAGAGTACAACTCTACTATCAACTCCCCCTGATCTGTACAAGCTTCAGGCTTGCAGATCTCCTATGTATCTATACAATCATTTCCTATTCGTCTATACATCCATCATGTTCTGAATACAATCATCACTCATCTATACAAGTTTCACTCATATCTAGCTGCTACTGGAAAAACAGTGGCGCTCAGGAGTGATACGCTCTACGAAGTTTGGTAGATGGCTCCACGTATGTATTCCTTCACTCAGTCTTCGCTGTGTCTGCAAGATACTGCTGGACCTGGATGAGCGTATTTTTGATATGCTTTTTGGATGATGAACCTCTCAGAAGATGTAGACTTTTGGAAGATGATGCGTAGATCTTTAGGAGGTGGCCGGCCATTTGTGCTTAGTCATCGCGATGGTCTGTAAACCTGCATATGCGATATTTATTCCTTGGATGCTGATCCTTGACCCTTAGAAGTTGCGCAGAAGCATCTTATCCTTGGTCCAGTGGTGCTCTCCAGGGCAGCACTGTATCTGGCTAACAACTTTACTGGAGACGTTCTATCAAAGATACGTGCAGTTGGCCAGATAAAGAAGTGTAACAAGTACACTAGAGCTAGGCTCTTCGGGACCTAGGATGTCCTCCCCCTCTTCCAGCTACTGGAAGGTGTCATACATAAGTATCCATTTTTAATAGAATGCAAGTGGACATCATTTTTCATAAACTCCAGGTGTATGAAAGATATTAAAGGGTTCCACCACGAAGGGGTTAAATATATAAGCCGAGATAATACCTTGTTATACCTAGGTTTTTCATTTACAAGGTATGCTTAAAGCTATCTGTTGTCTAAATGGTCTCTACAGGAGATCCTATTAGCTTTAAGTCGACCACATATACGGCGAATATTACAAATTCTGTCAACGATCTTTCGAAAAAGATACACCGGCAGAATATTGCTAAGATCAACTAATGATCTTTGTAGCCTTTATGGAGAAGACGTTTCTACTTTCTACGTCTCTCTTTCATCTCTGGGGGTAGAGTATACCCTTCTGGAAGTTTTATATAGATCTCTATATCTATATTGCCGTATATATATGCAGTCACAACGTCCATGAGCTGCATGTATTGGCTTTTGCAGAGAAGTTTAGGCTTAGTAGGAAAATGATCACATTTCCTTCATTTCAATTTCTTTATGAAATCCGAATTATATTCCACAGGTTTTTACACATTCAGGTATATGGACTACTGGTCCAAAGACTTGCTTTTCAAGAGTGAGTCCAGCTCTACTCTTATTGCCTCGTCCCACTTTGGCCATTCTATGCGTTTACGCTATAGAAAAGTGGGTAGACGTCATCGTCGTATTCAGCGACGTAAACGGCAATAGCGAAAGCAAAACCGTCGTCGACGACTGTGCTATATATGTCCAGTACCTCTCCAGTACGTACGTAATATAATGATGTTTCTCCTGTTGTTTCCTCTGCATGGGAAATTAGGAGGGGAGAGGTTGCTGGTCTGAGCTCAGCATCCTGTGGTTGGATCATTTTGATATATCCAGGAATCTTCCTCTTTTGAGGAATTTTATATTTTGAACCTGGCAGGCGTCCTCTTTTCAATTGAGGTATAGCCAATTCTGCTGCTGGTGGATTGCATCCATCTTTGGGAATGTCAATCCTAGCTGGCGTCTTGGCAACAGGGACGTGTGAACGAACAATCTTCTGGTTGTCCGCAAATTTATCCGTCAATTGATGTACTTTAGTCTGAATGTGAAGGATCTTCTGGATCTCAATTTCACACAGAAAAAGTATGCGGATCATAACGAGATGAGGACTTTTGTGTCCCATGATATGGTCTCAGAAGCTTCAGGCTTCTTTAGACTGCATGCCTATTATAATGAGACTTTGCTCATCAAAATCACAGTTATCAAGACGTGGTGATATGGGGACATATATTAGCACATCCAAACACTCTCAAATGAGATATGTTTGGTGGTGAACCATAAGCAAGCGGCATCAGCAATAAGATATGGCCACAAGAGGGCCGTATCGTGATAAGCGATGCGGAATGCAGTATGGCGTATCCCTAAAATCCACATGCAACTGGGATTTATCAATGGACGTGAAATCCATTGGAGTCTCTTTATCAGAGACTCTTGATAACCCATTCTGAGTATGAACATGCTACAGGATGTTCAATTTGAAATGCCAGTTGCTTGGCAGTAGTCTTGAAAGACCTGTGTAGTGAATTCACCCACATTATCAGCTTTTGAGAAAGCTAGGATGCGGGTGAACAAAAAGGCATACATAAGACCATCTAGTAGATGCATCTATCAGTACATTGAAGTACTGAAATAGGCCACTTGCGGGGTGAATAGGCCCGCAAAGGTCACCATTATTCTCTCAATGAAGCCAAGAGACTTTAATCCTACTTTCAGGAGGGAAGGTCTCTCTATAAGTTTCCCTTATGACAAAGGGGACAAGGAAACTCAACCTTTTGAAGAATCTTCAGGTTCTCCAAAGGATTCATTTGATGATGCGTCCATCATCGCTGATCCAGGATGACCAAGTTTATTATGCCAGAGTTGAAAACTCTGACAATGAAAGGCACTTCTGGTGCTCAGTCAAGTTGGCTTTATATACGATGAATATCTGTAATTATAGGGACCCGATGGGGGTCCAATGAAAACATGCGTAGATGGTCTTCTGGCCATCCTCTTGACGAGTTACATAAATATATTCACTATTTATTATCCACAGTTTCCAAGTTATGTTCGTTTAAACAAAATATACTTGAAACTTGGGAGATTACTCTATGAATTGGGAGAGAAAAATGCATCTTTTAGTCTCGTTGTATGTGGGAGCAATTTAAATGCTTTAACAGTGCATCGATGCACTGTCCACAATATATCACATTTCATCTATATTAATGCAAAGTGGAAATTTATTTGAGTAATTCAAAATAAAGTTCTTTCAGGGCAAACTACAGATGAAGCTATATAGATTTAAATGCATAGATATAAAGATAGGGCTCAATCGAGCAGATCGTCATTCTCGAAGTCTTGCGCAGTGAACTTGGTAAGAGCTTGAATATCTGCCAGGTTTGTTTCAAGGGGAGGCTTCAGGCTCGCCTGATACAGGTCCTGGAGGTGGCGAGGAGTGCGACAGTTTTTGGACCAATGTCCAGTCATGCCACATCTATAGCATATGTCCTCCCAGTTCTTCTTTGGAATTGGCACTGGAACAGTGTTCTTATTATTCCATGTGAAGTTTTTCTTCCCACTGTTGGTCTGGGGAGGTGCTCCTCTTGCTGGCTTTATTACAGCTTTCCCTTTGTTCTTTCTAGCCTTCTTGTTTTCCACTTCTGGGGATAAACATGGTGGGCTTCAGGGATAGGGGCAGTACTAGCAGGGCGCAAATTATGATGGCAAGCAGTAAATCTCTATTCTGCTCTGCCCTAAGAAGACAAGAGATCAAATCAGAGAACTTCGTGAAGTTGCGTTCACGATATTGCTGCATGAGGATTGCATCTTTCTCGTGAAACGAGGTAAATGTCTTTTCCAACATGCGATGCTCAGTCACTTCTTCACCGCACAACTTCAGGCGTGAGGTGATATTATGAAGTGCAGAGTTATACTCAGCAACGGACTTATAGTCCTGAAGTCTGAGGTTTTCCCACTCATAACTGGCACGTGGTAAAATTACATCGATTTGATGTTTATAAGGTGCCTCCAGCGCTTGCCACAACTCCAATGGGTCTTCCACCGTTAAGTATTCGGCCTTTAAGGTCCGATCTATGTGTCTCCTGATATAGATAATGGTTTTCGCCTTATCTATGTCGGAGACTACGGTATGAGAACTGCTAGATGGTTGTGCCACTTCAGGGGCACTGCTAGCAGGTGTCTCGGCCATTGCGGGGGCCAGAATAGAGTGGAGAAGTGCCATTGAACGCAAGTGGAACTTCAGGTCCACTCGCCAGCTGAGATAGTTCTTTTCCGTTGCATCAAGAACTTCGAAATCGACGTTTGCCAATTTTGCCATTTTAATCTATGCAATTTAAATAAGCATGTATTAATAATTAAACATCATGCTAAAAAGAAATAAATACGAAAAAATGCGGGGATCGGCCAGATACCCAAAACATAAAATGTCCAACGTCCATATTACAGTCCATAAAGAAGGAAAAGAAAAATACAAGTTGGAAACTCTATTTGGGTCCCAGATAAATGCAATCTCCTCCATCTTCATAGGTAGTAACACCGGTCTTTGGCATAATACATTAATTCCTCACTACAAATTTCTCTCAGAAAAGAAAAAGAAATTACAAAGAGAAGGAATATAATAAAAAGGTATCTAAAAATTGGCCGATCCCTAAAAACGCATTTTGACTTATTTAAACATCCACGCAGTTATATATGCAACAGGCAAATAATAATAGCGCAATATCACAGATATTACAAAAATCATCAAGCCCAAATATTGGATAAAACAATTTTATTAAGTTAAAAGGGATTAATTGGACCACGGGGAAACGTCATTCATCTTTAGTTTAGTTAACTAAAGACAGAGCGGTCTCAGGATCCGTTTAACCAATTTAACTTAAATAAATATTTTATCCAATGCTTAAGAGATTTTACAATTGAAAAGTAGCAGATAAAATAACATAATCCGCAATTCTAGTGGGATAGAGGTGGGCAGCAGACCCGATAGCAAAATAATACTCATATTAATTTTCAATGTTATTAACTGGGCTTCTGGCCCAAAAAAAACAGCCAAAATAATTTATTATTTAGTTTTGGGCTGCAGTCCCATGGGCTGTAATATTCAAAATTAGTCAAGTGGGTTGAGTTCATATCTTTTTTTCCATTTTTTCTGCCTTGATTTTTGGAACCGTGTTCTGATTTTGATTTCGTACCAAAAATTAAAGTTGATGTGGGGGATTCAAAATAATGCTAAAATATTGAAGAAATGTTTGCTCAATTTTGCGTTTTAGACAAAATTGTAGCAGCTTGAGAGAACTCAGTAAGATTGCATATGCTAGGAACTTGAGCTCATGAATCGCAAAAAATGCAAAAAAGTCTCCAGTTATATTCCTAACTTTCCATCAATATCATTTCAATGCCACCCAGTTATAATCTTTCAACTTGCATATCTGCCGTGGACATTGAAGACGTTGTTCTTACAACTAAAATGCTAAAACATCAATATATTGGCAGATAATACTAGTTGTTCAACGATTAGAAGGAATAGCAAAGCATAAAAAGGATAAATCATGAAAATATTAGGTTGTTATTAACACCCAACTTTTCTGTTAAATGTAACATTTGCTGTAAAGTTTAGGTTGCTTAAGTGTACTGTTATGGCCATGAAGGGCGTTAGCAAATGATCAATAACAAATAACTCATTGTTTAGTTTTTGTAAAAAGCAGCTTAGAGTCTCTTGGTGCTTAGATGGCCTTGTCTAGGTTGCTGCTTTTAATATCATTGCTTACGGTGTTCTGATGTTGATGGAAACTAACGAGGACACCAAGCAACACTTTGAATAAAATAGAAATGTCTATTACACTGTTTTTATAGATAAATTTTAATATGAATATTGCAGATTTATACAAGGCTAAAGAAAAGCTTTGTAAAATCATAGCAAACTATATTTTTTAATTATCTACGGGATCGAAAAATTTTACCTCTAGATCAAGGATCTAGGGACGATCGTAATAAAAAAAATTCGTAGATCGAAATCCCCGCCGCAACGGTTTGCCGCAAGCCGAAATGGATCGCCGCAACAATAGATTCCTTAGCGCTTAGGAGGTTAATTTGAGGGGATACGGTAGAAAAACTCAAAAGATGGGAGCTTCGGTGCTGATAACGTGTTAGATAATGAGAAGAATGAGTAACCATGGCACAAAGCCATGGTTCTCTATTTATTAAATCAATAGAAGCTCAAAGGCCATAGGATAACTAAAGGTCCCCATTAGTAGGGATAATGGGGAGTAATGGGGGGATAAAGATGAGGGGAGGCCAAAGGCCTCCCTCATTCATAACAATTCTTCTTATAAAGTATTATTGGAAATTTTTTCTAAAATTCATTGAATTATGAGTTTCTTGGGATTTAAAGCTGCATTACCACAATTTTCTGCCATCTGCTATATTCTCTTTAGAGCAATGCCTTCTTGTGACATTCCAAATGACGTTTGCTGCAAATTGCCAGAAAATGTGATTGGGGGAAAAAAGAGAGTGAAGCTACCTATAATTTGCAACTCAAACAGATTTTGTAATTCTTAATATTTGATGCCCACATTTACAATTTTCCTTCTCCATTTCTTTCACCCAGGTGCTGAAAACAAAAGATTACATCCATGTTGAGCAAGAAACCCCTTTCGACAGGGTCGACATTAAGCCTAGAATAAAGCTCCTGAAGTCGGAGTTCTGATATCGGCCATGATGCACGATACAGTTTAAAAGTAGCCCTGTAATTTTATCTCTAACTAAAAAGAATCTCTCCACCCAATTGGCTGTTTCATAACTTTGAATTTTTCGCAAAATTATTCATGCTGTGATCTTCCCCCATGGGTTGGAGGTAAGATGATGAATGTATTTATTAGTATGCCAATATCTGATGTATATATGTTGTAAATTAAATTCATTTGACATTGGTTCTAGCATTGTAAGGTTGATCACCCGTATTAAAATATGGTTATTGAGCTTCAGATTCAATAATAGGCTTGCATTCTTAAACTTTGGAGGGTGTAATAATGCCTTCGTCTGTTATGTAGCGGATTGAATCTATCTGAAGCAATTTGAAGGTGTGATGCCTTGGTCTGTTATGAATTTTTTTCAATCAAAATAACTTTCATTAGGTTTTTTGATTGCGGAAGGAAGCAAAAGGTTAAAAAGTAACATCGGGAGGTAAAAGGTAAAGCGTTCTTCAGGCCAAAGACATTTATCTCTTTTTATGTCATGTAAGTTTACTACTATGTGAGTATCCATGTTCTTTGGTTAAGATTTGCAGCGAATAATCTAAATATCATGATGGAAACCGTTCTGTTTTACGTGTCTGTGATAATAATTTGAGTTTCGTTTTCCCATGTGATTTTCAATAAAATACGGTCTTGTAGTTCTTTATGTTTTCCTGTAAATTAGAAAACCCTAATGTCAAAAAAAACTAGGTGTTTTTGCCTTCTGATCTAAATTCTACGGACCATAAATCAGTAAATTGTCTGCTTAATGATCATTTTTAGACATGATAGGATCTATACATTCAAGTTCTAGATAGGTTATGCATCCAACCCCAGCCTACACTCTCACACGCATAGACGCAAAAAAAGTGCAAAACAATCTTAATTAAAAAAATTTAAAGGATTTTTTATTTTGGTTTTTTTTATTGGACATCACACAACGGGATGGAAGGTACGTTGGTCGTCGCAGAAACACGAGGACTTCTCAGGAGGTCATCCATTCTTAGGGATGGCAGTAATGACCTGACCTGACCCGCCTGACCCGACCCGCCACGGTTTTGACCCGACCCGCCCCGGCCCGCAGCCGGGTCGGGGCAAGCTTGGGCTTTGTATGCAACCCGCCCCGTCCCGGCCCGCCCCGATAAACTATAGAGGTTCTAAAAAACCTTACTATTTTGATGCGAACCATGCGGTCTGCACATGCACATATCACATAACTCATACTCTGTTCCAATGTTCTTTCAATTAGGCCAATTCCCAATTCCAAATTACCAATAAATCACAATTCTCCCAAATCCCAAATAAAACTTTTATTTGGGATTCATATGGATGGCAGTAATGACCTGACCCGACCGACCCGACCCGACCCGACCCGACCCGACCCGGTTTTGGTAAGAAATTACCCGCCCCGCCCCGGCCCGCAGACGGGGCGGGGCAAGCTTGAGTAGTTAAATACCCGCCCCGCCCCGCAATATTGTCATTCCTATCCATTCTAGTACTGCTCTCGTCTCCGAACACTTAGAGTTTTCCATGGAACCGGAAGAAGCCGGAGAATTCTACGAAGCCTTTTGGTTTTTTATCAAAAGGCTTTAGCATTTACATTAAAGCTTTAAGAATTAAAAGGATTCTAATAAAAGTGGAATTTTTTCCCCCTATCTTGCCTAAGCGGTCATTTTTTGTATCCGAACTAGAAATAACTCGTGCATAATGCACGGTGCAAGAAAACACACACATGATGTGGTGCACGTGCGCAACCGAAAAAGAATGAGAAGTGTGGGTGTGTGTGGGTATCGCTGGGGGATAAAAGTGGAAAATGCTGGGTTTTGGGTGTTATTTGAATTTGGGGGTTTTTGAATGGAAGGTGAGCATTTGGGTGTAAGAAAAATAGGTAGAATACCGTGGCTATACGAGGAGGATCAGAGAAACAGAATGCTTATTAGATGAGTTTCAAGGCTGTGTCGTGGGAGGACCACTGACTTGAAAGCAATTACGGCTGGCCCTCCGTGGTAATCGATAGCGCCGGTTGCTCCCCAAGGTTAACACAGGAGCATCTACATGCGTCCACTAGTGGTTAGAAGCTATGGAGTTTGCACAGTATGGATTTTCCCAGGAGTGAGAGAAAAGAAATTTGGAGTGAAGAATTCTTTTTGTGTAATCTTTCTTGAGGAATGAAGAAGGGATAAATAAGAATTTAAAATTTGCCGTTACAGAATTTCAAATGGCTAAATATTAATTGTAATGATCGTCTATGCCTTGCAATACTAACAACAAACACTCTAGAGGGAGGGTGTGTGAATAGAGTAATAGCAATAATTGTGAACTTAAAAATTAAACTTGCAAATGCGGAATTATATGTGCAGAAGGAATTTAATCTGCACAATTAAACATACGCAAACACAAGAGATTTTACACTGGTTACACAACTTGGGTACATCCAGCCACACCAAAATATTCATTATAATCCTACACAAGGTAGTGAATACAATCCATACACAAAGGATTTGCCCTTCACAATGACTCATCCTACCCTACACAAAGGTCTAACTCCCACACAGAGAGAAACTAATTCCCACACAGAGAATTAGGGTTATCCTACACAAAGACACAATCACCCTTACCAGTGTTAAACTCTCACAAAGAGTGTGACTAACTCCCACAAAGAGAGTAACTAATTCCCACAAAGAGAATTATGGTTTCAATACACAAAGATAAAATAAACTCTCTTGCCTATGCCTTGATGAGATGAACTTACTCAATAATGAATGCAAGGCATGGAAGAGTATCTCCAAGTGATGAGATGGACTTGATTGCACTTAGATGATTTTCCTTGAGCTTGACTTCAATGCATGAAGAGGAATGTGAGCTCTAAGAAGGAAATGAGAGAGTTTGAGAGCGGCTTAATGGTTCTGAATCATATGCAATATTAACCAAGAGTTCTAATAGAACTAACCCATCTTCTATATATAGGAAGCCACTAAAACGCCTCAAAACCAAGCAAAAAGGCCAAAGGAGAAAATCTACAACATCTAGATTTTGGTAACTTACGGCTTGGATAGACGACTGTATACGGATCGATAGTCGACTGGCTAACAGCTATATTATTCCCAACGGGTATAATCTGAGCCAAGACAGACGACTGTAGAATACTACACAAGCGCCTGTAAATGAGCAGACGCTTGAATATACTTCAACAGGAGACTGTCCCATGGGATGGTGTAACGGTCTGTATTTTTAGTCGTGTTTGATGGTTGCATTCCTGTATTTTTTACTTCGATCATCCGGATGTTTTCGTCCGAGGGATTTTTCTTCCATGCATCGACACGAGCACGTCTCTGTTTTTAGTTTTTACCGTGGCTTAACTATTTGCTTATTAACCTTAATTAATTACTTTTAGCTAAAATTAAATTACTAATTAACTAATTTACATGAACCCTAACCCTACCAAATTGAATCCCACCGAAATATACCGGTGAGATCCAACATCCCTCGTCCATTCCCCCCTCCCCCACATCCAGCTCCCCTCATCAGCTGGCTGCCCCCTTCCACTGTGTTCTTAAATCAACAACAATGGCAACAACAGTATGCAATTCCATCTCCCTGCATTTCCACAAACCAAATCCAACATCAAATTCAGCCCGAATTCAAACCAATTTCAGCATTTCCTTCCCCAGTTCAAAACAATTTCACAATCCCCTCTTCCTTCAACCAATTTCCATTCCTCCTTCAACCAAACAGCAAACCAAACCCAACCCAAAATCAATCAAATCCCCAAATCAAAACCAAAAACCAAAATCAAAAGAGAGAGAATCAAATTGAAATCAATTTCAGATCAAAAATCAACCTCTCTCATCCCTCACCTCTCCCTCTTCCTCACTCCCCCTCCCTGCCGGAGCCCCGCATGCGTGCACCATCGCATCCCAGGCCGTCGCCGCCCTGCTGCAGGCCGCAGCCCCGCTGCGCACGCCGCCGACCCGCTGCAGGCCACCGCCGCTGCCGCGCCTCAATCCGTCGCCGCACCCAGGCCGCCGACCGGCCGCTCCGACTCCCCCTTGCCGCCTGTGCCCCTAGCCACCGATCCCTCTGCAAAACAAAAAAAGGGAAAAAAAGAAACGAATAGACGAAAGAGACAGTTTGAGAGAAGAGGGATAAGTTAAATATTTATATAGTTAAAAGTTAATATAAAGTTAAGTGTATATTATAAATTAGTTTAAAGTTATATATATATATATATATATATATATATATATATATATATATATATATATCTATATTATAAAACAGGGATGTTATCATGGGTTTTTGGATAAGAGAAATTGGATAAGAGATTTTGGTTATGTGTATTGTTGTATGTGGATATGTGTATTGTTGTATAAGAGATTTTGGATAAGAGATAATGGATAAGAGATAATGGATAAGAGAATTTGTTTTTGGTTATGTGTAATTGGGTGTGATGTTTATATAGATTGTATATAGGGTATGAGAAATTGAGATATGAGATATTGGATATAAGAAATCATTTTCCTCAAATCAAATCAAATCCTATCAGAGCTTAACATTGAGATATAAGAAATCAAATCAATTTTTTAAAAAAAATTTGAAATCAAGATTTCCGTATACAGCTTAGAGGGAAAGTTTGGGAGGGAAAGGTTTTTTGATCAAATCACAAACGTATTCATTTGGCGCCTAAGATCAAGCAGCTTTGTGATTTTTCCCACGCCATC
Source organism: Scilla litardierei (assembly GCA_030789695.1). Classification (NCBI taxonomy): domain Eukaryota; kingdom Viridiplantae; phylum Streptophyta; class Magnoliopsida; order Asparagales; family Asparagaceae; genus Scilla; species Scilla litardierei. The sequence continues at coordinate 38,850,209 of CM061138.1, read as the reverse complement.
TTCTTCTACCCCCACCTTCCTCTTCTTCTACCTTCACAAATGCCAAGATCAAGCAGCACATCACGAAGAGAAAGCAAGCACATCACGAAGAGAAAGCAAGCACATCACGAAGAGCACACCATCATCTTCTTCTACCTCCATTATCACGAAGAGCAAGCACATCACACAGAGCACCCTCATCTTCTACCTCGGTTAGCTCTTCCTCTTCTCCTCAATTTTTTTTTCTTTTACATTATTTCACCCTCATCAATTAGAGCCCCCCATTGCAGCGCTTTGGGCTTCAATCACGGTTTGCTGAGTTTGAGTTTGAGAGCTTGAGAGCTTGAGAGCTTCATCACTTCCTCTCCACCTCAACGCTTGGTGAGTTTTGTTGGCAGTTGGTGAGTTTTGAGTTTGAGCTTGAGAGCTTCATCACTTCATCACTTCCTCTCCACCTCACTGTCAATCATGTGATGTTTAAAATTTATAGTTTACATAGAGTGATGTTGAGTGATGTTTGAATATAGTTTTAAATTTATAGTTTTAAATTTATAGTTTTAAATTTATAGTTTTAAATTTATAGTTTGAAAAAAAACCTGAAATTGCTTATGTTTTCTGATGTTGAATAGGAATTTTGAGAATGGATGAGCTTGAAATTTTTCTCTATGAAGTTGATATATTTTGCATGAAAACCAACATTCAAGATAGCTTGACATGAGTTTTATGAATTGGTGGTTATGAATCATTTATAATGCTTAACAATGAGCTTGCAAATTGAGTTTTATGAATTGCTATTATACTGCATATCCTGTCAATTTATATTGGTGGTTATTTTGGTGGTTATGAATCATTTATATTGAGTTATAATGCAATATCCTGTCAATTTATAATGCTTAGAAATGATTTTGGGCTATCAGTGAAGGCTAAAAATGTTTTTAGTAGAGGATTTTTAGTATGTCCTATTGAAATCCAGGATTTTTTAATGCTTGAATTCTCTCAAATGTCCTGTTGAATTTGAATTTAATTTTGATATCAACATTTGAGAGAATACTTGAAAAAAATTACTTGGTTTTTGAGATAATTTGATAGTATTAACTTTGATATAATTTTTGAGATAATTTGAGAGTATCAACATTGCCTTCAAATAATACTTGGTTTTTGAGATAATTTTTTGGTACTTTGATTTCATGGCAACTCACCTACTTGAATATTTGATAGTATATCAAAATTTAAATTCAATTCGATGCTCATTTGAGAGAATACTTGAATTTTGATATCAACATTCAATTCAGTTCAATTTTTAAATACTTGAATTCTCTTAAATGTCCTGTTGAAATTATATCAAGTATATCAACTGAATTCTCTCAAATGTTGATATAATGCTTGAATACTTGCTGGAATTTTGTAATACTTGAATACTTCAAGTATATCATGTATATCATGTATATCAAGTATATCAAATTAACTTTGTGAATCTGCAATAACATGCGCATTTCAATGCAAGTATAGCAAAAGAATACTTGAATACTCCAAGCATATCAAAGTAATATCCAAGCTTGAATACTTGAATACTTGCAGTATATCAAGGATAAATGGATTTATTTGCTATCAAAGTACTGCTTGAATTAAAATTGCAAATTTTTGCAAAAAATGTAACATTTCAATGCTTGAATACTGCTTGAGTTAAAATTGCAAATTTTTGCAAAAAATGTAACATTTCAATGCTTGAATACTGCTTGAATAAAAAATTGCTTTAGTGTAATTATAAATGGCAGGATTGGCCCACAAAAACGTTTTTAGTTTTCTCAATCATTGGAACATTATTTGCTAATGTTTTGAATGCCAATGATTGAGCATATGATCCTGTTTTTAGTTTTTAGTTTTTCTTTTTTCTCATTTCCTCATTTTTACATGCCAATGATTGAGCATAATTTGAAACTATCAGTTAATTCTCAAATGGGGTTTTTAGTCAATTTAAATTTTTTGTCCCTGTTGATATGGTATTTGCAAAATTTTAATTAATTCAACATCAATTATCTGATTTTTAGTCAATTTTTAAAAATTTACTTATGAGACTTCACTAATAGATGTTAGTTTCAAATGCAAATTTTTAGAGAATTCATATGCAATATCACTAATAGAGCTGTTTTTGTCCATGTGCAATATCACTAATATGCAATATCAAATTTTTAGAGAATTCACTGATAGCTGTTTTTATGAGAATACACTGATAGCTGTCTATGTGCAATATCACTAATATCACTAATAGTGTTCATAAAATTCATTGATATGCAATTTTGTCCATATGCAATTTTGGAGAATTCACTTATATCAATTTTTGTCCATGTGCTATGAATAGAGCTGTTTGCACATTTAGAATATCAGATTTATGGATAAACCTATTTTGGAGTAACAAATCTGAAATTGCAACCAATATTTGCTAATTAACAGAACAATGAAAAATTGTTTGAATGAGAAAATTGTTAATAATACAAAGCTAAAGTAATTAACAGGACAATTATGATATAGTGGACTGAAAATTTATAGGTAATTGCAACCAATATTTGATAATTAATAGGGCAATGCAATTACCCAATTGGCAGTAACACCAATATTAAACTGAAAATATTTTCAACATGGATTCAACTAAAAATGAGGCCAGTTCTGAAATATTTTCCAAATTCTCAATACATATGAATTGATAATTTCCATCTGAAGCTGATATAAGAGATTGAAATTGAGATAATGAAAATTTGCAATACACATCTCTTAATTGAGATAATTAACAGGACAAAAATTAACAGGACAAAAATTGAGATACTGAATATTTGCTAATTCAAAATGTTAATTTCAAAATGTTAATTAACAGGACAAAAACTCAACTCACCTCTTCAAAATGTTAATTTCAAAATGAAGAGCTTGATTTTGTTAATTTCAAACTGTTGCACCTCAACCCTTCTGAAATTTGAGTTTAACATGAAATTAAACTGAAAATATGATCAGCATATGTAAAATTTCCATGTGATCAGCATATTGTAATTACCATATGTAAAATTACCAACAAAATTTTAACATTGTAATTACCATATGGAAAATTACCAACAAAATTTTAACATATATAAAATTTTAACATTGAAATTTCCATATGTAAAATTACATATACAAAATGTTAACATATATAAAATTTCAATTTTAACATTTTAACATTGAAATTTCCATATGTAAATTTCCTTATGTAAAATTACCAACAAAATTTTATATATGTAATTTTGCATCCTTATACATATGGAAATTTTGTTGGTAATTACATATGCTGATTACATCTAAAAAATATGCTGATATGTAATTCCATTGCATATGTAATTCCATTGTATATGTAATTTCCATCCGTAAAAATTTCCCTATGCTGATAATTATATATGATGTTATCATGATTCAAAATGATAATTACATATGCTGTTATCATGATAATTACAATTTTTTAATTTTTTAGAATCATGATAATTACAGCTTTGTGATTATCATTTGGTAATTATCAAGTAACCTCAGCAAGCACATCAAGCACATTTTTTACTTCACCCCTTGGTTAGCTTCATCATGTCCCCTTGGTTAGCTTTTTTAATTTATCTTTGTGAGCTTTGTGAGAATAGTACAGCTTTGTGAGCTATCACTGATTACTTGCTCAACTTGACAGGAGTGCTTGACAGGAGTGCTTTGTGAGAGTTACTTGCTCTTCATAATCAACTTGCCAGGTATTTGATGATATGCTATTGCAAATTGGAGAATGATTTAATGAATAACCTGATTTGATGAATAACCTGTTGAGTTTTTGATGTGCTTGCTCTTCGTTGAGGGAGGGTGATTTGATGAATCAAATTGAATATTATCATCAAATTGAAATGTAGTTCTTGATATGCATTTGATGATATTGAAATGTAGTTCATCATCAAATGAGTTCATCATCAAATATCATCAAATTGAAATGTAGTTCATCAAATGAGTTCTTGATTTCAGCTCCATCAAATTGAATATTATCATCAAATGAATAACCTGATTTGATGAATAACCTGATTTAATGTTTTAATGTTGATTTAATGTTGACAGGATATGCTATTGCAAATTGGAGAATGATTTAATGTTGCTATGATATTTTGAGAATTATTTAAACTTTGAGAATGATTTAATATTGGAAAATCAATTTTCAGTAATCAACTTTCACTAATCAAATTTTACTGATAGCACACTGAAAATTGCATTTCATTATGAAATTTTGGGAATGAAATTTTGGGAATGAAATTTTAATATTACTTGCAGGAAATATTTATAGGACTTTGATATTTTGTATCATAGGCATGGATGATATCATTGGTGAAATGTTTGCTATGCTTGCTATGTGTGAAATGTTTGCTCATTTCATTTCAGTTTTGCTACTTTCATTTTGCTATGTTTGAAATGTTTGAACTGTTTGAATGAGCAAATACATTTCATTGCAGAAAATGTTTGATGAGCAAATAATAAACAGGAATGAAACATTTTTGTATTTTCTAAATGATAAATTTTTTGTATTTTCAAGCTCATTTAAGCAACTCTTATCCATTTCTCAAACTAAAATGAAATTTTCCTACCAATGTTAACATTTTGTGCTTATTTTTCAAACCAATATTCAATTTTGCCTGAACTTGAAAATTTTGCCTGAACTTGAAAATGAGCATAGCTAACTTGAATATTGAATATTGAACCTTGCATTTTGAAATTGAAATGACTATTGAACCTTGAATTTTGTTATGGATTTCAAAATTTTGGATTAGTATTTGCAATATTGAACCTAGAAATAATGAGCATAGCAAAAATTGAAATTGACAGTTTGTTTTGGTCCATGCTTATGAGATGTGGACTTCTGCATTGAATTCATATGCAAATGAAATTTTATAGCTAGAAGAAATTGGCTTAAGTATTGGCTTAAGTATGAGTATGTATTTGAATATGAATATGACTTTGAGTTCATATGTAAATTTGAATATGAATATGTTTGACAATTGGACTGACAAATTGGCAATTCAAGATATCCTGGGTATCTTGAATTTGATTTATGGCAATAGATCATTTGCTGTATGGAAATTTGGCATAAAAATTATTTTTTAACATAAAACTTTGGCTATTCATATGAGTTCCAAAAATTTGATTCAATTTGTTTAACATTTCAGTTGATATGGAAATGAGTCCTATGTGTGTCAAATAAAACACATAGCAACTAATCATGTTTATTGTGCTTGAGATATATCCTATGAAATGAAAACAACTGGCAATTGAACTGAAATTTTATAGCTGTGAAATGAAAATAGGATATATCCTGTAAAATGACTTCACTCATACTTTTGTCCTGTGGCTAAATGAATTCATTTCACAGTATACTTTTGTTTAACAGGGGTTGTTGATTAATTCTGTGGCTAAATGAATTCCTATTTGTCCATTACCCAGGGGTTGAGGGGTTGAGGGGTTGAGGTTCTCCCATTCCATCTAGCCACAGTACAGTGCTTTCTTATTCCATTGCATTAATGCTGATAAGCTGTTGAAAGTTAACTGCAAGCTATTGGACATTTTCATTTTGATAACCAATAGCTTAAAGTGTCCTGTTTAATAAGCTTGCACTTCCAATAGCTTGCACTTCCAATAGCTATTGCATGAAATTGGATAAAGTGCAAGCTATCAAAATGTCCAATAGCTTGCAAGCTATTGGAAGTGCAAGAATTCTCTTCATTTTGATAAGCTCTTCACAGGACACTTGCAAGCTATTGGACATTTTGATAAGCTATTGCATGAAATTTTGTTAAGCTCTTCACATGACACTTTCATGAATACTGCAGTTAACTTTTGGGTGTATTGAATTTTTTTTAATTTTGCATTAATTTTGCTAATTTTGGTTGTCCTGTTAACTTCCATTGTCCAATAGCTTGCAGTGAAGTTAACAGGACAGTTTATTCAGTGAAAGTGTAAACAATTTATTGCTAATTTTGGTTATGAATATTAATGCTAATTTACACTTTCACTTAAAATTTTGGTTATTGAATAAATTGTTTACACTTTCACTGAAGAATGCATTAATTTTGGTTATGAATATTGGAAGTTCAAGCTATCAAAATGTCCTGTGAAGCTTTGGTTATTTTGGTTAATACTGAAGAATGCAAAGAAAGTGTACTGTGAAAATTGTTAATACTGAAGAGCTTATCATCAAATCCCATGGACATTTTGGAAACAATTAATTTGGAAACATTTAATTTGGCAATTAGCAAGGAGAAAAATTGGCATATGAAAGGTTTAATATTGTCCCATGCTTGCATTATATGATATCCATATGAAAAATTTCATGAATTGCTCATGTGCTAATGAATAGAGATGTGTGCTCTCATGATATTGCATTTCAGTGTCCTCTCATCTGTTTTTTCTTTTTCTTTTACTTTCTTTCACCCTCATCACCCATTTTGCTGAATTGCTTCATTTTGGTATTTGATGATAAGCTCTTCATTAACAAATAACCAAAATATTAACAAATAACCAAAATAAAGTGTTTGCAAATGAAAGTGTCCTGTGAAGCTTTGGTTATTTTGGTTAATACTGAAGAATTATATGTGAATTTGAGTGTTTGCATGAAATTTGGTTATTTTGGTTTTTTAACAGGACACTTTGAAGCAAAATGAAAGTGTCCTGTAGGTAAAAGTAACATGAAATTTGGTTATTTTGGTTATTTTGGTTTTTTAACATGACACTTTGAAATTTGAGTTTTTGATAATTTGAAATTTGAAATTTGAGAATTTGAAATGGTTCTCTGTATAAATTGATAATTTGAATGTCCATGAGTTCATTTGCAGTTGAAATGATACTTTGATAATTTGAGTTCAATGTCAATTTGCTTGGAATGCCAATGATTTGCATTATGTATTCAATTTTTCTGTTGTTATAATTCTCAATGACAGGAACCAAAAAATGGTTTTTTTCATATGCAAAATTCTCTACTTTCTCATATGTTTATCACTTCTCTATGTTTATCAAAAATAGAGAATTTTGGGTTAGCAAACTTGATATAAGGAATGTCAATATTCTATTTCATATGTATTGCAAACCAATGGCTAAAAACTGGTAAAAACTGAATTAAGGGTTGTCCTGAAATGATATAAGGAATGCTAAACTAAATTGACTATCCTGATATGATTTTCATTCAATAAAATGATTTGGTGCAATTGGTTCAATATGTGTAATTTGGTGCAATTGGTTTTGGGTAAGAGTTTGAAATTTAGTCTCACATTATCATTTGGGTAAGAGTTTGAATCCATTGGTGCACCTGATGTTAAGAGTTGTCCTGCTAATAGTTTGTGAAATGCATTGCCATTGCCAGGATTTCAATCAAATCATTTCACAGGACATTGCATTGCCAGTTGTCCTGCTAAGAGTTGTCCTGCTAATAGTTGAGCTGTTTAGGTTTTGATTGAAAAGATTATATCAAGTTGTGTTATACATGTTCCTAAATGCAGATTGTGAGTGCCTCTCAAGATGGGGATATTTATCCTTTCATATTTTTATTTTTGATAAATATAACAATGTTTCCAGGTTAATTTATACTATGTGCATCACCAATCCAATGGACATAAGATTGAATTACCATTCATTATTTATGTATACTATTCAATATTTATGTATAACCAAATGTGAGATATTCAATGTTAAAGATTATGTATAAGATGCTAACTAAGCCAATGGTGTAATGGGTGGCCTTGAGGCCTATATATATAGATAGATGGAATGATCTATCACAGGTTATAGACCCAACTCTGTGGCTTAATACCAAAAATACATTTTGCATGCAATTATCATAATACACCCAATTCTTTTTGCCTGAGTACCATTGATAATGATTAGCATATACAAACTACGAAAATACATTTTGCATGCAATTAGCATAATCCACTCAGGTTTATGACACATGGGTCAAAAATTATCATATGTATGTATGTAGAAGTTGGTCAAATATGTAGGTGCCATTTGAAGATGGGGTGGCAGTGACTTTAAATCCATGCCCAATGTTTCAAAATTTTGTTTTACATCATGCTACTGAAAAGGAAAGTGAAGCAGAACTAGAAGTACAAAAACAATTAGCACAGATGTTTATCCTTCCATTGTCATCAGATGCAATTATTCATATAGTTTGAGAATACCACAAGTTGACAAGTATATTGGCAATCATATATTCCATAACCATGCTACTCTCTACTTCAGCCTGTATATTACATATCATTGTCTTGGATACTCCTTGCTTAGAATTTGATAAGCTAGCTTCAAATCATTTTCATTCAGTTGTTTAATGGTGGGTGTTCCTCATTGATTTCTTTTTCAGATGCTCTAGATGAACAAAATAAATGTCACATATCCAATATATAGAGTTTCTAATATAAAGAGTTTCTACTGAAAGAACTAATATATCCAACATATCCAATAAATGTCACATATTATCCTGTAAATATAAATAACAACCCCAATTGAGTTATAATGTGTTGTACATTATTCACAGGATAGCCTGTAAACATATATAACAACCCCAATTGAGTTATAACAGGATTATTTATAGGATATTTTATTTGATTATTTACAGGATATCCAGGATATTTGGGGTTCTAAAACTCAATTGAGTTATTCATTATTTACAGGATATTTAATTCATACTTGAAGTTCACATAATTTATATCTCATTTCTTCATTTCTGATGTTCTGTGAATAATGAATAAATCTGTTAATGATATATTTGCATTTGGCATCAAATATTATTGCTAGCCATTTTGCATTTTGAATATGTTCACATAAGAAATGGCTGTGAATAATGTTCACATATTTGCATTTCTGGAATATAATGTTCACACATTTTGAATATGTTCACATAAGAAATATTATTTCTTCAGTTCTAATGTGAAGGAATGTGAATGAGAATGTGAATGAATTGTAAATGAAGTTCACATTGTTGAATAAATTTGTTACTTGAGTGCATATCCTGTCACATTGAGTGCATTTACAAATTCATTTACAAGTTCAAAAATGAATATCCTGCACAACAGATGAATTGGGATGATATTTCTCTTGACAGGATGAATTGACAGGATATTGGATGATATTTCTCTCAACAGAATATGGGATGATAGTTCAAAAATTCATTTTGAACTATCATCCCATATCCTGTCACAATGAATGAAGTTCACATCTCTCAATGGAATATTGATATTTCTCTCAACAGAATTCATTTTTGAACAGAATATGGGATGATATTTCTCTCAACAGATTGATATCATCCCATATTCTGTTGAGACAAATTCATTGTGAGAGAAATATCAATGTGAGAGATGTGAACTATCATCCCATTTAGAGATGTTGAAATATCAATTGTGAGAGAAATATCAATGTCTCAATGAAATATCAATGTCGCATTGATATTTCTCTCAACAGAATATGGGATGATATTTCTCTCAACTATCATCCCATTGAGAGATATGAACTTGCGACATTGAAATATGGGATGATATTTCTCTCAACTATCATCCCATATTCTGTTGAGAGAAATATCAATTGTGAGAGAAATATCAATGTCACATTGATATCATCCCATTTTCTGTTGAGACAAATTCATTTTTGAACTATCATCCCATATCCTGTCACAATGAATGAAGTTCACATCTCTCAATGGAATATGTATAAATGAATTTACAAGTTCACATTGTAGAATTGGGATGATATTTCTCAATAGATGAATTGGGATGCTATTGTTACTTGACAGGATATGCACTCAATTTGCATTTTGAACATGTCAAGTACAGAGCACCATAGGAAATTTTGAATATGCACTCAATTTTGAAATGGGATATAGGATATGCTCAAATTTTTGAATATGTGAACATTGAAATGAATTTTATATCCACACTTATTCAATTAGTGCATTCAAACTGTGATAAAATCTGGGCTCACCAAATAGCCCAGATTTTTGACTTTGCGCAGATTTTTGAATGCCCAGATTTCCATTTTGCATTTTTGATATTTGGAATGATATTATCTAGGCTCATTTTATTCCAAATATGATATTATTGATATTGGAAACTACTGCATGCCTGTTGAAAACTACTACATGCCTGTTGAAAATGATTATGGTACCTTTTTAAATTTAACAAGCATTGTTATCTGATATTGTTCTTGCTTGGTAATTATTTTTCCCAGGGGATTTTATGGGACATTGCTTTTATAATTGAATCATGTGTTAATCTCTTAAGTGCATCCCAGTTGTGATCATGTCATTTTAGAATGTGCCTTCCAAGAGCAACATGTCATCACTTGATATAATATTGTTGTGAATTTGGTAGAATTATACAACAAAGATTTTTAAGCTAATGTTTGGGTGTCTGTTGTTTAATGAGATAATAGGTCCATGTTGAATGAATTTTCTACCTAGAACCTTTGAATCACTTGCTTTAGGACTTTTGACCAAAAGAATTCATTCTTCTCTTGCCCAAAAAATAAACGAGGGAATTGATCTTTTATTGCTTGATGGGTATTTGAGTTTTTTAAAAAGGAAATCTTTTTCAGACACCAAATTATTTAGACATCAAATTATTCATGAGTTTGAACTAAGATTAACTGAAATTCAAAAAATGTCTCCTTACCTTCTGGGCTATAAAAATGACATCTAATGGTTGGAAAGTTTATATTCATCACAATCCTTTTGTGGGGAATGAATTATGGATATTAAGCCAAGCAATTCGACCGTTCCTAGAGTAATTGTTCATTTTCTTTTCCCCTAAAAAGTGGAAGACACAAATGGTTCATCTGGGAAATGAGGTTTGTGGATATGCATGGAAATGAGGTTGGTTCTATGTATATTTCATTGATTATTATCAAGCATTGAAAGAAAATTATCCAAGTACTAATCCCCATGTCATTCTTTGCAGATTCCAGATCCAAGACGCCATGCATCTAGAAGGATCACATCTCATAATTTGCTTCATATCAAGATATTTACTGCCAGATGGTTGCATCATTTCTTCAAGTAGAGCCTTGAGTTTGAATGTAACATTAATATTTTTTTAAGAAAGAGTTATGATGTATATGTTGACAAATAATATTCACTCTTTCAATTTTTCTGTATCCATGTAACAGTTACTGAACTCATTGCCATTCAGTTGTTTTAAGTATGATGCTTTCTCTAATCTTTTGTGAAAGTCTATTTCTTCATGGGACAAAAAAACAGAAGCATCCAAAGATGAACAGCAGATCGAGATATCAATTGTTCTCCAATTAGCTAAAAAATTTAGATTGGAACAAAGACTGGGGCTGGAGGTGTTGCTTCGGTTGTTTATGAATCCAAAATCAAGTGAAACATCCACAATTGTAATACTATTCTCAAGTCATTGCATTCTATATTAAACTTGGGAGGAACTAAACTTGGAGGGAACTAAATTTTGAGAGAACTAAATTTTTTGGAGGAAATATTTTAAATTAATTGTGCACTTATGACATATGTTAAATCAAGAGGGCGAATGCGTCTGCAACTAAATTTTGAGAGAACAAAATTCTTTGGAGGGAATATTATAATTAATTGTGCACTTATGACATACGTTAAATCAAGAGACCGAAGGCGCTCACGCAATTTTTTTCGCTAATTTTTGTTTTGCGCCGAAGGCGCCCACGCAATTTTTTTCGCTAATTTTTGTTTTGCGCCGAAGGCGCCCGCACAATTTTTTACGCTATTTTTTTGTTGCACGCCGAATGTTTCTGCGCCGAAATTGTTGTTCTACGTCGAAATTGTTATTCTGTGATGAAGGCGCCCGCACCGAATTTGTTGTTCTGAACCGAAGGCGTCCACGCCGAAATTGTTGTTCTGCACCAACTTTGTTGTTCCGCGCCGAAGGCGCCCACGTCGAATTTGTTGTTCTATGCCAAAGGCGCCCACGCCGAAATTGTTGTTCTGCGTTGAAGCGCGTCCGTACCGAAATTGTTGTTCTACGTCGAATTTGTTGTTTAGCACCGAAGGCGTCCGTGCCAAAATTGTTGTTCTACGCCAAAATTGTTGTTCCGCGCCTGCGCCAAACTCGCTCGCGCAATTGTTTTTACGCGAATTTTTTGTTTCGAGCCAAAGGGCCCGCACAATTTTTTTACGCTAATTTTTTGTTCCGCGCCGAAGGCGCCCGTGTCGAAATTGTTATTCTACGCCAAAATTGTTTTTCCGTGTTGAAGGCGCCCGCGTTGAATTTGTTGTTCTGTACCGAAGGCGGCCACGCTGAAATTGTTGTTCCGCACTGAATTTGTTGTTCCGCACCGAAGGCGCCCACGTCGAATTTGTTGTTTTGTGTCGAATATGCTTGCGCCGAATTTGGTGTTCTGCACCGTGCCTACACCGAATGAGCCCGTGCCGCTAAATATTTTTACGCTAATTTGTTGTTCTTTTAAATTTTGGCTGTAGAAATAAGTTTTTGGGGAACAAAGATTTCGTGAGGGAACATCTTAAATGAACCGTGGGTTGTTTTATTTCACGAGGGAATAATTTTCAAACGATTGAAATCAAATTCTTGATGCTTTGTTTAGGTTTTTATGGAGAACTTTAAATTTTGGGTTGTTTTATTTGGCAATTCTGTTCATTTTGGTTTATAGAGCAAGGATTTTATTGTTTTTAAATGTGAAATACCAATCGTTGATGTCAAATTCTTGACTTTGTTATTTGAGAGTAGATGACGACATGGTATTTGAATTGCTTGAAGTGAATTTTAAGGAATTATGATGAAATATATTGTCTTAATGTTGACACCTAGAGAAATTTTTTTTGATTTGATGTAGTTTTGGGGATTACAATATGCATGTCTATAGTTAAAACTTGACATGCGGTGTATGTTCTGCTGGTTACATGGATGGTGGTTCGTGTAGAGAAGACGATGAGCGATCTCTTGATCAGGACGGACTAGACGATGCGACTCGATCAATATTGATCACAGATGAATAATTTCAAAATGTTTGAAATTTCTTGGGATGAGCTAAATTATGGGTGATCTAAGATTTTTAGGTGGAATCGTAAATGAACCGCGCCGAAGGCGCCCGCTAAATTTTTTTTAACTAATTTGTTGTTCTGCACCGAAGGCGTCTGCGCCGAATTTGTTGTTCCACGCTGAAGGTGCATGCGCCGATTTCATTGTTCCACGCCGAATGCGTCCGTGTCGCTAAATATTTTTACGCTTATTTGTTGTTCCGCGTAATTTTGACAGTGGAAATAATTTTTTGGGGAACAAAGATTTTGCGGGGGAAAATCTTAATTGAACCGTGCCCGCGGGCACGGGGTATGACTAGTATATATATAAAGTTATATATATATAAATATATAAAGTTATATAAGTTAAAGTTATGTACTATATTAAAAATTGTTAGTTAAGTTAATATTAGTTTTTTGTTAATGTTATAAAGTAATTAAGTTAAAAGGTTTAATAGTTAATGTTATTAATAAAGTTAAATTTATATTATATATTAGTTGTTAGTTATATGTATTAGTTTAATATCATTAGTGTTATTAAAAGACCAGCATGCTAGTAACTATGTTAGCTTCAGTAAGTTGTTAGTATAATAATTTGTTTGTTAAAAGATCAGTAGGTTAGTATTAATATGATGTTAAGATAAATAATGTTAGTTTCATAATAATTGTTATAATCTGTAAATAGTTTGTTAATATTAGTTAGTGATATAAATGATATTAGTTTATAAAATGTTTCTATTAGCGTATAACTATTAGTCTAATATCACGAATCTATGACGCAGATAAAACGCGCCTCATGTTACCATCACCTGGGCACCCAACATCACCTCGAGGCAAGTATTTTATCGTAACTGAATTGCAAACTGAGCTATTTAACCTTACTGCTAAAATCTCACTTTTAATTCGCTTGTCAACTTTAGAAGCTGAACTGCATGCTTTTATTATGCTAGTTGTTTCAGACTTAAATGGACATGTTGTATAATGTTGCTTGTTTGGAACGAATTATTCGCTGCCTACTACCAAATTGGACTACATTGAACAGAGGGCATGCCATAACATATATGTGATACCATCGAATACAGATGGGAAGTAACCTAGTCGATGACTAGACAGACACTTTTGGTGGGGTTGGTTCATATAGTAGAGTTTGTAAGTGTGTCTTGAACAATATACGGCTACCTCCATACCACACTAATGGAGGCAAGCATCTTGGCCATTTTCCAGATTAGGGATGGCAAGAAGCGTCACGATAAACCCCCGGTGATAGGGTGTATCAAGAACATTTTACTCACTCAGACATGGACTTATCACGAGCACAAACAATCAAATACTCAATATACAACTGCTTATCTTTTTGAATTGCAAATTCATACATGCTCGTACTTTACTTTCTACACTTATTATTCATAAATGTGTATTAACGTTCTTTTGTCCTTTTCTAAGTTATTCTTTATTTCATTACTTTAAATATCTTGCCGAGCTTATCGCTGACATATATTTCAATGTATTTATGAAATATATGTTAGGTTCAGAGACAGAGTACATCGATGACCCTACTTTTAAGGATCATATCTTAGAGGGGACCCCGCTGATCAGAGCTACGAGGACGCTGAGATCCTCCATGCTGAAGACAAGAGCGAGCTATTTCTATTTCAGTTTTATTAATTAAATTGTTGTTCTTCAGGTGTGTTTACTTTCAGCAGATTGTACGACCATGCTAGGCCTTAATTACATTGTGTACATTGTTTTAAAATGCTGGTGCTTAAAGCGTACTGACTATTTATGCTGCTTCTGAGAAATTCGCGTGCAGGGACCTGCTTTGCTAATTAACGCTTATTGTGCTTAAGTCAAAGAAGAAAGAAAAAAGTACATTTTTTTCTTTAAGCACATGCAGACCCGCTCGCGTCCTCGCTCCCAAGTATAATGGGAAGCGGGGCGTGACAGGTTTTAGTGGTAGCCCATGCAGGTCCCTACTCCTCTTCTTGCACTCTGCAAAATACTTCAGAAGCAGTGTGAGTATCATCACTAACCAGATTGTTTGAATAACTTTTTACACAAATGTTTAACTTGTTCCTTTGCAGTATGGCAGGAAGACCGCACACTCCAAATGGAACTAGAAGAAATGGTGCTCCCAACATCCATAAACTCATGAGTATCATGAGAGGAATGTTGGAGACCCAACAACAGCTGATCCAGCGGGGTCAGCAGCCTGCACCACCTGCACCACCCCCTCCTCGAGCCGAGCCTGGAGCCAAGCAATTTCGGGAGATGAACCCGAAGAGTTTTTCTGGAAGAGAAGGCCCGTTAGAAGCTGAAGTGTCACGACCCACTCCCTGGAATACCCAGAAGGACAAGGGACATGACGAGAACAAAACGTATCTGCAGGTCTACTACGCGCTGCTGGGAATAGTACATGTAATGCTCCACAACAAACACCAAATATAGACATAAAAGAAATCATAGACACGCGAAGACCAACACAGAGTAACAAAAGGAACAACCAAAGCAACTCAACGTGGGACAAAACTGAAACCTCAGATCACTTTATACAGCATCAACAGTCTAAGTCCGTTTATACATCAATATCATCAGTCTCACAACCCTAAGTACAAGAATCCAACCCAACCAAAGAAAACCCAAAAGTATAAGCCCGCACCTCACCCTTCACCACCACAACCTATAGCTACACCACTGAACACCAACTACAGCTGCAACCTCTACTCCAACTCTCCAATCCAACATCGACACCTGAAAAGTCAATGGTGGGGCACGACAAAGCGTGATCCAATAGGAATTCCATACTCCATCCTAACACAACACACACTAATGCCACTACATGGTACACAGTGCTACAGGTGGAAGTGCCACAACTAAACATGGCATGCACAAGCAAAAGGAGCAACAACAGTGATGTACATAAGAAAAGAGAACAGAAGCAAACAACGAGTATAAGAGGGGGGTGACGATAGTAACAGTGACCAACACAGGTGCTACAAGGTATAATAAAGGGTCAGTCAATCAATTTCACACAATGTTAGCTTTTGGAATCCTAATAACAAATACGACATATGGGACTGGACCTCTTCCAACTGTGTGGGAGAACAAATACGCAAAGAGGACTCCCCGCCGTGCTAGCCCTTCAGGAGCCTCGGGTACCACTCTACACTCCCTGTCGCGCTAGCCCGTCAGGAGTGCAAGTGTACCCACCACACAGAACCACAAAAACACCACAACCAGTCCATCCCATAGGCCTACCCGATACTTCGGAACTCCCCCAACCCGTGTCACCCTCCAATGGAAGGACTGAAACGCTAACTCACCCTCACATGTTCATGACAACATTGCACTTTCCAATACTGCATATGAAACCAATCATTTCCACATATGAAATCAATCATTCAAACTCCATCAAGCCAACCTTTCATTACCACATCATAAGATGCCGATAACCACATGTCTCATTATTGCTTACAAAGTTTCCATTACACCACGATAAATTCATTACAATTGGAAGTTCCAACCTGACATACAAATGTTGGGCAAATTAGTAATCTCAACAACACAAGAGCATTCATTAACAAAAAGGACCACTTTAATACCTAAAATGTGTTATGAATGAGGGAGGCTTTTGGCCTCCCCTCCTTCATTACCCACTCATTGGTCCCCATTTCTATGTGTAATGGGGACCCTTGGTCTCCTTGAGGCCCTTCATCTCCCCCGCTCTAATTTAATATATAGAGAACCATGGCCTATGGCCATGGTTACTCATTCTATCTCTAAGAAAACTTATCTCTATTTTCTCTTGAGTTTGATTACTCTCTAACACGTTATCAGCACGTGTTCTTCCTTGAGCACAAATCCAAGCCAAAAATCCCCACCAAATTGATCACCTACGCGCTAGGAATCTTTGATTGTTGCGACGATTTGTTGGAGCGTTGCGGCATTCTCGAAGTTTTCGGGAGCTAGGATTTTTATTTCTACGGATTTTTTTTCCTCTACGGTCGTCCCTAGATCATCGATCTAGAGGTATATTTCTAATTCCCGTAGATAAACAATTTATATTTTAGCCATGATTTTTACAACCTTTTTTTGGCTTATTTAAAATCTGCTAAATACAATGAAAATAAAAAGAAATTTTTTTAACCCATCAGCTCCCCCCCGACGTATGCCTCGCCGGCTTAGGCCGCCCGCCCCCGGAAGGTGGGGCCCTTCCTCTGCCGTCCGGCGACAACCCCCCCGGAAGGGGGGGCTCCGAAACCCCCCCCCCCCCCCCCCCCCGCAGCGGGGGGGGGGGGGGGGGGGGGGGGCTCGGACCAAACCCCCCCGGCAGCGGGGGGGCTCAGACCAAACCCCCCCCGGCAGCGGGGGGGGGCTCGGACCAAACCCCCCCGGCAGCGGGGGGGCTCAGACCAAACCCCCCCCCCCTCGGCAGTGGGGGGGGCTCGGACAAACACCCCCCCGGCAGGTGGGCGCAGACCAAACCCCCCCCCCCCCCTCGGCAGCGGGGGGGGCCGCAGGCAAAACCCCCCCGGCAGCGGGGGGGCTCGTGACAAACCCCCCCGGCATCGGGGGGGCGCAGACAAACCCCCCCGGCATCGGGGGGTGCAGGCAAACCCCCCCTCCGGCAGAGGGGGGCGCAGGCTTCAACCCCCCCGGAATCGGGGGGGCTCCGAAATAATTCACACCCCCCCCCCCGACTGCACGGGTGGGGTGGGGCTCCGGCAGTAACCCCCGCAATTGGGGGGCATGCGGCAACTTCCCCCCGGCTGCGAGGGGGGCTCCGGCTGTAACGCATCCCCGACATTGGGGGTGCTCCGGCAGGGGGACTCGGCAAACGTGGCATGACTGATGCTACAGTTTTTGTGATTTGGGGACTCTTGATATCCCCTACATACCTAAAAGTTTTAATTTAGGGTATAAGTTTATATTGCCTTAAATTAATTTTTTAAAACGGTAGATGGGCTGTTTATTGGGCCTGAAGCCCAGTAAATCCAATTGCACACTTAAAAAATACTAAAATTTTACTAATGGGCCTGAAGTCCACATATTGAATTGACTTATTGGACTAGCTTTCCTTAATTTTAATAATATTTTTCTGATGGACCTGGAGCCCCAATCATAATATTACTTTACTCTACGCCAAATTTGTCATTTTGCTAAATATTATATTAAACAATACTCTGGCATTATTATTTGGAATACTAGGTTTCTATTTTTCAAAATATAAATATCTTAAAGATCCTGAGACCGCTCTGTCGTTAGTCACCTAACCTAACGGTGTATGACGTTTCCACGTGGTCTACGAGATAATTATATTTTCTAGTTTCCTTTACCATATGTTATGCTTCAGATATATGCGTGGTTGTTTATTTTTATGCCTGTAGCATATTTTAGAACTGCGTGGATGTTTAATTAAGTAAAATGTGTTTTTCGGGATCGACCATTGAATACCTATTTACATTCCTTGCACTTTTATTTTCTTTTGAGAGAATTTGTAAGTGAGAAAATTTGTATTAAAAGCCAGAGCTCGGTGCAACAGCATATGAAGACGAAGATATTGGGACCCACTTTGGGTTTCCGAAGTTGTATTTTTCTTTTCTTTTATGGACTGTAAACGAACTTTAGACTGTGTACTTTTTTTGGGTATCTGGCCGATCCCCGCATTTTTACCTGTTTATTTCTTTATGCATGAATTTTGAATTTTAATTAATTCATGCTTATTTTAAATTGCGTAGATAAATGGCTAAATTGGCAAGCGTCGATTTCGAAGTCCTTGGCTCTGCAGGGACGAATTACCTGAGTTGGCGAGTGAACCTGAAGTTCCACTTGCGTTCGATGGCCCTACTTGGGTCCATTTTGGCTCCTTCCTCGGCCCCAGCAGTGGCCGAAGCTTCTGCTTCATCTAGCAACAACCCTCCAACCAATGTATCCGATGTCGATAAGGCGAAAGCCATAATCTACATTAGGAAACATATAGATCGGACCTTAAAGGCCGAATATTTAATGGTTAAGGACCCAAAGGACCTGTGGACGGCGCTGGAAGCTCGGTATAAACATCAAATTGATGTCATATTACCGCGTGCCAGTTATAAGTGGGAAAACCTCAGACTTCAGGACTATAAGTCCGTCGCTGAGTATAATTCTGCACTTCATAACATCACCTCACGCCTGAAGTTGTGCGGTGAAGAAGTGACAGAACATCGCATGTTGGAAAAGACATTTACCTTGTTTCACGAGAAAAATGCAATCCTCATGCAGCAGTATCGTGAACGCAATTTCACGAAATTCTCCGATCTGATCTCATGCCTACTTAGGGCAGAGCAGAATCGAGACTTACTGCTTGCTACTCATAACTTACGTCCAGCTGGCACTGCTCTTATCCTAGAAGCCCACCACGTTTCTCCCCAGAAGTGGAAAAACAAGAGGAAGGCTAAAAACACTAAAGGTAAAGTTGTAATGAAGCAACCCAGAGGTGCAGCTCCCCAGACAAACAAAAACAATAAGGGAAAGCGAAACTTCACTTGGAAGCGAAAGAACACCGAGCAAGTGTCACTTCCTAAGAAGAACTGGGAGGATAAATGCCATAGATGCGGCATGACTGGCCATTGGTCCAGAAACAGCTGCACTCCTCGCCACCTACAGGATCTATACCAGACGAGCCAGAAGTCTCTACCTGTAACAAACTTGGCGGCTGTGCAGCCGCCAACAGTCTTTACTGCAAAAGACTTCGAGAACGATGACTTGCTCAATTGAGCTACACCCTTTATCTATGCATTTAGAATTCGATGTATCTTCATCTTTTGCTTTAAAACGAACTTTTATTTTCGAATGTTGTCTTCATTTTCGCTCATATAAAATTTCGTTTTTAGCTTATATAGATGATGTCTGAGTGCCTAGTGGACAGTGCCTCAACGTACACAATCCTTCGCGATCATTGCTATTTTAATAGCGTAAATAAATATGACGGTCCTGTTATCACAATTTCAGGACTGTCCCAAATAATCGAAGGATCTGGTGAAGCAATTATATTGCTCCCAAATAACACAAGACGTCAAATAAATAATTCATTATTCTCTCCTAAATCAAATAGGAATCTCGTAAGTTTCAAGGACTTCCGTTTAAACAGATTTCACTTAGAAACCAGAAATGAAAATACGGTTGAATATCTGTATGTAACTCGTCAGAAAGATGACCAGAAGATCATCTGCGAACGATTCAAGGGACTCCCGTCGGGTCTCTACCAAACATACATTCAACCAATGGAAGCCAATATGACTGAGCACCAGATGTGCCAATCACTGCCAGAGTTCCAACTCTGGCACAATAGACTTGGTCACCCTGGAACAGCAATGATGCGACGCATCATCACTGAATCCCGTGGACACAAATTGAAGAACATGAAGATTCTTCAAAAGGGTGAATTTCCATGTCTTCCCTGTTTCAAAGGAAAACTTATAACGATACCATCCCTCCTGAAAGTGGGATTAGAGTCTCCTGGCTTCCTTGAGAGAATTCATGGTGACATTTGCGGGCCTATTCACCCCGCAAGTGGCCCATTTCGGTACTTCATGGTACTGATTGATGCATCAACCAAATGGTCTTATGTGTGCCTCTTGTCCACCCGCAACCTAGCTTTTCCAAACCTATTGGCACAAATAATAAGGTTGCGTGCTCATTTCACCGATAACCATATCAAGAAACTACGTCTTGATAATGCGGGAGAATTTACTTCACAAGTCTTCGAAGACTATTGTCGGGCAACGGGTATTGAAGTTGAACATCATGTAGCACATGTTCACACCCAAAACGGATTAGCTGAGTCTCTTATAAAGAGACTCCAATGGATTGCACGTCCATTGCTTATGTAACCCCAATTGCATGTGGATGCTTGGGGGCATGCTATTTTACATGCCGCATCACTTATTCGGATAAGACCCTCTGGAGGTCATACTTTATCCCTGATGCAACTAGCATATGGCGCACCTCCGGATATCTCTCATTTGAGAGTGTTTGGTTGTGCGGTATATGTTCCAATAGCACCACCTTAGAGGACCAAAATGGGTTCTCAGCGTCGTCTAGGTATATATATTGGGTTTGATTCGCCCTCTATTATCAGATACCTTGAACCCCTGACGGGTGACGCATTCAAGGCACGTTTTGCTTACTGTGAATTTAATGAGAAAATTTTTCCTAAACTGGGCATACAGTCTAAGAAGCCAGAAGCTCCTGAGACCATTAGTTGGGACCAGAAGTCTTTGTCCCTATATGATCCGCGTACTAATCTGTTTGAAGATGAGATCCTGATGATCCTTCACATCCAGAATACAGTACATCTTTTGCCGAATAAGTTCACGGACAGCCAGAAGATTGTTCGTTCACACGTCCCTGCTGCCAATACGCCAGCTAGGATTGATATCCCCATAGATGGATGCAATCCATCGACAGTAGAATTAGCTGTACCTCAAATGAAAAGAGGAGGCCCACCAGATTCAAAAGATAAAGTTCCTCGAAAGAGGAAGACTCCTGGAGATACTAAGATTATCTCTCCACAGGATGCTGAGCTCAGACCATCTACTTCTCCCCTCCTGATTTCCCCAGCAGAGGAAACAATAGGAGAAACATCTTTAAATTTTGTACGTACTGGAGAAGTACTGGACAGAAATAGCATAGTCGTCGTCGACGATTTTGCGTTCGATATTGCCGTTCACGTCACTGAATATGACGATGACGTCGAACCAAGACTCTAGCGGAATGTAAACACAGAGATGATTGGCCAAAGTGGGACGAGGTAATAAGAGTAGAGCTGGACTCACTCTTGAAACGTAAAGTCTTTGAAGCAGTAGTCCAAACACCAGTAGGTGTAAAGCCTGTGGGATATAAGTGGGTTTTCATAAGAAAAAGAGATGAAAATAATGTGATCGTTCGCTATAAGGCACGCCTTGTAGCCCAGGGATTTTCCCAAAGACCGGGGATTGATTACGAAGATACGTATTCCCCGGTCATGGATTCGATCACATTCCGATTTTTAATAAGCCTAACTTCTCTGGAAAGCATAGAAATGCAGCTCATGGACGTTGTGACTGCATATTTATATGGTGATATAGATAAAAATATCTATATGAGACTTCCTGATGGGTTTAATCTACCCCCAGAGATGAAAGAGATACCTCGGGACGTATTCTCTGTAAGGCTACATAGATAATTATATGGTCTAAAACAATCGGGCAAGATGTGGTATAACAGACTTAGTGATTTCCTTGCACATCAAGGATTCACGAATAATGAAGTCTGCCCGTGTATCTTTATCAAAAGAACGGAAACAAGATTCGTCATCATAGCTGTATATGTAGATGACTTAAATCTCATAGGATCTCCTGCAGAGATCAATGAGATATCTGAAAGCCTAAAACATATTTTTGAAATGAAAGACCTAGGCAAAACAAAGTATTGTCTTGGCTTACAGATAGAACACCTAAGAGGTGAAATCCTGTTACACCAATCTAATTATACAAAGAAACTTCTTCGCAAGTTTCATATGGATAAATGTCATCCTTTAGGTACTCCTATGGTCGTAAGATCACTAGATATACATAAGGACCCCTTCCGGCCACTGGAAGAGGGGGAGGAGATACTGGGTCCTGAAGTACCCTACCTCAGTGCCATTGGAGCACTTCTATATCTGGCTAACTGTACGCGTCTCGATATAGCGTTTACAGTTAATCTTCTAGCCAGACACAATGCAGCGCCCACAAAGCACCACTGGAACGGAGTAAAGCATCTTCTGCGATACCTCCAGGGTTCCATTGATCTTGGACTTTACTACCAGAAAGGTGCCTCCCCCAAATTATTTGGTTATGCTGATGCAGGTTATCTCTCAGATCCGCACACGGTAAAATCCCAAACGGGTTTTGTTTTTACCTACAGAGGTACTGCTATCTCCTGGAGATCGGTAAAACAAACCACAACAGCTACATCATCCAACCATTCGGAGCTCATTACGATCCATGAAGCAAGCAGAGAGTGTTATTGGCTACGATTCGTCGTCCAACACATTCTTCAATCTACTGGCCTGAAGACCGGTGATTTGGAGCCTACCGTCCTGTTTGAAGACAACGCTGCATGCATTGCTCAACTTCAAAAGGGATACATCAAGAGCGACAGGACGAAGCACATATCTCCCAAGTTTTTCTGGACACATGAGCTAAAGGAGGACAAGCAGATCGAAGTTCAGCAGATACAGTCCTGCAACAACTTAGCTGATCTTTTTACTAAGTCTTTGCCCAAATGTACTTTTGTAAAGCTTGTAAAGAACATTGGTATGCGACAATTAAAAGACCTGCAAGCCTGAAGCTTGTACGGATCAGGGGGAGTAACATGTGGGTTGCACTCTTTTTCTTTAAGCTGTTGGGTTTTCCCACTGGGTTTTCCACAGCTAAGGTTTTAACGAGGCAAACACACTTACTCTGGATCCAGAAGTATCCACCCCTCTTTGCCTCAGATGCTGAGACCAAAGTGATGAATGGGTAAGGGGGAGTGTTATGAATGAGGGAGGCTTTTGGCCTCCCCTCCTTTATTACCCACTCATTGGTCCCCATTACTATGGGTAATGGGGACCCTTGGTCTCCTTGAGGCCCTTCATCTCCCCCTCTCTAATTTAATATATAGAGAACCATGGCCTATGGCCATGGTTACTCATTCTATCTCTAAGAAAACTTATCTCTATTTTCTCTTGAGTTTGATTACTCTCTAACAAAATGGAAATATTGGCAACTTTAGTAATTAATATGCAATCATGAGTAAGGAAAACCATAAATCGTGCATGGAAGCGGGAAACCATACCAACTTGCATGAAAAAGAGGCAATGACTTGCAAGCATTCTTTTATAGATTGCAACTAGGTTTACCCTAGCATGGATTACTACTTGGAACACCGTGGCATAAACATACCTACTTCATCATGAACTACGTTAACATGGGATACTCCAACATAACATAACCTTGGGCATGTTGTCATAACCAACCGAATCATGGCATGTGAAAGGCTTAACTACAACTTGTGGCATAACATATATTTAACTATATAGAGCATGCTTTATCAAATGGTGGTGTCTTTAATGGCTAACATGAAAATGTTGGCAATTTTAGAAACTAGAATGCAAACATTTAACTTGAAAGCCAACATAATGAGAATCCCATGGTTAAAAGAAAACATCATGGACCAATTGCAATATAACATCATTGTGGAATTAAGGATTAATTAGCAACATCTCCATACAACATTTAGATGCAAGCTTGAGCAATCCTACCTTGGTAGCATTTAATGTAAAACTGCAACCTTTATAACTATTCAACATTTAAAATGTAACTTTTACAAACATGCGACACTTAACATAAAATTGCAACATTTGAACATGCAACCTTTTTGAGAGTGCAACATTTAATATAAGGATGCAACTGTCTACATTAAAAGAGTATTAACTAACCATCCTACATCAAAGATGCAATATTTATAAAAATTTAGTTTATGTGTACCTTAAAAATTTGCAACATTTATGAAGACTAACATGAATATAAGTTAACAATCTATAATAGAAAGGGGATGCCTAGTAAAAACTACAAGGACCTTTGTTATATTTAGAAGCTTACTGAAAATGCTAGCTTGAATGAAGCTTTTGTGAAAGTCATTAATGAAGTGCTTAGAAGCTTTAATGAAGGTTCCATGTAAGCAAGCAAAATGGAGGCTTTAATTAAGGACCCAACATAGACATGCAACTTTTATAAGCTTACACAAAATACTAACTTGTTTGAGCCTATTTAAGGAGTCACCCCAAAATGAAATCTCTATCACAAATATGTAAGCAATCTCTATTTAACTTTGAGAATTTAGCATCTTTACCAACCCACAAGCATTTCTTGCAAATTGCGACAACTTAATCAGTAATATGTGAGCCTTAGCAATTCATTCCCACCAAAATGCAAACATTTAAGGGATTTAGTTAAGATTCCTTGCCAATTGCCACTAATCCATTCATCAAACGTTACAAAGACATGAATCATCACACGGATTGAGATATTGCTAGGGGCATGTTTCCATACATTCCCACAAGGGAAGAATTCCACACATTGAGTACGTATGCACTACGAGACCTTAAAGCATCCATGATCTTTAATGAAAGGCATCTATAATTTACTACTTTCACAAGGTTAGAACTTGTGCCTAATAATAGAAGAAAGATGACACTTTACATGGAAACCTAGCTTATTGCACCATTCATAGCAAATTTAGCAATATGTCTACACAAGATAGCATCTTCCTTAAAGGCTTGAGAACTTGGCAAGAAAAACTTCTCAACTTAATAAAGATACAATCTTTTCATGTTACCCTAAGAAAGATTTGAACTTGCATGTAAATTCATTTAATTAACAAAAGGGGACAACCTCATCTTAAGGCATGCATTAAAACATGAAGAGATTTAACTTCATTTTATTACATCTACCATGCAATTGACACATTAATAGGGGTAGGAATTCCTACCTCAAGGCTTGGATGAAGCAATCCCCCATCAATTTCAAGAAAAATCATCTCTACCTCCATCCTCAAGCCCAAAACCCTATTTCAATTTCTCCACAATTAGGAATACCATCAATTCAATAATCCCCAATTAAATTGAAATGCACAAATTATAATAAATGGGGTATGAACGGCCTACCTTGCTTGGAGAATCGAAATCCTCTTCCAAATTCCATGAAACCCACCATCTCTAAGCCCCATGCCCTACATCTCAATTCATCTTCTTTCAATTTCTCCCCAAATCCTCTCTCCATGAATCTCCCCAAACCTCTCTTCTTCCTCCTCTTTCGATTTCTCTTCTCTTCTCTTTTTTTTCCTTTTTTTTTTGATTCAACCGACCAAAAGGGGAGGGGGTTTCTTTCGGCACCAAGAAGAGAAGAAGGGGGGAAGGTTGGCAGAGAAAGGGGAAAGGAGAGGGGGAGGAAAAGGAAAGAATAAAAAAAGGAGAGTGAGAGGAATGTTGTAGAAGGGATTTAAAAATTTCTTTAAATGAAATTCTTCTAGAAATCCCCTTTAATCACAAGTTTGCCATCCCTAAAATGAAATCTCTCTTCCCTCTTCCTTCATGATAATTCAAGCACATCCATCTTGCTCAAGGGCCATCACTAAATAATTAAAACACACACATCACTATAATTACAACTTTGCCATAACCCAAATTTACTAATAATAATAATAATAACTAGCATCAATGATAATAACCATAATAATAATCTCATAAAATAATCTCCTCAAAATAATTATCTTAAAATAATCTACATTTAAATAATATTAAAAGTATGTGTTACTGTACACACCCACCAACTCAAACTCACTACACATTCATAAATCCAACAATGCCAATCGTTTTCTACCACGTATACATCTATATTCCTCCAATAGGTCATCCAACACATCATTACCATATACACTACGTAATTTCTATTTGCACCACACCATTCTTATATACACTACGAAGGCACCCGACACAATATGCACTCATTCAAGTATATGTATACTACATACATCAATCAAATAGATACACCCTAGCGTACATGGCACTAGGGCCATTACATTCTACCCACTTTAAACTAAAGTTCGTCCTCGTACTTTCCAACTAAGGGCATAGCTAGGGTGAGCAAATATACACAGTAGGGTCAATCCATCCCAAGCATACACAAAGGCAAGGCACACCGATAAGCAATACTCATACAAATACTCCAACCACGTATACTGACTTACATCCATACATATACTTACGCTATTATACATTATCTCATACTCTTACACCCTCAAATACCTACCGCATGAATACATCACACGGTCACATGCATTACCCATACACACAATTGCACACAACATGACTTCATATACAGGGCTGATAGAGCACTGCATATGTACATCTGTACTAACTCACGGGCATACGACCTGTACGACCCATGTAGCACAGCCAACACCCACACACACACACACACACACACACACACACACACACACACACATGTATACGACACCACTTACAGTCATAGGATACCATACATTGTACAATACATCATCTTTACCATCTCACACCATGCAAACAGAAACACACGATGAAGCACAAGTCTACTCATGCATGGACTCACGCCCACATGCGAATATGCCATCATGTTACACCACACATCACATACAACTCATGCCAACACACACACTATGTACGAAATATAAACAGGCCATGACGAATGTTATGATAGGAATCTTAACATGAAGCACACACATGCCATAACCAGTGTTATGACATGAAACATAACGCGAAACACAGTCATATCATAACTGACCGTTATGGCATGATGATCACTCCATATTTTACACCTTTTTTCTGCATGTTTGCATGCCGTTTTCGTCGACCATATCGCGTTTTTCACGATTATTCGACAATATTGCGATGCTTTTCACTATTTCTTGTTTTTGTCGTATTTCAGGAAAAATGGAGTGATTTAGAGCGATTTAGAGATCAACGGGTTTGCAAGCGCTAAGAAGTGTCACCCACGGCTCGTTTGAGGGCCATTCAGCGATGGAGGATGAGTGGAAGAAGAAGGAACTTCGTAAGAGCGACGAGGAGGAGAAACGGAGAAGATTGGGCATTTACAGCATGCCACTCGGCCGAGTGGAGCACTCACTCGGCCGAACAAGAAGCCCCACTCGGCCGAGCAGAACAGATACGCACACACAGTCAATTTCAGCGTATACTCGGTCGAACGAAGAAAGCCTACTCGACCGAGTGAGAAATCTCACTCGCCCGAGTGGTACAGGGAAATTGTCCAGAGAAATGTCGAAGTTACTGTATTTTTCGAAGATCCTGTCGAAAGTCACTCGGCCGAACGATAAAGCCACTCGGCCGAACGGATAAGTATACTCGGCCGAGTCACCTCTGAAGGCAGACCCTAAGACCCCCCTGACTTACTGTTTTCTTACAGGGTCTGTCACTTGGCCGAGTGACAATGTCACTCGGCCGAGTGAGCCGCTCCGCCTGCTGCGAAAGTTGCGATTTTTGGGCTACGCAGGGGCAGTTTGGTCACGATTTTCTGGGCGATTTTAGGGGGTATTTAAACCCAGTTTTTGCCCTAGTTAGAGGAGCTTTTGGCAGACTTTTTCAGAACTTTTCAGAACTTTTTAGATTATTATATTTAGACTTTCTATTTTGAAGATTTAAAGGCTACTCTTATTGGATTCTCATTGGATATCATCGGATCTTCATTGGTTTGTCTATTTCATATCAAAAACTCAATTTTTATTAGCTATTTCTCTATTGCAATGAATTCTCTTGATATTATTATTGATTTTTCTGAGAATTGCATGATGAATATTGAGTAGTGCCATCGTCTTAGGACGTAGGGATGAACCATATGGACCCTATTTCTAAATTGTGATGAATTTGTGAAATTGTTGCTAGAATTGATTAGGGTTAGGTTGGGACTGATTAATTACGGATAGCTAGGAATTCATATCGATTGGGATTTACAAGAGATTGGATCCCAATTGATAGGAAGGCCTAGAAATTCGATTTAGATCGACGATTGGATTTCTCTAGACTTGGTTTGCAAGGGATTGGGCCAAAGCTAGGATTTTCAATTGTTAATCTATACCAATATCTGTTTGCAATAGATTGGACGGATATGAACTATCACAACCTAGGTCGTAGCTCGAGTTTGCACGAGAGTGGGCTCGAGATACGATTGAACGATGATGTCGTTCTTCACGCTAGCGGCTTAGGCTAGGGTTTGCAAGAGATTGGGCCCTATCCTATGTTTGCTATAGACCGGCAATAGCGCAAGATCGTGAGCTTAGTTCTACATTTAGTTGCGACTAGTTCACCCACATTCAAGTTTATCAATGATGAAACCTATGAATCACAATGATGAGAGACGGTCCGTAGCGGGGATTCCCTATCCCTAGACGTTTTATTAAATTGATACTTTCTCTTGATATTTGCACGATTGTGACTGCTTACCCCAAACGATTCTCGATCCTCTTGATAGCTAGGTGATTGGAAGGAGACACTGTCATTAGTCCTCCCTGAGTTCGATACCCGCTCACCGCTACACCATGCGCTTGCGGTAAAACTACAAGTCGTTTTTCCCGGGTGTGTGTACTCCCGGGGCTCGACCACATGACAGACTAATACAAGCACAAGCAGTACCTTCACATATACACCAATATCATCACACACATATGTATACCCCTGCAACAGTATATGTACCAATAAACATGTACACTCGTACATGTTCACAACCATACCTATGAATACGTACATAGCACGCAAATATAGATCACCAGAGGCAAGCATAAGCTCCTATGCTTCCTTTACCATACATAGTCATACCTGAGCAGAGCGCAGAGGCTCACACATAATACACCTATAACACACGCTAGGCATATACACACTATATACATTGCACGCAATACAATAGCTTTCCTACACACAGCTTATAGGTCATCCATCTGCAATCGCATATACTTTACAATGTCAACATTTCGTCCCATAATCGAATAAATACACATACATCGGCAAACACATAAGCATACATGCATACATACATGCATCTGCAAGGAGTCATCCTTACATACACATATATTCAACCAACCATCCAAGTCTACCCCAATACACTCATATTCCAATACTCACCAACCTTATACCTGCATAGAGGCATGGTACGCATAATTACAAATACATACAAGCACACATAGATATGATAGCCTCATATACCTACACATGCATCTCCATATATAGATATAGCCATCACCGGTGCAAGTGTATCCACTTACAACCAGATAGGCAACAATATACATCTTCCATATATATATCAAACACACACTTCTAATACACCCAGGGCATGCCCACTCATACCTGAGTGGAACACAATGATCCGCACATGGATCTACACAATCAGCATGCACATACACACTGCATACTACAAACATAGTCAGCATGTCATATCTATACATCGCCTAGAGCTCAATCAATTATATAGTTCTATGATACACACTACTCATAGGCTACCATACATTAACTCACATACACATGCACCTCTATACTCAGACATACAGTCATGTATGTCTCCTAACATTCATCCAACATTCACATTTGTATCAGCACATAAGATTCACCATATCAATATCAATGCACACAGATAACCATACAAAAATATATGCATGCATATACAGGTGTAAGCGCACCAGCTTACAGCCATGCGTGTGTCCTATACTCATCACATACATCAACTCACAGTATTAATACTCTTAAGACATATCCACACATACCTGGGTGGAACCCAATGGTTCACTCATGCCACTGCACACTCCACATGTGCATAGCACATACAGTATAAAGCAACCACACAATACATCTATACATTACCTGCACCTCAATCAAGTATATAACTCAATTTCACACACTACTCATAAGTCATCCACTTATTAACACCTGCAATTCAAATACAATCACATAGCCGTATAATCATTCATACATATATTACAATCATATGCTCACGAGTATATCATCCCAATATACTCGACAAGCCATATTCAACACTTAAAGAACTATAGATGTACATGCATATATACCTATACACATAATGTAAGGATCGCCTTACCCTTGCAATACTAACAACAACACACTAGGGAGTGAATAGTGTAATGGCAATAAAATATCCAATTAAAATTAAACTTGCAAATGCGGAATAATAAATGCAAGAGGAATTAATTGACGCAATCAATCCAAACGCAAACACAAGATTTTACGCTGGTTCCCCAAACTTGGGTACGTCTAGCCACACCAATATTCACTATAAATCCCACAAAGAGAAGTGAATACAAATCCCACACAGAGATACCTCACCAAGAGTATTTTGCCCTACACAAGGACCCAACCAACCCTACACAGGGGTCAAACTCCCACCTAGAGAATTACTAACTCCCACTCAGAGAATTAGGGTTAGCCCTACACTAGGACACCAAACTCCCACTAAGAGAGTTACTCCCACAAAGAGAGTTATTCCCACTAAGAGAATATCCTAATCCCACAAAGAGATAAATTCCCACAAAGAGAGAAAGACTAATTCCCACAAAGAGAATTAATGTTACAAGAATCACCAAGTAAAATAAATACTCCTACCTATGCCTTGAGATGCTTACTCATAGATGAATGCAAGGCATGGAAGAGGATCTCCAAGTGTTGAGATTGGCTTGAAAGCACTTGGATGATTTCTCTTGAGCTTGACTTCAATGCATGAAGAGGAATGAGGGCTCAAAGAGGAAAATGAGAGAGTTTGATGGTGGCTTTTCAATCTCTAAATGATTTGCAATAGCATCAAGAAGTTCTAATCATATCAGCCCTCTCATATATATAGGAACCCTATATCAGCCCTCAAACCCCAAGGAAATAGCTAAAAACAAAAAGCTGCAACAGCTAGTTTCTGGGCAGAAACGTCACTGACAGTCGACTGATGAACAAATGACAATCGACTATCCAACGGCTAGAAAATTCCAACGGCTATAATCTGAGCCACGACAGTCGACTGATGAAGTCGATACAGTCGACTGTGAATAGGACAGGCGCCTATAAAACCTTCAGCAGGCGACTGCTGCAGGGGATGGAATAAACAGAGAGCTGTCCTCTTTCTCCAGATAAGCATACAGGCGACTGATGACAAGTAGACAGTCGACTGTAAAATAGCCAGGCGACTGTAAACCCTTCATCAGTCGTCTGCTGCAGGAGATGGAGAATAACAGAGAGAGGCAGTATATGCACTTACGCTACTCAGACGACTGTCGATCAATTCACAGGCGACTGTAAATATACAGGCGACTGTAAACTGAGCATCAGTCGACTGATGCGAAAAGTTCAAGTAGAGTCAATAGAAATGTTGACTTGAGCTGTGCATCATAGTCGACTGTAGAAGGATTGTCATGACCCGCTTCCCTAAAATGGAGGCGAGACGTGAAAAGGTCCGCACGGGAGTGGAGCGGTGAAGCCCCAAACCCGATAAGCGTCAATTTAGTATAAGCAGGTCCCTGTAATTGCAATCGAAACAACAACAATAATAATAATAGTATGAGACGGATATGAAATACCAATCCCAAAGTTTGTCCACAAAATATCCAACATCACAGAAAAGCCACCAGGCTAAAAGAAAGAGTCTAAGGGCCCAGAACAAGGCCAAACAAGAGCAACATCATAACAGAGTAAAGGTGCTACGCACCGACAACAAAACAACTGTCTAACAAAGGTAAAACACCACGAAGACACTAGGACTGGTCCCCAGTGTCCACGTACTCCCCGTCCAACACGGGCGCAAGCTCGGCGTCCGCAAACACCTCACCCTCAGCAAGCAACTCAGGCTCAAGGTCTAACATGCGTCACCCAAAAGAGAAAGGGGCACATGTCAGCAAGTCTAAAAGACTTGAGCAAGGAAACTGAAAGCAACTAGCAACCTAGCACTTATAATTTTAAGCAATGACATGGCAGTTAAGTATGATGCAACAGTTCAAAAGAGAGGCAAGCACGCACAATGTAGCAAAAGCTACCAAATCACTGATTACTTATCATTTAACACTTATCACTTATTACTTATCACTTATCACTTATCACTTAACACTTAGTGCATAGAGAGTCCACTTGCTGGCCAGCTCGTTTATCTCTATCACTATCAATCACTTAAACACTAGAGATTTCGCCTGCTGGCCGGAGTGGCTGATCAAGCCAACTCGGGCTCAGTCCGCTTATCTCTTACCCCACCCACATGTGTCGAGCGTTGTGGTTAGCAACTCATTATGCTCGCTTCTGGTCACGAGCCAGGAAAATAAGTGTGTGTATGGCATAGGAGTACACCTAGCCGGTATCCGAGCGTTGGGGTTAGCAACTACAGGGCTCGCTTCTGGAACACGAGCCAGGAAACATAGTATTGTAGCGTGTGCTACGCAGTCACGATAAATAATCACTATGCAATGCCATGAACAGATAATTGCGTACCGTTAATGGAATTTAAACGTGACAGGCGAAATGCAATGACATGAACATATTCGCATACCGTTAATTTAAAGTAAACGTGACATATGAGCATGATGGGGGTGACGGACCAAGCTTCGTTGTCAAGCTAGGTCAATGGCGTCTAAACGGCTATCCTTTCACCGTTTAGTCTCTTTTACGCTAAAGCATGGTAAATGGCCTAAGACATGGCCCAAATCAAAAGAGGCAAGTTTCACTTGCCTATCACCGGGGATGACGGTTACGAAAGTTCGTTTCCGCGGATGCTAGCTTACGGGGAATCGCTGTTATGGGGAACAATAATCAAAACACAAGTATTTTATTAGGGTTTCATAAAAATTACAATAGGATATGAAAACAATGGTAGATCGATTTCTTACCGAGAGGAGGCGGAAGAAACACTCCGGGGAACCCTAGGATCAGATCTGGAAACAAATGGAGAAGTTTGGGGAAACTAGGGTTTTGGGGGATTTGGGGATTTTGATGGATTTGGTGAGATTTTGGGGAAGATGAGAGGTAGAAAGAGTGGATGGATGGATTGGATGATGGATTTAGGGCTTGGAATGAAGAAATGAAGCTTGGAGGAAGATGGGGGCTCAAGGGGGAAGATTTTAGGGTTTTGGGTCGTGTTGGGGAAGAAGAAAACGTTTGGGTTGGGTTTAAATAGGTTGGGCTGGCGGCTGCCCAGAAATTAGGGTTTTAACACTGGTTAGTCGGTCAAAGAACAACCACTGACCGACTAGTTTGGTAACTAGTCGGTCGGTCGACCAACTCAGACCGACTAAGTGTAAACAGTAACTCCTGAACGAAAATAGGATTTAGAGTTAGTCGGTCCATGAACAAGTACTGACCGACTAGTTTAGCATCTAGTCGGTCGATGAACGTTCTTAGACCGACTAAGAGTAAACAGTAACTGATACAAAAATAAGATGATGAGTTAGTCGGTTCAAGAAGCATTGCTGACCGACTAGTTTACAACCTAGTCGGTCAACCAACGTTCTTAGACCGACTAACGATAAACAGTAACTCCTGAATAATTTAAAAAGCTAACTAGTCGGTCCAAGAAGGATTGCCGACCGACTGGATCGTCATCTAGTCGGTCGGTGCCCCTTCTTATACCGGCTAATGAGCACAGAAAAGTTCCGATACGGAGCGCGGGGCCCCGGGATCGATTCCTAAGACTCCTAGGCTTGATCTAATAGTAAGATACGACCGTTATGAAGTCCGTCACGAATGACATACTTCGGAATCGACAATCCTAAGGAAGAAACGAGAAAATACGACGAATCGATCGAAAATGAAAGCTACGGAGACGAAAACCAAACATGAGGAGAAAATTCACCAAAACATATATTATATTATAATAAATCCAAATACATGAAAAGCAGTCGTTACAAGGATCGACAGGCGACTGGAAATCACCCAGTCGACTGTGAATCCTTCAGCAGGTGACTGATGGAGAACCAGAGACTCCAAATGAGTCTTTGGTCATGATGAGCCTATTGGGTTGGATTCTATGATAATCCTAAGGCTCACTAAGATAGTTAAATGCATGTGCATGTATGAGTAGACCATATATCAAGGCATTACATTAACATAGACTCAAATGAGAGAGAAATCAATAAAGGAAATATTACATGGATTACATTGCTTTCCTTAGAGTCTATGTCTTTAATCTTGATGCCTTGATGCTTCCCATCATCTCCAAGCTTTGGCACCACTTGAGTCCAAGCTTTGGCCCTTCTCCACTTGATATCCATCCTTGCACCAAGTGTTTAGTCTCTAAAGATAATATTCTTGAAATGTAACTATGAGATTAAAACAAGAGAGTCATTAGCAACAACATAATGTTGTGATCATCATCAAAATAACATTGGTATGAAACACCAATACTCAACACATAAATATGTACATACCTTCATACAGAATCAACACTCGAATCTCAATCCTCAGGATTCTATACCTCAAGCTCCAGATATCTGGTCACATCCTAAGGTTGGACTCTACCCACCTTAGGACTCAACTTCTCACATACGAACACTACACGTACGATTCCGTACACAACCGCAGTGCGGTGACCTGCATGGGCCACCAAATGTCACGACTCACTCCCTGGAATACCCAGAAGGACAAGGGACATGACGAGAACAAAACGTATCCGCAGGTCTACTGCGCGCTGCTGGGAATAGTACCTGTAATGCTCCACAACAAACACCAAATATAGACACAAAAGAAATCATAGACACACGAAGACCAACATAGTGTAACAAAAGGAACAACCAAAGCAACTCAACATGGGACAAAACTAAACCCTCAGATCACTTTATACAGCATCAAGAGTCTAAGTCCGTTTATACATCAATATCATCAGTCTCACAACCCTAAGTACAAGAATCCAACCTAACCAAAGAAAACCCAAAAGCACAAGCCCTCACCTCACCCCTCGCCACCATAACCTATAGCTACACCACTGAACACCAACTCCAGCTGCAACCTCTACTCCAACTCTCCAATCCAACATCAACACCTGAAAAGTGAACGGTGGGGCACGTCAAAACGTGACCCGTTAGGAATTCCGTACTCCATCCTAATACAACACACACTAATGCCACTACATGGTGCACAGTGCTACAGGTGGAAGTGCCACAACTAAACATGGCATGCACAAGCAAAAGGAGCAACAACAATACTGTACATAAGAAAAGAGAACAGAAGCAAACAACGGGTATAAGAGGGGGGTGACGATAGTAACAGTGACCAACACAGGTGCTACAAGGTATAATAAAGGGTCAGTCAATCAATTTCACACAATGTTAGCTCTTGGAATCCTAATATCGAATACGACATATGGGACTGGACCTCTTCCAACAGTGTGGGAGAGCAAAGAGGACTCCCCGCCGCGCTAGCCCGTCAAGAGCCTCGGGTACCACTCTACACTCCCCGCCACGCTAGCCCGTCAGGAGTGCAAGTGTACCCACCACACAGAACCACAGACACACCACAACCAGTCCATCCCATAGGCCTACCCGATACTTCGGAACTCCCCCAACCCGTGTCACCCTCCAATGGGAGGACTAAAACGCTAACTCACCCTCACATGTTCATGACAACATTGCACTTTCCAATACTGCATATGAAACCAATCATTTCCACATATGAAATCAATCATTCAAACTCCATCAAGCCAACCTTTCATTACCACATCATAAGATGCCCATAACCACATGTCTCATTATTGCTTACAAAGTTTCCATTACACCACGATAAATTCATTACAATTGGAAGTGCCAACCCCACATACAAATGTTGGACAAATTAGTAATCTCAACAAGGCAAGAGCATTCAGTAACAAATATGACCACTTTAATAACTAAAATGGAAATATTGGCAACTTTAGTAATTTATATGCAAGCATGAGCAAGGAAAACCATAAATCGTGCATGGAAGCGGGAAAACATACCAACTTGCATGAAAAAGAGGAGATGACTTGCAAGCATTCTTTTATAGATTGCAACTAGGTTTATCCTAGCATGGATTACTACTTGGAACACCGTGGCATAAACATACCTACTTCATCATGAACTACGTTAACATGGGATACTCCAACATAACATAACCTTGGGCATATTGTCCTAACCAACCAAATCATGGCATGTGAAAGGCTTAACTACAACTTGTGGCAT
Organism: Scilla litardierei; assembly: GCA_030789695.1. Taxonomy (NCBI): domain Eukaryota; kingdom Viridiplantae; phylum Streptophyta; class Magnoliopsida; order Asparagales; family Asparagaceae; genus Scilla; species Scilla litardierei. The sequence goes on along the minus strand of CM061138.1, from coordinate 38,813,434 downwards.
GACATATATTTAACTATATAGAGCATGCCTTATCAAATGGTGGTGTCTTTAATGGCTAACATGAAAATGTTGGCAATTTTAGTAACTAGAATGCAAACATTTAACTTGAAAGCCAACATAATGAGAATCACATGGTTAAAAGAAAACATCATGGATCAATTGCAATATAACATCATTGTGGAATTAAGGAGTAATTAGCAACATAAGCCGATCTCCATACAACATTTAGATGCAAGCTTGAGCAATCCTACCTTGGTAGCATTTAATGTAAAACCGCAACCTTTATAACTATTCAATATTTAAAATGTAACTTTTACAAACATGCGACACTTAACATAAAATTGCAACATTTGAAAATGCAACCTTTATGAGAGTGCAACATTTAATATAAGGATGCAACTGTCTACATTAAAAGAGTATCAACTAACCATCCTACATCAAAGATGCAATATTTATAAAAATTCAGTTTATGTCTACCTTAACATGAATATAAGTTAACAATCTATAATAGGAAGGGGATGCCTAGTAAAAACTACAAGGATCTTTGTTAAATTTAGAAGCTTACTGAAAATGCTAGCTTGAATGAAGCTTTTGTGAAAGTCATTAATGAAGTGCTTAGAAGCTTTAATGAAGGTTCCATGTAAGCAAGCAAAATGAAGGCTTTAATTAAGGACCCAACATAGACATGCAACTTTTATAAGCTTACACAAAATTACCTCCACAAAATACTAACTTGTTTGAGCCTATTTAAGGAGTCACCCCAAAATGAAATCTCTATCACAAATATGTAAGCAATCTCTATTTAACTTTGAGAATTTAGCATCTTTACCAACCCACAAGCATTTCTTGCAAATTGCGGTAACTTAATCGATAATACGTGAGCCTTAGCAATTTATTCCCACCAAAATGCAAACATTTAAGGGATTTAGTTAAGATTCCTTGCCAATTGCCACTAATCCATTCATCAAACGTTACAAACACATGAATCATCACACAGATTGAGATATTGCTAGGGGCATGTTTCCATACATTCCCACAAGGGAAGAATTCCACACATTGAGTACGTATGCACTACGAGACCTTAAAGCATGCATGATCCTTAATGAAAGGCATATATAATTTACTACTTTCACAAGGTTAGAACTTGTGCCTAATAATAGAAGAAAGATGACACTTACATGGAAACCTAGCTTATTGCACCATTCATAGCAAATTTAGCAATATGTCTACACAAGATAGCATCTTCCTTAAAGGCTTGAGAACTTGGTAAGAAAAACTTCTCAACTTAATAAAGATACAATCTTTTCTTGTTACCCTAAGAAAGATTTGAACTTGCACGTAAATTCATTTAATTAACAAAAGGGGACAACCTCATCTTAAGGCATGCATTAAAACATGAAGAGATTTAACTTCATTTTATTACATCTACCATGCAATTGACACACTAATAGGGTTAGGAATTCCTACCTCAAGGCTAGGATGAAGCAATCCCCCATCAATTTCAAGAAAAATTCTCTCTAGCTCCATCCTCAAGCCCAAAACCCTATTTCAATTTCTCCACAATTAGGGCTACCATCAATTCAATAATCCCCAATTAAATTGAAATGCATAAATCATAATAAATGGGGTATGAATGGCCTACCTTGCTTGGAGAATCGAAATAATCTTCCAAATTCCATGAAACCCACCATCTCTAAGCCCCATGCCCTACATCTCAATTCATCTTCTTGCAATTTATCCCCAAATCCTATCTCCATGAATCTCCCCAAACCTCTCTTCTTCCTCCTCTTTCGATTTCTCTTCTCTTCTTTCTTTTTTTTTTCTTCCTTTTTTTGATTCAACTGGCCAAAAGGGGAGGGGGTTTCTTTCGGCACTAAGAAGAGAAGAAGGGGGAAGGTCGGCAGAGAAAGGGGAAAGGAGAGGGGGAGGAAAAGGAAAGAATAAAAAAAAGAGGAGAGAGAGAGAGAGAGAGGAATGTTGTAGAAGGGATTTAGAAATTTCTTTAATTGAAATTCTTCTAGAAATCCCCTTTAATCACAAGTTTGACATCCCTAAAATGAAATCTCTCTTCCCTCTTCCTTCATGACAATTCAAGCACATCCATCTTGCTCAAGGGCCATCACTAAATAATTAAAACACACACATCACTATAATTACAACTTTGCCATAACCCAAATTTACTAATAATAATAATAATAATAACTAGCACCAATGAATCTCATTAAATAACCATAATAATAATCTCCTCAAAATAATTATCTTAAAATAATCTGCATTTAAATAATATTTAAAGTACGTGTTATTATACACACCCACCAACTCAAACTCACTACACATTCATAAATCCAACAACGCCAATCCTTTTCTACCTCGTATACATCTATATTCATCCAATAGGTCATCCAACACATCATTACCATATACACTACGTAATTTCTATTTGCACCACACCATTCTTCTATACACTACGAAGGCACCCGACACAATACACACTCATTCAAGTATACGTATACTACATACATCAATCAAATAGACACACCCTAGCGTACATGGCACTAGGGCCATTACATGAAGAATGGGATCGAAACACAGAAGTTGACCTGAGTCTTGCCCGCATTGACCCGACAGGCTGGGTAGAAGTTGCCAAGAAGTAGTTGACTGGAAATGCTCGAAACTGGTGGGACACTGAAGAAGCCCGTCTTGTCAAGCCCATCAACTGGACCATGTTTCGAGAGCGATTTGACGCTCAATACTTTTCTCGGTCAGCCAAGAGGGAACTGCAACAACGTTTCATCGACCTGGAGCAAGGCAATCGGACTGTTGACGAATACGAGGTAGAATTTTTAATGCTTAGTCGATTCGCCCCGCACATGGTAGAAGATCCCGAAGACTGTGCTTATCAGTTTCTCCTGGGACTGGACTTGGACATTCAGACTTCAATGTCTTCGACGAATTTGACTACACATCAGGAAGTGTTGGATGCTGCTAGGAAGCATGAGCTCATTGTAAAGCGAAACAAGGAGCTTCAGATTGGAGGGAGTAGACGTCCACCGGAGCCACCCAGGGCAATCTTCGACCTACTCAGACTGCACAATTCAAGAGGCATGCTGCCCCCGACCAACAATCGACCCCAGCTGGTGTGCTTTCACTGCAAGCGGATTGGTCATGTCAAGAAGGACTACTGAGAGCTACAGAATCAATGCTTGATATGTGGAGCATCTGCACATGCTACCAGAGATTGCCCTCGCCGCACCAATAAGCCAATGACGGATGTACCTTCTGGTCCTATTCAGCGTGGAGCTCCTGGACCTATTCAACATGGACAACCTCTGGCTCCACAGCAGAAGGCTTTTGCACTAGCAATGCAGAACCAGTCGAGGCGTCAGGTTTTCACCATGACAGCCGCTGAGACTGAGACTGATGAGCAAGTGATATCAGGTAATACTTAAACCCTTCTTTTATAATGCTTATGGTATATGCATGTGTTACTTGTCTATCTTTTTAGCTAAGACATATTTCCTTTGTACTAGGTGTTGGCTTAATAGCCTCTCATCCAGCCCTATCGCTTTTTGATTCTGGAGCCACTCGTTGCTTTATATCCCGAGGATTTGTAGAGAAACATTCTATTCATGTTGACTCTCTATCAAATTGCTTGAACATCACTACTGGGAGTGGAGTAGTGAAAACTTCTAGTGGCTGTCGGTCTTGCCCTATAGTGATTTGCGGACACGAGTTGTTCGCAGATTTTATGATAGTCGACATGCCAAACTTCGATGCGATATTCGGCATGGATTAGTTAGGAAATTTCTACGCTACTATCGATTGTCAGAAAAAGAAAGTAGTGTTTGAAATTTCTGATCATCTTGTGTTTGAATTCATGAGCGGAGAGCGTTCACTTGGGCCTATCAAGTTTCGGGCCAAGCCAAACGAAGTAATCATTGTATCGATGCAAGTTGAGCCCGAGAAGCCTAGAATGGTTCAAGAATTTGCAGACGTATTTGCTGACGATATTTCAGGATTACCACCTGATCGAGCTCTGGAATTCACTATCGATCTTATGCCGAACACTCAACCTATTTCGAAGACTCCTTATCGCATGGCTCCTGCTGAATTGGAAGAACTTCAGGAACAACTAGACGACCTATTACAGAAAGGATTGATACATCCCAGCATATCTCCTTGGGGGTGCGTCAGTTCTTTTGGTCAAGAAGAAGGATGGGTCAAGAAGGATGTGTGTGGATTATCGAGAACTGAATTAAGTAACCATAAAGAACAAGTACCCGCTGCCGCGCATTGGCGACATTTTCGATCAACTTGGAGGATCGCGAGTATTCTCTAAGCTGGATCTCCGAAGTGGTTATCATCAAGTGAAGGTCAGAAGTGAAGACATCCCGAAGACGGCATTCCGGACCAAGTATAGGCACTATGAATTTGTAGTCATGCCATTCGGTGTGACTAAGCCCCAACAGTATTCATGAACCTTATGAACTTGATCTTCTATGAGTTTTTGGATAAGTTCATGAATACGCCCCAGCAGTATTCATGAATACGCCTCAGCAGTATTCATGAACATTATGAACCTCATCGACGACATCTTAGTCTACTCGAAGGATGAAGAAGAGCATGTCGAGCATGTGTGGATTGTATTGGAGACCTTGCGACATCATCATTTATATTCCAAGTACATCAAGTGTGAATTTTTGCTAGACCAAGTCACCTTTCTTGGGCATGTGGTATCAGGAGACGGTATCTCTGTCGATCTGGAGAAGTTCATTTCAGTCAGGAACTGGCCGACTCCTCGATCAGCTACTGAAATCCGAAGTTTTCTTGGATTGGCTGGCTATTACCGTCGATTCATCAAGGACTTCTCGACGATTGCCGAGCATATGACTCGCCTGACAAGGAAGGATATCAAGTACATCTGGTCTGGGGCTTGTGAGCAAGCATTTGAAGAATTGAAGACGAAGCTGACGACTGCACCAGTGTTAGCTATACTAGACAGAACTGGAGGATTTGAAGTTTTCTGTGACGCATCTGGTAAGGGCCTTGGATGTGTCCTACATCAGCATGGTCATGTGGTCGCATATGCTTCTCAATAGTTGAAGATTCATGAGAAGAATTATCCAACTCATGACTTGGAGTTGGCTGCTGTCATATTTGCTCTGAAGATTTGGAGGCATTTTCTTTTGAGCAAGCAAGTAATGATCTACACCGACCACATGAGCTTGAAGTATATTCTCTCAGAAGGAACTCAATATGAGGCAACACAAATGGGTAGAGCTTATGGCGGATTACGACATCGATCTTCAGTATCATCCATGAAAAGTGAATGTCGTACCAGATGCATGGAGTAGATTACCAGCGATCATGACTCTCTCGGCTCAATGGAGACTTCATCAGGATATACGTGAGATGAAGGTTGAAGTTATTTTACCCGGGACTTCTGCGTCATTGATGAATATGCAAGTTCAGTCTACTATCGTGGATCGAATAAAAGCTGCCCAGACTGGAGATGCGAAGTTACGAAAGATCAGGGAGCAAGTCGAAGCTGGACTTCGGACAGATTTCCTGATTCATGAGGATGGTTCATTGAGATATGGTAGTAGGGTTTGTGTGCCTTCCGGTGATATCAGAGATGAACTATTAAATGAAGCACACAACTCTCCTTACTCTATTCATCCTGGGGGCACCAAGATGTACAAGGATCTTCGTCTGAACTTTTGGTGGCATGGAATGAAGAGACGTGTGGCTCGAAGTATTGCTAAGTGCCTTGTGTGTCAGCAAGTGAAGGCTGAACATCATCGCATTGCTGGACTACTTCAACCCCTGCCAATTCCAGAGTGGAAATGGCAGCACATCACTATGGATTTCATGACTGGACTACCTCGGAGTATTAAGCAGAATGATGCGATTTGGGTGATCGTTGACCGATTAACCAAATCAGCACATTTCATACCCTTTCGAGTGGGGCAATCTACAGAAATACTTGCTAAGAAGTATATGGAGGTAATGATTATCCTATACCTTTAAACCTTCCTTCTAGTATACGTTGTGATGTAATCGATAATCATGCAAGAGATTGTTCGATTGCATGGAGTTCCTGTGAGCATCGTCTCTGACCGGGACACTAGATTCAAATCTCAGTTTTGGAAAAGTCTGCAATCCAATCTGGGTACCAGTCTTAGTTTCAGTACTGCATACCATCTGCAGATGGATGGTCAATCAGAGCGTACTATCCAGATATTGGAGGACATGCTACGAGCTTGTCTGCTGGATTTCAAAGGCTCGTATGAAAATCATCTACACCTGGTGGAGTTTTCCTACAACAATATCTACCAAGCCAGCATTGGCATGGCCCCATTCGTAGCACTCTATGGAAGGAAGTGTCGATCCCCGCTGAGTTTGGATGACATTGGTGATCGAGAATTATTGGGACCTGAGATGATTGTTGAAACTGTGGATGTAGTGCGTAACATCATAGACAAGCTATGCATTGCACAAGACCGATACAAGCATTGGGCCGATGTCAAGCATCGTCACTTGGAGTTTCAACCAGGAGATCATGTTTTCCTTAAGATATCCCCAAACCGAGGAGTCATACGTTTTGGGAGGCGAGGCAAGCTCAGTCCAAGGTTCGTTGGACCATTTGCTGTGTTAGAGCAAGTTGGAGAGGTAACTTATCGCCTAGCTCTACCGCCGTCATTGGAGGGGGTACATAATGTTTTCCATGTCTCCCAGCTGCGTCGTTATATCAGTGATCCTACGCATGTGGTTGATCATTCGGAGATCACAATGCGGCCAGATCTTACCTATGAGCAGCAGCCAGTACAGATTCTTGATCGGCGTTAGAAGACTCTTAGGAATAGAGTTGTTGATCTCGTAAGAGTGATGTGGCATCATGACTCGCCAAAAGAATCTACCTGGGAGCGAGAGGACGAGATGCGAAGACGTTACCCCTACCGTTTCCCTACACTGTAGAGAATCCCGGGGACGGAATTATTCTAAGGAGGGTATGATGTAACAGCCTGTATTTTTAGTCGTGTTTGATTGTTGCATGCCTGTATTTTTACTTCAATCGTCCGGATGTTTTCGTCCGATTGATTTTTCTTCCACGCGTCGACGCGAGCGTGTCTCTGGTTTTAGTTTTTACCGTGGCGTAACTATTTGCTTATTAACCTTAACTAGTTACTTTTAGCTAAAATTAAATTACTAATTAACTAATTTACATTAACCATAACCTTACCAAATTGAATCCCACCGAAATATACCGGTGAGATCAAACATCCCTCTTCAATTACCCCACCCCCACATCCAGCTCCCCTTATCAGCTGGCTGCCCCCTTCCAATGTGTTCTTAAATCAACAACAATGGCAACAACAGTATGTAATTCCATCTCCCAGCATTTCCACAAACCAAATCCAACATCAAATTCAGCCCGAATTCAATCCAATTTCAGCATTTCCTTCCCCAATTCAAACCAATTTCACAATCCTCTCTTCTTTCAACCAATTTCCATTCCTTCTCCTACCAAACAGCAAACCAAACCCAACCCAAAATCAATCAAATCCCCAAATCAAAACCAAAAACCAAAATCATAAGAGAGTGAATCAAATTGAAATCAATTTCAGATCAAAAATCAATCCCTCTCAGCCCTCACCTCTCCCTCTCCCTCACTCCCCCTCCCTGCCGGAGCCCCGCCTGCGCGCGCCGCCGCATCCCAGGCCGACGCCGCCCTGCTGCAGGCCGCAGCCCCGCTGCGCGCGCCGCCGCCCCGCTACAGGCCACCGCCGCTACCGCGCCTCAATCTGCCGCCGCGCCCAGGCTGCCCCCCGACTCCCCCTTGCTGCCTACGCCCCTTGTCGCCGATCCCTCTGCAAAACAAAAAAGGAAAAAAAAGAAACGAAGAGAAAAAAGAGACAGTTTGCGCGGAGAGGGGTAAGTTAAATATTTATATAGTTAAAACAAATATAAAGTTAAGTGTATATTATATATTAGTTTAAAGTTATATATATATATATATATATATATATATATAAAGTTATAAAGTTATATAATTTAAAGTTATGTACTATATTAAAAATTGTTGGTTAAGTTAATATTAGTTTTTTGTTAATGTTATAAAGTAATTAAGTTAAAAGGTTTAATAGTTAATGTTATTAATAAAGTTAAATTTATATTATATATTAGTTGTTAGTTATATGTATTAGTTTAATATCATTAGTGTTATTAAAAGACCAGCATGCTAGTAACTATGTTAGCTTCAGTAAGTTGTTAGTATAATAATTTGTTTGTTAAAAGATCAGTATGTTAGTATTAATATGATGTTAATATAAATAATGTTAGTTTCATAATAATTGTAAGAATATGTAAATAGTTTGTTAATATTAGTTAGTGATATAAATGATATTAGTTTATAAAATGTTTCTATTAGCGTATGACTATTAGTCTAATATCACGAATCTATGACGCGGATAAAGCGCGCCTCACGTTACCATCACATGGACACCCAACATCACCTCAAGGCAAGTATTTTATCGTAACTAAATTGCAAACTGAGCTATTTAACCTTACTGCTAAAATCTCACTTTTAATTTGCTTGTCAACTTTAGAAGCTGAACTGCATGCTTTTATTATGCTAGTTGTTTCAGACTTAAATGGACATGTTGTATAATGTTGCTTGTTTGGAACAAATTATTCTCTGCCTACTACCAAATTAGACTACATTGAACAGAGGGCATGCCATAACATATATGTGATACCATCGAATACAGATGGGAAGTAACCTAGGCGATGACTAGACAGACACTTTGGGTGGGGTTGGTTCATGTAGTATAGTTTGTAAGGGTGTCTTGAACACTATACGGCTACTTCCATACCACACTAATGGAGGCAAGCATCTTGGCCACTTTCCAGATTAGGGATGGCAAGAAGTGTCACGATAAACTCCCGATGATAGGGTGTATCAAGAACATTTTACTCACTCAGACATGGACTTATCACGAGCACAAACAATCAAATACTCAATATACAACTGCTTTACTTTTTGAATTGCAAATTCATACATGCTCGTACTTTACTTTCTGCACTTATTATTCATAAATGTGTACTAACGCTCTTTTGTCCTTTTCTAAGTTATTCTTTATTTCATTACTTTAAATATCTTGCTGAGCTTATCGCTGACATATATTTCAATGTATTTATGAAATATATGTTAGGTTCAGAGACATAGTACATCGAGGACCCTACTTTTGAGGATCCTATCTTAGAGGTGGACCCTGCTGATCAGAGCTACGAGGACGCTGAGATCCTCCCTGCTAAAGGCTAGTTCGAGCTATTTCTATTTCGGTTTTATTAATTAACTTATTGTTTTTCAGGTGTGTTTACTTTCAACAGATTGTACAGTCATGCTAGGCCTTAATTACGTTGCGTACTTTGTTTTAAAATGCTGGTGTTTAAAGTGTACTGACTATTTATGCTGCTTCTGAGAAATTCGCGTGCAGTGACCTGCTTTGCTAATTAACGCTTATTGTGCTTAAGTCAAAGAAGAAAGAAAAAAGTACCTCTTCTTTACTTTAAGCACATGCGGACCCGCTCGTGTCCTCGCTCTCAAGTATAATGGGAAGCGGGGCGTGACAGATGGACTGGAGCAGGAAAAAGCAACTTTCGCACTAGCGCCTTCTGGCGATTGATGAACATTTCTCATGCGCCTGAAACTAGACAGGTGACCGCAAACTCTTTATCAGTCGACTGACTCATAAAGTAGGTTGATGTCCAGAAAATGCAAGTTACACACTTTGGCACACAGACGACTGTAGGACAATTCATAGGCGCCTGAAGATAGACAGACGCCTGTCAAATGAATTTCGTTCGCCTGCTCCAAAAGCTCGAGAAAGAGTCAATAATTATTTGAATTGAGCTATACACAACAGTCGGTTGCAGAAGACTGGCTATGTGCCTGGATCACCCAGTCGCATGTCCTGTCTTCAGCAGTCGCCTGTTGGAGAGCCAAAAACTCAAGTACGAGTTTAAGGCAAGTGGAACCTATATGAATGGTTTTTATGATAATCCTAAGGCTCACTAAGATGGAAAATGCATATGCATGTATGAGTAGACCATCTATCAATGTATTACAATAATCATAAACTCAGAAAGAGAAAAGCAAGTAAATGAAATTACATGGATTACATTTGCTTTTCTTAGAGTTTAATCTTCAACCTTGATGTTTCCCATCATTTTCCTCGCTTTGGCACCTTATGATGAGCTTACCTTCATCCAGATACAAGCTTTGGCTATGCTCCTCTTGACGTCTATCCTTGCACTAAGCTATTAGTCTCCAAATCATACTATTCTTCATTTGATAATCATGAGAATAAACATGAGAGTCATTAGCAACAACATACTGTTGTGATCGTCATCAAAACAATATTGGTCTAAAACACCAATACCTAACATTAATCGTGTATTAAAAATAGGATATGAATGCTGCGTACTAAAGCGAGGCTTTAATAGCGTATTAAGGAGAGGTTTTGAATACTGCAATAGCTGCATCAATCAATTAGCCGTTTCCAACATTTATAATGAGACATCAATGAGCTAGGTCCAAAAAAGGAAAGTCATGGCGTCCAAAAAAGGAAAGTCGTGCACGTCATGTTACGACACGGTCGGTAGGTAGGCTAGCGACGGTGCGCACGCACGTCACGTCATAGCAGGCCGGTGGGCGGCGGCGGCGCACGCTTGTGGTGGACCCATGCTCATGTAAGGTCTCTCCTCTTCACAAAAGAGTCGTACCCCTTGGGTCACATCTCCAAGTCTCTACAACTCCACTAATAAACTCCTCCAAGGCAAATTACCTAAGCAATGTGGGACAAAAAAGTTCGTGGAAATGAAACAAAGGCTTTTGAGAGCCATTATTTTCAACAATCCCCCACTAATGGCTCAGGAAAATAAACGAATAACTCCTGGGTAAAGAAAGGATATATACTTAAGTATCAACGTCTTTTGATTGAATTGATTCATAGTGAAATAAGGCAATAACTTACTTCCTAATGAGTGAATTTCTCTTGAACTCATTAGAGTTCGGTTGAGACCCCCACAACACATATTGTAACCTTGAGTATGTGCAAACATGTGCAAACTCCGCGATACATATCAAGCGCTTTAAGGACATGCGCACACCTCGAGTCTCATGAGTGCTCTAGAAAGACTGCCCTTGTCTATCATAGAAGGCAACCAAACCTCCACACCCACGTAGGTGGTCTATCAAGTGCTTCTCTATAGCACTATCACAAGGGATATGGAACCATTAAGAGTATATTACTCAACCTCTCAAAAGATAATGAGTCCATCAAGTGCTTCTCTATAGCACTACCAAAACTGGTTATGGACTTATCTCAAAGTGAATCTATCAAGTGCTCTCAATAGCACCACCAAAACTTGGCTATGGAGTCAAAAACACTACCACATGCCATATGGATGGAAATGTAGTGTATGTTAAGGATCATATGGCTTCGTTAGACCACACTTGGTATCAACCATATTATCTTAACTCATGGGCTTTTACCACACCCCCTCGACGAATCAAGAACCACTTTCCTTGGCAACCCTTTGGTTAGTGGATCTGCAAGATTTCTTTCGGATCGCACATATTCCAAAGAAATTACTTCATTTTTTAAGGAGTTGTTTAACCATACCGTGCCTGATGCGAATGTGTCTTTTCTTCCTGTTGTAGACACTGTTTTTAGCAACTCCAATGGCTGCTTGAGAATCACAATGAAGGGAATTGATGCAGTTTTTTCCCTCCACAGTGGCAAGTCTGCTAACAAGTTCTTTAACCATTCAGCTTCTTGCCTTGAAACTCAGTTTGCATCACAAAATCCTTCTAAAACTGCAGGAAATCTGCTAAAAATGCAAACTCCAATCAATAGTTCCTTTCAGGTATTTTAGCAAACGATGAAGATCATTCCAATGTTCATTACTAGGGTTATGTGTATAACGACTTAGCCTACTAACTGCATAGGCTATATCAGGTCGAGTACAGTTCATGAGGAACATCATACTTCATATGGTTTTAGCATATTCAGATTGGGAATCGCCTAAATTCTTTTTCAAGTGTATGCTAGGATCATTGGGAGTTCTAACAGGCACAACATCAAAACAGTTGAACTTTTTCAGCACCTTTTCCACATAATGAGATTGACACAAGGAGATGCCACTGGAGTTTCTAATAACTCTAACTCCTAAAATAACATCAGCTTCTCCTAGGTCTTTCATCTCAAACTGAGATGACAAGAAATTCTTGGTATCATTCACAACGTCCAGATTGCTCCCAAAAACAACATGTCATATATAATCACACAATCTGATCCTATTAGTTTAGAATACACACAAGAGTCAGATGTATTCATAATATAGCCATTCCTCACTAAAGTGCTAATAAACTTCGCATACCATTGCTTAGGTGCTTGGTTTAGACCATATAGAGATTTTCTAAGCTTACATACCTTATTCTCTTGACCAACAATCACAAACCCCTCGAGCTGTGACATGCAAATTTTTTCATCTAGGTCACCATTTAAAAAGGCTATCTTGACATCCATTTGATATACAACTGACTCATGAATTACAGTTAAGGCAATTAGAGTCATTATCGTAGCGATCTTGGTCACTGGAGAATAAGTATCAAAATAGTCTAAGCCTGTCTTTTGGGTAAAACCCCTAATCACAATTCTAGCTTTGAGCTTTTCTATTGAACCATTCGGTCTCATCTTTTTCTTGAAGATCCATTTACTACTAATGGGTCTACTACCTTTAGGTAACTCAGTCAATTCCCAAGTTTGGTTAGAAACAATAGAATCAAGCTCGCTTTAAATAACTTCTTTCCAAAAACTAGCGTCAATGGATCTCATTGCCTCATCATAAGTTTTTGAGTCTTCTTCTATCATAAAGGCAGACACAAGCTCATCACGAAGTAGATCTATACATGCATTTTCTGATAGGAAAGCAGTGATAAAGTCAGATCCAAAGCTGGTTTCAGTTCTTTGCCTCTTACTCCTTCTAGGTTCATCAGTAATAGCACTAGTAAAAGTAGGGCTATATGTACGCACATCATTAGATAATGTTAACGAAGAGGGCATAGAAACATTAGTAGGCATAAGAGATATGGATTCCTTTTTCGAAGAAAAAACATGCTCAAAAAAATTCTACTTCTCTAGACTCAGAAATAGAGCGATCTATTAAAGACATGAATCTATAAGAAACACTATGATGAGCATAACCAATCAACACACTACCATAGGTTTTAGGTCCAATGTTAGACGTCTTAAAGTCAGGTAGACCTACTTTGGCCAAATACCCCCACACTTTAAGAAAATTCAGGTTGGGAGTATATCCTTTCCACATCTCATAAGGTGTCTTTTCTAGTTTCTTATGGGGTACACGTGTAAGAACATGACAAGCTGAAAGAATAGCTCCCCCTACATGTCATCAGACATCCCTGAACTCAAAAGCATAGCATTCATCATTTCCTTCAAGGTTCTGTTCTTACTTTCAGCTATACCATTTTGTTGTGGGAAGTAAGGGGCACTATTCTGTTGAGCTTATTGCCGGTATTAAGGCCAACTTCCTTAGCCTTTTAATTGATTATGCATCAACTAGAAACGAAATGAGTGTGTGTTGTCTAGTTTTCCATTCATAACGTCTATGAATGAACATAATCAACAGCCAGAACAATGAATTAGTTATCAATTAAAGAACATATATAAGTGGTTTCCATCATCCATTTGTTCTACTCTGACTGTGTTGATTGTGGCATATATGTCTCTGCCTTCTAGTTTTTCTTATAAAAATAACAATATTCGAAGGAAATAAAATATTAATCAATAGATAATATGTGCAAACTCTCTTTACGTGAACTCATGCATGTATGGATAGATAATAAACATAGCATCTGATGCTCTCCGGATTTACACCCGGAAACTACCGCAAGTGCATGATGTCAAAGCTTTGTAATATAGAAAAATGTCGATCCCACATGGAGTTGATGCTTATATAGTCTTGGGTATTTTCTAGATCTCAGAACAGTGTCATCAAGCGTATTCAAAGATGGTTGTCACGATTATCTCTTAACCGGGTTATCAACAATATAAAGAGACTAGGGCAATAAGAGTCACCACTATGATCGTCGGATGACGGATGTCGATGCTAGGTTAGAATTCTTACGTTGAATTGGCTTTATTAGGGAGAGATTGTCGCATCTAAAATGTAGAACTCATGGCCAACTATCGTTGTGCCACTCGTCAAACGTATCATGTGTTAGCCCCACCTCGTGGATAGACTCACACGATTCGTGCATTATGATCGATAATTATTCTCAATCTCTACTCATGCCCCTATCGTGGATAGAGCTTCAATCTATGAATTGGTGGCTCCCATTGACGCAACTATCGTAGTCATCAATTATTAATATAGGACGTCAGTGTAGACCATCAAAGTACGCGCCACTATCGTGGTCACAAGCTTCGATTGAATTCACTAACGTGCCTAATTAAGTTCATAGGATATTCGTCCAAAGTGCATGACACTATCGTGGTTACGAACCCTATTTGGAATCTCCTATAAACTTGGCTGGATCAAACAAAACACATCTCTTTTATACCAAAGTAACATAAAAATCCTAACTTTACATCTAAATCCTAAGCTCATAGGGCTAATCAATTAGCACTATATAAGACTACTCACAACTCATAGAAATATCAATGGAATATTCAATAAAGGCAAGACAGATCATCATCACAATAAAAGACATTGAAATAAGCATATAAAGTTTAGAGATCATTAACAAAACGTTGTGGAGCAATAGCCAATCGCAGAGAATTAAGAACTCAAGATTCCAAGCAAAACCAATTAATAAAAATCCAATCTTTGCCTTCTACCAAATAGCGACGGCTATGAAAACTCTCTAAGAAAACTAAACTAAAATTAAAACTAAGAAAAATAACAAGTTGCGCGCGTGCACCGTACCGTGTTCGTGGGGATGATTTCTGCTCAGTGCACCTGTTGCATGGGCAGTTTCTAGTACAAATTAAAAATCAACCTCAAAACACAAAAAAAATTGAATCAAAGATTCATGTATAAATTCTAGAATCCTAAAATCTCAAATGTGTAAACACTAGGATTTGATCATTAGTCTACTCGTTGCAAAAAGTTCTATTGTTTTGAAACCGTTAAATTAGATTGATGGCCAAATAATGATAGATTCACTTTTTTTTTTGATACTATGATCATGATGTGTGGAATGCAGCCAATTTTTTTTTAAAATACAAAATAATAATACCTATATGTGTATTCTCTACAAACTATATTCATAAAAAAGTGTCAAACTCCACATTTATTGGGAGTTGGAACACGTGCACTTCGATTATCCTAACCACGATCTGCCTCCGTAAACATCAAGCCAAAATTTTTTATTAAAAAAAAGTCTTGCTTCAAAATTCAAGAAACCAACACACAAACTACAAATTCCATGATTCCTCTCCAATCCCAATGAAGAATCTTCCCTTCAAAAGTACCCACCATCTCCTTTCAAGAGCCAGAAGGCTCTTCTCCTCTCCTCCTCCTCCAATGGACCCCCCTTCCCCAATCGCCGTCAACTCCACATTCTCCTCCCCCTTCCAAGACCATAACCCTGACCCTAATTCGAGCCCTACTCCTCTTCCGATCGACGCCTCGAAGTCCATCCGGAAGCCCCTCAGCCTGTGGCCGGGAATGTACCACTCGCCGGTGACCAACGCACTGTGGGAGGCTCGGTCCAGCATCTTCGAGAGGCTTCTGGATGGTTCCAAGGGGGACGGCCCACCGCAGTCGGAGCTGCTGA
Organism: Scilla litardierei; assembly: GCA_030789695.1. Taxonomy (NCBI): domain Eukaryota; kingdom Viridiplantae; phylum Streptophyta; class Magnoliopsida; order Asparagales; family Asparagaceae; genus Scilla; species Scilla litardierei. The sequence continues at coordinate 38,797,563 of CM061138.1, read as the reverse complement.
CGAGGACGCCGGCGCAGAGCAGGACGAGCATTCGCTACAACTTCTCGAACGATTATATTTTAAGGGAGCAATATAGGGATCCGTGGAATGAGGTCAGGATCGGCAAGCTTCTCGAGGATCTTGATGCCCTTGCTGGTACCATTTCAGTCAAGGTATCCCAATTTTTTTAAAAAAAATTCTACGAGTTTCGTTTTCAAGATTTTAGTAGAAATTTGTGAAATTGCACAGGAGTAAAGACTCTAATATCATGGAATTTGGGGAAACAATTTATTTTTGTGTGCAAATTTTTAGTATCTCGAAGCTTGTTTATTCAGATAATAATGATCGCCATTCGTCTCTTGACAATTCTCGAATTTGGGAATTCATGATTTTATGATTTAGAAATAAAAAAATCAACTTACATGATATTTTGGCATAGAAGCGGCAACTTATGAAAAGGGGGAAATCATGTTAATAGAAATGGGAAAGTTCTCTACTATAAAACGCATATCCAACAGGGAAATTTAATCCGAAATTGCATAAGGGGTGAAGCAGAGTCTGCAGCGCCAGTTTGGAGAGAAGAGCATTCAAATTTAACTACGCAGTAAATTAAGAACATGAAATAGTGGTCGGGTGATGACAAGTTAGGGTTCCATGTGTCTGTTAATGGACATGATGAGAGAAGAAAGTGGGATTAGAAACGGAACATAAGAGAAGCGTTCCAAATTGAAACTTCCAGCTGCTTGTCAAGCTCTGGCTTGTTGTTGAGGATCCGAGTAATTAAAGCTTAACTTATATATGGTAACATGATGTGAGGTGGTGCTTTAACTATGGGAGGGAGTGTTTTATAGCCACTTGGTGGGTCGTGGAATGTGCAATCTGATCTATTCATTGCGAAATCATTCTCTTAAATGTAAATTTATTGAAAATAACTTCACCACTATTGCCACCGCAATCATCATATTTTTGTTAAAAGAGTTGGTACTGATTTAGCATCTTGATGTTAGCTTGACACGCCATTATAAAGTTCTGCCAAATCTTAATTGAGCCTCTTGCTCAATAGGCAACCATTTTTTTATAGAAAATATTGTGATGATGACGGTCACTATGATGGCAATGTTGATGAATATCCTCTGTAGTTACATGGCTATCATTTTAATTTATCTCCATGTAGAGTAATGATCTGTTTTATAGCACTTTGCATATGTAACTAAGTTTCCTCTATGATACTAAATTCCTTGGGCTCATTATTACCATCCAAAACATTGGAAAAAGAAAAAGAAAATCATATTGGTTGGAGTTTATCATATTCCTCTTTTTCGTGTAGACGCCATGCTATTTGGCATATAGAGAAGGAAAAATGTTGAGTGTGGCTAAGATATCAATCGTGCTTTAGGTAAATGTCTGCATAAGATTGAGTAACCTTGCAAAATATGGGTAAGTAATTCCTAGAATAAAACTGGAGTAGCTTCTTAACGGTTTTATCCTCAAGTAAAGCCGATATTTTTATGACTAGTGAAACTTATTGATTTGACGCATATGAAGCGGGTTTAAATTTTATTCTCTCATTCCCAAATGGAAAACTTCTTGCCGTGGAAAACATCAATCCAGTATGTCTTCTTAAGAAGATTATGGTTAACTCTCCTGTTACCAACATTGAACGTAGTTTAGAATGCAATAAAAGTGCCATATGAATGTTCCAGTCCGAGTCAATGAAAAACAAGGTGAACATTATAGCCTAGCAAGCCTCATGCCAACAATCAGTGTTTTCTAATGATTTGAGAGTGTGGGAAAATGATAGTGTGATTGTATCATTGGAACTGGAAATTATATATGTCAAACTTGTTTGAATTTTCCTATTAATAACTAGATATCGGTCACTGGAACTTCAATTGTAAAGCATGCAAAACTAAAAATAATGGATACAATGTATAGATTTTGATTCCTTTTCAATTATTATTAGTTGGGCAACCACCTTGTTTGGATTGTTTCTTATGAATAATATGTGCTGAAAACTCCAGTATTTTGGATGACTAATTTCGTGGGGCATTTCTTGCTTTAAGTCTATTTCTTCATGTTCTCCGTTTTGCCTTCATTTGAGTTTCTGCCGACCTTTCTCGAAGTCCATTTGGAGAGTACCTATACCCAGGCTAGTAACAAGGCTGATGTTATTACTTGGTGTAAAATCCCCAACAGTTCATTTCTGGTTGTTGGTTGTTTGCATTATCGTCTGGGTAATGTTTCTGTAGAAAACTCAATTGTATTCATTCTATAGTTTGAGGGCCATAAAAGCCTGTTTTAATTAGTGAAAAAGAAGATTCATACTTCATTGGTGTTATGTTGAATATCCTAGAGATCATCGGAATCATGCTTTTCAAAATCAATGGCAGATAAAATGTACATGCTGAAATAGCACTACTTTGTGCACAGTATCAATTAGTTTGAGTTTACCACTAATTACGACACTTGTGCTTAAATTTTGGGTAATCATATTATATCTTATTTTGGGACACTTTCGAACTTTAAAACACGGTTATCTTTGAAAGAGATTCTACTGCAGATACATAAGTCTTATCATACACTTCTTGTTGTACACTTTGAGGTAGGGACTTCGTCGAGTATTCAAGTTTTGAAATTATGGGTGCTTCTTTAGGAATGGCTTTGTAGATATGCTGAAAAAATGATGCTCGGTATATTACTGGTGAGCGTGGTGTGAACCATAGTTTCAGTGCTCTACATATCAGGAGGTGCTATAGAGTTTATAACGTAACTTCTGCAGGTATTCAGACTCGGTCAACATGATATTTAACACAAGGCTGATTGGGAAACTTTACATGTTATGCTCCACTATAATACCGTGTTGGATGGATATGACAGATGTTTTCAATCATATTTCAATAGTTGGACCAATTTGTTGATGAATTTTTTTGTTCCAGTTGAATTAGGGTTTACATGTTATTCTCCACTATTTTAACGTTGTGCTGGATGGATATGAAATGTTTTCAATCATATTTCAAATAGTCGGACCACTTATTTGATGAAATTATTTTATGCCATTCGAATTGAATGAGGTTTTAGACCGACTTCAAGCATAAAGAGCAGAACCGGGACATAGTCCCAACCCACAGTGAAACATCTTCTAGTTTTAACTTGTTCCCTTATTGTAATTATTTACAGATGTCATGGAAGTTGGTAGTTCTTTGATTAGGGCTTCGATCGGCTCTTACATATTTTGAATCCAGAACATAGTGGTTTATGACAGTCAAGTTGACAACTATTTGTTAAAAACTCAGTCTGTTTTGAGGAATAAGGAGTTCCACAAGTTCTGTTGCTTCATTGACACCCTGTTTTGTTGGGAAACCATAGAGTTATATGGCATGTCATTGTGCACTTTTGTCACGCTGGCCTCTCACAGCTCTGATGTTTTTGCTATCAAACCGAATGCTTTTTACCTTTATTAAGTTTTGACGTTTATTTGCTGTGTAAATGAGTGCAGCTCATGAACGTCTTGTATTTGAGTATCAACATCAGAATTTGTATGTTTAATCATTTTTTCTGTGTCAGCACTGCTCTGATGATGATAGCACAACAAGGCCTCTGCTGTTGGTCACTGCTTGTGTAGATAAGATGGTCCTGAAGAAGCCAATTCGTGTAGATACTGATCTAAGAATAACTGGGGCTGTCACATGGGTTGGCCGTTCGTCAATTGATATTCAGATTGAAGTTACTCAGACAGATGAAGGTGCCTCTAAATAGCATAGAACTGATTAGTCAAGGGACTGATGAATGTTTATTAACAAATTATTATTATGATCAAACATTTCTGATTGCAGACTTAATACATTGCTTGTTTGTCAGATAACTCGAATGCATTGGATGACATAGCTTTGACAGCAAATTTCACGTTTGTTGCACGCGACTCAAAGACGGGAAAGTCTGCTCCTGTAAACCGCCTTTCGCCAGAAACTGAAAAAGAGAAGTTACTTTTCGAAGAAGGCGAAGCGAGTGATAAAGTTCGGAAGAAGAAGAGAGAAGAAGAGAGAAGAGAATTTGATAAAGGTGGGCATTTGTTCCATTGCCAGGCAGGGAGACTTAAGGCTTTGTTGGCCGAGGGGCGGGTGTTCTGTGATCTGCCTGCTTTAGCAGACAGAGATAGCATTCTCATTAGGGATACCTGCCTTGAGAATTCCCTCATATGTCAGCCTCAGCAAAGGAATCTCCATGGGCGCATTTTTGGAGGGTTCTTAATGCATAGAGCATTTGAACTGGCTTTTTCGACTGCATATGCCTTTGTAGGACAGATGCCACGTTTTCTTGAAGTTGATCATGTTGATTTCTTAAAGCCTGTGAGTGCCTCACTTCCATTTATTTGAGACTAATGGGTTCTTGTCTTTGGCCTCTGTGGGCATCCATGAATACGCATAAACATTATCTCCTGTTATAAATAGGGAGGTTTTCTTTTATAGTTTAATTATATCAATGTCATAAAATCTGCTATCAGGATTAAGAAATATCTGTAAAATATTTTGTGACTATTCATTTTTAGTTTACATGATTAGCAAGTTGCATTACTTCAATTAATTGCTTTTAAAAATTAAACATATCGCCACCATAATGTTTTAAGTGTGATGTTGTTAAATGCTTTGTTTCTACTTGGTAGGTGGATGTAGGAGACTTCCTGCGACTCAAATCGTGTGTACTGTACACACAACTTGAGAATCCTCAGCAGCCTCTTGTCAATATTGAAGTCGTGGCTCATGTGACAAGGCCCGAACTTCGGACCAGTGAGGTATGCCTATCGCATAGGCTGGATTCCAAATTAAGGAGATCATCTAGTCTGTTGGGTTTATTATCCAACTTAGCTTATTCAGAGCATTGTATGCAGCCATCCAACCTTATATGTTTGCGTTCTGGAACAGGTATCAAACACATTTTACTTCACATTTACTGTCAACCCCGACGCGCTGAAGAATGGTTGGAGGATTCGCAATGTGGTTCCTGCAACAGAAGAGGAGGCACGTCGCGTACTTGAACGCATGGATGCTGAGAACATTGACAGTTAATTCAGTTGTTTTTGCTGTCTACATTCTCTGAGGAATGGAGGCACTCGGATACTCTAGATACCAAACTATTCATTTGAGGTAAAGTGTAGATCAAAGTGCACTTATACTGGCATACTTGGCTCATATAATTACCTTGCTGAAATAATTCACATAAACTTTCTTATATTGTTGATTAAAGTTTTAATATGTAGGGGAGGTAACAGCTTTTACTTATGTATATGATACCCAAGAAAGGCTGTAACAGATACTTGTGTTAAGTCGTCATTCATATAGCAAATACATGGCCTTTTCCCTTTTATTCCATCCATGGATGCCGCATGGTTTTATGTGAATTAAGCATCTCTGCTGCCTTTCTTTTTCGAAATTTTTCTACTGTTTACCCTTTTTAATGGGCATGTTTCCTGTCAGTATGTTGTGTGTCATTTCCCTTGAACCCCCCCTCCTTCGCTTCTCCAAATTGAATTCCCAAGTAAATAATTGATGCCGCGGCTGCGGCTGCGGCGATGGCAAGTCTTTACTCCATTCATTTATACCTGTAGTTTTTTCAAACCGAACACAAACTAGTAGGTGCTCAAGGTCCTCAACTCTACATCCATAACAAAGGCTGGGGACACCAACACCCATTCCACGAGTCTCTAAGAACACCCCCATAGGCACCACTTCACCCCAGGCTTTCCACACACAAACTTAAGATAATGTGATATCAAACTACCCCCGCAACAAATACAATGCCCCATCACTCACATCCCAAACAAAAGACCAACAGTTGGGCTTGTGAAATTATTCAAACTCTTTCGCACCAAACATATTCATTAACTTTATAACATCACACCTTTTAAAATTTAGTGTAAAGTAGCTTAAACACACATGCGCTTAATCCAGTTTAACATCGCATATGCCATCAGTTTCTATGATAGCACCTCTTGACTGATGATTTTGTTAGATAATTTGTGGAAAACACGAAGTGTCCTTCAAAGAATCTACTTTAACTCACCTTACACTATTTAAATATCTAGTTTAACATCCATATTTTGACAGAATATCTAACAGAATAGTGAGACAGGAGAGGTTATCCTAAAACTGATAATTTAAGGGATGTTAAACTAGATTCGAAAGCACAGAGATGGTTAGCTAATTTACCCCAGAATTAATTAGCTGGCAAAAGGGAATGAAAAAAGCATAATGACGTGGAATTAGAACAAGTCAAATGGAATTAGAATAAGTTCTGTTTTTATTCGTTTGAGAATAAAACCAGAACCTAATAATAATTTTCTGCCGGGAGGGGGGTGGTGTGTGTGTGTGTGTGACAAAAAAGGTTCTGTTTTTATTCTCAAGCGAATTCCCGCAAAAAAAAAATGTCGCACAAAAAACTGCACACTTTACGGTTTCTAAAGCTTAGGGCCTGTTCTTTTGTAGGAAAGTATAATTGTGAAAGTTGAGAAAGGGTGGAATCTGATGAGAGAGAAATTGGTGTGTAGTGTGTTCTTTTGTTGGAAAGTGGAGTTAGATTGTAGAGTTGAAAAGTTGAGGTGGGTCTCACTCTGTGTAGTGTGTTCTTTTGGTTGAAGAAAGTTGGATGAAGAAAGTGGTGTGGGGTCCACTCAAGATTAATTTGTGCTATTTATACCTAAACTAAATACTAAAAATAATTATATTAATATAATATAATATCTAATTAATGTTTAATTTAATTAATCAAGTGTAAATAGTGTACTAATGAGTGCATTTAGCGGGGGCCCACCCTGATTCACGCGCTGGAGCAAAAACGAAGCAAAAAAAAAAATTAATACGGCAAAATTCGCTGATTGGTGGAGGGGAGAGTGGGGCCCACATGAATTACGAGATTCCGGCGTAATCCGAGCTATTTGCTGCGCTTTCAAACGGCCACAGGGATTCTTTGTTTTCTCTGCCACGTAGGACTTTCTTTCCCACGGGCCAAGAAGCCAAAAGAACAAGCACAAAACCCTTCCCGAAGGAATCCTGTAAATTGTCAGGAAACAGTGCGTAAACAGTGTTTTTTAAACTTTCACCCTCACTTTCGCAGAAAAGAACAGGCGTCTACCCATCCATTATTATTGTACCGATGTTCATATCGAGAGTGCCGTGGTTGGATCGAAAGGTCCTAAAAGATGCGAGAATTTTAAAAATTCCAATCTTTTTCTTCACCCTGATTTAACCAATCACATCTTGGGATCTGCACTCGATCCTTAAAATCATTACTTGAAAATAGACTATACACACCGCAATCACTCAGACTAAATTTTTTGTGTGTGCCAAAAAGAGAATACCTGTCGCTGGACAGATATTCTATTTTGGGCAAATTAAACGGTCTACACCACACTCAGTGTGGTGCATATAGCATAGGCTTATTTAAATTGATTGTGACGCGCAAATGCATGTAATTCAAATCGTGCATTTGTGAAAAGAAACGTATACAGAGTTTGCCAATGCCTTGTATTATCATATATATATTTTTAGTTGCCATACGATTTTCTTACCTCTGGGAGATATAATCCGTTTCATTTCTTTCTGTCCTCTGTTATAAGCTTACGTATTGTAGGTGCCTGAGTTTCAGTTAGGCCCATCAGCAATGGCCCCGGCTGTCCCGCTGGGCAAAGAGTCAGTCATTGGAAATCTCTTGATCCAGCTCGGGAGGTTAGCCCGACCTCACCTCAGCACATCCCTGTCGAGACCTTCCCACGGTCAGACCTTTCGGTCTCAAGGCTCAAACGCCAACCTGCTCGGCCAATCAAGGCCACAACACCTAGTAGCCTCATGTGACCAGCCAGCGTCCGTTGCAGATAGCTGTCACCAGACCCATCCAAAACATACGGAACTGGCAGTGCCGTCGGAGGAGGCACGTGCTACCTTTTGGCAGGGGGACGCAGCACCGACTTTATCAGCGGCAGTTACGACGAGCACGTCCTGAATTCCTGGTTGCGCCTAAAACCCTGTTGCTGACTGGTGATTCGGTTACAAAAGAGAACGGTGGACCACCTGACGTGGCAGAGCTGTCCTCTGACCCTATAAATTGAAGGGAATTCCCCTCCATAAGGTACACGAATTCCTCTAATAGAAAACCCTTGCATCTTCAACAAACCCTTAGCGACAACTACCTCTAGCCGACGCCACTCACTGTGCTTAAATCTAACTTAAGCATCGGAGGGCCACCTCCCTCTGGTGAGGCTAACGAGCTTTTTATTTGTTTGATGATGATCTTCACTCTTATCCCGGTGAAACCCATCTGTCCGGGCTCATTCTGTTGCGAGGATACTCGTCTTTGCGGCCTGGGCATGTTCAGTGAGAGATTCTATGCATCAACATGTACTAAATAGCAAACAAAGAGGAAATTGAATAAAATTTTCGGGTAGTTTGTTGAAACCTTGTTATCCTGTCAGGCCATCTAGTTTAATCTCTCTCTAATATGGTTTTTTGGTTTAGCATCCACCAGCTGACAGTTCTATTAGAAACTCTAATCGTATAGCGGGTACTAAAACCAGAATTGAGAAAATACCGAGATGTTTAATGTAGTTTAGCAGAGAGATATTTAATCTATCGCATGAACCCAAGCTAACGAATATCTTTACCGTCAGCCATGGGATGTTAAACTAAAAATTGACAGTACATAATGATTTCAACTAGATGTACCGATGGTAAGTGGATGTTTAAACCAATTACCCCTTTTATAGGGCCTCCAGGGTTGTTGTGGGATGAGAAAAGCTTGGCAGGGTTACTTCTTACTCGTAAAAAGGTAAACAAACGAAGAAAACAGAACAAAAGAATAACGAAGCAAATTTGCTTTTGGCTCTGCAGCAACAGAATGCAAATCCAAATACACTGAACAAGCAATTTCACTTCAAGAACACAATCTCATTCATCATCTCAGCCAACTTTCCCATCTTATCCATTCCCCTCTGCAGCAAGCCTTTTCCACTGTATGTAAATATAGATACATAGGCGATTTCTGCAAGTACAAGAAAAGAATAAAAATTCTCATGGTATCCGATTTATATCCACCAAAAAAATTTGCCCCCCCTGGATGCTGCCGGACTCAACAGAAAGCATCAGCCATTATGACGACGAAGATGAACTCTCGTCATCTGAGCTTTCAGGCCTCATTGCCCGAATCTTAGGAAACAACGGTGGTAGTGTCGGATTTACAGGCACTGGAAACTGGCGTGCTGAGCTTGCGATGCTTCGCTCGTTGATCTTTCCTACCTCCTTGCAGACCTGATCAAGAATCGACAAGAAATCCCTAACCACCATGAAAATCCTGAAAGGGTGAGCTTCTTCCTTGGCCGAATTCCCATGGAAGTACTCGGTTATCTCCTTGACCAAAGACAATGCAACGCTCTCCTGAGCTTGAACCTTAATGATCTCATCCTCCGCCTTCTTTAAAAATCTGCTCATGGTTTCATGGAACTGCTGGCTGCTGCTATTTGAGTTCAATGCCTCGTTCAACCTCAAAACATCTGCGATCTTCCCGATGCCACCAGCTAGTTTCGAGACATAGCTGCTGATGACCTCAGAGTCCATGGCAGCTGCCTTTTTTACATTGGCAAGCTCGCCACCAAGGCCGGCCACGGTTTGGAGGCCGAGCTTCTTGCACTCAAGGTCATTTCGGAGGGTGTTGGCCTGGGTTTTGGCAGCAGAGAGGCGGGAGCCCTCAGTCCGGATGATTTCTTGAACGACGAAATGCAGAAGAGTCGTCTTCCCGTCTGTGCCCTTGACGTCGACAAGCTTGAGCAGGGTGTCGAGCTTGAAGGCATGGGCATCGCCACGATTGGTTCCAACGTTCATGCGGTTTCCAGTCTTGAGGACGGCCTCTAGAAGCTTAAGGAATAGCCTGCTGTTCCTTAACTCATCGCATGCTGCCTGTGAAATGCAGCATATAAATGGTTAATACCAAGGTACTAGAATGCAGCTAATTTATTTTTTTTGGATTTGCAGACAGATTTGTATAGACATAGGTAACATTAGTCAATAACTCTTAGCTAGTCAATTGTTTGGGTTTTCAACTTTATCAGTAAGCCTCAACTAGTCCAACAACGCATGTGCACTACAAAGAAAAGACAGTTGCCATGGGATGCCAGGACATTGACAACATATGTGCCGAATTTTTCAGCGTGCAAACATCTGTAATTTTACTCAACTTTTAGGAAGGCATACATAAAACAAGCAATGCAGCACAGAAAACAGTTGAGCAACTATGAATTTTATGTTGCTGTTATACAGATGTGGAGCAATTAGCAAGTCGAATTATGACTGCAGGTGCATGTCTAACCTACTTAAATTACCTGAAGCTCGAACATGATATACAGTAAAATTTCCATTAGAATTTCTTATGAGTTGCTGTTGTTTTTTTTGGTGTAAACTTCAAGGATAACATGGATATTGGTATGCCCGGGCAAATTTAATAAAAAATATAATCAAAGGTAATTGATATTAAAATTCAGACAAGGCCGCTTGGATGGTTGACACCATCCAACTATGCATATTAAATTCTACAGCCATTAAACTGAGATGATAGAGTGATCATTCACAGCACAGGACCAAACAATTGGGACTTAATTTATGTTTCGTAGTATGGAAAGTGATGAAGCGGTGATCAGATCTCCATTTATTGTATTTTATGTTGGTATTCACAACTTTTGGCTAATTTGCACTAAAATCATCGCTCTTGGGTGTCAGGAATTGGGGTATAGTTTTGTATGACTTGTGAGCAAGTTATTAATCTTGATCATAACCAAAATAACATGCAGCCGATAAGCCCTTAATATTTGGGAGTAATCTATTTGGGGGTAATCATAACCAAAATAAATCGCTCTTGTTTCTTTTTTTTCCAAGTTATGATTATTTGGGAGTAATCTATACACATTAAAAATCTCAACAGACCAAAATCAAGTAAACCATGTTGCGTGATTTATGTGTCATTTCCTGCGCTGTAGCACAAGTACAAATGGTTCTTTTTTTTCAAGTTATGATTATTTGGGAGTAATCTATACACATTAAAAATCTCAACAGACCAAAATAACATGCAGCCGATAAGCCCTTAATATTTATGTGTCATTTCCTGCGCTGTAGCACAAATACAAATGGTTCTTTTTTTTTTCAAGTTATGATTATTTGGGAGTAATCTTTACACATTAAAAATCTCAACAGACCAAAATCAAGTAAACCATGTTGCATGCATAATAGATATATGCTATCAGTGCAAGAAAGTTTCTGTGATTGCATCAAAAATCCATAGGGTTATTAATACTTTTTTCTATTTTTGATTATTTGGGAGTGATTTACATGTACTAAAATCCCAACACGAAAAACAAATGAACCCATGCCTATTAGAGTGTTAATCAGACCGTTCCAAAAATTTAAAATGATTGGGTTCACTTGCAGGTAATGGTTGACTAAGTAACAATTTCATCACAGGCTTAAATAGGATTGGGTTCCCTTGCGGGAAACCATTGAATTTGTAACTTGAATTTGTAACAATTTGATCAAGTGAACCCAATATATGTACGAGAATAATGTATATATGTTGTCAAAAAAATTTCTATGCTGGTAACACAAATCCATGGGTTACGAAAAGTTCTATTATTAGGAAACCCGCTGAATTTGCAACAATCCCATCGAAGCTCAAATAGACATATTTTCACTTTATATTTGTATGTTGAGGGTTTAGTATATATATATATATTACTACCAAATAATCAAAAACTAATAAATCAATAACCACATGGATTTATACTGTAACATATGATATTTCTTTTCATGTACTGACAGCATATATCCATTATTCATATATTTTTTGAAGGTTAATTGATTTCATAAATATAGTCGAAAGATACAATCTGCTAGGCAGAATTAGGGGAACATGTGGACTAGGGGAAAAGAGTGAAGACACCCAAAAACCTAGACCCCTAGCACCCCAAAGCTAGCTAAATCCAACTACTACCCATTCATACAACCAGACCAACCAACCACTAGAGCATTATTCCCAGATCAGGTCGTGTGCTCGCTCCAGACTCGCCCCATCTTGACCCGTGAACTCCTGCGAGGAGGAAGTGACACCTGAAACTTCTTCGTCACAGAAGCTCTATTATTCATATATATATATATATATATATATATATATATATATACATACATACATACATACATACATACATATATATATATATATGGCGATCTTCATGTGTGAAAAAAGGGGTTTTCGTACGGTGCAAAAACATATTTTTTATTTTTTTGAAATTTTTTTCAAAATTTTTTTTGATGTTTAATCCATACAATTATATACCCCAGGGAAAATAATGGGTGAACCCGTTGGGGATTAGAGCACACATCCACCCGTTACAAATTTAACGGTCTCAAAACGTGCGAATTTGATGAAATGCTTTGATCGAAGGCCAAATGACATTATTTGTCAACTATTATTTTTTGAGGTGGGTATAACAACATATAATGAGGGTGGAAAAAAGAATTTTTGAAAAAAAATTCAAAAAAAGATAAAATTCTTTTCGCACCGTGCGAAATTTTCTCAATGGAAGATTTACATATATATATATATATATTATATTTGATGAATGTTTTTGAATTTTAGGACTGACTAAGACAAGCTGACTAGGACAAAATGGTTGATAGAAGAACGGCTGAGATTCAATCTTGGGGAATGAATGGTTGAGATGTGAGATTGTGTGGAAAGTTTTGGAGGGAACAATATTTCTGGGAAAATGAAAGTTTCTTGGAAAATGAAACTTTTGGGGGAATGAAAGTTTCTGGGGAATAGTAGAGTGCACACAATTAATGCATTTGGGAAAAAAACTTCAACTTGCACTTAATGCTGCAGATCGAATGCTGCCGTAGATCGAATGATCTCTCCTTCAACGCGGGGCTCACCGTCTCTTCAACGCATGAGTTCAACAAGATGATAATAACTTCTTGCACCGAATGCACCCGCTAATTTTTTTACGCTAATTTTTTGTTCCGCTTGCTGAATTTGTTCTACGTCAAATTTGTTGTTCCGCGCCGAAGGGGCCTACGCCGAATTTGTTCTGCGCCGAAGGCGGCCCCGCTGAATTTGTTATTCTGCGCCGAAGGTGCCTGCGCCGAATTTGTTGTTCCGCGTCAAAGGCGCCCGCTAAATTTTTTCACGCTAATTTGTTGTTCCGCGTCGAATTTGTTGTTGTTGGTCCTCACCGAATTTGTTGTTGCATGTCGAAGGTGACTACGCCGAATTTGTTGTTTCACGCGGAAGGCGTCCGTACCGCTAAATATTTTTACGCTAATTTGTTGTTCCGCACAATTTTGGCTGTGGAAATAATTTTTTGGGGAACAAAGATTTCGCGGTGGAAAATCTTAAATAAACCATGCTCGCGGGCGCAGGTTATGATTAGCATATATATATATATATATATATATATATATATATATATATATAACACAACTGTTTTTGAATCCTAGTGCTGACTAGGACAAAAGGGTTGATAAAAGAACGGCTGAGATTTAATCTTGCGTGATGGATGGTTGAGATGAGATTTTGTGGAAAGTTTTGGAGGGAAAAACATTTCTGGGGAAATGAAAGTTTCTAGGGAAATGAAAATTTTCGAAAAATGAAAATTTTTGGGGAATGAAAGTCTCTGGGGAATAACAGAGTGCACGCTATTACTGCATTTGGGAAAAAAACTTTAACTTGCAATTACTGCTGCAGATCGAATGATCTCTCCCTCAATACGGGGTCCACCGTTTCTGCGACGCATATGGCTACAAGATAAGAATAATTTCCCGCGCCGAATGCTAAATGTTTTTACGCTAATTTGTTGTTCCGTGCTGAAGGCGCCTGCGCCGAATTTGTTGTTCCGTGCCGAAAGAGCCCGTACGGCTAAATATTTTTACGCTAAATTATTGTTCCGCGCAATTTTGACCATGGAAATAATTTTTTGGGAACAAATATTTCGCGGGGAAAAATCTTAAATGAACCGTGCCCGCAGGCACGGGTTATGACTATATATATAGGAATATGGGCCTGAGCTGTCAGCACAGGAAATTTTTCCTGCGCTGACAGCGATTTGGGGCATTAAAAAGTATTTTTTAAAATAATTGTGCAGTTGGTCCTACAACTTGCTAGCTAGCTCCCCATCAAAGTTCAAGTCAATCCAACACCATTTGAGTCCACATTCATGCGTTTCAAAAATGTTGCGCTGACAATTCGATTTTCGGTAGCGGTTTTTTTTGAAACGCATGAACGGAGGGAGGCTCAAATGGTGTTGGATTGACTTGAAATTTGGTAGGAAGCTAGATAACAAGTTGTAGGACCAACTGAAAAAATTAAATAATATTTTTTAATGCCCCAAATCACTGTCAGCTCAGGAAAAATTTTCTGCGCTGACAGCTTAGGCCACATATTCCTCATATATATATTATAATAATGGGTAGCATACGCTATATGAGGCCTTGCCTCATATTCCCTCTCACATAAAGCAACCAAGTACAAGCCCACATGTACTAACATTATAGAAAATTTCATGCTGTACAGGACAAAAAAATCATATTTCTAATAAATTTTTTGAAAAATTTTCATGTTTATTGTACACATGCTAAAACTTACCTGAACCCCCCTAGATAGGGATGAACCCAAAGGGGATTTAACTTTCAATCCACTCGTTATGAAAAATTCTATTGTTCTGAAGCCATTGACTATGCAACACTCGGATCGAGTGTCAAATGGCATTAGATTTTCTTGATTTTTTGTATGTTGATGATCAATGATGTGCAGTGCATATTTGAAAAAAAATTTACACAATAAATGCAAATGGTATATATGTACGGCAGCGCGAGAAAATTTTTCGCGATGACAACACATATATTATTCTTATATATATGGGTAAAGGGATCCTAAGGTGCCTCCTTAGATTCAATCTAAGGAGGCGCCCTCATTTCCCCACATCTCTCACATTTTTTGAAATTTTTTCATGGGTTTGTTGTTCACCTCATGGATGATCAACATACCGAATTTCAAGAGATTCTAATACTTTTTGAGCCCGCACCTACACCTTACAACTTCAGGGGGTTTTCAGCACGTTTGCAGACCGTTGTAGTTGTAAGGGGTAGATTGGGGATCCAAAAGTATTGGAATACCTTGAAATTTGGTATGTTGATCATCCATGATGTGAACAACAATTTCATAAAAAATTTCAAAAAAATTGGGAAATGGAGGAAAATGGGGGCGCCAACTTAGATTAAATCTAAGGAGACATATATATATATATATATATATATATATATATATATATATATATATTGAAAAATAGGTATCAGCTAGCCAAGGAGGAAGGGATCAGCTAGTCATGGTGAAAATTTCCTCCTTGGCTAAAATTTGAATGATTTTAGTGAATTCAAGATCTGAATGATTCATTTCGATCTTCGTGTTCTAAAATCCCACTAATTTTTAAGTGATTTTAAGAAGTTTCACTCGGTCATCTACCCGTGACAAGTTTGACGATTTTGCCATATCAGAACTTTTTATAACGGTTAAATGAAGGATCAAAATCCCTAGTGTTCACACCAAAAGTGATAATTTGGAATTTTAAAATATGAACAAACTGAATGGATACTATCAACGAAAAATGAGAGGAGTGGAGGTTGTGTGCCGATCATCAAAAAATGAAAGGAATGGGGTTGTGTGGGCTAGCCAAGAAGGAAATTTCATCCCTGTCTAACTGGCCTCCATATTTCTCATGTATGGTTAAGACTCATAAACGCCTCCAAAACTTTACCATCCGCTATTTTTAAGATCAAAATCGTTCATTTCGATCTACATATTTTAAAACCCTAAAACATCAAAATATCAAGTGATCAAAATATCAAAATATCGATCTACATATGTTAATCCATTCGTCACACATTTAACGCTTTTGTAAAACCATTAAATTTGTGACATGTGGATGAACGTGCAAAACATCATGAGTTCACCTGATATTCGATGTTTTAGGATTTTAAAATATAAAAATCAAAATGAACGGTTCTAATCATCCAAAAAATAAAGGATGCTGGAGTTTTCGAGGCGCATATGAGGTTAAGCATCATACGTGATACGTCTTATGATACCCAATATTCTCTCTCTGATATGTGTGTATGCATAAGGTTAATGGATATGTGCTATCAGCACATGAAAGTTCCTATGCTGGCATCACAACATCCATTATTTTAAATATTTTTTCAAATTTGTTTGGATTGTATACATTCCAAAAATCTAAATATAAGTGAAACCGAGGAAAATTTGATCATCGATCGGTTTGTTACAAATTTTTTATTGTTCTGAAACCATTGAATTGTAACAGTCAGATTGAGGGTCAAATAGCATTTGATTTACTTGATTTTTGGTATATGTATCTTCCATAATGTGTAGATCGCTCTTAAAAATTTTAAAATTAAATAAAATAATGTGCATCAGCGTATAAATTTTTCCTTGAGCTGACAGCAAAAACATTTTTCTTTTTCTTTTATGTATGTGTGTGCAGATGAAACTGACTCATATAATTATACTTATCATTCCGAAGAAGCAGATAACCATTAGAGAGATGACTGGAATATGTAGCAGAATAAAACTTTTACCTCAAGAGTTTCAAAAGAGTTCTTCAAGTAAATGACTTCTGAATCAAAATTGGCAATGTAAAGCATCGCATCCACTCTTTTGAATGCAAATGGAATATCAATCACAGCTTTGAGAAACTTTTCCGCTGGACCAAGTTTGAACAGGGAGTCATCTTTATGTTCTTTCAATTTAAGCTCTTCCTCTTTGTTAGGGGCCATCTTCAGCAAGGTCTCCAAAAGTTCAGTGCCCAAACTCTCCGTGTTACCTGCTTTCAACAATAAACTACTTTATGAATATATGTTGTAAATATGTCAAAGGATATAGAAAACACAAGCACTGATGGATGCTCGAAAGTCTGCGTTGCTACGACACATTATTCGGCTTAAGTATCAAACAAAACAATACACAAGAACTAAGCAATGAGGCCTTGTAGAATGCAAGAAAGCACAATGGAAAACTTTCACTGCCTGAATTAAATAAAATATGAAATTGAAAAAAAAAAGCCAAAGTGATGAAGTAGTTATAAAGTATTCCGTAAAATTATCAAATATTTCATATCAAGCATCTGCTATATGCATGAGGAATACAAAGTTATGTAAAGATTGAAATGATGATATGGAAGCACATGACGGTGCAGCTTTAGCTTAACATAGTGATTGGTTATCTAGGAAAAGTGGTTCATTTACTCATTTCTTTTTCCATTGCTTAGTGGGCTATGACTTCAACTAGAGCAATTGGTTGTATAAATGAATCTTCCGCCAGTAACATGCAGAACAAAACCATATATAAAGTTCAAGATATACCCCAGTTGTAAATACTTAACTGGTCTGGAACACACTGATGTGAATTTAATCGTCTTGATGGGTTTTAGAACTCAAGATTCTTCCATGAGCAGTTTCCGTCATTTCTATATGTGCTGATTCGACATCTGTATTTCTCAGGCAATTTATAACCTTTGAGAAGAAAAATAATGTTAATACTGTTATGTGGCCTTCCAAGACATTTTTCAGAGGGGATGCTTAGACTTATAACCAAGTGATTAACATTAATGAATCCAGAAACATGATGCATGTCCACCACTGAGAACCCATCATGAATCACTCAATGGCAAGTTCCATCTTGTGTGTATGTTAGCATCAAAATGGAGTGACTAGTGACTACAAAACAGGCCTACTACGAAGTAGGTCTTACTCTTAACATATTTTCTCTCTTTCAAATATGAAAGGGGGGGAAATATAATTAAATAGGTGGACAACCAGTGCATGCCATCCAAATGCAAGCAATTAGGATTAAGATAATAAGTTGACAAACCACCAAGCCCAATCATGTTCTAGGTCACTGATTCTAAATACATCTGAGATGGTAAACAGCCATATGTAACAACCAAAAGACATGCGAATGCAACGTTCTCACTACTAAACTGAGAAGAAGCAAAGCAACTGTGCACTGCAGAAGCATAGGGGACTGGGTGGAGACTTCGAATTCAACCCTAATGTAAGGAATTAGCTTTACATCTTTGCAATACCAGCATACAGATACTATGAAAATTGTGTGCAGTGTTCTAAAGCAAATTGGAAATATTCCCCTATATACTAAGTGTAAAACTACCATGCAAGAAAAAGAGAATAAAAATCAAAATTCTTACCTTCCAAAAGGGCTTCACATACTTCCTCTTTAGTGACATTCAATGCCCTCAACAAAATGGCAATGTTCTGCGACTTCTTCGGATCAAGAACCCTATTCTCCATCCTCGGCAAAGGATGCGCCGCCGGATGCTGCTTGTTCGTCTCCTTCGGCGCTGCATTCGCCGTGTTACAGCCAAACAATGTCTCGATCATCTCCTCATTCACCCTGTTTCGACAATCAGCAAATAAACACCCCATGAACTCTACTTTGCATATCAACAACAGAAACCGAGTTTCAATCGATCAGAAATTCCTACTTGAATGAGCTTGACTTGAGCTGATCCCACACCATTACTCGGTCCGAGCTCGCCCGGACCTTGTCCCAATGCAACGGCTTCAGCTTCGGCATCGGGGTCTCCTCGTTCTTCTCCGCTGAATCCAAATTCTCATCCAACTTAGCAGGCCGCGGATCAACAACCGGCGACTTCAGTCCAACCGATTTCGGCGAAGCATGAACCGGCCGCTTCCGAATTTGACTCTCCCAGTACCCGACCGGAGGCGGAGGCGGAGGCGGAGGCGGAGAGACCAATTGGTTTATCGAAGTTTGCCCTAAAAATGCGGGCTTTCTCAAATCCCGTTCGGATTCACCGAATCTCGCAGGAGATCTCGGGTTCTCAAGCGGCGACGAGGACGGCGACGGTGTGGGTGGCTTCCGCTTTGGGGGCGATGGCGTCAGCGGCCGGAGCGACCGCGGAGGAGGCGGCGGAGGCGGCGGAGGGGATCCATCAGAACGTGGATCCTTCAATTGCATGTCGGATTTCACCGGGCCGGTTCCGATCGGCGACAAAGACCCCGAACCCGAGTCGGAGCACGCAGAATTCGAATCAGGGTACGACGGGGTGCTGATATCGGAGCTCTGAGACCCGCATTTCTCAGCCACGGCGTCAAAATTCCTCCTCGAGCTCGATCTACTAGTAGTAGCATTCTCCGATCCCTTCGGCGAGTAGAACTCATCGTCGGAGTCAGTGTCATTCCCGTAATTATTCCGGGCGTTCCGGGACAGCGGAGGCAGAGGCCTGAGCTCGGGCGATCCCAGCTTCCGGTACGTCGAGTCGGTGGCCGGCACGGCACGGCACGTTTCATCGTCGGCGGGCACGATGGGTTGACCATGAACTCGTGTGTTGCGTGAATTTACGAATGTTCCCATGTAGAGGAACTCGGCAGAGGAGGTCGTCGGCGGCGGCGCCGCCGACGTGGCAGGAGGAGGGCCCACGGCGGCGGAGGAAGCAGGGGGCTTTGGGGATTTGTGAGGGGGAGGGAAGCAGGAGGGGCGGCCGCGGCGGCGGCGATGGAAGAGGAAGGCGGCGGAGAGGGAAAGGAGGGAGAGGGCGATGAGAGAGAGGAGAATGGCGGGGAGGAGGCGGGAATGGGAATGGTGAGGAGGGGCAGAATGGGAAGAGTTGGGGTAGATAAGGGAGGAGACGTTGGGAGGGGAGGTGGGGAGGGTGGAGGAGGAGGGAGGGGGAGGGGAGGGGAAGAAGGGGAAGAAGGGAGGCTGATGGGGGTTAGAAGAGAAGGGGTATTTAGGGAGGGGAGGGGAGGATGGGGGAGGGGAGGAGAGGGGGAAGAAGGGCTGTTGGAGGATCCTTCTGTTCTTGATTATTTGCATTTTTAATTTTTTGTTGGGGGGAGAGAGAGAGGGGAGCTGTGGTTTTAGAGAGTGAGCAGGGAAGGAGAAGGTTGTTGGTTGGTTATGTTTTTGTTTTGGATTTTGGATTTTGGATTTTTCAGAGAGGAAGAAGATGAGAAAACAAGATATACTGAAATTAAATAAGAATGTGGGGAATTGATTGTAGCGAGATGGGATTGGGTGTTTCTTTTCTTTTTCTTTTTGCGTGTGTTTATTTTGGAGGCGAAGAGAAGGAGAACGAGAGTGAAAGCTGGCGGAGGGGATGATGTGGGTGAAGACGGAGAGCAAAAGTGTGATTGGCTTCATGTTGGTGTAGGAGTGTAGGTATGCGAGTAGCAAGAGGATCGGCGAGAGACTGGAGTCCGGAGGTGTCACCTTTTCCCTTGAGAGTGTACAATTATTGTTTTTACTACAGTGAGTTACTGTACGCACAGCCCTAATTGCTCATTACCCAGACCATTTATTTACGACTTTGCCATTCAACTTTTACATACGTGCCATTAAAACCTTTTTTTTCTTTTAAACTTTTAGCTCTATTCAAAATTTACATGGCGGGCATTGAAACCTTTTTCTTCTTTGTCGCTAGCGTTGTCATTGCCTCTTTCTCAGGACGGAGGACCCCTCGTCAGTCGACCCCCTCGTCAGTTGACCCCCTCTACCACGCTTTCCCCTGCTTGCATCGTCCGCCCCCACCTCTTCCACTCCCCCGCCCTCCTCGTCTACCCCCCTTTCACTCCCCCGCCCTCCTCGTCTGCCCCCTCCCCTCGTCTGCCTCCTCCTCCTTGCTCCCCTCATCCACTCCCTTCGTCTGATGGATGGATGGATAAAGATAGTCTATGCGCATTGAGCAAGTGCTATTTCAGAAATTGGGGAAATAAGTATGTGTTCAAAATAGAAATGGCACTTTTCATAATTTTTAGGTCTGTGGTAAGTAGTTCTGTGTAAGGAGCAATTAGGTGTGTGTGCACATAGTGACTGTCAACTATGTGTACAGACCTAATTGCTACTCACACGTACCACTTATTTACAAGTTTGCATTAAAAATTTACGGCGTTGCTGTGGAAACATTTCATCTTATACCATCCATCTCCTCCTCCTCCATCTTTCTCCTCTTCTCGTAGCCACCTTCGCTGGCCCGCCAAACCCCGTCCCCCGACGGCCATCATTGCGCCCCTCGCGCCCATTGCCACACCCACCCCTCCCCTTCCTCATCACCCGGATGCGCACAATGGCGAAAGGGAGAGATGTGACGAATGAAGAGTAAGAAGAGGATGGGGGAGGGAATGGGTGATGAAGAAGAGGAGGGTAGGTGCAGCCGTGGGCGCGGGGTATTGCGGTTGGCGCTTGGGGCAGACGACTGCTGCTGCAACCGGCGCCGATAGTTGCGAGAAGATAAGGAAGATGATAGAGGCGGATGCAGAGGGTAAAAGAGAAAAAAAGTTGAGATATTGTGTTGTGTGTGAAGTAAAAAATTATTATTTAACTGTTTGGATGCATGTAAAGTGGTATGTGTGAATGTCAGCTAGGCTTGTGCATGGAGTAACTCCCCTTTTCTTTTGGGTGATCATAACAGTAAGTTATGGAAGCGGCAAAATTAACAAAATTTGATTAGAGTCCATAAAGAATCAATCTCTCTCCAATTGGTGATTTTTGGGATTTGGTCATTGGTTGATCCTTTCTAAGCAAAACCTGTGCCCACAATAACAGTTTTAAGAGTTATATTTTCTTTTTTGGGTTTTTCTCATATTAGTCCCTTAAATTGTGCGTTGCTAATTAACACGTCAATTAAACGCAAAATTCGCTTTTTTTTGGCTTGTATTCCAAGCGTTAGCAAGTATTTAGTAGATCGAATTTTGAAGGTTTTCATGGAATAGCTAATCAACTTTAAAATACAGAATTTCAAGAAGGCAAATTAAGTGCGCTATAATGACAGTATTTTTTGCATTCTCTTTAATTTGGCTATTATGACCAATGAAATAAGGAGCAAGGCTGCATTTAATAATGTAGAGATAACAAATTAAGAATAAGAGGACCATTTGGCATCAATTAGTTGAGGAGGAGATCACTTTTTCGTTCGGTAAAAAATCCAACATTCATTCATTGTTTTTTTTAATGGTTGGATTTGTTTATTTTGATATTCATATTTTGAAACACTGAAATATTAAATATGGTTTTGCTCAACAAATTTAACGTTTTCATAATAATAGATATTTTTGTTTTGAGGTAAAAAAATATAAAGATAGAAGTGAACGGTTCCAATCCTCCTTAATTTTAACCAAAAGTCAAGAAGTGTTATGAGTGATTCTTGTACAATAATGAACCTGAAGTTCAAATAGAATGTCAATAACCTTCTAACCAAATAAAATACGTTGGAATTATGCGACCATTAATGCTTCCATCTTCTGGACATATGTCTAAATGATGCGTACTTCGCAGTAAATAGATATATCATATCTATTTTAATATATAATATTAGGCGCACCCGAAGATGCCATAAATCCGCTAATTTATTGAGTACACTCACGTTACTAGGTAAGATTCTTGAATCTAGCCTTGCATAATGCACGCGCCTGAAGTCGTGCATGCATAAAAGTGAGAACTAAATTTTTCGCACCAACGTATCTTAACTCCCAGTATTCATGTTCCTCTATCCACATAAATCCAGAATGACTCAATAACATGGCCTGAAGACCATACTAGAACATTCACATGAATTTTGAAAAGTCTATCATAAATTAGATTAGTGGAATACTTAAAAAGGGGGAAGACCATGACTTATAATGTCCTGGACATAAATATAGAAGGGAAGATATGATATACCTCTACTTGGAATAATCAATGTCAGACCTATATCAGACCCAGAAGTTCTGAAAAGTCCAATATTGCTTTTGTAATATGATAGGTCATTAGATTATGCCATTGAAAATATATGTACTTATCTAGTCTAGACGACGTTTGTCGATCTACCTATTTTGTGTACATAGATATTCTACGAGGACAAATAAATTTACGAAAATAAAATTTAATCTTGTACCAGACCATAGTTATTAGTGAGTATTTTTCAAAAATAGCAGCGGACGTATGCTTTAAAAAGCATTTCACCCTTAATTTTATCCAGAAGATAATTATTTTTGGGGACGTCTACTTGAGGTTCAAGCTTTACAAAGCCTGAATACTCTATATAAGGATACGCCCGTACTCTCAAATATTAAAAATCAATAAAGCCAGAAGCTTTTTCCCAAATAAATTCAAACATATGAAGATAAAGGAACACCTGTAGTGCTCTCTTTCGTCCAAATCTTACTTTTGGCACGATATAATATGCCACCTTGGATTGTTATTGATGCAAAACATCATTTACCAATCTTATATAAACAAAGAACTATAAGTTTCTTCAAATATGGTGACATTTTCATTATCCCATTAAACGGGAAAAATGATTACGAGAACATCTCCACTTCACGTGGATATTGAATCTCGATACTTCCTCTAATAGAATTTATATGATATATTTTACTATCATCATTAAATTATGAAGACCTCTTGGTCTCTTGAGAGTATTTTAGGGATAAAAGTTAAACTTTTTCACTCCCTAATAGGGCCGATGATGTACATTAGTGTACTCATCTATATATCCTCTTAAAATGGTCATAATCAAACCTTTGTTATCCAATCGCAGTCCAGATTATTATTAATCACAACGGACATGTTACCTTACTGGGATATTGGTTGGGCTGTTACTTACCCTCATACAACCCTAAAAAATGACACAGTGGAACTTATTCATCGGGATTAACCATCCTGTATGAATATATTCTGAGATCCCCAAACGGGGGAGGCATTACTGCACATCTTATAGATTGTGCCTTGGCGGGTTCATATCCCCAGTTCTTTGCTCGATTTCGTTGAAGTCGAGCTTATTGCGGATTTTTTGTGGATAACACTGGGAAATAAATTATATTTAACAACTGGAAGAAAATTGAACACCCTGAAGTTTTGTGTTCATACCCAGAAATGGGTTATATATAAATCATCAAAATGATTCAAACGGATTACTTATCCATTAAAAATACAGTTGTAGGTGATCGTGTGGGAACATGCAAACCATCACAACGCCTCCTTAGAACCTATTTATATGAGCCTGATCACCTCATATAAACAGTTTCCGAGAACCCCTAACGGGGAAGCGTTTAGAGCACATCTTATCGATGGCGCCATGATGAGTATACATCCCCATATCACCACTATGAACCATCATAATACAGAACTATTTATCGAAAGTAATTACCCCAGATAAATAGATTCCGAGCACTCTAAACAGGGGAAGCATTTAAAATCACTTCTCCTAAGACGTGCATTGATGGGCCCTCTTTTAAAGACTTGATGTGATCCTGAAGATCCTTCATAACCTTAATTCCCCAGTATTAGGTTTAACAAAAATACTATAATCATCCATGAGCCTGAAGCTCAATTTGACCATTTAAAATATTAATACCTATGATCTGATTATCATGAATAGTGATGAGATCCTGAAGATCCACACTTATGAAACTGTTAAACAGTTATCAGACATAGCTACTGACAATATAAATATTGTCAAATTCACACATCCCTGCTACTAAAAATCCAGCTAGGATTGGCATACCAAATATAATGGATGCAATCCACCAGTAGCAGAAGTGGATATCCTCAACGGATGAGAGGACATACCACGAGGCTCCAAAACGAGAAATAACTCCTGGAGACCCTAAAACAATACCACCACAGGAAAGTGAGCTCATCTCCATATCCTCTTCCTTTCCAGAACCTCCAGAAGAGATGAATCTGGAATAAATTGAATAATGTACGTATACGGAGAGGTATTTGGATAAAACACACTTGTCGACAATTACTCACATTTCATTTTGCCATTGATACCGTTCCCAATCTCCGTTTCCTGAAGCAAACGCAGAAATTTGGCCAAATTATGTGGAACGAGGCAATAATAAGTTGAGCTGGACTCACTTATGAAATGTGAAGTGTTTGGACCTGAAGTCCTGATATCAAAAGATATCAAACCTGTGGGTTGCCGAGTATTGTATAAATAAATAAAATCGTATGCTATAAGCACAACGCTATAGCTTAAAGGTTTATTTCGCAGAAACCAGGAAGTAACCATGTAAGATGAGCTTAACTCACTTACAAAATTATTTAAATTGATGCATCAGGCTCTCTGGTCATATGGCGAAAACCACACGATTGGCAAAGAAAATTTTAGGCTATGTTGCTATGGATGTTGTGACACATACCCTTACGAATTACCATCCTGAAGATGAAATCATCATCTTGAAGATGAGACTATCATCCTGAAGATGAAACCATCATCCCGAAGATGAATAATCATGAGACCATCATCCCGAAGATGAAACCATCATCCTGAAGATGAGACCATCATACTGAAGATGAGACTATCATCCTGAAGATGAATTATCATCCCGAAGATGAATTATCATCCCGAAGATGAAACCATCATCCCGAAGATGATACCATCATCCTGAAGATGAAATACTCATTCTGTAGATGATACCATCATCCTGAAGATGAATGTACATCCTGAAGATAATACCATCATCCTGAAGATGAAACTATCATCCTAAAGATGAAATACTCATTCTGTACACGATAACATCATCCTGAAGATGACTGTACATCTCGAATGTGAAAATATCATCCTTATGATTATACCATCATACTGAAGATGAAATAATCATCCAGAAGATGAATAATCAACCAGAAGATGAAAACATCATCCTGAAGATGACTCATCATCCTGAAGATGACAGATGAGAACTTCATTAACCCGAAGTTGATGAAGAAACATGGACAATTGCATTCCACTATATACACCAATTGGGTGTCTGGATGCATATTGAAGACCTTTTCCCCTAGCTGGAAGAGGGGGAGAATATCCTAGGTCCTGAAGTACCCAACTCCTTTATCTGGCCAACTACACGTGTCTTTATAGAATGTTTGCAGTAAAGCTGTTAGCCAGATACAGTGCAGTGCCTGTAGCGCAACACTGGACCATGGATACATATCTTCTGCGCTCTCCAAGGGTCAAGGATCAAAAACCATGGAAATATATTTGCATATGCAGGTTAAAGATCATTACGATGACTACGCACAAAATGAACAGCCATTTCCTGAAGATATACACAGCATCATCCTAAGTCTACATCAAATTTCTATTCCGAGAAGCTCATAATCCAAGAATCAAATCGAATATATGCACAACCAGGTCCTACAGTACCTTGCAGATACAGTGACGACTGGGTCAAAGTCTACAGACATGTAGCCATCTGCCAAGTTTCGCAGAGCATACCACGTCAGAGCCCCCTTTTGTTTCAGCGGCTTCCAGATACGAGTGCAACTTGTATAGATGAGTGGTTTTTCTTTTTGGAATTTCGTGGAAGATGTATAGATACTTAGGATATTGGTGTATAGATACATAGGATATCTACAAGCCTGAAGCTTGTATGGTTCGGGGGGAGTAACCTGTGGGTTGTACTCTTTTTCCCTTAAGCTGTTGGTTTTTCCCACTGGGTTTTCCACAGCTTAGGTTTTAACGAGGCAAACACGATTACTCTGGATCCAGAAGTATCCACCCACTTAGCTTTATACGCTAAGACCAAAGAAATGGATGGATAAGGGGGAGTGTTATGAGTGAGGGAGGCTTTTGGCCTCCCCACCTCTCTATCCCTCCATTACTCCCCACTACTTAGTAGTGCAAGAAGAGATTTTTCTCTATAATTAGCTGATGCAAATGAGATTGTTAATTGGTTGGGTAAAAAACACTTTGTTTGCTTGGACTTGAGAACAGCTAGCGAGGAAATTAACGTGGGCCAACTTTTTTTCTCATTCATGACAGTGGAAAACACAGAGAAGAAGGTTCTGTTTGCTAAAGAATATATTTTATGATTGTATTATTTCGGACGGAGTGAAACTGAAAGTAAGTTTAAAAAAGGGGGTGAAGTTATCATCAACGGCAGCTGGATGCATGGATCCCAAGGTGACGTCATGAGAGGAATAAAGACTCATTATTGGAATAAAAGTTTGATAATTACAGTCCATTTCCATCAGATATGTACCGCACGGACTGATGGAAGTGGGTGCACTTTCGAACAAATGAGAGTGGTGATATATATTTGTCAGGGAGAGAAAGAGAAGAAACAGAAGTCGGTGGGGGAGGAAACAGGCTCACGGTATCGGACACGCTCTGAAACGTTACTTCGTCCGGCTCCCCTACGTCACATGAGCACGTGGCAAAAGTTTCGAAGTTAAAAGAAAAAAACTTCACCCCCAAGAGTCAAGACATACTGGGATAAAATATACTCACAAAAGGGGGCGTATTATTTCAACATAAAAAAATTAGGAGAGACGATGAGTGTAGAGTGGCAGATGATTGATTTGCATTTTGGTAAAAAAATTTCATCAATACACCGCATTTGGAGTGTATATAGTCGCATCCAAATATATTTAGGGGATGAAGAAATGACGGCGGCGGCGGGACTTCTTCCCATGCATGCTGCCGCTACACCACCCTCTTGTGGCAACCACATTATCATCCTCATCTTCTTCTTCATATTCATCTTTTTCAACCAAAAAACATATACAAACACAATGATGAAGATGAGGATGGTGAGTGTGGATACCACCTTCGATTTGAGCCCTCTAGCAACATTGAAGCCCAGCAGAAGCCCGACAAAATGAGGCACATCATCAAGAATTCCAATGAGGCACATCATCAAGAATTCCCCGACGTTACCAAAGAAGCCAGCCCGTCCTAGCCTAGGTGTGAAGACGACCCCTCCATGTCGCTTCACCCAGCTCTTCGAGACGATTCTGCACTCCGAGGTCGGTCTCCCAGTCTCACAACCCGAGTATTCAGTCAGCTAGGCTAACTCCGCATGGCGCTGTCCCTGCGAGATAAACTCATCGCTCTACAGGCCACCTACATCAGCAAGCACTAATGTCTTGTACAACGCATCAGTAACTTCGACCTTGCCAGAGGACACAGAGTATGGCCATGTGCTATTCCATCGGCCTAAGCACCCTACTCATACGGGACAGCCGTGCCTAAAGATCAAAAAATCTTCCTAGCCGTGGGAGGTGGCATGCTCCATCTGAAGCTCTACATAAGCAAGGGACCACCCCTGTCGTGAAAGTGGTGAGAAAAAAGGGAAGGAAACAGGTATGCCTAACACCATGAACTGGACACTTCCATGCGGACGAGAACACGACCTCCGGAGGCTCCCCTATATTCCTCAAACACTCAATTCTTCAACCCAATCCCAAGCACTTCATATTTCCCCACTCTAGCGGCAGCTACCTTCAGTCGGCGCCCCTCCTTTCCCTTCTTGAATCTAACTTGAACGTCAGAGTCTGATCAGAGTATCACACTCCTCCAGTGAGGCTGACGAGTTTTCTTTTCGTTTCAGTCAGTAGCAAAAAGTGCTTCCACCTCAGCCTGGCAAACCATCCTGTTTGGGCTCCCTGTTGCTGGATTGCTCTTTCCCGAGGCCTGATCTAGGCCCAGCAAGAATCTGTGCATCAATTGTTGACGCTAGAGGGAGGACCTTGTGACACCATCTGTCGCATATACTCTCAACCCAACATCTCCGTGTAGATTTCCTTCATCCCTCATGTCATGACTATGAGACCCCCAGCTCCGGCCGGGATCGTCCCTCTTCTTCAAATATCATCCTCTTCAACGTCCTAGATCCACACCGCTCAGCGCTTCCTCCGTCCTGCCCTGCGGTAGAGGAAGCCCCAGATCTCGCTGTCCCCGGTTCTTGTGGACTACCCTGCTTTCGACCCTTTCACGAACCACGCTCTGTGGGACGATCTGTCACGCCCCATTTTTACACGATCTCAGCTATTCCCCTGATGGCCCGCTTCGTCACGAGTTACGCCCAATGAGGACTTCCCAGGAGGTCACCCATCCTAGCACTACTGTCGCCCAAGCATGCTTTGTAGGATCCTGAAGTGGCAAGGAGAACACTAGAGGGTGGGTAAATAATGTTTATGACAAATTAAAACTTCTCTAGAAATTTCTCCCAAAGATCAAAATTAGTGTTACATAAATTTATTTTAATCAACCAAAATTACCTACAATGAAAAGATATGCAGCAGAAACAAAATACAAGTAAATAGATAATAGCACAATTTGCAAACACAGAAATTTTATGTTTCACCCCTCCAGGTTTACATCCAGTCACCTAATCTCCGTTGGGTTTTGAATCCACCATTTGAACAGATAGTTACAACACCTCACCTACAATTAGGAATTTCCATTGCCTTCCTACAAGCGGGCTTATACAAAACACCGTGCTTCCAACAAGGAGTTACACTCACCAACCCGAGTGAGAAATATTTACAATGAAATTGAAGTGTTTACAATTACCTACAGCCTTGAATGAAGCCCTTGATGTTGAAGTGATGCTATAGGTGAGACATCTTTATCTCCAATTAGTATAAGTGAAGCTTAAGAGAGATTAAGAAGACTGGCCAAAAAGAAGATTAAATACTTTAAAAAGCGTGGCCAAGAGATGATGGTTTAATGCTTAAAAGCTTTCGAGATGAAAATAATTCTCTTTTAGATTTTGGCAATTAATTCTCTAACAAACCCTCAATAAAAATCAGCTTATAAAAGGTGAAAACCCATTGTAAATCTTTCCAAAGACACCCCTCAAACGACTAGAAAAACAGCATAACGAAAATTATGGAACTGTGTTTTCTGGCCATTGGAGCTGTCGGTAGTCAACATCAGTACATTGGGTGGTCGACTACCCAGATAACTGAGGTCGACTACTTTGGAGTCCAGCGTGATTTCCCTGTTTGAGAGTTGACCCTAGCACATTTGGGAGTTGACTACAAGCTGACACATGGAATACCAACTCTGAAAACTTAGGAAAACCTTGAAAATCATTTTAAACCATTTTTTAACCATTCTTAGTGTGTTCCCAAGTGTATGTGAGCTTCTATCATGGCCTTAACATTCTAAGCCAAGTAAAATAAAAATACATCAAATATTATATAATTTACACTGAAGTCATTGATGCATTGTTATCCTCCGAGCTCCTTGCCTAGCTTCTTTGGTCCTTTGGCCTTGGTTTAGCTCCCCAATCCCCTTGAGTGCTTCAATGATATGCTTTGAATTCATGCATTCAACTTAGTTGACATGTTTGCAAATCATCAAAACTATATGGGGTGACATAATATCCAACATGATTAACTGCAGAGTTCTGATGGGATCAGATGCGTTAGTGCTGGTACGAGGACAGCCCACACAATCACTTCCACATCGTCTCTCAAACGAGTTCCGCTCTACAAGGACGATCCTAGCGGTCACACCCAAAGGGTCGGCTTCTTGACAGATGCACCTCCACAAAGACAACCTCAACGGTAAGCGCCTGTAAGCAGCCTCAAGAATTGGCACGCCCGATTTCATGATACGGCCCATCACTCTGGGCCAGCCTTCTACTCGAGTCAATCAACCAGCACAGCCGAACTCCAGATGGAGACAAAGCCAGCCACATTAACCTATTCCCAAGCAGCATGAGTCGGGGCTAGCCCCCAACGATGCGGCCTCCTACAGAGCCCAAAGCACAAGTTTGGATGCCCACTAGACCAACTTCAGCGGCACAACATAGCGGCGCCCCCAACGAAGCAGCATAGTGGGTGTCCCATCGACATTTGGTCAATAGTGAGGAAGATAGAATCATATGCAAAAGACAGAGGTAGAGACGGCGGAAGCAACAGTTATGGCTTGTTTTTCTAGAAAGATTGACGAAGACAATATGAATTTATTTTGAAAAATTAAGATGCATGTGAAGTTAAAAAATTAAAATTTAAAAATATTAGTTGTGGACAAAATTGAAGTGTGTGTCTTTTAGCGTCAGTGTGTAGAGAATTTCTCGTCTGTAGATGTTGACGGATGGATTCCGGCCAACAGTAGAGTGGGCTGACTCGGACGTATTTGATGAAGTCGAGCCTCGTCAGCTACTGAATAGGACCCGCGGTAGGTGGAACCTAGGTCGTTAAGAGTAGGGCTTCAAGCGATTGTGCTGGATTCGACCTATCTTGAAGTCGTATGCGACGAAACTTTGACCTTCACACTGGGTTGAACCTCGATCGATCTTGCAACAACGACACACGTTAGGGAGGTCGGATCTGGGTTCCGACCCAATTCCTCTCCGATACTTAAGTTAGTTTCGAGCCTTCGGATGAAGAAATATAAGACTGGAGAGTAAAAGAATTGTGTTGTTAGAGTACCAAGTATTCAGTACATCTGGAATTCCCCTTCTACTGTTGACGTTCTGACTATTTATAAGTGAAGCTACACTTTCAGTGTCGTTGGAAGATAACTGCCTTACCATAATAGAGGCGCGGTTATCGATGAAGAATAGATGTAACCGTCGTCCACTTATCCCGTCATCAATAAGCCCACTATTAACCGTCACCCGAATCCTAGAAAGCTCAACGGGCAAAATGTGTCTTGATATTGACTTGGCATGCGGGCTACTTCCCTGTAGGCTTCGTGGGCCTAATGGGCTAGGATGTTCATCTTGCGAGCTTCATTATCTGAATATAAAATCTTCCTCTTCCTCCTCGAAGGTCCGGCCCGATGATGTAACAGTAGGCGATGGTATTATGTAGTGAGCGATGAACAAAATATTTTAAAATTTTAAATGCAGGCGCAGGGTGGCTTGATCAGCGGGTGGCGACGTCGGAGGGACAAATGACGGATGAACAGAAGGGCAATCTGATAAGTACCATCTTCTTTCCAACAAACGTGTACCCACTGTACAGACAGAAGGGTGTAGTTGTTAAGAACCGAGAGTGGCAATATAGGATTGGGCGAGAGAAAGCGCGGGGCAGGTGAATATTTGGCGGGAGCGGCAGGCTCGCAGTGTCGGAGACGCCGCTTCTTCGAGATCCATTACGTCACGTGAGCACGTGGACATTAGTTAAAAGATAAAATTATTAATTTGCCAAAATTATATATAAAAAAAAATATTAAAGGTGATGATGATCTACGCTATCCTTATTATAATTATTATACCTGTGAAGTCCCCTGCTTGTTTGCAGAAAGTAATCGGCTTAATTTATGAGAATTATACCAAACTAGTAAAGATTTTTTGTTAATGTTATCTTAAAATTTTATAATTCATCAAAAATCCATTCAATTTTACCTAAATGTTGAATGGATATGCTAATCTTACCAAAGAGTGACACAGAAAGGAGCTACGGAACCCCTGCCAGCTTTCCCCTTTCCCCTCAAATTTAGCCTCTGTAGAGCCTTACGGATCTCTATTTCCATCTTTTTCCTCACTGATTTGCGCTTACTTGAATTGATTCACTTGAATTGATTCTGTGCTTGATCTTGTCAACTTTTATTTTTCTTAAAGCTAATTTTTCTTACATACGATGATTAGTCATAACCTGTGTCACCGTGTATTCAAAATATTCTCCCGAAAATTTCAAACCGTTTAAAATCTGTCTTAACCGAAGGAAAAATTTGCAGTCTCTTCAAAATTCCCCCAATAAAATTGCAGCCAACTTCAAAATATTCCCACCCAAACAAAAAAGTTTAACCACTTTCTAACTAAAATTTATTCCACCACTAAAAATTTTAGTTCTCCGAAAGTTTAGCTCCCTCTAAATTTAGTTCCTACAAAAATTAAAATTTTAGTCCAATTCTGATTTAGTTTTCCTCAAAATTTTGAATTAAAAGTTAATAGAATTTAGTTGTGCAAAATTTTGTTCACGCCAAATTCAGTTTACTCCAAAATTTAAACATAATTTGCATCAGGACAAAAACAGAACTTATCAGCAGGGTTATAACAGGAAACGATGATAATCATTACTTCTCGAAGAAGGCTAGATTGGATCGAGTTGGACAACCAAAGATGCTTTAAAAAAAGCGCACAACACAAATATACACGTTGGTAAAGCGAAAACGACCAGAGGACGAAAGAACAGAAGAGGAAAGTGTCGGCAAAGAGACAGACGAATAAAAAAATATGCAGCCTTTAACGACAAAGAGAGAGATTAATAAAAAAGACTCTCATTGTGATCTTGCAACCCCCCACAAACAACCCACCAACGGGCAGCAGCACGTGAAATGAAACATATAGGACTATTTAAGGACGGTTAGAAGATGCAGTGGATTAATTAATGTAGTTTACCTGTGCTAATTAGTTAATGCCTTGTTTATTTGTTACTGTTAACAAGTAGCATTCCGCATCGTACCTTCTCACCATATCTCAAGGAGGTTAGCAATATTCGTACATAAAGTCATATTATTTATAATGAATAAAGCGATTACTTTATTGATTAGCTAAGCTATTTATTACTTTATTGAAGTTGTTAGCTTTCACCCATTTACTTCTTGGTTAACTCTTTTGATTCATTTACTTCATTAGAGGGATTTTACATATCTTCTCCTAAAAAATTTTGTGATTCAATATTAATACCTAACAATTTATTTTATTTTGTTGTTTTCGAGAAAGGCTAGTAAGCTTGAGCCATGGTTGTTAGACCTCATGTGCAACTTAAGAAAAAGGTTCACATGTGATGAGTCTACCATACATGTGTAATAAAAAGAAAAAAAAAGTAGAAGTAATCAAATCTCATCATATTTATATATATAATGATTGAATACTAATGCTATATTCAAAAGGATTATATATTAATGAAGAATACATAGAAATACAAAAAAAATCGAACATTTCTTTGCAGTTAGGATGTGATTAGAGTCAATGACAAGTATATAGGAATAAATTTATGTAGAATCCATTTAAAGCTAGGGTCAAAGCCCAACACTCATACCTCCAAAATAAAAAAAAAGTCTGCAAAGAGATCTTCCAACATTTCTTCCATTGTGTATATGACCTTTTTAGCATTCCTATCATTTTAGGGATGGCAAAGAAAAGAAGAAGGCCAATATTCTATCTACATGCCACAAGATATAGTCAGCATAGGAAGTTTCACATATGAATGAGAAGTTTCATAGTTAATGCTATTGCCTCTCTTGCTACAATCCAATGAATGGGGTTGCCTTGTGGGGGCTCAGGGCAGCTGTCCAATGACATGAAAGGACAAAGATACATCATAGCAGGATTGATGAATATGAAAATATACTTGATTTCTCATTGGAAAAGACATACAAATGTTCTAATGCTTGGCCCACATAGGGAGCAACTAGATCCTGGCATGCAACATGTCATCAATTCTTGTACGTTTTCCTCGTCACTCTTTTTTGTATCCTTTAGCTCTCCCTTTTTTACTTTCTTTCTCCCTTGGAATTTTTTTGACCTTTAGCATTGGATTCCATAATACTAGCTTCATTGAGAGATGGGTGAAAACTTACAAGAACTCACGGTAGAAAATTTAGAACAAATGTCTTCAAACAAGAAAAATTATATGATGTCTTGGCACATGGAGAGGTAGGTGAGTAGGATCTTGTGGCAGTGGGGCCTTACCAGTACACAAAGGCCATTTTGTTTTCTCAAGTGTCGGAAATCAAGGATATACTTGGGTGTATCTCGTGAAGGATAAGTTGGATGTGTTCTTTAAATTCTTGGATTTCAAGAAGATTGTGGAAGGGGCATTGAACTTGAAGATCAAGAAGCTTCAAACTGACAATGAAGTAGAGTTCACATCAAATGAGTTCTTTTCTTTTTGCCAAAAGAATGACATTACAACTGAGCTTTCTTGTGCTAAGATGCCGCAACAAAATGGCATTACCAAGATGAAGATTCGACATCTTGTGGACACTTGCAAGAGTTGGTTTTATGAAAAGAATCTACCAACAGACTGCTGCTAAGTCATACTAACAACTTCTTAGGCGTACTTTGTGAAGGAGAAAGACATATTCGTCGCTTTCAACATCTTCCTATGTCAACAAGATGAGCACAAATGATGGTACTACGATTTGGCATGCTCGCTTTGAACATCTTAATACAGGCAATCTACAGGTGATGGTGCCAAAAGGCATTGTGATTGGTGAATGGGCTACGGGAGCTTGCCTCTTTCACCTGTAGCAAAGTTTGTGAGGGATATCAATATGGAAAGAGACATTGACTTCCATTTGACAGATCTCTCTACAGGTGTAGAGCTCCATTAGAGTGCATCCATTATGATTTGATGGGTTTGTGTGCTACTTCTTCCTATTCTGGCTCTTGGTATACGATGTTGTTCGTTGATAACTTCCGCAGATGTACTTGGGTGTAACCTGTGAAGAAGTCGGATGTGTACTCTAAATTCTTGGAGTTACATGAGATTGTGAAAGGGGGTACTGAACTTGAAAATCAGGAAGCTTTAGACCAACAAAACAAAGGAGTTCACATCCAATGAGTTCTTTTCTTTCTATCAAATAAACAGCATTACGAAGAAGCTTCCTTGTGTTGAGACAACACAACAATATGACATCACTGAGAGAAAGATTCGGCATCTTATGGAGACTTGCAAGAGTTAGGTTTATGCCAAGAATTTATCGAAGGCCTTATGGGCCGAAGGATGGCATGTGCGTCATATCTAATCAACTGGGTGCCGCTTTAAGTCCCAGTGACGTTCATCAAGAAGTCTAATGTGAAGCACTTCAAGGTGTTTGGATCACTTATTATTTCCATGTGTCAAGCTCGTAGAGACAAAAAGTATGGTTTCATTGGATATGGTGAAAGGAAGGAGGGCTCCAGTGCATGGATCCAATAACTGGAAGATTCGTTGTCTTGTGAGATGTCATCTTTGATAAAGGATCTTTCGTATTGAGGAAGACTACATACACCCCTATGTTTAGGGGTGTATGGTATGATTAATGGCCAAAAAAAGGAAAAAAACAAAAGAATAGACTATGAAATGATTCATGAATGTGATAAAATTTCCTTAACCAGCGAACAATGATAACATACACCCCTATGCTAGGGGTGTATATAGTCCTGGCCTTCGTATTTTGCTTCTCAAAGTGTTGCCGCCGATGATGTGAAAAGTGGCGACAAGGCTGATTTTGTGCCAGAGGTGACCAGTAGTATATTGACGTCACATAGTGCTCTTGCACCTGCGACATCGTCTCATCTTATTTGATGTGGGAGCAAAGTGATAGGGGAAGCATCGAATGTTCCTAATGAGCAAGAAGTGAAGTATGTGCAAATAATTGTGAATGCCCAACATCTACAAAGATCGACAATGTTATGAAACCACTCGGTATCGAGATGGAAATTCAGTGAGCCTTCCTTCATGCTTTCTTGACATTTGATGATTGTGAACCATCTCATTTTAGTGAACTAAAGGCAACAAGCATAGGAAAGATGCTATAGATGAGAAGATGCGGGCTCTTGTAAATAATGAGACTCAGGATTTGGCTCCGAAGCCTGAAGACGTGGATCTAGTTTCATGTAAGTGGGTCTACAAGTTGAAGAGGAAGACCGATGTTGAGCTACAAAGCTGCTCAAAGGTTCTCTCTAAAGTACGGAGAAGATTATGAGGGGACCTTCAGTCCAGCGACAAGATGACTTCAATTCAGGTGACAAGATGACTTCAATTCAGGTAGTCATCCCACCCGTGGCTTGTAATGGGTGGAAGCTATGTCAGCTTGATATCAAAAATACTTTCCTATATAGCAAGATCAACAAGGACATCTATATGGAGCAGCCGTTAGGATACATCCCCAGCTCTCATCCTGACTATGTGTGCAAGTTTAAGAAGGCATTTATTCTTGAAGTAAGCTCCCCAAGCTTGGTATGAAAAGATTTCCAAGTACTTACATTTCTATGGACATTTGACTTTAGATTCAGATCCGAGCTTGTTCGTGAAAAAGCAATGAATCATACATATCAATGTCTTGCTATGTGTGGATTAATATGATCACCACTGGCAACAATGATGATGAAGTTGCAAAGCTTCGGGCTAAACTCCCCATTCGGTTCGATATGAATGATTTGGGTGAGCTTCATCACCTAGCTTGGAGGTGACAATTATGAAGGATGAGATTCTTGTCTCTCAAGAAGGGTAAGCAAAGAAGATCATGACATGTTCGATATGAAGAAGAGCAAGAAGTGTTCCACCATTTTGGATGTCAACATGAAGATTCGGCAAGAAGAAAGCAAGAAGAAGACAGTTTTCTTGCATATCCTTGATCTTATTATGCTCTTGTGGGTTGTCTCGTTTAATTAATTATCATAAGATGGGATATTGCTTTCATAGTTAGAGTTAAGAGTAGGTATATGCAGTATCTGCAAAAGCCACATCATGATGCCATGAAACAAAATTTGAAATATTTCTACTCTTGACTTCGGCTTGATATACAAGAGGGATGCAAAGTTTGTTTCACATGGTTTCACCGACACCAACTAGGATGGTTAAATGACCGGAGGTCTACCTCGGGAATATGACTTCTATAGTGGTTCGGCAAGGGTTTTTTTGTGTAGCAAGAAGAAAATTTTGGTGTCCTATTTCACTACAAAATTAGAGTTGATGCATCTTCTCTTGTTGCTCAGGAGTGTGTTTGGTTGTGAGGCTTGTCGAGAATGTTCATTTTGAAATTAACAAACGAACTTTGATTCAATATGACAATTAATTCGCTATCAAACTTGCAACCAATCCGATGTGTCATGCTCGAACCAAATATATTGAAATCGAGCATCATTTTATTTGTGAGAAGGTACTTGATGACATTATTGATTTGATAGATACGTAGCAGGGATAACGTCGCTAACATCTTCACCAAATCTCTTTCCAAGAGTCCATTTTAGCTCTCGAGCAACGCTTGATCTTGTTCCAAAAAGTTTACTTTGGGGGGAGTGTTGAAAAGTCAAAGTGAATTTTTTGAACTTTATCTTATATTATTTTTATTACATGAGAGATAGTAAGGGAGTATGTATAATTGTATTTAGATTTCTTAGAAACGTGCACATGTATGGGAGGCCACCGTAATCTTTCATGTCCCTTCTTATTGCCCTTAACCAAATTCAACTCCCACATTATTTTTACCAATGACCTTGTGTTGTCAAAGGCATTAAATTCATTCACATTTTCCCAAGATATACATTTTGATCTTAGCCTCCTCTTGAAGTCCATATAAACATCACCTCTCTCCCTCCTTGTATCATCCGAGAAATTCCAATCCAATCCAGAAAATTCACAACAAAGTTCTCCTTAGCCTTCTTCAAAACTTTGTTCAATCTCCCTACTTGTGCAAGTTTCCTCCAGCATTAGTTTTCGTATTTGTATGTTGGTGTACTTTTGTTACTCTTATCTTTTGGTGCTCGTCTTATGGTTGGTCATACGTTTTGGGCTAATGAGAAGTTATATCTTCCATTAATTGAGAGGTAAGATACCCGGGTACATTGAGAGGTCGTGGGGTTTCTCCACATTGTTATGATCTGCAGAGCGGATTCAGTCAATGATAAACTTTTATATACTACATTTTCCGTGTAGCTTAGTGGTAGATCAAACGAATAATAGAACGAGCCAAATCAATTCTTGTAGTTTAGTATGTAAACCACCCTGAGTTTGCTATACTTTAGAATAAGACAATTTAAAGGCCCTGATCAGTACAGGCCTGTTGACACCCTTGATATTGTTCGGTTACTGAACTCAATGTTCATACTTTGATAATACTTGATAATACCGAAGTCGAAAGTCAAATCAAATACTGAAGTTGAAACTATCAATCAAGAGATTAAAGATTATGTTACTCGCAGATCAGTGACCCCAGGAGGGTAAGTTTATTCTCAGGGCTGTATACATGGCAATTTGTAAGATCCATGGCAGTTGATCTTACACTATTTGCATCTTTAGAGCATGCGCTTGTTAAAGACTAAAGCATGCAGCCCTTAGGTGCATCTCTAAGTCTAGATGGCTTCTTTTGATATAGCCTTTTGTTTTAGTACCTCTCAACATATCAAAAAAGATTAAAAATAAATAGAATGGCACTAGCCCGACTCTAAATCAGGGACTCGAGAGAGAGTGATACGTGGGGTTCTATACAATTCACGGTGTGTAATACGGGGAGTTGGCACGGTACATTATTGTCTCGAATCCACCATCCGAACTACTTTTCAAAATGGAAAACATTTCCTTGTAATGAGTTGGGGAGGATGTCAATTAACGATCTTTCACTGTCTATTGCTTCATGGTATGAACCTGAATGAAAATGCATGTTCGGCTGCATGTATAATTGACCAATCACTTTGTTTGTTTGTTTGTTTGTTTGTTTGTTTTGGCGCGGGGGGGGGGGGGGGGGGGGGGGGGGGGGGGGGGGGGGGGGGGTTGGTGGGGTTTGGTTTTTGTGTGTGTTGGGGTGAGGGTGTGAAAAGCACTTCTGTGCTTTTGTGAGTGGCTTAATAGGCTAATGCCATATAGGCAAAATTGGAAATTGTGTTGTTCATCACTTCACATGAGATTTCTTTTCTAATCTTAAGATTTCTTTTTCCAAGGTTGTCTAAGATCTTACATGTTACCAAAACGTGCCAAAGTTTTCAGCGTACACGCTATATAGTAATGCTTGATAATAACGGAGAAATGAGTCCATAAAAGGAACATACCTGAATAATTGATCAAGAAAGATGCGAGTATTCATCTGAGGTGCAAGCTTTTGGATCATTCCTCTGCAGGTAAATTAAGAACCGTCGCTTCTGACAGAGAAAAAGATGCTTACTAATCAAAAGGCCTGCTGCAGGAAAAAAGGGAAAAGTGCAAGGCCATGACATAGAGGTCCCTCACAAGAGAGCGGACTAACCTTCTGTCACACTATACCTTTGTTCTTGACGATGTACCGCATCTTCAATGACTTTAGCAAGGACATTATCAACAACTGTGACTAGATACCCAGATAACCACTATGCTGCACCTTGAAATAAGTCTGAAATAACTTTGATAGATCCATCCATGCACCTTAGCAATAATACCTATCAAGTGAACAAGATAGTAGATTATATAAATCGATGTAACCGACAGCCTTAAGAGAGCTTTGGCACTGATGGCAAGCAACACTATTATAACTTAAGCAAACAAGAATCCGGGGTAGCTGCCGCTTTTTTCCCCTTACCACCCTTGAAGAAATTGCTGGCTAGCTCGAGGGCAGATGATTGACTCGGTGTGCATTGTGTGCTCGTTCTTATGCTCAACACAAGCCTAACTAAACCAGTGGGTGTGTTCATGAGCCCACTGGAAGTTGGCCAAAATGACCAAACGAAAACCCATGGATATCAGTAGGATGGTAGCATCCCCATATCAGATGCCAGATATACATGAGATTCATAGTCCTGCATTTGAGTTTCCATTATTAACAGTAGAACATAGCCACGAAGCATGCACATGCAAGAGAAGATGTCATATGCAGTCTTAATATATGCTTTGTTATACGTTATAATATTTCGTTCACTTAAAACAATTTACAAAGTGATGTAAGGGAGGAAGCATAATTACCATTGCCCATATTCACGTACAGTTATACAGTATGATCTAAGTTCTTAAAATTTCAGCGCATCAATATTATATTTTACATACATAAGGCCAAAAAAAATTGTTCAAGAAACTGATGCACAATCTTCTGCATCCCTCCGAGAAACTTGCCAATCTGCACACATACAACAAGTACATCAAGAATATGCATGTTCATTTCTTTCAACATACAACTACTGTGTACAACAAAAAATAAACTGAGAATGACTGCAAATCTTAATTGCTAGCCAGATGGTAATGTTAGGAACTCATTGTTGCTTTGCACAGGTGATTCTAGGTAATAAAGCTACATGATTATATGCTTAAAATTTACTAATCATAATTTATACATGTATTCCTAATGTAACTTCATATGTAGGGAAAACTTTTACATGATGACGAGTGAACATGGATCATCATATAAGCCATATATTATCTGCCTCTCTCAGCACAGCAATAGGAAATACAATGTACCTACAAAATGTAACTACTCACCGAATCACATTACTACATCAGTACTCCCCACAAATAGTTTCACCATTTCCAAATGATACAACGATACCACACTGCAAGAAATCAAACATCTTCATCTTCCAAGAGGACCTTAATCCTTAATGAACACACGACGAGAATTGCATTGAAAGTTTGAAACTCCATAAATGTTCATGGGTTTACATATTGAGGGACCTCTTTCCAATCTCTTTCCAAATGTATCTCCTAACGCCTTTGTGCAAAATATAAGAGTGAATGATCTTGAGCATAGTCACGCTAAGCTTCTTTAACATATCACATATACACACGCACGTATTCAAGGATGATTAAACATGTGAGTGGATGCATGTGGACATATCTGTAACTATCTGTTTGTAGCTACATCTTTATAGTCAAGTCATTTTAAATTTTCAAAGCCTTTAATGCACTCATTCTCAACCAAACCCGAAAAGAATGAGAAGGAAGGAAGAAAGAAAGAAAACATAACAAGACCATTGGCATCATTGAAACCGTTAGCACATCATCAGATCTAGTGGAAAAA
Source organism: Scilla litardierei (assembly GCA_030789695.1). NCBI lineage: Eukaryota > Viridiplantae > Streptophyta > Magnoliopsida > Asparagales > Asparagaceae > Scilla > Scilla litardierei. The sequence goes on along the minus strand of CM061138.1, from coordinate 38,756,099 downwards.
TGGGCTCGTAAAGGTTGAAATCAGTGCTCAATCAGTTAAATGAGCATAGCTTGGTAAGGGACAAAATTATAATCCCAATAAATTAATTGAACAAACACAAACACATTGATCTAAGCCCTGTTCTTTCTGCTAATTTAACGAACTTTACCCGAAACAGAAATAGTGTTTTAAAAATGGAATGCATTATCTAATGTCAAGGAGAAATGGCATGGTTACACTGGGGAGAGTGATGGACAAAGAACACCAAAAGATGTACTTTTCTCATGATGAATAGTTTTGAATCTCTTTGGTGGAGAATCCAACAGTTAACATGTCAGGCTTCCCAATACCATAATTGAACAAAATCTGTGATGCGAACATCATGAGAACTGCATTTAAATTTGATTAGAGGACGCTCTCACAGCCCTTAACATGGTAGCTGGCAATAAGCGCATTCTAACATGCATGTCATGTTATAAGAATGAACAACGTTTTGTGCAGCAGGCTGCCAGCATTTAGGGGGCTAAAGCGGCAAAAAAAGGCCAAGCCATTTAAAGAAAAAAAATGGATGGAAAATCATAACAGTAGGATAAAAGAGTGAAAGAAAACCAACCAGGGAAAATTCCACAAACGTCATTTTGATGATTGATACTACTGAGTTAGAGAATTGATAATTCAACGTTTTCAGACAACATATGTGTAATGCTATTGAGGTTCAATTATGAAACAATAATATGCAGTGTAAAAAAGTAAAAGAAAATAGAAAATAAAATCATAAATTAAGAAATTGAATCAACAATAAGAAAATTTCAAAACTTCCGCTAAAATTGTAATAGCCAAAATAAACATCGATATAAGGAAGACGATTCATACAATTAAAAATTATTAAAAATCTTGAAGCGGGGCTAAAGCATTCCGAACAGCAAAAGCCATAACTGGCTTTAATAGGGGTTTCACAACAATGAGCAGAACAATGATTGCAGCCGAAAATGACAATAAACTTGCCAATCATCTGATTACTATGTTCTTCAGGATTCAGGGAGCAAAATAAATGGTGAACTTTGTGTTCGATCATCAAAAAATAGTAGAGTCAACATTTGGATCATAATGCACAACCACTTGGGATATAAAGACGAATATCAAAAATATTATTTTTCTAAATTTCAGGCGAGAGACATGGTAAAGATGGATTTATGTTATTTACCAATCAAACAGATGGATGATAAAGCTAGTATGAGGAAGCAACGATGCTATAGGATATGTTACAGCTACATGACGGGAGGCGGCATTGTGTCAAAGTTCTATGTAGGTCAAACTGATACCTGGAAGGTTATCAAAGTGAAAAGATAAAGTGATATAAAGAATCAGCGTAAAGTATTTTGTAGATAAATTTGCTCAAAATTATAAGACTTACGAACAGACCATACAAAACACTGACTTTCCTACCCATGATTGTCAGATACACCTGTCATGGGTGGAACATAACATACATGACATTCACATTGGGGTTCTCTTTTATGTATATCAAGATTGAAATGGATGCATGCATGAAGCAGGTAAACTACCTCATGTCCCAGAATTATTGTTCACTTGTACTGTCTTAGCAACTGAAATTACATGTATATTGTTTTACTTTGTGGGTCAGCCCGGTCCTGATATGCAGGCAACCAAAAAATTAGATTTCAAATGATCGCAAAGCATGCCAACGTATGTTTCTGTTGGCTCGTTATACACAAAGAAACCTAGATTTGCAACATATGGTTCCGCACAATGTTGTTAATGAAGGGAAGAAATTAAGCGAAGGGAAATAACAGAGAGGAGAGCAAACTTCATGCACTCGGCCAAATAGCAATAATCAACAGTCAAATTCTGATCATTCACCAATCAATCATGATCAATTCTGATTTTGCTACTCCTTGAATAAGCAAACTCTCCACAAAATAATAAAGAGAACTTGAGTTATTAAACAAAGAGATTAAACTCTTAACCATATCAGGTTTCCTATTCAAATCTAAACAAGGATAAGATAAAGATAAGAGAGAGATGGATCCAAAATAAAATAAGCCTAAATCTAAAAGTGTCATCTAAAGTAAACCCCAACTATTTCCCAGGCAGTTTTCCAGGCAACTCCAACTAATTCCATGGTGGCGCCACGGTTTTCAAAGGGCCATCCATCACAAAAAGATTAGGTGCGCAAATTGAGCAAAAGCTCATGCATTGCATGGATGTTCCAATACCGGCTATAGATTATAGCTCCAGACCTTAGAAGGATTTCACCATCTTCAGTTCCCATGTTCCTCTTAAATCATTCTATTTGGTAGAGATATACTGACATTACTCTTCAGGCATCCATGAATGAATGGGAAACCACAGCTATAAAGCTGTGGGTTCTACAGATACGGATGCTTCATATGATAAGAAGATTGAATATAGAATTCTAGCGAGACAAATTAGTCTTGTAAAATAGTATGATCATAACTATTTGCGTGAGATGTTAGAAACTAAAAGCATGTAGGTTCAACCATTATGTGGAATGAAGCGGCATGCATCATGGGGTACCTTGAAAGACCAGAGTCATACGTACACTGGTCCAAATTGATGACATTGCCACATGCTGTAAGTTTGTCGATGACATTGTTAACAACATGCCTTCCTAGATAAAATCTAATTTAGATAAAAATCAGCAGTGTTATACAATGAAAATATTGGGAGTGTATCACTGCATATAAGATGTGAGGTTCCGAAAGCCAGATGTGTCGATAAATGCAGTCCATCAAAAAGAATTTCTATTTGGTGAATAAGGAACCAAAGGGCAATCCATCAATGGGAACATGTTTCTAGTGTTGAAACATACACCATTGGTTTCAAGCAATTCTCAGAGAATAATTGCCTTACGTTCAAATGATATGGCTTTGTTGTTGCTATGTATTCTCAAAGCATAAGATAGCCATAACCCAGACTTGGCTTCATTTGTAACGAAGGAACAGTAGACAACCCTGTTGTGTTCATATCTGTCAACAGCCATTTCCTTCGTTCCTCTTGTCCTTGTTACTTCCTGCTGAATAAAATGACCAACAAAGTAAGTAAGGGAAATGAATTAAAAGAAACACATGGGTGATTTGGTGAATAATGGAGGAGTTTAAAAGCATGCCGTTTTCTTCCAAAAAGAACATTTCACAAATTAGCACTTGTGTCATCCTCTAGTCTCTCCTTTCTACCAGATGAAAAATGTTTTTTAAAAAAATTTATAACGACGACGGAATGTAGAATGTTACAAATCACTCATAGAAATTAGCACATACAAAATGAAGCACCCAAGTTTTTTGTTTCAGTAAGAAATGTTGAATAGTATTTTGATTGGGCATGAGATCATAAAATAATATAAATAAGATGGTAAGTTTTCCATGCTCTCACAGAATAAAATTTCTAGATAATGGTGAAGATTAGTCTGATAGCATATGGCACTGTCTGGTAAAGAGAGAAAGCAATTCAACAGAACAGGATTTTAGAGTGATCGTATATCAAATGGGTACAAGATATTGTTATACGGCTATAACTGACAAAACATGGTATGGCTATATAACAAAAAAGAGGCAACTCTAAAGAAGTTATTCCGTATAAGAGCAGTTGATTGTTTAGCATGTATAAGTCCATCTTTGGACACCCTTCTACCTTTCCAAAGAGTAGGGTAATCATTATTCATCTCTCTAAGATATAGTAGAAGTGCAAGAATAAATTATTTCAGAACTGTGGTTTCTCTTACATGCATTTTTAGATTTGCATGAACTATCATTTATTAATCACCGGAATTGTAGGACATTAACAATAAAAGTACCCTATTTTAAAAAAAATTGCATGCCAAACAATTTAGAGACTGGCAGCTATTTCAGATCAAATACTTAAGAAAAGAATTATGTATATCCTGGTATCACCAAGTAAGCACTCCAAATGCTGATACATATATCCAAAACTAATATATCTACAAAAAATGATGCATAAATCCATCAGAATTCCTTGAGATGGACATAACAGGCCTTTCACCAAAACAAGAAAAAATTTAAACACCCTGGAAAGAATTAATAAGACATCAAAGGATAGATAATCCAGATCATTACCTGATAAGTAGAGGGGACAACTCTTAAAGGGAATCCATGGGGAAAATCGCTGCCAGAAATCTCTGCTTTGGAACTCCGTTGTCATTGGCCATAACAATCGAAGTGAACAAATGGGTATGCGTGCACCGTGCACGAACATTTATCATGGTGTTGTTTGTCCTTAAAATATGTAATGATGATGATGTTGTTGTTGTGAATAAGGTCTGATCAAGATAACTTTCCAGATTGTCACGTTTAAGTGTGCAACAGTGCAAGTGCGTCCATATATCATTTCCAATATCTCGGTCTAACAAGTGGGACGTCATGAAAAAATAAGGTTTCAGCTAATGAACTTATATTGCTTTCACATCGACTGGCTCAATCACCTATGTCGCAACTCAAGCAATAATCTCAATGTTTGGCAGCCCACATCTCACATGAACAGCTACACAGTTCAATGATTGGGTGAGTACTTAGCTAAATGAACCAACATGATAGCTTGTCGAATTATCAAAGTCACATCACTTATGCTAACTTTGTGGGCAGTCGATCTCATAGCAACATAGTTACAACAACCCAAGCTGCCTTTTTTGTTGCTAAGATGTAGTAATTCAAGCTGCTTCCAGCCAACTAAATAGCAACCAAACATGTAAATTTCAGCCCTACTGCTTTATGTCACCATCTCAGGAAATTGAGGAGATTGTTGAGGTATTATGAGAGTTGGATTCACCGCAATCCAGGTTTAAGGGGCTGTCTACATATGATTATATCATGTTCTTTGGTTTAACTTCTAACAACGTAAATGTTTTATTCAGCCGCATCTCCCGCGTGTGTGCCCGGTCCAAGCGGTGCGTCCGCATCAATACCCCCCCTAACACATCCACCTTGTCCTCAAGGTGGAAGTCAGGGAACTGCTCCCGCATCACGTCGTAGGCCTCCCAAGTCGCATCACAGTCCGGTAGTCCCGCCCAATAGATCAGTACCTCCTTCCGCCGCCCCGGGCCCTGACGAACCGCCCTCACATCCACCTGCTCAAGTAGTACCTCCATGTCCTCCGTCAAGGTAGGAGGCAAAGTAGAAGACACCGCCTGATCTCCGATAGCCTTCCTCAGCTGCGACACGTGGAACACCGGATGTATTCCTGAGGACGCGGGCAACTCCAACTGGTACGCCACCTGGCCAATCCTGGCCACCACCCTGTATGGACCGAAATATCTAGCTGACAGCTTCTCATTCGGCCTCCTCGCCAACGATCTCTGCCGGTAAGGACGCAGCTTGAGATACACCATGTCTCCCACCTGAAATTGTACATCTCGTCGATGCCCATCGGCCATGGCCTTCATCACATGCTGAGCTCGTAGCAGATGCTTCCTCAGCTCCTCTAGCAAACTATCCCTCTCCCCCATGTACTCCTCCACCTGAGACACTGGAGTCTGTCTGTCACCAAAACGGAGCAAGGGTGGGGGATCCCTCCCGTACAGCACTCTAAATGGCGTCGTCCCTGCCGCAGAGTGGTACGAAGTATTGTACAAGTACTCTGCCCACGCTAGCCACCTATGCCACTGACGTGGTGTCTCTGAGGTGAAGCACCGCAAGTATGTCTCTATGCTGCGGTTGACCACCTCCGTCTGGCCGTCGGTCTGGGGGTGGTAGGCCGTACTCCGCTTCAGGACCGTACCCTGCACCCTGAATATCTCCCGCCAAAAGCCACTCATAAAAACCTGGTCCCGGTCGGACACGATGGACCCTGGCACCCCATGTAACCGTATCACCTCCCTCGTGAAAGCGGTAGCTACCGACACTGCAGTGTATGGATGCTTCAATGGAATAAAGTGAGCGTACTTACTCAGGCGGTCCACTACCACAAATATCACCGTGTAGCCATCGGACCGTGGTAGTCCATCAATGAAGTTCATCGTCACCTCATCCCAAACCCTCTCTGGCAGTGCCAACGGCTGTAGTAGGCCCGCTGGGGCCATAGCCATGTACTTGTGGCGTTGGCAAATGTCACAAGCTGCGACTAGGCGCGCGATCCTCTTCTTCATTCCAGGCCAATACAGCTCTCTGGCCATCCTCTAATAGGTCTGTTGTACCCCTGAATGGCCCCCGGTCACCGAACTGTGAAACTCCTGGAAGAGGACCGGTATGAACTCTGAGCTCCGTGGTATCACCATCCTCCCCTGGTACAGCAATCTGCTCCCTGCTAACGAGTAACCAACCGGTCCGTCCTCGCCACTCTGCAGTCTCTCCCGGATCTGTCGTAACTCCGCATCTGCCTCTGCCTCCTGCAACATCGGCTCCCAACCCAACCACATAGGCAGCGACAACGCCCTCAAGTTGATGCCATCCTCCCGACGTGACAAGGCATCAGCAGCCTTGTTCTCCAACCCGGGTCTGTACTCGATGTCGAACCGGTACCCCACCAGTTTGGACAACCAGTGCTGGTGCTCCTCAGTGACCAGCCTCTGCTCCAGTAAGTACTTGAGGCTCCGCTGGTCCGTGCGGACCACGAACTCCCTCCCCAACAAGTACGGCCGCCACTTCTGAATCGAGAAGACTATGGCCATCAGCTCCCGCTCATAAACTGATTTCAGTCGTGCTCTAGCGGTCAGCGCCTGACTGAAATAAGCTATGGGTCTACCCTCCTGCATAAGTACTGCTCCCAGCCCGTACCCCGAGGCATCCGTCTCGACCACGAACGATATGCTGAAATCTGACAAGGCTAGAACCGGTGCCGTCGTCATAGCCACCTTCAAGGCCTCAAAGGCCTTGGTGGCTTCCTCCTTGAATCCGTCCTTCTTCAACTGCTCGGTGAGAGGCCACGCAATCGTGTTGTAACCCTTGACGAACTTCCTGTAGTAGCCCGTCAGCCCCAAAAAACCCCTTAAAGCTCGTAGCGTAGTAGGAAGCGGCCAATCTAGCATAGCTGATATCTTCGATCTGTCGGCCGCTACCCCCTCTGCCAACACTACATGGCCTAAGTACTCAATCCGCAGCTGTCCAAAGCTGCACTTCTTCCTGTTGGCGAAGAGCTGATTCGCCAACAACTCCTTGAACACTATCTCCAAGTGACCTATGTGCTCCTCCATATCCCGGCTGTAGACCAGGATGTCGTCAAAAAATACAAGTATGAACCGCCGTAGGTAAGGCTGGAACACCTTGTTCATGAGGGCCTGGAACGTCGACGGAGCATTCGTCAAGCCAAAAGGCATGACGAGAAACTCGTAATGACCCTCATGGGTCCGAAAAGCGGTCTTCGGCACATCCTCTGGCCGCATCAGTATCTGGTGGTAACCTGCTCTCAAGTCGATCTTCGAAAAGACCGCTGCCCCATGTAGCTCGTCTAGCAGCTCGTCAATCACCGGAATAGGGAACTTGTCCGCGACAGTCTCCCTATTCAGCGCACGGTAATCGACGCAGAACCTCCAACTCCCGTCCTTTTTCTTCACCAACAGCACTGGTGAAGAAAAAGGACTCACACTGGGTTGTATCACCCCCGCCTGCAGCATCTCCCGCACCAACCGCTCTATCTCGTCCTTCTGCGAATGCGGGTATCTGTATGGCCGCACGCTGACTGGAGCCCCATCCCCCCGTAGCACGATCGCATGCTCGTGTCCCCTCTGCGGTGGCAGCCCCTGTGGGCTCTGAAACACCTCCTGGTACTGCTCCAGTACCGGCTCCACCTCCCCTGTGGTCTCTGTCTGCTTCTCCTCCTCAGTCGACAACCCCTGGCACTCCACCAGGAAACCCTCACCCTCATCCTGCAACGCCCTAGTGATGGCCTTGAAGGCCACCACCGAAAAGCAGAGTGTAGTGTCTCCGGTCAGCACCACCGTCCGGTCGCCGTCCTGGAACTCCATCCGCAGGAGATTCCAGTTCACCTTCATCTCCCCCAACTTCTTCAACCACTGTACCCCCAGAATGACGTCCATATTCCCTAACTCCAGCGGTAAGAAGTCATCCACTATCTGTATGCCCTGCAGCATCAGGCACACCCCCTTGCAGAGCCCAGCGCTCTCCTCCATCTTCCCCGTCCCCAGCAACACTGTGAATCTCTCCAACGTGCTCAGATCCAGCCCATGACGATCCACCACCTTCTTAGAAATGAAGTTGTGAGTCGCACCACTGTCAATAAGGACCGTCACCGCCTGTTCCGCCAACGTCCCTGATAACTTCATGGTATGATTCGGAGTGAATCCTACCACAGAGTTCAGGGAGACCTCCGCCACGTCCATGTGTACATTCACCTCCTCCTCCTCCACCTGCTCGGGCTCCAGTACCTCCTCATACTCCTCGTCGGGTACGATCACAATCTGCAGCAACTTGCTCGCACATCGGTGACCGGGGCTGAACTTCTCGTCGCAACGGAAGCACAACCCTGCTGCACGCCTGGCCCACATGTCCGCCTCTGTCAGTCGCCTGCCTGGTACCACCCCCGGTCTGACCTCTCCTCTAGGCGCCACTGGGGCTCCTGCTGCTGACCGTGGAGGAACTGGTGCTGCCGTACTGCGCTGGCCCTAGGCTCCCCAAGCCCCTCTGATGCGCCTCTCCTCCGTGTGCTTCTCCTCCGTCATGTGGGCTAGACGGAGGAATCCTCCAAGTCATTGGGCCTCTGCATCTGAAGCTCCGCCCGTATCGAGGGTTTCAACCCCCTCATGAAGCTCCGCCCGTATCGAGGGTTTCAACCCCCTCATGAAACTCCCGATCAACACCTGGTCAGACACCCCCCGTAATCTGCTAGCCAACATCTCGAACTTCTCCACGAAGTCTCGAACTGTCCCCTCCTGTCGCAGTGCTGACAACTGCTCATAGAAGTCCCCTCCGGACTTCTCCTGGAACCGATCGAGAAGGTAAGAAGAGAGCTCCTCCCAGGAACGAAAAGGAGAGCGGGCTGTCTTCCACCGGTACCAGGCTAGGGCCTTGTCCTCGAAATAGATCCCTATCACACGCAGGACCTCCTCCTCTGTCAGCTGCATCACCTGGAAGTAACGCTCGGCCCGGTAGACCCATCCGTCAGGATCGGTGCCATCAAACGTCGGCATCTTCAGCTTCTTCAGCCTTCGATCCGCGTTTATGTCACCGCACTGTGCTCCAAACCCCCCACCGTGATGTCCTCCATTTCCGCCACGGCCGCCTCCCTGGTACCATCACGCCCCCTTGCCCCCCTCCGGGGCCTCTGTCGCCTCCCTCGTACAGCTCATCAGGCCATTGAGGCCGCTCCATATCCCCCTCCGGGATGTAGTTCCCCAAACAGTCCAGTGGTCGTGGTGGCTAAAAAAATGGGCTCTCTAGCCCCTCCGTGCTGCTGACCGGGCGCTGTCCGGCCCTCCAGATGGCCCCCTGGGCCCCAAAATTGGGCCGCAGGAGCCCCAATCGTCACCCCGTGAGCCCCTCTTCCTCCGTCGGGCCTCGTCGTCGCTCCTGGGGGTTGAACAAACCCCGCCAGGCCCCCAAAAGGCCTTAGTGGTCTCGCTGGGCCTCCAAAACACGTCACCTGGTCTTCAGGAGGGGTGGCCCAGGCTGTGGCGCCACCCCCGAAACCCTACCGGACCCGCCGCGCCCCCGAAAGGGGGTCCCCAGCCTCCCACGCCCCCGGCGGGGGCGCCCGCCTCCAGACACCCCCGATAGGGGGTGTCGCTGCCGTGGGGGGCGGTAGTGCCCGTCGAGCCCCCCCAGGCCCAGTTGGGCCTGTCGTGCTCTCGACAGGCCCAGTTGGGCCTGCCGTGCTTGCCGCGAGGGCTTGGTGGGCCCCGCTGCCTTCCCCCGCGAACCCTAGAGGGTTTGACCAGCCGTCTTCTTGGTTTGGAGGGTTGGTAGCCGCCGTTTCGACGACAAACCCCTCCGGGTTTTTGCCTCGATCTCCTCCGATAGCCACCGAGATGGTCTGGAGCATCGTCATCATCGCCGGGATCTGCGCCACCTCCCTCGCCGTTTTCGCCGCCTCGATACTCATGTGCGTGAGTTCGATTTGGATATCCTCTTGCATATGGGCGTGATCCTTGTTGGAGAGCTCCATGGCCGTGTTCAATGATTGAATATCCTCGCCCATGGATCTCTTCAATTCATCCATCTCGCGGTTGATTTCTTCACGAAACCCTTGAAGCCGTTCTTCCGTCGCGCCGCCTCTTGTCCCTCCCGTCATTAGAGCTCACCGCTCTGATACCAATTTGATACGAATCGCTTTCCGTTTGGATCAAATCAGTGAGTAAATGATTAAAACAGCGATTTAAAGGTGGAAAAATGGAAAATAGTGGAAAAACAAGAGAAATCAAAGAACTTGATACGGATTCTTCGAGACGGATCAATCTCCCAGCTTTTATTGAACGCCTAAAAGCCTAAACAGCATCAAGATGATAACTAGATTGTTCGAAGACAAATCAAGCATAAACTAACAATGACGGCTAGCCCTAATTATAAAGGAAAACGAGGATTTACTAATTTGGTCTGACTAGACCAAAATACCCCTGAGGTGACTAATACCGGCCCCCACGTCTCCTCATGCGAGAGTAAACAATCGTGGGCTCCCCGCTAGCCGCATCTCCCGCGTGTGTGCCCGGTCCAAGCGGTGCGTCCGCATCAGATTCACCGCAATCCAGGTTTAAGGGGCTGTCTACATATGATTATATCATGTTCTTTGGTTTAACTTCTAACAACGTAAATGTTTTATTCAGACGGTGCACCAATAGCTGGTCTGGAAAATAATATGGGGTAACATCCTTAGGTCATATTAGTCTGGGACCACATACATTGCATGGACTACATGACATGTTCTGTATCATTAAACTTTTTAAAGGATTAGGAAAGAAAATTACTTTCAGGAATCTTCCAATCCTCAGTGTACTTGTTATGTTAAGCTTGTGGGCCTTTGACTGCTAAAGAACCACTACTGTCTCCCATAACATGATCTAAGCACTCAGAAAAAGAAAAGGGAAAGGGGAAAAAAATCTGTACGAAGAATTTAAGCCACCAGGTAAAAACAATGTAATAAGAACACTACCGGAAGACACCCAATTTTGTTTTGTTTTTTTTTTTTTGGGTTTTGGGAGGGGGGGGGGGGGGGTTTGGGGCGCAGAATAAAAAAATGTTATACGTACCCATGAAAATATTGGGACATGAAGGTAAATTCATGATTTAAAGATAGCCATAATCCACACATACATGCACAGGTGCATACATACATCTGTTTAGGAGTCAGATGTATTATGAGTCTAAATAGAGAATTGACCTCAAATCCTATTTTGAACTTTTAAACTATTTGGGATAAACAATAGATACTGACAGGAGACTTATCTATCTCAAGGTGAGATGCTTGCTGGCCAAAAACACTACTCCTGGTGTCGTGACAAAAAATGAACTTACTTTTTTTTTCTAGAGACTAGATCTAGGTTGATTCTTCAGCCTGCTGCTCTGCAAGTATGAGTTGATTTTTTTTCACAAAAACTGACATGGGACCTATTTCAGGTGGCTGCATTGATTAAGAATATTTCAACCTTGTTTGGTATTAGCCATGCAGCCAATAACATGCATCCTTTGACTTGTTAAGTTGCTCTGGAAGAGCCCCTATGCCACCATATGGGTTTCTAACTAACAAGTGCATAGGCCAATGTAAAGTTGTTTGATCATGATTTAGGAAACTGTTGTTCTGTTCATCATATTTTAAACACAGTGCAAACTGAACATAGCAACTTTGAGCAGATTCTACAGAAAATACATCACATGCAAGTGCCTTATAGAGTAATTAATTCAGCAACATGAGCCTAGTTTCGGATGAATATATCGGGTACAACAGTCAAGTGCCTTATAGAGTAATTAATTCATTCAAAGGCTCTATATAATAAAAAAACTCAAGAATATGTTAGACCTGGTCGGCGCCTAATAGGGGGCGTATTTTTGAGGTTTTAGTTATTTTTATTAGGGAAGGGTAATACAATTTAATACACTTAATTGGAACAAATGCCACTTCAATAATATAAGGCTTAATTTACAAAAACTACCTTAGACTATCCATGGTTTTAACAAAACTACATTTAACTTTAGCAATTCATCAAAACCCCCTAAACTCTGTTTTTTTACCTAAGATATCCTAAAATGTTTCAAAGTATAAGGTAGTTTTACTAAATTCAACTCAAAATTTAAGATAGTTTTTATAAACAATTATAAAGCTCTTGGTAATTTTGATAAGCAATGGTAAAGGAGTTTAAGGTAGTTTTGAACAAAATGTGTTGAGGGTGGTTTTGATAAAGGGTTTTTAATCAATTACTGAAGGGTGGTATTTAAAACAGTGGATAGTTATGGATAGTTTAAGGTAGTTATCGTAAAGTAACCCTATAATAATGATATGGTGATAGTTAATTTGGAGGGAAGACAAGAATTTCACAAAATTCAATTTTTTGCAAGATAGTGAACATGCAACAGGTAGACAGCATCAGCTTAAACCTCACAGCAAATGACTAGATAAAACTTGCTTTGGCTTAAAATTGAAAAACAGAGATCGAGCTTCTTGCCTTTTGCAATGCACCCAGTTCATCAGATATGAATACCATGTGTCCGCATTAGCGCAGTATAATGGTCTAATACATAATCAATTAGCAAAAACTAAGAACAGCTACGTAACATGTGATTGTAAACTAAACAGTTTGCAATATACGCACACACCAATCGACGATCATCAAACTTATCCAAAATCAATAGTCTAAAAGAAAATGAATGTGCAAAAGGATGTCATCAACCTAATAATTGGAATTCTTCACATGGTTCAACTGTTATTAGTTGCTTTTTCTACATGGTAAATCGTCAGAAGGTAACATCTGTACAGAAAATGATCCAATTATCCTTCAAAATAATCACAGCCTAACAATGTACATTATTGATTATACTGAGACCAATGAGAATAAGTTTAAGTAAAAAGAAGACTCAGCTTTGACAATATAACAAATCAAAATGTTGATATATAAACACTCAGCAGAATAGATTAGCAAAAGGCACCATCCATGCATAAAACTTGAGGCATAAACAGACAGAAGAAGAATAGGAAAATATGCTAGAGTACTGCTAAAATGAAGATGCACAAGAAGTGTAACAACAAAGACCTCAACAATGGCTTCTCTCTGCTCACATGTATTCGGAGAAAGATGGTATACATAACTCACTGGTACAAGCAGTCCTCTGGCCCAACGTAAAAGAGGTGAAGAAAATTATTGATGCAACAATTCAAATTCAACAGTCTAAATAAGAAAGTTAATCTTCAATGCTCGCTATGTCTGGCTCTGTCGCCTCCTCTTCTAGTTCCCTGACTGCTGCTATAAGGCTACGGGTAATTCCCTTAAGGTATAAACCACTCTCTTGCATCTCCTTCAAAAGTTTCTCCGCTGCACGCCAATCCAGAGCCTTAAGGCACAAAGACTGAATCATTTTATTGTACTCGTCTGCATTCGGCTGTACCCCATATTCCTTCATCTCTTTCATGCATTCAAGTGCCTTATCAAATTCATCCATTTTGCAGTACCCGCGAGTAAGGACATGGTAAGTGGCAGGCGTCAGCTTAGCATGCTTTTTCTTAGCTTCACAATAGATTTTATATGCCTCATCCATCATCCCACCCTTTGCATAACCGCTCATCACAACAGTATACGTATAGACATCTGGCCTTAGTCCTCTGCCCTCCATTGCTTTCATCAAAGCAACAGCTTCATCCAGCTCTCCTCCTTTAGCAAGGACATTAATCACAAAATTGAAAGAAGCATTTCCTGGTGCAGGGCCTAATTCAACCATCCTCAGTAGCAATGTTTTCGCATCTTCATGTTTTTTAACCCTACACAAACCTTTGACAACCGAACCAAAAGTCTTGTTTGCATGCTTAAATGACCCTATTGGATAGTCTTCAAGCAACTCTAAAGCTAAAGGAACAGTTTCGTCACTTCGAGCAAGTCCACAAATTAAGAAATCCAAACTAGACCTTGGCGGATATAAGCTCTTCTCCTTTGCCATCAAATAGACCAAATGGGCATCTTTTGACTTCTTCCCCTTGCAAAAGAAAGTGATAATATCCCCAATCTTCTCCTTATCAGGTAGGCTCCCAGAATTAAGCATCTTCTCACAAACAGACCACGCGGTATCAAACATCGATCTTTTTCCAAGAGCTTGAATGGTGTAATAAAAACTATCCGAGTCAGGACTACAACCAAACTCATCAAACATGTTAAAAACTTCGAAACCAGCCTTAGCCTTACCCAATTTCCAAAACATAGATATCAACTCATTGAGAATTGGAGTATTCAAAACCCATTTCTCCTTACCCAAATCCTTAACCAAATCCCAGACCATGTAAGCTTCCCTCTTGCTAAGCTCTGTAAAACCCTTCACAGATCGAACAAGAAGCTCTATAGCTCTCGAAGATTTCACAGATTCCTCGTTTTTCAAAGCCCACTTGAAGAATACAATCAAATTCTCGCCCACCCCATCCGAAGCTTCAATCGCTGTCACCACAAACTCTTCACTCAAGCTCAGCTCCAACTTATCTAAGCCTGTCTCAATCGCCTCATCCGAACCACCCTTCAATATAGACACCACGTTCTCAATTTGTTCAGTGCCGATCTCCGCAACCTCAGCCTCAACTCCATCACATTCCCCTTCCACTATAGTAGAATCGCCGGAGTCTTGGGAAAATTCAGCAGAGGCGCCGCCTTTATCATCTCCTGCATCGAAATTCCAACCGTCAGCCTCACTGGAATGTACATTTCCATCGGCGTCGAACTTTATAGTTGAATCCTCGGGTTCGTCGAGGTTCCATGCGGAGGTCTCCCTGGACTCGACGTTTCCGTCAATCTCGAACGCGTTGGGCTCCGACGAAGACGCAAACCTATGATTTGCAGCGTCGTGCGTGGAGAAGAGCCTAGGGTTTTGGATCAGTCGAGAAGGGATGGGGTGTGGAGTTGGGATTAGGGTTAGGGTTTTGGGGGGTACCTGAGGTTGGAGTTGGGAGTGAGCGGAGAGAGATCTGATGAGAAGAGCGCGGGATTTTGATCTCCACATCGCCGCTGCTTTGTCTTCGAGAATGAGAGGGAGGGAGGGAGGGAGAGGGATTTGAGACGGCGGAGGGTTTAATGGATTCGGATCCTCTCCAGCGGGTCTCAAAGGTAGAGCAGAGGCATCACATGCGTGCACTGATATATAAACGGTTGAGATTTCATCTCTGATGATTGCAGTACACGAAAACGTCCGAGTGTTCCCTGGTGGCAATAATTGGACGGTCGTGACTGAGGCAATGGCTTGCCAAGTACCAACTTCCAACACCATTGGTGGGAATTACCGCTAAGGGCCTGTTCTTTTGTAGGAAAGTATAAATGGGAAAGTTGAGGGAATGTGGAATCTGATAAAAGAGAAATTGATGTGTAATGTATTCTTGTGGTGGAAAGTGGGGTTGGATTGTGGAGTTGGAAAGTTGGAATAGGACCCACTCCGTGTAGTGTGTTCTTTTGATTGAAGAAGTTGGATTGAGAAAGTGTGATTGTGGAGTGTGGTGTTATTAGGTGAGTATAAGGATAAAGTTACCACCAAAAATTTATTTGTGAATGTTGTGAAGGGAAAAGTAGGGAAATAGGTGTAAAGGGTTAAGAGCCCCGTACTGCCTCTCTCAAAACAATGTGAGCTTTACTCCCAAGCGCAGGAGATCGTGCAAGTAGTACCTGGAGAGTCCAGAGTCGAATCCTCGGGACAAGTCGACCTGAGATAACACAAATTCAACTAATCAAATATAATATACGGTTAAGAAAACAACCACCTTTATGAAGGTGAAGAATAGTGTAAAGATTGGTAGCAAAGAAAGTGGTTCCTAAAAGTATTACGGTATCACGAAAGTTTGGTATTCAATGAGACAAATATGCTACGGTTGTGAGTTCATTAGGAATTTATAGTCGCTGAAATTTCACGTCTTTTAATGTCACACAATGCTTCACCCGGTCAAGGCGTGAAGGCGTCGGAAGATGAATCGATGAAAACTAGTCAAAATAGCCTTAAACGTATTACTAGCGATGTTGATCTCATTAGGCAATAATTGCAGCGATAAGTTCAGATTAGAGAACATGAATTAGCTAGCCTTATCAGGGCCTAGCCATAGGGCACAACAAAGATATCGACAATAAGCAAATACCCAACAAATACGATGTAGAAATCAACATAACTAGCAATTTTGACATGATAAAAGGGCTAAAGACATGAAATTTAGCGACTACATACTCCTAACTACATCACAACCATAGCACAAGGAGATTAGCCACGCATGGTGCAATAAAAATCAGATTGCATAGCAAAATACATCGTTTTAGTAGCAAAATACAATGAAATACACCAAATACGTAGTATAAGTTCAAGAATTTATCATCAAATCTCCACTTTAGAACCCAAAACTCTCTAAGAATAGGAAGAACAGCCTCTGGAAATTTTCAGAATTTTCTCCTGGAGAAATACGCACAGTAGCCGCTCCAAAAGTCCCAAAATACGCCAGAATACCCCCAAAAACCCTATAATACGCTTGTATATTAGCATTGCGGGTTTGGGGGTATAACGGGTCGAAACCCGCTTCGTTTTCGCGCCCGCACCCATTATCCCGAGCGGCGTAAATGACGACCGTCGGATCGAGCGGGATTCGCCCTCGTTTCGACACGTGTCATCCTTAACGGGTTTTCGCCCGCGCGCCCGCTAAACTCCGCTGAATCCGCGTTCACCTCGCCTTTAATCGCAACCGTCGGATCTCCGCTCAACGGCGTGGATGAAGCCATGTCACCCGCCTCTTCCGCAATGATGTGGGCCGTTCGATCTGCATCCGACGGACCGATGGATGCCGCGTCACCCGCTTCTCGCTGCGTATTCGAATACGATTCGAAATCGTATCGACCGTTGGATCTAGATCGTACGGTCGAGAATCCGCCGCTTCGACTCAAACGCGGGAGCGCTCTCCGCCGTTAGATCATGATCGTGCGGACGAAAATAATCCACGTAGCTCCGTATCTGAGTTTGAAGCGGGCCTCGTCGTGGCCGTTGGATGCGGCGGGAAGCGATAGATCGCCGCCACGTGGAAGCTTGTGATTGGCCGTCGGCCGTATTTTTGTATTTAATTGCGTATTTCTCCAATTAAATGGTATTCTGCATTCAAAATACACAGTAATTAGCACAGATCTCAGAAAAATACAAATAAATAGTCGTTGGAATCGTGAGATCGAGACCTTGCCATGAAAAATATAAAAATGCAGAAATACTCAATGGAATTCATGTTTTGTGCACAAATCAAGTAATTTCTAAAATAAATGATGATGTTAAAAATACGAATGTATTAGAGACCAATTAAGCATCTTATGAGCACAAAATAGGACTAAATGGGGGGTTAAATATGCAATATTCAACCCGAATCACCTACCCTCATATTTATAGTTTTCAATAGTGGGATGGATACCCAATGGGCCTCATGGGCCTATTCATAACACTTCCCCTTATCCAAACAACATTGAATAAAAGGTGGATTCTTCAGGATCCGAGTTAGGATAACTGCCTTGTTAAATAAAGAACAGTTAATACATAACTTCCCCTGTTTTATGGATGTGTCTAGGGGTGGATACTTCAGGATTCAGAGTCAACGAGGTTGCCTCGTCAAAACCTTGACTACGGAAAACCCAGTGGAAAAAAACCAGTAGCCAAGGGAAAAGAGTACAACTCTGCGGTTGACTCCCCTCATCTGACCAAGCTTCAGACTTGCAGATTTCCTATGAATCTATATATCAGTCTCCTATGTATCTATGAGTTCATAGTCCTCTCATCCTGACCCAGTTTACATTTTCTCGCTCTCCTCATCCCAATCCCATATACAAGTTTCTCAAAGATACTAGTAGGCAGGGATTTGGTAAGCAAATCCGCCAAGTTATTACATGATTGGATCTTCTGTACCTCAATCTGCTTTTGCTTCTGAAGGTCGTGTGTCCAGAAGAACTTGGGGGAGATGTGCTTCGTCTTGTCGCCTTTGATGTAGTCGTCCTGTAGCTGGGCTATACATGCTGCTTTTTCTTCATGAAGTGGAGTAGGCGCAAGAAAGCCGGTCATCAGGTCGGTGGAGGTGAGGATGTGCTGGATCACAGAGCGTAGCCAGAAACTCTCCTTGCTTGCTTCGTGGATCGCTAGGAGCTCTGAGTGAGTGGATGAGACGGTCGTCATGGTCTGTTTTACATATCTCCAGGATATGGCTGTGCCGCCATAAGTAAACATGTATCATGGCTGAGACTTCTCTGTATGAGGATCAGACCTGTATTGTCACGCCCCGCTTCCCAGTATACTTGGGGGCGAGGACGCGAGCGGGTCCGCATGTGCTTAAAGCAAAGAAGGGGTGATTATTTTTATCTCTCTTCTTTGACTTAAGCACACTAAGCGTTTAATTAGCGAAGGCAGGTCCCTGCACGCGAGTTTCTCAGAAACAGCACAAATATTTATTACATTACATTACCAGCGTCCAAAGCAAATACACAAACAGTTAAGGCCTAGCATGGCCGTACAATCTGCTGAAAGCAAACACACCTAAAAATAACAATACAAATAATAAACTGAAATATAAACGTTCCGCTTTAGCCTTCCGCGGGGAGGATCTCAATGTCTTCGTAAATCTGATCAGTGGTGTTCACCTCTAAGATGGGATCCTCAAAAGTAGGGTCCTCAAGGTACTCTGTCTCTAAACCTAACATATATTTCATAAAACATTGAAATATATGTCAGCGATAAGCTCGGCAAGATATTTAAAGTAATGAAACGAGGAACAACTATAAGAGGACAAAAGAGCGTTAGTACACAGTTATGAATAATAAGTGCAGAAAAGTAAAGTATGAGCATGCATGGATATTTTTGCAGTTAAAAGTAAAGAAGTTATAAGTAAAGTAAAACAGTTGTATGTTGAGTATTTGATTGTTTGTGCACGTGATAAGTCCATGCCTGGGTAGGTGAAATGTGCTCGATACACCTTATCACCGGTGGTTTTACCGTGACGCTCCATACATTGGCTGCCTCCACCGGAGGGGCCGTAATCGTGTTCGAGACACACTCACAAACCCTACTGCAATGGACCAACCCCACCCAAAGTGTACCGCCGTATACTGGAACACGAGCCAGACTAGTCATATGTGACCCTACTGGAACACGAGCCAGACTAGTCACACATGACCTGACGGGAGTAGCCAACTCGGCTTTTTGAGTATGTTTATTTACTGATCGAGTTTTACCCCATCTGTAGTCGATGGTTTCACCCCGTCTGTAGTCGACGGTTATCACATATGTGTAGTAACATACTCGTCTTTTCCAAGTTTGTTTATCTTGTTAACATGCGAAAAGCAATAGCAGTCCCGTTAAGTAAAAAGAGCAATAAGTAAAGTGAACATAATGTCTGGCTACTAGAATTTGTTAAACATATTGAAAGCAGGTTTAAAGCTAAGTTTTAAAGACCAGGTTTGCAATTCATTCTACACATGTTTCCGAGGGTCGTGACACACCCTCTGATCCGTTTGGGTTAAAAAGTCGTTCTTTATCAAAGAGTCATTAACATGAAATGTCCGTTTTTAATTAGTTACAACAGATAAATTAGGAACGTAAAAATGATGATTGCACTAGTTTTAGCAGTTAGCCCATATTCAATTACAATAAATACTTGCCTTGACGCGGGTGTGAGTGTCCAGGCGATGGTAACGTGATGCACGTTTTTCTGCGTCAATAGATTGGCGATATCAGTTTCATGGTTATTAACTAATTATAAGACATCAAATCAACCTATCAAAACATTATTAACTAACTAACCTATTTAACGGAATTTGTTAACGACTTAAACTGATTAAGACGGTGATGAAAAGCGTTCTAAATTTTTATATATGCTATATATGCTAAAAATAGTTTTACTGTAAGAGGGAATATTTTTCTAAAGATTATAGAAATTTTTAGGATTTTTAAAAGCTCAAAAACTATTTAAAAACTACTTTTCAATTAGTGACGTATTTGTTCAGGAATTTATTCTGGGTGCAGTCTACATCAGAATGTTGCAAATGAGGTGTCAAAACGACCGTTACAAAGAGTATTATCACATATATTTTTCTCAAATATTAGTTTACGTAAAAATAAGAAGATACGGATTTTTGAACGAAAATAACGGATTTAACTTATAGGCTTAAAAATTAATTCTGGAAAAACTAAGCGTCGGATTGAGACGAAACTAGCGCCGTTGGGTCCAGAATGTCATTTCTGATTTTCTGGAGCTAGTCTCACATTTTTTCTGGGTCTTATAAATTTACTTATGGATTAAAAACCAATAAATCTATTTATTAATTAATTTAATTACGAAAATACGAAGTTTTCGACATATTTACAAGTTTGCCATTCGAATTAAACTTACGCTGCCGTCGTTCTCAGCATGCAACGACCGGGGCGGGGGCTTCGTCGGACACGTGGCTGCGGGGCGGTGGGGCGACGGCCTCGGGGGTGCTGCGGCGGCGTCGGGGCGGAGCAGCGGCTAACGGCGGCGAGGAGGTTGATAGGCGGTGGCTCCACGGCGGCGGTCGGAGGCGGTGAGAGGCAGTGAGAGCGGCAGCGGGGCGGTGCTGGGGGGCGCTTCGCCGAAGCAGCGGCGACGACGTCGGAGGACGCTTGGGCGGAGGAGGAGGCCGGCGTCGGAGCTTGTGGGAGCAGCGGCGAGTTGGGTGGTGCTCGAGGCCGAGAGGAGGGTGGTGGCGGTGAGGAGCGGCGAGCGGCGGTCTTCGGCGATGTGAGGGAGGCGGCGGTCGAGGCCTCCGGCGATGTGCACGGGAGAGAGAGGTCGGGGCACGGGTTGAGCTGCCGTGGGTTTCGAACGGGAAGAGAGATAGAGAAGAGAGACAGGGAGAGAGAGGGATCGGGTCTGTGTGTGTGTGTTAAAACAAGGGGGAGGGGTTGTTAATATATAGGGTTAGATGAAGGGTAGATGGGATTTGTGGGTAGCTGAGAGAGTGAGAGTGGGGTAGGTACGGGTAGGTTAGTTAATGGGATTAGATTAGGTGATTAAGTGGGTAATTAGGAAGGTAAAACTCCATTAACGAAAGTCATTAGTGATAATACAAAAAGCGAAAATTACGAAAATGCCCCTACTAGTAAACGTGTCCGAAAAATTACGAAAACATACCCACGGGATCGTATCGTCGCGAGGATGGCGAATACGAAGACCGTTCCAGGGTTTGAGCTACGGAAATACTAGTTTTTGGCCAAAACGTTTAGAAAGCGGGATTGCGGGTTCTCTATTGAAACGATATCAGAAAATTACGAAATTAATGTGGGAAGCCCCAAATGATCATAGGATGCTACTGCAGAAGTTTGAAAACGTTTTGGAGATGTTTGAATAGAAAATAAATTCATTGGGTCAAAACTGCAATATCTGAAAATGAATTTTTATCAGATCCTTTAGAGGTATTTGACGAAATCCGATTTTACTAAAATACTCCATAACTAGTCTGATACTTCAAAATATTTTTATAGGAAATTTTTGAAATCAGTTTAAGACTGCTAACAAACCATTATAAAATACAATTAAAATTGAATTTTCTTTAAATACTTAATTTGAAAGTATTGGAAAAATACAGGCCGTTACATTCTACCCTCCTTAAAAGTAATTCCGTCCTCGGAATTTAAAAATATTTTTTGAAACAAATAATTGATATTATAAAGAAGCTCAAGCAAATAAATCATAGAAGAGATAATAATCTTTATAAATCAGATTGTAAATAACGTGAAATGTGATAAGAAAATAAGGGATGTGACTAATATATTATTATCACCATAGCTACTTCAGATTCATCAAGTAGGCAAAACATAAAATAATGGCATTACTCGGAAATGATAATGAGGATGATGATGACATCTAATCGAACTTGGGACATAAGGTGATAAGCCAGAAGCAAGTACACCAAAGAGAAGAACGGAACGTCTAGAATATATAAACGATGATTACATGGTCTCAATCATGTAAATTATCGCCATGACATACAAAAACGTGAGGACTAATCCAAAAGCATGCAAGCTGCTACAACGTAACCAGCAGAGCACCAAAGACTTCATCTGCCATGCTACCAAATTACAATCCAATATCCAGATCGTTACCAAAAGGCAGATATAAGGCCAACTCTCATGGATCAAGATCATTGTCACCACTGCTTCCAGCAATCTCCACCACATCCAACAGTAAGCTATCATCAAAGCTGTCCTCCAAATGAGAGCACAAGACTGGCGTCTCATCTCAACACCTAAGGCCAAAAGGAATCCAATTTCCAAATCCTAAGGATACTGCTTCCCAATACCATTGTTCGATATCCACGGCTAACACCATCAGCCCTAAGCAATTTAATGACCAAAAAATCACGAACCCAAAAACATTAAGGAGCGCCCCTAAGAAGTAATCGAAGCTGGGTAGCTCAAGGGGGAAGAACCAGAAAAAGGAGCTCCCAATGATACCAATGGCGGCGGGTTCCCAATATCCCGACCACACGGCCATAGCGAGGGAGGCGGCGAGGGTTGTCGCCAAGGCCAAAAGTCCCGCAACGGAACGTTGATGGGCCATCGGCGGCTGGCGATCCACGGCGGCGAGGGCTCCGACTGGCTGGCGATCCATGGCGGGGAGCTAGGGCCTACGGGATGGAGCGAAGCGGAAGCTGGCGGATCGGAGATCGGAGTGGCGATGCGGGGTCCGATCGAGCTCGCTTGGGGGAGAGGCCGGGAGGAGGAGGGGGGTGATGTCTGAGGTAAGCCACGGGGTGGCTTGGAGAGGAAGGAGAGGGGTTAAAACGGGGGGAGGGGCACCGAAGTCGGGGTTAGGTAGGGTAGGGTTCGGCGGGCACGAGTCTCGAGGGGGAAACGGACAAACGAAATAAAGAGGGGGGAGGAAGGTGGTCGGTGGGAAAGGAAGTCAAACCCTTGGAGAGAAAAGACGGGTACAAGATAGAAGTAGGGGCTAGAAGAGAAACACTAGCTCAAAAGACGCAAACAGCCTATACTTACACGTCAGGTTTGGCTCGTCTCAAATCACCAGCACTATCCTCCAATGCTTCTGAGCGTCCTTCGATTCGCTTCCGTTGTCGAACTCGAACTTCTGGTGATCGAAAATTGAATGCTACCCTCCTTAGAATAAACGTAACTAGAGTTCAGGCGAACTAAAAGCGATTAGGAAGAATTATAAGAATTAGTAGAATGATCAGAAGGCAATCATTAGCTAAAGAAATGTTGCTAGTGATGAAGATCGATGGCGTTACAAAAGCATGGCTCAACCTGCATTGATGCAATGATTAGTTCGTTCGGCTTGGCTCGAAACTTGATAGGCCCAAGTGAACGGTTTCCTCTCATGAATTCAACACAGGATGATCAGGGATTTCAAACACTACTTTCTTGTTGTGACACTCGATAGTAGCGTAGAAATTTCCTAACCAATCCATGCCGAACATCGCATTGAAGTTTGTCATGTCGACTACCATAAAATCTGCGAACAACTCGTATCCACAAATCACTATGGCCAAAATCGACATCCAGTAGAAGTCCTCACTACTCCACTCGCAGTAGTGATGCTCAAGCGATTTGGTAAAAAGTCAACATGAATAAAATGTTTCTCTACAAATCCTCGGGATATGAAGTAGTGAGTGGCTCACGAATCAAAAGGGATAGGGCTGGATAAGAGGCTATCAATACAATATCTTAGCAAAAGATAAAAAGTAACTCATGCATGTAATATAAGCACTATAAAAGAAGGGTGTAAGTAATACCTGAAATCACTTGTCCATCCGACTCAGTCCCCGCGGCTGTTATGGTGAAGATTTGACGTCTCGACTGGTTCTGCCTCGCTGCAATCAAACAAAGTAAATATTTGTGTACTAGTTTGCCCAAACGATCTGGTTAGTAATAATATTTATACTATTTCTTAAGTGTCTCACAGAGTGCAAGAGGACCTGCGTGGGCCACCACCAAAACCTGTCACGCCCCGCTTCCCAGTATACTTGGGGGCGAGGACGCGAGCGGGTCCGCATGTGCTTAAAGCAAAGAAGGGGTGATTATTTTTATCTCTCTTCTTTGACTTAAGCACACTAAGCGTTTAATTAGCGAAGGCAGGTCCCTGCACGCGAGTTTCTCAGAAACAGCACAAATATTTATTACATTACATTACCAGCGTCCAAAGCAAATACACAAACAGTTAAGGCCTAGCATGGCCGTACAATCTGCTGAAAGCAAACACACCTAAAAATAACAATACAAATAATAAACTGAAATATAAACGTTCCGCTTTAGCCTTCCGCGGGGAGGATCTCAATGTCTTCGTAAATCTGATCAGTGGTGTTCACCTCTAAGATGGGATCCTCAAAAGTAGGGTCCTCAAGGTACTCTGTCTCTAAACCTAACATATATTTCATAAAACATTGAAATATATGTCAGCGATAAGCTCGGCAAGATATTTAAAGTAATGAAACGAGGAACAACTATAAGAGGACAAAAGAGCGTTAGTACACAGTTATGAATAATAAGTGCAGAAAAGTAAAGTATGAGCATGCATGGATATTTTTGCAGTTAAAAGTAAAGAAGTTATAAGTAAAGTAAAACAGTTGTATGTTGAGTATTTGATTGTTTGTGCACGTGATAAGTCCATGCCTGGGTAGGTGAAATGTGCTCGATACACCTTATCACCGGTGGTTTTACCGTGACGCTCCATACATTGGCTGCCTCCACCGGAGGGGCCGTAATCGTGTTCGAGACACACTCACAAACCCTACTGCAATGGACCAACCCCACCCAAAGTGTACCGCCGTATACTGGAACACGAGCCAGACTAGTCATATGTGACCCTACTGGAACACGAGCCAGACTAGTCACACATGACCTGACGGGAGTAGCCAACTCGGCTTTTTGAGTATGTTTATTTACTGATCGAGTTTTACCCCATCTGTAGTCGATGGTTTCACCCCGTCTGTAGTCGACGGTTATCACATATGTGTAGTAACATACTCGTCTTTTCCAAGTTTGTTTATCTTGTTAACATGCGAAAAGCAATAGCAGTCCCGTTAAGTAAAAAGAGCAATAAGTAAAGTGAACATAATGTCTGGCTACTAGAATTTGTTAAACATATTGAAACCAGGTTTAAAGCTAAGTTTTAAAGACCAGGTTTGCAATTCATTCTACACATGTTTCCGAGGGTCGTGACACACCCTCTGATCCGTTTGGGTTAAAAAGTCGTTCTTTATCAAAGAGTCATTAACATGAAATGTCCGTTTTTAATTAGTTACAACAGATAAATTAGGAACGTAAAAATGATGATTGCACTAGTTTTAGCAGTTAGCCCATATTCAATTACAATAAATACTTGCCTTGACGCGGGTGTGAGTGTCCAGGCGATGGTAACGTGATGCACGTTTTTCTGCGTCAATAGATTGGCGATATCAGTTCCATGGTTATTAACTAATTATAAGACATCAAATCAACCTATCAAAACATTATTAACTAACTAACCTATTTAACGGAATTTGTTAACGACTTAAACTGATTAAGACGGTGATGAAAAGCGTTCTAAATTTTTATGTATGCTATATATGCTAAAAATAGTTTTACTGTAAGAGGGAATATTTTTCTAAAGATTATAGAAATTTTTAGGATTTTTAAAAGCTCAAAAACTATTTAAAAACTACTTTTCAATTAGTGACGTATTTGTTCAGGAATTTATTCTGGGTGCAGTCTACATCAGAATGTTGCAAATGAGGTGTCAAAACGACCGTTACAAAGAGTATTATCACATATATTTTTCTCAAATATTAGTTTACGTAAAAATAAGAAGATACGGATTTTTGAACGAAAATAACGGATTTAACTTATAGGCTTAAAAATTAATTCTGGAAAAACTAAGCGGTGGATTGAGACGAAACTAGCGCCGTTGGGTCCAGAATGACATTTCTGATTTTCTGGAGCTAGTCTCACATTTTTTCTGGGTCTTATAAATTTACTTATGGATTAAAAACCAATAAATCTATTTATTAATTAATTTAATTACGAAAATACGAAGTTTTCGACATATTTACAAGTTTGCCATTCGAATTAAACTTACGCTGCCGTCGTTCTCAGCATGCAACGACCGGGGCGGGGGCTTCGTCGGACACGTGGCTGCGGGGCGGTGGGGCGACGGCCTCGGGGGTGCTGCGGCGGCGTCGGGGCGGAGCAGCGGCTAACGGCGGCGAGGAGGTTGATAGGCGGTGGCTCCACGGCGGCGGTCGGAGGCGGTGAGAGGCAGTGAGAGCGGCAGCGGGGCGGTGCTGGGGGGCGCTTCGCCGAAGCAGCGGCGACGACGTCGGAGGACGCTTGGGCGGAGGAGGAGGCCGGCGTCGGAGCTTGTGGGAGCAGCGGCGAGTTGGGTGGTGCTCGAGGCCGAGAGGAGGGTGGTGGCGGTGAGGAGCGGCGAGCGGCGGTCTTCGGCGATGTGAGGGAGGCGGCGGTCGAGGCCTCCGGCGATGTGCACGGGAGAGAGAGGTCGGGGCACGGGTTGAGCTGCCATGGGTTTCGAACGGGAAGAGAGATAGAGAAGAGAGACAGGGAGAGAGAGGGATCGGGTCTGTGTGTGTGTGTTAAAACAAGGGGGAGGGGTTGTTAATATATAGGGTTAGATGAAGGGTAGATGGGATTTGTGGGTAGCTGAGAGAGTGAGAGTGGGGTAGGTACGGGTAGGTTAGTTAATGGGATTAGATTAGGTGATTAAGTGGGTAATTAGGAAGGTAAAACTCCATTAACGAAAGTCATTAGTGATAATACAAAAAGCGAAAATTACGAAAATGCCCCTACTAGTAAACGTGTCCGAAAAATTACGAAAACATACCCACGGGATCGTATCGTCGCGAGGATGGCGAATACGAAGACCGTTCCAGGGTTTGAGCTACGGAAATACTAGTTTTTGGCCAAAACGTTTAGAAAGCGGGATTGCGGGTTCTCTATTGAAACGATATCAGAAAATTACGAAATTAATGTGGGAAGCCCCAAATGATCATAGGATGCTACTGCAGAAGTTTGAAAACGTTTTGGAGATGTTTGAATAGAAAATAAATTCATTGGGTCAAAACTGCAATATCTGAAAATGAATTTTTATCAGATCCTTTAGAGGTATTTGACGAAATCCGATTTTACTAAAATACTCCATAACTAGTCTGATACTTCAAAATATTTTTATAGGAAATTTTTGAAATCAGTTTAAGACTGCTAACAAACCATTATAAAATACAATTAAAATTGAATTTTCTTTAAATACTTAATTTGAAAGTATTGGAAAAATACAGGCCGTTACATGTATTCTGCATCAGCATAACCAACTAAACCAGTTGATGCCCCTTTCCTGTAGTATAGACCTAAGTCTATTGACCCTTGGAGGTAGCGCAGAAGATGCTTAACTCCGGCCCAGTACCGCTGTGTAGGTGCAACACTATATCTGGCTAGTAAGTTGACTGCAAATGCTATGTCAGGACGAGTGCAGTTAGCCGGGTAAAGGAGTGCACCGATAGCACTTAGATAAGGCACTTCGGGGCCTAGTACTTCATCCCCCTCTTCCAGCGGCCGGAAGGGGTCTTTATGTACGTCCAATGATCTGACGACCATTGGAGTGCTGAGGGGGTGGCACTTATCAATCTGAAGCTTTTTCAATAAGTTCGATGTGTAAGTTGACTGATGTAACAGGATCCCATCGTTAAGATGCTCTATTTGAAGACCTAAACAGAATTTTGACTTTTCGAGGTCACTCATCTCGAAGGTTTCTGTCAAGCTTCTAGAAATCTCTGCGATCTCTTCAGGAGATCTGATGAGGTTCAAGTCGTCCACATAGACGGCTATGATTACAAATCCTGTTGCCTTTGCTCTTATAAAGATGCAAGGACAGACTAGGTCGTTTGTGAATCCTTGTTTTGTAAGGAAATCGCTCAGTCTGTTATACCACATCCTTCCAGATTGTTTTAGACCATATAATGATCTTTGCAGTTTCACTGAGTAGATGTCACGTTATCTCTCTCTTTTAGTGCTGCAGGCAAAGAATAACCGTCAGGCAATCTCATATAGATGTATTGGTCTAGGTTGCCATATAGGTATGCAGTAACCACGTCCATAAGTTGCATATCTAAACCCTCTTGGGCTGTTAAGCCAATGAGAAATCTGAAGGTGATTGTGTCCATGACCGGGGAGTATGTGGCTACAAAATCCACCCTTGGACGTTGGGTAAAACCCTGCGCTACAAGCCTTGCTTTGTAATGAACGATCTCATTCTGTTCATTTTGTTTTCTAACAAATATCCATTTATAACCCACAGGTTTTACACCTTTTGGTGTCTGGACTATGGGTCCGAAGACCTTGCGTTTGGTGAGTGAATCCAACTCCACTCTTATTGCCGCTTTCCACTTTGGCCAATCATCTCTGCTTTGACATTATGTCAGAGAGCGTGGTTCAATATCATCGTCGTAGTACGCGACGTTGATGGCAATATTACACTCAAATGTGTCATCTATGGTTGTGCTCTTTTGTCCCAATACTCCACAGTTCGTACATAGTGTATCGAGACTTCATTTTCTCCCGGTTTTTCCTCTTCATGAGAGTTTGGGAGAGATGGGGTAGCAGGGCTTATAGTAGCATCATGTGGTGGTATTTGTTTACCATTGCCAAGGGTCCTACTCTTTCGAGGGACTTGGTCCTTGGATCCCGGTGGTCGCCATCTCTTTTTGAGAGGTCCGACCATTTCTGCTGCAGGCGGATTGCATCCATTTTGCGATATGCCAATCCTAGCTGGAGTGTTAGCAGCAGAGACGTGTGATTTGACAATCGTCTGGTTGTCAGTAAATTTGTTCGGCAAGAGATGGTCAGTGTTTTGGATGTGGAGAATCTTCAGGACCTCCTCCTCACACTGGCTTGTGGGCGGATCAAAGTGACATAATGTCTTTGTATCTCAAGTGATACATTCTGAAGCTTCGGGCTTCTTTGTCTGTGAGCCTAGTCTTGGAAACGATGTTTCATCGAATTCACAGTCTTCTAGACGTGCCTTGAAAATGTCTCCCGTAGGGGGTTCTAGGAATCTAATTATGGAGGGGGTGTCAAACCCAACATAAATGCCTAGGCAACGTTGTGGACCCATCTTTGTCCTTTGTGGTGGTGCTATGGGGACGTATACTGCACAACCAAATATTCTCAAGTGTGAGACAATTGGGGGGGCTCCAAGTGCTAGTTGCATTGGAGAAGATGACTGACCTCCAGAAGGTCTTAATTTTATTAAAGATGCAGCATGCAAAATTGCATGACCCCACGCATTCACTGGCATCTGGGATTGAAGTAATAATGGACGAGCAATCCATTGCAGTCTCTTAATTAGAGATTCTGCTAACCCATTTTGGGTGTGAACATGTGCTACAGGATGTTCGACTTCAATTCCCTGTGCTTGGCAATAGTCTAGAAAGACTTGTGATGTAAACTCCCCCGCATTGTCCAGACGGAGTTTCTTTATCTGGTAGTCGGGGAAGTGGGACCGCAACCTGATTATCTGAGCTAAAAGTTTAGACAGTGCGAGGTTGCGGGTGGACAGTAGACACACATATGACCACTTAGTAGATGCGTTTATCATGACCATAAAGTACCTGAACGGACCACTTGATGGGTGTATCGGCCCATAAATCTCTCCGTGGATTCTTTCCAGAAAGCTTGGAGACTCTACGTCCACTTTCAGTGGAGAGGGTCTCGTATTCAGTTTACCCTTGTAACAGGGTGGACATGGGAATTTGTCTTTTTGAAGAATCTTCAGGTTCTTCAAGTCTATCCCCCTGGAGCTTTTTATGATGCGGTACATCATAACAGATCCAGGGTGTCCCAGTCTACTGTGCCAGAGTTGGAATTCTGGTGTTTGGGGGCACTGCAGGATGTTTCTGGAGTTTGTATACTTGTTTGGTAGAGTCCCGAGGGGAGTCCCTTGAAACATTCCACAATGGTTTTTGAACCATTTATAAGAGACGTTACAAGCAAGTATTCCCTTTTATCTTCCTCGACCGTCTCTAAGTGATATCCGTTTAAACGGATATTTTTAAAGCTTAGGAGGTTTCGGATAGATTTAGGGGAGTATAACGCTTTTTTAAGTGTGATTTGTGTGTTACCGAGGAGCAATATGATTGCTTCCCCTGATCC
The DNA here is from genome assembly GCA_030789695.1 of Scilla litardierei. Taxonomy (NCBI): domain Eukaryota; kingdom Viridiplantae; phylum Streptophyta; class Magnoliopsida; order Asparagales; family Asparagaceae; genus Scilla; species Scilla litardierei. The sequence continues at coordinate 38,725,830 of CM061138.1, read as the reverse complement.
TTCGATTATATTATGTAACGACTGCTTTTCATGTATCAGAATTTATTATAATATAATATATGTTTTGGTGGATTTTCTCCTCTTGTGTGGTTTTCGTCTCCGTAACTTTCATTTTCGATCGATTCGTCGTATTTTCTCGATTCTTCCTTAGGATCGTCGTTTTCGAAGTACGTCGTTTGTGACGGGCTTCACAACGGTCATATCTAACTGTTAGATCAAGCCTAGGAGTCTTAGGAATCGATCCCGGGGCCTCGCGCTCCGTATCGGTACTTTTCTGTGCTCATTAGCCGGTGTAAGAAGGGCCACCGACCGACTAGATGACGATCCAGTCGGTCGGCAATCCTTCTTGGACCGACTAGTGAGCTTTCTAAATTTTCTCAGGAGTTACTGTTTATCGTTAGTCGGTCTAAGAACGTTGGTTGACCGACTAGGTTGCAAACTAGTCGGTCAGCAATGCTTCTTGAACCGACTAACTCATCATATTATTTTTGTATCAGTTACTGTTTACTCTTAGTCGGTCTAAGAACGTTCATCGACCGACTAGATGTTAAACTAGTCGGTCAGTACTTGTTCATAGACCGACTAACTCTAAATCCTATTTTCGTTCAGGAGTTACTGTTTACACTTAGTCGGTCTGCGTTGGTCGACCGACCGACTAGTTGCCAAACTAGTCGGTCAGTGGTTGTTCTTTGACCGACTAGTCTGTGTTAAAACCCTAATTTCTGGGCAGCCGCCAGCTCAACCTATAAATACCCAACCCAATCGTTTTCTTCTTCTCCAACACGACCCTAAGCCCTAGTTTCTTCCCCTCCAAGCCCCCATCTTCCTCCAAGCTTCAATCCTTCATTTCAAACCCTAAATCCATCATCAAATCCATCCATTCACTCTATCTACCACTCATCTTCCCCAAAATCTCACCAAAATCCATCAAATCCCCAAAATCCCCCTAAACCCTAGTTTCCTCAAACTTCTCCATTAGTTTCCAGATCTGGTCCTAGGGTTCCCCGGAGTGTTTCTTCCGCCTCCTCTCGGTAAGAAATCGATCTACCGTTGTTTTCTTATCTTATTGTAATTTTTATGAAACCCTAATAAAATACTTGTGTTTTGATGATTGTTCCCCATAACAGCGATTCCCCGTAGCCTAGAATTCGCGGAAACGAACTTTCGTAACCGTCATCCCCGGTGATAGGCAAGTGAAACTTGCATCTCTTGATTTGGGCCATGTCTTAGGCCATTACCTTGTTTTAGCGTAAAAGAGACTAAACGGTGAAAGGATAGCCGTTTAGACGCCATTGACCTAGCTTGACAACGAAGCTTGGTCCGTCACCCTCATCATGCTTGTATGTCACGTTCAAATTCAATTAACGGTACGCGATCATTTGTTCATGTCATTGCATAGTAATAAATTATTGTGATTGTGTAGCACACGCTACAACATTATATTCCTGGCTCGTGTTCCAGAAGCGAGCCCTGTAGTTGGAAACCCCAACGCTCGGATACCGGCTAGGCACCCACTTTTCGTAGGCACAACCCTATGCCAAATACACTTCCTGGCCCGTGATCCAGAAGCGAGCAAATGCTCGATACACGTAGGGGTGGGGTAAGAGATATGCGTCACCAGAGCACGAGATGGCCTGATCCGCCACTCCAGCCTGCAGGCGAAATCTCTAGTGTTTAAGTGAGTAAGAGATATGCGTCACCAGAGCACGAGATGGCCTGATCCGCCACTCCAGCCTGCAGGCGAAATCTCTAGTGTTCAAGTGATAAACAGTGATAAGTGATTCGTGAACTAGTGAGTTGGTAGCTTTGGCTACATTGTGCATGCTTGTCTCCCTTTTAAACTGTTGCATCATATTCAACTGCCATGCCATTGTTTAACATTTAAATGCTAGGTTGTTAGTCACTTTCAGTTTCCTTGCTCAAGTCTTTTAGACTTGCTGACATGTGCCCCTTTCTCTTTTGGGTGACGCATGTTAGACCCTGAGCCTGAGTTGCTTGCTGAGGGTGAGGTGTTTGCGGACGCCGAGCTTGAGCCCGTGTTGGACGGGGAGTACGTGGACACTGGGGACCAGTCCTAGTGTCTCCGTTGTGTTTTAAATTTTGTTAAACAGTTGTTTTGTTATCGGTGCGTGGCACCTATACTTATTTACGTCGTTGCTTTTGTTTGGCCTTGTTCTGGGCCTTAGACTCTTTCTTTTTAGCCTGGTGGCTTTTCTGTGATGTTGAATATTAGTGGACAACCCTTGGGATTGGTGTTTCTTTTCCGTCTCATATTATTATTATTGTTGTTTCGATTGCAATTACAGGGACCTGTTTATACTAAATTGACGCTTATCGGGTTTGGGGCTTCACCGCTCCACTCCCGTGCGGACCTTTTCACGTCTCGCCTCCATTTTAGGGAAGCGGGTCGTGACATATTAGCTGGTCCTGAGATTGTTCTCAGTGGACCAGAGTAGCTACTTATGCTCGTGAAGTAGTATATGTTTTGAAGGATCGAGTGCGTCGATGCACTGTCCACTAGGCAATTTGATTCCATATCTATATAAAAGAAAGACGTTCAAGCAGTAAATAATATGAAAAAGAAAAGATCTACTTTCATTTAAAAATGCTCAAAGGAAATGTTTTGACATGGAATAAAAACTAGGTACTATGCAGAAAAAGGAAGATACATTGCTAGCATAAAAAATGGTCCATAACTAGAGAGTATCATCTCCCATGAAATCTTCAGGAGTCCATGAGGTCTCTGGCAAAGCTGCGCTCTCAATCAGGTTTGTCTCAGCTCGAGGCTTGAGGCTTGCCTGGTAGAGGTCCTGGAGGTGTTTCTGGGTGCGGCAGATTCTGGACCAGTGGCCCGTCATTCCGCATTTGGAGCACTTATCCTCCCAGTCTTTCTTGGGAGTGCGACCTTTGTTGGACATCCTCTTTTGCTTCTTTTCCACAAACTTCTGGTTCCGAGGAGGAGCTGGGGGAGTGGCCTTCTTCCGCTGCTTTTGTTCTTTCCATTTCTGGAATTTTGCCTTTTTATCCATCTTCTTCTTCTGGGAAGACTGGAAGTGTGCCTCTGCAGGAGGTGGCAGTGGAGCGGAGCCAGGAGGGCGCATGTTGTGAGTGGCAACCAACAGGTCTCTGTTCTGTTCAGCCATAAGCAGGCATGAAAGCAGATCAGAGTACTTCGTGAACTTCCTCTCACGGTATTGTTGCATAAAGATCATGTCCTTCTTGTGGAAAGACGTGAACGTCTTTTCTAGCAACATTTTATCCGTCACCGTTTCACCACACAACTTCAGGCGTGAGTTGATACAGAAGAGTGCTGAGTTGTACTCCGCTACGGATTTGTAATCCTGTATGCGGAGGTGAGTCCACTCGTACTGCGCACGGGGGAGTATGACATCTCTCTGATGCATGTACCTCTCCTTGAGTGCGTCCCACAGCTCGTAAGGATCCTCTACAGTAAGGTACTCGTCCTTCAGGGTCGAGTCTAAATGTTTCCTGATATAGATAATGGCTTTCGCCTTTAGTATATCGGAAACTTCCTCTGTATGAGGTGCTTCTTTTGAAGCATCCTTGTCGGCTGAGGCAGTACTTGTTGTTACCTTCTCAGTCGGTGTGAGACTGTAACCATGAGAGCGCAGATGGAACTTCAGGTCCAACTACCAACTCAGGTAGTTTGACCCATCGGCCTTCAGGACCGAAAAGTCGACATTCGCAAGTCTGGCCATTGAATGATCTAGCAATATAAAAACAGCATGGATCATTAAACTGAGTAAAAATAGACATCCACGCATGTATTTTAAGCATTTGTCATAACATGAATTTATTAAAGGAAATTTAACATCCATGCATGCTTTTTGACGGTTTCGTAACGTGAATAATTAAAAAGATTAACATCCACGCATGCTTTTTGACAGTTTCATTGTAACATTAACATGGCATGAAAATAGTTAACATCCACGTAATTAATGTATAAGCAATGAAAAAATAACTTAGGACTATGGGGATCATCCAGCCGACACCGAAAAGAAAAAGACAGTCCGAAATTACATCAAAAGTTGCATGAAAGAATAAGTACAACTCGGAAACTTCAGAGAGAAGCCCCTTTCATCTTTGTGCGTACGCCTTCAGCTCCTTTTTGGTGTCCGCCGGTCTTCTTTTTACATTTATATCCTCACTTACAAATTTCTCTCAAAAAAAGAAAAAATTGCAGGAAATTAAAAGTGTCGGAAACCTGGCTGATCCCTAAAAATATAGCATAATCGCACATCCACGTAGATAATATATGGAAAATATACAACCACGCAGATAATCATATCACAGGCATGTAAAGATTAATTAAATAATCTAAATAGTGTGTGACGTGCTTAAAAAATTATTTTTGAAAAACTTTTTACCTTTGATCCATATTTTTAATGTTTTGTTTACCGCTTTGAACCCTTTTTGTAAAGTTTCTTTAATTATTTTGGGCTTTTGGGGCCAAAAATAAAAAAGAAAAATTATTTGTGTAAATGGGCTAATTTTCAGGCTTTTGGGCCATGAAAACAACCCATTAGGGTTAATTTGGGCCTCCCCGAAAAATTTGGCCCGTTTAGGGTTAGGGTTTCCGAAAAACCCTAAGGGGGGCCCGCGGCGTGTCGCCGCGACGGCTGGCCGTGCGGGCCGCGGCCGCCGTGGCGGCGGCGGGCCACGGCGGCGAGCCGCGGTCTGAGGCCGCGGCTGTTGGCCGTGGCTTCAGGCCGCGGCTGCCGCGGCTTATGGCCGCAGCGTTTTCACCGCCGGCGGCGCTTGTGAATCGCCGTCATTTCGCCCTTCGGGCGTGCGGAGTATGGATCAAGGTCGGGGGGTAAAAACGGATTTTTCAAGCATTTAGATCTCTAAAAAACTGATTTTTATTGTTTTTAGACATGCGGATCTAAATAAAAATGTGATTTTTACCGTGTTTTAAACTTTTTGATCCTAAAACATGCAGATATAACGTGAAACGCAAGTTTAGATCTAAAAAGTTTTGATTTTAACCTCTAGATTCGACAAGGGAATCTAGTCGACGGTTGGTGAAGGATGCCCTTTTCGCTCCCCGTTGAGAAGATTACGATCTTCTTGAATCTGAGCGATTGATGGATCTCCTTCCTCGCGAGCCGCCGTCTCATCCAACAAGCGTGATCGTGCTGATAACGTGTTGTGAAGGGAAAAGTAGGGAAATAGGTGTAAAGGGTTAAGAGCCCCCTACCCTCATATTTATAGCTTTCAATAGTTGGATGGATACCCAATGGGCCTCATGGGCCTATTCATAACAGTGAAATATATCCAAGGCATCTCATTTATTTGGTAAGTATATGTGAGTATAGGGGAGGTGATCACACACACGAGGGACCCATAAGCGCAAGGAATCGCTTGTAATCGCAGCGAAAACCCCAAAAAACCCCAAGCCCGTGAGATTCCTCACTGACACGGCCACGTCGGCCTTTCCAACCGGCGAATTTTGGTGAGAAACGAACAGCCGAATGAATGGTGAGCGTGGAAAGCGATTGTCAGAGGGTGAACAGTGCTTTTTTAAAGGGTTTTCTCACGAAATCGTGCAAAAGAACAGTCCCTAAAACGCTAGATTTCGACCCATCGAGGAAATGCTTTGCACACCTACTGTTTTACTCTTTGCACCATCGCTTAAATTTTTACTCTACACCTATCAATTAAATATTATTATTTAAGGTTTTGCTCAATACATAACTGAAAATACCGAACGTAACCATAAGCCAAAACATTCTAAAATCAATTTATAAAATCCTTGTATAAAATCATTTTATGACCAAAAACATATCTGCTGATGAATGATCTGAATTGTATTAAAATTCTTTCGAATAAGTTTAAGGGATGCAGTACTCGAAATCTGTCGATCGGGCAGAAAATTTTTAGGACACGAACGATTTTATAAACCGAAAATCTATCAAAAAGAATTCGGATCTTGATTCATAACTAGTCATGAGTTAGTTTCCAGTTCATGGAACAATTTTTGTGTGCGCTTAATTTTGATTCATGATGGTCCAAACTTCCATTAAGCTTTTTGGTTGAAATAAGTATATTTATGATTGTTGTTCTTTTTATGTTAATGTTGCCATGCACTGAAGTAAATCAACAAGCAATGCAAAAAGTGCAAACTAATCTTAATGCATCAATTTTTACTCAATGCACACAATTTTATCTGTTGTGTGCGGTGAGTAAAATGTGATGCACAGACCAAAATTATTCACCGCGCACAACATGCAAACTATTTGCCTCTTGTGTACGGTGAGTAATTTTTGGCATGTGCATCACATTTATTTTTGTTTTTATATTTTTGCATGTTGTGCGCGGTAAGTAATTTTTTGTTTACGCATCATATTTATTTTATTGTTTACTTCAATATAAACAACCATATAGATGAATCAGGTTCTCAATGCACCAATTTTCTTTCCCTTTTGCATGTTGCAATCAATTTTTTAATCACATAATTATTCCAACTTCTTAATGACCATAACCACACCAACTTTTCGATGTTCTTACTGCTTCAATATAAACAACTAAACATTAGTAAATATCATTCAGGTTCTTATTGGATAATGTTGCACTACAGTGAAGTAAATCAACAAATCGTAATGCATCAATTTTAACTCAATGCGCACAATACGCAAAGTTTTTGCCTGTTGTACGCGGTGAGCAAAATATGATGTACAAACCAAAATTACTCACCACGCACAACACACAAATTTTTTGCAAGTTGTGCTCATCGAGTAAAAATTGATGCACAGACCAAAATTACTCATAGTGCACAACAAGCAAAAAATTTTAAGTTGGGACGGCTGGGGGGTCGTGTTTGGCTGGGGCTGCGAACATGTCAGTCATTCTATTACAGCAGCCAGTGCTCGAATGTTGGCGCTAGCTCACCTCTTATGAGAATGCCTGGAATTGATTCAAAATTACCAATTGCAGCCTGAGCACTTCATGAATGGAGGAACTGAGATTCATGGGGTGCGGCATAACATCAGCGGCCCTGGTGGTAATTGGACTATCAGGCCCTTGGTTGGTGGGTCGAGTCATCCTCGGTTTGGCTGAAAATGTGAATGTCGACTCGGTTCCCATAGACGTCGCTAATTGTTTACGGGGTGTTTTCTCGCCACGTCACAGTAGCTGACGTAGGATGACGTTGGCAGCTGATTGGACCATGGGCGAGCTAACCTCGAGTCATCTAACCACAGGCCTAGCTGACGTTATGATGGCTTGCCTGGGAATGACGTAGACTGCAACTGGATGCCCGGTGAGCCAACCCCAAGTTAAATACGCATCAATCTGAGCTGACTGGAAGCTGACGAGAGACTAAACGAGTTGCTGGCAGCTTGCTGGATACTGGGCAAGTTGTTGGCAGCTTGCTGGAGATTGGGCAAGCATACCCCCAAGCTAAGTGGACCTCGATCTGACTTGTAAGAGCTGAGCCCAAGCTATCTCTGCCAAGTGCTAGCTATCTTCACAAAGCACGAGCTATTGGTGCTCTGGTCCAAGCTATTCCGAGCCACCTACAACCTCCTCGGTACTGGGTAAGTCTGGCCCTGGCCGAGAGGCCCTCGATCCGAGCTGTTTCTGCTGAGTCCGAGCCATCTTCAACTTCTTGCACCATAGAGCTCGTTAGGGATGGTCGGATCTGGGGGTCCGACCTAATCCCTTCGAATGCTTAAGTTAGATGTTGACTCAAATTAGGCACGTGGTAACTATATCCAATCTGTTGGGAGATTGACCGATAGTTACACGTCGATCTATGATGAAATATAGAGAGTTAGGTCTGAGCAGATCCTGAGTGTAGGAGTACCTGACCAGAGATTGTTTGAGAGATTGTAGGAAAAAGAGATCGCCCCTTTCTTTCATTGTCTAATAGAATACTTATAAGCGGCGTGTTAGAGGGCATCGTCCGGTTCTTCGTGGTGCTTTATTGCTTGAGTTATCGCCATTGATAACATGTCATTGAGTGCTTCCATTATGAGCTGGTGCTTTAAGTGAGGAAGCCCAATTGTCTGCTGAGTTGTCATCTTAAATGGAGAGACGATGGCCTCACGTGATGACTTCTGAGTTGTTGGGTCGAGACTGTGGGCACATCCGCTCAAACAAATAACTGAGCCGGTAACAAGCCGACCTAGTGTTGTATCAAAACTCAAAAGAAGGTCTCAGTGTGTACTGTAGCTATAGTAACCCGATAGCTTCTTTTAAAGTTTTGACAGCTTACGACAACAAGAACAAGATCGCTCTCTTACTTTTAACCCTATGGCTAATTAACTTATATGGCCTAATAAGTTATAAATCCAAAACCTAATAAGAAGTTGACCCTGGATCCAAATTCTTTAATTTGGATCCAAACCAGATCCAAACAAAAGAAAAAATGCACGATGTTATAAGACCGATGTGTTTTAGTATCATTATTTTCAACATCATCACCATACCAAGCATGGATGGCTTGTGGGTAGTTCGATCACTGCTGCGATGTAGAGTTCAAGAGGCCACAAATTTACATCACAATTGAATCCAGTTATCTTGCACAGATATTGGCATGCAGCTTCAAAAGCTTAATAATCAATTCACAAACGTGACAACAAACTTGTTGCTCTTTATTTCATATTCGAATCCATGTGATAAATTTGTTGCTTTTGACCAAGAAAAATTGATCCGCATTGCTCGATTTTTTTCGGATTATTTTTCTCAAATTGATATTATGAAATATCACAGCCAGCTTGAAAACTAATTGCCGATATGATATCTAACTCTTCATTTCTTTACTTGAAGGGAATTGGCTAGCTTGCTTAAAAATTGGTGCTGAATAAAAAAGAAAACCCATTATCCTTGGTTGATAAGTTAGTGAAACTATCATTGATATTGCAAGTTGTTGTTTTTTTGAACTCTCGGCCTCACAGAGCAGGTGGGAGTGCGTACTGCAATGTAACAAGCATTTTCTGTTATGAATATATAGCAACTAACTGCATATTCGAATGGGGAATGGTTGTTTTCTCAAACGGGGTTGCATTGCATGAGGGTTCTTCTAAGGGCAATGAGACGTGGTGCAAATAATCAATTTTTTTAATCCTTCGAAAAGTTGGCGACAGGCACACGTGACTAGACCAAAATGTTGCAGTTAAATTCCCAAGTATAGGAAGTCGGTCAAGTAGTAAACCTGGTGAGTACAGGGTCGTATTCCTCAGGGACAAACTAATCTACAAGTTTTACAATCTGAAACATGCTTGAAAATGATTTAGTGAAGTAAGAACCACCATTTGAAGGTGAATTTTTTGTTTGGGTTTTTGGTTTGAGGTAAAAACGTGTACTAAAATTTAAGAACGTAAAAATGATACGGTAAAAAGTGTGAGTGTGTTGTGTTTTCATTAGTGTTGTAGGATGCTATGCTATTCATTCTCCATTGATTCTCAATCCCACATCCATGCCAAGGTATGGGGATCGGATGATTTAGCTTTTAAAAACGACGATTTTTAGTTTAAAACATAATCGTGAAAACGAGCGATTTCTTGAATAACGAAACATGATTAGACGAACCTCGCGGATCATCACCCTCCTTGGGCTCCTCTGCGGATTGATGCATGTAGACGATGCCTCGCAGCATTTCATCCTAAGAGGATTCCTCTACGGACTGTGCATTTTTCAACAAATGAAGAAATCAACGTTTTTAACGATCTCGATAATTGCGAAACTTATGGAGATATGAAAACATATTTCCTACCAATACTAACTTCCACACAACACACCACATGATGTTTAGCCAACCATGGTAAGAAAAACAGCAAATATTATTAATACAAACATCATTTGCTTACAAATCTTAATACAAAACTAATAAAAATATAGAAAAGTGGAGAGTTTTCACCCAAAACGTAGCCAAAATGATGTCAAAACGTCTCCAAACTTCTCCTACAGCTGCTCCAACTCCTCTGGAATTTGGGGGAGAAGCCTCCAAAACTTGTTTCACTCAATTCAGAGTTTGGCTGCCCAGTTTATGAGCCAAATACCCCTATTTATAGGAATTTTGGGCTTGCGGGTCTGCGGATTGCAAAACCCGCAACCCAACAGCTGCATTTGGTCAAAAAGGGCAGGCGGACGGGCCTTAATGAAGGCGGGTGCCGCTCACCTGCCTTTCAGCAAAGGCGGGCGCCTGCCCGCCGCCCGCATTTGAATGCGGGCGGGTCGACGCCCGCATGCTGGGGACCAGCCCGCAACGCGGCGGGATTTTTGTGCTGACGCCAGCCTGGCGTCAGTCTGGCGGCTGACGCCAGCGCTGGCGTCGGCAAATTCCTTTTTTTATTTTTTATAAATTTCATCTTTTAAACACATTTACTGGACCTTTTTAATCCCCAAAAATTGCTCCGACTTCCGAAAAATATGGAAAAATAGCTGTTGGATTCGGAAAATTGTAAGCTTCATCTAAAAAATAAAACGGAGACAAAATTAGGCCATGAAATCGTATTTTGCGTATAAACAAGCGATAAACTCTAAAATTAAATGATATTTCAATAATACACTTATTAGAGACCAAATAGATATTAAATATACACAAAATACAATCGAATGAAGGGTAATAAACGCAATATTCTTCCAGAATCACGCCCCCACTAGCTTTTTGCTAGTATCTTAGCAAAATAAGCTAATATTCCAAAAGTATATCATACACCCCAAAAATGAATTAAGAATAAAATTACCCAACAAAGTTCAATAACTATCATGGGTTTTTATGGACTAATGCAAAAATCTATAATTTTATCTCAATCCACACATATTCAGTATCGCACAAATGTAATTGTTTAATCAAAAGGTAATCACGTGTCCTAGGATGTAAATTTCATAGGATTAGGCCATCACAACATCCAAATCATAAGATCATGATCTTGACTCTACTCAAAATATCTCATCTCTTATTTTTCTCTCTTTTTTAAAAACATTTTAGAGCAATCCATGTAACGAGCATTAGGTCAATGACTCCCAAACCAGACGGTCTTAGGGCATTATGTTTTGAAAACCCCTCAGACTTAATAACTCGGAATGTCTAAAGATTATTATGCACTCCCCTATACTTCATTTTTCGGTGCGAATCCCCATGCTTACTGAGGCACGAGGACCCAACTACTAAAAGAAGCTGGAAGAACGGTGCATTTTATTCACTTTTTTTTTGCTTTTCTTCGTCTTTTTTTGACATGAGACATGTTTGAGTAAAATTCTCCATCATCTACTAATCAACAAACTTGTGTCTGTGGTTGACTTTTATCCTGAGAATTTATAAACTTCTTCACATAATTACCAATTCATAAACAGATATGTGACATGAAATTGCCTAAACCAAACAATAGTTTCATAAGATTACGATTGCGGCTACATGCACTAATTTACATGAAAGTCATGATAATTTAAAATTCTATGCAGGGGTAAACCATTCTTAATATATTTTACAATAATGAATATGGGTGTGCAATTAAAGACGATGGAATTTCCACTTCAAATGGGCATATAGATGGTTTGGGTGGAAAACACAACTCTTTTTTATTATACAAGCATATGAAAACTATTTTTTGTGGCAAACTTGTAAACTTGTAGATGCAACAAACATATATGATATTTTGTTTACTACTTCCTCCCCCCAAACTTAAAATGAACATTGTCCTCAATGTTTAAAGTGTAGTAGATTAAAATATGGAGATCGGAATTTGTGAATGCATAAACAAACAGCTTCCCTTTCAAATATATATAATGTCGTATAAAGGTAAAAAGGGAAGAGATCACCGTAGCCTCCAAAATGGAGGATCACAGATATCTATCTGTGGAGGAATTTGTTCCAGATGCTCCTTGTGTATATCCTCCGTTAGTGCTCGAGATGGCGACGCCAAAGACAATTGTGTAAAAGTTGACATCTAGTAAGTGTGAGGCGTCGTGTATGATGAAGGTACTGTCTCCATCATAAAAGGAGGATCCAGAATCTCTAGCAGTGATGGCATCTGCTCGATCAGCTCTGTGTGCTCCTCAGCCAGCTGCTGCGAAGCTAGGCCTCCACCGGCCTTCTTGGATTCCAGCAATGCAACCCCCAGACGAGCTGCATCGATCTAAGCATTATCCTCATGCCCTGTAACAACAGTGTTCCAAAATGGGTCGTCAAAATTAACTAAAGAATTTAAATTCAATTGACGACATTTTGAATCAAAAGTATATGGAATTGAAATTTGTGATTCAATAATATAGAGCATGAAACTGTTGGAACTCCCCTGATGTATGTCGCTAAGATCGATATGATACTCTTCCGTGGGAGGAGGAAGTGTCTGCGGAAGAGGATCTGGAGGGTAAAACATTGCTGGCTCAATATAGACCATCTCGTAATCGCCAACAATCTCCTCCTGCGGTGAAGGAAGTGGGAACTGCTGCACTGAAGTAGGAAGCAGGTATGGCTCGGGCTCCATCTCGGTCTGTAGGCTCGCTCCCTCACACATGTCCTCATCGTCACCAACAAAGTAGATTCCCTCATGGTCAACATGCACCACATCATCCATTTCCTCTTGCTCCTCAAGATATGGTCGTTCAACTTCTTTCATTTGTCTCCAATGTCCCCCATCAATATGCTCTTCAAGTTTTTCCAGAGGGTCGCATTGGAATGAGTCCTCTGGCGGAACCTCAGGCCGGCCGTGGACCTGTTGGAGTGCAACCTCATACTCAGCAAGATCATTCAAGTACCAACATGCTTCATCGGTCGAATAAGCAAAGAATTCCCCATTGTAGCTTGTTTACGAAATCTCGCACAGAAGGCATCAATCTCGTGTAGAAGATCTGTAGGAGATGATCATCGTGGAAGCTGTGGTGTGGACATGCAAGCATCAAATCATTGAACCTCTGCCAAGCTTGATAGTATGCATCCTCGTCAGTTTGAGCAAAACTCGTTATTTGGTGCTTCATGGCCCGCCGCCCTTGTACTTGTGCAAAGAAAATTGGAAAAAATACTCGAAGAAATTCAGCCTGAAACGACAACCAAGTAAAATCTGAGTCAAGAGGCAATGTTTCAAACCAAAGCGAAGAAAAATCTCTCAAAGAAAATGGAAAGCATCTAAGAAATAAGTCATCAATGCATGTACTTCTACCAAATAAAGTGCGTCATATCGTTTCAAATTTTTGTAAATGTAAATGTGGGTTCTCATCCTCTGTACCATGGAAAACTGGTAGAATTTGAATCAACTCCGAAATAAAGTTCGAAACGATTGCATCATTATCCATATCATGATTCATTAAAAAAATTTACAGTTTTACAAATTTTTTTGGATTATATAAAGAAAAGTGAAAATATAAAGAAAACAAAATAATAAAAAATTTGTAAAAGAAAGAAATTTTAAATCACACACTAAGGATGGGACGCTCTAAAAGAAAACACAATGACTAAAAATGTAAAAGAAAGAAACATTAAATCTCTCACTAAAAAGATGGGACACTCTAAACAAACATCTAAAAGAAAACTAGTTATAGAAAACGTAACAAAAAAATATTAATAACCAAATGAAAAAAAATTGAAAATATGGATATACAAAGAATATATACACAAAAAAGGACAAATCTCACCAAAATTTCCACGCTAATTAGAAATCGTAAGAAAATATAGACTGTTGTCCCCGGCAACGGTGCCACAAACTTGACTGGACCAAAATGTTGCAGTTAAATTCCCAAGTATATGAAGTCGGCATGTAGTAAACCTGGTGAGTTCAGGGTCGTATTCCTCAGGGAAAAACTAATCTACAAGTTTTACAATCTGAAACTTGCTTGAAAATGATTTAGTGAAGTAAGAACCACCATTTGAATGTGAATTTTTTGTTTGGGTTTTTGGTTTGAGGTAAAAACGTGTATTAAAATTTAAGAACGTAAAAATGATACGGTAAAAAGTGTGAGCGTGTTGTGTTTTCATTAGTGTTGTAGGATGCTATGCTATTCATTCTCCATAGATTCTCAATCTCACATCCATGTCAAGGTATGGGGATCGGAAGATTTAGCTTTTAAAAACGACGATTTTTAGTTTAAAACATAATCGTGAAAACGAGTGATTTCTTGAATAACAAAACATGATTAGATGAACCTCGCGGTTCATCACCCTCCTTGGGCTCCTCTATGGATTGATGCACGTAGACGATGCCTCGTGGCATGTCATCCTGTCATGCCCTATTTTGCACTATACGTGTATTCTACTGAACACACGTGATATTTCTATCTACGATGCATACGTGGGCATGAAATAAGCGTAGATATCGATGTATGTGACGTAGTGCAAGGGAGATTTGGCTGTAATATGTGGATAAGGGAAGAGAATGCGACATGTGAATGCGGGAGAAGTGCAAATGACGTCGTGGGTGTAAAACAACAGGAGTGTGTTAGACGTGTGTGTGTGTGAAGCATGTATGCTTGCATGGATGTGTATGGATGTATGTAGGAATAGCCATGCAAGTGTGAAAGGGGTTAGGGGTCAATGGCAACCCCCGTAAATTTTTAGAAAGGCCATGGGCAAAACGGTCATTTGGATTAAAGATGTTGTGCGTACATCCTAAAGTGGTGTGTGCATAAAGTAATGGTAAACTTGTAAATACCTAGATGATAGAGGGGTATTTTGGTCATTTCCACATGGAATATTCCCTTGGAATAATTCTTTCTTGGAAGAGAAGAAAAGAATAAGAAGAGATAGGAAAAAAGAGAGAAAACCCTAGAATTCTCTCTCTCTCTCTCTCATTTTTTCCTCTTCCCTCTCTTCCTCCCCTAGCTAGGCCGGCCATACCCTCCCTGTAACGACTGGTTTTTCATGTATCTGGATTATTTATATTATGTATATATGTTTTGGAGGATTTTCTCCTCATGTGTGGTTTTCGTCTCCGTAGCTTTCATTTCGATCATTTCGTCGTGTTTTCCTAGCTTTTTCCGTTGATCGTCGATTTCGGAGTAAGTCATTCGTGACGGGCTTCATATCGGTCATATCTCATTGTTAGATCAAGCCTAGGAGTCTTAGAAATCGATCCCGAAGCTTCGCGCTCCATTTCAGAATTTTCTGTGCACGTTAGCCGGTACAAGAAGGGGAAACGACCGACTAGATGACGATTTAGTCGGTCGGCAAACCTTCGTGGACCGACTAGTGTGCTTTGTTAAATTATACTAGGTTACTGTTTATTCTTAGTCGGTCTAAGAACAACCACCGACCGACTAGATGTGAAACTAGTCGGACAGAACTTGCTCTCAGACCGACTAGTTTCAGTCAGTAAATTTCGCCTAAGTTACTGTTTATCGTTAGTCGGTCCATGAACACTTACCGACCGACTAGGTTACAAACTAGTCGGTCGATGGGCCTTCATAGACCGACTAATTCATTACCCAGATTTTTCCCTACTTTCGCTGTTTGGTGTTAGTCGGTCACAGTTATCCGACCGACCGACTAGTTCTCAAACTAGTCGGTCAGCCAACCTTCTTTGACCGACTAATCAGTGTCGAAACCCTAATTTCTGGGCAGCCGCCGGCTGTGCCTATTTAAACCCCCCAAACATTTTTCTTTTCTTCTTTCACTTCTCCTGAGCCTCCTTCTTCCCCAAATCATCATCCATCTAACCCTAGCCCTCCTCCTTCACCAAGAGCCCCTCCCCCTCTCCATTTTGGCCGGCCACCACCTCTTGGCCGCCGGAAAACCCCCAAAACCCCCAAATCTCGAATTTCTCCAGATTTCTCCATCCATTCCAGATCTGAACCCTAGTTCCCGGGGACCGTTTCTTCCGTCGTCGTGCTTGCTCGGCATCAATCTCCTGCGGTAGTGTTCGAGTCTTTAGTATTTTCATCACCCACCTTTGATATTTTGAAACCCTAATATAAATGGATGTTGTTTGATGGTTGTTTCTCCATAACAGCGATTTTTCCCCGTAGATTAGCGTTTGTGAGACGAGCCTTCGCGGTCGTCATCCTCGGTGCTAGGCAAGTGAAACTTGCCACTTAGGGTTTTAGGCCATGTTCTAGGCCACTTGCTTGTTTTAGCATAAAAGAGACTAGGCGATGAAATGATAGTCGCCTAGACGCCCATTGATCTAGCTCGACAACGAAGCTAGACCCGTCACTTCCATCATGCTTGTATGCCATGTTTAATTTCAATTAACGGTACGCGAAATATCTGTTCATGACATTGCATACATTGATTGTTCATCGTGATTGTGTAGCACACGCTACTTTTAACATGTAAGCTGCGACGAGTAGGATCTTGACTCCTACACAGTGATTCGGCTAGGTGCACCCCTATGCCATAGTGAAATACACTTCTTGGCTCGTGATCCAGAAGCGAGCTAGTGTGTTGCTAATCCCAATGCTCGATACACGTGGAGGGGTTGGGTTAAACGATCGCTTGAGCGTAGAAGTTAGCCCGTACAGCTACTTCAGCCAAAAGACGGAAACTCTGAGCACAAAGTGAAAATAGTGATAAGTGATTCGTGATCAGTGACTTGGTAGCTTTTGCTACATCGTGCGTGCTTGTCTTTTCTTTTAACTGTCGCAACATACTTAACTGCCATGTCATTGCATCTTATTATAACTGTTAGGTTGTTAGTTTACTTTCAGTTTCCTTGCCCAAGTCTTTTAGACTTGCTGACATGTGCCCTTTCTCGTGGGTGTCACATGTTAGATCCTGAGCCAGAGCTTGTTGTTGAGGACGAGGTGTTCGCGGACGCCGAGCCCGAGCCTGTGTTTGACGAGGACTTCGTGGACACGGGTGATCAGTCGTAGAGACTGTTTGCATTGTTATTTAGGCTGTTTAGTTGTCGGTGCGTGGCACCAATACTCTGTTTATGTTTGTCTTTGTTTGGCCTTGTTCTGGGCCTTTAGACTCTTCCCTTTAGCCTGGTGGCTTTTCTGGATGTTGAACTCAACTTTAAATGTGTGGACATTGCTCGCTTTGGGATTTTATCTCTGCCTCTCTTGTGTTATTATCTTTGTTCTGTTCGTGGTTACAGTGACTTGCATATGATTTTGTGACGCTTATCAGGCGTGCAGCTTCACGGCTCCACGTTTGAGCGGACCTTCTCAAGTCTCGCCTCCATTTTAGGGAAGCGGGGCGTGACACTCCCCTTTTCTCCATTTTCTTCAACCCAAAACCCTAATTACTCACTCCAAAAATCAAGTATGCCATGTGGCTTGCAAGTGGGAAGAAGGTGGAAAAGAAAGAAAGAGAAGAGAGGAGGAAAATAAAAGATTTGAGGTAGGATTCTAACTTGGATTTGGAATTTAATTAGGGTGTCATGTTATCATGTTTTTATACCATGTTTTATCAATATGAATTAGTGGTAATCAAATTAATATGCTATAATCCAATTTTCATGGATTTTCCTTGAAAATTCTTAGCAAATTCATCTCCTTTTGAAATTCAGAAATCTTGATGTCTGATTTTGTCTTGATTGTGGTTACTGTAGCTCGAATTAGGGTTCGAAAAAAATATGAGCTTGTAGATCTTGAAGTTCTACCCCAAAATCATATAAATTTTGACATAGTTTCAATTCAGAAATTAGGAACAATAAATCCATCTTTACAACATGTCTGTTTGATTTTCAGTGTTGACACAGTTTAGTAAAATTGGCCTAGTCACCTGCACACATCATAGAATTTTATGATCTTGGTCTTTTTAAAAAGTTAACAAGTTTTTTTAAAAATTCACTGCTTCTTATATGTCGAATTTCTAGCTCCAACATACCCAAAATTGGCTTCCAACACAGACCCTGAATTCTGTCTGAAAAACAGAATTGACACACTTCACCAATTAATTCACCATAAATCATAAAATCCATATGTGTGCATTAAATTTTATCTGTAAATCCATAACTTCCATATCTGCAACTTTCATTTATAAAGTTGTGTCAAATTCCCAAGAGAAATGAATGAAATGTGTTGATCTTTATGGATGTTCTTGCAATTCCAGCAAGTTGGAGTGTTGGTTGAATATTGAATCGTGTGGTGATGTTAATTTCACCATCCCATTATGCATGGGTGGTGTGCTAATGATGGAATGTTTAGTTACGCTATTGTTATTACATTTGATAATGTAACAATGTTCGTTTATATGTCGCATGCCACGTGTTTGTTGAAATGCCCCAATGAATGTGAAGTTAAAGAAACATGGAAATTGGGCCTATATGCCCTTGTATCAAGAACCCTGTTATAAATTGATGATGTTGGGGACATGGATGGCATGGATACACTATTATACATGGATGTGTATGTGATGTGATGAAGGGCATGTCACGTGAGTGCATGACCCAGATTGCTATGTGATGATGCGATGACTGAGGGCATATCACTTAGTTGCATGACCCATGTTGATGAAAGGAAGTTACTGAACGTGTACCATGCCACCATGATTCCTATAATGAAGCTTAAAATGTTTAATTGATGACTGAAAATGTCTCAATCCCCTTCAAAAGGGGGTAAGTTAGCAAAACCCGGGTTTTAGGTGGGATTTGAGTAAATTGTGGATATGATGCCTGGACTGTGAAGTTGGGAGATGATTATGTGATGTGTGGAGTTTATACCCACTCACCTTTACCGAGAGTGGAGGGGATTTTTATACCCACTCGCCTTTACCGGGAGTGGATGGAAAGAGGGCATACGGAGGATGTGATATGAGCCTCTCTCCTGCCAGGGACGGGGGAGCTGAGAGGCCCGGCGTACAATGCACGTGTCCACTGCGTCATGTGCTATTTCATCCCAAATTTGGGGTGAAGTCCAGGTCCTGGTATCACACAGTTTACCCAAGTTTCAATTAACTCAATTATGATAAGAATTGCGTGTTACTTCTACTGTTGGCAGCACTTCCCCTTCCCTTTGCCTGTTTCTTGGTGACTCTGTGTCATGCCTCTGGCACTTGCACTTATCTTAATAGATATTGGTTGCTTGAACACTTGTGTTATTATTATTATTATTATTCGTGCTAACCATTTCTTGCAGTAACTCGACATTGGACCGCAGGTATGATTCCCTTGTTTTAGCTATTTAACTTTCATTATATCACTTAGTTACATACACTATTTCTCTTGGCTTGCCTTATGGATTGATAACCTTATAATAGCGTTCCAAATCCAAGTTGGTTCCTAATGGGGCACACATTGATGTGATTTTCCTTATTTTTCAGGCAGCAGGGGCATCATGGTTATTGGTGACTTGGAGTTGGGTTTCAAGTGTAGCACTTGGTGTGAGCTGTAGGTTATGGTATGTCATGGTTGTCTTGGGAGGTGGAGTGTGGCGGTGTATGTGCAGTGATGCACTTGGACTATGTACGTAAATGAAATGTTGTTATATAAATTATTGTTGTTGTTCTATATTATTCACGAGTTGTTGATATTACTGTGGAGCTTTACTTGTACTATTCCAGTACGTGCGCAGTGGCCTGCTTATTCAGTTTTCTCCTTTCTCTCTCTTTTCCTCTCTCATCACCCTCACTCTTTAGAATACTTGGGAAAAAAATCTTAATGCCGAGTATTCTGGGAAACGGGGCGTGACGCATCCTAAGCGGATTCCTCTACAGATTGTGCATTTTTCAACAATTGAAGAAATCAACGTTTTTAACGATTTCGATAATTGCAAAACTTATGGAGATATGAAAACATATTTCCTAGCTATACTAGCTTCCACACAACACACCACATGATGTTTAGCCAACTATGGTAATAAAAACAGCAAATATTATTAATACAAACATCATTTGCTTACAAATCTTAATACAAAACTAATAAAAACATAGAAAAGGGGAGAGTTTTCACCCAAAACGAAGCCAAAACGATACCAAAATGTCTACAAACTTCTCATACAGCTGTTCAAACTCCTCTGGAATTTGGGAGAGAAGCCTCCAAAACTTGTTTCACTCAATTCAGAGTTCGGATGCCCAAGTTATGAGCCAAATACCCATATTTATAGGAATTTTGGTCTTGCGGGTCTGCGGGTTGCAAAACCCGCAACCCAACAGCTGCATTTGGTCAAAAAGGGCAGGCAGGCGGGCTTTAATGAAGGTGGGTGCCGCCCGGCCGCCTTTCAGCGAAGGCGGGCGCCAACCCGCCGCCCGCATTTGAATGCGGGCGGGTCGGCGCCCGCCCGCATTCAAATGCCGGCGGGTCGGCGCCCGCCCGCTGGGGACCCGCCCGCAATGCGGGCGGGATTTTTATGCTGACGCCAGCCTGGCGTCAGGCTGGCGGATGACGCCAGCGGTGGCGTCAGCAAATTCCTCTTTTTTTATTTTTATTTTTAATTTCATCTTTTAAACATATTTACTGGGCCTTTTTAATCCCCAAAAATTGCTCCGACTTCTGAAAAATATGGAAAAATAGCCGTTGGATTCGGAAAATTGTAAGCTTCTTCTGAAAAATAAAATGGAGACAAAATTAGGCCATGAAATCGTATTTTGCGTATAAACAAGCGATAAACTCTAAAATTAAATGATATTTCAATAATACACTTATTAGAGACCAAATAGATATTAAATATACGCAAAATACAATCGAATAAAGGGGTAATAAACGCAATATTCTTCCAGAATCAACACGCGAAGACCACATCCACCAGGGTTCGTTCGAACCCTGATGGACGCACATGAAGCGGGAGAATGATGCCAATCGGACACCGTTCGCTGGCAATAATCAAATTTTTTTAATGTAGTGGTGATTATGGGGAGTTGAAAAACTTGGCATTGATTCATGACTTACTTGTCGGCGCGCGACTCTTAGGGCCTGTTCTTTTGCTGGAAAGTTGAAATGGGAAAGTTGTGAAGTTGTGGAATCTGAGGAGATAGAAAATGGAGTTTTGTGTTCTTTTGGGTGGAAAGTTGATGGAAAAGCAGGTTGGAAAAGTAAAGTGCGGTCCACCACCTTTCTTGTGTTCTTTTGGGCTTGGAAAGTTGGTGAGTTGGAGGGGGAGATGGGGTAGTGGGACCCACAAAAATATGGAATCCCCAACTTTCCCAACAATTCTTGAGGATTACATACTTTTCCAAAACCGGTCAATTCAAGCGCCATGTAGGCAAACTTTCCCAGTTGAACTTTCAAGCAAAAGAACAAGAAATGAGAAAGTTTGGTTGGAAAGTACATGAATAGTGTGTTAGAAATTCCCGTTGGAATTCTTCCCGTTAGTGATCCACAGTTGTAAAACCAATCCCTCCATAAAAACTGAATTTTTGCAATTGAGAGCCGTTGATGGAACGGATCTTGAATTTATAAATAAGGGGTTTTGGTCCCTCAATCTATTCACTCGATTTTAGACAATACACCATCCTATAGGAGTGATTTAAGACTGAGAAGACCAAAATCGGGGAAAAAGTTTACCTTTTTGGAAGAAGCAATGGCCGGAGGTAAGAACCCACGACTTTCTTCCGCATTTCGAGATGAAATCATCACATTGAGTCTCACAATTGGTATCAGAGACGTTTTTATTGCCTCTGTCTTGCTTTTTTCTTCGATTTTGGGCATCAGAATCAACCAAAATCATTTTTTTGGGTTGAAAGAATAGCTGCTTTGTGTTTTCGGTCGGAGGTTGAAGATGACATGCGGGGCACTTTGGTCTTTTTACAAAGGAAATTTGCTTTCGAAACCGCATGTTACTTCGAACCATTCCTCTGCGAAATTGACCCGGCACTCATTAATTTTTTTTAAATGTTATATGTACTATTGCTGTAAGTACACGTTTAACATGGCACTTATTCATTTGTGTTAATGGGATAAAAGTGCAATCATTCACTCTGCACTCATTTTATTAATGTTAATGGGATAACGTAAATCCCATTTTTGTTAATGGGATATGCACTCATTCATTTATGTGTATATTTATTCATTAAATTTAGGATGGAATAACGAAATGGCCAATCATTCACTTTGCTTCTGTTTTGTACTGAATGTATAGTTGCAATTAGCAGGGTTCTATAAGAAATGCTATGTACTGGACCTAGCCTTTCTTTTTTTAACTCCTCACGTTTTTTTATTTGTCAGTACACTCTCAGTACATTTCCTTTGCTATTCGTACACAAGGAAGCATGTGACATAAGGGTGTATGCAAAATAAAAGTGCAATGAAATTTTGTGTATGAACCGTATCACATTCATTTTATTAATAATTTGTGCGTCCATGATACAGTGCGCCCATTTTATTAAGAATTTGAGTTAATGATACAGTGCATCCATTTTATTAGTGCGCCCATGATACAATACACAACATATGTATTCCCAATATATTAAGAATTTGGTTAATATTTAGTGATCTATATAGTTTTAATTAATTATGGAGTAGCCACAACATCTTTAATTAATTGAAATTATATGTTGAGTTTGAGTTAAAGATCACATTTGGAGAACGAACATTAGTTACGATTAAATCATATCTGATATAATAAATCTTTTCCTACAGGAATTTTTATTATATTCTGTATGATTAATTGGGATAAGATATCAAATTATATTTTCTAATTTACCCACAGGGATTAGAAAAGGAACATGATTTGATAGTTTTATCATGTATTTAAAATGAATCTAATTGAATGAGAACTTTGGCCCACAGGTAAGTTTTATGTCATTAGATTCACATTTTGTATGTTTTACATTGGTAACGCATATTTTAGTTTGTTAAGTCTCAAAAATATTGAATTGAGTATGTATTTTAAAATTTTTGCAGCATCCCAATCTGTGACAGTTACTGATATCAAATGTGACGTTCCCGAACAGAATGGCGAAAACTATAGGATTTGGAGGGAGATGATACTCCTTCACTTGGGTGTGGCAGACATTGACTATGCTATCCGCAAGGATGAGCCGCCAGCCATTACAGATAGCCCTCCTGAAGATTTAGACCTTTATGAATGGTGGGAGAGATCTAACCGTCTCTGCGTTATGTTCATAAAGACTAAAATATCGGCTAGTTTAAGGGGCTCGGTGGACAAACATGACAATGTCCGATCACTATTAAAGGCCATTGACGAGCAGTTCCAAAGCTCTGATAAGGCACTTGCGAGTACTCTCATTGGAAAGTTTTCGTCGATAAAGCTTACTGGTCTTGGAGGTGTGCATGAGCACATCATGCATATGAGGGATATTGCGGCTCAACTCTAGAAGTTGGAGGTTGAGATGTCTGATAGCTTTTTGGTTCATTACATTTTGAACACTATCCCGCATCAATACGGACCTTTCAAAATATCATATAACACACATAAGGATAAGTGGTTAATGAATGAACTTTTGACCATGTGTGTTCAGGAGGAATGTCGGTTAATCATGGAGCATAGAGAGAATGTGCTGATGGCAACCAATAAGAAAGATGACAGACGCCCCAAATTTAAGGGGAAGGGTAAAGTGCCTGTTAAGGGAGGGATTGCTAAGGAATCCAAGTGCTTCTTCTGTAAAAAGAAGGGACACATGAAGAAGGATTGCCTAAAATTCCTTCAATGGCGTAAGAAGAAAGGTAACTCAATCTCTCTCGTCTGTTTTGAATCTAATATGACTGATGTTCATTGTGACACATGTTGGATTGACTCTGGTTCTTCAATCTATGTTTCAACTACTTTGCAGGGTATGACAAACCTGCGGAAGCCAGCGGGAAATGAACGAGGCATTTTCTCAGGAAACAAAATGCGCTCAGCTGTCGAATATGTTGGAACATGCCAGCTTATGTTATCTGGAGGCTTTATTTTGATTTTGCAAAATGTTTTTTATGTACTTGGTTTTTCTAGGAATTTGATTTCAATTTCTAGACTGTTACCTTTAGGGTGTGTTTTTAATTTTCAAGGAACATCATTCAGTTTGGTTTATAAATCAGATGTTATTGGAAATGGCATATTGTGTAATGGTCTCTTTATGCTTAATTTGCAAAATAATGCTGTCATGCATGTTAATGCTGGTATGAAAAGATGTGTTATGAATGAGGAATCTTCAATGTTTTGGCATCGGAGATTAGGACACATCTCCAATGATAGAATCAAAAAGTTAGTAAATGATGGAGTACTTAGTACTTTGGATTTTGCTGACTTCGAGATTTGTGTGGACTGCATAAAGGGAAAGCCGACCAAGATATCTAAAAAGGGTGCACATAGAAGTTTTGAATTACTTGAAATCATTCATACAGATATTTGTTGTCCAGACATGGACATAAGTGGTCCGAGATACTTTATCTCCTTTATTGATGACTTTTCACGTTTCATGTATATCTACTTGCTTCATAACAAAAGTGAAGCATTAGATGCCTTTAAGGTTTTTAAGGCAGAAGTAGAGAAACAATGTGAAAAACAAATTAAGATCGTGAGAAGTGATAGAGGAGGAGAGTAATATGGTAGATACACCGAAGGTGATCAAACACCTGGTCCATTTGCAAAGTTTTTTCAAGAGCATGTAATAGTTGCTCAGTACACCAATCCAGGATCTCCTAGTGAGAATGGTGTAGCTGAAAGAAGAAACAAGACTTTGATGAAGATGGTTAGAAGTATGTGCAGTAATGCCAAACTTCCTATAATCTTATGGACTGAAGCTCTTAAAACGGCAACGTATATATTGAACCAATTCCAACTATGGATGTTCCAAAGACGCCTTTTGAATTGTGGGAAGGTTGGAAACCGAGTTTGCGCCATGTACGCGTTTGGGGATGCCCTTCTGAAGTAAGAGTGTATAATCCACAAGAAAAGAAACTAGATCCTAGGACTATTAGTGGCTATTTTATTGGATATACCGAAAAGTCCAAAGGATACATGTTCTATTGTCCATCTCATAGCACTAGGATTATGGAGTCAAGAAATGCAAAATTTCTTGAGAATGACATGATCAGTGGGAGCGATCATATTCAGGGTACTATTCCTGAAAGGGATTATGCTGGTGGTATGCCTTCCACTTCAAATGATCGAATAATTGTCATTAGTAGTGCCCCTTGAGTTCAAAGGGGCATTGATCAACAAATAGAGACTCCACATGTTGATATTGATCTAGTAGATCAAGTTGTTCATGAAACTCTAGAAGCGGTTGAACAACCTATAGTTCAAGAAGAGCCGCTTACGAATGAGCAACCAGTTGATCAACATGATCCTCAAGAGAATGTTGATACAACTTTAAGAAGATCTAGTAGGCCAAGAAAATCAGCAATATCTAGTGACTATGTTGTGTATCTACAGGAATCAGACTTTAATGTTGGAGCCGAAAATGATACTGAGACGCTTTCACAAGCCATGAGTTCGAAAGAATTAAACTTATGGCATGATGCTATGAAAGATGAGATGAATTCGATGTCATCGAATGGGCTATGGGACATTGTTGAGTTACCTAAAGGGGCAAAAGCCGTTGGATGCAAATGAGTCTTTAAAATAAAGAAAGATTCATTGGGTAACATTGAGAGATACAAGGCCAGGCTCGTTGCCAAAGGATTCACTCAAAAGGAAGGAATCGATTACAAGGAGACATTTTCTACTGTATCAAAGAAAGATTCTCTTCGCATAATCATGGCATTAGTTGCACATTTTGACTTGGAATTGCAACAAATGGATGTGAAAATGGCTTTTCTTAATGGAGACCCAGAGGAAGAGGTATACATGAAGCAACCTGAAGGATTCTCCTATAGTAATGGTGCGCACTTGGTTTGCAAGCTTAAGAAATCCATACATGGATTAAAATAAGCCTAACGTCAATGGTATTTGAAATTTCATGATGTTATATCTTCATTTGGATTTGAAGAAAACGTTGTGGATCAGTGTATATACCAGAAGGTTAGTGGGAGCAAGACTTGTTTCTTAATCCTATATGTGGATGACATTTTACTTGCAAGCAATGATAAGGGAATGCTATATAAGGTGAAACAATTTCTCTCGGGAAACTTTGAAATGAAAGATCTGGGCGATGAATCTTATGTTATTGGCATTAAGATACATTAAGACAGAATGTGTTGTATTCTGGGATTGTCTCAAGAGACAAATATTAACAAAGTTTTAGAGAGGTTTCGGATGAAGGATTGTTCACCAAGTGTGGCTCCCATTGTGAAGGGTGATAGGTTTAATTTAAACCAATGCCCAAAGAATGACTTTGAGCGGGAACAGTGTTGAGTATTGGACTTCTCCCAACTTGGTGTTAATGATGAGCAAACATAAATACTTGTGACTAATCCCCTATTTTGCAGTTAATCCATTGCCTAAGCTTATTATGAAGATCAACTAGCAATGGATGACTCTCAAACGTCATTGAAGGCAAATGATATGAATTGGATGATCGTTGATCGATGATTGAAGCTCCGTAAAGACTTCAAGCTCGTACGATGGAAAGAAGAGATTTTTCGTCAATGTAATTTTTCTTTTATCTCTTCTAGTATGTAGCTCAGAAGTAGAACTTTGATGGAGCACTCACACACTTCTACATTCTGTCTAGGACATCTTTAGACTTTTGTCCTTTGATACCAATTCAATCCTCTTGTGGTTGTGCTAGGATTGTTTATAACAGCCGACTGCTTAACAGTTTACAGTCGCCTGTCTCATCGACAGTCGACTGTGTTTTGTTCTACAGTCGCCTGTTATGCACAGACTATTACAATGTAGTTTTTGGGCCCTCTCTGATTATCTCGCACAGGCTACTGTTGAACATTTTACAGGCGCCTGTCCTAGTGACAGTCGACTGTGAATGGTTCATCAGTCGCCTGTCTCTCCTTGCCCAAACTCTGTTTGATCCGATTTCTACGGCCAGTCGACTTATGATGTATATGTAATGCCCTACCAGCTACTGCACAAGTACTAGAGGGGGGGTGAATAGTACTTTAAAATAATAAGGCGTATAATTCCAAATTAAATTGCACACAACTACCAAATCAATTTGCGGAAGCTTAAATTGAATGACAACAATGAAATTAACAATGCTAACAAACGATGTTAATGGGTTCAGATCCACCCAAGTCTCCCCGACTTGTTCCCGGTGATCCTACGTCCCAACCACCCAGATCCCTTCCGGATAC
Organism: Scilla litardierei; assembly: GCA_030789695.1. Lineage (NCBI taxonomy): Eukaryota > Viridiplantae > Streptophyta > Magnoliopsida > Asparagales > Asparagaceae > Scilla > Scilla litardierei. Next base: position 38,698,855 of record CM061138.1, on the reverse strand, counting down.
TTGAGTTAGAAACCCTAACTCAAGATTTCCACTATGAATATCTTGTGAAAAACCTTCACAAGATCAAATCATACATGCAATGGCAAAGTGAATCCCACAACCCGGGATCACAACCTTCTCTCACAACCGAGAGAATCACAAAGCAATATTAAAGAGTTTAATATGAAATAAACAAGCTTACCACAAAATCCTATACCTTGAGTTTTTCTTACCCAATAGGTGGAATGAAGGATTTGAGGAAGATGAAGTTACCAAACCCTAGCACCAAGGAAATGAGCAGCAATGGGTGCCTAGGGTAGATTTGGAAACTTGAATCAAGCAATAGCTTGAAGAGCTCACCAAGAACAAGCTTCTCTCTAGATCTAGAAATGAGAGAGAATGGGTTTCTTGTGAGGAAGAGAGCTTTAGATTTGAGGGAGAATAGCTATCTCTTTAGAACTCAATGAATCTCTTAATGGCAGCTCTGTTTTAGATAGAAAAGACCTAGGTTCGTATTTATAGGGTCCCATAAAAACAAGTTAGGTCAATCTCCAACGGAAAGAAATCTGTGAGAATTAGTCGGTCAAAGAACACTCACTGACCGACTAGTTCATCAACTAGTCGGTCAGTCACAAAGCATGGACCGACTAAGAGCAGATCTGAGAAGAGATAGAATTTCAGACCTAGAAAACTAGTCGGTCCAAGAACACTGTCTGACCGACTAGTTTCACAACTAGTCGGTCATCCAATGAACGTAGACCGACTAAGAGGCAAAACAACATAGTCTGAAGGCAAGTTGACTTAGTCGGTCCAAGAACAAACTTTGACCGACTAGATTGTCAACTAGTCGGTCATCAAACGTTCTTAGACCGACTAACGGTAAACAGTAGCTTAGGAGAATTTTAGAGTGAACAGTAAGTCACAACTAGTCGGTCAAAGAAGCATCACTGACCGACTAGTTCACAAACTAGTCGGTCGGTGAGTCAACGTAGACCGACTAACTGTAAACAGTAAAGTCCAAGAATTTAAGGAATCAAACTAGTCGGTCCAAGAACAGTTGCCGACCGACTAGATGCTCATCTAGTCGGTCAGTACTTGTTCTTGTACCAACTAACATGCACAACAAAGTCCGAATCGAAGCGCGACGCTTCGAGGAAGTTAGAATGAACTTGTGCAAGGATCCTAGAGCTACGAAATGAGCGTAATGAAGATATAGACGTAAGATATACTCAAGGCTTAACATTCTATATATCGAAGCTAAAAGACTATAAATAAAACCTTAATAAACGGTCTTCGATAGCTTCGATTGAATCTTCATTACTTCCAAAGCGTCGCAAGAGCTTCAACGAAGCTTTAGACATGAAACTGAGCTTTGGAAAGTGTTGAGATGTCGCTTTGAATGTTCACGTGAAATTGGCGACGATCTCCAATACTGCGCTCACAAATTGTTAGTTCATGAATTATTTATGTTTGCTCATCATCCAAAACCAAATCCGGGGAGTCCAATATTCAACAGTATATACAGTTGACTGTCTATTAGATCAGTCGACTGTCTATGCTGCAACAGTCGCCTGTCTGTAAGTCTATTCTTTGACTCAGCTCTCTGGAAATTTCTCCTATCTGTGACAGTCGTATGTTTAAGGATATACAGTCGCCTGTTCTGATTGACAGTCGACTGTGTTCCTTGCATCAGTCGTATGTCCTGTATCTTGTGAGATTTTCAGTATTTTATCTAACTTACTCTTCTCTCGGCCAGTCGCCTGTCGAAGAATGTACAGTCGCATGTTGGTTTAACAGACGACTGTCTTGGCTTCATCAGTCGACTGTCCACGTGGTAAGTTACCATTATGAATTCTCACCTATCCTTGCTGACTGTGCAACAGTCGACTGTGGTTTGTTCAACAGTCGACTGTCGCGAGTTCAGATTATATCCGTTGAGATTTTTCTCACTGATTTCGATTGGGTTTTTGCCTAAACTGTTTTGTGGATTTGAGAAAGCTATAAATAGAGCTTCTACTGTTCCATTGGAAGGTTACTCATTCATTGCAAAATCCTTCAAGCTTTCATTTCCAAAGATCAAAGCTCTCAAATCCAAAGCCCTAAGTATTTCCAAATCTTGTTCTCTTGCTCTCCAACCTAGAACCAAAGTTTGATCTTCTAGGTATTTGGTGCAGTCAAGAGAAAGGGCTTTCTCCTCTCTTTCAAGAGAGTTCTTCAACACACATCACACTTCTCCTTCAAGTTCTACTTCAAGGCATATGTGATTGTAAGCGTTGCTTTCAGATTTCATAACTTCTTTATTTGAATTGTGCTCTCGGTTGTGAGAGTGGTTTTTGCTTGCTCCCTGGTTGTGGGAGTCAAGGACATCGATTGTATTCGATTGCACTTGTAGGGTTGCTACAAGTGGGTTTTAAGGAAACCTCAAGTTAGGGTTCTAACTTGAGTATCCGGTGGTATCCGGGTGATAGGGACGTAGGATTACCGGGAACAAGTCGGGAGTTGACTTGGGTAATCCGAACCCTTGAAACATATCTGCGTTTGCGTGTGTTTCTCTTTGGGTTGTTTTTCTATTCTGCACTATTTGTTGGATTGCATTTTATTTGGCGTAAATTCCTTTTAAATTTGCATAAACACTATTCAACCCCCCCTTCTAGTGTTTTCCCCATATACATGGTCCTTACAATTGGTATCAGAGCGCAAGGTTTCATCTATGGAATCCAACAACAACGTTCCTCCGCCGCCTTCGTACAACAATCACGACCGTGATGGAGCGTCCACACTTTTCGAAGGTCAATCTACGGTACGTCCTCCACGTTTCAATGGTACTAACTTTGGTTATTGGAAGTGTAGGATGGAGACATTCCTTAGGAGTGCTTCTCTTTAGAGAACTCTCCACAAGGAGTACGTCGAACCCTCCGAAGATGATTTCGAAAAATGGACGACTTCCGAGAAGTCCGCCGAAGTCAACAACGCTAAAGCAATGAACGCTCTTCATTGTGCGTTGGACTCGAATGAGTTCAACAAGATATGCACATGTAAGAGTGCATATCAAATTTGGAACCATCTCATCGTTACCAACAAGGGAACGAACAAGGTAAAGCTTTCAAAGTTATATGTTGCCATGCAAAACTTCGACTTGTTTCACATGCAGGAAAATGAGAGCATTGCGTCGATGTACGGACGCTTTACCGACATCACAAACGAATTGGAAGCCCTTGGCCAAATATACACCGAGCCTGAAAAGGTAAGGAAGATCATCATGGGGATGACCTCTAAATGGGAAAGACGAGCAATCGCCATTGAGGAGGTCAATGACTTGAAGAACTACACCGTGGTGAATCTCATCGGGACTCTTATGTCTTACGAAGTAAGACGGGATAACCGATTGAAGATTCAAGCCATGATGAATCCCTCGGAGGCCAAGAAGAAAGCTTTGTCATTCAACGCCAATTCGTCATCATCCGAAAGTGATGAATCCGAGAACGAGATGGATTTGGGTGAAATGGCCCAAATGGCGAAGAAGTTCCAACGCTTCTTCCGCAAAGGTAAATTTCCATCCAACAAACGTTTTGAGTCTACTAATGCTACTTCCTCTCTTTGTTATAAGTGTAATAAGCCAGGGCACATCAAGAGGGATTGTCCAATGCTAAACAATAAAGAAAAATGGAAGGCACCAAAGTACCACAAGTCCAACAAGAATAAGAAAAACAAGAAGAAAGGACTCGTAGGTACCTTTGATGACTCAAGTGATGACTCATCAAGCGATTCTGATGATGAGAAGGGTGAGAGCGCCCACATGTGTTTCATGGTACTTGAAGACCCACTCTCGGATGAGAGTGATTCCGATATGGATAACACCGAGGTAACAATGGATGAACTTCGTATTGCTAATGAAGAACTATTTGCTAAATACCAATCTTTATTGCTTAGATACACTAGCTTAAAGAAATCAAAAGTTAGCAAGTTATCCATTCCATGCATTATCAATAATGACACCATTGTTGATACTTTAACTCTTGAGAAAGCAAACTTAGCTTCTCAAAATGTCACATTGAGAGATGATGTGAATTCCCTCAAATCTCAACTAGATCAAACACATCCCAAGGATAATAGTGATCTAGCTACACGTCACACACAATTGGGTGTAGAGAATGATTCTCTTAAAACCCAAGTGCACGAGCTTAAAGCACAGGTGTTCACCTTGGATACCAACCTTTCTTCTTTAAAGGAGAAATATGAGCTCATGTCCTCCCGTATTGTGAGATTCAATAAGGGAAAAGGACAATTGGATGATTTGCTAGCAAACCAATTTCCGGTCACACATCGTGTTGGTCTTGTATTTGTAAAAGCAAATGCATCTAATGATCGCACCTCCTATAGTGGTGTCACTATAGATTTTGTGAGGCCTTCCTCCGGTGCATCCACAAGTGGTGTTAAAGACACTATAGGTAGCAATCCTACCAAGAATGTCACCACATCACCTCCTCTTTCTTTTGGTAAGAAACCCACTAAGGGTGAAAACCAAAAGCAAGGCCATGCTTTTATGTACACTAACACTCATCCACGTAGGAAACATCCTACTTCACAAGTGGATAATCATGACACATTTTATGCTCATACACACTCGTATGCTCATACGCATCATTCTTTCATGTATGCTCATCCTCCATATGTCATGCATGATCCTTATGTTTCTTATAATATGCATGTTCCGAAGCATACACATCATTCTAGAATACACAATGCATATCCTCCACCACATATCTATGCTAGAAATCATGTTCCTAAGAAGCATGCACCACATAGAAATCCAACTCATATGCATGCAACTAGGAATAGGACTACCAAGATGTACATTATTTGGGGTCCTAAGAACACTAGTCTGAATGTTAGGAATGCTTATGTTGATTCCTACTTTCATGATGTAATTAGAAATAATAACTATGTTGGGAAGCGGAAGTCCACTTGGACTTGGCTTCCAAAGGGCTAATCCCCTTGGACCCAACAAACATTGGGTACCATAAGCTTATGGTATATTATATAGGTACCCAAGAGAAAGAAGAAGAGCAATAAATGCCTTGTTAGCTCTAAAGGGAAAGGATGGATTCTTGATAGCGGTTGCTCCAAACACATGACGGGAGATCCCTCATTGCTCTCTGAAGTGATTAGCATCAAAGATGGTGCAACGATCACTTTTGGAGGTAATCAAAAGGGAACCATCATTGGAGTAGGTATTGTTGGTAATCCTTCCAAACCCCTAATTACTAATGTTTATCTTGTTAGTGGTCTTTGTCACAATCTCATTTTCATTAGTCAACTTTGTGACAAAGGTTACAAGGTTAACTTTGGGGAAGGATTGTGTACTATTATTAATTGTGATTCAAATGTTTTATTTTCCGGTATTAGGCGTAAAAATATTTATTATTTGAGCTTGCCTAAAACCGTAGAACATTGCTTAGTTGCTAACACAAGTGAACAACTATTATGGCATCGCCGTTTTGGTCATGTTCATTTCAAGCACTTATATAAGTTAGCTAAGCATGATCTAGTCAAAGGTTTTCCTAAGATTGTTTTTAATAAGAAAAACTTTTGTGATTCATGTCAAAGAGGTTAACTAAGTAAATCTTCATTTAAGCTTAAAGAAGGGATTACTTCTAAGAGGCCCCTAGAACTTCTTCATCTAGATTTATTTGGGCCAACTAGAACGGCTTCTTTAGGTAATGCTCATTATGGACTAGTTGTCGTTGACGACTTTTCTAGATTTACTTGGGTTTCATTCTTAACTAATAAGAATGAAGCTCATGAAGAGTTTACCAAATTTGCAAAGAAGATTCAGAATCTTTTAGGATCCACCATTATCACTATTCGTAGTGATCATGTAGGAGAAATTGAGAATGAGTCTTTTACTAAGTTTTGTGATGACTCCGGGATAACTCATAACTTTTCCTTTCCTCGTGCACCACCACAAAATGGTGTTGTAGAAAGAAAGAATAGGACTCTTATTGAGTGTGCTCGCACTATGCTCCATGATAGTCATTTAGGACTACAATTTTGGTCAGAAGCGGTGCACACGACATGCTATGTGCTCAATAGGATCCTAGTGAGACCCTGAACAAACAAAACTTGTTCTGAGTTGTTTTATGATTAAAAGTCTCAAGTGAAATATTTTCGTGTTTTTGGTTCAAAATGTTTTATAAAGAACACATTTGGTAATTTAGACAAATTTGAGCCAAGATCTGATGAAGGAATTTTTGTTGGATATTCCACACGTAGCAAAGCCTATCGGATATACAACAAATCTTCTTCAACGATTGAGGAATCACTTCACGTATCTTTTTATGAAGATTTTGACTTTCCTCATGTTGATGATGATAATGTAGAGATTCTTTGTGACTCTCTTAATAATGTTAAGATTAATGATAATATTGTTGAGACTAACACTTCTAACGAAGTTGTTGAAGTTGTTCCTAGTGATCCAGGTTTACCCAAAGCTTATCCAACCGTTCGCAACCATCCCCATAACCAAATTATTGGAGATATTGGTGTGGGTGTTCGAACGAGATCAAGAATTGAAGAATTCTCACATTGCGCATTCGTCTCTACCATTGAGCCAAAGAACATCCAAGAAGCTTGTGAGGATAGCTCTTGGATAATGGCAATGGAAGAAGAACTAATGCAAATCGAGAGAAACGAAGTTTGGGAACTTGTACCTCTTCCTAGTGGTCACCAAGCTATTGGGACCAAATGGATCTTCAAGAACAAGACGGATGAAAACGAGGTAATCACATGGAACAAAGCAAGGTTAGTAGCTCAAGGCTACCGGCAAGAGGAAGGTATTGATTTCGAATAATCTTTTGCCCCCGTAGCTAGATTAGAAGCTATTAGGTTGCTTTTGTCCTTTGCATCCCATAAGAATTTTAAATTATTTCAAATGGATGTTAAAAGTGCATTTTTAAATGGATTTGTAAATGAAGAAGTCTATGTTTCTCAACCTCCCGGTTTTATTCATGAGAAATTTCCAAACCATGTTTTCAAACTTAAGAAAGCGTTGTATGGATTGAGACAAGCTCCTAGAGCTTGGTATGATCGCCTTAAGACCTTTCTTTTGAATTTAGGTTTTAAAATGGGAGAAGTTGATTCTACACTCTTCATTAAAGATTATGAAAATGACATTCTTTTGATTCAAGTTTATGTAGATGATATTATTTTCGGTTCTACTAACTTTAATCTTTGTCAAGAATTTTCCAAGTCTATGAAGGATGAGTTTGAGATGAGCCACATGGAAGAGCTCACCTACTTCCTTGGATTGCAAATTCGACAAATGGAGAATGACACGTTCATACATCAGACAAAGTACACAGGGGAGCTTATTAAACGATTCGGGATGGAATCGTCTTCAAGCAAAAGGACTCCCATGAGTACTACTACTCATCTACACAAGGATGAAAGCGGAAAAGATGTAGACGTTTGTCTATATCGAGGTATGATCGGTAGCTTATTTTACTTAACCGCTAGTAGGCCCGATATCATGTTTTCCGTATGTTTATGTGCTAGATATGAAGCAAGACCTAAGGAGTCACACTTGATTGCGGTTAAACGAATATTTCATTATCTCAATCAATCTCTAGATTATGGGTTACTTTACCCTAAGTCTAGCACATATGAATTAATCTCATATAGTGATGCCGACTTTGCCGGATGCAAGTCCGACAGGAAAAGTACTAGTGGCACAAGCCATTTCTTAGGAAATTCCTTAGTTTCTTGGTTCTCTAAGAAACAGAATTCGGTGTCATTGTCCACGACTGAAGCGGAATATATTGCCGCAGGTCTTGCATGTGCACAAGTTCTTTGGATGAGACGCACACTTAGTGACTATGGTGTCAATTGTGATACTTGCCCTATCATGGTTGATAATCAAAGTGCTATTTGTCTTTCCAAGAATCCGGTACACCACTCCCGTACCAAACACATAGACGTGAGACACCATTTTATAAATGATCATGTAGCTAAGAAGGACATCATCTTAGAGTACATTGAAACCCAAAAACAAATTGCCAACATCTTCACTAAACCTCTTAAAGAAGATTCATTTGTGAGGCTGCGTGGAGAATTGGGAATTATGGGTGAATCTGAAATCTAGAAGCTCAATCTTTCATATTATAACTCCTTATTGAGCTCATATCTTGTTGATTGTCTTCCTTCATGTGCTTTATTGTTTAATAAGCTTAAGAAAGGCAATTGTGACTTATTTGATTTCATAAGTTTTGAGTTTGATTGGAATAATTTGTGTTTCAATGGATTTATTGTTTTCACTATGATTTTACGATGTATTTATGATTAGAGTATAGGTCCTAGGGTGAGTGTTCCTATTCTCTGGAATTCTATCTCACTGTGCATTTTTGGACCAGGACAGACGACTGTCTTTCCTTCGATAGTCGACTGCCCTACTCTATTTCCTCAGTCTGAGAATTTGCATCTTTCGCACAGTCGACTGATGACTGTTTTACAGTCGACTGTTAGCTTAACAGGCGACTGCAATTTAGTTATCAGTCGACTGTACTCTCTGTCGAATTTTTCACAGTGTTCTCTGTTTTTCTTGTGATCTGTATTAATTCTCGGCCAGCCGACTGTTGTGTATATGTCAGTCGACTGTCCAGTGGACAGGCGACTGCGTTATACTTGCCAGTCGACTGCCCCTCTTTCTGAGCTTTAATTTTATCACTTCATCCAGTCGACTGACTTTTGTTCTCCAGTCGACTGTCTCTTGCTGTGTCGGTTCATGTGATTTGATCCAAGTCGTCGATTCCTTGATCCAACGGCTCAGATTGATTTCCCTAACTTTATATTCTGTTTTCGCGATCACTCCCCATGTCGTTTTTCTCTCTCCTCCGTTTCGACTGTATGTGTTCCCGCTCGATTGATGTTCCTTTGCCGTCAATTTCGCTCCCTGTCGTGCGTCAATCTCGAGGAGTCGTTGTTTTTTTGTTCTGTCACTCAACGAGGTTAGGTCACTTCCGTCTATCTCGTGACTTGTTAGGGTTTGTTCGTTTTGTTTCTTGCCCTATCTCCGTGCTCGACCATGGCTCTTTTCGATCATTTCTTCCCTAATGTCTCTCTCGACTTCCTCAATGAGCCTGTTCCTTCACCAAAACCTGATCCGGCTCCGTCTTCGCCTCTATCATCGGGAGAGCCTCTTCATATCTCTGTCAGTGACCCTATCCTATCCGTGCATACTGTTGTTCACTCTTCTCGGCCTGCTGAGCATCCTTCTCGGTCCACGGAGTTTCTACTTCGTCAGTTGGACGCTCGTGTCTGTGCTCTTGAAATGCTGACGGTTTCCCTTGATGAGAAGCTTTCGCTTTTGCTTAAGCTTCAGCTTATCTCGTGTAAGCATCTTGCTTGTCCTGTACCTCCCGAGCTTCGTGACCTGTTTGCTACCTCTGAGAACACTTCTCCTGCTTGTGTTTCTCCTCCTCCTGGCTTCACGCCAAAACCCCATGTGTCTCCAACCTCCGTTGTCCAGACTCCACTTCATGTTCCTGTTGGTTCATCTGCTGTTCGTGTCTCGTCTTCTAAGAGGAAGTCTCCAGCTTTTCCTACTCGTCGCTCTGCTCGGCTTTTGTTCCGATCTTCCGGTCGTCCGTCAGACCCCTCAGTCATTCAGATTGACTGAGGCTACTGCTGATGCTGTTCTGTTCACTCACCTGAAGACCTTGTTTTTATTTTTGTGTGGTCTGCTTTTGTTTAGGTTGAGTGATGATATATGATTTGTTATGTTTGATGGATGATGTTGTCTGCGACTCTTTCATATATGTTTGGTGATACTTTTTGATGTCGTCATGATGTATTTTATTTGTTGATCATGATGTATCTTTTTGGGATGGCCATGTTGATGGCCATCCGTTAATGTACTCAGCTGCTGTATATCTATATATATGATGTTGCACCCTCTTTTGTGTCACACTTTGCTTTATTGCTTACCGTATCTGTGTGATGTATGTTATGTTGTCTCCATGTATGCTTCACTCTTCTTGATGTGCTTTTTAGACAATACACGAATTTGATATTGGTTAATTCATGCTCTTCCTTTGATGTGATGAATTTGTGAAAATTATTTTCATTTCGTTTATCTAAAATGTTGATATTGGATTTCACTTCCATTACTCACATGTGTATATGATGAGATTTTATGAGTTTTTGATTCGATATATCTTTATACTCCTTGATTGTTGTTAGTTCGTATTTTAGCACTATTATTGTTGTTGTTATTTGCTCCCACCTTTTTGGATAATGCCATAGGGGGAGAGAAATAAACATACAAGATTCATAATGGATGTGCTAAGTATGTTCTAACGCTTGAATCTAAGATTTTCGTTGCCTTAGATTCAGGGGGAGTAAGATTACAATGAATATAGATTTAATTTCCTAGATTTCTTGAATTGAATTCATTCATGTCTCACTCATTTGCTTCAATTGCTATGTAGATGCTCTAATATTTGTTGACTAACTTGATTGGCATCTATGTAGGGGGAGTAAGTTTTCATTGCGCACAATTATTTATCTTTTTATTTATGTTTGTTTATCAACATCAAAAAGGGGGGAGAATGTTGAGTATTGGACTTCTCCCTACTTGGTGTTAATGATGAGCAAACATAAATACTTGTGACTAATCCCCTATTTTACAGTTAATCCATTGCCTAAGCTTATTATGAAGATCAACTAGCAATGGATGACTCTCAAACGTCATTGAAGGCAAATGATATGAATTGGATGATCGTTGATTGATGATTGAAGCTCCGTAAAGACTTCAAGCTCATACGATGGAAAGAAGAGATTTTTCGTCAATGTAATTTTTCTTTTATCTCTTCTAGTATGTAGCTCAGAAGTAGAACTTTGATGGAGCACTCACACACTTCTACATTCTGTCTAGGACATCTTTAGACTTTTGTCCTTTGATACCAATTCAATCCTCTTGTGTTTGTGCTAGGATTGTTTATAACAGCCGACTGCTTAACAGTTTACAGTCGCCTGTCTCATCAACAGTCGACTGTGTTTTGTTCTACAGTCGCCTGTTATGCACAAACTATTACAATATAGTTTTTGGGCCCTATCTGATTATCTCGCACAGGCTACTGTTAAATGTTTTACAGGCGCCTGTCCTAGTGACAGTCGACTGTGAATGGTTCATCAGTCGCCTGTCTCTCCTTGCCCAAACTCTGTTAGATCCGATTTCTACGGCCAGTCGACTTATGCTGTATATACAGTTGACTGTCTATTAGATCAGTCGACTGTCTATGCTGCAACAGTCGCCTGTCTGTAAGTCTATTCTTTGACTCAGCTCTCTGGAAATTTCTCCTGTCTGTGACAGTCGTATGTTTAAGGATATACAGTCGCCTGTTCTGATTGACAGTCGACTGTGTTCCTTGCATCAGTCGTCTGTCCTGTATCTTGTGAGATTTCCAGTATTTTATCTAACTTACTCTTCTCTCGGCCAGTCGCCTGTCGAAGAATGTACAGTCGCCTGTTGGTTTAACAGACGACTGTCTTGGCTTTATCAGTCGACTGTCCACGTGGTAAGTTACCGTTATGAATTCTCACCTACCCTTGCTGACTGTGCAACAGTCGACTGTGGTTTGTTCAACAGTCGACTGTCACGAGTTCAGATTATATCCGTTGAGATTTTTGTCACGGATTTCGATTGGGTTTTTGCCTAAACTGTTTTGTGGATTTGAGAAAGCTATAAATAGAGCTTCTACTATTCCATTGGAAGGTTACTCATTCATTGCAAAATCCTTCAAGCTTTCATTTCCAAAGATCAAAGTTCTCAAATCCAAAGCCCTAAGTAATTCCAAATCTTTGCTCTCCAACCTAGAACCAAAGTTTGATCTTCTAGGCATTTGGTGCAGTCAAGAGAAAGGGCTTTCTCCTCTCTTTCAAGAGAGTTCTTCAACACACATCACACTTCTCCTTCAAGTTCTACTTCAAGGCATAGGTGATTGTAAGTGTTGCTTTCAGATTTCATAACTTCTTTATTTGAATTGTGCTCTCGGTTGTGAGAGTGGTTTTTGCTTGCTCCCTGGTTGTGGGAGTCAAGGACATCGATTGTATTCGATTGCACTTGTAGGGTTGCTACAAGTGGGTTTTAAGGAAACATCAAGTTAGGGTTCTAACTTGAGTATCCGGTGGTATCCGGGTGATAGGGACGTAGGATTACCGGGAACAAGTCGGGAGTTGACTTGGGTAATCCGAACCCTTGAAACATATCTGCGTTTGCGTGTGTTTCTCTTTGGGTTGTTTTTCTATTCCGCACTATTTGTTGGATTGCATTTTATTTGGCGTAAATTCCTTTTAAATTTGCATAAACACTATTCAACCCCCCTTCTAGTGTTTTCCCCATATACATGGTCCTTACAAATAGATGGTAAACATTCCGTATGCTTCTGTTGTTGGAAGCATAATGTATGCTCAGGTTTGCACAAGACCTGACATTGCATTTGCTGTTGGGATGTTGGGACGATATTAGAGTAATCCAGGCATAGAACATTGGAAGGCTGCAAAGAAGGTAATGAGATACCTTAATGGAACCAGAGACTACATGCTCATGTACAGATGGACGGACAATTTGGAAGTCATTGGCTACTCTGATTCAGCTTTTGCTGGATGTGTTGAATCTCGAAAATCCACTTCGGGATACGTTTTCTTGCTAGCTGGTGGGGCTGTATCATGGAGAAGTGCAAAACAGACCTTAATTGCTACTTCTACTATGGAACCCGAGTTCGTATCTTGTTTTGAGGCTACTTCGCATGGTGTATGGATTAAGAATTTCATCACTAGACTTAGAATCATGGATTCTATTTCTAGACCACTGAGATTGTATTGTGACAATACAGCCGATGTCTTCATGGCTAATAACAACAAAATTGGTAGTCGAAGTAGACACATCGACATCAAGTATTTAGCCATAAAATAGAGGGTTAAGGATAAATCAGTCGACATTGCGCATATTCGTACTGATTTAATGGTTGCTGATCCTTTAACTAAAGGCATGCCACCACTAAAGTTTAAGGATCATGTGGATAAAATGGGACTTGGTTCCTTATTGTAATAACATTGTTATTTAATGAAATTCTTGTTGTGATATTTTCTCATATATGGTAGTGTGCACATTTAGATACATTATCATGAGAAAGATCATTAAGTTTGGACCATGAATAAACATAGGGTTTATTCATAAAGATATATAACTAATTATTGAGAAACATGATACATTGTAATACATGGAAGATAATACTTGTTTTTAAAAGGACTTATCTCCATGATTCATGTATTTTTGTTTCTTGTTGGGAATATTGGTTTAAGTAGATCAAGTGGGAGAATGTTAGAAATTCCCGTTGGAATTCTTCCCGTTAGTGATCCACAGTTGTAAAACCAATCCCTCCATAAAAACTGAATTTTTGAAATTGAGAGCCGTTGATGGAACAGATCTTGAATCTATAAATAGAGGGTTTTGGTCCCTCAATCTATTCACTCAATTTCAGACAATACACCATCCTATAGGAGTGATTTAAGACTGAGAAGACCAAAAAAGGGGAAAGAGTTTACCTTTTTGGAAGAAGCAATGGCCGGAGGTAAGAACCCACGAATTTCTTCCACATTTCGTGATGAAATCATCACATTGAGTCTCACATAGTGCCAATCCCAACTTTCCCAACCCCTTTCCATGCAAAAGAACATGCCCTTAGAGAAGAGATGCATCATGCATGACATCTAATTTTGATCGATGACAGGTAGAATGTATAACTTCTTATTTTTTTAATTATTACGTTGAGTTGCATGTTGGTTATATTGGTAACTTTACATGACATTTTGAGTTGAATGACTGTATTGTTTTAGTGCTATTCGATTACAGTGTCATGTTATCTCTTAATTTTTATTTTTGCGTCCACATTAGGATTTATGTTACTGATAATACGAGTAACACTATGCATGCTTGAATAATCTAGGGTTTGCTAAAGACCATTAAACAATTGGTACTATATTCACATCATCTATTTTGTGTTAGACATCTATATGCCAATTTCAGAGATAAATTTAATGCCCCTACAAAAACTTAAGAAAATGACATGGAATGCACTACTTATAGTCACATGGATTCAATTAAGAAGGCAGCATGGAGGAGTGTGGATCACTGCATCTTTAAAAGCAGTATGGCATCATTGAAATGCAATTCTGTTGCAGCAGCAGTGGAAGGCAATGCAAAGTTCGGTGGAGTAGCTTACATTGCAGGACTCCGTGCACACAGTGCACGTCATGAAAAAAAAACCACGCGGAAAGGATGCGGTGTACGCGCGAAACCGAGAAGGAACGAGAAGTGTGTATTGAAACTAAAGATCTAGACTTGCGTATAAGCCTAATTACACAGATTTAGATAAAGAACATGCGGAACCTTAAATCATTACCTTCTCTGATAGGAATCATACTCGAATCCATGAGGTTGACGATCTGGATGACGCATCGGATGATCTTCCAGGGTAGGGCACCCACCGGTCGTCGGAAAACCCTGCTGGGGGCGACGCGAGGCCGCCCCCCTCAGAAACCTAATGGGGGCGGCAGCGTCGCCCCCCCTTTTTTTGTCCGACAGGGGCGGCTATACCGCCCCTTGCTGTTCCGCGTCGGTGCCGGCGTCGCCGACCTCCCAACGTGCTGCCCCCTCTTTCGTTGTATCAGGCGGCATCCGGTGGGCCGCCCCGATCTAGGGTTCGTAAAAACAATTTTTTTTAATAGGAAAAATCAATCAAAAAACCCAATTTTTCATAGATCCGAATATAAAACAGATTAAAAATCGAATCTTTATCAGATCTACTACGAGCAGGCAGAAAATTTAAGATCCACAGCATGCAGGCTTTGATACCACTTGTAGAAACTAAAGATCTAGATTTGCGTATAAGTCTAATTACACAGATCTAGATAAAGAACATGCGGAACCTTAAATCATTACCTTCTCTGATAGGAATCATATCTGAATCCATGAGGTTGACGATCTAGATGACGCATCGGATGATCTTCCAGAATAGCACGAATCAACCGCTGGAGAATCCCTTTAGCTTTCTCCTGGTTTCTCTCCTAGCGACGGGACGTAGAAAAGATGGCTCAACCTTGTTCGTGTATTCCGGGGATCATGACCGCAAGTATATATAGGCTAGCCTCCATAGTCCTAGGGTTCCAACTCGGCCCATCAACGAGTTGAAGCCCAATAGTCTCTACACATAAAGGCCCCACAACCTATTTAACTCATTTAGCCCATTTAATTAAGGGTTATTTAGTACCGACCCCCTGTGTTTTCTCCGAAATTAGCAACATCCCCCTATGGTTTCAATAATTAGTAAGACCCCCCTATGGCACCCAATTTTGGACCCCCCTCCCCCTGTTTAGGGGGGTCTTCCTATAGGCGGGGAGTCCAAATTGGATACAATAGGGGGGTCTTACTAATTATTGAAACCATATGGGGGTGTTGCTAATTTCGGAGAAAACACAGTGGGTCGGTACTAAATAACCCTTTAATTAATTAAAAACAGATCACTAATATATTGTGCTTAATATGATAGAATAGCACTTATATAATTATTTATCGCATATTAGCCTAACGTTGGATTAAGATCCAACTTAGTTGGATAAGTTCCAACAGTGTGGACGTGTTGGGGGGCATCGTCGGTTATAAAACGTGGAAAATCAGGTGTTAAATTGCAAAAAACCTTAGGGAACAAAATGCAACAATCCCAATGGCAAACCCGTAAAAATGTGGAAGTGTATGTGCATTTTGGTTAGATGATGAATCAATGGTAAGTTTGCAAATAAGGAGGAATTTGGGGCCATGAAACCCAATGCCCTAAATCCACTACTCAAAGCAGGTCCACTCTCCCATCCATCACCAAGGTGGCCCCGCCTTGCCAAGGTGACACAACCTAAGCCAATAATTTGTTCTATCGGGTTTGTCTGGGTAGAACAAACATCACATCACATCCCTCAGATCATATATTACATGTGTGGGACCTCTAAATCAATGGGAACATGTGTTTTCTAATGATAAAGCTATGAACACGGTGTAAAGGTTATGGGCTAGTTTCAGTTTTGAATAGGACATAAACGTGGAGAGGAAAAAGAAAAGATTCAGTTAGGTTCAAATTTAAAATGCGGTTAGGATATCGCTCAACACAATAGAGGAGAAGATGAATCAAATCTCAAGTAGGTTATGAAATTTTTTAATTTTGAATAGGAGAGAAGTGTAGAGAGTATAGAAGAAAGGATTCGAGCAGGTTCAAAGTTAAAAGACAACTAGTGCATCACTCAACATAAAAAAGGAGGAGAAGAAGATCATGCAAACAAGACGATACCAAATATATATTGGTAAATTTTATCAAATATAAGTTTACTAGAAACAACAAGTCCACAATGCCCGGTGAAAAAAAACCCTTTCAGGATGTGGTGCACCGTGCACGCATGCAACCGAAAAGGAGTGATAAGTATATGTGTGTGTCTGTCTGGAGTAAAAGTGCAAAAAAATTTCAATTGCAAGCATGCAACCCTGTAAATAAAGGGGCCAAACGGGTAAAGTTTTGATGTGACAGTGATACCTATGACAGACACGAAAAGAGAGATACTATGCGCACAGACCCAATTGATCTCTACACAGATCGCTATACACTCACCCAAACAAAACTTTAGGGCATTTATGTGCAAAAATATGAAAACTTTAGGGTGTTTTCACGCCATCAAAATAATAAGAAAGAAAGAAGAAGAAAACTCTCTAAGGCCAAGTCCACCGGTCGCATTTTGGGGGGTGATTTTGAGGGATTTTTGCAACAAAAAAAAACCCCGCCCAAATGCCCCCCTCCTTCAACGCATTCCAACGAGAAGCCCCTCCTAAAATGCGGGATTTTGAGGATTTTGGGTTTATAATGTGGGATTATTGAAACAATGTGTTTTTTTCCTTCAAAAGTTTGTATTTTTTTTGGATAATTTGGACAAAATCAACACCTCTGCATTTTGGGAAAAACCCACTGCTGGATATGAAGCGCATTTTGGAGAGGGATTTTGGCCAAAATCCCTCCCACCCACATTTTGGCAAAAGCCCCCCATGGACTTGCCCTAACGCTGGGCTTTCTTGGCTCTCTTTAACAGTGTTGACAGCAAGAGCCAATGTAGAGATTCCAAACAGTTAACTCTTGCAGCACAAAAGGAATAAAACATCGTCGATGACGGGATATGCTCTCTGGACTCCCTCCCTCTCTGTTTCTCTCCCACACGCCTCTACGACCCTCGCCACTCGAGAGACAGAGAGAGAGGAGATATTTATTTTAAATATCGTCGCCTCTTCATCAACGATTACCCAAATACCTCATTTTTTAATCTAAAAAGATGGTGAAAAAAACTATGATACTGAGTTCCTCTATCTCGCTCCTCTTTCGTTTAATCTTCATCCTCCCTTCTCTTCTTCTTCTCCTCGTCTCGGGAGAGGGTGTTGTGGCGAGATCAGTAGAAGCCCAGAAGCAGAGAGAGTTCGATTACTTCGCCCTAGCACTCCAATGGCCGGGAACTTTCTGCCAGAAGACCCACCATTGCTGCTCTCAGAACGGATGCTGCCGGTAAAATTAATTATACTAATACCATTCTCAGTTTCGTCAACTGGGTCGGTTTTTGTTCTCCATGAAATTCAACCCATTGATGACAAATCGATGAATCGAGATCCATTCTGTGTTTTCTGCAGTTTCTTCAATTTCTGCCAACTGGATCTGTGTTGCTTTATCTAATTCTTAATATGTTTTCTTGTTAATTCTAATCATTGGATCAGTTGGGTCAGCTGCATAATTTTTTTTTAAAAGATCTGCAAAATTTGATCCTTTTCTGTATTTCATTCCCAAGCTTTCAAATTTGTGCACCTGTATTGAATTCTTTTGCTTCTTCAACTTTCAGCTCTCTTGACTTCTCTCACACACACACACCCAACCGCGAGAAAATCGGGTAAATGCCATCGGTCAACCATGGGTTTTAATTTTTACCAACAACTTTAAAAAGTTTGCTAGAATAACAACTCAACTAAAAAAGAGACGAAAATACCCCGTTCGTTCTCAAACATTAAAACCCAACAAAATTAAATACACCCGTTCGTCGAACTCCGACCACCCCGCTTCGCCGTACTCCGACCACCCCACAACTACGGCAACGCCTCGCCGTACTCCGACAAAGCCCTATGAGCCAATATAACCCAATTGGCGCCAATTTGCGCCAATATGCGCTAACATACGTCACGTATATTGGCGCAAATTGGCGCAGATTGGCGCAAATTGGCGCAAATTGGGTTATATTGGCTCATAGGGCTTTGTCGGAGTATGACGAGGCTTTGCCGTAGATGCGGGGTGGTCGGAGTACGGCGAAGCGGGGTGGTCGGAGTTTGGCGTCGACGTAGATGCGGGGTGCTTTCGGCGTTGGATTCCGACCACCCCGCTTCGCCGTACTCCGACCACCCCGCATCTACGGCAAAGCCTCGCCGTACTCCAACAAAGCCCTATGAGCCAATATAACCCAATATGCGCCAATATACATCACGTATATTGGCGCAAATTGGCGCAAATTGGGTTATATTGGCTCATAGGACTTTGTCGGAGTACGGCGAGGCTTTGCCGTAGTTGTGGGGTGGTCGGAGTACGGCGAAGCGGGGTGGTCGGAGTTCGGCGTCGACGTAGATGGGGTGCTGTCGGCGTTGGGTTGTGGGTTGGCGGTGATGAGCGGTTCGAGGCTGTCGAGGAGAGTTGGAGGTGGTGCGAGGTGCTGGCCTTCGCTCGCCGGATGGAGATCGTCGTCGGCTGCAATTGTTTTCGCAGGGGGATTTAATTTTGTTGGGGTTTAATGTTTGGGAACGAAGGGGGTATTTTGGTCTCTTTTTTTAGGGGGTGGTATTCTAGCAAACTTTTTAACTAGGGTGGTAGAAATTAAAAGTGACGGTTGACCAATGTTATTTTGCCAATTTTCTCCCCAACCGCCACCCCCTGCCGTCCCAACCCACCCACAAACAACCAGAGAGAGATGGGTTTGTTAGCCATCACACTATTTAGTAAATATCTACTTCACGTCTTCTACATCTTTTTATATTAACCCTGATTATTTACGTCTTTCCTTCACTCATTTTTTGGATATCATTTCATATATATTCTACTGTTCTGAAGTGATTTCTGGGAGAGAACCAGACCTTTATTTATAGGGGATGTGAAGAGTTCATACATGGATAAGATACAATATTTGAATCAAATATAAACTCCTTATCTCTACAAGATAAGGTATTCATAACACTCACCATTATCCTGCCATAAGTGTGAACTCTGCTCATGAATACTTCGAGATTCTGAGTATCACAAGAGGTGGATGCTTTAGGATCCCGAGTTAATGTGATTTAGTTCGTTAAACCGTTGGCTATATACAGGGGCGTAACTACATTGAACTTGCCCTGGGCAGCTGCCCAGGGCAAGAAAATAAGAAAATTATTATTATAAACTTTAACAAGGAGCTACTCATGGTCATATTGGGTAAGACGTTGCATTCCTAAACTTGACATCCTGGGTTCAATTCCCAGTAATTTGTTTTCAGTTTTTTACATCTACAATTTTTCAACTATCTAATTTCTTCATGGTTTCCAGTTAAATTGTTTTTGATTTGTTTCATTACAATTCTTTTAACTATCTAAAATTTTTATATTTATATAAAAAAGAAAATCACATGCCATCACTGGCTCTCTATGGCCCAATGGATTAGACGTTGGTTAGCTCCTTGGATCGACATCAGGCAATTCGCTTTTCATTTGGTGCTTATTAACATTTCTTACTTGTGTATTATTTTGTGTAAGTTTTTTATTTGTTATTTATTATAATTTTATTATAATTTGTATTTTAAAGCTCACTTTGTATTTCGTCTCCTAGTAGTGTTACTATTTCCCCTTTTTAATTTTGATTTTTATTCCTATGCTACTACAATACGCAAGGGCGAAACTATGTACAACTTGCCTTTGGCAGCTCACGGCATGAAAAAAATAAATTTTTTATTATGTATAATCACCATCTATCTCTGACTTTCTTCTCTCTCTCTCTATCACATTACCTTGTACTTCTCTAACTCTTTTCTCTCTTTAACTCTCACTCTCTATCTCTAAATTAATGTAAAAAAATATATATAGATTATTATTTCCTTATGATGTGTGTATATATGTATTAAGGTAAAAAATCAATCTTTAAGTATTAATTTGTTTATCAAATATTATTTTCATATGCATGCATGTCTATATGTATGATACTATTTTTTAACTTAAATAGACATTTTATATGTTATATATATATATATATATCATATTTTGAATATATTTATAACACTGTTTTGTAGCTACTATCCGTTTATTTTTTTTGATATTTAAAAAAAATTCTTTACATCTTTTTTTTGCCCAGGGTAAAAAAATTTCCTGGTTACGCCACTGGCTATAGAAAACCCAGTGGGAAAAAGCCACAGCTAAGGAAAAAGGTACAATTCTCCTTTAACTCCCCCTGATCTATACAAGCCCTTAGGCTTTCAGATCTATTAGGCGTTTTTCATCACTCATATTTACAACATTTCGAAAATACATAGAAATTACAAATATTGCTAATATTAAGCAGCTGCTAAATCTAAAAACTCTATAGAGGTGTGCTTTGTTTTGTCGCCTCTGATGTGGTCTTCTCAAAAGTGGGGTAAGCATGTGGCTTGGTCTTCAAGCTATGTGGTCAGCTCCAAATCACCAGCCTTTTACACAGTCATCACTGGGATGTGATGGACCTCTAGGCGCACCCAAACACATCCTTAGTTCGTTTCTAGAATGGTGAGAATATCCGAATGATAAGATGATGTTGCCTTCATCGTTTGCTTTGCAGATCTACAGTAGATGGCCGTCCCATCGTAGTACTCAGTTTATGACGTCTCATTATGGGGTTGGACATGTAACCTGCATCTGCATAAGCATGGAGAATAATTCTTTATAATTTAAGCACAAATCCATCAACCCTTGGAGCTAACGCAGACGATGCTTAACTCTGGTCCAGTGACGTTTTAGGCGTAATATTATATCTGGCTAGTGAATTTACTGCAACTGCTATATCGGGATGCATGCATTTAGCCAGAGGTGCTCTGATAGGGGACTTCAAGACTTAGAATATTCTCCCTCTCTTCAACTGACGGAAGGGGTTTTTTATGTAAATCCAGTGAACATACTACCATAAGTGTACTTATTGGATGACAACGATTCTTGTTGTAATTTCTCCAATACACTCTGGGCGTATGAAGTTTAATGTAACAAGACAAATCTGTGAGCTATGACATATTTTTATGTTGGCTAGGTCTTTGATAGTCAGATTAGAACAAATATTTTGGTTCTCTTCAGGAGATCCAATGAGATTAAGTTGTTTACAACTATGATCTCGAATCCTGTTCTTTGCTCTTTATAAAGATGCAAAGACAACCCTTAGTAAGAATTCTTGATTTGTCAAGGGATTCACTTGGTTGTACAATATTATTTCTTCAATACTTAAACGTACCGAAGTCTATCAGGCATTTAAGGAAATGAAAAAAAAATATCTTTATCACGATATCCATAGGGGTATGCTATCACAACATTCAATAGCAGCATATCCAAATTCCTTTGCCAAATTGTACGGTGTTCTCAACTTATAACTGGAGAGTCTAATGCATCATTTATACAAGTGAGTCAAGCTCATCTTAATTTGTTTATTCCCAAGTTTTAGCGAAAAATCCTTGAGATATAGGCTGCGCCTTATAGCATACCATTTTGTACTTATATTTTTGTTTATGCAATACTTATTATGCCCACATGTTTGACAACTTTTGGTGTCTAGACTTCAGAACCAAACATTTCACGTTTCAAAAGTAAGTCCAGCTCAGCTTTTATTGCATCGTTCTATATTTGGCCAATCTCTGCGTTTGCATTTTTAGTAACGGAGTGTGGAACGATATTATATAATTATCATTGGTTTTGCGATGTAAGTGACAATATGATATGTGAATATATTGTCGATAATTGTGTTCTCTTTGTCCAATACCTTTCCAGTACGTACAACATTTCATTTCAGCTTCGCCTTGAATTTTCAATTCACTGGATTTTGGGAGGGGTGAAGGTATGGACATGACCTCATTGTCCTGTGGTAGTATTGACTTAATGCCTCCATGTGTTTCACTTTCTGAGAATTTTACCTTTGGAGCCCGGTGGTCTGTCTCTTTGAGGAACAACCACTTATGCTGCTGGTGGATTGCATTCATTTTCGGGGGTGTCAATTATAGCTGGATTATTAGCAGCAAGGATGTGTGATCTGACATATTTTCTTATTGTCAGTAACTATATCCGATAACTGTTGAACAGTTTTCTTGAATGTGATAGATCTTTAGGATCTCATTATCATATTTTATAAGTTTGGGTCATATACTTTGGTTTATTTATTTTGAATGGTCAGTAGGGCTTCATGCATCAAACGAGTTGAGCCTAGCATTGAGAATGTGGACACATCTATGTGTATGCATAGTCTTCGAGACGTGCTTTTAACGCCTCCCCGTTGGGGTGTAAGTTATATACGGTGTATCAAACCCTATATAAATTCCAAGACGGTGTTGAGGTTCTCATTTTATTCTCTGTGGTATTGTGGGGATGTAAACTGCACTCCCAAAATCCTCAAATGGGAGATATTTGGTGGTGTTTAGCGTGCTAGTTGCATCAGAGAATGACTCTGATTCTCAGAGGGTCCGAGCTTATTTATGAAGCAGCATGTAAGGTTGCATGTCCCCATGCAGTCACCAGTAACTGGAATCAATGGATGTGTAATTCATTAGAGTCGTTTTTAATAATCGAATTTTAAGACCATTTTGGGTGTGAACACATACTTAAGGGAGTTCAACTTTTATTACAGTTGCAAATTATTTTTATATCTCAGTTTTATCCATTATTCTCACAATTATGATAATTTGTCCTAGTAGCTTTTAGAAAAGCTGGACTGCGATTGGATAATCGACTTACTTATGGCCATTTGGAGAATGATAAGTACTGTAAGGTGCTTTATCGGCCCGTACAGTGAGTGGATAAATATCCCTCGAGTACTCTCAAGGAAAAAGACTTATTATTTTATTTTTTAATGGAGATTGTGGTTCTCTCTATATAATGGAGATTTAGCCTTCTGAAGAATCTTCATGTTCTGCAGATTATTTTATAAGATTGAGATATGACGGAGTGCATCATCATCGATCCATGGTGTCTAAACCACTCGTATCAAAGTACAAACTTATACGAGATTGGGCACATATGTGTGCTCCGTTAATTTTGCTCCATTCTTCGAATTTCGTATGGTATGGACCGTTTGAATGTACATTTAAACGCCCACGTATGGTCTTCAGGCTATTAATTATCTTGAGTCGTTATATACGAATATTCAGTATCTATTATCTGTTTATTTCATTAGTTTCAATATGGATTTTGTATCGACGAATATCCTTAAAACTTTTCTTTTTCCATATTTTCTGAGAGTACTGGCCATCCTCCTATTTTGTTCATTAGCTTTCATGCTTGCAATGTTTGATTCTCAATTCAGACGTCCCAAGATAGTACTTCTGGACTATCATTAGAGTGTGATGCTTTTGGTAGCATATGTCATGAGTGATCATGTGAATGATAAAAAATTTCCATAGTTTGTTTGACAAGTTTCGTCAAAATTATAGCCAGCATAATTATTGCAACATATACTTCAATGTAAAACATAACCATTTGATTATAAGCTATGACATGTAAAGAAAATATTTCATATAATTTAGTGCATAGAAGTATAACATGTAATGATTAATACTCTTAACAATTATATTTTGGTAACTAGTCAAGCAAATTATTGTTTTCAAAATCTTTATGTGCTCGAAGAGTAGCTAAGTATACAATATCTATATTTATTTCAGCTTTCATCTTTGGTCCTAGCTATATATAAATCCAGCAATTGTTTTGACATAGTGTAAACCAACGATCTATATAGATCTTGCCAGACCTTATTGGTCTTGGTTAGCCATTGCTATTTCTTGTCGAGTTATACTTTATCTTCTCTTTTCCTTTCTTTG
Source organism: Scilla litardierei (assembly GCA_030789695.1). Classification (NCBI taxonomy): domain Eukaryota; kingdom Viridiplantae; phylum Streptophyta; class Magnoliopsida; order Asparagales; family Asparagaceae; genus Scilla; species Scilla litardierei. The sequence goes on along the minus strand of CM061138.1, from coordinate 38,674,705 downwards.
TTGTTCATTGTAATTTCTGTACTCATCATGTTTCCATTTACCACTTTTATAAATTTCTTAGAGAGAAAGCATTATCCTCACTTATGAGGTAGATACAAGGATGCTAACTCTCCCATTTCTTTCTTCCAATTTATAAATTTTTCTGGAAGAAAAAACATTGGTCTCATTAGGAAGACATTTACTAGGGTGTGAGCCCTTTGTTTCTTTTCTTCCATTTTTTCAGTTGTGAAAGAAAAAACATGACTCATGGGGGCAAATGCAATGGTGCCATTCTTATGCATTATCATATATCTCTCACTTATTCTGTTAAGTCACGACTTTAAGCGTGATCTTATTATTTATTATTTTTTATGACAACATTATTGCTCAGTGCTAGATATAAGAATCATATCCCGTAAGGTGAGATCAGTTAGCAATGATATGCCATCTTTTTGGTGTTCATATTGGTCTGTAATTAGACCATAGATCTTGTAGGATCTATTTACCACGGGGTGCTCATCTTTTTAAGACTTGTGTATAGAAGATGACAATAATGACTTTCGCATTTATCTCTTTGCATTCATTTATTTGTTTATAAAGAAAGAAGAGTATTGGCATTTCATTGGAACTTCGGGTCCAATTGCCAATAATAATTATTCAAAATTTTGAAAACAATAATTGCGACATGAGCCATTATGCATAATTATTTATAAGCACAGTTGCGTAAATTGATATAATACTGTAAATTATATCATGCAGATGCAATTTTAAAATGAATAGGCTAATTGTGTGGATCGACCAGTCACCACAAAAAATAATGTCTAAAGGCCATACAGTCCCTTTACATAAATGAAAAAAGAAAGAATACAACTTTGGAAACCTCGGAGGTCCCATAAGAGTTCTTCTTCAGCAATGGTAGCCTCCACCTGCATGGAAATGGCCATCGGTCTTGGGCACTACATAATATTCCTCGCAACAATTTCTCTCAAAAAGAAAAGAAAAGTGCGGAAAAATAAATGTGTGACTTAAAAAGGCCGATCTAAAATCACAATATAGTTATTCATGCAAATTTGTGCTCAAAAACATATTTATCATGTTTATTCTCATTTCACAATCATCACAGATTCACATCATTAACGACAGAGCGGTCGCATGATCCTCATAATTATTAAGCTAATTCTTACAGAGATAAGTATAAAATTATTTCAGAATTCATGACCGATAGTATGTTATATAAAGCATAGTAATATGATCCTTAAAAAGGCATCACAAATAAATAATATGCTGAGAATAAATTATGTGCATAGGGTCTAATTCAGGAAAAAATAAAGACTAAATTATATCCTTATATGCTAATAATACTTGTTGTATTATGTGATCCAGCCCCGAAATTTTTTGGGAATACAACCTAAAAATGAAAATTTTGGAGGTCAGTGGTAGGCTTCTGGTTTGGGACCGGGTCAATGGGGGTGTAGTTCAGAAAAATTTAAAAACTGAGTAATACCCCCAATATAATTTATTGTAAAAATTTTCTATTCCCTCTCCCGATTTTTCTTTTACTTTTACTTTGTTTTCTCCTTCCCCCCTTTCACTTTTTAACCTTTTCCTATTTCACTTCCCCATTTTTGTTGTATAAACTGGCCTGCGGGCTTCAGGCCCGCATCCTCACAATTTTTTTGGTATAAAGTGGCATGCGGGCCTGAAGCTGCAGCATTATACTAATTTTTTTAATAAACTGGCATGCGGGCCTGAAGCCCGTAGCCTCGTCTGCAGGCTTCAGGCTCGCAACAACAAAAATGCTTTTTTTTCTTTTTTCTGTTTTAAAAAAATTGTTGCAGGCAACCAGATCTAGGCGTCGCCCCCATTAGGGTAGGGGCTGGCAGCCTGAGGCCACCGCCCTCTAGAGGCTAAAAATTGTTTTGTGTGTGTGCGTGTTTTTCGATCATGGTCGATCTATTTCGGCAATTATCTTGATCATGAATAGAAAATTACAGGGTTTTCGGAATACCTTTAGATCGAAGAAAAACGGACCATCTCTCGTCCGCGCGCAGGCAATCCTCCACCGTCCTTCCAAGCTTTCTCAACGTCCGGGCCTGCTCTCATAGAAAGAGCATGATAATAACGTGTTGTGAAGTGATTCTAGGAGAAACCACATACCTTTATTTATAGGGGATGAGTATAGTCCATACGTGGATAGGATACAATATTGAATCAAATACAAACTCCTTATCTCTACAAGATAATGTATTCATAACATCTACATCATTTTTGCTTAACTCGCATACATTTTAAGATAATCAAGACTATATTTGGGGAATTGATTTGTGAACCCACCGTTTTATTCTGCACACATACCACTTATTTACATGTTTACGATTACTCCTGCGCACATACCGTTTATTTACAAGATTGACATTAAAATTACTCATTGCGCACACTTATTAGGTAAATTTCCGAAAAAGCCCTTGCGTTTGTGCGCATGGAGTAAAAAGGCCGCTCGAAGGGTAAACGGCAGGGTCCGGCAACGCCGCACCCTCATCCGACCTCCCTAGCCCTCTTTCCCTCCTTCACTATCCCCATCCACTGCCCCCTCATCGCTTATTCCTCTCCTTCGCCCCTCCCCATCTGCTTCTGATCGAGCTCTTGATTGCTAGAAGATGAAAATTTTCCACCGATTCTTTTCTTCTCAACTCTTTCAACCCCCGATTCATATTTTTCTTCCATTTCGAAGGGGAGATTAGGGTTTAGAGTGACCAGTTGAGATCGAGTCGCATTATTTCCGGCAGCGGTAGGGACCCGGGGGGTGGGGGTGGGGGGACGAGGGTAAACGAGGAAAATATTTGAGAAAGTTTGGATGACAAATAAGTGGTATGTGTGCGGAGTAAAATGGTGGGTTCGCAAATCAGTTCCCCTATATTTGTCTTCAGTATAGTTGACTGGCTTCTTGCTGGGGTTTATTTGTATGCCTTTTTTGGATATTTGCCTGCTAAATCTTTAGTATTTGGAAATTTACCCCCTAAGTCATTCATATTGTTTAAATACCCTTCTGATCATGTTAGCTTTTGAAGAAAAAAATTATGTTAACTATTGTTAACTTAGTTTTAAAGTAAGTTACAATATTACCACTTCAAATATTGTATTTATGGTCATTTATTTCGCCCTCCTCTATCTCTCCTCCCCTTCAATGCTACTGTAGGTTGGCTACCATATCAAAATGTTTGAAGTTGGCAGGCTTTGTATAGTGGATGTGCTTCAAATGATGTCTACATATCTCTGTTTGTTTTTATTAGACTGAAATGGCTGGAACAAAGAATGGCAGTAAATGTGTTATCTTGTTATCTACCAAGCGTCAGATGAACTGCCTTAAAGTGAAAAATGATGTTTGTGTCTCTGTTTATTTTTGTTAGACTTGCATGGGTGGAACTAGAGTGATTGTAATTTGGTTGTCTTGTTAATATACAAAGTGTTTGATTAAATGCCTTCAAGTGGTTTCTATGTATCTTTGTTTATTTTTGTATTGGGTTTCATGGATTGTCTTCAAATGTTGCCTAGGTTGTTAACAAAGCAGCATCCTGATGGATAGTAATTGGGTTCTGTCTTGTTATTCTACCAAGTGTATGATGAAATACCTCCAAGTGATTTCTATGTATCTTTGTTTGTTTTTGTGTTGCGTTTTATGGATCATCTTGAAATGTTGTCTCTAGCTTCAGTTAAGAGAGCAACATCCTGTTATTGTAAATAACATCTTCTTTTTATTTTAGAAAACTTATTAAATCTTTGTTATTTATTAGTCTTAAGAAACTCTATCAGATTGATAATTGACAAAATGATTCATAGCCTAGATGGACATGAAGATAGAACCCATATGAATCATTATGCAACTTTTAAAAGTTTACACACAGCCATTTAAACAATGCTGAAGCGTGATAAAACTAAAATATGGGCAATATTCAAGACAGCAATAATTCCAATGAGAAATAAGAAAAGAAATTAACCAAAATTAAGAGTAAGAACTTTCTAACACCAGCAGTAAAAAAGATTAGAGGCCTAAAGCTATATTTGTTTCAGATGCAGTCCAAATTTGACGGATAACCTTGGCTGATGGTTCTTGTTGACTAAATTCTTTTCAAACCATCACAACACTGACCTATTAACAGAGAAAACCCCCAATGAGCAAATAGCCATTGTTAATTTCATGCACATTTTAAAAAGTTTGAACATTAAAAACAATTTACGTGGTGGTAATATTGTAATTTAATTTAAAACTGTTAACATTTATTAACAAAAAATGTGCTTTTCAAAAGCTAACATGATTTGAAGGGTATTTCAATAATATAAAAGATTCGGGGGCACATTTCCAAATATGAAAGATGGGGGGATATTAAAGATCCGAACAACCCAGAGGTTTTTTACAACCGCAGATATCCATCTAGCTTAATAAAGTTGTCAGTAGCTTGATAATGAGAAGCAGTGCTTTGGGTGCATTTATGATGTTGGAATCACGATTTTTTACTCCAATATAATTTGCTATAACGATCTTGGTTCTTACTTGCCACCAGAACAAGCATGGTTTACTGACTCTTTCTTTATTGGTTTTTTCAGGCCAGAATCATTGACCTATTTTACAATCCGTAAGTTTCTAATTTTTGAATATTTTATAATTGAATTCTTATTTTTCCTATATTTGAGAAACTGTAACGTCAAGATGCCTGCTATGCAAATGACGCATTTGATATAAGGGAGGTGCAAAGCCCCATAGCCATCTAGTTGCCATGAGGGCCGATCATTTAAATTACTAAGCATTGATCATATTTGTACTCTAAAGAAAAAAAATTGTTGCGGTCAGGGACAAGTAATGTTTGTTATTATCATATTGTCTCATATGAAGGTTTTGCTACCAAGTATCTGCTTCATGCATTGACCTGGCAGGGTGGCATATTAAGTATTTTCAGATACACACATTATATTTCCAGACACAGTACATAATTGGTAGATTAGTGCACCAGTTTATACTTTAAATTACTTGTGTTAATTGATTGCCATGTGAAATAAGCATACATTTTCTTAACAATCACGATTTTTGTACAATATTTAATAATACTTGAATTTGTGCCTTCTGCATTAGTGTTAAAATAATTTTTTCCCTAATCTACTGTAACATGATAGGACAGACTACCCTAGCATAAATGGGTAAAAATTCCTGGAAAATAAAACTGGTTAGTCTCCTTACTTTGTTCCCTAATCAGTGTTGATTGGGCCACAGTACACTGTTGCCAAGCATTCGTGTGTCCTAAAGTGTCCAATGTGGCAAAGTATAAAAAGTAAGATATGTGGACATGTTTATGTATACGTGGTCATATATTCAAAGGCTTTTTTTACCTATCATGCTGTTTGTCATTCTTTTAAAAAAACATCGCATATGTCTGGATGACTATGGGGTTTTATGCCTATTAAGGATCTTGGTTTATATCCCCCCCCCCCCCCCCCCCCCCCAACAAATATCCTTTCTAGATATTCTAAAAAGTATATTCCCGTAGTTAAACATGACCACTTTTCTCTTTGCCCTTTTTCGTTACATGAAACTTGTCTCCATTTGTCCAGAAGGATCCCATGTCCGACATGGCAAAATTTTGTAAAAATGTAGTGGCCTTATACCGCTATAGCAAATATGCAATGCCTGAGAATGATTATTGTTTGTTTCGTTAAATAGATTGAAGCATCTTCGTATTACAGACTAATCTATCATTGTAAACCTTTTATAATAGATGGGCTCTGGCCGGACTATGATGATGGAAGCTGGCCAGCATGTTGCAGCCAGTCAGAATTCGATATACAGAAGGTGTCTGGTTTCCTTACAATTCTACTTTATATATTTAAAATATGACTGTTATCTGAGACAACTAGAATAATGGACTCCTATGCTTATTTACTGTTTGATTCTATTACTTCACAGATTTCATCGTTACTTCCCTTACTTGAGAAGTACTGGCCAACCTTGAGCTGTGGCTCTACATCCCAATGTGATGGTTCGAAAGGGCCATTTTGGGGACATGAGGTAGCATTGAATTCCACGTGTAGCTATCTGATTTTGTTCAATCCACTTCATGAATACTGATAAGTTATTGTTGTTATGATGTATCTCTCTGCTCGTTGCTGGATGAGAACAGTGGGGTAAGAACACTTCTGAAGTCAAGTATTATTCATTCCTCTGATCTTTAACTTAGACTATTGAATTTTTGTAATCTCATGGTTTATGAATTGTTTTAGCTCATACAAATTGAAACCAGCCTTTAGAAAGCTTTCAGAAAGTGTATATTAAACTTACTGCCATGCATTAAGAAGTTAGGAAGGATAATGTCATTTGAAAGGTTAAAAAAGGGAAAAGAGAAGGGCAAACAAAAAGAACAAGGAAAAGAAACGAAAAAAATGCATGTTATCAGAAGGAGTGGGATGAGTGGAATTTATTGTTAAGTATTCCGAATACTTGGATGTTTCACATTTTCTTTTCACTTCATACTTTTCAGGTTTACCAGTGGAAGAACCTCCCCTCCACCCCCCCCCCCCCCCCCCCCCCCCCCCCCCGGCTTGTTTCAAAAGCGCTGCGCACACAACCACCAGCAGAAAACACCCATAATTGCTTTCACACATATAAAGTTTATGCTATAAAAGCGTGTTCTTTTAGTTTTATGCCTATGCCAATGATACTGACAGAAAACCTATGTAGAGTGATCAACCATGATATTTTATAATTTTAAGGCTACATTTGGCATTTGGTTTGGTTTCTTTATGACACTAACATCTGAAATAATACAGAGAGCACTCCAACTGTCTTTTTCTTTCTGTAGCGTAGGTAACATTACATAATATATTACTTGCAATTAACACCATTTTGTTTCTATCTTTTAGACTTGATTCTTTGATTTTTATGCTGGTTATGTATGTTGCAGGAAAGCATGGAACATGTTCCTATCCAGTAGTACAAGATGAATACAGCTTCTTCTCCAAGACCCTTGAGCTGTACTTCAAGTATAATCTTACGGTTAGTTTGTTGTAAATTTTCTTTCCTAGCCTACTTCAATTCATAATAGAATATTTGGTGTTGTGGCTGGTCAAGTGCGTATGCAAGTGCATGAAATTTTGCAGCTAAACCCTGCTTCCCAACTCTAGGCTTTTAGCAGCCCATGGTGTAACTCATATTGACATCCCAGCCACATCTTTTGTGTAGAATTGAGGAAATTTGATGGAGCCATTAATAGTTGAAACCTTGTGGATCTGTTATAAAGAATTGTTTAGATCCAAGAAGCTGAATCATCTACAATCGTTAATGATGGTTTCCAAATGTGATGTATTTCCGTAGGGCTTTGACTCGTTTTACATAACATTCATATATTGGCATTTTGTTGTGTACTTGAATGAATGCTAAATCCAATTTTGGTCTATGTAGACATATCATTGGGTGCCCTTTTTCCAGCTTTTTGGAGATTTAGATATACATTATACATGTATACATCTATAGTTCAACTTATACCTCTCCTTCTGCCATGTCTTCAGGAAATACTGAATCATGCAGGGTTCTCGGCTTCAAATGCTGAGAAATATCCATCAGGAGAAATTGTTGCCGCTATAAAGCAAGCTGTTGGGGCAACACCTGAGCTGGTTTGCAAGAAAGGTGCTGTGCAGGAACTTCGAATCTGTTTCGACAAAGACTTCAAGGTTCATCCCTTTTTCTCATAGATTCGACTCCATCGTATGAAACTCTTATCGGTACAAACCACTCTTGATACAACAATAAAAACAGTAAAGCTTTTCTCCCAAGCTTCTGGGTTCTGCTGCATGAATCTTTTTCTACAGCAAGTTACGCATGATCAAGCATATATTCAGATATGGGTGATAATATGCTCATTACGTGTCACATCCTTCCCATCAAATTCAACAGTTCAAGTTTTATAATTTTATTCATAAATGAAATGATCAATCCGGATAAGTCTCACATCCTGACCATTAATCCAAAAACTTAAACATACTAATATATTCCAAAATTGGCGCAGTATAGACTTCTTTCTTGGACCTTCCTGTTTTTTTCTATGTTGCGAAGGTTTCAAGTCTGCATTTCGTTGATGTTAAACAGAGAACTTCAGAAGTCAGTCTCATCAGTCATTTTCTAGTTTATCAGAAAGTACACGAGGGAACTTGTTCTTATTCTAGAAGGAGATGGATCATTTTCTTTGAAAATTTCGTAATTCATTGTATGAAGATTTTGAACCTTTCGGATTCGAACCTTGTCCAATTTCAGCACTAAATGTCCCCCCCACCCACCCACACACACACACACAAAACAAAAAAAAAGACAGAAAAAAGAAAACCCCCAAAAAACAAAAGAAAAGAGGATTTGACAAAGTATGCATTGCAGTATGGAGGTGATTCATACTATATACAAGAGGATTCTTTTTTATGCCCCTCTGAGGGCATATTTTCCATAAGATGTAATGAGTGATTAATTATTCTTATGTTATGGTTGTGTGAGGCTAGGTGAAGTTTCCGCTTTTCACCGTGTTTTATTCTAAGGGAGGATTGGAAGTAATATTTCTTCAGATCCAGAACTAGAAAAACGATCGAGTTTGAGTGTATATTGTCCCTCGGGAGCTCGTCTGCTAGGCAAATGGTAAATTGCTTTCAATCATGGTAGGCATGTTGATCGTAAACGAAAAAATTGATTGTGCTCTTATTTGACAACTCCATTATCTATTAAACCAAGAATTTAATGTCAATGAGATCAACAATTTTCCAGGCTGAGCGTGACATGCAATTTAATGTGTTAACTTTCATAGGAATCCTGATGCTACCAGAGGAATTTGCTTCATCATTCATTTTTTCCCCCAAATTGTTGCAGTTATGAATGTAGTTGCATCCACATATATTTTACACATTGATTGAATCTGTGTTTGATGTAAATAATGATTAGTTGGGATGCATAAATCTGGCTTAATCGTTGATGTGTCTTCAGCCTCGAGATTGCATTCTTCACAGCAGCGCTGAAGATGACACATCCAATTCAAAGAAATCCTGCCCGAGATATGTGAGCTTACCAACATATGCACCGATTGGTGAGTTTTGTTTTCACCTTCGTTCAAGCATTTTGATGTGTGATTCTTTTTTCAAAAGGGGAAGAAAAAAATAAATATGAGATGCACTTACTTGCAATCATAGCATCCATAGATGAATTCTTTTTTGATTTGCCAACCAAGGCAAAAGTCAGATTAGGCCCTTCGTTTTTTTTCTGTTTCATCTGCTTACCATTCTATCCTCTGGTAAAAATTTCAGTGATCGACGATGTTAGAGCAGCAGATGCGACAATCACTTGGTTTGGCTAATCAGAATTGTTTCTACATGGCTGTTTGTAATTTGTATCATTCCGGTGTATGAAATAAGAGCCGAGGAAAAGTATTTTTGGTATAATTGATGTATAGACATGGTTGTTTCATTACTCATTGTAATGCAACAGTGCCATTATTTATGTGTACATCAAGGTTACCCAATTATATTGCAAGGATTAATGTATGAAACAATATCATTAAATTTCATGTATTATACTGGCAAATACCTTGATATGTGTCTTCTAATGGAACAGGGAAATCATGTGTAGTGTAATGAAGCATAGATCATTTATATTCCAGTGCTAAGCGGAACGTGATTTTCATTTCGAGGCTCAAGTATCTCAAGTTTTGTTGCCAAAAGTGCATTGCAGTTTTTATGTCGTTAAACAAAGTTGCAGTGAAGTACCCTTTATGGGTTGAACATGGGTTCATGTTCTCAACAACATAAAATAGTAACCCATCTGATCTGCATTTATTTACAGAAACCATCATCTTGACAAATTGCAGAATATATATCTTCTAAGTTTGAAACACGGCTCCATTTTGGGATGCACTCTCCTCTGCTGTCTAAAACATTGTGTGGCTCCTAAGAAACTTCTGTAACACCTGCAGGCGGTGGAAGTATATCATCAGATGCTCTACACATCCAACACTTCAAAGCATGTCCAAGATAGGTGGGTCATATGATCCAGCATCGTTACGCGATTTGTAGCGATCATCACGATTACAAGTAACTATGTATCAAAAGAAGTTCAATACAAGATGCATTCATATTATTCATGTTAGGCAATGACAGCCGCAGGATAAAAAAGCCAAAAATAGAAGTTCGTTACAAGCTTCACTCTTAGCGTTATGAGATGAACCTAGGAAACGCCACATGGGTTTAAAAAGAGACGAACCTGTATTACAATTACATCAACATGTTTTCTGCGGGCTAACTGGAGAATTCAATTATTTCATTATGTGGGCATGTGCCACAGAAGTAGCAAATCGAAATAGTCCTTGTAATAAAAATGATAGCCGAAATATTTATGAAACTAGCATGTTAACATGTGCTGTTGACAGCCCTTAACAGCTATTACAGTGATGCCCAAAACCATGGGTGCAAACGGAGCAGACATGAAGATATCTATATTAATGTTTGTTTATTTTTAAGTGAATACAAATATAAATACGGAAATTGGTCATAAAAATCCTAACCATACTTGAAAAAATATGAGAACTGATATATATGAAAACAGAACGGTAAAGGCAATTCTCTATTTGATACATACAAAAGCAAATATGATTCAAATAAAGAGAACTTTACAATTATTATAATACTTCAAACCATTTTTATTGTAATAAATCATGATCTAATAAATGCCATGATACAGACAACAAAATCTAAAATTATCTGTTACCAAAAAACATGAAAATTAGTTAACCCAGCTACCAACCCATATTGGCCTTTGCTCTTCGTTGTCCACAGATCTTTTTCTGTTTATTTTTTTAATAATTTAAAATCATATATTACCCAATTCACATGTAAAAGAGGGGATTATGCATTTAATTAAATATGTTTCTCCCATATTATCTTTTGGGATGGGGCTACACATCTATGTGAAGGTTTTTAAAAGCAAAAATTGCATCCATCAAAGGATATTAGTATAACTATTCTATATAAATTGTTAATTAAATGGGTTTTGGATATCCAGATTCACGCCGAATTTCATATGACGATTCGTACTCAAATCCGGACCTAAAAGATTTCTAATCCCATTACCATTTTCAGATTCACAGTTAACTCCGTAAAAAAGGTGTTACCATTCTGGAAAAATCCGATTCCAAACGGTCGGATAACTTCATATTTATTTTCACCCCTACCCATAACAATTACCATATAGGCATATAGTGAAAAAGATGAATATTGCAATACCAATGAAGTATCAAAGTACTAATATCAAAGTACTAAAGCAGCATATACTCAAATTTTGGTTCTGTCAAAAAATACACATAATAGCTGTTAGCTCGGTACAGTAGATCAAAGGTAAATTACAAACATTGCCTGATAATTTGTTTACCATATTACCGAGAATTTGTTTACCATATTACCGAGAATTGGATGTAAATCCTTTGAACAGTAATTATATCAGTCAAAACTGACGTGTAATAACACAGATGACTCGACAAGAGAAAATACCTGAAGCTTTACAATTCAAAATGAAGGAGCAACTGCTGAGGCATCAACACATGAAGGTCTCTTCGCATTATAGTAGAAATGTGCAATCATATGCACCAGTTCATCTGCTGTTCTAAACTCTGTAAATATAAAGCACCATTGACATATGAGATCCTACTAATAACCTAGTGCTAATTAGAGGAATTATTTATCTTTATCCTTTTCAATCATATTGTGAGGTTCATACCTTTCTCCCTATATAAAATCTTGTTCCCTTTAAGGAACAATAGCTGAGGACATTCTTTGACTTTAAGAGCATAAGCCAAGTCAGTCTCAATGTTGATGTCGATCTTGACCGTCTGCAGAAAAAGCCAATATTCATCGTGAAGAAGTTTAAGGGGAAAACATTATTTTTAGTTTCTGGTTGACCATTGATTCGTGTAAAGCAGTGAATTCCAAAGTTTTTAGTACCAATCAATAAGATGCAAGGTGGATTGCTGCAATATCAGTCCAGAGACTACATACCCTTGGAGGCAATCGATCTTTAGCATTCCAGTATACCTTGGCAGCCTTCTCCAACTCCTTCAGAAGTTTCCAGTTATCTGATGCCCTGTCAAAGAGCAGAAAGAAAAAAATGTCAAGAGATATGCAATCTAAAGTAACTTCCAGCTAGACTTGTTCAAAATAACTAGAACGTCCGAACTGCAAGCACCATGAATATACTCTTCCAAATTGCAAGCAGCTTTTAGCGTCTAATATGGCACTCCAATATTTAGTCAATATCCCCATATATATCACATGTATCTGCTATCTGCTATCATATTTTCCAAGCTAATACGAGACCGATATCCGCTATTTAGAACAATGGACTAATGTAGTTCTTTTTCAAATAAAATGTTCTCATATGTTTGAATAATTGTATGTATGTATCTATGATCATACCTTGGCCAAAAAGGCTGTAAAAATGGTTAAATCTATGATAAATTTATACACACACACATTAAGCCACTTCATAAGAAGTTGAAGAGCAACGACCTATTCTTTTTTACAAAGTCATGAAAAGCGTGATAGGGTGTCATTATTGCATGTATTATATGATTAGAAATATGTCTGCATTTTTGGATGCAACGTCATGTTACTATATGAGCACATATGCACTCTCTTTTTCATGTTCATGCATATTTTATTGTCTTGTCGCCATGTCCCAATGTCCTACATTTTAAGGAATTACCATGTCATGTACTCATGTCAAGGTCGTGTCCATGTTCACACTTCATAGACATTGCCTTTAAAGAGTTTGATACATGCAACACATGTAAGCGGTTATAATCTGTTGAAGTTCACACATTATAGGAGTTTACATATAAATTGCAGTATCTTTGGGTTGGGGGGGGGGGGGTGTTTTCGACGCACAGACAAAGTGAACAGTTAGTACTTCAAATGTTAAGGTGGCATACATTGAGGCACTTAGCACTATATCTGTTAGAGACTCATCCCATACTAGGCGGGGGGTGTTTTCGACGCACAGACAAAGTGAACAGTTAGTACTTCAAATGTTAAGGTGGCATATATTGAGGCACTTAGCACTATATCTGTTAGAGACTCATCCCATACTAGGCCTCTAACACGAGCCCATTTGTTTAACGACTCATCCCATACTAGGCCTCTAACAATAGCTTTGCTAAGTATCTAGCCCATACTAGGCCCATAACACTGGGCTCACATCTAATTGTTAAGTATTAGCCATCATCCAACCTAACACCAATTGGTATTAGGTGGAAATGCCCTCTAATACTTATGCATTTCATTTTCTCTTGTTCTTTTCAATGTGTGCCTAATTGGGATCCTAACATATCACCACGCTTTCGACAACCGCCGTCGACGACGACCCACTCTGGGGTGTCCACTCTAAGTGGCCCACTCTAGCCTTTACAGCTCGCCCCCTCTTGCGTCGCTCCTTCCCCAGGTCGTCCATTCCGCTTCCGACAACCACCGTCCACGGTGGCCTACTCTGAGGTGTCCACTCTAAGTGGCCCACTCTGGCTTTTACGAGATCGTCCCCTCTTAAGTCGCTCCTTCCTCAGGTCACCCCTTCCGTAACGTGTGTCGTAGCATGGTGCTTGCTCTGATATCATTTGTTAGAGACACATACCATACCAGGTCTCTAACAATAACCCATTTGTTAGAGACTCATCTCATACTAGGCCTCTAATAATAGCCTTGCTAAGGACTTAGCTCATACTAGGCACATAATACTGGGCTCACATCTAATTGTTAAGTATTAGCTAGCATCCAACCTAAAACAAATTGGTATTAGGTGGGGAGGCCCTCTAATACTTGTACATTTCATTTTCTCTTGTTATTTCCGATGTGGGACTAATTGGGATCCTAACAGTATCATCCATGGCCCATGCAAGAACAACATAGAGCCTTTACCTAAACTTGAGTGATTGACTACATGGACCCTTTTCTTCCTCTAAGGGCCATCTCCCCTGTCAAATTGACAATGATCAAGTTCTTTTTAAATTGTCAATATACATGCTTATTTTTGCCACGTTTAGCCCTCATTACTCCATTATCTACGATCCTATTGCTGGTTTTGATTCCAGCAGCTTAGTCAAAAGGGGGTAGTTGCATCTACCCCCTCCCCTTGTTTTTTTTTTCTTTTGGTAGGTGCAACAACCATTCCCTAACTTGCCTATAAAAGGGGGGGAGGGCTGATGTATTCTATCATCCCAAAACAAGCTTCTCACCTTCAAGAGAAAGAGTGAGAAGGAAACCCAGAGAGGTGTAAGAGTGTGTGATTTCTCCGGTGAGAGGAAATTACCCCAGAGAGGGAAGTTACCCCAGAGAGGTAAAATTGTAGTGAGTTTTTTTTTTGGTGTTTACCCTAGTGTGTAAAGTTGTTTCCTGGTGAGAAATAGTGAAACCTTTTTTACTCTCCATTTTTACTGTTTTACCGTGATCAGTATTTTTACTGTTTTACTGTAGCCAGTAATTCTTCTAGTGATCAGTGAGAATCACAACAAGTGGTATCAGAGCCCAGGTGAGCTGTCTGTGAGAGAGTAAAAAAGGGAGAAATTTTTGGGGAGGGAAATTTTTTTTTCTACCATTACTTTTTTTCCTCTTCAAAATTTCAATGGAAGAATCATCCTCGTCGGGAGCTATGGTCAAACTGACGGCCATAAATTACACACTGTGGAGACCTCGAATGGAGGATCTCCTCAGTTGTAAAGATTTATTTGACCCATTGGAGGTCAAAGGAGTAAAGCCAGAATCCACCAAAGAAGCTGACTGGAAGAAGATGAATCGAAAGACGATCGGTCAAATCCGACAATGGATCGATCACAGCGTCTTCCACCATGTTGCGCAGGAGACGGACGCATATGCCCTCTGGCAAAAGCTAGAGGACATGTACCAAGCCAAGACCGCTCGAAACAAAGCCTTGTTAATGAGGCGACTGGTAAATTTGAAGCTGCGGAGTGGAACTTCCGTTGCGGAGCACACGAGCGAGTTCCAGAGCCTGGTGAATCAACTATCTGCGGTGGAGTTACAGCTTGGAGATGAAGAGCAAGCTCTTCTTCTTCTCAGTTCTCTTCCGGACAACTGGGAGACGTTGGTGGTCTCTCTCAGTAATTCGGCCCCAAACGGCAAACTTACCATGTCTATGGTTAAGGATGCCCTCTTCAACGAGGAGGCCAGGAGAAAAGAAGCCGGCACCGACCAATCGCATGCCCTCGTGACAGAGACTCGAGGAAGACAACAAGGAGGTGGTCGAAGCTGGGGCAGAGGCAGGAGCAAAAGCCGTGGTAGGTCTACAGACGGGAGGAGGCCTACATACAAGTGTTACCATTGTGGCATGGAGGGCCACATGAAGAAGAATTGCCGGAAGCTGTTACGAGAACAAGGTCACAATGGTTCTCAACAGAAGACGAAGGATGGAGAGGCGTTAGTCACTTGCACCGGAGAAGTGGCTATCTGCTCTATCCAAGAAGAGACATGCCTTCACGTTTCCAACCAGGACAGCGAGTGGGTGGTTGATACAGCAGCATCATTCCACGCCACTCCTCGAAGTGACTTCTTCACCAACTACAAGGCAGGAGACTTTGGCATCGTGAAGATGGGGAATACAAGTTCCTGCAAGATCGTGGGAATTGGCGACGTTCGGATTCAAACGAACGTCGGCTGCACAATCACGCTGAAGGATGTCCGCCATGTGCCAGATCTTCGGCTGAACTTGCTCTCTGGGACAGCCCTTGACAAACAGGGCTTCGACAACCACTTCAGCAACGGCACATGGAGAATGACGAAAGGTGCCATGATTATCGCAAAGGGGCACATTTGCGGTACGTTATACAAAACTCATGTGAAGATATGTACCGATAGCCTTAACGTGGTGGAACGTGAGGCTACTCCAAGTCTGTGGCACCAACGACTTGGTCACATGAGTGAGAGAGGGTTATCTCTCTTGACAAAGAAGGAGCTGATCTCAATCACTAAGAATGTTGGACTAGATCCTTGTCAGCATTGCTTAGTTGGCAAGCAACATCGAGTCTCCTTCAGTTCTTCTTCAACAAGGAGATCAGAGTTACTCAGTCTGGTACACTCTGATGTTTGCGGTCCCTTGGAGGTTGAATCGCTGGGTGGCAATAGGTACTTTCTGACCTTCATTGATGATGCTTCTCGGAAGGTGTGGGTCTACTTCTTGAGGATGAAAGACCAAGTGCTCGACTTCTTCAAGTTGTTCCACGTCCTGGTCGAACGTGAGACAGGAAAGAAATTAAAGTGCCTCCGCTCAGACAATGGAGGCGAATACACTTCCAGAGCATTCGATGTCTACTGCAAAACTCAAGGCATTAGACATGAGAAGACGGTTCCTCGCACTCCACAACACAACGGCGTTGCTGAAAGGATGAACCGGACGATCATGGAGAAGGTCAGAAGCATGCTCAGTATGGCTAAGCTACCAAAGCCATTCTGGGGAGAAGCTGTTCGTGCCGCCTGCTACCTCATCAACAGATCACCATCAGTACCTTTGGATTTTGCAATTCCAGAGAAGGTGTGGTCTGGTAAGAATCCCTCTTACTCCCACTTGAGGGTATTCGGTTGCTTAGCCTTTGCACATGTATCCAAGGAGCAAAGGCAGAAGCTTGATGCAAGGACCATTCCTTGTATCTTCATCGGCTATGGAGATGAAGAATTTGGGTACAGGTTGTGGGACCCAAAGACGAAGAAGGTGATTCGGAGCAGGGATGTGCTGTTCCAAGAAAATCAGACATTGGAAGACATTGAAAAGCCCATGGCGTCTTCAACTGCAAGCTCAAGTGCTGAAGACATTGTTCCAGACCCAGCACCAATGCAATACGAAGAGGTGCATGAAGAAATACCAGAAGAGGAGGAGGCTGTTGAAAAAGACATGGAAGAAGAGGCGGATGCTGAGCAGGGGGAGCCACAACCCTTTCCAGCAGATACTGCACCACCATCACCGCAGGCAGATGATGGTACACCTCCTGAAGTCAACAACTCACAAGTACGGAGATCTGAACGAGGCCGGATTCCATCAACCAGATATTCAGAAGCTGAATATCTTCTACTTTCTGAAGAGGGGGAGCCAGAGAGTTTCCATGAAGCGATATCTCACAAGAACAAAGAAAGTTGGTTGCAAGCTATGCACGATGAGATGGAATCTCTGCAGAAGAATTCTACTTATGAGTTGGTCAAGCTTCCACAAGGAAAGAAGGCGCTGAAGAACAAGTGGGTGTTCAAGCTCAAGAAAGATGGCAACGGAAAGATGGCGAAACACAAAGCTCGGCTGGTGGTCAAAGGATTCCTTCAGAAGAAAGGTATTGACTTTGACGAGATCTTTTCACCTGTTGTGAAGATGGCTTCAATCCGCGTCATCCTCGGATTGGTAGCCAGGTTGAATTTAGAGCTTGAGCAGATGGATGTCAAGACGGCGTTTCTTCATGGTGATCTACATGAAGAAATCTACATGGAGCAGCCAGAAGGTTTCGAGGTTTCAGGCAAAGAAAACCTCGTATGCAAGCTGAAGAAGAGTCTGTACGGCCTCAAGCAAGCACCACGACAGTGGAACATGAAGTTCGACTCATTCATGATGAGTCAAGGCTACAAAAGGACCGCTGCAGACCAGTGTGTTTATACACAGCAGTTTCCAGACGGTAGCTTCGTTGCATTGCTTTTGTATGTCGACGATATGTTGATCGTTGGACAAGATGCAACAAAAATCGGCCAGCTGAAGAAGGAACTCTCTAAGTCTTTTGATATGAAAGACTTAGGTCCGGCTCAACAAATTGTGGGAATGCAGATAGTCCGAGATAGGAAACACAACAAGCTATGGCTATCTCAGGAGAAGTACGTTGAACGCGTGATCAAGAGATTCAAGATGGATCATGCCAAACCAGTTAGCATTCCACTAGCTAACCACTTCAAGTTGAGCAGGAGGTCAAGCCCTTCATCCAAGAAAGAGACGGAGGAGATGTCATCGATACCTTATTCTTCAGCAGTTGGGAGTCTGATGTATGCAATGGTGTGTACACGTCCTGACATTGCCCATGCGGTGGGAATGGTGAGCCGATTCCTTTCTAATCCAGGAAAGGAACACTGGGAGGCGGTCAAGTGGATTCTTCGATACCTGAAGGGTACTTCAAAGGCATGTCTATGCTACGGAGAAGCTGATCTAATCTTGGAGGGCTATACAGATTCAGATATGGCTGGAGATCTTGATAGTAGAAAATCTACATCAGGATTCGTCTACACTTTTGCAGGGGGAGCTGTGTCCTGGCAATCAAGATTGCAGAAGTGCGTTGCGCTATCCACAACAGAGGCGGAGTATCTTGCAATTACAGAAGCTGGTAAGGAAATGTTGTGGTTAAAGCGATTTCTCCAAGAATTAGGGATCAAGCAGAAAATGTACATGGTACATTGTGATAGTCAAAGTGCTTTAGATCTGAGCAAGAATTCGATGTATCATGCTCGGACAAAGCACATTGACATTCGGTATCATTGGATACGGGAGGTGATGGATCAACAGCTGTTAAGACTAGTGAAGATCCATACGAAGGAAAATCCAGCAGATATGTTCACGAAGGTGGTGACACGGGAGAAGCTGGAGCTATGCAGAGACATAGCAGGTATGGTTGTTAATTGACAATCACTTCGGATGCTGCTGGAGGGGGAGAATTGCTGGTTTTGATTCCAGCAGCTTAGTCAAAAGGGGGTAGTTGCATCTACCCCCTCCCCTTGTTTTTTTTTTCTTTTGGTAGGTGCAACAACCATTCCCTAACTTGCCTATAAAAGGGGGGGAGGGCTGATGTATTCTATCATCCCAAAACAAGCTTCTCACCTTCAAGAGAAAGAGTGAGAAGGAAACCCAGAGAGGTGTAAGAGTGTGTGATTTCTCCGGTGAGAGGAAATTACCCCAGAGAGGGAAGTTACCCCAGAGAGGTAAAATTGTAGTGAGTTTTTTTTTTGGTGTTTACCCTAGTGTGTAAAGTTGTTTCCTGGTGAGAAATAGTGAAACCTTTTTTACTCTCCATTTTTACTGTTTTACCGTGATCAGTATTTTTACTGTTTTACTGTAGCCAGTAATTCTTCTAGTGATCAGTGAGAATCACAACACCTATCACTTCCAATGACTTGCACACATATTGGTCGCCGTTGTACCCAACTGAAATAATTCAGGTTTTGCAAGATGCTCCTTCAAATGCATACTGTAAGTAACATTTGAGATAAAAATAAATTCTATGGGCAATTAGATAGGACTACAGACAAAAGCACATCTTTGAACTTGTTTGAATTCTGAATTGAGATAGTCTACATTCTACAATGACAATGCTTGAGTTGATAATAGTCCAGCTTATTCATTTACGTTAATGAATGAACCTCAAATTTGCCAAAAAGCTAGGGGGAAACCAGCAGTTTGCTTGTCTAAACTCATGAAACGTGAAGACAGATGCAGATACAAACTAACATATTTGAAAGAACTCAAAAACCTCACTCCCGAAGCTTAGTTCGTGATGTCATCTTAGTTCGTGATGTTATCTTTTCACTGATTGATTATTTTAAGAATGAGTCCGATGATTAAATATTATTCAGCTAACACAAATTAGTATGACAATTGGGAATTTCAAATATGCATGTTTAGAAAGCCTTAGTTTGTCTTTCAGGCACAAACATATTAAATGAAATTCATTTCAAAATTGATTTTTACAGTAAATTAGGTTTCAATTTCACGCTTGCTAATTTGGAATTCAAGCTTTGAACTCAAGCTAAGTCTGTTCAAGAACAAATCACGCTCAAGTGACATCTTGTCAAGCTTCAGTTGTAGTTTCAAGCTACTCAATAACATTTTAAGTGAAGCTTGAAATGGTGCTAGCTTGGCTTAGCTAATGTTAATGGCAGAGAAGCCATGTAATTCTAGAGATATTTAGTAAGACCAATATTATTTGGAAACCTGGATACTATTGTATGTCAAGTCTTGATATCAATGATCATAGCTACAATATTTTATATTTCGGTTATAGTTAAGAATCAAAAAAGGTAATTTACAATAATAATCGAAGAAGTTTCACATGAAAAATTAACGACTCCCAAAAGCTTCATTTGTCCTCAAACTCCATGTAGCATGAAGTGTAAGCTATCTTTTTGACTTATAGGCACTGGTATAACAGTGTGAAATTTCTTTTTACCCAACTCCATCTGATCATCATTTGAGAAGGAAGAAAATATGTCATAGATCAGTCATAAGACACACACAATTCAAAGCTCAAGGATCACAGAGAGGGGGTTAACTGTTGAATTTGAACCTACAGTGGTTATTATTGTTTTAGGAAACGTTAGAGAACTTCTGTAATTTACGCAATCAAGAAACAAAAGTGCATAATTTATTCAAGGAACTATGACAGGAAAGCATGGCTTAAGCCATTTCATGGTGCCAAAATGATCCCAAATAGGTCATGAGAAATAATTTCACTCTTTCAAAATTCATCAGTCATAAATTATAATCCTTACTATGGCCGATCAAGAATGAATAAGGAGTATTAAATTGTTTCTTGAAATGGTTGGTAAGAATTCATCTCTAAGCCGAGGAGTTTAGCGGGTTGGTTGAAACTTCCATAATGACGCTAAGCATGGAGCACAAGCGAAACATGTGATAAGAGAAGTGTTTGGTGAAGAGTTCAAACAAACAGTGGAAACTTAGGACAAGACTAGAGAGGAATGGTTGCAGCCATATGGCAATTCAAGAAATCCATGATCCTTTGCAGGTCCACCCAATACTCAAGGGGAAGAAATTTATTTGAGTTAAGATAAAAACAAATGAAGTAGAGGTATTTCATAATTCAAGAATTTAGTGCCCATGTTCACTATATTGTCCTCAGTAGTTAGTTATCATATGGAAGGATTTGCGTGGTTCACAGATAAATGGGACAATTCCCATTTAATATCCAAAACATGAAATTTACCCAATTATATGTTGGAAATTTTCTCATGCTCGAAAAGAATGCACATGGCAAGATTCAAGCATGCCAGCCATCTTCTTCCTGCCATGCAATGTCGAAGAAAACCTCGGTAAACTTACTAATTGATGAATTAATGACAATTTCAAACAACACCACCTTAAAAATTTAGTCTTGAGATTATCACTTAAAAATCTCAACTAATCAGATGCCAAACGCAAGCACGCTCAATGTTAATGCTGATGTGATTGCTTACACAAACTTAATCACAAATGTCACAACATGGCTACAAAACAGATCCCTACTCAAGCTTCTAGATAAAGCAGCATGGTAAACAAGAACAACCTGGCTCCTTTAGTCGATCAAATAAACATGATCAGGACGAGGTTACGTACTGAGATAATGATAACATGCTACCAATAAGTCTGTCAACGTTATATATTCCATGATGCTTGAACTTGGATTAGACCCACACATCATGCTATTAGAATGCTTTACAAGGAAATGTACTTAGTATTTAACGAGGGAGACATCACACTTTGGCTCCATGTTTGGGTAAACATATTCATCGACATCGGCTTGACTGTGGAGCATGAGTCACTGAAGCTTCACAAAAAAATCGTTCAAGCATTTAGTCAGTTCTCAACTTAATCGTCTAACTCTCTTGGTCGGTTTCAAGATTTCAGCTAAGATTATGAAAAGCAGCAAGGGTGGACCTTTTTTTTCTCTTTCTTTTCTTTTATGCCTTTCTATATTTTGATTATGCAATCTAACACCATGCAAATAATGAGAGAGAGAGAGAGAGACCTGTTGTATCGCTCAAATACAAGAACAATCAACGGGCTCGGGTGAAACGCAAAGCTCTCCCATTCCAAGCAATTGATTTCCTTCACCCACCCTTCATCAATCTCCCCTTCCCAATCAATCTCAACCCCATCAACCACTACATTCTTGATTGGATGCTTATCGAAGTACTCCGATGCCCTAACCCCCCACCCAATATCCGCATCCAATGGCCAATCGGGGTCCTCTTCTTCGACAACATGACTCTCCCCTTTTCCCTTATCATCATCCGACATAGCCTCATCCTCCTCCTCTTCAACTCTCTGCTTAAAAAGTTCATCTTTACCATCTAAGACCTCAGCATTCTGCTTTCGTATCGACGCAAAGGTCTTCTCTAATGAGTCTCGGACGAAGTCCTCAACGGCGGCCGCCTCGCTCCGCCGGCCGCGCCTTCGCTTTCTTGGAATCGTTGACGGGAAGACGTCTCTGGTCGAATTTATCGGAGGGTCTTCGGATTTCTGACGGCGGGTGGATCTCTTCTGGGGTTTAGGGTTTTTGCTTGAGTCGGATGTTGGGGGCACATCGGAATTGGGGCTGGCCGAAGCAGAGAATTTAACTAGGAACCGAGAATTAGTGTTAGCGTTTCGATGGCGAGAGTGGAGAGTGAGCGTATTGTCGGGATTAGGGTTTTTGACGGATGGG
Organism: Scilla litardierei; assembly: GCA_030789695.1. Classification (NCBI taxonomy): domain Eukaryota; kingdom Viridiplantae; phylum Streptophyta; class Magnoliopsida; order Asparagales; family Asparagaceae; genus Scilla; species Scilla litardierei. The sequence continues at coordinate 38,652,230 of CM061138.1, read as the reverse complement.
AAATGGTAAGAAAATCTGGGGAAGAAAGTCTGAAGGAGCGACATCTGCTAATTTCGCGGGAAAACAGAGGAACGCCTGCAGATTTTGCTCGTGATTTTTGGATATGAAACTTGGGGTGAGCCTTCTTTGATGCCCGGCCCAACTTTACACAGTTATTCTTTCTTTAAAATTTTATCTGTGGGCCGAAAAAATATATTTTTTAATACAGTTTAGGATCGAATGATAAAAACAAAAATGTTTCATTTTAAAAAGAAAAAAAAGAGATGTAATAAGAGATGTCTCTCAACATGTAGTTTTGTTGGAGTATTAAAAGGCACGCATACGATCTACACCCATAAACTTTCTATATACCAGTGTTTTCTCACTACAGAAATTGTTGGATGTTGAGTAATTTGCAACGTCTGACGTGGAATGACGTGAGCAACTGACTGGGCACTGGACGAGCTGACCATGATCTAAAGGAACTCCTATCCGAGCTATTGGAAGAGGGCCGAGCTAACTTCGGGTGTCTGCAACACAAAGAGCTCAACAAAGGGGTTGGATCGGGGGTCCAACCTAATCTCATCTGATGCTTAAGTCAGCAAATGACTCAAGGAGGCTCGGATAACTATGGTTGACCTACAGGATGTTGTCTACTAGTTATCGCACCAAGTTATGGAAGAAATGTATAAGTTGAAGCAGATGCCAAGTTTATAGGTACCTGACGTTTATGGTTATCAGAGTAAGAGAATCAAGAAGTCGAACCACTCTCTAGTTGTTCGAGAGACTACATATAGATGATGGTCCTTTGGAGTGTGTTAGTGGTTTTGCCTAGGCCAAATATTTGGACCTTTATGTTGTCATTTTTCATCTATGAAATGTTTCTCTTATTGTTATTATTATATTACTTGTATATTTCTTTATAATTATGTATGAATAGCTGTTTTATGTTATTATAAGCATCCCTAGCCATTCATCGTTAAAGGTTTAATAATGAATTAAGACTACTATGAGTTTGGTTGATAATTATGAGATAATTATATGTATGGTGATACAAATCAAACTTATAGGTACTTGTTGGAGAACATGTACTGGATAGACTCGCTATGAGATCAGTACATGGATTAGTGTCATAAATGATCTCATAATAGTTATGTCATAGAATCTATAGACCTGATATCATCACAGTTTCTTACATAAGGAATATCATGTTTTGACAAACTAAACGTTATCTTTAATCAGATAATATAAAGGTTATGATTGAACATGATGTGAATTATGCAGAGGAAAGTGAATGAACAAGATGGAATTTGGCCCTCTCCTATGAGAGAGATATCTAATGGGCCCCTCGATAAGTAGATCTGAGAAATGCATGGCCATGCTCAAATGAATGTCATTTGATTTTATCAGTCTACTTAGTAAGCGAGAAAATAAATATTTGAACAATGTAAGTTTGACACTGTCTGTGACTTATGTTCAAATAAGATATCGTGTGCTAAAAGGATTATGACATGTTCTATTGGTTAGGTTAATATCGGACTAACAATATTCATATTAATTGGGTAGTCATAATGTCTTGCTAGAGACCAATTATGACTTGTGGGCTTTTAATGTGATTAGGCCCACTGCCAATTTGATATGAGCCTATTGGGTCACACACACAAAACGTAATGGATAGGATATGGTTTTAAACATGATTTCAAATTTGATTTGAAATTCGCAACAAGACGAAATATCTTAACTGACAGATAATATATCTCATTAAGATATTACCCCTAAGATATTGTCGCGTAACAAAACGCGTTAAAGAGTTAACAGATAATATACGATATTATCCTAAAGATATCTTTTGTAATTGAAATGCATTAAAGGGTTAACGTGGGATTCTATATAAGATATATGTTGCGGGGTGAAACTCGCGTACAATGAATTTGTATTAATGGGAACCAAGGGCACGGTGGTTATGATGATGATGGGACAGGGGAAGGCTTTTTGACATGTGATTAGTGGGGTGTAGAGGCTAAACTTGTCGTTGAGCCTGACCACGGTGTCGAATCCAGTGGGAGACGGTTGTGGAGGGCCGAACGGTTGCTACTGAGGGCAAGCACGATCTGGGGGAACGAGCTATCCTGCGCAAGGAGCAAATCGTCAGAAAGGCCGGGTTGGGGTCCAACCCTTAGCCTCTCCGATGCATAAGTCAGTAATATGACTTAAAGCGGGGGCAAGAAACGCAGGTCGGACTGAGGGTGAGCCGACCTTACGTGACGAGCTTATAGTGGAAGAACAAAGATATGGACGACCTTTACCCTTGTGTGTGCGAGTAATAAGATTGAGAATAAATTTGCCAACCCCCTCACCGTTGGAAGCGAAGGGGTATTTATACCTGACGGGAGGCGGTTAGGTAGGGCTGACTTGGCAGCTGACTCGACGCGCTGAGCTCGCCCTGCTATCAGCGGAAGCTTCGGACGAGGGTGTCAGGGACGGGATTGTCAGCCACGCTTTTGTCAGATGGCGCAACGGCCTGGGGCGCTTTTGTCAGAGTGTCAGGGCCGAAAGCATTAAGTGTCAGGGGGCGCAGCGGCCAGAGGGTGCTTTGTCAGATGGTCGGGCGGCGTATGTGTCAGATACGTCCTTATACCAGGTTGTTTGTCGTGTCCGATGAGCCAAGGGTCCGGCGGATCGCCTCCCTGGGGCTGGGCCATATACGAGCCACCGGGCTGGCCTGACCAGGGGATGTTCGGCCCGGCCGTTCACTTTTGGGCATATGTCCTGGATCGCCGGGGAAGAACGGGTGCGCCTTGGTCAACGTGCGAGGCTGCCCTATCCGGACGCTCCTTGTGTGCGCTATTCCTGACGGACTGAGGGAGAGCGGGTAAGCCCCCCTGTCGGTGGTCGAGGCGGGGTGCGCCCATCCCCCTATCGTGTCAGGCCCTCGGTTTGAGTGGCGCCCTGTGGGCCTCTGAAGTTCAGGCGAGTAGCACCATGTCGGGGGTCCGGCCGCCCGTTCGGGAGGGGCGAGCCAACGAGATATTTCGGGGGTGTAGGGAGGAAGGTCGGACTATCACGATCTTCTGGTCGTAACAATATAGAAAGAGGATTTTCAGTTTTTTTACGATTTCAATCTATCTCCTCCGTTTTTGAGAAAAACAAAGAGCGAGAGAAACCCTAGTTGCAAAGAAGGAGCTAGCACCCTCGCAATTCATGTTCGTAACGTTCGCGTGTGGATACCAATTGAGGGTGGTCGTTCGTAGAGCAGCACATGTAGTCCGACATATTCAGATCGTCACAAAGGTTAGTAATCTATTCGAATCAATTAGAAACGCATGGATTTTGGTAGGTTTCTATTTTCCGCTACGAGTAAACTAGTTATGCATGATAGAAACCCTAACAGTGCCATTGTCAGGTACTGGCCGAGCATTGAAGATGCTTTATTGCACTGGCGCTTGAGCTGTCGACAACTGGCGCTTGAGCTGTCGACAATGATGGCAAGCTTAATGGTCAGTCGTTAATGTCCGCCCTTATGATCCAACCCTTTAAATGTAGGAGCCCAATAGCTAGCTAATATGTCGCCTTGACTGGAGAGACAGTTGTCATCGAGCCTGGGCCTTCGGGTTGTTGGGCCGATGGTGCAAGCTTGTATTTGGACTTGTCAATTAAAGTAAATAATAAAACCATCAATGGGCCAGCCCAATATAATAACAATGGCCTCTGTCCCCCAAGCTCAATCGTTGCGACGGTTGAGGTCGGGTGATGTGATGCATATTAATTGGGCACGACAGTCAAGGCGATGGATTTGATTTTGGCCTCCAAAAATTCCAAACCATAGGATCTGACCGTCATAAAGATACGAGGCTCAAAGCTTCAGAGCTCTGAGATGTCGACGCATGTCTTCCGTCGGACATCCGAGCTTGATGCAACTTTCCTTATAAACTAGAAAGTGTGGGGAGAAAGAGAGCTTCTCCGCTTGCGTTCAGATAATCTTGCATTCATTCTCGCCTCTGCTCTCTTCTTCCTCGCTCGATCTCTTCGTTGCCCAAATAAGGCGGTTCCCTCTCTTGTCGATCTCTTTCTTCTATAGATTCAGATCTTTATGAACTGTGGGTTGAGATGGTGAAAATCAAAGAAGTTCGTGCCACTAATAGTGTTGATAAGGTTTTTCGATTGGAGGAGTTTCTACGTTCCAATGAAGTGTCGGAGGCCGCCCAGCCCTCGGAGCCCAAGCAAGCTCTCCATAAAGGAAATAGCATACTCATCGAGCCCATCGACTCATGGGTCCCAATCATACGAGCCAAGGATGACGACTCTGCCATACCCAGCGAGATCCTAGATATGGCCCCCAAAATCTCTTATATTATGATTCATATGATTAGAACTGAATATATCCAACCTCCCTACGGGGTTCGGGCCCCTCGTGATAACGAGAGGGGTTGTTTCCCTAATAAACGAGAGGTTGGGGGTATACTCGAAGGCCTTTTAGCCTGAACTCCGTTTCCCCCTTCATCCTTTTATTCTTGAAGTTTTGAAATTCCTTGAGCTCTCTATCTGTCAACTGATGCCAAATTCCATTTCTTCTTTTGTCGGCTTTATTATTCTTTGCTTGTTGAATGGAGTGAAGCCGACCTTACCACTTTTCACTTTTTTTATTCCGAGTGAAGCTTGCTACCCATGGTGTGAGGTATTATATCATCGCCAGGAGGAACGAGAACCTCATTTTGGACCTTTTGAGTAAAGATCATGATTGGAAGTGTACTTTTGTATTCATCATCTTGACGAGCGATTAGCAAGAATAATGAGCTAGAAGAAAAGAATAGGTTGCTTAGTAATGAGTATAAAGACATACGTGATAGGTTTATTCACTTAGAGAAAACCATGTCCAACATTAATAGTAAACATTACACCTTATGTATAAATGTGGATAGGTTTAATAAGGGTAGGAAAAAATTAGATAATTTGATTAGCTCACAAACACCATCCACTAGTAAATTTGGCCTATGATATAATAAGACCAATCAAAAAGCTAAGGCCACTTATCATCATGATAGAGTTTATAAAACTAAAAATGGATTTGTTAAAGTTTGGATTCCTAGGAGAGGCACTATCCAACTGAAAGATGAATACATTGATAATTTCATGAACAATGTTCATTATAATGTTAATTATAGATTTCTTCACGATGAGAAGTATAAACCTAAATGGGGTTGGTTCCCCCATTGAGTGATATTTTGCACAATTTCGTTGGGGGGGGGCAAAATTAATGCGCAAATTTGATAGGGAAGCTAAGCATTGTTCAACTTATGGCAAATAAAATTCAATTCATGGTATTATCCATCCACATTGTTAGAACACTTGATTTGATATGAGTAACAAACACTTTAGACTCACTCATGCCATTACTGAGGGGAAGAGAAATTTGCATGGGGGGATGCTTTTAAAAGATTACTTGTTTTTTTTTCAAAGGGGGGAGCACATTTATTGTATATCCTTTTTAATGATAACAAAAGGGGGAGAGATATTAGATGTGCATGCATAATAACATATGTAGCAGCACTTCCAGAGCATATAGTTGATTGCAAACAAGCTATGTTGCAGGATGTGTAAGTATTTATCATTATTATGCATGCATGTTTGCCGTCATAAAAAATGGTTAGAATATTGAGATATTGAGTCACACCCCATGTAATTTTGATGACGAGCAAACATGTCATCTAATATCCATGTGTGCATGCATAAGAATTCAAGTCAATTAAAGAAGCACTCAAAGCTAGAAATGAGCTTAACAAGGCCAAGAAGCTATGGAAGATATACATAGAGTTTGGAGAGTCAAAGTATACATCAATGGACTTCATTATAATAGTTTGGTGTTGATGTATTTTTCTTTTATTTGTCTTAGCATGTTAAACTTATTTGAAGCTCTCACACACGCACGCACATAGGAACACTATAAAAATGTTTTAAAATTGTTTATATATTGTATCCTAGTGTTTTCTGATACAAATCTGTGTTTCAGAAAAGCAGTCGACTACTAGCAAAATAAGAGTCGACTATTATGGTGTTGGCTGCTCTAAAGAACTTTCTGTTTCTAAAAGTAGTCGACTGTTGTTGTTCACGGAATCGACCACTGAATCCAGGAGTCGACTCCCTGCAACACATGATGAGCTGACAACCTACAACAGTCGGATTTCTGTCCGTTTTTTCTGACCGTTTAAGGGACATTTTGGTCAATATTTTAGACTCGAATGTTCCTCTGTAAATTGAGATTTTTTCAGATTTATAGCCAAGTTTTTGAGATCATTTCAAAAGAGAAAAACAAGATTTTAAGCTAAAAAGTTTTCAAAAGAAACACTCTATTTGGCCAAGCTTTTACAAGTTTTAATCTTTCCTTGTCCATACGTATTAATCTTCCTAGAGCTTCAATTATATCCTTTGGAGATCAAGGTCCGTCATATAGCTTCACTTCTATACAAAAGCTATAATCAAGGCTATATGTAATTATATCTACAAAAGCGTTGTAAATATTATCACTTGAAGCTAAGAGGGAAAATCCGTGTTGGAGGCAAGATGTTTGTAAAAACCCTTTGTAGGGAGGTAAGGGAAAATCCTTGTTGGAATTGAGGTGGTTGTAACTTTTTTTTTGAAATAGTGTATTAAGGCCGAGCAGAGATTTGGAGACTAGACTAACCCTGAAGGGATGAATAAGGATAAACTTATTGTGTTTGCGATTGTGCTCATTCTTGTATTTTACTTGCACTTTACATTCCGATGCTTATCTTTATTATTCCAAGTTAGATTGTTGATTAAGATTATAATATGCAACTCTAATCATAATCTTAGGAAGAAATTTTGAGGCTACCCCCGCAAACAAGTGTTAGATCCCAACAATGTGTAGACACTTGATTAAATCCATAATGAGTGTCATATTAAGAGTTGAATAGTTATGGCGTCCTTATGGACAGTTGGATCCCCAATCCTATCGTTGAAATAATGTTCATGTCGGTAAAAGCCCTATATAACGGGATCTTATCCCTCGAAGGACATGAAAAAGAAATATTCTAAGAATACCATCTAAAGCTGCATCAATCCGCAAGACAAAATCTTTGGTAAGCCTCGTCTACAATATATTCCTGTTCATATATTAAGCATGGCCACATGAGATTATCACTTGAAAACAGTCCCCAAGTAATATAGTTTTGAATTCACGAAAATAATGTGCATCAATTCTCCAACAAATAAATAAACTAGCATACAAAATTTGGATTTCAGCCAGATGAACTGTTTCAAGATATCTTTACTACAGAAACAACTACAGATTAGACTCAAAGCTAATTTACAAAACAACGCATCTGGGACTTATATTTACATTGTTGAAGTGCACAATGAACTTTAGTCGAGGTACAAGATGGGACAGCCTATTCTCTCCTGCAGATAGCAACAGTTTGCTCGAGATTTGGGATGTCATTCTGGAACTATTTAAATTACTCAGACCCTCTTCACGTTAATCGAGTTATAACACCAGGCCTTTCAGTTCCATCTGTGGTATAAACTATGAAGTCTGGTAGTCCTCACATGCAAATGCCTCTGTTTGCTTTGATATCAAACCTTGTCTAAAGGAAACAAGTCCAGGAGACTTTTTGATGGTATTCTGTGACTGATCAAACTGACACTGCAAGGTCCTCAAGCTGTATCCACCCATATGCACATCGGTCTCGGATCTTCCGTATCTCAACAGCTGCTAAATCCACAGCTAAACTAACTGCTGCAAGCTCTCTTTCCATCATCACTCTAGATTTCTGGTCCACCTGCATGATGTATAAGCATTACATAAACAACAATATTTCTTTGCATGAGGATCTGTCCCAACAGGGAAATTGGGATCAGAATCCAGGAAGGCTCGATGGTGCATGCTTGAAAAATCTAGGGTTTGGTGCAGTTGTGAAGGAGATAAAGCAACAAACAGGAGGGTTCAAACATGTCCCAGCACCCACTTGAGTGCAATTACTTCTAAAAAGTTAAATTCATGAAAAGATATTAAAAGAAAAAATAACTGCACATCATATAAAGAGATGTCACCTTCTCAATGCACCGCGTTATGTCCACAATATAGCAGAAATATGAAAGCTGCCTGTATAAATCAGCCTCGGTGTACTGGTCCAATGGAACGATGAAATAATACTAGTTAGTTCACTATTAAGCATCAGTTGGAAGTATGACCAAACTTGCTGGAAAGCCTTTGCAGCAATTATACCTGTCTTATGAGGCGTCCATTACACCGTGGGTAATTCGGACATACAGTTCCTCTTTCTGAGTCACCAATAACACGAAGGTTTGGGGTACGAGTGGTGTACTTGCACATCTCATCGTCGCACTACCCCCAATACAATGTGAAATTAGAAAACACAAAACAGAAAATCTCATAACCAGACAGAATACAAAATGAGTTTAGATCAGTTCTTACTGTCATTGTGCCTTTATAATACAAGGAGATGAAATTCTCGGCTTGTCTCTTCACCTGGCAAAAAAAAAAGATTGGATCAATAATTCTATACCGCTGTTAACTCCATAAATCAGTCACTTATTGAGAATTAGTTAACCTGATTGGCAAGCATGGTTGGTGTTATTTTGCATCCTTCAACATCATCTGTACATCTCGTGCAATGCATTCTCTGCCAGAAGTTGCCATCTGGTTTCTTTTGAGCGGCTGGATCTGATGTACTTTCATTGCTTAGGATAGAAACTAAACTTGATGCAGGTGGACACTCAAAACTACAAGAGCAGCTCGGACATGATAGCCATAGTGGCTCGCAGCCATGATACCTAAATCAAATTATTCATGCAACTGAACTATTACTACTTTAGTGAAAGAGGAAAAAAAAACATTTCTCACATGTTACTTCCTAGAAAGTTGTTTCAGTCTAAATCGTTTACCTTTCCTCATCGTCTATTACTGATAAAAGCACGCTCGTAGAATCTCTGCTAACTGAATCAACCATTTTTTGCTGGAACTGAGAAGGAAAAAAAAACAAAAAACACGCCTTGGTCTTAGAATAACATAGAGTACAATGAAAACAAATCACGTGAGAGAAGACGCTTGCCTTGGATGAATCAAGACCTAGACAATCAGCTAACCGAGCTGGGCTTGTGCCTTGAATGGAAGCACATAGGCGTGATACAACAGGGTGAATCTGACCATAGGAACAAAAAGTACAAGGAAAAAAGAAAAGGTTAAATCATATTCAAATGACCACCGATACGGGTCACTCAGTAGAATGAGCATAAGAAATAAATAACCTGTTGTGACAAGTAATAGTCAACGTCAATCATCCAATTGTCATTATCCCTCTTGAGCTCATCAGGATGCCTGGCCCTTTGAGCTATTCCAGTAGATCCAGAATTAGTATCCTGTCAAGGGATAACAAAAAAACAACAATGACCAACAATAGAATTAGACTAAACTAAAAGTCGTTAATACCATTTGGTAAGTAGCAAGATTCATGAACATTCGCACAAAGAAAAGCAATAATGAATCTGTTCAAAAATCTGGCTACCGTGTTTTGGCTCGCCTAAACACAATCCACAAGCATTACCTTATCAATTCCAACATTAGTCACGCATAAAATACAATACACTAGCATGCGCCCAAAAAGATTTTGATAACAGATTTTACAATCTGATTTCAGTGAAGATTAGAACAATGTTGCGGCAACAAAAAGTAACAGAAGATATTACCTGCTGATAGCAAATGACATAAGGAACCGTATCGCCAGCAGAGCAACCTGAGTAGCCATTCTGCTTTAATCTTAGAGCCACCTATATAAAAGTAAAATATATTAGTGAAGAGTGCAATGGTTAATCAAATAACCCTTGGTTGTATAAATAGAGATCTGTGACCTGCACATGAGGCTGATTTTTCGCATCTGGATAATCTTCAGGAGCCTTTGTTAAGCTTTTTGTTATAACATACTTTTCAAGTGCAACTTCACCATTCTTCATCTCCTCCATCACCTGAATAAAAAAGTGTTAGCGTCAGATAAAAGTTTGCTGAACCATCCTAAAGAGAGGCTACACAACAAAGAAAGTACGTGCATGCCATTATACAAGAAAATATCTATGCTTACCTTCATAAGAGAGCTATGTATGGTCTCCACAACGTCTTCACAGGTACTGCCCATAACAAAATGCACAAGAACAGAGAAAAACCATTAAACAAAACTGATATCCTCCTTTTGTAATTATGAAATAAACTTAAATTGATGACTACCAAAGTCAAATTTCTCTTCTTTGATTACTTTTGTACAATCATATGTAATACAAATGCATACCCTCCGGATAAAATCTGGCTAAGGCAGAAATCTCCTATTTCTTTTGATAGCAAACTCCAGTCACGCCGAACCATATCCAGGCCCTTGCGTTCAATGACCTGTCATGCGAATAGTCAATAAACAAGCTATATGTCTATATACATATGTATCAAACCGAGGGAGAACTAACGGGTATCAAACTTCAACCTCATATGGTGTCCCATCCTTAAATTGTACTTTAACGGCAGCATATTTCTTTTTTTTCAGGAGTAGCATTCTCTTGTATATCCCATCAAGATCAATTTCAAGACAGCGATATTTCTTGTTAACCTGAAAGGAAAAAGATGTTGACATCTGAAGGTCTAATAGCTAGTTTCACAACCAAAACTTCCCCGACAGGTTCTAGTAACAGCTTATCTGCTTTAGCAAAGACATGCAAAAAAGAGCAAGGAAGAAAGGAAGCAGCTAGGTTCAACACTACAACACCTCGTGAATAACTTTTGTAGCAATCGTCTTGGCTTTAGCAATGTCATCCAACCCACTGTAGATCATAATAGAATCAGTATCCCCATATATTACCTGTTTAAAAGTCAGTGGCGTTCAGAACTAGAACAAAAGGCATATCATAACGATATAAATGAAAGGCACAAAGTACAGAATGAAAAAGAAAGCTTTTTACAATATAAATTATGCATTGTATTTACCTACAAAATTCGGCGATATATTCTGTGCATCGACCATAAATAAATCTGAAAGCCAAACTGAGCTTAACAAACCAATGCAGCAAAAGAAAAGGACCTAGAAAGAGGGCTTTTTTGTGTTTTGCTTGTGTGTGTTTTTTTTTTTGTTTTTTTTATTTTTTTTATTTTTAATTTTAATTTTTTTTTTTTTTTTGGGGGGGGGGGTGGAGGGGGTGGTGTGTGTCAAGACATAAATGTGATTCGAACATTAAGAAAGCTGCTATTAGAAGGGTCCAACAGAACTGCAAAATCAAGTTCAGGGGCAAAAATATTTTAACAGTAACTTGGATGGTTGATAGAGGGGCTACGTGTGATAAAAGACATGGTAGTCTGGTTTCCAACTTTTTTACGAGTTCACTCTATATGAGAGAGTTCCACGTTTTCCTATTTGAAAGAAGAAACCCAATATTTTGTAACGGACCTAACAGCCATATCATATTGTTGATTACGACATGAAAGGGGTATTATTAGGAAATTAAACAACAAGGATCAAAGTGACATCCAGTTGCTAGCATAGCTTTTAAGAAGTATATTGTGATCAAAAAATGTAAATCATATAAAGCATATCAGATGAGAATAAAGGAAATATGTAAGAGAAGCATATAACAGAAGAGAAACTTGTTCAGATAGCAATACATGAATGCCAAAGTTGACCAGGAGTTTGGCAACGATTCCTTCTAGGGATCTGTGAATTGATCGGATATTGATACAGGCATGCTAAAAGTGTCCAGGAGTTTGAAAACAATTCATTCTAGTGATCTGTAAGTTAGGCCCAGTGCATTCACTAATCCTAAAATTTTCATTTGAGCACCTATATACACACAGATGTAACACCCAGCAATTGTGCAACTTGTGGGTTCATAAAATACTATGAAATAATTATTTTCAGGAGGAACTACCTCTAAATTCAAGTTGTTCTGAACAAGATCAACTGTACTTTGCAGTATTTCCCTTCCCTGTGTAAGACAAAAATCCATGTCAAACTATAAACCATATATCATCTTACCAAACGAAATAATTTATGTGCACATGCTTTTTTTTGGATGATCCAGACTATTAGAAAATATACTGATGTTTCTTACTTGTAGTGTTATGAGTTCTGCAAGTGGCTTCGCGTAAAATCTTGAATTGGGAAATCCTAAACAACCGTATATGCTGAAATAGGGGAATTAAGAAAAGGTAACTGTTAATTAAGACATACATTCAAAGACAACAAATGAAAGATCCCAGCAATCAGGACAGTGTTCTTACCTGTTAGCGGTGAGTTTCAATGCTTGCTGTTGGATATCAAGTTGCTGGAGTTTGAGACCAGAAGCTGTCTTCATCCATGACTTGACCATTCTTCGTCTATTGACCAGATTTTTCAACAACTGAGAAGTAAAGATTCACGAGGTTAAGGAAAAAACCATTTATGGTTTAAATAATGACAGGTTGCATTGCATAGTGTGGCATCCAGTTGCATATCAATCCAAGCATCAAATAGAATGTCAATGCATAAATAGGTCCTTACCGCAATTCAAGTGACAAACAAACATTATTGGATTCGTCGGGAAAAAATACATTGTTTGTACAAGTATTCAAAAAAGAACAACATTTTTTATGTTAAAATACCACATGAAACTAAAAATATAGACAACAAATAAAGAATTATGACATGCTTTGCTACCACATGTTGTGAAAATAAAAAAAGTCTGCCAAACAATCATGCACGGTGGTGATGTGTCAGTCTTAATGAAGAAGTTGGTGAGTGAAGCACAGAGACGCTGGTAGTGGAGCATTGGATTTGGCACAGCACTTCTTGTTTCGTCAGACTCCTATAGTGAAGCCATAATGTTTCAGATATGTAATACGTGTTTTTGGCACAACATGTAATACGTGTTTTTGGCACAACACTTCGTAATCATCGCCTATAAGAGGAGACGCGGGCGCACGGTGGAATCATGGGCTATTTAGTAAATTCTGAACTTTAGGGGGTCTTCTTTTGCAAAATTGCCAAATCTATATTTCCCCCCTTTTATTAGCCTAGGGCTGGCTAGGGATGTTGCATGATTATTTTGTGAAAACTATTGTTCTAGGTCTCCACAAACCCTAGCCGGGAGATCTTAGGCTTTCGTCTTGAATAAAAAGCTAGAAAAGAGGCCTCTACTCGAATTGTGGCCAATTATCAATTTATTTCCAGATTTATTTCTATAAAAATCCCATCCTTTTCCCTTTTCCACTTATAAAAATCCCATTTTTATCTCTAAAAAACCATAAATCGCATCAAACTGGTATCATATCACATCGATGCATGGCAACAACGAGATCCATGGATAAAATCGACACGTTGGAAGAGAAGTTTGATGGCAAAATGAAGGACATCAAGAAGAGAATATATGGTCATGGGGTCGAGACGGATCAGAACTTCGCGCAAATCAAGAAAGCCCTAAATCAAACAAATCAAAATTTTGCGGCGTTTTCCAAGTCTATGAAGTCAGATCTAGCCGAAGCCATAGATCTAGAACAAAAAGCGAAGACTTTAGCGAAGGGGAGAGCAAAGTTGATTCTTTTTGCAAAGGGCTTCTTTCAGATGCAGATTTTGTGTCAGGCGAGGAAGAACACAAATTCAACAGAGACGAGGAAACGCGACTACGTGGCACAAGACCCCAGAAACTTTTAGGGGGCGAAACGGAGGTTGACGCACCCCGGCGGAGCCACCAAGAGCCACGCGACAACCTGGCGACCCGCCAAGGCCCAATTGGCGGTTCCCTAGGGTCTCTGCGAGCCCCTGGCGGCCCGCCAGGGCTTAACGGAGCCCCGACGAAGCCGCTAGGGCCATCCTGGGCCCTGGGACGCCGCAGCAGGGCCACCAGGCCCATTTTCAGCCTCCAATGGCCCGAAGGAGGGGAACCGGGCAGCGACGTGGTTTCAGCGAGGGGTTTGAGGACCGCGAGAGGGATTTTAATGCTGATTTTTCCAGAGGGAGACTGATACGATCCGGATGATCGATCAATTAATTTCAGATTTAAAAGAGGAAAAAATCCGGATGATCCGGATTTTGATGCCTCAGTAACTCTCGAAACACCACCTCAAAACGGTGGAGATCATTTTCATCCTTTTGATCCAGGAGGCTTGCGCGCACTTGGAGTAGGGCCTCCGCGGACTTCATGCACCACCTTGAGGACAAGGTGGCTCTTTTAGGGGCGGAGTAATGATGCGATCATTACGTACGAGAGGAGGCCGAAGGAGTAATTGCTATGCACACCGACTGTTTGGACGAAGTTTCTTTATGCACAATAAGTTTTGCTAGTTTTGCTGTACGCACCACGCCTAAACATTATATAAGTGAGGGCGTGGGCTAGGGTGAGGATATGCTTATTTGTGAAGAACAACTATGTATCAATTGTGAGGGTTTTTAGGCTTTGATCCGTTCATCCAAAGCTATGAGATAGGGCTTCGTCTCGAAAGATGCCCAATTTATCTATTGTTCTTCGCTGAAAATCCTTTAAAAATTCCTCTTTATATATTTTTTCTCCTTTAAAAATCTGAACTTTATTGATTCAATCCGATCGAATCAATAAAGTTCAGATTTTTAAAGGAGGAAAAATATAAAAAGAGGAATTTTTATAGGATTTTCAGCGAAGAACAATAGATAAATTGGGCATCTTTCGAGACGAAGCCCTATCTCATAGCTTTGGATGAACGGATCAAAGCCTAAAAACCCTCACAATTGATATCTAGTTGTTCTTCACAAATAAGCATATCCTCACCCTAGCACACGCCCTCACTTATATAATGTTTAGGCATAGTGCGTACAGCAAAACTAGCAAAACTTATTATGCATAAAGAAACTTTGTCCAAACAGTCGGTGTGCATAGCAATTACTCCTTCGGCCTCCTCTCGTACGTAATGATCGCATCATTACTCCGCCCCTAAAAGAGCCACCTTGTCCTCAAGGTGGTGCATGAAGTCCGCGGAGGCCCTACTCCAAGTGCGCGCAAGCCTCCTGGATCAAAAGGATGAAAATGATCTCCACAGTTTTCACTTCCGTTCTGAAGAAATCCAGATCTGAAAGATTCAGATCTGAAATTTTGAAGATTTGGATCTGAAAATTCCAGATCTGGATCTGAAAATTTGAAGATCTGGATCTGAAATTTGAAGATCTGGATCTGCGACTTCCAGATCTGGATCTGCGACTTCCAGATCTGGATCTGAGAATTCCAGATCTGGATCTGAGAATTCCAGATCTGGATCTGAGACTTCCAGATCTGGATCTGAGACTTCCAGATCTGAAAATTCCAGATCTGGATCTGACACTTCCAGATCTGGATCTGAGAATTCCAGATCCGGATCTGAGAATTCCAGATCCGGATCTGAGACTTCCAGATCCGGATCTGATTCAAGCGTGGAATCACCCTGATTCTCTTCCTCTTGGATCCTCTTGATGCGATCTCCTTCCTTCCTGGCCGTTAGGGTTTGTAACATCTCCATTATCTCCGGAATTGACGCCATGACTTCCTTCAATTCTTGGAGATCGCGTCCCGTCTGCGCGGCTTCCATCCTCATGGTCCGAAGTTGTTGTAGCAAATCACACATAGATCGTAGATGCTCTGATACCAATTTGATACGATCCGGATGATCGATCAATTAATTTCAGATTTAAAAGAGGAAAAAAATATAAAAAGAGGAATTTTATAGAATTTTCAGCGAAGAACAATAGATAAATTGGGCCTCTTTCGAGACGAAGCCCTATCTCCTAGCTTTGGATGAACGGATCAAAGCCTAAAACCCTCACAATTGATACCTAGTTGTTCTTCACAAATAAGCATATCCTCACCCTAGCCCACGCCCTCACTTATATAATGTTTAGGCATGGTGCATACAGCAAAACTAGCAAAACTTATTGTGCATAAAGAAACTTCGTCCAAACAGTCGGTGTGCATAGCAATTACTCCTTCGGCCTCCTCTCGTACGTAATGATCGCATCAGGGACCCTCATGGCTTGATGTAGAGTATGAAGACTACACCTGATACCACGAGGATGATCGTGGGGACTTCGTGGGGGGAGAAGGCACCGATTGGGAAGAACCTGACTGGGAGGACGCTGATGAAGAGGATATGGACCATGCAGGAGACTACCATGATGTGCATGATCCTCTGCAGCCACGACGCCACGATCATCATCAAGGAAGAGGTGCACCTGGGGGGTTTACACCGGATAGTAGAGTTAGAAAGCTGAAGATGCATATCTTTGAGGGGGAGGACCCAGACGAGTGGATCTATAGGGTTGAACGGTACTTTGAGGTGTCACAGATATTGGAGGCCGAGTTGTTAAAGGACGTTGGAGTGTGCCTGGATGGAGAGGCACTATCATGGTACAGGTGGAGACAACATCGGCCTTTTCGCTCGTGGACGGAGTTCACGGTTTATCTCCTAGACCGGTTCAGGGAGATTCAGGGAGGTAACATGTATGCCTTGAGGCAAGAGGGAACGATCCGGGAGTATATAAAGAAGTTCAAAATGTTGGTTGGATGTGTCTGTGGGGTTTCAGGAGTGTCCTTAGAGGGGTTCTTTATGACGGGCCTAAAACCTACCATCAAGGCGGAGTCGATGATCCAAAGGTCCATAGGGTTGTTAGATCAGATGCGCCTGGCATGGATGGTAGAGGACATGCTAGCAAAGGAGTGGAGAGCCCGAGGAGCGTGGGGATGACCTTTTAAGGGACATGCGCATGTAGGGGGACAGAAGGCGGTCACATGAGGAGCAACGACCAATAAGGAGAAAGGTGTAGAGGCACGACCAGGGGACAGATTCGGCTGATGACAGAGTCTGAGATAAGTGAGAAGCGTGCTAAGGACATTTGCTTCAAGTGCGACGAGAAGTTCTCATCGGGACACCGATGTGGAGATTGCACTTTGCAGGTGTTGATCATGAACGATGAGGATGAGGATGAGACTATGGTGGAGCTTGAGGCAGGCGAGGAAGAGGATCATGAGCACATACACCTGGGCATGGCAGAGGTATCGCTCAACTCCGTGGTGGGGTCTACACCGAACCACACCATGAAGTTGGCAGTGGGTTTTACAGATCAGGACGTCACGGTGTTGGTGGACAGTGGGGCTACCCACAGGTTCATCTTTCGCAGGCTAGTGGAGAGGCATGGGTTGCAGCTCCGTGAACCAAGCTGTTTCGGAGTGGTGCTAGGGTGGCACAAAGCCGATGAGTATTCGGGGATTGATACTGACTGTTCAGGGGGTTCAGATCGTGGCAGACTTCCTACCTCTAGAGTTGGAGAGCATGGACATCATCTTGGGTATGAGGTGTTTGCAGACCCCGAGGGATACGAAGACAAATTGGAAGCTTCTCATGTTGGAATACCAGGAGGGAGTGAGGACTGAAGTACTACACGGGGACTCCAGTTTGTGTCGTTCTATAGTTTCTTACAAAACCATGGTTAAAGCTCTCCAGATGTCAGGAAAATGGTTCTTGGTGGAGTTTCAAGGGCTATCAGTTGGGGGAGAGGATGGATAGCAGGAGCAGATGATACCGCCAGAGTTGGGGCAGCTGCTGAGCCAATTTAAGGAGGGTTTCAAACCCCGCATGGTCTTCCACCTATACGAGACCATGCGCACACGATTATTCTACAGGAGGGCGTGTCCCCTATTAACGTGTGTCCCTATCGATATCCTCATGTGTAGAAAGATGAGATTAAGAGGATGGTAAGGAAGATGTTGCAGGCGGGCATGATCCATCCTAATGTGAGTCAATTTTCTAACTTGGTCCTGCTAGACTGCTAGTAAAGAAGGATGTCAACTGGCGTTTCTGCATAGACTACCAAGCCCAAGTAAAGAGACTGCACCTGATAAGTTTCCAATCCCGGTGATAGATGAGCTGCTTGACGAGCTAACATGTGGCTGTGGTGTTCTCGAAGATAGACCTGAAGTATGAGTACTATCGGATCAGGATGATGGTGGCAGATATTCCAAAGACGACGTTCAACGATGCCCGGGAGGCATTATGAGTTCCTCGCCATGCCTTTGGCCTGACGAATGCCCCAGCGACGTTCCAAGTCCTGATGAACAAGGTCTTTCGCCCCTACTTTCGGAGGTTTGTGCTTGTGTTCTTTGACGATATATTGATTATAGTCACACCTTGGAGGAGCATGTAAGGCACTTACATGCAGTGTTGCAGGTATTGCAATAGCACTAGCTGTTTGCCAACAAGAAGTGTCTATTTGGACAGTCTCAGGTGGAATATCTAGGACATATGAAGTCTCCAGAGGGAGTGGCGGTAGATAAGACGAAGATTTCTGTTATGTTAGACTGGCCCCGCCCTACTACGTTGCAAGCCTTGCGAGGTTTCTTGTGCCTCACAAGATATTACCGAAAGTTTGTTCAGCATGGATTTTATTGAGGGGCTATCACGATCTGAGAGAATTTTTGTCATATTTGTTGTGGTGGACCGGCTCAGCAAATATGCTCATTTCATCCCCCTACGACATCCATATATGGTGGTGACAGTTGCAGCAACATTCATGAAGGAAGTCGTTCGCCTACAAGGCTTCCTTGCATCGATTGTCTCTGACAGAGATAAAAGTCTTCATGAGCAGTTTTTGGAAGAAGTTGTTCAAGGTGCAAGGAACCACACTGAAGAGAAGCACGTCATACCACCCGCAGACTGACGACCAGACAAAGGTGGTGAATAGGAGCATGGATACATACTTGCGTTGTTTTGCCTCAGAGTCACTGAAGCATTGGGCCAAGTGGTTGGCATAGGTAGAATATTGGTACAATACTTCCTACCACTCGGCGGCACTGTACACCTCCTTTTGCATCTTCTATGGACGGGATCCTCCACATTTGATCCATTACAGCCGCAGCTCGACCCCAGTGTCCCAAGTAGAGCAGTACTTAGATGAGCGGGATAAGATGCTGAAGGAGTTGAAGCGACACTTGCTACGTGCACAACAAATCATGAATGCCAAGGCGGATGAGCACATGAGGGATGTACAGTTCGAGGTGGGAAACAAGATTTATCTAAAACTAAGGCCATATAGACATAAGACTACGACACATCGAAGCAATGAGAAGCTGGCAGCCCGTTACTACGGGTCATAGGCGATTGTAGCAAAAAATGGAAAGGTGATGTACCGACTGAGCTTACCAACGACATCCACCGTTTATCCAGTGTTCCATGTGCCGCTGCTGCGACGTGCCATTGGAGACCACACCCTCTCACATACTCTTCCACCCACCTTGACCGACGATATGGAGGTGTTGTTGAAACCCCAAGAGGTCAAAGGGGTTCGTCAAGGCGCGGTAGGGACCCAAGAGGTGCTTATCAGATGGCGGAGACTACCAACTACGACGCTATATGGGAATCTCGCGAGGTGATCAGGCGGCAGTTTCCAGACTTCCACTTTGAAGACAAGGTGATTCTCTTGGAGGGAGTAATGATGCGATCATCACCTATAGGAGGAGGCGCATGCGCACGACGAAATTAGGGCCCATTTAGTACATTCCAAATTTTGGGTGGACTTTTTTGCAGAATGACCAAATCTGTAATTTTTCGCATTTATTAGCCTAAAGCCGGCTAGGGATGTTGCATGATTGATTATTTTGTGAAAACTATTGTTATATGTGTCCACGAACCCTAGCTAGGAGATCTTAGGCTTTCGTCTTGAATAGAAAGCTGGGAGAGAGGACCCCTCTCGAATTGTGGCTAATTATCCCTTTATTTCCAGATTTATTTCTATAAAAATCCCATCCTTTTCCTTTTTCCACTTATAAAAATCCCATTATTATCTCTACAAAAAACCCTAGATCGCATCAACTTCTTGTTGTTGATATTTGTTTCGTGTACTTTTAGAATCTTCTGTTTCATTGTGTGTCTTGTGTCCCTAGCTGTGCTTC
This sequence comes from Scilla litardierei, assembly GCA_030789695.1. NCBI lineage: Eukaryota > Viridiplantae > Streptophyta > Magnoliopsida > Asparagales > Asparagaceae > Scilla > Scilla litardierei. The sequence continues at coordinate 38,632,325 of CM061138.1, read as the reverse complement.
AAAAGTCAACAAGTTGTATGAAGCTAGTAAAAGAATAGCATAAGAAACAAACGAGGTACCACTATTGGAATGAGAATCCATTTCAATGCAACTCATTTGCTTATGGCAGAAACAATAAGAAGCAAATCACACAGGTTCCATTTGTAAATGAATGTGTAAGAGCAGGAATGCCTAAATACTGTGTGAGACAGCAAAGATAAATGATCTCACAGGTGACTATGGAGATTCCAAGAGTTGGACTAAGAAACAGAGCCTGAAATCAACATGTAATCAATCAATCAATCAAATGTTTGTATTGTTATTATCATTTCATTGGAGGGTGAGGGTCACATGAGGATCTAGACAATTGAAGAGAGAAAGAGAGAAAGAAAGAAAGAAAGAAAGAAAGAAAGCGGTGGCAGAGTAAAAGCCATGCGGTTGATGACCCAGACGGCAGCAAAGTATACAAAGACTATAACGATGCAGGAAACAGAAGTATGATGTTACACTGATGGCAAAGAATTCGAGGGAGAAATGAGCAAAGAGCAACTGGCAGAGCTCAGCATCAAGATGGCAATAGCGAGATACAAGCTGGTCATCAACCTGTTAAGCTCTGCTAGAGTACTGGTAGTGAGTGGCACATGTTGCAAATGAGATCCCACGAACAATTCTGCTACGACGTCAACTATTTTATTAAGGATAAGAAAACTTTAAATTGTAAGAAGAAAGATACCCAAGGTTCTTCATGTCAATTGCTTGGTAAACATTTTATTCAGACAAAGGACAAATATCCAATGCCGGAGCTGATCATGTCATCATGCACAGCAAAATTGTGAGAAGATAGAAAATGCCAGTAAATAGAGGAGATCATGATCACGATCAAGACAGAGGATCTGGGGAGGGATAATGCATTACGAGTTAATGGCTCAACGCCTCAAACCAAGACATGGAAATATGTTTCTTGTTTAACAGGTTTCTCTGGATACAAATCACCAATAATTGGTACAATTTTTTTCCAAAAGATGAGATTTAATTGAAGTCCCCAAATGTATAGATACACCCATTATCAGGCGGTCTATAGTCATATTCCATCTCGAATGCCTGGAATATGGCATGAGCATTGCTACATGCTGGCATTTTACCAAAATGGAATACTGCTTCAACCATCTCCAATGGCAAGCAGTCGAGCCCTATTGAAGAATATAACTCTTCATCGACCTGGCTTTAAATGTTTTTCCTCACCTTTACCTTCATCCCACCTTCCTTTAACATTCTCTACCTTTCTGTCCCAATCTTTTCTTACACCCTCTCCTACACAAGCCCGCATGACTCATCACCTCAAACCTTTTCCTAATGATCTTCTTCCTCCTCTATCAATAGGCATCTCATGGAGTTGATCTTTGGATTCCCATAGAAACAGGTAGACTGAGACAGTTAATGACCAAAAAATATGGAAGAGAAGATGACACAATTGGGTTGGGGCTTATCGACATTTGACATCCATAATTACCTCCAGCTACGATTAGATCCCAGATTGTGCTTGCTAATATTATGGACCCAGAATAGTGTGATGTACATGGAAATAAATGCAAGTAACTAGTCATCAATCAGAAATCTCAGCATTGACAGCCAAAAGAAGTCTGTACTTAATGAAGAACGCATTAATGAATGTAAAAAAGTAAGATCAGTCACGGACCAGCAAGGAATTCGCACTCAGCAATTAAGAATGGTAACATGAGATAGTATAAGAGTTACTTGACATAAACATAAAAGAACGCCAGAAACAATAATGATCAAGAAAAGTACCATGGGCAAAACTCCAACAGTTCTAGATGATGGTAGAATAGGAGTCTGACCGTCAGTAAACCGTTCTACTGTAGTGAAGCAGATATTATACTCCTGTTAAGAAATCCAAGATCAAATGACAGTGATATAGTTACAGTAATGTTGTCAATGATGCATTACTTATATGTGCAAAGATGCTGCTGAAAGAGAGTACTGATATCCAAATAAGAAAAAAGTTAATCCAGAAGGTATCATAATTAGAAATACCTGAATGATTGAAGGGTAAAGGCTGTTGAAGTCTAGAAGTAATATATATTTGTCATAGAGACCCTTCTTAGGTTCTAACACCAAACCACCAGAGTATGCAGGACCCTTTCTTCCTTTTCCTCTATCAACATGATGTCCATCATTCTCAGGAGAGAGATCATCAGCATTGATGTCTTCATTAACCTCACCCTCAACCGTCGCAATTGGCTTTCTCTTTATTGTATTTGACTCCTTGGTCTGTGCAGTAATCTTGTCGGGGACTATGTACTTCTTTTCATGAAATGAATGCAACAAAAAGTATTCCACCCTCTGTGCTCTAGCACCCTACAGAAAGCAATATGGCATGATGGCTATGGAGAAAAGACGCGGTTTGTTTGGGGGGGTGGGGAGTGGGTGTGTGCAGCTTTTTCAATTAAATGAATGTGGAAAGTTACCTGAAGTGTTTTCCCCCACAGGTTTCCACATATTCTTGTTAGTTGCCAAGTAAGCGGAAGAATGCTCAAATGAAACATCAGTTCCAGAGAGAGCCAAGCATCAGTCTCACCGTATTCAACCTATTTCCAAAAGCAAAATCATCATTCAAATTCCAAAAGATTGAAAATTCAATTGAGGTGTACGTTGTTCTGCCTCTGTATTACTAAGGTTTATAATATTATTTTTAGTCCTTCCAGAAAGATCATCACCAATAAACTGTCAATGATTACAAGTTTCATATAACTATTGTTCACAAGATGCTCTCTACAGACTCCGTTAATACTTGTTGATGATTAATCATAATAGCCTGGTAGTTGCTGCTGTTATATGTTATCATTGTAGGCTTTATATGTATGTTTTTACGTGCACCATAGCATGCGTATAAAAATATATATGCTCATTTTATTCATACCTTGATTCATGATGTGTGCCGATGACATGTAATATTTATGAGTAGATGAGCATGTAAGGGATCAATTTTCACGTAGAAAGCTAGTGATAAGCTTTAAAATATAACAGAATGAGTAGGCAATGAAATACATGGAATGTAACTTACAGAAAAACTTTGAGAACAATGTGTGTTGTTTCCGTGGATGCCAATAAACATCAAGGAGTAACCATTTTCACTACATGGGACAAAACTGGTGAGATTGAGGCGGATGTTGTTTGTAGGATCAAATAAGAACAGGTGAAGTGAACAAGTGCTTGCAAGTATCATATGATAGTAAACACCCATAAAACTGAAGGAAAATTTCATGAAACAACTATGTAGAAACCCATGATATAAGGATCAGAATGTTGATTAGAAACATGTCCATAAAATGAGTGAAACTGCCATTAACTGAACTTAAAGATTGCTTCAATTGAGGATAAGATGTAGCAGAACAGGGCATTCACAATGAAAACCAACGTCAGATAGGAGAGTAGTGTAGTGAACTAAGGAAATTGAATTGGCTGCAGGCCTAAATGACGATGGATTAAGGCAGTAAATAAAATAAAAAAGGTGGTAATATAACAGAGGTGATGAACTCCAATAAAAACTGAATGAAGAAGAAGGATTCACATAGCTGACAGAAAAGATCTGGGATAAAGGCTCTGCAGTTATGGTCTTTGGCACAAGTTAATTGCTGTATACTTGCAGTTCGGTAGTATCTTCCATTGCTGTTGTCCATATGTGGTTACTTTTATATGCATTAGAGTGTGTATATAACAACTTTATAGTATGCACATGTGCAAACATGAATACATGTGTGCATGTGCACATGCAGTGAATTCCAAATTCTTTCCGGGTTTGATGTATTTTCGGTTTTCCACATTGCTAAGCGCTGCCAGTACTATTAATTATTTCCAAACAGTCAAACCTATGAGCACAATACCAACAAAATTGAGGAAGGTGATTCAGTAAAGTGTAAACCAGTACAGACAGAATGTTAAAGGCTAAGTAATTTTCCAGGTGAACACCCACCAGTTGAAGAAGCGTCCCGGAAGCTTGAAACATTGCAGGAATATCATGTGGAGCAATCTCCATCTTGTCCTTATTCAACTGGGTCTTTGCAAGTTGTGTCAACGAATAGCTAACCTACATGGGGCATCCAGATATTAAATGTTAGGTCAACAATCATAAGCAAACTCTACAAAAATTAGATAACATATAGTACCTCTCTCAAGAGGTCCCGGGAGCACAAATATGTATCACATAAGAGCCGACCAGCAATGCATGATATGATTCCTAGACTAGCTCCAGACCCATAAAGGGAACTACCTCTGGTGAGCTTAGGCATCACAGAACGCTTTAGACGGCCAATCTTGGACCACATGCTGCTTGGAACCTTGCAAGCCTGCATCAAGAAAAGCAGATGCATGCAGTGCGTTCAACAATTGAAACCTTACACAGAAAAAAGGCTTTCTATTAGTGGACTCCAACTAAAAGCCAAGCATGTACGGAGAAGCATGCTTTAAAGAATGTAAATGGAAATGGCACAAGTGCTGTCTAAAGTTTCAAACTGACCAAATGGAATAGAGTATATTGGCAGAGTTAGACTTTACTCTATAGAGCCAAATGTATAAGTTAGTCAAAAGTTGTCTAGTGGTATGTCGAAGAAAAGAATCTGTTAGATCTGTGCGCGGCTAAAGAGAGGAGGAAATTACTTGGAGCACAATAAGTCATGGAGAAATTACTTTGCGCGCAACAAGTCATGGAGAAATTACTTTGTGCACCACAAGGAGGGTTTTTTCTATTTAAACTAGGGCTAGCCGTCATTTGTATGCATGCTTGATATTGGAAATTATTCTATTGAGCGTCCTAGGAGTAGTTCTTAGATTAGACGAGTGCGGACGTCCTCTGGGCGTCTTGGGAGGAGAATACATGTTTTTGTATTCAATTATCTTATTTTTGCTACTCTTTATCAATAAAAATCATCTTTTTATCTTGGTTCCTAACAAATTGGTATCAGAGCTAGCCACATGCTACGACCCACGTTACGGAAGAGGCGACCTGGGGAAGAGGCGACCTAAGAGGGGGCGACCTGGGTGAGGCCAGAGTGGGCCACTTAGAGTGGGCACCCCAGGGTGAACGTCGTGGCGGTGGTTGTCGAAAGCGGAAGGGGCGACCTGGGGAAGGAGCGACCTAAGAGGGGGCGACCTGGGTGAGACCAGAGTGGGCCACTTAGAGTGGGCACCCTAGAGTAGGCCGCCGTGGACGGCGTTGTCGGAAGCGTGGTGGTACGTTAGAATCCCAAAAATAGTCCCACATCGGAAGTGCAAAAGAAAAAGAAATAGTTTAAGTATTAGAGGGCCTCTCCACATAATACCAATTGGTTTTGGGTTGGATGCTCAATAATACTTAACAAATGGGGTGTGAGCCCAGTGTTGTGGGCCTAGTATGGGATGGGCCCTTAACAAGGCTATTGTTAGAAGCCTAGTATGGAATAGGTTTCTAACAAATGGGCTAGTGTTGGAGGCCTAGTATGGGATAGGTCTCTAACAATTGGTATCAGAGCGCGTGACGATCCATGGCGGGAATTGAAGGGGTAAAGAAATCGGTTGACGATTTGGTGGAATACATCGAGCACATGAAGGCAAGACAAGCAAAGAACGACGAGCAATTTGCAAAAATCATGGAGCTATTGACGGCGTGCATCCACGACGGCAAAAACCCTAATTTTGGGCAAAAGACGTCACCTTTGGAGGAGAAAAGCCCAGATCTAGAAATTTCAGATCTGAAATTTTCAGATCCAGATCTGAAATTTTCAGATCCAGATCTGAAGACGACGGAGGAAGACGAGAAAATTTTTATATCTGAAAATTTCAGATTTGAATCTAATGGCGGTGAAAATCCAGATTTAAAGGCGGCGGCGGAAGACGAGGACGAGTCCCCAAGGCGAGCAAACCCTAGCCGTCGTCTCAAGAAGACGGCCACGCAGGCCTGCAGAAATTCTGCAGGGGTGGCCAGCCCTGCAGAAATTCTGCAGAGGCCGCAGCAGGCCTGCAGAAATTCTGCAGGGGCCTGCAGAAATTTCTGGCAGGCCTGCAGAATTTCTGCAGCAGCCCTGCAGGCCCCAGCAGGAGCCCAGGAGCTTCTACAGGGCCTCTATTGGGCCCGGCAGGCCTCTGCAGGGCCCGGCAGGGGTCCTGCAAGGCCCGGCAGTCCCTTCAGCACCGACGACGGGCCCTTCGATGCAGTGGACAGCGAGATTTCGACTACCTGGGCCCAATACAGCGAACATTCGAGCTTCCGGAAGGGCGACATGGGCCCCAAGGCCATTGGTTTGCAGTTCAAAATCCTTCAGAGCGCCAACATCTCAGTTTTGGGTATAGAGGGCCTTCAGATCTGATTGGTGGTGACCGTGGCTTTCGTCTGGACGTTGATGAAGGTGGTGGAGACATATCTCATCCTTTCGATCCGGGAGGAGACGTGCAGTACGTGGAATGGATGGCACACACACTCCATGCACCACCTTGAGGACAAGGTGGATTTTCAGGGGCGGAGTAATGTCAGATCTGTGCGCGGCTAAAGAGAGGAGGAAATTACTTTGCGCACAATAAGTCATGGAGAAATTACTTTGCGCGCAACAAGTCATGGAGAAATTACTTTGTGCACCACAAGGAGGGTTTTTTCTATTTAAACTAGGGCTAGCCGTCATTTGTATGCATGCTTGATATTGGAAATTATTCTATTGAGCGTCCTAGGAGTAGTTCTTAGATTAGACGAGTGCGGACGTCCTATAGGCGTCTTGGGAGGAGAATACACCTTTTTGTATTCAATTATCTTGTTTTTGCTACTCTTTATCAATAAAAATCATCTTTTTATCTTGGTTCCTAACAGAATCCTACCTTAACCAGATAGGTCATGTATAATCAATTATTCAGCTTGATTTCAAAGCCAAACCTGAGCACGATGGAGAAGAACATCAAGGTCAAATCCAGAGATATTATGTCCCACTAGAACATCACAGTCCAATTTGTGCAGTTCCATCATCAAACGGTTTAGCAAAGCTCTCTCACTGCAAGATATGCAACACAAGCTTAAATTATAATGTCGAAGAAATGCAGTCAATGGCAGGGAAAATAAGTGCGAACTATTACCTGCTTTCAAGAGTCAAAATGTTTGAGCCAGCCTTCAAGTTTCTTTCAGTAACCTCTTTCACTAGACCCATAGGAAATATGCCTCCATCAAGTTTGCGGACAACAGTGAAATGGCTAAGTACTCCCTTTCTTTTCCACTCTGATGCTACCATAGGGCCATCAATCTGGAAATGGATGTAAAATTAGTGCAACTGGGATGATAATAAATCAAACCAGATATTCAGTGTATCTTATAGCCTAAACACTGAAACTAAGTTGTCTACAAGTATTAGAACTTTGAGTAACAGTCTTCATGCCCATCAAAGTTGAGGGTGTTACATTGTAGAAGAACAATAGAAGAGATCAAATAATGGGAAATGTTTATCAGATTTCATGAAGGGAAATGCCTTGTGTGTATTGACAAGGATTAATATAAGCAAGATGTGAAAATGAGCCCCTAGGAAACTAGATTTCAGGCACGTGATATGCAACTATAAATAAAATTAAAATTGTATAGATCCTATTAACGTAGACAAACAACAAATGTAAGACATTGAAACCAAATTGAACCATAAAATGAAACTTTTAAATCTGAATCATGTTGTGATGGGTTATCAGCACCAGTTTCTCTATTAACTTTCAATTTGAAATTTGAAATTGAGAGCAGATTTTTTGGGAAGAGGTCTATCCATGGTTATGTGCCTTTTAATAATGTGATAAGGATGTGGCTGATGCTTGATTGAAGGGAGCGTATGCAATTTTTAGAATTGATGCAATGGGTTATTAAGTGACTTGTAATAATGTAATAACAACCAAATCATATGCCATTGTATGGTGTTGAACATGGGTTAGTCCACCATCTAGACTCTACCCAAATTCAAAGCAATCCCCTTGCATGAAGGGTTTGCATTACAAGTAGTAAAGAAAGATATATCATATGCACACATACAACTTAATACATTTTTAGAACTATATCAAACAAATGCACAGAGCCAACTTCGTAACATTGGAATACCTTTGCCTTGCGACAGCAGACGACGGAAGCTGCTACTATCTCGTTTGCATTATGCTTCTGACTGATGATTGTTTTCAAGTTTATTGCTGCAACGATAAGTTGAGGAATTTCTGGCTGATCATTAGAAGCATAATCTGATATATCTTTCGGGCAATCTACCACTATCTCAAATTTGCACCAGCTGACCTGTTGAAACACCAACAAGAATTGTTAGCCTTGTACGATTTGTCAAAAGACAGCATTATGTATATGACATAAGATCCAGGGGCCCAATCAAAACTAGCAGAACCAATATATCATATCAGTCCTCAAAGTAAAATGTAGAATAACACACCCTTTGAGAAGCCGGGCAGCTGATAAATTTTGATATTGATAGCCAAGAAGGTCCTTTGATCTTCTTTTTAATCAGAAACAACTCCAAAGCACTGCAAAGCAGGACACAGTTAATCTAGTGAGCAAGCAATCTAGTGAACAAGTGAATTTTCTCTAAAACGATAATTAATAAATAGTGAGGAAACTTTTATAACTAGATAAATTTGTGAATACTTGCAGATTTGAATGCAACCATCACCTCAGCTGGATCAGGGATCACATTATTTAATCATTGCACATGAAAAAATTCTCTTTCTGGACTGCTGCAATTTAATTTTTAAATGCATTAGATGTCTTGTTATATAGGATACTCTTTTTTACAGAGTTAAAAATTACACATGAACACTTTTCAGCCATGGCAAAGTGGCCCACTTTGACTATTATTAGAAGATTCATTTTTCAACATAATGAGATCTGGAAACTGCAAGATATTTCATCCATTGTAAAACATGATTAGTAATATAGATATCGACCTTAAGTAAGTCAGACTTTGCTCAGTTTTAGAAGGATTGGTTACTGTCCTGATTGCAACATCGGCAGGTTGTGTTCAAAATTCCTAACTCATAGAATTTTGTCCTTGAAAAGAACCTAACTGAGCAAATGAGGGGACTGCTGAAGCTGATGATACAAACACATGTGCATGGCTTGGGCGTGGCATGGGTTTTGAGCAGAACCCGGTCTGGATTCTGTTCTTTGAGCAGAACCCGGTTCATGTTTTATTCTTTTGAGCAGATATTGGACTTTGGGCCCAAGTTAGGGTATTAGGATTTATAAGGATTAGTTTCAGGTTTGAGAAAGCTCTCTATCCTATCCATCACAAGGATCACCGCCCCTTCTCTTCTTCCCAAATATTCTCTTCTCCAAATCAATTAGGGCTTGGAAATTCTCGGTAATCCATGCGCCTACATGTCGTAATACTATTTTAAACAAAGTGATAATGATCTCTCCAACAAGATATACATCAATTTGGATGGAAGCAATATAAATCTTATGTCAGGTGCATGTTTCTTTGTGTTTCTTGCATTACATCATTGTTTATTGCTATTGTTATGGTTATTGCTTTGGTATTGAAGAACAATCATTTGCTTGGATTGTTGATTCACGGTATTGGTCTTGCAAGGTGTTTATCGGTTTGGACATCTCCAACAATGACCAAAGGAAAGATAAGGAGGAGAGCTTTCTCATCAGTAATGGAATAAAATGTTTCAGTTTTACACTGAAACTGTGAAAGAACTGAAAAAAATGTGACAAACAAATATAAAGAAAATAATTTTAGAGCCAACTAAGTAAAATTCTGACCTTAGACTGGTTCAATGATGGTTCTATCATGAGTAAGTCACAAGGATGCCAGCTATAGGCAGTAATTAATATACTGAAATCCTTATCAAGCAATTCTAGGTTCCAAATCAGCCACCCAGCAACACGGAAAGGATAAAGGAAAAAATGGAAATGGTTCACACGTAACTATGCCCAAGTTTTTATTACTAAGATTATTAGACTACATTTTCCATGGATATAATCAAATATATATAATGCCACAAAAACAGATACTGCTACCAACCTGAAATGAAAAAGGAATGAGATAGAAGTTTATTGATTTCAAGCTCGACTTATCAAAGTAGAAGGATTTCAAGTTTAAACCCCATTTAATGCAGTCACTAAATATTGCATGGAAAGTATTAGCCGTTGAATTTACCTAGTGTGTGTTCCCAATAGTGCAATGAAATGTTTCCCTTTTAAATCAGCTGAAAGTGGTGGATCCTGTGACAAATGAAATCCACAATACTCAGAAAAATGTAAGACAAATACAGGCACAGAACCAAAATATATAAAGCATGTAACCCATGCACCCGCAGAGCCCCCCCCCCCCCCCCCCCCCCCCCCCCTCCCCCTCCACACACACACACACACACCCCCCCCCAAAAAAAAAAAAAAAAAAAAAAACCACCACACACACACATGCGCAACATTTTAAATGTTGAATGGTGATGACAGATGATTCTTTTTTCGAAAAAATGAAAGTTCAGGGCAGTTTCACGCACAAGCACAAAAAGTTGGGGCGGGTTTCTCTAAATGGTGAAAGTTATGGAGGGTTTTTGAAATTTACCATCTGTGTGTATATGTGGGTATGAATTTCAAATATGCTAGTTGTGTGTGTGTAAAAGATATATGTATATATATCTAAAATATACGTATATGTGCTAACAACGCATGAAATTTCCTACGCTTCAACATTGTTTAGTGAAAAGAAAAAATTTCAATTTTTTTTGGTTAATGTTCTACACATCGTGGATGATCACCCCACCAAAAATCAAGTAAATCCAACACTATTTGACCCTTGATTTACCCGTTACAAATGCAACAGTTTCGGAAGAATACAACTTTTTATAACGGATGGACCGAGGATCAAATGCCATTAGGATTCACCCATATTTGGGGTTTTGGAGTTTTAGAATGAAAAAAATTCGAATTTTTTTATTTCAATGACTATCAGCGCAAGAATTTTACATGCTCTGACACAGCGCGCACGCACACACACACAAGTGTTGAAAAAAAACATCATTGAACATAAGAAAAGAAAGAATTCTATGAACAAGAAAAGCAATAACCAATACTAAGGATACCTTAAATGGGTAGCTTATCTTAAGCGTGTAGCACTCCCCTGCAGGAATATCAGTTCGTTCAAATCCATAACTCCGCTGGAATTTACCCAAGTACAACAGAAATCAATGAGAATCAATATAACATGCCACGGAAGAAAAAGATACAAATGCATGAAAATTTAAAAAAAAATAGAGCACTATATTAACCTTAACAGGTGTCATGGTAAACGTTGAAACATTGAACTTTAACAATCTTTCAGCTATTTCATTCTTTAGACCTGATGCCATCTCCTGCAGAAGAGAGGGAACCATATAAACTAACTTATCATAAATTATAATCATTTCATTATTAGAGAAACATTTGGGCATGGAAATTTATGTGATCATTGCTATGTGAATAATTTACTTGTAAAGTTGCCCGAAGAGCGCTTGAAGATTCTTGAGAATCTTTGGCTTTCCTTTCCATCTCCAAAAGTTTGTTACTTGCAAAGATGGAAGCTTCCGGTATAGCGTAAACGCATCTTTGCATATTCTTTACAACCACACAACAACTGTGGTGTGTGCCACCTGATTTAACCTTGACACATGGAGATGGCAGCTTGTCAAAAGGGTGTTCATATAAGTTTTTTCAAATCATCAAATGCCAAGTGCAGGGGGAAAAATGCAAAATGTAGAAGTATTTAAATCTGCATATGGCTTTAAGCAACTACATAATATAAAATGTTTCTAACCTACAGAACTTTTGCCGTTCATTATTGACGCTACAAATTTGTAGTAAAGCAGTACATAATACTGTCAAATGATGGATATCTTGGCTAGATCTTTTTTTTAGAAGTGAAAAAAACACAAAAATTCAAACAACTGAACTACATGTGAAGAAGAAAAAAAATTTGACGAACACTCTACATCCCACTGTTTTTGATAAATGCTATGCACCGAGTGGTCAAAGAAACATAGATTTTATACAAATGTACATGGAAGAGCCTAATCGGCATTGGTGGCTGTGGTGATAAACGTGGTATTTTGGAAGATGGAAACTGAATTGAATTTTACAGGGACAGTGAAACATGTTAAGGCCGAAGAAACAAGTAGTCAACACAACAATCCAGTGTTCTCTTCTTCTCACCATATAAAGGTTCTAAGCCAGTACCTTCTAACAATGAAAAGACGAAAGATTATCTTTGTTATGGGGTCCTTAGCAGAATCGTCGTAAGTTACATCACCCGATTCGTTTATAAGTTCAAAGAAAAATTATTGTTGATAGTAGGATTACAACATGGATATAAAAAGTGCATGCTTTTGAGTGCTAAAGAAGTTTAGACAGGATCATATTTGTAACAAGTCATGCGGACAATAAGCCTATTTCATGGAACCTACCAGAGAAATAAGGGCAATATGGCAAACCAAATAATTTGCCACCCATTATTGGCACAGAGCAGCATAATGATTGGGTAACTAGTGTTGATTATCAATGGTTGCTTGAATCATACTTCTAAATTTACACACTTCAGCAGTCAAGGATGGCATCCTTATCGTGGAATGGCCATCAATCACTCCAATAGTATCAAAAGAAGTTCGTCGACGAATGAAGAATTTTTAATACAATTCTAATTAACTGAATAATGACAATGGAATAGAATTCAACTCCATAGACCCAATGCGTGCATGATAACAAATAGACATTGCCCTTCTCAAAGAAATACACAGCTACAGAAATATCTCTACAGGTTATTGTGAGCATCAAAGAATGTAAGAACCCGTGAATTTCATAAACTGTGATTTAAGCTTTCCCATATAAAAGTCAAGTTTACTCTTGCGAACATTCCCCTCTACCAGGATAAATAGCATACAAATGCATAATAATCTTGAACAGTGTAACCATCCGGACTGGAAGTCTGTAATACCCTTACGTGATGATGGAATTAAGAGACCTAAAATAAGGGTGACAGAGATACAAAATTGAAAAACTTCACCTTTGTGTAAAAAATACGCGCTGAAGAAAGAGATGTTACCTTGCCAAAGAGATAAAGCGTGCCCAAATTGCCACCAAAAGACTCCTCATATGCATCAATAATATAAAATGGAAGCGACCCATCAGCATTTAGATCAAAATCCGAACTCTCGTCACCATTTAAATTCAATTCATTCACAGCTCCACCACACCCAACATTCCCATCATCACCATAAGCTGCTTTCCACCCCTCCGTCGCGCTCAACACATTCTCATTCTTCTCGACCTTGATCTTTGCATTAAGACAGAACTCCTTCTTCTCCTCTTCAACTCTCGTCTCCACGCTAGAATCACACTTCTCAACCTCCACATTCTCATTACTCTCAGATTCTTCTTTCGCTTCCATATGCACCGTTTCCACATTGTTCTCTTGACTCAACCCACCATTTTCTTGAAAAATTTCTTCTGAATTGCTGCTCGGAACCATCTCCGGCGCTCTAATCTCGTTCTTGATATGCAATCTCTGACCATTTTCAGGCAAACTCCGCAGATTTCTTCGCCTACGCTTCTCCCTATCATCATCATCTGGTGCAAACTCAGCTAGAACCTCATCAACTATACTCTCCGATGCCAAAGACCCGGCCTTTAGCGTCTTCTCGTTCTTCCGAAACACAGAAGACGTGAACATCGGCGAGATCCGCTGCTTTACAACCGGATTCGGCGGGGGCTTCACGTTCTTCTTCACATCCTCCGGCTTCTTCTTCTTCTTCCTTCTATTCGGATCCTTTCGCTCGTTATCGGATCCAGACCCGGATCCGGAATCTGAGTGGCAGTTAGGGTTGGGATTGGTCCAGTCCTCCTCCTGGCCGTCGTCGGTATACCCGAGGCCGTCGTCATCGACGATGAAGTCGCGGAAGTCGTCGCGGCGCCTGGCGACGAGGGCGTCGTAGTCGGATTCGGGCACGGTGTCGTAGATGGGATCCGAAAGCTTGATCTGGGTGATGTTGGATTCGGACCGGCGGTTGGTGGAGCTTCGGAGGGCCTTGAGGCGCTGGAGGGCTTCGGATCGGGCGGCGGACTCGGGGCCCCTCGTGCGGATGCGGCGAGCGGGGGCCGGATGGTCTGCAGAGTCCGCCATTGTTTGTTTGATGAATGGATCTCTTTAGATCCGAACCTCGTGAGCGTAAGAGAACAAGGGAAGGCTTGAAAGATGGCGGGAAAATTCTGTGTGTTGGCGCCAAATCCTGAAAATTCTGAAGTGATGTTGGAGCGTAAGAGAACAAGGGAAGTCTGAAGTGATGAACCAGGACGAGTGATGTGCAGTAGGTGGTGGTGGAAGTGTGCCGTTCAGGGCCTGTTCTTTTCCCCTTAAGTGAGTGGGATTCCACTCAGGTGGTGGGCCCCCTACACTGTGCGCCGCTTTTTCGATTCGTTTTCCCTTCGTTTTCATCTCGTGTGTTCCTTGGGTGAAAATGGGAATCCCAACGACTTGATTTCTCGCTGCGACGAAATCCCCTCTGTCGGAGCAACTCGATTTCGGGGTTTCTTGTGGGGATTCTCCGCCGGTGGGGCCACTTGCGCATGTGCTCACCTCCTCCTCCTTCTCCACACCTCTGAAAGCTTCGCTCAAACCCTAAAAATTTCCCTCTCATCCCTCTGTCGGGTTGATCTGAGGTCATCCATGGCTGCCGACTGAGATCTAGGTGTTTGATCTACTCTGGGGTGCCATTGATAACCTTCTAGTGGTGTTCGCCATCGTTACAGCTCAGGGTTGCCACCTCCATGGCTGCCGACTGAAGATCTAGGGCTTGGACTTTGGGGTTTTGTTTGCAAAAGGTTGAGGCATCTTTCTTCTTCTTCCGCGATCCTCTCTCCGTGCTATTAGCGATGTATAAATTCTGCAACACTAAAAAATTTAGCTATTTGCTGAGATATATGACAGTTGGATGGGATTTGGTGGCTGGCGATGATGATCTAAGCTGAGCTATATGAGTATATGATGAATGTGGGTTTAATGTTGGGATTTTACGCTTGAAAATCATTATCTCTATGCTGATCTATAATGATATGATGATTTGGTTATAGATGTTGTCAAAAATATACTCATTCAATGTGTTTGCAACTTCAAACTGCCCATAAGCATTTCAGACATCATTGTGCATCTAGGATACAGTGATCAACATCACAATGAAGCAAAAAAAATACATTTTCAATGTGTTTGCTTTCATACATCCATGTTGCATCAGCCCTATGCACACCAAGCAAGCTGAGCCCTACTATTTATTCAGACCCAGGTGAATAATTGCTCCAAGATGAATCAAAAGGAAATAATTGTAGCGGAATCATGCAGGGCTTGTGATGGCATTGCTGGATGTTGCAACATGGTGTATTATTTGAAGTGAAAAGTTGTTATATGCGAGCCCAATGATGACACAAAATCAATGCGGGACGGATGAGTAATTGAGATATTATGAATACTGATTCCGGCTGGCTTGAAGGCACCTTCATTACATTTAAATGATATCGGAAGTTGGTTTGGGTATAATGTGAAGGAGCAACTGCCAGGCCGTGAAAATGATGAACATACATAGTCTGAGGGCCATGGAAAATCCACAATGAAAATGTACGGATTTGTCTTCATTGTTTTATTTCCTAAAGTTATCATAGCTGCACAATGAGGGCTGAAATGCTTCGGGGCAGGTTGAATTGCAAACAAATTGAAAATGTAATTTTTTTTGCTTCATTGTGTTGTTAATCACATTATCCTACTTGCACACTGATTGCTGAAAATGATTATGGGCAGTGTGAAGTGCAAACACATTGAAACTGTATTTTTTTTCTTCATTGGGTTGGTGATCCCAGTATCCTAGCTGCACACTTTATGTCTAAAATGCTTCGGGGCAGTTTGAATTGCAAACACATTGAAAATGTATTTTTTTGGCATTTCTACATTCATGTTGCATGTGCCATATGCAGACCAAGCAAGCTGATCCCTACTATTTATTGAGTCCCGTGTGAATAATTGCTACATGATCCTAGCAACAGTAAATAAAGGTAGCGGAAGCATGCATGGCTTGGCGTGGCATTGATGGTAGTTGCAACATGGTGTATGAAATGAAGTGAAAAGTTTTTCCCGGTCTTAAAGGAGCTTTGATTTTTCAAGAAATAAGAAACGATTTGTTTTATGCGAGTCCAATGATGACACAAAATGAAAGCTGGACGGATGAGTAATTGAGATATTATTAATATCAATGTACGGCTGGCTTGATGGCACCTTCATTACCTAAAACAGTTTTCAACTGGATGTATATTCAAAGGGATTTAGGGGAAAATTTGCGTACTCAGGTTTTATGGTGGTTGATTATTCGAATCACGCATGTTGTAATTGAATAAATTGGAATCCGCATGGGTTATTTGATTATATGGGTATAATGTGAAGGAGCAACTGCCAGGCCGTCATGAGGGAATATGAAAAATAAACATAGTCTGAGGGCCATGAAAACTCCTTATGAAATTTTTTTACGAATGACCATGTATATTATCTTAGGGGTGTGGCAACATATGCATGAATTTATGGTTGATTAATGTATGATATAGATGGATGAAAATGGAGAAATGTCGGGGAATCAAATATGTTGCGCGGCTGCGGCTACTGTAGTTTTTACTGTCATACAATTTCTTTTACTCTACGATGATGCTGTGTCTACACGTATACCTAGAGAGCCTTCTGTTATGCGTGATTTGCATAGGAAATCCCACATGCGTAGAATCCTCCATGGGAGTGAGACGAGTTGTTTACACTACTTAAGAATGCGGACCCCTGCATTCATGAACCTGGCAAGTTTAATGAGAACTGGGAATATTCTCAAAGACACGGTCAATGTGTCCATTGAGGAGCAGTTGGCAATGTTTCTACACATCGTCGATCACAAGTCAAAGAATAGAGTGATGCAAGTTGATTTTATACGATCCGGATCCACTGTTAGTCGTTACTTTAACCAAGTACTGCAAGCAGTGTGTGCCTTGCGGGATACGTACATGAAGCAAGCTCCAAATGAGACTCCGCCTGAGATTCTGAATAATCCAAGGTGGTTTCCATATTTCAAGGTACGTGATGTTTCTTGAATATATGGCTGCATTATCTATTGATCGAAGCTGAGTTAAACATTTTTGTTGGTTGAGTGTGATGTAGGATTGCATTGGTCTGATTGATGGGACCCATATCGATGCCATGCTCCCCGCCAATCTCGTCCCCCGATTTAGAGGCCGTAAGGGGGTGACACAAAATGTGCCGGCGGCTGCAACACCAAATAAACGATTCACTTACGTCATGGCAGGGTGGGAAGGATCAGCAAATGATTTTATTGTCCTTAAAGATGTGTTGTCATTACCCCCTCCCAACGGTCTTCGAGTATATGAAGGTAATAGGCGTACTATAATCTCCATGAAATATACACATATTTATGAAGTCATGTGATTATAAGGTGGGTGTACGATACTGATTGCAGGGAAATATTACCTGTGCGATGCTGGGTATACTACCATGCCTGGGTTCATATCTCCATACAGGGGCGTTAGATACCATCTGAAGGACCATACTGATCGAGTTCCTCGCAATCGCAAAGAGCTATTCAATCTGCTTCATTCGTCGTTAAGAACAAAGATCGAGTCGACTTTTGGCATTCTTAAGAACAAGTTTAAGATATTGTCGGCCAATCATCATTATCCCTTCCCAATTCAGGTCGATACCGTGTTGGCGTGCACGGTTTTGCATAATTATATCCAAATAGCAGATCCACATGACCTACATCTACTTGAGGATGTGGATGTGCTTGAGGAGGAGGGTGACGGTATCGATGCTCAAGATGAGTCGATTATGGATCTGTCACAACAGGTGAACAGACGTGACCAAACCCAACAACGGGACCAATGGAAACTTCGGAGGGATCAAATAGCATGGGATATGTGGGTGGACTATTGTACCATTAACAATCACGGGAACACAATTGAATATGGCATGTGAGATGTGTGTTAGTTTTCATGCATGTGTGTGCTTGAGTACTTTAATATGTATGTTTTATATATGTGACTTACGACATGAATGATGCATGTGGTGCAACAAACTTTTATTACTTGAATGAAGCATGGGTGTTTTATGGAAGATTTTGCTCTATTAACTTCTTTTTGTTGTAGGCATGGAAGGTTCATCGGACCACGGTCATTGGAGTGAAAGTATGAGTCAAAGGGGGGAAGATGAAAGGCAAAATGAGAATACTCCGTTGCGGCCTACGGCGCATAGGATGGGAGACTATCAATATCCTATGCAAGGCTTCCAAGGTGTTGTGCCTAGTATGTCGTATCAACCGGGCCATATACCAATGCCAATGCAAATGCCCGCCTCTCCCGGTTATATGCAAATGCTACATGGAGGGATGATGGGGCAAGGTGTGGGGAGCTTCCACGGAGTGGGAATGGGTGAAGGTGGCCATATGCAAAGGCACAATCCGCCGGGGGATATGCAAATGATACATGTGGGGATGATGGCCCTAGGGGTGGGTAGCTTCCAAGGGGGTGGAATGGGAGACAGTGGGAGATGGGAAGGGAATTCTTCGGGGGCCGGGAATGACCCGATGATGGGGAGCGACTCTTCTAGGAAGTCGAGTCGTCGGGATGAATCCGAGGATGCTTCGGTGTCAAGCCCAAGCAAAAAGGCGAAGACGCAAGCACAACCCAAAGGGGCTACGAACAAATATTGGACTTGGGAGGAGGATATGGTCCTTATCCCTTTCCTTGCGGAACAAATAAAGGAAGGGCATAAATCCGATAAGTCGTTCAAAGCTTGCGCCTTCAATGCCACTGCGGCTCATATAAATGTGAAATTTAACAGGAACTACACCGGCGCCAATGTGAAGAATCACCTCAAAGTCCATCGGACTCGCCTCAAAGATGTGAAAGCTTGCATCGCAATTAGTGGCGCCGGGTGGTGTGATGAGGAGCAAATGGTGATAATGGAGCCGGAAGTTTATGAAACCTTTGCTGCGGTATGTCCTTCACCGTTTTATAGTTGCCGTCATCCTCTACTTGAAATTTTAAATGCAAGACGTATAATCATATGCCGTATTCGTGTAGGCAAACCCAAGACGCAAAGACTATGTCAATAAGCCCCTCCCGTGGTTTGCTAATCTCCAATCGATCGTAGGAGATAACGAGGCGATGGGGAATTATAGGAGGGTTGTGTACGAACCATTTGGAGCCCACACCTCGGATGGAGAAGGCGAGCATCATGCGAATGAGCCGTCGGAAGATGCATCAATAGATAACGAGGTATCTCCTACAATCCCCCCCGGCTACACCTACGGGTCATACTCCCCATGCTAGCCCCCCATCAGTGGGGAAAAAGAAATCCCGCAAACAACGCATATCGGACGTGCCATCCATAATGCTTAAGATGGTAAATTCGGTTGACAATGTTGCCGATGCGATAGGTCGTTCTCTCGGCCATTGGCATAAGGAATTGGGCGAATCAGTTTTTTCCCATCAAGAGTATCCGCTCGATATGTTGTCTAAGGTGTATGAAATTTGGCCGATCGCGAGCATGCCGGAAGGAAGTTTCTAGGGATGCCTAGGATAGATAGAGATATGAAGATAAAGATGATCATCGAGGAGCTTGCGACGGCACGCGGGGAAGGTAATGATGATGATGATGCTACCGATTCCATTGGGTGGTAAGTGAGTTGTGGTCAATGAAGAAAAGGTTGGTGGTTTTTGTAATATGTCTTGATACACTCTAATTATGTATGTTTTGGATGTGTGATGAATGGTCGGTATGTGCGAGGGCCAGGTTCATGTTGGTGTATGTCATATTATGATGATGGAAGGAGGGGTCATGAACAATTTAGTAACATGTATTATACTGTGTGGGTTAGGCTAGTAAGGACAATTTCAGCTTGAAGGGGTTATGGGCAGTATGAAGAGCATGTGACAATGATTATGTATTATTTTGGGTTGGATGAAATGCTCACTGAAGGGGTTATGGGGTTATGGTCAGTATGAAGGGCAGCTTGAAGGGGTTATGGGGTTAGTTGTTGGATACAACGATATAGGACTTATTGTTTGATGATGACAAACATTGGCGAACGATCTGATGTGTGTATTGAGTATTTGCAGGAGTGGCATGGACGTGATATCTGAACGATTACTAAGTCAAAGAGAAGGAGCGTTGCAATATTGTAAAGTGTGCGGCAAAGGGAGTTGCATGCAACCTTACTTCCTTTTATTAAGGAGCAAACTTTACATACTATTATTATTTCTTAAAGAGCTTAACTTAATATGCTTATAAAGTTTTTAACAGAAATATTAAAGTGCCCTTTCATGTTGGCTTTTTTGTTGGCAGGTTTTAAAAAACGATGTGGCCCAAAAGCAAGCACGCAGATATTAGATGAAGATCATTGCTATTAACACCGAAGATTCGGTGTGGGGAAGTGACAGCCCTCCCAAAAGAGGAAAGAAATTGAATTCAAACGTCACATCTCACTTCCTCTCTCTCCGTTTCTTTACAGATTTGGTAAACGGTCCCCTCCCAACACCGAAGCAGCCGGTGCATAGAGTCGTAACCTAGATGAATGGCAATTTGGTCAAACGAAAAGAGAAAGAAACCTAGTTCTAACACCCTATATAAAGCCTACAAGAAGCAAACAAGGGCGCACGGCTGAGAATAAAAAAAAATACAAGCTGCAAAAATCAATCATTTTACAAGGTGAACAAAAGGAGGCGCGGCCAAAAATCCAATCATCTCAATAGCAGCCGCACGGTTTGTTTTCAAGGGCCAAGAACTCCAAGCACGGACCAAGAACACCAAGCAACAGGGAGTTTTTTTTTCTCTTCTCTTGAAAAATTGATTTGAGTTTTTTTTATCATCCAAGAGAGCAACAGGAAAGTTTTTATTGGAAAGATCATCAATCAACAAAAAAAATACCACCCCAGCCGAATCATTGAAAGCAGCCGCATGTTTTGTGTTTCAGATGATTTTTTTTGTGGTAGCCGAATTTTGAGAAAGGGTCTTCTCCATTTTTTTTGTTGTTGAGAGCACTCAAAACATTAAAGAGCCTGTGCTCTTCAGTTTGATTCGGCCACTTCAAAACATGAAGATTCTTAATTTTTTTTTGGGTGAAGCATTAAAAACCCTTTCTTCACAGAACCTTTTGTGACTTCGGCCACATTCAAAACATTAAAGAGGCAATAATTCTTCAAGAGCACAGCTGGCCAATTATTTCTGAGAATGAGAAATCATCATTGTCAAAAGTTTGTGGGATTAAAAGTTTTGTTTTCTAACTGTGTTTGCATGTGCAGGCCAACAATTGAGGACTGCCGCACATCAAAATTCTAAGAGGGCAACACAAATCAAGGAGCCGAAATTTTGTTAAGAAGCTGGCCGTTTTTTTTCCTGCAAATCATCATTGTGCCAGAGCGTTCATCAACAAGCACTTGCCGCAATATCAGATTGTTGGGAACTCAATAGGAGTTCAATTGCCACAACTTGAGTTGCCGTTGCCGAGAGACTACTACTACTTGCCAGACGACGTCTGGCCCGTGCTGATTGACGAAGACGACACCGCTACACGATCTGAGCATTCTAAACTCTCTTGTTTATTATATTGTGTAGTATCTGTGTTAGTTCTTCGTAGGGGAAACATTACCTTTTGTGTTACCTTTTGGGGACCTGACGACTTTGGGAGTCGTCACGGAGGGAGAGCATCTGACTAGATTGATAGTGTAGATCACGTGGGGTGCGTACGAGCTAGGTGAGAGTAGATTTGGGATCTTGACTCATTGTAGCTGTACTTGATTACATATCTATCTAGTAGTTGCTTTCGGGGGCTGGAGTAGGTCGTGGGGACGACCGAACCAGGGTATATCTGTGCGTATCCTGTGATTGCTTTTTTATTGCACTGTCTGTGTCTATAACTGCGTGGGATTTCTCGTGGGTTGCACGAGAATTTTTATTAGCCTATTCACCCCCTCTAGGCTACGATCCTGATCCAACAAGTGGTATCAGAGCCAGTTTAGAGGATCTAGTCTAGATTTTTAGATGACCATGAATATATCTGATTGTGCTTTTGCTGAGGGTCAGTCTATAGCCCGTCCACCTAAGTTTAACGGTGTAGACTTTGCATATTGGAAGGCTAGGATGAAAATCTATCTAGTGTCTGTAGATTATGATGTGTGGGATATTGTTGAAAATGGTTATAGTCTACCCACTATTAAAATTGAAGACACTGTTATGAATAAGCCTAAAGACAAGTGGGATTTAGCTGATAAGAAACTTTATACTCTTAATGGTAAAGCCATGAATGCACTTATATGCTCTCTTGATAAATCTGAGTTTAATCGTATCTCACATTGTTTAACTGCGCAGGAAATCTGGCATACTCTGGAGGTGACACACGAGGGAACATCGCAAGTGAAGGAATCCAGACTTGCATTACTGAGCACAGAATACGAGAGCTTCCGCATGCTACCAACAGAATCTGTGAAAGAGATGTTTGCGAGGTTCACGGACATCGTCTACAAATCCAGTTCCCTCGGTAAGCCATACTCTAACCATGAACAGGTACGAAAGATCTTAAGGGCGCTACCAAGCTCGTTCAGGCCTAAAGTCACCGCTATTCAAGAAGCTAAGGACTTATCAATAATGAAAGTGGAGGACTTGATAGGCAACCTGATGTCACACGAGCTTGAGTTGCAGAGTATAGAAGCCATAGAGAAACCTATAGAGAAGACCAAAGCTTCCACACCATTAGCTCTTCAAGCTAACGACGACGATCTTGATGAAGAGCAAGCCCTAATGGTCAGAAACTTCAGGAGATACATTCAGACTGATCAAGGAAGAGCTGAGATGGGAAAAAGGTTCATTCGTTCTAATAATTCTAATTTTGGTAGAAATTCCTATGATCAGAAAGCTATTAATAGAAGTGAATGTTTTAAATGCAGGAAGAAAGGGCACCACATAAAAGATTGCCCACAACAACACACAGCTCAAGTTGCAAAAGGAAAAACGAAAGTGCTGACGTGGGACATGGATAGCGAAGCTGAGGAGGATGATGAGGAACATGAAGCCCACTCCTGCATGGCATTAATGGCCAAACACAATGAGGTAGGATCTCCTACTAAAGCTGAATTGTTAGAAATCTTGAAAGGAATGCAAAATACTATTAATGAGCTAGAAGCTGATGTGGATAGTTATAGGAATGATAACTTTGATATGCAACAATCTGAGTATGACATGTCTAAGGAAATTGAAAAACTGAAAACTGAAATTGTTGCATGTAACGCTACAATTGACATGTTAAATAAGGAGAAAGCTAGCTTGCCTGAAAAAATTGATTGTCTCTCATGTCCCTCTTTATTAAAGGATATTAGCATGTATAAGCTAGATAAGACAAAGCTCGAAGTTGAAAATGAATTGCTTTCTGAAAAGATTAACATGCTAAATCTTGAACTTAAAGAAAAAGCGAGGGATTTTGAAAAGAAAGAAGAGGAAAACAAGCGAGCTTTCATTAGTAAATGCACTTTGCTTGTGAACGAAAATGATCATTTGAAATCCAAAGTCACCACCCTAGAATTGTCATTAAAGAGATTTTCCATTGGAAAACAAAATTTAGACATTATTCTTGGAAATCAAATTTATGGCAATAATAGGCGCGGACTAGGATACGGTCTTAAAAATGTTGAAAAATCAAAATATAGAAAAGTTCACATTGAAACAACAAAGGTTGGAAATTTTCATGCTAAGTGCTTTACATGTGGATGCGTTGGTCATACTTCATATCGTTGCAAATATAGGAACAAAAACATTAAGTTCAAACAAATATGGGTTCCTAAATCTTTGATGACTAACGTGAGTGGACCTTGTTGGATTCCAAGGTCACACACGGCACCTCTTCTGTAGGTGGATGGAATTTTGACGAGGAGCGATAAATTGAATGTCTCATTACTTGTTAGCTCCTTAGTCAAACGGCGACGCGAAGGTATATCTCATTCTTTGAACTTAATGCATACCTTCATAGCATTTTAAAAACATTTTTGTGTGCTTGGATTTTCCTTCTTTTTTGTTTTTGTTTGCTTGATTGTTTTTAGTGTGTTTTTTAGTTCATTATAAATCCAAAAAAAAAAAATTTGAAAAAGACAAAATCAAAAAAAATGAGCTTATTGCATATCTTCCTCTTTGCATCATTCTAGTGATATAAATGAATGATGATCATATCCTTGTAGAAATTGTAGTATTATTATTTTTGGCTACATGCGTATGTTTTATTTCAATAATAGCCATGCCAAGTTCAATGCTTTAATAATATGATTTCTACACCTACTTTCACTTCCACGAATATTAGACTATGTCGTACTTTTGGAGATATTATTTATAAATATTGGAAAGTGAATGACGGATGATTATTAACTGAAAAATCTAAGGGATATGATGTGATTTGCCATGAATAAAAATTGAGCACAAAACAAAGGAAATGAATGTGAAAAAAAATTGTGAAAATTGCTCCGTATGAAAAATGGATACAATTCATGGCAAATACACTACCCACGAGTATCCAACATAAGCTTTATGGGTAATCTTTAGCGTTGGTGTTTTTACTCGTCAAGCAATGTCACCCCCACATCTAAGAGTCCTTTTAGGCTATGTTTTGGGGTATGATATCTTGAACTCATTTTTAATGAGGTGGGAAAATCAATCCTAGGTGATATAAAGTTATTTGGAAAATGTGGATTAGTTTTGGTTGAATTTGTAAAAGTATCTCCCTTTGTACTTCTATGTTTATTAATTGCACTTACATGATGGTGTAGAATTCTAATTGTCATTATCGTTGGATTTGAAGTGCTAATTATTGAATGACGACATGCAAATGCTAGTTATAGTTAATAATGCTCTCTTTTTACATGAGGTATGTCTTAATTTTCATGTACACACTTTTGATGATGACAAAGGGGGAGAAAAGTGTTGAAAGATTTGTGGTGTCAATGTTGGTTCAAAATACGGTATTATTGATTGAAGGGGGAGCATTGAAAATACATGAATATGGGGAGCTTGGAAAAAGGGGGAGCATGCTAATATATTGTGCATGCTAGAAATATATTGTGATTGCCTGCTTGTGTGCTTGAACATCATATATTATTTTGCATCATGATGATATTGTTGAAAACCGTTAAGTGCAAATCTTTGTTGGTTTGTCATCATCAAAAGGGGGAGATTGTTGGATACAACGATATAGGACTTATTGTTTGATGATGACAAACATTGGCGAACGATCTGATGTGTGTATTGAGTATTTGCAGGAGTGGCATGGACGTGATATCTGAACGATTACTAAGTCAAAGAGAAGGAGCGTTGCAATATTGTAAAGTGTGCGGCAAAGGGAGTTGCATGCAACCTTACTTCCTTTTATTAAGGAGCAAACTTTACATACTATTATTATTTCTTAAAGAGCTTAACTTAATATGCTTATAAAGTTTTTAACAGAAATATTAAAGTGCCCTTTCATGTTGGCTTTTTTGTTGGCAGGTTTTAAAAAACGATGTGGCCCAAAAGCAAGCACACAGATATTAGATGAAGATCATTGCTATTAACACCGAAGATTCGGTGTGGGGAAGTGACAGCCCTCCCAAAAGAGGAAAGAAATTGAATTCAAACGTCACATCTCACTTCCTCTCTCTCCGTTTCTTTACAGATTTGGTAAACGGTCCCCTCCCAACACCGAAGCAGCCGGTGCAGAAAGTCGTAACCTAGATGAATGGCAATTTGGTCAAACGAAAAGAGAAAGAAACCTAGTTCTAACACCCTATATAAAGCCTACAAGAAGCAAACAAGGGCGCACGGCTGAGAATAAAAAAAATACAAGCTGCAAAAATCAATCATTTTACAAGGTGAACAAAAGGAGGCGTGGCCAAAAATCCAATCATCTCAATAGCAGTCGCACGGTTTGTTTTCAAGGGCCAAGAACTCCAAGCACGGACCAAGAACACCAAGCAACATGGAGTTTTTTTTTCTCTTCTCTTGAAAAATTGATTTGAGTTTTTTTTATCATCCAAGAGAGCAACAGGAAAGTTTTTATTGGAAAGATCATCAATCAACAAAAAAAATACCACCCCAGCCGAATCATTGAAAGCAGCCGCATGTTTTGTGTTTCAGATGATTTTTTTTGTGGTAGCCGAATTTTGAGAAAGGGTCTTCTCCATTTTTTTTGTTGTTGAGAGCACTCAAAACATTAAAGAGCCTGTGCTCTTCAGTTTGATTCGGCCACTTCAAAACATGAAGATTCTTAATTTTTTTTGGGTGAAGCATTAAAAACCCTTTCTTCACAGAACCTTTTGTGACTTCGGCCACATTCAAAACATTAAAGAGGCAATAATTCTTCAAGAGCACAGCTGGCCAATTATTTCTGAGAATGAGAAATCATCATTGTCAAAAGTTTGTGGGATTAAAAGTTTTGTTTTCTAACTGTGTTTGCATGTGCAGGCCAACAATTGAGGACTGCCGCACATCAAAATTCTAAGAGGGCAACACAAATCAAGGAGCCGAAATTTTGTTAAGAAGCTGGCCGTTTTTTTTTCCTGCAAATCATCATTGTGCCAGAGCGTTCATCAACAAGCACTTGCCGCAATATCAGATTGTTGGGAACTCAAGAGGAGTTCAATTGCCACAACTTGAGTTGCCGTTGCCGAGAGACTATGTAACGCCCCGCTCCCCGGGATACCCGCTACGTACGAATCCGTATCAGGTATTCTCGAAGAGGCGGGTGTTACGAAGGAATTACAAAGTTTCAAAACACAAGCAGGCCCACTGCGCACTGCTGGGATAGTACCTGTAGCATTCCAGACATCACAGAAACACAAAAGATCCACCAACTCAAAACACCCGTATAACATATATATAAACCGTTCAATTACAATATCAATTACAAATCTCATATACAATGTATAACCCAAACTCACCCAAGTACAATACCACATCCCAAATCTCTCTCACATTCACCCCCACTCTCAAATCCAACCAACTGGGCTCGTGTGCCTCTGACTCCAAGATCCAACACCTGAAAAATATCAACGGGATACGTCACGGCGTGACCCAGTAGGATGTCCAAACCCAACTCACATGGTGCACACGGATGCAATGCACTAAGCACTAAATTGGAAACTATCTCATTGCATAACATGGCAACCTCGTATGAAAATGTAAATGACATCAATAACAAAACACCTACCTGCTGCAAGAGGAAAGCCTGCAAAACAAGTGAGTACCATAGATAGAGAAGTGAACCGCAATATCAAGAAACTGTAACCTCGCATTATAACATCATCCAAGTAAAATTACGGATATCAACATCTGTTATTGCTCTAAGTAGGCTTGAACTTACTAATAGTTATATACAATTCTTATTTAAATTTGAACGTTCACAAAGACTCATTTATTAAGTTAATGGAAAACACTCTGAAAATGGAACCAAATGGATTTGGAAATCAAAGTTTGCCTAAAGGGAGCTTGTGGAAACTTGTAGGTGATGATAATTAAGGTCCTACACTCTCTAAAGCTTCCAACTTGCAAGTTATCAAACCCCTCTTACTAACTTTTCATTTATAATTTTGATAAATACATTTTCCTCTAAACATGGAAAATTTAAGAGAAGTAGCAAGTAGAATTTGTGTAGCATTCCTAGCTTAAGTTTCTAATACTTCATATGTTATGGAAATGCTTACAAAAATTTCGGCAGAGTTTCTCTTGTATTTATCAAAGTTTTCAAATACAACATAAATAGTATTTAACAGAGAACATAGTATAATTATAACATCCCACCAACACCACCAACACCACTCTAAACATCAACATAACCCTATCCTTAAGAAACATGAATAATTTCACCAATACCAACATCAATATCATTAACATCACTACTAACAATAACAACAAGAATAACAAAATTTATTGACTAACAAACCACACCTTCCAACATACCACCGTTCAAGCACCAAATACATCCATGGCAACATCCATTCTTGAAAGTTAATCATCACATATATACAACCACAAATCATCCAAAAATGCTAAATGATGCTATGATGCATATGATGTACAAGTAATGCAAAGTAATGCAAAGCAATGCAATGCAAGGGGATCCCATGAATGAGCCGGCATGCACGTGCAAGTGATTCTACTCCGTTATCAACGTGGAGCCACCTAATGGTATCAAGAGGTTGTCCACGGCGACTTCACCCGCCTCCTACCGTGGCAACTTTGTCCATGCCCGTGCACTCCACCTTCGTGTCCTAATAATACCAAATCACCCATTCCACTTTCCGCATATATTCAACAACACATTGCCAATTTCCATTCTCAGTTCATTTCATGCAAATCTCATTTTTAAACCATTCAAAATTAAATAAAAAGCTCCCAAAATCCCAAAAGGGGACAATTTCACAATAGCTTCCACAAAATGAGAGCAATTTCATAAATGAAAGTGATTTCACAAAATACGAGCAATTATACTCCAACATGCTAAATATGAGTTCTTTCACATAACTAGCGGCACAAATCATTCAAGGGCATCATCAATATGAACATAGCAAATTGTGGCATCATACAATTCATTGCACCATACACGTTGCAACTATCCATAGCCAATAGCCAATTTTACATAGGCATTTCACTATCAAATATTTCTTATGTTCCATATCAAGGAATTGAGTAATAAGGCTTCCAACATGCTAAAAAGAGAGCAATTTCTCAAAATTAATGTAACAAGCTTTCAATTGCATCATGAGGCTTCCAACTGGTGTTTAGCTTAAGTTCCAACAAATAAAAGGTAGCCAATTAATCACTAAGTGAAGACTGGTATGATTGAGTTCTTACATGTTACAGATAAGTTGAAGAACATTTTGATGTGTGTTACATAACTGAGATTATAAACATCATCTCTTCATTTTGCGCATGAACCAAATATTACCAATTAAACTCAGACAAACCAAGAACTCGTTAAACTAAGAATCCTATTACCCCTAGCCGAAAACAATTGGATAACCATTTAATTCCACCACTCATACATTTAATACGACATTGTGTTTTATCATGATGATCAAATAGCATCTTTCATATTAGAAGATTTTTGATATATATCATTTTCACCAAGTTGAACACATGACACCACTCATTATTCCTACCTTTGCAGTTCTTATAGATTCATTTTCTTCTAGCTACAAGCTCCAACTTTTTATATCAGAACAACATAGAGCATTTTCCTCAGAACATGTGGTTGCATGTAATACAAATGTCTTATAAATGTTTTTAGATAACTAGTCGTGCCACACACAAAAGAAGAACAAATGTTTTTATATATTTAAGCATAACCTATGAAGTATGAGCAAGGACGCAGGATAAGGAGATGCTCGTCATGGGCACGAGGACACGGTGATACAACTATGTAGGGGCATCTATAACATATAATACACATCAAACTTTAGGATGCATTCCATTAAAAACAAAAGAAAGAACCATGTAAACTTTCAATAACAAAAACCTATAGCATCTAATCAAGTAACACAATCAAACAAAATATTGGAAAACAAAATCTAATCCATACATAATCTAGCTTTCAGCTATATTAACATAGTACCGGTTTAGTTTAGAAGGTTTTATGTGAGTATTATGTTAAAGAGATTTGTGGGTCTAAAGTGTCCGATACACGACCATTAGGTTTTACTCAAGTTGACATGGGTCTGATACGCAATCTTTTGGGTTTTTTTTAAATTGGACATGGCTTGGGAGCGCCGTATAATGTCGGATGAGTGTCATAAAGCGTTGGTGTATGACACATGTTTGACATGAACATCACACTCATTTAGGAGTATATGTGTTTCATATAGTAGAATTCAAGCAGAAAATTATAAAGTTCTCTACATATTTAAGTATATCTTAATCATTCTAACATAATATAAAATCATCATCTCACAATAGAACTGCAATCCTTATCCCAGCTAGACGAGGTATGTTTTTATGTATCCTTCTTTTAGATTATTCTTGCCAAGTCGACACATCAGTATACTTTGTTACGCATCAGACCTAATTTAACTTACACAAATAGCCATGAAGATACACGAGTGCATATGCCTAAACTAGTTGGAATGGCATCTATTCTTCTACACTAGCTGGCTTAACCTGGGATACATATCCACATAGAAATAGTTCAATTTCTGTTTGCAGATTATTTTGACATAGCATCATGCTTTGTTGTTTACACCACTTTTTGCTAACGTATCAACAACAATTTTCATAGAGGATGCAATAAATTAAAGCATGAGAGAGGAGGTTGGACTCCTACCTCATTAGAGAAGCAAACCCCCTATCAATTGGAGAGAGCCCACCATCTTCAAGCTTCAAGCCCTAATCCTCTTCCAATTTGATGAAACCCTCCCAAGCTCCATGAAATTCACCATGAACCCATCATCCATCTCCAGAATCCCAATTCTCCTCTCCAAACCCAAACCCTAACCAAAGCCCTCTTCCAATTTCCTCTTCCTCTCTTCCATTTCTTTCATTCTTTTTCTCCTTTTTTTTGTAAGGTAAAAATTCGGCGGCAGCAAGAGGCCATTCGGCCTGGGGGGAATGAAATCGACAGCATGGGATGAAGGGGAGGGTTGATTTCAGCAGCATGGAGGAAGAAGGGGAAGTCGACAACAGGGGGATCTCGGCCTTCTCTTCCTTTCTCTCCTTCCTTCCTCTTTCTTTCTTCCTTCAGTTTTCCGCTTTTAATTTTTGGCCTGAGATCACGTTGGCAACCTGGGAGCTTTGGCCTTAGTGGGTGGAAATGAAATTTCGGTAGGCTGGCTTGGGGAAAGGGAATGGAGAAAATAAATGAATGAAAGGGAAAGACTTAATAAGAATAATGTAGAAGGGGTATGGTTTTAATTAAATAAGCCATTATCTCTCTCTAGAAGCCTCTTATTACAAGCTTGCCATTCTCATTCTATCATCTCTGCTTCCTCTTTCATTGATGAATTCGTTATCTATAGCATAACCTCTAGATAAATAAAATGAAGTGCAAATGGTTGTGTGCTGAAGATCATGTATATATACAGATTTGATCAATTTGTACTATTAACTGTTTTGTATCCTATGATTTAAGTTTCATGTGGAAGTTATCTGTGAGAGATGAATCCAATTAATTAGCATAAATATGATTGAGGTGCACTTGACTCTTGTCAGACACCACTTTACCCAAAATCTTATGCTTATTTTTGTGGTTTGTGGATGGACAACAATAACTATCAACCAAACCTTTTCATCTTACACTCCTTGCTGTGAGTTGTTGGACCTGGCGGAAAGGACTGGAAAGATGACTTGTTTGCAAAGTCCAAACATATGCAAGGACAATATTTTAAGTATCCAATAATGAGCAGCTTGAACCCAAGATCTAGCAAAATTTGGTTTCTCCGAGATACTCCACTTTCAATCCAAGCCCAACTCTAGCTACAAAAATTACCTTAGGGCTCCAACAAAAGAATACTAATTACATCACCAATAAGAACACCCAAACATCAATAATAATAATATCGTAATAAGAATGACACAAAAATTAGTATCGCTACACCAATACACATGCATTCACTTATAGATATCCAAATCATATCATATAATTATAGTAATTTACTATGCATACAACAAAATTACCATTCCCACACATTACTATATACATCGTACGTATAGGACAGTAGAGCCATTACAGACTACTACTACTTGCCAGACGACGTCTGGCCCGTGCTGATTGACGAAGACGACACCGCTACACGATCTGAGCATTCTAAACTCTCTTGTTTATTATATTGTGTAGTATCTGTGTTAGTTCTTCGTAGGGGAAACATTACCTTTTGTGTTACCTTTTGGGGACCTGACGACTTTGGGAGTCGTCACGGAGGGAGATCATCTGACTAGATTGATAGTGTAGAGCACGTGGGGTGCGTACGAGCTAGGTGAGAGTAGATTTGGGATCTTGACTCATTGTAGCTGTACTTGATTACATATCTATCTAGTAGTTGCTTTCGGGGGCTGGAGTAGGTCGTGGGGACGACCGAACCAGGGTATATCTGTGTGTATCCTGTGATTGCTTTTTTATTGCCCTGTCTGTGTCTATAACTGCGTGGGATTTCTCGTGGGTTGCACGAGAATTTTTATTAGCCTATTCACCCCCCCTCTAGGCTACGATCCTGATCCAACATTAGTAACATGTTTTTTTTGGCTGGACACTTTCCTACTTTCTCAATGATGGATGCAATGCTTATGGCTTCTTTTTGTTGCTGTTCACATTATCCCACTTGCATACTGAAGACTGAAATGCTTAGGGGAAGGTTGAATTGATCACATATTTATGAAATTTTTTTTATGCTTCATTGTGTTGATGATCACAGTATCATAGCTGACACTGAATTCTGAAATGCCTAGGGGAAGCTTGTAGGCAGTTTGAATTGCAATCACATTGAACATGATTTTTTTCCTCCATTCTGATGTTTCTCACACTATCCTATCTGCACACTGATGGCTGCAATGCGTAGGGGCAGTTTGAATTGAAAACAAATTGAAAATGTTTTTTTTCTTCAATGAGTTGATGATCACATGATCCTAGCTGACACTGAATTCTGAATTTTTGTGCATGCTTTGCTTTGTGTATGCTTGTGAATTTTTGGGCAGTCTAAGGATTTTTTGTGCATGCTTTGTGTTTCTGATCCCAGTAGACTAGCTGCACACTTTAAGTCTGAAATGCATCTGTGCAGTTTGAATTGCAATAACTTGAAACTGTATTATTTTGTCTGCATTGCTTTGGTGATCCCATTATCCCTGCTGCCCACTAAATGAAATGAAAATGTATTTGCTGAACCCATATGTGATCAATACACTTGTTGCTGAATCCATTGAGTTGCAAACTAAATGAAAATGTATTTGAGAATGAAACTGTATTTGCAAACTACACTTGGGACAGTTTGAAGTTCAATACACATGTGTGCAGCTTCATTGTGTTGTTGATCACATATTCCTAGCTGCACACTGAAGTCTGAAATGCTTAGGGGAAGTTTGAATTGCACACATATTGAAAATGTATTTTATTTTGCTTCATTTTGTTGGTGCTCACAGATTCCTACTTGCACACTGATGGATCAAATGCTTAGGGTCAGTCTGAAGTGCAAACAAATTGAAATTGTATTTTTTTGGCTTCATTGTTTTATTGATCACATTATCCTAGCTGCACACTTCAGTATGAAGTGCTTAGGGGCAGATTGAAGTGGAAAATGGTTGTGAAATTTTTTTTTGCTTCATTGTGGTGGGTAGCACAGTCTACTACTTGCACACTGATGGCTGAAATGCTAAGGTCCATTTTGAAGTGCAATCACATTGAAAATGTATGGTTTTTTGCTTCATTGTGTTTTTGAACACATTATCATACATGCACACTGAAGTCTGAATTGCTTGTGGGAAGTTTGAATTGCAATCACAGTGAAAATCCATTGAGTTGCAAACTAAATGAAAATGTATTTGAGAATGAAACTGTATTTGCAAACTACACTTGGGACAGTTTGAAGTTCAATACACATGTGTGCAGCTTCATTGTGTTGTTGATCACATATTCCTAGCTGCACACTGAAGTCTGAAATGCTTATGGGAAGTTTGAATTGCACACATATTGAAAATGTATTTTATTTTGCTTCATTTTGTTGGTTCTCACAGATTCCTACTTGCACACTGATGGATCAAATGCTTAGGGTCAGTCTGAAGTGCAAACAAATTGAAATTGTATTTTTTTGGCTTCATTTTTTTAATTGATCACATTATCCTAGCTGCACACTTCAGTATGAAGTGCTTAGGGGCAGATTGAAGTGGAAACACATTGAAATTTTTTTTGCTTCATTGTGTTGTGTAGCACAGTCTCCTACTTGCACACTGATGGCTGAAATGCTAAGGTCCATTTTGAAGTGCAATCACATTGAAAATGTATGGTTTTTTGCTTCATTGTGTTTTTGAACACATTATCATACATGCACACTGAAGTCTGAATTGATTGTGGGAAGTTTGAATTGCAATCACAGTGAAAATGTTTTTTGGGCTGCATTCTGTTGGTGCTCACAGTATCCTAGCTGCACACTGATGGCTGAAATGCGTAGGTGCAGTTTGAAGTGAAAACAAAATGAAAATGTATTTTTTTGCTTCAATGTGTTGTTGATCGCATTATCCTAGCTGACACTGAAGTCTGAAATGCTTAGGGGAAGTTTGAATTGCAAACATATTGAAAATGTATTTTTTTGTTTCATTGTGTTGGATATCACAGTCTCCTACTTCCACACTGATGGCTGAAATGCTAAGGGCAGATTGAAAGTTGAAAATGTAGAAAGTTTTGCTGCATTGTGATGGATATCACATTATCCTACTTGCACACTGATGGCTGACATGCTTAGGGCCAGTTTGAAGTGCAAACCCAGTGAAAATGTATTTTTTTTGCTTCAATGTTTTGGTGATCCCAGTATCCATGCTGCACACTTTATGTCTGAAATGCTTATGGGCAGTTTGAATTGCAATCATGTTTTTGGATTTTACTGTCGCTTTTATTATTTTTGCTTTTTCTTTTACAATGCTGATTTGTGCATGCTGTCGGCACCAATGACACCGTCATCCTATATAATCGATCTTAGGTATGCCCTCATCACATACTTCTCTTTACATTTCTCTGTATCCCAACTAATTACATTATACTGCTTCATTGTGTGTATCTCTTTGCTTTTATAGATACAGATGAGTGCAGGATCAAGCGCATCATTTCGCTCCCGCCATCAGGCTTCACATGATGCTGATGAATTTATGGACATTTCCAAGGTGTGCCACTGTGGCCTGAGTTCGCCATTGATGACATCTAGGACCCCTACCAACCCCGGCAGGCGATTTTGGGGTTGTCCTGCTCGCGGCAAAAAATGTGATTTCTTCGTCTGGAAAGACCCACAGCCGGTCAATGCTGCGACAGCTAGAGGGGCCGGGGCACGAGGAGATATTTCTGCAGTTCCTTTGTCTGATAGGTACTTGTTAGAGATAGATGGTAGGTTGGATAAGGTAGTAGGAGTACTTGGGAGAATAACGTTTTTGTTGTGTTGTCTGGTAGTTCTAATGGTTTTAGGGTTAGTGTTGATTTATTTAAAGCTCGACTGAGTGGCATGTATGATACGCTATGCGCAGTATGTAACTCAACATTGTCTGTTACGCTTTTTGTGTATTGCGGTCGACAACAGTATTGTCAGTATATGAGTAGTGTTTTTATTGGTTTATGTATTCATTTTTTAAGCAGATGCAGTGTGTTTTTATTGAGGCTGTCACTGTTTTGCAAAGTAAGAATGTAATTTTCAGAAATCATTGTGGTTGTGCTCACTCTCCTCTTGCTGCACACTAATTTCTTATCTGAATCTGGTCAATTTGGGTTGCATCCCGGATGAATCAGTATTTTTTTGCTTCATGGGGGTGTGAACTTAACCTATACTCACCCACTCCCTACCATACTCTACTTTCACACTTTCCCTCATCAACTTTCCCAACCCAAAAGAACACAAGAAAGTTGGTTGGGACCCACCATCCACTACCATATCCACTTTCCCCACTAACTTTCCTATCAAAAGAACACAAAACCAACTTTTTCTCTCTCCTAGATTCCTCCATCCCTCAACTATCCCAATTCCCCCTTCCACCCAAAAGAACAGGCCCTCAGATGCATGATCGGTTTCAACTTCTAGGGGAAATATAAGTTTATCCAAGGACTTGTTTCGGGTCGTCAAAATGTGAGACGGAGGTTTGCCGCTTCTTGCTAGGGTTTATCTGGTAATTTTCTATGGTTTTTAATGAACATGTCAAGTGAATCCTTGGCTGGGCCTAGTTGCGTTGGCTCGTTTCCCATGGCTGTTTTAAAAAGTACCCAAGGCATGCAGTAACTAATGATGTCTTCCTATCAACTCACCTTGGAATGTAAGTATGAAGCCATTTTCCAGTGGTTTTTGTTTATTATTTGTTGCTTTAGATCTTGGTGTCAATGTGGAAAATTTCAGTGTTTTGGATTTCAGCCTAGCAGCCGGTAGCCAGATATGTGGTGTTTGATATTTTGCTGAGAAGTTCATATGTTTCGTATTGGACGTTTAAAAGCTTGCTAGGGTTTTCAAAATAAGATGGGCCTGCTCTAAGCCCTCATTGTACCGCAACATACAATGTATCGTTCCGTTTCAGTCTGAAGTGTTGATTGTGATCTGTGCTTGAAAATTGGGGGGAATGGTCCAGTGCTTGGATGATTCGCTTGCGATGTTGGCAGGGGCGGAACTGTAGATCAATGCACTCTTCTTCAGCCAAAAAAAAGGTTACTGTGTGTGAAGTGGAGCCAACGAAATTAGTAACAATAAAAAATTTGTTTACTGTTGTAAACTTGGCGGCTATGGAGACCATAGCCCTATATTTATAGTGGTAGGGTTACATAATGGGTGGATACCCACTAACGGGTAGGCCCACCAAGAAGCCCGTTTATAACACTTCCCCTTATCCATCCATTGTTGTAAGCCATGGTGAACACTTCAGGGTTCATGAAGCTTGTTTGATCATGGGGTTGGAGATACTTCTGGATCTCTAAGTTTAAGAGTGCTTGCCTCATTAAAACCTTTGCCAAGGAAAACCCAGTGGGAAAAACCTGTGGCTAAGGGAAAAGAGTACAAGTCTCTGTAACTTCCCCTGATCGATGGATAACATCAGTGGTGGATACTTCTGGATCCTGAGTTAATGTGGCTGCCTCGTTAAAACCTTTGACTGTGGAAAACCCAGTGGGAAAAACCAACAGTCAAGGAAAAAGAGTACAGCACTACGTTAACTCCCCCTGATAAGTTCAAGCTTCAGGCTTGTACATCTCTCAGCTGTCTCATCCCAATTCCTAGTACAAGTTTTCTAAAGGTACTGCGAGGCAAAGCTTTAGTGAATAGGTCAGCCAGGTTGTTGCAGGACTGGATCTGCTGGATGTCGATCTGGTTGTCCACTTGCTGTTCATGCGTCCAGAAGAGCTTGGGGGAAATGTGCTTCGTCCTGTCACCTTTGATGTAGCCACCTCGTAGTTGAGCGATGCATGCAGCATTGTCTTCGTACATGGTAGTAGGCCCAAGATCTCCCGTCTTCAGGCCGGTGGTCTTGAGGATGTGGTTGATGACTGATCGAAGCCAGAAGCATTCTCTGCTAGCTTCGTGGATCGCGATGAGCTCAGAGTGGTTGGACGAGGTCGCTGTGGATGTCTGCTTCACGGATCTCCATGAGATGGCCGTCCCACCGTATGTGAATACGAAACCGGTCTGGGACTTTGCGGTATGTGGGTCGGACCTGTATCCCGCATCTGCGTAACCGACCAGGTCGGCGGATACACCTTTCTTGAAGTATAGTCCCATGTCTACAGACCCTTGGAGGTAGCGCAGAAGTTGTTTCACTCCGTTCCAGTGGCGCTTTGAGGGCGCTGAACTGTATCTGGCTAGTAGATTTACTGCGAACGCTATATCGGGACGCGTGCAGTTTGCCAGGTATAGGAGTGCTCCAATTGCACTTAAGTAGGGTACTTCAGGACCCAGTGTTTCCTCCCCCTCTTCCAGCGGTCGGAAGGGGTCTGTTTCAACATCCAATGATCTGACAACCATTGGTGTGCTAAGCGGATGACATTTGTCCATAAGAAAGTTCTTCAGCACTTTCTTTGTATATGTCGA
The DNA here is from genome assembly GCA_030789695.1 of Scilla litardierei. Classification (NCBI taxonomy): domain Eukaryota; kingdom Viridiplantae; phylum Streptophyta; class Magnoliopsida; order Asparagales; family Asparagaceae; genus Scilla; species Scilla litardierei. The sequence goes on along the minus strand of CM061138.1, from coordinate 38,594,521 downwards.
TTGGTGTAACAGGATTCCTCCGCTTAAATGTTCAATTTGTAGCCCTAGGCAAAACTTCGTTTTGCCGAGGTCTTTCATCTCAAAAGTCTGTGTGAGACTTTTGGATATCTCATCTATCTCTGCAGGAGATCCGATGATGTTCAAGTCGTCTACGTAGACGGCGATAATTACGAATCCTGTTCCCTTTGCTCGTATGAAGATGCAAGGGCAGACTTCATTTGTTGTGAATCCTTGTTGCACTAGGAATTCACTCAGCCTGTTGTACCACATTCTACCTGACTGTTTGAGACCATACAGTGATCTCTGGAGTTTGACAGAATAGACGTCCCGAGGTCTTTCTGTCATTTTTGTCGGTAGTTTGTATCCGTCTGGGATTTTCATGTAGATGTCCTTATCTATATTTCCGTATAGGTATGCAGTCACAACGTCCATGAGCTGCATATCCAGACCTTCCTTCGTGGATAGGCCTATGATGAAACGGAAGGTGATCGCGTCCATGACCGGAGAATAGGTATCGTCATAGTCTATTCCTGGTCGTTGGGAAAAACCTTGTGCAACAAGGCGCGCTTTATAGCGCACGATCTCATTATTCTCATTTCTTTTTCTCACGAATACCCATTTATATCCCACAGGTTTAACACCTTTTGGTGTTAGGACTACAGGTCCAAAGACTTGGCGCTTCGAGAGTGAGTCCAGCTCTACTCCTATTGCCTCGTTCCACTTTGGCCAATCCTCTCTGCGTTTACATTCTGCTAGAGAGCGTGGATCGGTCTCATCGTCGTATTCAGTGACGTGAGTGGCAATAATGAGCGCGAAGTTATCATCGATGATTGTGCTTTTTCTGTCCAGTACCTCCCCGGTACGTACATAGTTTAATGAAATTTCTCCTATATTTTCCTCTTCAGGGGTTGTTAGGAGTGGAGAGGTAGCTGGGCTGAGCTCAGCATCCTGTGGTGGTATCGTTATTGTTGCTCCAGGATTTTTCCTCTTTCGAGGATTCTTATCTTTGGAGCCTGGGGGTCGTCCTCTTTTTTGTTGAGGTACGACCGCTTCTGCTGCAGGTGGATTGCATCCATCTTTGGGTATGTCAATCCTAGCTGGCGTATTTGCAGCAGGGACGTGTGATCTGACAATCTTCTGGTTGTCAGTGAATTTATCCGGTAAAATGTGAACTGTGTTCTGAATTTGAAGGATCTTCAGGATCTCTTCTTCACATTGATTTGTGCGCGGATCAAAATGGGATAAGGTCTTTGTGTCCCATGTAATGGTCTTTGAAGCTTCTGGCTTCTGTGTGTTAATGCCTAGTTTTGGAAAAATGCTTTCATCAAACTCACAATCTGCTAGACGCGCTTTAAAGGCGTCCCCTGTAAGGGGTTCGAGGTATCTAATGATCGATGGTGAGTCGAAACCAATATAGATACCAAGACGCCGTTGAGGACCCATCTTGGTCCTCTGCGGTGGTGCTATGGGGACATAGACAGCACATCCGAATATCCTCAAGTGAGAGATATCGGGCGGGTTCCCATATGCAAGTTGCATCGGAGAATAAGATTGACTACCTGACGGTCGTAATCTTATCAGCGATGCAGCGTGCAGTATGGCATGTCCCCATGCACATACCGGCAACTGGCATTGCATTAACAATGGTCTAGCGATCCATTGTAGTCTCTTTATGAGAGATTCGGCCAACCCGTTCTGGGTGTGAACATGAGCTACAGGATGTTCAACTTCTATGCCGGTTGCTTGGCAGTAGTCTAGGAAGACTTGTGAGGTGAATTCCCCAGCATTGTCCAGACGCAATTTCTTGATCTGGTTGTCTGGGAAATGTGCCCGCAATTTTATAATTTGTGCAAGTAGCTTTGCAAAGGCTACGTTGCGGGTGGACAAGAGGCACACATATGACCATTTTGAAGATGCGTCGATTAGTACCATGTAGTACCTGAATGGTCCACTTGCGGGGTGAATAGGCCCGCAAATGTCACCATGTATTCTCTCTAGGAAGCTTGGAGACTCAGAGTCCACCTTCAGGGTGGATGGTCTCGTAATCAATTTCCCTTTGTAACAAGGGGGGCAAGGATTTGCACCCTTCCGAAGTAGCGTCAGGCTTTTCGGATTAATTCCACGGGATTGGGATATGATGCGACGCATCATATTCCTTCCAGGGTGTCCTAGTCTATCGTGCCAGAGTTTGAATTCTGGTTGATTTTGGCACTTCTGGTGCTCCAAAGTGTTTGCTTCCATTGCTCTGATCCTTGTGTGGTAGAGACCCGACGGGAGTCCCTCGAAACGTTCGACGGTGTTTTTAGCACCGTTTTTATGGAACGTTACATCAAGGTATTCACTGTTTCCTTTGCTCACCGTTTCTAGGTGGTATCCGTTTAAGCGGATATCTTTAAAGCTCAACAGGTTCCTATGTGAGCTAGGGGAGAGAAGGGCATCTTTTATGAGTAGTTTTGTACTATTGGGGAGCATAAAATGTGCTTCCCCTGATCCTTCAATGATACTTGATGGACCGGAAATCGTATTTACGGTGCCATCGTATTTATTAATGCTTTGAAAAAAGCAGATGTCTTGGAGGATCGTGTGCGTAGAGGCACTGTCCACTAGGCATTTAAAGTCCATCTATTTTAAAGAAAAGTCGCAGTATAAGGAAAAAACACAAAGGTATATACTACGAAAATTAAATTGATGTCTGAAAAAGTACTTAAAACATGCCAGAGATAAGCAGATAAATTGTTTCTCAAAAGGAAAAACTACAATGCATATAAAGTAGATAAATGTCCTCAGTCGAGCAGGTCATCGTTGGAGAAGTCCTCGGCGATGAACCTGATTGGTGCCAGGTTTTCTTGAACCGCCAGGTTTGTCTCAGCTTGCTTCTGGCTTGCTTTGTACAACTCCTGAAGGTGGCGTGGAGTACGACAATTTCTGGACCAGTGTCCAGTCATGCCACACCTGTGGCATTTATCTTCCCAGTCCTTTCTGGGGGCAGAAGTCTGGCCGTCGTCTTTTCTCTTCCACACATTTTTCTTCTTCCCCTCTTGGTTGTTTCTTGGAGGGGGTCCTCGAGCCTGCTTCTTCATGGTCTTGCCCTTCTGGGGTTTGCCTTTGAAGTTGCCCCTTTTCTTCTGGAAGGAGCTGTGGTGCGCTTCAGGCGCAGGAGCAGTGCCGGTAGGGCGTGAGTTGTGGGTGGCCAGAAGGAGGTCACGATTCTGCTCTGCCATCAGAAGGCATGAGAGAAGCTCAGAGTATTTTGTGAACTTTCGTTCACGATACTGTTGCATCAGTATGACATCCTTCTCATGGAAGGATGTATACGTCTTCTCTAACATGCGTTCCTCCGTCACCTTTTCACCACACAACTTCAGGCGTGAGGTGATGCTAAAGAGTGCCGAGTTGTACTCGGCAATAGACTTGAAGTCTTGGAGACGGAGGTTCTCCCATTCATATCGCGCTCGAGGTAGGATAACATCCCTTTGATGTTTATACCTGTCCTCGAGGGCGGTCCACAACTCATACGAGTCCTCCACCGTTAGGTACTCGGCCTTCAGGGTCCGATCGATATGGCGTCTGATATAGATAATTGCTTTCGCTTTATCTATGTCAGAAACCTTATCGCCTAAGGCGATGGCGTGACTCAATCCCTGTGCTCGCAGATGGAATTTTATATCCAGCTGCCAGCTTAAGTAATTCTTTCCTGAAGCATCCAAAACGTCGAAATCGACGCTCGCAATTTTGGCCATTTATTACTCTAGCATGTAAAAAGATAGCATTAATTAGATATTTTGCGCAAAAATAAATAATCAAGCACATCAGACATAAATATTTGCTGCGTGGATCGGCTAATCACCATAAATAATTACAGTCCATTACAGTCCCAAAAAGAAAGAAAGTACAACTCGGGAACCCCCGTGGGGCCCCTATTCTTCTGGAATAGTCCTTCATCTTCTTGAAGCGTCCGCCGGGCTTGTAATTTTACAAAATTATCCTCACTACATTTTTCTCTCAAAAGGAAAATAATGCATGAAAAATAAAAATGGTGATAAACTAGCCGATCCAAAACCACAGCAAATATTAACCATTCATCGCAGGCAGTTATAATGCAGCAGGCATTATCACAGGCAGTTTATACATCGCAGGCAATTTTATTTATTCATCACAGGCAGTTTATAATGGAAAATGAAATCTACCGTTTAAAAATTATTGGACCACTAGGCAACGTCATGCACCGTTAGGTTAGTTGACTAACGGCAGAGCGGTCGCAGGATCTTCTTAATTTTTAAACGTTTTTTAAAGAAAATCATAAATCCAAATATAATTTGCGATGAGTAAAAATCACATGCATTTTGGTCCAGATTTTAACGAGAAAAAAATCGCAATAAATCTGAAAAAATTTTGAAAATTCGAAAAAATTTTCTGGGTCAGAAACCCTAGTTAGGGTTTTGGGGTACTCACGCCGGGCCCGTACCCGCTACTGGCGGGCGGGCCCGTTTGCCGCATCAGGCGGCGGGGAGGGGGGGGGGGGCCCGCCGCTGCAGGCGGCGGGGAGGAGGGGGGGGGGGGCCCGCCGCGGCAGGCGACGGGGGTTGCCCGCCGCTGCAGGCGGCGGGGAGCCCCCGCCTGCGGCGGCGGGGGTTGCCCCCGTCGCTGCAGGCGGCGGGGGTTGCCCCCGTCGCTGCAGGCGGCGGGGGTTGCCCCCGTCTGCGGCGGCGGGGGTTGCCCCCGCCGCTGGCGGCGGGGGTGCCCTGCCGCTGCAGGCGGCGGGGTTGCCCCCGCCGTTGGCGGCGGGGTTGCCCCGCCGCAGCAGGCGACGGGGAGCCCCCGCCTGCCGCGGCGGGGTTGCCCCGCCGCAGCAGGCGGCGGGGGGGGCCCCCGCCTGCCGCGGCGGGGGTTGCCCCCGCCGATGGCGGCGGGGGTGCCCCGCCGCTGTAGGCGGCGGGGTTGCCCCCGCCGTTGGCGGCGGGGTTGCCCCGCCGCAGCAGGCGGCGGGGAGCCCCCGCCTGCCGCGGCGGGGGTTGCCCCCGCCGGCGGCGGCGGGGGATGCCCGCCGCTGCAGGCGGCGGGGAAATCCCCGCCTGTAGTGGCGGGGGGGTTCCCGCCGCCGCAGCGACGGCGGGAAGGCCCCCGCCGCTGCCGGCGACGGGGGGGGGGGGTCGGTGAACCCTATTTCGGGTTTGGGTGATTTTTGGGGAAAAACAACGGGTAAAAATCCGATTTTTAGTGGAAAAAACCCAATTTTTTCTTCCAAAAATACGTTTTTTAATTGAAAAAGGGTGATTTTTAGCGATAAAAACGGTGTTTTTAATCGATTGAGCCAAAAAGAATTAAATCACCACATATGCGCATATACAAAATTTAGATCTAGAGAGAAAGTTACCTCTAGATCCTACCCGCCGGATCTAGCGACGTTCGGTGAAGGAAGCCCGTTCGCGTCGCGTCCGTTCGTCGCGTCCGTCCGTCGGCAGGGGTTCGGCTTAGCTTTGAGCGTGCTGATAACGTGTTGTAAACTTGGCGGCTATGGAGACCATAGCCCTATATTTATAGTGGTAGGGTTACATAATGGGTGGATACCCACTAACGGGTAGGCCCACCAAGAAGCCCGTTTATAACATTTACTTATTTTTATGTTTGTTAATTACAAGTTATAACGCAAGCGTGCCAATAAAAAGTTTACATGTGGGTTTAATATCTAAGAAGAGACTGAGCGATAGAACTGGTGTCATGAATTGGTTTGTATAGCCATGCTTAATATTTACTTGATAATCAAATTCCTCTCTCATACTCTGTTACGTCTAGAGATTAAACGTTGAGCGAGAGAATCTATAGCCTTGGCTGTTTATATCATTTTCCAATGAACCTTACGAGGCCGAGACTGCGTTCAGTGAGCTGAGCCCATTGGAATGTTAATTAGAATGAAATTCCAATGCCATTGTTTTCTTTTTAGCAGTACCTGACATTCTAAAAATGAGATGTGATATCCTGCGTGTTACCTGCATCGCATTTTACTCGAAAACGAGGGCGCAAACAGTACTGACATTCTAAACCAAAGAAGAAGAATTTTTTTTATAAATACACCAATAGTCTACCATTACTCACAGTTTCTTCCATGCATATTTAAGAACATAACATTACAATCCCATGATCTTAGCATAGTATATAAAATTAGGCCAACGCATAGCAATTACAACACGAATAGATAAAATTACAACCTTGGAATATAATAACGGCCAAATAAGCATATAAACTAGGCTTCCCCGGTATGAAGCTTAGCATTGTCTTGTGCCACTAGGCCGGCTCTTGGATAGCTTCATCGGTGAAATCTCCCCAGATACCTGATATGCATTTCATCAAACATCAAACAAGAAAACACCAATTAGCAATGGTTGTTCGGCAACTATTTCTCATATTAAGAAAATATATACATATAAAAAGAGCATGGTAAGAAAGCAAAAGGAAAATGATATAATATGAGATAGCAATGACATGTATATATGAAAGTTCATGTGAAAAGGACTAACTAATAAGTGTAAATATTTTCTGCCTACTACAACATAAGATGGCGACCAAGGCCAGTATGAATAAAGTCTATCAATGCTACTAACCTGGCAAACTTAGTCTAGTACCAAGACCATGTCCGAATTCACAATACATGACACATAGTATACCTTATCTTCGGTATCTACTTTTCGCGTACACATCTAGGCAATGGTCAATGCTCTCCCCCACTTTATGTAACTATGAAGTGTGTGTCAATTGAATATGATGAACAAAGTTACTCCAGCACATTCTACAACAACATACTACTCCAATCAAAGTTACTCCAGCACATTCTGCAACAATAGACTACTCCAATCACACGTGCCAAGTGATATGATAAGTCAGCAATGATATACCAAGTCCAATTAGTTCTGTCTGTAACAATCCGTTTATATCCATAAAGCCTAATCAATCAATTGGTCTATTATATGCAATTTTATGATGGTTTATATGTCAAAAGGTCTCGTAATACAGGCTAGTGCACCATGATTACTTTAGAAATTTATCAGAATACTCACTAAATAAATTTAAACAAGTATAAAATAATTTTCATAGAAAACAAATATTTTTAACAATTAACTAATGAGTTTTATCTATCTTTTAATTTAAAAACAAATTTTCTATTATAAAAAGGAAATACATTTATTACTTGGAAATACATATATCAGATTTTGAAGCACGAGATAACAACACATTTCTTATGACTAAAAACATGTCATAATATTTTTATATTTTAGTTTTATAATTATTGGCACATTTTTTATCTATTTTCTAAATGAAATATAAATAACGATAAGTAAGAAAATTTAAATACATGGAAAATACTGATTTTGATGATAAAGGTGATTGGATGGTCTCGGTGCCTTGTAAGACTTCATGGCAATTTTTATTTATTTTAATATTTTAATATTTTAATATTTTACCTTTTTCCTTTTCTTTTCCTATTCTTTTTTGTTTTGTATCCTTATTTCTATCTTCTCATATTCTTCTATTCTCTCCTCTATTTTTTGTTTCTACATGCGAGGACGTGTGGGAGGGAGGGATGGAGACCGTGAATGGACGAGAGATGGTGGCTGTCGCACTTTCAGCGAAGGAGCGGCAACGCGACTATATGTTTTTTTTTTTTGGGGGGGGGGGGGGGGGAGTGAGATTGTGTAGAGAGCGAATAAGTAGATGATGGATGTGGGTGGTGATGATGATGGTGGTGATGAGGAAAGGGGAAGGTGCGTGAGGAGGAGAGGGTTACATGGGCCATTTTGGAGCAAACAACGTTGGTGGCTATGGATGACCGGGGGTGGGGGTGAACTGCCACAAGAAAAATAGAGGTAGAGGGAGATTGTGAGAGTTTGAGAGTTTGTGTGGTTGGAATGGGGGGTTACTAGATGCGGTGATGGAGCACGACATTTATCGGGTGGTTGTGTAGTGAAGCATGATGGGGGATAGGCATCGAAGTTTGATGGTTGTATCTGGTGGATGAAGAGAGAGGGTCACTGGTGATGGAGATATTGTAGAGAAAGGGAGAAAGGGAATGTTGGTGTGACGGGGAGAGAGATTTGGGGGGGGGGGGGGGGGGTGAAGGTGGAACACCAGGGCAAATGATGGTAATGGTAGCGGAAGAAAGAGGAAGGCTAAGAATGGACTAATGTGCGTGTAACAGGGGCGAGGGTGTGTATTTATACTATTTATTTACTATTATTTATTGTATTTTAAAATTAAGTATAAGTATCCGGAAGATTTGGTAGACGATGATGAGCAACTAGGTAGGAGTGTGTAAAAGTGGTTAGGTTATAGTTTAACATGTTATATTGAAATATCGGTTCTGTTTTCATGTTTCGAATTTTTGGAATTTTTTACTAAAGTATGTTTCAGAAACTTTCTAAAAAATTACTATAATATCCGAAAACCTGAAAAACTAATGAAAATGATTTTGATCCAAATTACAAAATAGTCTATTTTGGGGCTACTACTATTAGCGGGTTTTGGGTCGTGGGTTTGCAAAATTTGAACCATTTTAACATCAGGAAAATTGTTAAAAATCACAAAAAATTAAATAAAAAGCATAGTAATTTTTTTAAAATTATTTAAAATTATTTTAATGGTATTTATATTATAAAATACATACAACAACGGTTAGATCGTCACAATAGACCCCAATTCGGCCTCATAAAGAAAGCCTACATCATGGCAAAAGTTCATCAATCAGAACTAGCCAGGCCTCAATTCCCAAAGAGAATTGCTATCTGCACCGCAAAATTGCGGTGAAGACACGTTATTTTTGCTATAAATAGCAAAAATGTCACATTGATGTGACAGTTATGTTACATCGATGTGACGTTTTTGCTATTTATTGGCAGTGCAGATAGTCAAGGCCTTCCCAAATTGTTGGGAGGTGTACTACACTAAACGTGCTATCTATATTATAACATGAGAATTGTATAATATTACAGAAATAAGATAATAAAGAAATGCATATTAGGATTGGCTGATGATCGGATATAAACATCTGTTGTTAAATTTTTATTAATAGGATTTCACGAAATACTATTAAAAACATTTTTTTACGAGTGTTCAAAGCAGATGCTCCCTTGAGTATGGTTCATAAGCGTGATATGTATTCCTGATATATGTCATCACATCTATCATCTTATAGCTAGTATCCTAACTGGACCTCAACATCCCCAAATCCTAGGACACTATCTTCAAGATACAATCTTCATCTAAGATGCAATCTTCAAGATACAATCTTCAAAATATCAACCAGTTCCTTGTGATTATTCTCATCTGAGTGCAAATACTTTAATTATAAGAGTAGCCTCTTTTTCACTCAGTTCGTGCATATGAGCTTATTATTGCTTCTTTAAATCATTAAGCCTGTGTCAATTCACATGAGAAATGTTCAATATAAAATAGAATTCATTTAATTGCCCCCTATATCCCATTACTAATATCGAATATGTGCAACGATTAGCATAGATGTTGTTGTACTAACAAGATGCATACATTCAAACAAATAAATCATTACACTAAGATCACTCAATCTCAGTCAGGTACCCGTAGATCTTGCACCTACCCATCACATTTTGTATGGGGAAGCACTGGATGATCACACATGCTGTTGCTCAGTTGAAAATAATCTTTTCTCAGCCATGAAGACACAATCCACAAACAAACAACAAAATACTGCCTTTCTCGTAAGATTAAATGCCTTTCTCGTAACCCCCACCTGATCTCAGTGTTGGGTTCCAATACCAAAGACAACTTTCAGAGGATGGAATTTGAGAGATGCATATTTTCTGGTTCACAGAGATGTGACTCGTCTACATTTGAAGCAGTCATACCTGATTTCATAAGAAACAAAAAATTCATCCTAGAAAACTTGTCAATTCGAAGCGGCCAGAATATTAGTTGGGTATATGAAAGTCTCATGCAAATTGAAGCCAAGATCCTGTTTAAGTGCTCATTTGAAACTAGTTTAACATGCAAATCGAATAAATTCAAGAACATAAAAGAAGTAACAGATAGGACAGATTAAGTTCGAAGGACCACTTTCATGGTTTTTACCTAGGCAAAAACTCCCCTAGCCATAAACATCCGGGCTGCATCTCTCGTCCTATCTGGGGGGTCTTGAAAGATGCTAGAGGCTGAAAGGCAAGTGGAAAGTCATGAGCTTCTGAAATACTGCAAAGGGACAAACTTCAGATACTAAGGATACAATATACCAAAAATCACATATATCTGCAACTGTTTACCTAGATAGAGTTAGTTTTCAAATATACCAAAAATCACATATATCTGCAACTGTTTACCTAGATATTAACTTAGACGTCACATATATCTGTTGTTCAATAAATTTAAAATGGGATGCCGTCACGCCAACTCGCCTGACCAGGTGCCATCCGACCTCCATTAAATTCTTATTCTAAGAGGAAAATGGAAATAAAAAGTGAGACCTGAGCAAATTTGATCAGGTGCCCTAACGTCCCATTAGCCGTCCAAAGCTTTTTGGATGGCCACTGGGAGGCTGCCACGTCAACGCATCTGACCAAATTTGATCGGGTGTTATTTGACCTCCATTAATATCTTATTCTAAGAGAAAAATGAAAAATAAATGGACGGCCAATGGGAGGCCGTTACAGCAGCGTACTTGACCAAATTTGGTCAGGTGCCATTTGACCTCCATTAATCACTTATTCTAAATGCCACAAAGGAAAAAATGGTTTACAACTCAGCTTTTATACAAAACGGCAAGTCGACTTGAAAGTTCTAATTTTCAGATTGTTTCTGTTTTTGGTCTCGGTATTTCTATACATACATCGATCTACTGTCTAATCTTCATGTCTATAACAATCAAAGACACCAAACTGTCAGACAGCAAACTTGTCAGAATCAAGAGGTAGTTTATCCTATTCCAACATTACAATCAAAAGCTACGTGATTATAACTATCTAATAAGGCCTAAAGGAAACGATGGGCTGGAAAACCAACAAGCTGTCTATTCATTAATCTCCGAATATGGTAATAGTCATTTTGGAAATGTTCAGGATGGGCAACAAACACCGAGTTGGTAAGTCTCCCAATAGTCAAAACAAAATATGCAATGTGCATGTAGTGGGTAATGGATATGGGTGGCAACAAGGGCTCAACCCGATGGGTCAAACATGTACCTAACCCAAATCTTCGGATATGGGTACACGAATCTTCGGGTATGGATACGAGCCTAAGTGGGTATGGGTTGCATCAGGGTCAAACCCATAAACGAGCATTCATGAAGGTCAAGCACCGGTCACATGTCACAGAATTTACCAGGATCGACCCGATATATATCTCCGGCTTTGCGGATAGATCAACATCTCACGTGCAAACCCTTCATTAAAAATCTTCTTTTACTCAACTCTAACCATATACTAACATATTGAAGCCAAATTAAATCACATCTTCTCTCCTCTACCCTTGGTATCCGCCTCAAAACTCCAAGATTGCACCTTCCACCACACCCCCTCTACCCACCGCCCTCTGCGTCTAGAAATCCATCCCCTCCTCCACCTTCTCGCTATTGCTGGAGGAAAAGGTCATCTGTACTGCATGAAGGCAGCATTCGCTGGACCTTCGACAAAATTGAAGTGTTTTGTGAGGTTTCACCCATGTTGAGAGCCGAAATCTAGTTTTGCCAAAATTGAATGGAATTCGTGGTTGATTCATGATTCCGATGTTTTCAAGGGAACTGAAACAGTTTTGGAACTTCTCTTAGTGTGTTGATATTTGACTGTGTTTAACCTGTGTGACCTAAATCCATATTAGTGACTCAAACTGGTGATGGATTGCTTTATGGTTTCACATTATTTTTGAATATTTTCTGGAATATCATGGATGTTTATAATTTTGTTGGATATTCTGAACCTTAATGCAGTGTTATGAGATTTTATTCCTATTTAGCCGATATGAGGACTAGTTCTGTGTAGTTCCGTGGATTTTGTGGTTGACGGCTACTTTCATAATTTTGGGGTATTGATTCATGCTACCGTGTAATTCTCTAGTTTGATGTTGGATTTTAGTCTTGTATATCCGGGTCTGTGGAATCTGTTGGATTAGTGAATATAATTTTGAAAAGATATATTATTTTTCTTTAAATTTTGATTGTTGGTCTTATTCTGACATGTCTGCTATTATTCTTTGCTGCGGTCTGAACCAAACCCAACGTGCCAAGTAGAGTGAGTCACGTACGGGTAATCTGGATTCTTTCCGTGTTGAGTATGGGTTAAGGGCACTTTCCCGGATTTAATTTGGGTTGGTCTTGGGTACCCCTTATCCAGGTTGGGTCAAACTTAACGGTACCAAGCCTAACCTGATTTCCCACCCCTAGTGATGGACATGGTTGGTATTACACTGGAGGTTTTTTATCAAACTACAGCTATATGATTCCAGTTGAATCATATGCTTGGAAAGTTGGACAATCTGCATCATAATAGTGAAATATCTGGGAGCCTATTCCCAAACTAGAATCAAACCAACACAGCAATATTGCCTGAGCCACCAATAGTTTTTTCACCAAGCATGTTGAAATGCCACAAAATCTGTTATAACAGCTAAGACTGTATAAAGATCCATAAGATGGGTTACATGTGACGATTTTCAGTAACCACATATTTATTGCAACTTCGGTGAATAAAAAAGCAGAAATGCCTACCATTACTGGTGGCGCTACCAGGTAAAAGCCGGTAAAACATAAGATGGACATGCACCACATCTACTCGCCAAAGCTTCGACTGCTGAGAAGTCAGCAACTTCACCAAAAGCACTTATTCCAAGTTCAGTAGCGTGAATTCCTCCTGTGATAAATGCTGAGAAAATCCCAGCAGCATTTGCACCCTTAATGTCATGATGGAGAGAGTCTCCTATGGTAATGCAATCGGAAGGACCCAGACTAGCCATGGCCATTGCTGATTTATAGATCACCTGATGCATGTACAATGTCATAGCTGTACTTAACCAAAAAAATTGAAGAGAAATAATAACTCCCCTACCAAATAATGGTTCGATAAAGAACTTGCTAAAGTTACATGTCAATCTTATATTAGTACGATGATGGATAGTCCATTTATCTGATGTTAGGAGTGAAATTACAATACCATCCTTAAGCACCAGTATACTAATCAATAAACACCAAATCTAGAAAACCTAGAGCTATTATAATCACAAGGCAAACTAATTTAGGATGGAGCAAATATGGAAAACTCTCCTTCATATGATAAGAATTTAACTGAGTTTAATTGCAACCTGTACTTCAGTGCTCAAAAAATTATCTAGATGCGCAAAAAATGCTACAATGTAAAAAAGTTAGCACATCCTTTTAACAGTCATTAGCAGTTTGTCATATATCATGCTAAAATTTGAACAAAGAAATCTTTTGTAAGTAATGTGTCTGATTCTGTCAAGGTTTAAAGCAAACACTATATCATGAGGGTTCAATAAAAATCCCACCTCCCAAGGAGAAAAGGAATAAAATCCAAAGAAGCTGTCTTACACATGTTTCAAGATAAAATTTTCTTCCCAACATGAGAAAGATGCTCGAAGGACACCTATGTGTGTAAAACAACCAACAAAAAAGATGTCATCGTTACCTTATCAGGCTTCCCCATCCATTTTACTTCCCCTCCAAGCTTCTCATATTTATCAGCTAAAGTGCCTGACAAATCACGATTCAACAGAAGAGATTTACTCAAAAGTAATATTATTATTCAAACGGCAACATTCAATCCAAAGTTGAGGATGTGTTATTACACATGCATCAACAGATTCGTCCATGCTAATGTAAATCAAGTAGTGGTGCACCAGATATGCAGAAAGAATAAATTCATGCTTAAATATATCAAGTACAAGATGTTCAGATGAATGAACCCTGTCAAAATAAATTAGAGTTTGATTTACTTTCTATTTAAAAAGCTGGGAATTAACTGAAAGGCCACACAATATCATTCCTCTCGGATATCCATACAGAAACTGAAAAAAACTAGTGTCTACTATAACCAAGTAATGTCAGCGCTTGTTTTTTTTTCCTTTTTCTTATATTTGTTTGTTTATTTACTACTACTATTACTACCTATTTTTTGGTGAGAAGGGGAGGTTGCGCAATTAGACATAAGTTGCGTTTTTTCATCTTATGTAAATGAAACGGTAAATCAATGAGAAAGTCAGACAACGTGATGACGCCTTGGCCGATTGTACGGAAACTGGAGTGAGGAGAATACAGGTTGAGACATCCGAACTATCGAAACTGCATGTTTTTGGGCAGTTTGGTTCATGTGGTGGTGGTGGTTGTTTTTTTAAAGAAAGAAATGTTTGGCAGTTCGGTAGCATGTTGAACCTTTTTATTTTTTATGTTTTCCATTCTTTTTGTGAGCCCAACCGACTAGCCAGAGTACCATAGCCCATTTCCCTCCCCTCACTGTACTCATCTCTCAGCCCAAGATCTTAAAATAATCCCACAACCTCCTTCATCACATGCTGCCCCTTAGCTGTGCCTGCTCCTCACATCAGCCCCTTCGCTTCTTTTGCACGCGCGTGCACTATTAGTGCGGGAAAATTTTCCGTGCCAACACATTTACATCATATTAATTTATTTTTTTTAAAAAAAATTTAGGATGTGTTCTACACATCATGGATGATCACTATAGTAAAAATCAAGTGAATCCAATGGCATTTAATACTTGATCTAATTGTTGTAAAATCAATGATTTTAGAATAATAGAACGTTTTGTATCGAGTGGATCAAGGGTCAAATCCCCCTAGGGTTCACCTGTATTTAAGGTTGGGATTTTAGAATGTGTACAACTCAAAGAATTTTTTTGAAAAACCCTGAGTTAACGGGGTTTTGTGCCGTCGGCATAGGAAATTTCCTGCGCTTACAGTACATACCCATTAACACACACACTGCCATGATCTTCACATAGGATCATGGTACAAAAAAATTTTATTTTTTATTTGTGTTTGTTGTAAAAAATTTCCAATGTTAAATCCACATATACATATACCTCAGGAAAAATAATGGGTAAACCATAAGGGTGATTTGACCCTCGATCGATCAAGTGATGAATAGAACATATTTTATACCAATCCGATCAAGTGATGAATAGGAGGGTTATTCTTAATTTTGTTATGTGCATGTATTAGCATATGTAGAATACATTTAACGGTTTGTATCTTTGAAAAAAATCTTTAAAAATGTTTTCTCATATTTTTTGCACCGAGACTTTTTGCATATAAAAATCTGCATATATTACACACCCCCTCCCCCCACTTGCCCTCAGCCTCTCTCTCTCTCTCATCTCTTTCTTCTTCTAATTCACAAGTCCTAACTCTAACCCAAATTTCCTATAATTTCCCACTCTCTCACTAGTCTTGCTGCTCGGCCTTGGATTGTTGAAGTCCGACCATTTCCATGACTACCCTAAATTCTAGAACCTGAATCGGAGCTACTTTGGCAAGAGCGACTCCATCAACTCCGACAAATATCAATGAGGTTTGTCAATTTTCTTGTTCAAAAATTATATCATTTAATTTTGATGATTTTTGGGTTGTTTAAAAAACTGAAACTAGGCTTTTTGAACTTAATTTGGGGCTAAATTTGATATTGAATTGTTCTTAATTAAACTTAAACAAGGCTGAAATAATGATTATGGAACTAAATTTTGTATAATATAGTGTGATTATCTAAGTAACAAATACAGACTGAAATATAGAGTTGTATGAAGCTTCTAGAATGAGCTTGATGTGTGATCGTTAGGAGATGATACATTATACAGGGAACAAGAAGTCTCTTGTTCTGGCCACCAGTGAAATAAAGTGGCTAAGGTGAATAACATATCAAACCTTTCTTTCTCTAAAATCTTGGAAAGAATTATAAGGTTGTATAGTCATCATGATCGATTTACCTAATTTTGGACAGAAATGAGAGCTTTGAAACTAGCCATATGGAGCTATGTTGCATTTAAGGACACTGTTCTAAGTATTGCAGAGTGCAGAATGTTTGAGAGGACTGTTTGGTTTGTTTGTTATTAATGTCTACTTGTTTATGCTTGAATAATACGGCGTGACAAAGTGGTAGTTTATATAATAATTGACTTTTGATAGGAGTTCAATCAATTGTGATTGTTTGATTATTTGATATTTATTAGTTCGGTAATGCATTGTTTTTTTTGACTTTTGTAGGTTTCTGATGCGGACGCATCCCCTACACCATCGGTCACTCATGATGCGGATCCACCTATCGTGACATACGTGAGGCGTAGGAGGCGCGGGATCGTCACGTAGTAGATTTATTGGGTTTAGGGGTATTTTAGTCTCTTCAGGCTAAATTAGTAAATCCCCGGTTTTCTATTTATTAGGGTTTGCCGTCATTGTTAGAGTTATGCTTATTTTGTTGAAAAACATTCTTAGGCATCTTGTGAGGGATCTTTAGGCTTTTTATCCGTTCAAGTAAAAGCTAGGAGATCGAGTTCGTCTCGAAGGAACTCAAGTTATCTTTGTTCTTCATCAATTTCCAAATAAAAATTCCTCTTTTTAATTTTTCATCTTTAAAAATCTGACCTTTATTGATTCGATCTTCCGGATCGTATCAAATTGGTATCAGAGTACTAGATCCAATGGCGACAAGTACTAGATCGAAGGCGGATTTGATCGATGAGAAGATTCAAGGGCTACGAGAAGACTCAATCGGGAGATCGAAGAACGGTTCGAGGGATTGAAGAAAACGGTGGGGGATTCCATCAAGGATCACACCCGTTCGCAAGAGGACATCCAGATCGAACTCCGAGGAATGAGAAAGGACGCCGCGCAACAAGGCCGAGATCTCCAAGAATTGAAGGGGTCAAATTCAGATCTGAAGGCCGCTACTTCAGATCTGAAGGAGACAATGACGACGATGATGCAAGCCTTAACGATGGCGAAAGATGGAGATCGGGGCAAGGGGATCCAAGAAGGAGGGGATTCTACCCTAGAATCAGCCTCCCTAGAGCAAGCGCGAACGACGGCGGAACTTCTACCTCAAGGCGACGGCTCGGGAGAATCAAGGGAGACGACACGATCCGACCTAGAACCGCGCGGGGCTGTTCCGCCAAAAACAGACCCCCGCGGGTCTGATCGAGTCGCAGCAGGCCCGTTAGGGCCTGCCAGAGGTCTGACGGCCCAACCCAGGCCTTCCCAGGCCTGGGCGAGGCCGCCCGGCCACCAGGGGCCTTCGACGCCCCCGGCGGCCCCTCCCAGCCCCGCTCCGGTCTGGGCGAGGCTGCTGGAGCCTCTAGAGGCGTCGACACCTCCTTGGGAGGGTACGGATGGGCCGGCGAGCCCATCTAGGGCTGCGCCCAGGGCGCGGGGCCCTCCCGTGGCTGTGGTGGCTCCCTGCGGGGGCCTGGAGATGGCGGCACCCCCTTTTCGGGGTGCGGGAGAGACGACGCCCCCAGCTGGGGGTGCGAATTGGCCGCCCGCCCCTGCTGGGGGGCCGACGAGCTGGGCCGGCCCATCTGGGGGTCCGGCGAGCTGGGCCGCCCCTCCTGGGGGCCCGGCGACTTTATCCCGACCCTTTGGGGGTGTGGCGGGGTTCGTACCCCACTCTGGGGAAACTTTGGAGACAGTAGGAGGCGGATGGGCCTCGGGGGCAGCTATTGGGACCCCGGCGGGCCAATTTTGGAGAGCGCGTAAGAGGCGCGGGATCGTCACGTAGTGGATTTATTGGGTTCAGGGGTATTTTAGTCTCTTCAGGCTAAATTAGTAAATCCTCGGTTTTCTATTTATTAGGGCTAGCCGTCATTGTTAGGGTTATGCTTATTTTGTTGAGAACATTCTTAGGCATCTTGTGAGGGATCTTTAGGCTTTTTATCCGTTCAAGTAAAAGATAGGAGATCGAGTTCGTCTCGAAGGAACTCAAGTTATCTTTGTTCTTCATCAATTTCCAAATAAAAATTCCTCTTTTTAATTTTCCCTCTTTAAAAATCTGACCTTTATTGATTCGATCTTCCGGATCTTATCAAATTTGTGAGCCCAGTGTTATGTGCCTAGTATGAGATGGACCCTTAGCAAGGCTATTGTTAGAAACCTAGTATGGGATGTGTTTCTAACAAATGGACTAGTGTTGAAGGCCTGGTATGGGATGGGTCTCTAACAATTGGTATCAAAGCTAGCCCCATACTACGACCCACGTTGCGGAAGGGGCGACCTGTGGAAGGAGCGACCTAAGAGGGGACGACCTAGGTGAGGCCAGAGTAGGCCACTTAGAGTGAGCACCCTAGAGTGGGCCGTCGTGACGATAGTTGTCGAAAGCGGAAGGGGCGACCTGGGGACGGAGCGACCTAAGAGGGGGCGACCTGGGTGAGGTCAGAGTGGGCCACTTAGAGTGGGCACCTCAGAGTAGACAGCCGTGGACGGCGTTGCCGGAAACATGGTGGTATGTTAGGATCCCAAAAATAGTCCCACATCGGAAGTGCAAAAGAAAAATAAATAGTTTAAGTATTAGAGGGCATCTCCACCTAATACCAATTGGTTTTGGGTTGGATGCTCAATAATACCTAACAAATGAGGTGTGAGCCCAGTGTTATGGGCCTAGTATGAGCCTAGTATGGGATGGGCCCTTAGCAAGACTATTGTTAGAAGCCTAGTATGAGATGAGTTTCTAACAAATGGGCTAGTGCTGGAGGCCTGGTATGAGATGGGTCACATAGAAAGAATTATACTCCCAGCAACACAAATCAACCGACGTCTATTCCTCCCTCTTAGAAGACTAAACGGGGCAATGTGGCCACGATCAGAGGTAAGGGAGCACTTAACCAAATTTACTGCTAAGAAAAGAAAAAAAAATGCAAATGAACTACTGTAGGCAAGAATATCAATGTGACAAACAAAAAATCAGCACTTCAACCCTACATAATCACATGTCCCATTGTGCAAAGCATCCACGAAACATAGACATTAGGCAAACCCTTATAAGTTTGCAACCAAGACCAGTGAGGGGGTGAGAAGATGGGAACTTTTGGTAATTGAGTACTTAATGAAGTAACAAAAAAGCCATTGGTTCTTTCATTATCATTGATAAGCAACCATTTAGTTTGGTGGAGGAAGAGCATTTAGACACTTCATGTCCAGTGCTTGACCCCAATTTCATACTCCTCATTGGGCGGTCCAAACGGATTGCTGTCAACTTCACCGTGATGAGGAGAATGTTAAAAATTTGTTGAAGGCCACATGCCAAATAGTTTCTCTTACCACAGACACTTGGATTCCCGTCCAAAATATTAGTTATATGTGTCTCGCTGCACAATGGTTTGACAATGATTGAAAATTGAAACGAGTTTTAAACTTTTGTCTTGCTGCTAGTTACAAGGGCTAAAAACTGACAGGGCGATAGAGAGGTGTTTATTGGATTAGGAAATCAGCAAGGTCTTTACCATCATCATTGACAATGAAGTTCAAATAATGCAATGGTTTCATATTTCTGAAGAGTCAACAATTGGGGTGGCACTATGCTAGGTGGGAATTATCTTCATATGAACTGCATTGCTCGCATAGCCAATCTCGCAATTGGTGATGGATAGAAAGAAATCGGAGAGTCGGTTGTTAGGATTCAGGTGGCCATGACTTGTAAGACAATCTCTCCCGACATTGCAAAAATTCAAAGCATGTGCTTAGATTGAAAAGATCCATTGCTCTAAACTTTATGTTTGAATGTGTGTACTAGGTGAAACTCCACCTATTTGATGTTGGAGACTGCTTAAATCAAATAGCTTTTGAACAACTTGGCGATCAAGATCCCTTTATTAAAGTGTTATTACAGTGCCTTCCGAAGGGGGAAACAATAACATGCCTTCTGAAGATGATTGAAACATTAGGAGACTTCACACAAAAAATCTATGATCTTACTTTGCGTGTCTTCAGCTCCTAATACATAAAAGCAACCATCAATAGCTCTCTATATTACTGATGTTACTTGTAGCCAGAAAGAATGACAATCAAGTGAAGAGTTTGAATTTTGCATAATTGCCAGAAAAATGAAGTCCAGCAAATATTGGAAGAGCTGGGAGAATGTTAATTTACATTGAGGCGTTCCTTGACCATCGATGGAAGGAACTTTATGTGGGCTTTGTGCTTGAGCTTTGTTATGGAGAAATAGAAGGTTTGGAGAAACAAAAGTTCAGAAAAAAGGGCTGCATTTGCATTGTTCAATGATTATGAAATCACTTATGGAAGTTCAAGTGGCACAAATAAGCAATCCAATGATGCACTTTCATTTTCAAGTGACAATTTGGTCCTTGCTCAAGCATATCAAGCAATGGGTTTAGGAAGGCAGTTTAAAAAGATGGTAGCCGCAAGTGGGTGTGTGGAAACAAAGTCAGAGTTATATTGATTTCTAGACAATGTGCCTCAATTTGACATTTTAAGCTGTTGGAAAGTGAACACAAGATTTTCCATTCTCTTTCGCATGGCTATGTGTTGGTCATTCTTATCTCGATGGATGCATCCAAATCCTAACTTATTAGTGGAGGCTGAGTTTTTTAACCCATTTGGGCTATCATTGACTCCCAGCATATGTATGGTGGATTGGCTTCGAGTTACAATATGTTTAAAGAAGTGGAATGTTGAAGAGGATTCATAGTAGTAAAGATGAAGGCAATATAATTATATATGTTATTTAATATTAAATTATTATATTTTGAATCTTTTGATTGCTTCGTATTTCAATTTAATTTATCTGTGTTTGCTTTCTATGGTAGATTAGGGCAAAACTTGTGCCAGAACAGACAAGCATAGAGACTTAAGGCAAATTTGAGTATTCTTTTAGATTACAACAATGTTTGAAATCTCGGATGGTATCAATACATATTGCTCATATCGTATCAGATTTCAAGCATACCGATATGATACATTCAAAATTCAAATTGGTTAATACCACATCTACATGCAATCTAATGTCTTAGTTACTAAAATTTAAATTTTTTTATTTCATATAATGGATTCAAAAATCTTATTTCATGTCAAAAGCAAAGTTCAAAATATTGGCGTGTGATCGAATGGGTTAAAAAGAGAAAATAACCACTGGATGATAGAAAGTATCTAGGAACAAATAAAACATATTGAAGATGATGATCAATGTGTAATTAGAAATTATCTTTAAGCCAAGACAACCGATACATAAAATTTGATACTTTCGACATGTATCACTCTATATATGATTCCAATATTACAAATAGTTAGCCAATACCAAGAAGATAACCAAGAATTTGAACCTTGGATTATAATAATATGAATAATGCAGTTCAGGTATTATTTATGTTCTGTTCTTCTGTGCATTGTTCTGTTGTACTACAGCTTTGCAGCACTGCTCTGCGATGCAGCGCAGAACTAAACTGCAGTTCGGTGCACTATTCACATTGCAGTTCATGGAACTGCGATCAAGTTTGTACTGCAGTACAACTATTCAGTTTCGTAGTTTGGTTCTTGTTTTGTGGTTTTGTGCGGCAACATGTTTTATTCCATTTCATTTCATGTCAGTTATCTGTCAGTTCCGTCTCATGTTTATTTGTCTCTTTGTAATTATTGGTTTCAATTAACTGGAAATTGGCAAGTAGTGGAGAAAGGAAGAGGGGAATATTGCTCGAAGTTGGATGAGATTGTGTTATGTCTGTTATTCAGGAAGAGTTGTTTGTTATTTGGAATAACTGACATCTTATTATGCAATTACAATGCTATTTGGATGAGAATGTTTTTATCTTGGTTATGTTTTCGGTTTGTGTTAACTTCAAGCATATTTTATATTTGTCTTTTGCATAGTTATGTTTTAATTTTTAATTTTTATTTTTTCATACTTTATTCTTGTTGTAGTTATGTTTGTGATTTTTTATTTTCAACACTAGAAGTGGTTTTTTGCTCTATTTGTGTTGTGATTTTAAAATTTTCACATTCTCAGTTGTAATGTTTTTATTCTTATGTCCAAGTTATTGGCCAGTATTTTGTAATTTTCGTGATTTCTTTTAATTTTTGGTGATTTATACAGCCCAAAAACTTAATGGGCCTTAAGCCCGACCCAAAACCAACCCACTTTTCTGTGGTTTAGTTGGTTTCCGGTTGAGAATAAAATATTTCGGGTTGAAAGAAATTTGTTTCGGGTTGCATAGTTGGTTTCGGGTTGAAAGAAACAGTTCAGTGTGGGTTGGGATTTCCCAAACCCAAACAAACTGCCTGTATGCTCATCCCTAATTGGGGTCTCTTTGTTAAAAATTTCATCTTCTCCTCTACATTCTGTTCTTTCTCTGTTTCTGAATCCATCAAAAAAGCCCCAGTAGCAAGAGAAAACGGTTTACTCTACTGGAACAAACCAAAGTAATGATTTTATTTTCTAGTAATTGAATATTTACATATTCTTATCAGCAGTTTATTACAAGTACTTCTAGTACCTTGATGTAGCCACCCCCCCCCCCCCCCCACAGGGAAAAAAAAACACACCCCCCCCCCCAAAAAAAACACTAAAAGAAAAAAAAAGAACCCCCACCACAGATATGCACACATGCAAGCAAGAGGGAAAAAGGAGAAACAGACCAACCAAGAAAGACATGCACAGACAAAAAACAGGAAAAGAAAAATAAACTCCAAAGGAAGACCTAAACTCCTACTTCCTTGATTTCCTTCTCAACATGTATGAATGTTTCAAATATGGTTTCAGCTTACGCTTATTGCCCCCCTCAGCTCAACAAACTGCATCTGTGTAAAATTGACCTAAGAATATGCTCGTGCGGGGGAACACATAGATCAGTTTGTCCTAGGCTTCTATCCAATATCAACAATATCACATGTAAGCATCATTACCTGGCATAACACGCAGATCTCTAGCTTCAACAGTAACATAATCTGGGTTTGCAACGACCATAGGGATTTTTCGTTTGGCGCATTGTTCTAAAATTTGTTCAAGATCTTCAAGACTCTTGGGGAGTACATTGCCAGAAGCAAGGCCCAGAGCTTCAGTGCCATGAGCTAGAATAAAATCTGCATGATCGACATTGCTCACAACTTGCAACCCTAGACCCTACAACAGAAAATCAGCAAGTTCCATAAGTCAAAGTGCATCCAAGAGTATGACTATGAACTTCAAGTTGAACCATGCACATTAGACATAAGCCTTTGAGAAGTGATAAGAGATAATTAGTGTGGATTTGAGTTCAAGTGTTCCAACTGACAAAATATGATCAAACAAAACAAGTTTTCAAATACATAATGGCCATTAAAGAAAGTGTATCCAATGGTTTTTCTACATTTCAAGTATTCACCAAGTATTCTGGCTGATTTCAGCAGTTGACCTGTCATGTCTAATTGGCGATCATGTATTAGCAAAAACCTAGTCTCCAGTATCTCACTTTAATTATTCAGGTTGAACTTCATTATTGAGCACTATTTAAAGGAAAGCCAACAGGTGAATGATACCAACATACATCAAGAGATATTGCACCCCGATCACTCCATGTCATGTGGATACACGATCTCCCTAGTCCTGCAAACCATGGATCTTCCCTCCTATTTACAGAAAAACAGAAGCGAATGAGCACACCATAATAGAGAGATCAAACAATCAAAAGGAACATACCAACGCTGCTGCATATTGTCCAACATATGCGGAAAGTCAGGGGAAAACGCTAGGTTTGAGAAAAATCTACAGAACTTTGGACATAATGTTAAATCTTCTCTTAACAAAGCAAAACAAATATAACAACTACTTTTAATATAATTTTCTTAGTAAATACACTATTACATGGCAAAAGACCATAATATTGGCAAGATACGAGAATACAGACATGCAATCAAAGGGAACATACTATGGCCACTGCATATCATCTAACATATGCAAAATGTAAGGGAAAATGTATAGTAATATTCGAAACAAAAATTACAGAAGTTAGGAAACAATCGTAAATACCATCTTAGCAAATGGTGGTTTGATAAGTAAAACATGTATAACTGAACCTGAGAATTAATTCTCAGAGTGAATACAATATTACATAAGGGTAAGAAGACATCATATAGACAGAAGACATGAACTCCATTCCTATAGTACATGATAAAAGACGATAAAAGTGAAAATGAATTACACACTTGATGTTTACTGCATATAATGCACCGGACATGCTGATGGACTGGGGGGAGGGAGAGGGGGGGGGGGGGGGGGGGGGGGGGGGGGGGTGTGTGTGTGCGTGTGTGGTGGCAACCAATGGAAGATTTGTAATTTCTGGACATATGGGCAAAACTATAATTTTGAGGGTTCAAGGGCAGATCTGTAATTTTAGGCTGAAAACACTAGGTCATTGGTATTTTAGTAATTGTGGGGTGGCGGCTCATTAGGAGTTTTTTTATAATAAAGGGGATGAGATTAGAAGAGATTTTATGTTGAAATTGGTGAAGAATTGATTGAGACTATGTGTATATCACTTAGATTACTGTAAGAGTTCGTCTACCTCTCGAATTGAAGCTTGGGAGAGCTGTCCTTCTCTCGAAAAGGCCATCTATCTTTGTATTTCCGTTTTATTATCAATAAAAATATCGTCCTTTTCCAAATCCACTTTCTAGCCCTAAAAATCCAACCTTTCATCCTAAAAATCTCATCTTTCACTTAAAATCCACCAAAAATCTTATTTTTATCTCTAAAATACTTAGTGAGTCGTATCAAATTGGTATCAAAGCATATATCCTGATGGCGGCGATGAAAAAATGGATGCTAGTGAGAAACGATGCTCACGATATTGGAGGGGCTACAAATCCATGTTGGAGGAGTGGAGGTACCTACCGCTAGAGAAGGAGACTACCAAGCCAGATCTGAAGAAAGACGAAGTTAGCGAAACAGATCTGGGGACAAAGGCAAGAAAAAAGTTATCCCATTTGAGGATGAGATACATCAACAAGACGATCCGACTTCAGATCTTGTCGCCGATGACGACTCCGACGTAGATTTAAGGCTAAAGACATCGCATTTGTCCAGAGAAGGTGAAAAGTCAGATTTCCATCGAAACGATGACGAACCGCACATGGAGGGCGAGATCCACCCCATAAACATGTGGGAAGATGCGACGAGGGAATGCGACAGATGGGCGGGCCATCAAAAGGCAACCAAACACCTGGCAGGCAGCCCAACCTAGGACGGCCCCTGGGTGGGCAGCCAAGAGGCTTCCATCCTTCTGGCGGGCCGCCCAGGCCCGGGCCGCCCCTGGGTGACACCAGCCACCTGGCGGCCCGCCCAGCCCAGGAGAGGCCGTGGGAGGGCCGCACTAGCTAGGCCCACTGACGGACAGACCGTCTAGGAGATCACGACCCCTAAGCGGGCCGTCCCATGGCCCGACGACTCCCGAGCAATTTTAAGAGGGCTTGCAAAACGCGGTTTGGAGACAACCCATCTTTGGGCATGATGGTCCTTCAAGCGGTCTTGGCAATCATCGTGGCTTCCGTTCGGGCTTCAAGAATGATGATGAAGACCTGGGGTAGCCCAACAATAGCAGTGGAGATCTGCAAGGCTTCGACGGGGCCGAGGAATGCCCACGAGGAGGAGGCGGCCCTTTCAAGCACAACAGCGATTCTGATAGAGGCATTCTAAGCTTTGATCTAGGAGGAGACGAGCACCCGTCTTTGAAGTAACGTGGTCCACAGACGTCATACACCATCTTAAGGACAATGTGATTCTTTGATGACGGAGTAATGATAGACTTGGGTGTGTGCGGCGGCAACCAATGGCAGATCTGTAATTTTTGAGCATATGGACAAAACTATAATTTTGTAGGGTCATGATAGATTTGTAATTTTAGGCTGCAAACCATATGTCAGTAGTATTTTAGTAATTGTGGGGTGACGGCTCATTAAGTTTTGTTATAAATAAAGGGGAAGAGATTAGAAGAGGTTTTGTGTTGAAATTGGTGAAGAATTGATTCTGAATATGGGTATATCTCTTAGATTAGTGGAAAAGTTCAGCTTCCTCTTGAATTGAAGCTTGAGAGAGCGGTAGTCATCTCGAATGAGGTCATCTATCTTTGTACTTCTGTTTTATTATCAATAAAAATATCGTATTTTCTCCAAATCCACCTCTAGCCCTAAAAATCCCACCTTTCACCCAAAAATATCATATTTCCCCAAAATCAACCAAAAATCTTATTTTATCCCTAAAATACCTAGTGAGTCGTATCACATGCTTATCCAGAAAGTTTGCTAGCGAACAGCCTCAATAGCTACTTAGCAAGACAAAATAGGTCGACCTCTTGAGTTCCTCGACACTTATGTGCCTAGATAGGCCACAAGGCTATTCAACGTGATACGCCTAAAGAAATAAGTTTTCAACGCAAACATGAATTAAAATAATAACAGTATACCCAAAATACGCTTCCACTCTGACAATATTATGGCAATGTTGATATAGAGTATTCTTAATTATTGTGTGTTATGGTGTGTGTGTAAAGAAAAGAGAAAGGTGATATAAATAAGAAGTGATATAAATAAGAAGTGATAGACGTCATTAGAGGAAAATCACCATTTTTCACCCAAAATAACATGGTATCAGAGCCAAAACCCTAAAACCCTAGCCCTCCCACGCGCCGCCCTCCCACGCGCCGCCCTCCCACGCACGCGCCGCCGCCCCCCCACGCGCGCGCCGCCGCCTGCTGCTGCTCGCCGCTGCCGCTGCTGCGCGCGCCGCCGCCGCCTGCTGCTGCGCGCGCCGTCGCCACCTGCGCGTGCCGCCGCTCCGCTGCCGCTGCTGATCCGCTGCTGATCCTCTTCTCTCCTATTCCCTTGCACGTCCTCTTCTAGCCGCCACAAAGCCCTAACTAGCCACAAAAGAGAACCCCAAAAAAAACCCTAACCCTAGATCTATGGTAGAGCCATGAAAAGGACTCCATAGATTTACGGTTAGGGTATAACCTAGAAGAGGAAGAAGAGAAGTAGATCTGCGGATCTAAGGAGGGAGAAAGGAGAGATCTGCGGATCTGGAGAGATGGGTGACAATCTTACCTCAGCTGACATGAAGGCCTTCATTGGGGAGATAACGAAGCTGCTTGCTTCGAAGGAGTTGGGATCCTCGAGCAGATCGACGCCTTCACGACCAGTGCAGAAGCTGGAGTTGATGCCCAATGATGTGAAATTGGAAGGGACGAAGAATTACCTCAGTTGGTCCAGGAGGGTGCTTCTCATCCTGAAGTCGAAGGGGTTAGAAGGCCATGTTCTTGGTTCATGTAGTGAACCGGTGGATAAGACTGGGGATGATTGGAAAGTGTGGAGCATCACCAACTCACTGGTGGATGCTTGGTTGATGACATCGATGGTTCCACCCATTGCTGGGATGGTGGAGGCCATAGAGAGTGCTGCATGGATATGGAGTATGGTGGAGAAAATGTATTCTGGAGCAGGGAATGTGATGCTTATGATGGAGGTTCAGGGCAAGGTCGACACCTTGAAGCAGGGAGAGATGTCTATTCTAGCCTACTCTGCGGAGTTGAAGAGGCTGTGGTCAGAGTTAGACCACTATGACCCTATTGATCTGCCTGATCATAGGAGTGCTGCGATACACAGGAAGTGGGTGGAGCGTAGGCGTGTGACTCATTTTCTGAGGAACCTGAATGGAGATTTTGAGGCCAGGAGGGCGAGTATGTGTCACTTATCCTCTATCCCATCTCTGGAGGATGCCATAGCTGCAATGGCACAGGAGGAGACCAGACTGAGAGTTATGAAGGATGATGGTACTCAGGTCACTCGGGCTGCACTGACTGTACCGGCAGTGGCAGCAGTGAGCGAGGATCGAGAGTGCTACACCTGTGGGGTGAAGGGACACCTGAGCTTTAACTGCCCACAGAAGGGTAGTGAACGAGGACGTGGCACTGGAGGCAGAGGAGGATGTCGTTGGGGCCGTGGAGGCCGTGGACGAGGTCGTGGCGGCCCACGGGCCAACTTTGCTACTGCTGATGGACGACAGGAGACAGTGATGATTGAGGCTACGCCAGCTGAGGCGTCAGATCTAGAGCAGCGGAGACAGTCCATGTCTACTACTGAGAGTTCGGAGAGTCATGCAGACCAGACTAAAGATGTTGCTTCGCCATTCGGTAATTTTGCCAACTTCGCTAACACATGATCAGGTAACCAATCAGCTCTTTCATGTAGAGATCATATAGAGTGGATTATTGACTCAGGTGCATCTAGTCATGTGTCAGGTGCATATAGACATTTTTCCACGTATAAACCACATACTATTCATGAAACTGTTCAGACAGCTGATGGCACATCCCAACCCATTAAAGGGATTGGCACTATTCAATGCACTCCCTCCATATGCCTCTCTTCAGTCCTTCACGTCCCATCTTTTCCACTCCTTACTCTGCCGTCACCGCCAAAATGCCCCTGGTCTAGTCTCCATTCGGTGCGCCTGTGCTGGTGATAATGCTGGCATCTCTCATTATAGGTCTCATACCCTCCATGTGGCCCTCCTCTGCGGACTATGTAGTCCCCTCGCTGCCCTCCTGGTTATCTCCCATAATCTTTCCATCCACATACACTGCCAAAGTCACCTCCGTGAGCTCTTCACCTCCATCATAATAGTTCCTCCCCCCTCCTTCGTCTCCGTAGTAGTAGTCTCCAGCCTGCCCGTGTCCCGAAAACTCAGGAGGACCCCGAAAAATGATCCTCATGCCCGTGGCGATGCGGCGGAACCCCTGGAAGTCCAGATCTGCGATTCGCGCGCACGCCGTGCTTCGAAGTCACCCCTGGTGGCCGCCAGGGGTGCGCCCAGGCCTGTCCGGCCTCCGGCAGGCCCGGCTGGGGCTACCGGGGCTGCCGGTGGCCCCAGCAGGGTCGGTCGACCCTGCTGAAGGCCGACAGGGTTCGGCCGGCCCTGCCGGTCATCCCTGAGGGCTGGGCAGTGATCCCTGCCCTCACCTGCTGTCGGCCATCCCTAGGGTTGAGTGAGGGGCGGCCGGCCTCCCTCGACGCTCCGTCTTTGTTCCCCGCTCCCCTCGATCCTCCAGGGCTCCTCCTCCTCGTCCTTGAAGTACTCGTCGGCGTCCGAAAGCATCCCATCATCAAAAGATTCCATCTTTTCCTTCCATTCTCCAAAGATGGGACCTTCTTTGAAGAATCATGGTTTGTGCCGTCGATCCCCAATTTTTCGTTGAGAGCCGTAAGTTGGAAGACGATTTGAGCAAGGGCTTCCTCCGTCTGATCTTGTTTAGCGGCAAGTCGATCCACCGCCGTCGTCAATTTTGTGATCGACTCGCTACTTGCCGCCACGGTTTTCTTTACCTCCTCGATCTCCGTATGATTTTTCTCCTCCGTATCGCTTTGATCCTTACTCCTTGTTGACGCCGCCATGGATCGTAGTCGCTCTGATACCAAAATGATAGATCCGAAGGCAAATCTAAACTTTATTGAAGAAAATGAAGATAAAAAGGATAACTTGGCTACAATTGATAAGTGCAACCACCCTCCCAAGACGCCTAAAGCGAGAACGTCTGCACTCTCCTAAGATCTACCTTAGAACTCTCTCAAACAATTCAATAATCATGCATAAAAATAAAATGACGGCTAGCCCTAGCTTAAGAATAAAACCATCCTCCCCCACAATTACAAGTTTGCCACTCAATTATAATAAATCAAAGAGGAGTCGAAAATGTCCCTAAGGAGAGGCGGCCTTCCTTGCGCGCGGACCTACTCGCGGGTCCCGCCTCTTTATTCCAGATCTAACAGTCTCATGATCCATATAGTTAATAGTGAACTCTATCTAATCATCCTCCCACTTCCAGTTAGCTGTATCTCCAGATATAGAATCATCAGTCAAGTGCTTTTTCTTGCATATACCCTCAAATGAGCATCCCCCAAAATCTTCACTACTTATAATTGGTCTGGTTCAAAATCTAATCTATAATTCTAGTGATACTAACTCTAGGAGCATAGACTTCACTTTTGATTTTATCTATGCCATATTGATCACCTTCATGCTCCTCCTAGAAAACAAAACAACAAATCTAAAAACTTAACATCAAATCTCAAACACCAACCATAGGCCAAACAACCAACCAATTATTGTACTCAGTAGTTACAATTTGCTTTTTAAAAAACTAAGTTATTATGAGCATTAACAAAATAAGAAGAATAAAAAGAAAAGAGGATCGTAGGATTGATTTGGAAAGAAAGTGGAAGAGAAGATGGTGTAGGCATCTTATTGGCTTCATCAACATTGGACCAGGTTCATCGACTTTGAAACAGGTTCAGGAGAGGGCATTGGGCATTGTGATGCGGCTGGTACTTTTGGCCCCCAGGGGTATTTTCGTAAAGTAACAAATTCTGTAATGTTTCTATTTAAAGGGGTAGAGCCGGCCCTAATGGGTATGCGAGATTTGTTAAGTAATTCCTCTAGTTTATTTCTTTAATTCCAAGATAAATGTAGTAAGAATTTCCATATTTCCTTTAGATTAATCCTTAGCTAGTTGTTCTACCCATTTGTAGTTGTTATTTAGCGAGTAGTTGAATTTATAGTAGCCACTTTATAATTTCAGATCTGAGTTTAGCAATAAAAATCCTTTTTTACCATCCAAACCCTAGCGGATCGCATCAATCTGGTATCAGAGCAGTAGATCCACGGTGACGACGCGAACCAAGGAGATGATTGACTTGTTGGAAGAGAGGATGGAGAAATTCGAGAGCAAAATTGAAGAAAAGTTACAATGGTTGAAGAAGAATACTGAAGATCAATTGGAACAACGTTTCGTGCAAATGACGAAGATGATCCAACAAAGTTGAGCGGCAAACACGGCTCAGATGATGCAAAATTTGACGGCGATGATGAAAAAGCTAGATCCAAGCAAAAAGGAGTCACCTTTGACAGGGAGGAAGGAGAAAAAGATTGTTCTTGACAAAGGGCTCCTCGTCGACGCCGATACGTACTACGACAAGGACGAGGAGGACTCCGAAGGGGAAGATCTACAAGTTGGAGATGCCGGAGGCAACAAATTAATGCGAAGGAACTCCAGGGGCTTTCGACAGTTGCACCTGGCCTCGCCAAATCAGATGAAGGGGAGGCGGCTCACGGGAAGGGCCACCAGGCCCTTCCGCCACCCCCAGGAGGGCTATCAGCCCAGGACGGCGACCGACAGCCCCCTTGGCTTCAAGTTGCGGGGCCGTCGGCCCAGCAAGGTGGCTGACGGGCCCTGTCGAACCTGCCTGATGGGCCGTCGGCCCATTTTAGGGCTCGGTGGCCGCCGACGGCCCACTGGGAGGGGCCGCCGGTCTAGCAGGGGGCGACAAGCTCTTCCCTCCTTTTAAGAGCATTCGTGGGCCCATTTCGAGGCCCGACAGACACAACCTCCCCCTTTTCAGCCGCAGAATGGGACCATATGAGTTTTACAACCACCCAAAGGACATACACAGTTTTGGGGGGCCATCGATGCCGCCACCGCCTTTCAGGGGGTGTCAGGAGACTGGAGAGGACATCAAGGCCAGCACAAAGCCTCCCATGATCATTACGAACGATATCATGGGGATGACCCGATGGTGGAGCATGATGGGAAGAGAGGAGTCCGAACCCCAGCCGCGGGGCATTAGCAGGAGGGACCACACCCATTCCGAAAGGGACGCCAGGATCGTCTACTGGACAGAGGAAGACCAGGAGGATTTGCTGCAGAGAACAGGGTGAGAAAGCTGAAGATGTCCATCTTTGAGGAAAGAGATCCTTACGACTGACTGTATAGTGTGAAGAGATACTTTGAGGTGGCAGAGGAAGGCCAGGAGGATTTGCTGCAGAGAACATGGTGAGAAAGCTGAAGATGTCCATCTTTGATGAAGGAGATCCCGACGACTAGTTGTACAGGGTGGAGAGGTACTTTGAGGTGGCTGTGGTACAAGAGGACTGGCTCAGGGTAGTGAGAGTCTGCTTGGAGGGTGATACCCTGAGATGGTTTCGATGGACGCAGCAGCAGCGATTGTTTCGTAAGTGGGAGGAGTTCACCACCTTTTTGGAGCGTTTTGGAGAGATACAGTCCGGGGAGCGTATGAGAGGTTGTACGCGTTAAGACAGTATAGAAGTGTCAGAGGCTACATTAAGAAGTTCAAGACACTATGCAGTAGAGTTCGTAGAGTATCAGATAAGTCTCTGGAGGGGTGTTTCATGAAGGGGTTGAAACTCATGATTAGATCAGGAATGAGATAGCTGAAGCCTGGTGATCTGTGAGAGGTGATGACTTCAGCGATGATGGGGAAGGACCATCAGATACGGAGAGGAGAGCCCACGGGGCATGGGGATGCTCCTCTTTTCGAGGGCAGGATCCTAGAAGGAGACAGAAGACGGCCACAGGGGGCAGCATCCACAGACGGGGCAACGACTAACAAGGAGAAAGGAGTGGAACCACGACCTGGAGGACAGACATGGAGGATGACAGATGCATAGATTCGTGACAAGCGAACCAAGGGTTTGTGTTTCAAATGCGACGAGAAGTTTATTCCAGGGCACCGGTGCGGAAACCGTACTCTTCAGATCCTGATAGTAAATGGCGATGAAGAGGACGGAGAGGACGTGTTAATGCTGGAAGCCGGCGAGGACGAAGATCAGGAGCACATGCATGTGGAATAGCCGTCCACACACTTCACGCACAACCTTGAGGCCAAGATGGTTTTTCAGGGGTGGAGTAGTGATGCGGCTGGTACTTTTGGCCACCGAGAGTATTGTCGTAAAATAACAAATTCTGTAATGTTTCTATTTAAAGGGGGTAGAGCCGGCCCTCATGGGTATGCGAGATTTGTTGAGTAATTCCTCTAGTTTATTTCTTAGTTCCTAGATAAATTGTAGTAGAAATTTCCCTATTTCCCTTAGATTATCCCTAGTTAGTCGTTCTACCCATTCGTAGTTGTTATTTAACGAGTAGTTGAATTTGTAGTAGCCACTTTATAATTTCAGATCTGAGTTTAGCAATAAAAATCCCTTTTTAACCATCCAAACGCAAGCGGATCGGATGATTCACATCACATTGAAATTGACAAAATAAGGGGTCATCAACGTCGAAACTAAGTAAAAAGGGATTGTCAGCATCAACAATAGTAAAAGACTCGTTCACATCAAATCAAAATAGTCTCGACAGTGTCAAAGAATGTCGAGGATGATCTTGTAAACTGGGATGGTCTTGGTGTCCACGAAGGTCGGGATGATCTTTTCGGGCATCGATGCACCTTGTCATTGTCAGAAAAAGCTTTATTGATGTCAAACAGAAGTAGATCTCGGCGAAGATGGTCTCATCGCCATCGATGCACGTTGTCGTCATCGGAAAAGGTTTTGTGGACGTCATACAACGTTGGATCTGGGTGAATAAGGGTCTTGTTGTTATAAATCCTTGTTGACAGCAGATCAGGATGGTCGAAGTAATTGTAATGTCTGTAATGGGTTATTTTGGGGTAGCAGTTAAGATTAAGGTTAGGGTTGGGGTTAACTAATCTAGTCTAACTTAGATTCTGGGTTAGAGATCTAAAGATCTAAAATAACGAAGAAATCAAAGATATGGTATTTTGAGAAGGTTAGATGAGGTTAGTTAATCTCTCCTTTTCCTTAGATCTATAATTCATAGTATTGTATTAGTATTGTATTGGCGCTTTTACATAAAACCTACGATATTAATTATTACATCTCAACACCCGCTTATCATTCTCTTGTTCTCACGACTCAATGTATTAAAAACCTTGATTCAAACCTTGATTCACTGTAACGACATTCCAACAAAAGAAAATTGTTGCAATAATCCTTTAGTATATATCTGCTAGACACTGACTTTAAGAAACTACCAAGTTGTCATATGGTTCTTAAACTGAATGCAGAAATATCAAAGAATCGTGTTAAGTGAACATTAAATAATCATGTTAAATGGAACATATGCTAAAAGTGAAAGAGTATCTAACCTTTGAAGATATTGATGCGTTAATTCTCCACTCGTGATGGTCCCAGAAAAAAGAGAAGAATCAAACCCAAGGTCCTTCAGCTTCTCTATGGTTACAGATGCCCGCCTGGATGAATTGCTTATTATTACCATCTTTGCCCCGTGATTTGCTAGTTTTTCTACTATTAAAAAAGTAATTGACCAACAATCATAAAATCATTATGGAGTAAAAAAAAGAACTCAGTTACGAACTGAGTAGAACATGGTATACCCTTGAACAAACAAGATTACGTACATGTGGAAATGGCTCCAGGATATGGCTTTTTTCCATCATGAAGAACTCCAAATTGATCTAGGAACCATGCCTGTCAAATGATGTAGCAAATTATAGAAATCTGTACATTGACTAGAGGATGTCAGATGTTAATGAAATAAAATAATGATGTAACAAATCTAGTAGGCATGATATAGAACCTGACATGTTTTACATGCATGATGTACTAATACAATTGCATGTGATTTATGTTGCACAGAAACAGTCAGACTGATCGAGAAGACAACACACCGCAAATTCTAAGTAATACACACAGCACATGTCTCTAACAAACGTACCCCCCAGGTTCCCAATATGGCACAACTACTTAATAGCAATGACATTGCTGCATAGTGTGTGTTAGATGCATGAATCATGCTTCTCCAAAAAAAAAACTCATGAATGCAATCGTAGAGATGGTAAATCATAAAATAACAAAGAAAAAATCGGTATGCTCTGCCCCCACACACTGCACACCTATGCGCATGTACGCACATAGCGAATATCAACAGACACAAAGGAAGCAACACAATGGCTTGCACAAACCTATAAAATTGCATGATGCCCCATTCAAATTGATGATCCAACCCGCTCATTGCAATCTAAACATCCTAGAACCAAAAGGTACAAGAAACTAAATGAATTGAAACAATCTAACCCATCAATCAAGTGAACCAAAATAATCGGCTTTCGGACCGCCACACACATTCAACTAGAGATCAGTGGATGATAGGCTAACAATCTTCAGTCCAATTGATTTGCTATCTTTTTATGTTATATGATGTATAGACTACAATGAACGGTTTAAATCATAAATTTGAACGTCTCATTATGCGTTTCCACATTGCATGTTACCTCATATGTAAGACACTTTGCATTATAAATCTATAACACAATAGCCATGGCCCATGTGCATGTGTGCATGTGCATGCATGAGCTCAGCTGGATCATTTTCAAAAGTATATAGATGCAGATATCTTGCTTTGTCTTACACCATCCAAATTGAAATCGGTGGCGCATATATGATCGACCACAATTAATGATCTAAACATTTCTTATAAGGCTTTTGACATATGTTATCCATTCTTCAAAGTGAGAATAGTCAAAAGTTAAGAAATTTTACATTTGTCAAATGCCAATTTTGGGAATCTAGAGGGAAGTTAAACATGGTCTCTCACATTGTCCTTATTCCTCCTCTCTCTCCCATGGAAGTAAACTATTGCCCAGTTATACATATGCCATGGCTTGTGTCTTGCATCCTTACAGGTGATTAAAAGCAATGGTATGGCAACGAATTACAGTATCACATATCAAATAAAATAATAGAAGGATATGTTGTTAAATAGGTTTGGAGTCATGACTTTCATGGAATTAATCTTTTTTGAGTCAATATAAGTTTCAAGCTTATTTGTCACATCCTTCTCAAATTGTGAGCTTTGTTCCTTCTGATGAACCTACTGTTCCTAGAAATTGATATTAGAGCCCCGATGTGCCCCAGGACGTGTATTTTAAATCCATTGTGCTGCTCGACAGTGTCAAATGTATACCCACAAGTGATGGAGTATTGAGCCATTTGTGTTGGACCTCTCACGTGCTAATGCCTCAAGGATTGTTGGTGAAGGACTAATGTCACTTGTGAAGGACTAAAGTTTGGGCATTCGTCACGATCCTCGCACCTTGCAATTTATATTAGTGAATCTCTCTTCCATCCTTGCTCATAAATAGGGTTGCTGGCTGAAATTCAGTACGCAGTAAAGAATATAACGAACAACGTAAAGACACACAACACGCAAGGACACACAAGAATTGGTATCGCAGTTCGGTGCGCACACCTACATCTGCGGGGCCACGCCCAGAAAATAGAATACTTCACTAAAAAGATCGGAGAATACAAATTCTACAATTCACGCTTTAATAAGGAAGAACACTCTTTATCCTTAAAACAAACCGTGATGGGATGATCGCAATCAACCCAGTGAAGTATTCTTGGCAAGCTCCCCTTGCCTACAAGCTCCCCTTGCACCACCGACTTGATCAACTCCCTTGATCCTGCGTGCGCAGCCGTCGGCCTCCCTCCCGGAGAATCTCCTTGAACTTTTTCAATACGAGCGTCAACCCTAGCCGCCAAACGTTCCACGCCTTAAAAGGCCAACGCCCCGCAATCTTCGGTTCAATCTGCACGCCGGCAATCAAACCTAGATTCGATTCTATCCACAGCAACAACTGCACCGTCTTCAACAAGAAAGAGATCCCGAAAGATCCGTAAGTGGCAGTTGCAAGAGTATTGATTTGCCGAAAATCTCTCTTCAACTGATTTGCAATATAGTAACAAGAGATTATGCCCAATCAACTATAAATCAGTTAATAATCACCATAAGGGCTAGAAGAGCAAGATAGAAAATAACAGAATACGCAAGCTCCAGTTGCGCATCCTATTGAGCACCAAATTTATGCAAGTAGACATATTTTGTTGAACATCCTGGTCCAACAACCTGTTCAACAAAATGTCCAACATTCTCTTCTACATACGGCAGAGACATCAACCTATCCAACATTCTCCAGTGCCACATATGACAAGCCCACATTCAAGAATGACCACAGGATAAATCCTAACAATCTCCCCTTTTGTCATTTGGTGGCACAACATACGGTATGATAGAAGACGAGGTCATTGATAAACTTTCAAACCCTTGAAGCCACATTTCATCAACAGTAGACACCAACAGTAGACACCCGACACAATGACATTCAACAAAACGTTCAACAAAACGTTCAACATAACATCAGTCAAGAAATAAAGGAACCAACAAACCATACCGCATACCACTTCTCCCCTTTTGCGCCACAAAGGACAAATACTTCAGAGTTCCGCAGAGGGACCACTCCGTAGAGAGGACAGCTTGCTTTGCAGCAACTCCTTGTGGCGAAGCAGAAGTACCCGCTGACTGTCGAGAAACAGAAGTTGATCATCAATATTCTGAAGAGCAGCCTCGAGAAACTGAATATCAACCACACTCGCTGAGGAAGTAGTGGCATCAGCAGCAGGACAGAGTGGAGGAGACTGAGATGCTGGAGGCACATTGACAGAAGGATCAACATGAGGAGTTGGAGAGGATGTTGAAGGAACACCATGAAGTGAAGGTAACACATCAGAGATATCATCCATTTTTCCAGCTACAGACTTTATCGTAAATGAAATACTATCACAAGATGAAGGGAGATCAGAAAATGACAGGTGCACCCTTTGTGCCAGGAGCATCATAGATATAAGAGCTCCATGAGGTAAAGAAGTCCCGGAGGTGGATAACTCAGCAAACGACAAGATAGAATCAAAGATAATCCTACCCAGATTGAAGGCCTGAGAGGTTCCTGCAGCGAATAACAACCTGCACATGTCTCGAGTAACCACAGACACATTTGAAGTAGGGAGCCAGTTCCTTGTGGCAATTCTGTAGAGAATAAAGTACTTGGCCGTAAGAGCAGATGAAGGAAAGACAGATGATTTCTTAGGCCACATCTGAAGCTTCTCCGCAGTCACAACTCGAATCAGTCTATCAAACTCCACTTCTGAAGACTCTCCGTAAGCAGGAGCAGATTGAGGACATTTCCATTCCAGTAATTTGTTCAGAGAGGAAGGAGAGAAGGTGATGATCTTGCCTCGAACATAATTTCTGCAATGCCAACGGGAGGAGCCATCTCCAGCAGTTTTGGATAAATTACAGTAGAATTCCCTGACTAACACAGGATAGTAGGAACTGAAACAGGTTGCAGCATGATACAATCCGAGATTCTTCAGTATAGTAGCTATCTGGGTCTTGTCAAAAGAGGCCATGTTCAGATTCTTTTCAGGAAGTAACGATCTCTCCGAGTAAGATGCCCATCGATTTTTGCGAGCTTTGTCGAAGAAAATTCTGCTAAAAGCATCCGAAGAGGTAAATGATGGAGAACGAGAAGAACCGGAAGCAGAGATTTTAGACCTCTTGGAAGGAGAAGTCTCAGTATTACAGGAAGGAGCAGGACGCTTCTTAGAGCACGCACGAGCCTTGTGCCTAAAGGAGGACAGGGGAGGGTCTGATGGACCAGAAACCTCAGGTGGTGTACCCTGTGTTGCAACATTTTGTGCAACAATATGTTCAACACTTGCTTCATTGAAGGAATCAGCTTCGATCTCAGGTTCAACATTAAGCCCCTCATTGTCAATACCAACCGCACCAGTGCCTTGACTCATAGAACAATTTTCTACAATCACTTCATCATTTACCACACCACCAGCTGAGCCACATCCAGACGCAACATCAGTAGTGACCTTATCAGGAGCAACTTGCATCTCACCAATACCAGTTTCACAAGAAGGATTGGAGAGATCCTGAAGGATTTCAGAAGATCCTAAATCCATAGGAAAGAGATCAGGCTCTTCAGAAACTTTTAGGGACGGAACATTATGGGACATATCATCAGCAAGTGGCATGACATCCACTGTCTCCTTCAGAGACGAATCCTCAGTACTTACAACATTTTCATGATCACCCATTACAGAATCTTTTCCAGGCTCAGAAATAACATGAGATGAGGAACTATGCACATTCTGAGAACACTCATTTACACCACTGTTAAGATCATTGATCATGTGCTGAGAACCTTCATCCACACACAAGGGTGATGCAGAGACAGGTATCTCTTCCTGACACGGAACATCAGACATTTTCTCATCACTTAGATCACCTTTCACCACATCTTCTTTAGTTACCTGCACATCATTCTGCACAATAGGAGTCTCAGAGGGAAAATTAGATGAAGACGCTCCTGTAGTCCTCCTAGACTTAGGCAAATCAGCAAACACTGGGGAGTCTTCAGAATCTGAGATGACAATCACATCAACTTCAGAGATTTTAACAAAAGATTTCGGGTTCCAGGTTCGAATGACAACCTTTCTATCTCGAGGAACTCTAACACTCATAACTTTCCCCAAAATCTTCTTATGCATGAGACCTTTAAAATGAATATGAGATACATCCACATAAGAGAGATCCAATTATTTTCCTGTTCTCCGCAAATACCAGAACCAGTCTTGAATAGTTACCGGATCAGGAAAACTTTCATCATCATCATACACAACATCTTCCTCGGAATTTTTGGGAAGAGGAATTTCAAGAATTGGGGAAAAACTCACCAACTCTAAATTAGAGACTTTAGAAGAATGCATGCCACCAAACGAGGAAGAGGAGAGTGATGGAGAGGGATTACCACTGAAGGATCTTTGCACAGGACGAGAAAACACTCCTTTTCGTTTAACAGGAGAAGACGAGGAAGGCGGAGCACTTTTCCGAGCGAATGTCGCTCGTCGAGAAGACCGACGAGGGGGCAGCGACGACTCTTCCGACTGATTTCTTGTCATTGTAGATAAACAGGGAGAGGCTTCAACCAAGCCGATTTCAAGAACCCTAGATGAGAGGTTAGGAGAATCTTGGAGAAGATTTGAGTTGAGGAAACAACGCGAAAATGCGCCTTGGGAACGGAAAGAATCAGAGAGTAATAAATATCGGGTAAGGATATAAAAGAAATAAAAACCAACCCGTCAGCAGAGATCGGTAGACTCTCATAATGTTGCAACATGATGTTGCAACACAGTTCTCAACACAGGAAGCAACATTAGATACGACACAACCCTAGGGCTTGCCGCAATTCTTCAAATCTGGCAGAATCAAGAGGCTTTGTAAAAATGTCCGCTAGTTGATTAGCTGTAGCAACATACTCCATGACTAGGGACTTCTTCTCAACCAGCTCTCTAATAAAGTGATGTCGGATGTCGATGTGTTTCGTTCTGGAATGTTGGACAGGATTCTTGGAGATATTTATTGCACTCTGGTTGTCGCATAAAATGGTCATAACTCCTTGTTCCAGTCCATAGTCTATCAACATTTGCTTCAACCATAGCAATTGTGTACAACAACTCCCTGCAGCAATATACTCAGCTTCTGCTGTAGATAACGATATGGAGTTCTGTTTTTTACTATACCATGACACCCGATTGTTCCCCACATAAAAACATCCTCCGGTGGTGCTTTTCCGATCATCTGTATTTCCTGCCCAGTCAGCATCACTATATCCTGAGACAAAAGTATTCGTATCTTTTGTATACCATATACCATAGTCTGATGTTCCGCTGATATACCTGATAATCCTCTTTACAGCAGTAATATGATATTCCTTAGGGCTTGCTTGATAACGAGCACAGACTCCAACACTAAAGCTGATATCCGGTCGACTAGCTGTTAAGTATAACAGGCTACCTATCATGCTTTTGTAGAGAGTAACTTCAACATCTCTTCCTCCTTCATCCTTAGAGAGTTTTTCAGATGTGCTCATGGGAGTCCTAACATGTCTGGCACTTTCTAAACCAAATCTCTTGACAAGATTTCTAGCATACTTACTCTGCGAGATGAATAAACCATCTTGACACTGTTTAACTTGGAGCCCAAGAAATACATTCAACTCACCTACCATGCTCATTTCAAACTCCCTTTGCATGAGATCAATAAACTCATGCACAAGTTGTTGTGATGTTGAACCGAAAACTATGTCGTCAACATAGATATGGGCAATCATCACACTTGATCTTGTCCTTTGAACAAATAAGGTCTTATCGGCTCCTCCTCGTTCGTATCCTTTCTTGAGAATATATGTGGTCAATCTTTCATACCAGGCCCTCGGAGCTTGTTTCAGCCCATACAACGCCTTCTTCAGTTTGTACACATGATTCGGAAGAAACGGATCAGCAAAGCCTTTGGGTTGTTCAACATACACTTCTTCATTCAATAACCCGTTTAGAAAGGCACTTTTCACGTTCATTTGATGCAGTTTGAAATTTAAGCTACAGGCAACCGCAAGTAATAGTCTAATAGATTCCAACCGTGCTACAGGGGCGAATGTCTCATCGAAGTCAATGCCTTCCACTTGGGTATACCCTTGAGCAACAAGCCGTGCTTTATTGCGGGTAACGTTTCCCTTCTCATCTGTCTTGTTTTTGAATATCCATTTTGTCCCGATGACATTAGTTCCTTTTGGTCTTTCCACAAGACTCCAGACGTCATTTCGTTGGAATTGATTTAGTTCCTCTTGCAAAGCTGAGACCCAAAAATCATCACTAATTGCTTCCTTCACATTTTTTGGTTCGGTAGTAGAAAAAAAACAAGCATACCCAGCAAGATCTCTGTAATTAACACGACTGATGCCTCTGGTGCGACGACTGTCGTGAACGTCACCAATGATTAGCTCCGGCGGATGATCTCGTATAATCTTTGTAACTCCCTCAGCACCTTGAGCACTTTCAGCTTCTTCTTGAATCGACTCCATGATGGCAGTATCCTGTGTTACAACAATTTGTTCAACATTGTTCTGTATGGACTTGTTTGTTGCAACATCACTTTCAACATGAACATCATCCTCATTTCTGTCTTCTTGAACTCCTTTATCACCAGTTAGAATAGATTCTCCCTGGTCAAAATCATCAACAACAACGTTAATAGACTCCATCATGACATCAGTTCGTTCATTCAACACACGGAAAGCACGACTCCTTGTAGAATACCCCAAGAAAATTCCTTTGTCACTCTTGGTGTCAAACTTCCGTCTTGGTGTCCGATCTTGCAGAATGTAGCACTTGCTTCCGAAAATATGAAAGTAGGAGACATCAGGCTTTCGACCTTTCCAAATTTCATATGGAGTTTTCTCAGTCTGTGGTCGAAGATAAACTCTGTTGATGGTGTAGCATGCAGTATTAATCGCTTCCGCCCACCACTTAA
Source organism: Scilla litardierei (assembly GCA_030789695.1). Lineage (NCBI taxonomy): Eukaryota > Viridiplantae > Streptophyta > Magnoliopsida > Asparagales > Asparagaceae > Scilla > Scilla litardierei. The sequence goes on along the minus strand of CM061138.1, from coordinate 38,552,468 downwards.
CATTCACTTTTCGGGCGTTCAGCATAACACGAGCCATTTCCTGAAGAGTTCGATTCTTCCTTTCAACAACTCCGTTTTGCTGAGGAGTCTTAGGAGCCGAGAATTCATGTCCTATACCTTGTGCCTCACAGAATTCAGAGAATGAGTGATTCTCAAACTCTTTTCCGTGATCACTTCGGATCCGAATGACTTTCCCTATGTTGTCTCCTCTTTCAACTTGAAGACGAGTACACAGATTTTTGAAAGCATCGAAAGTATCTGATTTCTCCTTCAGAAAATCCACCCAGGTGAACCGTGAAAAATCATCAACACAAACAAAAATGTACTTCTTACCTCCGACACTTGTTTCTGAAGTGGGTCCAATCAGATCCATATGTAGCAGCTCCAGAGTTTTTGACGTTGTGATATTCTGAATTTGTTTGTGACTAATTTTCTTCTGCTTACCAAGTTGGCAGTCTTCGCACACTCCTTCTTTCTTCTTGATTAAAGTAGGCATTCCTCGGACTGCTCTTGCTTTGGAGATTTTCATTAAGGTCTTGAAATTAACATGTCCTAACTTCTGATGCCACTGTTCAGAAGCATCTGTGGTGATACTCAGACATCTATCAGGTTCTTGCAACAGGTAGCAGTTGTCACTAGATCTTTTTCCAGAAAGAATGCACACTTCATCACCATTAAACACAAGACATTCATTTTTGTTGAATCGAACCAGCAGGCCTTGATCGCACAGCTGACTTATACTGATGAGATTAGCCTTTAAATTTTCAACATGCATCACATCTTTCAATTTCAGAGTTTCTGTCATATTCAGATTACCTTTTCCAATAACTCTGCTTCTCTGTCCATCCCCGAAGGTGACATGACCTTTATTCCCAGCAATGTACTCAGATAGAAGACCCTTGTTCCCTGTCATGTGCCGAGAGCACCCACTGTCAAAATACCACTGATTTTCCGCAAAGGTAGCCAAAGATGTGTATGCAACCATACTGAACAGTTCCGACTTCTTAATCCATTTCATGCTTGTCTGCTGTTGTGGATGACTAATATTTCTTCCTTCACTCACATGCTTCATACGCCTGAAACACCTCCAATCATTATGTCCTATTTGCTTGCAGTAACCGCATATAGGCTACCTAAAAGTAGTACCTCTTCTGTTCTTTCCTCTTGACTTGGCCTCATCATGTAAACTCCTTTTAACATGTTCCTTAGCATTGAGACTACTCCTGGTCTTGGGTGTGTGAAGATGACTTCCTCTGTTGTAACCAACTCCAGTTCGATCTCCAGCTACTTTTCCCATGTTGAGGATGTCATCAAGTTTGGGTTTTCCAGAGTTCCATCTGTTAACAGTGCTTTCTGCCTTCTCAGCTCTCATTACGGCTCTCTTCATATTTCTCTCACAGTTTCGGAGACTTGCTTCAGTCTTCAGAAGTTTGACTTGATATGCATTCTTCTCGCTTCTCAACTTAGAGCATTCATCTTTCAGTTTCTTGTTGATTTCACAGATTTCCATCCATTTGTATAACATAGTTCGATAGGCTGTGCGGATTTCCTCATCATCAATATCTTCTTCACTCCCAACTTCTGATTCAACTTCACTGTCAGAACTAGCATCATTTGTTGCAACACTTTGTACAACATGTTCTCCCTTGTGCTTGGATGTGGCAGCACATGTTGCAACATTATGTTCAACATGACTGATGGTCTTGCCTTCAGATTTGTCTTTCAGAATAGCTGTGAAAGCAACATAATTACTAGTTATGTCTTCATCTTCCTCACTACCTCCAGAGTCTTCATCGCTCCAAGTGCTTGCGAGGGATTTCCCTTTTAGCTTCTTAAGAGTGTTTGCACACTCTGCCTGTATATGTCCGAACCCTTCACATTCTCTACACTGTATTCCCTTTCCTTTGTTTTTAGACTCATACCTTTGTATAGGACGACCAGCATTCCTTTCACCTGCAGGAGGTCCTGACCGCACCTTTTTATTAGTAGCTTTGAAATTCTGACCTTTATTGCTGATCTTTCTCATCATCTTGCTAAAGTTTTTGGTGAGAAGAGCGATATCATCTTCGAGTTCTGTCTCATTATCTGACTTTGACGATTCACTGGCTTCAATCTTCAAGGCAACACCCTTCTCCTTTTTGTTTTGTTTGAGATTCATCTCATAGGTCTGTAGGGATCCCATGAGTTCGTCCAATCTCATGGTCGATGTGTTCCTCACCTCCTCTATAGCCGCAATCTTTGCTGAAAATTTATCTGGCAGGGACCTCAGAGTTTTTTCAACAAGCTTCTTTTGTGAATACTTCTTACCCAGTTGGAATGCCTGATTAGCAATGTCCCTCAATCTTCCATTGAACTCCGCAACCGTCTCGTTTTCATTCATCCTCAGATTTTCAAACTGGCTGGCGAGCATTTGCAATTTTGAGGCCTTAACAGTGCTGGTTCCTTCATGCACGTTTTGAAGAATGTCCCAAGCTTCTTTAGCAAGCTCACAAGTCGATATAAGCTTGAACTGCTCTTCATCAACGGCAGTAAAGATGGCGTTAACCGCCTTAGAGTTTCCTAAGGCAGCACGTTCTTCATCAGAACTCCAGTCTCTCACAGGTTTGAAGCATTCCTTGCCTTCTTTGTTGACTTCAACCGGAGGGTTCCATCCTTCAACAGTAGCAACCCAAGCCTTTTCATCCAAGGACTTGATAAAAGCTCGCATACGAGACTTCCAATAGGTGTAGTTCGATCCAGTGAGCAAAGGGGGACGAGTGACCGAAGCACCTTCTTTTGTGTTCATGATCAGCGTACTGACCTACAGGATCACACCCACTTTGAAAGAAAGTCAAAGTATTGAGGATGACCGTGCTCTGATACCAAATGAAATTCAGTACGCAGTAAAGAATATAACGAACAACGTAAAGACACACAACACGCAAGGACACACAAGAATTGGTATCGCAGTTCGGTGCGCACACCTACATCTGCGGGGCCACGCCCAGAAAATAGAATACTTCACTAAAAAGATCGGAGAATACAAATTCTACAATTCACGCTTTAATAAGGAAGAACACTCTGATCCTTAAAACAAACCGTGATGGGATGATCGCAATCAACCCCGTGAAGTACTCTTGGCAAGCTCGCCTTGCCTGCAAGCTCCCCTTGCACCACCGACTTGATCAACTCCCTTGATCCTGCGTGCGCAGCCGTCGGCCTCCCTCCCGGAGAATCTCCTTGAACTTTTTCAATACGAGCGTCAACCCTAGCCGCCAAACGTTCCACGCCTTAAAAGGCCAACGCCCCGCAATCTTCGGTTCAATCTGCACGCCGGCAATCAAACCTAGATTCGATTCTATCCACAGCAACAACTGCACCGTCTTCAACAAGAAAGAGATCCCGAAAGATCCGTAAGTGGCAGTTGCAAGAGTATTGATTTGCCGAAAATCTCTCTTCAACTGATTTGCAATATAGTAACAAGAGATTATGCCCAATCAACTATAAATCAGTTAATAACCACCATAAGGGCTAGAAGAGCAAGATAGAAAATAACAGAATACGCAAGCTCCAGTTGCGCATCCTATTGAGCACCAAATTTATGCAAGTAGACATATTTTGTTGAACATCCTGGTCCAACAACCTGTTCAACAAAATGTCCAACATTCTCTTCTACATACGGCAGAGACATCAACCTATCCAACATTCTCCAGTGCCACATATGACAAGCCCACATTCAAGAATGACCACAGGATAAATCCTAACACTGGCGTTTACTGTAACGACTGCGTTCAAGAGAATCCATCAACATCCAAAAGGTAGACAGCATACAAGGACTTTCCACTTACACTCATTCATAATTTCCAACCAAATCAATTCCAAATTGCTCCGAAAACACAAATATCAACATAAATACTTCAAGAAAAACTTAACTTTTTTGCTATTAATTATGAATTTTGGGGTGGGAAGAGATAACCTTGAAGCGGCCGGACTCGGCGAGGGTTCGGATCCCATCGACCACGGTCGGAGGCATCTCAGCGATCGAACAATTCGCCGCAATCGTCGTCTTCTTCTTATCACTGTTACTGTTATTTTTATTCAAGCTGAGAGTCGTTCCAGAGGGAAGAGAAGAGAGCGACCAAGTGAGACATTGAAATCCCATTTTTCAGTTTCGGGAGGTGCTTCGCGGACCCACCGTTTTACTCACGCACACACCCACATATTTACAAGTTTGCTATTACTCCCACGTGCATATCAACTTACAAGTTTGCCGCTGAAATTACTGATCGCACATTTGATGCGGCGAATTTCTGAAAATGTCACTAGGTGTACACGGTAAACAATACGGCCAAACGGCAACGGACAGCGATGCCGCCCCCTCCTCCGACCCCAGCCCAACTTCCTCCTCCTCCGATCCCCAGCTCCTCCGCCGCCCCCTCGTCTAACAAACCAGCTCCCCTTTCCATCCTCCGCCTAAGTTAGCTTGATAGACGCCATGGCTTCCCTTGCCGACCAAGAAATTGGATGGTTTAGATTGGTGTGCATGTGCAGGATGCACATTCTAGATCATCATGATATTTTTTTTTCTTGGTAAGCAAGAAGTAGTTGGCGCTGGGAACCTATATGAAGAGGAGCCATTGGCTCTCTCCATGTATCAAGAATTCTCCTCTTAGATCATCTCTTTACTTGTTACTGCTATATTGTGAATTCACATCCAGCATCACAAGCTTTGGGAAAACTGTCATGATTGGGAAGCAACAGTATCATCGAGGCATGTATCAACAAAACTAGTTGAAGATGTTAAACTGTAAGATACACGTTTAATTATTTCTAATGTGTTAATTATAAATCCTTGCTATGTTTGACGTATTTTGATATATGCACGTATGATCTATCTATCTATCTATCTTTTTTTTTTGATACATCGGAAAGAAGAAGGAATACAACAGATCAGAGGGAAACCCCTCTTGGAACCCCTGCCCCCATTACATCCATTTGCATAATCGGTAATACAGAATCTGGAGGATTAAACTACAACTGAAGCTCAGCTTCTAAGTGACATCCCGTAGTCGCAAGAGCATCTGCACAGAAGTTCGCCTCACGGTAGATATGTCGGAAGGAACATAGACGAAGTCGAGAAGCCAGCTGTCGGATATCCAATATTAAACTCAGGAGAGGATGAGCTGAAATGTTAGGTGCATCAATAAGGTGTAAAGCCACCTGCGAGTCCGATTCACATATAATATCCTGGAACCACTTGCGCCAAGCAATCTCAAGCCCACATCGAAGAGCCTGAAGCTCCGCATTCAAGATAGAACATACCCCAACATATGCCGAGAATCCAAGGATCCAATTCCCTTCATCTCCACGAAATATGCCTCCAGCTCCAGAAATCCCCGGATTCCCTTTACTCGCACCATCAACATTTAGTTTGAGAATTCCCCTAGGGGGAGGGATCCATATAATGCTCATATCCTCAGAAGATACCACAGGCGATCTTCCAACTGTTTGAACCACTTCCTTTGCAGTCATAGCAATATGTCGAATAGTGAAGAGATGTCTTCAACAGCATCTGAAGGATTGAAAATTCTCCGGCACCGAGTACCCCAAATCTTCCATAAACATGTAGCAAATAGAACTACTTGGTAAGGGGATAACACTTTCTGATGAAGAAACTTTGTAAGCCAATCAAGAAGTGGTAGAGTAAAGAAATCTGGATATGTTGCCGTAGGAAGGAGAGCATCCCAAACCAACCTCGCTTTCTGACAATCGTGAAGCACATGTAATGTAGACTCGGTGGCTAAGGGCCTGTTCTTTTGTTGGAAAGTATAAAGTGGGAAAGTTGAGAAGTGTGGAATCTGATGTGAGAGAAATTTGGTGTAGTGTGTTCTTTTGTTGGAAAGTAGGGTTGGATTGTAGAGTTGGAAAGTTGAGGTGGGGTCCACTCCGTGTAGTGTGTTCTTTTGGTTGAAGAAAGTTGGAGGTGGAAAGTGGTGTGGGGTCCACTCAAATTTAATTTATTCTATTTAAATCTAAACAGATACTTAATCTAAATTAATTAATTGTTTATTATTCTTAAATGAGTACCAAAACAATAAAATCTTGTGATTATAGTAGGGGCCCACCATTTTGTTTGCCTGGAGTTGCAACGAAATCTCAAAAAAAAAAGCAAACGCAGCAGGGTGATTGGCACGGAGAGAGCAAGGGTCCCACTTGCTTGTGGGATTCCTTTGTATTCCACGGTTTTTACGGAGGCAACACAAATCAAGCTGAGATTCCAAAAGTTAGTGCCACGTCAGCTTTTTCCTCTCTCCATTATGAGATGCAAAAGAACAAGCAAACAAAACTCAATCGTGGATTCCACTAAACCGCAGATGAATAGTATATAAACAGTGAAAATTTTAACTTTCTCTTCCAACTTTTTGACAAAAGAACAGGCCATAAATCACAAAGTGCACATATATCAAACTCCGAAATACCCTGCTTGAACCGTAGTTCATTTGTCACCAACCTATCTTTACAAACTGACCAGAGAAAATGGCACCACCTAGCAGGTAAGGATACTTTCCATAGCCATGCGCAGTGGAACGCCCCCTCAGAGGTGGAAGGCTGCAACAATTGAAGATAAGAAGATCTAGTAGTAAACTCCCCATGAGAAGTGAACTGCCAAATATAACTGTCATTTATACTTGTGGCGCGTGGAAGAGGGTACACCATGATCAATTGGGCTATCTCCGCCGGAACTACTAATAGCAGCTTCGACACATCCCATGCACCTTCCCGGATAAACTCAGAAACACGCACTTGTGTAGATGTCCCTTCTGGCGGGAGGGGCAAAAGGGAACTGAGAGGCCTTCCCAACCAATTATCCTTCCAAAAATCAGTAGCAGTTCCATCCCCCGCTGTAACGACCCGCTCTCAGGGGCCCGTTACTTATTTGATATTTGCAGGTTCCGCAGTTTACCAGTGAATTCAGCATAGTCACAACTCAGAGATGCATCACAATACTCAAAACCAGCGTACAGACGTTATTACAGTCCAAATTAAAGTACAACAACCACCAGCACACTTTCTGAAAAGAAGTGCGGAAAAGTAAATACACAGTACAACACACCAACAGTAAAGTAAATAAAACTCTGCAGCTTCAGGGTCAAGTGTAGGCTCCACGAACTCTGGGGCAATCTCCTCGATCAGATCTTCGTCTGCCGGTGCCATAAATGGAACCGAAGGTAAGTCACAACAATTCTAGCAATAGAAAAAGAGGAGTGCACAAATATGGAGCAGGCTATGGTAAACAAGTGCTGAAGTAAAGTAAGGATAAAGTAAGGACAGACAAGCATGCAAGTGCAATAATTAAAGTACATCAAGTCAAGCATGCAAGGGTGACAAGTAAAGTAAAGGTGACCGAGCAAGTACAACTAGTAATAACAATAGCAATGACGCTAGCAATGACAATTGCAATAGTGAGAGTACTTGTGCCTATTCTAATTCGTGACTTATAACGGGAAGTACAGTGAGCAACCAAGAGGCCAACTCTTGCCGCGGGTGCTACCCGGGCGAACCAATTCTCTGAGTACTGTGCAATAATCTGTGATCTGTGATCTGTGATCTGTGATCTGTGATGGTTGTCACCGGCACTGTTATGGGTTGCTAGAACCCGCACGGTGACAACAAAGTCTGGACTAGTCGCTCCCGCACTTCCGCAATTATAAGTTACCCCAAAACCCCAAGTGTCTGTGCAGGTTACCGTTCTTTGCAGTTTTACAAGTCATTTACTGTTCTCACATTTCCGGTTACAATCTTTCTGTCGAGCATGTCAATCTGTTCAGATCAATAACTGTTCCGAGACTAGGTTCATACGCGTTAACGATACCCTAAAGATCTTTGCTTGTTGAAAAGTCAAGGCAGAAACCTCAAGAGAGAATGTCAGTCCTGAGCAATGTGTAAAGTCCAATAACTAAGGTACCGATCCATGCTTCGAGCATGCGGTATTTCCATTAAGTACACTATCTAGATTTCTAAAGTTAGAATTTACTGTGACTTACAATCTTCGAGTTGATGGTAGTGGGCCGAGACTGGATCTAGTGCGGATGCACGAGATTCGATGCCTGCAAATACAATAACAATTAGTTAGAGAATACACGATTTCTTATTTATTTAACTTGGTCGTTTTGATTTTTAAAACTGTTGAAACGGTATCGAAAAGCGTTCTAAATTTTTATATAGACTATATATGATAAAAATAATTTTACTGCAGAAAGGAATATTTTTCTGAAGTCCATAGTAATTTTTATAATTTTTAGAAACTCAAAATAGTTTAAAAACCCAGATTATTTAAGTTACGCGTATCTTCCGTAATTTCTTACGGGAGCAATCCTAGTCGAAATGACTTGAGTGAACAGTCAAAATGACCGTCTCGAAGTCTATTATCACATATAATTTTATCAAATATTAGTGTACGTAAAATCAGCGAATTACGATTTTTAGAATGAATTAAACCTATTTAATCTTTAGGTTCGAAAAATCATTCCGGAAAAAGTAGGCGTCTGGTCGCAGTGAGACTAGCGCCATTGGATCCGAAATGTCGTTTCTGATTTTCTGGGGCTATCCGCACATTTTTCTGGCCCCTGTATAATTAGTTTTGGGTTTAAAACCATTAAACTCTATTATTAATAATTAATAAATACGAAAATACGAATTTTTTTCTTAATATTTACAAGTTTGCCATTAGAGCAAACTTACGCTGCTTCGTCTCTCCTACAGCAGCGGAGGGGGAGAGGCGACCCTCGCGAGCGGCGGCGAGGAAGGCGGCGAGGCGGGTTGCCGGCGACGGCGATGGCGGCGTGGGGGCTCGGCGAGCACGGCGAGAGGGCGGCGACTCGATCGTCGCGGCGGTGTTGTCGGGCTGTGTGGCGGAGCACGGGTGTGGGGCGGCAGCGGCGGGGCGCTGTCGGGGGTCGTGGCCATCGGAGCAGCGGCTTCGGCGGACGGCGGGGCGACGTCGGAGAGAGAGCGGGCGGCGCTCAGCTGCGGGGAACGACGGCAACGGTGGGGTGGTGTAGCGGCTTCGGGGGCTTCGGGGGGTGTCGGGGCGGTGGCGGAGCACCGGAGGGCGGCGGCCGGGGGCTGAGACAGCGGAGGAGCGTCGGGGGCGACGTCGAAGATCGCCGGAGAGGCGTGGGTCCGAGTGAGAACGAGAGAGGAAGGGGAAGAGAGAGAGAGAGGAGAGACTGTTAGAGAGAGCGGGAGGGTGAGAAACAAAGAGAGATAGAGAGGGTTGCCTGTGTGCGTTAGTTACAAATGGAGGGGGGTTTTATAAATTAATTTAATTAATATAAAATTAAGTAGTAATTAAATCCTTAGTCAAAGATTTAATGATGTTAGGTCTAACTTTAGACTAAGGTAGGAAATTAGGTTGGGGCATGAATCTCATGTGGGCATACGGGTAGGGGTTAGGTAGGGGTAAGTTAATTAAAATAGCTAATAGGGTAAAAGGTAATTAGGTAAAGAGGTTAAAACGTAATTAGTAGATAATGTCAAAAATACAAAATTACGATTTTGCCCCTACTAGTAAACGTATCCGAAAAATTACGAAAACATACCCACGGGATCGTATCGTCGCGAGGATGGCGAACACGAAGTCCGTTTCAGGGTTTGGGCTACGGAAATACTAGTTTTAGGCCAAAACGTTTGGAAAGCGGGTTTGCGGGTTCTCTACTGAAATGATATCAGAAAATTACGAAATTAATGTGGGAGGCCCTAAATGGTCATAGTATGCTACTGCAGGAGTTTGAAAACGTTTTGAATACGTTTGTATAGAAAATAAATTCGCCGAATCAAAACGGTAATTTTGGAAGATGAATTTTAACAGAAATGTTTTGGCCATTTGAGGAAATCTGAAATTGCTGAAATACAATATGATAAGTCTAGTGCTCTGAAATATTTTTATAAGAATTTTTAAAGTCAGTTTTGTTAGAAAATTCTTGACTAACATTTATAATGTAAAATTTATTCTTAAAAATACGTATAAATACGTAAATTGAACTGTTGAAAATTACTGGTCGTTACACCCACGCGCTTCACAATCCCTAGCCATAGACTTTGTAATCCATTTACAATGCTCTGCCAAGAATAAGACCAACCCGAGGGAAAGGAACCAAGGCTAGAAATGAAGAAGAAGATATCGTCCGGAAGTTTATACTTAGTCCGAAGTAGTCGAACCCAAATAGATTGAGGCTCATGCAAAAACTTCCATGCTAATATATGCAACATAACAAGATTGTGATACTCCATCGAGCGAATACCAAGACCACCCGACTTCTTAGGCTTGCACACCTCTGCCCATTTCACCAAATGAATATTCTTCCTCTCCTCAGACCCACCCCAAAGAAAGGCTCTATGCAACCTATCCACCTCAGACGAAGTATGTCGTGGAAGTCTGGAAGTAAGCATAGAATAAGTGGGTATAGCAGAAGTGACTGCGGTAATTAAGGTAGCTCGCCCTGCCAAACTCAAGAACTTGGCCTTCCACCCCGAGAGCTTGGACCTAATTCTCTCCACCACTGCCATGTAAGTATGCTTAGTAATCCGACCATGAATAAGTGGTACACCCAAGTATGTTCCTAGGTCCACTGAAGATGCAACACCCAGAGTGGTATGATCCATCTTTCGTGTCCCAGCATTTGATATCAGAGCTCCTGGATTGCATGCTAGTTTTTGTCATAGCTCGCATAAAAATTGCATGCTTATGTTGTAAATCAAAGGAAGAATCATGTTTTTATATATGTTGTGAATCGCATATAGTCATATACTTATGTTGAGACTCCCTAGACTTGCTAAGTTTTATGTAATAAAAAATTTATGTTAACAGGATTAAAATTGAATCTTTATTATGTTTTCATAAATTTTTTCATGCCTCGACCATTTAGTATATATCTAATTCTTATACTGATCTACTCATGAGATTTGATTCGAATGAGACATCTCATATTGGCCTTGCATAAATCTAAAAGCCGAAGGGTGCTTTAAGAGAGCAGAGCACTATAATTTCAATCTAGAGAACTTGAGCAATGGCGGTAAAAACATATAACAACACATTGATCATATACTATTAAAATGATAAGCGACCACAGTTGGTCCTTTACATAATTCTCTCTCCATAATGAACATGAATTGTGCGTAGAACTTGTTGCGAGAAAGATTCCAAAGTTTGGCAAGTGAGTCCAAACGAAGACTCATCATGGTAATAAAAGATACGACAAAGGCAAGTGCGATGTTTTTTTTTCCTGCAACTGAAGAAGCTGTTGAGATATTGGGTCTTGGTAACAGGGACGCTATGCCGAAGAAAACATTAGCAGCAACCCCCCCAATACATGCTAAGTAACATAGCCAATTTTGCATCACACTGTACCGAAAAGTTTTGTTAAAATGGTCATGTGTGCACCAGGATCCCTTCATACGCCTTAGCATCATATTTCTGCATAATATGACATGAATCAGAAACGCGCAGCGGAAACAAACTGAGATCCCCATGGGGCACTGGCTGCATCGAATCGGAAGGTTTTCAAGAAAGCAACGGAAATCAGCATGCTGCTGGTAAAATACCATCAGAGCTCAGACCTGCAACCACATTTCAGATGTCAGTGACGTGGCATTGATAGGCGGCATTCTCTGCACATTCAGGTTGCTATAGAGAAGTGAGCAGACTTGGCGATGTCATCTGATCAAACTGCAACGAAATTATGTATCAATTACAGCACATCTACCATGTTTTAGTATCCGTGAAGGACATTTATGGGCCACGATATGCAGTCTTGTTCAAAAGAGGATACATGACACAATTACAGCGGTGAGTGTACTGGATGAGTTCATGGCATTGACAAACAACAATATTAATGCTAAACACCATTAACTAGTTAAGCAATCAAAATAGATAAAGTTCACCCAAAAAAAAATTAGTCCTGCACCCAGTTCGGGAATAATTAACTTTGGGAAGTTGATATTCACTTACCCATATCCACTAAGATAAAGTATGATATACTCTAAAATCTACATCCGCTGAAATAGTGACACGTTTCAGATCTGGATCTAGGATAAAAAATTTGGTGTGAGATTTTTACAGGAAATGAGGGATTTTTTGGGTTGGGGAAGAAAAGATGGGATTTTATTGATGTGGAAACGGAAATACAAAGATAACTAGTCTCGATTCGAGAAGAGGCCTTTCTCCTAGCTTTCAATTCGAGATCAAAGCCTAAGATCTCCAGCTAATTGTTCGTGGACAAATTGACTAAAGGATTTTCATCAAGAAATCAAGCATAGCCCTTCCCCTAGACGTCCCTATCTATAAATAAAAGAAAATTACAGATTTGATCAATTTATGGAAAAACCCCCATAATTTCTGAAATTACAAAAATGCTCCTAGTGGGCCGAAACTTCCAGAAACACAACATTACTCCACCCCCAAAGGACCACCTTATTCTCAAGGTGGTGCATGAACTGCGCGGACATGCTACTCCACGTGCAGGTACCTCGGGCCTCATCCTCCTCACCAGCCTCCATCATTATCACGTTCTCCTCCCCATCATCGTTCACGATCAAAATCTGTAAGACACGATCACCGTAGCGATGCCCTGGAGAAAACTTCTCGTCGCACTTGAAGCACAGACCATTGGCACGTTTATCACGGATCTCAGACTCTGTCATCCGCCGTGTGTGCCCCCCAGGTCATGGCTCTACCCCCCTTCTCCGTGCTAACTGATACTCCTCTTGTGGTTATATGCACCTTCTGTCTCCCCAGAAGCATGTTCCTTGAAAGACTATCCTCTCCACGCCCCTCGGGACTTCCTCTCCTGGTCCAGCCTGTCCTCCACTATCCTTACCAAACTCATGCACTCTCGCAAACACAATGGCCTATGGGCTTTCACCTCTGATCTGATAGTCGGCTTCAACCCCTTCATGAAGTATCCCTCAAGTGACTCTCCTGACACCCTATGGATCCGGCTAAGCAGCATCTCAAACTTCTTGATATACTCCCACACGGCCACATCCTGCCTCAGAGCATACAACCTCTCAAATGTATTTCCAGACTGTACTTCGCCGAACATCTCCAATAATAGCGCCATAAACTCCTCACAAGTACCGAAAGGTCGGTCCTGCTGGGCCCATCGATACCACGAAATGCCTCCCCTTCCAGACAGACAACCGATACCCTAAGCCAATCATCTTGCTGGACTATCGATACCTCAAAGTATCTCTCTACTCTGTATATCCATGAGTCTGTGTCCTCTTCCTCGAAAACGGACATCTTCAACTTCCTGACCCAATTTTTCGTAGAAAACCCACCCTGAGCTCCGCTCTCCTGCTAGTAATCATGTCGCCAATATGAAAGATGGGAAGGTACATCATATCCATGGCCTCCAACAGGGCCTCCTCCTCTTTCGTTCCATGCACCACCACCCCATTCATCTTCTCATCCATCCCTGCGGTCCCAATGATCATCCTCGTGGTACTTGTCGTAGTTCTCATACTCCGCCTCACGCCCTCCATAGAAATTAATGCCAAAGTCATCTCAATGACCATCAAACCCTTCGCCGAGGCCCCCTCGCTGCCCCAGTCCTCTCCGAGGGGCCGTCGGTGGCTCAAAGTAGGGCCGGCACCCAGATCGGGCTGTCGGAGGCCCTAGTGGCCGCCAAGGACCCCGGATGGGCCTGGCAAGCCGCCAGGGTTCCAACGGGGCCCTGGCGGTTCGTCGGAGGCTCCGTCGTACCCTGGCGGGCTCGCCAGGGCTCGACGAAGCCCTTTTGGTTCGCCAAGGGCCCTGACGGGCTTGCCAGGGCTTCGTCAGCGGCTCGCTAGGGCTCGACGGAGCCCTGACGGGCCGCTAGGGCCTGTCGAGTGCCCAGGGGGTGCCGTTGGTGCTGTTCGGTCCCTCGTTCGCCCTCTCGGCTGTCGTAGATCTCCTGCCATCTCTCCTTGTCTTCTTTGGGATCACAATCCTTGTCGTTCGTCACTAGATATGCATCCAGAAGAAGTCCCTCGCGAAAGGGATCAGCTTTCTCTTTCCCATTCGCCAAAGATCCTGCCTTTTGCTCCGGATCTAAGGTTTCGACCTATTTTGGATCCATCCGCTAGGACAACACATCAAGTTTCATATTTGTTTGCCCTAAGGCATCCATGAGTTGAAAAAACTCCGATCCGTCTCGGCGCTTTGTTCTTCCACCGTCTTCGTGAGTTTTTGGATGGCTCCGTCAAATTTCTCTTCCAATGCTTCCATTTTATCCTTAGATCTCGTATTCACCATGTATCGACGGACTCTGATACCAATTTGAACGTTTCAGATCTGAATCTAGGATACAAATGGGGTTTTATGGGTTTTTGGGAGTGAAAATGGGATTTTTTTTACGGGAAGGATGGATTTATAGGGTTGGGGAAGAGATTTGGAGAAGATGTGGAAGCAGAAATACAAAGATAACTAACCTCGATTCGAGAAGATGACTTTCGCATTGCTTTCGATTGGAGATCAAAGCCTAAGATCTCTAACTAATTGTCCGTGGACAAATTGACTAAAGGATTTTCATCAACAAATCAAGCATATAGCCCTTTCCCTCGCCGGCCCTAGATATAAATAAATTACGGAAACCCCCCATACTTTCTGAAATTACAAAAATGCCCTAGTGGGCCGAAACTCCCAGAAATGCAACAAATGGCTCAGGTAAAATTTGGCGTCCTACTAATAAGCAATAGGTTGTTAAGTGATATCACATCCAACAGTTTGTGTTTTCGGTAAAGTGGGTTTGACAAGGTATCCAAGAGCTACCGGATTCAAATATCATGAATTTCAATTAAAATTATTCTCTTAAACCCCACCTGCATGTCCTCCTCCAGCAGCTTCAGCTAATGGCGTTTCCTCATTGCTACGACACAGGCCAGGTAGTGCAAAGGTTAAAGTTAGACTGATGGTGATACATTGTTGTTAACCACAACCCAACCGCCTTTTGGGTAAATTGATTTCCTGACAACTACACGTCACCGGAGAACCCAGTCTACATAAAGGAACTTGAAATCAGAAAGCACTAGTCCATTAATACCAACTAGGATGTTCACCATTCACTTATGAGTCTATCCGAATCCATACAAGATAAAGCGGGCTTTACCCTTCAATAATGTAAGTCCCCAAATTTTGATACCAATTTGTTACGACTGATCAGGCCCCTCGGGGGGATTAATGGTTAAGGACATGATATTGGCTGATACCTAATATATATTAAAGCTTAAACTGATAGGTAGAGACTTGATTTCAAGATACATCCTACTCTTTTTCTTAAATTTTCAATGCGAGACTATTCTAAAATCACATGAACAACAGATCTGCATCTTCATGTGTGATGTTTCATCAGGATTTGCATGTGTCAACAATCCCTCATTCACAAGATGACCTTCATGATCAAGCCCAAACGATATAGGCTTAACCAATAATCCCTCGTGTAGGAGCAACACAAGAGAGCTAATACAAATAGTTTCCTCAGGGTTTATATGACCAACAAGAGAGCTAACACAAATTTTCAATATGCATCCTTCTATTTTAGGTAACCTTTTAATGCGAGACTATAATCACACAAGACCAACAAATCTGCTGCTCCCTCTTCATGTGTGATGCGTCCTCTGGATTTAAATGGGCTAACAATCCCTCGTTCACACAAGGACCTTCATGATACGGCACAAACAAACGACATATGCTTCGCCAATAAACCCTCAATTAGGAGCAACACAAGAGAGCCAACACAAACTGTTCAAGGCTCTAAAACATATGGTTCCAAATCTGGCGCTTATCAGGCCTCACATCAAACTCCAAACCCCATACAGCACTTGTTGGGTCGCATATCAAAGTCCAAAGCTTCCCTTGGCCACAACCTAGCTCTAATACCATTTGAAACACCCCCATGCTGTAATATTTAACAAACTAGTTTGCCATGCTTCCTCCATGCTACCTATAATTAATTACTGAGTTCATAGGAAATCTTATATACTATAAAACCTCTTATTACATATCCGATTGGATAATTCCCTTGGAACTTAGGGTGTTACAAATCCTTAATTAGATAACTAATATATGCAGATATTAACTTATATTCTTAAGAAAATGTATAGTTCCAATTGCCTTGTCAAAAGGTCTGTGTTAGGAACATGGACACAGAGACGGTATACAGATGCCGATGACCCTTCTAAAGGTATGATCTTCGAACTTCATCCCTAATGTTGACATCATAGCTCCAAATTGAAGGTATAAGTCCAAGGTCTGCATGGAGCATTGATACATCGACTATTAGGGGATTTGATTCATATTAGGGGCGTGTTGCTCAATAAATTGAGATGAGTCATCTATTGACTTTCTTTTGAAGAATCTCTCCATTTAAGAAATATTTTATAAAGAACAATATAAATTAGAGCTTAAGAATAAATTCGAAACACAACGTTGTATGTATTATAACACAATAATTATCAATAAACATTTAAGTACATCAAAAAACTAATTGAGATATTTTAACACAATACAATAAAATGGATTGCAGGTCTATCTGCTTTAATGCCCATCACTAATATGGTTCAAAATTGACTAATTGAGACATGTAGACTTTTGGCATATATCTTTGATTATATGTATGCATGTACTCTGAAAACATCTTTCCAAATTCCAATTGGCGGTTGCTGTAATATGATTTGTATTTTTTTGGGCAGGTGTATTATAGTCCAAATTAACAATTGGTGTTATTAACAGATGCCTTTATTAAATCATCAAAAAAATTCCTTTGTGCTAAAAATTAACTTGACTTCGCCCCTTAATCCCGAATGGATTGAGAACATTGTTGATAGTTTTCGCAAGAAATGAGCATTGAAGCGAGAAAGAAAACACACCTCAGACAAGAGATAAAAAGAACCTTTCTAAATGTTGTAACCAGGGAGCAGCTTTCTGGCAAAGTTCAATTCACTTCAGACGCGGCTGATCTGGCGGGATCCCTGCAAAGTTTTTCCAGATTAGCTAATAACTGCAGCAAAGCTAGAGTTTTTAAGAAGGGAAAAGGGAGGTTTTTTTGATGAAGAATATGTTAAATATTGAGTCATCCCATGCTTGTTTTAATGATGATCAACATATTGAGTACTAATATCGTCTTGAGTGTATATATGTAGATATTGAGCTTTCATAATCAAACAATGCAGTTCAAGGAGAAATAGAGCCAACAAAGACCATAAAGATCAAGGGTAACTAAGACAATGCAATGAAGAGCAAATTGCATCTAGAAAGCTTATGTAATATTTCCATTTTGATGAAATTTTTTAGTCTTTGTAGTATGTTAAAGTCTTTGTTGAAGCTCGCATACATTTAGGATCACACATAAAATGTTTTAAAATATTTTAAAAATCATTTCCTAAGTTTTTGAGCATGTATCGTATGTATCAGTTTAGGAGTCTACTATCAAAATCATAAGAGTCGACTACTATTAATTACTAGCTCTTGTCTGGACTCTAGAGTGTCTGGGAATCGACTCATATACACATGGTAATCGACTACCACCTCCAGGAGTCGACTCCCAGTTGTACATGAGTCGACTCCCAGCCCCACTGGTAGTCTATAACGGTTGGATTTTGCCTTTTTTTAGCCGTTGAAAGGGTTGTTTGGTCAGTCTGCTAGGGCAGAATTAAGGGTTATTTATATGAGGACGTTGCTAAAGTTATTGCCAACTAAACTGAACAATTTTCTAAGAGAAAAAGAGTTTTAAGTCTAAAAGCTTTTAACCAAAACCCTCATCCATTGGCCCATGGTTTAAAGAGCTTTCCAAAATCTTTTTAGCCAAATTTATAGATCTCTAAGAGCTACATTTGTACATCATTTGGAGATCCACTATAGCCACATCACAACTACAATAGAGCTTCATATCAAAGGCTATATGTAAAAGGTTGTAAGTATATTTCTTCTCACTTTGTGAGGTATTTGTCTTGTGGAGACGTGTCTCTCATTGAGAGGTGTTGTTCATTTTGAACGTGTTTGTTTCATTGAGAACGTGTTGTAATCATTAGACGCATTTGAGACGTGATTAGTGGATTATTTGTTCCAGTATGGACGTGTGGCTGGATATAGTGGAAGAGACCCCGAAACAGGACATATCTTGTTGTTTACGATAGTCTCTTTCTCTTGAGTTTATTGTTTGCTTGCAATTGTTTTTTGCTTCCGCATTACTCGTATCTTGCAAGTACTTTGTTGATTAATTATTAATTTGGTAACTCAAGTTAATTACTTAGAAAGAATTTTAGAGGAGATTTTTATAATTTGAAGAACAATATTCACCCACTTCTAGTGTTCTATTTGCTACACACATGATTTCAACATGAGGTATCAGAGCAAGGTTATTAGATGGCATCAACAAATCCATTTCAAACTCAAGATGGACAATCCATTTCACGGCCATCATTGCTCATCGTCTCCAACTATAGTTCATAGAAGACAAGGATGATGCTCTTTCTCCAATCAATCGATATGGACTTATGGAATATGGTAGAGACTTTTTATGTGAAGCCTACAAAGCCAATTCCGGAGTGGACCAAGAGTGAGAAGGCCTAAAGGATACTCAACGCCAAAGCCATGACCTCCTTGTTTGGTGCCATCAATAGCACAGAGTACAACCGAGTGTACACATCAACTACGGCGCATTAAATTTGGCACTCACTCCAAGTAACTCATGAATGTAATACTTGTGTTAAGGATACTAAAATTACTTTATTTTCTCAGAAATACGAATTTTTCATGATGAAAGAAGGAGAGACAATTACCGAGATGTACACCCGCTTCTCTGAAATAATCAACACTCCTACAACCTTGGGAAAGGAGATTTTACTAAAGGAGCAAATGAGCAAGATACTCCGTTCACTCACAGCAGACTAGGAATCAAAAGCTACGACCATCCAAGAATCCCACAACCTCTCTAGAATCTCAATGGAAGACCTTATATGCAATCTCATGGCCTATGAGCTTCAAGTCAAGCAGAGAAAAGTGGAGCAAACGAAGACGTCACTCGCCCTCAAGTCCGCCAAGGATAAGGAAAACTCAGGAGACGAAGAGGATGATGGACAAATTGCTCTCATTACGAGAGAATTTAAGAACTTCCTCCGACGTAAGTCTAAATTCAATAAGCAAAGATTGGCCGACAAAACTATTATTTGCTTTAGATGTAATAAGTCAAGACATGGGATAAAAGAGTGTCCACTACAAAAGATGAAGGGCAAGTGATAGGCAAAAGCAACATCAAAATTACCAAAGCCCAAGAAGAAAGCATTTGCGGCTTGGGACCGAGAATCTGATGCTTCATCCGATGAGTCCTCAAGTGAAAGGGAAGTGAAAGGAAAGAAAGAAAGGACATACATGTGCTACATTGGCATTAAGAAGAGGATGTGTTAAATTTTAAATCGGAAGCCTCTGATGATAAAGGTGGTGATGGAGATGATGATGTTATATTTATGAGATTGTATGATAAGTATGAAATACTGCTTATGAAGCATATTAAATTCCAACTGATTCATATAGATTGCATCCCTCATGTAACTGTTAAAAGATAAAAGAAGAGAACTTAAAATTGATTAGTAAGAATAAGTTGCTTAGTGATAATGTTAGTAGTCTTCATGATAGGCTTAATGACTTAGATAAGCTCTTAACCACTACTAAGGCTAAATATGATGACCTTTGTAAGAATGTGGATAGGTTCAATAGATGTAAAGAACAATTAGATGACTTAGTTCTCAAAGACCATTTAATTGCAAATTTGGCCTAGGATATGGAAAGACCAATGCTAATCATGCTAGGATGCATCTAACTAAAAATGGTTTCATCAAAGTTTGGATACCCAGGTGTGGGGCCGTTCAAATGAAAGATGAGTATGTTTCTAGCTTTATATATAATGTGTATTTTAGTAGAGATTATAGATATGTTTGTGATGGATGGTTTATACCCAAACAGGTTTGGTTTCCCATAGAGTGATATCTCTATGTTTATGCCTACTCACATGACCCAAAAGAAAAGGGTAACAAAACATTTGTTTACTTTTCAGGTACCAAAATATGATATGATTAGAAGCTAGCTCCAAATAAACTTCAAAGAATATGCATGTATTAAGGGGGATGCCCAATTGCTTATGCTGCAAACTTTTAGGGGGAGCTAATGCAAAAGTTTGTAAGAAAATATTTCATTATGTATAATTTTCATCATATAGTATCATTGTAGATTTATAACACTTGGCATCATGCATTTTGCTTATGTCCTACATGTGGTATCTATATGAATGGGAGAGGATCACAAAGTTAGTGGGAGAATGTATTTTGAATATTGAGTCATTTAATTGCTAATGAGAATAGATGTTTACATATCTTTGCCATCCTTTTTTATAATGCCAAAGGGAAAGAAATATGGGGAGATAAAATGTGGGAAATATGATTTGGGTAGAATGCTGCAACACATACACTCCCACACACATTATATATTCAAAATACTGTCATCATCGAAAAGGGAAAGATGTTGAATATTGAGTCACCCTATGTTTATTTTGATGATGAGCAACATATTGAGTACTAATATCTTTTTGAGTGTATATGTGTAGATATTGAGCCTTCATGATCAAACAATGCAATTCAAGGAGAAATATAGCCAACAAAGACCATGTAGATCAAGGGTAACCAAGACAAGTCAATGAAGAGCAAATTGCATCAAGAAAGCTTATGTAATATATTCATTTTAATGTAATCTTTCTTTTAATCTTGGCAGCATGTTAAAGTCTTTGTTGAAGCTCACACACACTTAAGATCGCACATAAAATGTTTTAAAAATCATTTCCTAAATTTTTGAGCCTGTATTGCATGTATCAGTTTAAGAGTCGACCACCGAAATAATAGAAGTCTACTACTATTAATTACTGGCTGTTGTCTAGTGTCTGGAGTGTCTGGGAGTCAACTCATATACCCATGATAGTCGACTACCACCTCCAGGAGTCGACTCCCAGTTGTACATGTCTCGTCTCCCAGCCCTGCTGGCAGTCTATAACGGTCGGATTTTACCTATTTTTTCTAGTCGTTGGAGTGGATTGTTTGGTCATTCTGTTGGTGCAAAATTGAGGGTTATTTATAGGTGTTGTAGCTGAAGTTATTGCCAACTAAACTAATCAATTTTCTTAAGAGAAAAAAGAATTTTAAAGTTCAAAAGCTTTTAACAAAACCCGCATCCATTTACCCAAGTCTTAAAGAGTTTTCCAAAATCGTTCTTGGCCAAATTTATATTATATCTAAGAGCATCATTTCTACATCATTTGAAGATCCACTGTAACCACATCACTACTACACAAGAGCTTCATATCAAAGGCTATAGTAAATTGTTGTAAGTATATTTCTTCTCACTTTATGAGGAGTTTGTCTCATGAAGACGTGTCTCTGATTGAGAGGTGTTGTCTATTTTGGATGTGTGTGTTTCATTGGAAACATGTTGTAATCCTTAGTATCATTTGAGACGTGATTAGTGAATTCTTTACCCATTCGTGGACGTGTGGCTAGATGTAGGGGAAGAGACCCCGAACCAGAATATATCTTGTTGTTTGCGATTATCTCTCTCTTGAGCTTACTGTGTGCTTGCAATTGTTTTTAGCTTCCGCATTACTTTTATCTTGCAATTATTTTGTTGATTAAATATTAATTTGGTAACTTAAGTTAATTACTTAGGTAGAATTTTTAGAGGAGATTGTTATAATTTGAATAACATCATTCATCTCTTCTAGTGTTTTATTTACCATCTACAGGATCCCAACAAAATATGTAATGTTAATCTTCTTCATCCTGGATCTAGGCCATGACATTGTCGATGGTATAGCTGCGTTCGACCTCCAGGATGAGACGGCTGAGCGGCGGGGGCTGAATTGGCTCCGGAGGCAGAACTTTTGAGGGGGGGTAGTCGGCTGGAGTAGAACTTTAATGAAGTGAGAAAAAAAGGAAGACAATGAATTGCTCTCTTTCCCCCTCATTAGCTCACCTGTCCCATCTATGGGGTCCCATGCCTAAATTAATTGCAGCGCACCTATCCCATCTATGGGGGCCCACGCCTTAAATGAATTGCTCCTCTCATGCTCTGGAAGTAAAGCTTGTATATTAAAAACTTTTTTCAAAAATTATTGTGGGGGTCCATGCCCCCACAGTAACAGGCATAGATCCACTTATGCCCCTTTCCAGGATAAAGAAGGTTAAAATTACATATTCTTCGTCAAAACACCTCGCTTTGCTGAAGTTATTAGCCAATTTGGGAAAATTTTGCCGAGATCCCGCCAGATCAGCCGCATTTGAAGTGAACTGAACTTCGCCAGAAAGCTGCTCGCTGGCACATGTAGAAAGCTTTGATTTTGATCTCTTGTTTGAGGTGTTGTTTTCTTTCTCTTCAATGCTCATTTACTGCAAAAACCATTCCCAGTATTTTCAATCCATTCGGGATTACAAGGTTGAAATCAAGTTACTTTTTAGCACAAAGGAAATTTTTTAATGATTTAATAAAGGCACCTGTCAATAACACCAATTACTAATTCGAACTATAAGAGACCTACCCGAAAAATCACAAATAATATTTCAGCAACCACCAATTGGAATTTGGAGAGATGTTTTCAAAGTACATGCATGCATATAATCAAAAATAAATGCCAAAAGTCCACAATATCTCAATTAGTCCATTTTGAACCATATTAGCGTTGGGCAAACATGTAATTTTATTTTATTATGTCACATATCTCACTCAGTTTTTTGATGTAATTAGATGTTTATTTATAATTATTGTTTTCTAATACGTACAATGTTGTGTTTCGAATCTATTCTTAAGCTCTAATTTACATTGTTCTTTGTAGAATATTTCTTAAATGGAGAGATACTGCAAAAGAAATTCAATAAATGATTCATCTCAATCTACTGAGCAACAAGCCCTTAATTTGAATCAAATTCATGTA
Organism: Scilla litardierei; assembly: GCA_030789695.1. Taxonomy (NCBI): domain Eukaryota; kingdom Viridiplantae; phylum Streptophyta; class Magnoliopsida; order Asparagales; family Asparagaceae; genus Scilla; species Scilla litardierei. The sequence goes on along the minus strand of CM061138.1, from coordinate 38,529,480 downwards.
ATAGTCGATGTCAACTCTACCTGCAGACCATGTGCTTAGACCTTCAATTTGGAGCTATGATGTCAACAAGTACATGTATGCTTCTAGCCGGAATTTTATTAAAAATGGGAGCATATGGATTGTGATTCGGATCAATATGGAATTATTACCGCATGCCCATTCTTTATTTTCTCCCTGGTTGGTGATAGTAGGGACAACGCAAATAATCTATGCAGCCTCAACCTCTCTTGGTCAACGCAATTTAAAAAAAGAATAGCCTATTCTTCCGTATCTCACATGGGTTTCATAATTATAGGAATTGGTTCTATAAGCGCCATGGGACTGAATAGACCTTCAATTTGGAGCTATGATGTCAACATTAGGGATGAAGTTCGAAGATCATACCTTCAGAATGGGTTTTGTCAATCCATCGGTCATGACTTTCCAATCACAGTGATTGGGAAAACACATGAAGGTTCAATCCCAATTGGTTCAATGTGTATCGTGATTGGCAAGAGTATAATGTAGTCAAAGATGATGTATTCTGTTTGTATTGTTATCTCTTCAAACTACAATGTCAAACTATTTCTTCTCAAATCATGGGTGATTCTTGTGTGAATGAAGGATTTAAAAATTGGAAAAACAAACATGATTGAGGTTCATGTTGGAAAGATCAACGATTCTCACAATGAAACAATGCATAAATGCGAGGACTTGATGAATCAATTACATAGCATTCTTGCAATGTTTAGCAGTAAGACTGATAAGGATAAGGTGAAATACTGATACGATTAGGGTTAATCGTAACAAAAGCTCAGATTTTTGGTGGAAGAGAGAAAAGAAATTTAAAGTAGAAGATGGATTTGATGCAAATAAGAGACAAATAGATCTAATCTGGAGTAGATCTTATCCCTATCTTGAATTAATGGATCAAGCCTAATCCCCCAACCCTAGCCGTCAAAATGACAATTTGTCTCAAATATTCGATAAGCTACACCATTAGGGTTACTGCCCTTAAATATCCTCCTAACACATTGCTAAGCACACACAAAACTTAAACATAAAAGGGTGGTGCATAAAGTAAAAATGGCACAACACTAAGTCGAACACATGTCCGCATCCCTGCTCGCACCATGGCCGCGCCTCCTGCGGTATACAACCGCATCATTACTCCCCCCAAAAAATCGAACCTTGTCCTCAAGGTTGAAGTCTGGAAACTCCGCTTTGATGGTGTCCTCCAGCTCCCATGTAGCCTCGTGATCGGACAGTCCCACCCATCGCACCAACACCTCTCGATCCCCACCCTCGAATCGTCGTACCTGCAGAATGTCCTGGGGCTTCATAAGTACCTTCGAATCAGCTGTCAGAGTAGGTGGCAGAGCGGCCACCGCCGTGTTCGTCCCAATCGCCCGTCGTAACTGAGAGACATGAAAAACCGGATGTAATGCTGATCCTGGGGGCAATGTCAACCGATAAGCCACGGGTCCAATCTTCGCATCTATCTGAAAGGGCCCGTAAAAGAGAGCAGCCAACTTTTCGTTCCGGCGTCGGGCAAGTGATTTCTGTCGGTACGGCCTCAGCTTTAAATATACCTTGTCTCCCACCACGTAGTCAACCTCCCTACGGCGTCCATCAGCCTTGGCTTTCATAAGCTGCTGAGCCCTCATAAGGTGCTTCTTCAGTTCCGCAAAAATTCTCTCCCGCTCCTCGAGGTACTGGTCCAACTGTGACACTGGTGTCGAATCCTTGCGGTAGTGGATCAATGCAGGTGGGTCCCTGTCGTACAGAACCCGAAATGACGTCGTCTGGGCCGTTGAATGGAAAGAAGTATTGTACCAGTACTCGGCCCACGCCAACCACCAGTACCAACTCCTCGGGCAATCTGACACAAAGCAGCGAAGGTACGTCTCAACGCTCATGTTGACGACCTCCGTCTGTCCATCCGTCTGAGGAAGCAAGCAGTGCTCCTCCGTAGCGCTGTCCCCTGGACCCTAAACAACTCCCTCCAGAATTGGCTCAAGCAGACCGTGTCCCTATCCGACACAATAGATATGGGAAAACTGTGCAGACGTACTATCTCCCGAATAAAGGCCGTGGCTACCGTCACTGCAGTGTAAGGGTGTCGCAGCCCGATAAAATGTGCGTACTTGCTCAGACGGTCAACCACCACCAAGATCACCGTGTACCCCTCCGACTTGGTCAGTCCGTCAATAAAATCCATGTTGACCTCCTCCCACACCTGCTCAGGAATGGCTAAGGGCTGCAGCAGTCCTGCCGGTGCCATGGCAAGGTATTTGTGACGCTGGCAGACGTCACAACTGGCCACCATCTCTGCTATGTCATTCTTCATCCCACGCCAGTACAGCTCCCTAGCCATCCTCATATAGGTCTGTTGTACGCCAGAATGCCCCCCGATCGCGTTCACGTGGAACTTCTGAAAGATCAACGGTATGTGAACTGAAGCCCGAGGAATGACCAACCTCCACTGATATAATAACCGACATTCCTCCAGTGTATAGCCCGGGTGCTCAGCCACCCACTGAATCAAGTCCTAACGGATCCTAGTCAGCTCCTCATCAGTGTCTACCTCCCTCCATAACGGCTCCCACTCTGTCAGTAGTGGTACCAACAAGGCTGCCAAGGTTGTGACCTCGTCCCTCTGTGATAGTGCATCCGCAGCCTTGTTCTCTAACCCTGGCCGGTAGTGTATCTCAAACTTGTAGTCAACAAGTTTTGAAAGCCACTTCTGATAGTCTGCCGCCACTAGCCTCTGCTCCAGTAAATACTTCAGCGACCTCTGATCCGTGTGCACCACAAACTGCCGTCCCAACAGGTAAGGACGCCATTTCTGAATCGACAAGGCGATCGCCATCAGCTCCCTCTCATATACGGACTTCTGCCTCGCTCGTGCAGACAAAACCTGACTAAAGTAGGCCACAGGACGTTGATCTTGCATCAACACTGCTCCAAGCCCATGCCCCGAGGCATCGGTCTCCACGACAAAAGGCCTGCTAAAGTCCGAAAGTGCTAACAACGGAACTGTCGTCATCGCCCTCTTCAATGCCTCAAATGCAGCCGTAGCCTCCTCGCCCCACTGGAACCCGTCCTTCTTCAATTGCTCCGTCAGAGGCCAGACAATGGTACTGTAGCCCTGCACAAACTTGCGGTAGTAGCCAGTTAACCCCAAAAACACACGCAACACCCTCAGTGTCGTCGACTGCGGCCAATCTAACATAGCATCGATCTTGGCTATATCCGCGGCTACCCCCTCCGCTGACACTACGTGTCCCAAGTACTCTACTCTCTCCTGGGCAAAAGTGCACTTCTTCCTGTTGGCGTAAAGCTGGTGGGCCTGCAGCTCCTGCAGCACCGTCTCCAAGTCTCGTGCGTGCTCCTCCGCCATGCGGCTGTAGACAAGTATGTCGTCGAAGAACACCAAGACAAACTGTCGTAGGTAAGGCTGGAATATCTTGTTCATCAACGCCTGAAAAGTAGCGGGCGACATTCGTCAGCCCAAATGGCATGACGAGGAACTCATAGTGCCCCTCATGAGTCCGAAAAGCCGTCTTGTGCACATCCTCAGCCTTCATCCTGATCTGGTGATATTCTGACTTCAAATCAATCTTCGAAAAGATTGTCGCCCCATGCAGCTCGTCCAATAACTCATCTGTCACCGGAATCGAAAAGCGATCCGCCACTGTCTCCTTGTTGGGGGTACGGTAATCCACACGGAACCTCCAACTACCGTCCTTCTTCACCAAGAGCAGCGGGCTAGAAAAAAGACTGACACTCGGTCGTATCACTCCTGCCTATAACATCTCCCGAATCAGCCGCTCAATCTCATCCTTCTGGATATGCGGGTATCGGTAGGGCCGAACACTGATCGGCTAGCTCCCTCACGTAGCACAATGGCGTGCTCGTGGTCCCTCTGTGGCGGAAGTCCCTGTGGCATCTGAAACACATGCTCATAATTTTCCAACAACTCCCCCACCACTGGAGGCATCGCCTGCTGCTCCGCTACTGCTCCTAGCTCCTGGTACGACACAAAATAGGCCTCTCCCCCGACTAGCACTGCCCGGGCCATGGACTTAAGGGACGCTGCGCGACAGCACAGGCTGGGGTCACCTAACAGCACCACGGTCCTTCTTCACCAAGAGCACCGGGCTAGAAAAAAGACTGACACTCGATCGTATCACTCCTGCCTGTAACATCTCCCGAATCAGCCGGTCAATCTCATCCTTCTGGATATGTGGGTATCGGTAGGGCCGAACACTGATATGGCTAGCTCCCTCACGTAGCACAATGACGTGCTCGTGGTCCCTCTGTGGCGGAAGTCCCTGTGGCATCTGAAACACATGCTCATAATTTTCCAACAACTCCCCCACCACTGGAGGCATCGCCTGCTCCTCCGCTGCTGCTCCTAGCTCCTGGTACGACATAAAATAGGCCTCTCCCCGACTAGCACTGCCCGGGCCATGGACTTAAGGGACGATGCGCGACAGCACAGGCTGGGGTCACCTAACAGCACCACGGTCCTGCCGTTCTCCTGGTACTCCATGCGCAGCAACTTCCAATTGAACTTGGTGTCGCCCAAAGTCTGTAACCACTGCATCCCCAACACCAAGTCCACCTTCCCCAATTCCAGGGGTAAAAATCCGCCACAATCTGGGTCCCATGTACTGCCAGTATCACTGCTCTGCAAATCCCACCGCTCTCCTCCCTCTGGTCTATGCCCAAGATCACCCCAAAAGTGGCCGTCTCACTCATCTCAAGCCCCTGCTGCTCCACCACCTTCTTCGAGATGAAATTGTGGGTGGCCCCATTGTCCACCAGTGTCGTCACCTCCCTATCATCCAACCTGCCCGCCAGCTTCATGGTGTGATAGGGTGTAAATCCCACCACGGAACTGAGCGACATCTCCACGGTATCCAAATGTGCATGATGCTCTGCCTCCTCGTCCCCAGCGTCGAGTAGAACCAAGATGTTGTTGAATATTGGACTCCCCGGATTTGGTTTTGGATGATGAGCAAACATAAATAATTCATGAACTAACAATCTGTGAGCGCAGTATTGGAGATCGTCGCCAATTTCACGAGAATATTCAAAGCGACATCTCAACACTTCCAAAAGCTCGTATTCAAGCCTAAAGCTTCGTTGAAGCTCTTACAACGCTTTGGAAGTAATGAAGATTCAATCGAAGCTCTCAAAGACCGTTTATTAAGGTTTTATTTATAGTCTTTTAGTTTCGATTGATAGAATGTTAAGCCTTGAGTATATCTTACGTTTCTATCTTCATTTCGCTCATTTCGTAGCTCTAAGATTCTTGCACGAGTTCACTCTATCTTCCTCGAAGCGTCGCGCTTCGATTCGGCCTTTGTTGTGCATGTTAGTTGGTACAAGAACAAGTACTGACCGACTAGATGGAGATCTAGTCGGTCGGCCACTGTTCTTGGACCGACTAGTTTCTGTCAGTTAAATCTTTGTTCTTTACTGTTTACAGTTAGTCGGTCTACGTTGACTCACCGACCGACTAGTTTGTGAACTAGTCGGTCAGTGATGCTTCTTTGACCGACTAGTTATGATTTTCTGTTCATGCCAAATTTCTCCTAAGCTACTGTTTACAGTTAGTCGGTCTAAGAACGTTTGATGACCGACTAGTTGACAATCTAGTCGGTCAACTTTTGTTCTTGGACCGACTAAGTCGACTTACCTTCAGACTATGTTGTTTTGCCTCTTAGTCGGTCAGAAAGTGTTCTTGAACCGACTAGTTTTCTAGGTCTGAAATTCTATCTCTTCTCAGATCTGATCTTAGTCGGTCCATGCTTTGTGACTGACCGACTAGTTGATGAACTAGTCGGTCAGTGTATGTTCTTTGACCGACTAATTCTCACAGATTTCTTTCCGTTGGAGATTGACCTAACTTATGTTTTTGGGTTCCTATAAATACGAACCTAGGTCATTTCTATCTTCAATAGAGCTGCTATTAAGAGATTCATTGAGTTCTAAAGAGATAGCTATTCTCCCTCAAATCTAAAGCTCTCTTCCTCACAAGAAACCCATTCTCTCTCATTTCTAGATCTAGAGAGAAGCTTGTTCTTGGTGAGCTCTTCAAGCTATTGCTTGATCCAAGTCTCCAACTCTTCCCTAGGCACCCATTGCTGCTCATTTCCTTGGTGCTAGGGCTTGGTGACTTCATCTTCCTCAAATCCTTCATTCCACCTATTGGGTAAGAAAAACTCAAGGTATAGGATTTTGTGGTAAGAGTATTTATTTCATATAAACTCTTTATATTGCTTATTGGCTCTCTCGGTTGTGAGAGAAGTTTGTGATCCCGGGTTGTGGGATTCACTTTGCCATTGCTTGTATGATTTGATCTTGTGAAGGTTTTTCACAAGATATTCATAGTGGAAATCTTGAGTTAGGGTTTCTAACTCAAGTATCCGGAGGGGATCCGGGTGGTTGGGACGTAGGATCACCGGGAACAAGTCGGGGAGACTTGGGTGGATCCGAACCCATTAACTTCGTTTGTTAGCATTGTTAATTTCATTGTTGTCATTCAATTTAAGCTTCCGCAAATTGATTTGGTAGTTGTGTGCAATTTAATTTGGAATTATACGCCTTATTATTTTAAAGTACTATTCACCCCCCCTCTAGTACTTGTGCAGTAGCTGGTAGGGCATTACATTTGGTATCAGAGCCAGATACTCAGCTATGTCTGCCAACGACAACAAGACCGTGCGTCCACCTTCCAACTATGACACCTTCAGGAACCGTGAAGGAGCATCTTCCGTGATGGAAGGACATTCCTCTACAAGGCCTCCATTCTTCAACGGTACCAACTACGGGTACTGGAAGTGTCGGATGGAAACCTTCCTCCGAAGTGCATCTTTATGGAGAACTACAATGAAGGAGTATATTGAACCCGAAGAAGAAGATTTTGAGAAATGGACTACCGCGGAGGTCGCCGCGGAGGTAAGCAATGCCAAGGCAATGAACGCCTTGCAATGTGCATTGGAGCCCGAGGATTTCAATAAGATATGCACATGTAAGAGTGCATATCAAATTTGGAACTCCCTCCTCATTCTACATGAAGGGACGAGTAGGGTAAGAGACTCTAAACTCGTAGTCGTAACCAAAGATTACGAAATGTTTCATATGCAACAGGGCGAGAAGATGAAAGAATACTACGCTCGTTTCGTTGACATAATAAACGAGTTAGAGGCCCTCGGCAAGATCTACACTCAAAAGGAGAAGTGCTTAAAGCTTATTGAAGGACTTCCCTCTTCTTGGGAAAAACGTACCTTCGCCATTGAGGAAGGTAATGACATGGACAAATATACCGTAGTTCAACTAATGGGTACCTTGATGTCATACGAGGTACGCAAAGATAGCAAGGTGAAGCTACAAGAAAAGATGAAGTCATATTTGAACCTAGATGCGCCTAAGAAAAAGGCGATTGCATTCAAGGCGGTTTCATCCACCTCTACCGATGATGAAGAATCGGAAAACGAGTTGGACTTGGAATCCATGGCACTCATGGCCAAGAAGTTCAACCGTTTCTTCCGAAAGGGTAACTTCAAACAAAAATCTAAGTTTACTTCTACTAACGCCTCTCCACCTTTGTGCTTTAAATGCAATAAGCCAGGACACATCAAAGCGGATTGTCCTCAAAACAAGCAAAAGGAGAAGTGGAAGGCACCAAAGTATGACAAGTCCAAGAAGTACACGAAAGGAAACAAGAAGGGACTTGTCGGAGCTACCTTCACCGACTCCGAGGATTCCTCAAGCGGAGAGTCAGACGATGAGCAAGTGGAGCAAGCGCACATGTGCTTCATGGCAAGAGAGGAGAACGATCAAGGATCCTCCTCTTCCGATGATAGTGATAAAGAAAGCGATGAGGTAACGATGGATGATCTTAGGGATGCTAACACTCAACTTTGGTCAAAATATACTAAGTTAGTAAATAGATATACTAAGGTAAAAGATGACCTAGCTAGCATTCAAACATCGCCTAAGACTATCATCACCAACAACGACACCGTTGTTGAAGAGTTAAGAAATGAGATTGTGAATCTCAAATCTAAACTTGAACATGCTAGCATTGAGGATGCGGAAGAACATGAGATAGCGGATTTAACTTCTCAAAACTCGACTTTGAGTATTGAGAACGAGAATCTTAAATCTCGTGTTTATGTGCTCACTTCGCAAATATCCACTTTGGATACCTCTTTGCGTTCTCTCAAAGAGAAATATGAGAACACATTGGGCCGAATCAACGAATTCAACAAAGGTAATGGCCATTTGGATAATATCCTAAAAGATTTACTTCCGGCCAAACACCACATTGGCTTGGGGTATATGATGAGAAATTCATCCAAGTCGGTCACTACTTTTGTTAGGCCAACTTCCGAAGCCTCAACGAGTGGGAGCAAACACTCTATTGGTAGTTCATCTACCAATGGTGCTTCCACCTCGTCCACACCCTCTTTCGGAAAGAAACCCACTTTGGGTGGACCTCCAAAGAAGGGGCATGCTTACATGTACACCAATACCATGCCACGTAGGAACACACGTCCTACTCCACCGTCTCACACATATGATGATTTTTATGCAACACATTCTCGGGCACGTGCACACCAAGTGAGACACCCTCACGCACGTGTTTCCACACATGCATATGTACACCCACCTCGTCATATGAATAATTCTCGTCGTGCACCATTCCATCATGTCCCGTATGCCTATCCACTACATGCATCACGTAGAAATCAACGTAGCATGCATGCACCCAATAGGATGATGGCTCCCAAAATTTTCACTATTTGGAGCCCAAAGGACACAAGCATGGACGAAAAACAAATATATATGAATGCTTATTTTTCGGATGTTGTGCATAGTAAGAATTATGTGGGGAAGTCTAAGTCCACTTGGACTTGGCTTCCAAAGGTCTAATCCCTTGGACCCAATGACCTTGGGTACCATGATATGAACTTATCTATCTTTAGGTACTCAAGGAAAAGAAAAAGGAAAGGAGCAACGAATTTAAATTTAGCTCCAAAGGGAACTGGATACTCGATAGCGGATGTTCCAAACACATGACGGGTGACGCTCGTTTGCTCTCCGGAGTGGTTCCCATTGCGAATGGAAACCGCGTCGTATTTGGAGGCAACGAGAGCGGAACCATCATAGGTGTTGGTAAAGTCGGTAACTCTTCAAAACCATTAATTAGTGATGTTTATCTTGTTAGTGGTTTAAATCATAATCTTATTTCAATAAGTCAACTTTGTGACAAAGGTTACAAAGTTAGCTTTGCGAAAGGATTGTGTCATATTTTGAGAAAGGATAATGAAAAATTATTATTTTCCGGAACTCGTCGTAAAGACATTTATATTTTGGATCTTCCTAAGTCATATGAACAATGTCTCGTTGCCAACACAAGTGAACAACACTTATGGCATCGACGCTTTGGACATGTGAACTTTGGAACACTATATAAGCTTTCAAAATTGAATTCTATTAAAGGTTTTCCGAAGCTTGTTTTCGAAAAGAAAAGTTTTTGCGATTGTTGTCAACGCGGCAAGCTTCCTAAATCTTCATTTAAACCTAAGAAAAGCATCTCTACTAAAAGGCCACTAGAGCTATTACATCTAGATTTATTTGGGCCAACTAGAGTAGCTTCCTTAGGAAATGCAAGGTATGGACTTGTCATCGTAGATGACTATTCAAGATTTACTTGGGTATTTTCATTGTGTAATAAAAATGAAGCTTTTGAAAACTTCACAATTTTTGTTAAGAAAGTACAAAATCTCTTAGGAACCACCATTGTCACTATTCGTAGTGATCATGGAGGTGAATTTGAGAATGAGTCTTTTGAGACATTTTGTGATGAAGTTGGTATTACTCACACCTTCTCTTTCCCTCGTGCACCTCCTCAAAATGGTGTAGTTGAGAGAAAGAATAGGACGCTAGTGGAGTGTGCTCGCACTATGCTTGATGATAGCCAACTTGGCCATCAATTTTGGGCGGAAGCGGTACACACCGCTTGTTATGTGTTTAATAGAATACTTTTGAGGCCCGGCACTAAACAAACTTGTTATGAATTGTTGTTTGGTAGGTTGCCTCAAGTCAAACATTTTCGTGTTTTTGGTTCGAAATGTTTTATTAAGAACACATATGGTAGTTTGGACAAATTCGATCCAAGATCCGATGAGGGGATTTTTGTCGGATATTCTACGCGTAGCAAAGCCTACCGGATATTCAACAAACGAACCTCAACGATCGAGGAATCGCTTCATGTCTCATTTAATGAAGGATTTGTTTCAACTAGAATTTCAAATGATAACGATTCTTTGGATGTTTTATGTGATTCATTTGATAATTCTAAGTCTAATGATTCTATTGATTCTATTGAGACTAACCCAACTAATGAAGTTGTTGAGAATGTTCCTAGTGATCAAGGTATTCCCAAACGGCTTCATACCATTCGTGACCATCCCCATGAGCAAGTCATTGGCAATATTCAAGATAGTGTCAAGACAAGATCGCAAGTCCACCACTTCGCAAATTGTGCCTTTGCATCATCAATAGAGCCAAAGAATATTAATGAAGCATGCGAAGATAGCGCTTGGATCTTAGCCATGGAGGAGGAGCTCATTCAATTCGAAAGAAATGAGGTTTGGGAGCTTGTTCCATTGCCATCAAAGAACCACACCGTCATAGGGACAAAGTGGATCTTCAAGAACAAAACCGACGAAAACCAAGTCGTCGTCCGGAACAAAGCCCGGTTAGTAGCTCAAGGCTATCGACAAGAGGAAGGTATTGATTTCGAAGAATCCTTCGCTCCGGTAGCTAGATTAGAATCAATTAGATTACTTTTGTCTTTTGCATGCCATAAGAATTTTAAATTATTTCAAATGGATGTTAAAAGTGCATTTTTAAACGGAGATGTCGTTGAGGAAGTTTACGTTTCTCAACCTCCGGGCTTCGTAAATGAAAAATTTCCAAATCACGTTTTTAAACTAAAGAAAGCTCTTTATGGTTTGAGACAAGCTCCTCGAGCTTGGTATGATCGCCTAAAGAATTTTCTTTTGGATTTGAATTTTAAAATGGGCGAAGCCGATTCAACACTTTTTATTAAGCATGCGAATAATGATATTTTATTAGTTCAAATTTATGTTGATGATATCATTTTCGGTGCTACTAACTTCGCTCTTTGCGAAGAGTTTTCTAATGTTATGAAGGAACAATTTGAGATGAGCCACATGGGCGAACTCAAATATTTCTTAGGTCTCCAAATTCGTCAACTGAACGATGCAATCTTCATCCACCAAACAAAGTACACGGTGGAGTTGCTAAAGCGATTTGGAATGGAGAATGCCTCCGGGAAAAAGACTCCAATGAGCACGATTACGCATCTTGACAAGGATACGGGCGGTAAGGATGTAGACATTCGTTTATATCGAGGTATGATAGGTAGCTTACTTTATCTTACCGCAAGTAGGCCCGATATTATGTTTGCCGTATGTATATGTGCTTGTTATCAGTCTCAACCTAAGGAGTCTCACTTAGTAGCGGTAAAGCGCATTTTTCGCTATCTAAGTTACACTTTAGATTTTGGATTACTTTATCCGAAATCTAGCACGTATGAGTTAGTCTCATACAGTGACGCTGATTATGCGGGATGCAAATCCGACAGGAAAAGTACTAGTGGCACTTGCCATTTTCTAGGAAATTCTCTTGTCTCTTGGTTTTCCAAGAAGCAAAATTCGGTTTCACTTTCAACCACCGAGGCGGAATACATTGCCGCCGGTGCCGCTTGTGCCCAGGTTCTTTGGATGAGACACACATTGAAGGACTTTGGTATTCATTGTGATACTAGCCCTATCATGGTGGATAACCAAAGTGCTATTTGTCTTTCAAAGAATCCGGTGCACCATTCCCGATCGAAACACATAGATGTCCGACACCATTTCTTAGATGATCATGTTGCTAAAAAGGACATCATATTAGTGTACGTTGAAACCCAAAAGCAAATCGCCGATATTTTCACGAAACCCCTAAAGGAGGACTCCTTTGTGCGGTTGCGTCGAGAATTGGGGATTATGGGTGAATCCGAAATATAGGATTCATGCTTCATTCAATAATTTTGCATGCTATTATTCTTGACAATATCTCATTCATGCTAGAATTATTGGATTTTTCGGGAATTTTATGTGATATCTTAATTTTTCGTTCGATTTGTGCGTAATCATCAAATTTCTGTTTTTCGATGTTTAATGGGGTAGTTTAGATGTTTATTGAGAGTTTTGAGATTTATCGTCCAAGCGTATTATGGAGAGAACTTGATTTTCAAGTTTTTGACTCTTTAGTCGGTTCATGTTCAGTGATCGACCGACTAGATTAAGATCTAGTCGGTCAGTACTTGAACGCAGACCGACTAAATCTTGTCAGTAATTCTTGGATTCAGCCACTGTTTGCACCTAGTCGGTTCAAGCTCATTGACCGACCGACTAGATCGTGATCTAGTCGGTCAGTGCTTGAACTGTGACCGACTAGTTGTGCCAGGGGCTGTTTGGTCATTTGGGAAATCGACCGACTTAAACTCAGTTTAGTCGATCGATTTTCATTCTAATCGATCGAAATCTCTTCTCTCTCCGCTCAAAACCCCGACCTCCCTCGAGACCCTTCGTCTTCCGGCCACTTTCCGACCATTCCCGCCGTCGCCGTCCGCCGATCTTCGACCCAGGGTATCTCCTCTTCCTCCCTCTCCTATCTAGGGTTCGGTTTCAGCTCTAGGGTTAGGTTGTTCTGTTGATTTCATCTCCTAGGGTTTCGATTAGGTTTTCTTTCCTAATTCCGATTTAGGGTTTCTTCTTTTCCGATTGATTGTGCCGTGTCTTGCTTCGACTATGGCAAGAACACGCATTCCGATCACTCCCTCTAGCCCCTCTCCGATGACCGTTGATCCAATCTCTTCGGACCCCGAGCACCCAACCCCTCCGAAGCGTAGAGCCAAGACCACCCATCCTTCGTCGTCTTCGCCTCCTCTCAAGAAGAAGAGGACGACGACCGCTAAACCTAGAGGTCAACCGAAACCCAAACCCAAGCCTAAGCCAAAGGCCAAAATTCTTGCTTCTCAATCTTCGTTCCATACTCCTACCGATTCCGATACGGAGTATATCCCCGAGACCGAGACTCATAGGGAACCCACTCCTCCTATTCATCCCGAGTCTAGCACCCACCCTCGTACGTCTACTCGAAAACCTAAGGGAAAGGGTCCGATGCCGGTGGGCGGTGTCGATATTTCCTTATGTCGCGATGACCCTTTGTGTCTCGCGGCATATAACCGTATCGAACATTGCCCGCTGCTTCTGGAGCATTTCGTCCAGTTTAGCGACTTCATAGGGTTAGCTGATCTTCTGTCGTCGTCGGGTCTTCTCGATTACCTTCGATATGACCCGAAGGCGAATCCTCACCCCTACCCTAGATTAGTGAAGCTTTTCTATGCTAATAGGATCCGGGGTCAGTACGATCAGACCCACTCTGTTGAGACGACCGTTTTGGGGACTCCTATAGTCCTCACTGCGGAAATCTTAGGAGAGATTTTGGGTATCTCTTCGTCTGGCCTTCTTCCTTCTGATATCTCGGTAGATGATATTTCTTCTCTTGATCAGACCATCCTTTCAGAGATTTTCCATCAGATTCCTCCTGCCATGATTGGCGTGCCATCTAAATCTTTCAAGCCAAATGCATGGGTCCTTAATCTGATTCTAAGTCGTGCTTGCTTCCCAAGTACGGCTCCTCATCTTTGCCATCCCAGCCTTTTTTGAAGCTTATCTATGCGATCTTCATGGGGAGCTCGATTAATTGGGCTCGAATTATACTCGATAAGATTGATTCTTTCGAGTGTATTCGAAAGTCCAATAAATCGGCTCATATTCCATTTCCTTGCATGTTGACCCTCGTGTTTCGTCATTTTCGTGTCACATTACCTCGTGACGATGAGCGTCCCCTTGGTCCTCCCCTGAATGCGACGGCCGTCAAGAAATCTCTTGCGGCGCTTCGTCACGTTCAGAGGACGACACCTTCAGCGTCTGTCCCTGCCTCTGCCGGTGCCTCTGCTACTCCCGTTGCCACCCTTGATGACGTCGTCCGGATACTTCTTCGTCACGAGTCCCGCTTGGCTCGTACCGAGGAGGTGGTCTGCCGTATGGCCCGTCAGATGGGTGTTGAGCTTCCTCCTTCCGTGTCTGAGGGAGAGGAGTTGGATGAGATGGATGAGGAGGACGTTGAGGAGATCTGTCGTGCTTCCACTCGTGCCCCCAAGGGCACTTCTGCTGCTGCTGGTACTTCTACTTCTGCTCCTGGAGTTGCCACCTCTTCCGGTGTTCCAGAGCCATCTGCTGCAGCTCTTCAGCCTTCTGTGCCTGCTGCTGACCCAGTTTCCGAGCCTGCTCATGTATCTGCTGCTGCTGCTTCTGTCGAGACTAATGCTGCTGTTGAGCCTGTTGCTGAGATCTCGACTCCTGCCCCGACGATTCCATCTGTTGAGACACCTCTACTCCCTGCAGATCCTGAGTCCACTCCGTCGACTGGACCCACGGACGCTGCCGATCCTGCCTCCTCCTCGTGATCGTTGCTCCGAGGACTCTCCATATACGCTTTGGATGATATATCTTAGCGAGAGTATTCTGGGTTAGGATAGGGGTATGAAGGTTTTTATGTTTTGATGTACTTTTGATGTCGTCGCTGTTGTTGTATTTATTTCGATGATGATGATGTTGATGTATTTCTTTTTGATGATATGTAGCACTTGACATGATGTACCTCATATATTCGATGTGATATTTTTTTTGGATGTACTCATGTTGTCTATATTTATATATATATGTTCATCGTCGTTCATTTTTTTTTATTCGTCGTGCAAATTTTAATATTCGTTGAATACATTTGAAATGTGATTTCGTCGCTCGACGCATGAAACCTTGGTTAAATAGATTTAAATTCTATAATTGTATAGAATTGTTTTCCATGCACAAATTTAGCCAAGAATATTGAATATTGAAGAGTATGTTTCTTTATTCAAGAAATAAATAATTATTTGGTATTTTTGATGATTTTGATTATCGTTGATTTTCAGTGATAATGGAAAATTTGACACACCTAGTTTTGATTCCCACATTTTTCCCTTGGTGTCAAGTTGGTCCATTGTCTTTGTCTACGACTCCCGATGTTGGATTTTACATTTCCTAATTGTTGTCGTTGTATGCCCCCCCCATTTTTGGGATAATGCCAAAGGGGGAGAGATAATGATAATAAATAGGCGCAAATGAAAAATTTAACTCAATTTCCAAGAATCTAGTTTGATATGTTAGATTCAGGGGGAGTTAAGATATAAATAAGGATTTTCAAAATCCGATATTTCAAAAATAAATTCACTTTATTTATCTTACTCGTCTGATTGATGCAATTCATCTATATTCATTTTGGAATTAACGTGTCATCAATGCAGGGGGAGTAAGTATTTTACATTTGAATTATTATCTTTGATTATCATTTATGTTGGTTTGTCATCACCAAAAAGGGGGAGAATGTTGAATATTGGACTCCCCGGATTTGGTTTTGGATGATGAGCAAACATAAATAATTCATGAACTAACAATCTGTGAGCGCAGTATTGGAGATCGTCGCCAATTTCACGAGAATATTCAAAGCGACATCTCAACACTTCCAAAAGCTCGTATTCAAGCCTAAAGCTTTGTTGAAGCTCTTACAACGCTTTGGAAGTAATGAAGATTCAATCGAAGCTCTCAAAGACCGTTTATTAAGGTTTTATTTATAGTCTTTTAGTTTCGATTGATAGAATGTTAAGCCTTGAGTATATCTTACGTTTCTATCTTCATTTCGCTCATTTCGTAGCTCTAGGATTCTTGCACGAGTTCACTCTATCTTCCTCGAAGCGTCGCGCTTCGATTCGGCCTTTGTTGTGCATGTTAGTTGGTACAAGAACAAGTACTGACCGACTAGATGGAGATCTAGTCGGTCGGCCACTGTTCTTGGACCGACTAGTTTCTGTCAGTTAAATCTTTGTTCTTTACTGTTTACAGTTAGTCGGTCTACGTTGACTCACCGACCGACTAGTTTGTGAACTAGTCGGTCAGTGATGCTTCTTTGACCGACTAGTTATGATTTTCTGTTCATGCCAAATTTCTCCTAAGCTACTGTTTACAGTTAGTCGGTCTAAGAACGTTTGATGACCGACTAGTTGACAATCTAGTCGGTCAACTTTTGTTCTTGGACCGACTAAGTCGACTTACCTTCAGACTATGTTGTTTTGCCTCTTAGTCGGTCAGAAAGTGTTCTTGAACCGACTAGTTTTCTAGGTCTGAAATTCTATCTCTTCTCAGATCTGATCTTAGTCGGTCCATGCTTTGTGACTGACCGACTAGTTGATGAACTAGTCGGTCAGTGTATGTTCTTTGACCGACTAATTCTCACAGATTTCTTTCCGTTGGAGATTGACCTAACTTATGTTTTTGGGTTCCTATAAATACGAACCTAGGTCATTTCTATCTTCAATAGAGCTGCTATTAAGAGATTCATTGAGTTCTAAAGAGATAGCTATTCTCCCTCAAATCTAAAGCTCTCTTCCTCACAAGAAACCCATTCTCTCTCATTTCTAGATCTAGAGAGAAGCTTGTTCTTGGTGAGCTCTTCAAGCTATTGCTTGATCCAAGTCTCCAACTCTTCCCTAGGCACCCATTGCTGCTCATTTCCTTGGTGCTAGGGCTTGGTGACTTCATCTTCCTCAAATCCTTCATTCCACCTATTGGGTAAGAAAAACTCAAGGTATAGGATTTTGTGGTAAGAGTATTTATTTCATATAAACTCTTTATATTGCTTATTGGCTCTCTCGGTTGTGAGAGAAGTTTGTGATCCCGGGTTGTGGGATTCACTTTGCCATTGCTTGTATGATTTGATCTTGTGAAGGTTTTTCACAAGATATTCATAGTGGAAATCTTGAGTTAGGGTTTCTAACTCAAGTATCCGGAGGGGATCCGGGTGGTTGGGACGTAGGATCACCGGGAACAAGTCGGGGAGACTTGGGTGGATCCGAACCCATTAACTTCGTTTGTTAGCATTGTTAATTTCATTGTTGTCATTCAATTTAAGCTTCCGCAAATTGATTTGGTAGTTGTGTGCAATTTAATTTGGAATTATACGCCTTATTATTTTAAAGTACTATTCACCCCCCCTCTAGTACTTGTGCAGTAGCTGGTAGGGCATTACATTTGGTATCAGAGCCAGATACTCAGCTATGTCTGCCAACGACAACAAGACCGTGCGTCCACCTTCCAACTATGACAC
Organism: Scilla litardierei; assembly: GCA_030789695.1. Classification (NCBI taxonomy): domain Eukaryota; kingdom Viridiplantae; phylum Streptophyta; class Magnoliopsida; order Asparagales; family Asparagaceae; genus Scilla; species Scilla litardierei. The sequence continues at coordinate 38,512,134 of CM061138.1, read as the reverse complement.
CTTCAGGAACCGTGAAGGAGCATCTTCCGTGATGGAAGGACATTCCTCTACAAGGCCTCCATTCTTCAACGGTACCAACTACGGGTACTGGAAGTGTCGGATGGAAACCTTCCTCCGAAGTGCATCTTTATGGAGAACTACAATGAAGGAGTATATTGAACCCGAAGAAGAAGATTTTGAGAAATGGACTACCGCGGAGGTCGCCGCGGAGGTAAGCAATGCCAAGGCAATGAACGCCTTGCAATGTGCATTGGAGCCCGAGGATTTCAATAAGATATGCACATGTAAGAGTGCATATCAAATTTGGAACTCCCTCCTCATTCTACATGAAGGGACGAGTAGGGTAAGAGACTCTAAACTCGTAGTCGTAACCAAAGATTACGAAATGTTTCATATGCAACAGGGCGAGAAGATGAAAGAATACTACGCTCGTTTCGTTGACATAATAAACGAGTTAGAGGCCCTCGGCAAGATCTACACTCAAAAGGAGAAGTGCTTAAAGCTTATTGAAGGACTTCCCTCTTCTTGGGAAAAACGTACCTTCGCCATTGAGGAAGGTAATGACATGGACAAATATACCGTAGTTCAACTAATGGGTACCTTGATGTCATACGAGGTACGCAAAGATAGCAAGGTGAAGCTACAAGAAAAGATGAAGTCATATTTGAACCTAGATGCGCCTAAGAAAAAGGCGATTGCATTCAAGGCGGTTTCATCCACCTCTACCGATGATGAAGAATCGGAAAACGAGTTGGACTTGGAATCCATGGCACTCATGGCCAAGAAGTTCAACCGTTTCTTCCGAAAGGGTAACTTCAAACAAAAATCTAAGTTTACTTCTACTAACGCCTCTCCACCTTTGTGCTTTAAATGCAATAAGCCAGGACACATCAAAGCGGATTGTCCTCAAAACAAGCAAAAGGAGAAGTGGAAGGCACCAAAGTATGACAAGTCCAAGAAGTACACGAAAGGAAACAAGAAGGGACTTGTCGGAGCTACCTTCACCGACTCCGAGGATTCCTCAAGCGGAGAGTCAGACGATGAGCAAGTGGAGCAAGCGCACATGTGCTTCATGGCAAGAGAGGAGAACGATCAAGGATCCTCCTCTTCCGATGATAGTGATAAAGAAAGCGATGAGGTAACGATGGATGATCTTAGGGATGCTAACACTCAACTTTGGTCAAAATATACTAAGTTAGTAAATAGATATACTAAGGTAAAAGATGACCTAGCTAGCATTCAAACATCGCCTAAGACTATCATCACCAACAACGACACCGTTGTTGAAGAGTTAAGAAATGAGATTGTGAATCTCAAATCTAAACTTGAACATGCTAGCATTGAGGATGCGGAAGAACATGAGATAGCGGATTTAACTTCTCAAAACTCGACTTTGAGTATTGAGAACGAGAATCTTAAATCTCGTGTTTATGTGCTCACTTCGCAAATATCCACTTTGGATACCTCTTTGCGTTCTCTCAAAGAGAAATATGAGAACACATTGGGCCGAATCAACGAATTCAACAAAGGTAATGGCCATTTGGATAATATCCTAAAAGATTTACTTCCGGCCAAACACCACATTGGCTTGGGGTATATGATGAGAAATTCATCCAAGTCGGTCACTACTTTTGTTAGGCCAACTTCCGAAGCCTCAACGAGTGGGAGCAAACACTCTATTGGTAGTTCATCTACCAATGGTGCTTCCACCTCGTCCACACCCTCTTTCGGAAAGAAACCCACTTTGGGTGGACCTCCAAAGAAGGGGCATGCTTACATGTACACCAATACCATGCCACGTAGGAACACACGTCCTACTCCACCGTCTCACACATATGATGATTTTTATGCAACACATTCTCGGGCACGTGCACACCAAGTGAGACACCCTCACGCACGTGTTTCCACACATGCATATGTACACCCACCTCGTCATATGAATAATTCTCGTCGTGCACCATTCCATCATGTCCCGTATGCCTATCCACTACATGCATCACGTAGAAATCAACGTAGCATGCATGCACCCAATAGGATGATGGCTCCCAAAATTTTCACTATTTGGAGCCCAAAGGACACAAGCATGGACGAAAAACAAATATATATGAATGCTTATTTTTCGGATGTTGTGCATAGTAAGAATTATGTGGGGAAGTCTAAGTCCACTTGGACTTGGCTTCCAAAGGTCTAATCCCTTGGACCCAATGACCTTGGGTACCATGATATGAACTTATCTATCTTTAGGTACTCAAGGAAAAGAAAAAGGAAAGGAGCAACGAATTTAAATTTAGCTCCAAAGGGAACTGGATACTCGATAGCGGATGTTCCAAACACATGACGGGTGACGCTCGTTTGCTCTCCGGAGTGGTTCCCATTGCGAATGGAAACCGCGTCGTATTTGGAGGCAACGAGAGCGGAACCATCATAGGTGTTGGTAAAGTCGGTAACTCTTCAAAACCATTAATTAGTGATGTTTATCTTGTTAGTGGTTTAAATCATAATCTTATTTCAATAAGTCAACTTTGTGACAAAGGTTACAAAGTTAGCTTTGCGAAAGGATTGTGTCATATTTTGAGAAAGGATAATGAAAAATTATTATTTTCCGGAACTCGTCGTAAAGACATTTATATTTTGGATCTTCCTAAGTCATATGAACAATGTCTCGTTGCCAACACAAGTGAACAACACTTATGGCATCGACGCTTTGGACATGTGAACTTTGGAACACTATATAAGCTTTCAAAATTGAATTCTATTAAAGGTTTTCCGAAGCTTGTTTTCGAAAAGAAAAGTTTTTGCGATTGTTGTCAACGCGGCAAGCTTCCTAAATCTTCATTTAAACCTAAGAAAAGCATCTCTACTAAAAGGCCACTAGAGCTATTACATCTAGATTTATTTGGGCCAACTAGAGTAGCTTCCTTAGGAAATGCAAGGTATGGACTTGTCATCGTAGATGACTATTCAAGATTTACTTGGGTATTTTCATTGTGTAATAAAAATGAAGCTTTTGAAAACTTCACAATTTTTGTTAAGAAAGTACAAAATCTCTTAGGAACCACCATTGTCACTATTCGTAGTGATCATGGAGGTGAATTTGAGAATGAGTCTTTTGAGACATTTTGTGATGAAGTTGGTATTACTCACACCTTCTCTTTCCCTCGTGCACCTCCTCAAAATGGTGTAGTTGAGAGAAAGAATAGGACGCTAGTGGAGTGTGCTCGCACTATGCTTGATGATAGCCAACTTGGCCATCAATTTTGGGCGGAAGCGGTACACACCGCTTGTTATGTGTTTAATAGAATACTTTTGAGGCCCGGCACTAAACAAACTTGTTATGAATTGTTGTTTGGTAGGTTGCCTCAAGTCAAACATTTTCGTGTTTTTGGTTCGAAATGTTTTATTAAGAACACATATGGTAGTTTGGACAAATTCGATCCAAGATCCGATGAGGGGATTTTTGTCGGATATTCTACGCGTAGCAAAGCCTACCGGATATTCAACAAACGAACCTCAACGATCGAGGAATCGCTTCATGTCTCATTTAATGAAGGATTTGTTTCAACTAGAATTTCAAATGATAACGATTCTTTGGATGTTTTATGTGATTCATTTGATAATTCTAAGTCTAATGATTCTATTGATTCTATTGAGACTAACCCAACTAATGAAGTTGTTGAGAATGTTCCTAGTGATCAAGGTATTCCCAAACGGCTTCATACCATTCGTGACCATCCCCATGAGCAAGTCATTGGCAATATTCAAGATAGTGTCAAGACAAGATCGCAAGTCCACCACTTCGCAAATTGTGCCTTTGCATCATCAATAGAGCCAAAGAATATTAATGAAGCATGCGAAGATAGCGCTTGGATCTTAGCCATGGAGGAGGAGCTCATTCAATTCGAAAGAAATGAGGTTTGGGAGCTTGTTCCATTGCCATCAAAGAACCACACCGTCATAGGGACAAAGTGGATCTTCAAGAACAAAACCGACGAAAACCAAGTCGTCGTCCGGAACAAAGCCCGGTTAGTAGCTCAAGGCTATCGACAAGAGGAAGGTATTGATTTCGAAGAATCCTTCGCTCCGGTAGCTAGATTAGAATCAATTAGATTACTTTTGTCTTTTGCATGCCATAAGAATTTTAAATTATTTCAAATGGATGTTAAAAGTGCATTTTTAAACGGAGATGTCGTTGAGGAAGTTTACGTTTCTCAACCTCCGGGCTTCGTAAATGAAAAATTTCCAAATCACGTTTTTAAACTAAAGAAAGCTCTTTATGGTTTGAGACAAGCTCCTCGAGCTTGGTATGATCGCCTAAAGAATTTTCTTTTGGATTTGAATTTTAAAATGGGCGAAGCCGATTCAACACTTTTTATTAAGCATGCGAATAATGATATTTTATTAGTTCAAATTTATGTTGATGATATCATTTTCGGTGCTACTAACTTCGCTCTTTGCGAAGAGTTTTCTAATGTTATGAAGGAACAATTTGAGATGAGCCACATGGGCGAACTCAAATATTTCTTAGGTCTCCAAATTCGTCAACTGAACGATGCAATCTTCATCCACCAAACAAAGTACACGGTGGAGTTGCTAAAGCGATTTGGAATGGAGAATGCCTCCGGGAAAAAGACTCCAATGAGCACGATTACGCATCTTGACAAGGATACGGGCGGTAAGGATGTAGACATTCGTTTATATCGAGGTATGATAGGTAGCTTACTTTATCTTACCGCAAGTAGGCCCGATATTATGTTTGCCGTATGTATATGTGCTTGTTATCAGTCTCAACCTAAGGAGTCTCACTTAGTAGCGGTAAAGCGCATTTTTCGCTATCTAAGTTACACTTTAGATTTTGGATTACTTTATCCGAAATCTAGCACGTATGAGTTAGTCTCATACAGTGACGCTGATTATGCGGGATGCAAATCCGACAGGAAAAGTACTAGTGGCACTTGCCATTTTCTAGGAAATTCTCTTGTCTCTTGGTTTTCCAAGAAGCAAAATTCGGTTTCACTTTCAACCACCGAGGCGGAATACATTGCCGCCGGTGCCGCTTGTGCCCAGGTTCTTTGGATGAGACACACATTGAAGGACTTTGGTATTCATTGTGATACTAGCCCTATCATGGTGGATAACCAAAGTGCTATTTGTCTTTCAAAGAATCCGGTGCACCATTCCCGATCGAAACACATAGATGTCCGACACCATTTCTTAGATGATCATGTTGCTAAAAAGGACATCATATTAGTGTACGTTGAAACCCAAAAGCAAATCGCCGATATTTTCACGAAACCCCTAAAGGAGGACTCCTTTGTGCGGTTGCGTCGAGAATTGGGGATTATGGGTGAATCCGAAATATAGGATTCATGCTTCATTCAATAATTTTGCATGCTATTATTCTTGACAATATCTCATTCATGCTAGAATTATTGGATTTTTCGGGAATTTTATGTGATATCTTAATTTTTCGTTCGATTTGTGCGTAATCATCAAATTTCTGTTTTTCGATGTTTAATGGGGTAGTTTAGATGTTTATTGAGAGTTTTGAGATTTATCGTCCAAGCGTATTATGGAGAGAACTTGATTTTCAAGTTTTTGACTCTTTAGTCGGTTCATGTTCAGTGATCGACCGACTAGATTAAGATCTAGTCGGTCAGTACTTGAACGCAGACCGACTAAATCTTGTCAGTAATTCTTGGATTCAGCCACTGTTTGCACCTAGTCGGTTCAAGCTCATTGACCGACCGACTAGATCGTGATCTAGTCGGTCAGTGCTTGAACTGTGACCGACTAGTTGTGCCAGGGGCTGTTTGGTCATTTGGGAAATCGACCGACTTAAACTCAGTTTAGTCGATCGATTTTCATTCTAATCGATCGAAATCTCTTCTCTCTCCGCTCAAAACCCCGACCTCCCTCGAGACCCTTCGTCTTCCGGCCACTTTCCGACCATTCCCGCCGTCGCCGTCCGCCGATCTTCGACCCAGGGTATCTCCTCTTCCTCCCTCTCCTATCTAGGGTTCGGTTTCAGCTCTAGGGTTAGGTTGTTCTGTTGATTTCATCTCCTAGGGTTTCGATTAGGTTTTCTTTCCTAATTCCGATTTAGGGTTTCTTCTTTTCCGATTGATTGTGCCGTGTCTTGCTTCGACTATGGCAAGAACACGCATTCCGATCACTCCCTCTAGCCCCTCTCCGATGACCGTTGATCCAATCTCTTCGGACCCCGAGCACCCAACCCCTCCGAAGCGTAGAGCCAAGACCACCCATCCTTCGTCGTCTTCGCCTCCTCTCAAGAAGAAGAGGACGACGACCGCTAAACCTAGAGGTCAACCGAAACCCAAACCCAAGCCTAAGCCAAAGGCCAAAATTCTTGCTTCTCAATCTTCGTTCCATACTCCTACCGATTCCGATACGGAGTATATCCCCGAGACCGAGACTCATAGGGAACCCACTCCTCCTATTCATCCCGAGTCTAGCACCCACCCTCGTACGTCTACTCGAAAACCTAAGGGAAAGGGTCCGATGCCGGTGGGCGGTGTCGATATTTCCTTATGTCGCGATGACCCTTTGTGTCTCGCGGCATATAACCGTATCGAACATTGCCCGCTGCTTCTGGAGCATTTCGTCCAGTTTAGCGACTTCATAGGGTTAGCTGATCTTCTGTCGTCGTCGGGTCTTCTCGATTACCTTCGATATGACCCGAAGGCGAATCCTCACCCCTACCCTAGATTAGTGAAGCTTTTCTATGCTAATAGGATCCGGGGTCAGTACGATCAGACCCACTCTGTTGAGACGACCGTTTTGGGGACTCCTATAGTCCTCACTGCGGAAATCTTAGGAGAGATTTTGGGTATCTCTTCGTCTGGCCTTCTTCCTTCTGATATCTCGGTAGATGATATTTCTTCTCTTGATCAGACCATCCTTTCAGAGATTTTCCATCAGATTCCTCCTGCCATGATTGGCGTGCCATCTAAATCTTTCAAGCCAAATGCATGGGTCCTTAATCTGATTCTAAGTCGTGCTTGCTTCCCAAGTACGGCTCCTCATCTTTGCCATCCCAGCCTTTTTTGAAGCTTATCTATGCGATCTTCATGGGGAGCTCGATTAATTGGGCTCGAATTATACTCGATAAGATTGATTCTTTCGAGTGTATTCGAAAGTCCAATAAATCGGCTCATATTCCATTTCCTTGCATGTTGACCCTCGTGTTTCGTCATTTTCGTGTCACATTACCTCGTGACGATGAGCGTCCCCTTGGTCCTCCCCTGAATGCGACGGCCGTCAAGAAATCTCTTGCGGCGCTTCGTCACGTTCAGAGGACGACACCTTCAGCGTCTGTCCCTGCCTCTGCCGGTGCCTCTGCTACTCCCGTTGCCACCCTTGATGACGTCGTCCGGATACTTCTTCGTCACGAGTCCCGCTTGGCTCGTACCGAGGAGGTGGTCTGCCGTATGGCCCGTCAGATGGGTGTTGAGCTTCCTCCTTCCGTGTCTGAGGGAGAGGAGTTGGATGAGATGGATGAGGAGGACGTTGAGGAGATCTGTCGTGCTTCCACTCGTGCCCCCAAGGGCACTTCTGCTGCTGCTGGTACTTCTACTTCTGCTCCTGGAGTTGCCACCTCTTCCGGTGTTCCAGAGCCATCTGCTGCAGCTCTTCAGCCTTCTGTGCCTGCTGCTGACCCAGTTTCCGAGCCTGCTCATGTATCTGCTGCTGCTGCTTCTGTCGAGACTAATGCTGCTGTTGAGCCTGTTGCTGAGATCTCGACTCCTGCCCCGACGATTCCATCTGTTGAGACACCTCTACTCCCTGCAGATCCTGAGTCCACTCCGTCGACTGGACCCACGGACGCTGCCGATCCTGCCTCCTCCTCGTGATCGTTGCTCCGAGGACTCTCCATATACGCTTTGGATGATATATCTTAGCGAGAGTATTCTGGGTTAGGATAGGGGTATGAAGGTTTTTATGTTTTGATGTACTTTTGATGTCGTCGCTGTTGTTGTATTTATTTCGATGATGATGATGTTGATGTATTTCTTTTTGATGATATGTAGCACTTGACATGATGTACCTCATATATTCGATGTGATATTTTTTTTGGATGTACTCATGTTGTCTATATTTATATATATATGTTCATCGTCGTTCATTTTTTTTTATTCGTCGTGCAAATTTTAATATTCGTTGAATACATTTGAAATGTGATTTCGTCGCTCGACGCATGAAACCTTGGTTAAATAGATTTAAATTCTATAATTGTATAGAATTGTTTTCCATGCACAAATTTAGCCAAGAATATTGAATATTGAAGAGTATGTTTCTTTATTCAAGAAATAAATAATTATTTGGTATTTTTGATGATTTTGATTATCGTTGATTTTCAGTGATAATGGAAAATTTGACACACCTAGTTTTGATTCCCACATTTTTCCCTTGGTGTCAAGTTGGTCCATTGTCTTTGTCTACGACTCCCGATGTTGGATTTTACATTTCCTAATTGTTGTCGTTGTATGCCCCCCCCATTTTTGGGATAATGCCAAAGGGGGAGAGATAATGATAATAAATAGGCGCAAATGAAAAATTTAACTCAATTTCCAAGAATCTAGTTTGATATGTTAGATTCAGGGGGAGTTAAGATATAAATAAGGATTTTCAAAATCCGATATTTCAAAAATAAATTCACTTTATTTATCTTACTCGTCTGATTGATGCAATTCATCTATATTCATTTTGGAATTAACGTGTCATCAATGCAGGGGGAGTAAGTATTTTACATTTGAATTATTATCTTTGATTATCATTTATGTTGGTTTGTCATCACCAAAAAGGGGGAGAATGTTGAATATTGGACTCCCCGGATTTGGTTTTGGATGATGAGCAAACATAAATAATTCATGAACTAACAATCTGTGAGCGCAGTATTGGAGATCGTCGCCAATTTCACGAGAATATTCAAAGCGACATCTCAACACTTCCAAAAGCTCGTATTCAAGCCTAAAGCTTTGTTGAAGCTCTTACAACGCTTTGGAAGTAATGAAGATTCAATCGAAGCTCTCAAAGACCGTTTATTAAGGTTTTATTTATAGTCTTTTAGTTTCGATTGATAGAATGTTAAGCCTTGAGTATATCTTACGTTTCTATCTTCATTTCGCTCATTTCGTAGCTCTAGGATTCTTGCACGAGTTCACTCTATCTTCCTCGAAGCGTCGCGCTTCGATTCGGCCTTTGTTGTGCATGTTAGTTGGTACAAGAACAAGTACTGACCGACTAGATGGAGATCTAGTCGGTCGGCCACTGTTCTTGGACCGACTAGTTTCTGTCAGTTAAATCTTTGTTCTTTACTGTTTACAGTTAGTCGGTCTACGTTGACTCACCGACCGACTAGTTTGTGAACTAGTCGGTCAGTGATGCTTCTTTGACCGACTAGTTATGATTTTCTGTTCATGCCAAATTTCTCCTAAGCTACTGTTTACAGTTAGTCGGTCTAAGAACGTTTGATGACCGACTAGTTGACAATCTAGTCGGTCAACTTTTGTTCTTGGACCGACTAAGTCGACTTACCTTCAGACTATGTTGTTTTGCCTCTTAGTCGGTCAGAAAGTGTTCTTGAACCGACTAGTTTTCTAGGTCTGAAATTCTATCTCTTCTCAGATCTGCTCTTAGTCGGTCCATGCTTTGTGACTGACCGACTAGTTGATGAACTAGTCGGTCAGTGTATGTTCTTTGACCGACTAATTCTCACAGATTTCTTTCCGTTGGAGATTGACCTAACTTATGTTTTTGGGTTCCTATAAATACGAACCTAGGTCATTTCTATCTTCAATAGAGCTGCTATTAAGAGATTCATTGAGTTCTAAAGAGATAGCTATTCTCCCTCAAATCTAAAGCTCTCTTCCTCACAAGAAACCCATTCTCTCTCATTTCTAGATCTAGAGAGAAACTTGTTCTTGGTGAGCTCTTCAAGCTATTGCTTGATCCAAGTCTCCAACTCTTCCCTAGGCACCCATTGCTGCTCATTTCCTTGGTGCTAGGGCTTGGTGACTTCATCTTCCTCAAATCCTTCATTCCACCTATTGGGTAAGAAAAACTCAAGGTATAGGATTTTGTGGTAAGAGTATTTATTTCATATAAACTCTTTATATTGCTTATTGGCTCTCTCGGTTGTGAGAGAAGTTTGTGATCCCGGGTTGTGGGATTCACTTTGCCATTGCTTGTATGATTTGATCTTGTGAAGGTTTTTCACAAGATATTCATAGTGGAAATCTTGAGTTAGGGTTTCTAACTCAAGTATCCGGAGGGGATCCGGGTGGTTGGGACGTAGGATCACCGGGAACAAGTCGGGGAGACTTGGGTGGATCCGAACCCATTAACTTCGTTTGTTAGCATTGTTAATTTCATTGTTGTCATTCAATTTAAGCTTCCGCAAATTGATTTGGTAGTTGTGTGCAATTTAATTTGGAATTATACGCCTTATTATTTTAAAGTACTATTCACCCCCCCCCCCCTCTAGTACTTGTGCAGTAGCTGGTAGGGCATTACAGATGTCTCCCTCTTCCTCCTCCTCAGCCGTCACCTCCAACTGCATGGCTCGCCCTGCACACCTGTGTCCTGGCGTGAATCTCTCGTCGCACTTAAAGCACAGCCCCTTGGCCCTGTGCTCCCTCATCTCCGCCTATGTCATCCGACGAGTCTGCCCTCCAGGTCTGGTCTTCACGGCCGGAGTCCCGACCGTGACCCTAGGTACTGCTGGCGGAACGGGGTTGTGTGCCGCGACCCCGTCCCACGTTCCTCTAGACCTTCTCTCCTGAGTCTACCTGTCCTCCACTCTCATGGCTACTCGCATCATGACTGCCAACCCCTGAGGGTCATGTACTCCTAGCTCCGCTCTCACGGCTGGTTTCAGTCCCTTCAAAAAGTTCCCCTCCATCGATTCCGCTGACACCCCCTTCACTCGGCTCGAAAGGGTCTCGAACCTAGAGATGTAGTCACGCACGTCCCCTCCTGCCTCAAGGCGTACAACTGCTCAAACAGCACGCCCCCGTGGGTCTCCTGGAACCTCTCTATAAGGCACTCTGTCAGCTCTCTCTAAGTCCGTATCGGCCTCTGCTTCTGGATCCACCGATACCACGCAAGGGCTTCCCCTTTGAAATTCAGTGCCACCGCCCTCAGTCTCTCTGCTTCCGTGAAGCCCACGACCTCAAAGTACCTCTCTATCTGGTAGATCCATCCGTCGGGGTCTTTCCCATCAAACAGTGGCGCCTTCAGCTTCCTCATCTCTGGGGCTGTGTCTCCTCGTAGTGGTCCTCCCCTGTCTGCCTGTCGCCTCTAGTAAGTATGATCCGCGGCCCTCCACTGTCCCCCATCTTCCCTAGCCCTCTCATTGGCGAGTGCTCCTACATCGTCCCACTCGTCCATATGCTCTCTACAGGGTCCTCCACGTAGCCATCCTGCTTCGACGCCCCCAAAAGGAGGGGGAAAACCCCCCGTGGGCCCCAAGTGGGCCGTCCACCCTTCCCCGCCCCCAACTGGGGGCAGGTCGCCATCTGCGGGCCCGCCTCCCCATTCCGCCCCCAGCCGGGGGCGGAAACCCTCCCGCGCCCCTAATTTGGGGGCGCCAACCACCGCCGCCCCCATGGGGGGGCGGAAAACCCCCAGCGGGCCCCAGATGGGCCCGCTGATGTTCGCCGCCCCCAACAGGGGCGATTGACCTCGGCGGCCCCGATTCGGGGCCGCCCGCCTTCGCCGCCCCCAGTTGGGGGCGGCCGACCATCGACGGGCCTCTGGAGGGCCCGCCCGTTCCCCGGTTGCCTCGGATCGTCTTCCCGCAAAGGAAAAACCCCTCCTTCACCCCATTGGACTAGGTTTTGTCTTCCGTCGTCGCCGTTTCCAGGGTTTGTCCGAGAGATCAGATCTAAGGTACCCGACGATTGCGGATCTGGATCTCACTGTAAAAATTGTTGTTGAAGCATCTTCACAACCTCGGCAAATCCGGCCTTCAACTCGCGTGAATGTCGCTCCGAGATCCGATTCAACTTCTCATCCATAGTTGCACTCAGATCCGCCTTGATTTCTTCCCTCATATCTGTCATCTCCTTCGGCAACCCCGAGATCTCCGCATCCAGTCGCTCCTCCAGAGTTTTCGTCGCAGTCGCTCGTGTGCTCGCCATATAATCGAGTGCTCTGATACCAAATTGATACGATTAGGATTAATCGTAACAAAAGCTCAGATTTTTGATGGAAGAGAGAAAAGAAATTTAAAGTAGAAGATGGATTTGATGCAAATAAGAGACAAAGAGATCTAATCTGGAGTAGATCTTCTCCCTAGCTTGAATTAATGGATCAAGCCTAATCCCCCAACCCTAGCCGTCAAAGTAACGATTTGTCTCAAATATTCGATAAGCTACACCATTAGGGTTACTCCCCTTAAATACCCTCCTAACACATTGCTAAGCAAACACACAACTTAAACATAAAAGGGTTGTGCATAAAGTAAAAATGGCACGACACTAAGTCGAACCCATGTCCGCATCCCTGCCCGCACCATGGTCGCGCCTCCTACGGTATACAACCGCATCAAATACCGAGTGTTGTTGACTGTTGCTACCGACTGTATTAGATTTCTCTTACGCCAAGGTTTACCATTTTGTGGTCACGATGAGTCTAAACAATCATTGAATCAGGAAAGCCATCTTGAGCTCTTTCGCTTTCTAACTGATCAGAATGATGAAGTTAAGAATTTGCCATTTGCTAATGCTTCTGAAAGGCTACAGTTGACCTTACCAAAGGTGCAAAAGGAGTTTTGTCGAGCTGCTACAGTTAAGACCTTAAATGTCATTACAAAGAATGTGGGTAATTTTTATTTATCTATTCTAGTTAACAAGGCTCGTGACACAACAAATGAGCAAATGGTTATATCTGTAAGATATGAGAAAATATGGACAAGTTATTAAGTGATTAATTGGTATTCAACATGTTTCATCTACTACTGTTGTTTCACTTAAGGTTGCTTTGGAAAAAATATTAGCTAGACATCAGTTAAATATATCCAGATTACGTGGTCAATGATATGATGATGCAAGTAATATGCAATGTGAATATAATGTATTGAAAGCACTTATCCTAAGTTACAACACATGCGATTTATGTGTGTTTTTTTGTTCATCAACTTCAATTGGTTCTAGTGGCTGTTGCAAAAAACCATTTTCAAGTTTAGTCTCCCTTTGAATTTGTTTCAAAAAATTTGAATGCTGTTGAAGAATTGTGTAAGAGTGATGCTCTTAAAGCCATCCAACAAAATAAAATCCTTAAAGCACTACAGAATGAAGAGTTAATTAGTGGACAGGGTTTGAATCTGAAAACTAACTTAAAGAGACCAAATGACACTCATTGGATCTCACATTACACTTCATTAATTAGTCTCATTAACATTCATTCATATGTAATTAAAGTACTTAAAATGGTTACGGTGGATGAGGTGAATGATCCACAATCAGTTTATGCTAGTGTTTTGTTGGATATTATGTAATCTTTTGATTTCATATTCACCTTGGACGTCATGATAAGTATTCTTGGAGTTACATATGAATTGTCACAGTTACTGTAAAGAAAATACCATGATAGTGAGCATGCGATGAGATTAATACATGTATACAAGTTGAGGCTACAAATGATGAGAGGTGATGGATGTGATTCTTTGTTAAATGAGATCTCTTCTTTTTGCAATAAATTTGAAATTATTATTCCTGTTATTGATGATAAACCCAGGGCTCGTCGACGGCCAAAACGAAAAGATGAAGAAATGACAAAATTGTAAAACTATCAGGTTGAACTATTTTATAACATAATAAACATGCAACTTCAAGAGCTTAATAACCGTTTTTCTGAGATTAACATGGAGTTTCTTCTCGGTGTGGAATGTCTTGGTCCCATTAACTCATTCTCTGCTTTTAACAAAGAAAAATTGTTCAGTCTTGCTCAGATACATGCAAATGATTTCACTTCCATAGAACTTGTAGCACTTAAGAATTAAGAATGAGCTTGAGAATTATATTCTTGATATGTGCTCAAGTGATTTGTTCTCAGACGTCAAATAAAGTATCGATCTTGCTTGAAAAATGGCTGCAAAAAATGTCATTTGGTATATCCACTAGTTTTTAGGCTTATTACATTGCCCTAACTTTATCGATTTCAACTACAATAGTAGAGAGTATTTTCAGCTATGAAGATTGTAAAGACTTAACTACATAATAGATTGGCGGATGAGTGGCTTAATGATTTTTTGATAACATACATTGAAAAAGAAGTTTTTGATCAAATTTTGAACGAAGACGTTATGCAATACTATCAGACTATGCAACTAAAAACAAGATTGTTGTAAGGTATTAATTGTTTTTAATGTTTTAAAATTTAATAATATTTTTTTATTAATATTAAATTGTGACCACATAGTTCTAAAGGCCTGGTTCCGCCACTGCATATATAATAGTCGGTATTCTGGCAGCCTATTTCCACGAAAGAATAAGCTTTCATATGTCAATGGAAATAATTAACATCTTAAACATGTACCGTGAACAAATTGAGGAATGTCGAAAATGTATGATAACTTTCCAAATTTGTAGAATAAAATTGAGGGGATATTTGAACAAACAATTGTATGAGAAAGGTCATCAAGATATCTCAAATACCCACGTGAACAAAAAATGTATCATGTATGAGAAATGTAGGACACGTCTGAAAAGTTCACAAATAGTGTCTGATATAAAAATCTATTATACATTTGACAACCTTTTTTTTGAATTCTAGGGCTAAATAGGACAAGCTGACTAGGATAAATATGTTGATACAGAGACGGTTTGGATTTAATATTAGGAAATCAACGGTTAAGATGAGATTTTGAGAAAAGTTTGTGTGGAAGTTCTTAAATTTTGATGGGATAATGTGCAAGGGGAAAAGTCCAAAAGTTTGAAACGGTGAAAGTTTTGTGCTTTTAGGAAAAAAAAAACTTTGAAAAAAATCCTCAGCCCAAGCATTGAAAACCGATCCATTTGTCCTTCCCCAAAAACAGCAGCCCGAGCATGGTCTCTTCAACTCCCCCAACAAATCTCCCAACCGACAACCCCAGCATCTCACTGATATACTCATCGCGCGTTGCAAAACCCATCGAATCCCAAGCATGGTCTCTCCAAAATGACGTGACATACATCCGAGAATAGCAACGTGGCCCTGTCTGGTGCTGACGTGGTTGAGCTTTTTTATCTGACTTTTTTCCACTTTTGTGTGTGATGTAATTTTCCAAGATAACACCCCCGGACAATTCTGTTAAATAATTTGGTTAAAATGTAGACATGCCTACATTGTTTCTAATTGAATATCCATGTGGTATCTAAATATTTAATTTACCAACTCATTATTTTAATAATTATCCAACAAAGCTATCATTAAATGGATTATATGAGAAACTTGGGAGGATTTTGTATTGGGGGGGGACAATTTGTACTTGGGTGACCAGGAGAAAAGCTAACATTTTATTAAAAAAAATCCGCTGAGTGTGTGGGAACTTGCAGCAATGGGGTGTTTGATTTTATATAGCTGAGTGTGTGGGAATTTGAATCCTATTGATTTCGCCGAAGACGCCCGCTAATTTTTTTATACTGATTTGTTGTTCTGCGTTGAAGGCGCCCGTTGAATTTTTTAACGCTAATTTTGTCGTTCAGTGTCGAATTTGTTATTCTACGCAGAATTTGTTGTTCCGCGTCGAAGGAGCCCGCTATTTTTTTTTACGATAATCTGTTGTTTCACGGGCGCCGAAGGCGTCCCGCCCCGCTAATTTTTTTTACGCCAATTTGTTGTTCCGCGCCGAATTTGCTGTTCCACACCAAAAGCACATGCACCGAATTTGTTGTTCCGCGCCGAAGGCGCCCGTGCCGCTAAATATATTTATGCTAATTTGTTGTTCCTCGCAATTTTGGCTGTGGAAATAATTTTTTGGGAACAAAGATTTTGTGGGGGAAATCTTAAATGAACCGTGCCCACAGGCACGGGTTATGACCAGTATAGTATATAATTGAGGACATATTTGACAAGATTTCGGCGGTGTCTAAGAGACGTTAGTGTCCAACACTGGACAGAGATTCGGATACAAGTGTCCACACTACAGAGGATCCATCTTTAATCTCTCCTTAGCTTTCTTTTTCAGTAAAAATTTTCCATGTTTAAGACTTTATCCTAATCTGTCTATATCCACTTCTATCCCAATGGAAAGATCAGTGGGCTTTAATTCTTTCAACAACCATATATGTGTAGAAGTGCATGTTGCATAAAATTTTTTGCACCCAAGTCACTTTCAAAAGTTTTGAAGATCCCTCATATTCAGTCTGAAGATACCATTTAAAGTATGGCATGCTAAAAAGTATCTGAATAAGAGGTCTACAAGTTCAAATAAGGATGCAAAATAAAGTAGCAAATGAGCTGAAGATTTGTGTGGCTCCAGTTCTTAGATATTCGTAAAATGCAGAGTCATCGTCGTTGGTTTATGGAAAAATGAACATGCATAGGAACAATAACCGTCCCATGTATCATTTACAAAACACACTGGTAGAAAAACAATTACTCCTAATAGATTACCTTGCAGTTAGGGTGTGAGACTTGTACACCACACAAGTAAAAAAAACTCCACTAGCGATGAATCATGCCTTACAATTTAGCTGGTCGTTAAATTGAGGGAATGATTAAGACATGACCGTGTACAAGGTGTCTGTTCTCTACCTGCATACATGTGATAAAGGTTGCAATTTTCAGGTTGAGAAAATATGATGCTACATTTAGGTGCTTGCTAGAGGGTGCTTGTGTAATCATAAGTGTCCATGCACTTGTATGCACGTGTGCATGGCATCAGAGTGCATTCATGTCTCTCTACGCGTGCGCGCAGAAACCAGTAGAATGACTGGGGGATGCACAAGTGTACATGCACATGAATATGGCATCTGAGTGCATTCATGTCAATGTGTGTGGCCTATGTGCGAGTGAGCATGCTCATGTGTGTGTGCATTTGTGTGTGCGCGCGCAGGTGAGAGATAGAAGTTCTTATAAACCTTGATCACTAATGGATGCTCCCATGATAAAGTACATTAGAGCAAAAGACTGCTACTTCGAGGAAATCCATTTCATCCATGTTTGAAAGCAGTAACTGGAAAGATGCTCTGGTAAGTCAGCCTGCAAAACATCCAGTAACCTATCACAATCCAGGAAAAATATAAAGAAATAGGACATTTATACCAAAGTTGATGTAATAAATTCCCTCCCCCCCTCCTGCATAATTTAAAGCATATCAAGTAGGCACTGAATTTTTGATGCATCATCTGTAGACCTGTTGAAGGCTGGACTTAAGCCCCAGCACTGATAGAACGGTACCCAGAACTGAAGTTGCTATGGGATTATTTTGGACCCAAAATTCTACCTATTCACATGGGCAACAGTTCTAGGTAGGAGACAAGCTCTATAAATGCCAGTAAACCACCCATGGTCAACCATTAAGCTCGGGTAAGCATAGGCATTCTCCAAAATTAATAGAAACATCAAATTCTAAGATAAGTATTCCCCAATGTATTTTATCACCAACAGTGTTATCTTTTGATATACAGATTTTATGAGCTCAGGTGACACATAATGCATAATCAGATTATGTGCTAAATGCTAAACACCCTGAAAAATATAGACTGATAACCAATAATAGTTATTCCATTGAATAACCAACCACCTATAGTTAACTGCAGTTAACCATTAGGCAAGAAGTGTTCCCGAAAAACACGATGCAATAAGTGGCTTACCAATTAAGCACTAGACATTACTCCCTAGGCAACATGACAAGCAAATGGCTAGATTAACAATTTTGAGATAAATAACTGCTTATTAACCAGCAGTTTATATTTACATACATAAGATAAGACACCACTTGGTAAGCAGTTGCTATGTATTTTTTATTTAGTTTTTTAAGGTGTTTAGGTTTTCTGGTGGTTGCCATGAAAAGCAGCAGCAGCAACAGCTACCACCTACAGGCTGATGTTGCTTCCCCCGATGACAATGGCCCACATATAGCAGCTATGCTGCTTCAATGACCAATGCCCTAGCAGTGGCAGCTAAATTGCTTCCAATATGCATTGCTGAAATCTTCAACATTTCTACTCACATTGGTGTCAACGGGTGTCACGCCCCGCTTCCCGGGAAACGCAACAATTGTTTACATGTGACGCATGTCGTGCTGGTCACCAATAAAAACAATATAGCCAGTAACAGATCTGTACCAACATACTCATACAAATTTTTCTCATTCAACATGAGGAGTACAAGTCTGAATACAATGATTTAGGACACATCACTTAATTTTAAAACTTGAAAAATGCATGGTCCTCAACGATTAGAAATTAGTGTCATGGACAGCAAACTTGGCTCCTTCGTAAATTGGAACTTTCTCATACTCTTGATCAACACTTAATAGAATTAACAAAAACAATAAAATCGCTAGGTTAGAAGTTGATTTACAATAATTCAAGTATTCGGAATTAAAACAGTGTATAAGAGTATGACTAAAGTAAACATGACAATGTGCTTATAATAAAAACAGGTATGTAAATCAGATTACAATTGGGATCCATATTACCAATGTTCTAGTTCAAGTGAATGTAATAGTTATACTAATCATAAGTCATGATTCATATTGGAGAGCATGATATGCAGCCAGGAATCTACCTTGTATCATAGGCAAGCTCACCCGGGTCGAGTTCAAACAGATACATGAGGGAGACTCTAGAGCCATCCGACATAACTGGTCTGGGTTGTAATCAGATACTATAAAGAAAACCGATCGAAAACAAATATCGTGTAGGGATTCAACCAATACGGCCAAAAACATGGCTCTAGTCAATATCGTACTTTCTAATATGAGTTATCTCAAATCCCAATGAGTCTAATATGTCAAGTGTAATATTCGTTTAAGATATACAGTTTCAGTGTCAAAGTGAGTGTTGTTCAAGGGTGATAGCTAATGTCATATTGTCGTTGATTTTCAGAGTTTACATGCCATAATTTTATTGAAATAGTAATTCGTCTAATCATGAAACAGTTATGGTACTTCTAATTTCTATATTGTGGGGATTACTTTAGCATGCATCATATCAATATTAAAAATGAGACAAAAGTCTCCAAACAAATCCAAGTGTCACATATGATTAGTCTGCATGGCTAAGTGATTGTATGCAAATAAAAATCTGAAAATAAGGAATTAATGCAAATCTACCATTCATTGATGAAATCACGCCAAACAACCCTCGAATCGTCGGTCGAACCTCGTCACCTTGCCATTCGTCGGCTACAACTGCTCGATCCAAAAGAAAGGCAACGTATTTGAAGAGATCCGAGCCCAAATCAAATCGAAACCCCTCAAATCAAAGAAGACTTGAAAACTTTTGAGAGAATATGTTTTCCTTCGTATGAAAAGTTGGAAGGTGAAAAGAGGGTATTAAATAGAACAGCAGAGGGGACATGGCAGCACTATGAGGGGAGGTTTTTCGTCGGGAATTAATTGCGAGGCGGTGGCGTGTAACACGCATGAGGAGAGGCATCGATTGAAGGGCGTCGGTGAGAGATGAGGGAAGAGTGGTTTTTCTCTTGGGTGAAAGTGAGTGGGGGTGTGTAGTGGGGGAAAGATGAATAAAAGGGGAAATTTGGGCCGTGGGCTTGGGCTTTGGAGAAAAGAAAAACAGGAAAAAAGAAAGCGAAGAGAAGCAAAGAAAAAGGAGGGGAGGCGGGTCTGGGCCTTGGGCCAAAGGAAAGGAGAAAAGAAAGAAGAAAGAAGAAAAGGAAAGAAAGAAGAGGAAATATATGAAAAAAATTCTTAAAATTCACAAAAGGTATTACAATCCACTTGTAAAAATTTAGGCCATTACAGCAGGAAAAAAGAAGAAAGAAAGAAAGAGAAAAAAGACAAACATAAATTGAAAAAGAGAAACTCAAAAAAACAATATATAAAGTGTTTACTAGCCTGAATTGTTTAAGGAATGTCCTTGGAACTATCTGTTGTTCAAAATATGAGGAAAAGAAAAAGGGTTGTGAGGAGGAAATATGGCAGAGAGAAAGAAGAGATCGGGAAAAAACAATTAGACATTCAAGGAGAAAATAGTACTTTTGAGATTCTAAGAGAAAGAACGCTGAAATATATAGGAATGACTGCAGTAGAAGTAACAAAGGATCAGACTAAGTGTAGTTTTGTTTTCACTGCATAAAGGAGGCAGTAAAGTTCCATAGAGAGGATGGATAAGGATTGAAATGGATGATCAATCAGATAATTTGCATAAGAATTTATCTAAGGATTTAGGTTTGCGTTTATGTGGCAGAAACAAAACTCAAAGTCGATTGCATTCTGCAGTAAAATCTAGCAATTGACTGCATACCAGGGTGGTTTCTGGAAAATATAAATAGTGCAATGTCCATATATGCTTAGGCAGCCGTGTAACGTTTTACAACATTGTGAAGCAAGTGTGAGTTACATAATGTTCACATGGAATACTACCTGACCCATGTGCAATCCCACGCCTCACTTTTACACCCAAAATGACGCAGGACTATTTTGATCAGGTCAAGTTTTGGGTTACGAATTGATTCAAGAGCCATTGCCAAGTTCTAATGGTCTTTATCAACGATCAACACAAGTCACATCTACATCTATGACTAACTCGTCAGCCAGATGATCAAATCACAGTATGCTTGGAACTGCTGGTGCAGCATCAGGAGAACATAGATACGCTAAACTTGAACAAGAGGAAGATGCCCAGCAGATATCTTGAATATAACATAATAACCTGGATACCACAATGACATCAACAACAAACCCTCTACTCTATTTCTTGGGGTTACATGAACCAACATATGGTTTAGATGCAATAAGTATTTCAATAATTTATGGTTAAGAAAATGATCATAGCTCATTATGAGAAGGTGGAAAATTATCTAAATGGATCTAGAACTCAACCAGAATTTGCACACATTAGTTTTTAATTGTCTAAGTTCCATATATGTTCCATTACATATGGGTTACAGTTATGTTATAAATTTTAGACCATTAATTAGAATAGATGGCATTTGTCCATCAGATATAAGAGCATCTGAGCATCAAATGTGTATGCAGGACATGTATGTCCCCTTCATCCAATTATCTGTTTTCCAAATGCTCACTGCCAACATGAACCATAAGGGATTTAATGCAGAATTTAGAACCTTCTTGATTGTTTATAATTTAATATGTGATTTGGTAATATTCTGAATCAGCTTAAATTAAAAGGTATATTACTAGAAAATACTGTTCTCTTTTGATGTGTGGGTTTTTCTATGTGCACGTCATGGCGTTCTCACCAACGCTTTCACTTGACTGTATCTTGATGGCATGTGGGTTTGCATCAAGCAGTTTTTTAAGTGGTTGATATCTTGACTTCTCATTTGATTATGGGCCACTAAGAAGAGTTCTGAAACAGATGTACCGTTTGCTTTAAAATTTCAGAAGCTAAAAATCCATCAGTAGTTCTCCATCTACAACTTACCACCTTTTCATGATTTAAAATACGACTTCGTATAATTATGGATCAGCTTCAGTTAGAGGACATATATTAGCAAATAATGGTTTCTTTTGAGGTGTAGATTTCTACATCATGTCCTTATCTGCACAAGTTCTTGACTTCATCAGGATTCTAAAAGAGATGTACTATTCGCTTTAAATTTGAGATGTTAAAAAATTGTCATCTATTCTCCCTCTACAGTTTACCACAAAATCTCCAACATTAGCCCTAATATTATCCTTTATCATTTCTACAGCTTTCATCAGAACATACTGAAACCATCAAGTGGTCATTATCCTCCTTTTAGTGGCAGCCTCATCCAAATGGGTGTTCAGGAGGTTACTCCCACAGCAAAGGGTAAGTTTAGGTACATCACTTTACCATGCAACAAAGTACAATATCAAAATATTCAGTGCGTGTATCTAGAGAAAAGCCAAGGAAGATAATTGAGAAGCAGAATCTATCAAGATAAAGCACAAACAAGAGAAGGAAGAAAAACAAACCATGTTCCATGCACAAGCATAAGCATCTGTCGAGAGCAACCAACTACACCCTCCAGACTGCAAGCCAGTCTGCCCATCAAATGTTTCAAACTCCCACAGTTCATGGACACTACTCTCTCTATTATCATACTTCATTCTCCTCTTTTTCTTTTTCTTTTTATCTCTCTTTCTCTTCTTGTAACTACGTGTTCTTTCTAGATCCTCTCCATCACTATCTGAACCACATCCATTTTTCAAAATATCTGATCGCACCAATGAATACTCGTCAGATTTGCGGTAACTTATTCCATTCCTTACAAACAATGATTCACATGATTGCCAAGTTCTGCATTCTCTGGCCACATAATAGTGGATAATCCAAGACTGAAGCCCCATCCATTTTGTTGCCCCTTGCTCTTTCATTTTCACACAATCCCTCACAAGAGCCCAATGATCAGCATCATTAAAAGCTACTGCATCTCTAAGAAGCTCCTCCATACGTCCCTTTTCTTGTTCATGCTCTTCATCACCCAAGAGTCGCAACACCTGTCTCCCATGAGAGATTATGGCATTTAATAAAAGAAGATCATCAAGGGACATAACATCATGACATCTGAACAGAAGATTTTCTAGCCAACAAGATGGGTACTCATATTCTTTGCAATTTACATTTAGATGAATCAGCCTGCCAAGGGATTTCAAGAAAGTAAGGAGACTCTGCTCATCCAACAGAACGAGTACATGTTTTGATAGAAATGAAAAATCAACTTCCAACAGAAAATCCTCTATGACTACCCAGATATCCTGCCAGTTCGCCTCATACATTAAATATATGAATTGGTCTACGAAATATTCTGTATCAATGTTTAAAATTTCACCATCTTTAATTGATTCAGCAAGTTCCTCTGATGACCAGAAATCTGGTACATATTCAAGGAAATTTTCAATGGTCCTAATAACATCCAAATCATGGAAATAATGAGGCTTTGTAGCAACAACTGCAGGAGATTGCCCATGCTTTCCCTTCCACTCAAGCTCCTCCCAACAAATGTCACGGTTTGCAAATGCAAACTGAGATATTGCTCTAGCTCCTCTCTTATGTCCAGATTCACTGGAAATTGCAAAATTATCAAACCATTGCAAAATGCGCCTCGGGTTTCCTGCATATATGACATAATGATGTGAATAATTTGTTTGTAGGTCTACATGGTCACCGATATAACATAGGCATTATAACATATAACCGATACAATATAATTATTTACTAATTACAAGAAGCGAAACATAATCTGCAAGTTGCTTGGAAACTGCCTAAATTAAGGGCCGGTCCAAATCACATGTATCTGTTGTGCAACAAAACCTTATTCTGATAACAGAACTGTAAGAATCATTTAATTGCATGTCATGTGTGTAATGATCAACCAACAACAAACCAAAAATATTATACCCATGGTGAATGGAGATTACAGCTCAAGCTTTAAAGTTTTTATAGCACATGAAACAAAGGCAACTCTGTGATGCTTCAATCGCATAAATAAGATATAGGTGACTGCTGAAATACAAACAGATTTCAACACGCGTATGGAAAACATTAAGAGAAAGACAGGGGTACCTTCAAAAAATTTCTCAAGCATGTAGCTTTTCTTTGCAATTAATGGCCCTATTTTTTCTGGCCTCTTCTCAAAAATCATTCGTATGATTGGAGCAGCTACATCTTGCTTTGATTTCTCAGATCTCAAGAGATCGACAAACAGGGCACTCTGTTTGTAGGAGGTAATAGTATGTATGCATGATATGGTATTGCATAGCCAAGTGCGAGCTTCATATCTACCACCAGATGTTATCACTGACCAGAGAATTGTCTCAAGTCTCTGTAGAAGAGATACTCTCTCCTTCACAGCATCGTTATCTCCACAGTCACTAGATAGTGGTGGGGCTAAGTAAAGTCGAACCATCTTATATTAAAAATGCAATTTGTTCAACTCTGTCAAATTCAAGCATCAATATGGAAACAAAGATGAAGAAAGAAACATTCAAAATGAATACGATGAGGAAAAAACAGAAATAACGATCATGAGAATATAATTGATGTCATGTAAAATTGTGAGCAGTAAAAATATTATCACATTGGCTATTAAGTACTAGAACTTTCCCGTGTCCAAAGGGCACTGCGATTTGAGAGGGGGCCCACGTCTATACATAGCCCTACAAATTTTAAAATTTTAAGTTTACAAACCAAATTTCAATTTTCAAATCTTCCCCACAAATTTCCCCACAAAACTTATCACAGTCCTAGTCATCATGCCCTTATCCTAGTCATAAGCCCCTTTGTCCTAGTCACTTGTCCTACTGGGACAAAATTCAAATTCTTCATCAAATATAAAATAGATATCCAAAGGATCGAATAAACGGAACGTTCATTTTGAGGGAGGGGATTGCCAAGAACTCGCCCCCCACCCACACACAAAACAACAACAACAACAACAACAACCGAAACCCCAACAAACAGTTTATTTTTTGCACCCGCAAAAAACTCGATCCAACTGATGTACTGCCATCCAGTGATCTTTCCTTATGATTAAATTTCCTTTCTCTCCTAACATCCCCCTACAGTTTCAAAGAAAATGAAAAGATAACAGAACAGTAAGAAATAGCTGGTTACTTATTGCTCGCAATACATATATTGGCAGAAACTAAACCTCAAAATAGGAACCATTCAAGATGGCAGCTTTGGCAAGCAATTTGCACTTAGAAATGGACTCCACTCAACTTCAACAATCAATAGTTAGACATTTATCCAACTAATGGCCATCATCCTTTTACACTTTCTAAAAAATAAATTTTAG
This sequence comes from Scilla litardierei, assembly GCA_030789695.1. Classification (NCBI taxonomy): domain Eukaryota; kingdom Viridiplantae; phylum Streptophyta; class Magnoliopsida; order Asparagales; family Asparagaceae; genus Scilla; species Scilla litardierei. The sequence goes on along the minus strand of CM061138.1, from coordinate 38,487,210 downwards.
CATTAAATTCAAAGTAAGTCGCTTCCTTCATAGCAAATATAGAACAAAAGCAACTGATGGTGACATTGCTCGCCAAGGAAAAATAAAAATAAAAATATAAGTACTGCCTTGTTAAATCAATTATTCAATATCCTGGTTTTTCCTCACGATGTAGGCACTTAATGAGAGAGAAAAGAAATGGAAAAAAAATCATAGGCCCCAAAGGAATTCTTAGAATATTTCAAATGAAACCCTAAACGCTACAAAACTATTATCGAAGCTCAATAACTGTGAGATTTAGGTGTTAAATCAAGGGTTGAAAATATCTCCAGTTCGAGTAGGAATGGAATTTTACATCGAAGAAGCGTACCTGATCGATCTGAATTGAAATGGAGAATAATTTGTTGATGAAAGAATTTTTATTTTTATCGTATAGATTGCGCTCTTTGCTCTCCCTTCATGTATCGGGTAAATTGGCTTGAGTAGATGTGAATCGGGTCCCGACCTGACCCGCAATCATGGCCCGCGGACTTACCGTTTCTGAAACCCAAGAGATAACGGGTTTTATATTGGATCAAACGATGATTGAAACCTACCTGGCAAGGGTGTAAGTGGATATCCGAATATCCAAATCCGCTTCGTTTATGCATTCATTTAAGCGAATTCGGGTAGTGTATATGTGATCAGTGTGTGAATCGCATATTTAAACGACTATACGTTAAAAATACGTTGGGTTTCGGATAGTATTGTATCTGCTACGTTAATTATCCACTTCAAATGTGTGTGTAAACCGAAATAAATGTCATGCAATTGTAATTAAAAAGAATGGGTTTTTCTCATATTAGTCCCTTAAATTATGTGTATTTTGATATTAGTCCCTTAAATCTTTTTAATTTGAATTTAGTCCCTTAAAGGGACTATTTAGGTTAAACATTAAACATTTAAGGGACTATTTAGGTTAACAAAAGGGACTATTTAGGTTAATATTAAACATTTAAGGGACTAAATTCAAATTACAAAGATTTAAGGGACTAATATCAAAATACACATAATTTAAGGGACTAATATGAGAAAAACCCAAAAAGAATTTGAAATATTTATATGTGGGCAATGTTAGTCTATAAATTAATTAGTCATAACCCGTGCCCGTGGGCACGGTACATTTAAGATATTTTTCCGCGAAAACTTTGTCCCCCAAAAATTATTTCTACAGCCAAAATTTAAAAGAACAACAAATTAGGGTCAAAAAATTTAGAGGCACGACCGCCTTCGGCAAGAAACAATAAATTCGGTGCTCCTTCGGCGCAGAACAACAAATTAGCGTATAAAAATTTAGCGGGCTCCTTCGGCGCGGGCGCCTTCGTCGCGGGCGCCTTCGTCGCGGGCGCCTTCGTCGCGGATAGGTTGGTTAGACCTCTGCTTGACGCCCAAAAAACTCAGCCCGCCTATTTGAACGCACATTCCCTGTATTTTTTTTGGGTTTCAATTTTTTTGGGGTCAGCCGAAATAAGCTCAGCCGATACAAAGTTCTCTTTTGCATACTTGTAATTTAAGTTGCATATTTTTTGGGTTTCATTTTGTGTGTGTGTTTTTTGGGTCTCATTTTTTTGGTCATTTTTGAATGAAGAGTATTAAATGCTGATGGTGCCAATTTCAAAAAAGAAAAGCTTTTGTATTCTCCCAACAAATTTTCCCCCAACCCAAAATATTTTCCCCCCAAAACTTGATGTGACATTGCCATATAGGACAAAATTCAAAAACAGCTCTCAATTGTAATATAGATAGTCTATAAATTAATCGAATAGTTAATTTAAAAGCCTCTCTGCAAATATATTTATTTTCATTCGAGCAATGTTGACTCTTCGGGTTTCAAAAAGATCCTTGAAAAGCGGATTTGGATACTATCCCAATCTGAATGGTATTAATTTTAGGTCGTTGCATTTTAAATCTCTATTACAAAAGAGGGCAGATTTTGAATCTTTGTCCCATGTGGCAATGTCACATCGCCACATAGGACCACCTCCTTAAACCCAAAACTCAAAACCACACACAACACCCCAAAACACACCCAAACCCGAAACACCCAAAATTACACCCTCGAATAAAATAAACCAAAAACCCAAAACAATACACATTCAAACACACTCTTCTCATTTTCACCTGTTTTTCACTCAACGAAACACCCATGTCAGTCTCGGGTCCCGCGTCTTGATTGTGTGGATTGATTTTTGGGGGGTGTCTGTGCACTTTGGGCACTGGTTAAAATGCATTTTAGCCGTCTTATTTGCATGCTTGCTCCCCTTTTACCCCCCGATACTACTGGCACACGCACCCACAATTTTCGCTTCTTTTCGGTTACGCGCGTGTGTCGTGCCCTCTTCGTGGGGTTGTTTTTAATCCGTGCACTTGGTGCACAGGTAATTTCTATCTATTCTATAAAGAATGAAGATTTTGAATGTTTGTCCCAGTAGGACAAGATGACTAGGACATATGGGGTTATGACTAGGACAAGGACTTGATGACTAGGATTGGGATAAGTTTTGGAGGGAAATTTGTGGGGAAGATTTGAAAATTGAAATTTGAGGGGACTTAAATTTTGGTGAAAAACTTAAATTTGGGGGGAAACTTGAAATTTGAGGGTGATATTTGTAGGGGGGATTAAATAAACCGTGCCCTATAGACACGGGTAATGCCTAGTGCTACTATAAGAAGAGGATTCGGATAACTATCAAGCCTGTCAAGTTCAACAAGGGCCCAACTTGACAATTGTCCAATCAAGGCTCAAAAGATGGTAGAATAGACATTTAATAGGCCAATAGGAAAGTACCAAAATGCACATCTTCGATTTAAACCTCCCTTAAAACAGAAACGATGTGCAGGAGAGCAATACGATCACATCAACTCAATAGATAAAACCCAATTCTTCATAGCAACAAGAGACAGGCTTTCAATCTTTCTGCTATAAGAGATAATCAGTATCACCATGCACAATTCTTGACAAGCTGGTAAAAACAACCGTTCTAAAACGATTTGGTTACAAGCATCAGGATTGAACTTCAGATGAATAGAGCATACGCTCTTATTCGGCGTAACTTACAGTAAGCATGTCTCCACACACATGAAGCGACAATCCACCAAGCAATTCATGGCAAGATAGTTGGCATGGTAGAAATCATGGCACAACAAATCACACACTTGCTAAACAAGCCACACATTAAAACAGCTGCAGTCAAACTTCAAAACGAGCTTTAGTATGTCAACAACAATCTCATGTCCAAGACCAAAAACACAACTGCCTAAACAAAACAGACTCTTTAAAGGGGTTCTCTGATAGTTGGAAGCAAACAAAAACTGATGCAAGACAACACAACGTGAACTAAGCTCCGCTGCATTTTCACTCGTCATCCTCATCCTCATCCTCATCGGCACGTGTGTTGATGGCGTTCAACCGTTCAATAAGCTTTGCCTTCCGTTCCTCATAAGTTAGTTTCTTCAAGTTATACCTGTTGAATAAAAATCGTAATCAGACAAATAGCCAACTACTACGAATGGACCAGGACGGAAATGTCAGGCACTTTAATATTGGGAGTGAAGACTTTACCTCTTGTGCTCCTTGGGTGGTTCCTTGGTGGGCTTCACTGGTGTTGGGTCCGCTCTGATAGCAGCATGTACTTTCTTGTACAGCTCCTCTATGTTATCAGCCTCGATTCCTCGCTTGATATATTCACTAAAATGTGACTGGTATTTCTCGGGCTCATCTTCTATCAGCGTCTGGAAGAACAAGGGCAAGATAATACACAATTAAGTTCAAAAGACCTTAAGGGAAATATAGAATAAACAATGCAGATGGCCCCAGGTGGAATATCAGTATTTTTAGTAAATGGTATGGTCCATAGAGATTATATTTGACAAGGCAGTAAATTAGGCTTTACTCTCATGTAAGCAGCAACATGGCCACCGAAAATGTACTTCCGGTGCACCTCAGCATCCAGCTGCTTGTCATCCTTCTTGAAACCTGCAAATCTCTTCTCACTGTGAGGGATGTCAATACCACCATCAAGTGCTCCCTGTGTTGGAATAAAAAAGACAGAAGAATCGAGCCTGTCAAATGTGAGAAGGAAAAAAATCTAAATGGAAAAAAATAGAATATTTGATAATTTTTCTGAAAAGTTTCAGAATATGCAATTTTCATGGAAACTGATGTGCAGTCAGTATCTACTTGGTAAAGAGATTGACTAGGGTGCAGACGGGAAAGGGTAGGGATTTGGCAGTATAATTATACTAGATAGATCATCAGACAGATATATGCATCAGCTGGTAACTACTAATACAGCTTCCTCAAATATCTATGCTCTTTCACATAACAGATGCCGCAACATACATGAACCTGGCCCTAACTCCCAACACTGAGAATAGCCTCGTCCACCAAGCAACCAGGGAAGGGTTGCCCTGATATACAGTTAATAGCAAACTCATACAGTAAAAACATGAGAAAAACAAGCCACATCATTGTGAATGGAAAATGATTCAGAGTAAAATATGCCAAAGGTGTTTTTACATGACCAGCATTGATTAAAAAAGTCCTGCTTCTATTCGCATATACATATGGGTACGCAAACCCATGCAAGTGTTAGGTGCTATCAGGAAATGCAAAGCAAGACGAACAAAAATCTCTCCTCAAAAATCAATCAAGAATAATCAGGTCAAATATGTATGTTACTTCAATATCAAGCAGATATCAAAGTAAGAAATCAGATCTTCCACAGAATGATTTTAAATGAATAGGTGACCCCATAATTGGCACAGCTCAACAACACTATAAACTACTTCAAACCAAGATAGAATAAAAGAAGAAGCATTCATCTGCATGCGGGAATATACACAGCTTATGGTAAGATTCAGATCGTTGACAAAATTTCGCAAGGCAAAAACTACACCAATGCACTGAGTATCCCCCACTAACTGCAAACTAAGCTAAGCTAGAACATTTATTGAAGAATCAAGTGTGCCAATCGTCCTCACTTGTAGACAGGCTGTAGGTGACAACGACAAAGTTTAGACATAGGATATACTGATGGGGGAAATTATTGGGGTATGATAAGTTACGCGAGAGCTTAGACATAGATAAAGATTTGGTCTTTAGATGGGACAATCAACAAAGAAAATTTTTTATACCAAAACAAAACATAGAAATATATGATAAGACATACATGCTCCAACAACAATAGCAATCCATGCTACAATAACTTGAACATGTCATTCAGACAATTGATACAAAGCCATGACTTAACGGCTCAATTTTCAAATATGCAGTCACAGTTGAAATATAACTCCTTTAAAAGACTATAATTCATCTAAAGTGTAAAAATTTTGTTAACCCTTTGGTTTGTGTTCAAATAATAAAGGAACCAAAACATGATAGTAGCTTGTATAAAACCATAACCTAAAGTACCTAGCCATGTCATTAAGGTAACAGTAACACCCTTCACCAAATACAACAAGGTGACCAAAGGTATGCATCATATGAAGCTACCTTCTATTGAGAGTAAAAAATAGAAATACATTGACTTGAAAGAAAATCAAAATTTTTTGAGGGGTTAGAAGAAACAAATGGTGTAATTTAGAAATTGAACTACCAATTCTTTTTTTCTTTTCGTTTTATTATTATAGATTTCATGACCAAAGAACTACCCGACAGTAGGCAATTCCACATAAATATAAATAACAAAATAAAACATAAGGTATACAGATTATACATGTATTTCCGCTAACTCACTAAAAAATACAGAGAATGTACATAAAAAATTATTTTTGATGTTTTGTACTTTATCAAAATTTAAAATTATAATACAAATGAATCCAAAATAAAATAAAAGGACTTTAATGACCATCTTTTTTAAGCAACAGGTTTTGATTTAACAATATTATCTAAGAAATGGTTAAATGGGTTCTTCAGTTAAAATCAACATAAAGATTTGTAGAAAATAAGATTGGGACACCATGGATGTAGGACCTAGACATCAGCCCAAATAAATCTAATATCGAATGCACTAAACAAAAGAAGTTTAAGGATGAAAAAGAAAAGAAAAGATGCAATACATAGTGAAAGTAAGAACAGTTAAATAAATTACTGAGTATAACTCAGCACTTTGTAAAAAATTTAGGAAACATATGCATATGCACATAACATTGATCAATAATTGAAGAAATACAACATGGAAAGCATTTATCGAGAATAAAATGTAAAAAACGGAAACAAAAAGCAAAAGAATCAAATTTAGATGGAGTAGACCGTTGAAGAAGTATAATGAGTACTGAACCTAAATAAGTCTTAGATTATCCTGAAGATATCTGAAAAAGTAGAACAGAATGTCCAGATGTAATCGGCAACAAATAGAATAACAAGCAAAAATAAAGAAATGCATCTTACCACAAAGCTAATCGCCTCTAGAATCTGAACAATCTAGTATCATGTGGAAAATGAGACATGACATTATTTAATTGCGAAGTGTTGCCTGTTCTTACTATTCTACAAAGTGAATATCTCAACTTACCCCTAATCAGGTGCACTCTCACAGCCACTTACCTGTTATAATATAATTTTGAAACGGAATGCCGAAACTTTCCATTAAAGGACATGCTCCAACCCACTACTAATATGGTCACCAGTTTGATTCTAGAAATACAAGAAGCTGAATGATACTGGATTTGGCATTAATGTTAGTACCATGAGAGCACTAAAGGGCATTAATATTAGTACCTTGAGAGCACCAAAAACACGGTTTCCGGTCGTCGTCCTAAGGAGGCCAACATCCAAGAGAGCACGGAAAGGCCTCCTGCTCTCACCAGGTTCAACAGAATAATCCTCACCCGTAGCCTAATCAGAATAAACATATATCAGCCAAACAGTTCAAAATAAACAAAACGAGCAAAAATCAGATGTTTAAGACATACTTCCACATTGCCCTCGTACTCCTCATCCATTTCAAGTGTCTTCAAAACACGGCGAGCCAATAGAAGTCCGGTACAATAGGCTAGCATATAGCGGACAGAGGTCAGGGTATGGAAAAAATCTGCAGGCTCTAATGAAAGGAACTAGAAAAGAGTCCACCCTAGATAATGTAGATATACCTGCAGCATAGTTAGTAAGACCAACTTCAAGACCATAATGAGGTAACTCATGGGCATAAGCCGCAGCAAGAACCATGTCACCAGCAATACTAGCAGATATTATTTGGGCAACAATATCCTTGTTTGTCTAATCAAAAGGTTAAGAATTTACAAGCACAATATAGGATCATTCAAAAGACACAAAAACCAGATGAACTTTAAGAATAAGTAAGCACTAGTGTCAGGATACAAATCGAACAACAAATCGGTACTTTGGGGTGTTGTACTTGTTTTTGTCTTGGTTGATAAGTCGAATCCTTGCACGATAGTCGGTCTTCCCCTCTGGACAGTTAAGGAAGAGATTATCACTTTATGCAGAAACAAAAGAATAAAATAGAACTACTAAAATCCAAAATCCAACGGATACCTCTCCTCCTCTTGTATTTCACTTGAAAACGCTTAAAGTAAGCCTTGCTCTTCTGGGCTTTGACGAATACCTAAAGTTCATGCAACAAACTTAGAGTCAGATATATGTGGCTACTGCAAACACATAGAGGGAGAAGAAGCTGTATCACTAATGAATTTGTATAGCCACAAATGTGACTAAAAGGATCTTCATGATAACACATATATAATCACTGAAGATACATGTACAGCATGAAACCATGATACAAATAAGATGGCAAAAAGTTGGATGGCTATCGCTGGTAACATTATAGCAACAAAAAACAGCGAAATATATAGTTGATAACATTACAAGAACCAAACCACTTCAAGTAAGTCTCGGATAAATACCATTCTACCATCGTTATCCAAAGCATTCCATTCAAATTTACATGGAGGCTAAAAGACAATCTCAGCTGAACAAAATATCACCAAATAATTAACTCAAAATACATTATGTAGGGTTTGGTAGTTGACAAATGCAGCCATTGACAACCCTAAGCTAAGAATGTGTACATGCTTAATAAAAATTAAAGCAAAACTTCAAAAACTTAAAGGACAACTGCAGAGCAGATCAACTCACTTAGTTCATTATTACAACTGACAATCATTCAATTATTACTAACATTTGAACAAAAGTCTACCAATAAAATTTATTCCACACTAACAAGGGTCATGCTTGAGTAACAAAACAGATGTACTAACAAAATAGGCAATGGCATGCGTTAAAACTATATATCGATTAAATCCGGAAGAAAGTTTAAACCTTTTGTATTTACATAATACTTGGCATATCAGATGGAAGTGATTATCAATAAAAGGGACAATTTTTATGTTAAAACCCAATATTCCGATCCATCACAGCTTCGAAGGGAACAGATCAAAATTGAGGCTTTTACTGATGATAATGCACATAAAAACAACCCGCCAGAGAAAAAAAAATAGAAATTGAATTAGATAAACTTTCAAGCAATTGGAATATCAAACTAAGCAAAACAATAACGAAGCGATCCATTTATGAATTAATAGAAACGTAACAATGAAGATCGTATACTCACCATCGCTCACCCCCGCTGCGATCCCTTCGACGAATGGAACAAGGGAGACAGACTACGAGATTGCTAAGGAGCGGCTCGTTTCTGTTTATATCAAAACCCTAGATATCCACATGATCTAGGGTTTATGACTTCTTGCCCGATCCGACGGCCGAGATCCATCACATACAGTTGGGGTGGATTTGGGCCCGGGCATGGAACAATGCCTATTTCATTTCGTAATGAAATCCGATAAATGACACTAGTCCAGCCCAGACTACTCTTCTGCCCATCTTCATTTATTTATTGGGTTTTTCTCATATTAGTTGCATAATTTGATATTAGTCCCTTAAATCTTCGAATTTTGAGTTTAATCCCTCAAATCATTAATTATAACCAAAATAGTCATCTACTCTAATTTCTGTTTAAAAACTCCGTTAATGCTGACGTGGCTGTTAGTGCTGACGTGTCCAGCTTGTTCACGGCGGTAGCGACGGTGATGAGGGGGAGCAGGAGGGGCGGCGGTGGTGAGGAGAGTGCATGAGGGGTTAGGGGGGATCAACGTCGGGGAGGAGGGGGGAGATCGGCGGGGGGATCGGCGGGGGGGATGAGGGGGATGAGGCGGCTAGGGGAGAGCTCTCCCGGTGGCGGGGAGGAGGGGGGAGGAGGGGGATGAAGGGGGAGGAGGAGGGGGAGAGCGGCGGTGGGGAGGAGCTGAATGAAGGGGGAGTCGGCGGGGGAGGATGGGAGGTGGGATCGGCGGCAGGAAGGAGGGGGACGAGGGGGCGGAGGAGGGGGGATCGACGACGGGGAGGAGGGGGATTGGGGGGTTATCGGCAGCGGGGATGAGTGGGATGAAGGAAGAGGAGGAGGGGGATATCAATGGCGGGGAGGAGGGGAATGAGGGGGAGGAGGAGGGGGAGGTGGGGGGAGCGACGGCGGGGTGGAGGGGGATGAGGGAGAGGAGGATGGGGATGAAGGGGGAATGGGAGGGGGAGAGGGGCGGCTGGGAGGAGGGGGCGGCGGGTAGGAGGTCCGCCTCCCCTGTAACGGCCTGTATTTTTCAAACACTTCAAATACGCATTTAACGTATTTTTCAACAATTTTAAATTCTCTTTATAATTGTTAGTCCAGAGTTTTATAACAAAACTAGTTTTAAAAAAAATTCTTATAAAAATATTTTAGAGCACTAGACTTATCATGTTGTATTTCAGCAATTTCGGATTTCCTCAAATGCCCAAAACAATTCTGTTAAAATTCATCTCCCAAAATTACCGTTTTGATTCAACGAATTTATTTCCTATCCAAACATATTCAAAATGTTTTCAAACTTCTCCAGTACCTCCTATGATCATTTAGGGCTTCCCACATTAATTTCGTAATTTTCTGATATCATTTCAATAGAGAACCCGCAAACCCGCTTTCTAAACGTTTTTGGCCTAAAACTTGTATTTTCGTAGCTCAAATCCCTGAATGGATCTTGTATTCACGATCCTCGCGACGATACGATCCCGTGGGTATGTTTTCGTAATTCTTCGGAGTTGTTTGCGAAAACGGGTCTGTATTAGTCCGGTTTTACTAATTACATCTATTAATGACTTTTTACATTTACTAATCATCCCTACCTAATTACTTTTACCCCCCCCCCCCCATTAAACCTAGATCTACCCCTAATCAACCCACCTCCTAATAGTAGGTCAGATCCGACATATTTGGATCTCAACCCCCCAAAATTCATCACCCCTATTTATTATTAGATTATAATATCATTTTAGTCTACTGTTTCTTAAACCTATATAACGGCAAACCCATATCCTTCACAACCCAACTCATTTTTCGTTCACCCCTCACCCTCACAGTATCTCTTCCTCTCTCAGACTCACTCTCTCCCTCCCACTTTCGAACCCAACCTCAAGCCCGCGCAAGGCCGAACCCACTTCTCATTAAACACAAACAGCCTCACCTCCTCTCTAATCACCCCGACGACCCCGATCTCCTGCCACCAACTTCCCCCCGCCCTCCGAGGGCCTCGAGAGCTCGCACCGCTCGCCGTCGATCGCCCGAAGCCGCCGCCGATCCGCCTGTCCGCCGCCGCAGATCCCGCCGACCGGAGCCGCCCCAGCGCCTCCCGCGCTCCGCCGCTGCTGCCCCTCCGCCCTCTCACCGACCATCCACCTCCGCCCCCGCTCCCGTGCAGCGACCCCCCGCCGGCGAAGCTTCGCTCCGAGCCGCCGAGAGCCCCCCGCCGATCCGCCTGAAGCCACGCACACCCCCGGGAACCACCGTGCCCCTACCTCAAATCGTCGCCAATCCGCCCTAAAACGCCGCCCCCGAGCTCCCAGCTCCGCCGCCCCTGCCCGATCTGCCGCCGCTGCCCTAGAGCTGCCGCCGCCTTCGCCTGAGGCCAGACCGCCGCCGCCGGAGCAGCCTAGCCCACCGCCGACCGTCCCCTTCCTCCTCCCGCGTGTAAGCCCTCCCCTTTTGCGTCGATTGCTTGCTGCCATAGAATTGGAATCAAAAAAAAGAAGAAAAAAAAACAGAAGAGGGGAAACGAGAAGAGCAGGGGGAGAGAAAGAGAAAGAGGGGGAGAGTGATATTAATAAGTGTAAGATAATTATTATTATAGTTATTATTATTATTAATAAATGTTACAAAGTTATGAAGTTATTATTATAAAAAGGTTTATAAGTTAAGTTATTAATGGTTAAGTGTTGTTTAAGTTAAATTACAATTTATTAATTAAGTTATTATATTACATCATGTTAAGTTAATAGTAAGAGTTCAGCTTTAAAGTTTAAGGTGTTAATTTGTCTAGTAAGTTTAATACGTAAGTTATGGTAGCATTAGTTTAAAGTTACGAAAGTTAGTTAACTTAATTTAAAGTAGTTATTTAACTTATTAAGTGTTAATTAAAGTTAGTAAGTTAATTTAAATAGTGTAGCCAGTAACTGATAACTTCTTGTTTGCAGGTACCACTCCTCGCGCTCTAACTCCATCCTCGTCTTGCTACGACGATCCCGATAGTGTAAGTCACAGTAAATTCTACCCTTAGAAATATAGATAGTGTACTCGTATGAACATAGGACTTGACACCTAGCCTCGGAACAGTTATTGACATGAACAGATTATTGGCATACTTGATAGAAATATTGTAACTGGAAATGTGAGAATGGTAAATGACTCGTAAAACTGCAAAGAACGGTAACCTGCACAGACACTGGGTTTTGGGGTAACTTATAATTGCGGAAGTGCGGGAGCGACTAGTCCAGACTTTGTTGTCACCGTGCGGGTTCTAGCAACCCATAACAGTGCCGGTGACAACCATCACAGATCACAGATCACAGTTTATTGCACAGTACTCAGAGAATTGGTTCGCCCGGGTAGCACCCGCGGCAAGAGTTGGCCTCTTGGTTGCTCACTGTACTTCCCGTTATAAGTCACGGTCTAGGCTAGGCACATTTACTCTCATTATTGCTATTGTCATTGCTCGGTCACCTTTGCTTTACTTGTCACCCTTGCATGCTTGACAGATGTACTTTACTTATCGCACTTGCATGCTTGTCTGTCCCTGCTTTACTTTCCGCATTTGTTTACTATAGACTGCTCCATATTTGTGCACTCCTCTTTTTCTATCGCTAGAATTGTTGTGACTTACCTTCGGTTCCATTTATGGCACCGGCAGACGAAGACTTGATCGAAGAGATTGCCCCAGAGTTCGTGGAGCCTACATTGACCCAGAAGCTGCAGAGTTTTAGTTACTTTTCTGTTGGTGTGTGTGTTGTACAGTGTATTTACTTTTCTGCATTCCCTTTTAGTGCTTCCTCTATGTATTTGTGAGAGAGTGTTCTGGTTGTTGTTGTACTGTAATCTGGACTGTAATAACGTCTGTACGCTGGTTTGAGTGTTGTGGTACATCTCTGAGTTATGGCTATGCTGATTTCACTGGTAAACTGCGGAACCTGCGAATAAACCAAATAAGTAACGGGCCCCCGGGAGCGGGTCGTTACATCCCCCTCCCACCTCCTCCTCCCCGTCCGCCGCCTCCCCCCTCCCTCCCCCTTTAGGGCTTAATTTTTAGTTAATTAACACTAATTGTTAATTAATCGTTAATTAATCTAACTATTTAACAGAATATAGGATGGTGGACTATTTAGGTTAACAGCTTAAGATTTGAGGGATTAAATTCAAAATACGAAAAATTAAGGGACTAATATCAAATTACGCATAATTTAATGGACTAGTATGCGAAAAACCCTTATTTATTTCATTTTTTTGGATATTTTGAGCAATTAGATTTTTGACACTTATAACATAGGTTGTTACTGTATTGGGCCGGCCCAAGTGGCAAATAGAATATTTAATCAAATAGAGGAACCCAATGTGAGAGCATCGCCTTAGCCTAGAAGCCCGGAGGCCCACATGAGAAGCTAGCTACTTGCCCATTCAAATTGACAGCTCATCCACCCTTTGAGCTCTTGAATACAAAGGGGAAAGTTAGTAGCGGGAGTAAATGGCCTGCCGTTATCCTCTTTTTTAGATATGATGGCGCAAAAGCTGAACAATAATGTCACCTTTAAGGGATGTCGTTATTCCTTAATGGCACTTAGAGGAAACATCATTTATTATTATTAGAAGTCTAAACGTCCACAAGACACGGACATCTCTCAACCAATACTAAATACTCAGGTACTCTGACACTCTGATATCTGATTCCACTTTATATTTCCCCATTTGCTCGGCGAGCTAGTGATCGGACGACCTTCCTTTATGTCAGACCAAGCTGTCCTGTAATGACCCCAATTTTAATGTACGAGTATTTGTACATATTTTGACGTAAATACGTACGTATATTTTTCAGGAGTATGCTTGTATTTTTCCTTTAATTATTTGGTGTAGGAATTAATTTTAAAAGGTTTTAAACTCATTAATTGAATTTATTAAAAGAGAGTATTTGGAGGAATACTTGTATTTGGAGTGTATGTAGTATTTCTCCAAGTATTTTTATTTTCTTAAAAAATACAAAATCCAAAATTTCTCACCATGACAACACACCATATTATGTGTCTTCTTAAGAGTTAATAAGAGGACACATGGCGTAGGGTTGACTACGATGGAGGGATGAGAGGGTTTTGGGGGTTCAAAAACTTATGCAAAAGAAAAACAAAACACAAAAAAAATCAAGAAAAATCCCATTTTCTCTCCCTCACTCCCCCAAAATTCTGGCCGAAAATTTGCTCTCCCCCTTTCATTTCTTTGCTTCATCTTCCTCCTCAAAAACCCTTCCAAATAGTTCCCCTCTTCAATCACTAAGAGCCCATAAAATTTCCCATCATCCTAATACCATATTCATCCATAAAGCCCTTCAAAACATCATTTTGGGAGATCAAATTGGAGCTTGAAGAAGGAAGGATTGAAGGCTCTCCATCAAGGACTAAGAAGGGCCCAAGCACTTTTGGAGGACTTTTACAAGGTATAACATCTATCACTTAGGTAGGATTCTAGTTTTAGAATTGGTTTTTTTAAAGAAAATTAAGTTAGTAGGTTACACAAAATTTTGTATTGGAATCTATGCTTAGATTTCATGATAGGATTTATATCTTAGCAATTTTAGTTTTATCCCATGATGATTACTTTAGTTGGTAGAATGGAATTTTAACTATCAATTTAACAGGTTTGCTAGTAGGTTAGTTGTATGGAGAAATTTTGGATCAAGTTCTTATTATTTTTTTGGAATTTCATCTTCATGCTTAAAAGATAGTATCTCTATCATTTTTGCAATGTTAAAATTAGTAATTTTGTTCCATGTTGAAAATTGAGAGAAGAAGTTATATGTTAACTCACTAAATTGTGCTTGGTTTATGTCTAGGAAGTTAGTCTTAATATTAGCTTCAATTAGTGAATATGATGTTTGTATTATAATCTTAATAAGGGAAACAAGTTGATGATTTGTAAATGTTATAATCTTATTCTCATGCTAATGTGGATATGTTAATTGTGGCATTCAAATATGTTAGGAACAAGTATAGTTAGAAAAGTTAGTTGCTGGAATTTTTTGTGTAGCAGAACAGTAACTTGTAAAAATCGTATAAAATAGTAGAAAAATCAGAAAAATAAAATTAAGGGCACCACGAAAAACTACAAAAAATTTCCTACAACTTTGAAGGAGGCCGAGAGCCAATTCTGACTGCAATTAAGGTAACAGAGCCATTCTTTCTGGACTGACGCTTTTGACAGATTTGTGTTGTAATTTCGAGTAGAATTTTCATAATTGTGCTCTTGCTTTAAGTTAATTCTGAACATGCTAAGTTGTGCTTTATTATCATGCCCTTAAGATGCCTTAATGATGATGTTTATTACGGTATGATTCATGTGGAAAAAGTTATTGATGATGAGATTGCATGCAGGTTGGAACTTAAGTGGTATTTGAGACCACTAATTGATACCATGTTAATGAAGTAATGCTCATTAAGAGAAAAACTTGTGAGTGAGGATAAGAGTATGACATTGGGAGTACTCTGGCCATTCTTGAAATGGGTGAGACTCCAGATGTGGGTTTGTAGGAAACACGGGTAAATTGTAGGTGTTAAGGAGCGGGCGTAGTATGATTTCTCACTCGCTTCGTCACTCCCGTAAGGGGGAGTTGACTAGAGTTAGAGAGGCCGCCGATGCGCTCGTGACGTACCAGGACGGTAAATGATGGTTTTCTCCGTTTGTCCGACAGAAAAACCGAGACGAATCTCGCTCCTGTACCATGTCCAGTCGGGTACGGAGTTACGAGAGGCCCCTCCAGTGCTCGTGACGCTGGAGAGGTACCACTTTTCACCCACCCTGGGTGAAGTCCTGTAACGACCCACTTACGGGGCCCGTTACTGCTTGGAACATGCACAAGTCCTGCTAGGCACCAATGAAGTCAACACATGCTATGTTGCAGAAATACGCCAAAATACTGATAATGAAAGTGGTACACTACCTTATTACAACCCAGCAGCTAACAGGAAAGGAAAATACAACCGAAAATACAAAAGCTACATCAAACCACTCTCGAAACAACAAAACAAATCTCCCACACTCACTCTCAATACTCAGGGTCCTGCTGGTCGAACTCAACCACAAACTCATCGTCAGCGGCCTCTGGTGCAAACTCCTCGACCTGGGTGATATCTGGTGAGTCCACCACAAAGAGAAGGGTCGCCAGGATCAGACGTAACTCAAAGTATCTCTATACATGGATATTGAAACAAATGTACAAGCATGGCAATTTAAAAGTAAAGAGGTAAAGTGCAAACAATACCGGTAAGGGAAAAAGAGCAGAAAAGTAACCTTGCTGTAACGAGTGGTTTTCATGTAATTGGATTATCTATATTAAAATATATGCTTGGTGGATTTTCTCCTTGGATGTGTGGTTTTCGTCGCCATAGCTTTCACTTTCGATCGTTTCATCGTGATTTTCTAGCTTCTTCCTTCGATCGTCGATTTCGGAGTAAGTCATTCGTGACGAGCTCCAAATCGCTTATATCTTAGAGTATAAATCGATCCTAGAAGCCATAGAAATCTTCCCGAAGCTTCGCGCTTCGAATCGACACTTGTCGTGCACGTTAGTTGGTTCAAGAAGGAGAACCAACTGACTAGATTTCAATCTAGTCGGTCGGCAATCCTTAATGGACCGACTAGTGGGCTTTGATTATAATTCAGGAGTTACTGTATCTGTTTAATCGGTCTAAGTTCATCTTTCGACCGACTAGTTGTCAAACTAGTCGGTTAAGTTATGTACTCAGACCGACTAATTCTTCGTTCTTCTGAACAGTCGAGTACTGTTCACTCTTAGTCGGTCTAAGGACGTTCATCGACCGACTAGATGAGAAACTAGTCGGTCAGCATTTGTTCATCGACCGACTAAATCCAAATCCTATTTTCGTTCAGAAGTTACTGTTTACACTTAGTCGGTCTGCGTTGGTCGACCGACCGACTAGTTGTCAACCTAGTCGGTCAGTGGTTGCTCTTTGACCGACTAATCTGTGTTAAAACCCTAATTTCTGGGCAGCCGCCAGCCCATCATATTTATACCCCTCCCAAACGTTTTCTTCTTCATCCACTCGACCCAAAACCCTAGTTTCTCCCCCATTGAGCCCCCATCTTCCTCCAAGCCTTATTCCTTCATTCCAAGCCCAAGATCCATCATCTAAACCCTCCATCAACTCATTCCACCGCTCATCTTCCCCAAAATCTCATCAAATCCCCAAAATCCCCCAAAAACCCTAGTTCTCCAAACTTCTCCATCCTTTCCAGATCTGATCCATAGGTTCTCCGGAGTGTTTCTTCCGCCACCTCTCGGTAAGAAATCGATCTCTCGATGTTTTCATAACCTATTTGTATTTTTATGAAACCCTAATGAATGAATGTTGTTTTGATGGTTGTCTCCCCATAACAGCGATTTTCCCGTAGATTAGCATCCGCGAGACGAACCTTCGTGATCATCATCCCCGGTGCTAGGCAAGTGAAACTTGCATCTCTTGATTTGGGCCATGTCTTAGGCCATTTCCTTGGTTTGGCGTAAAAGAGACTAGACGGTGAAAGGATAGCCGTCTAGACGCCATTGACCTAGCTTGACAACGAAGCTTGGTCCGTCACCCTTATCATGCTTGTATGTCATGTTTAATTACAATTAACGGTACGCGAATATTGTTCATGTCATTGCATTTTGCCTGTCATGTTTAATTACAATTAACGGTACGCGAATATCTGTTCATGACATTGCATACATCGATTGTTCATCGTGAATGTGTAGCTCACGCTACAAAACTGATAGTTCCTGGCTCGTGACCAGAAGCGAGCATAATGAGTTGGAAACCCCAACGCTCGATATTGAATTGTGAAATAGGAAAACAAGCTCCCGTGCGGGGCAACCCTGGCTCACTTGCTGGGCTCATGTACAGGGACCCTGGCTTGTTAACGTGTGGGATGGGGTAAGAGTTAAGCGGCCATTCAACTGGGGGTCTGCCTGATCAGCAACTGCAGTTGTAAGGCGTAAACTCTGGGGTGGGGTAGTGTTTAGTGCCGATCGGTGTGAATGTTGTACCATTCAGCTGAAGGGCGTAAACATCTACAAACAACAGTGAAACGTGAATAGTGTTTAGTGCCGATCGGTGTGAATGATGTACCATTCAGCTGAAGGGCGTAAACATCTACAAAACAACGTGAATAGTGAATTGATTGAGATTGTTAGTAGCTTGGCTACTCTGGTTGTAACGACTGCTTTTCATGTATCAGAATTTATTATAATATAATATATGTTTTGGTGGATTTTCTCCTCTTGTGTGGTTTTCGTCTCCGTAACTTTCATTTTCGATCGATTCGTCGTATTTTCTCGATTCTTCCTTAGGATCGTCGATTTCGAAGTACGTCGTTTGTGACGGGCTTCACAACGGTCATATCTAACTATTAGATCAAGCCTAGGAGTCTTAGGATTCGATCACGGGGCTCCGCGCTCCGTATCGGAACTTTTGGTGCTTATTAGCCGGTGTGAGAAGGGGCACCGACCGACTAGATGACGATCCAGTCGGTCGGCAATCCTTCTTGGACCGACTAGTGAGCTTTCTAAATTTTCTCAGGAGTTACTGTTTATCGTTAGTCGGTCTAAGAACGTTGGTTGACCGACTAGGTTGCAAACTAGTCGGTCAGCAATGCTTCTTGAACCGACTAACTCATCATATTATTTTTGTATCAGTTACTGTTTACTCTTAGTCGGTCTAAGAACGTTCATCGACCGACTAGATGCTAAACTAGTCGGTCAGTACTTGTTCATGGACCGACTAACTCTAAATCCTATTTTCGTTCAGGAGTTACTGTTTACACTTAGTCGGTCTGCGTTGGTCGACCGACCGACTAGTTGCCAAACTAGTCGGTCAGTGGTTGTTCTTTGACCGACTAGTCTGTATTAAAACCCTAATTTTTGGGCAGCCGCCAGCTCAACCTATAAATACCCAACCCAATCGTTTTCTTCTTCTCCAACACGACCCTAAGCCCTAGTTTCTTCCCCTCCAAGCCCCCATCTTCCTCCAAGCTTCAATCCTTCATTCCAAACCCTAAATCCATCATCCAATCCATCCATTCACTCTATCTACCACTCATCTTCCCCAAAATCTCACCAAAATCCATCAAATCCCCAAAATCCCCCAAAACCCTAGTTTCCTCAAACTTCTCCATTAGTTTCCAGATCTGGTCCTAGGGTTCCCCGGAGTGTTTCTTCCGCCTCCTCTCGGTAAGAAATCGATCTACCGTTGTTTTCTTATCTTATTGTAATTTTTATGAAACCCTAATAAAATACTTGTGTTTTGATGATTGTTCCCCATAACAGCGATTCCCCGTAGCCTAGCAGTCGCGGAAACGAACTTTCGTAACCGTCATCCCCGGTGATAGGCAAGTGAAACTTGCATCTCTTGATTTGGGCCATGTCTTAGGCCATTACCTTGTTTTAGCGTAAAAGAGACTAAACGGTGAAAGGATAGCCGTTTAGACGCCATTGACCTAGCTTGACAACGAAGCTTGGTCCGTCACCCTCATCATGCTTGTATGTCACGTTTAAATTCAATTAACGGTACGCAATCATTTGTTCATGTCATTGCATAGTAATAAATTATTGTGATTGTGTAGCACACGCTACAACATTATATTCCTGGCTCGTGTTCCAGAAGCGAGCCCTGTAATTGGAAACCCCAACGCTCGGATACCGGCTAGGCACCCACTTTTCGTGGGCACAACCCTATGCCAAATACACTTCCTGGCCCGTGATCCAGAAGTGAGCAAATGCTCGATACACGTAGGGGCGGGGTAAGAGATATGCGTCACCAGAGCACGAGATGGCCTGATCCGCCACTCCAGCCTGCAGGCGAAATCTCTAGTGTTTAAGTGAGTAAGAGATATGCGTCACCAGAGCACGAGATGGCCTGATCCGCCACTCCAGCCTGCAGGCGAAATCTCTAGTGTTTAAGTGATTAACAGTGATAAGTGAAAACAGTGATAAGTGATTCGTGAACTAGTGAGTTGGTAGCTTTGGCTACATTGTGCATGCTTGTCTCTCTTTTAAACTGTTGCATCATATTCAACTGCCATGCCATTGTTTAACATTTAAATGCTAGGTTGTTAGTCACTTTCAGTTTCCTTGCTCAAGTCTTTTAGACTTGCTGACATGTGCCCCTTTCTCTTTCGGGTGACGCATGTTAGACCCTGAGCCTGAGTTGCTTGCTGAGGGTGAGGTGTTTGCGGACGCCGAGCTTGAGCCCGTGTTGGACGGGGAGTACGTGGACACTGGGGACCAGTCCTAGTGTCTCCGTTGTGTTTTAAATTTTGTTAAACAGTTGTTTTGTTATCGATGCGTGGCACCTATACTTATTTATGTCGTTGCTTTTGTTTGGCCTTGTTCTGGGCCTTAGACTCTTTCTTTTTAGCCTGGTGGCTTTTCTGTGATGTTGAATATTTGTGGACAACCCTTGGGATTGGTGTTTCTTTTCCGTCTCATATTATTATTATTGTTGTTTCGATTGCAATTACAGGGACCTGTTTATACTAAATTGACGCTTATCGGGTTTGGGGCTTCACCGCTCCACTCCCGTGCGGACCTTTTCACGTCTCGCCTCCATTTTAGGGAAGCGGGTCGTGACAGGTTTTAGTGGTGGCCCATGCAGGTCCTTCTGTAACTGTAATTATCGGGATAACAATAATAATACAACATTGTCCAACAAATAAGTTCGACATCTGAGCCCTAAGCTATGAGTCTAATTGTTTCGTTTTCTGCGTCATAAGATGGCAGGAAGGCGAATCACCCGTGGTGGTGGTAGTGGTGCGCCCCCTCATGACGAGGAGCCTGAGCGGGAGCCCACTAATGGAGAGATGATGCGGATGATGTTGCAGATGATGCAAGTTCAGCAGGGTGTGCTCCTGCAGGTGCAGAATGCTCCAGTGACTCGAGCTGCTCGGGTGGTGGAGACCCCTCGCCCTGAGCCCGGGGCGAAGCAGTTCAGAGAGCTGGGTCCTGCGTATTTTGATGGGACCGAAGGTCCATTGGCTGCTGATGAATGGATGAGGAATATTGGGGACAACCTGAAGATGTCCAAGGTCCCGATACTTGTTCTCTTGTACTTACTGTTTACAATGTCTTCATTGTGCACTCATGTTATAACTGACATGTCATGCATACTATAACTGCTAGGTTGCTAGTTTACTTTCCTTTCAGTTTCCTTGCTCAAGTTCTTCCAGACTTGCTGACATGTGCCCCTTTCTCTTTGGGTGTCGCATGTTAGTTGCCGGGCTAGAGCTTGTTGCAGAGGACGTTGTGTTTGCTGAGGAGGAGTCTTGTAGTCACCGGTGACTTGTTGAGTTTTCCTTTATGTTTTAGGATTCCTGTTAGTTGTCGGTGCGTGGCACCCTTGTATGTATGTTATTTCTTGTTGGCCATGTTTGGGCCTTAGACCCTTTTTCTTTTAACCTGGTGGCTTTTCTGCGATATTGTAATTTGTTTATGGACATTTGGAGATTCAATAAAACGTCGTCTCATTTCCTTATTATTATTGTTGTTTCGTTTCGCTTTGCAAGGACTTGCCATAATGAGTGTTTTTATACGCTTATCAGACTTGGAGCTTCACATCTTCAAGTTTGTGCGGACCTTCTCACGTCTCGCCTCCACATTTTTGGGAAGCGGGGCGTGACACTTGCAGTTGTACATCTATCATCAATTTCAGCAGTTAAAAGTGCAATATTAAAAGTGACTATGTAACAAGAGTATATTTGTGCCTATACCTAGACCGTGACTTATAATGCGGGGTGCAATGAGCAACCAAGAGTCCACCTCTTACCACGGGTGCTACCCGGGCGAACTATGCTATGAATACTATGCAATAATCTCTGAGAACTGTGCAATAATCTGTGATCTGTGATGGTTGTCACCGGCACTGTTATGGGTTGCTAGAACCCGTACAGTGACAACAAAGGCTGGACTAGTCGCTCCTGCACCCACACTATTATAAGTTACCCCAAGACCCAGTGTCGGTGCAATTTTCTAGCATGTCACATTTCCAGTTACAACTTTCTGTCAATCATGTCAAGTTGCCCAATTTTGCTTCCTTTACGATACTGTGCAATTTACGATACGGTACCATGCAATTTTATCTAACAGTTCAAAAATGGAAACACTATGTTAATGAAATAAAAGTAGGTTGGCATGCATTTGTTTTTGTTTTTAAGACCCATGTCAAGGGTACGATGAGTTACCGATTCGCCTTGTAGCGAAAGACGCGTTTGGACAGCGATAGAGGTACCTGGTTTCAAAAATTGGGTTAGCTACACAATTTATAAAAAGTATACTATCTAACTTACTATAATAGGTTTATAAAATAATAATACTTAAATAATAACTTAATTTATTAATAATAACCTTTACTTATAACTTAATCTACATGAAAATTAACTTAGCTTTAAAACATAACATAACTTATAATATAACTTTTATTAATAATTTAATCTTAATCTGAAATAAACTAGCTTTACTAAACTTTAGAAAATTAACTTGGCTTATAAAACTTACAAGTCTTATACAATCTATATTATAACCCTTTAAAACTTTACCTCTCTCTCTCTCTTTGTGTGTCTTTTTCTCTCCCTCTTCTCCTTCGTTTCTGTTCTTTTCTCCTCTTCTTCTTCTTCTTTTTTGTTGTAGGTGGGCGTACGGCAAGGGCGACGACTTCCGAGGGGGTCGGCCTGGGGGTACGACGGCGCAAGGGGGCTAGGGCACGGCCGGGGGGGGGGGGGGTCCGGCGGGTCTGGAGGGCGGCGCAGCGGCTGGATCAGAGGCGCGGCGGCAGCGATCAGGCGTCTAGGCAACACGGGGAGGGGGGAATCCGGCGGGGGTGGCTCGACTAGGGCGGCGCAGGGCGGATCCGAGATCGGATCAGGGCGGGGGCGGCTCGACTAGGGCGGCGCACGGCGGATCCGAGATCAGATCAGGGCGGGGGCGGTTCTCCGGAGCGACGGCGGCGATTGAGGCATGGCGGCGCGATTCAAGACGGCGGCAGGGCGATCCGAAGCAGCGGCGGCGGATCCCAGCTTGGGGGCGACGCACGAGCGGATCTGGGCGGCGTTTTGAGGTCGGGGCACAGTGGATTGGCGTGGCGGCTTCGGGCTAGATCGGGGCTGATTGGGGCGAAGGATGGTGGTTCCACGGCGTGCGAGGGCTCCGGGGCGCGGATCGAGGCACGAGGCGACGACGCAAGCGAGTTGGGTTTGATTCTTTTTTTGGAAATTGATTCTTGTCGACTGTGATCTGTAATTTCTTGTTGTATTTTGGGTTGGTTTGGTGGAGGATGGCTGATTGTGAAAGGGAGGATTGTGACGACGAAGATGATAGTTTCTCACTGTGGATGGGTTGCTGTTTGTTTTGCCTATAGGTTGTTTTAAGGAGAGGGGGAGGAGACAGAATGAAAGAGTTAGTTGATGGTGGGGGGGAAATGAAAGCAGGATGTCGGATCTCATCGATATTTCGGTGGGATTGAATAGGTTAGGGTAAATGTAATATAGTAAAGGTAATTAAGGAATATAGTAGTAATTAGTAGTTTAGAAAAAGTTATTAGTAAAAGTAATTTAGTTAAAGGTAATTAATAATTAACTTTTTAATTAAAAATAATCATGATTTACAGATAAAAATTACGAAATTACGCTCCGGTAAACTGAAAACGGCGACGCGCTCGCGTCGACGTGCGGACGAATAACCACTCGGATGAAAATAAACGGATCAACGAAGTAAAAATACATGCACACAAATGCCAACATACGACTAGAAAAACAGGCCGTTACAAGTTCTCTCCCTTAGCAGTCTATGGTTTACCCGGGTTCCAAAATAGAACAACATTTAATTTTACTTAATTTAATCATTTATTATTTCAGTTCTGTTCACTGTTGTTTACTTTCAGCACTTATGCTCTGATATTAAGTTCTGCATAAACTTGTGACGATGTGACACTTGTAGTTAGTGAGTTTGTTAGGAAGACCAGTTCTAAAACTGGGTTCTACTAGGGCGTTAGGAGTTCCTACTGGGTCACGCGTTGACGTGTCCCGTCCCGTGGTTTTCAGGTACGAGTCTCGAGCAGTCAGCGGGTGTCCCGGAGCCGGAGGCCGATACTTGTACAGCTGAGGTAGAGCCTACGTGCGACCTCGTTCAGTTAGACTTCCCGGGTTTAGACTAGCGGGTGTGTTGTACCGGGTGGACTTTTGTACTTTTGGGTTGTGGGTTTCTATTTTTTGTTGTACCCGCTTTTTGTACCCCCTTTTGTACAGCTGATGCTTATATGTATATGGACTTATGTGATGTAATGTAACTTCTGTGTTGTTGTATTTACTTTTCAGTACTGCGTTTTATTTTTTGTTGGAGCACTTTTCTTTTTCCTCTATGTACTATTCCAGTGTTATTGCAGTGGCCTGCTCATATTTTATATTAAACAACAAGAAAAAATGCTTAGTAGTATTTAGATAAGAGGGCTCGAAGCCTGAGTCTGAATACTGCGGTGACCTCGTCAGCCACGCTCCTCGTACTTGGGTGAGCGGGGCGTGACATGTCTCGAGCCATTCGTAGCCATCCACTAACTTGATCATCGGATGGGATCTGGGTCGGAACCCAGATCCGAACCTTTATGGAGCTTTGTTGCCTTTGGACCCAAGCCGCCGCCATTGATGACGGGCTGAACGTGCGGTCATTGAATGTACGCTTGAGGACGAGCTAAACGGTCGACATTGCTGATGGAGTCCAACGGTTAGTTTGGCCATCGTCTTAAACAGGGGCGGAACCAGGATTAGATGACCAGGGGGCCGGGCGACATTGAAAGAAGGCATACAAATTGCGACATATTTGAGGTGACGAACTGAACAAAAAAGTAGATATGAAATTCGTTCATCAGGCCCAATGCAATATATGTGTGAGGGATCGAGTAAGAAAACCGAAAACAAAAACAAATTTTAATTGCATAAGAACGAAAATAAGTTGCAAAGATTCAAACCGAATTACTTTAATAAGCAGCAAATTTTTCTATGCATTTATTAAACACAAATCACATATCAACGGAGATATGAACGAGAAACTGACGCTGATTACATCGTTAATCTGCAAAAAAACAAAATTTTTAAATTATAATCATTGAGACTTGCCACGAATTAATTAATCTTTTAAATTTAAGGGAAGGTGAGAAGCGTGTTTAGTAACTAAATTTTTTAGGTAGATTAAGTTAACCATGACAATTTAAAAACTATAATCAGAGATAACAACGTTTACTTGTGCGATCAGACAATTCTCTGTTTTACAATGACTTTTGTGAGAATTTAAACTTAAAGTAAGATACATTTTTGTTTATCATTACTCAATTAGATGTCGACTCTGCTATGTTATAATTAAAAACATTAAAAAAGACATAGTGGCAATAGTGGCAATAGTTGCAATAGTTGAGATTGACTGAGTAGTATTTGGAAGTTGGTTCCATATTTTGACTGGATTAGGATTAAAGTATTAATAGTTAAGATTGTTATTGATACTAATTAAATTGCTTCAGTGGAATCCCATTCAGATTATATATATTCTAATCATATTCAATTTCAGTTGTTCGTTA